>CM039721.1:46289027-48936360 GCA_022539455.1 Dendrobium nobile
GTTTGCTAAAAGCGAATAATAACAAATAATAAAAAAAACAAATAAAGAAAAAAAGTTGGGTCAAAGAGTTTTTGGATGTCCTCTTCAACACATGTTGAGACCAAAATATACCCAGCATTCCTTAAATGCTTTTATATATAAAATATATCAAAGTTTTAAAATGACAAACACTTCTTCTTCAAGAAATCTAATTTCAAACCATTCTTTAATTTTCAAAAATATCCGATGGCTGGCAAGTTGATCTTTACCTTTGACCCGTGAGCTCTCTTCGAATGTGAATGACCAAAGGAGAACTGTTGTTTTTGGATTAGGCTTTGACACTCTTGAGTTTTACATGGATGGACAAGAGGTAGTCAAGTTGGATGCACACCAAGAATCCCACCCTGAGCTTGAGTTGATTGTGGGAGCTACTTCTGTTGCAACCTGTTAAGATTGAGACACACAAAGTTGCCTGACAGTCAGTTGTTGAGATCCCTACTGAGCATCAAATTCTGTTTTTGAAAAAGGGTCTTGTTTCTTGGGCTTACCTTTGCAACTAAGAATCAGAAGAAGAATTACTTAAGGAGACTTAGAAAGAGATCTCTCAAGGCCAAAAGGATTGTGCCTTTTAAGACCTTAGCTCAGGTAGAGCCTGAGGCTGGTGAGGAACTACCATATCCCTGCATCCTCTCCCCTTCTGAAAGGGAGTCGCTTTTTTCCCCTTAGCTTCTGCTCAAGGGGAGGAGAGGGTATCTAGGATAGCCGTTCCCCACCATGCCACAGTCGACTACTCGACTAAGAAAACTTCAAAAGAGAAACATCTGAAGCAGACTAGAGCACTAGAAGTAAGGATATAATTCACACTGTGCTGCACAATCTGGACAGACCAAAGTGCAGTATTTGAGTCAGCTGAAGGAGAGTGATCTCCATCGCTTCCAGAAGAAGTGTTGAAAGAAGAGGCATCTGAGGCTAAGAACCTAACTCCACAACATGTTAGGAGAAACAAGAAAATGTTAGACAGCCTGCTACTTCGGTGCTAGTGGATGGATATCACTGGGCGCCACGCCCTCCTTCTTCCAAAACGGAGGGTATTGTGTTGACTGGGTCCGAGAGAGGCCGCCTTCCTCATGGTAGACCCCCGGTACCCCTCCAAACCTGTGAGGTTGGCCTCAATGATTGTTAACCCTAAGGAAAATGAAGCGCTAAAACATTTGGATGTTAAGGGAAAGAGGCCCAAGTCTCCTGAGAAGAAATATGTTCCTAAAAGGACCAAGTTGGAGAACTACTACCACCACTCAGGAACTCCTAAGTTCATTCTCCAACTCCAACGGGTTACAACAACACCTTCTCCAGTTTTGACTGAGTTGAGGGGCATTCAACCTAGCACTTCCGTTGTTTGTAGTGGATGGTGTTACTAGAGCAAGTCCTACTCCTGATTTAGCAGTAATTCGGTTGATGGTCCAGTTGCTGATTGCACTGATCTATGTGTCATTCCTAGGCTTCCTACACCGGAGTCCGAGGACCTTACCTTACCAGATGTAGGAGCTATTTCCCTACAAGCTCCTGCTTCACCTCCTGAGGTACGTGCCCCTCTCCTTGTAGAGAACGCCACTCTTCTGACTACCGATTTTGGGACAGTCGAGGAGGAGGGAATTGACCTGGATCTCAATTTAGAAGAAGAAGAGCAACCACAGAGCCAAAATAGATCCTAATCCGAAGCTTACTGAGATAATTTATACGCTAGAGAAGGAAGAACTCTTTGACATAGCTGCTTACAAAGGGTACTTACCCCTCGATCCTGAGTCTATTGGGGACAGACCAATTGGGAGGTAGTACAAGAAATAAGAAACATTCTGTACAAGAAGGAAGAGGTAGCAACCTTTGATCCAGACCTGGATGACCTCCTAGGAGACACAGATGATCATGTTGGTAGCGTCTCCATGGTCGAAACTAGAGGATCCAGCAAAGAGGCTGAACCTAGCAAACGTAGGCCTACCAAAGACGATGATTCACACGTTGTTGGGTCCGATTCAGATGAGTCTGTGAGGACCAAGGATGAGGAGTATATAAAAAATCTGGAGAATCAGCTGAAAAACATGATGTTACAAGTTAAGAGATGCAAGAAAAGATTCGACAAGTCAGAGCAGGACTCACTCAGAATTCAGCAAACAGCTCGAGAGATTGTGGAAAGAGTTAAGAAGACAGAATCCAATCCCAAGCCTCCCGAGTCAGCACCAGTGATCCCTCCTTGCCTATTAGAGACATCTCCAGCCCCCACCTACAGCTCTCCCTGTTCCTCCAACTTTGCCTCAGAAGGATATTAAGCAACTGATCGAGGACCAGGTAAGGGAGGCCTTAGCCTTTTCACAAGAAACTGCATCTATTCCAAAGGGTAGACCATACCCCGAAGAATATGATTCAGTTCCCTACCCAAAGGGCTTTGTGCCACCAACTTTTAAGATTTTCATGGAGTTGAAAACCCGAGACAGCATTTGGCCCACTTCAGAGCAAGTTGTTGCAATGCGGGAGGGTCTGATGCTCTACTCTTTCGCCAATTTGTAAGTAGCTTATCCGGCATTGCTTTCGAGTGGTACGCAGATCTGCCCAATGGTTCAGTAAGAACTTTCTGTGATTTAGAAACCTTTTCCTCAAAAGATTTTCTGGAGCACAACAACGAACCACTGTGGGCGATTTGGTTGTTGAAAAGCAAAAGCCGGGAGAGTCTCTGGTTGAGTACATCTTGAGGTGGCGAAACTCTCGATGAAGTGTGAACCCCAGTTGCAAGAGCAACATGCAGTGGAAATACTTCTTAAGAACATTCACGGCCCTGTTGCTTTTCTCCTGAAGGGTTTCACTATTAAAACTTTTGAGAAGCTTCTTATATAGGAGCTAGCAATTTGCAGGAAGAGGCTCATAGGATGCCATTCCTAGGGAGCAGTCTGAAGATAAGAAGGGTCCTAGATTGGTTAAGACATTTGAGAAAGGCGGTTGTCAGCAGTTGACAAAGGAAAGTGGCCAATGGTCAGTCAGCCTAGTGCTCCTCCACCACCGCCACCACAGCCAGTTTCAGAGACAGCCTTTCCAGGTTACTCCTCAGTACACCAGAGACCCTGTACCTTTTAGAGAGAGATTGGCAAAACCTTATATCCATTTAAAAGGGAGTCAGTTAAGAAGATTTTCAGGAGTCTATTAAAGAAACCAGATTTTCAGTTGCCAGAGGCTAGGAGGCCTGAGGATGAAAGTAAGAAAGATGATCCCAAGTACTGTCCATACCACCGGATGCTTAGTCACCCTCCTAGAAGACTGTGTTGTGTTCAAAGACTGGCTTGAGAGGAACTACACCCAAGGTAACATCATAATTCCTAAGGAATACTTGGTTGATCCAGAAAAAGCTTCCATTAAGACCATTTCAGGTAACTCTCTTAACCTTCCTTGTTTTATTGAAGATGGTTGGGACGTCGCTTTGTCCCGGGCACTTAAAAGTCGATTAACAAGTCTTTTCGTCTTTCTCAACAGCTAACTACGATAGCCCAGGATCCGGTGTGGGAGGTTGACCTGGACGCTTCGCAGGAGGATGTTGAGCCACCTTCCTCTCCAGTAGTCACAGGAACTACTGCCAAATGTTTTAAAGAAAAAGAAGTTGATTTTGTAGAGAGGAAGTGTGTAGATGAGAGATGTATTAGGGATGGCGGATGGGGGTGTTAAGACCCTTTCCCCTCTTTTGTTATCTGACTTTTACTTTGCCCCATCAAAGGCAAAGGGTCAGAAGATGAATAAAAAACATCCTTCTGCTTCTGTCTTGATGATTGGCCATGAGAATGAAATGCAAATTGATGACTCTCCTGTCTTAAATAAAAGTTCTTGTGAAGAAACTCTCAACATTAAAGAAATTGATCCTCCCAAACCAGCTATTCAAGAAGAGGGTCGAGTCGGAGGCCTTATCAGAAAGTGATTTCCCTCAAATCAATTTTCAAGGAAATCCTATCTTGATAGAGCTTTCAGATTCTGACTCGCTGTCGGGAGATGATGACCCGACGCCTATGGTGTGTGTAGACACTGCCCTAATTTGCCCTCCCGAGGATATCGAGCAGGTGCAACTCCGTGGCGGTAAAGTCTTACCCCCTAGGCTCCCCCTCAAGAGAAAGGCAAGCAAATTCCCTTCGAAGATCTGAATCCGCATTCCCCTCAACAGTCAGACTCTCCATTAATTCCTCCGGGTTTTGATCTGTCATTCCCAAGGTTGATTACAATGTTTTAGCCCATCTTAGGAAGTTGCCAGCAAAATTAAGCATCTACGACGCCCCTTCTTTCCAAAGAAATGAGGGAGTCTTTAATTAAAGCACTTCTCGACCCCGAGATTTGCTTGACTCAGTTGGCTGCAACTTCAGAAGATAAGGCACTTTACTTCAAGGAGGTTCCCGGAGTTACCTTTTCAGACGAAGATATGCTCTTGAGAACTGCTGACCATAATCGTCCCTCTACTTTACTGTAGATGTGGGAAACTTTAAGTTATCAAGAGTCCTCATTGATCCGGGTGCATCGGTCAATATAATGAACATAAAGACCCTCGCATACCTCAGAGTTGATTCTAGCAAGCTTTCAACCGACAGGTTGGTGCTTCGTGGGTTCAATGAACAGGGTGAGAGGGCCTTGGGTTCAATCACTTTACTTTTAGTAATAGCAGGCTTGAAAACTGAAGCTAAGTTTCATATAATTGATATTCGGCCACGTCCTTTAATGCCCTTTTAGGTAGACCTTGGATTCATGAATACAGAATGGGTCCCATCTACCCTTCACCAATGCATCAAATACCAACGAGATGGCATTGAACATGTGATTAAGGGTGATTTGCAACCATTTTCTATTCAAGAAATCGGGATCTACGAAGATGCTACATACTTTGTTCCTAAAGGGTCCTCGTCCCGTTCCAAGCTAGAGATCAGAATCGAGGAGAAGTCGAATTGGACAAAGTTCCGATCAAATGAAAGAAAAAAAGGAAAATATATTGAGCAAGAAATGATACAATTGAGTAGTGAAGACGACTCCGACATCGTTATCCTTAGGCCTCCAAATGCATTACCTCAAAGAGGTGGGAGGATGGCTTTAAGGGCACGAGGTCGAGCCGCGTATTCCTCAGAGAGGAGAACAACACCTGTTCATATCGATTTGGAATCTGATTCCGATGTTGTGTCCAAGGACAAGTGTTGCTTTCTCCCTCCGTTATAAGAATACAAATACTTCTCCAAAATTCGATCTCACTTTGGACGATGACAGTGACATTGAGGAAGATGTTGCAAAGGTGAAAAGTGACGAGCCTGAATTGACAATGTACGAAAAGCTCAGTAGAAGGATTGAGGCCCTTTCTCTGACCCCACTGTCAGCTGGCAGGATTGCTGGGTTAGAAGTTAAAGTGGCCCCCAACTTGAATGGTGAAGTAAAGAAAGTCCAGAAATTCTTTCCTGGCTCCTCCTCCGCAAGGGATGAAGGTGATGTAACCCTTGAGGAGGCAGATTTTAATGAATTAATGGAATTACCTTTCGGCTACTTCCCTGTTTGTGTGAAGAATACTTTCTTTAAAGGTTCTGTACCATACCGATGGACTAAAGGTCAAGCCAGATACCACGAAAACATTTGGAAAACAAAAATTAAAAATAATCCTACAAGTGGTATTGGCTTTGGAACAGTTAGTTCATTCGACGATGATGAGTATTGCCTAATGATAACTTACCACCTTGAATCACCAAATGTCCCTACGGATCCCTTCTGCCCTCTTGATGGGCTCTGTTTGGAGACTTTGGATGATCCCGATGACCTTCAAGTTCGGGATGCACCCCCTGAATTTGAGGAAGAAATTAAATCGACGGTCGATGAATTAAAAGAAATTAACCTGGGAACCGATGACGACCCCCGTCCGATCTTTATAAGTGCTCTGCTGAGCGAGGGTGAGACTAAAGATTTAGTTCAGTTATTGTCTGAGTTTAGGGATTGCCTTATGACGTGCGTATATGTCTACCCGCTGAGGTAGCGGTCCATAAACTGGGAGTTCGGCATGATGCCATTCCTGTTAAACAAGCTCCTCGACGCATGCGCTTAGAAATTGAACAACAAGTCGTTTCTGAAGTTAAGAAATTGGCCGAAGCTGGATTTATTCGAGAGGAACAATACCCCTCTTGGGTAGCTAGCGTCGTGCCAGTCCGAAAGAAAAATGGTCAGATTCGGATTTGTGTCGACTATAGGGATCTGAATAAGGCATGCCCTAAAGATGAGTTCCCTTTACCGATACCGGAGCTCATGGTGGACATTGCCTCTTCACATGCTATTTTCTCATTCATGGATGGCTCATCAGGTTATAACCAAATCAAGATGGCCCCAGAGGATGAGAGAAATACAGCGTTCAGAACCCCTATTGGAATCTTTTGTTACAAGGTGATGCCATTTGGCTTAAAGAATGCTGGGGCGACTTACCAGCGGGCCATGACCCGTATCTTTGACGATCTAATTCATAACCAAGTTGAATGTTATGTTGATGATTTGGTTGTCAAGAGCAAAGTCAAAGGGGCTCACCTGTTTGATTTGAGAACTGTTTTCGAACGGTTACGCCGCTACGATTTGAAAATGAATCCTTTGAAATGCGCCTTTGGCGTTACTTCAGGGAAATTTTTAGGATTCGTGGTAAGGCACCGAGGAATAGAAATTGACCCCGCTAAAATTGAAGCCATCTTAGACATGCCATCTCCTAGGAGCCTTACCCAGTTAAGGTCTCTACAAGGTAGATTGGCATATA
Organism: Dendrobium nobile; assembly: GCA_022539455.1. Lineage (NCBI taxonomy): Eukaryota > Viridiplantae > Streptophyta > Magnoliopsida > Asparagales > Orchidaceae > Dendrobium > Dendrobium nobile. The sequence goes on from CM039721.1 coordinate 46,295,791, forward strand.
TAAGAAGGTTTATTTCTAACCTTTCTGGAAGGTGTCAACCCTTTTCTGTCCTTGCGAAAAAAAGATACTAAATTCGTATGGGGCGAGAAGTGCCAAAATGCTTTCGATAACATTAAGCAATACCTTTCCAATCCACCAGTTTTGGCGGCTCCAATTCCGGGAAGGCCGTTAATCCTCTACACTGCAGCATTAGATGAGTCTTTAGGCGCCCTACTAGCTCAAGTCAATGACGAAGGTAAGGAGAATGCTCTCTATTATCTTAGTCGAAGGCTTCTTCCTACGGAAATTCGATACCCTTCGATTGAAAAGCATTGTCTTGCTTTAGTCTTCGCAGCCCAAAAATTGAGGCATTATATGCTTTCACACTCAGTGAGTTTAATTTCAAGAGTCAATCCTTTGCAATATCTTATGACCCGACCGACGTTGTCAGGACGTTTAGCCCGCTGGTCTATGATATTATTACAATTTGAGATTACTTTCACTCCCCTTCGCGCTGTGAAAGGACAGGCTGTTGCCGACTTTCTGGCACTGGCAGCACACCCGCTGCCGGCAAATTCCCCTCTGAACGACGATTTACCCGACGAACAAATCATGAGTTTGAGGGAATCTGATGAGGCCATTTGGGAATTGTATTTTGATGGAGCCGCATCCTCTCGTAGGAACGCGACCCAACAGTCTATAATTCCCGGAAAGGCCGGAGTTGGTTTAATTTTCATAACGCCAGAAAAAGGGATGATGCATTTTTCCTACCATTTATCAGAGCCCTGCACAAACAATGAGGCTGAATACGAGGCTCTGATAACCGGTTTGGAACTTGCAATTTTAATGGAGATTAAAGAGATTAAGATTTTTGGAGATTCCCAGTTGGTGATTAACCAAGTGGCCGGAACTTATAGAATCTTGAATCCTAATCTCCTGAAATACCACCAATACACACTTCACCTGTTGGAGCAAATTCCCACCGCTACTTTGTATAGGGTTCCCCGTGGAAACAATTCTGCAGCAGATGCCTTAGCAAAACTAGCAAAAGAATTTGCCTGTCCGGAGGAAGATTCCATTCCTATAGAGATTCAGGGTCGCAATACCCTTTCTCTTATAGATTTGGAACACATTAGTAAGACTCCTCTTCAGATCCTTTCTGCCTCTTTGACAACTGACAAAGAAGGCGATTGGAGGCAACCCTTAATCGATTACCTTAAAGAAGGGAAGCTCCCTCAGGACAAATCACTCTCCAACCAGATTAGGAAACGTGCCCTATCATATGCACTAGTTAACGATTTGTTGTACCGTCGGTCTTTCGATCACATGTGGCTGCGCTGTTTGAACAAGCGAGAAGCCCAGAAGATTGTTAATGAAGTTCATTCAGGACTATGCGGTGCACATCAATCGGGTCCAAAAATGAAATTAAAGATTAAAAGACTTGGATACTATTGGCCTACAATGATTGACGATTGCATGAATACTGCAAAGCACTGTCATCAATGTCAGGTCCATGGTGTGGTTTTACATCAGCCGCCTAATGTGTTACACCCTACGATAGCCTCGTGGCCCTTCGAGAGTTGGGGCACGGATATCATTGGGCCGATTGACCCTCCCTCCGCGAGAGGTCATCGTTTCATATTAGCAGCAACTGATTACTTTTCAAAATGGGCGGAAGCAATTCCCCTACGAAATGTGACATCCCACCATGTCTTAAAATTCTTCCGTGACCATATCGTGTATCGATTCGGCGTGCCCCGCAGAATCATATCCGATAATGGGTCTGCATTCAAGTCTACAAAGATTAATAGTTTTGTGAGACCATAATATTGATTGGAGATACTCGACAATCTATTACCCCCGGGCAAATGGATTGGCCGAGGCCTTCAACAAAACCTTGGTGCAAATCATTAAAAAGACCCTTGATGATAACAAGCGACAATGGGATGAGCAGTTGGTGGAAGCTTTGTGGGCTTATCGTACCACTTACAGAACTCCGACCCAATCCACTCCGTTTGCACTAGTGTATGGATCTGAGGCGTTCTTCTACCCTGGAAGTACAAATTCCGTCGCTCAGGATTGCAATTCAGAACCAAATTACAAATGAACAAAATGCAAAACTGCGATTGGAAGAACTCGAAGGCCTTGAAGAGCGACGTCTCCAAGCTCAACAAAGTTTAGAGTTGTATAAATCCCGTATGGTTCAAGCCCATGATAAGTTAGTGCGACCTAGGACCTTCCAAGCGGGAGACTTGGTGTTGGTCCTTCGGAGGCCTATTTTAGCCCATCGAAAGTTGGGAGGCAAATTTGAACCTACTTGGGAAGGACCCTTCGTTATAGAGACTGTCTACGAAGGAGGCTCGTATCAGTTAGTAGATTGTAAAGGAATTCGTCCGATGTTACCTGTCAACGGACGTTTCCTTAAGAAATACTATGCTTGATGTAGCTCTTTTGATCAATCAATAAAATTTACTTTCATGATTCTTGATTCTGCTTTGAGTCTTTTAAATTTCATCTTCTTTTTTAATTTCCTCTTTTCTTTTCCTTAAGGTTGTGTCCTTCATTCCCTTAGGATTAGATTCGCTAGTGGTGGAGTACGCCCTTCGTGGTACCACCCTAGTTTGCCAGTTGAGGTCCTCTGTGTGGAGCAAGTTTCCTCCCCACATGACCATTCGCTAGTGGTGGAGTATGCCCTTCGTGGTACCACCCTAGTTTGCCAGTTGAGGTCCTCTGTGTGGAGCAAGTTTCCTCCCCACATGACCATTCGCTAGTGGTGGAGTATGCCCTTCGTGGTACCACCCTAGTTTGCCAGTTGAGGTCCTCTGTGTGGAGCAAGTTTCCTCTCCACATGACCATTCGCTAGTGGTGGAGTATGCCCTTCGTGTACCACCCTAGTTTGCCAGTTGAGGTCCTCTGTGTGGAGCAAGTTTCCTCCCCACATGACCATTCGCTAGTGGTGGAGTATGCCCTTCGTGGTACCACCCTAGTTTGCCAGTTGAGGTCCTCTGTGTGGAGCAAGTTTCCTCCCCACATGACCATTCGCTAGTGGTGGAGTATGCCCTTCGTGGTACCACCCTAGTTTGCCAGTTGAGGTCCTCTGTGTGGAGCAAGTTTCCTCCCCACATGACCATTCGCTAGTGGTGGAGTACGCCCTTCGTGGCACCATCCTAGTTTTCCAGTTGAGGTCCTCTGTGTGGAGCAAGTTTCCTCCCCACATGACCATTCGCTAGTGGTGGAGTACCCCTTCGTGGCACCACCTAGTTTGCCAGTTGAGGTCCTCTGTGTGACAAGTTTCCTCCTATTCCTCCTACATGACCATCGCTAGTGGTGGAGTACGCCCTTCGTGGCACCATCCTAGTTTACCAGTTGATTTGCCTATTTGGAGTAAGTCTTCTATCAGCATCCTATAGGCCTAAGGTTGGGTGATGCCCTTCCTTAGACCCAAGGCTAGGTTTCCCTACCTTGGTTTCCCAGTTCTCTTTTCCAAATAGGTGTAAGCCTTTCACTAACTTCCTATGGACTTAAGATTGGGCGATACCCTCCCTTCTACCTTTGAGATTCTACTTCTATTCGGTCAACGCCAATGTGTGCAGCAGAAGTTCCTTCTACCACACACATTGGGGGTCCATTTGTTGACCTCATTTTTGTATGAGGTCACTAAAACCCTTCCAGAATCCAGATCCTTTCCTAAAGCCAGCCCTTAGGGCCTATTCTAGACCTTAGGATCCTTCCTAAAGCCAGACCTTAGGGCCTATTCTAGACCTTAGGATCCTTCTAGAGCCAAAACCTTAGGGCCTACTCTAGAGCTTAGGATTCTTCCATATCCAAATCCTAGGACTCCTCTAGATCCTAGGATCAATCCAGACTTCAAATCAATCCCATCCCTTTGATCCATTCTAACCTCAAATTAATCCCATACCTTTGATCAACTTTAACATCAAATCAATTCCTACTTTTGATCAATTCAAATCTCAAACTTCATTCAATCCAAATTCTAATTAATCTAAGCTTCAACCACATCCAAACCTTGATCCAATCTACTTAACAATTCAAACTTCAACTTTGACTTTGAGCCTACCCTTGATCTAACTTTGACCCTATCCATTCATTAACAATCACCACATGATTGTTAATGATTTGAATACTTCAATATTAATCTTTCAAACTTAAAATCCATTCCAAATCCAGAAATCCAAACCCAAATCCTAAGCCTTAGGGCCCTGTCCTAAAGACCTTTTTCATTGAATTTTCAAATACTTTGAAACCCAGTTTAATGACCTCTGATTCAAAGTCTACCACTTGCAAAGTGATAGGACATGTCTCTAGAGGTTACCCCTCAAATTTGAGCCCATTCTGAGGTCTCTAGCCCCAGAGTCTAAATCAAAATCCAAAGGCTGTAAAACCTTCAAATATTTACAGCCTATGCCACTGGACCTTTGGCCTTGAAGATTTTGACCTTAGAACTTTCACCAAAGCTTCTAATCAATTCCAGACCATTAATCTTGATATGTTGAGCAGTAAACTGAAACTTTCTGGACTCATTTTAGCCCTTAGTGGTCATGAGCCCAAAGTGACCAAAATACCCCTGTGGGGCTCAAACATGCTTTTTTAAACCAAATGAACTCCAAATTGAATGCAATCACTTGCAGCAAGTTTCAAATATCATTTTAAACCTGTTGAATCCAATCCCAGCTCCTAGGTCAATTTGATTGACCAAGTCAACTGGGTTGACCCAAGAAGACCCTTAAGGGTTCAAATAGGGGTTTTGACCCAATTGACCTCTCTAGACTTGGAGACCACCTCCAATGGCTTCCAAACATCATCTTGAATTTATCCAGCCCAGCCTCACCCATTGGGTCAACCTAGTTGACCCAGTCAACATGGTTTGACCCAATGAACCCTTAAGGTTTCAAATGAACCATTCCAACCCGTTTAACCACATCAATATCTTCAAACTCTTAAAATCATTCCATTCAAAGCCTTGAACATTTCTAAACCTATTTTGAGCTCAACCCAACTTGGTTTGACCAAGTCAACCCTAAATCCTTGGTCAAAATTGTGGTGGCATTTGCTCCCATCCTTTCTAGCCTTGACTTTGACCTTTGACCCTTGATTGAACCATTTCAAATATCCCTCTCCCTCCTTAAGTGCCACATCACTAACCTCGACCTGGTTGACTGGTCAAACCAAGTCAACAAAGCCCTAAATCCCTCCTTGAATTGGTCAAACCTTCTATTTAACTTCAAGGAGTGTGAGATTAGGCTTGGAAGCTCTCCCATTGGCTGCCCCTATTTCCCTTCATGCCACATCAGCACCCATTGACCAGTTGACCGGTCAAAGTGGTCAATTCCCCCCTTAAACCCTATTTTCATGTTCAAAGCCCTATTTCCTCCTTATATCACATGCCTAAAAGTCTCCTTTTGCTTTATTTCCCTAACTAATCCTGTCTTAAGCTGCTCCAAGGGCCTGGCTTAGGCTATTTAGGCAATGTTCCCTCTCACTCATCCCAAGTCCACCCAATAGGAGCTTGGCTTGTCCAGCCCTTTCCGCAGCCTTCCAGCTTTCCCAGGGACAGGTGGCATCATCTGGAGAGCCCCTGCATCGATCCTAGCCATCCAATCTAGCCCAGCTCGTTTGAATAGGGAGAAAGGCAACTTTTGAGGATGATTGATCAAAGCAGCCTCTCTCACTAACCCTAGCCTCCCAGATCGAACTCTTAGTTCGTTTTGAATCTCCAGGGCCTCCTCTACCTTCCCACTACAAAACCCAGGTGGTTGCACGTCACCGGCGGCGAGTTCTCCGGCGAAACCACCACCTAGACCGTCTCAAGCCCATAGCAGCCGATCCAGACGCGTTCGAGCTTGGATTTTCGCTGGGAATCTTCACTTGGACAATCTACAAGCTCAACCATCCAGAAATTTCGAAGATCTAACGGTATAACTCCCTAAAACCCGAGATCTAGGTCACATTAGTTAGGTCTAAATAGCTTTACGCTTTTAGGGTTTTAGCTAAAACAAACTATTCCCCATGATTTCTGTTCATGTCCTTAATCTATGTTTAAAATTTTAAGTGAAATGATTGATCCGATCGAGAGAACGAAGCGAAATATGTTTTCTAGGGCGTCACTCACGGTCTCCGGCGAGTGTACGTTTTCTGGACCGTTGATCGTTCGATCAACGGTCCAGATCGAGCCTTTCCGCGGTTTGATCCGACCGCGCATTCGATCTCTCGTTCGATCAGTCGTCCGGCGAGATCTAGGTCGTCTATTCGGAATAGCGGGATCGAATCTCCGCCGTCTGATCCTCTCCTGGTGAGATCAGACCGCGGGATCTGATCTCAGCCGTTGGATCGAACCCGCGGTTAATCCAACGGCTGTTACGCGCCGCTGACGTGGTTAAGTGAAAACCGCGTGAAACGGCCAGCGGCCGACGCGTGTCCCCGCCGCCGCGCGGTTTCGATCCCGCCAATCCTAGCGCGCCGCGTGTCTGACCGCCGCCATTTAATTAAAAAATAATGAGTTTTAATTAGTTTTAATTGCTGAAACTTAAATAAATCATAGTAAATCAAATATATAACCAAAAATTAAGTATAATATATCAAACTTTTCAGAATTTCATCTAGTTTATTTTAAAAATAAAATCAGTTTATTTTGACTATTATTTTACTGGTAATTTAAGAAATACAGAAATATGTATTTCATTTTTAATTAATTATATATAAATTATTTTATCTGAAATTTGCATGCATGTTGTTGAATGCATGGCTGGTCTCCAGAAAAAATTTTCAGTATTATTTGAATAGGTTTTGAAGGTATTTTGAATTATTGGAGTATTTTCATCCTTTCTTTATATTTAATTAAATATTAAGTATTTAAAAAAATACAAGAAATATATTTTATTATTTCCAAACTTCTATGGAGATCAGTGGATCCTTCAACCCATTAACATGTATTTTGATAATATATTTAATCATTTTATAATATATATATTTCTATTTATATATATAAATTCATTTATATTTATGTATTTTAATATATATTTTGAAATTTTATATATATATATGTAAATCCTTAAGTGTTTAAGAGTCATTTGAGATCTTAAATGTTGATTAAGCATGTTTGAATAGAAATGAAGGGGATGATTAGTGAATAATCATTCCTTGATTATTCACTAATTTTGTCTTAATTATGTTAATTAGTTAATTGCATGTTTAAGGTGCACACACCACTTAGTCTAAGGCTCTCCTAGATTTAGGTGTTGAATGTGTTTATGTGATTCATGCATGCCTTATGTATTGAGTATGAGGGTTAGTTCAAACATTGATTCAAGTCCATCAAAACTAGTGACATATTTAAGGACAATAATTAAGGACTCATGTATAGAAAACTTAGAAAAATTTCAATAATTAGGATTCACCTCCTCTTTAGTTGAAACTTTGAACATTTGAACTTAGTGACATCCTCAGCCCCTAGAGAAATTTTCACTAATTTTTGAGGTCATTAGGTCCCCTAATTAGTTTTCTAAGTCTTAAACCCTTAATTAAGCCTTTAAAACTTCTAAAAATTGTAATAAATCCAATTTAAATCCAAAAATTACATGTAAACCCTCAAACTGACCAGAATTCAGTCCTTAATCTGTGATAATTAAAAGCCCTTTGATTTGACAGCAATTTAAACCCTAATTTAATTTTAAGTGAAAACCAATATGTAATTAAGATAATTAATTAATAATAATATAAAAATTCAAAAATTTCCCAAACACTTGGGGATCCCTCCTTAGGTTATTTCTGACCTTTGGAGGTGTTTTCAAGAAGTTGGGAACTTGTTTGAAGCAAAATCACAAAAGAGGCCTTCTAATTAAGAAATTCCCAAAACTCATTAAAATGCCCAAACTTCAATAATCCATAACTAATTCTAGAAAAATCCAAATTACCCAAACTCACTTGCATTCAACTCATATTGATGTCTAGTATTTATTAAAAATATTAAATTCCAGGAATTTGCAATATTTTAAACAGTCAACAAATCGGTCAACTTTAAGTCAAAACTAGTTCAAAACTTCAAACCTTTGTAATAAAATGTAGAAAAATTCGATTTTAACGTACCTACCTTCTAACTGATCGTAGTAAGGTCTAGTATTTTCGTAAAATACAAACATTTCAGAATTTGGTCTTAATCAAAAAGTCAATTTTTTTCAACCCCTTAATTAAATCATTAAAATATTCAAAAATTCATAAAACTCATAATCATTCTAAAATTCAGAAAATATTGGTTTAATGTCCAAAACACTTAACAAATCCTTTAAAACACAACAACCACCCTAAAGTTGAAGTTTATTGGCTGGACTACTCCGGGCTGCGGGGCTAAGTGTCCTAAGGAGGCTGGTTCCTCGAGCCTGGTGGCACAACGCCACGAATGGATTCTAAAGGGTGTCAAACCTTAAAATGGATTAACCTTTTAATTATTTAACATTTTTAAAAGTCTCTAATTCAATTACATTAATCTGGTTTATCGGCTGGACTACTCCGGGCTGCGGGGCTAAGTGTCCTAAGGAGGCTGGTTCCTCGAGCCTGGTGGCACAACGCCACGAATCAATTAATGGCAAACTTAAATTAATCAACTTTAAAAATCAGTAATTAACTCATTTTAATATTAATCCACTCTTTTAATTCCAACCAATTTAAATAACTTAATCAACCCCGATTGCTACTGGGTAACCCAGGCCTACGAGGCTATTAGCTTAGCCCCAAGGAAGGTGAAATAAACTTCACGGCCTCGGTGTGAAACAAAGGTAGTATTCAATTAACTTTTAAAACATGTTTAATTAAAATTCTTAATCTACTAATACTTAAATTTTAATCTAAATACCCTTTTAAGCCTTAACAAACTCAGACTTTTAGATAACTTTAATTAATCACCCAACTTAGGATATACCCCCGCCACACTACCTTTCACACACACTTTAGATGTTGTGCTAGGACAACCAACTCTAGATCTAGGTTAGGCCGGTGTTTACTTTACTGCTGTGTGCCGGATTTTTCGTAGTTTTCACTGCATGTTGTGGATGAAATTGCTTTGCTATGTCTGCTTACTTTTTCTGTACTCTGTGGATGGATTGATGTGTTTGGCGACTAGATTACCCTTAGGTTAGGTACGATCTGGATGTTGACACAGTTTTCTGCAGGTGGCCACGCTCATGCAGGGCAATATAAAAAGGGGGCAAATCAAAAAAAAATGCATAAATATTATAAACTCTTTGCACAGGTGCTTCAGCTGCTAAAGCCCCCAAATCATAAAAAGAGCGTGGCCAGTGTGTTTACTTTCTTTTTTGCTCATATATAACTGCTTGGGAATAACTGCTTTATTTATATTAATTGCTTAGGATAACCTTGCAGGTGAGTCTAGATTTTTATTTTGATATCAATGTAATTTGTATAATTGTTAAGTGTTGTGAAAGTTAAGTTTGAGTTTGGGATACATAGATCCAAAGCTTGGATTCCAAAGAGGAAAGGATACCCCTTTGGGGAACACTCCTTTTCCATTTGGAAATCCAAATTTGGATCATACCTCTTCCTTACCCAAAGAGGAAAGAGTGGCCTTCCCCCTTAGAGGGAAGTGCCCTCTTGTCCATTTGGGTAATCCACTACGAAGATTTCAAGAAGATTGAAGAAAAGGAGTCCAAAGAAGAATGAAATTGAAGATTTGAAGATTTGAAGATTGAGAGTATCCCACTCAAAATAACTTGCGTCGTTACTAGGTTTAGAATCCGGGTTGTTGTCAGTGGTGCCCGGCCACTTTACTTTCTGCAATATTCTGGTTTGTAATAAGCAAGGCAATTCTGCCTATGGACATTTATTAATTAATTTATATTTGATGTGATGATTTGATTGCCTCTAGGATTACTTGTTTTTACTAGTTTTTTGGCGATTGCATGCCGCTCTTTGTTTTCGCCTGGATACGTGAGGCTCGTGAGGGTGTGAAACTTTTCTACTCATAATTTTAAAAGTCTAAAATTTTAGTGAGTCTAAACAACATAGAAAGATAACGAATCTAGGGAATTAGCCGGGGATCGTCCCCGGGGTCGCATGCATATTTTTGCATCACTCTTTCCTTGCTTTAGACCCTTCCCCGCCTGCGGGTAGAGTCCGGATAGTCTGACCTATGAGGACGAGGTGCCGGACCTGGGGAAGTCCAGTCTTCTAAAAAACTATTTTATAAGCCTGTTTTTAAAATTTCAAGCATACTTGATTGGAAGTTGTTAACTAGCATGCACTGCATTAGATACAAACTAAAAGAGTCAAAATTTTAATTGCATCAGTTTAGCATTTTTGCACCCAACATATGTCAAAGGGGCCAATTAGGAAAATCTCTAGATGTCGGCCCCGACCCTCTAAAACTTTAATTACAACGTCCCTACCACTCTTGCATAAAAGACCGGATTCATATATTTTAAATCGATTAGGTGGTTAGCTGGCTCCTCAATCCAGGCCGGGGTAAATCCAGACCTTGCACTGCATTAGTTAGGATCGGATGACTGTGGTCCAGTGTCCAAAATAGATTTAGGATCCGGGGCAGATCTTTGATTATAAGACCCCAAATTTCGGGAATATAATCCCAAATTTCTAATAAGATGCTCAACTCTAATTAAAATTTTCTTTCAATCCTAAAACATAAAGCCCAACACTTAGATTAAGTTGGGACACTTCCGGATAGTTCTGGAATCTCAAAGTGTCCCCTACCTCTCTTCCTTTGAATCTGTTAATAACTGCTCAATTTTGATCCATTCCCTCTTGATCTTTTCCAATGATTCTATTTATTCTTTGATATCACTCCTAGAAAATCTAACAAAATTTCGTTCTTATTCTAATCGAGAGTTTTCGTAGGGGACTTTGTCTCCCTACGATGTAATTAACTACGAGGGCTTGCGCTCGTAGGAGATTTGGAACCCCACACACCTGATTTTAAAATTGATTTTAAAACTTCATTAGATTTCTTTGGGAAAAGTTAAAGAATGATCGTCGCCGTTGCATTAGAAGAATTATCGTAGAATGGCGTCATTTCCCTTTGGGGAGATACATCCTTCTTCGATAAGGCTTTGGATGTGAATGCGACGATCATACTTCTTGGATATTGTAATTGGGTACTTAGTTGAACTCTACTTTGTTCCCTCGGGGCAATATGAAGTTCTCTTTAGAACCCGATCATAATATTCAAGATGTGTTCACATAATTCTAAGCCTGAACACCGTTATGAAAGTTTATCTTCGTCCCCCGGGGTGATATATTCTTTCTAACGAGTTGGTTCGACCTTAGAATTAGAACTCAACCTTAATCTTAAAATCCCCAAAGAAAACTAATATTTTTCAAAACCTGTTTTTCAAAATTCCACCAACAGCCTCCTGGCCTCTGGCAACTGAAAATCTGGTTTCTTTAACAGACTCCTGAAAATCTTCTTAACTGCTTCCCTCTTAAATGGATATGGTTTTGCCAATCTCTCTCTAAAAGGGATAAAGTTAGGATCTCTGGTGTGCTGGGGAGTAACTTGAAAGGGCTGTCTCTGAACTGGCTGTGGTGGCGGTGGTGGAGGAACACTGGGCTGACTAGTCATTGGCCTTTTTCCTTTGTCAACTGCCGACACTACTGCCTTCTTCTCAAAAATCTTAACCAATCTAGGACCCTTCTTATCTTCAGACTGCTCTCGTAGGAATGACATCTTATGAGCCTCTTCCTGCAAATTGCTAGCCTTATTAAGAAGTTTTTCGAAAGTTTTAATAGTGAAACCTTTCAGGAGAAAATTAACGGGGCCGTGGATATTCTTAAGAAGGATCTCCACCGCATGTTGCTCTTGCAACTGGGGTTCACAATTCATCGAGAGGTTTCGCCACCTTAAGATGTACTCAACCAGAGACTCTCCCGGTTTTTGTTTCTCAACAACAAGATCGCCCACAGTAGTTCGTTGTTGCGCTCCAGAAAATCTTTTAAGGAAAAGATTTTCTAGATCGCTAAAAGTTTTAACTGAACCATTGGGCAGATCGGCGTACCATTCAAAAGCGATGCCGGATAGACTACTTACAAATTGGCGAAATAGTAGAGCATCTGACCCTCCCGCATTGCAACAACTTGCTCTGAAGTGGGCTAGATGCTGTCTCGGGGTTTCTATTTCGGTGAAAATTTTAAAAGTTGGTGGCACGAAGCCTTTTGGATAAGGAACGGAGTCATATTCTTCGGGGTAAGGTCTACCCTTTGGAATAGATGCGATTCCTTGAGAAAAGGCTAAAGCCTCCCTTACCTGGTCCTCGATCAGTTGCTTAATGTCTTTCTGGGGCAGAGCAGAGGGAATTATAAGTGCTGCTGGAGATGCCTCTGATAGGCAAAGAGGGATCACTGGTGTCGACTCAGGAGGTTTGGGACCAGATTCTGTCTTTCTAACTTTTTCCACAATTTCTCGAGCCGTTTGTTGAATCTTAAGTGAATCCTGCTCTGACTTATCAAATCTTTCTTGCATTTCTTTAACTTGTGACATCATAGTTGTCAACTTGTTTTCCAAATCTTTAATGTGTTCTTCACCCCAAGCCCTTACGGACTCATCTGAATCGGACCCAGCAACCTGTGGGTCATCGTTTCTAGCAAGCTGGCGTCTACCAGGTTCGGCCTCCTTGTTGGAACCTCTAGTTTCGACCATGGAGACACTACCAACATAGTCATCTTCCTCTCCAAGGAGGTCATCCAGGTCTGGATCAAAAGAAGCCGTTCCCTCTTTATTTAGCAGAATGTTTCTTATCTCTTGTACTACCTCCTCAACTGGTCTATCCCCAATTGACTTAGGATCGAGGGGTAGATATCCTTTGTATTCAGCCATATCAAACAATTCTTCAGAATCCAGGAGAGCAATGATTTCTGTAAGTTTCGGATTAGGATCTGACTGAGACTCTGTAACTAGCTCTTCATTTATCTCAAGATCGAGGTCAATTCCTTCCTTTTCGACTGCCCCAAAATCGGTGGTTGGAGAAGTGGCATTCTCTACATGGAGAGGGACATATACCTCATGAGGTGAAGGAGGAGCCTGTAGGGAGATAGTTCCTACATCGGGTAAGGTAAGGTCCTTAGACTCCTGCGTAGGAAGCCTAGGAATGACACATGGATCTAAACTATCAACCACTGGATCATCAGCTGGAATCATCACTGAATCAGGAACTGGACTGATTGTAAGAGAACTGTCTAGTGGAATAACTGGGGTACTGGGTTAATCATCCATCGACTCAATCAAAGCTGGAGGAGGTCTAGCTGGGACTCGTTGGAGTTGGAGAATGAACTTAGAGGTTCTTGGAGGTGGTGGTAAATCCTCCAACTTTGTCCTTTTTAGAACAAATTTCTTCTCGGGGGATTTGGGCCTCTTGCCCTTGATGTCCGGATGTTTTAAAGTCTCATTCCCCTTTGGTTTAACAACTACTGAGGCCAACCTTACAGCTTTGGAAGGGGGTACCGGGGGTCTACCAACGGAACGGTGGCCTCTCTCGGACCCAGTCAACATGATGCCCTCTGTCTCGAAAGAAGGAGGGCGTGGCGCCAAGTGGTATCCATCAACTAGTACTGAAGTAACGGGCTGTCTAACATACTTCTTGTTTCTCCTGATAGATTGTGGAGTTAAATTCTTTGCCTCAGACGCCTCTTCTTTCAATACTTCTTTTTGGAAGCGATGAGAGATCACTCCCTTTAACTGTTTCAGGTACTGCTCTTTTATTTGTCCAGATTGTGCAGCACAGGTATGGATTATATTTCTCAAAGCCCTTGTTTTCTGCAGATGCTTTTCTTTTGAGGTCTTTTTAGTCGAGTAGTCGACCGGGCATGGTGGGGAACGAGCTATCCTAGCTATCCTCTCCTCCCCTTAAGCAGAAGCTAAGGGGTAGAAGCGGCTCCCTTTCAGAAGGGGAGAGGAAGCAGGAATAGGTAGCTCCTCATCAGCCTCAGGCTCCACTTGAGCTAAAGTCTTAAAAGGCACGATTCTCTTTGCCTTGGAAATCTTCTTCCTAAGTCTCCTCAAGTAATTCTTCTTTTGGTTCTTAGTGGAGAAGTTAAGTCTAGAGCTAGATCCTTCCTCAAAAACAGACTTGACTTCAGTGGGAGGCTCAACAACTGGCTCATATTGTTTTTGATCATCACTAATTACTGGCAAAGTGGGTGCAGACCCCACAATCAACTCAACCACTGGAGGAACTTCCTTACTGGTATCCAAGCTAACAATCTGGTGTCCATCCATAGAAAGTTCAAGGGTGCTGAATCCCATTCCAAAGTTGATGGTGTTTCCTTGGTCATTAACAGTCGAGGACAACGCTCGGCCGAAAGAGAAGATCAATTGGCCAGCCATTTGAATTTTCTGAAAGTTAAAGAGAGGATTGAAATTAGATTTCATTTCAAAAGGAATGGAAAGAGTTTGTTATTTTGAAACTTAAGGCTTGTAGACTAATCTCAACCTTCCAACACATGCTGAGTGGTAAAAAAAAACACGCAACACACGTTAGGAAGGTAAAGAGACTAAATACATGCCAAAAGGAAAATATTGTCAAAAGGTGAACATATGTTAGCCCATAAGATGATTATATGGGGTAACATATGAAGGTTTGAAACTTGGAGAAAATCGTTATTATCTTTCTTTCCACATTTTGAAGGGAGTTTGAATCTCAAATGACTTAAGATGGGGTTCTTTTACAGAATTCAAAACGCAACGGACAGAGTTTCCCCTTGCCCGAAGGCTTATGAAATTGTAAGAAAAACCCAGGTAAAGTAAATGGTATAACCCTCTTCACTCTTAAAAGTTCAAAGAAAGTAAAGGGGTTAAGACTAAAATACTTCAAAAACTTTTTTAAAGTCAAAAGATCTTTCAAACTCCTTTCAATTTGAAAGGAAGAGATATATTGAATGTGGCATTTGTTAATCAAAATTTTAAAAGGATATTTGGGGGACCTGATTTGACACTGTCGCCTCATAGGAAATCCCAGGGCAGAAGGTTAAAATCAGGACAACTAAATTAGCGGAAAAAACAAATGGGAGGTAGAACCTCTCCTTTAACGTTTTAAAATTCATTGTTTAAATGTTGGCCACACTCCCCCAAGGAAGAAATGGGTCGAGGGACCAACAGAAGGAAGGTACTTAAGACTACCGATGAAACAAAATTTCATTTTTATTAAAGATGAAGAGAGAGATTTGTCCCACCGGGCGTGCCATTTTTGTTGGTGGAATTTTGAAAAACATGTTTTGAAAAATATTAGTTTTCTTTGGGAATTTTAGAATTGAGGCTGAATCTTAATTCTAAAAGTCGAACCAGCTCGTTCGGAAAATTATATCACCCCGAAGGATGAAAATAAAATCCCATAACGGCGTTCGGACTTAGAATTATGTGATTCATCTCGAATATCATAGCTAGACTCTAAAGAGAACTTCACACGGCCCCAAGGGGACAAGGTAAAGATCAACTAAATGTCTGGTTATGATATTCGAGGGGTATGGTTGTCGATTTCATATCCAAAGCCTTATCAAAGAAGAATGTATCTCCCCAAAAGGGAAATAACACCTTTCAATGATAATTCTTCTAATACGATAACGACAATCATTTTTTTTGAACTTTTCCCAAAGAAATCTAAGAATATTTTAAAAAGGTTAATTTTGAAATCAGGTGTGTGGGGTTCCAAATCTCCTACGAGCGCAAGCCCTGGTAGTTAATTACATCTTAGGGAGACAAAGTCCCCTATGAAAACTCTCGATTAAAATAAGAATGAAATTTTGTTAGATTTTCTAGGAGTGATATCAAAAAAAATTGAATAGAATCCTTTAGAGAATCAAAAGGGAATGGATCAAGATTGAACAGTTATTATCAGAGTCAAAGGAGGAGAGGTAGGGGACACCTTGAGATTCCAGAACCATTCGAAAGTGTACCAACTTAGTCTAAATGTTGGGCTTTACATTTTAGGATTAGAAAGAGGTTTAATTTGAGTTGAACATTTTATTGGAAGTTTGGGACTATATTCCCGAAGTTGGGGTCTTATAATCAAAGATCTGCCCCGGATCCTAAATCTAATTTGGATGCTGGACCACAGCCGTCCGAACCTAACTAATGCAATGCCGAACCTGGTCTTACCCCAGCCAGGATTGGGGAGCCAGCTAACCACCTAGTCGATTTAAAATATATGAACTCGGTCTTTTATGAAAGAGTGGTAGGGACGTTGTAATTAAAGTTTTGGAGAGTTGGGGCCGACATCTAAAAAAAAATATTTCCTAGTTGGCCCCTTTAACTTATGTTGGGTGCTAAAATGCTAAACTGATGCAATTAAGATTTTTGACTCTTTTAGTTCGTATCTAATGCAATGCATGCTAGTTGACAACTTCCAAATCAAGTATGCTTGAAATTTTAAAAACAGGTTTAGAAAATAAATTTTTAGAAGACTGGGCTTCCCCAGGTCCAGCACCTCGTCCTCATAGGTCAGACTATCCGGACTCTACCCGCAGGCGGGGAAGGGTCTAAAACAAGGAAAGAAGAAGTGCAAAAATATGCATGCGACCCCGGGGTCGGTCCCCGACTAATTCCCTAGATTCATTATCTTTCTATGTTATTTAGACTCACTAAAATTTTAGACTTTTTAAAATTATGAGTATAAAACTTTCACACCCTTACGAGTCTCACGTGTCCAGGCTCAAACAAAAGCGGCACACAATCGCCAAAAAAAAAAGAAAAGCAGGCAATCCTAGAGGCAATCAACTCATCACATTAAATATAAATTAATTAATAAACATCCATAGGCAAAGTTGCCTTGCTTATTACAAACCAGAGTTTTGCAGAAAGTAAAGTGGCCGGGCACCACTGACAACAACCCGGATTCTAAGCCTAGTAATGACCAAGTTATTTTGAGTGGGATACCCTCAATCTTCAAGTCTTCATCTTTGCTCTTCTTTAGACTCATTTTCTTCAAACTCCTTGGGTTCTCCACAACAAGCTACCCAAATGGATAATGAAAGTTCGTTCGGGATGTTAAGCCCTATGAACTTAGTCCCAAGCTAACCAAGAGGAGGGGTGAATTGGTATTTTAAAAATTCTTGAGACAAAGAAATAAATTCACAAACCAAATCACACCACCAAACCAAATGCGTAATTTAAAAGTGCGGAAGCAAAAATAAGAACACAAGATTTATAGTGGTTCGGTCGACTAGACCTACGTCCACTCCTTGGAGGCACCCTCCAAGTATTGCACTACAAAACGTGACTCTCCTTTAGCCCCCACAGCTAAGCGGAGAAGCCCTCACAAGAAACTTCTTTTTGCCACCCTGGCAAGGCAAAGAACCTACCTCCTTTTGCTTCCTCCTGAAGCTGGCAGAGAACCACAACCAAAAGCAAAACTCCTTACCTCTATCAACCCTTCCACGGACGAGAAACTCCAGACGAAAGACAAGCAGAGCGATCCTTGAGCAACCCTTGTGAATCCCCTCACAAGCTCCCCCTCACAAGATCCTCTCTCTCTTTCTCTCCTCAAGGTCTTCTCAGGTCAAGGCAGCAGCCAAAGGTCTCTTCAAAACGTTGAAGAAGAGCTCTTTAAATAGAAGAGCTCAAGAGGAGCTCATTAATTGCAAGTAGCCGACTTTATCGTCCAGGCCGATATGGACATCGGCCTGGCCGATTAGTACAAATTAAGGAAGATCGGCCAGAGCACAGCCCTGGGAACAGTCCTGGACGATTGAAATTTGGCTTGATCGTCCAGGCCGATCTCACGATCGTCCTGGCCGATTAGTTCAAATCAGAGGTAAATCGTCCTGATCACAGCCCTGGGAACAGTCCTGGCCGATTGAAATTTGGCTTGATCATCCAGGCCGATCTTACGATCGTCCAGGCCGATCTTACGATCGTCCTGGCCGATCTTACGATCGTCCTGGCCGATATGATCATATCAATCATCCTTAATTACTCCCTTGATTTCCTGATCAATTAAGGCATAATTTGGTAATTTCGTCCAGGCCGATCCTGGAATCGTCCCGGCCGATAATTTAAAATTCAGTATGCCTAAACTGTCTAAGGCGGCTATCTCTTTCTATTTTGAGCTTATCGTCCTGGCCGATACACGTATCGTCCAGGCCGATATGTTAATGTCGGCTGCCTTAATTAAGAATCCTTAATTAGACTTTCTGTTTTAAGTTGATCGTCCCGGACGATATAAATATCGGCCGGGCCGATGTGGGCAAAAACAGAATTTCTATGCCTCTCAAGTGTGTGTGTGAAAGGTTACTTAGCATCAGTCTTTTTGATTATTACAAGTAGACTAAAAAGGTGAAAAATAAAATTACAGACTGACTCAACCCTAAACCTACGCGAATATTGGACTTGGCTTCCTCTTGATCGTCTGATCTTCGATTCCTGAAAAGTTAGAAGCAACAAGTAGTCCAAGAGAGATAGTGTTTGTCAATCATCAAAACATAAGCTATGAAAAAGTAGATTTGCAACAGATAAGAGGGCACTTCCCTTTAGAGGGGAAGGCCACTCTTTCCTCTTTGGATATAAGAGAAATGTGATCCAAATTTTGATTTCCAAATGGAAAAGGAATAGTTCCCAAAAGGGCATCCTTTCCTCTTTGGAATCCAAGCTTTGGACCTAAATATCCCAACTCAAACTTAACTTTCACAACACTTTACAATTTACAAATTACATTTATATTAAATCAAAAATCTAGACTCACCTGCAGGGTTATCCTAAGCAGTTAAAAAAAATTATTCCCAAGCAGTTGTATATCTGTGCAGAAAAGTAAGTAAAACACACTGGCCACGCTCTTTTATTTGGGAGCTTTAGCAGCTGAAGCACCTGTGCAAGCATTTATAACAATTAACATTTATTATTAACTTAGCCCCCCCTTTTTATTGTCCTGCATGAGCATGGCCACCTGCAAAAAATTATGTGAACATCCAGATCGCACCTATCCTAAGGGTAATCTAGTCGCCAAACACATCAATCCATCCATAGAGTATAGAAAAGTAAGCAGACACAGCAAAGCAATTTCATCCAAAACATGCAATGAAAACCACGAAAAACCCGGCACACAGCAGTAAAGTAAACACCGGCCTATCCTAGATCTAGAGTTGGTTGTCCTAGCATATCATCTAAAGTGTGTGTAAAAAGGTTGTGTGGTTGGGGTAGGTCCTTAAGTAGATGGTTTATTAATGTTGTCTAAAGTTTTAAATTTGTTAAGGCTTAGAAGGGAGATTTGAATTAAACTTTAAATATTAACAAATTAGGAATTTTAATTAAATGTATTTTAAGGGTTAATTGATTACTACCTTTTTTTCACACCGAGGCCATGAAGTTTATTTCACTTTCCTTGGGGCTAAACTAATAGCCTCGTAAGCTTGGGTTACCCAGTAGCAATCAGGATTAATTAAGTTACTTTGAATTGGTTGGAATTAAAGAAGTGAATTAATATCAAGGAGAGTTAATTACTGATTTTAGTGGGTTGGTTGAAAACTTTTAATAACCTATTAAAAGAATTTTAAGGGTTAGAAGAGTTAACAAATTTCACAGAGTTATCCGGGTATGCTAACTAAGAGGTCAAGATTTGGCTTTCAAAATTAGAGTCAATCTTATGGGTTTTAAATTTTTAATAAATAATAGACTTAATCATGAGTTGTTAAACAGGTGGCACACTCAATTTGGAGTTTCCTATGGGAAGTTATGATTTTTTTAGAAGTTCTGGCCCATTCTGACCTAAGGTCACCTAAGATGTTGAATCCTTGGTTTTAACTAGATTATGGAGGTTTGATGTTTCTAGGAAGTGATAGAACCTAATTGAAGTCACTATCCACTAAGTTGATTAATCAAGAATTCTCTATAATTAACAGTGAATATTAGAAATTTTACACATTCGTAGGGAGTATCAAATTACTACAACTAAGGGATCTACTTAAGGGTTTGAGCCCAAATGAGCCCTAAACTCCTTTGGATCAATTCCAAAGGTCATAAATGACCCAAGGACAGATCAACAAGTGTTTAAAACCCTTTTGGGATTTTTAAGATTTAATTACAGTTGGTTAGACCCTAATTACCTAAGGACCAAGCTAAGACAAGTCTAAAGATCAATTTGAGAGGGTTTCAATTCTTATTGGTTAAGGGGTCAATTAAAAACAATTAAGGACATTTTAATGGATTTTAGGAGTTAAGAAAAGTTCATTATCAATTGATTAGGGTTAACATGCCATTTCTAAGAAGGATTTTTGGGGCTCCTACTTGGGGAACCAAATGAACTCCAAATTTGATGAAATTTGGGCCATCGGATCATCTGACCCTAAAGACTAAACCCACCAAATTTGAGCTCAAATGGAGCACTCTAAGGTGGTCAACCAAACCACCTAAGGTGAGCTCTAAGTCACCTTCAAATCACTATGGGGGTCTATCCTAGGCTTGGATTGGGGCAAAATTAGTGGCTCTACACTCCTCATCCTACACATCATCAACACACCAAAAATCACACCTTAAATCCCATTGCATAGGTCTATATCCCCTTTTTAATTTAAGGGTCAAACCATGACCCTTAAACTTAAAAAAATAGGGAAAATGCCCTTGAACAACTTAAAATGGGGAGATAAAAAATTTGGACATGTCAGAAACATGTCCAATTTCAATCCCCCAAAATTCCAGACCTGGTGGACATGTATTTAAAAAGTAATTAAAGAAATTCATAAAATTCTCAAATTGAAATTAAACCTAAGACTGACTTAACCAGGGTCTGGAACCATAGGGCTTTTGTAGAGCTCCCTGAGACCTTTCCAATGAGCCAAATAACACTTAATTTGGACAAGTGTGCAGGGAGTTAAGAATTTTTGAAGTTCCCTTGAATTTCTGGATTTATTAATCCGGCAATTACACAGTCAGCAGCCGTTACCACGCGGCGCGCGCTGATTCGCCAGGCAATGATTGGCGCTAACCGTTAACGGCCGGATTAACCACAGCCATCGGATGGCGGATCGAACGGCTAGGATCAAAGGCGCTCCGATACCGCGGGATCTAATCCGAGCCGTTGATCAAGATCAACGGCTGGGATTTCGTCTTCAACCTCCCGCTCGTATCCGAGACCATAGAGCTTCTCCGGCTTGATCCGGTCGATCTCGCTGGCGAACTCTGATGAAATTTCACAGGGAGGATCAAGACGGTGGAAACTTCCAATCCAACGGTGGAGATCCGTTGGGGTGAAGGTTTCCTTCACACTTGACCAAACTACCTAGCTAGGGAGCTCGGGATGAAGAGATTACCACAGAGAAGGCCTCAACGAATGTGCTTCTCTATCAGGAAGCTTTAGGGGATGGTGGCGAACAGTTCTCCTTCAGGCGTCGGGGTCAGAGGACGGCCGGAGGTGCGACTTGGAGCGGGACGCCGAAGGCTTTCACGGGCGCTTGCTCGAACGGAAGGAGGGATCGATCTCTAGGCTCGAAGGAAGCTTCCGGGAGTTCGAAGGAGCTCTAGGGATCGAACGAGAGCAAATTCTCATGCCTCGTGAGGTCTGGCGAGCTCAGGGGTATTCGGCCACCCTTCGGGAGCTTGGACGGCCGGGATTTAACTGGGGGAGGCTCGGATCGCTGCCAGGTGGACGATGGCGACGTCCAGGAGGGATCGTGGAGATCGAACTGATGGGCAGTAGCCTTGAGCCAGGGATTGTCTGGGGGGGACCACCGAAACTTAAATTCCATTGGCTCCGACCGCCGGCGGCCACGGTCTGGGTCGGGTTGACCGGGGGAGACCGTTGGGGACATGCTGGAGCCAAGGGTGAAGTCAATTTAGTCTGGGGAGGCCTGGATCGAACTGGTGACTGGGTTGGACCCAAACCTACTCTGTTTGAGTTGAATTGAGCTCGATCTGAGCCAGGCCAGACCCTGGGCTTGGTATGGGAGGTAGGTATGGGTCTGGTGCACCCAATGTAGGTGGCAATTGGGTCCAATTTGATCTGCACTGGGAGATGGCTCGGGTCCAAGTGTTTTTGGCTACTTTGGGTTAGCCTAACTCTTGACCCAAGCTAGCCCAAGGCATGGGCTGGTTGGAGGAGATGTATTGAACCTTGGGCCACCTATGGGAGGTGTTGGTCGAGTTCTATTTGGCTTAGGTTGAGAGTTGGCTCAATCCCAAGTGCTTTTGGGCACTTTGGGCTAGCCTAACTCTTGACCCAAGTGAGCCCAATGGTTGGGCTGATCAAGGAAGGTGTATTGGGTTAATGGGAACTCAATAGCACCTTGATTTGGATTCAATTTGGTTAAGATCAAAAGATGGCTCAAGGGAGGTCTCTTCTTGATCACTTGGGTCATGCCATATGGCTAACCCAAGTGAGCCCAAGGCTTGGGTCACCAAGAGGGTTCTCTTGGGTACCCAAGAGGTTATCCCATACATTCAAAGGACTTGGAATGGACTTGATTCAAAAATTTGAAAAAGGAAGGGTGTATGGGTCCATGGGTCAAACTTAGTTGACTTGGTCAACCAGGTTGACCCAAGGTCTGGGTTTGAGTTCAACAAGTTGAGTTTAACATTTAAAATTCATTGGAAGTGGTTTCAAAGAGTTTGGAATTGATTTGATTTGAAATTGCCATTTGAAATCCCATAAGGGTATTTTGGTCAATTTTGACCTATTGGTCAACTAGGGTCAAAAATGGATATGAAAAATGCAGTTTACTGTTCAGTGGGTTAAAATCAAGAGTCTGGAAGTGGTTGGAGGCTTTGATAAAGGCTCCAAGATCAAAATCTCAAAGGGGTTAGGTTTAGTGGCATAGGCTGTAAATATTTGAAGGTTTTACAGCCTTTGAATTTTAATTTAGATTCTGAGGTTAGAGACCTCAGAATAGGCTCAAAATTGGAGGGTAACCTCTAGAGATATGTCTTATCACTTTGCAAGTGATAAACTTTGAATCAGAGGCCATTTGACTGGGTTTTGAAATGTTTGAAAATTCTTTGAAAAGGGACTTTAGGACAAGACCTTAGGACTTTGGATTTGAGTTTGGATTTCTGGATTTGGAATGGATTTCAAGTTTGAATGATCAATATTGGGGTATCCAAATAATTTACAATCATGTGGTGATTGTTAATGAATGGATAGGATCAAAGCTAGATCAAAGGTAGAATTAAATTCTAAATTAAATTTTGGATTCTCAAGTGGATTGAATCAAAGTTTGGATGTGTTTGAAATTTGAATTAATTGAGGTTTGAGTTGAATGAAATTTGAGATTTAAATTGATCAAAGGTTGAAGTTGATCAAAAGGTAGAAATTGATTTGAAGTTGGAGTTGATCAAAGATAGGGATTGATTTAAGTCTAAATTAGTCCTAAGATCTAAAGGGGTTTCAGGATCTAGGATCTAAGGGAACCCTAGGCTCTAGAGTGGGCCCTAAGGTCTGGCTCTAGAAAAGGATCCTAAGGTCTAGAGTGGATCCTAGGGCCTAGAATTAATCTGGAGTTTGGAAGGGTCTTAGTGACCTCATACCAAAAATGAGGTCAACAAGCGGTTAAGCTAAATATGGAGCAGGCTTATGATAGTATGGGGTAGAAGACATTAGAGTATGTCTTAAAGTGGTTTGATTTTCCAGCCAAGAATTCTAGTCATATTATGGAATGTGTGGTGAATGTGAGATTTTCTATCTTATTGAATGGGAGGAGCACTAGATGGATTGAAGCAAAAAGTAGTTTTCGACAAGGATGTCCTATGTCACCATATCTATTCATTATGTGTTCTCTAAAAGTGCTCTGATGGCACTAGAAAGTTTGTTAGGGATGTTAAGCCCTTATGAACTGGCCTAAGGCTAATTAAGAGATAGAGAGGTGAATCAGTATTTAAAACAAAAATAATCTTAAATCCAAAAATAAGATTCAGCATAATCAAAACCAACGATGCGGAAATTAAGTGCGGAAGCAATAATAAGAAAGAACACACCGAATTTATAGTGGTTCGGTCAAACCTTGACCTACGTCCACTCATTAAAGGCACCCTCCAAGTGTTGCACTAAAACAAGTGTCTCTCCTTTAGCCCCCACAAAATCACTTCCACCTTCCCCGGTGCGGCAGAGTCGCCGGGTCCTTTGACACCAAAGAGATCTTCTTCTTTAGTGAACTTACCTCGAGATAAGCCTTGAATCCGATGGTACTAAGGTGCAAGTTCGCCGGAGCAACCATGTGGAATCCCCTCCACACTCCCTTGAGTTCCCCCCCTCACAGGATCTTCTCTCTCTCAAACTCCACCCTTTTCTCTCTCCCTTTCAAGCTCTCTCTTCAAGTTTCCCCCACAAGAATGAAGCAACAATGGCTGCCAAAGACAATTATAAAGTGTCATGTCATAGCTTAAATAGAAGAGCTAAAAATGAGCTCATTAATGCAAATTGCCGACTTTATCGTCCAGGAAGATAGGTATATCGTCCTGGCCGATTAGTATAAATTCAGCTGATCAGCCAGGGACGATTTGGGACGATCCGAAGAAAATTGGTTACATCGTCTTGGCCAATCTCACGATCGTCCAAGCCGATTAGTTCAAAACTGATTTCAATCATCCAGAGTATCGCCTTGAATTTGAGCTGTCCGATGTAAATCGTCCAGGCCATCATCCTGGCCGATCCTACGATTGTTCCGGATGATGTGATCGTATCAATCAACCATTAATGCTTTCCAAAGATATCAGATCAATTTAGGCATAATTGAGTTAGATCGTCCTGGATGATATGAATATCGTCCTGGCCAATTTCCTAAAATAAAGAATACCTAAACTGATTATGGCGGCTGATTCTTTCTTAATTGAATATATCGTCTTGGCCAATACAAGTATCGTCCAGACTGATCTGTTTATGATGGCTGCCTTAATGAGGATGCCCTAATTAGGGTTTCTGATTTTGGACATATCGTCCAGGACGATATAAATATCGTCCCGGCCGATATTACCAAAAATAGAAATCTTTTAGGGAACAATAGGAAATCTTCCAAGTTACAAATCAACAGTCCCACACCAAATACAACGGACTCAAGAAAGGAAAAAGATTACAAACTGACTCAGACCTAGTTTACCCAATCTTGAGCTGATTCCAAATTGTAGTCCAATCGTGTGAACCTGATACATTAGTACATAAGGCAATCGTAGAGAAATAAGAAATGTTAGCTATCATCAAAATCATAAACCATTGATCTGCAACATTCTCAACTTTTATCAATTGCAATTAATCAAAGAGGACAAGAATTAGGAATCCATATTCCTCCAAGAGCTCTAAAAATCACTCACCTTCTATATGCTAATGATGTGTTATTATTTGGAATAGCATCTCCTCGTTTGGTTCAAGTTATGAAGAGAATAATTAGAGAGTATTGTGGGTGGACTGGGCAAAAAACTAACAAAGATAAGTATCAGATATTCTTTAGAAAGGCTGTTAGATCTTCCAAGAAAAGGAAAATTAGGAAAAAAATTATCTTCAAGGTGGTTAATGAGCTACAATAATTGGCAATTAAGATTATATTACGAAGGATGGTGAAGGTTGAGTTTCAATCCCTGATAGATTATGCATTGGAAAGACTTAACTCATGGGGAACTAGATTCTTATCATTGGTTGGGAGGATGGTTCTTTTAAGGTCCTCTTTCTTATCTTTGCTAATTTTCCTATCAACACACTCATTAGTTCCCAAAAGAGTTTTGTATGAATTGGATAGGCTTGTAGAGAATTTATTTGGCACAAAGATAATGGTAGATGGGGTCTACATTATGTGGCATGGGAAGAGTTGTGGAAATTGAGGAATCTGGGTGTTATGGGTTTGCATTCAACAGTTCACAAGGTAGGTCCTATAAGAGCAAGATTGGTTTGGAGGTTTGTTCAAAACCCTTAATCTTTGTTACATAAAAATATTTCTGCTAAATATGATAGTAATATCTGGAATGGGGAGTTTAAAAGAGGTCATTCGACTACATGGTATATCCTTTAAGATGGGGCTACTTACCTCAAACCACTTATTAAATGGCAACTGGATAATGGAGAAAATATCAATGTTATGAATGATATTTGGTAGTTGGATATATGTTTTAATAGATGGTCAGTGCTAGCTGATTGTGTGGGATTATATGGTGTTATGCTTCAACAGTTCTTACTTTAGGATGGTGATTTGAATGCCATTGAACTGCATTGGTTTTTTCATCAAGATCTTGTAAAGTTAATCCTATAGGAATGTAGTAATCACGGTGGAGAAGAGGATCTGGGTAGTCCTGTTTCAGCATTCGAGAAGATCATTATCTGTGTTGGCATATGATTAATTGATTAAATATAACATTAAAGATGATGATTGTGGGTTCTCTAATTGGTTAAGGAAATTAAAGCTAAAGCGAAGAGTTGAAATGTTCTGGTGGAAGATGAGGAGGTATGCTTTACCAACTAATGAGTTCTTAAAATATAGAAGGCTTTGGCATAATGATTTTTGTGCTAGAGGTTGTCAAGAGGTTGATGATTGTGCTCATATTGCTGTTCATTGCAAATTTTTAGTTGATATTATTTGCAAATTGAGACAATGGGGATTTCAAATTCATATTTTCCAGTCTTTGAAAAATTGTTTATCTGAGCTTAGAAGTCTTTCCAAACATCATAAGAATATTGTAAAGGCTTATTATACATCCATTTATTTTTCTTCGAAAAGCCAAAATGATATTAAGCATGGTAAATCTACTTCTCCTACTTTGGTGGTTGCTTCTCTCCATATGGAGTTTGAGATTCTATGGCACTCTCCACCTCTACATTGGACAAAGATCAATGTGGGTGCCTCTTTGTTGAATTCGAATCTTGCAAACATTGGGGGCATTGTTGGAGATCATAAAGGTAGATTTCTTCTTACTTTTGGAAAAAAGAAAATTAATTGGGACATAAATCAGTTGGAGATGGAGGCTATTTTTTCATTAAGAGAATTTTTACAAGACTGGTTGTTTGAAAGCAAAGGTGTAATAATGGAAGATGACAATCTTATTGTGGTGAAGTTCCTTCAAGATTCTATGATGAAATCAACGTGGAAAGCTTACAATTTGGTTTTGGAGAATTTAACTTTTCTTAATGACTTTAACAAAGTTGTTTTCGATCATACCTCAAGAGAATGTAATTAAGTAGCAGATTTGTGTGCTACTATGGCTTTAAAAGATAGCTTTTGTTTTGATTCATTCTTTTCTACTATCATTCCTTCTTCTTTGTATAGTTTAATAAAGAAGGAATGTGATAATTGTTTCTTTTGATAGTTTGTAATAAGTTCTATTTTCTTTATTGCAATTTGCAGTCTTCAAAAAAAAAAAAAAGTAAAAGTAAGACACCTCAATAGTATTTTTTATCAACATCATAAAATTAGAATTGAAACCAAAGAGCTGCCAAATATAATATAAAACTTCCAGTTAATGTTATCAAAAGCTTTAGCAATATCTATTTTAAAAACTATATTGCCACCTCGCACTTTAAGGTCCAGGTCTTGAATAATCTCTTTAGCCAAAAGGATGTTATCAATAATGGCTCTACCATGAACAAACCCAATTTGGTAAGGAGAGATAATTTTTGAATGGAAAGGGGATAAACAATCCAAAATAATCTTAGAGATCAACTTGCTAAAAAAGGAGCACAAACTAATAGAACGAAAATCATCCCACTTATTAGCATCAACATTTTTGGGAATAAGCACAATAGAAGTACTAGAAAAGAACTTATGAATAGAATTGCCAATAAAGAAATCCAAAATAGTAGCATATAAATCATTACAAATAATATTCCATGATTTTTGAAAAAAAAGAGTAGAAAAACCATCAGGTCCAGCCACAGAATCGACGATCATATCAAAAACAACTTTCTTAACTTCCTCCATCGATGGTAAAAGGGTAAGAATATTATTGTCATCCTCATTAATGATGCTAGGAATAAGCTCAGGTTGATCAATCGGATGAGGATCAAAATTTTTATTAAATGAATTAGAGAAATACTCAACAATAGACTTAGCAATATCATCTTCCTCCTCAATAATTTTCCCATCCTGAAGCTCAATTTGATGAATAAAATTTTTGGCTCTATTCTTTTTAACCAATGAATGAAAATATTTGGTATTATTATCCCCTTCGATAATATGTTTAGAAGAAATTTTGTCTCTAATAAATCTCTTCTTGCTCTTGAAGCTTAAACAAAGAAATTTTAGCCTCTTTCAAATTAACTAAATTAACATCCGAAGGATCATTCTGATAGATAATCTCAAAAGAAGTAACTTTATCATTGGTAGAAATAATATTAGAAAATAGTTTTTTGAAAGCATTTCTACTCCACCAACTAAGTTTAAACTAAAGCCGTTTAAGTTTAAACCACAGTCTAATCATCCCAACACTATCATTGTCAGGATGCAAAGGAGCCTCCCAATTCTCTTTGACCAAATCATTGAAAGAATTATTTAACAACCACATATTTTGGATTCTGAAAGTTTGAGAAAAAATAAATAGTCTAGACTTGATACTAATCAGGAGAGGAGAATGGTTGAAAAAGTTTTACTCAAATGCTCAGCAAAGGTGTTATTACTAGAATTCATCCATAAATCATTAAAAAGAACATGGTCTAAACACTGCCACATATTACCATGATTCCAAGTAAAGGGATTACCAGTGAAGCCCATGGCAATAAGATTACACTCCATCATCATATTATTAAAATCTTCCATAACATGATAAATTGGGTTAGAGCCTCCAATCCTTTCAGAGGAGTTAGATATAGTATTAAAATCATCACTAATTAACAATGAGAATTAATAAGCTCACTAAAAACAACAAGTTGATTCCAAATATCTTTTCTAACAATATAAGAGGAAGAAGCATAAATAACGGAAGCATATAAATTAAACTGTATAAACTCAATTTTGCAATATAAAACTTGTGTAAAATCACCAATAACAACAATGCTAATAAGTCTTTCCAAAAAATCCAAATTTTGTTAGAAACATTTGCCACACTATGATTAAAACCAAGAATCTTAGTAGTCTCATCCAGCTTGGATACAAAAATAAGAGTTTCTAATAAAACAAGAAAATAAATATTATGAATATGACATAAGTTATGAACTCTAATCCTAGAATTAGGGAAACCAATGACCCTAACATTCCAAATAATCGACCTAAACATTAATATGCAATTTGTTTAAAGTTTGAGATTGAGTGCTTCTAGGAGATTATAGTTTTTGGTTTTGGATTTTTTTATTTTTCTTACTTTTGACTGAAGTGAAATCATGCTTTTCATTAGCAAGACCTTTATTAGCACTATCATTAAGAAAAGCATCATCATTAATAGGATATGAAATTTTACAGATTATATCTTTGCCCTTTCTCTGGAAATCTTTGGAGCTCTCAGAAGCACTAGTACTTTGAAGCATACCATTTTCATTATTCTGACATTCATTATTACTCCTCATGACATTAGCAGCCTCCTCCATTTCCTCTTGCACATATTCTCCTTCTTCCATATTTTTAATGGAAGGATTATCTCGGGCATCCACGAAAGGTTGAGAGGAACATAAATCAAAAGATTTACCCCCCCCCCCCCCCCCCTCCCCTCACCTTAAATCAAATATATTAATGTTAGTAGCATATGGTGAAGAAGAGACATGGAATTATGTTTTGAAGAGATAGCAACCATATGCTTATCAACATAAGCTAGATTTTCCAAACACTTAGTGACAGGAATATGAGTTCCGAAAATAATGTGAGGTGGCTCAATGAAATCCTCCACATAAGAAGTGGGGATGCACTCCTCATTCTTATTATCATCTCCACCCAAATCTTGCTCCATTGATAGGCATGCTCATTGTTACCAATAACCATTTCATCGACATGATTACCCTTATTCTCTTGGGAAAGATTGGATGCTATAATCATTTCCTGCACTTGCACTGGATTAGTATTCTCATGAGAAAGTTGTTCAGCTAAACTATTATTTCCTTTTAATTCTTTAATTGTTTCCTTATTATTACATAAATGAGGATGCAAAATAAAACATTCCGAATTGCTATGACCATGCATTTTATAATAGCAGTAAAAAAATAGGTAGGTTTTCAAATTCAACTTTTTGTTGATACCCAGTAATCTCCAAACCAATCCGAATTTCTCTAGAATGTTTCTTTGAAATGTCTAATTCAACCAAAATGCATGCCACTGCCAGACAAGAAACATTCACAGTGGCTTGATCCATTAGTAAGGGCCTTCCAAAAATAGAACCTAAAGTAAATAATATGTGAGAATTAAAGAGATGAAGTCTCAAATTAGGAAAAGAAATCCAAACAAGCGTTATTGGTGATTCCTTTCTAAAATCAAAATTCGGAGTCCACTTAAGCAAACACATTTAACAACCCCGGATATAGTGCATTCTTCTGGAGAAAAATGTGAATATAGTTTAAATTATTAGAGAGCTAAATTGCAAGATGCCGTTGATCCAAAAAGTCAACTAAAAAAGTTCCAGATAATTTCAGAGATTGAAAAAACTTACGAATCAAATCCAAGTTTGGCCTTTTCAACACAAACTTTCCAACCAAAGTAAAACAAAAGGGATAGAAAGCAGGTTAACGACTTTATTATCAAACATCAAAGTAGGCAAACCCTTGAAGGAAGAGTGGACTAAATCCAACTTTAAAGAAGAAGGGGAACTGCGTCCTGCTATAACATCTTTAAAAGAACATGATTTCATATCAACATTTTAAGAAACTAATGGGTTATATGACAATGGAATCATCATCTCTCAAACCTCCCAGGAAAAAGAAAAAACAAAACAAAACGAAGCCACAAAAACATGAAACAAGAGAAAAATGAAAGAAATTAAATGGAAAAACTAGGAAATGATCCACGATTCGGCCAAACGAGGCGTTGAGAAAGAAAGCCCTAAAATCACATGAGAATCACCAGAGCAAGAAAGATGTTGTGGTCTAAATCTCATTGTTGAATTCCTTTTTTTTAGGGAAACCCATAGAGGGGCCTATGCGTTAATTTAAGTTAAAATTACACAGCCCTTAAGTGAACCTCAAGCTCACTATTGCTCAAAAGAGCTACAAAAAGAAAGAAAGAAAAAAAAAAACTAAGAGCTTGAGGTCCCTTCTAAGCAAAATTACATTAAAACCTAGGTACAATCTACAGTGCATAAGAATGAGCACCAAAAAAAGAGGAAGAAATCAAAAAAGCAGCATCCAGATCCAACTTCCATTCTAGAGTGACACCATATCAAACACCTGCACTAAAAAAATCCTGCAAAAAAAGGTGATACCTAAGATAGAAGTAGCATAAATAAAACCAAAGGCTAGTAGGTTGAAAGACTTAGCAGTTATTAACAAAATATTTTATAAGAAAGAAAGACATGGTATTGCCAGACACTAAATAACTATCAAGTAAGCAGTCAAGATAACCAATAGTAATCCCAAAACCCATAATGGAATAGCCACAGGGAAGGATAGACAGGTTAAATCACCAGTTAACCTCCAACTTAGGATAGGTAGCCATAGCATCAAGACAAAAACTGCACCACAGTAGCCCCAACCACTCCATAAGCTTTCAGATCCCTTTAAAATAAAGAAATCAACAAGGATGCCACAACCTCCAAGTACGAGTACAAAGAAAAAATTGAACTATAAAGAATAAATAGAAATATAATAGACTATCAAAAATGGCACTCTAGATTACAGCCAACTCCAACAAAACACAGCGGATCCATGCCCATGAACCAGATACAGCTCAAAGGAACCAAATTACACATCTAGAGGGTAAGACATAACACCATGGAATAAACATGACCCCCACACACATGGAAACCAAAGCTATAACACCTAGCAAAAATAGAAACAAAGAGGCTTCAAGAAACTCCCATCAGCAAGACACCAAAACCATCCAGGAAAAAGCATTATGGGGGTCACCAAGCAGCACAAAGGGGAATTGCTGGCACCTAAATAGTAATAGAGTAGCAAACATATAACACTTAATGAGGATAACCTCCAGCCTACTAACCAAGAGGCAACCCCCAAACCAAACAAATCAAGAACCTCAAGCTCCAACCACGAAAACACATTAGGGTCTAATATAAGGAATACCAATTTTATCTAATCTTAAATGCCCTTTTAAGGTGGCAGGTAAATTAGGAACAGAAAAATCAAAAAAATAATCTAAATCACACCCAAGTTGGCAAGCCACTAGGCACAAGCATTTCTCTCCCTATACACATGAGATAAGAAGTAGTCAATAAAGATCAATAATTGCTTAATATCCCTCACAAGATAAAAAAGATAAGGATTGAACACAGTATCATCAACATTATTTAAACAGTGAATACTATAAGTAGAATCACCTTTAATGCCAATGTTAGAAATGTCAAGAGAAATGAATACTCTAATTCCATGAAGAATAGCCGAGAGCTTAACAAAGTTCGCATCACACTTCTGTAAGGGACCTGAAAAGGTCATAATTGTCCCTAATAATCCGACCACACCCCAAAATGGGACCATTAATAGCACCATCCACATTCAGTTTATAGGAGTAATAAGGAGGTTTGATTCAGTAAACAAACCTGGGTTCAGTAGAAGGACGATTATCCTCAAACATGATACCTAAATTAGATGCCATAAAAAAGTAATTCTTAAACTTCTTGATAGAGAGCATATTAACAAAAAAAGCCTCATAACCTTGTCTTTTACATTCTTAATAATCCTATGATAATTCATACCAACTCCATTAAAAAGAGAATTATTTCTATCCAACCATAAATACCATAAAATAAGAGAAGGAATAACATTTTTGATATGAACTTTAGACTTAAGAAACCATGAGTTAAGCAAAGCTTTAATAGACAATTTAGCATTAAAGTAATTTAATTTGAAAATATCATCAAAATAAGTCCTAATTTTAACAGCTAAAGGATTAGACAGAAAAACATGATGCATATTCTCCACATGATAACAACATTGGCAGTTTGATGGCAAAATAAAACCTCTTTTAATTAAGTCATCATAAGTAGGAATAAATTTATGCAAAACTTTTAAATAAAAATAGCCACAGTGGAAGGAATACTTATATACCAAATCATAAAAAAAAAAATAATAACATCATTTTTGGTTCTAAAAGCATGCCAAGCATCCTTTAATCTAAATCCCCCATCTTTAAAAAAATTGTATAATAATAAATCATCCGAGTTAGTATTCAGGGGTAGATTCAAAATTTATTGAATAATAGAGTCAGGAATAACACTAGCAAGTTTATTATAATCCCAAAAGTTTTCAGTATTGAAATAGCTAACCTCAATCACCGTAGTTGAAGAGGTATTAATAATGGAATCAATAAAATGACCATCCAACCAATGATCTTTCCAAAAAAAGATGTTCCCACTACCAAGCCCCCAAGAAATTTTAGGCTCTACACCCATTTGACCTTTAATAGAATTGCTATTAGCCCCTTTCCAAATAAATTTATTAAAAAGTTTATCAAGTCTCTTACAAACCACCAGAATATGTTGAAGATTTTGGAAAATATAAATAGGGACAGAGCAAAGAACACTTCTAATGAGAATTAATCTACATCCAAAAGATAGAAAATTAGAATCCCAAGATAAAAGCTTGTTAAGCACAGAAGCAATCAAATCATCAAAAAGAAAAGTTTTCTTTTTACCTTTAAAAGAGGCACCCAAGGTACTTAATATGCAAGTGTCCTTGCACCAAAATTGTATGGTCTTTAATAGCCGTAATTCAATCATTAGGCACTTTGTTAGAGGTAATAAAACAATACTTATGCTTGTTTAGAGAGAGAACCCACTAACAATTTCAAAATTATGTAGAAAACCCATAAGTCTTTAAATCCTATTTAAAGAAGCATTCATAAAATAATAAAATCATCGACAAAACATAAATGAGAAATAGGAAAACCACCGAATGTTCTAAAGTAGAGGCTAGGGTGATTTTCAAAGAGGTTAGGAAGGCCTCTAGATAAATACTTAGTAGCAATAATTAAAAGGGCAGAGGAGATAGGAACACTATCTCTTAAGCCATGAGAGGATTTTAAAAAATAGTGCTTTTTTCCATTAACAATAATATAAAAATAGGATCCTTTAATGTAGTTTCTGATAAGACTGATAAAAACTAAATTGAAACAAAATAAATGCAAAATACAGTAAAGAATATTCAAATCAATGTTGTCATAAGACTCGAAATATCAAGTTTCAAAATAATGTTGTCACCTCTCACCCTAATATCCAAGTTATGACAAAATTCTTGGGCCAAAAGAATATTTTCAGCAATAGCGCACCCGAAAATATCAAGTTTCAAAATAATATTTCCACCTCGAGCCCTAACATCCAAGTCATGACCAAATTCTTGGGCCAAAAGAATATTATCAGTAATAGCACACCCCTTTACAAAACCCATTTGATAAGGAGAGGTAATTTTAGGAGGAATATAAGTTATTCGACTCATAAGAATTTTAGAGATCAACTTACTAAAAAAGATGCAAAGACTAGTAGGTCTAAAATCATTCCAATTATAAGCAGAGCTACTTTTGGGTGAGAACAATAAAAGTAGAAGTAAAAAAATTTAGGAATAGTGTGATCAGCAAAAAAAAATCCATAATAGTAGAGTAAAGATAATTACTAATAATATGCCAAGCTTTCTGAAAAAACTTAGTGGTAAAACCATCCAGCCCTGCCACAGAGTCACCATTCATGCTAGGAACAATCTCTTTAATTTCCTCTAAGGAAGGGGGATAGAGAGGAAATCATTATCATCTTGAGAGATGAGATTAGGGATAATTAAAGGATTATCAATATGGCAAGGAGTAAAATCTTTATTGAGATAATTTGAAAATGTTGAACCTCCAAATTGGCAATTTCCTCAACATCCTCAGTAATGGAGCCATCATCACGATTGATTTTATTAATGGAGTTTTTGGCATAATTCCTCTTAACCAAAGCATGAAAATACTTAGTGTTATTGTCACCTTCAAAAAGGTGCTTGGCAACAAATTTTTGTTTCCAGAAGGCTTCCTCCTGAGCTTGTAATTTAAAGAGATAATCTTTAGCGTCCCTAAGCAAATTGAAATTCTCATCAAAAGGAATTAATTGACAGTTAAGCTTAAAAGTGTTCACTTTATCTTCAACATTCAAGATATTGGCAAAAACATTTTTAAAAACATTATGATTCCATCAATTGATAATTTGTTTAAGTCTTTTCAATTTAAACCACAGTCTCTTCATACCAAAGATAGAGTTATCAGGATGCAAGGGGGTGTGCCAATTTTCTTGAACCAAGTCTTTAAACGAATCATGAAGCAACTATATGTTTTGAAATCTAAATTGAGGCATATAACTCATATGCCTAGTCTTGAGGCAAATTAACATACGAGAATGGTCTGAAAGAGTTCTGCTAAGTTGCTCAATAGAAATATAATTAAAAGAGTTAATCCAAATATCATTAAATAACACCCAATCCAATCGTTGCCATAAATGACCACGATTCCAAGTGAATTTATTACCAGGGAAACCAATGTAAACTAAATTATAATCCATAATCATATTATTAAAATCCTCTATAGAGTGATAGATAGGAGTAGTACCCCAAATACACTTAGAGGGATTAGAAATAACATTAAAATCACCACTAACAAGCCAGAGCAAGATATAAATACTATTAAAATTAGTGAGTTTCTCCCATAACACTTTTCTAGTATTACGAGAAGAGGCAGCATAGATAAAAGAAGCACAATAATTCAAATTTAAAAATTCAATATTATAATGAAAGACTTGAGTGAAATCTCCAATAACATTTATCCGAACATGTTCCTTCTATAACACCTAAATTTTATAGGAATAATTTGAAATATATTGCTTAAAACCCAAAAATATAGCAGTACTAAGTAATTTAGTAGAAGTAATGAGAGGTTAAAAAAAAATAAGAATATAAACATTTTAAATACAGCATAATTTCTTTACCCTCAACCTAGAGGATGGGCATCCAATGCCCCTAACATTCCAAATAATAAATTTAACTATAAACAAAGATGCTAATGACTAGTTTGCGAATGTGTGGTCCTAGACGATTGCAATATAATATTCTTGTTTTCCTACCTCTCCTATTTTGAAACTTTGTATAACTAGTGTCATATCATCTTTGGCAAAACATTTATCCACTATATCCATATTGTCTGTATTAGTAAAAGCATCGCTATGATAATGAGAGTTTGAGAGAAGCTTACTATCATTATTCAAACCCACTTGCCTTACCTCCTGAGGCAATTCACCTTCCTCAAAGGTATAAACATCCTCTTACTACTCAAGTCAATACCAGCATTCCCTTCCACCAAAATGAGCTTGCTATCCTCTTGATCATTCATAACAGAATGAGATGTCACATTATTAGTACAAATATTATTGATCATCATAAAATTCATATCAAGCAAATTTTTTTTAAGAATACAAAGACTAATAAAAAATGATGTAATAATATTTTGATTAGAAGTGACAACAAACATTTGCTCATCCACATTTTCACTACTTGTAGGTAAGAAAGAGATAGATTAAATATTGTCTCCCTGAAAATGAATAGGGGTCATCGACATTGGTCGAAGGTGGATCAATATGAGCAATGGAAAATTATATTGGTTCCTCCATATTATCCTGTGGTTTAGGAATATTGCCCTCAAACACTCCATGATTAGGCATTATCTTGAGAAACCTAAGGAACAACATTTCCTTGAGATTGTTTGGAAGACTCCTCCTTAAGAGGTTTTAAATCAACTAATTTGGGAATTGATCTTCTGTCTGAGTATTTTGCTTTGTTTGTAAATTAATCTTCTAGTCAAAGTTTAAATTCACTTTTTTGACAATGGATCTTTTTTTTAGGTTCTAAATCCACTCATTTGGGAATAAATCTCTCCTCTATGTATTATGCTTTTTCTGGAAATAAATCTTCTAGTTAAAATTTAAATTTACCTTTCTAATAATTGATCTATCGATCAAGTTCAAAATTTGTTCATTTAGGAATTGACCTTCCATTCAAGTATTCAACTTTGTCTACAAATTGATCTTCCAATTAAAGTTTAAATTAATATTTTTGATAATCGATCTATCAATTAGGATTTAAATTTTCTCAACTAGGAAATAATCTCCCCCTCGTGTATTTAGCTTTATCTAAAAAATATGAAATTTTTAGGTTGCAAGACCTGAATGAATTATCCCTAGTCATTACTAAAATGAAAATAATACTATCCCGTGATGTGGGAGCTAGTACACTTATAAAAAAGTTATAAATATAGTGATGATAGTTTAATCAAATCAACATAATATCAATCACAATTTTTTAACCAAGCAGTTATAATAGAAAATAAAATGCGAAAAAATAAAGTGCATAAAGAAAAAAAATTAGAATGTACATACCAAATTTATAATAAATCAATCAAACCATGACCTATGTCCACTCCCCGGAGTCCTCCTATTTGGGTATTGCATTATCTCTATAGCGTCTCTTCTTTAGCCCCCAAAGTTAGGTAGAGAAGTCCTTACAAAATCTCTTCCACGAACTTGGTGTGGCAGAGGACTGTAATCCTTTAACAGGAATAAATCCTCAATTCTCTTTCAACCTTCTTGGTGTGGTGGAGTAGCTGAGTTCTTTGACACCAAAGAGATCTTGTTCCCAAAACTTCCCTCAAGGAAAACCTAGACACATGGAGGAACTCGAGAGTAATTTTTTTGGAGCAATAATGTGGAACTCTATCTCACACTCCCTTGAAACCCACAAGGAACATCTCCCTTTCTCACAAACCTCACCCTTTCTATCTCTAGCTTTAGGCTCTATCTTCAAGCTTTCTCTAGAAGAAATCAACTCAATGAATGTCAAAATGACTCTTACAAAGTCTTATGAGAAAGCTTAAATAAAGGGCTTCAAAAAATCCTAAAAATTCAATTTATACATCAATAATCATACAATACAATTACAGGATCATCTAGTATGATGTATAGAATTTGACCTATAGTATTGTACGATCATCAATATGAATGACTAGTCGTACAATATGATTAGTTAAATTTTTCCTGTTAGTGTTGTATGGTCTTCAATACGAATGACCAATTGTATAGTATGATTAATTTAACTGAAATGCAATTCATTTAGGATGAATCATGGGACAACCAAATATCATCTCTGTTAATCGTACACTATGATCAAGTTTATACAGTACGATCAAAATATCAAAATTAAGTAGATTTGATTGATTAATAAAAGGATTAAATTAGAAAATATTTTAAACATCGTAAAATATGCTTAGGTTTGTATAGTAGAAATAAAACAAATTTTCAAATTCAAAATTTTTTCCTAATTTAATGAATGACAGGGTTTCTAATTATAACAGATCATCCAGTATGGTGTAGTGTTCATACTGTATGAATAACTATATTTTAAAATTATTTTTTTTCAAAAAAAAAATAAATATTTTAATTAATTTATGTAACACCAAATTGTATAGTATGATCCATATCATACAGTGTGATTTATAGAAAATTAAAATATTTAAAATTATTTTTGCTCCCCTTATGTATATGTGTGCATGGTCACAAGGCTAGCATACAACCTTATAAGACTTAACTCAATAATTTTAAAAGAAATAAATAAAAATTACATACTCTTTCAACATAACTTATTCTAACCTATCTTGAGCCATGAATCATCAAATAACGAAGCATGTTGTACCTGAAATGTTAGTTAACACATAAATAAATATTCACTAAAATACTAGGAGAAATAAAGAGGCAATCGGTTATATTTGTTATCATCAAAATAATAAATTTTGGAGCCTGAGTTGCAACAAATTGATCTTTCAATGAAAGTCTAAATTCTCCTTTCTAATAATCAATCTATCGATCATGTTCTAAATTAGCTTATCTTGGAATCGATCTCCCATTCATGTATTCTACTTTGTCTGAAAATCAATCTTCCTGTCAAAGTTTAAATTCACCTTTTTGATAATTTATTAATCGATCAGATTCTA
This sequence comes from Dendrobium nobile, assembly GCA_022539455.1. Lineage (NCBI taxonomy): Eukaryota > Viridiplantae > Streptophyta > Magnoliopsida > Asparagales > Orchidaceae > Dendrobium > Dendrobium nobile. Next base: position 46,334,776 of record CM039721.1, read on the forward strand.
AACTTCATCATTCAAGAATCAATCTCCCATCTGAGTATCCAACTTTGCTTTAAAGATGATATTAAGTTCAACATTTAAATATTCCTCTCAAAGAATCGACCTCTTAGCTAGGTCCAGCAGTTGATTATTTAAAAATTGACCTTTCAATAAAATTTCTAACTTCAAAATTTTGTTGATATCTTCGGTCAATGCCAACATGTATGATTTACTCTTTGTGTACATTAAACCTATTGGTGGTCCATTTTTTGACTTCATTTTTGTATGAGGTCATCAGTAAATACCCATAATTCCTAATTGTTGATGTAATGGTTAATAATCATCTAGTTATCAATCATCAACTAGCCTATACTTAGATAATTTGTAATCACCCTAGATATTCAACTATATATCAACTAATCGATCAATCAATCTCAATCAAGCTGCTATATAACCTTTAATCAAACTTTAATTAACACCTCACTAGGATCATCATATATAAAATCAATCATCACTGGCTCCTAGGCTGGTGATTGATTAGTTTGACATAATTAGGCCAGCTTAAGCTAGCTCAATTGATTATCAATACCTTTAATCTCAACCAATTCTACTCCAGCTCACATTTGATCTTCACCAAATTTATCTAAACATATTTCCTGGTGACATGGACCTATATGGTCACCCTGACCTAGTCATCGATTGACTTTGTCAACTAGACCTGTGTTTGTTCAAATTAGGTCAACCTTGGTTAACTTACCTCATATATTTAAATCAAACCCATTAAAGCCTCTCAATCACTTCAATATATGGTCTAGATATTTACAACCTCTTTGTGTGTTCAATTTGATAAGTTTAACTTAGTCAAACTTATGCATATGGTCAAACTCCATAACATATACTCACCACTCATGTAAACTATCACATCATTCATTCAAACATTTGGCCACTCACCCAAATAGCTCACTAGACTTCCCTACTTGCCATCTTAACTACTTTGATAAGTTGATGGTCAAATTTGTCAAGAGATGGTTAAAAAATACCATTAAATGGTCAAATCTTGGCATATATGGTATTTTCCTCTATTCCAAAACATTCCAACAACTTAAAATTCTTCTAGAATATTCATAAGCATCATCTAATATAGCTTTAAATATTGTAGTAGCCTTAAACCTCTAAATGTCCCCATGTGTCATAGCAAGACAAAACTATCTTGATACATTATTTTACCTTGGCTTGATTGGTTTCCTACCATCATAACTACCTGAAGCCACTTATCACTCATCCTAGAACACTGCCAAATAGATCTCATTCTTCCATTATTTCCTAAGATTTTCAATGGGCTATGCAAATAAAAGAGAGAAAACTTGCAATTGCACTCTTTGACTACCTCCAGTCCAAGTCTAATTTTGTTTCAACTCCAAAGAACCTCCCTCATGTTTCCAAAGTTCCAATCTGGCGGTTATATGCTATTGGTAGCGAGTTCACTGATGTCCCAAGAACCTAGTTCGTCCAGGCCATATAGCTCATAATCTTGGCCATCTTATTCTTTGACTTCTTTAGAACAATTGTTATAAACCTCTAAATAAGAAAAATAAGCCTTTACAGACTTTCTCAGACCCAACCAATCATACTAAAAGTTTAACACTTGTTAAAATCACTTAGGGTTAAATAGGTTTTTAAATAACGTGTTTTAGAATGCCAAATCACAACCACATTACTTATTTACTTGTAAAAAAACATCTAGTTAAAATTTTATTAAAATTGGTTCAAACATTTTCTAGATCAAGCATTTCTTCATCCCTTAAGGTTAATTTAATAAGTATTTAACCTACATAATATATGGACCATTGATCTTCATATCAACAGTCTAGATCTAACTATTTTATTTCACATCTAAACCTCGTTGCACTCTATATTGCTCGGATCATCATATGACGACATCTAAGCTATTAGTTTAATATTGCACATGATCCAATGGTATTGTGAAGTTGCTGACGCAAAATAGTGACAAAAAAATAAAGATGACACCGCCATGCATTAAATGCAAATGATTGTAAATGGTGTAATAATTTAAATTGAATGCCGTATGCCATGTATTTAGAACTAGCCCAACAGGAGTTGATGCGTGGCCCGTCGTTGATGCCCTCGATCTGGTTTAATAAAACCTATTTTAAAATTTATTTCAAATACTTTAAACTTTTGAAAATTAGAAAAAATCCATTTCTTAATGGATTTTCATGATTTTAGTACCTAGGATTCAGAATAAAACCTATTTTTATTTAAAATTAAAATTAAATGAAATACCATATAAATATTAAATAATTTTAATAATTTAATATCTAATTATTTCTTACTATTTTATTAAATATAAATCTAAATAGTTTAAATTTTTTGGAAAACAATTGTGAACATTTTTTTAACCTCTAGTAATTTTTCTAGGGTCATTTGAGCTTGATATTAGTAGTAATTGAATTTACAAAATTCTAGGTCATGGTTTGCCCTTTAATTTTTGAAAATTCCTTATAAATAGCCTTTAAATCCATTGCGTGCATATAACCACTCTATAAAATAATTAAACAGAGCTTTATCATGATTAAGTTTAATGGCTTATGTTATACTTTTTTTGAGCAAGTACGTATATGATTGTTCATTGATTTCTTCCAAACTAATTTAATTATATTGTAGCTTTAATATTTTGAAATTCATTAATATTTATTACTCCTAGATCTAGAGCATTCATAATGGCAATGGTTTGTTTATATTTATATGTATTTAAAAGGGTTGGAAACATTTATTACAAGCCAACAAAAACTTGTGACATTTTAGGCACAACAATTAAAGACATGTCTAGTCTTAAGCAAATATAGGATTTACATAAACATCTTATTTAGATGAAACATTAAACAAACAAAATTTAGTGACATCAAATGCTATGATTAAATCCACCTTGATTTGACATTAATTGACCTTAAAACAATAATCAATCAAAATTAAGCCTTCATTAAGGGTTTAACATAAATAAATTAAAATAAATTAAAATAAATTAAAATAACCAAAAATAGTAATCCAAACCTATTCATATTCACACCAAACCCACAATCATTGAAAATTAAAATTCACATTAAAGGTTAATTGATTATAATTAACAAAAAAATAATCCTTAATAAAATATTAATTAAATAATATCATTAAAAAATAAATAAAATAAAAAATATCAAACAATTTTAAATTAAGATGAAAGAACTATTATTTTTATTTAAATAATATTTTATTTGAAAATTAATTTTAATTCATTAATTAAATAATTTATTTTGTTAAATATATAAACATAATAAATAAAATAAAAAACATAAAAATTCAAATAAAATTAAAAAAAATTCTGAGATTAGTTATTTTAATTTAAATCAAATTTTCTAATAAAATTTAGTTATAGTTCTTTAATGATTAATTAAAATTAATTAGAAATTCTAAAAAATAAATTAAAATTTTAAATAATTCAATAAAAAAAACAAAAAATTCAGCAAATATACGAAACAAGAAAAAGAAAATTAATTTTATAATTTATTTTATTAAAATTTATTTTATTTAGATAAATTTGATAATCAATCTTAATTAAATAATTAAGCTTTTATGTTTTGCTTATGTTTTTTGGAGGGCACTTTAGCATTTTATTTCAATGCCTCTTAACACATTAAATCATCGTATCGCTTTATCTTTGTGCATCATTTCTTTTAGGAGGGAATTTACATATTTGATTAAGGGATTTAATAAATCTTAAATAACCAAGTTAAGGGTCCATGCACCATGCTATCCTTCGGTCTACAAAGGCATGTGTGTATACATTTTTATAACCCTTAATCAAACATTAATAATAGATCGACCCTATATATTATGCTTGGCTAAACTTGGAGAGCATATGTATTAGATTTAACGGTACCTTATCTATCCCATAATGCATTAATAAATAAATCCCCTAAGGCTTTTTGTTGTCATCTATCCTATATAGGGGAGGACTGCATTTCATTTGTAAGGAATGCTAGGACTTATAAATTATGAACCCTTGCACTTTGGTGTTACTATTTAAAAAGTTCTTTATAATTAAATAATTAAATCCAACATTAAAATCTAAATAATACAATCCAAACATATACAAAGTATACTTTAATTAGTTCACTGAGAGGGGAAAATCACTAGTTTTCTAGTGGTAGATTGCATTAGTGGGTAAATTTTCCTAGGTTTTCCTTAGTGCATGTATTCTAGGCTTTGTAAGGACATATATACTTATTCTAAGATGATATAATATTGAGTATTGTATACACAAACACCTTTACTTTGACATGCATACATATATTTTATTTTCTATAATGTACACATGTTCAATACACAAGCCTATGGCAAGATAGTGGGGTCCTATTTTTCCTGAAGGATGCTACGTTATTCTTGTTGGTACAGTGTCGTTATGCTGCTAAAATTTCTTTAAAATTTTACTAGTTAGAAAATTTATTTAGGTTAATTAATTAAGATAAAATTTAGAGTTCTTAGCGAGTCTTCTTGATAGTGTCACTTGAACTCAATGTGAAAATTCATCTTGAGTCACTAATATTGGGTCTTATTTACTCCTTCAAACTCCTAGGGTAGAACTAACTTATCCTACATTCCGTCTAGGATAGTTGCTTATGAAATAGATTGTTAGCTGGCTGCTCATTCCAAGAAGACAAAACCTAGTTTTATTAATCAAAAGTTTTCTATTTAGAGATGAAATTGACTATAAAGGCTCATCTCTCTAGGAACCGAAAATCCTAGTTTAAAATAAACCCTTTCTTAGTTCACTGAGAGGGGAAAATCACTGCACATTCATCAAATTTATCAAAAGTCATTTTCACATTTAAAATGATAAGTGAATGTGAATTTTATCCTTAAGAATAATTATTACATTCCCTATGCCAATTTTGAATATGAGAATAAATCATTTTCTTTTTTTAAATGGATAATGCAAGTGTTAGTTTATTCTTTTGGATAATTAACACTAATTATGTCAATTAGATTAAAGAAATACTTAAGAAAATTGAGTGTTCATCATTAGAATAAGCTAATTTTGTCCACAACCTACTACTTATAAACTATAAGAAATAAAAAGCACAACTGGGGGCCAGGAGGCATAACCCAAAAAAGGTCAGCCTTGATCCAAGCTTGAAGTAGACTATAAACAAGTTGGTAGATCCATAAAAATATTTATAATAAGAATAATACACAAGCCAAAATATAAACCTAAAAAGCCTTATTAGAACCATGCTTAATAGACAACCTGTAGAGAAAATAATAATAAAAAAATTGAACAACTATAGTTATATAAGTAGAGCAGTAGATGGGCTTTAAGAAATATGCCAAATAGCACTTCCCATTAAGTATAATATCCAAAGCACTACCTAAAGAGTAAGAAGTGAATATGCATAGAGACCTAACAACACAATATAAAAACATATTGAAGGCAATGCCTAATAAAATAGAAACCAGAAAGAAACCCTCCCACAAAAACAATACCCATTGAATCTCAAGCATAAAAAAATCTAGAAGATTGGTTTTTTTTTTTTTTTTGTTAAAAACCACCACTGGGCCTACATGTTAATATAAAAAAAAAAGTATCAGGTCCTTAAGGGGATCTCCAGCTCCCTAGTGCACGAAAGATCTATAAAAAAGGTTGAAAAAGAATTTATGAGTTGGATGCCCCCGCTAAGCAATATTACATGAAAGCCTAATAACAATCTAGAAAGGCTAGAAGACAAAACCCAAAAGGAAAAGAAAATAATATACCTATTCAGCTCAGTCTTTCCAACAAAAAAGGGACCTTGAACAAAAGTCTCAAAAAAACTTGAAAAATAGTCGTGTAAGGACACTGATAATTGCAAGTTATATAAACAAAATAGATGTTAAGGAATCCACATGACAAGGAATAGTAATGTAATTGAACATTATGAGAGGACATAATGATATGGAATGGGGTCCAGTAGTTCTCATAATTAGTTCTGACAAACACTATAAAACATCTATAATGACTGCAAGAGAGGAAATAAAGAAAGCTGTAACAAACCATCCAGATGTCACGTACAACACTAATTAGGTAACTACTCCAAACTATAATTAGGATGAAAAATAATATAGAAATGTAATTAAGAGAATACTCAAATTAATCCAGCATAATAATCTCTAAATTAAGCCCATCAGGCTCCACCATAGAACAATAACCAATATAATAGGTATAATAGGTAGAAAAGCGAACTAAAAAAATATGCAGAAGATCGAACAAGTCCCAATAATCTTATAACTCTTAAAATGGTTCACCACATCAACAAAATTGGTAGAATTAAACATAAAAAAGTAGCAACTAGACCAACTAAAAATAAAAGGCTTCAACATTAAAGTTACCATAATTGGAAATGTCCAAAACAAACAAACGGGCCTCCCCTCCATCAAAATAACCCCATAAAGAATGGTTAATAGATAAGACATATTAGCTACATTCCAGATTTTCCATAGCAAAATGATACCACCAATCAAACCCAATAGATCAAATAATAGTCAAAATAGGCCAACAAAAAACCAATATCATCCAACACCAAAACAGGTAACCAGAAGTAATCATAACCATTGAAGAGAAGCTGTACAAAAAAGAGATCATTATGTGGGATGAACATAAGGAAGCCCAATATGGTCCAACCAAACCAAGCCCTTTAATTTTTTGGGTAATGAACCCATTTTAGCTAAAAAATCAGTCATCACATTTCCTTCACATTAAACATGAGAAATTGAATAAGTAATGAAAGAAAGCCATTACTTTGTACCCATAATAATAGAGAAATAAGTTGGGTTGGACATCATTTTAACCTTAATATAATGAATAAGAAGGATAGTATCAACTTCAATCTAAAGCTTATTGATTCCTAAAGAAATATACGAATGTAAACCATATCAAAATGCTTAAATCTCATCAATAGTAGCATTAGTGGATATACTAGGCCATGCAAAAGCAAAAATATCATGCCAATTAAATTCTTAAATCAGACCCCCACAACCTATACTAGAGTTGTTTAGAGAACCATCAGTGTTTAGTTTAAACCAACAATTGTTCAATTTAAGCCATATCAAAATTCTCTCCTTAAAAACATGAGAAGTAAAATGAGAAGAGTTACCAAAATTAGCAACATTATTAAAGTGACCTAGGAAAGAATCTAAATTAAGTAAGTTAGTCAAAAAAAGCTACAAAACTTTATCATTAACTTTGACAATAATACTCCTAGAATTCATACAAATATTCTCATTCTTCACTTCATTTTTACTCCAAAGAAACCAAAAAATAATGATAGGTAAGACATTACTAATATGACCTTCGGTAGCAATAGACCAACATTGAAAAATATTAGTGATGGACTTATAGTTAGTACAAAATTGGGCATTAAACAAATTATCAAAGTATAACCAAACCTGAAGAGATATTAGACCTTGAGCAAAACATTGATTGAGTTTTTCAATATGATAGCAACATTGACATTTTAAAACATATATAAACCTATTTCCATCAAGATAGAGTTAACACATAAATAATTATGCAAAATCCTCCACACTAGAATAGTGTAAGAAGATGGAAAAGCATTATGCCACATGGCTGAGTAAAGTATGGACTTAGTATAAGATTCCATGATAGAATTCCAAACTTGATCAATAGCAAACTTATCATCATTAGACCGAGTGCTCATAAAGCAATCTTCTTTATCCAATTGAAGAAGAATTTTAAGAATAAGATTAACAATATTATAAGGAACAATATCATTAAGTAAAGCTACATTCCACATATCATCATGAATAAAGTGTTTTACTTCGCAAGCAAAAGTTGAAAGGGTATTCAATAAACTATCAATAGAGAAATCACCCAACAACTTATCCTGCTAAAAGAAGATGTTGCCAGCCCCCATACCCCATTGAATAAATTGCTCATTCCCACTTAATGGAGCACAAGCTTCTCTAATTATATGAGTACCCCTATTTAAAATGACAAATAAGACGGTGTCTACCTGCAAAATACTTAACAATTATAAAGTTAGGCCACACATTTTTTTTAGATCTTAAAGAGAACAAAAGTTTATAAGGAAAAGGCCTTAGCCATGTAACCCATGTTCTTAAAACCCAACCTCCCTTCCTCTTTAGCCCTAGAGCTGTTAGCCCAAGAAGCCCACATGATAGCCAACTTGTAATCCTTAGCACCCCAAAAGAATTTATTGAATAACATTTTTATTATGTTATAAACATTGATAGTATGACATTCAGTGTTAAAAAGGTAAACATGAATAGAACAAAAGACATGTCTAATTAAAATCAACCAACCAACAAAAGATGAGAAGTTAAAAGCCCAAGTAGAGAGTTTCTTTTGAAAAGAAAAAAAATTGTCATCAAATAAATGAGATCTCTTTTTGCCTCTAAACAAAGGAGTGACAGTTAAATGATTTCAGGTTAGGGTAGAGGAGCAGGAGTGTGAGACATTAATTCTTTGATCAGGTATAGACTTGGAAGAAATAAAATAGGGTTTCATGGAATTAAAAAGTAAAACACTAGTTTTTTAAATTCATGGAGAAATTTAAAAGGATGCAAATAGAGCCATTAGTAAATATAATGAAATCATCTGCAAAGCTCAAATGAGTTATAGGAAAACCACCAATACTTAAACTACAAATTATGGTGAATCATATGCTAATTTTTAAGGCCTCTCAAGAGATATTCAACTACAATGATAAACAAGGCAGAGGATGGAGGACCCTATTGTCTAAGGCCATCAGAAGATTTGAAGTACCCATGACACTTACTATTGATAATAATTAGAAGGAAATAATTCTCAATTCTATTCTTAATAAGTTTAATAAAATTCCCATTAAACCCAAAAAGTCTTAAAATCATGTAGAGAAAATTATAATTTAAATTATCATAGGCTTTAGAAATGTCTACTTTAAAAATAATATTCCCATTTGAGATTTTAGCCTCCAAGTCATTCAATAACTCTTGATCAAGTAAAATATTATAAATGATAGACATACCCTTGACAAAGCATGTTTGCTGAAGAGAAATAATTTTAGGTAAAAAAAAATTTGCAAGCCTTCCCTAATTAACTTGGCAATAAGTTTGTTAAAAAAAATAACACAAACTAATCAGAAGATAATCATTCCAAAAATTAATGGCAACATTTTTAGGAATTAAAATAATAAAAGTAGAAATAAAGAGCTTAGGGTAATGATTAACCAAGAAGAAGTCCACCAAACATTCACAATATCCTTCTTAATAATGGACCAACAGTTCTAAAAAAACTTAGTGGTAAACCCATCAAGGCTTGACACAGAATTAATATCCATACTTTTAATTGTTAGCAAAATTTCATCTTTAGTAGGAACCCTAGTAAGGACCAAATTATCCTCCTCAAAGATAAGAGTTGGAATAAAAGAACAATCAATATTCAAATAAGGAATGAAATCTTTATTGTAAACATGTTTAATATAGTCAATACCAGGTTCACAAACCAAATCGAAAATTTCTATAGCATCATAATTAGGAGTGATAATCTTGTGGTTATGATTAGCCAATTTTTTATGATTGGCAATGTTATGGTAAAATTTGTTATTTCTATCACCCTCAACCAAAAGTTTACAGGAAGACTTTTGTCTCTAAAAAGCTTCAACTTTTTCTTGAAGTTTAAATAAATTCACTTTATCTTCGTTGAGATAAGAAAAATTTTCTTGAGAAGAAACATTAATATAATTATTTTCATCAATATCCACCTCTTTTTTAACCTACATAATATTAGCAAAAATATTCTTAAAAACACACTTATTCCACCAAGTTATTCTTTTTAAGCCTTTTGAGCTTAAACAAAAATATTGTCATACCCCCACATCATCGTAGGGAAATAAAGGTACATTATAGTTATTATGAACAATATTAGCAAAAGACTCATCCAAAATCCAGATGCTTTGAAATCTAAGAGGGTGAGTATTAGTGTTTTACAAATAAATTTTAAAAGGAGGGGGAAAATGATCAGATAAGTTTCGGGTTAAATGATCAATGTGAGGAAAAGGAAAAGATGAAATCCATGAATCATTGAAAAGAATGCAATCTAATCTTTGCCATATAGTACCTTTATTAGAAGAAAATCATTGCTAATAAAACCAACATCATGAAGATTATAGAATGAAATAATATCATTAAAAACTTCCATGGCAAGGAAATTAGGAAATTTACTACCAATTCTTTCACTTGTATTAGTGATAGTCCTGAAATCCCCACCAATAATATAAGGATCTCTAATATTACCAGAAAAATAACACAACTATTTCCATAAATGAATGAAGCATAAGAGGAAAACTAAAAAATATTAATTCTAGTATGTATAGTTTGAGGTAAATCCATAACAATGTTTAAGCACACAATATTCTTCCAAAATATCCATTTCTTATTGGAACAATTACAAAAAGTAGCATCAAAACGAAGCTTAATATGAATTGAATCAAATTCAAAGAAGAAATTAAAGGTTCAATTAAAATAAGCAAATTCAAATTATACATATGACATAAATTTCTCACCCGATCTGTAAACGAATAATCTCCCACCCCCCTAATATTTCATATGAGAGTGGATTTTTTTTTTTTTGGGAAAACCCTCAGAGGGGCCTACACGTTAATATAAGAAAAATAGTACAAAGTCCTTAAATGAAACTCAAGCTCAATAATGCCCAAAAGAGCTACAAGAAGAAAAAAAAAACCTAGGAGCTCGAATTCCCTACTACATAAAAGTATAAAATAACCTACATAAAATCTACGGTGCATAAGAAAGAGCACCCAAAAAAAGGGATCAAGCAGAAAACCAGCAACAAGCTCTACCTTCCCATCCAAAAAACCATGACTATGATTATCTGCATTAAAAAGCTCCTGCAAAAGAAAATGGCAGCCAAAGTGGAATTTTCACAAATAAAAGTAAAGAAAAACAAGGTGATATTCCATGCTATTATCCACAAAATAAGTAACATAACTAGAAGAGAGAACATTCATCCTCTAAACTCTCCAAACAATAGGCAAACAAGCATGAGAATGCACACCTAAAAAAATATAAATATACGGCATGACATAGACTACACAACAATAGAAACTGGGAGCAAGGAAACAAGAGGTATATAATCAATTCATAGTCACATTAACCAACATATCCATAAAATTACCACAAGAAAAACCCCCATGGAAATTCTGGAAGAGATGAAAGGAAAGTTAAGAACAAAACAATCAAACTAACAAAGACAACACAGCCAATCCAGCATACAAGAACAAGGATTATCCCAACAGAAATGATTTGAACCAAAGAAATTAAGGGGAACTAGGGTTTAGGTTTTGACCAACCATATGAGTTAAAATTTTTTTAAGAATTGAACCCTGAATCAATACTGACAAAAGGCATAATCACTCAAAATTTAAAATAACATGGTGGCACATTTTATTTATTTATGATTTTTTTTTATATTTTCCAAATAAAAATTTTCTAAGGCTTGATTAGTTATTGATAGAGATTGAGATTATTTTTTTAAATTATAGAATATCTTTAGAGTTTATTGTAATAAATTGTATTTTTATGATTTTTCTATATTTATTGGTGATTTTTTGAAACTTCTATTTAATTAGATTATCTTATTGTGCTTGAAATTAGGGATTCTTGATTTTATACCCTTAAGAACTCAAATCAATATAAAATTAAATTTAGAGCTCAATAATGACTTCTTGATCCTCACATAAAGATTTGAAATCATTTAGAGAAAGGCTAGATTTTTTAAATTTTTTATAAGATCCCCAAACCTAAGTTTGAATCATTTATCCATGGGACATTTAAATCAGCTGTAGGTTTAAATCAATTTTCTTCTAACCCTAGCATTAAAATACACCTTCCATAAAATATTTAAATTAAAATTCCTCATATTTTTAGAGTTATGAATATTCAAATTCCTAGGTCAATTTATTCATATGATCTAGAAAATTTTGTAGAGGTAGAGGACACCACTAATTCCCTTAGGAAAACTCAATGGAGCACACAACTTCCCAAAGATCCACACATAAAGTTTTGGGATAAATTAGGGATAATTATGCATTCTAATTATGTAATTAAAATAATTTAGTAATTATTTAAGTTAGTAAAATAGATTAATTACCAAGCTTTCAAATTATTTATAGAAAAACTATGCAAAACTATGAATCCTTAAAGGTTTAACATACTTGATTTGGATAAAAATTCAATTTTTATTAATTTTAGAAGGTTTTATCAGCAAATTGAATTAACTAAGTTCATAAATTGAAGTAACTATTTCCTAAAATAAATTATTTGCTCACTCGGATGTGCTTTACACATGGTAATAAACCATTAGCTCTAGATTAAAGTGAAGGGGTTTGTAAACAAAAAGGATTAATGGAAGAAGTCCAATCTAAGATTGGATGGCCTCTATTTTCATAGTCAAAACCATAAACTACTAGTATGGAAAAAGATACTATAAGATTAAAAACACATAAAATAAAATATATGTAATAAGCATCTTTAAATTTATCTTTTTCCTTTAGCTTTAAATAGTGACCATTCATAGAAAATTAGTTGATTTAAAAAAAACACTATATAGATTTCAATGAAATGAATATAGTAGGATCTAGGGACTTTGGACATTCAATCAAATGGTTTGATTCACAAGGATTGAACATTTTTTTCACAATCATTTGTGGTCCTGAGCGATTACATTTCTATGATCACTTTTACTTTGTTATGGTTCACTTTGATACTTTCTAGGGTGAGGTGGAACAACATAAACTTGTTTAAATATATACAAACGTAAACTTTAATGGATTAATTCACATATTATACATTTTCAATATAAAAATATCTCTTTATAATCTTGAAAATGTTTACCAAGTGGCCCATTTTTCACTAATAAGTCATTTATGTAAACTTCATTATTTATTATTATTATTTCTATAAAGACTCAATCCATAATTTGATGATAAATTACCACTATATTCTTTAAACTAAATGAATCACCTTGTAACTATATAATATTTCCCCCATAATGAATAATATCATCTCATAATAGTCAAGATGCATTTTGATTTGTTAATAACCTAAGAATGTTTCAACGAAGTCCATGAGTGGGAATATAACTATTAAGTCATTTACGGAGCGAACTAGGTGATAATTTGATAATATAATTGCATTAGATCAATCTTCATCCAAACTTTCTTAGACTCAAGTTGAGAACTCGATTGTATGATACATCAAGACGATAAACCAAAAATATTTTTTATTGGTCACCAAAATATTGCATTAAAAGTGCTTCAATATCTTAACTCTTTCCCGAGAAATCATAGAGAGAACTTGTAGCATGTCCGACTTAGGAAGAAAACATGTTCATTTATTGAAAACAATTTTAAACATAATGTTAAAACAACTCTTAATATTGATAAAAATGATATTTAATTGGTAGTGTGTGACCACTGTGCTAGCCACCAAGGTGTCATTAAAGGGTTTCCCACTCGCCAACTTTTGTACTTCAGTGAAGGAAATTCATGTGATTCTCATAAGGCTGGCCTTTCAATCACTAGCAACTATCCACACATAAGAGCCTCAAAGAATCACACATTTATATGGTTAAGAGGGTTATAGAAAATAATAAACCTAAAAAAGAAAGGAAAACCAAAAATGATTTGATGAATATAAACTATCACTGACATGTGGGTTGAGCATATTGGGTTACACATGGTCATCTCTTGTTGATGTGGCCCTCTACCACTAATGGGGCCTTTTGGCAGATGGCATAGGGGTAAATATATAAAGGTGAGTTCATAGGGACAAATGATGAGTCCTTAGAGTCAAAAGGTAGATGTCAGATAAGAACTAATATAGCTAGTAAATTTATGGCTATAAGCTATATAAGTGTTTGATTCCTATAGTTTAAAGATATTTATTTAAGGAAAATTTCCTTGAATGTTGATAACTATTATTTGGTTGTTTAGGGGGGGGGGGGGATGTGCCCCTCATGATGCACGCATGTTTGTGTGAGTCTTTTTAATAAACTAGCTTCAAATTAGCTCATCTTTAGTTCAATCCTCTAGAGGTAATATATGCTTTGAAAAATTCCTACTTGCTCATGAATTTTGCTGGTGACAGAATTACAGGTGATATTTCCTTTGGGCGACAATTATTGTGAACACATATTCTCTCTAGCAAAAACCTATTAACATGCCATGAATGAGAATATATTTGATTTAATTCTATAGGGGTGATATCTAAAAAGTCCGTATAGGTTCTTAGACATATAGTAGTTGTTCCAATACTAACCAAGAGGGGGATGAATTGGTTATTAAAAAAAATTCTTGGAAATTTATGAAAATCATTTTATTAAATTTTTTTTACAAAGAAAAATTTCAACCACAAAAATAAAATTATAAGAAAATAAAAATGAAGAAATGTAAAAAGAACACAATAATTTATAGTGGTTTGATCCAACAAGACCTACGTCCAATCCCTGAAGACTTCCTCCTCATGTATTGCACTATTACCAAAGTGACTCTCCTTTTGCTCCCACAGCAAGGCGGAGAAGCCTTTACAATTACTCTTTCTTCCACCAATCCATGGTGTGAAAAAGTATTATCATCCTTTCATACTCTCTAAGTGTCAGCGGAGCACCATCTTCCTTTCACATTCTCTAACAATTGGTAGAGTACCGGCATCCTTTAACTTCCTTTAAGTGTCTGTAAAGAATCATCGTCCTTTCACACCCTCCATGTGTCGATAGAGAACCAGCATCCATTCATACCCTGTTAGTGTCAATAGAGAATCAGTGTCCTTCCACACTCTCCAAGTGTCGACAGAGAACTAGATCTTCTTTAAGAATGTTCCCTCGAGCGTCTTCAAAGAAGTAAGGAAGAAATTTGTTTCAAACATAAAGAGATTCTCACCTTTGAGTAACCTTATGAACCCTACACACTCTTAATTTGCAAGAAATCTCTCTCAAACACTATCCCAAATCACTCTCACACTTTTGCTTTTTAGAAAAATGAAGAAGGATTCATCCTTAGTCAGTTTTAAGGACCATATATATGAAAGACACAAAAAACCATCTCGAAAATTGAAAATTTCAATTTTGACCATCCAGGATTGTACAGTATGATCGACAATCATACTAATGAATAGTTTAAAGTTGCTCGTATGATCCTATATGAAACATTTTCATATATGCACATCATATAATATGAATGTATACTATCTTGGATGAATAATTCAAAAAATTTACTTGTTTGTATGGACAAAAATGTTCACATAAATTTTATACTCTCAACATTGTTTGTATGAACTCAAGTTCGTCCTAGATGAAGAATTCAAAAATTTTACCTGTTTGTATAGACTAAAATGTTTGCATCTGGAGGAACAAAAAAGTCAAAAATTCTTACACGATCAAGGATCATAGAGTACGATTAGTTTAAACATTATAAGTTTTAATACTACCCTAGTGTGTGTGTGTTTCTGATTACCTAATTACAATCACACTCTCTCAGACTCAAGAAAAACTTAAAAATTATAGACTCCAAATACATTTAACCCTATTTTAATCTTTCTTGAAGTCTTCAACAGTCTGGAATATGATTTCCCTGAATTGTTAGTACACACAAACAACAAAAGTAATATTTGTAATATATGTTAGGAGAAATAGTAATCAAACAATAAAATTTGAAATCATCAAAAACACACATAATATGAAAACATAGTTATGATAAACTAATTTACAACAATTTCCCCCTTTTTGATGATGGCAAAATAATTATTGATTTAGTTAAAATTCAAAACAATTTTTTCTTTAGCTCCCTCTAAAAGAATGGCCCATTTAAAAAATAAGGGATTTCCATGAAGATCAAAAACAATAAACCCCAAAAATAATTCCAACAAAAAACACTGATTTTTATGAAGGTAAAAAACAATAAACTCCAAAAATAATTCAAACAAAAAACACTAACACAAATGAACACGAACGAACATTCAAACATAAACCACATTTACACATACACATATCAAACAATACACACATCAAACAACAATCATCAACCAAACAACATTATTACTCCCCTTTTGACAACAACAAAAGGGAAGTACTACGTGAAATGAAAGGTTGCAATAGATAAACAAAATGAGTTGAGCTAGAAAAGGGTTTTAAACCAATTGCAAACACAATATTAATTTCATAAAACTAAAAAATAAAAATTTCAAAAAGTTTTAAATTAAGGAACAACTAAGATAAGAAAAGTTAATCAAAATCAATGTTAATGCTAGAAAATTTAAATAAAGATGATTATTACAAAAATTATGAAATGAAGATTAGATAACTTTGAATTCAATATGATACATGATTGTCAATTAGATAGATTTGGATTAGAAATTGAATGATAATGGAAAGAACATAATAATAAATTTCAATTTGGTGAAATTGCGCATCTTTTCAAATATTTATGGCACACTTTGTGCATCTTTTATTTGGGCTAATTTTGTACCTCTTTTCACTTTACAAACTATTGCGCATTCTTTCGATTTGTTTACACACATTGTGCATTTCTTTTCATTTTTTTGTCTTTCTAATATCAGTAATCTAAACGCAAATTTCACTAATAATAAAAATAATATATTGAAAAAGAAATAAATAAAATAACATATCAATCTTTCAATAATTTAATTCTAAATATGTTTGTCTAAAAGAACATCAAATTGATCTCCTTATCTAAATCTTGTTAGAATTTAATTTAAAATTTTTGAAAGATTAGATTTTTGTAAAGAAATTAATTTGTAAAGCAAAATAATTTATATCTCATTTCAATGATCAATTTCAGAATGTTTTTCTTATTAGACATACTAACATTTCAAGTAGCAAGGAAAAAGAACTTGTCACCAAAACTCAGAATATTTCATTAATGTCATAGAAGATCAAATACATTCACTTGATATGATACTAAACAACACAACACTTTTCATCATAAAATAAAAAAAAACAAACCAACATATAGAATCACCACACTCATAAACAAAAGATCAACATAACATCAACCACAAAAGCTTAATAAAAAGAACAACAATGGAGTACATCTATAATTCGGAGGGGCCCTAATCTGGAGGAGGCTGTTGAACCCTGAAAAATAGATATTCATCATAGCTACATTTGTATTGATCGTGTCGAACTGACCATGGATCCAACCCATGTCCTAATATCTTGCACCCTGTTGATTAAGGTGAGTCTCAATGTAATCAAAGAATTGATGAGAATGAGTCTCCAAATGATCAAACCACTAAACCATTTCCTGAAAGGGTCTAGGTACAGGTGCAGGAGCTCCCCCTTCTCCCTCATTATCATCACTAGAACTCTGATCTCTCCTAAAAAAATGACTGAAAAGAAGCATAGATAAAGTAAATCGAGAGTTCAGTGGAAGGATCAAGATGAATGAGATTGTACTTCTTATAAAGGATGTAAGCATAAAGGTGTCCTAAAGCCATGTTCTTCTTCCTTTTATGGTATGGAAGTCTAATTTCAAAAAGGTTGTACAGGTAATCCATAATGAGTTGGGTTTCATCAAATAACTTTTCAGTCATAATAAGATATGTGACAGTGGACATAAGTGGAGTCCTATTTACACCATCACCAGCCTTAGGAATAATCGATGTTCTTAAAACATGCTGGATGATCCAGGCATTTTGGTTCAAGGTGTAGACCCAAGCTAAATAATTAACTTGAGAGACACCTCTAAGAACTTTATTAATTTTAGACTAGTCATAATCAACTCTACAGGTCAAAGTGTGGGCTCAAATCCCCTAGGTTCTAAAATGAAGGAAGTTTCCTAAATTTTCCTTGGTTATTTCTATATGTTATTTTTGGAAATAGGAACTTATCCTAGAGTGGTCCTCATTGACTCTCATATTGGCCAAAAAATATTGAAAGGTTTCTTTATGGTAGGCATAAATAAGTGTGAGAATGAAGAATAGTTGAGTAGAGGCAAACAGAGGCATTACAGAAAAGTGAAGATCATCCTGGATTAGAAGTCTAGAAGAAGTGATCTTGGCAGTAATATACCTAAATTACGCATCCTCGTACTTCTTAGATAGGAAGTTAGAATCCACAACAACTCTAGAAGATGAACCCTTAGAACCACATGGATGTTTACTGGAACTAGCCATTTCCTTGATAAGGGCTCTAGAGAGGTTTAAAACGAATATGAAAATGAATGAAAATGATTTCAAAACCCTTCTATTTAAAGAAAAAGTGAACAACCGTACTGTAAAAAAATTGCTTTGTATATACGATTTTTAAATCATACGTGACAAAATTATTTTTGTACGTATAAATAGAACCGACCAAAAAAGAAATGGCTTTTCGTAAAAAGCCATTTCTAAGGTGTCATTTCGTACAGGATTTTTGACCACTTATTCCTACAAACAAGTGTTCTTCCGAGACTATAAGAATATTAAAGAATATTTTAAAGGTGGTTAGGTTCGTCCCCCCCTAAAAATTGACATTTTGATCATACAGATGAAAATGATTTCATACATATGATCAGTAATAAATAACTAAACCTAACTTGTAAAACCATCCACACACATAAGATGAATCAGTGCAAATCATATCGTACGATGACATCATTGTATAGTATGAAACCTATAAAAAATCTAAGTTTTGTGTGCTCAACTCCCAAAACTATCATGTATATGCTACATAATTTATACAGGACAAAAAATATTTGTACATTATGAATAACACACTTAGAGATTAATACATGAAAATTAGAAATACTTTTCAAAATCAATTATTTCAATCAAGTGACATGCTTCAAGTCTAAAAACACATAACATAAAAATAAAACAAAATTGAACACACACAAATAAACAAAAATAAACAAACAAGAAAAAAAAACTAAACATACACGAATAAAGAACATATCAAGTTTACAGAATATTTAATTTTAGCATTAAGATCAATCACACCTAATTTCATTCTTAAGGTGCTAAATGTGCCAAAGGCTAGTGATTTTGTAAAAATATTTATAAGTTAATTTTCTATAGAAACATGATTCAATTCAATCTCTTCTTTGGCTGCATGATCTCTAATGAAGTGATGCCATATGCCTATATATTTGATTATATAACGTTGAGTAGGATTCTTTGAAATATAAATGGCACTGGTATTATCACAAAAAATTGGAATTATGCCTATTAAAAATTCTAAATTAATCAATTATTATTTCAACCGAAGTATTTATGCAACACAACTACATAAGGTAATATATTCAGCTTTAGTAGAGGATAGGGCAACAGAATTTTATTTCCTACTAGACTAAGAAATTAAGAAATTGCTTATGAATTGACCTATTCCAAATGTACTTTTTTTATCAACCCTATAACCTACGAAGTCTGAATCATAATATCCAATAATTTCAAATGAAGAACTATATTTAAGATAGCAAATCCCTAAGTTTTGAGTTCCCAAAAGATATCTCAAAATCCTTTTTACTGCTGTCAAATGAGATTCTTTTGGATCAGATTGAAATCTAGCACATAAATAAATACTATATATTATAACTGGTCTGCTAGTAGTCAAATAAAGCAATGATCTAATTATACCTCTAAATTTCTTTTGCTTAATAGATTTTTCCTTTGGATCCTTATCTAATTGAACTGAGGAACTCATTGGTGTAGTCTCTGGTTTAGCATTATTCATTTTATATTTCTTGAGTATGTTCTTAATATACTTCAATTGATTAAGAAAAGTTCCTTCCTCATTTTCCTTAATGTTAAAGCCAAGAAAATAACTCAAATCTTCCATTAAACTCATCTCAAATTCACTAATTATTTTTGAAAATTTATCGCAAAGATTTTTGTTTTAGATTTAAATATGATATCATCAACATATATCTGAATAATGAGTATGTCATCTCCTAATTTCTTCAAATAGAGAGTGGTTTTCACACTTCTTTTCATAAAAGATATTTCTAATAGGAATGTGATTAACCTCTCATACCAAGTTCTAGGTGCATATTTTAGTTCATATAATGTCTTTTTCAATTTAAATATGTGACTAGGGAATTTAGAATTTTCAAAATCTGGACGTTGCTCAACATAAACATCCTCTTGTATCACCCCATTCAAAAAGGCACTTTTAATATCCATTTGAAACAATTTAAAACCTTTAAAACAAGCACAAGTTAACAAAACCCTTATTACTTCAAGTCTTGATACACGGGCAAAAGTTTCTTCAAAATCAATCCCTTTTATTTGATAATACCCCTTAGCTACAAATCTTGCCTTATTTCTAATCATAACTCTAGAATCATTCATTTTATTTTTGAACACTGACTTGGTTCCAACAACACTCTTATACATAGGCCTTTAAGTTAGTTTTCAAACATCATTTCTTATAAATTGATTCAATTCTTCTTACATGGCCAAAATCCAAAATCCAACCGAAAGCGCTTGATTTATATTTATGGGTTCAACCATTAAAAAAAAAAAGAATGATTCACCTCTTTGCTAAGTCAATGCCTAGTCCTAACACCCTCACTAGGTTCACCTAAAATCAATTCCTTAGGGTGATTCTTAGAAAAATATAATTGTCTAGGTAAAGAATTTTCTTTTTCCTTATTCTCTTCTAAATCAATCTTTTATATTCTTTAGGAGTAATTTTCAATATAACCATCTTCCAACTTTAACTCTTCTAAAATGCTAGATTCATCAAACACAACATATGTGGTCTCCTCAATTTCCAAGGTCCTCTCGTTAAAAATTCTATAAGATTTTCTAACACTGGAGTATCTAAGAAAATTTTCTTCAAAAGATTATGGATCAAATTTTCCTAAAGGAGTTTTTCCATTATTATGAATGAACACCTTACATTCAAAAACATGCAAATGTGATAAATTTGGTGTTCCTCCCTTAAGAAACTCATAGGGTGTCTTATTCAATTTGGATCTAATGTTCACCCTATTCAGAACATAATAATCTGTACTAACCGCTTCAACAAAAAAATATTTAAGAAGTGAGTATTCTTCCAATATGGCTCTAGTGGCTTTAACGAAGGTTCTGTTCTTTCTCTTTACTATGCCATTCTACTGAGGGGTCCTAGGTGTTAAAAAATTATGATTAATTCCTTTCTTTTTACAAAACCCTTCAAATTTTTCATTTTCAAATTGAACTCCATGATCACTTTGAATTGTTAAAATCTTGCATCCTAGTTATCTCTACAAAAATTTCTAAATTTCTCAAATGATTCACTCTAATGAAATAAAAATTTAACCCAAGTGAATCTAGAAAAATCATCAATAATCACAAATCCATATACCTTATCTCCTAAACTTATAGGGCTAACCCGTCCAAAAAGATCCATATAAATAATCTTTTATAGTTTGCTAGTTTTAAGATCCTTAATGGAATGAAAGTAGGACTTCACCTATTTTCCTAGTTGACATTTATCAAAAAGGTGACCCTTAAGAAAGTCTAGTTATGATAATCCTCTAACGAGTTCTTTTTGGATAATTTTCCTAAGATTTTTTATACTAGCATGACAAAATCTTATATGCATAACCATGATTCATTAGAAAATATTTTTAGACAAAAACTAATAGGATATTTAATATAATTCAAATCTAGCATGTATATATTATTTACCCTAGTTCCATGCAGTACATAATTTCCAGTCTGGCTTAAAAGTTGTTCAAGTTTCCAATCATACATGTGCTAACCACTTTCCTAATAGTATTATCTCCCAGTATAACCTTGCCTCCATTATTTATTTCTAGTGATATGAATTGTGTGGTGTCTCCAATCATATGATTCAAACGTCTACTGTCCAGGAACCAAATGCTCTCATGAGGTCTTGAATGAGAGCGTTTCTATAAGATGATCAAATGTTAGTCTTGGGAACCCAAATAAATTTGAATTTTCCTCTTAGGAAAATTAAACTAGATATATATATGATATGACTTATTTTATGCATCTTAGGTCTCCACTCTAGATATGATTTACTATAAATAGTATAAGTGTGAGATATCTGCCCAATCATACCACAAGAAAAATATTTAACTCCAGAAAAAGGATTTTTCAATTTATGTGAATAAACTTGTCTTTTTCTAGCTTTTAAAATTATTGTCTTTTTATTAGGATTAAAAAATTATTCAGGTGTAGGTGGAATCCTATTTTTCTCAAGTGCGTTCACTTGAGCTTTAAAAATTGAGTTTGCACTTTCTAACACAGCATTGTCAACTTTTAAATAATGCTCTCTATTATTAGATTTATCCATAAAAGTTTTAAAATCTTTTTCAAGTTCAACGTGGGATGTTTTTAATATTTCATGCTGTTTGTTCAATTCATCAAACTAATCCAAAAGTTTCATATGGTTGTTATCAATTTATGTGTGATCTTTTCTAAGGACTTTATGCTTTTTTGTAATTCAAGAAAATCTAAATTCAACCTAGCATGCATCTTTTTAAGTTTTTTATATGCGGTATGTATTATCTTAGAAACATCAAATAATAATTCATCAGTTAAGTCTCAAATCTATTCTTAATCTGACTGATCAAGCTTGTCATCCATAAAGTATAAATTTGTGACTTCTTCTTCTGCTTCTATTTTTGAGAAATCTAAAGCTGAGTTCACCCAAAAAGCTCTTTGAAATCTCTTCTTGCCCTTCCTCAAATTTGGTTTCTCCTCCATATTCTCCTTGTTAAGATTGGCTATAAGATTCGGGCAATTAGATTTGATGTGTTCAGGCTTCCTATATTCATAGCAAATGACTTCGTTATAAGCCTTAATATTTTTATGGAACTTTCCTTTATTCCACTGCTAGCGTCTTCTTTGCTTCCTCTTTAGAAAACTCCTAAATTTCCTTGTCATTAAAACAATGCCATCTTCATCCTCAGGCTGAGATTGATCACTCTCTAAGTTACCCACTTTCAATGATATATTCTTTCTTTCTGCTTCTCACCTGTATCAATTTGTCTTTGAATCACTCCTTACTCGTAAGCAATTAGTGATTCAAGAATATTGTCAACATAAATAATTAAATCCTTAGACTCTATAATAGTAGTTATTTTTGCATCATAAACATTAAGCAAACAACGTAGTATTTTATTCACTTTCTCTGCATTCATCAATTCCATACCTAAACCATGTAAGGAGGTGACTATTTGAGTGAAACGTGTGTATATGTCAGTGATCGATTCATTTGATTTCATGAAAAATAGTTTATAATCATGCAAAAAAATATTTGATCTAGATTATTTCACTTCGTTAGTACCTTCATATGTGATATAAAGTCTATCCCAAATTTCTATTTCACTTTTACAGGTAGAAACGTGCATGTAGTCTTTAGATTTAAGTGCATAAAAAAACCTATTCAAATATTTTGCATTTAACTGAGTTAAATCTTGTTCTTCTACAGTCCAGTCAACAAACGATGTTTCCGTTCTAATGTCATTTACAAGTCTAGTTGTCCTAATGCATCCTTCTTGTACTAAAATCCACATGTGATAGTCAACCGATTGAAGAAAAATAGATATTCATATTTTTTCAAAAATTAAAAGGGATATTATCAAACAATGGGGGTCTAGTGATTGAATACCCTTCAAGTGTGTTACAATTACTAAAAGTAGCCATAATTGTTTTTCAAATAGTAATCTAAACTTTAAATTTTGCAATAGGCTTTAATACCACTTAAAAAGTTCGCATAGATTATTAGACCTATAGCAGTTATCCCAATGCTAACTAAGAGGGGGGGGGGGGGTGAATTAGTTATTTTTTTAAATCCTTGGAAATTTATAAAAATTGTTTTATAAATTTTTTTTATAAAGAAAACTTTAAACCACAAAAAAAAAATTATAGGAAAATTAAAATGCAGAAATGTAAAAAGAACAAAATAATTTATAGTGGTTCGGTCTAACAAGACTTACGTCCACTTTCTGAAGACTCCCTCGTCAGGTATTGCACTATTACCAAAGTCAATCTCATTTTTCTCCCACAGTAAGGCGGAGAAGCCTTTACAATTATTCTCTCTTCAACCAATCCTTGGTGTGGTAGAGTACTATCATCCTTTTACACTTTTTAAGTGTCGGGCAGAGTACCATCTTTCTTTCACACTCTCCAAGTATTGGTAGAGAACTAGTGTCCTTTCACACCCTCCAAATATCGGTAGAGAACCGTCATCCTTTCACACCCTCTAAGTGTCGGCAGGGAACCGACATCCTTTAACACCCTCTTGGTGTCGGTAGAGAATTGACATCCTTTCACACTCACCAAGTGTCCGTAGAGAACCATATCTTCTTCAAGAATTTTCCCTCGAGCATCCTCAAAAGTGTAAGGAAGAGATTTGCTACAAACACAAATAGATTCTGACCTTTGAGCAACCTTGTGAACCCTTCACACTCTCAATTTGCAAGAAATCTCTCTCGAACACTCTCCCAAATCACTTTCACACTTTTTCTCTTTAGAAAAATGAAGATGGATTTGTCCTTAGTCAGTTTAAGGACCTTATATATGAAAGACACAAAAAATCATCCAAAAAATTAAAAATTTCAATTTTGAACATCCAAGGTCATACAATACAATCAACGATTATACATATAAATAGTTCAAAGTTTGCTCGTATAATCCTGTATGAAACATTTTCATACATACACATCATACAGTACGAATCTATATCGCCTCGAACGAACAGTTCAAAAAATTTACTTGTTCATATGGACGAAAATATTTGCATCAATTTCATACTATGAATGTTGTCTGTATGAACTCAAGTTCGTCCCAGACAAAGAGTTCAAAAATTTTACTTGTTCATATGGACAAAAACGTTTACATCAATTTCATACTCTGGACGTCGTCTGTATGAAAGAAACTTTGTATAATACGAATAATACTTAGAAAATTTTCCATCCAAAATTTTATTATCAGCATTTGGAGGAATGCCCAAGTCAAATCATCTCGTACGATCAAAGATCATACAATACAATTAGTTAAAAAAATACAAGTTTTAACACTCTTCTAGTGTGTGTACCTAATTATAATCACACACTCTCAAACTCAAGAAAAATATCAAAAGTACAGACTCTAAATACATTTAAGTCTAATTTAATCTGTCTTGAAGTCTTCAATAGTATAGAGTATGATTTTCTTGAATTGTTAGAACACACAAACAACAAAAGAAATATTTGTAATATATGTTGGGAGAAGCAATAATCAAACAATAATATTTGAAATCATAAAAAACACATATAATATGAAAAACTAAGTTACAATAATATCTACTAGGATAAATTCCTAGTTGCTAAAAAGGTCGAATTGATATTTGACCTTCAAATGTGGTTTCCTCTAAGCGAGCATTGCAATGAACATTTGTTCTCTTTAGCCAAAACTATTGATATGATCCTATTTAGATACAAGTGATCTACTAGCCTAAATATATATTAATATATAATTATGATATCATTATAAATAATTATAATAAACAAATACTTAAAGATATATCACATGTTCTAAATTCAGCATGCCATAGTTTCTGATGAAGACATGATATATCCAATCTATTATTAATAAATTTGACCAAAATAACAAAAGAAGCATTATTTTTTTAGTAAAGAGAGGGCCACACCTACCTTTCATTGATATATAAAAAATTATAAGTATATATAAATCATTGATTTCCTAATATGTAGCTAAGAAAAAACTGAGAAACATTATGGCAACCAAGAGGGGGGTGGATTGGGTTGTACACAAAAGAGTGGTAATTTAAAAATTATTTTGTTTTATCTTATAGAGAAACTTGTAATGTGAATGAGATAGTTATTTAACAAAATAATTTGCAAGTGAGATTACAAAAAGAAAAAATAACACACTAAGATTTTTACATGGTTTGGCCCCCTATTGACCTATGTCCACACCTTGTCCAACTGCAGAGTAGGATTCAACTAACAACCAAAAAGGTTACAACAGTTGTATCTTCCTAACATTAGAAAGAAACTGCCTCACATGATAGGATAACCTCATAGCATAGTCACAATAAAAAAAGAAAAAAAGAAAATCAAGTCAAGTCACATATTGAAACAATGTAACTCTCACAAGGAATATAATACATATCTCTCACAAACCGCACACAAAATAATGATTGATCATAACTAAAATAAATGTGGTTGATCACTAAATGTTTATGTATATGAGAGTGAAAATTTGATATGAAATTTTTCTATATGATTTTGCAAAGATAAACCACAAGAAAAGTAGCTACAATGCAATTTTAAAAGACTAGATAGTTTAAGCAATCATGTGAGATGAATACATATGGAAGAGTGCTATTTTGTAAAATATATTTTTATGGATTTTAATATGATGAAATTTTAATGAGAGTAGAAACTATTCACTTCAATTTTGCCAAAAATATCTTCTCAAAACAACATAGAAATATATGCTAAAACTATTTAAAAAATACACACAAATCAACACTACAGGAAAATATGCATTTACCATCGAA
The DNA here is from genome assembly GCA_022539455.1 of Dendrobium nobile. NCBI lineage: Eukaryota > Viridiplantae > Streptophyta > Magnoliopsida > Asparagales > Orchidaceae > Dendrobium > Dendrobium nobile. Next base: position 46,361,345 of record CM039721.1, read on the forward strand.
AGTTCTGACGAATTGTTTTATGCTGGTAACACCAGCATAGGAACTGGTGGAATTTGTGCTGCTAATTTAATGGTGCATTTTGATGCACTATATGCCTAACTGAAATATGTCTACTACTCGACGGATTATGCTTCGGTATTTCCAGCATCTACTATCCGTTGGAACTACCAATGCAACATATGCAAGAATACAGTGATGAAAAAAAATGGCGAATGGTTTTTTTTATGGTATTTCGCCAGAAGAATCGCTGGAAATATTTCTAGCGCAAAAGTTTCACCGGTGTTTTCTTTCCGATGCACAAATTACCATCAAACAATTTTGCATCATAAATTCACCAGAAATATGATATTTCTATTGTATTTTGGTTGTTATCGGTGGATTCCATCCGCGGGTAATACCGCATTTTCTTGTAGTGCAAAGGAAACTAGTTTCACTAAAAAATGCAAGCAAAGTTTGTTATTTTCTAATTTAAAAGTCTAGAGTAATATGATAATAAACTCAAAAAATATCATATAAAAAAATAATAAAGTGTTTACAAAGATTGATCCAATAAAATTTTATTAACTATTTTTAACAAGTCCAATACTCATTAAGAATGAGTAAAAAAAAGTTTATGTTGGAAATATGCCTAAAATGAAAATATTTTATTTCTTATACTTTTGGAAACAAAGATAAATTATATTTATAATAAATCAAATGATAAAAAGATTATATTAAGTCACAAAATTTAATGCACTAAAATTTTCACATGGAAAATCAATATAAGGTGATAAATACGAAGTAGACTATGTAACCTAGTTTTCACCAAATAAGCCACTAAAAGAAAATCTTATTGGTTTTTATAAAATCTAAAAAATATGAATTAAAATACTAATTATTATGAGAATTCTACATTGAATAAATTACACAAAAATATTTGAAGTAAAGGTACTAAGAAGATGAAAACTAGTTACAAAAACTTGCGTTTGAAGAATCAAAACTAGTTAACAATACAACTTATGATTATGCAATATATTTTTTTTAAATTTTGTATGAGAAAAATGTATTATATGAGATATCACACAAAAAGCAAATGAATTATATATTTTTTTAGTATTTAATACAATGTAAAGAAAGGTCTATGCAAGAGTACCAAAGATCTTGAATCAAAACCTACAATAATTTTGTTGCCTTCCTCTAAGTAATCTCCAAGAAGAGTGGTGTAATCGCCAAAACAAAATTGTAGTAAATGAAGTTTATGAACTTTATGTTTAGGTAGAGCAAAGAGGAGAAGAGGTGGCCAGCTTTTGGTGTCCTCCAAGAGAAGAAGAAAACAATTTTTCTAATAGGAGAGAAGAGCATCAAAATTTCAACCACCATTAAGGATTAGAGATGAATTTTAAATTGTTGTAATCTCATGAATTCAAAGGAATTTAGGGTGAAAATTATTTCTAAAATAATTCAAATTGATGGACTTATTTTAATCTAATTAATTTGGCTTTAATTTGAATTAATTAGGGAATAAAGTGGCACCTAGAATTAAAAACTACATCTTATAAAGAAGTTGATATGGGGCCCAAGTTTCCTAATCCACTTCCACCATGAAGGTTTTATCCAAACCATGGTTAATAGCGAGGGTAGCTAAGTAATTATGCAGAGATATTAATTTATTTAAAGCATGATATAGGAAAAATAGTTTTATATGGCAAGTAAGTTATTTATGGAAAGTGAGATATTTACGGAATAGAAGATATATATGAAAAGTTTCCCTTTTATTTTAAAATTTTGCAAGGCATGATTTTTAAAGTTTGCATCATGAAGCATGATAGAGTGTAAATCTTTGAGTTCCATGATGTTACAAATCAATCACATAACTTACCTTAAATAGAATGCAATGCACAAACTAAGCAAGAAAGCATATATTACCATGAATGAAGCTAGTTTCACATAAAGATTAAATTAAAGTTTCTAAAGCATAATAATATGAATGATTTATGCATGGATTAATTTTATTTGTGAGCACATTTGTTGTGATTAAGTCATTGTAAGTGTTTACAAAGATATTTAAACCTGAAACCCTATCTTCACACCTACTTGAGAGGATTCTTCAATGATTTAACTCAATCACCTGTGAAGATATGAAACATTAAAATGATGACATTATATAAACTAAACATGTGTTTATTATCATCAACATCTAATGAGTCAACTCCAAGGTTCATGGGGCTAACATTCTCACCCTTTTTTTATGATGATAAACTACTATTTTTTTTTATATATAGCAATGCTAAATGCATTAATGAATAAGAAAGAGCTATTACAAACTACTAAGTGATAGAATAGCTATCACAATCCTCCTTTAACAATTTGATAAACAAAGGAGGAACCTTATTGCTACTCAAATCTTCCCAAAGAAAATCACCATTTAATGCAACGTTAGCGCAAAAATCAGCTAACTTATTACAATTCGTATTAAAAAAATGAAATAAGATGTTGCCGAATCCATCCAAAAATGAGAGATCCTCAAGTTCTTCATTATGTACATTCCGACTCCCTTTATCCACAGATTTTTTCAAATACTTGATGATGTTGATATTATCCCCTTCAATAATAATCCCTTCTGCATCCAACATCCATTTCATGATGATTTTTTCTCAATGAACAAAAGCAATCAGCTCCAACAAACCACTATCCCAATGAATGCAATTGATTCCAAAAGCTATTAAGAATCTACCTTTTGAATCTCTAAATACTCCACCAATCCCACCATTATTTGATCTTGTTATACCTACATCAAGATTTACCTTAATCCAGCCCAGGGCGGAGGGTGCCAATTAGAAAACAGTCGATCCGGCTGGTTAGCACCCCAGTGGTCCACGAATAGATTAGTATTTGAAATTGATGCAAAACTAATAGCATTGGAAGATATATAGTTTAAACTCAGCTCTTGTTTTCCATGTTTGATCAAATTTCTACTTTTCCATGAGAAATATACTAATGAGCAATATAATTTTGCAATGAGCTTATTGTCCACAACTAGATGTTCCAATTGAATTTTACATTCTCTGGTTGAAGAAAAAATAGGAACCAAAAATCCCCAATCCTTTAGCACGTCTATAGCTTGATGTAGTTTTAAGCAATGAACCATAACATGATCAGAATTTTCCTATCCATTATAGTCTCTAGGACATAAACTATGTCTCAGCAATCTTCAGTACATTAAAAATCCATTTGTTGGGATTGCATCATTGAAAAGTTGCCACCAAAAACATTCAACTCTGGGATTAAGTTGAAGTTTTTTCAACCAGTTTCCATAGTCCACCGATATGATCTCCATATCATAAGAATGAGAAGCTAATGCAGTTATGCACTTAGCCGAGAATTTATGCCTTAATTCCAAGCTATCCTCATTTTGATTAAGAAAACTTTCAATTTGAAGAATAAGCTCCCCTAGTGCCTCCCCAAAGATGATATTTAGAAGATCCTTCTTCCAATTACCATTTATTGTAAAATTCTCAAGCGACAGAAAATCAAAGTTCCCTACTGCAATAAAAGTTGGCCATCTCTCTAGACATATATCTAGAATACATACATCTTTGAAGATGTTTATTGACTTACCTGATGCAATCTTCCATTGTGTAATCGGATGAAGAGATTGAGCTCCATTAGCTAAGATCTTCCAAGTTGTAGATTTACTGCCTTTGCCAGCAGCTTCCCAAAATTTAGTACCATACTTTGCCAACAAAGCCTTGTTAAGCAAAGAAACTTCTTTCTTTAAAAAACTCCATGCAAATTTTGCTCTTAGGGGGCCTGCAATAGATACCACCGAATGTATTCCTTGGCCTCCTTCCTTCCATGTTTTGCACATGTTCTCTTAAGCCATATAGTGTAAACCATGAATTCCTCCTTGCCTATCCCAAATAAAACTCCTAGAAGCTTTGTCCAACTCTTTTAGAATACTCATCGGTACCAATGAATGAGCAGACACAAAAATCGGTAATGAAGGCATAACCAATTTTACTAGTACAATTCTTTCAGCTAAAGAAATCATTTGATTTCCCCATACATTAATTTTAACAGCAGCCTTCTCAAGGATATAATTGAAATCTGAAGCAAACAATCTTCTCAACACCATCTTAATTCCAAGATAGGTCAATTCATTCATAGTTTTGAAGCCCCATAACTTTGATATAGCTTTTTTCCTCTTCGTTTTAATGGATTTCCCAAATAGAATTATAGATTTCTATTCATTAATAGACTGTCCAGTTTGGCTACAAAAAGCTGAAATTATTCTTATGAATTTCCTCATACAGTTCATCTTAGCTTGGGAAAACAAGAGGATATCGTCTGCATACAAAAGATATGATACTTTAGGGGCATTTGAAAAAAAATTAATCCCCAAATTCCTTCCTCTATGACATAAATCATTTGTCAAAATTTGAGAGAAGTATAAACAAATAGGGAGAAAGTGGACAACCCTATCTAAACCCACTATTTGCTTTTATTCCCTTCAAAATTTTACCATTGATCATGATAAAAAATTCTGGATTCTCCACACATTCCATAATTAGATTAGAAAATTTGATAGGAAATCCCATGCTATCCAATACCAATCTCAAGGTTTCCCAAGCCATACTATTATAGGCTTGCTCCATATCAAGCTTGATAGCCACCCATCCTTTCTTTGACTTAGAAAATCTAAGTTTATTAAACAGTTCTTGAGCTAAAAGTATATGATTAGATAGGGATATACCTCTTATAAAAGATGCTTGCACCTCACCAACAACCTTCAACATCCTATTCAGCAACATTTTGGCAATAATCTTGTACAAAGTACAACAAATGCTTATTGGATAGAAGCCTGAGGGAGTAATTAGATTCAACAATTTGAGAATGAGAACCACCAGATATTCTTTCCATTTAGAATAGAGCTTCCATGTCATAAAGAAATGTTGTACCGTAAGCCAAACTTCATTCCTTATTATGTGCCAATAGTTTTTAAAAAATGAATATGTAACACCATCTAAACTGGAAGAGATGTTAGTTCCACTGTCTTTAATAACAGTTTCCAATTTTGAGTAGCAGAATTTAGCTTCTAGCAACTTGCAATTTGGTCCAGATAGAGTCTTCAGTACCGGAGGCCAACCATCCAAGCTATAGTTTCTATTCTTCCATTTATTACTAAAGAAATTCATCAAAATTTCTTCAATTTCAGCATGCTCCTCTACCATAATCCCATCTCCATTTTTCAGTTGGCAAAATAGTGTTTCCCATTCTTCTTCTATTAGCAAAAGAATAGAAAAACTTAGAATTCATATCATTTTCCTGAATCCACTTCAACTTTGTTCTTTGTCTCCACCATATGCTTATAGGTGCCAAATTCACATTGAATTCATGAGTTTTTGCTCTTAACAGTAACAGTTTTTCATTGGAAAGACCTTGCCCATATGATTCTTCCAGTTGCAGATTTGCGATCTCCATCTTTAATACATCTTTGATTTCCAAAAAAATATTCATTTTTGCTTTGCTCCAATAATGAAGAGCTCTCAAAGCCCTTTTGCACTTAACATTAATGACATTCATTGCATATCCCCTCTAACTGGTTTGTTCCAAGCCTTTAGAACAATTTCTTTTGAAGCCGGGAAAAAGCCCAAACATCTTCATACTTAAGAAATCTATTTTGGTGTAATTTATCATTGAAAATTTTCAGAATTAAAGGACAATGGTCGGATGCAATCCTTGCCAAATGTCTTACCATAGCACTTTGAACTTCATTCAATGCTTTAGTGTTCAAAAGACACCTATCTATCCTTTTAAGAATACGAGCATTCCCATTTTTGTTGTTGCACCAGGTAAATTTTGGTCCCACCAACCCAACATAATGTATATCGTTTCTAGACATAAAGGCAGTCATTTCTTGTGGAGCTTGAGAAAAATAAAACTTCTTTTCACCCCTCTTCTCTTCTTGTGATAGTAAACAATTAAAATCCCCTCCCACAACCAGAGGGATCTCCTTGTCACAATTCATTTCTAATTTTTCCCACAACCTCCTTCTCATATGTGGGTTTTTGTTTCCATAAACTATAGACATCGTCCACTTCCCTTATTATAAATACTTAACTCCCCAATTACACATTGGGGTGAAGCATCCAGTAAAGAGAAGTTAGCCAAATTAGCTTTCCACAAGACTATAATACCTCCCGAAGAACCATCTGAAGGATATAAGAAAAAATCCCATTCATCACCAAACAACTTGTTAACTTCATATCTCTCAAAGGAAGATATCTTAGTTTCAACCACCCCAATAAAAAATACATCCCAATCTTTCACAAATTCTTTTAAATAATGGGAGGCTTCCCTCTTGTTAGCCCCCCTATAATTCTAGAAACCTAAAGAAGTCATTTGGATAAAGGGGGGGAAGGACCCCCACTCTTTCCTTTATTAGTTACCTCAGATTTTTTGGATCTGGAAGAGTTGCTCAATGGCCTCAGGAGTTTTAGTTCTTTTAATAACTTCAGTTTTTAAGATCCAGGAAAAGCTTTTCCCAAGCCCGAACTACCCAAATCTTTGGGAATAACTTCACTTTTGCAATCATTGATCATAGGAACCACCTTCTCTTCATTATTGACAACCTCATTCTTACAGATTTCTCCATCTTCTAGCTCCTGTTCCATCTGGATATTCAATTCAGCTTTTCCAACTGAACTGTCTTCTTCATCCACTAGCTCCAGCAGTTTAAACATATTCTCTTAAATAAGAGCCATCTCAGAAATAGAGGTAGAATTCTTTACACATGTTGTACCTCTCAGTAGTAGTATATTCACAGTCACCAACTACTATTTCCTTATTCTTTATAGTAGCATATTCTAAAATGTCTTCAATTGATTGTACACCTAAGACAGGCATTGGTACATGATCTTCCAGAGATTTACTAGAAGCTTTACTCTCTAGAACCTTTTTCTGATAAGTAGCCTTCACCTTCCTATTTCTTTTATAATTGACATGAACCCAAGGTCCATACTTTGATTCTTCCCTAGGAGCATTCACATTAGAAACTCCTAAAACTCCTTCTTTGGAAGTTGGGGCAGAACTGATATTATTTGAGCTTTCTTTTTCATTACGCACATTGCTTAGGTGACCAATTCTATCACACTTGTAACAAAAGGTTGAGATCTTTTCATACTCAACCTTTTGAAAGAATTAACACTCAAGCCCATCCACCCAAACACCCAAAGGCAATTGCTTATCTAGCTCTAAATGAACGCATACTCTTGCAAACTCTCTTCTTCCCCATTGGAACATATCACCGTCAATTAGCAAAGGAGACCCAATTAATGAAGCAATCCTTGCAACATTAATTTCATCCCAACAAAATAGTGGAAGATTCGACAATTTTACCTACATAGGAGATGTTGGGGTCATAGAATAAAGGTGTAAAATGACCTTCATCATTGCATATAAAACTATTTGCAAGTAATGTACATAATGATTTTTTAATTAAGTTTAGAATCAAACTACAGTTAAAAAAACCTCCCAAGCGAAAGAAAACTCTACCTAATTCTATGCATGATACTAAAGAAGAAACTAAGGCAAAATATGAAACTAATCAAACAAGTTAAAATTTTCACCCCCTTTGTCAACATAAAAAAATAATAAAAGCGTAAAAGTAATGTAATCAAAATCAAATGGAGGTACCCAACATTCTAAGCATTCAGCATAAAGTACAAAAATGAGCTTCTTCATGCAAGGATTTGAAAAATATGAGCAATCTAAAAATTAGTAGAAAAAATTCAATACATACATCACCCTTCAAAACCTGATCATGAATGAAGTGATGTCTCACTTCATTTTGTTTGGTCCATGAGTGTTTGGTTAGATTCTTGTTGAGATAGTTACTACTTAGTTTTTTCCTATTAGATATTCTTGCAACTTGTATGTTTTTTATTATTCCAAATATTATTGCTTTGATTATTATTTCTCCTAACATATTTTGAAAGAATTGTTTTGCTCTTATTTGTACTAACATTTCAAGAAAATTATACTCCGGATTATTGAAAACTTCAAAATAAGATTAGTTTAGAGTTTATTGTAATTGAAGTCTATATTTTCCATTTTATTGAGTCTAAAAGAGTGTGAATGTAATTGAGTAACTGAGCACACACACACCGGGGGAGAGTTCTAAAATTCATATTTTTAAAATGATCGTACTGTATGATATCACTTCGTACGGAATGATCTGATCAGTTATTTTCCCTAACGAGTGGTGGAACGAACATAAATGAAAATACAAAACGATCTCAATTTTTGTACAAGGATGAACGCCTCTGTTTTATTCACACACGAAGATCGTACAGGGAGGAACGCCTCTATTTTAGTCTCATATGAAGATCGTACAGGACGATCTTAGTTTTCTTACAGGGCAGAATGCCTATGTTTTATTCACGCACAAATTTTTTTTTCTATGTCTCGATCATATGGGATGATCCCACCTTCGTACAAGGACGAACGTCTCTGGTCCGTTCTCCCACATTTCATCTTGCCATTTTGTACAGATGAAATTTGAAAATTTTTTATTCATCTCAAACGAACTTAGTTCATACCAGATGATGATCATGTATGAAATGATTTCATACTAATTCATAATAGGTTCATACGCAACATTATTTAAATTGTTCATATGTACTAACATACGGTCGTACTGTATGATCGTGTATGTTTAAAATTGAAACTTCAATTTTCTGGATGGTTTTTCGTGTCTTTTGTATAAAAGGTCCACTAAAACTGACGTGAGTAAGTCTTGTCTATGTGTTTTTTTAAGGGCAATTGAAGGAGAGATTATGAGAGAGTATTTGAGAGATATTTCTTGCAAGTGGAGTGTGAATGGTTCATATGGTTACTCAAAGTTAAGGATCTCCTTATAATTGTAGTTATCACTCTTCCTCTTGTCATTCTAGATTGCTCGTAAGAAGATCTTCAGATAAGATCCGGTACTCTAATGACACTTGGAGGGTGTGAAAGGATGAATGTTCTCTACCTACACTTGGAGAGTGTAAACAGCCAACGGTTCTCTGCCAACACTTGAAGAGTGTGAACAGACAATGGTTCTCTGCCGACACTTAGAGAGTATGAAAGGATGATGGTTCTCTGCCGCATCGGGGATTGGTGGAAGAGAATTTTGTAAAGGCTTCTCTTCCTTGTTGTGGGGGCTAAAAGAGAGACACTATTGGTAATAGTGCAATATCTGAAGAGGTACTCTTCAAGGAGTGGATGTAGGTTGTGTTTGATCGAACCACTATAAATCTTTATGTCGTTTAATTTTTCTGCTGCTTACATCAAGTTTTTTTTTAAATTCGTCGTTGAAAAGTTTTTATTTTAAATCTTTAATTAAATTTTTTAGTGAATCAATCAGTTTCAAATTTTAAAATCCAAGAGTAATTTTTAAAATTACCAATTCACCCTCCCCCCTCTTGGTTAGCCTTGGGACATAAGCCTTGGTTTAACAACCTATTCAAGATTCAACAAGTAGTATTAGAGCTTTGATTCAAAACCATATATTTAAACTACTTTTTGAAAAATAAGCATGGCTACATTTGGAAACCGAAATACACTAGAAGGTTACTCGATCACTAGACCTACTTTGTTTGACAATATCTCTTTTGATTTTTGGAAAACACACATGTCTACATTTTTATAGTCACTAGATTATCATATGTGGATCTTAGTTCAAGAAGGGTATACAAAACTAACTAGATTAGTTGATGGTATTAGAGTAGAAACACCCTTTGTAGATTAGATTATAGAATAACATGAATTTGGACAACTAAATGCAAAGTGTTTAAATATTTTTTTTTTGTGTAGTTAAATCAGAAGACTACATACGGGTTTCCACTTATAAAAATGGAAAGGATATATGGGATAGACTTTGTACTTCTTACGAAGGGACTAATGAAGTAAAACAATATAGATTAAACATCTTATTACATGACTATGAATTGTTTTGCATGAAACCCAATGAATCTATTACTAACATGCATACAAGATTCACTTAGATAGTCACTTCCTTACATGCATTGGGTAGGGAACTAATGAACATTGAAATGGTTAATAAAATTCTTCATTATTTCCCAACTACATATGATGCTAAAATAACTGGTATTACAGAGTCAAAAGATTTAAATGTTTTCTCTATTGATAATCTTCTTGGATCACTAATTGCTTACGAGTAAAGAGCGAGTCAAAGAAAGATTGATGTAGGAGAATAATGAAAGGAGAAGTATATTGCACTGAAAGTGGAGGAGTCGAAGAGTGTTCTATCACAATCTAAGGATGAGGATGACATTGCCTTGATGACTAGGCAATTCAGGAGCTTCCTTAAAAGGAAGCAGAATAGATGCCAGCAGTGGAATAGAGGTAAATTTAATAAGAATGTTAAGGTTTCTAATGACATATTTTGCTATGAATGCAGGAAATAAAGAGATATAAAATCGAAATGCCCAAACCTGAAAGTCAATCCTAGCATGGAGAAGCTAGAGGAGAAATCAAATGTGAAGAAGGGAAAGAAGAGATTCCAAAGAGCTTTTTAAGCAAACTCAGATTTGGATTCATCAGAAATAAGAAAAGAGGAGGAAGTCTCCAACTTGTGCTTAATGGTCGATAATCTTGATCAGTTAGATCAAGAAGAGATATGTGACTTAACCTATTGTTTTGATTAAAAAAATATATTGTATTTAAATATATATAGTTTTGAAAATATTTAATTATTTTTGGGAATATTTAATTTCCCAAAGATAATTAATTGAAGTTTTAAAAGATATCAATTTTAATTTTGAAAAATTAAATCTGTGTTACTAAATCTCCTACAAGCGCAAGCCCTCGTAGTTAATTACATCGTAGGAAAATTAGAGATTTTCCTACGAAAACTCTCGATTAAAATAGCGATATGAATTTTATTTAGAATTCAAAGTTAAATATCAAAGGAAGTTAAGGTTTGAATTTCAAGGGGGATTGGTTCAAGATTGAACACTTATTTTCGGAGCCAAAGGAAGAGGAGTAGGGAATGTTTTTGAGATTCTGAAACAATTCAGAAAACACCCCAACCTATCCTAAGTGTTGGGCTCAAATTTTATTGAAAGATCTTTTAATTTAATGATCAATTTTATTAGAATGTTGGGACTTATATTCTCGATCACTAGATCGGGAGAATGCCCATGAAGTAAGGGTGAAGACTAACCTACCAAGTGGGTATGACGTCCCTGGTCAAGATCCCATGGTTTTCCATCGTCCCAGGTTCGTCAATATCCTTAGCCTACTTAGTCAAGTGCCGACCAGAGGATCCTTGTTAGCAACCATGGGTTACCTCATCCAAGGGAACCTCGTAGGCCAAGGGGCAAGGGACCTAATCCTAGGCTGACAAACAGGAAGTGCACGGGTCTATGGACAGTGAACCTATGTCTACGTTATCTAACCTAGGATGCCACTCTCATTTGTATGCATATCAATCTATCTCAAAACCAGAAAGAAACACCGGCCTAACCTAAAGCTAGAGTCCGTGTCCTGATGGGCCAATCTAGGTGTGTGAGCAAGCTGTGTGGTTTGGATATATCCTAAACCGGGTAATTGGTTAAAGTTGCTTAATGTTCTGGTTGGTTGAAAGGCTCAAGGGAAGATTTTGGTTTAAGTCTTAATGATTCAGAATTAATTTTAAGATTGATCAATGGTTTTGAAGTTAGATTGAGATTTTCTGGAAGGTTTTAAAGTTTAATTAAGGTTTAAATTTAAGGGGTTCAGAGGGTTTGAATTTTAGTGATAACTTTCCCTAGAGTAGGGAAGATCACTAAACTTAAAGAGTTTAAATTTGATTTGCTTAATTAAGGATTTAATTTTAATTAGATCAATTAATTGGTTTAATGATTAAAAGAAAAGATAAAATTTTTTTTTTTAAGGTTTAAGATGTCACTAGGTTCAAATTGTTCAAGTCTTAAGTTAATAGGAGATATCTCCTAATCTCTAAAAATTTTCTAAGTTCTCTAGAAATGTCCTTAATTATTGTCCTTAAAGATGTCACTAGGTTTAACAGGTTTGAATCAATGTCACTAACCCTTTGGACATACCTACAAATATAAACAACCTATTGTTGGTGGAATTTTGAAAACATGTTTCGAAAAGATTAGTTTTCTTTGGGGATTTTAAGATTAAGGTTGAGTTCTAATTCTAAGGTCGAATCAACTCGTTAGAAAGAATATATCACCCCGGGGGACGAAGGTAAACTTTCATAACGGTGTTCAGGCTTAGAATTATGTAAACACATCCTGAATATTATGATCGGGTTCTAAAGAGAACTTCATATGGCCCCGAGGGAACAAAGTAGAGTTCAACTAAGTACCCAATTACAATATCCAAGAAGTATGATCGTCGCATTCACATCCAAAGCCTTATCGAAGAAGGATGTATCTCCCCAAAGGGAAATGACACCATTCTACGATAATTCTTCTAATGCAACGACGACGATCATTCTTTAACTTTTCCCAAAGAAATCTAGTGAAATTTTAAAATCAATTTTAAAATCAGGTGTGTGGGGTTCCAAATCTCCTACGAGCGCAAGCCCTCGTAGTTAATTACATCGTAGGGAGACAAAGTCCCCTACGAAAACTCTCGATTAGAATAAGAACGAAATTTTTTAGATTTTCTAGGAGTGATATCAAAGAATAAATAGAATTATTGGAAAAGATCAAGAGGGAATGGATCAAAATTGAGCAGTTATTAACAGATTCAAAGGAAGAGAGGTAGGGGACACTTTGAGATTCCAGAACTATCCGGAAGTGTCCCAACTTAATCTAAGTGTTGGGCTTTATGTTTTAGGATTGAAATGAAGCTTTAATTAGAGTTAAGTATTTTATTAGAAATTTGGGACTATATTCCCGAAATTTGGGGTCTTATAATCAAAGATCTGCCCCGGATCCTAAATCTATTTTGGACACTGGACCACAGTCGTCCGATCCTAACTAATGCAGTGCAAGGTCTGGACTTACCCCGGCCTGGATTGGGGAGCCAGCTAACCACCTAATCGATTTAAAATACATGAATCCGATCTTTTTATGAAAGAATGGTAGGGACATTGTAATTAAAGTTTTGGAGAGTTGGGGCCGACATCTAGAGACTCTCCTAATTGGCCCCTTTAACTTATGTTGGGTGCTAAAATGCTAAACTGATGCAATTAAAATTTTTGACACTCTTAATTTGTATCTAATGCAATGCATGCTAGTTGACAACTTTCAAATCAAATATGCTTGAAATTTTAAAAACAGGCTTAGAAAATAATTTTTTAGAAGACTGGACTTCCCCAGGTCCGGCACCTCGTCCTCATAGGTCAGACTATCCGGACTCTACCCGCAGGCGGGGAAGGGTCTAAAACAAGGAAAGAAGAATGCAAAAATATGCATGCGACCCCAGGGTCGATCCCGGCTAATTCCCTAGATTCGTTATCTTTCTATGTTGTTTAGACTCACTAAAATTTTAGACTTTTAAAATTATGAGTAGAAAAGTTTCACACCCTCACGAGCCTCACGTATCCAGGCGAAAACAAAGAGCGGCATGCAATCGCCAAAAAACTAGTAAAAACAAGTAATCCTAGAGGCAATCAAATCATCACATCAAATATAAATTAATTAATAAATGTCCATAGGCAGAATTGCCTTGCTTATTACAAACCAGAATATTGCAGAAAGTAAAGTGGCCGGGCACCACTGACAACAACCCGGATTCTAAACCTAGTAACGACGCAAGTTATTTTGAGTGGGATACTCTCAATCTTCAAATCTTCGAATCTTCAATTTCATTCTTCTTTGGACTCCTTTTCTTCAATCTTCTTGGAATCCTCGTAGTAGATTACCCAAATGGATAAGAGGGCACTTCCCTCTAAGGGGAAGGCCACTCCTTCCTCTTTGGGTAAGGAAAAGGTATGATCCAAATTTGGATTTCAAAATGGAAAAGGAGTGTTCCCTAAAAGGGTATCCTTTCCTCTTTGGAATCCAAGCTTTGGATCTATGTATCCCAACTCAAAATCAACTTTCACAACACTTGACACTTACACAAATTACATTGATATCAAAATAAAAGATCTAGACTCACCTGCAGAGTTATCCTAAGCAATTAATATAAATAAAGCAGTTATTCCCAAGCAGTTATATATGAGCAGAAAAGAAAGTAAACACACTGGCCACGCTCTTTTTATGATTTGGGGGCTTTAGCAGCTGAAGCACCTGTGCAAAGAGTTTATAATATTTGTGCATTTTTTTATGATTTGCCCCCTTTTTATATTGCCCTGCATGAGCGTGGCCACCTGCAGAAAACTGTGTCAACATCCAGATCGTACCTAACCTAAGGGTAATCTAGTCGCCAAACACATCAATCCATCCACAGAGTACAGAAAAAGTAAGCAGACATAGCAAAGCAATTTCATCCACAACATGCAGTGAAAACTACGAAAAATCCGGCACACAGCAGTAAAGTAAACACCGGCCTAACCTAGATCTAGAGTTGGTTGTCCTAGCACAACATCTAAAGTGTGTGTGAAAGGTAGTGTGGCGGGGGTATATCCTAAGTTGGGTGATTAATTAAAGTTATCTAAAAGTCTGAGTTTGTTAAGGCTTAAAAGGGTATTTAGATTAAAATTTAAGTATTAGTAGATTAAGAATTTTAATTAAACATGTTTTAAAAGTTAATTGATTACTACCTTTGTTTCACACCGAGGCCGTGAAGTTTATTTCACCTTCCTTGGGGCTAAGCTAATAGCCTCGTAGGCCTGGGTTACCCAGTAGCAATCGGGGTTGATTAAGTTATTTAAATTGGTTGGAATTAAAAGAGTGGATTAATATTAAAATGAGTTAATTACTGATTTTTAAAGTTGATTAATTTAAGTTTGCCATTAATTGATTCGTGGCGTTGTGCCACCAGGCTCGAGGAACCAGCCTCCTTAGGACACTTAGCCCCGCAGCCCGGAGTAGTCCAGCCGATAAACCAAATTAATGTAATTGAATTAGAGACTTTTAAAAATGTTAAATAATTAAAAGGTTAATCCATTTTAAGGTTTGACACCCTTTAGAATCCATTCGTGGCGTTGTGCCACCAGGCTCGAGGAACCAGCCTCCTTAGGACACTTAGCCCCGCAGCCCGGAGTAGTCCAGCCAATAAACTTCAACTTTAGGGTGGTTGTTGTGTTTTAAAGGATTTGTTAAGTGTTTTGGACATTAAACCAATATTTTCTGAATTTTAGAATGATTATGAGTTTTATGAATTTTTGAATATTTTAATGATTTAATTAAGGGGTTGAAAAATTGACTTTTTGATTAAGACCAAATTCTGAAATGTTTGTATTTTATTAAAATACTAGACCTTACTACGATCAGTTAGAAGGTAGGTACGTTAAAATCGGATTTTTCTACATTTTATTACAAAGGTTTGAAGTTTTGAACTAGTTTTGACTTAAAGTTGACCGATTTGTTGACTGTTTAAAATATTGCAAATTCCTGGAATTTAATATTTTTAATAAATACTAGACATCAATATGAGTTGAATGCAAGTGAGTTTGGTTAATTTGGATTTTTCTAGAATTAGTTATGGATTATTGAAGTTTGGGCATTTTAATGAGTTTTGGGAATTTCTTAATTAGAAGGCCTCTTTTGTGATTTTGCTTCAAACAAGTTCCCAACTTCTTGAAAACACCTCCAAAGGTCAGAAATAACCTAAGGAGGGATCCCCAAGTGTTTGGGAAATTTTTGGATTTTTATATTATTATTAATTAATTATCTTAATTACATATTGGTTTTCACTTAAAATTAAATTAGGGTTTAAATTGCTGTCAAATCAAAGGGCTTTTAATTATCACAGATTAAGGACTGAATTCTGGTCAGTTTGAGGGTTTACATGTAATTTTTGGATTTAAATTGGATTTATTACAATTTTTAGAAGTTTTAAAGGCTTAATTAAGGGTTTAAGACTTAGAAAACTAATTAGGGGACCTAATGACCTCAAAAATTAGTGAAAATTTCTCTAGGGGCTGAGGATGTCACTAAGTTCAAATGTTCAAAGTTTCAACTAAAGAGGAGGTGAATCCTAATTATTGAAATTTTTCTAAGTTTTCTATACATGAGTCCTTAATTATTGTCCTTAAATATGTCACTAGTTTTGATGGACTTGAATCAATGTTTGAACTAACCCTCAT
This sequence comes from Dendrobium nobile, assembly GCA_022539455.1. Lineage (NCBI taxonomy): Eukaryota > Viridiplantae > Streptophyta > Magnoliopsida > Asparagales > Orchidaceae > Dendrobium > Dendrobium nobile. The sequence continues at coordinate 46,377,543 of CM039721.1, forward strand.
ACTCAATACATAAGGCATGCATGAGTCACATAAACACATTCAACACCTAAATCTAGGAGAGCCTTAGACTAAGTGGTGTGTGCACCTTAAACATGCAATTAACTAATTAACATAATTAAGACAAAATTAGTGAATAATCAAGGAATGATTATTCACTAATCATCCCCTTCATTTCTATTCAAACATGCTTAATCAACATTTAAGATCTCAAATGACTCTTAAACACTTAAGGATTTACATATATATATATAAAATTTCAAAATATATATTAAAATACATAAATATAAATGAATTTATATATATAAATAGAAATATATATATTATAAAATGATTAAATATATTATCAAAATACATGTTAATGGGTTGAAGGATCCACTGATCTCCATAGAAGTTTGGAAATAATAAAATATATTTCTTGTATTTTTTTAAATACTTAATATTTAATTAAATATAAAGAAAGGATGAAAATACTCCAATAATTCAAAATACCTTCAAAACCTATTCAAATAATACTGAAAATTTTTCTGGAGACCAGCCATGCATTCAACAACATGCATGCCAAATTTCAGATAAAAATAATTTATATATAATTAATTAAAAATGAAATACATATTTCTGTATTTCTTAAATTACCAGTAAAATAATAGTCAAAATAAACTGATTTTATTTTTAAAATAAACTAGATGAAATTCTGAAAAGTTTGATATATTATACTTAATTTTTGGTTATATATTTGATTTACTATGATTTATTTAAGTTTCAGCAATTAAAACTAATTAAAACTCATTATTTTTTAATTAAATGGCGGCGGTCAGACACGCGGCGCGCTAGGATTGGCGGGATCGAAACCGCGCGGCGGCGGGGACACGCGTCGGCCGCTGGCCGTTTCACGCGGTTTTCACTTAACCACGTCAGCGGCGCGTAACAGCCGTTGGATTAACCGCGGGTTCGATCCAACGGCTGAGATCAGATCCCGCGGTCTGATCTCACCAGGAGAGGATCAGACGGCGGAGATTCGATCCCGCTATTCCGAATAGACGACCTAGATCTCGCCGGACGACTGATCGAACGAGAGATCGAATGCGCGGTCGGATCAAACCGCGGAAAGGCTCGATCTGGACCGTTGATCGAACGACCAACGGTCCAGAAAACGTACACTCGCCGGAGACCGTGAGTGACGCCCTAGAAAACATATTTCGCTTCGTTCTCTCGATCGGATCAATCATTTCACTTAAAATTTTAAACATGGATTAAGGACATGAACAGAAATCATGGGGAATAGTTTGTTTTAGCTAAAACCCTAAAAGCGTAAAGCTATTTAGACCTAACTAATGTGACCTAGATCTAGGGTTTTAGGGAGTTATACCGTTAGATCTTCGAAATTTCTGGATGGTTGAGCTTGTAGATTGTCCAAGTGAAGATTCCCAGCGAAAATCCAAGCTCGAACGCGTCTGGATCGGCTGCTATGGGCTTGAGACGGTCTAGGTGGTGGTTTCGCCGGAGAACTCGCCGTCGGTGACGTGCAACCACCTGGGTTTTGTAGTGGGAAGGTAGAGGAGGCCCTGAGATTCAAAACGAACTAAGAGTTCGATCTGGGAGGCTAGGGTTAGTGAGAGAGGCTGCTTTGATCAATCATCCTCAAAAGTTGCCTTTCTCCCTATTCAAACGAGCTGGGCTAGATTGGATGGCTAGGATCGATGCAGGGGCTCTCCAGATGATGCCACCTGTCCCTGGGAAAGCTGGAAGGCTGCGGAAAGGGCTGGACAAGCCAAGCTTCTATTGGGTGGACTTGGGATGAGTGAGAGGGAACATTGCCTAAATAGCCTAAGCCAGGCCCTTGGAGCAGCTTAAGACAGGATTAGTTAGGGAAATAAAGCAAAAGGAGACTTTTAGGCATGTGATATAAGGAGGAAATAGGGCTTTGACCATGAAAATAGGGTTTAAGGGGGGAATTGACCACTTTGACCGGTCAACTGGTCAATGGGTGCTGATGTGGCATGAAGGGAAATAGGGGCAGCCAATGGGAGAGCTTCCAAGCCTAATCTCACACTCCTTGAAGTTAAATAGAAGGTTTGACCAATTCAAGGAGGGATTTAGGGCTTTGTTGACTTGGTTTGACCAGTCAACCAGGTCGAGGTTAGTGATGTGGCACTTAAGGAGGGAGAGGGATATTTGAAATGGTTCAATCAAGGGTCAAAGGTCAAAGTCAAGGCTAGAAAGGATGGGAGCAAATGCCACCACAATTTTGACCAAGGATTTAGGGTTGACTTGGTCAAACCAAGTTGGGTTGAGCTCAAAATAGGTTTAGAAATGTTCAAGGCTTTGAATGGAATGATTTTAAGAGTTTGAAGATATTGATGTGGTTAAACGGGTTGGAATGGTTCATTTGAAACCTTAAGGGTTCATTGGGTCAAACCATGTTGACTGGGTCAACTAGGTTGACCCAATGGGTGAGGCTGGGCTGGATAAATTCAAGATGATGTTTGGAAGCCATTGGAGGTGGTCTCCAAGTCTAGAGAGGTCAATTGGGTCAAAACCCCTATTTGAACCCTTAAGGGTCTTCTTGGGTCAACCCAGTTGACTTGGTCAATCGAATTGACCTAGGAGCTGGGATTGGATTCAACAGGTTTAAAATGATATTTGAAACTTGCTGCAAGTGATTGCATTCAATTTGGAGTTCATTTGGTTTAAAAAAGCATGTTTGAGCCCCACAGGGGTATTTTGGTCACTTTGGGCTCATGACCACTAAGGGCTAAAATGAGTCCAGAAAGTTTCAGTTTACTGCTCAACATATCAAGATTAATGGTCTGGAATTGATTAGAAGCTTTGGTGAAAGTTCTAAGGTCAAAATCTTCAAGGCCAAAGGTCCAGTGGCATAGGCTGTAAATATTTGAAGGTTTTACAGCCTTTGGATTTTGATTTAGACTCTGGGGCTAGAGACCTCAGAATGGGCTCAAATTTGAGGGGTAACCTCTAGAGACATGTCCTATCACTTTGCAAGTGGTAGACTTTGAATCAGAGGTCATTAAACTGGGTTTCAAAGTATTTGAAAATTCAATGAAAAAGGTCTTTAGGACAGGGCCCTAAGGCTTAGGATTTGGGTTTGGATTTCTGGATTTGGAATGGATTTTAATTTTGAAAGATTAACATTGAAGTATTCAAATCATTAACAATCATGTGGTGATTGTTAATGAATGGATAGGGTCAAAGTTAGATCAAGGGTAGGCTCAAAGTCAAAGTTGAAGTTTGAATTGTCAAGTAGATTGGATCAAGGTTTGGATGTGGTTGAAGCTTAGATTAATTAGAATTTGGATTGAATGAAGTTTGAGATTTGAATTGATCAAAAGTAGGAATTGATTTGATGTTAAAGTTGATCAAAGGTATGGGATTAATTTGAGGTTAGAATGGATCAAAGGGATGGGATTGATTTGAAGTCTGGATTGATCCTAGGATCTAGAGGAGTCCTAGGATTTGGATATGGAAGAATCCTAAGCTCTAGAGTAGGCCCTAAGGTTTTGGCTCTAGAAGGATCCTAAGGTCTAGAATAGGCCCTAAGGTCTGGCTTTAGGAAGGATCCTAAGGTCTAGAATAGGCCCTAAGGGCTGGCTTTAGGAAAGGATCTGGATTCTAGAAGGGTTTTAGTGACCTCATACAAAAATGAGGTCAACAAATGGACCCCCAATGTGTGTGGTAGAAGGAACTTCTGCTGCACACATTGGCGTTGACCGAATAGAAGTAGAATCTCAAAGGTAGAAGGGAGGGTATCGCCCAATCTTAAGTCCATAGGAAGTTAGTGAAAGGCTTACACCTATTTGGAAAAGAGAACTGGGAAAACCAAGGTAGGGAATACCTAGCCTTGGGTCTAAGGAAGGGCATCACTCAACCTTAGGCCTATAGGATGCTGATAGAAGACTTACTCCAAATAGGCAAATCAACTGGTAAACTAGGATGGTGCCACGAAGGGCGTACTCCACCACTAGCGAATGGTCATGTGGGGAGGAAACTTGCTCCACACAGAGGACCTCAACTGGCAAACTAGGGTGGTACCACGAAGGGCATACTCCACCACTAGCGAATGGTCATGTGGGGAGGAAACTTGCTCCACACAGAGGACCTCAACTGGCAAACTAGGGTGGTACCACGAAGGGCATACTCCACCACTAGCGAATGGTCATGTGGGGAGGAAACTTGCTCCACACAGAGGACCTCAACTGGCAAACTAGGATGGTGCCACGAAGGGCGTACTCCACCACTAGCGAATGGTCATGTGGGGAGGAAACTTGCTCCACACAGAGGACCTCAACTGGCAAACTAGGATGGTGCCACGAAGGGCGTACTCCACCACTAGCGAATGGTCATGTGGGGAGGAAACTTGCTCCACACAGAGGACCTCAACTGGCAAACTAGGATGGTGCCACGAAGGGCGTACTCCACCACTAGCGAATCTAATCCTAAGGGAATGAAGGACACAACCTTAAGGAAAAGAAAAGAGGAAATTAAAAGAAGATGAAATTTAAAAGACTCAAAGCAGAATCAAGAATCATGAAAGTAAATTTTATTGATTGATCAAAAGAGCTACATCAAGCATAGTATTTCTTAAGGAAACGTCCGTTGACAGGTAACATCGGACGAATTCCTTTACAATCTACTAACTGATACGAGCCTCCTTCGTAGACAGTCTCTATAACGAAGGGTCCTTCCCAAGTAGGTTCAAATTTGCCTCCCAACTTTCGATGGGCTAAAATAGGCCTCCGAAGGACCAACACCAAGTCTCCCGCTTGGAAGGTCCTAGGTCGCACTAACTTATCATGGGCTTGAACCATACGGGATTTATACAACTCTAAACTTTGTTGAGCTTGGAGACGTCGCTCTTCAAGGCCTTCGAGTTCTTCCAATCGCAGTTTTGCATTTTGTTCATTTGTAATTTGGTTCTGAATTGCAATCCTGAGCGACGGAATTTGTACTTCCAAGGGTAGAACGGCCTCAGATCCATACACTAGTGCAAACGGAGTGGATTGGGTCGGAGTTCTGTAAGTGGTACGATAAGCCCACAAAGCTTCCACCAACTGCTCATCCCATTGTCGCTTGTTATCATCAAGGGTCTTTTTAATGATTTGCACCAAGGTTTTGTTGAAGGCCTCGGCCAATCCATTTGCCCGGGGGTAATAGATTGTCGAGTATCTCCAATCAATATTATGGCGTCTCACAAAACTATTAATCTTTGTAGACTTGAATGCAGACCCATTATCGGATATGATTCTGCGGGGCACGCCGAATCGATACACGATATGGTCACGGAAGAATTTTAAGACATGGTGGGATGTCACATTTCGTAGGGGAATTGCTTCCGCCCATTTTGAAAAGTAATCAGTTGCTGCTAATATGAAACGATGACCTCTCGCGGAGGGAGGGTCAATCGGCCCAATGATATCCGTGCCCCAACTCTCGAAGGGCCACGAGGCTATCGTAGGGTGTAACACATTAGGCGGCTGATGTAAAACCACACCATGGACCTGACATTGATGACAGTGCTTTGCAGTATTCATGCAATCGTCAATCATTGTAGGCCAATAGTATCCAAGTCTTTTAATCTTTAATTTCATTTTTGGACCCGATTGATGTGCACCGCATAGTCCTGAATGAACTTCATTAACAATCTTCTGGGCTTCTCGCTTGTTCAAACAGCGCAGCCACATGTGATCGAAAGACCGACGGTACAACAAATCGTTAACTAGTGCATATGATAGGGCACGTTTCCTAATCTGGTTGGAGAGTGATTTGTCCTGAGGGAGCTTCCCTTCTTTAAGGTAATCGATTAAGGGTTGCCTCCAATCGCCTTCTTTGTCAGTTGTCAAAGAGGCAGAAAGGATCTGAAGAGGAGTCTTACTAATGTGTTCCAAATCTATAAGAGAAAGGGTATTGCGACCCTGAATCTCTATAGGAATGGAATCTTCCTCCGGACAGGCAAATTCTTTTGCTAGTTTTGCTAAGGCATCTGCTGCAGAATTGTTTCCACGGGGAACCCTATACAAAGTAGCGGTGGGAATTTGCTCCAACAGGTGAAGTGTGTATTGGTGGTATTTCAGGAGATTAGGATTCAAGATTCTATAAGTTCCGGCCACTTGGTTAATCACCAACTGGGAATCTCCAAAAATCTTAATCTCTTTAATCTCCATTAAAATTGCAAGTTCCAAACCGGTTATCAGAGCCTCGTATTCAGCCTCATTGTTTGTGCAGGGCTCTGATAAATGGTAGGAAAAATGCATCATCCCTTTTTCTGGCGTTATGAAAATTAAACCAACTCCGGCCTTTCCGGGAATTATAGACTGTTGGGTCGCGTTCCTACGAGAGGATGCGGCTCCATCAAAATACAATTCCCAAATGGCCTCATCAGATTCCCTCAAACTCATGATTTGTTCGTCGGGTAAATCGTCGTTCAGAGGGGAATTTGCCGGCAGCGGGTGTGCTGCCAGAAAGTCGGCAACAGCCTGTCCTTTCACAGCGCGAAGGGGAGTGAAAGTAATCTCAAATTGTAATAATATCATAGACCAGCGGGCTAAACGTCCTGACAACGTCGGTCGGGTCATAAGATATTGCAAAGGATTGACTCTTGAAATTAAACTCACTGAGTGTGAAAGCATATAATGCCTCAATTTTTGGGCTGCGAAGACTAAAGCAAGACAATGCTTTTCAATCGAAGGGTATCGAATTTCCGTAGGAAGAAGCCTTCGACTAAGATAATAGAGAGCATTCTCCTTACCTTCGTCATTGACTTGAGCTAGTAGGGCGCCTAAAGACTCATCTAATGCTGCAGTGTAGAGGATTAACGGCCTTCCCGGAATTGGAGCCGCCAAAACTGGTGGATTGGAAAGGTATTGCTTAATGTTATCGAAAGCATTTTGGCACTTCTCGCCCCATACGAATTTAGTATCTTTTTTCGCAAGGACAGAAAAGGGTTGACACCTTCCAGAAAGGTTAGAAATAAACCTTCTTATATATGCCAATCTACCTTGTAGAGACCTTAACTGGGTAAGGCTCCTAGGAGATGGCATGTCTAAGATGGCTTCAATTTTAGCGGGGTCAATTTCTATTCCTCGGTGCCTTACCACGAATCCTAAAAATTTCCCTGAAGTAACGCCAAAGGCGCATTTCAAAGGATTCATTTTCAAATCGTAGCGGCGTAACCGTTCGAAAACAGTTCTCAAATCAAACAGGTGAGCCCCTTTGACTTTGCTCTTGACAACCAAATCATCAACATAACATTCAACTTGGTTATGAATTAGATCGTCAAAGATACGGGTCATGGCCCGCTGGTAAGTCGCCCCAGCATTCTTTAAGCCAAATGGCATCACCTTGTAACAAAAGATTCCAATAGGGGTTCTGAACGCTGTATTTCTCTCATCCTCTGGGGCCATCTTGATTTGGTTATAACCTGATGAGCCATCCATGAATGAGAAAATAGCATGTGAAGAGGCAATGTCCACCATGAGCTCCGGTATCGGTAAAGGGAACTCATCTTTAGGGCATGCCTTATTCAGATCCCTATAGTCGACACAAATCCGAATCTGACCATTTTTCTTTCGGACTGGCACGACGCTAGCTACCCAAGAGGGGTATTGTTCCTCTCGAATAAATCCAGCTTCGGCCAATTTCTTAACTTCAGAAACGACTTGTTGTTCAATTTCTAAGCGCATGCGTCGAGGAGCTTGTTTAACAGGAATGGCATCATGCCGAACTCCCAGTTTATGGACCGCTACCTCAGCGGGTAGACCTGGCATTTCGTCATACGTCCAGGCAAAGCAATCCCTAAACTCAGACAATAACTGAACTAAATCTTTAGTCTCACCCTCGCTCAGCAGAGCACTTATAAAGATCGGACGGGGGTCGTCATCGGTTCCCAGGTTAATTTCTTTTAATTCATCGACCGTCGATTTAATTTCTTCCTCAAATTCAGGGGGTGCATCCCGAACTTGAAGGTCATCGGGATCATCCAAAGTCTCCAAACAGAGCCCATCAAGAGGGCAGAAGGGATCCGTAGGGACATTTGGTGATTCAAGGTGGTAAGTTATCATTAGGCAATACTCATCATCGTCGAATGAACTAACTGTTCCAAAGCCAATACCACTTGTAGGATTATTTTTAATTTTTGTTTTCCAAATGTTTTCGTGGTATCTGGCTTGACCTTTAGTCCATCGGTATGGTACAGAACCTTTAAAGAAAGTATTCTTCACACAAACAGGGAAGTAGCCGAAAGGTAATTCCATTAATTCATTAAAATCTGCCTCCTCAAGGGTTACATCACCTTCATCCCTTGCGGAGGAGGAGCCAGGAAAGAATTTCTGGACTTTCTTTACTTCACCATTCAAGTTGGGGGCCACTTTAACTTCTAACCCAGCAATCCTGCCAGCTGACAGTGGGGTCAGAGAAAGGGCCTCAATCCTTCTACTGAGCTTTTCGTACATTGTCAATTCAGGCTCGTCACTTTTCACCTTTGCAACATCTTCCTCAATGTCACTGTCATCGTCCAAAGTGAGATCGAATTTTGGAGAAGTATTTGTATTCTTATAACGGAGGGAGAAAGCAACACCTCGGTCCTTGGACTCAACATCGGAATCAGATTCCAAATCGATATGAACAGGTGTTGTTCTCCTCTCTGAGGGAATACGGCCTCGACCTCGTGCCCTTAAAGCCATCCTCCCACCTCTTTGAGGTAATGCATTTGGAGGCCTAAGGATAACGATGTCGGAGTCGTCTTCACTACTCAATTGTATCATTTCTTGCTCAATATATTTTCCTTTTTCTTTCATTTGATCGGAACTTTGTCCAATCGACTTCTCCTCGATTCTGATCTCTAGCTTGGAACGGGACGAGGACCCTTTAGGAACAAAGTATGTAGCATCTTCGTAGATCCCGATTTCTTGAATAGAAAATGGTTGCAAATCACCCTTAATCACATGTTCAATGCCATCTCGTTGGTATTTGATGCATTGGTGAAGGGTAGATGGGACCATTCTGTATTCATGAATCCAAGGTCTACCTAAAAGGGCATTAAAGGACGTGGCCGAATCAATTATATGAAACTTAGCTTCAGTTTTCAAGCCTGCTATTACTAAAAGTAAAGTGATTGAACCCAAGGCCCTCTCACCCTGTTCATTGAACCCACGAAGCACCAACCTGTCGGTTGAAAGCTTGCTAGTATCAACTCTGAGGTATGCGAGGGTCTTTATGTTCATTATATTGACCGATGCACCCGGATCAATGAGGACTCTTGATAACTTAAAGTTTCCCACATCTACAGTAATGTAGAGGGGACGATTATGGTCAGCAGTTCTCAAGAGCATATCTTCGTCTGAAAAGGTAACTCCGGGAACCTCCTTGAAGTAAAGTGCCTTATCTTCTGAAGTTGCAGCCAACTGAGTCAAGCAAATCTCGGGGTCGAGAAGTGCTTTAATTAAAGACTCCCTCATTTCTTTGGAAAGAAGGAGGGCGTCGTAGATGCTTAATTTTGCTGGCAACTTCCTAAGATGGGCTAAAACATTGTAATCAACCTTGGGAATGACAGACTCAAAACCCGGAGGAATTAATGGAGAGTCTGACTGTTGAGGGGAATGCGGATTCAGATCTTCGAAGGGAATTTGCTTGCCTTTCTCTTGAGGGGGGAGCCTAGGGGGTAAGACTTTACCGCCACGGAGTTGCACCTGCTCGATATCCTCGGGAGGGCAAATTAGGGCAGTGTCTACACACACCATAGGCGTCGGGTCATCATCTCCCGACAGCGAGTCAGAATCTGAAAGCTCTATCAAGATAGGATTTCCTTGAAAATTGATTTGAGGGAAATCACTTTCTGATAAGGCCTCCGACTCGACCTCTTCTTGAATAGCTGGTTTGGGAGGATCAATTTCTTTAATGTTGAGAGTTTCTTCACAAGAACTTTTATTTAAGACAGGAGAGTCATCAATTTGCATTTCATTCTCATGGCCAATCATCAAGACAGAAGCAGAAGGATGTTTTTTATTCATCTTCTGACCCTTTGCCTTTGATGGGGCAAAGTAAAAGTCAGATAACAAAAGAGGGGAAAGGGTCTTAACACCCCCATCCGCCATCCTAATACATCTCTCATCTACACACTTCCTCTCTACAAAATCAACTTCTTTTTCTTTAAAACATTTGGCAGTAGTTCCTGTGACTACTGGAGAGGAAGGTGGCTCAACATCCTCCTGCGAAGCGTCCAGGTCAACCTCCCACACCGGATCCTGGGCTATCGTAGTTAGCTGTTGAGAAAGACGAAAAGACTTGTTAATCGACTTTTTAAGTGCCCGGGACAAAGCGACGTCCCAACCATCTTCAATAAAACAAGGAAGGTTAAGAGAGTTACCTGAAATGGTCTTAATGGAAGCTTTTTCTGGATCAACCAAGTATTCCTTAGGAATTATGATGTTACCTTGGGTGTAGTTCCTCTCAAGCCAGTCTTTGAACACAACACAGTCTTCTAGAGGGTGACTAAGCATCCGGTGGTATGGACAGTACTTGGGATCATCTTTCTTACTTTCATCCTCAGGCCTCCTAGCCTCTGGCAACTGAAAATCTGGTTTCTTTAATAGACTCCTGAAAATCTTCTTAACTGACTCCCTTTTAAATGGATATGGTTTTGCCAATCTCTCTCTAAAAGGTACAGGGTCTCTGGTGTACTGAGGAGTAACCTGGAAAGGCTGTCTCTGAACTGGCTGTGGTGGCGGTGGTGGAGGAGCACTAGGCTGACTGACCATTGGCCTCTTTCCTTTGTCAACTGCTGACACTACCGCCTTTTTCTCAAATGTCTTAACCAATCTAGGACCCTTCTTATCTTCAGACTGCTCCCGTAGGAATGGCATCCTATGAGCCTCTTCCTGCAAATTGCTAGCCTTATTAAGAAGCTTCTCAAAAGTTTTAATAGTGAAACCCTTCAGGAGAAAAGCAACAGGGCCGTGAATGTTCTTAAGAAGTATTTCCACTGCATGTTGCTCTTGCAACTGGGGTTCACACTTCATCGAGAGGTTTCGCCACCTCAAGATGTACTCAACCAGAGACTCTCCCGGCTTTTGCTTTTCAACAACCAAATCGCCCACAGTGGTTCGTTGTTGTGCTCCAGAAAATCTTTTGAGGAAAAGGTTTTCTAAATCACAGAAAGTTCTTACTGAACCATTGGGCAGATCTGCGTACCACTCGAAAGCAATGCCGGATAAGCTACTTACAAATTGGCGAAAGAGTAGAGCATCAGACCCTCCCGCATTGCAACAACTTGCTCTGAAGTGGGCCAAATGCTGTCTCGGGTTTTCAACTCCAGTGAAAATCTTAAAAGTTGGTGGCACAAAGCCCTTTGGGTAGGGAACTGAATCATATTCTTCGGGGTATGGTCTACCCTTTGGAATAGATGCAGTTTCTTGTGAAAAGGCTAAGGCCTCCCTTACCTGGTCCTCGATCAGTTGCTTAATATCCTTCTGAGGCAAAGTTGGAGGAACAGGGAGAGCTGTAGGTGGGGCTGGAGATGTCTCTAATAGGCAAGGAGGGATCACTGGTGCTGACTCGGGAGGCTTGGGATTGGATTCTGTCTTCTTAACTCTTTCCACAATCTCTCGAGCTGTTTGCTGAATTCTGAGTGAGTCCTGCTCTGACTTGTCGAATCTTTCTTGCATCTCCTTAACTTGTAACATCATGTTTTTCAGCTGATTCTCCAGATTTTTTATATACTCCTCATCCTTGGTCCTCACAGACTCATCTGAATCGGACCCAACAACGTGTGAATCATCGTCTTTGGTAGGCCTACGTTTGCTAGGTTCAGCCTCTTTGCTGGATCCTCTAGTTTCGACCATGGAGACGCTACCAACATGATCATCTGTGTCTCCTAGGAGGTCATCCAGGTCTGGATCAAAGGTTGCTACCTCTTCCTTCTTGTACAGAATGTTTCTTATTTCTTGTACTACCTCCCCAATTGGTCTGTCCCCAATAGACTCAGGATCGAGGGGTAAGTACCCTTTGTAAGCAGCTATGTCAAAGAGTTCTTCCTTCTCTAGCGTATAAATTATCTCAGTAAGCTTCGGATTAGGATCTAATTTTGGCTCTGTGGTTGGCTCTTCTTCTTCTAAATTGAGATCCAGGTCAATTCCCTCCTCCTCGACTGTCCCAAAATCGGTAGTCAGAAGAGTGGCGTTCTCTACAAGGAGAGGGGCACGTACCTCAGGAGGTGAAGCAGGAGCTTGTAGGGAAATAGCTCCTACATCTGGTAAGGTAAGGTCCTCGGACTCCGGTGTAGGAAGCCTAGGAATGACACATAGATCAGTGCAATCAGCAACTGGACCATCAACCGGAATTACTGCTAAATCAGGAGTAGGACTTGCTCTAGTAACACCATCCACTACAACAACGGAAGTGCTAGGTTGAATGCCCCTCAACTCAGTCAAAACTGGAGAAGGTGTTGTTGTAACCCGTTGGAGTTGGAGAATGAACTTAGGAGTTCTTGGAGGTGGTGGTAAGTTCTCCAACTTGGTCCTTTTAGGAACATATTTCTTCTCAGGAGACTTGGGCCTCTTTCCCTTAACATCCAAATGTTTTAGCGCTTCATTTTCCTTAGGGTTAACAATCATTGAGGCCAACCTCACAGGTTTGGGAGGGGGTACCGGGGGTCTACCATGAGGATGGCGGCCTCTCTCGGACCCAGTCAACACAATACCCTCCGTTTTGGAAGAAGGAGGGCGTGGCGCCCAGTGATATCCATCCACTAGCACCGAAGTAGCAGGCTGTCTAACATATTTCTTGTTTCTCCTAACATGTTGTGGAGTTAGGTTCTTAGCCTCAGATGCCTCTTCTTTCAACACTTCCTTCTGGAAGCGATGGGAGATCACTCCCTTCAGCTGACTCAAATACTGCTCTTTGGTCTGTCCAGATTGTGCAGCACAGGTGTGAATTATATTCCTTAGTGCTCTAGTCTTCTGCAGATGTTTCTCTTTTGAAGTTTTCTTAGTCGAGTAGTCGACTGGGCATGGTGGGGAACGGGCTATCCTAGATACCCTCTCCTCCCCTTGAGCAGAAGCTAAGGGGAAAAAGCGACTCCCTTTCAGAAGGGGAGAGGATGCAGGAATAGGTAGTTCCTCACCAGCCTCAGGCTCTACCTGAGCTAAGGTCTTAAAAGGCACAATCCTTTTGGCCTTGGAGATCCTCTTTCTAAGTCTCCTTAAGTAATTCTTCTTCTGATTCTTAGTTGCAAAGGTAAGCCCAGAACAAGACCCTTTTTCAAAAACAGATTTGACCTCAGTAGGGATCTCAACAACTGACTCAGGCAACTTTGGTGTCTCAATCTTAACAGGTGCAACAGAAGTAGCTCCCACAATCAACTCAAGCTCAGGGGTGGGATTCTTGGTGGCATCCAACTTGACTACCTCTTGTCCATCCATGTAAAACTCAAGAGTGTCAAAGCCTAATCCAAAAACAACAGTTCTCCCTAGGTCATTCACAGTCGAAGAGAGCTCACGGTCAAAGGTAAAGATCAACTTGCCAGCCATCGGATATTTTCTGAAAATTAAAGAATGGTTTGAAATTAGATTTCTTGAAGAAGAAGTGTTTGTCATTTTAAAACTTAAAGCTTGTAGGATAATCCCAACCTCCCAACACATATTGAATGGTAGAAAAATTCAACACATGTTAGGGAGATAAAGAGACTAAGTACATGCCAAAAAAAAAAATCAACATATGTTAACCCACACAATAATCTTATGAGGTAACATATGAGGTTTTGGAGTAAAAGGGTTTTGGATTTTGTTTTGTTTGGTTTTTTTTTTGTTGAAAGAATTTGAAGTTTGAATGATTTGAGACGGATTCTTCTTATAAGATCCAAAATGCAACGGACAGAGTTTCCCCTTGCCCGAAGGCTTATGGAACTATAAGAAAATCCCTAGTAAATTCAATGGTTTAGCCTCTTTATTCTTGAAAGTCGGAATGGTAAAGAGGTTAAGACTAGTGTATCTCAAATCTTCAAAAGTCTTTTCCTTTCAATTTCAAAAGAGGTATTTTGAAAGCGGCATTATTAACATATATATATTTTTTTAACGAACATTTGGAGGTAGAACCTCTCTCTTGATGTTTTAAGTTATTCTAGATGTTGGCCACACTCACCCAAGGGGAAATGGATTGAGAGGCCAACGGAAGAAAGGTAGTTAAGACTACCGATGAAACAAAATTTCATTCTTATTAAAGATAGAGAGAGAGATTGGTCCCACCGGGCGTGCCATTCTTTTGTTGGTGGAATTTTGAAAACATGTTTCGAAAAGATTAGTTTTCTTTGGGGATTTTAAGATTAAGGTTGAGTTCTAATTCTAAGGTCGAATCAACTCGTTAGAAAGAATATATCACCCCGGGGGACGAAGGTAAACTTTCATAACGGTGTTCAGGCTTAGAATTATGTAAACACATCCTGAATATTATGATCGGGTTCTAAAGAGAACTTCATATGGCCCCGAGGGAACAAAGTAGAGTTCAACTAAGTACCCAATTACAATATCCAAGAAGTATGATCGTCGCATTCACATCCAAAGCCTTATCGAAGAAGGATGTATCTCCCCAAAGGGAAATGACACCATTCTACGATAATTCTTCTAATGCAACGACGACGATCATTCTTTAACTTTTCCCAAAGAAATCTAGTGAAATTTTAAAATCAATTTTAAAATCAGGTGTGTGGGGTTCCAAATCTCCTACGAGCGCAAGCCCTCGTAGTTAATTACATCGTAGGGAGACAAAGTCCCCTACGAAAACTCTCGATTAGAATAAGAACGAAATTTTTTAGATTTTCTAGGAGTGATATCAAAGAATAAATAGAATTATTGGAAAAGATCAAGAGGGAATGGATCAAAATTGAGCAGTTATTAACAGATTCAAAGGAAGAGAGGTAGGGGACACTTTGAGATTCCAGAACTATCCGGAAGTGTCCCAACTTAATCTAAGTGTTGGGCTTTATGTTTTAGGATTGAAATGAAGCTTTAATTAGAGTTAAGTATTTTATTAGAAATTTGGGACTATATTCCCGAAATTTGGGGTCTTATAATCAAAGATCTGCCCCGGATCCTAAATCTATTTTGGACACTGGACCACAGTCGTCCGATCCTAACTAATGCAGTGCAAGGTCTGGACTTACCCCGGCCTGGATTGGGGAGCCAGCTAACCACCTAATCGATTTAAAATACATGAATCCGGTCTTTTTATGAAAGAATGGTAAGGACGTTGTAATTAAAGTTTTGGAGAGTTGGGGCCGACATCTAGAGATTTTCCTAATTGGCCCCTTCAACTTATGTTGGGTGCTAAAATGCTAAACTGATGCAATTAAAATTTTGACTCTTTAAGTTTGTATCTAATGCAATGCATGCTAGTTAACAACTTCAAATCAAATATGCTTGAAAATTTTAAAAACAGGCTTATAAAATAATTTTTTAGAAGACTGGACTTCCCCAGGTCCGGCACCTCGTCCTCATAGGTCAGACTATCCGGACTCTACCCGCAGGCGGGGAAGGGTCTAAAGCAAGGAAAGAAGAATGCAAAAATATGCATGCGACCCCGGGGTCGATCCCCGGCTAATTCCCTAGATTCGTTATCTTTCTATGTTGTTTAGACTCACTAAAATTTTAGACTTTTAAAATTATGAGTAGAAAAGTTTCACACCCTCACGAGCCTCACGTATCCAGGCGAAAACAAAGAGCGGCATGCAATCGCCAAAAAACTAGTAAAAACAAGTAATCCTAGAGGCAATCAAATCATCACATCAAATATAAATTAATTAATAAATGTCCATAGGCAGAATTGCCTTGCTTATTACAAACCAGAATATTGCAGAAAGTAAAGTGGCCGGGCACCACTGACAACAACCCGGATTCTAAACCTAGTAACGACGCAAGTTATTTTGAGTGGGATACTCTCAATCTTCAAATCTTCAAATCTTCAATTTCATTCTTCTTTGGACTCCTTTTCTTCAATCTTCTTGGAATCTTCGTAGTAGATTACCCAAATGGATAAGAGGGCACTTCCCTCTAAGGGGAAGGCCACTCTTTCCTCTTTGGGTAAGGAAGAGGTATGATCCAAATTTGGATTTCCAAATGGAAAAGGAGTGTTCCCCAAAGGGGTATCCTTTCCTCTTTGGAATCCAAGCTTTGGATCTATGTATCCCAACTCAAAATCAACTTTCACAACACTTAACAATTATACAAATTACATTGATATCAAAATAAAAATCTAGACTCACCTGCAAGGTTATCCTAAGCAATTAATATAAATAAAGCAGTTATTCCCAAGCAGTTATATATGAGCAGAAAAGAAAGTAAACACACTGGCCACGCTCTTTTTATGATTTGGGGGCTTTAGCAGCTGAAGCACCTGTGCAAAGAGTTTATAATATTTATGCATTTTTTTTGATTTGCCCCCTTTTTATATTGCCCTGCATGAGCGTGGCCACCTGCAGAAAACTGTGTCAACATCCAGATCGTACCTAACCTAAGGGTAATCTAGTCGCCAAACACATCAATCCATCCACAGAGTACAGAAAAAGTAAGCAGACATAGCAAAGCAATTTCATCCACAACATGCAGTGAAAACTACGAAAAATCCGGCACACAGCAGTAAAGTAAACACCGGCCTAACCTAGATCTAGAGTTGGTTGTCCTAGCACAACATCTAAAGTGTGTGTGAAAGGTAGTGTGGCGGGGGTATATCCTAAGTTGGGTGATTAATTAAAGTTATCTAAAAGTCTGAGTTTGTTAAGGCTTAAAAGGGTATTTAGATTAAAATTTAAGTATTAGTAGATTAAGAATTTTAATTAAACATGTTTTAAAAGTTAATTGATTACTACCTTTGTTTCACACCGAGGCCGTGAAGTTTATTTCACCTTCCTTGGGGCTAAGCTAATAGCCTCGTAGGCCTGGGTTACCCAGTAGCAATCGGGGTTGATTAAGTTATTTAAATTGGTTGGAATTAAAAGAGTGGATTAATATTAAAATGAGTTAATTACTGATTTTTAAAGTTGATTAATTTAAGTTTGCCATTAATTGATTCGTGGCGTTGTGCCACCAGGCTCGAGGAACCAGCCTCCTTAGGACACTTAGCCCCGCAGCCCGGAGTAGTCCAGCCGATAAACCAAATTAATGTAATTGAATTAGAGACTTTTAAAAATGTTAAATAATTAAAAGGTTAATCCATTTTAAGGTTTGACACCCTTTAGAATCCATTCGTGGCGTTGTGCCACCAGGCTCGAGGAACCAGCCTCCTTAGGACACTTAGCCCCGCAGCCCGGAGTAGTCCAGCCAATAAACTTCAACTTTAGGGTGGTTGTTGTGTTTTAAAGGATTTGTTAAGTGTTTTGGACATTAAACCAATATTTTCTGAATTTTAGAATGATTATGAGTTTTATGAATTTTTGAATATTTTAATGATTTAATTAAGGGGTTGAAAAATTGACTTTTTGATTAAGACCAAATTCTGAAATGTTTGTATTTTATTAAAATACTAGACCTTACTACGATCAGTTAGAAGGTAGGTACGTTAAAATCGGATTTTTCTACATTTTATTACAAAGGTTTGAAGTTTTGAACTAGTTTTGACTTAAAGTTGACCGATTTGTTGACTGTTTAAAATATTGCAAATTCCTGGAATTTAATATTTTTAATAAATACTAGACATCAATATGAGTTGAATGCAAGTGAGTTTGGGTAATTTGGATTTTTCTAGAATTAGTTATGGATTATTGAAGTTTGGGCATTTTAATGAGTTTTGGGAATTTCTTAATTAGAAGGCCTCTTTTGTGATTTTGCTTCAAACAAGTTCCCAACTTCTTGAAAACACCTCCAAAGGTCAGAAATAACCTAAGGAGGGATCCCCAAGTGTTTGGGAAATTTTTGGATTTTTATATTATTATTAATTAATTATCTTAATTACATATTGGTTTTCACTTAAAATTAAATTAGGGTTTAAATTGCTGTCAAATCAAAGGGCTTTTAATTATCACAGATTAAGGACTGAATTCTGGTCAGTTTGAGGGTTTACATGTAATTTTTGGATTTAAATTGGATTTATTACAATTTTTAGAAGTTTTAAAGGCTTAATTAAGGGTTTAAGACTTAGAAAACTAATTAGGGGACCTAATGACCTCAAAAATTAGTGAAAATTTCTCTAGGGGCTGAGGATGTCACTAAGTTCAAATGTTCAAAGTTTCAACTAAAGAGGAGGTGAATCCTAATTATTGAAATTTTTCTAAGTTTTCTATACATGAGTCCTTAATTATTGTCCTTAAATATGTCACTAGTTTTGATGGACTTGAATCAATGTTTGAACTAACCCTCATACTCAATACATAAGGCATGCATGAATCACATAAACACATTCAACACCTAAATCTAGGAGAGCCTTAGACTAAGTGGTGTGTGCACCTTAAACATGCAATTAACTAATTAACATAATTAAGACAAAATTAGTGAATAATCAAGGAATGATTATTCACTAATCATCCCCTTCATTTCTATTCAAACATGCTTAATCAACATTTAAGATCTCAAATGACTCTTAAACACTTAAGGATTTACATATATATATATAAAATTTCAAAATATATATTAAAATACATAAATATAAATGAATTTATATATATAAATAGAAATATATATATTATAAAATGATTAAATATATTATCAAAATACATGTTAATGGGTTGAAGGATCCACTGATCTCCATAGAAGTTTGGAAATAATAAAATATATTTCTTGTATTTTTTTAAATACTTAATATTTAATTAAATATAAAGAAAGGATGAAAATACTCCAATAATTCAAAATACCTTCAAAACCTATTCAAATAATACTGAAAATTTTTCTGGAGACCAGCCATGCATTCAACAACATGCATGCCAAATTTCAGATAAAAATAATTTATATATAATTAATTAAAAATGAAATACATATTTCTGTATTTCTTAAATTACCAGTAAAATAATAGTCAAAATAAACTGATTTTATTTTTAAAATAAACTAGATGAAATTCTGAAAAGTTTGATATATTATACTTAATTTTTGGTTATATATTTGATTTACTATGATTTATTTAAGTTTCAGCAATTAAAACTAATTAAAACTCATTATTTTTTAATTAAATGGCGGCGGTCAGACACGCGGCGCGCTAGGATTGGCGGGATCGAAACCGCGCGGCGGCGGGGACACGCGTCGGCCGCTGGCCGTTTCACGCGGTTTTCACTTAACCACGTCAGCGGCGCGTAACAGCCGTTGGATTAACCGCGGGTTCGATCCAACGGCTGAGATCAGATCCCGCGGTCTGATCTCACCAGGAGAGGATCAGACGGCGGAGATTCGATCCCGCTATTCCGAATAGACGACCTAGATCTCGCCGGACGACTGATCGAACGAGAGATCGAATGCGCGGTCGGATCAAACCGCGGAAAGGCTCGATCTGGACCGTTGATCGAACGATCAACGGTCCAGAAAACGTACACTCGCCGGAGACCGTGAGTGACGCCCTAGAAAACATATTTCGCTTCGTTCTCTCGATCGGATCAATCATTTCACTTAAAATTTTAAACATAGATTAAGGACATGAACAGAAATCATGGGGAATAGTTTGTTTTAGCTAAAACCCTAAAAGCGTAAAGCTATTTAGACCTAACTAATGTGACCTAGATCTAGGGTTTTAGGGAGTTATACCGTTAGATCTTCGAAATTTCTGGATGGTTGAGCTTGTAGATTGTCCAAGTGAAGATTCCCAGCGAAAATCCAAGCTCGAACGCGTCTGGATCGGCTGCTATGGGCTTGAGACGGTCTAGGTGGTGGTTTCGCCGGAGAACTCGCCGCCGGTGACGTGCAACCACCTGGGTTTTGTAGTGGGAAGGTAGAGGAGGCCCTGGAGATTCAAAACGAACTAAGAGTTCGATCTGGGAGGCTAGGGTTAGTGAGAGAGGCTGCTTTGATCAATCATCCTCAAAAGTTGCCTTTCTCCCTATTCAAACGAGCTGGGCTAGATTGGATGGCTAGGATCGATGCAGGGGCTCTCCAGATGATGCCACCTGTCCCTGGGAAAGCTGGAAGGCTGCGGAAAGGGCTGGACAAGCCAAGCTCCTATTGGGTGGACTTGGGATGAGTGAGAGGGAACATTGCCTAAATAGCCTAAGCCAGGCCCTTGGAGCAGCTTAAGACAGGATTAGTTAGGGAAATAAAGCAAAAGGAGACTTTTAGGCATGTGATATAAGGAGGAAATAGGGCTTTGACCATGAAAATAGGGTTTAAGGGGGGAATTGACCACTTTGACCGGTCAACTGGTCAATGGGTGCTGATGTGGCATGAAGGGAAATAGGGGCAGCCAATGGGAGAGCTTCCAAGCCTAATCTCACACTCCTTGAAGTTAAATAGAAGGTTTGACCAATTCAAGGAGGGATTTAGGGCTTTGTTGACTTGGTTTGACCAGTCAACCAGGTCGAGGTTAGTGATGTGGCACTTAAGGAGGGAGAGGGATATTTGAAATGGTTCAATCAAGGGTCAAAGGTCAAAGTCAAGGCTAGAAAGGATGGGAGCAAATGCCACCACAATTTTGACCAAGGATTTAGGGTTGACTTGGTCAAACCAAGTTGGGTTGAGCTCAAAATAGGTTTAGAAATGTTCAAGGCTTTGAATGGAATGATTTTAAGAGTTTGAAGATATTGATGTGGTTAAACGGGTTGGAATGGTTCATTTGAAACCTTAAGGGTTCATTGGGTCAAACCATGTTGACTGGGTCAACTAGGTTGACCCAATGGGTGAGGCTGGGCTGGATAAATTCAAGATGATGTTTGGAAGCCATTGGAGGTGGTCTCCAAGTCTAGAGAGGTCAATTGGGTCAAAACCCCTATTTGAACCCTTAAGGGTCTTCTTGGGTCAACCCAGTTGACTTGGTCAATCGAATTGACCTAGGAGCTGGGATTGGATTCAACAGGTTTAAAATGATATTTGAAACTTGCTGCAAGTGATTGCATTCAATTTGGAGTTCATTTGGTTTAAAAAAGCATGTTTGAGCCCCACAGGGGTATTTTGGTCACTTTGGGCTCATGACCACTAAGGGCTAAAATGAGTCCAGAAAGTTTCAGTTTACTGCTCAACATATCAAGATTAATGGTCTGGAATTGATTAGAAGCTTTGGTGAAAGTTCTAAGGTCAAAATCTTCAAGGCCAAAGGTCCAGTGGCATAGGCTGTAAATATTTGAAGGTTTTACAGCCTTTGGATTTTGATTTAGACTCTGGGGCTAGAGACCTCAGAATGGGCTCAAATTTGAGGGGTAACCTCTAGAGACATGTCCTATCACTTTGCAAGTGGTAGACTTTGAATCAGAGGTCATTAAACTGGGTTTCAAAGTATTTGAAAATTCAATGAAAAAGGTCTTTAGGACAGGGCCCTAAGGCTTAGGATTTGGGTTTGGATTTCTGGATTTGGAATGGATTTTAAGTTTGAAAGATTAATATTGAAGTATTCAAATCATTAACAATCATGTGGTGATTGTTAATGAATGGATAGGGTCAAAGTTAGATCAAGGGTAGGCTCAAAGTCAAAGTTGAAGTTTGAATTGTCAAGTAGATTGGATCAAGGTTTGGATGTGGTTGAAGCTTAGATTAATTAGAATTTGGATTGAATGAAGTTTGAGATTTGAATTGATCAAAAGTAGGAATTGATTTGATGTTAAAGTTGATCAAAGGTATGGGATTAATTTGAGGTTAGAATGGATCAAAGGGATGGGATTGATTTGAAGTCTGGATTGATCCTAGGATCTAGAGAGTCCTAGGATTTGGATATGGAAGAATCCTAAGCTCTAGAGTAGGCCCTAAGGTTTTGGCTCTAGAAGGATCCTAAGGTCT
Source organism: Dendrobium nobile (assembly GCA_022539455.1). NCBI lineage: Eukaryota > Viridiplantae > Streptophyta > Magnoliopsida > Asparagales > Orchidaceae > Dendrobium > Dendrobium nobile. Next base: position 46,399,436 of record CM039721.1, read on the forward strand.
AGAATAGGCCCTAAGGTCTGGCTTTAGGAAGGATCCTAAGGTCTAGAATAGGCCCTAAGGGCTGGCTTTAGGAAAGGATCTGGATTCTGGAAGGGTTTTAGTGACCTCATACAAAAATGAGGTCAACACCTATGTCAATGGATTTTGAAATTTGTAAATGAAAAATGAAAGCATGTATTAACTAAATACAAAAATATTGCAAGAAATTAAGGCTGAGGGAAAATAACTCAATTGATAAATTTAGAAGCTTTATGCACTTTTACAGTTTCAGAAACTTACTGAGTCACGGTGCTAGTCGACGGTGACTCCGGCCGTAGCACCGTTTAGAAGAAACGGGCAACTGAAGCTCTTGGATCATTCTCATCGCTCCACCAGTACCTGCAAAAAGGCGAAGAGAGAAGACGGTGTCAGAATATTCATGCTTGAAAATATAAGAGATATTAGAATGGATTTGTGAGTAAATATATGAGCATTGAAATTGAAACATCTAAATTCTATCCTTAGACCATCTATTAAAAATCTGTGAATCATGGAAAATATTATTAGCAAAAAGCAACATTCTCAATCAATGATAACTTAAGGCAATTAACTTAAAAGAACAATTTATATATCATTCAAATATAAGAAACAACTCCTGTAAGAGGGTCAATGGTATTGCATGCATCTATTAACATTGCTTGAATGGCCATTTTTTTTTAAATGATTTAATATCCTTTACGGATAAGGACCATCAATGAGATTTGATGGCTTTACTAAGCAAAGTTCAGGTATTATTCTGTTTACTCCTCTGCTTGTCAATACATTAATGATATCTGAAAGCAATCATCAGCATCAGCTTGGTGTAGCATAAGCATATCGTTCTCACTGCTGTAAAAGCCTAGGAAAATGCGCAAAAGATTATACACCTGTAGAGCTTTTTAAAAGGGTATGCTAGATTAATTTTATAGTTATTTGTAGATTAGAGATTTTTTAATTAAACATGTTTTAAAAAGTTAATGATTACTACCTTTGTTTCACACCGAGGCGTGAAGTTTATTTCACCTTCCTTGGGGCTAAGCTAATAGCCTCGTAGGCCTGGGTTACCCAGTAGCAATCGGGGTTGAATAAGTTATTTAAATTGGTTGGAATTAAAAGAGTGGATTAATATTAAAATGAGTTAATTATGTTTTTTAATGATTTTAATTTAAGTTTGCCATTAATTATTCGTGCGTTGTGCCACCAGGCTCGAGGAACCAGCCTCCTTAGGACACTTAGCCCCGCAGCCCGGAGTAGTCCAGCCGATAAACCAAATTAATGTATATGAATTAGAGACTTTTAAAATGTTAAATAATTAAAAGGTTAATCCATTTTAAGGTTTGACACCCTTTAGAATCCATTCGTGGGTTTGCCACCAGCTCGAGGAACCAGCTCCTTAGGCACTTAGCCCCGCAGCCCGGAGTAGTCCAGCCAATAAACTTCAACTTTAGGGTGGTTGTTGTGTTTTTAAGGATTGTTAAGTGTTTTGGACATTAAACCAATTTTCTGATTTTAGAATGTTATGAGTTTTATGAATTTTGAATATTTAATGATTTATTTAAGGGGTTGAAAATTGCTTTTTGATTAAGACCAAATTCTGAAATGTTTGTATTTATAAATTCTAGACTTAAGACGATCAGTTAGAATGGTAGGTACGTTTTAAATAGGATTTTTTCTACATTTTATACAAAGGTTTTGAAGTTTTGAACTAGTTTTGACTAAAGTGACCGATTTGTTGACTGTTTAAAAATATTGCAATTCCTGGAATTTAATATTTTTAATAAATACTAGACATCAATATGAGTTGAATGCAAGTGAGTTTGGGTTTAATTTGGATTTTTCTAGAATTAGTTATGGATTATTAGAAGTTTGGGCATTTTAATGAGTTTTGGGAATTTCTTAATTAGAAGGCCTCTTTTGTGATTTTGCTTCAAACAAGTTCCCCAACTTCTTGAAAACACTCCAAAGGTCAGAAATAACACTAAGTGGGGATCCCATGGTTTGGGAAATTTTTGGATTTTTATATTATTATTAATAATTATCTTAATTACATATGGTTTTCACTTAAAATTAAATTAGGGTTTAAATGCTGTCATATCAAGGGCTTTTAATTATACCGTTAGGACTGAATTCTGGTCAGTTTGAGGGTTTACATGTAATTTTTGGATTTAAATTGGATTTATTACAATTTTTAGAAGTTTTAAAGCTTTAATTAAGGGTTTAAGACTTAGAAAACTAATTAGGGGACCTAAATGACTCAAAATTAGTGAAAATTCTCTAGGGCTGAGGATGTCACTAAGTTCAAATGTTCAAAGTTTCAACTAAAGAGGAGGTGAATCCTAATATTGAATTTTTCTAAGTTTTCTATACATGAGATCCTTAATTATTGTCCTTAAATATGTAATAGTTTTGATGGATTGAATCAATGTTTGAACTAACCTCATAACTCAATACATAAGGCAGCTGAGTCACATAAACACATTCACACCTAAATCTAGGAGGCCTTAGACTAGTGGTGTGTGCACCTTAAACATGCAATAACTAATTAACATAATTAAGACAAAATTAGTGAATAATCAAGGAATGATTATTCACTAATCATCCCCTATTCTATTCAAACATGCTTAATAACATTTAAGATCTCAAATGACTCTTAAACACTTAGGATTTACATATATATATATATAAATTTCAAAATATATATTAAAATACATAAATAAATGATTTATATATTTAAATTAGAATATATTATATTATAAAATGTATTAATATATTATCAAAATACATGTTAATGGGTTTGAAGGATCCACTGATCTCCTAGAGTTTGGAAATAATAAATAATTTCTTGTATTTTTTAAATACTTATATTTAATTAAATTATAAGAAAGGATGAAAATACACAATAATTCAAATACCTTCAAAACCTATTCAAATAATACTGAAAATTTTTCTGGAGACCAGCCTGCATTCAACAACATGATGCCAATTTCAGATAAAATAATTTATATATAATTAATTAAAAATGAAATACATATTTTCTGTATTTCTTAAATTACCAGTAAAAATAATAGTCAAAATAAACTGATTTTATTTTTAAAATAAACTAGATGAAATTCTGAAAAGTTTGATATTATTATACTTAATTTTGGTTATATATTTGATTTACTATGATTTATTTAAGTTTCAGCAATAAACTAATTAAAACTCATTATTTTTAATTAAATGGCGGCGGTCGGACTCGCGGCGCGCTAGGATAGGCGGGATCGAACCGCGGGCGGCGGGGACCGCGTCGGCCGCTGGCCGTTTCACGCGGTTTTCACTTAACCACGTCAGCGCGCGTAACAGCCGTTGGATTAACCGCGGGTTCGATCCAACAGGCTGAGATCAGATACCGCGGTCTGATCTCACCAGGAGAGGGATCAGACGGCGGAGATTCGATCCCGCTATTCGAATAGACGACAAGATCTCGGCCGGACGACAGATCGAACGAGAGATCGATGCGCGGTCGGATCAAACGCGGAAAGGCTCGATCTGTGACCGTGATCGAAGACCAACGGTCCAGAAAACGTACACTCGCGGAGACCGGAGAGTGACGCCCTAGAAAACATATTTCGCTTCGTTTCTCGATCGGATCAATCATTTCACTTAAAATTTTAAACATGGATTAAGGACATGAACAGAAATCATGGGGATATAGTTTGTTTTAGCTAAAACCCTAAAAGCGTAAAGTATTTAGACCTAACTAATGTGACCTAGATCTAGGGTTTTTAGGGAGTTATACCGTTAGATCTTCGAAATTTCTGGATGGTTGAGCTTGTAGATTGTCCAAGTGAAGATTTCCCACGAAAATCCAAGCTCGAACGCGTCTGGATCGGTTGTATGGGCTTGTGACGTCTAGGTGGTGGTTTCGCCGAGAGAACTCGCCGTCGGTGACGTGCAACACCTGGGTTTTGTAGTGGGAAGGTAGAGGAGGCCCTGAGATTCAAACGAACTAAGAGTTCGATCTGGGAGGCTAGGGTTATGTGAGAGAGCGTGTTTGATCAAATCACCTCAAAAGTTTGCCTTTCTCCCTATACAAACGAGCTGGGCAGATGGATGGCTGAGATCGATGCAGGGGCTCTCCAGATGATGCCACCTGTCCCTGGGAAAGCTGGAAGGCTGCGGAAAGGGGGACAAAGCAAAGCTTCTATTGGGTGGACTTGGGATGAGTGAGAGGGAACATATGCCTAAATAGCCTAAGCACAGGCCCTTGGAGCAGCTTAAGGACAGGATAAGTTAGGGAAATAAAGCAAAAGGGACTTTTAGGCATGTGATATAGGAGGAAATAGGTGCTTGACCATGAAAATAGGGTTTAAGGGGGAATTGTGGAATTTTGAAAAACAGGTTTGAAAAATATAGTTTTCTTTGGGGATTTTAAGATTAAGGTTGAGTTCTAATTCTAAGGTCGAACCAACTCGTTAGAAAGAATATATCACCCCGGGGGACGAAGATAAACTTTCATAACGGTGTTCAGGCTTAGAATTATGTAAACACATCTTGAATATTATGATCGGGTTCTAAAGAGAACTTCATATGGCCCCGAGGGAACAAAGTAGAGTTCAACTAAGTACCCAATTACAATATCCAAGAAGTATGATCGTCGCATTCACATCCAAAGCCTTATCGAAGAAGGATGTATCTCCCCAAAGGGAAATGACACCATTCTACGATAATTCTTCTAATGCAACGACGACGATCATTCTTTAACTTTTCCCAAAGAAATCTAGTGAAGTTTTAAAATCAATTTTAAAATCAGGTGTGTGGGGTTCCAAATCTCCTACGAGCGCAAGCCCTCGTAGTTAATTACATCGTAGGGAGACAAAGTCCCCTACGAAAACTCTCGATTAGAATAAGAACGAAATTTTGTTAGATTTTCTAGGAGTGATATCAAAGAATAAATAGAATTATTGGAAAAGATCAAGAGGGAATGGATCAAAATTGAGCAGTTATTAACAGATTCAAAGGAAGAGAGGTAGGGGACACTTTGAGATTCCAGAACTATCCGGAAGTGTCCCAACTTAATCTAAGTGTTGGGCTTTATGTTTTAGGATTGAAATGAAGCTTTAATTAGAGTTAAGTATTTTATTAGAAATTTGGGATTATATTCCCGAAATTTGGGGTCTTATAATCAAAGATCTGCCCCGGATCCTAAATCTATTTTTGGACACTGGACCACAGTCGTCCGATCCTAACTAATGCAGTGCAAGGTCTGGACTTACCCCGGCCTGGATTGGGGAGCCAGCTAACCACCTAATCGATTTAAAATACATGAATCCGGTCTTTTTATGAAAGAATGGTAGGGACGTTGTAATTAAAGTTTTTGGAGAGTTGGGGCCGACATCTAGAGATTTCCTAATTGGCCCCTTTAACTTATGTTGGGTGCTAAAATGCTAAACTGATGCAATTAAAATTTTGACACTTTTAATTTGTATCTAATGCAATGCATGCTAGTTAACAACTTTCAAATCAAATATGCTTGAAATTTTAAAAACAGGCTTATAAAAAATTTTTTAGAAGACTGGACTTCCCCAGGTCCGGCACCTCGTCCTCATAGGTCAGACTATCCGGACTCTACCCGCAGGCGGGGAAGGGTCTAAAGCAAGGAAAGAAGAATGCAAAAATATGCATGCGACCCCGGGGTCGATCCCCGGCTAATTCCCTAGATTCGTTTTCTATGTTGTTTAGACTCACTAAAATTTTAGACTTTTAAAATTATGAGTAGAAAAGTTTCACACCCTCACGAGCCTCACGTATCCAGGCGAAAACAAAGAGCGGCATGCAATCGCCAAAAAACTAGTAAAAACAAGTAATCCTAGAGGCAATCAAATCATCACATCAAATATAAATTAATTAATAAATGTCCATAGGCAGAATTGCCTTGCTTATTACAAACCAGAATATTGCAGAAAGTAAAGTGGCCGGGCACCACTGACAACAACCCGGATTCTAAACCTAGTAACGACGCAAGTTATTTTGAGTGGGATACTCTCAATCTTCAAATCTTCAAATCTTCAATTTCATTCTTCTTTGGACTCCTTTTCTTCAATCTTCTTGAATCTTCGTAGTAGATTACCCAAATGGATAAGAGGGCACTTCCCTCTAAGGGGAAGGCCACTCTTTCCTCTTTGGGTAAGGAAGAGGTATGATCCAAATTTGGATTTCCAAATGGAAAAGGAGTGTTCCCCAAAGGGGTATCCTTTCCTCTTTGGAATCCAAGCTTTGGATCTATGTATCCCAAACTCAAACTTAACTTTCACAACACTTAACAATTATACAAATTACATTGATATCAAAATAAAAATCTAGACTCACCTGCAAGTTATCCTAAGCAATTAATATAAATAAAGCAGTTATTCCCAAGCAGTTATATATGAGCAAAAAGAAAGTAAACACACTGGCCACGCTCTTTTTATGATTTGGGGGCTTTAGCAGCTGAAGCACCTGTGCAAAGAGTTTATAATATTTATGCATTTTTTTTTGATTTGCCCCCTTTTTATATTGCCCTGCATGAGCGTGGCCACCTGCAGAAAACTGTGTCAACATCCAGATCGTACCTAACCTAAGGGTAATCTAGTCGCCAAACACATCAATCCATCCACAGAGTACAGAAAAAGTAAGCAGACATAGCAAAGCAATTTCATCCACAACATGCAGTGAAAACTACGAAAAATCCGGCACACAGCAGTAAAGTAAACACCGGCCTAACCTAGATCTAGAGTTGGTTGTCCTAGCACAACATCTAAAGTGTGTGTGAAAGGTAGTGTGGCGGGGGTATATCCTAAGTTGGGTGATTAATTAAAGTTATCTAAAAGTCTGAGTTTGTTAAGGCTTAAAAGGGTATTTAGATTAAAATTTAAGTATTAGTAGATTAAGAATTTTAATTAAACATGTTTTAAAAGTTAATTGATTACTACCTTTGTTTCACACCGAGGCCGTGAAGTTTATTTCACCTTCCTTGGGGCTAAGCTAATAGCCTCGTAGGCCTGGGTTACCCAGTAGCAATCGGGGTTGATTAAGTTATTTAAATTGGTTGGAATTAAAAGAGTGGATTAATATTAAAATGAGTTAATTACTGATTTTTAAAGTTGATTAATTTAAGTTTGCCATTAATTGATTCGTGGCGTTGTGCCACCAGGCTCGAGGAACCAGCCTCCTTAGGACACTTAGCCCCGCAGCCCGGAGTAGTCCAGCCGATAAACCAAATTAATGTAATTGAATTAGAGACTTTTAAAATGTTAAATAATTAAAAGGTTAATCCATTTTAAGGTTTGACACCCTTTAGAATCCATTCGTGGCGTTGTGCCACCAGGCTCGAGGAACCAGCCTCCTTAGGACACTTAGCCCCGCAGCCCGGAGTAGTCCAGCCAATAAACTTCAACTTTAGGGTGGTTGTTGTGTTTTAAAGGATTTGTTAAGTGTTTTGGACATTAAACCAATATTTTCTGAATTTTAGAATGATTATGAGTTTTATGAATTTTTGAATATTTTAATGATTTAATTAAGGGGTTGAAAAATTGACTTTTTGATTAAGACCAAATTCTGAAATGTTTGTATTTTATTAAAATACTAGACCTTACTACGATCAGTTAGAAGGTAGGTACGTTAAAATCGGATTTTTCTACATTTTATTACAAAGGTTTGAAGTTTTGAACTAGTTTTGACTTAAAGTTGACCGATTTGTTGACTGTTTAAAATATTGCAAATTCCTGGAATTTAATATTTTTAATAAATACTAGACATCAATATGAGTTGAATGCAAGTGAGTTTGGGTAATTTGGATTTTTCTAGAATTAGTTATGGATTATTGAAGTTTGGGCATTTTAATGAGTTTTGGGAATTTCTTAATTAGAAGGCCTCTTTTGTGATTTTGCTTCAAACAAGTTCCCAACTTCTTGAAAACACCTCCAAAGGTCAGAAATAACCTAAGGAGGGATCCCCAAGTGTTTGGGAAATTTTTGATTTTTTATATTATTATTAATTAATTATCTTAATTACATATTGGTTTTCACTTAAAATTAAATTAGGGTTTAAATTGCTGTCAAATCAAAGGGCTTTTAATTATCACAGATTAAGGACTGAATTCTGGTCAGTTTGAGGGTTTACATGTAATTTTTGGATTTAAATTGGATTTATTACAATTTTTAGAAGTTTTAAAGGCTTAATTAAGGGTTTAAGACTTAGAAAACTAATTAGGGGACCTAATGACCTCAAAAATTAGTGAAAATTTCTCTAGGGGCTGAGGATGTCACTAAGTTCAAATGTTCAAAGTTTCAACTAAAGAGGAGGTGAATCCTAATTATTGAAATTTTTCTAAGTTTTCTATACATGAGTCCTTAATTATTGTCCTTAAATATGTCACTAGTTTTGATGGACTTGAATCAATGTTTGAACTAACCCTCATACTCAATACATAAGGCATGCATGAATCACATAAACACATTCAACACCTAAATCTAGGAGAGCCTTAGACTAAGTGGTGTGTGCACCTTAAACATGCAATTAACTAATTAACATAATTAAGACAAAATTAGTGAATAATCAAGGAATGATTATTCACTAATCATCCCCTTCATTTCTATTCAAACATGCTTAATCAACATTTAAGATCTCAAATGACTCTTAAACACTTAAGGATTTACATATATATATATAAAATTTCAAAATATATATTAAAATACATAAATATAAATGAATTTATATATATAAATAGAAAATATATATTATAAAATGATTAAATATATTATCAAAATACATGTTAATGGGTTGAAGGATCCACTGATCTCCATAGAAGTTTGGAAATAATAAAATATATTTCTTGTATTTTTTTAAATACTTAATATTTAATTAAATATAAAGAAAGGATGAAAATACTCCAATAATTCAAAATACCTTCAAAACCTATTCAAATAATACTGAAAATTTTTCTGGAGACCAGCCATGCATTCAACAACATGCATGCCAAATTTCAGATAAAAATAATTTATATATAATTAATTAAAAATGAAATACATATTTCTGTATTTCTTAAATTACCAGTAAAATAATAGTCAAAATAAACTGATTTTATTTTTAAAATAAACTAGATGAAATTCTGAAAAGTTTGATATATTATACTTAATTTTTGGTTATATATTTGATTTACTATGATTTATTTAAGTTTCAGCAATTAAAACTAATTAAAACTCATTATTTTTTAATTAAATGGCGGCGGTCAGACACGCGGCGCGCTAGGATTGGCGGGATCGAAACCGCGCGGCGGCGGGGACACGCGTCGGCCGCTGGCCGTTTCACGCGGTTTTCACTTAACCACGTCAGCGGCGCGTAACAGCCGTTGGATTAACCGCGGGTTCGATCCAACGGCTGAGATCAGATCCCGCGGTCTGATCTCACCAGGAGAGGATCAGACGGCGGAGATTCGATCCCGCTATTCCGAATAGACGACCTAGATCTCGCCGGACGACTGATCGAACGAGAGATCGAATGCGCGGTCGGATCAAACCGCGGAAAGGCTCGATCTGGACCGTTGATCGAACGATCAACGGTCCAGAAAACGTACACTCGCCGGAGACCGTGAGTGACGCCCTAGAAAACATATTTCGCTTCGTTCTCTCGATCGGATCAATCATTTCACTTAAAATTTTAAACATAGATTAAGGACATGAACAGAAATCATGGGGAATAGTTTGTTTTAGCTAAAACCCTAAAAGCGTAAAGCTATTTAGACCTAACTAATGTGACCTAGATCTAGGGTTTTAGGGAGTTATACCGTTAGATCTTCGAAATTTCTGGATGGTTGAGCTTGTAGATTGTCCAAGTGAAGATTCCCAGCGAAAATCCAAGCTCGAACGCGTCTGGATCGGCTGCTATGGGCTTGAGACGGTCTAGGTGGTGGTTTCGCCGGAGAACTCGCCGCCGGTGACGTGCAACCACCTGGGTTTTGTAGTGGGAAGGTAGAGGAGGCCCTGGAGATTCAAAACGAACTAAGAGTTCGATCTGGGAGGCTAGGGTTAGTGAGAGAGGCTGCTTTGATCAATCATCCTCAAAAGTTGCCTTTCTCCCTATTCAAACGAGCTGGGCTAGATTGGATGGCTAGGATCGATGCAGGGGCTCTCCAGATGATGCCACCTGTCCCTGGGAAAGCTGGAAGGCTGCGGAAAGGGCTGGACAAGCCAAGCTTCTATTGGGTGGACTTGGGATGAGTGAGAGGGAACATTGCCTAAATAGCCTAAGCCAGGCCCTTGGAGCAGCTTAAGACAGGATTAGTTAGGGAAATAAAGCAAAAGGAGACTTTTAGGCATGTGATATAAGGAGGAAATAGGGCTTTGACCATGAAAATAGGGTTTAAGGGGGGAATTGACCACTTTGACCGGTCAACTGGTCAATGGGTGCTGATGTGGCATGAAGGGAAATAGGGGCAGCCAATGGGAGAGCTTCCAAGCCTAATCTCACACTCCTTGAAGTTAAATAGAAGGTTTGACCAATTCAAGGAGGGATTTAGGGCTTTGTTGACTTGGTTTGACCAGTCAACCAGGTCGAGGTTAGTGATGTGGCACTTAAGGAGGGAGAGGGATATTTGAAATGGTTCAATCAAGGGTCAAAGGTCAAAGTCAAGGCTAGAAAGGATGGGAGCAAATGCCACCACAATTTTGACCAAGGATTTAGGGTTGACTTGGTCAAACCAAGTTGGGTTGAGCTCAAAATAGGTTTAGAAATGTTCAAGGCTTTGAATGGAATGATTTTAAGAGTTTGAAGATATTGATGTGGTTAAACGGGTTGGAATGGTTCATTTGAAACCTTAAGGGTTCATTGGGTCAAACCATGTTGACTGGGTCAACTAGGTTGACCCAATGGGTGAGGCTGGGCTGGATAAATTCAAGATGATGTTTGGAAGCCATTGGAGGTGGTCTCCAAGTCTAGAGAGGTCAATTGGGTCAAAACCCCTATTTGAACCCTTAAGGGTCTTCTTGGGTCAACCCAGTTGACTTGGTCAATCGAATTGACCTAGGAGCTGGGATTGGATTCAACAGGTTTAAAATGATATTTGAAACTTGCTGCAAGTGATTGCATTCAATTTGGAGTTCATTTGGTTTAAAAAAGCATGTTTGAGCCCCACAGGGGTATTTTGGTCACTTTGGGCTCATGACCACTAAGGGCTAAAATGAGTCCAGAAAGTTTCAGTTTACTGCTCAACATATCAAGATTAATGGTCTGGAATTGATTAGAAGCTTTGGTGAAAGTTCTAAGGTCAAAATCTTCAAGGCCAAAGGTCCAGTGGCATAGGCTGTAAATATTTGAAGGTTTTACAGCCTTTGGATTTTGATTTAGACTCTGGGGCTAGAGACCTCAGAATGGGCTCAAATTTGAGGGGTAACCTCTAGAGACATGTCCTATCACTTTGCAAGTGGTAGACTTTGAATCAGAGGTCATTAAACTGGGTTTCAAAGTATTTGAAAATTCAATGAAAAAGGTCTTTAGGACAGGGCCCTAAGGCTTAGGATTTGGGTTTGGATTTCTGGATTTGGAATGGATTTTAAGTTTGAAAGATTAATATTGAAGTATTCAAATCATTAACAATCATGTGGTGATTGTTAATGAATGGATAGGGTCAAAGTTAGATCAAGGGTAGGCTCAAAGTCAAAGTTGAAGTTTGAATTGTCAAGTAGATTGGATCAAGGTTTGGATGTGGTTGAAGCTTAGATTAATTAGAATTTGGATTGAATGAAGTTTGAGATTTGAATTGATCAAAAGTAGGAATTGATTTGATGTTAAAGTTGATCAAAGGTATGGGATTAATTTGAGGTTAGAATGGATCAAAGGGATGGGATTGATTTGAAGTCTGGATTGATCCTAGGATCTAGAGGAGTCCTAGGATTTGGATATGGAAGAATCCTAAGCTCTAGAGTAGGCCCTAAGGTTTTGGCTCTAGAAGGATCCTAAGGTCTAGAATAGGCCCTAAGGTCTGGCTTTAGGAAGGATCCTAAGGTCTAGAATAGGCCCTAAGGGCTGGCTTTAGGAAAGGATCTGGATTCTGGAAGGGTTTTAGTGACCTCATACAAAAATGAGGTCAACAAATGGACCCCCAATGTGTGTGGTAGAAGGAACTTCTGCTGCACACATTGGCGTTGACCGAATAGAAGTAGAATCTCAAAGGTAGAAGGGAGGGTATCGCCCAATCTTAAGTCCATAGGAAGTTAGTGAAAGGCTTACACCTATTTGGAAAAGAGAACTGGGAAAACCAAGGTAGGGAATACCTAGCCTTGGGTCTAAGGAAGGGCATCACTCAACCTTAGGCCTATAGGATGCTGATAGAAGACTTACTCCAAATAGGCAAATCAACTGGTAAACTAGGATGGTGCCACGAAGGGCGTACTCCACCACTAGCGAATGGTCATGTGGGGAGGAAACTTGCTCCACACAGAGGACCTCAACTGGCAAACTAGGGTGGTACCACGAAGGGCATACTCCACCACTAGCGAATGGTCATGTGGGGAGGAAACTTGCTCCACACAGAGGACCTCAACTGGCAAACTAGGGTGGTACCACGAAGGGCATACTCCACCACTAGCGAATGGTCATGTGGGGAGGAAACTTGCTCCACACAGAGGACCTCAACTGGCAAACTAGGATGGTGCCACGAAGGGCGTACTCCACCACTAGCGAATGGTCATGTGGGGAGGAAACTTGCTCCACACAGAGGACCTCAACTGGCAAACTAGGATGGTGCCACGAAGGGCGTACTCCACCACTAGCGAATGGTCATGTGGGGAGGAAACTTGCTCCACACAGAGGACCTCAACTGGCAAACTAGGATGGTGCCACGAAGGGCGTACTCCACCACTAGCGAATCTAATCCTAAGGGAATGAAGGACACAACCTTAAGGAAAAGAAAAGAGGAAATTAAAAGAAGATGAAATTTAAAAGACTCAAAGCAGAATCAAGAATCATGAAAGTAAATTTTATTGATTGATCAAAAGAGCTACATCAAGCATAGTATTTCTTAAGGAAACGTCCGTTGACAGGTAACATCGGACGAATTCCTTTACAATCTACTAACTGATACGAGCCTCCTTCGTAGACAGTCTCTATAACGAAGGGTCCTTCCCAAGTAGGTTCAAATTTGCCTCCCAACTTTCGATGGGCTAAAATAGGCCTCCGAAGGACCAACACCAAGTCTCCCGCTTGGAAGGTCCTAGGTCGCACTAACTTATCATGGGCTTGAACCATACGGGATTTATACAACTCTAAACTTTGTTGAGCTTGGAGACGTCGCTCTTCAAGGCCTTCGAGTTCTTCCAATCGCAGTTTTGCATTTTGTTCATTTGTAATTTGGTTCTGAATTGCAATCCTGAGCGACGGAATTTGTACTTCCAAGGGTAGAACGGCCTCAGATCCATACACTAGTGCAAACGGAGTGGATTGGGTCGGAGTTCTGTAAGTGGTACGATAAGCCCACAAAGCTTCCACCAACTGCTCATCCCATTGTCGCTTGTTATCATCAAGGGTCTTTTTAATGATTTGCACCAAGGTTTTGTTGAAGGCCTCGGCCAATCCATTTGCCCGGGGGTAATAGATTGTCGAGTATCTCCAATCAATATTATGGCGTCTCACAAAACTATTAATCTTTGTAGACTTGAATGCAGACCCATTATCGGATATGATTCTGCGGGGCACGCCGAATCGATACACGATATGGTCACGGAAGAATTTTAAGACATGGTGGGATGTCACATTTCGTAGGGGAATTGCTTCCGCCCATTTTGAAAAGTAATCAGTTGCTGCTAATATGAAACGATGACCTCTCGCGGAGGGAGGGTCAATCGGCCCAATGATATCCGTGCCCCAACTCTCGAAGGGCCACGAGGCTATCGTAGGGTGTAACACATTAGGCGGCTGATGTAAAACCACACCATGGACCTGACATTGATGACAGTGCTTTGCAGTATTCATGCAATCGTCAATCATTGTAGGCCAATAGTATCCAAGTCTTTTAATCTTTAATTTCATTTTTGGACCCGATTGATGTGCACCGCATAGTCCTGAATGAACTTCATTAACAATCTTCTGGGCTTCTCGCTTGTTCAAACAGCGCAGCCACATGTGATCGAAAGACCGACGGTACAACAAATCGTTAACTAGTGCATATGATAGGGCACGTTTCCTAATCTGGTTGGAGAGTGATTTGTCCTGAGGGAGCTTCCCTTCTTTAAGGTAATCGATTAAGGGTTGCCTCCAATCGCCTTCTTTGTCAGTTGTCAAAGAGGCAGAAAGGATCTGAAGAGGAGTCTTACTAATGTGTTCCAAATCTATAAGAGAAAGGGTATTGCGACCCTGAATCTCTATAGGAATGGAATCTTCCTCCGGACAGGCAAATTCTTTTGCTAGTTTTGCTAAGGCATCTGCTGCAGAATTGTTTCCACGGGGAACCCTATACAAAGTAGCGGTGGGAATTTGCTCCAACAGGTGAAGTGTGTATTGGTGGTATTTCAGGAGATTAGGATTCAAGATTCTATAAGTTCCGGCCACTTGGTTAATCACCAACTGGGAATCTCCAAAAATCTTAATCTCTTTAATCTCCATTAAAATTGCAAGTTCCAAACCGGTTATCAGAGCCTCGTATTCAGCCTCATTGTTTGTGCAGGGCTCTGATAAATGGTAGGAAAAATGCATCATCCCTTTTTCTGGCGTTATGAAAATTAAACCAACTCCGGCCTTTCCGGGAATTATAGACTGTTGGGTCGCGTTCCTACGAGAGGATGCGGCTCCATCAAAATACAATTCCCAAATGGCCTCATCAGATTCCCTCAAACTCATGATTTGTTCGTCGGGTAAATCGTCGTTCAGAGGGGAATTTGCCGGCAGCGGGTGTGCTGCCAGAAAGTCGGCAACAGCCTGTCCTTTCACAGCGCGAAGGGGAGTGAAAGTAATCTCAAATTGTAATAATATCATAGACCAGCGGGCTAAACGTCCTGACAACGTCGGTCGGGTCATAAGATATTGCAAAGGATTGACTCTTGAAATTAAACTCACTGAGTGTGAAAGCATATAATGCCTCAATTTTTGGGCTGCGAAGACTAAAGCAAGACAATGCTTTTCAATCGAAGGGTATCGAATTTCCGTAGGAAGAAGCCTTCGACTAAGATAATAGAGAGCATTCTCCTTACCTTCGTCATTGACTTGAGCTAGTAGGGCGCCTAAAGACTCATCTAATGCTGCAGTGTAGAGGATTAACGGCCTTCCCGGAATTGGAGCCGCCAAAACTGGTGGATTGGAAAGGTATTGCTTAATGTTATCGAAAGCATTTTGGCACTTCTCGCCCCATACGAATTTAGTATCTTTTTTCGCAAGGACAGAAAAGGGTTGACACCTTCCAGAAAGGTTAGAAATAAACCTTCTTATATATGCCAATCTACCTTGTAGAGACCTTAACTGGGTAAGGCTCCTAGGAGATGGCATGTCTAAGATGGCTTCAATTTTAGCGGGGTCAATTTCTATTCCTCGGTGCCTTACCACGAATCCTAAAAATTTCCCTGAAGTAACGCCAAAGGCGCATTTCAAAGGATTCATTTTCAAATCGTAGCGGCGTAACCGTTCGAAAACAGTTCTCAAATCAAACAGGTGAGCCCCTTTGACTTTGCTCTTGACAACCAAATCATCAACATAACATTCAACTTGGTTATGAATTAGATCGTCAAAGATACGGGTCATGGCCCGCTGGTAAGTCGCCCCAGCATTCTTTAAGCCAAATGGCATCACCTTGTAACAAAAGATTCCAATAGGGGTTCTGAACGCTGTATTTCTCTCATCCTCTGGGGCCATCTTGATTTGGTTATAACCTGATGAGCCATCCATGAATGAGAAAATAGCATGTGAAGAGGCAATGTCCACCATGAGCTCCGGTATCGGTAAAGGGAACTCATCTTTAGGGCATGCCTTATTCAGATCCCTATAGTCGACACAAATCCGAATCTGACCATTTTTCTTTCGGACTGGCACGACGCTAGCTACCCAAGAGGGGTATTGTTCCTCTCGAATAAATCCAGCTTCGGCCAATTTCTTAACTTCAGAAACGACTTGTTGTTCAATTTCTAAGCGCATGCGTCGAGGAGCTTGTTTAACAGGAATGGCATCATGCCGAACTCCCAGTTTATGGACCGCTACCTCAGCGGGTAGACCTGGCATTTCGTCATACGTCCAGGCAAAGCAATCCCTAAACTCAGACAATAACTGAACTAAATCTTTAGTCTCACCCTCGCTCAGCAGAGCACTTATAAAGATCGGACGGGGGTCGTCATCGGTTCCCAGGTTAATTTCTTTTAATTCATCGACCGTCGATTTAATTTCTTCCTCAAATTCAGGGGGTGCATCCCGAACTTGAAGGTCATCGGGATCATCCAAAGTCTCCAAACAGAGCCCATCAAGAGGGCAGAAGGGATCCGTAGGGACATTTGGTGATTCAAGGTGGTAAGTTATCATTAGGCAATACTCATCATCGTCGAATGAACTAACTGTTCCAAAGCCAATACCACTTGTAGGATTATTTTTAATTTTTGTTTTCCAAATGTTTTCGTGGTATCTGGCTTGACCTTTAGTCCATCGGTATGGTACAGAACCTTTAAAGAAAGTATTCTTCACACAAACAGGGAAGTAGCCGAAAGGTAATTCCATTAATTCATTAAAATCTGCCTCCTCAAGGGTTACATCACCTTCATCCCTTGCGGAGGAGGAGCCAGGAAAGAATTTCTGGACTTTCTTTACTTCACCATTCAAGTTGGGGGCCACTTTAACTTCTAACCCAGCAATCCTGCCAGCTGACAGTGGGGTCAGAGAAAGGGCCTCAATCCTTCTACTGAGCTTTTCGTACATTGTCAATTCAGGCTCGTCACTTTTCACCTTTGCAACATCTTCCTCAATGTCACTGTCATCGTCCAAAGTGAGATCGAATTTTGGAGAAGTATTTGTATTCTTATAACGGAGGGAGAAAGCAACACCTCGGTCCTTGGACTCAACATCGGAATCAGATTCCAAATCGATATGAACAGGTGTTGTTCTCCTCTCTGAGGGAATACGGCCTCGACCTCGTGCCCTTAAAGCCATCCTCCCACCTCTTTGAGGTAATGCATTTGGAGGCCTAAGGATAACGATGTCGGAGTCGTCTTCACTACTCAATTGTATCATTTCTTGCTCAATATATTTTCCTTTTTCTTTCATTTGATCGGAACTTTGTCCAATCGACTTCTCCTCGATTCTGATCTCTAGCTTGGAACGGGACGAGGACCCTTTAGGAACAAAGTATGTAGCATCTTCGTAGATCCCGATTTCTTGAATAGAAAATGGTTGCAAATCACCCTTAATCACATGTTCAATGCCATCTCGTTGGTATTTGATGCATTGGTGAAGGGTAGATGGGACCATTCTGTATTCATGAATCCAAGGTCTACCTAAAAGGGCATTAAAGGACGTGGCCGAATCAATTATATGAAACTTAGCTTCAGTTTTCAAGCCTGCTATTACTAAAAGTAAAGTGATTGAACCCAAGGCCCTCTCACCCTGTTCATTGAACCCACGAAGCACCAACCTGTCGGTTGAAAGCTTGCTAGTATCAACTCTGAGGTATGCGAGGGTCTTTATGTTCATTATATTGACCGATGCACCCGGATCAATGAGGACTCTTGATAACTTAAAGTTTCCCACATCTACAGTAATGTAGAGGGGACGATTATGGTCAGCAGTTCTCAAGAGCATATCTTCGTCTGAAAAGGTAACTCCGGGAACCTCCTTGAAGTAAAGTGCCTTATCTTCTGAAGTTGCAGCCAACTGAGTCAAGCAAATCTCGGGGTCGAGAAGTGCTTTAATTAAAGACTCCCTCATTTCTTTGGAAAGAAGGAGGGCGTCGTAGATGCTTAATTTTGCTGGCAACTTCCTAAGATGGGCTAAAACATTGTAATCAACCTTGGGAATGACAGACTCAAAACCCGGAGGAATTAATGGAGAGTCTGACTGTTGAGGGGAATGCGGATTCAGATCTTCGAAGGGAATTTGCTTGCCTTTCTCTTGAGGGGGGAGCCTAGGGGGTAAGACTTTACCGCCACGGAGTTGCACCTGCTCGATATCCTCGGGAGGGCAAATTAGGGCAGTGTCTACACACACCATAGGCGTCGGGTCATCATCTCCCGACAGCGAGTCAGAATCTGAAAGCTCTATCAAGATAGGATTTCCTTGAAAATTGATTTGAGGGAAATCACTTTCTGATAAGGCCTCCGACTCGACCTCTTCTTGAATAGCTGGTTTGGGAGGATCAATTTCTTTAATGTTGAGAGTTTCTTCACAAGAACTTTTATTTAAGACAGGAGAGTCATCAATTTGCATTTCATTCTCATGGCCAATCATCAAGACAGAAGCAGAAGGATGTTTTTTATTCATCTTCTGACCCTTTGCCTTTGATGGGGCAAAGTAAAAGTCAGATAACAAAAGAGGGGAAAGGGTCTTAACACCCCCATCCGCCATCCTAATACATCTCTCATCTACACACTTCCTCTCTACAAAATCAACTTCTTTTTCTTTAAAACATTTGGCAGTAGTTCCTGTGACTACTGGAGAGGAAGGTGGCTCAACATCCTCCTGCGAAGCGTCCAGGTCAACCTCCCACACCGGATCCTGGGCTATCGTAGTTAGCTGTTGAGAAAGACGAAAAGACTTGTTAATCGACTTTTTAAGTGCCCGGGACAAAGCGACGTCCCAACCATCTTCAATAAAACAAGGAAGGTTAAGAGAGTTACCTGAAATGGTCTTAATGGAAGCTTTTTCTGGATCAACCAAGTATTCCTTAGGAATTATGATGTTACCTTGGGTGTAGTTCCTCTCAAGCCAGTCTTTGAACACAACACAGTCTTCTAGAGGGTGACTAAGCATCCGGTGGTATGGACAGTACTTGGGATCATCTTTCTTACTTTCATCCTCAGGCCTCCTAGCCTCTGGCAACTGAAAATCTGGTTTCTTTAATAGACTCCTGAAAATCTTCTTAACTGACTCCCTTTTAAATGGATATGGTTTTGCCAATCTCTCTCTAAAAGGTACAGGGTCTCTGGTGTACTGAGGAGTAACCTGGAAAGGCTGTCTCTGAACTGGCTGTGGTGGCGGTGGTGGAGGAGCACTAGGCTGACTGACCATTGGCCTCTTTCCTTTGTCAACTGCTGACACTACCGCCTTTTTCTCAAATGTCTTAACCAATCTAGGACCCTTCTTATCTTCAGACTGCTCCCGTAGGAATGGCATCCTATGAGCCTCTTCCTGCAAATTGCTAGCCTTATTAAGAAGCTTCTCAAAAGTTTTAATAGTGAAACCCTTCAGGAGAAAAGCAACAGGGCCGTGAATGTTCTTAAGAAGTATTTCCACTGCATGTTGCTCTTGCAACTGGGGTTCACACTTCATCGAGAGGTTTCGCCACCTCAAGATGTACTCAACCAGAGACTCTCCCGGCTTTTGCTTTTCAACAACCAAATCGCCCACAGTGGTTCGTTGTTGTGCTCCAGAAAATCTTTTGAGGAAAAGGTTTTCTAAATCACAGAAAGTTCTTACTGAACCATTGGGCAGATCTGCGTACCACTCGAAAGCAATGCCGGATAAGCTACTTACAAATTGGCGAAAGAGTAGAGCATCAGACCCTCCCGCATTGCAACAACTTGCTCTGAAGTGGGCCAAATGCTGTCTCGGGTTTTCAACTCCAGTGAAAATCTTAAAAGTTGGTGGCACAAAGCCCTTTGGGTAGGGAACTGAATCATATTCTTCGGGGTATGGTCTACCCTTTGGAATAGATGCAGTTTCTTGTGAAAAGGCTAAGGCCTCCCTTACCTGGTCCTCGATCAGTTGCTTAATATCCTTCTGAGGCAAAGTTGGAGGAACAGGGAGAGCTGTAGGTGGGGCTGGAGATGTCTCTAATAGGCAAGGAGGGATCACTGGTGCTGACTCGGGAGGCTTGGGATTGGATTCTGTCTTCTTAACTCTTTCCACAATCTCTCGAGCTGTTTGCTGAATTCTGAGTGAGTCCTGCTCTGACTTGTCGAATCTTTCTTGCATCTCCTTAACTTGTAACATCATGTTTTTCAGCTGATTCTCCAGATTTTTTATATACTCCTCATCCTTGGTCCTCACAGACTCATCTGAATCGGACCCAACAACGTGTGAATCATCGTCTTTGGTAGGCCTACGTTTGCTAGGTTCAGCCTCTTTGCTGGATCCTCTAGTTTCGACCATGGAGACGCTACCAACATGATCATCTGTGTCTCCTAGGAGGTCATCCAGGTCTGGATCAAAGGTTGCTACCTCTTCCTTCTTGTACAGAATGTTTCTTATTTCTTGTACTACCTCCCCAATTGGTCTGTCCCCAATAGACTCAGGATCGAGGGGTAAGTACCCTTTGTAAGCAGCTATGTCAAAGAGTTCTTCCTTCTCTAGCGTATAAATTATCTCAGTAAGCTTCGGATTAGGATCTAATTTTGGCTCTGTGGTTGGCTCTTCTTCTTCTAAATTGAGATCCAGGTCAATTCCCTCCTCCTCGACTGTCCCAAAATCGGTAGTCAGAAGAGTGGCGTTCTCTACAAGGAGAGGGGCACGTACCTCAGGAGGTGAAGCAGGAGCTTGTAGGGAAATAGCTCCTACATCTGGTAAGGTAAGGTCCTCGGACTCCGGTGTAGGAAGCCTAGGAATGACACATAGATCAGTGCAATCAGCAACTGGACCATCAACCGGAATTACTGCTAAATCAGGAGTAGGACTTGCTCTAGTAACACCATCCACTACAACAACGGAAGTGCTAGGTTGAATGCCCCTCAACTCAGTCAAAACTGGAGAAGGTGTTGTTGTAACCCGTTGGAGTTGGAGAATGAACTTAGGAGTTCTTGGAGGTGGTGGTAAGTTCTCCAACTTGGTCCTTTTAGGAACATATTTCTTCTCAGGAGACTTGGGCCTCTTTCCCTTAACATCCAAATGTTTTAGCGCTTCATTTTCCTTAGGGTTAACAATCATTGAGGCCAACCTCACAGGTTTGGGAGGGGGTACCGGGGGTCTACCATGAGGATGGCGGCCTCTCTCGGACCCAGTCAACACAATACCCTCCGTTTTGGAAGAAGGAGGGCGTGGCGCCCAGTGATATCCATCCACTAGCACCGAAGTAGCAGGCTGTCTAACATATTTCTTGTTTCTCCTAACATGTTGTGGAGTTAGGTTCTTAGCCTCAGATGCCTCTTCTTTCAACACTTCCTTCTGGAAGCGATGGGAGATCACTCCCTTCAGCTGACTCAAATACTGCTCTTTGGTCTGTCCAGATTGTGCAGCACAGGTGTGAATTATATTCCTTAGTGCTCTAGTCTTCTGCAGATGTTTCTCTTTTGAAGTTTTCTTAGTCGAGTAGTCGACTGGGCATGGTGGGGAACGGGCTATCCTAGATACCCTCTCCTCCCCTTGAGCAGAAGCTAAGGGGAAAAAGCGACTCCCTTTCAGAAGGGGAGAGGATGCAGGAATAGGTAGTTCCTCACCAGCCTCAGGCTCTACCTGAGCTAAGGTCTTAAAAGGCACAATCCTTTTGGCCTTGGAGATCCTCTTTCTAAGTCTCCTTAAGTAATTCTTCTTCTGATTCTTAGTTGCAAAGGTAAGCCCAGAACAAGACCCTTTTTCAAAAACAGATTTGACCTCAGTAGGGATCTCAACAACTGACTCAGGCAACTTTGGTGTCTCAATCTTAACAGGTGCAACAGAAGTAGCTCCCACAATCAACTCAAGCTCAGGGGTGGGATTCTTGGTGGCATCCAACTTGACTACCTCTTGTCCATCCATGTAAAACTCAAGAGTGTCAAAGCCTAATCCAAAAACAACAGTTCTCCCTAGGTCATTCACAGTCGAAGAGAGCTCACGGTCAAAGGTAAAGATCAACTTGCCAGCCATCGGATATTTTCTGAAAATTAAAGAATGGTTTGAAATTAGATTTCTTGAAGAAGAAGTGTTTGTCATTTTAAAACTTAAAGCTTGTAGGATAATCCCAACCTCCCAACACATATTGAATGGTAGAAAAATTCAACACATGTTAGGGAGATAAAGAGACTAAGTACATGCCAAAAAAAAAAAATCAACATATGTTAACCCACACAATAATCTTATGAGGTAACATATGAGGTTTTGGAGTAAAAGGGTTTTGGATTTTGTTTTGTTTGGTTTTTTTTTTTGTTGAAAGAATTTGAAGTTTGAATGATTTGAGACGGATTCTTCTTATAAGATCCAAAATGCAACGGACAGAGTTTCCCCTTGCCCGAAGGCTTATGGAACTATAAGAAAATCCCTAGTAAATTCAATGGTTTAGCCTCTTTATTCTTGAAAGTCGGAATGGTAAAGAGGTTAAGACTAGTGTATCTCAAATCTTCAAAAGTCTTTTCCTTTCAATTTCAAAAGAGGTATTTTGAAAGCGGCATTATTAACATATATATATTTTTTTAACGAACATTTGGAGGTAGAACCTCTCTCTTGATGTTTTAAGTTATTCTAGATGTTGGCCACACTCACCCAAGGGGGAAATGGATTGAGAGGCCAACGGAAGAAAGGTAGTTAAGACTACCGATGAAACAAAATTTCATTCTTATTAAAGATAGAGAGAGAGATTGGTCCCACCGGGCGTGCCATTTTTTTGTTGGTGGAATTTTGAAAACATGTTTCGAAAAGATTAGTTTTCTTTGGGGATTTTAAGATTAAGGTTGAGTTCTAATTCTAAGGTCGAATCAACTCGTTAGAAAGAATATATCACCCCGGGGGATGAAGATAAACTTTCATAATGGTGTTCAGGCTTAGAATTATGTAAACACATCTTGAATATTATGATCGGGTTCTAAAGAGAACTTCATATGGCCCCGAGGGAACAAAGTAGAGTTCAACTAAGTACCCAATTACAATATCCAAGAAGTATGATCGTCGCATTCACATCCAAAGCCTTATCGAAGAAGGATGTATCTCCCCAAAGGGAAATGACACCATTCTACGATAATTCTTCTAATGCAACGACGACGATCATTCTTTAACTTTTCCCAAAGAAATCTAGTGAAATTTTAAAATCAATTTTAAAATCAGGTGTGTGGGGTTCCAAATCTCCTACGAGCGCAAGCCCTCGTAGTTAATTACATCGTAGGGAGACAAAGTCCCCTACGAAAACTCTCGATTAGAATAAGAACGAAATTTTTTAGATTTTCTAGGAGTGATATCAAAGAATAAATAGAATTATTGGAAAAGATCAAGAGGGAATGGATCAAAATTGAGCAGTTATTAACAGATTCAAAGGAAGAGAGGTAGGGGACACTTTGAGATTCCAGAACTATCCGGAAGTGTCCCAACTTAATCTAAGTGTTGGGCTTTATGTTTTAGGATTGAAATGAAGCTTTAATTAGAGTTAAGTATTTTATTAGAAATTTGGGACTATATTCCCGAAATTTGGGGTCTTATAATCAAAGATCTGCCCCGGATCCTAAATCTATTTTGGACACTGGACCACAGTCGTCCGATCCTAACTAATGCAGTGCAAGGTCTGGACTTACCCCGGCCTGGATTGGGGAGCCAGCTAACCACCTAATCGATTTAAAATACATGAATCCGGTCTTTTTATGAAAGAATGGTAGGGACATTGTAATTAAAGTTTTGGAGAGTTGGGGCCGACATCTAGAGACTCTCCTAATTGGCCCCTTTAACTTATGTTGGGTGATAAAATGCTAAACTGATGCAATTAAAATTTTGACACTCTTAATTTGTATCTAATGCAATGCATGCTAGTTAACAACTTTCAAATCAAATATGCTTGAAATTTTAAAAACAGGCTTATAAAATAATTTTTTAGAAGACTGGACTTCCCCAGGTCCGGCACCTCGTCCTCATAGGTCAGACTATCCGGACTCTACCCGCAGGCGGGGAAGGGTCTAAAACAAGGAAAGAAGAATGCAAAAATATGCATGCGACCCCAGGGTCGATCCCCGGCTAATTCCCTAGATTCGTTATCTTTCTATGTTGTTTAGACTCACTAAAATTTTAGACTTTTAAAATTATGAGTAGAAAAGTTTCACACCCTCACGAGCCTCACGTATCCAGGCGAAAACAAAGAGCGGCATGCAATCGCCAAAAAACTAGTAAAAACAAGTAATCCTAGAGGCAATCAAATCATCACATCAAATATAAATTAATTAATAAATGTCCATAGGCAGAATTGCCTTGCTTATTACAAACCAGAATATTGCAGAAAGTAAAGTGGCCGGGCACCACTGACAACAACCCGGATTCTAAACCTAGTAACGACGCAAGTTATTTTGAGTGGGATACTCTCAATCTTCAAATCTTCGAATCTTCAATTTCATTCTTCTTTGGACTCCTTTTCTTCAATCTTCTTGGAATCCTCGTAGTAGATTACCCAAATGGATAAGAGGGCACTTCCCTCTAAGGGGAAGGCCACTCCTTCCTCTTTGGGTAAGGAAAAGGTATGATCCAAATTTGGATTTCCAAATGGAAAAGGAGTGTTCCCTAAAAGGGTATCCTTTCCTCTTTGGAATCCAAGCTTTGGATCTATGTATCCCAACTCAAAATTAACTTTCACAACACTTGACAATTACACAAATTACATTGATATCAAAATAAAAGATCTAGACTCACCTGCAAGGTTATCCTAAGCAATTAATATAAATAAAGCAGTTATTCCCAAGCAGTTATATATGAGCAGAAAAGAAAGTAAACACACTGGCCACGTTCTTTTTATGATTTGGGGGCTTTAGCAGCTGAAGCACCTGTGCAAAGAGTTTATAATATTTGTGCATTTTTTTATGATTTGCCCCCTTTTTATATTGCCCTGCATGAGCGTGGCCACCTGCAGAAAACTGTGTCAACATCCAGATCGTACCTAACCTAAGGGTAATCTAGTCGCCAAACACATCAATCCATCCACAAAGTACAGAAAAAGTAAGCAGACATAGCAAAGCAATTTCATCCACAACATGCAGTGAAAACTACGAAAAATCCGGCACACAGCAGTAAAGTAAACACCGGCCTAACCTAGATCTAGAGTTGGTTGTCCTAGCACAACATCTAAAGTGTGTGTGAAAGGTAGTGTGGCGGGGGTATATCCTAAGTTGGGTGATTAATTAAAGTTATCTAAAAGTCTGAGTTTGTTAAGGCTTAAAAGGGTATTTAGATTAAAATTTAAGTATTAGTAGATTAAGAATTTTAATTAAACATATTTTAAAAGTTAATTGATTACTACCTTTGTTTCACACCGAGGCCGTGAAGTTTATTTCACCTTCCTTGGGGCTAAGCTAATAGCCTCGTAGGCCTGGGTTACCCAGTAGCAATCGGGGTTGATTAAGTTATTTAAATTGGTTGGAATTAAAAGAGTGGATTAATATTAAAATGAGTTAATTACTGATTTTTAAAGTTGATTAATTTAAGTTTGCCATTAATTGATTCGTGGCGTTGTGCCACCAGGCTCGAGGAACCAGCCTCCTTAGGACACTTAGCCCCGCAGCCCGGAGTAGTCCAGCCGATAAACCAAATTAATGTAATTGAATTAGAGACTTTTAAAAATGTTAAATAATTAAAAGGTTAATCCATTTTAAGGTTTGACACCCTTTAGAATCCATTCGTGGCGTTGTGCCACCAGGCTCGAGGAACCAGCCTCCTTAGGACACTTAGCCCCGCAGCCCGGAGTAGTCCAGCCAATAAACTTCAACTTTAGGGTGGTTGTTGTGTTTTAAAGGATTTGTTAAGTGTTTTGGACATTAAACCAATATTTTCTGAATTTTAGAATGATTATGAGTTTTATGAATTTTTGAATATTTTAATGATTTAATTAAGGGGTTGAAAAATTGACTTTTTGATTAAGACCAAATTCTGAAATGTTTGTATTTTATTAAAATACTAGACCTTACTACGATCAGTTAGAAGGTAGGTACGTTAAAATCGGATTTTTCTACATTTTATTACAAAGGTTTGAAGTTTTGAACTAGTTTTGACTTAAAGTTGACCGATTTGTTGACTGTTTAAAATATTGCAAATTCCTGGAATTTAATATTTTTAATAAATACTAGACATCAATATGAGTTGAATGCAAGTGAGTTTGGGTAATTTGGATTTTTCTAGAATTAGTTATGGATTATTGAAGTTTGGGCATTTTAATGAGTTTTGGGAATTTCTTAATTAGAAGGCCTCTTTTGTGATTTTGCTTCAAACAAGTTCCCAACTTCTTGAAAACACCTCCAAAGGTCAGAAATAACCTAAGGAGGGATCCCCAAGTGTTTGGGAAATTTTTGGATTTTTATATTATTATTAATTAATTATCTTAATTACATATTGGTTTTCACTTAAAATTAAATTAGGGTTTAAATTGCTGTCAAATCAAAGGGCTTTTAATTATCACAGATTAAGGACTGAATTCTGGTCAGTTTGAGGGTTTACATGTAATTTTTGGATTTAAATTGGATTTATTACAATTTTTAGAAGTTTTAAAGGCTTAATTAAGGGTTTAAGAATTAGAAAACTAATTAGGGGACCTAATGACCTCAAAAATTAGTGAAAATTTCTCTAGGGGCTGAGGATGTCACTAAGTTCAAATGTTCAAAGTTTCAACTAAAGAGGAGGTGAATCCTAATTATTGAAATTTTTCTAAGTTTTCTATACATGAGTCCTTAATTATTGTCCTTAAATATGTCACTAGTTTTGATGGACTTGAATCAATGTTTGAACTAACCCTCATACTCAATACATAAGGCATGCATGAGTCACATAAACACATTCAACACCTAAATCTAGGAGAGCCTTAGACTAAGTGGTGTGTGCACCTTAAACATGCAATTAACTAATTAACATAATTAAGACAAAATTAGTGAATAATCAAGGAATGATTATTCACTAATCATCCCCTTCATTTCTATTCAAACATGCTTAATCAACATTTAAGATCTCAAATGACTCTTAAACACTTAAGGATTTACATATATATATATAAAATTTCAAAATATATATTAAAATACATAAATATAAATGAATTTATATATATAAATAGAAATATATATATTATAAAATGATTAAATATATTATCAAAATACATGTTAATGGGTTGAAGGATCCACTGATCTCCATAGAAGTTTGGAAATAATAAAATATATTTCTTGTATTTTTTTAAATACTTAATATTTAATTAAATATAAAGAAAGGATGAAAATACTCCAATAATTCAAAATACCTTCAAAACCTATTCAAATAATACTGAAAATTTTTCTGGAGACCAGCCATGCATTCAACAACATGCATGCCAAATTTCAGATAAAAATAATTTATATATAATTAATTAAAAATGAAATACATATTTTTGTATTTCTTAAATTACCAGTAAAATAATAGTCAAAATAAACTGATTTTATTTTTAAAATAAACTAGATGAAATTCTGAAAAGTTTGATATATTATACTTAATTTTTGGTTATATATTTGATTTACTATGATTTATTTAAGTTTCAGCAATTAAAACTAATTAAAACTCATTATTTTTTAATTAAATGGCGGCGGTCAGACACGCGGCGCGCTAGGATTGGCGGGATCGAAACCGCGCGGCGGCGGGGACACGCGTCGGCCGCTGGCCGTTTCACGCGGTTTTCACTTAACCACGTCAGCGGCGCGTAACAGCCGTTGGATTAACCGCGGGTTCGATCCAACGGCTGAGATCAGATCCCGCGGTCTGATCTCACCAGGAGAGGATCAGACGGCGGAGATTCGATCCCGCTATTCCGAATAGACGACCTAGATCTCGCCGGACGACTGATCGAACGAGAGATCGAATGCGCGGTCGGATCAAACCGCGGAAAGGCTCGATCTGGACCGTTGATCGAACGACCAACGGTCCAGAAAACGTACACTCGCCGGAGACCGTGAGTGACGCCCTAGAAAACATATTTCGCTTCGTTCTCTCGATCGGATCAATCATTTCACTTAAAATTTTAAACATGGATTAAGGACATGAACAGAAATCATGGGGAATAGTTTGTTTTAGCTAAAACCCTAAAAGCGTAAAGCTATTTAGACCTAACTAATGTGACCTAGATCTAGGGTTTTAGGGAGTTATACCGTTAGATCTTCGAAATTTCTGGATGGTTGAGCTTGTAGATTGTCCAAGTGAAGATTCCCAGCGAAAATCCAAGCTCGAACGCGTCTGGATCGGCTGCTATGGGCTTGAGACGGTCTAGGTGGTGGTTTCGCCGGAGAACTCGCCGCCGGTGACGTGCAACCACCTGGGTTTTGTAGTGGGAAGGTAGAGGAGGCCCTGGAGATTCAAAACGAACTAAGAGTTCGATCTGGGAGGCTAGGGTTAGTGAGAGAGGCTGCTTTGATCAATCATCCTCAAAAGTTGCCTTTCTCCCTATTCAAACGAGCTGGGCTAGATTGGATGGCTAGGATCGATGCAGGGGCTCTCCAGATGATGCCACCTGTCCCTGGAAAGCTGGAAGGCTGCGGAAAGGGCTGGACAAGCCAAGCTTCTATTGGGTGGACTTGGGATGAGTGAGAGGGAACATTGCCTAAATAGCCTAAGCCAGGCCCTTGGAGCAGCTTAAGACAGGATTAGTTAGGGAAATAAAGCAAAAGGAGACTTTTAGGCATGTGATATAAGGAGGAAATAGGGCTTTGACCATGAAAATAGGGTTTAAGGGGGGAATTGACCACTTTGACCGGTCAACTGGTCAATGGGTGCTGATGTGGCATGAAGGGAAATAGGGGCAGCCAATGGGAGAGCTTCCAAGCCTAATCTCACACTCCTTGAAGTTAAATAGAAGGTTTGACCAATTCAAGGAGGGATTTAGGGCTTTGTTGACTTGGTTTGACCAGTCAACCAGGTCGAGGTTAGTGATGTGGCACTTAAGGAGGGAGAGGGATATTTGAAATGGTTCAATCAAGGGTCAAAGGTCAAAGTCAAGGCTAGAAAGGATGGGAGCAAATGCCACCACAATTTTGACCAAGGATTTAGGGTTGACTTGGTCAAACCAAGTTGGGTTGAGCTCAAAATAGGTTTAGAAATGTTCAAGGCTTTGAATGGAATGATTTTAAGAGTTTGAAGATATTGATGTGGTTAAACGGGTTGGAATGGTTCATTTGAAACCTTAAGGGTTCATTGGGTCAAACCATGTTGACTGGGTCAACTAGGTTGACCCAATGGGTGAGGCTGGGCTGGATAAATTCAAGATGATGTTTGGAAGCCATTGGAGGTGGTCTCCAAGTCTAGAGAGGTCAATTGGGTCAAAACCCCTATTTGAACCCTTAAGGGTCTTCTTGGGTCAACCCAGTTGACTTGGTCAATCGAATTGACCTAGGAGCTGGGATTGGATTCAACAGGTTTAAAATGATATTTGAAACTTGCTGCAAGTGATTGCATTCAATTTGGAGTTCATTTGGTTTAAAAAAGCATGTTTGAGCCCCACAGGGGTATTTTGGTCACTTTGGGCTCATGACCACTAAGGGCTAAAATGAGTCCAGAAAGTTTCAGTTTACTGCTCAACATATCAAGATTAATGGTCTGGAATTGATTAGAAGCTTTGGTGAAAGTTCTAAGGTCAAAATCTTCAAGGCCAAAGGTCCAGTGGCATAGGCTGTAAATATTTGAAGGTTTTACAGCCTTTGGATTTTGATTTAGACTCTGGGGCTAGAGACCTCAGAATGGGCTCAAATTTGAGGGGTAACCTCTAGAGACATGTCCTATCACTTTGCAAGTGGTAGACTTTGAATCAGAGGTCATTAAACTGGGTTTCAAAGTATTTGAAAATTCAATGAAAAAGGTCTTTAGGACAGGGCCCTAAGGCTTAGGATTTGGGTTTGGATTTCTGGATTTGGAATGGATTTTAAGTTTGAAAGATTAACATTGAAGTATTCAAATCATTAACAATCATGTGGTGATTGTTAATGAATGGATAGGGTCAAAGTTAGATCAAGGGTAGGCTCAAAGTCAAAGTTGAAGTTTGAATTGTCAAGTAGATTGGATCAAGGTTTGGATGTGGTTGAAGCTTAGATTAATTAGAATTTGGATTGAATGAAGTTTGAGATTTGAATTGATCAAAAGTAGGAATTGATTTGATGTTAAAGTTGATCAAAGGTATGGGATTAATTTGAGGTTAGAATGGATCAAAGGGATGGGATTGATTTGAAGTCTGGATTGATCCTAGGATCTAGAGGAGTCCTAGGATTTGGATATGGAAGAATCCTAAGCTCTAGAGTAGGCCCTAAGGTTTTGGCTCTAGAAGGATCCTAAGGTCTAGAATAGGCCCTAAGGTCTGGCTTTAGGAAGGATCCTAAGGTCTAGAATAGGCCCTAAGGGCTGGCTTTAGGAAAGGATCTGGATTCTGGAAGGGTTTTAGTGACCTCATACAAAAATGAGGTCAACACCTATGTCAATGGATTTTGAATTTGTAAATGAAAAATGAAAGCATGTATTAACTAAATACAAAAATTATTGCAAGAAATTAAGGCTGAGGGGAAATAACTCAATAGATAAATTTAGAAGCTTTATGCACTTTTAAGTTTCAAGAAAACTTACCTGGTCACCGGAGCTAGTCGACGGTGACTCCGGCCGTAGCACCCCGTTTAGAAGAAACGGGGCAACTGAAGCTCTTGGCTCATTCTCCAATCAGCTCCACCAGTACCTCGCAAAAAGGCGAAGAGAGAAGACGGTGTCAGAATATCATGCTTGAAAATATAAGAGATATTATGAATTGATTTGTGAGTAAATATATGGAGCATTGAAATTGAAACATCTAAATTCTATCCATAGAACCATCTATTCAAAATCTGTGAATCATGGAAAATATTATTAGCCAAAAAGCAACATTCTCAATCAATGATAACTTAAGGCAATTAACTTAAAAGAACAATTTATATATCATTCAAATATAAGAAACAACATCCTGTAAGAGGGTCAATGGTATTGCATGCATCTATTAACTTGCTTGAATTGGCCATTTTTTTTTAAATGATTTAATATCCTTTACGGGATAAGGACCATCAATGAGATTTGATGGCTTTACTAAGCAAAGTTCAGGTATTATTCTGTTTACTCCTCTGCTTGTCAATACATTAATGATATCTGAAAAGCAATCATCAGCATCAGCTTGGTGTAGCATAAGCATATCGTTCTCACTGCTGTAAAAGCCTAGGAAAATGCGCAAAAGATTATACACCTGTAGACAACAAATAACATTCCCAACTAGTGTTGCTAAAGGTGCAGAACAATCAGATGCAGTTTTGTCTACAATATTTAAAATAGATGAGAAGTTAACAGGGCATTTTCCAGTTAAAACAGGTTCGGATATAAGCTTCTTCCATGGAATCTTTTCAATCAGAAAAGCAGTAACAAAGAAAACGGTTAAAGTAAGCCGGCACATGAACAGGGGCCAGTTTTTTTTATACTTTGAACTAAACCAAAATCCATATCTTAACAGTAAGCCATACTTCATCAAGTTCTCAATAATTAGCCTGTTATTTACTACCATAAGAACAACTATGCAGAGATTGAAAAGACCTACATGGCTCTGCTTAAAAGAAGTAGTAGGAGAACTCAACGGACTCTCCTTCACTTTATTATGCGCCAAAGCTGAAGCCCTATAGACATTCTTAGCCGGCAAAGGTCCATCCCCTTTCCCAGACTCATATATCTTACTTATGAATATTCATGATATGAGCATATATGCTGAATTTCAGAACCCTTAAATTTCATATCGGTTCGAATTATGACCATAAACCATAAAACATAAAGCTTATGCCACAAACCTCTAATGGAAGGACATGAACATCACCATCTACCTTTAAAGAAAAATTCTTACAGACTTCTATAAAAGAGAATTTTCAACAACCTTCATTGTCAAACGTCAAGTGTAGTATCAAAATACAATCGTACATATAATCCTTTCAACATTCACATATGGAGCAATACATATCATCTTTTTGCAGGTTTATAGAGGGCAAAAGTAACATACTTGGACTGAAACCTATGTGTATAGCCAAGAGGGACCGCAGAATTTAATTTTTGTATCAGGTAGAGAAAACTCTCAAATGATCCTATGGGTCTCATATAAGATCAATACAAGATCTACATCTATAATATCCAAACTTTTGACAACGTTCAATCAATACAAAAGCAAAGGAAATCAATCAGATTTAAAAGAAATTCAAGACTAAACCCAAATCTAAGTGATAAAAAAAAATATTATATGGAAATTACTAAACCCAGCTATGAACAGTTCAAACAAATCACAAGCCGTAGCAGTAAAATTCACTAAATTCGATTAATAGATATTAAAGATGAGCAGAGAAATAGCTACTCTAGCATCGTGTTGTATTACAATGATCACAACAGATGACAACAGCAAAGATAATTTCCACATCAGTCACAATGAACATCAAGTTTTTACAAAATAGAATGAGCCACCAATCCTTCATTAAACCCAATGCATATTCTTCAAAAATACCAATTCAAGCTACAGGTTATGTATGAAGGGATAAGATGCTAACAATTACAAGTTTAAAGTATCAAGTATCATCATCAAACTTTAAGGCCATCAAGGGGTAGACTTCTTGATACAGGTAAAATAATTGACTAGCTTCATTTGTTAATTCAACATCAAAGATATTTGTATCTCTTAAGCTCTCATGACATGGTTTTGATCCTTCTCCATTACCAACATTTAAATTCAATGCAACTAAGAGAAGTATAACTCAAGGTGAGAATTTATATGTACATACATATATACCTAATGGATAAAAAAAAATGATAGAATAAATCTGTAACAAATTCTCCAATCGTCATGGCTAAAATGGTGCAGAAGCATGAAGTGAGTAAAGTTGTAGAAGATAACCTCTATGTTTCATGCCGAACTTGTAAATTTTCCATTGAATAAATAGAGCTTTTAAGAATGATGAGAAGAAGAAAAAAATCAAAGGCTCAGAATTCTATTACTTCCCCAATACACCACTAATTTTCATATACTGTCAAGAACGAACTTATAAGAAAACCATGTTCCATCTTTAAGATTTGAAGAAGAGGAATATATATTAACAAACTAACTAATAATCACTTGAAAGGGAAAAATTCAACATTTCTCATTTCTATGAGAACAAATTTAGTAAGTATTTCTGTGAAAGAGAATGAATATCAGCATTTATAAGATCCAAAAAAAAAAATCCAGCAAGTATATCCATGAAAGAGGAGGTTCCAGCAAGTATATCCATGAAAGAGGAAGAATTTCAATATTGACTTCTATGCAAATGAAGGGATTTCAAGATCTTGTAACCCATCAAATTTGTATTTGCATCTAAGAATAAAATATAAAGTGATATATGAAATCTTTCGATTTAATCAAAACCTCTGAATGTACACTTATTGTTGGAATATGACTACGCATAATACATCTTCCACTTGTTCATGATTCTTGGAATATAAGCATCCCACATATTCTCTACAACAAATGGCATATCAACATATGATTCATTAAGATATAAGAGGGCCATTATCTCTGTCTTTAAAAGACAAAAAGCTGACGGAAATAAGGCAATGGTATTCCAATTTCTCAAACCCACCGATGGAACAACATACCAAAATCATTAAGGTCACCTCAAGAGAATTCCAGCATGACCAAAGCACCTTATGTATGACTTACGAGTGCTCATAATTAAAGCATAAAACACACGGAATGCTCTCCGGCATTTACACCATATGCCATCAAGCATATAAAGGGACCTTTCCAACCCAAACTCATAGATCTCATTAAACATGAAATGTGTATAAAATGTCATTTCTTCTTAGACAAATCCAGCAATTCT
The DNA here is from genome assembly GCA_022539455.1 of Dendrobium nobile. NCBI lineage: Eukaryota > Viridiplantae > Streptophyta > Magnoliopsida > Asparagales > Orchidaceae > Dendrobium > Dendrobium nobile. Next base: position 46,433,347 of record CM039721.1, read on the forward strand.
CTTTTCCCAATCTCTCAAAGGATCACTATGGAGAAGAAATTCAGTACAGTCCAACATGATCCCCGTGGAACCCTTAGTCGGGATCCAAATTAATTTCACAGATATGCTATCTTTTCGTTTATCAAATAGATACATGGTAAGGAGTTAGTGCTTGTGAAATCCTTCGATAAAAAGAAAAAAGACATTTCATCAAGACAGACCTCATAGAGATTGTTATAGAAAAAAGGTTGGTGTAAAAATATCTACCTGGTCTGAGTTTTTTTTTTTTTTTTTTTGATTGGAGATAACAAACATTGCTAAGGCCTCTAATATCATGTAAAAGATACAGAAATCTCCCCAAATTTATAAATCCACAAGCTAATTCATCACAGAGAGAAGATTAAGAACTTATGGAGAATGAAAATCTCATGCCATGACAGAGTACACTACACCCAACGATGATCATGGAGATTATTAATTTTTAAGTATAAGATGATGAAGACTGACACAAGAAGTCAAATACAAACCCAAGAAATAAAGAAACAGTAATGTACCCATTTTGCCACCAAAACAAGAAGTCTTATGTTGAATAAATGTAAGTGTCGTTCTAGTAGCAAATATACAATTTATCTATAAATTCTAACAAATTTCTTGGTGAGGACCTGTAGAGAATAACATTTCATAGTGTAAGCATAAACTTCGCATCAGATGAAAATCCAGAAAGCTGTTTTCCTCTAGTAGAATAAGATAGAGAATAACACAAGAATTCAGACATAAATCCAAAGGACAAAGCCAAAACGTTATGACCGTTCACTATCATAAGAAAATTTATCCCTAACACCATGAACATTCAAATCTGTAAACCAATCCATCACGCTTTCTTATTCAGTCTTGGGATGGAAACAAACTCTTGAAAGACAAATCCACACACATAAGAGTTCAGTCATATTATAGTTAAAGGAAAATACTAAATTAAGAAATAATAATAATAATAATAATAACAAGCAAATAAAAAGAACATCAAGAAGAAAAAGTTTAAATCTCTTCCATCTCTTTCATAAAATCTCATGAAAACTTATTTAAAGTTACAGATGAATACAGAACCTCAACTCATAAATCGATGACAGCCATCTGGATTCAAACAGAGGAAATCTAAGGAACTAAAATGAAAAAGAAGAAATTACCGTAGTCAATCACGCCAAAAGTCCCTTCCATCTGCCATTGCTCCATCAGTACATCAATGGCTTCCATCTCTGCATGTCTGGTTGCATTCCTTGCCTCAGAAGTTCGGTTGCTCCCAAAGGCTATCACCATGACATTCTCCAACGGGAACTGACATGGTCTTAATCCCTGAAATCTTCACAGCCAGCGAGCTCCAGTTGTTGCTTCCGATCAAAATGTAGTAACTTCCGATCCGACGGGAAGGCAAATTCATCAAAGGAGCGAAGTCGAACAGCCACGAAGGAGCTGAAGAAGCAACCGTGCAATCTCTACAACTCCTGTGAAGCAACAAAGCCGAATAGCATCATTAAAAGAGAAGATCCAAGGCAAAACCCTAGACCGCTCTCCTCTATGGCCGGCCCTAACAATCGGTATCAACAGGAAAAAAAAATCTGATCGTGAGAGGGAGCCCGTCGATCTAATCCCGTGTCCCCAACCCTAATAGCCTTCTTAAACATAAATCCAAAAAGAAAATCACCAATTGTCAATCTTACCCCTAGAGAGACCCTTGATCTAAGGGTTGGGAAGAGGGCTTTATTCCCTTTCTTTGATCTTGAGGACAATGACAAATATTAAAGTCATGATTAAGACATTGGGATGAAATAATTGAATCACATAAGCCAAATTAATTAAGTATTAGATTCACACAAATTTGATTTAAAGTATTCGAGTTAATAATGTCATTTTGATTCATGTCGAGCCGATCAAAGCCGTTGAAAATAAAATTTCATCAAAATTAATTTAAATCATCTCAAATGTGCTTGATTAAATTTGAGTGACCTCATACAAAAATGAGGTCAACAAATGGACCCCCAATATGTGTAATAGAATGAAGTTCTATTACACATATTGGAGTTGACCGAGCTTAAAGATTAAGTATGGAATTTTAATCCTAAGGGGCTGAAAAATTCATCCCTAGGGAATCAAGATTTAAATTGATTAGGGTAGTACCACGGAGGGCATGTTCTACCACTAATTATCAAGTCAAATGCTAGGGTGGTGCCACGAAGGGCATACTCCACCACTAGCGAATTGAATTAGGATGGTGCCACGAAGGGCATACTCCATCACTAATCACTTAAATTAAATGCTAGGGTCATGCCACGAAGGACATGTTCCACCACTAGCGGATTGAATTAGGATGGTGCCACGAAGGGCATACTCCATCACTAATCACTTAAATCAAATGCTAGGGTCATGCCACGAAGGACATGTTCCACCACTAGCGGATTGAATTAGGATGGTGCCACAAAGGGCATGCTCCATCACTAATCACTTAAATCAAATGCTAGGGTCATGCCACGAAGGACATGTTCCACCACTAGCGGATTGAATTAGGATGGTGCCACAAAGGGCATGCTCCATCACTAATCACTTAAATCAAATGCTAGGGTCATGCCACGAAGGACATGTTCCACCACTAGCGGATTGAATTAGGATGGTGCCACAAAGGGCATACTCCATCACTAATCACTTAAATCAAATGTTAGGGTGGCGCCACGAAGGGCACGCTCCACCACTAACGGGTACGAATTAGGATGGCGCCACAAAGGGCACGCTCCATCACTAATCGTTCAACTCAAATGTTAGGGTGGCGCCACGAAGGGCACGCTCCACCACTAACGGGTACGAATTAGGGTGGCGCCACGAAGGGCATGCTCCACCAGTAATCATTCAACTCAAATGTTAGGGTGGCGCCACGAAGGGCACCCTCCACCACTAATGGGTACGAATTAGGATGGCGCCACAAAGGGCACGCTCCACCACTAATCGTTCAACTCAAATGTTAGGGTGGCGCCACGAAGGGCATGCTCCACCACTAACGGGTACGAATTAGGGTGGCTCCACAAAGGGCACGCTCCACCACTAATCGTTCAACTCAAATGTTAGGGTGGCGCCATGAAGGGCACGCTCCACCACTAACGGGCGGTCTTGTGGAGAGGAAACTTGCTCTGCACAAAGAATCAGGTCTGGATGATCATATGTGGAGGAAACTTGATCCACATAGAGGATCGAATTTAAATTTTGAAATTTGAAATTTGAAAGTTTTAAAAGTGAATTTTGAAAGCTTTTGATGTTTGATTTTTAATTAAGAAATTTCTTTAATCTAGGAAATTTGAAGAGTTTTCATTGACTTTGAATTTGACACTCATCTGGCATGGTACTTCCTGAGGAGCCTCCCTAACATTTAAAAAAATATCAGGTGGCATTCTCCAGGGTTGATCAGTTAATGTTCAAAATTTTCTCAAAGATCGTCTCTACGACAAGAGGACTGTCTTGTGTTGGTTCACACTCCTCCACCGATCTCTCGGTGGGCTAAGATATGCATCCGAAGAACCTAGACCAAGTCTCCTCCTTGGAAGGTTCGAAGTTGCTCTATCTTATCACAAGCTTTAACCAATCAGGCTTCGTACGATTTTAAGTTTTATTGAGCCTTGAAGACAAAGCTCTACAAGGCCTCGAACTCTTCAAAATGGAGTCGGGCACTCTACTCAGTCGTAGTTTGATTTTGAATGTCAATTACCAGCATTACAAAATACTCCTCTAGTAGGGTTGATTTTGGACCCAGTATAGAGTGTAGTTTTGTTAAAAAAAAGCTTTAAAGGAAAAGATTCCTACCCGTAAGGACTTACACATTCTTCAAGGACAAGATTCGAATTCTTTTCAAGAGTGGAAGATTCGTTCTTTCTATTAAGAAATTTCCTCTTAACCATTTGGACCCTGTCGGAACGACATATGGGAACAAATTTAGAAGTGCAGTGAGAAGTAGTGTTGACTCCAACTACCCTTGAAAAGGCTTAAGGATTTAGGTTTTGTTGGCCCAGACCAAGTTTCGTAGAAACTGAACTGGGGTCTCCCTTGTATAGATTTTGAATTAAAATTAATTTCAAAGTGTTTAAGTTGAAGAGAGAAATTCAATCTTTTCAATTCTCTTGCCTATGTTCTTCTATCTGATAGAAAATTCATGCATGTTGAAGAATCTGAATTCAAGATTTTCAAAGTCAAGTGCTTGAAGGTGATCAAGTATTTTTAGATTTAAGGACTTAGAGGAAGGAAGCCATCTTACTCTTCTTCTCTTTTTCTGGTGACGCATATTGCGCATCTTTTGACTTTTTGTGCACTTCGTGCATTTCTTGATTTTTGGCGCATTAGTCCATCTTTTGATTTTTAGCGCATTCACGCATCTTTTAACTTCAATTGAATTCGAGAAGAGGCTCCACTTTCTTCGAATACCTTAAATTGATTGATCTTTTTTTTTTTGAATGTTGGGATTATATCTCAAATATTAGAGAAGAAAATTCGTTCTCTTATACAAGGAAGAATAATCCTCAAAGCACATCCAATCTTTTTGAAAAGGGTATCGGCTTGACTTTGAAAATCATTAGACAGATTTTAGACATGCCTGAATCTCCTATTAAGATAGAAGATTGCTAGAAGATTGATAAAATATTCATTTCTAGAATCAACCTAAATTTGAAGTAGACCTTAATTCAGAAATTAAATCAACCCACAAAAGCGGTGGGAGGGAGGGGTATTCAAACATTTGATGGAGTCAACTACAACTCTCTCCTACTTAAGACTTAAGGTAGAGGTCAATTTTCATTAAAAAAAGGAATCAACTATCTTGAACATCCGGACCCGTACACTTGAGAAATTGGAAGTTTTCCTTAAAGGTTGCAAATCTAGGTGGCAAGACCCTTGTTAAAATGGAATTGAATTTCTACAATCTCTTTGAAGCGAGAGATTATTATAGAGTCTGCAACGTCCCTAGAAAGCATGACATTATTGTAATCAAATGATTAATCACGATAGGACCCCGTTAAAATTTAAATTTCGACGGTATCACTATCTGATATAATCTTAGATTATTTCCCCTCTCAATTTACTACTAGGCTAGTAGTTAAGAGAGTGGCACCCCGAGTAGTTTCTACTCCTCCTCCTCTGCAGATGATGTAGTGGGACACGTGTAGTAATGTGCCTTAACATCTTCTAGTAGAGTGGATGGATCATAACCCTCAATTGGGGGCCTATGGCCTATTGCTGGTGATCGCTCTTTGTCGATCGTTATTGACTTAAGGTTTTAATCCTCCTAAGTAGAGGATACTGTGGGTACAAGGGCGACAACGACCTCCATCTTGGGGATGGGGGAGAGTCAACTCCTGACCCTAAAGTAATCTCAACTAAAGAAGACTTTCCTAGTATCGTGGCAGACAGATCATTCAGTTCTACTCCATTGACTGACAACTTGAAGTTTTGAAATTGTAATCCAAACTGGATTGAATTACCAGAGGTGATTTCTTCTACTATCAAGTTTCTATCTAAGGAGAGAACGATTTTCCCAGCCATTTGAGTGATCAATTTCTTGGAATTAAGAAAGTGATTTGAATTAATGTTTTGAAGTGACATTTAAGTTTGAATTTGATTGATTTATTCAAAATTTTATAACTCAATCGTGTTTAGTTTACACTAAACATGGTGGTTCATAAAATTGACGAATGAAAATCAAGATTTGAATTTGACTCTTTCGCTACACCAATTGACTTGGGGCAAAATGTCAAAATTTTAATTTGATTTGCAATCAAATTAAGATTAAATTTAAAGTTGAGATTGAAGTTGAGTTCAAGTTTTGAAATTGATTTTGAATTTAAGTTGAGATTGAAGTTGAGATTTTCTTTTTAATTTTGTAAACCTGGATCTTCTTTAAACTTTGAAACCCAACATATTGAATCGTATTCAAATACGTAGGTTTACAAAAATTAAAAAGAAAATCTCAAAAATTTGGCTCGACTCTTTGATCCTGCCAAGTAGCTTGGGGGATAAATGTCGGAACCTGGATTTGAATTTGAAACCAAATTTAAAGTTGAATCTGGAATTGAAATCAATCTTGAATTCAAGGTGGAAGTTAAGTTCGGACTAGAAGTTGAGAGTAAATGGATCTTCTTAAAACTTTAAGACTCAACAGATTGAGTTTCACTCAAATGTGCAGGTTCACAAAATTATTTGAAAATCCAACGAAGTTAGGCTTGACTCTTTCACCCCACCCAGTGATTTGGGGGTAAAATGTCAAAGCCTAGATTTTGACTTTAAAATCAAAATTGAAATTAAATTTAAGGTTGAAGTCAAACTTGAATTTAATGTTGAAATTAAATTTAGACTTAAGAGTGAATTTGAATTTGAGGTTGGAACTGAATGGGTCTTTATCAGATTTTGAAACTCAACATATTGAATGATGTTCAAATATGTAGGTTTACAAAATTAATCTAAAGATCCCAAGATTTAGGCTTAACTCTCTCATCCCAACAAGTGGTTTAGAGGTGAAATGTTAAAGCCTAAAATTGGCTGAAGAACTTTAATTGTGTTGCATGTGTTCAACTACAATAAAATGTTATAGAAGACACATAGCACTGATTTTTGAAATCGATTTGAAAGACTTTTAAAGAGATTTGAAAGATTAAAACTCCGGCAGCATCTCCCTTTATTTTGAAACTCAATGTGTTGAACTCGCATTCAACATAAAGGTTTACAAATTTTGGGGGAAGATTCTTAGAAGTCGACCCGACTCTTTCATCCCGTCAAATTGTTTAGGAATGAAATGTCAAAGATAGACTTTACCGGAAGAATCAATCTAATTTAAAGGTATTTATATTCTATCACTTGTATTGAATTATAAGAGCTACAATTCTGCTTCTAGTGATAGAATATAAGGATCAATTATGATCTGGAAGAAATTGAGATTTCACTTAAAGAATTAAAATCTTGAGTTTGAGATTGAAAAGACTTTTGTAAATTGTGAAACTTAGCACGCTAGTTAATTACTCGCATGCAAGTTTGCAACATATGCAAAAGGATTTGGCTTGACTCTTTCACTCTACCAATTAGCTTGGAGGCAAAATGTCAAAGCCCGACTTCAACAGAGGATTCCTACGCTCACCTCTCTCTTCACATGTCTTAATTGAGTTGGCCACACTCACCCAAGGAAGAAATGGGAGAGGGACCAACGGAGAGAAGGGTAGTTAAGACTACCGATTCAATAAAATTCATACCGCTATTAAAGATGGAGAGAGAGATTTTCCCCAGCGGAGTCGCCATTTTTTGTTTTGATTAAAAAAATATATTGTATTTAAATATATATAGTTTTGAAAATATTTAATTATTTTTGGGAATATTGAATTTCCCAAAGATAATTAATTGAAGTTTTAAAAGATATCAATTTTAATTTTGAAAAATTAAATCTGAGTTACTAAATCTCCTACGAGCGCAAGCCCTCGTAGTTAATTACATCATAGGAAAATTAGAGATTTTCCTACGAAAACTCTCGATTAAAATAGCGATATGAATTTTATTTAGAATTCAAAGTTAAATATCAAAGGAAGTTAAGGTTTGAATTTCAAGGGGGATTGGTTCAAGATTGAACACTTATTTTCGGAGCCAAAGGAAGAGGAGTAGGGAATGTTTTTGAGATTCTGAAACAATTCAGAAAACACCCCAACCTATCCTAAGTGTTGGGCTCGAATTTGATTGAAAGATCTTTTAATTTAATGATCAATTTTAATAGAAAGTTGGGACTTATATTCTCGATCACTAGATCGGGAGAATGCCCATGAAGTAAGGGTGAAGACTAACCTACCAAGTGGGTATGACGTCCCTGGTCAAGATCCCATGGTTTTCCATCGTCCCAGGTTCGTCAATATCCTTAGCCTACTTAGTCGAGTGCCGACCAGAGGATCCTTGTTAGCAACCATGGGTTACCTCATCCAAGGGAACCTCGTAGGCCAAGGGGCTAGGGACCTAATCCTAGGCTGACAAACAGGAAGTGCACGGGTCTGTGGACAGTGAACCTATGTCTACGTTATCTAACCTAGGATGCCACTCTCATTTGTATGCATATAAATCTATCTCAAAACCAGAAAGAAACACCGGCCTAACCTAAAGCTAGAGTCTGTGTCCTGATGGGCCAATCTAGGTGTGTGAGCAAGCTGTGTGGTTTGGATATATCCTAAACCGGGTAATTGGTTAAAGTTGCTTAATGTTCTGGTTGGTTGAAAGGCTCAAGGGAAGATTTTGGTTTAAGTCTTAATGATTCAGAATTAAATTTAAGATTGATCAATGGTTTTGAAGTTAGATTGAGATTTTCTGGAAGGTTTTAAAGTTTAATTAAGGTTTAAATTTAAGGGGTTCAGAGGGTTTGAATTTTAGTGATAACTTTCCCTAGAGTAGGGAAGATCACTAAACTTAAAGAGTTTAAATTTGATTTGCTTAATTAAGGATTTAATTTTAATTAGATCAATTAATTGGTTTAATGATTAAAAGAAAAGATAAAATTTTTTTTTAAGGTTTAAGATGTCACTAGGTTCAAATTGTTCAAGTCTTAAGTTAATAGGAGATATCTCCTAATCTCTAAAAATTTTCTAAGTTCTCTAGAAATGTCCTTAATTATTGTCCTTAAAGATGTCACTAGGTTTAATAGGTTTGAATCAATGTCACTAACCCTTTGGACATACCTACAAATATAAACAACCTATGTTAATGGATTTTGAATTTGTAAATGAAAAATGAAAGCATGTATTAACTAAATACAAAAATTATTGCAAGAAATTAAGGCTGAGGGGAAATAACTCAATAGATAAATTTAGAAGCTTTATGCACTTTTAAGTTTCAAGAAAACTTACCTGGTCACCGGAGCTAGTCGACGGTGACTCCGGCCGTAGCACCCCGTTTAGAAGAAACGGGGCAACTGAAGCTCTTGGCTCATTCTCCAATCAGCTCCACCAGTACCTCGCAAAAAGGCGAAGAGAGAAGACGGTGTCAGAATATCATGCTTGAAAATATAAGAGATATTATGAATTGATTTGTGAGTAAATATATGGAGCATTGAAATTGAAACATCTAAATTCTATCCATAGAACCATCTATTCAAAATCTGTGAATCATGGAAAATATTATTAGCCAAAAAGCAACATTCTCAATCAATGATAACTTAAGGCAATTAACTTAAAAGAACAATTTATATATCATTCAAATATAAGAAACAGCATCCTGTAAGAGGGTCAATGGTATTGCATGCATCTATTAACTTGCTTAAATTGGCCATTTTTTTTAAATGATTTAATATCCTTTACGGGATAAGGACCATCAATGAGATTTGATGGCTTTACTAAGCAAAGTTCAGGTATTATTCTGTTTACTCCTCTGCTTGTCAATACATTAATGATATCTGAAAAGCAATCATCAGCATCAGCTTGGTGTAGCATAAGCATATCGTTCTCACTGCTGTAAAAGCCTAGGAAAATGCGCAAAAGATTATACACCTGTAGACAACAAATAACATTCCCAACTAGTGTTGCTAAAGGTGCAGAACAATCAGATGCAGTTTTGTCTACAATATTTAAAATAGATGAGAAGTTAACAGGGCATTTTCCAGTTAAAACAGGTTCGGATATAAGCTTCTTCCATGGAAGCTTTTCAATCAGAAAAGCAGTAACAAAGAAAACGGGTAAAGTAAGCCGGCACATGAACAGGGGCCAGTTTTTTTTATACTTTGAACTAAACCAAAATCCATATCTTAACAGTAAGCCATACTTCATCAAGTTCTCAATAATTAGCCTGTTATTTACTACCATAAGAACAACTATGCAGAGATTGAAAAGACCTACATGGCTCTGCTTAAAAGAAGTAGTAGGAGAACTCAACGGACTCTCCTTCACTTTATTATGCGCCAAAGCTGAAGCCCTATAGACATTCTTAGCCGGCAAAGGTCCATCCCCTTTCCCAGACTCATATATCTTACTTATGAATATTCATGATATGAGCATATATGCTGAATTTCAGAACCCTTAAATTTCATATCGGTTCGAATTATGACCATAAACCATAAAACATAAAGCTTATGCCACAAACCTCTAACGGAAGGACATGAACATCACCATCTACCTTTAAAGAAAAATTCTTACAGACTTCTATAAAAGAGAATTTTCAACAACCTTCATTGTCAAATGTCAAGTGTAGTATCAAAATACAATCGTACATATAATCCTTTCAACATTCACATATGGAGCAATACATATCATCTTTTTGCAGGTTTATAGAGGGCAAAAGTAACATACTTGGACTGAAACCTATGTGTATAGCCAAGAGGGACCGCAGAATTTAATTTTTGTATCAGGTAGAGAAAACTCTCAAATGATCCTATGGGTCTCATATAAGATCAATACAAGATCTACATCTATAATATCCAAACTTTTGACAACGTTCAATCAATACAAAAGCAAAGGAAATCAATCAGATTTAAAAGAAATTCAAGACTAAACCCAAATCTAAGTGATAAAAAAAAATATTATATGGAAATTACTAAACCCAGCTATGAACAGTTCAAACAAATCACAAGCCGTAGCAGTAAAATTCACTAAATTCGATTAATAGATATTAAAGATGAGCAGAGAAATAGCTACTCTAGCATCGTGTTGTGTTACAATGAACAGAACAGATGACAACAGCAAAGATAATTTCCACATCAGTCACAATGAACATCAAGTTTTTACAAAATAGAATGAGCCACCAATCCTTCATTAAACCCAAAGCATATTCTTCAAAAATACCAATTCAAGCTAAAGGTTATGTATGAAGGGATAAGATGCTAACAATTACAAGTTTAAAGTATCAAGTATCATCATCAAACTTTAAGGCCATCAAGGGGTAGACTTCTTGATACAGGTAAAATAATTGACTAGCTTCATTTTTTAATTCAACATCAAAGATATTTGTATCTCTTAAGCTCTCATGACATGGTTTTGATCCTTCTCCATTACCAACATTTAAATTCAATGCAACTAAGAGAAGTATAACTCAAGGTGAGAATTTATATGTACATACATATATACCTAATGGATAAAAAAAAATGATAGAATAAATCTGTAACAAATTCTCCAATCGTCATGGCTAAAATGGTGCAGAAGCATGAAGTGAGTAAAGTTGTAGAAGATAACCTCTATGTTTCATGCCGAACTTGTAAATTTTCCATTGAATAAATAGAGCTTTTAAGAATGATGAGAAGAAGAAAAAAATCAAAGGCTCAGAATTCTATTACTTCCCCAATACACCACTAATTTTCATATACTGTCAAGAACGAACTTATAAGAAAACCATGTTCCATCTTTAAGATTTGAAGAAGAGGAATATATATTAACAAACTAACTAATAATCACTTGAAAGGGAAAAATTCAACATTTCTCATTTCTATGAGAACAAATTTAGTAAGTATTTCTGTGAAAGAGAATGAATATCAGCATTTATAAGATCCAAAAAAAAAAAAATCCAGCAAGTATATCCATGAAAGAGGAGGTTCCAGCAAGTATATCCATGAAAGAGGAAGAATTTCAATATTGACTTCTATGCAAATGAAGGGATTTCAAGATCTTGTAACCCATCAAATTTGTATTTGCATCTAAGAATAAAATATAAAGTGATATATGAAATCTTTCGATTTAATCAAAACCTCTGAATGTACACTTATTGTTGGAATATGACTACGCATAATACATCTTCCACTTGTTCATGATTCTTGGAATATAAGCATCCCACATATTCTCTACAACAAATGGCATATCAACATATGATTCATTAAGATATAAGAGGGCCATTATCTCTGTCTTTAAAAGACAAAAAGCTGACGGAAATAAGGCAATGGTATTCCAATTTCTCAAACCCACCGATGGAACAACATACCAAAATCATTAAGGTCACCTCAAGAGAATTCCAGCATGACCAAAGCACCTTATGTATGACTTACGAGTGCTCATAATTAAAGCATAAAACACACGGAATGCTCTCCGGCATTTAAACCATATGCCATCAAGCATATAAAGGGACCTTTCCAACCCAAACTCATAGATCTCATTAAACATGAAATGTGTATAAAATGTCATTTCTTCTTAGACAAATCCAGCAATTCTCTTTTCCCAATCTCTCAAAGGATCACTATGGAGAAGAAATTCAGTACAGTCCAACATGATCCCCGTGGAACCCTTAGTCGGGATCCAAATTAATTTCACAGATATGCTATCTTTTCGTTTATCAAATAGATACATGGTAAGGAGTTAGTGCTTGTGAAATCCTTCGATAAAAAGAAAAAAGACATTTCATCAAGACAGACCTCATAGAGATTGTTATAGAAAAAAGGTTGTTGTAAAAATATCTACCTGGTCTGAGTTTTTTTTTTTTTTTTGATTGGAGATAACAAACATTGCTAAGGCCTCTAATATCATGTAAAAGATACAGAAATCTCCCCAAATTTATAAATCCACAAGCTAATTCATCACAGAGAGAAGATTAAGAACTTATGGAGAATGAAAATCTCATGCCATGACAGAGTACACTACACCCAACGATGATCATGGAGATTATTAATTTTTAAGTATAAGATGATGAAGACTGACACAAGAAGTCAAATACAAACCCAAGAAATAAAGAAACAGTAATGTACCCATTTTGCCACCAAAACAAGAAGTCTTATGTTGAATAAATGTAAGTGTCGTTCTAGTAGCAAATATACAATTTATCTATAAATTCTAACAAATTTCTTGGTGAGGACCTGTAGAGAATAACATTTCATAGTGTAAGCATAAACTTCGCATCAGATGAAAATCCAGAAAGCTGTTTTCCTCTAGTAGAATAAGATAGAGAATAACACAAGAATTCAGACATAAATCCAAAGTACAAAGCAAAAACGTTATGACCGTTCACTATCATAAGAAAATTTATCCCTAACACCATGAACATTCAAATCTGTAAACCAATCCATCACGCTTTCTTATTCAGTCTTGGGATGGAAACAAACTCTTGAAAGACAAATCCACACACATAAGAGTTCAGTCATATTATAGTTAAAGGAAAATACTAAATTAAGAAATAATAATAATAATAATAATAACAAGCAAATAAAAAGAACATCAAGAAGAAAAAGTTTAAATCTCTTCCATCTCTTTCATAAAATCTCATGAAAACTTATTTAAAGTTACAGATGAATACAGAACCTCAACTCATAAATCGATGACAGCCATCTGGATTCAAACAGAGGAAATCTAAGGAACTAAAATGAAAAAGAAGAAATTACCGTAGTCAATCACGCCAAAAGTCCCTTCCATCTGCCATTGCTCCATCAGTACATCAATGGCTTCCATCTCTGCATGTCTGGTTGCATTCCTTGTCTCAGAATTTTGGTTGCTCCCAAAGGCTATCACCATGACATTCTCCAACGGGGACTGACATGGTCTTAATCCCTGAAATCTTCACAGCCAGCGAGCTCCAGTTGTTGCTTCCGATCAAAATGTAGTAACTTCTGATCCGACGGGAAGGCAAATTCATCGAAGGAGCGAAGTCGAACAGCCACGAAGGAGCTGAAGAAGCAACCGTGAAATCTCTACAACTCCTGTGAAGCAACAAAGCCGAATAGCATCATTAAAAGAGAAGATCCAAGGCAAAACCCTAGACCGCTCTCCTCTATGGCCGGCCCTAACAATCGGTATCAACAGGAAAAAAAAATCTGATCGTGAGAGGGAGCCCGTCGATCTAATCCCGTGTCCCCAACCCTAACAGCCTTCTTAAACATAAATCCAAAAAGAAAATCGCCAATTGTCAATCTTACCCCTAGAGAGACCCTTGATCTAAGGGTTGGGAAGAGGGCTTTATTCCCTTTCTTTGATCTTGAGGACAATGACAAATATTAAAGTCATGATTAAGACATTGGGATGAAATAATTGAATCACATAAGCCAAATTAATTAAGTATTAGATTCACACAAATTTGATTTAAAGTATCCGAGTTAATAATGTCATTTTGATTCATGTCGAGCCGATCAAAGCCGTTGAAAATAAAATTTCATCAAAATTAATTTAAATCATCTCAAATGTGCTTGATTAAATTTGAGTGACCTCATACAAAAATGAGGTCAACACCTATGTTGAGCTATTAGAAGTTTCTGAAAAGGATTCATGACGCATATAGGAAGTTAAAGAAAATAGATGCTAGTCTAAATTTAGAATTATAAGAACTGCAAAGAGAACACAAAATTCTTAGGAAAGATCATGCATTGATAGATAACAACCACATGAACTTACTTAATGAATTTGATAACTTTAATAAGGAGAATGAGATCTTAAAATCCTCTTATGCAAAATTGGAAAACAAATTTATAGAGTTTAAGGATGATTCTGAGAGTAGAGAACATTATTTAAATTTTGATAGGAAAATACTATAAGATTTGAACATATTTTTGAAATTGAAAGTGCAAGCTCTGAGGAAAATATGAAACCATCAACACTTGAAGATTTTACTAATCCTATTTTGTATCCAAAATTTTTATAACCTACAAAGAGAGAGTAATTATAGAAAATTGAGAAATCTATTTCCTGAAGTTAAATGTTATTCTTGTGGAATGTTTGGATATATAACACACACTTATACTTTAGATAGGAAAACTCATTTAGTGTGAAAACCTAAGATACATAAACCTAAACATATTATACATGCATCTAGTTTTATTTTTCCAAAAGGAGAACCCAAACTTGTTTGGGTTCCTAGGTCAAATATTTGATATTTTTGTAGGAATGCTCTCAGACAAGGTCTCATGAGAGCATTTGGTACCTTGACAGCGATTGCTCAATGCATATGATTGGAGATGCTAAGCAATTTATATCGCTAGAAGCCAGAAGTGGAGGCAGGGTTACACTTGGAGATAACACCACTAAGAAAGTGGTTGGATCAGGTATGATTGGAAACTTGCAAAAAATTTTCATAGAAAATGTACTATTTGTAGAAGGCTTAAAGCATAATCTTTTGAGTATTAGCCAGCTATGTGATAATGGATATAGTGTAAAAATTTTTGTTACTAGCTATATATTAAGCATAAATGGAAATATTGTTTTGCAAGGATCAAGGGTAAATAATGTTTATATACTAGATTTAAATTATATAAAAACTCCCAACACTTTTTGCTTGAAAACTATTTCTGATGAGTCATGGTTATGGCATAGAAGACTTCTTCACTCTAGCATGAAAACTCGTAGGAGAATTAACCAAAAGAATTTGGTTAGATGTATACCAAAACTAGACTTTACTAAGGACCATCTTTGTGATGCATGTCAATTAGGAAAATAGATGAAGTCTTCTTTTCATTTCATTAAGGATCTTAGAACTAGTAAACCTTTAGAGATTTTACATATGGATCTTTTTGGATCGGTTGGAACTATAAGTCTAGGAGGAAAGGAATACAGATTTGTGATTGTAGATAAATTTTCAAGATTCACTTTGGTTAAATTCTTATATCATAAGAGTGAATCATTTGAGGAGTTTAGAGATTTTTTTACTTGAATTCAAAGGAAACTAGGATGTGAGATTTTAATAATCCAAAGTGATCATGGCAGTGAATTTGAAAATAAAAAATTTGAAGATTTTTTGTAAAGAAAAAGGAATTAATCACAATTTTTTTGCACCTAGAACCCCTCAGCAGAATGGGATAGTCGAAAGAAAGAATAAAATATTAATTGAAGCTGCTCGAGCCATATTGGTAGAATATTCACTTCCTAAATATTTTTGGGCTAAAGCGATTAGCACTGCATGCTATGTTCTGAACAGGGTAAATATCATATCGAAATTAAATAAAATATCCTAGGAGCTTCTTAAGGAAAGAACACATAATTTTTCATACTTGCACGTTTTTGGATATAAGGTGTTCATTCACAATAATGGAAAATCTACCTTAGAAAAATTTGATCCAAAATCAGATGAAGAAATTTTTCTTGGATACTCTAATTTTAGAAAATCTTATAGAGTATTTAACAAAATAACTTTGGTAGTTGAGGAGACCACACATATTGTGTTTGATGAATCTAGAATTTTGGAAGAGCCAAATTTGGAAGAGGATGAAATAGAAAATAACTCCCAAAAGATTGAGAAGATTATTTTGGATGAAAAATTAGAGATAGAAAATTCTTTGCCTAGAGATTTAAGATTTTCTAAAATCCACCCAAAGGAATTAATTTTAGGTGAACCTAATGAGGGTGTTAGGACTAGGCATGAATTAAGCAAAGAAGTCAATCATTTTTCCTTTATTTCAATGATAGAACCCACAAATATAAATCAAGCACTTTTGAATGAATTTTAGATTTTGATAATTCAAGAAGAATTAAATCAATTTGTAAGAAATGATGTTTGGGAATTAATTGTAAGGCCAAAAGATCAAAGTCGGTTTTTAAAAACAAAATGATGACTCAAGAGTTATCGATAGAAATAAGGGTAGATTGGTGGCTAAGGGATATAATCAAATTGAAGGGATTGATTTTGAGGAGACTTTTTCCCCTGTAACGAGACTTGAAGCAATTAGGGTTTTGTTAGCCTTTATTTATTTTAGAGGATTCAAATTGTTTCAAATGTATGTTAAAATTGTCTTTTTAAATGGGGTGATTCAAGAGAATATTTATATTGAACAACCTCTAGTTTTTAAAAATTTAAAATACCTAAATTATATTTTTAAATTAAAAAAGACATTGTATGGATTAAAACAGACACCTAGGGCTTGGTATGAGAGGTTGAGCACTTTCATACTTGAGAGATCTTTTGAAAAAGGAAGTGTGGACACCACTCTCTTTGTGAAGAAATTAGGAAATGATATACTCATTGTACAAATTTATGTTGATGATATTATCTTTGGATCTACAAATAAAATTCTTTGTGATGATTTTTCAAAAATAATGAGTAGTGAATTTTAGATGAGTTTAATGGGAAATCATAGTTACTTTCTAGGTTTTAGCATTAAGCAAATTGAGGAAGGAACATTTCTTAGTCAGTCGAAGTATGTTAAGAACATCCTCAAAAAGTATGAATTAAATAATGTTAAACTTGATAGTACATCTATGAGTTCCTCAATTCAGTTGGATAAGATCCTAAAGGGAAAATTTGTTAATCAAAAGAAATTTAGGGAAATTATTGGATCTTTTGCTTTACTTGACTGCTAGCAAATCTGATTTTATGCTTAGTATTTATTTGTGTGCTATAATTTAATTAGATCCAAAAGAATCACATTTGATAGCAGTAACAAGGATTTTGAGATATCTCTTGGGAACTCAGAACATAGGGATTTGGTATTCTAAGTTTAGCTCTTCATTTGAAATAATTGGATATTTAGATTCGGACTTTGCAGGTTGAAGGGTTGATAAAAAAAGTACATTTAGAACTTGTCAATTTATAGTAAACTCTTTAGTTTCTTGGTCCAGTAGAAAATAGAATTTTATAGCTCTATCTACTGCTGAAGCTGAATATATTGCCTTAGGAAGTTGTGTGGCATAAGTTCTTTAATTGAAAGAATAGTTGATTAACTTAGGATTTATAATAGGCATAATTTTAATTTATTGTGATAACACTAGTGCCATTTTTATTTCAAAAAATCCTATTCAATACTCTAGAACTAAACATATAGACATAAGGCATCATTTCATAAGGGATAATATATCCAAAGGAGAAATTGAATTGAATAAAGTTTCAATTGAAAATAACATTGCAGATATTTTTAGAAAACCACTAGCCTTTGATACTTTTAGTACATTAAGAATAAGGCTTGATGTGATTAATCTGAATACTTAATTAAAAAGTTTTCTGCAAACTTGATATGTGTTTTTGTGTGTTTTATATTTTTGTATTTTATGTGCTTATTTATGTTTGTGATTTTGTGTTTTTATATTTTGTGTGATTTTGAAATATTTTGACATCAGATTTCCTATTTCTGATCGATCGTGCAAATTTTTCTAAGTGT
Organism: Dendrobium nobile; assembly: GCA_022539455.1. NCBI lineage: Eukaryota > Viridiplantae > Streptophyta > Magnoliopsida > Asparagales > Orchidaceae > Dendrobium > Dendrobium nobile. The sequence continues at coordinate 46,451,348 of CM039721.1, forward strand.
TATATTCATACTATATGAATTATTTTATCTATACAAATTCTATAGCATTTCGAACATTATTTTAAACTGATTGAGTAATGTTTTCTTTGACAATACATATCATACTGCATGATATTTATATCATCCCGGATGATTTATATTACTTCGTCTGTACGCATGTAAACGATTATACCGATAGAATAAGTTATTATAACTTATCGTACGTATGATCCTGTAGTTCATACATATGAACCACATGTCATTCGATGTGAGGGACAATCTTAACCATTATTAACATGATCTTAAAGAATTGATCGTATTGGACGAACACTTGTTCGTCTGTACGATCGTATGGTCAAAAAGCCTAAATGAAAGGATGCCTTATAACTTACGTGATTATAAAAAGTCATTTCATTTTGAACGTATTCGTTCGTACATACAAAATTTATTTTGTCATGTATGAACCATCAATCGTATAGTACAAACCTATTTTCATACGTACGAAAGATAATTTTTCTTTGAATAGGAGGGCTTTATAATTCAATTTCATTCACTTCAATAGCCTCTTTTAATCCTTCTCAACATAGCAATGGCCAATTCTAACAAGAGGGGTAGACTTACTAAGGGTTCATCTTCTAGGAGTGGAGATGACAACTTTCTATTAAAGCAAATGAGGAGTTTTTGTATAGGTTTGTCTCTGTCAAGATTTCACTTTTAGAATCCTACATCAAGAAGATATTCACTTTCAAGTGATGCCTCTTTTCGCCACTACTCAATTTGCTTTTATTCTGACCCTCATTCATGCCTATAATAAAGAAATCTTTCACTATTTTCTAGCCAATATGTCCTTTAGTACTGACCAAAGTAGGATTAGTTCTTATGTTCTGAAAAAGAGGGTAGAAATAACTAAGGATGATTTGGGAATTACTTCGCACTTAAGGACTCAAGGAGTTAGAGCCCACACTTTGACTTCTACATCTGGTTTTGACTGGACTAAAATAAATAAAGTTATTAGAGAGATTGAACAAGTATGTCATTTGCCTAGGGTCTCTACTTTGAACCAAAATATAAGGATCATCTAGCATGTCTTTAGAACCTCTATTATTCCTAAAGCTCGTGACCACATTAATATTACTCCTCTTTTGTCCACTATTACTTACCTTATCATGATTGGTCAACCTATAGATGAAGCCCAACTTATTATTGATTATATTCATGGCCTTTCTGAAATTGCTCATGTCTCATATAAGAGAAAGAAGAACATTGCTTTAGGATACCTAGTGACCTATATCCTTGAAAAGAAGTACAATCTTGTTTATCCTGATTCTCAACTTGAATTGCCTATCTACTTCACTGATGCTTCATTTCGAGCACTTTTTAGGAGAGATGATACAAGTGAGGATTTTAAGGGAGAATGGAGAGCACCTGCACATGCGCCTGCTTGTGGACCTGACTTTCAGGAGATGGTCCAGCACTTTGACAGACTAGAGAATAATTTTAATCAGTGCTTTGATCATATTCAGACTCATCTAAATCAGCAGGACGCACAGTACCAGCAAGACATGGGTTGGATTCGAGGTCAGTTCAAATCGGTGGACTCCTACGTGGTTATGATGAATAGAAATTTTTCTATCTTCAACCAGCCACCTCCTTCATACCAGGGCCTCTCAGATTTATAGATGTACTTCTTATGTGTTATCTTTGTTAGACTTTTGAGATGTGATGTGATGTTTTCAGAACTTTTTTCTGTGGTTATCCTTTGTTCTTATTTTTGTTTTTGAATATATGTTGTCTTTGTATTGATATCAATTGTGCATCAATGTATCTCTTGATTAGATTGATATCAATAAAAAATGTCTTATTTTATTTAGCTGATTTTGTTACTTGTTTGAAATGTTAGTATGCCTATATGTTAATTCTAACTTAATTGATCTATAAAGTGTTATAATATGAACAACAATACAAAAATTAATTTTATTAGAAAATCTAATTTTTCAAAAGTACAAGTTAATTTATAACTCAATTAAGTTAAGGCTATCAATCTCGTATTCTTTTTAGGCATAATTTTAATATTATTATTATTATTTTGATGTCTTATTTTTTTTGTTTCTATTTTTAATATAATTATTTTTATACTTCGAGAAGTTTGAGCTTTTAGATTATTAATTTTGGAAAGATAAATTAAAAAAATGGAAAAATGTACAAGTGTACAAAAATCAAAAGAATGTGCAATGATTCGCAAATTGAAAAGAGCCACAAAATTAGCCCAAATATAAAAAGATGCACAAAGTATGCCACAAATATTTGAAAAGTTGTGCAATATCGTCAAACAAGTGTATTGAAAATGCTCTTTCCTCTATCTTTTAATCTTCAATTTCAAATCAATCTAATGTTCAATTATATTTTGTATTGGAATTTGACTTTAATTAATCTTCATTTCATCACTTTTACAATAAATTTTCTTATCTAATTGTCTAGAATGGTTCATGATCTTAATATTTTTTTGTCTATTTTATATTTTAATTTAAATATTTTGAATCATTATTTTTATCTAATGAATATTAATCGTGTTATTGCAATTATAATTCAATCTCTTTTAAGATCAATTATTAAAGGTTTCATATATGACTTCTTTCATTTCAACTGTCATTCTTCCCTTTTTATTGCTGTCAAAAGGGAGAGATGTATTATTTGCATTTAATTATTTTGTGTTTGCATTTAATGGTTTCCTATCTTGTGTTTTGTTTTGTTTCTAACTTTTGTATTTTTTAAAAAAAATTTTAAAAAAATAAATAATTAAAAAATTGATTTGTTCTTAAAGGAATTCTCTTATATTCGCATGCTTATTCATTTATGGGGAGTTAAAGAAAAATTTAAAACATTTAAAATTATTTAAATAATAATTATTTTGCCATCATCAAAAAGGGGGAGATTGTTAAGATAGTTGCTACTTAGTTTTTCCTATTTGATATTCTTGCAACTTGCATTTTTTTTATGATTACAAATATTATTTCTTTGATTATTATTTCTCCTAACATATTTTGAAAGAATTATTTTGCTCTTGTGTGTACTAACATTTCAGGGAAATCATAGTCAAAATTGTTGAAGACTTCAAAATAAAATCAGTTTAGAGTTTATTATAATTGAAGTATGTATTTTCTATTTTATTGTGTCTGAGAGAGTGAATGTAATTGAATAACTAAGCACACATACACTACGGGAGAGTTTTAAAATTAATATTTTTAAACTGATCGTACTGTATGATATCACTTCATATGGGATGATCTAATCAGTTATTTTCCCCAACGAGCAGTTGAACGAATAGAAATGAAATATGTGACGATCACAATTTTCATACAGGGATGAACGCCTCTATTTTATTCTCGCACGAAGATCATACGGGGCGATCTTAGTGTTCATACATGGATGAATGCCATTGTTTTATTCTAGCACGAAGATCGTACGGGACGATCTTAGTGTTCGTACAGGGATGAACGCCTCCATTTTGTTCTCACATAAAGATCGTACAAGACAATCTTAGTTTTCGTACAGGGACTAACGCCTCTATCTTATTCATGCACAAAATTTTTTTTCTAAGTCTGGATCGTACGAGACGATCCTAGCTTTGTACAAGGATGAACATCTAGGGTCCATTCTCGCACATTTCTTCCAGCCATTTGGTACAGATGAAATTTGAAAAGTTTCTGTTCGTCCCGGAAAAACTTAGTTCATACTGGAAAATGATCGCATAAGAAATGATTTCATACCGATTCACAACAGGTTCGTACGCAACAGTATTTGAACTATTCATACGTATGAATATACGATCGTGTACGTTTAAAATTTAAAACTTCAGTTTTCTGGGTGATTTTTTGTGTCTTTTTTATTAAAGGTCCACTAAAACTGACTTGAGTAAGTCTTATCTATATAATGTTTTAAGGGCAATTGAAAGAGAGAGTGTTTAAGAGAGATTTATTGCAAGTGGAGTGTGAAGGGTTCACAAGGTTACTCAAAGGTAAGGATCTCCTTGTAATTATGGTTATCACTCTTCCTCTTATCTTTCTAAATTACTTGTGAGAAGATATTCGGATAAGATCCAATACTCTGCCGACACTTAAAGAGTTTGAAAGGATGAAGGTTCTTTTCCTACACTTGGAGAGTGTGAATAGCCGATGATTCTTTGTCGACACTTGGAGAGTGTGAGCAGACGACGATTTTCTGCCGACACTTGTAAAAAGTGAAAGGATGATGGTTCTCTACCGCACCTAGGATTGGTGGAAGATAGTTTTGTAAAGGCTTCTCTACCTTATTATGGGGGCAAAAGGATAGTCACTGTTGGTAATGGTGCAATACCTGAAGAGGGAGTCTTCAGGGAGTGGATGTATGTCATGTTTGACTGAACCACTATAAATCTTTGTGTCATTTAATTTTTTTGCTATTTACTTACTGCAAGTTTTTTTTTTTAATTTGTGGTTGAAAATTTTTTTATTTTGAAATTTTAATTAACTTTCTTAGTGAATCAATCGGTTTCAAATTTTAAAATCCAAGAGTAATTTTTAAAATTACCAATTCACCCCCCTCTTGGTTAGCCTTGGGACATAAGCTTAGGTTTAACAACCTATTCAAGATTCAATAATTCTTAATTAAGAAGATAGCACTGGTGTTATCACACTTAACAGGAATATATTTTCCATGAATACAAAATCATAAACATAATCATTATGATTTTTTTTTAAATTTGTCAACAAATTCAAGTTTAGATAATTTATTAAGTATACATGCCAATATGCCAGCCTCCTGTGATATAGCCATATATCATCAGAATCTACATATTATCATTATTACTTTGAAAATATACTAAATCAACAAGATAAACATTTTTTTATAAAAAAAATAATTTTTTTTTATTTAATAGAATAAAAATCTTTATGAAATAAAATAAGAAATCTTTCATTGCAAAGCTGGCTAATAAATATCAAATTATGTTTCAAACCATCAAAAAGGAAAACATTATTTAATGTAAGGGAAGAACTATCGACACTTCCAATGCCTATGATTTTTCCTATAGCATTATTTCCATACACTACTTATTCACCATCATGATATTAGGTTCCTTAAATTTAACTTTATCTCCTATCATCTAACTTCAACATCCATTATCCAAGTTGTTGCGGATCTATTTTCATGATTTATGATTTTGATGATAGCAAACACTTCTATTTCTCTACAACGGCCTTATTTACTAACATTTTAGGTCCACACGGTCAGACTGCAATTTAGAACCAGCTCAAGATTGGGTAGACTAGGTCTAAGTCAGTTTGTACACTTTTTCCTTTCTTGAGTCTATTGTATTTGGTGTGGCTCTTGATGCTTTGTAACTTGGAAGATTTTCTGACTGTTCCCTAGAGTTTACTGTTTTTGGTAACATCGTCCGGGATGATATTTATATCGGCCTGGATGATCAGTTCAAAAGAAGAAACTCTAATTAGAGAATCCTCATTAAAGCAACCATCATTATGCAAAATACATCGTCCTGGATGATTTTTATCAGACAGGATGATAGGCTCAAAACAGAAAGAATCTACCGCCAGATCTATTTAGGATTACTTATTTTTGGACATCGTCCAGGTGGATCGTCCAGGACTATAAAATATCATCCAGAACGATCCAGGACAATTTTTCCAAAATTTCTCTAGAATTTAAGGAAAGCAATTATGACTTGATTACATAATCAGATCGTCCTAGACGATCTTAGAATAGGCTAGGACGATCTACTGGATGATTGGACATCGGATAGCTATTTTTCAGGGCGATGTTCAGAATGATGTTCCATGATTTGTTCTGATCATCCAGGACGATATATTATTGTCCTGGATGATATGAACAAACTTCTTCTGATCGTCTCAAATCATCCCGGCTGATTGGGCTTATTTTGTACTGATCGTACAGGATGATATTAGTATCATCATGGATGATAAAGTCAGCAACTTGCATTAATGAGCTCATTTTGAGATCTTCTATTTAAGCTATGACATGACACTTGGTAAGTGTCTTTGGCAGCCATTGTAGCTTCGTTCTTTTGGGGGAAACTTGAAGAGAGAGCATGAAAGGGAGTGAGGAAAGGGTGGAGTTTGAGAGAGGGAGAAGAACCTGTGAGGGGGGACTCAAGGGAGAGTGGAGGGGGTTCCACACGGTTGCTCCAGCAAGCTCGCACCTGAATACCGTCGGATTCAAGGCTTGTCTCAAGGGAAGTTCACCAAAGAAGAAGATCTCTTTGGTGTCAAAGGACCCGGCGACTCCGCCGCACCTGGGAAGGTGGAAGTGATTTTGTAAGGGCTTCTCCGCCTAGCTGTGGGGGCTAAAGGAGAGACACTTAGTTTAGTGCAATACTTGGAGGGTGACTCTAAGGAGTGAACATAGGTCAAGGTTTGACCGAACCACTATAAATTCGGTGTGTTCTTTTCTTATTCTTGCTTCCGCATTTAATTTCCGCATCGTTAATTTCTTTGTGGTGATTTGGTTTGTAGTTTTGTTTTAAAAGATCTTTAACAACCAATTCACCTCTCTCTTAATTAGCCTTAGGCCAGTTCATAGGGCCTAACATCCTGTTGGTGGAATTTTGAAAACATGTTTTTTAAAAAATATTAGTTTTCTTTGGGGATTTTAAGATTAAGGTTGAGTTCTAATTCTAAAGTCGAATCAACTCGTTAGAAAGAATATATCACCCCGGAGGACGAAAATAAACTTTCATAACGGTGTTCAGACTTAGAATTGTGAAATTCATCTTGAATATTATGACCAGATGCTAAAGAGAACTTCTTATGGCCCCGAAGGGTCAAAATGAGGTTCAATTGAATATTCAGCTACAATATTCAAGAAGTGTGATCATTAGGTTCACATCCAAAGCCTTATCAAAGAAAGATGTATCTCCCCGAAGGGAGAAAATATCATTCGATGATAATTCTTTGAATATGATAATAATGATCACTAATATTTTAAATTTTCCCAAAGAAATCCAATTGAGTTTTGAAAAATCAATTTTTAAAATCAGGTGCGTGTGTGGTTCTAAATCTCCTACGAGCGCAAGCCCTCGTAGTTAATTACATCGTAGGAAAACGAGGTCTCCTACGAAAACTCTCGATTAAAATAATGGCAAAATTTTGTTAAAATTTCTAGGAGTGATATCAAAGTATGAATAGAATTATTGGAAAATCAAAAGGGAATGGATCAAAATTGAGCAGTTATTAACAGAGTCAAAGGATGAGAGGTAGGGGACACTTTGAGATTCCAGAACCATCCGGAAGTGTCCCAACTTAATCTAAGTGTTGGGCTTTATGTTTTAGGATTGAAATGAAGCTTTAATTAGAGTTAAGTATTTTATTAGAAATTTGGGACTATATTCCCGAAATTTGGGGTCTTATAATCAAAGATCTGCCCCGGATCCTAAATCTATTTTGGACACTGGACCACAGTCATCCGATCCTAACTAATGCAGTGCAAGGTCTGGACTTACCCCGGCCTGGATTGGGGAGCCAGCTATCCACCTAATCGATTTAAAATACATGAATCCGGTCTTTTATGAAAGAGTGGTAGGGACGTTGTAATTAAAGTTTTGGAGAGGCGGAGTCGACATCTAGAGATTTTCCTAATTGGCCCCTTGGACTTATGTTGGGTGCTAAAATGCTAAGGACTATGAAATTAAAATTTTGACTCTTTAATTTGTATCTAATGCAATGCATGCTGGTTAACAACCTCAAATCAAATATGCTTGAAAATTTTAAAAACAGGCTTATAAAATAATTTTTTTAGAAGACTGGACTTCCCCAGGTCCGGCACCTCGTCCTCATAGGTCAGACTATCCGGACTCTACCCGCAGGCGGGGAAGGGTCTAAAGCAAGGAAAGAGTAATGCAGAAATATGCATGCAACCCCGGGGTCGATCCCCGGCTAATTCCCTAGATTCGTTATCTTTCTATGTTGTTTAGACTCACTAAAATTTTAGACTTTTAAAATTATGAGTAGAAAAGTTTCACACCCTCACGAGCCTCACGTATCCAGGCGAAAACAAAGAGCGGCATGCAATCGCCAAAAAACTAGTAAAAACAAATAATCCTAAAGGCAATCAAAACACCACATCAAATACAAATTAATTATTAAATGTCCATAGGCAAAGTTGCCTTGCTTATTACAAACCAGAATATTACAGAAAGTAAAGTGGCCGGGCACCACTGACAACAACCCGGATTCTAAACCTAGTAACGACGCAAGTTATTTTGAGTGGGATACTCTCAATCTTCAAATCTTCAAATCTTCAATTTCATTCTTCTTTGGACTCCTTTTCTTCAATCTTCTTGGAATCTTCGTAGCGGATTACCCAAATGGACAAGAGGGCACTTCCCTCTAAGGGGGAAGGCCACTCTTTCCTCTTTGGGTAAGGAAGAGGTATGATCCAAATTTGGATTTCCAAATGGAAAAGGAGTGTTCCCTAAAGGGATATCCTTTCCTCTTTGGAATCCAAGCTTTGGATCTATGTATCCCAACTCAAAATCAACTTTCACAACACTTAACAATTATACAAATTACATTGATATCAAAATAAAAATCTAGACTCACCTGCAAGGTTATCCTAAACAATTAATATAAATAAAGCAGTTATTCCCAAGCAGTTATATATGAGCAAAAAAAAGTAAACACACTGGCCACGCTCTTTTAATGATTTGGGGGCTTTAGCAGCTGAAGCACCTGTGCAAAGAGTTTATAATATTTATGCATTTTTTTGATTTGCCCCCTTTTTATATTGCCCTGCATGAGCGCGGCCACCTGCAGAAAACTGTGTCAACATCCAGATCGTACCTAACCTAAGGGTAATCTAGTCGCCAAACACATCAATCCATCCACAGAGTACAGAAAAAGTAAGCAGACACAGCAAAGCAATTTCATCCACAACATGCAGTGAAAACTACGAAAAATCCGGCACACAGCAGTAAAGTAAACACCGGCCTAACCTAGATCTAGAGTTGGTTGTCCTAGCACATCATCTAAAGTGTGTGAGAAAGGTCGTGTGGCTGGGGTAGATCCTAAAGTGGGTTATTAATTGAAGTTGTCTAAAGGTCTGGATTTGTTAAGGCTTAAAAGGGAATTTAAATTAAAATTTAAGTATTAATGAATTAAGAATTTTAATTAAACGTGTTTTAAAAGTTAATTGATTACTACCTTTGTTTCACACCGAGGCCGTGAAGTTTATTTCACCTTCCTTGGGGCTAAGCTAATAGCCTCGTAGGCCTGGGTTACCCAGTAGCAATCGGGTTTGATTAAGTTATTTAAATTGGTTGGAATTAAAAGAGTGGATTAATATTAAAATGAGTTAATTACTGATTTTTAAAGTTGATTAATTTAAGTTTGCCATTAATTGATTCGTGGCGTTGTGCCACCAGGCTCGAGGAACCAGCCTCCTTAGGACACTTAGCCCCGCAGCCCGGAGTAGTCCAGCCGATAAACCAAATTAATGTAATTGAATTAGAGACTTTTAAAAAAAAGTTAAATAATTAAAAAGTTAATCCATTTTAAGGTTTGACACCCTTTAGAATCCATTCGTGGCGTTGTGCCACCAGGCTCGAGGAACCAGCCTCCTTAGGACACTTAGCCCCGCAGCCCGGAGTAGTCCAGCCAATAAACTTCAACTTTAGGGTGGTTGTTGTGTTTTAAAGGATTTGTTAAGTGTTTTGGACATTAAACCAATATTTTCTGAATTTTAGAATGATTATGAGTTTTATGAATTTTTTGAATATTTTAATGATTTAATTAAAGGGTTAAAAGTTGAAATTTTGATTACGACCAACTTCTGGAATGTTTGTATTTTATAAAAAAAACTAGACCTCACTACGATCAGTTAGAAGGTGAGTACGTTAAAATCGGATTTTTCTAGATTTTATTACAAAGGTTTGAAGTTTTGAACTAGTTTTAACTACGGTTTGACCAATTTGTTGACTTTTTAATTCTAATACTTTTCTGGAACTTTGATATTTTTAATAAATACTAGTCATCATTATGAGTTGAATGCAAGTGAGTTTAATCAATTTGGATTTTATTTGAATTAGTTATGAATTATTGAAGTTTGGACATTTTAACAAATTTTAGGGATTTCTTAATTAGAGGGTCTCTTTTGTGATTTTGCTTCAAACAAATTCCCAATCTCTTGAAAACACCTCCAAAGGTCAGGAACAACCTAAGGAGGGGTCCCCAAGTGTTTGGGAGATTTTTGGATTTTTATATTATTATTAATTAATTATCTTAATTAAATATTGGTTTTCACTTAAAATTAAATTAGGGTTTAAATTGCTGTCAAATCAAAGGGCTTTTAATTATCATAGATTAAGGACTGAATTCTGGTCAGTTTAAGGGTTTATATGTAATTTTTGGATTTAAATTGGATTTATTACAATTTTTTTAGAAGTTTTAAAGGCTTAATTAAGGGTTTGATGCTTAGAAAATTAATTAGGGGATCTAATGACCTCAAAAATTAGTGAAAATTTCTCTAGGGGCTGAGGATGTCACTAAGTTCAAATGTTCAAAGTTTCAACTCAAGGGGAGGTGAATCCTAATTATTGAAATTTTTCTAAGTTTTCTATACATGAGTCCTTAATTATTGTCCTTAATTATGTCACTAAGTTAATGGGCTTGAATCAATGTTTGGACTAACCCTCATACTCAATACATAAGGCATGCATGAATCACATAAACACATTCAACACCTAAATCTAGGAGAGCCTTAGACTAAGTGGTGTGTGTTTCCTAAACATGTAAGGATTAATTAGCATAATTAGTTAAACTTATGATTAGTGAATAGTCAAGAAATGATTATCCACCAATCATCCCCATTATTTCCATTCATATACTTAACCCATGTTTAAAATTGCAAAGGAGATCTCTTAAACCATAAAAGATTTAAATATAACTAATTTTAAAGTAGATTTTAAAATAATGTAAATACATATAGATATATATATATATATATATATATATAAAAATGTATTCATTTTGCACATTTGATAACTATCAAAACATAGCTCAAATAAATACATAAAATTTTCTGGAAATCAGTCACATTCTTAAAAATATTCAAGCCAAATTTCAAATAAAATTATCCAATTTATATGTAATTAAAAATGAAATAAGTTTTTCTGTATTTCTTAAATTACCAGTAAAATAATAGTCAAAATAAACTGATTTTATTTTTAAAATAAACTAGATGAAATTCTGAAAAGTTTGATATATTATACTCATTTTTTGGTTCTGTATGTAATTTACTATGATTTGTTCAAGTTTCAGTAATTAAAACTAATTAAAACTCATTTTTCTTAATCAAATGGCGGCGGTCAGACACGCGGCACGCTCGGATTCGTGGGATCGAAACCGCGCGGCGGCGGGGACACGCGTCGGCTGCGGGCCGCTTCACGCGGTTTTCACTTAACCACGTCAGCGGCTCGTAGTAGCCGTTGGATTAACCGCGGGTTCGATCCAACGGCTGAGATCAGATCCCGCGGTTTGATCTCAGCAGGAGAGGATCAAACGGCGGAGATTCGATCCCGCTGTTCCGAATGGACGGCCCTGATCTCGCCGGACGGCTGATCGAACGACGGATCGAATGCGCGGTCGGATCAGACCGCGGAAGGGCTCGATCTGGACCGTTGATCGAACGATCAACGGTCCAGAAAACGTACACTCGCCGGAGACCGTGAGTGACGCCCTAGAAAACGTATTTCGCTACGTTCTCTCGATCGGATCGATCATTTCACTTAAAATTTTAAATGTAGATTCAAGACATGAACAGAAATCATGGGGAATAGTTAGTTTTAACTAAAACCCTAAAAACATAAGGCTATTTAGATCTAACTAATGTGAACTAGATCTAGGGTTTTAGGGAGTTATACCGTTAGATCTTCGAAATTTCTGGATTGATGAGCTTGTAGATTGTCCAAGTGAAGATTCCCAGCGAAAATCCAAGCTCGAACGCGTCTGGATCGGCTGCTATAGGCTTGGAACGGTCTAGGTGGTGGGTTCGCCGGAGAACTCGCCGCCGGTGACGTGCAACCACTTGGATTTTGTAGTGGGGAGGTAGAGGAAGCTCTGGAGATTTAAAACGAACTGAGAGTTCGATCTGGGAGGCTAGGGTTAGTGAGTGAGGCTGCTTTGATCCATTTTTTTCAAAAGTCACCTTTTCCCCTATTCAAACGGCCTGGGCTGGATTGGATGGCTGGGATCTACTCCTGGACTCTCCAAATGATGCCACCTGTCCCTGGGAAAGCTGGAAGGCTGCGGAAAGGGCTGGACATGCCTCATTCCCATTGGGTGGACTTGGGATGAGTGGGGGGACCATTGCCACTTAAGGCTAAACCAAGGGCTGAGCTCGGTTATGGGGCCTATTAGAGAGCTTTAGGGCACCAATAGGTCGGCCTTGGGGAGTTAAATCAGGGAAAAAGGTCTAAAAGGTTGATTAAGACCTTTTAAAAGGGTTTAAGCCCTTGGTTTGACTAAATTGACCAGTCAACTGGTCAATGGAGCTGATGTGGCATCCAAGCAGGTCATGGAGTCCTTCTAAGTGGCTGGATGAGTGTGGCTTGAGCTAGGTCCAATGGGTTGAAAGTTTTGACCATATAAATGGTCACTTAAGCCTTGAGTTGACTGGTTGACCAGTCAACTCCATCAAGGGTTATGAAATTTTCAATTAGGTGATTCAAATGAGTTGATTAGGTGGATTGGAGGGTGGTTCCAAGAGCCATGTGTGTCAAGTAGATTAAGAAGGCTTAATGGGCCTTTAATGGGCTTCTAAGCCAAAACTGGTTGACTTGGTCAACCAGTTGGGTTCAAGGGCTAGAAATGGGTTCAACAAATTCAGAATGTCATCCTGAGTCTATTGGATGTGGTCCCAGGGTTTGGAGGGGTCGATTTGGTCAAAATCACCATTTGAGCCCTTAAGGGCTTGTTTGGTCAACCTAGGTTGACTTGGTCAACCAGGTTGACCCAGGGTCTGGGTTTGGGCTCAACAGGTTTGAAATGATACTTTAAGGTTAATGGAAGTGGTTGGATGGCCTAAAGAGGTCATTTGGGTCAAAACTCATGTTTGGACCCTTAAAGGGCCCCTTGGGTCAAACCAGTTGACTTGGTCAACCAGGTTGACTCAAGGGTTGGAAATGGGTTCAAAAGATTTGAAATGGCATTTGAAATTTGTTAAAGGTGGTTGCATCCCATTTGGAGCTCATTTGGTTTGAAATCCCCATTTGAGCCCCATAGGGGTATTTTGGTCAATTTTGACCTATTGGTCAACTATGGTCAAAAATGGGTCTGAAAAATGCAGTTTACTGCTCAATGGGTTAAAATCAAGGGTCTGGAAGTAATTGGAGGCTTGGGTAAGGGTTCCAAGGTTAAGATCCCAGAGGGGTTAGGTTCAGTGGCATGGGCTGTAAATATTTGAAGGTTTCACAGCCTGTGGATTTTAATTCAAATTCTGGGGTTAAAGACCTCAGAATGGGCTCAAAATTGGAGGGTAGCCTCTAGAGACATATCTTATCACTTTGTGAGTGATAGACCCTGAATCAGAGGCCATTAGACTGGATTTTGGGATGTTTGAAAATTCTCTGAAAAGGGTCTTTAGGACAAGGCCTTAAGGCTTTAGATTTGAGTCTGGATTTCTGGATTTGGAATGGATTTCAAGTTTGAATGATTAATATTGAAGTATCCAAATCATTAACAATCATGTTGTGACTGTTAATGGATGGATAAGGTCAAAGCTAGATTAAAGGTGGGATCAAAGTCTAGGTTGAAATTTGGATTCTCAAGTGGATTGAGTCAAAGTTTGGATATGTTTGAAACTTGAATTAATTTGGATTTGAATTGAATGAAGTTTGAGATTTGAATTGATCAAGGGCTGAGTCAAATTGAAGCTGGAGTTGATCAAGGGTAGGAATTGATTTGAGGTTGAGGTTGATCAAGGATGTGGATTGGTTTGAAGTTGGAGTGATCCTAGGATCTAGAGGAGTTCTAAGATCTAGGATTTAAGGGAATCCTAGGCTCTAGAATAGGCTCTAAGGTCTAGTTCTAGGAAAGGATCTTAAGGTCTAGAGTGGATCCTAGGATCTAGAATTAATTTGGAGTTTGGAAGGGCCTCAGTGACCTCATACAAAAATGAGGTCAACACATCCCTAACGAACTTTCAAGTGGTATCAGAGCACTTTCTAGTGTCATCTGAGCACTTTCACAAGTACCAAATGCCTTCTTTGATTTAGCTATAAAGGCATTCCTACACAACTCAATCATGGGTTAACTTTTGGAACCTAAATAGATTTAGGTACATTATTTTGAGAAATAATTGGTACAAAAATGTAAGGTTTATTAATGCTAGAAATTGAAGCTAAACATGGAAGTTTTGGTAACCAAACAAATCTTGATTTACTTCTAACATTTTTCCTTTTAAATAAGAAATCAAAAGAAAAAAGACCTTTGTCACCACAATCATTACTCCAAATATAAGTTCCAGCATGTGATATAGTAGCGTGAATTCTATCATAAGGAGAATTTTAAGTTTTATTCCTATATATGCTGGTGTACTAAACATGAGAAAATGTCTCTAATCTAGCTTTAAGAATATTATTCTCACTTTAAAGTAAGCTAACATGTTTGGCATTTTTAGCAAGTAATAACTTTTCTTCTTCAAAATAGAAAATCAAAAGATATGTCATAGTGTTGAGAGTCAAGTTACTTATTTAATTTATCAAGATATTTATATTTTTATTCAATTTTTATGAGAAACTAATAAGTCATTAAATGCCTCATCAAGCTCATCACAAGATATTTCAACACTTACCTCCATATAACTTGAAGAGTCATCTTCATTTTCCATTAGACTTAGATTGAATTCCTCCTCAGAACTTTCTTCACTAGACTCCTTTCTTTATGGATGACCCCAAAGTTTGGTTTTCATTCTCTTGAAGTGCTTTTCTCCTTCCCATTATCTTGATCCTTATCTTTTTTTTTAATTCATGTTTAAGCTTAGGGTGTTCATCTCTCATATGCTTGGGCTTATTACAGTTGAAGCAAATAATGAAATTTATAGAAGATTGTTTCTTACCTTAAGACTTATAAATATTTGACAATTTACTACAGAGATTTTTCCTCCTTAAGAAGTTTTGAAACTTCTTTTTGAGCATAACCACTTCATCAGGTTCTAGTTCATATGTTGATAAATAAGAGTCTTCACTTTTTTCTTCAACTTGAATAGCTAGATTATTCTTATTCTTGATTCTCAAACTAAATCCTTGCCATCCCTTTATGCAATTACCTATTCATATGCTATTAAAGATCCAAGTAGCTGATCAAGTGCATAAGTAGTCAAATCCTTAGATTTTGAAATATTAGTTACTTTAGCATCCAATTCTATTTGTAAACATAGCAACATTTTCTAAACAAGTTCTTGATTACTATAGGTTTTTCCTAAAGAGTGACGAATGTTGATGGTTTTTATGATCCTTACATACATGCCACTTATACATTTAGAAGGTAGCATTCTAAATAGTTCATAATCATGCATAAGTCTATTGATATGAGCATCTCTTTATGTGGTTCGGTGCCCCACTTCAAGAGAGAGTACAAAAAGAGAAAAGAACATAATGATTTTTATTTCATTCGGCCCCCCACTAGCCTACTTCCACCCCTAGTCCAGAGTAGGATTCAACTGACAACCAAAAAGGTTACAACAACCGTATCTTCCTAACACCAGAAAGAAACTACCTCACATGATGTTGAAAACCTCATAGGAATGGTAAAATAAAAAACATAGAAAAATAGGTTAAGTCACAGCTTGATATAATGTAGCTCTCATAGAGAATATATATATAGCTCTCACAAACCCACATAAAAAAAGATTGATCATAACTAAATAAATGAGTTTGCTCACTTACTTTTATTTATTCGAGAGTTCAAATGTTATATGCAAATACTATATGATTTTGCAAAGGTAAAACATAAGAAAATTAACCACAAAGCAAATTTAAAAGACTAGTGAATATAAGAAATGATATGAGATGAATAATTATGGATGAGTGTTGTTTTTTTTTAATTCTTTTTGCTAGATTAATATGATGAAAATGTAATTAGAAAAAAAAATAATCACTTCAAAGTTCTCCAAAATTTTCACCAAAATAAATCAGAATGATATGCAAAGACTAGTTAAAACACACACACAAATCAAAGGCAACTAGTCTCAATTAAAATTTCAAGCAAAATGAGTTATTTTTACAAGTTTATCGATTTGAAGTAATATGATAATAATCACCAAAAATATCAAAAATAAAATATTCAATTTTTTTTAATTTGATCCAATTAAAAAATTATAAATAGTGTTTCACAACAAGTCTAATATTCCTCAAGGAAGAGTCACAAACAAGTTTATGTTGGAAATATGTCTATAATGAATATTTTTTTATACTTATGGAAAAAACAAGAATTATAGTCACAATAAATCAAATGATGAAAAAATTATTTTAAATTACACAAATTAAAGTACTTAAAGTCTCACACGGCAAATCAAAATAAGGTGATATATAAGGTGTAGACTATGAACTTAGTTTTACCTAATAAGCCACCAAAAGAAAATATTTTTGGTTTTTATAAAATTTAAAAAATATTAACTAAATGACCAAAAAGAAATCACTCAAAAACATATGAAATTAATGTACTAATGTGATGTAAAATGATTACAAAAAATAGCACATAATAAATCAAAACTAGTTTAACAACACAACTTGTGATTATGTAAGATATTTTTGAATTTTTTTATAAGAAAAATGTATGAGACGAGATATCACCAAAAAACCAAATGAAATATAGATTTTTTTTCAGGATTTGATCCAATGAAAAAGCAAGGTTCATGCAAGAGTGCTAAAGATCATAAATCAAGTAATCTACAACAATTTCAAATGCCTTTTTCCAAGTAATATCCAAGAGGAATGATGTAATAACTAAAAAAATTTAAGTAGTTGAAGTTTAAGACCTTTTAAATTGTTGAATATCAAAGAGGAGAAGAGGTGGCTAGCTTTTAATGTCCTGCAAGAAAAGTTTAATGAAATTTTCTTAAGAGGAGAGAAGAGCTTGAAATTTTCTGTCAATATTAAGGATTAGGGTTGAATTTGTAATTATTTTAATCTAAAAAATTCAAAGGAATTTTGGGGGAAAACTACCTATGAAATGATTTTACTTGATAGCCAGGATTTAATTAAGTTAAGTTAGGCTTTAATTTAGGGAATTGAGTGGGGACTACAAATTAAACACTACATTTTATAAGGAAGTTGATATGGTGCTAGCCACATTCATTAGGAATATTCCTATTCCTCTTCTATAATAAAGATTTCATCCAAACTAAGGGAAAAAGATAGGGTAGCTAAGTAATTATGTAAGAGAAAAATTAATAAGTTATAATATTATATGGGGATTGTGCAGTGAACTTTTGAATTGTATTAAATATAGGGTTTTATCACCCCTAAAAATTACTTAAATTTTCTTTGATATAAAAAATAACAAATCACACTTAATATATGTAAGTATATATATTGAATCAAGTAATAAAGTGATAGAGTAGAGTGCCGAACACACAAGTATGCTTATTTGCATTAAACTACTAATGTCTACTCTAATTATAATAATTACTGTTCTAAAATAAAAAATGATATTTTTTTTGGAGATTTTATCACTGAATAAAATAGTAAAATATTTGACACAATATTAAATTAAAGTGTTTCAGATTGATGAGTATAAATTGCATATCTTTCTCAGTGAGACTCTTCAAAGTAATGTGATTAAGAGCATATGCAACCCTAGATCTCTATCAAGATTGTACGAGTGAAAAGGATATATGCTAACCTCCTATAATTATAATATCTTCATAAGAATTTAAAATATTTTACATCCTATGTCAGGGCATACAAAACAGCCTATCTTAATACTCCTAGTTGTTCTTGCATTCCTCCATCATGATTATACATCACACTAAGTTTTAACTATACATATGACCACTATGTGCATTAAATAAAGAGATGGATAATATTGAAAACATCTTTTAATAGTTTATTGAACAAGAGTCTTCATTGGACTTAACATATATTTCATAACATCAATCCAAAATAAGAGAATTTGCTAGACATGGAAAGAATATCAAGCAAACTCAATTTTACTAAACTCATAAAAGAATAAAAATACAAGAGAGTTATATCATTTGGACTAATCAAAGAATCTCCTCTACACTCTTATCTTTAACTTACAGTGTTGCTTCAAGAAATATAGGCTAAACACTCTAAAAGATTTTATCTTGTACTTCCTAGCCTCCCTTTGATTTTACTTTAAGTGAACTAGAGAAATACTTTAAAAGTACTACAATTATACAAGTGATTACCCCCCCCCCCCCCCATCCAAACATAGCATCATCACTATTTAATGGAAAATATAAAAATGGAAACTAGTATGGTGGCACTTGAAATAATGGCGCTATAGCTCTCATGAAGTGAACTAGTGCCTAAGCATTGGAGTTTTTACACAACTACGTGCACTTGCTTACATGGAACAGTTACTTTGTAAATAATCATGTGTCAAACGACACTGACTACTCCTTAGATTTTTTGCCAATTTTTTATTTTTATTTTTTCACAAAACAAAACTTAAATAACACATTTCCATTGAAAAAAAAATACTTTAAATAATATGCAATTTGTACTTATCAAATTCTCCCTAGCCTAAACTCTTGCTTGTTCTCAAGCAAATAAAAAAAATTGTAATTTTGATTAATTAAATATCGGATAATACATCATAGCATAGAAATAGTTGAAATGAAAAAGGTTATAGTTTAAGTTTGGAAAATACTAACAATTGTTCTAACTAGTCATTCTTATTATTGCTTAATTTTATTTTATATGTTATAGATTTAATTATTGACTTTTCAATTTTCAAGTAAATAAAGTATCTTGAAGATTAGATTTTTTGTAGTTAAAAATTAAATTTTCATAAGTTCACCATTATTTACATTATATCTCCCATATTATCGTTTATGAATTTAAGTATAAAATTGCAGCCAGATTCTAAACTTTTAATTATACCAATTTTTAGATGTACTCTTTTTCTTTTTCTCTTATCTTTTTAGAACTCTTTTCAACATCGTTTTCTTTTTACTTTTTTCAGTATATTTTTAATGATTTTGAATTTCAATTTTGCTTAAAATCTTCTTACAATCTTAATGAGTTTAACGTAAGGATTTAATAGGTTTATTGATTCTAAATTTGATTTGCTTATGATTTTTAACTTTAATCTACCAATATTTATTCGTTAACCTTAATAATTCATCTTTTACTTCAAAGGTCAATGTATAAAGATATAACTTAAAAATTCAAGTTAAGTTAATAACTTAAATGATCAAAGTTAGTTAGTTATTAGTTTTTCCAATCTATGATGTATAAAGCAATATTCATTCGAACTATGATCTTGGGTTTTGTTATTATTCTAATTTAACATAATTTTTAATTATTATTTCTATTAGGGTTAATTAAATAATTGTAATGCAAGTAAATAAATGGAGGATAATATAAAAATGTAAGCATGAAAAAAATTTAATAAAATGTAAATAACAACACAAATAAACATTAATAACAAATACCTATTTTCATATAAATAATAAAAAGTATAAAATATGTGATATATAACTAAAACAAAATACTGGTCATAAGATAACTAGTGCATAAAACACTACCTTAAAACATCACAATAAGACTACTAATGACATAAGTGGGCTGCTCCCATAAGCGATAAGTTTATAATCTTCAGCCAGACTATACTAATAATTTTATTTTAGGGTGATCAAATTATGTTATATTTTACAATCGATTATTGTCTCCACCTAAAAAAGGTTTCAATCTATGAACATTCACTTTAAAAACATAAAAGTTTTTTATATCTTAAACTTCCATATTTCCATAGGAGAAAGTTCTTATAATAGTTAAAGTTACAGATCTTCTGGATTTTAATTTTCCTAGAAAAAGCTTAAGTCATAAAATTAAAAATTAAAACATCTTATCTATGAGTGAATTTTTTTATGAAGTTTACTACCATGCCATTTTTTTAACTTTTTTTCTCATAAATCCTTGCTTTTTCATAAGCTTCATTTTTTATTTCTTCTAATTCACTTAATTATATCAATCTCTTTTCTTTCATATCTTCAAAAACATAATTTAATTCTTTAATTGCCCATAATACCTTGTGCTCAAGCTTCACAGTAAGGTGACAAGCTTTTCCAAAAATTAATCTATGAGTAGTACTAATAGGAGTTTTAAAAGCAGATCTATGGGCCCATAATGCATCATCTAATTTAATTAATCCCTCAAACCTTCCTATTAAAACAATTCTTTTTTTTTTCCAAGATTCATTTAATCTCTCTATTGCTAATTTTAGCTTGACCACTCATTTAGGTATGATAAGCAATAGCAATCCTATGTTTTAATCTCATATTTGTTTAAATTTTTATCTATTCTTTTATAACATAAATGACTTCCTCCCTCACTGATTTAAACTCTTGTCATTCCAAACCAAGCTAGAAGAAATATTTTCTTTAAAAACATGTTCACAATTTGAGCATCAATTTTAGAGGTTGACATACCTTCAATACATTTTGAGACATAATCTACAACAATAAGAATATATTGATTTCCATGGGAAGGCATAAAAGGTCCCATAAAATCTAATCCCCAAACATTAAAATTTCTATTTTCAAAATATAATTTAATGACATTTCATTTGTTTTTGAAATATTTCCGACTCTTTGATATTGATTGCATTTCTTAATGTATTCATTTACATCCATGAATAGAGTAAGCAAAAAATCTAGATGGAAGGATCTTATTAACAGTTATAAAATGTCAAAAATTCCCCCATAATAAGAATCATATCACTCTCTAATGATTGGATCTATTTCTTCTCTAGTGACACTTCTCATATTTTGATCATTGCATGATTTAAATAAAAGATTCATCCAAAAAATAAAACTTGGTATCATACAAAAACTTTTTTTAATTGATGATAAACTATAAATTAGTATACCACTAATAATAAAATGAATAATGTCAGCACACCAAGGTGATTCATTCAAATAAAGAGCAAATAATTGTTCATCAGAAAAATTCTCATTAATTTCATCCTCATATGATGCATGCTTTTCAATAAAAAGTATTAAAACAGGATCAACAATTTGATTCTCAATACACTTTCTATCAAAAATTTCTACAACAAATTCTTGTAACAGAAGAATCCACCTAACAAATCTAGATTTAGTACCTTTCTTTGTCATAAGATATTTAATTACAAAATGATTATTAAAAAAAAAACTACTTTGGTGCCAATTATGTATGATATAAATTTATCAAAAGCAAAAATAATAGCTAGTAATTTGGTCTTAGTAGTTGTATAATTATATTGTGCAGAAATTAAAGTCTTACTAGCATAAAAAATGATATGGAAATTCTTATCTCTCTTTTGCCCAAGAACTGCACCTACAACAACATCACTAGCTTACATCACTATATAAGGCAATAATAAATCAATAGCAATAATAACTAGGGTAGTAGTCAAGTGTTATTTTATAGTATTGAAGACTTGAAGACGTGCAAAATTAAATACAAAAAGAACATCATTCTCTAATAATTGACATAATGGTTTGGAAATTTTAGAGAAGTCCTTAATAAATCTAGTATAAAATCCTATATGATCCCAAGAAACTCCTAATGCCTTTAACAGAGTTAGGAAGAGGTAATTTTTCTATCACATGAATTTTTGCAATGTATACCTCCAATCCTTTCTTAGAAATCTTATGCCCTAAAATAATTTCCTAAGCTTCCTTTTCTTATTCAAAATATTCTTCATAAATTTTGGGCAAGTGTGCATTTATTCTAAAGCTTTAGACAGTGATATATTAATGGTGAAATTTTTATTCTAAAGCTTTAGACAATGATATATTAATGGTGAAATTTTTAAATACTTCTATGAACATTGAAAACTATTTGTCAAGATTTTGTTTGAATAACCTTTGAGAAAAATAACGTGGTGGTCTCTCTACAACCTTCCTAATTAATTTTTTAGGTTCTTTTATAGAGTTAGGTTGCTTAGTTGATGATTTATTTTCTACTTGTTCATCTTCACCATCAATCTTTATGGTAGATCTTTATCTTTGTACGGGTTTCCTAAATCTTTCCAACTTCCGAGTTAGACATTATGTCATTGTTCTTCCATTTTTTATGATTAATCAACCTAGCAAGATGCCCTATTTGATCTTTAATTTTTATAAGAGTATTAGATTGATTATTTAATTGGATTCCTAGTTGCATAAAAATATTTTCTAAGGATATCTTCCCATTCATGTAATTATAAAGTTGTTCAAAATTTGAGTGATAATATTATGGTGCTACATGATGCGATGCTGCGACGCTTAAATTTCTAGGATTTATATTGATATTATTTACCCATCTATCCTAGTTTTAACTTTTAAATTTTCAAATTTCCTAAAATTTATTGTAATTTGTGCAGTCAAAATTGACAAATCTTCATATTCATATACTCCTACTAATTTCTTGGGATTTACACTTTTAATAGGCTACTGGAAATTAGTAGTAACCATTTCATCTATTAATTCATATTCTTCTTCAAATAGCTTCGACATTAATAATCCTCCAACTACAACATCTATTATTTCTCTAAGAGATACTATTAATCCATTATAAATTGTTTGAATAACCAACTAATCATGTAAAGCATTGTGAGGACATTTCTTTAAATCTCTCCCAATTCTCATACATCGATTCTCTGTTAAATTGTAAAAAAAAAAAGTGATATCATTTTTATGTTTAGTAGTTTTTGAAGGTGGGAATTACTTAGCAAGAAAATTATGAGCCAACTCATTGCAAATGGTTATAGAAGTTGGGGGTTAAAAAATTCAACCACATCTTAGCTTTATTTCTTAGAGAAAATGTAGCATTATAAGTATAATAGCTCATCATTGATGCCATTATGCTTAAATTTTGAACAAATTTTGATGAAAATGGCTAAGTCTAAATTGGGATCTTCAATAGGAGTGCTCCTAAACTGAAAATTTTAAACCATTTGAATTATAACAAGTTTTAATTCAAAATTATTAATATGGATTGCATGTTTATTAATACTCTGATGCATTCCATCTACTAAAGGGTTAGCATAATCCCTAAGATATCTACATTAATCTCGATGCAATACAAGTTCAGCCATCATCACTATCTTTTTGGCTTTTCAAATTTTTGAAAGGGTTCTTTCTATTTTAGCATCAAACAACAAAAGTATATTTCTGTATCTATAAAGCATGCAACCATGAATATGCAATTTACAAATAAAATGATATAAATAAAATAAAAGATACAAGTTGGTCTAACTATGTAATTAATTTAACAATAAAGTTAAAATTTATAAAAAGTAATATATTTCTCAAGCAACAATGCCAAAAACTTGACTGGGTTGTGGAGTGAACTTTTAAATTGTATTAAATCTAGGGCTATATCACCCTTAAATAATGTTTATATATATATATATATATATATATATATATATAATAGTAAACCTCATATATAGAATAAAATTCTTCATTAGCACTCAACATACATTTCCTAGTATCATTTAAAATAAGAGAATTAGCCAGACATGGAATGAATATCAAGTAAACTTATTTTTATTAAACAAATGAAAGAATGAAAAATACAATAGAATGATATCACCAGGAAGGATCAAAGTATCTCATTTACAGTCCTCCATTTAATTATAGAATTACTTTAATAAATATAAGTTAAATACTCTAA
The DNA here is from genome assembly GCA_022539455.1 of Dendrobium nobile. Lineage (NCBI taxonomy): Eukaryota > Viridiplantae > Streptophyta > Magnoliopsida > Asparagales > Orchidaceae > Dendrobium > Dendrobium nobile. The sequence continues at coordinate 46,475,226 of CM039721.1, forward strand.
ATGAATATATCTTATACTTCTTAGCCTCCCTTAGATTTTACTCTAAGAGAAAACTAGAGAAGTACTCCAAAAGTGCAAAAATAATACAAGTGATTGAACTCTCCTGCAAACATAACATCACAACTATTTATAGAAAACATAAAATAGTAATTAGTGCTGTCGCGCTTGAAACAAGGGCACTGCGGCGCTCATGATGTGAATTAGCGCCTCGATGTTGAGCTTTTGCACCAACATGGTGCTTGTTGATGTGGTGTAATTACTTTGTGAACAGTTGCATCTTAACCCTAAAATAACATGTCCCTGAGAAGTTACAACTACTACGCCATGGCACTATGGACATTGGAGCACTGTGGCGTCCAAGGCGTGAGAAATTATGGCACCACAACATTTGAAAATAGAGAATCCAATGTTATCAAGCTAACTTTCTGACATTGTGATGCTGATAATGTTGTGGCATTGTCTGCATTGCCTCCACAACACTTGCAAACAAAGAATTCGATGTCGCGATGTCAGAATTGGGGCACCTCGATGATATTAAAGGTAGTGTTGTAGTGTTGTATCATCAGACACCGTGATGCTGAAGGTTCCTTAGAATTTCTGTCAATTTTTAAGTTTTTTCTACATAGAAATAACTAAAATAATATATTTCCACTATAAATAAAATACATTAAACAATATGTAATTTACACTTATAATATGGCATAGGAAAAAGAGTTATATACTGGAAGTAAGTTATTATGGAAAGTGAGATATTCATGGAATGTGAGATATATATAGAAAGTTTTCCTTTTATTTTAAAATTTTGCAAGGCATGATTTTTGAATTATCCTTCATGAAGCATGCTAGAGTGTAAAGATTTGAGTGTCATGAAGTTACAAATCAATCATAAGCTTACCATAAATAGAATACAAAGCACAAAGTGGGCAAATATTATATATATATATATTGCCATGATAAAGCTAGTTTCAAATAAAGATTAAAACGATGTAGCTAAAGCATAATAATGTGAATGATTTATGCATGGATTTTTGCCCTAAACCCTAAGCACTTTTGTTGTGATTAAGTCATTTTATGAGTATACATAGATATTAAAACCCCAAACCCTTTCTTCACACTAGCATGAGAGGCTTCCTTAATGATTTAGCACAATCAGCTATGAAGACTTGAAAAACCGAAATGAAGATATATATTAGATACACCAAACATGAGTTTGATATCATCAAAAACCAATGGGCCAACTTTAAGGCTCATGGGGCTAACAAAAACTAATTAGAAGTAGACAAGAAGAAAAAACATTAAAAAACTATGCAAATATAGAAATAAAAGCTAGGGCTCATATTATCCCACCAAAAAGACCATTCTTTAGCTAAAAAAACTATAAAAATACCCTTCAAAGCAACATTACATATTAACATAAGGTGTATATGCTTAAGAAGTATCTGTTCAAGTAACATGAATACCATCTGGTTGCATCAAAAGGCACTACACATGGGTTTCATAATCGCCTAATGCCAAATGGAAGAACCAGGATTGTAGTATACACAAAAAGAAATTTTTCTATAAGACAATGCATGATGATCACAAGCAGACCAACAAGTAAGAGGCATGGTAAAACCCCCAAGAAACATATATCCATGTAAGGTATGCAACCAACCAAAATATAAAGGTAAACCCAAAGTAAACCCCGGATCAAAATACAACAACCACCTCCTGTAATAGAGAATGAATAATAACAGAGTTGGCCATACACAATGTTGACGGTGAGACCACATCCAAGTAATAATAGCAAGTAGCTAGCATAAAACACTGTAATATAAGAAGAAAGATTACATTAAATCAAAATTGAACAACAATAATAAGTTAGTTGTAGAGATTAATCAAATTTGATGGTTAAGTAGATTGATGGCCCCATCTCTTGCTCTTTATACGAATGATAAATTTAATTTTCTTTCTAATAAAATGATCATTAAGAAGAACACCTCTAAGATGTAATAACTAGTAATACGCGAACCCAAAAGAAAGAATTTGAGCTAAATTGCTTTTGATTTGTTAGAGTCATTTAAGAGTCATTGTAAGGAGCTCCTAATGTGCAAGAAGTTTTTGAAAGGAATGAAGTTCTTTATAAAAATAAGATGTGCGAGAAAAAATTATAGTAAAAAAAGAAATAAGAGTGGCTCGGATTGTAAAATGAGCGCAACAAAAATTTTATTTACCAAAATTTCTAGCTTACATAAAATATCTTTGGTTTTCAAGCTTTTTATATTTCAAGCCTTTTATAATAATTTTTCCAGCAAGAAAGACAATTTATAGCAAAGACTTTAAACACAATATACTTAAATCATAAACCTTTAAATCAAATATATTTAAATCATAAAACTTTGGGCAAATCAAGGTAATAGGTGTGATAGATTTTGTTCGTTAGAAAAAGATGGATTTCAAACCAAAAACAAAAATGTTCATTGCCATGGATCATAACTTTAAAGATTTGCATGGCAATGTGATTGTGAATGTCTTTGGGAAAAATGCAGCCCCCATTTGCATAACAAATAAAATATAAACTACATTAAAATAAGGAGCACAAAGATGGGAATAATATTTAAAATAATTAAACTAGTTTAGAAGTAGGCGATTCCCTCCTCATAGTAGATCTACTGTCATTTCTTGCCGGAGATCTCACGTTGGTCGCCAGATACCTTTTGTCATTACCACGTCACATGTTCTGAAATACCTTCGGCACAAATGACCATGCTTACCCTTCATCCACTGTCCATTCATGAATAATTATTACATCCTCCGACCGGACGTTCTACGTCCGATCGGAGGCCAAATCGCGTAAAAAAATGAAAAATACCGAGCAATACCAAACAATAACGAGGAAAACCATCACGTGAAGACCTAATACCGAGTTATACCGAGCAATACCGAGTTATACCAAAGTTGTACCGAGTTTTTCCTAGAAAAAACTCGATACAACTCTGTATTGCTCGGTATAGCTCGGTATTGGTCTTCACAGAACAGTATTACTCGTTATTATCAAATAATACCTAGCAATACCGAGTTTTTTTGGCGGAATTTTACCTCCGACCAGACGTTCCTCTACGTCCTTACACCGGACCTAATAAAAGTTCCCAAACCCAACCATCCAAATCATTTTAGTAATTGGCAACACCAAACGCTATACGGGTTTGACATCATATAGAAGTGTCAACGCTACGTCGGACACGTTATGATGAACACTTATTCTCCCTTTTAAACGTCTCTCTACCATTGGATCTGAGACCTCTGATGTTCGATTCTCAAAAACAACAACAGCGCCTCCCTCTCTCTCTCTCTCTCTCTCCGTGTTAAGCGTTGTCCTCTTTTTTGCATGCCCATCCCTTCATTTATTGCCTCTTTATTGGTGGTGGGCCGCCTTCCCATGTGCTCCCAAGTGACTTCATTATATTAAACAAGCTTATGCTGCTACGCAGAACCATTAGCATTCTACAAGCAGAAAAAGCTGAGCCGCCGCATCTGTTTTTTTTTTTTTTTTGGGAAAATTTTGTGCCGCATCTGTTTCAGTAGGAGACTACATCTTCTATGGAACTGGAAGCGCAGAGGCGGCGGAGCAGCAGTGCCTCCTCATCACCTGAATTCGAGTTCTGGATGGTTCGCAACCCTTCCTTCCAACCCCAGGACCTCGTCACAGCCGACGAGCTAATCGTCGACGGCGTCCTTCTACCTCTCCACCACCTCTCCATCCAACGCCCGCATCCGGCGGACCTACCTCCCCCTCTACCGATCTACCCACATGCCGACTCAATCCCGGCTGCCATTGTCTCCTCATCGCCCACATCTAGCTCTAGGCGTTGGAAAGATTTATTCAAAGCAGTCAGAGTGCAGAAGCCTGAAGTGAATGAAAAGAAGAAGGAGCGCTGGAGCCGTAGCAACGGCTCTTCCGAGCTTAACATCAACCTCAACCTCTGGCCATTCTCACGTAGCCGCTCCGCCGGCAACACCGCGGCCCGACCCCGCTCAGCTTCCCGCAAGATTAGCAGCGCCCCCTGTTCCCGGAGCAATTCCCGCGGCGAGTCCCCCGGCAGTCGAAGGTTGGCTGCCAGCCCTAGCAGAAGTGGGGTCCATCTTGGCCGGTCAAGCCCAGTCTGGCAATTTCGACGAACCGGAATGGGGCCGAAAGATAAGGGGAGGAAGTCCGGTCCAGCCACCTCCACGCCCGCTCACCCTGCTGCCGGTGGCAGTGTACGGGCGCTTAATTTGAACGTGAACAGCTGCATTGGGTATGGGAATCAGGTGAGCTGCCGGGATGAGGACAGCGATGGACTCACCGGAGGTGCCCGCACGGCGGAGGTGAACGGAGGCAATGGAACTATGTTCAGTTTTAGAACTCTATTCTATAAGAAAGTTTACTAATTGTGTCATCAGTAATTGCTAAGGATGATGATGATAATTGTATTGACTTATAGCCTTTATCTTTTTATTTTCTTCTTACTTTTTTTTATTGGATCTGAATCCTTTTGCTAAATGATCGTGTTTTATATTGAGTTTTTATTTTTTTTTATTTTTTTCAGTGTTAATGTAAAGTTTGCATATTAAATAATTAATATGAACTTATGGGGTAAAATTATGAAGAACAGATGGAAAATTAATATAATAAAATTACGATTAGTAAGTAAACTACACAATGAATACTATGTATAAAAAAATAAATAATTAGAATAGATTTGGTGAACCATTGCGTAGTTTGAAACTAGATTGCGCCTCTTTAAAAACTAGATATACGAAAGTAAATTAAAAATAATAATAGTAATCTTCACATTTATCTAATGTTGTTTCAAATATAATAACTTTGCAAATGCAGATAAATAAATTATTGTTTTATTAAATATATTTTTTTGTCATGAAACAGTTCAAGAAGTATATTTAGTTTGATTATACAGTAAAATATGTCTTGGTCAAATATACTTATATACCTTATAATAAAATGATTAACAGTTGTTAAAAAATATTTGTAAAATTTTATAAGTCAACATTCAATTATGTGAACCGATAATAAAATTTCAAATATTAATAGTTACCAGGATAATTTTAACGTCAATAATGATGTTTTTTGTGAGCTAAATTATTCTTAATGTTAATGGAAGAGCTTTTTATTCTTAGAATTGCTTAAAATGTTCACATATTCAGATAAGTTTAAAGAAGTGCATGTGAGATATAAGATTTATATGTGAGAACTTTGAGAAGGGAGAAAATTAATTATTTAACCTAGTAGAAATGCATTCACCAATTCTTTAAAAAAAAAAAAAAAGTCATTTTCTATGATCTCAGTAGATGTTAACGCACTGCAATAAAATAAATAATGTACAACACAACTTTTTTGAGAATGTTAGGAGTAACGACCAAGGCTTTTAAAACCGGACCGGACCGGCCGGTTCAACCGGTTGAACCGCGAACCGGCTGCCCGGCCGGTTTCGGTTCGCCTGAGAACCGTTTTCACGTCGGACCGGTCTCGGACCGTTCGAACCGCCGGTTCGACCGTTGAACCGAAAAACCGGCTCCGATTTCTCATAACCGTTTTCGCGTCTGCTTCTTGATCGACGGCGGCTGTGCAGCATCTTCACCGGATTCGGCGGAGGTAGGGGGCGGGGATGCAGCATGGGGGCACGTGCCCCACAGACTTTTTTAATAATTTTTAATTAAGTATATTTATGAGTCATTAATTATCTATTAAATCAAAATAATTTTATTATATAATAAAATATTCAGTACTAGCAGTACACTCACAACCACGGGATACAGCATACAACACAATTACTAACCTTTTCAAAAGGTCTTATTATATAAAGCAAAATATTTTCTCTTTCACGGTGTGGGACTAAAAGGCTTTTTTTTTCTTATGATTGGAAGGGTTAGGCGGGAACTGGGAAGGGTTTACATATGCGGGACAAGGCATTTTTTTTTTCAGGCTTAGTCATTTTTTTTTCTTCTAAGTTAATAATTCTAATTAATTAGTTATATTACTAAAAATAAAAGTTAGAGATATGTCTAATGTATACTGTTAAAATTAAAAATATTAAATTAGTAAAAAAATTACTAAATTAGTAGATTTAATTGTATTTATTTTGAAAACTCTAATTGATCCTATATGATTTTCCTTTAGATTTAAATATTTGAATTTATTTGGCTAACATTTCACTATTATATAAGTAAAAGTATTATAATTTTTTTTTTTCAATTTTTGTTATATATTTATAAATAATTGTGTCATTATTATAATATTTAAATATAATAAATATTTATTACGTCATCCGGTTCGACCCCGGTTCGACCCCGGTCGAACCATCAAACCTCTAACCCCTCCTTCTTCCGGTTCATTGACCGGTCCGGTTTTAAAAGCCTTGGTAACGACATTATAGAGTTGTCATTAGGCAATAGTGTCAGGGGTAAGCTTGATCCAAGACCAAGTTCCCCAAAAAACATGAATTAGGCAGTTTGATCTTGAATGTCCATCGCTACAAGAATTGGCTGACAATTGACAAGAATCATCATAGGCCAAATGATAGTAGGTGCTTGACTTGGTCGTCAGCGGCGGAACTAGCTATAATTTTTAGGGGGGGGGGCAAACTTATAAGTAACTGTTGGCAAATATATCGGGGGTCCAAGGGGGCAGTGCCCCCTAGCGGGGTTCGACCTGCCCGATCAAATCGTGGGGTCAAGGGGCAGGGCCCCTGCGGGGGTTTTCGGGAAAAGCGCCCCTAGAACAAATTTTGATTTACTATTTCTTTTTGTATATGGTTCATCATTCACTGGCAATAACACCTCTAGATAATGTGTTTAATTATACAAGGGGCAATTGTCTAAATATCATAATATTTTAAAACTTTTAGGGGGGACAATTACCTTAAAACCTTTATAATAAAGACTAAAATATAAATTTATAAACAAATCATCTAAAGAATTATATAATAAATTAATAAAAAAAAATTTTTTGAGGGGGGGGCAATTGCCCCCCGAGACAATGGGGTTCCGCCCCAGTTGGTCGTTACCATATTTGAAGAGGAGATCAAGCAATTAGAAAGACGTCAAATGTCAATAGATGATGGGCTTCAAATGACGAATGATAGGAAACGTAAAAAAATTGAGCGATAGTGGACAATTAACTCGATCTTTTCTAGAATAGAAAAGGAGCAGATTACTTGGAAGGCCATAGTTAGGTGTTGATGGTTGCCTGCCATCAATCATTAGTAATTGTTGGATGATAGTTGATAAACAATGTTGAAACTAGTAATGGTGGAGAGTTAGTTTAGTCACTCTACTTATACTTGAAGCAATCTTGCAATTAGGAAGATTGCATCAAACATTAGTGTTCATAAAGTTAAATCATAATTGGTGTTTTGCATGATATTCATTTGATACGAGGTGAGTGTTGAGTCCAGTAATTAGGTTGTTAAGCCTAAGTAAGTGTCCCAAGGCTACCAAGAGGGGGGTGAATTGGTAGTTTTTAAAATTTTAAACCCTCTTAATAATAAAGTTGAACCGAAATAAAATTTTCTTTTAAAGTTAGTAGAAAAATATTTTTCAACCACAGAGTTGTTAAAACTGAAATTTAAAGTGCGGAAACGTAAAAGCTATAAAGTAAATGACACCAGATTTATAGTGGTTCGGTCTATAACCAGACCTACATCCACTCCTCAGAGGCACCCTCTGAGTATTGCACTAATACCACAAAGTGACTCTCCTTGAGCACCCACAGCAAGGCGGAGAAGCCTGTACAAAACACTCTTTTCACCACTACCCGGTGCGGCAGAGAACCGTCGTCCTTTCACACTCTCCTAGTGTGGGCAGAGAACCCTACGGCTGTTCACACTCTCCAAGTGTAGGCAGAGAACCTTCTTCCTTTCACACTCTCCTAGTGTGGGCAGAGAACCCTCGTCTGTTCACACTCTCCAAGTGTCGGCAGAGAACCCTCGTCTGTTCACACTCTCCAAGTGTCGGCAGAGAACCGGACCTTCTTGAATGATCTTCTCACAAGAATCTAGAAGGAAGAAAGAAAAAGAGTGAAGAAATCCAATTCCACAAGTAGAGACTCTTACCTTAGCAATCCAAGTGAAGCCTTCTCGCTCCAGTGGTAGGAATCCTCCTTTGAATGCTCTCTTCCACTCTCTTCTTGGCTATTCTCTCAAGAGGCACGAAGATCAAATGACAAAAAGATTGGGTGGCAGTCTAATTTGGACTATTTATATAAAAGACAAGTGAAACCGCCCAAAAACTGCAAATTTTCAATTCTGTACGCAGTGGATCGTCCTGTACGATTCTGAATCGTCCTGGACGATTTTACTTAAACGATCTGAAACGACCCAATTTGTATATGTGTACGAACTGACTTCGTACAGCTGATCGTCCTGTACGAACTTGGTTCGTCCAGTACGAACGGTTATTACAAGGTCGGTTCTAGAAACTGCTGAAAACTGTTCTAAGTCGGTTTATCGTTTGAACGAAAATGTGATCGTCTGGACGAAAATTTTCCAGAGAGCCGATCGTCCTGGACGATTATTTATTTCGTCTGGACGAAAATTTTCCAGAGAACCAATCGCCGCGGACGATAATTTGTTTTCGTCTGGACGAAAAATTTCCAGAGAGCTGATCGTCCTGTACGATATTTATTTTCGTCTGGATGAAAATTTTCCAGAGGACTCGTCGCCTCGTACGATGGTAAAATTCGTCTGGACGAAAATGTTACAGAGAACCCATCGCCTGGTACGATAATAAATTTCGTCCTGGACGAATAGGACTTAGAAAATTTTTCAAAGCAAGTTCCTATTCGTTCCAAGTGCTCTATAGGAGATAACTGACAGATCGTCCAGTACGATAAATATCGTCCTGTACGATCAGTATAGAATTTCAAGATCTCCTTATTTGTGTGTGTGAGATTTTATTCACTCAATTACAATCACTCCCTTTCAAAATTAATTCAAAGAAAAGACAAACATCAATTAAACAAAATATCTCATGTTGAATTTGAATTGAACTTTTCGTAGTCTGGAGTCTGATTTTCCTGAAATGTTAGTACACACAAGAGCAAGTGCAAATCTTCTGAAATTGTTAGGAGATAACTATACATTTGAACAATAATGTTTGGAATCATCAAAACTACATAAGTTGCATAAATATAACTCATTCAAATAGCAACTATTCAAACAATCTCCCCCTTTTTGATGATGGCAAAACAATTATTATTAGTATGGTTTCAAGTTAAAACACATCTTTTATCTCCTAAACTCCCCCTGAATTTATGAGTACATTAAAATAAGGAGGCATTAAAGAACAATATTTAACGAACAAAATTTTTGTTTTTTCAAAAATTTTAACACAAACTACACAAAAAACTTGCAAACAGAACAACTAAAAAGAGAAAACACAAACATACACAAACTAATAATTTCTCCCCCTTTTTGACAGCAACAAAAAGTGAAGAAGAAAAAGACAAGAAATGTAAATAATTATATGAAATTCATTGTTAAAATTTAATCTAAATGGTGATTGACATAGGGTATGCAATTTTAAACTAAAGATATTAGGTCAATCATAGAAATTCATAAAATTTATGAAATGATATAACATTGTAAGTAAGAAGAATTTTTCAAAGACATGATTCAATTTAGACATTTTGATTATTGAAAATCATTACAAGTCAGATGTAAAAAAAATTCTATATTTCAAAGTTCAAGAGAATATGAATGAACATTAGATCAACTTGAATTAAGAGATTGAACGAATTTGGAAAGAAGAGAATTACCTCATGTGGTGCTTTGCACATCTTTTCAAAGTTTTGTAGCACATTTTTGTGCATTTTTCTTTGGTTGGGCTTATTTTGTGCCTCTTTTCCATTTTACAAATTTTTGTGAATCCCTTTTGATTTTTGTACATTTGTACACTGTTCAAGAGTAATTTGACCAATTCTTTCCAAAATCTATAATCTAAAATTTCAAATTTTTCTAGGTGCATAAATATCATTTGAGCATAGAAATACAAACTAAGAAAACATCAAAATTGTAATAACAATATTAACTTTTATGTAGTCTAAATGAATAGACATGAATTTAAAAGTTCTAAGTACAACAAGTTATAAACAAATTATAAATTTAGAAAGTCTAGATTTTCTAATATAGATAATCTCAAATTACAATCGAATTTAAGCACTATGTAGATTAAAAAAATACTAATGAAATTCATAAATATTAGTCACATTTCAAAACAAATCTAACAAAAACAAACTTTCATTGAAAAGAAAAGATTACATAAACATTGAACTTAAAAACATAAAAACAATCACAATAACACATATAAGATAAGAACAAAACAACAAAACAAAAAATACAACAGACACACAACAACAAACAAAAAAAAAAATTTTTACTGTTCTGGAGGAGGAGGAGGTATGCCGCCAAAGAGGTTGAAGTAGGAGGCCATCAACATTACATTGGTATTAATTTCATGAACTTCATCTTTAATGTTACCAATGTCATGTTGCTGCTGAGTAAGTTGAGCATCAAATTGATCAAACCTTTGATCAATGTAAGTCTCTAGTCTATCAAATCTCTCAATCAGATTCTGGTAATCTGATTGAGAAGCAGAAGCTTGCACTCCTTCTTCTTCTTCTTCTTCTGAAGCACTGTCATGTGCTTCCCCTTTTTCTTTTTCTTCCTTGAAGAGCAGTCTGAATGATGTGTTGTTATAGTAAACTGGCTCTTCATATTCCTCATCAGGATGCACTATATTGTACTTCTTCTCCAAAATATAAGTAATTAAGTGCCATAATGAAATGTTCTTCTTCCTCTTCTGATCAGCATGTCCTATTTCTGAAAGCCCATAGATATGATCTATGATGAGTTGGGCTTCATCAATAGGATGTCTTGACATGATTAAAAAAGTTAGACAAGAAAGGAGAGGAGTAATGTTAATCCTATCACCAGCTTTAGGAATAATTGAGGATCTAAGGATATGCTGGATGATTCGGGCATCTTGGGTCATACCTGAGACTCTAGCAACATGATTGTCAATCGCATTTTTTCTAATTACCCTATTGATTTCAAACCATTTGAAGGAGGTTTCTGACATTAGGGTGTGGGCTCTATATCCCTCAGTTCTTAACTTTAAAAATGCACCAAGATCGTGCTTGGTGATCTCAACTTTTTTCTTAAAAACAAAAGAACTAATGATAGAGTGGTCAGAATTGAAACTCATGTTGGCTAGAAAGTAATGGTAGGTTTGTTTATTGTAGAGGTGGACGAGAGAAAGAATGAACTGAAATTGGGTTGAGGCGAAGAGGTGCATTACCCGAAATTTCAACTCTGTTGGGATAAGAATGCGAGACGGAGTGATTTTTGCGGAGGCAAAACGAGGAAAAGATTCCTCATTTGCCTTGGAAAGAAAGTTGTCTGGGGCATTCCTGTTTGGTTTCTTCACCAAAACCTTTTGTCTTTTGCTAGAGGAGGCCATTGTTGATTTGATGTTAAAAGGGATTGAAAAAGAAATTTGAAAGTGTGATTGTCAAGTTTGAAAAGCCTTCATATTTAAAGGAAAACGATACTTTCGTCCTGGACGAAAATATTCGTCCTGGACGAAACATAATAATTCGTCTGGACGAAGAAAGTTCGTACAGACGATCCAATTCGTCCAAAATGTAACGGCTTTTCGTATTCAACACAACTTACGATGCGTCCATTCGTACAGGCTTTTTGACTTGACCAATCGTACAGACGAAAAAATTTCGTACAGACGATCGAAAAGTATTTCGTTTTAATGACTCTTGAAAACCGTCCCCTACAATGAATCGACACATGTTCGTCTGGATGAACTAAAATTTCGTACAGACGAAGTTCGTATTAAAAACTGTCTTATCCACTCAACCGCTGCATTCAATCGTTCCGACGTTTGAGAGAAAAAAAATTCGTCCTGGACGATCACAGATCGTACAGACGATCCAATAAAAAACTGCTCTAAAACGGTTTAAATTTTCGCAAACTGTTCCTTTACACATCGTCCCGTACGAAAATAAATCGTCCTGGACGATTTCCTCCAAAAAATTTAAATTTTTAAATTAACAAAATCAACAAAAACAATCAGAAACACAGAAAACATAAAACAAAATCATAAATCCAAAAACAATTCATTAAAAACACAAAATTTCAAAAACAAAACATAACAAGTATCAATGTTGCAAAGACATTTTAGTTAAGCATTCAAATCAATAACACCAAGCCTTGTTCTTAAAGTACTGAAGGTATCAAAGGCTAAAGGTTTTGTAAAAATGTCTGCAAGTTGATTTTCAGTTGAAACATGTATGAGTTCAATTTCTCCTTTGGATACGTGATCCCTTATGAAATGATGCCTTATATCGATGTGTTTGGTTCTAGAATGTTGAATAGGATTTTTTGAAATACAAATAGCACTAGTATTGTCACAATAAATTGGAATAGTGCCTATAGTTAATCCTAAGTCAATGAACTGTTGTTTTAACCAAAGTACTTGTGCCACACAACTTCCTAATGCAATGTATTCTGCTTCTGCAGTAGATAGTGCCACTGAATTTTGTTTTCTACTAGACCATGAAACTAATGAATTTCCAATGAATTGACATGTTCCATAAGTGCTTTTCCTATCCACTCTACAGCCTGCAAAGTCAGAATCTGAGTAACCAATAATTTCAAATGAAGAGCTAAACTTAGGATACCAAATTCCTAAGTTTTGAGTTCCTAGTAGATATCTTAAAATCCTTTTTACTGCTGTCAAATGTGATTCTTTTGGATCTGATTGAAATCTAGCACATAGGCAAACACTAAACATAATATCTGGTCGGCTAGCAGTCAAGTAAAGTAAAGATCCAATTATCCCTCTAAATTTCTTTTGATCAACAGATTTTCCCTTAAGGTCCTTATCCAACTGAACTGAAGAACTCATTGGTGTACTAACAGGTTTAGCATTGTCCATTTCATATTTTTTGAGGATGTCCTTAATATATTTGTTTTGACTAAGAAAAGTACCTTCCTCAAGTTGCTTAATGCTAAATCCTAGAAAGTAATTTAAATTTCCCATTAGACTCATTTCGAATTCATTACTCATTGTTTTAGAAAAATCATCACAAAGATGTTTATTTGAAGATCCAAAGATGATGTCATCCACATAAATTTGAACAATAAGTATATCCTTTCCAATTTTTCTTAAAAAGAGAGTTGTATCCACACTTCCTTTTTCAAAAGATCTTTCAAGTAGGAAGGTGCTTAACCTCTCATACCAAGCCCTAGGTGCCTGTTTCAATCCATATAATGCCTTTTTTAATTTGAAAACATGATTTGGAAATTTAGAATTTTCAAAACCTGGAGGTTGTTCTACAAAAACATCTTCTTCAATTACTCCATTTAAAAAGGCACTTTTAACATCCATTTGAAACAATTTAAAACCTTTAAAACAGGCAAAGGCTAGTAAAACCCTAATTGCTTCAAGTCTAGCTACAGGGGCAAAAGTTTCCTCAAAATCAATTCTTTCAATTTGATTATACCCCTTAGCTACTAATCTAGCCTTATTTCTAATGACTACTCCTGAGTCATTCATTTTATTTTTGAACACCCACTTGGTTCCAACAACACTTTGATCTTTTGGCCTTGTAGTTAGTTCCCAAACTTTATTTCTTACAAATTGATTTAACTCTTCTTGCATGGCCAATATCCAAAATTCATCTGAAAGTGCTTGATCAATGTTAGTGGGTTCAATAGTTGAAATAAAAGCTGAATGATTGACTTCCTTGTTTAATCCACGCCTAGTTCTAACACCCTCACTTGGTTCACCTATAATTAATTCCTTTGGGTGATTTTTAGAGAATCTCAAATCTCTAGGCAAAGGGTCTTCTCTTTCTATAATTTCTTCCACATTTTCTTCCAAATTTAATCTATCAATCTTTTGGGAGTTTTCTTCAATTTCTTCTTCAACAACTTTTGGCTCTTCTATGTTTCCATTTTCATCAAAAACAACATGTGTGGTTTCTTCAATGACTAAAGTTCTTTTGTTGAATACTCTATAAGATTTTCCAACACTTGAATATCCAACAAAAATTCCTTCATCTGATTTTGGATCAAATTTTCCTAAGGCAGATTTTCCATTATTATGTATGAACACCTTGCAACCAAATACATGTAAATGAGACAAATTTGGTGTTCTACCTTTTACCAATTCATAGGGTGTTTTATTCAAATTTGATCTCACATTTACCCTATTCAGAACATAGCATGCAGTGCTAACCGCCTCAGCCCAAAAATATCTAGGAAGAGAGTATTCTGCTAACATTGCTCGGGCGGCTTCTATTAATGTTCTGTTCTTTCTTTCAACTACTCCATTTTGTTGAGGAGTTCTAGGTGCAGAAAAATTGTGATCAATCCCCTTTTCTTTACAGAAATCTTCAAATCTTTCATTTTCAAATTCTCCTCCATGATCACTTTGTATAGAAATTATTTCACATCCTAGTTTTCTTTGTATCCAAGTTGAAAAATTTCTGAATTCCTCAAATGATTCACTCTTTTGAAAAAGAAATTTAACCCAGGTGAATCTTGAAAAATCATCTACTATTACAAATCCATATACCTTTCCTCCTAGACTAACCGTGCTTACAGGTCCAAAAAGATCCATGTGAAGAATTTCTAAAGGTTTACTGGTCCTAAGATCTTTATTGGACTTAAAAGAGGACTTCACTTGTTTTCCTAATTGACATGCATCACATAAGTGATCCTTAGTAAAGTCTAGTTTAGGTATTCCTCTAACCAAATTCTTTTGGGTAATTCTTCTAAGATTTTTCATACTAGAATGACAAAGTCTCCTATGCCAAAGCCATGATTCATCAGAAACAGTTTTCAAACAAAAAGCAGTAGGAGATTGAATACAATTTAAATCTAGCATGTAGACATTGTTCACCCTTTTTCCATTTAAAACAATTTTCCCATTTAGGCTAATTATGCAGCTAGTAGGTAAAAATTTTACATTATAGCCCTTATCACATAGCTGACTTATGCTAAGCAAATTATGTTTTAAGCCTTCAACTAATAAAACATTATCTATGAAAAAGTTTTTCAAATTTCCAATCATACCTGATCCAACCACCTTCTTTGTGGTATTATCTCCAAGTGTAACCTTGCCTCCACTCCTGGCTTCCAGCGTTATGAATTGAGCAGTATCTCCAGTCAAGTGCTTAGAACATCCGCTGTCCAGGTACCATATACTCTCACGAGGTCTTGTGTGAGAGTATACCTCTTCTTGATCTGATTGTTCAGCTTTATCTGCCATCAAGCAAAGGTTGGTGACTTCTTCTTCGTTTTCAGTCTCAGATGAGTCTGAAGCTGAGTCCGCCCAAAAAGCCTTTTGAAACTTCTTCTTGCCCTTTTTTACCATTGTTTTCTCCTCTACCTTCTCCTTGCTAGGAGTGGCTTTAAGTTTTGGACAATCAGTTTTTATATGACCTGGTTTCCTGCATTCATAACAAATCACTTCATTAGAAACCCTGCCATTTTTGTTATACTTACCTCTATTCCATTGCTGGCGTCTCTTCTGCTTCCTCTTTAAAAAGCTTCTGAATTGTCTAGTCATCAGTGCTATATCGTCTTCATCCTCAGGTTGTGAGTGTTCACTTTCTGACTCTTCCACATTTAATGCAAGATTCTTGTCCTTTCTTGGTTCACCTGCATCAATCTTTCTTTGACTTACTCCTTGCTCGTAAGCAATGAGTGAACCAAGAAGATTGTCAATAGAATAAATGTTCAGATCTTTTGACTCTGTAATTGCAGTAATTTTAGCATCGTATGCAGTAGGTAAACAACGAAGAATCTTATTAACCATTTCAGCATTAGTTAATTCCCTACCAAGTGCATGCAAAGAGGTTACAATTTGAGTGAATCTTGTGTACATGTCAGATATAGATTCATTAGGTTTCATGCGAAATAATTCGTAGTTATGTAACAAGATATTGAGTCTTGATTGCTTAACCTCATTTATCCCTTCATAAGTAATACAAAGTCTATCCCATATGTCTTTTCCACTTTTACAAGTGGAAACTCGCATGTAGTCTTCAGATTTTAAAGCACAAAAGAAACTATTTAAACATTTCGCATTTAATTGTGCTAAGTCACGTTCTTCTATAGTCCAATCTGCATAGGGTGTATCTACCCTAATTCCATCAACTAATCTAGTTGGTTTTGTGTAACCTTCCTGGACTAGCATCCACATGCGATAATCAAGTGACTGTAAGAAAGTAGACATGCGTGTTTTCCAAAAATCAAAAGGAATATTATCAAACAGTGGAGGTCTAGTGATAGAGTAACCCTCAGGTGTGTTTCGGTTTCCAAATGTAGCCATCTACGTTAATCAAAAAGTAGTTCAAACTTATGATTTTGAAACTCTGCTCTGATACCACTTGTTGAGTCCAGTAATTAGGTTGTTAAGCCTAAGTAAGTGTCCCAAGGCTACCAAGAGGGGGGTGAATTGGTAGTTTTTAAAATTTTAAACCCTCTTAATAATAAAGTTGAACCGAAATAAAATTTTCTTTTAAAGTTAGTAGAAAAATGTTTTTCAACCACAGAGTTGTTAAAACTGAAATTTAAAGTGCGGAAACGTAAAAGCTATAAAGTAAATGACACCAGATTTATAGTGGTTCGGTCTATAACCAGACCTACATCCACTCCTCAGAGGCACCCTCTGAGTATTGCACTAATACCACAAAGTGACTCTCCTTGAGCACCCACAGCAAGGCGGAGAAGCCTGTACAAAACACTCTTTTCACCACTACCCGGTGCGGCAGAGAACCGTCGTCCTTTCACACTCTCCTAGTGTGGGCAGAGAACCCTACGGCTGTTCACACTCTCCAAGTGTAGGCAGAGAACCTTCTTCCTTTCACACTCTCCTAGTGTGGGCAGAGAACCCTTGTCTGTTCACACTCTCCAAGTGTCGGCAGAGAACCCTCGTCTGTTCACACTCTCCAAGTGTCGGCAGAGAACCGGACCTTCTTGAATGATCTTCTCACAAGAATCTAGAAGGAAGAAAGAAAAAGAGTGAAGAAATCCAATTCCACAAGTAGAGACTCTTACCTTAGCAATCCAAGTGAAGCCTTCTCGCTCCAGTGGTAGGAATCCTCCTTTGAATGCTCTCTTCCACTCTCTTCTTGGCTATTCTCTCAAGAGGCACGAAGATCAAATGACAAAAAGATTGGGTGGCAGTCTAATTTGGACTATTTATATAAAAGACAAGTGAAACTGCCCAAAAACTGCAAATTTTCAATTCTGTACGCAGTGGATCGTCCTGTACGATTCTGGATCGTCCTGGACGATTTTACTTAAACGATCTGAAATGACCCAATTTGTATATGTGTACGAACTGACTTCGTACAGCTGATCGTCCTGTACGAACTTGGTTCGTCCAGTACGAACGGTTATTACAAGGTCGGTTCTAGAAACTGCTGAAAACTGTTCTAAGTCGGTTTATCGTTTGAACGAAAATGTGATCGTCTGGACGAAAATTTTCCAGAGAGCCGATCGTCCTGGACGATTATTTATTTCGTCTGGACGAAAATTTTCCAGAGAACCAATCGCCGCGGACGATAATTTGTTTTCGTCTGGACGAAAAATTTCCAGAGAGCTGATCGTCCTGTACGATATTTATTTTCGTCTGGACGAAAATTTTCCAGAGGACTCGTCGCCTCGTACGATGGTAAAATTCGTCTGGACGAAAATGTTACAGAGAACCCATCGCCTGGTACGATAATAAATTTCGTCCTCGACGAATAGGACTTAGAAAATTTTTCAAAGCAAGTTCCTATTCGTTCCAAGTGCTCTATAGGAGATAACTGACAGATCGTCCAGTACGATAAATATCGTCCTGTACGATCAGTATAGAATTTCAAGATCTCCTTATTTGTGTGTGTGAGATTTTATTCACTCAATTACAATCACTCCCTTTCAAAATTAATTCAAAGAAAAGACAAACATCAATTAAACAAAATATCTCATGTTGAATTTGAATTGAACTTTTCGTAGTCTGGAGTCTGATTTTCCTGAAATGTTAGTACACACAAGAGCAAGTGCAAATCTTCTGAAATTGTTAGGAGATAACTATACATTTGAACAATAATGTTTGGAATCATCAAAACTACATAAGTTGCATAAATATAACTCATTCAAATAGCAACTATTCAAACAGTGAGATCATGAAACTTGGAAGATGGATATCAAATATCAAAGATTGAATGATGTTAATTGTTCGTCATTAGTAGTAGGTGTCAAATAAAAATGGCGTTGATGTTATTGACCTCCAATGTTTGGTGATGATGAATTGAGATATAGAATTGTTGTCTTATAATATTCGCATCAGTAGAGAAATATAAAGTTTAACGTCTTAGCTTTGTACAAAGATCCAACACACATTTAGATAAGAGATATGGTGCAATATTCATAAGAGACACTAAGATTTTTAAGTGAAAAACCCTGAAAAGGGGAAAAACCATAAGGCTTGGCTTAGTTTGAATGAATCCACTATTTTTTGCAGTTGATTACAAATGAGTCCCTTCCATTGGGGAAAGCCTTGGCTTAATTTAATAAGTATACATCATATAAAGTGCATTACATTATGGGACTTGAAAGAATCAAAATTAAAATGCTTGTTTGGTCAGCACAAACATAGTCGGCGAGCGACGAATGTCGGAAAGATTGTAGTCTGGTGACGGTGGTCAAATGGACTGTAGTCAGCGGGTGACAATGGTAAAAAAAGACCATTGTTTGGAGACGGAGGTTAGAAGGACTGCAATCTTGCTATGGAGGTCGGAAGAACTATAGTAGGTGGGCAATAGTGGCCAGAAAGACCGTTGTCTGACGATAGATGCTAGAAGGACCTTACTCGACAGGCGATAGTGGCCAAAAAGACTGTTATATGGCAACGGAGGTTGGAAGGACCTTATTCAGTGGGCGATAATGGTCAAAAAGATTGTTGTCTGGTGAAGGAGATCAGAAAGACCATAAGCGGCTAGCGATGGAGATCGAAAGTCTAGCGATGGGCGAAAGTCTGGCGTCAGGTAGAAGTTTAATGATAGATAAAAGTCTGATGTTTGATAGAAGTCAGATGGAAGCCCCGTGATGGGAAGAAGTCTATCGATGGTGGAAGTCTGGTGATAGATAGAAGTCTTACGATGGGCTTAAGTTCAATGTCAGGTAGAAGTCCGACGAAAGTCTGGTGATGGGCAGAAGTTCGGGGATGGGTAGAAGTCCGGCGTTGGGTAGAAATTCGATTACAGGCGGAAGTATGACTTTGCGTAGAAATCCAGAGACAGGTAGAAGTCCGAGATTTAGTAGATGTCCGGTGTTGGGTATAAATCTAATGATAGGTGAAAGTCTAGCATCAGTCGGTGGCCGAGAGGTGACCAAGGAGTATCTTGGTGGCAAGAGAAATCTCTGATTTCTCTTGCTATGATCTCTTATTTTCGTCCTTGCTTCTTACTTCTTACTTGGCCTCCCCTCAACGAGAAATGAGTGGTGTATTCAAAGTTTAGTGACATAGCCACTAAATAGAAGGAAGATCAAGAGTAAATTGGGAGTGATTTGAATGCATGTCTGTTGTTGATTCCCTTAATCATGGACTGTTTACTGGATATTTGAATGTCTTAATAATATCAGAATTTGGCGATCTTGAGCTGTTGGACTCACCTTTGTCGAGCTGCTTGATTTGATTATAAGCAAGTCACATTTTGAAACAATTTTGTTACATAATTTGTTGTTTTAACCTTCTAAATTTGCTTAAAGTCTATGAATTGGATCCATTTGGACTTGGATTGAGTTGAATTTGGTCATTGGTTTCATGTTTCTGAGATGTTCATATTGGTTGTAAGTTTGTTGGAATTGGAGTTTAGATGGTCCCAAATTTATTTTTGAAGTTTCTAACTTGATTTTGCCTTGAGATTTGTGCCAGATCAATATAATTTTTGATGACATATTAGTTTCCCTCTATTTTTAAATGTCGAAGCTCCATAAGTCTTAAAATATATATCACAACATTTTAAATTGATCAAATCACAATTAATGCCAAAAAATTACTTCCAAAATTTAAAATTGGCTTAAATTTGATCACAGAAGCTCCAAGTATTAAAATTGAGTCAAAAACATCAAAAAATGATTCTTGAGATCCCAAAAAATGTTTGATTTGGCTTGTTTAGGCCGAAAATTTTGCTCGAATGAGCTTAGAAGGCCATCCGACCATCCAGCTGTTGGCTGCCACTACCGAAAGGACCGCCTGCACGACCACGGCCAAAAGAGTGAGCCTATTGGCTTGCGTCTCTCAATGTAGTTGGTTATAAATAATGCAAGCAATTGCTATAGTGCCGCCTGCCAAAATAATTTTTTTTTGGGAGAGAAGGCGATTATGTCAATTTTTGGTGGGACCCATGCCCTCTTTTTTTATGAGAATTTTTTTTTCTTTTACAAAGATGTGAGAGAGATTTTTTTCTCTCTTTTTTCTTAAGAGAATAATCTTATTCCTAGAAAATTCTTAGAATTTTTTTGAAATATTTCTATTCCTTTATCACCTAAAAATAGGCCCCTTGGGATAGGGGAGAAATTGCCATTCTTCTCCTTCTCTTGTTGTCAAAACCCTTTAAAAATTTCACAATTTTTTTGGTTGACCTAGAGAAGTCCAAATAACAAATTGTCTTCACCAAAACATTTATAATTTCATATTTTAGCTTCACTAATATTTTCACAATTTTTGGGCACTATCAAAATTTCTTAAAAAATCGACACATATGAGTACAAGTGAGGTTTTGGGGGCCGTCAGGTGTCCGTTTTACAAATTGATTTCACTTGAATATTCTAAATAAAATTAGTTAATTTATGATTATTTTTCTGTAATTTTTGGAATCCATAAAAGAATTTTTATGAATTTTCTATTAAAAATAATAATATTATTATATATTACTTAATTATAAATATCTAAAATATTTATAAGCACTAATGGCATTACATATTATTATTACCCTAAGGATCTCATGGCTAATGAAAAACATTTTAGGAAATAAAAGAGGAAAAGAGAGGAGAGAGAACCAAAGTCCAATTTTGAGTGACTTTGGGTCGATTTCGTACGTCGATGCTGTTGAAAAAGTTGTTCGTCTCGAGGTAAGGCATATTATGCCCATCTTAATTTTTAAAAATATAAAAGTTTTGATTAATATTTCAATTAAAATTTTGGGTTCGTTAGCAAAAAAAGGGGATAACTTTGCACCAGTAAAACTATCACCGGATAACTTTTTGTATGTTGTAGAGATTACGATTAGCACACTTTGAATATTTTTTGAAAATTTTTCACCGAGGATTTTGAAATTTGCAGGGATTTTATTGAAAAAAAATTATATTGATGTTAAAAAATAGTGTTGTAGTATAATAAAAGTCTTAAAACATTGTTTTACATAATCCTTGGTAATTTGATAATTTTTTGAAATTATATATTTTTGTTTAGTTAGATTTTCTATTATATACCGTTATACAATGCTGTGATATTTTGATACATACTCAATTACTCTTTAATTGTTATTTTGTGATTATATATGTGCATATATGATTAAATTATATCTTTTGGGAGCCATAAAGAGCCAGAATGCTTTGAGATTCTATCTGTGTTAGCGAAATTTCTATGAGTTATAAGGGGTCATACTCTTTTGAGATTCTGCCTAAGATAGGGATATCTGATGTATTCTGGTGTTATAAGCACAATTAAAAAGGGAATTATAAGGTGCCAGAATTCTTTGAGATTCTGTTTAGGTCCGAAAAATGTGGTCTGAACTACTATGTGACATGAATTTTAATTTATTCATTTGTTTTGCACTATTATCTGAATCATAGAATAGCTGCTATACATTTATTATATTTTCTAGTTTTATGATTCTCAGTTCAGTGATTTATTTAAACTGTAATTAACTGCTTTTAAATATTTAATAAATTGTTTAATAAAAGAATGTTTGAAAACTTAGATTGATTTGTGTGGTTTGTTGAGCTGTTGTAGCTCACTATGATTTTACTTATGATTTTTAGGATCAGATAAGGGGAAAGATATTGTGGACTAGCTATTTAGGATCAGATCTGAGGTTATAAGTATTTTGCTATTTTAATTTTTGTACAGTCATGGCTAGTTAAATTTTTAGTTCTGTAACTCTTGCCTGTAGCCATATATTATAGTATATATATTTATTTTGATGTATGAAGAAAACTTTATGGATGAGTTTTTTAGTATTTGGATATTTAGTAGCTATATAATTTATCATTATTTCAATGAATACCGATAGAAAATCTAAAATAATTTCAAAACTAGATCTTAGGGTTTGCATGTCATAGCTCAACATATTAAAACTTATCTTGGTCAGGTTAGGTTGTGAAAAGCTTTTATGGTATCAAAGCAATAGTTTTAGAATTCGATCGTAAAATAGAGCTATAAGAATTGATCTGTAAGTCTAGTTGGATAGTTTCAAGTATGTTTGAGTGTTTTTTTTTTTTTTTTTTTTATATATGTGTGTGTTCAGTTGCATATTATATATGATTATGGAACAACCAGATCCTTATATAATCGATGTATAGAGTGCTAGCCATGCAGCTCCTATATACAATTCTGCCCCAATTGTTGGTTCATATGCAGTTTCATAATTTACTACATTAATAGCCCAGATGATGGGTGAGGCACAGAGTATGGTTTCTGTTGTTAGATTGAAGAGGTAGATAAACATCTACAGATGTTTTTTAGATTAAAGCCTCCAAGATTTGAGGGTACTGTTGAGCCCAGAGCAACAAAGGACTGGTTGAGGAGGCTGAAAAAGACATTCGATGGTATAGAATGCCCTCATGATAGAACGTTACTGTTAGCAGTCTTTCTATTGGATGGTGAGGCAGAGCGCTGGTGGTTGGGCAAGAAGGAGGAGAAATTTCAAAGGAGATTGAACTCTTTGATTACTTGGGAGGAGTTCTTTGAGGTGTTTAGAGCCTAGTTTATACCACCTTCTTACAACAAATATAGGAGACTTTTCTGAGGCTGGTTCAGGGGAGCAAGATAGTTGTGCAGTACAAGACAGAGTTCACTGCTTTGGCTAGATATGCTCAATAATTAGTTATTACTTCTACGAAGGAGCAATATAGGTTTCTAAGAGGACTTTAAGATAGCCTGAGATAGCCTCTTGTGCCATTTCATAGTTCTAATTTCTCTGAGCTTGTGGAGAGAGATCGTCTGATAGAGAATGACCTGATGGCTACTCAATAGCGATGGACTGCTAGTAGGAAGAAGTTAAGTTGTGAGACTTTTATTAGTGGCTTTTATGGGAAGAAGAGCAAATTTACACCTGGAGATTTTAGAATAGGTGGACAGTAGACATCTATTACAGTCTCTGGTAGTGACAGCATAGCCAGTTTTGGTTCTGTTAGTTGGGCACCTATGTGCTAGAGATGTGATCAGCATCCTTCTGATCAGTGCTATAGGATGACTAGATAGTGTTTCAGATGTGTTCAAATAAGACATCGGGTAGCAGAGTGTTCACAAGCAGGATTTGATTGACATTTTGAGTCTAGATCGGAGAGCTTTGTTAGACTAACAGGGATATAGAGGGTTGTTTCTCTCTATACTTTTTTTGAGGGATCATCTGGTAGAGATGGTGGTTCAGGTTTAGTGGCATGGAGACCATCTGGCGGTAATCAGAAAGAGTCTAATAGTTCTGTAGCACTAGCTCCAGTTTAGTCACGTGTATACATTTTGACTCAATAAGAGGCCCAAGATGCTCCAAATATTGTGATATGTATGATTTATTTTTTTGAGCATCCATGTTGTATTTTATTTTATTATGGAGCTATTCATTCATTTATTTCTAAATTTTTTTTTATTCAGTACACTTGGCTTCAGTTATATTACCTATTTTCCTTTCTGTTATTTTGTCAGCTGGAGATAGTATGATAGCAAGTAGATTTTATTTCTGTGATATTGAGATTTTTGATAAGAAGTGGAAATCCAGTTTGATTTTATTACCTATTTCCTCATATGATTTTATTCTGGGTATGAATTGGCTGAGTTAGTATGGGGGCTAAGATTGATTGCTTGAAGAAGCAACTTACATTATTATTTATGCGTAGTGAAAGTTGTGTTTTCCAAGGAGTTAGAGGTATTTTATCCTGTTTGATCTCTATGTTGGAAGAAAATTAATTATGGAAGATGGGTTGTATGGTATTTTTGACATCACTTCGGGATAAGAGCATAGATGCAGGTTCTCTTTTTGATATCCCAGTAGAATGAGATTTTACCTTCGGATAGAGATGTAGAGTTCTATATTAATATATTTTTGGGTACGACCCCGATATCTAAAGCTTCGTATAGGATGGCACCAAATGAGCTTTAGGAGTTGAAGGTTTAGCTTTAGGAGTTTGTTGATATGGGAATTTTTTTCCTAGTCTTTCTCCCCAGAGAGCACCTATTCTATTTGTGAAGAAAAAAGGATGGTACGATGTATATGTGTGTTGATTATAGAGAGTTGAATAAAGTCACTATCAAAAATAAATATCTACTTCCACGGATTGATGATCTATTTGACAAGCTTGCTAGATCTTCTGTATTTCAAAGATTGATTTATGATCAGATTATTATCAGTTGAAGGTGAGAGAAGCTGATGTGATAAAGGTAGCTTTCAGTACTTGGTATGGACACTAGGTTTTTTGGTTATGCCATTTGGGGTGAGTAATGCACCAACTGTCTTTATGGATATGATAAATAGAATATTCAAAGATTATCTGGATCAGTTTATGATCATTTTCATAGATGACATATTGGTATATTCTGCTTCTGAGGATGATCATGTCAGACATTTGAGAAGTGTTTTGGAGACTTTGAGGTAGCACCAGTTGTATGTGAAATTCTCCAAGTGTGAGTTCTGGCTGAGGAGTATTGTTAGAAAAGTTGCTATTTGCATGTTTTATATTCTTGCAACTTGTATAGTTTTGATGATTTCAAATATTATTGTTTTATGTGTTATTATCTCCTAACCTTTTTTGGAAGATTTGTTTTTGCTCTTGTGTGTACTAATATTTCAAGAAAATTAAACTCCAGACTATGAAGACTTCAAATCAAATTCAGCATGAGATACTTTGTGAATTTGAAGCTTGTACTTTTTATTTGAATTAAATTTGAGAGGAAGTGTTTGTAATTGAGTGAATAAATTCACACACACTAAAGGAGATCTTGAAAAAGTTTTTGTACTGATCATACGGGACAAACATTGTTCGTACGAGACGATCAGATCAGTTATCTCCTTGTAAGAGCAATGAAACGGACAGGAACTGAACTGGAAAATTTTTCTAAGTCATGATCATCCAGACGAAATCATTTTAGTCCCAGGACGAGTTTCTCTCTGTAAAAATTTTGTCCAGACGAAGTCATATTCGTCCAGGACGATGGGAACTGACTATGGAAGTTTCTGGCAACGTTTTGCAGTTTTTAAAACCAACTTTTGATATAACTGTTCGTACCAGACAAAATTTTTCGTACGGGATGAACCTATTTTGTCCAGGATGAAATTGGTTCGTACAGATGCACAAATGGTTTGTACGGGACAGTTTTTTTACAAAGTTCGTCCGTACTAACTCAATTTCATACGGGATGATCCAATGCGTAGAAAAACATGTTTTTAGCAGTTTTTTGGGCGGTTTTTCATGTCCTTTCTATATAAGAAGTCCTAGAAACTATTACAAGTGCCTTTGGAATTATTTTCTCTTGAGAGGGATCATTGAGAGTGAGAGTTTGAAAGAGATTGTAAGAGTGAAGAGTGAGAGATCAAGTGAGGGGTTTGTGAGGGATTCACAAGGTTACTTGAAGAAGAAGATCTCTTTCTTTCTTCCCATCTCCTTTGAAGACTCTCAAGTGAAGTTCAACAACATCGGTCCGGTTCTCTGCCGACACTTGGAGAGTGTAAAAGGATGACAAAGTGTATCTTTGACAGCCATTGTGTCTTCGTTCTTTGGGAGAAAACTAGAAGAGAGAACTTGAAAGGGAGAGAGGAAAGGGTGGAGTTTGAGAGGGAGAAGATCCTTGGAGGGGATTTCAAGGGAGTGTAGAGGGGATATTCACATGGTTGTTCCAGCGAACTTGCACTTCAGTACCATCAGATTCAAGGGTCGTCTTGAGGGAAGTTTTGGCGAGAAGAAGATCTCTTTGGTGTCAAAGAACCCAGCTACTCCGTCGCACCGGGGAAGGTGAAAGTGATTTTGTATAGGCTTCTCCGTCTTGCTGTGGGGGCAAAAGGAGAAACACTTTGTGGTATTAGTGCAATACTCGGAGGGTGCCTTCGGGGAGTGGACGTAGGTCAAGGTTTGACTGAACCACTATAAATCTGGTGTGTTCTTTCTTATTTTTCTTCCGCATTTAATTTCATTGCAAGTTGTTTACTCTTGTTGAAAAGTTTATTTTTTAAACTTTAAATTTAACTTGCATTAATAATTAAAAAGATTTTCTAAAAATCCAAGAGTAGAAGTATAATTTTTAAATTACCAATTCACCCCCCCTCTTGGTTAGCCTTGGGACAATTAATTAGGCTTAACATCCTAATTCATATTGAACGAGTTCCAACAAGTGGTATCAGAGCTTTGTTTCAAAATCATAAGTTTAGACTACTTTTTGAAAAACGAGTATGGCTAATTTTAGAAACCATAAATTATTAGATGGATATTCGATTGTTAGACCACCTTTATTTGAAAATATTTCTTTTGATTTTTAGAAAATTTGAATGTCTACTTTCTTGCAATCAATATATTATCGAATGTGGCATATGATTCAAAATGGTTATTCTGTACCGTCACGTATTATAGATTGAATCAAAACTGATACCCCTTTTTCTGAATGGAGTAGAGTAGAACAAATTTATGCTGAATTAAATGCTAAATGTATGAATTGTTTGTTCTGTGCTTTAAATTCGGAAGATTATATGAGAATCTCTACATGTACTACTGGCAAGCAAATTTGGGACAGTTTATGCATTACATATGAAGGTACTAGTGAAGTCAAGCAATCTAAGTTAAATTTTTTGATGCATGACTATGAACTCTTTAGCATGAAATCTTATGAGACGATCTTAGACATGTATATTAGGTTTATTCAAATTATAACATCATTGCATGCTTTAGGTAAAGAATTTTTAAACTTTGAAATAGTCAATAAAATTCTACGTTGTTTACTTGACAAGTTTGATGCCAAAGTTGTTGCTATTTGCGAATCAAAAAATTTGAATGAATATTCTATTGATAATTTGATTGACTCACTCATTGCCTACGAGCAATATTTGGGTCAAAAACTTTTGGATGCAGGTGAAATAATAATGCTAAAAGCGGAAGACATGGAGAAAAGTTGCTTAGTTGGTGAGGAAAGCGATGACTTAACAAGCAAATTGAAAATTCCACTAAAGCACAAGCATAAGCATCAACAAAAGTGGAATAAAGGTAAAAATGGTAAGAATGTTCAGATTTCTTCAAATATTATTTGCTTTGGATGTAGGAAATCTGGACATCTGAAAAGTCAGTGCCCTAATTTGAGAACTCTTCCTACTAAAGAAAAGGGCAAAGCTAAGAAAATTATAAAATGGGAAAATAATGAAAAGCAAAAAATCTCCTGGGCAGATCTAGCTTCTGAATCATCAGACCAGGAGCAAAATGATATTTAAACCTTTTGTTTATGTGTTTTTATTTGCATGTTTTTTATTAGTTGTATATTTATTTTTGTTTATTTTATGTGTTTTTCTACCTTTATTTTTTGTGTTTTTGTATGATTTTGAAATGTCTTCACATCTGATTCCCTGTTTTAGATCGATCGTGCAAATTTTTCTAAGTATTCTATTCGTACTAGATGAAAATATTTTGTACTGTACGATTTCTGTAGCAAATTGATAGTTGGTTTTGACTGATTGCGTATTGCTTAAATTTTTCCAATACATATCGTACTGTACGATCTCCTGATCGTCCTGGATGATTTATATTTCTTCTTTTGTACGCATATAAATGGCTATACGGGTAAAATGTTGAGAACGAATCTTTTTGTGAGACATTTGGAATGTGATATGAAGATTTTATAGTTTATATACTTGTGTTTTGTACTTGTATTGCTTTAAATGTTTTGAATATTTAAGTGATTTTATTCTATGTTTGAAATGTTCGTTAGCCTATATGAAAATTCCTAAAATTTTTGATCTTACAAGTACTATACTTTGAACTGCAACATAAAATTGAATTCATTAGAAAATCTAATTTTTCTAAATTTAAGTTGTGTTTATAACTTGATATTATTAAGATTGTCAATTTCATGTCTCTTATTTAAACTACATTAATTTTAATATTATTATTGCAATTGTGATGTTTTCTTATTTTGTATTTCACTTATCAATTAATATTTATGCACTTAGAATGATTTGAACTTTTAGATTATTGATTTTGGAAAGAATATAATTACTCTTGAAAATTGTACAAATGTACAAAAATCAAAAGAAATGTGCAATGATTCGCAATGTGAAAAAGAGGCACAAAATAAGCCCAACAAGTAAAAAGATGCACAAAAATGTGCCACAAAATTAAAAAATATGCGCAAAGCGCCACATGTGGTAGTTATTTCTTTTCTTAATTTTTTAATCTCTTAATTCAAATTGATCTTATGTACATTTATATTATATATTGAAATATGAAATATAAAATTTTTATATCATCATTTTTATAATGATTTTCTCTATCTTAAATGTCTAAATATACTCATGTGTTGATTAATTCTTTTTAATTTCCATGTTATATCTCTTCTTAAATTCTATGAATTTTATGATTTGGCTAATGTTTTAATTTTATTTGCATACCTTATGTCAATCACTTTAAAGGTTAAAATTTTAAATGATTTTCATATGTCTGCTTACATTTCTAGTCTTTTTCTTCTTCACTTTTTGATGTTGTCAAAAATGGGGAGAAATTATTTGTTGTGTCTTGTGAATTCGTATCGTTGTGTGTTTGTTTTGTTTAGAACATGTGTGTTTGTTTTATTTTGTTTTGTTTTATATTTCTAAAAATTTTGAAAATAAAAATAATTTTAATGCCTCCTTATTTTCATATGTTCATTAATTCAGGGGGAGTTTAGGAGATTCTTAGAATTTGAAATTATACAAATAATAATTGTTTTGCCATCATCAAAAAGGGGGAGATTGTTAGAAAAGTTGCTATTTGCATGTTTTATATTCTTGCAACTTGTATAGTTTTGATGATTCCAAATATTATTGTTTTATGTGTTATTATCTCCTAACATTTTTTGGAAGATTTGTTTTTGCTCTTGTGTGTACTAATATTTCAGGAAAATTGAACTCCAGACTACGAAGACTTCAAATCAAATTCAGCATGAGATACTTTGTGAATTTGAAGCTTGTACTTTCTATTTGAATTAAATTTGAGAGGGAATGTTTGTAATTGAGTGAATAAATTCACACACACTAAAGGAGATCTTGAAAAAGTTTTTGTACTGATCGTACGGGACAAACATTGTTCGTACGGGACGATCAGATCAGTTATCTCCTTGTAAGAGCAATGAAACGGACAGGAACTGAACTGGAAAATTTTTCTAAGTCATGATCGACCAGACAAAATCATTTTAGTCCCAGGACGAGTTTCTCTCTGTAAAAATTTCATCCATACGAAGTCATGTTCGTCCAGGACGATGGGAACCGACTATGGAAGTTTCTGGCAATGTTTTGCAGTTTTTGGAACCAACTTTTGATTTAACTGTTTGTACCAGACGAAATTTTTCGTACGAGACGAACCTATTTCGTCCAGAACAAAATTGGTTCGTACAGATGCACAAATGGTTCGTACGGGACAGTTTTTTACACAATTCGTCCGTACTAACTCAATTTCGTACGGGATGATCCAGTGCGCAGAAAAACATTTTTTTAGCAGTTTTTTTGGTTGTTTTTCATGTCCTTTCTATATAAGAAGTCCTAGAAACTATTACAAGTGCCTTTGGAGTTGTTTTCTCTTGAGAGGGATCATTGAGAGTGAGAGTTTGAGAGAGATTGTAAGAGTGAAGAGTGAGAGATCAAGTGAGGGGTTTGTGAGGGATTCACAAGGTTACTTGAAGAAGAAGATCTCTTTCTTTCTTCCCATCTCCTTTAAAGACTCTCAAGTGAAGTTCAACAACATCGGTCCGGTTCTCTGCCGACACTTGGAGAGTGTAAAAGAATGATAAAGTGTATCTTTGACAGCCATTGTGTCTTCGTTCTTTGGGAGAAAACTAGGAGAGAGAACTTGAAAGGGAGAGAGGAAAGGGTAGAGTTTGAGAGGGAGAAGATCCTTGGAGGGGATTTCAAGGGAGTGTAGAGGGGATATTCACACGGTTGCTCCAGCGAACTTGCACTTCTGTACCATCGGATTCAAGGGTCGTCTTGAGGGAAGTTTTGGCGAGAAGAAGATCTCTTTGGTGTCAAAGAACCCAGCTACTCCGCCGCACCGGGGAAGGTGAAAGTGATTTTATACAGGCTTCTCCGCCTTGCTGTGGGGGCAAAAGGAGAAACACTTTGTGGTATTAGTGCAATACTCGGAGGGTGCCTCCAGGGAGTGGATGTAGGTCAAGGTTTGACCGAACCACTATAAATCTAGTGTGTTCTTTCTTATTTTTCTTCTGCATTTAATTTCATTGCAAGTTGTTTACTCTGGTTGAAAAGTTTATTTTTTAAACTTTAAATTTAACTTGCATTAATAATTAAAAAGGTTTTTTAAAAATCCAAGAGTAGAAGTATAATTTTTAAATTATCAATTCACCCCCCCTCTTGGTTAGCCTTGGGATAATTAATTAGGCTTAACATCCTAATTCATATTGAACGAGTTCAACATGTATTTCTTTTATGAGATTTGTGGTGAGTGGTGATGGTACCTCTATTGATCTCCAGAAAGTTCAGATAGTCACTAATTGGCCAAGGCCTACTATGGTGTTTGCGATAAACAGTTTCTTGGATATGGCTAGATATTATAGGAAGTTTTGTGAAGAAATTTTCTCAGATTTCAGCACCTTTGATGAGATTGACTCAGAAGTCAGTAGCTTTTTTCTGGACAATAGAGTGTGAGGCTAGTTTTCAGAGATTGAAGGATTATTTGACTTCTGCTTTAATTTTAGCTCTTCCCTTTGGTATATAGGGATTTCAAGTATTCAGTAATACTTCACTAGGAGTTTTGGGGTGTGTTTTGATGCAGTATGGTTGGGTGATAGCTTATACTTCAAGATAGTTGAAGCCATATGAAAGGAACTATCCGATGCTTGATTTAGAGTTGGCTGCTCTGTATTTGCTTTGAAAATTTAGCATCATTACTTATATGATATCAGGTGTGAAATTTTCACAGATCATCAGAGTCTGAAGTACATATTTACTCAAAATAATCTGAATTTGAGGCAAAGGAGGTAGCTTGAGTTGATCAAAGACTATGATCTGACTATTTAGTATCAGCTTGATAAGGCTAATGTGGGGGCAAACACTTTGAGCAGGAAGCCTTCTGGATTATCTTGTATACAACTCACTTTGGATGAGCATTTGATATGAGATATGGAGATATTACAATTGGAGATGATTTCTTCTATTGATTGGGATTCTGGTATAGTGACTCAGATGATCATTTAGCCCACTTTAGAAGAAAAGATTCATGATCCTCAAAAATTAGATGCAGAATATTCAAAGTCGATTGATCAAATCATATCTAATAAGAAATTTGAATTATAAGTTTTTGATTATGGTATCATTTTCTATAAGGATAGACTTTGGGTTCCTATTTTTGGATATCTGAGGTAGAAGATTCTATATGAGGCTCATTATTCAAGTTATACTACTCATCCAGGAAGTAGTAAGATGTATGAAGATCTAAAGAGTATATTTTGGTGGCCTGGATTGAAGAAGGATATAACAGAGTTTGTTTCAAAATATGAGGTCTGTCAAATAGTGAAGGCAGAGCATCAACAACCGGGAGGTCTTCTGCAGTCGTTATCAATTCCAGAGTGGAAATGGGAAGAGGTAACAATGAATTTTATTATGGATTTCCTCAGAACAAGGCAGAGGCATGATGCTATTTGGGTTGTTATTGATCGACTGACAAAATCTATCTATTTCCTCCCGATAAGATAGACAGATCCGATGGACAAGTTAGCATAGATATATGTTAAAGATATTATTAGGTTGCATGGTGCCGAAAGAGATTGTATTTGATCGGGATGGAAAGTTTACCTCCAGATTATGGAGAGGTATTTAGTAGGGACTGGGTACGAAGTTGCACTTCAGTATGGCTTTTCATCTGCAGACAGACAGACATTATGAATGGACTATTCAAGTTGGAGGATCATATCTCATTGATAGAGTTTGCATATAATAATAGTTATCAGTCCAACATAGGCATGTCTCCTTACGAAGCTTTGTATGGTAGAAAATGTAGGACTCCTTTGATTTTAATAGAGATGGGAGATATACAGGTGATAGGTTCATCCTTTGTGGATGATACTACTACCAAGATTAATTTGATTAGAGAAAGATTAAAATCTGCACAAGATAGATATAACAAGTATTATAATCAGAAACACAGATTTATTGAGTTTTAAATTGGTCATCTGGTGTATGTCAAGTTAGTCCTATAAAAGGTGTTACAAGATTTGGGAGAAATAGCAAGCTCAGTCCAAGGTACATTGGACCTTTTGAGATCAGTGAGAGGATTGATAGTTCTGCTTATAAGTTATTATTACCCAATCATAAATCTTATATACACAATGTGTTTCATGTATCATCTTTGAAAACGTGGGTGTCTGATTCTGGGAAGAGATTATCTGCTGATGTTGTTGAGGTTCATCCAAATTTGTAGTACATAAAAGAACCCAAAAGGATTTTGGCATATGATGTGAGAAAATTGAGAAGTAAATAGATTCCTATGGTTAAGGTATAGTGGAAGCATAAGACTGCAAGAGAGGCTACTTAGGAGAAGGAATCTAATATGAGGTAACTATATCCAGGTTTATTCTGATTCCTATTTTGGGAATGTTGAGGATGAGATTTTTCTAAAGGTGGGTAGATTGTAAAATCCTTTAAATTTTCACAATTTTTTTTGTCTGTCTAGAGAAGTCCAAATCATAAATCGTCTTCTCTAGAATATTTAAAATGTAGTATTTTGAATTCCCTAATTTTTTCATAATTTTTTGGCACTATCAAAATTTCTTAAGAATTTGGCAAAATATGGGCACAAGTAAGATTTTGGGGACCGTCAGGTGTGTGTTTTATAAATTAATTTCATCTGAATATTCTAAATAAAATTAGTTAAATTATGATTATTTTTTGTAGTTTTTGGAATCCCTTAAAAGAATTTTTATGAATTTTCTATTAAAAAATTAATTGTAATAATATTATTATATATTATTTAGTTATAAATATCTAAAATATCTATAAGCACTAACGTCATCATATATTATTATTGTTAGGAAATTATAGATGAAAAGAGAGGAGAGAGAGAACTAAAGTCCAATTTTGAGCGATTTAAGGCCGATTTCATACGTCGACGCAGTTAGAAAAGTTCGTCTCAAGGTAAGGCATATTATTTATGCCTATCTCAATTTTCAAAAATGTGAAAGTTTTGACGAATATTTCGATTAAAATTTGTATTCGTTAGTGAAAATGGTGATAACTTTGTGTCAGTAAAACTTTTACCACGCAACTTTTTGTATGTTGTAGAGATTATGATTATGCACATTTTGAATATTTTCTAGAAATTTTTCACTGGTGATTTTGAAATTTATAGAGATTTTATTGAATAGAAAATTATTGAAATGTCAAAAATAGTGTTATAGTATAATAAAAGTCTTATAATAATGTTTTACATATTCCGTGATAATTTGATAATTTTTTGAAAATATGCATTTTTACCTAGTTGGATTTCTGTTGTCTATCATTTTAAAATACTGTGACATTTTGATACATGCTCAGTTACTCTTTAATTGTTATTATTTGATTATATATGTTCATATGTGATTAAATTATATCTATTGGCAGCCATAAGGTGCAGAATGTTGCGGATCTATGGTTTATGATTTTGATGATAGCAAACATTCTTTATTTCTCTACGATTGCCTTATGTGCTAACGTTTCAGGTCCAAATGAGTCATTGCCTACGAGCAAGATTTGGGTCAAAGACTTTTGGATGCAGGTGAAATGATTGTTCTAAAAATTGAAGATACAGAGAAAGATTGCTTAGTTGGTGACGAATGCAATGACTTATCAAGCAAATCACAAAGCTCACCAAAGCATAAGCAAAAGTGGAAAAAAGGTAAAAGTGGTAAAGATGTCCATATTTCTTCTGACGTTATTTGCTTTCGATGCAGGAAGCATGGACATATGAAAAATCAGTGCCCTAATTTAAGAATTCTTCCTACGAAAGAAAAGGGCAAGGTGAAGCAAAATTTAAACTGGGGAAATAATGAAAGGCAAAAAATCTTATGGGCAGATCTAGTTTCTAAAGCATCGGACCAGGAGAGAGATAATGGTTAAGAGCCTTTCGTGTTTTTGTGTTGTGTTTTTGTGTTTTTCTTTTTTTATTTTTGTTTTTTAGTTTTGTTTATTCTTTGAAAATTTTTTTCTTCTTTTTCGTGAAAGTTTTTCTCTAATCAACACACACATTCACTTTTCTAAAAATGAAAAATCTACTTCCTTTTTTTCTAAATCTTTGGTAAGTTATGTTTGACTTCTCTAAAACAGTCAAAGGAAGAAAACTCGTCTTTTTGTTTCTCTTTCTCTCTTCTTAAAGAGGTTATTTTACTTTTGATTCAAAATCTTCATCATATTTTAAATTGGATTTTGAAACTATTTTTTTATCTCCCTACATTTTTTCTATCGCATAGGAATCTTTTGTAAGATTGTTGAATCCACCATAAAATTTTCTTAATCAAGTTGTTCGTATTGTCATTAATTTGGGTTTACTTTGGTTTTGAAAATATAAGAAAGAAAGCATATTTTTTAAAAATAATTAAAAAAAAAGTGGCCAATGATGCCAAACCAAAAGATGCGCAATGACGCCAAATTAAAAAAAATACACAAAGTGTATTAAAACCAAAAGATGCTCAAAGAGCCATTCAAGTGATAAAGGGCATAAAATGAGCCCACAAAAAATATGCTTATTTTTTTCTTATACTACTAAAAACTTTAGAAAATCCTTGATATGTTCGAAACTTATGCTTGAAAATTTTTGTTCCTGATTCAACAATTCGTGCATTGATCTTCTATTAGATATGTTTTATGAAAGGAGTTTTAAAAAATTAATGTTTGTTTTTCCCGTTTATTCCTTGATTTGGATATTGGATTAAAAAGTTTTTGAGCCTTTAAAAGAACGAGTTTAGATTATCAAATTATGAATTTCTAACCTTTTCTGGGCTATGCGTTGTCAATCCAATTCTACTAAGTTTTTGATTAAAACTAAGAGGTAACTTTCTCATTTTAATAATATTTGTTTTTTCACTAGATCAGGAAATATTTTTTGTCTATTGTTTTATTTTTTGTCTGTGCCTCCTCTCTTTTTGATAATGTCAAAGGGGGAGAACGTATTGTTGAATTTTTGTTCTATTATCGTGTTTGTATCTTATTTTCAAAAAAATTAAAAACAACAAAAATATTTTTATCTCCCCTATTTTTTAAAAAGGGTTTATTCTAGTGAGGGGGAGATTAGGAGAATTTTTTTTTTAAAATTCAAATTGAAATGTTTTGCCATCATCAAAAAGGGGGAGATTATTGCGGATCTATAGTTTATGATTTTGATGATAGCAAACAATCCTTATTTCTCTACGATTGCCTTATGTGCTAACGTTTCAGGTCAACACGATCAGACTGCAATGTGGAACCAGCTCAAGATTGGATAGACTAGGTCTGTGTCAGTTTGTAATCTTTTTCCTTTCTTGAGTCTGTTGTATTTGGTGTGGCATCTGATGATTTGTAATTTGAAAGTTTTCTGTTGTGCCCTAAAAGATTTATGTTATTGGTAACATCGTTCGAGACAATATTTATATTGTCTTGGATGATCTGACAAAAGTAGAAATCCTAATTAGGGCATCCTCATTAAAGTAGCCGTCTTTATGCAAAACACATCATTCTGGACGATTTTGTATCGGCCAGGACGATCGGCTCAATTCAGCAAGAATCTGCCGCCATATCTACTTAGGAAATACTTATTTTTGGACATCGTCCCGGTATATCGTCCTGGACTATAAAATATCGTCCCGGATGATCCAAAGCAATTTTTCCAAAATTTCTCAGGCAGTTTTGGAAAGCAATTAATGGGGATTTCGTCCAGGCCGATCGCAAGATCGTCCGGGATGATTAGACATCATCCTGCTTTATTTCAGGGCGATATTCAGGACAATTTTCCTCATATTTGAACTAATCGGTCGACCAGGACGATATGCCTATCGTCCTGGACGATAATGGCGACAACTTGCATTAATGAGCTCGTTTTGAGAGCTTCTTTTTAAGCTATGGCAAGGCACTTTGTAAGTGTCTTTGGCAGCCATTGGAGCTTCATTCTTGTGGGGGAAACTTGAAGATGGAGCTTGAAAGGGAGAGAGGAAAGGGTGGAGTTTGAGAGGGAGAAGATCCTATGAGGGGGAGGAACTCAAGGGAGTGTAATGGGGGATCCACACGGTTGCTCCGGCGAACTCGCTCCTTAGTACCATCGGATTCAAGGCTTGTCTCGAGGAAAGTTCACCAAAGAAGAAGATCTCCTTGGTGTCAAAGGACCCGGCGACTCCGCCACACCGGGGAAGGTGGAAGTGATTTTGTAAGGGCTTCTCCGCCTAGCTGTGGGAGCTAAATGAGAGACACTTATTTTAGTGCAATACTTGGAGGGTGCCTCCAAGGAGTGGACGTAGGTCAAGGTTTGACCGAACCACTATAAATCCGATGTGTTCTTTTCTTATTATTGCTTCCGCATTATTTCTTCCGCAGTTGGTTTTTTTGTTTGTGGTGATTTTGGTTGGAGTTTTATCTTTGGTTTTAAGGTTTTCCAATTCACCTCTCTCTTTTAATTAGCCTTGGGCTAGTTCTATAGGGCCTAACATCCCTAACAAACTTTCTAGTGCCATCTGAGCACTTTCAAGTGGTATCAGAGCTTTCCTTTTTGACTTTCAAGTGGTATCAGAGCTTTCCTTTTTGACTTTCACATAATCCTTTGAGATTCTGTTTGTGTCAGGGAATTTCTTGGAGTTATAAGGGGCTAGAAGCTTTTGAGATTTTGTATAAGATAATGATATATGATGTGTTATAGTATTATAAGCACAATTAAAAAGGGTGTCATATGGAGCCATAATCCTTTGAAATTCTTTCTAGGTCCGAGAAATGTGATCTGAACTACTCTGTGATATGAATTCAATTTATTCATTTATTTGTACTATTATCTGAATCATAGAATAGTTGCTATGCTTTTATTACATTTTCTAATTTTGTGATCTTAGTTCAATGACTTATTTAAACTACAATTAAGTACTTTTAAATATTTAGTAAATTATTTGATGAAAGAATGTTTGAAAATTTAGATTGGTTTGTGTGGCTTGCTGTGCTGTTTTAGCTCATTGTAGTTTTACTTGTAGTTTTCGGGATCTGGTAAGGGGAAAGAGGTTGTGGACTAGTTGTTTAGGATCAAATTTAAGGTCATGGGTGTTTTGACTATTTTAATTTTTGTATAGCCATGACCAGTTAAATTTTTAGTTATGTAGTTCTTACCTATAGCCATGTACTGTAGTATATATATATTTATTTTGATGGATGAAAGAAACTTTATGGATGTATTTTTTAGTATTTAGAATTTTAATAGCTCTATAATTCATCATTATTTTAATGAATACCGGCTGAAAATATGAAATAATTCCAAAACTAGATCTTAGCGTTTGTCTGTCATAGCTCAACATGATAGGACCTGTCCTAGTCGAATTGGGTTGTAACACCCTTCTTCCTCTAACTTTATTACATGTTAGTTCTAAGATAGGTGGCATCACCTATCAATATTTAGTGCCATTCTTTTATGTAGAAGAAGTCATAATGTGAATTTATTCTCTCAATATATAACTCTTGGTAAAAGAAGATTAACTAGTTCTTATATGCGAGAGTGATTTAAAAAGATCTAGCAGTAATAATACTTAGGTGGAGAACCAATAATTGCCAGCAAATGAGGAGAACTTTGATAATGTTTGAGTGGAAGTCTATCGGCATTCGACGAATGAGTGGAAGTCTGATGTCGATCGATAGTTGGGTGGAGAGTAGAAGGAGACAATTAGAGAATGAGCTACTAATAGCGGTCGAGCGAAAAGCTATTAATGGATGATATACAGTAAAGGATCGGTGCCAGATATCAGACCAAGGGCTGGTGATGGAGGTGGTCCTGTTGCATTCTATTAAAAGCAATATATTGGCATGAATGGATATTATACATCCATGATGGAAGGATTTGAAGTAGTGTGCACTGTAAGTAGTTTTGAAACACACTAACAATGTGAATTGAGTGGAGGCATGATGTATATTTGGTTATAATCTTTCTTTTAAGAAAAAATTAAAGGAGATCTTTAATATGAAGTAGAGAAGAGGTTAATAGATCCCACCAATGATATTTAATCTTTTTGAAGTTATTATTTGTTGATGACATTAACTTATACAGATGATGTTGATGTACTTTTAATTTCAACTTTTAGTGTGAATAAATATACACTAAAATCTGATGTTGAATCTATATAACTTTAATGATATTGTATATGAAGATGAGATTAATGTATGAGTTTGTTGCTTGTTTTTTATTTGAAATAAACTTATCCCTTAGAGGAAGCTAAATTATTTATGCATCTTTGAGACATGCTTTGATACATTGCCCCCCATATTTTTTTGAGGGTTTTTTTAGATTTTTAAGGTCTTAATATGACTGAGGAATATCATGGAACCTTTCTATAGAGAATGTTTTCCACTAAGAGCATTACTCAATGATATTGATAGGTTGAGAGAAGTTTATAAAAGATTTTTGTCCTATCTGAGGTTATTTGTCAGAGTATTGCTCAATGACGTTAACCTATATAGAAGAGGTCGATAGAATATATAATAGATGTATGACCTATCTAAGGTTATATGTCAGAGTATTACTCTATGACATTAACTTATATGAAAAAGGTCGAGAGACAATGATGTATGACCTATCTGTGGTTGTATGTCAGAGCATTGTGCGATGACGTTAACCTATATGGAAAAGGTTGAGAGAATCCACCAAGGATGTATGACCTTGTTGTTGAGATAGTTGCAACTTAGTTCTTGATTGTTGATATTCTTGCAACATATATTTTTGATTATTCTAAATATTATTGCTTTGATTATTACTTATCCTAACATATTTTAGATGCATTGTTTTGTTGTTTGTGTGTACTAACAATTCAGGGAAATCATACTCCAAATAGTAAAAGACTTTAAATCAGATCAGTTTAGGGTTTATTTTAAATGAAGTCTCTAATTTTTATTTTATTAAATCCGAGAGAGTGTGATTGTAATTGAGTAACTATGCACACACATATGGGGAGAGTTTAAAATTTGCAATTTTTTAAACTAATCGTACTGTACGAATACATTGTATGAGATAATTTGTTTAATTATTTTTCCCTATGAGCAAACAAACGAAAAGAAAGATAAAAAATTTTCTAAGTATTAATCATACTATACGATCACCATTCAAACATATCTTCCAGAGTACAAAATGGACATGTCCTCTTTTGTGCAAAAATATTTTTTTTCTAAGTATGGATCGTACTATACGATCATTTATTCGTATATACCTTCGAGAGTATGAAATTGTGAGGTCCCTCTTCATCTCGACTTTTCTTCTTGATGAACTTGAAATTTTTTTTTGTGACTGATCGCACCGTACGATGCCATCATCGTACGTATGCCATATAGGGTATGAAATTATGGGGTCTCCCTTCATCCCGATGCGTATGAAACATTTTTTTGACTATTTGTATCAGATGAATTTGGTTTGTACATGACGATCATCGTATATGAAATGATTTCATACAGATTCACAGCTGGTTCTTACATAATATTTTTGAACTGTTTGTACATACGAACATACGATCGTACTACACGAATGTGTATGCTCAAAATTAAAATTTTCAATTTTCTCGATAGTTTTTTATGTCTTTGATATAAAAGGTCCACTAAAACTAACGTGTAAAAGTCTTGTCTTTGTGATTTTTCAAGGGCAATTGAAAAAGAGAGTGTAAGAGAGTATTTGAAAGAGATTTCTTTGTGATTTTTCTTATCACTCTTTTTCTTGTCTTTCTAGTTGCTCGTAAAAAGATCTTTGAAGAAGATACAGACTCTACCGACACTTAGAGAGTGTGAAAGGATGACGGTTCTCTGCCAACATATGAAGAGTGTGAAAGGATGACAGTTCTCTACTGACACTTGGAGAGAGTGAACAGACGAAGGTTCTCTACCGACACTTGGAGAGTGTGAAAGGATGATGGTTCTCTGCCGCACTGGGATTGGTGAAAGAGAGTTTTTTTAAAGGCTTCTCTACCTTGTTGTGGGGGTGAAATGAGAGACACTTTGGTAATAGTGGATGTAGATCGTGTTTGACCGAATCATTATAAATCTTAGTGTCTTTTTAATTTTTATATTTATTTACTGCAAGTTATTTTTTTTTTTGAAAAGTTTATTTTATAACTTAAAATTTAACTTGCTTCAAAATTTAAATTATTTTTTAAAAATCGAAGAGAATTTTTAAATTACTAATTCACCCTCCCTCTTGGTTAGCCTTAGGACATTAGTTTAGGTCTAAGAACCTAATCAAGAATCAACACTTGTGGGCTCCAAAATATCATCCTCGGCCTCCGCTCACATGCTTTTCTTCAGGGGAGTATTAATGATTTATGTTTTAGAGTAAATTTTGGGAAGGCAGATGGGTTTGTAGATAATCCACTACCCAGAGATTTTTTTCTCATTTTATGAGGACTTTATGATATGAGTTCTGGTTTTCTATAGGCGTAAGCCCCTAAAATTAATTACCCCTACTGGTAATCAGAGTGAACTTTTAATTAAGGCTAATCATCATTCAAATATATAGATATATGTGTTATATATCATATACTAGTAGCACGGGCTTAGGAATTAGAGAGTTTGGGGATTTAATATTTAAAATTTGAAATGGCACCATCTTGCACTTAAATTAGATAGTGGGGGGGGGGGGGGGGAGTGATGATGAACCCGTTCAAGATCCCATGGTTCTACCATCCTAGACCATCATGATCCCTAGTCTACTTAGTCAGAGGAGTTAGTTGACCCAACCTAATCGAAAAATCATTGTCGACAGCCATGGGTTACTTCATCCAAGGGTACCTTGTAAACTTGAGGGGAATACTTTTTTAATGGGAAAAATTTGAATCCACCTTAGCTAACAGAGAGCTTTGTGCCCTTTCGATCATATCATAAGAATTTGATGCCACTAAGAAACATACTGGCTCTAGCCATAACTATCTCATGGCACCATTTGGGGACAAAACCACTCGGTTTAGAGGGCCCCAGGTCATAATCGTTTATCTTGCAGTACCATTTGGTGGCAAAATTATCGGTTAGAGGAAATGTACCTTGTCTTTACTGGAAGGAGACTATTTGAGAATGGATCTTAGTGATATTTTTTACTAAGCATTTACTCTATATAAGCTGAAGTTATTTTTAACTTGTCTACCCTGCCAAACAATTGAGGATAGTGGATGGATTTTACTTTAAATATTTTATGGTTGGATTTTAATTTTAAATATTTAAAATTAAGATTTTTTTGGGAGTTTTAGATTTTATCAATATTTGGGTGGCATTGAATTTTTGACATAAACCCCTTTGGTTAAGAGTCTGCATTCAACACAGTCATCATCGTGGTGACTAGGGTCTTTATATATATATATATATATATATGTTTTGAAGAAATACAGAAATTGCATTAAAATGAAAAAGTAGACACCCCAATACAAACTAGGCAAATGAAGCTAATGGTCCCTTTTTTAACAAGAAAAAGGTACCTTATTGAAACAAAATTTGTAATTTTAAACTTAATATAAATGTTAAGAAATCCACTATCTCCTATTTTGAAACTGTTGAGATGCAGAGGATACCAAAGTATTAAACAACCCGAGGGTTGATTAGTATCCTAGAGTTCCCATCCAGTTAGAGAATAAGTAGTAAAGATCCCATAATCATTTAGACTAAATTTAAAATAACAAACTATAATTAAAAAAAGGAAAGTAAAGCAAAAAGGAAAATTACAATTCAATAAGGATTTCCTAAAATCACTTAAGAATATCATTGAAAGATATTCAAAAAGCTTTTTCCAACTTTGAACGTCAGAACTCATTGGTATAAAAATGCCCAGCTTTAAGATCATTTGCTCCATCTTCAAGTCTCTCTTTACAATGTTGTAATCCACGTGAAAAAACTCTTGCATTTAGTGGGATAATAGGGAAGAAGAACTTCTCATACCGTTCTTCTCTTTGTGATCAGCCAACTTCCTTCTAGGTAGAACTTTGACCGGACCCAATGCTTGGAGTTCTTTGAATAGAATGTGTTTTGATCCGGGAGAATCACTTTTCTTGGCAAAAAAGCTTTTGTCTTTTTTAATAATAGTTTTCTTAAAATTCAAACTGATTGCTGATGGAGGAGAATTGTCAAAACTATTATTAAAATCAAGGCTTGTTGTAGAATTGGGAGCAGCCACCAAAGTTGTTACAACAGCAGAATTTGTTACACAATCCACCTGAAAATCTGAATTTTTGAATTCAGAATCTGAATTTTGAACTCCCTTTAATTCAGCAGCAATAGTTGAATTGGTATAGTTTGTTTCCAAAGAATCCTCTTCTAAACAAACTCCTTCCTTAATAGCTTCCACACTTTCATCATTTTTGAATTCAGAATTTGAATTCAAAAAATCAGCATTTTTACTAGGCATAATAACTTCCATACTTTCAGCAATTTTGAATTCTGGATTTGAATTCAAATAAGCACTGAATCTGTTATCAGAAATAACAATCCCCTTTTGATTAGCATCTTCATTTGGAATGTTACAACCAGCTCCCTCGGGTACAGCCATGGTAGCAGGAATTTCAGAACTCAAAATCTGACCGTCCATGATATGTTCCTGATTTTGTGGGATTATAATTTGTAACACTTCAGCATTGATTGGCTGTTTGATTGTAGAATCTACTCCTTGAATGATAGTTCTTCCATCTCCTCCCTTAGTAATAGCATCAACTTGATTACTCAAAGGATCTATGCAAATTTCTGCACCAGTGAACCCGTCAC
Organism: Dendrobium nobile; assembly: GCA_022539455.1. Taxonomy (NCBI): domain Eukaryota; kingdom Viridiplantae; phylum Streptophyta; class Magnoliopsida; order Asparagales; family Orchidaceae; genus Dendrobium; species Dendrobium nobile. Next base: position 46,518,643 of record CM039721.1, read on the forward strand.
CTTCACTTTCTTCCAAGGCCTCATTATTTGCATTAACACCACATCCATCTGAATTTACTTTGAATGAGAAAACATTACAATTCTTTTTTTCTGGAATTGTTCTTCTTTTGTTCTTGTACTTCACATGCATCCAAGGCCCATAAGGGTTTTTTTCAATGGAAGAACCGGAATCACCATCTATAGCAGGATGTTTTTGTGTTTGAGTTAAATTTGGACACACGGAATCAATATGTCCAATCTTGCCACATTTGTAACAAAATGAAGATAGATTTTCAAACTCAAATTTCTGAAAAAATCTACCATTAAAGCCTTCCACCCAAGTACCAAAAGGTAGTTTTGAATTCAAATTTACCTGAATGCAAGCTCTAGCATATTCTCTTCTCCCCCATCTAAACATGTTACCATCCAATAAAATTGGAGTTCCAATTCTAGAAACAATTCTAGTGATATTGGATTCATCCCAACAATGTAATGGTAAATGAGGAAGATGAACCCAAATTGGAGCTGAAATCCCATCCAAAGAATTAGGTGAGAAGGTAGGAGACCATTTATCTAAACCTACCACAAACCCTCCTACAAACCAAGGTCCTCCATTAAGAACTTCATTCATGGCTTCAAGTGACTGAAAAGAACAAAGGAGCCAATCTAGACCAAGCAATGTAATATGAAATCCCCCATATTTCAACCATTGCTTTCTTAATTCAAAAGAACACTTAGAAAAAGGATAATGTTTCCTAAGGACTTTAACAACCAAAGATTTGTTCAAAAGTTGAACATTAGAATTTTCCTTTTCTATGTCCAATTTGACAACATTTGCATCTCCAAAATCTTCATGTTTTCCACTAAAATTAATTTTAATGTGAGGTTTTTTGATCCACACATTAGAATTACTCATTTTTGAAGAAGTGATAGGATCCTTCTTCAAAATTTCAGCAAAACCTCCTCCTGAAGAAGATGCCTCCTTATCATAAGCTCCAGAGATGATAGCCGAAAGAGGATTTAGCTTATCACTCAAAGATGAAATAATTTCTTTACCTTTGCCTGAAAATGGCAAAGGCTTTTGCCTTGCATTCAAATCTCCCTCCCTTATGACTAGAGGAGATTCCAAAATCCGAAAAGGGGAAATGCGTTTGAAGGAGAATCTACCTTTTGAATCCAACATAATTGGACTCGCGGTAGAAAGCAAATTTTTGGTGTTCCGGTCATCGTTAGATGACCGGCCACCTTCTTCCATCTCCAACACTAGCACCCGAAATCTTTAAAGCCTTCTTCAAAATCCTTCCTACTTCTGTGGAGCTTCTCTCTCTTCCTTTGGCCGCCGTCTCTCTAGTTTCAAAATTCAAAACCATTTATTATATAAGTTTATTAAAGTTTATTGACTAGACCTTATTAACTCTATTAGTTTGTTAATAGAGGATCGGGTTCGTCATAAGCTTTGTGGCTTTATTAATGAATTCTCATTATTATAGACCCTGAAGGCCTAATATGAATGTATTAAGACAAATATACTAGTAGTCGCAATCATATATTTGTTTGATGGTTCTAATCATATCGACTCCTATTGATTCGCATATAAGGATTGGGTTTGAGCTTGAATTCAATTAGTGACCCACACAACATCTTTACATGTCACGTGTGTACCCATTACACGGCCCATGCAGGTTTTGTGATTTGACTTACCCCTTTTTGTGTACATATGTGCATACATATTATAGTGTATATGCGAGGGACATTTTAGATATTTGGTAGGTCTTCTTTGGCAACCCGTAGAAGCTTACATTTGTTCTATGTCTTCCATTTATGTTTGCAGATGATACATAGTGCATAGAGCGAGTCATCAACTCCTAATCTTGTAGGTCACAAGTTGTGCATATAAAGAGCTCTTTTACTTTTACAAGAAATGTGTTCGTTATAATTCTTATAGCACCATAAGTGTCTCTATTCATTACAGATCTTCTAATATTACTTGTGACTGTATTGCATTTCTTGTATATGATCGCTAGTAAGTTGTCATGTTTATTAAAAGTGAACGAGTCCATTAAGTCATTCTCATTGTAAGTTTGCATCATTGCTAAATGTCATCCATAGGTGGACCATGGTATGAATTAGGAGTCTTGTAAGATGAATTTCCTTGATGATAATTACATTCCAATTGGGGTGACAAATCCACTAAAAATCTCATATTATTAATCATGAACATGTAGCTACATGTCCATTTGTTCCTTGTTGATGGTTGCTTGGAAGTTCCTATTGAAGCTTTGTTCAATACAAGCATCATGTTTATTCATCAGTATTCATTTGAATGCCTTGGGCATTGATTTGCCATGAGTTCTTACTTTCTTGCATGATTAACATGAGTATTACTTGCTCTATTTGTTGATTGTATGCATATTGCCTCATTCTCCATTTAATTACTGCATTCATATCACTTTGATTGAGAACTCAAAACTTGAGTAGTTTTAATTGTACCATTCCTTGCCCACCTGTCTTTTGAGCGTATACTTCCGTTTAGCCGTCTCTTATCCATTGATACTTAATTGAGTAACTAGCATTATTCTCTGTTATTTGATTGTCACTTGTAAATGAATCTTATTGATTGTTGTAAGTCCTTCACTATCATAGGAAGATGACTTAGATCATGCATGATAAAATTTCTTAGTGACATAGGCCACCCAATTGAAATAATAGTTCCTTAGTGTTCATTGAAAGAAACTTTGTACCACTGAGTATAAGCATGTCATTGCATTTTCCATACTATCATTGCTTGCATGAGATTTGAATGACTCAAAATTTTCTTGATTAACAATTACAATCAAATTGAAATGATAATTCTTTAACATTCCATTGAAAATTTGATGTCATTTTCCAAAAAGTTCTTTAGTGATTATCCATTTTATTTATGCCCAAATTTGAGTTATGTTACATGACATTTAGTCTAATATTCTTCAAGTTTCAAATTATTTATATTTAGTTCACTTGATGTTTAAATAAATATTCAAATAAAGTCCAAGTCCATGTTTCAAATCAAAGTTTCAAATTGTCCAAATCCAAGTCTCATGTTTCACTGAAAATTTCAAGTCGAAGTCCTCATATCTTCAGTCCAAATTTCAGCAACCTTCCGAAATCTCCCACTTTTAGGGAAAATTTTGGGAGACTAGCCTTGCCCTCCATGCCACATAGGCGCTTCAGGTAGATGGCCGTAGACACTGCGGCTGTATTTTCTTCAATCTCTGCTATGCTGCATGAGCATTTAAGGGTCTCCGAGCACAAGTTGAAAAGAGCACAGTTGTTTCCCCACATATGGGTACTTAATTTGTCCTCCTCACGCTACATGAGAGCTCTAGAAATTATCCATCTCATCACTAGTGTCACACCAATTTCCCTCCCTCCCATGCTACGTGAGTACATAGGGAGGTTTGTCGGCTTGCTGTGAGCGTCAAGAGTGAGATTTTTGAGTTTGAAAATATACCTTTGTGGGGATGGCGAAGAAGATGACAGCGATCAAATATGCACTCTATTTTTTTTTTCTTTTTTTTTGAAGCTATCTCTCTCTTTTTAAACTCTCTCTCTTTTTTTTTTAAACTCTCTCTTTTTTTTTCTTCTTTTTTTTATGTGTACATTCACACATATATATATATAGTATATACATGAATACACTTTAGGAATTTATGCATAATGTTTACATACATATCTATACATATAAAGCTAATAACAATAGTATGGATGACAAGTAATAAGGACTGATATAAATACTTGACATCAAGTGCTAAAGAAAAGAGAAATCTCCATATCTTCCTCTCTCTTTATACATATATAATATAACATTAGTTAAATATGATCAACATAATTAATAATACTATATGCAGAAAACGATAAAAAAAATTATAGTGAACCCTAAAATAACGCAAGGAATGCATTGTTGGTCACCAAAAAAAAAAAAAAAAGACTCATAATTCAAATCGGAACCTGATAACTTTAAGCAAAAGCAAGTGCAAAGAAAAGACAAACAAGAGGGAGTTCTGTATCAAAATGGGGCTTAGAATTCCCACCCAAGCATCCACTTATCCTGAAATGACAAGGAGTAATTTCAAGCAGGAATCTCTCAAGCCATTCAAGTAAGCAAAGTATTTGGTATAGCAGGATAACCGGCTCGGCCATATTCAGACCCCGAAGTACGGATTCAATGCAACTCTCCCGTCCCTTTCATTTCTAACTGGCAAATGGTTGCATTACATAATCATATATATATAAAGAAAATTTAAAAGAGAAAGCCATTGCTTCATAAATCGAAGTGTAAGGCACAGAAATACTTACGAAAAGAACACGCTGGGAGAGCAAAATAGAAGAGGTCGAGTGAAGGATTAGGCTGGGTGGAGTTTTCCGATTTGGTGTGATTTGTGAAGGAACGAAATAGTTGTGGAAGTGATGAGAGAAAAGGAGCTACCGCTGGACACGGTGGAAGACAGGAAACAGAGATTGGCAAGCTCTTACGCGAAGTGTTGAGTAGATCGGAAGTCTGTGCAAGGCTTGGATTCGGCTATAGCAGGGAGTGAAGCCAATGGATGGAAGGGAAGAGCTTGCTCAGGACTGAGGAAAATCAGAGGTTAGAGGGGGCTTCTGAGCTTGCGAAAAAGAAGAAAGAAAAAAAGAGAGCTGTAGACGTTTGAGTGCGTCTCCCTAAAAGGAGGACCGACGAGCCTCTCTTATTTGGCCCCGTTTCAGTAATACTCTTCAATCGAGGCGAAGGCAGAGAGATTTTTATGCGAAATGACGCTAAGCTCAGCAAGTTTTAGGGTAAGTGATCGCATTGTCAGTGCAGAGCAGCGATTCAGAACCAAAAATTCTGGGATTTTGGCAACAGAAGATACAAGGTAACATTGCAGTTATTTGACCCTTTTTTTTTTTTTTTACATGCATAACAGTTAAAACTACTCTATTTAGTTATCTAACATTTAAATTTCACTATTTACTATTCTACCATCTAAAAACTATTTCCTTATCAAAACTATCGCTCCGTAACCTCCTCCTGTCACATATATCACCCTGACCTGCTTCGCCTTCATCGCCTTTTCTAGTCGACGAATTCTACCGCCCGCCTCATTCTCGTGTTCGTTTCCGACACTCTCGCCAGTTAGCTTGGAAGTTGATCAGTTTTTCATCTTCTTGCTACTTGAGTTTTCTCCATGAAAATAACGTTAGTGATTTTTTCTACATGAGCTATGGGTTGAATTGTGCCTTCACGAGCCAGTTCTCATACGATTAGGGTTCATTTGGTTGCTTGTTGATTTAATTGATGATTTTGTTTTTACCTCGTTTTCATTTGGCTACTTGTTGATTAAATTGACAAATTATTTGATGAACTGCTCATCTTATTCTTCTGCAGATGATTGGAGATTGCTTTTGTATGTTTCTGGATATGGCTAGAGTGGAAGGTACCTTGTGAGGATTATTAAGACGCGGTGATGACCAATGATAATTATGAAGAATCATGTCCTCCTTTTAACTGAAAGTGATTTTGATTGGAATTGTTAGAGAAAATGAGATTAAATCAAACAGACAAATCCCCATAATTTGCAAACCAAGAAACCCATGGATGCTTGAGCTTATCAGCAGGGGGACCTGCCAGACGGGTAAAAAAAGATGTTTTCGACGGGGAAACGAAGAAAAGCACCTTCACAGCACGATAAATGTTCTTATTTTTCTTCTTCGATTCCTTTTTCTCTTAGTTCAGCTTGATCTGGTTGTTGTCGCTAGAGTCGGCGATGGCAGCTTGGAGGAATGTTCGGTGGTCGATTGGGGAATTCAGATGGTGGTATCGACTGTGACGGCGAGGTTGAAGGAGGTGGAAAGGAATCAGAGATGGCACGGTGACATTCCGAAGAAGAATGAGGCAGACGGGTGAATTCCTCGACTAGAAGAGGTGACGGGAGGTTAGGGAGTGTTATTTTTGATGAAGGCAAGAGCTTTTAGATGGTAGAGTAGTAAATAGTAAAGTTTGGGTGTTAGATAAGTAAATAGAATAGTTTTAAGTGTTATGTACCTAAAAACCCCTTTTTCTATTTGGCTTGGAAGTAGGGGTCAACACGCTCCAAGAGAGAGGAAGGTTTGGTAATTCCCAAAGCATAGGAATATCAAAAATAAATATAATCTTAAGTGATGATAAGCTTTGATATATATATATATATATATCCATCTCAGAGAGAGAAACTAACATTCAAGACCCTTGCTCCTCATTTGGAAATGAAACCAGCTCATTGTTACCCAAAGTAATCAGCCTTTCAAAGGGAGCGATATTTCTCAGTGCATCCATTAGCAATTCCAACAAATCATTTAATATAGGATCTCCAAGCCTCAAATGGCAATCTTCAGTGGTGTGCATTTCATTGCGAGATATTAGCATGAGAAAATTTCTAAACTTTTTTTTAAAAGTCTTGTGATGTAAACCTTGCTATTTCATCAGCTAGATGAAGAAATGTGATATTTCGACAATTAGAAACCTTCAATGTTTGCTGTCGAAGGTTGTTGAGCATGCCCCCCCCCCCCCCATTCAAATTTATGTTCTTTGAATCAATGTTATTCCAATCGTAAAGTCAAATCCATCATCCACATGACATGTAACTTGGCAACACACGCTTTCTCAACGTCCTTCATATTTCCAGGGTTGCTCCTAATTTGCAAAGTCAATCATAGTCTTCAGCTCCCCAATTATATACCACTTATATTCCTAAAAAAAAATCTTAAGGAAAGTTTGGCTTTGCACTCTCTCCCATTTTAATCATTCAAGTGTCGAAGAATCCTCATATATCTAACTTCCTTGAGTATCATTCCCAAGCCATTAATACATAAGTGTGATAGTCGCAGGCTATTCGATACTTGGAATGTTTTAACAACTGTACTATAATCACTATAGGAAAATCGCTCATTACCGACGGAATTTTTGGTGGATTTTCCGACGGATTTCTGACGGATTATTTAGATAAATTTCTGACAAAATTTCAAGAAAATTTTCCGGCGGATATGTTTCCGACGGATTTTCCGACGAAATCTAAAAATATAATTTATTTGTAATTTAATTCAATAACAATTTTATAGTTTATTTTAATTAATTATTAATTTAATACTATATTTTATTTAATTATTAATTTAATAATATAGTTTAATTAATTGTGACTTAAACTTAATTTAATTAATTTTAATTATAATATTTTGTCATTTTTAATATAAATAAAAAAAATTTATTGTTTAAAACTATATTGCAGGAATGACATGGTGGTCATGCACTAAGCGGGGGGCTGTGAGGGAGAGGTTCAAATTTCAGGGCAGACAGGGCGCTCGGGCGCGGGTCGCGGGAGCGGGCAGGCTCACCTGCGCGGGCGCGGGAGCAGGCGGACTCACTTGCGCCTAGCCCGGTGAGCGGGTCGGGCACACCTGCGCGGGTTGCGGGCACGAGAGCTGGCTCACACGGGTTGCGAAAGCGGGCTGGGCGCGGAATGAGGGAGCGGGTTGGACTGTGTCCACGGAATGCAGGCCCGATAAGTGTTTTTTTTTAAAAACCATTTCACTTATTCCGATGGTTCAAAGTTCGCCGGAAAAACATTCTGACGGAAATTTTTTTCGGTCGGAATGTTTTTCGGCGGATTTTTTTAGACGTAAAAGTTTTCCGACGCTAGATTTACCTTCGAAAATATTTTCGTCGGAAATTTGCTGAAAAATTTTAAAATCCGCCGGAAACTTCAAAATTTTCCTCCGAAAATTCCGCCGGAAGTACGTGACTTTCCTATAGTGAATGATCCTGAGTAGAACATTTACTGTCAGAGGGGAGAGAATGCAAACATTTGAACACCCCAATCATCCTTAAGATATCAAGCTTTGTAGTTTAAACAAACAGATGTTGAACTCCTCATTCCTCCTTAAGATGTACATCTATGTTCGTACTGTACGAAGTTGCCTTCATACAGACGACATCTAGAGCAAAAAATGGCTACCTACCAGTTCGTCTCAAACGAACTCAAATTTTTTTTGAACTAATCGTAGTGTATGATCATAGGTTCGTACAAACAATGTCTAGAATTCAAAATGGGTGCGTACTAGTTCGTTCATACGAATAGGTAAATTTTCTAAACAGTTTGTATTGTACAATATTGGGTTCTTGCAGATGACGTCAAGAGTACAAAATGGACTTGTCCAGTTTTGTACCAAATGAAGCATGATTTGGTTAAAACATATCTTACTATACAATTTTGGTTTCATATAGTACGCCATTTAGAGTTCAAAATGAATTCGTACAAAATTGTACCAGATGATTTGGTTCAATTTTGAATTTATTGTACCATACGATGGCAGTTCGTATATATGACTATTATAAGACAAAATCAGTTTGTACAAGTTTTTATGAGCAATTTTTGAACTGATCGTATGTACTATATGTTTTTGTACTGTACAATCCAAGACAGATAAATCGAAATTTTCATTTTTCTAGATGATTTTTTTGTCTTTCATATTTAAAGTCCTAAAAACTGACTGACCCACACTCCAGAGAACTCCTACTGTGATTTTTTTTAGAGTGCACTTGGAGAGTGTTTGGGAGAGTTTCTTATGATTGGAAAGTGAGAAATTTCTTAGGGAGAATTGTGATGGGATTCACAATGTTGCCCAACAGTGAGTATCTCTTGCTTATTCTTCAAAATTCTTCTCTACTTTGTTGAAGACTCTTGGAAGAAGATTTTCAAAGGAGTGCGGGTACTCTACTGACACTAAGAGGGTGTGAAAGGATGACGGTACTCTATAAACACTTGGAGGATGTGAAAGGATGATGATACTCTACTAACACTTAGAGGGTGTGCAAGGATGATGATACTCTACTAACACTTGGAGGGTGTGAAAGGACGATGGTACTTTGCCGCATCGGGGATAGGTGGAAGAGAGGTTAGTTGTAAGGGCTTCTCTACCTTGCTGTGAGAGAAAAAAAAAACAGTCACTTTGGTATAGTGCAATGACAGTACTCTGTGGTTAAAAAGGTATTTTTGAAAAACTCATTATTGTGATTAACATTATAAAATCAGTTTTCCTAAACTACAAAGAGAATTTTAAATTACCAATTCACCTCCCTCATGGTTAGCCTAGGGACAAACTTAATAGGTCTAAAAATCTATTCAAATTTTTAGAATCTACTAAAGATGTATGACCTATCCAATATTATATGTTAGAGCATTGCATGATGATATTAATATATATGAAAAAGGTCAAGAGAATCTCCTAAAGATATATGACCTATCTGAGGTTGTATGTTAAAGAGTTACTTTATGACGTTAACGTACATGGAAAATGTCAAGAGAATCCACTAAGGGTATATAAACAATTCAAGGTTATATGTCAGTACATTGTTCAATGGCATTAATCTATGTAGAAGAGGCTAGATAGAATCCACCTAGGATTAATCGTCCAGTGAATGAGACATAATAAAGATTATATTTTTTTTTAATAATGTATTTTATGATTTGATTGACATCCTCCAAGGATATTTGACCTGTTCGAGGATGTATATTATAGCGCTTCTCGATGATTTTAATTTGTGTAGAAAAGGTCAAATCAAATACCCCATGGATCAACTTCGTCTTGAATGGGAGGGGAAGAAATGTCTATCTTTAGACATTTATTGTATTTTTTAGGACAAGATTAAGACCTTATCAAATGAGTAGGAGTCTAGCTATGGAATATACAAAGCTTGAAATTTATTCGAAGTGTCGTTGCATTTGTTAGAAGCTTTATAATCCCAATATATCATCTTGGATATTGGAAGAGTTAAAATAATCTTCTTGACCACAGCTGTAGCCAAGGTTGCCCCCTAGTTCACATTTAATTCCTATGAAATTGATGCGATGAAAGCTGATGCCAAGATGTTAGCATAAATGACCTTTTAAGGTTGGAGCAAAAATGTACCCCCAGGCAGGGTCAACGTTCCCACAGAAGGCGCCAAACTGTTGTGCCCTAGAATATTCACAGAGATAGAGAAATATAAAGTTTAATGTCTTAGCTTTATACGAAGATACAACACACAATCAGATAAGAGAGATGTTAGAGTATTCATAAGAGAAACCAAGATTTTTATGTGGAAACCTCTGAAAAGGGGAAAACGTATATGTCCTGGCCCAGTTTAATTGAATTCACTATTATTTACAATCGATTACAAATGAGGCCCTTCCTTGGGGGAAGGCCTTAGCTTGATGTAATAAATATACATCAAATAAATTATATTATATAATGGGGCTTGAAAGAATCAAAATTGAAATGCTTATTTAGTTGGCATAACTATAGTCGGCGGGCGATGGAGGTAGGAATGACCTTAGTCTGGTAATAGTGGTCGAAGGGACTATAATCAGTAGGTGATAGTGGACAGAAAAGACCATTTTTCAGCGACGATGGTTAGGACCACAAACTGGCAATGAAGGTTAGAAGGATCATAGTCGATGGGTGACAATGGCAAGAAAGACTATTTTTTTAGTAACTGATGTTGGAAGGACCATAGTCGATGGGCAATAGTGGCCAAAAATAATGTTATTTGGATATAGAGGTTGAAAGGACCATAGTTGGTGAAGATAGTGGTCAGAAAGATTATTTTTTGGTGTAAGAGATCAAAAGGACCATAGTCAGCTGGTGATAGAGGTCGGAAGTCTAGCGATAGATAGAAGTCTTGTGTTAAGTGGAAGTCTGCCATCAAATACAAGTCTCATAAAAGTCTTTTAATGGGTATAAGTCTTGCGACAGGTGGAAGTCTGGTAACTGACAAAATTCCGGTGACGGGTATTGGGTAGAAGTCCGATAAAAGTTTGGCATCGGATAGAAGTCTGATAAAAGTCTAGCAACTGACAGAAGTCTGGTGAAGGGTAAAAATCCGATTGGTGAAAGTCTAGCATTGGGTAGAAATCTGGCGACGGCAGAAGTCTAGTGTCAGGTAGAAGTCTGATGAAAGTTCAACGATGGGTAGAATTCTAGCGATGGGCAGAAGGTAGAAATTCAAAAACAGGCAGAATTCTGGCATCTGGTAGAGGTCTACAAATGTCTGGCCACGAGAAAAAGTCCAACAACTGGTAGAATTCTGGTAATAGATAATATTCCAGCATCGGTTGGTGGCCGAGGAGGAGCTTGGTGGAGAAATTTATAATTTCTCTTCCTCTACTCTCTTATTTCCCTCCTTGCTTATTTCTTGTTACTTGGACTCCCCTTCTTGAGAAATAAGGGGTCTATTTATAGTTTTTGTAGGCATGGATAGTAAATTGGAGAAAGATCAAGGGTAACTTGGGACTTGTTTGAGTGGACAACCGATGTTGGTTCTCTTAATCATGGACCGTTTACTTGATATGTGAATATCTTAATGATATCAAGTTAGCAATTTTTAGGTTTGTTGGATTTGTCTTGTCAAGCTGCTCGATTTAACTATAAGCATCTCACATTTAGAAAATGTTTGGTAATCAAAATTATGGTTTGAACCTTCCAAATGTGCCTCAGGTCTTTAATTTGGATCCATTTAGAATTGGATTGAGTCGATTTTGGTGTGGTTGGGTTCGTATTTTGGAGATGTTTAGTTTTACTATAAGTTTGTTTGAATTGGAGTTCAGATGGTCATGGATTTAATTTGTGAAGTTTCTAACTTGATTTTGCCTCAAGATTTGTGCCCGATCATGATAATTTTTTTGATGATATATCAAGAATTTTCTATGAATCTTTGGTTTCTTTGTGATAAAAATGCTTTCTTAAATGTGCAAACTTTAAGCCAATTTATAAATTTCTAGAGAGATGGCTCCAATCTTTTCTACAAAATGTTTAAACATTCTATCGAATAATTTTAAAAATTCTTATATGATTGTTTATTTTCTTAATATCATAGTGCCATAATGAACTCAATATTTAACATTCTTGGATTTATTTTATTTATCTCGTTAAGAAACTAATTTTGAATTTAAATGCATAAAATTTGGAGGTTATATGAATCTTCAAATGACATTGAGAAGCTCTTAGCTAAAATTTGGAGTGCTTATTTGTTCCATTTTGATCAAAATATGGTCATCCTTAATATCATTAGCTTCATCTAATTGAAACACAATATATTTTTTTTAAGTTAGCAAAAATTAAGTTTGACTTAACTTATATTCTTTCCCATTGGTCATAACCATATTACTCAATCAACTTTGGAATGGCCCAAAGATTTGCAAACACCATAGGAGGGGAACTCCTCTATATCGATATGTTGAATGTACTTGATGTTTTCAAGGTTGACCTACACCTTATCAAAATCGCTTTTGGTGATATCAAGCTCAACTAGAACATGAGCAACAAAGGGCCATAAAATAATATAGGGGCAATGCCAGTTTTTAAAAGACGAACAAATAAAGATCGTAATCCCTGAAGGATACAGGGGGAAAATAGCTGGGGTCGTAAGTTAGGGAAAGAGACCCATATAGGGATAATATTATATTTAATAAACACATTAAAAAGGAGATCATCTAAGGATTTTCATGTAGCAATTATTCACAAAATATGAATTATGAGAAAAGACTCTACTATAGTCCAAATCATCAACCAATTTTATCAGCACTTGTTTAGGATTCAACATAATAACAGAGAAACCACCATTCAGTTTGAGGTTAAAGAAAAATCTATGAATTAAGTTAAAAGAGGGTCTATGGCTTAGAAATTTTCCAATCAAAGCAAACTCAAATGGTGCTGCCAGAGCAGTTATATACTCCTCTAAAATCCATAATGATGGTAAATCATGATGGGTAGTGAATTTCCACTTAGGAAAAATTGAAGGTGTCGATTCTGATAAAGCATCTAAGAATGATCAAATTTTGATTTCCCATTCAAAAATCCTAGATCATTTGACTATTTAATTGCATTCGGTTGAAAAATGACTGAAGGAGGAAAAACCACCAGAAAATCCCAAAATAAACTCTTTTTTTCCAACGAATGTAGAAACTAGGTATCTCTTACCAAAGCCTTGGAGGATTTAAATGAAGGATGTAAGTCCATAGAAGCATCCAATGGGAGACATTGAACTTGCAGTATGCCCTTGAGTGGACTACCACCTACGAAAGGAACACTATGGCCTTTGTACGTGTCTACAGTCTGAGGAGTTGAAATAGTTTAGGGTAGATCTTCAAGCGACAATGGATTCATGGCCATCCTCAGAGAGAAAGTCATGATTGTGAATTTTAGCAATTTTATCCTCAAAATTAGGGTTGCATTTACTGTTTATAATTTAAGAGATTTAATGAATCCATGTTAATATAAAATTATTTCCTAGAGTTTTTGGTGCCACTAAGGGTACTTGGTTTGAATTTCATCACTATTTGAATTGAAATTAATTTCATAAAATTTTCCTAAATTTTCTAGAGACCACCATAAGTTGATTAAGCTTGGTGTCTCTACTGGTCAAATAGAATTGGAATCATATGTATCTAACCCTTGTGTAAGAGTAAGAAAACTACAAAACACTCAAAGACTAATGCTTAATGGATTGGTCACCATGATTTTTCAAATATTATACATTTGAAAATTCAAGAGTCAAGATAAGAGGGATTTAAATTTACCTAAGAAAGTTATGGGTGTAGGAAATATCCCCTAATGTGACTGAGCCAAAATTCAAGTCATTTAACCAAGTATTTAAGAATTAATTAGCCAAAAATACTAAATATTCAAAGAGAAATTACTCCATATATACTCATTATATTAGCTTGATTTTATTTTTAATTGAAAGAGCTCCTTTCCCTCATTCTATAGAGCCTTCATATGCATAAATGAGCTCATTATTTGATTTAAATTAACTTTTTAAGTTAGCATTTACTATTTATTATATATATATATATATTTAAATGAAAACTCAACCAATGATACTGACTGGATGAGCTTTACATGTGCTGGCATGTGGGTGGCTATACAAAAATGGTGGTGGTCAAGCTAGTTATCTAGTTCTTCTTCAATTTTTGTAGTTTTATCTCATGCAGATGGTAACAATGACTTGGATTAGAAAATTTGATCCATAGTTTAGCGTCATTGGATATAACAATTGAAATAACCAAATCATAGTCATTGGAATCAAATAAAGGAAGTTGAGAAGTTGTGATTTTGTATTGCTCCTTAAGTCACTATAGTATATGAAACTTTAGATTGATTTAAACTCAATATACATAGGATATCAAGCCATAATTTTATGTACAAAGGTTCCTAAGAATGTCAGTATTCATTGTATGAAGTATGGAAGCTTCATCCAAAGAATTTAAGAGGTTATTTTAAAACCTAACCTAGGTACTAGGATTTTAGTTTTACATTTATAGGAGTAGTTTTAGAGCTTGATTTTTGGCTAGTTTTGTTTCTTAGCTCCTAGAGAAAATGTTTGTTAAAGAACTTGAGGATAGCGGAAGTCTAGACAAAGAGTATCATTGCTTGGGATGAAAAATGGCTCAGATCTTCCGTAATGTCATAGGTTGTAGCTTCTTAAGGGCATATTCTTACCAAAGAAATGTTGGGGATCTCTTGAAAATCCAAAACAAATAAATTTATACCTTATAGGAGCTCTAGAAAGGGAATCAAGTGTAAATAAAGGATTAACTAGGATTACCCTTTTCGAATCATTCCAATTTGCTAATGAATAGGATAGATCAAGGTACTCCCTTGGATGTTTACTAGTTAGAATAGGTTGCTAGGAAGCAGTCTCTAAATAGGGAAGTGGTTAGGGAAGTTAGATAATGACTTGGTGTCATTTTTATAGATGGGACCACTTGGGTTAGGTCTACATTAGCCAAGGCTATGGGCTGGGTTCATGTGGTGTCTAAGAAGGTTCTAGAATAAATTTAAACAACCAAATGGGTTGGTGAGGGTTGGATGTGTAAATTTGCATTAGTTTGACCATTTTAGCATTTCTTTTAAAGTTTTGACCACCTTGAAAAGTCAAAGCTGGTCAAGCTAACTACGATAGACCCTAAAGGAGCTTTAGGTGTTGGTTGGGTTAAATCATATAGGTTTGAATAAATGGATTTGATGTTTACATAAAGGATAGTAGGGTTAACTGAGGTTTAACCATTCCATAAGGGTTGACCAAGTTAACCCATAATGGAATGACTAAGATATGGCTTAGATGCATTTAGGATGTAAAATGGGTTGAATTAGAGCAGCAGTGCATGGAGTTTATTTGAACATGTGCAAGGCTTTAACCCAATGTAGACTAATTTGACCAGTCTTTGCTCGATTTGACCATATAAACCTTTGAATAGGGTAGGTGAACCAAACATATCCAAATAATGAGGAGCTTTATTGAATTTAGTTTGGTGAAGTTTAATTGATAGATAAGAGTTATTGTAGTTTAATGTAAGGCTTTGATAAATTGAGCTAGCTTGGGATAGCTCAATCAGGTCAAATGGGTCAACCTTTGGCTTGGGAAGTTAGGTTGATTGATTTAGTTTCTAGAGATCTCATGATGGATGTTCATGTAGGTTCTATAGTCAAAGGGCTAGTGTGATGTAGAGTGTAGCCTACTAGGCATGTTAAGCATAGATCAAGGTTTTAAACTTGTTCAAGAGTGTTTTACTTTAGTTTAAGGACCTTGGGGTTCAATGGCTAGGCTTAGGGAATCTAGACTAGTCTTCAAATCGAAGACAAGATGAGATGCTTAGGGATCTATAGTTTAAATGAACTTAGCTAAAAATAAGGTGAATAATAGTGGACAAATTTTATATTCGTTAGGTACATGATTTTCTTTAAATGTTTCTTTTGCCAAATCTATAGATTAACATTATATCATCTTGAGAAATAAACTAATGTTTCACTATTAATATTTAATATCTGTCAATTATTTAAAATGTTTTGGACTAATGTATATAAAAGAATAAAGTTTCCTAATGAGACTCTTAGATATTTATGTGGATTAGAGCATATGCATCCCTAGATCTCTTTCAAACATGTTTGGGTGAAAGGAGTGGCTTATGGCCTTCTTACAATTTTATATCTCTATAGAGCCTAGAAGGTTTAACGTCCTATGTCTAGTCATGCCAACATTCCATTCCAACACTCCTAATTATTCTAATCTTCCTCCATCGAGGAAATATATCATACTAGATATTAACTACATACATGGTTATTACATGCATTAAATTAAGAATGAGAGATACTGTAAACATCCATAATTTCATTCAAGGTACAAGAGTCTACATTAGTCCTTTCAATGTGTTTGCAATATTAGTCGAAAACCAAGGTATTAACCAAATAGGATAAAGAAAGAATATATGCACATGTTCATTACTTGTATAAAATAGAAATATATTAAAACAACAAAGAAAAATGTCACTTGAGCAGAACAAATACAATCTCCAAATTCTTTTCCCCTCTAAATATATGATTGTTCACAACAAGATAGGCTAAGATCTTCTAAGAAAATATCTTGCTTTCCTCTAACCTTCCTTAGACTTAACTCTAAGGGGCACTACTAAAAAGTATAACTCCACACTAATTTTTGATGGAACTCTACTAAAACTTTTAGAACCTCTAATTAAAAGAACTAAAAAACTATTTATATTAAGTACAAAAATTGCCACAAGCATGGTGGTGTCGTAGTGTTGTAAGATGAACTAGCAGCTCAGTGCTATTGGGGCTTGCTTCGCTATGGTGCTAGGATGACTTGGTGTGTCTATTGGTTAAAAAAATGTTTTGATTGATTGAATCTAAATGGCTCTATCTTTTATCAATTGATCTACGGTGGTGCAACAAAAGTTGAAAGTGTAGTTCTTGAATGTGTAATTCAGCATTGCAACAAAGTATTGCTTAAAGCTCTTGTGCTCATATTCCTGAAACTCAGGTGCTATGGCATAGATTTCTTATATTATGAATTGACCTGGAATATCCTGGGGTGTTGAATTATTTGCCAATTTTGCAAGGCTCCAGTGCTATAATTCCCTAAGTTGGCATTGAGGCTTTGTAGTTACTACGACACTCGTAATAAATGCGTTCCACAATGGTTCAACTTGTGAATTTTTTCTCCTTTACATGAGCATTTCTTGCATAAAATAAATTTAAAATATTATTTTTTAACTGAATTTAAAGAAAAGAGACATTATAAAATTTGCACTTAACAAATTACTTTGAGCTTAAGCTATTGTTAGTCCTCAAGCAATTGTGTAATTACTTATTAATTAGTTCATTAGTGCAAATAAAAATAGGTAATTTAAAATTATGAAAATGTAAAAATATACTTCACTTTTTAGATGTAATTTGGAATGATCACAGTTTTAACGTTAATTAGAATAATAATAAATAATTAGCCTAATCAACAATCCTTGTTGTTGCTTGGATTGAGCTTATCCACTATAACTATATGTGTAGGTTTTGACTTCTGATTTTAGATATGAATAATATATCATTAAAAGATTAGTTGTGCTTGTCATTAAATTAAAAGTTCATTAGTATACCATCCTTTGTATTAGTTCTCTTATTTTGTCCTACTAAATTTATGTATTAGGATGCTTTTTGAAATTGAACTTCAATATATAAAATTTTTTTAATGTACTCATCTCTGTCTTTTTCAATATTCTCTTTTATTTTTTATTTTTTAACTCTTTCATACTTAGAGCACATATTAATGATTTTGAATGTCAGTTTTGTCTTTATCCATCCAGCAACCCTAAATGAATTAAGGTAAGGATTTAATAAGATTGCTAATTCCATACTTAGGTTTACAATATTTTTTTATAAATTTAATCAGCACACTTCCTTTCTCCAAAATCAATTACTCATACTTCAATTCAATAGTCAATGTTTAAGTCTAAATATTTTAAGTTAAAAAAAAAAGACAATGACTTAATTAATTTTCCTTAGTTAATTTTTATTATTTTCAAATTATGAATTAAAATGCTTTTTTCATTCCCTAAAATTTTTAATTATTCTTAATTTTAAATAAAATTTAATTACTATTTTTTAGGTTAAATAAACAACTAATGTGCAAGTGCTACATAGAGAACAATTTTCAATAGTTACATAAGTGTTGTAAGTTTAATTAAATGTAAATTAAACTAAAACATTAATGAAAACAAAGGTTAAAAATAAAGTAAAGAAATACTATCATAAATAAACATAACTAAGCACAATGATATAAACTTTCCTTTTCATTAAAATAATAAAAAGCTCCATGGAAATGAAACATAAACTAACAAAGATAAAGGATAACTATAGTGCATAAAAAACTATTCTCTAAATCCAAATCTATACAATACTTGCAACAATCTATTCTCTTAAGTACATCAAAATGGCTCTCCTATCCATTACAATAACCATTATCACATGAAATCATCATTGAAATCTCTCTCCCAAGGAAAGAACTAAAAAATTAAAAAAGAAAAATAAATTACTATAGGTTTAATAGCATTCCATACTCTCTCCTCTCTTTGTCAAGCCTGCAAGTGAACAATAAAATAAAGAAAACAAAATAATAACCCATAATTGATGGGTGTGAATCTAAACAATGACTTGCTAAGTTAAAATATGCTTAGATTTCTTTGAAATAAAATTAATAAATACCACTAAAATATGCAAGTATACATACAAAATCAAGTAATAAAGTGATATAGTAGAGTGTTGATGCCATGAGGAAGTGCTATGCTTAAGTATAACAAAACTACTACTGTTGAATCAAAATGCACAATTATATCCTACTAGAATAAAAATGATGTTTTTAAGTTTTTGTCACTAAAAGAAAATCTTGTAAAGATATTTTGATTCTTATGAAAATGAAGTACTTTGGACTAATTAATGTAAATAACATAGTTTTTCTAATGAGAGCCTTTATTTTTAAATGTGGATTAAAGCATATGCATCCCTAGATCTCGGTCAAGCTTGTAACGGTTGAAAGAAAGAATAGTGGCTTTCCTACTATTTTATGATCTCCATAGAACCTAGAATTTTCAAATATCCTATGTCCAAGCATGCCAATATTCTATTTCAATACTTCTAATTATTCTAATATTACTCCATCAAGGATATACATCGCACTAAATATTAACTACATAAATGGTCATTGTATGCAAAAAATTAAGAATGTGAGATATTGAAAACATCAAATTATCATTTAAGACATAAGAGTCTACATGAATACTTACTATGCTTTTCTCATCATGAGTCCAAAATTAGGATATAGATGATACAATTAGCAAATTCATTTTCATATCATTCATTGAAAGAAAAGATACAAGATAAGTAATAAGAAAATTATCACCTGGAAGGATCAATGATCTTCTCTGTACTACTTCCTCTAACCATAGAGTTGCTTATAAAAATAGTTTAAAATCTCCACAAAAAAGGTATCTTGCACTTCCCTAACCTCCCTTAGACTTTATTAGTGCTAAAGAAACATATTTTGAATTATAGAATTTTTCTTGACAAACAAAAATCTCTAAATAATAGGAATGAAAAACTACTTTAAAAAATATAGGAATTGGTTCAAGCATCACGACACTCGACAAGTTGGTGTCGCTAGCATAAAATTAACTAGCACACTGACATTATAATGGTGGCTCTGCTGCGGCACTGGTTGACATAGCACAATTAATATAATGTCAGGGTGTTGTGAAATCATATGCTACAACACTTCGAATGATTGTACTGCGACACTTTTTAACACTTGTAGTTTTTTTTCCTTCTCATGGAACATTTCCTACATAAACACTACTAAAATAATACATTTTCGTAGAATTTAAAAACAATACACAATTTATAAATCACAAATTTCTCCCAACTTAAACTCTTGCTGTCCTTAAGAATAAAAAAAAATTAATATTAATTATTTAATAGCCAAATTAAAAATTAATAATTACAAATTACTAAAATATAAGATAATATATCAAGGTCTGGAAGTAAATTTGAATGATCAATGTTATAATTCTAATTTGAAAGGTCATAATAATTATCCCATCAAGTCACCCTTTTTATTTCCTGTATTGAATCTATCCACTAAGTATGTATAATTATCTTTTGAATATAGAAATGAATAATATAACTTAGGGATCAGTTGTGGTTATAATTAAATTGTAAGTTCTTAAGTTCATTATCATATGTACTAGTTCACTTACTTTGTCCATTTTTCTTTAAGTTTTACAATACATTTGAACTTAAGCTTTAATTGATATAAATTTTTTAATGTACTTATATTTCTTCTTTTCACATATATCTTTTAGAATTTTTCATAAATTTCATTCTTTCATACTTTGTGTAGTACATATTTAAGGATTTGAATATCAGATTTTCTTTCATCCTCCTATAACCCTAATTGATTTGATGTAAGGCTTTAATAAAATCACTAATTCCATTTTCATGTTTATGGTGATCTTACTAATTTAAGCTACTCACAACTTTTCCTTAAACTTAATTATTCATTTTTCAATTTAGATGTAAGTGCATTAATGTATAGTTTCCAAATTCAAATAAAGTCAACAACTTAAGTGATATATATTAGTTAATTATTAAGCTTTTCAAATTACTGTGAATTGTTCATTCAAACTATCATATAGGGTTTTGTTATTATCCTAATTTTACATAATTTTTTATTACCATTTTTATTTTGGCAAAGTAAATAATCAAAATGCAAGTACCAATAGAGAATAGTGCACAACAATCTAAGCATAATGTTATTTAATTAAATGTAAATAACAAAACACATTACAATAGAATAAATAGAAGCTAATATAAGATAAAAAGATGACTTTAATGAATGAAAGAAAGCATCAAGACAATAATATAGTCTGCTAAAATAGTAAAGATAACTAGTGACTGAGGCACCATTCTCTGATCAACATCTACATAGCTCTCATGGCCATCCTATCACATCATAAGAAAAAACATCAATACAATAACAAGGGATCCCCCTGAAGCAAAAAAAAAAAAAAAAAAAAGGTACAAACAGAAGTAACAAAAATCATCTCTCTCTCTCTCTCTCTCTCTCTCTCTCTCTCTCTCTCTCTCTCTCTCTCAAAACCTTGTTAAAAAAATCCAAAGAAAAGAAAAATAAACATATTAACATCAATTAGAATCAAGGTCCTCCTCCACCTCCTCATTATCATCATATATAGCTGGTGGGTGCCAAACAAAAGGATTGTAAGTGGGAGCAATAGGTAATTGCTGTTGATCAAAGTGCTAAACAAATGGACTACTCCTAGACATGCCAATAAAGCTTAAATGAATTTAGAAGTATATTGTAGTTATTTTCTTAATGGTCAATGTGATGAGCAACCTTCATTTTTATCTCATATTTTCACTCAGACTAATCACAAAATTATAACACCCCATCCATTTGGATTATCAAATTTACCTCTTTCTCTCATAATGATTTAGGAGTCATAGAACTCCTACTTCTACTACTATTATCAGGCCTACTAGATGATTTGGGTTCACTGGGACCTTCCGCATCATCATATCCTCTAGCCTTTTTAAAACCTATTTTTTTTCTATTTATAAGGGCAAATATAGAAAATAGTTTTTCCTTAGTTTTGTCTCCCCTTACACCAAAATTATCACAAAAGGCATAAATTAGGAAAGGGTGAGCCAAACCCACTAAAATAGTACCCATGATGATATAAATCAAAGAAGAGTAAAAGTGTTTTCCTATATCTATTGAGTAACCCAGCTGAATAATACATTTAAGCAAATCATGATCTCTATCTACTTTACTAATATTTCTACTATGCAAAAGGCGAGCATAAATGAAATAATGTCAAACTTCAGAATTTTGGGTAAAAAAGGATGTCAGAAAATTGATATTTTTAATTTCTATATTTTTCCAACTCGCTCCATCGTTGGGTTCACACAACACTCTCAAGATTTCCTCAGGATCAATGAGGGCTCCACATAAAGCAGTATACTTATCAAATTCAAAATCCCTAAGCTTAAAAAGACGATTAATATAAATAGAAAAAAAAATGACTTACCTCTAACATAAAACTTATTTTGAATAGCTTCCCTCCCATTGGGAAAAAAGTCACACATAACATTAATAATAGCAGCAAATGATTCCACAAAGAAAAGTTCCCAACACTAATTTATAATGGTATGTATGACTAGAATATTTGGGTTTTGAAACCCTCTCTTGGTGATTACTTCTTTATTCACAACCAACTTAACGAATTGTTGCTTAGCCTCAACGACAATGAATCCACTCTTATCAAAAAAAGAAGAAGATCACTTCTTACCAAACATCTTAGGGGCCAATACACACAAGTAAAAACTAAAAAAGCAAAGCTTGAGGATATAAAAGGAGTGAAAATGAAGTGAAATAACTAAAAGTCATGGGTTTCTATTTATAAATAAATGGAACACTAGGTGCTGAAGATTGCATCAGTGCTACTCTTAAAATATAAAATAACAAAAAAGTTAAACTAACAAAGGCTATGGATGTGGAGGACATGTGGAGCTATATTGCTCACTGGGAAATTGAAACTTTTTCTTTATAATTGGGCAACCACTATGTCATTTAACACGTACGTGTGTCATAGTGTTACCGAAGACCATTGCAATGGTTCAACATAACTAATAATGATTTTGACCTAACACCATAATGCCTTTTATAGTTCCATGGTGCTCATGAAAACGTTATAATGAAAGTTATGCTTGTATGATCCATTGATTGTGATGCCATAAAAATAATAAAAATAATAGGCCTAATGTCATAGCTCTTGAAAAGGTAGCACCGAGGATCTCAAGAAGGTATCAAAGTGCTGCATTGTTTAATCCAATGAGTTTTTCTATGAACTCAATGCTATAGTGCTAGTTTTGAATGCCACATTGCTTAATGGGAAGATGTTGCAGCACTTTAAAGTCTAGTTCTATGGTGCTAGTTCAATTTTAAGCATAGTAATATTTTTCTCTCAGGAAACATATTATAACTTAGATAAAACAAAAAAAAAAATAAGTTTTATAAATAATGAACCATAAAAAATATAAATTAAGACATAACAAAAATAACAAGAAAATAAAAATAAATAGTAAAAACACCTAAAAGAATTGGGTTGCCTCCCAACGCAACACTAAATTTATGGTCTTCAACCTAAATTATCAAGATTTATCAATTTTATTGGGGTGCATCACTATCACTCCTTAAGGGGCTTCTACTATTATCCTTCTCTTTCTATTTAGGGCTAACTTCGTTATTATTAGGCAATGATCCAAGGGGTCTACTACTAAAAGAGATTGCAGGTTCTCCTAATTGAGTTTCCCAAATTTTAATTGAAGCATCTTGCCTATCAATTGAGTTCCCAATTGAATCACTACCTCTTCCAAAACTATCTTCATATTTCCTAATTGATTTTTTTAATTAAATCAAGGGGGATAATAAGTTTTAGGATTCTCTACAGGTTGTTGAGGATTATTCAAATTTTCAACTTGGTTGGATTGACTTGCATTACACTAATGATTTCCACCAACATTATTTGACCAACTAAAATTAGGGTGCTTCTTCCAACCATGATTATATATATTAGAATTGAGATTATTTTACCTTCCAATCAAATTCAGATTTTCAATCCCTAGAGAGCTACTATTATCATTAAAATTAAAATTATGATCTTTGTATTGTATAAATAATTTTGATCCTGAATTGACTCCAATAATATCTAATATATTTAAAATTTTAGCTACTTAAGCAATAAGAATTGACAAAGCATCTGATTCATAAAGTTCGTCTACTCTCTAAGGATTTTCCTTATCAGTATGCCACTGAAAATTATCTAGAACCATTTCCTCTACTACTTCATATACCTCCTCAATTAAAGATCCTCTAGTTGTAGCCTTTATAATTGATCTAAGAGATTCTACCAATCCCTTATAAAAAGTCTAAAAAATAAAACAATAAGGTAAAGAAGAGTGAGTGAATTTTCTTTGCTTTGTCTTAAATCTCTCTAAACTTTCATAAATTGATTCCCTCTCAAACTAGACAAAATATATGATATCATTCCTATATTTGGAAATTTTTAAAGGTGGGAAATACTTAGCTAAGAATTTGTGAGCCAACACATTCCAATTGATTATAGAACCTAGAGGTGATAAATTATACCACATCTTAACTTTATCTCTTAGAGAAAATGGAAATAATCTAACTATAATATCATCATCAATGACACTATTATACTTAAATATTATATAGATTTCTAAAAAACTAGCTACGTGTAAGTTGAGGTCTTTAATAGAAGTTCCACCAAATTGGGAATTTTAAACCATTTAAATTATTGCAAGTTTTAGTTTAAAGTTAATTGCTTGGATAGTAGTTCAATTGATACTTTGATGTATTCCTTCTATTATTGGGTTAACATACTCCCTAAAAGGTCAAAAAGGGTCCTAATCTTACACTGGTTCAAAAATCTCTAAATTTTTTTTTTATGGAATTTTTGTGGCTTTTCTATCTGAGAGTCAAACAATAAGGGATTCTTACTAGATCTACCAATCTACCAAGCAAACATCAATGATGAAACTACTAAAATAAAAATCACGAGCTAAACAATCAATCATTTTTTTTTAGTTTTTTAAAAGTTCATATGAAATAAAGATACATGATACAAGTAGGTTTAAAGATGAACTTGTTTCAATAATATAGATAAAATTACAATACCCAAATTACATCCCTGGAAAAAGTGCCAAAAACATGATGGGCGTAAAGTTAGAATACGACTTATAGAATTAAAATATGCCTAGGTTTTCTTTGATATAAAATTGATAAAGCGCACTTAAATATATAAGTGTATATGTCAAATAAGGTAATAAAGTGATATATTAGAGTGTTGTTCTCATAAGGATCTGTCCTCCTGAATTGAAATGAAATTATTTTTATTAATCTAAATGCATAATTATATCCTACTAGGATAAAAATAATGTTTTTGAGTTTTTATCACTAACAAAATACTTTCAAAGAGATTTTGATACTTATGGTAATAAAGTATTTTGGAATAATGAATGTAAATAACATAGGTTTCCTAAAGATAAAATTTATTTGTAGATGTGGATATGAGCATATTCATCCCTTTATCTTTATTGAGATTATAGAGGTAAAAATAAAGGTTACAGCCTTCCTATAATTTTACTATCTTCACATATCCTCGAATATTTAAAAAACCTATTTCTAGGCAAGCCAACATTCTATTTCAATACTCATTATTTTAGCATTCATCTGTCGATGCTATACATAACACTAGATGTAAAATACACACATGTCCATTATATGCATTAAAAGAAGAATGAGAGATATTGAAAATATTAATTTATCATTCAAGGTACACGAGTCTATATTAGTACTTGAAATAATATTCACATAATTAGTTCAAAACTAGAGAATTTTCCATATATGGAAGACACAACAAACGAACTCATTTTAATTTCATTTATTAAAAGAAAAGATATACGAGAACTAATATGAAAATTATCACCTGGAATGATCAAATGATCTTCTCCACACTTCTTCTTCCTCTAATCACAAATTTGCAAATACAAATAGGCTACGATCTCCATAATAAAAGAATCTTACACTTCCTTAGCCTCTCTTAGACTTTACTCTAAGGGGGAGCTAAAAAAACACAATTAAAATTATAGAATGTTGCTTAAGTGATATAACTCCCTAAACAACATAACCAAAAAACTATTTATAGTAACTACATGAATAGGTTCAAGCACAGTGATGGTTGATAAGGTGGCACCATGGTGGCATAAAATGAACTAGCACCTTAGCGCTGTAATATTGGCTCTGCTACAATCTTGGATGGTATAATTAATGATTGATATGATGCATTTTTTAGCTAAGTAGGCACATTTTTTCATCTCAACAACTACTCCACTATGGTGCTACAAAATTTGAGCACTATACTGCTTGAATGTGAATTTTAGTTATGAGGTGTTGCATGGTTTGATGCATCTTTTAGCTAAGTAGGCTAAATTTTTGCATAGTGGCACCATGTATTTCTATGTTGCTAACCTTCGTGTTACTGTAATGCTATAAAATAAGGAACCCAATGGTGTAATGTCTAAATCTTGCAACATGGTGCTATGAAATCACACACTGTGGCACTTCAAATGATGGCATTGTAGCACTGTTGAACACTGGTTTATTTTTTCCTTCTTATAAACATTTCTTTCACATACAAAACTAAAATAACACATTTTAATGAAATTTAAACATAATAATTAGTACAAAACTTACACTTAATAATAATCACTCAAAATATCTATCTATCTATCATCATCATCATATCTATTAGTAAACAAGAACCAAACAAAAGGCTTGAACCTAAGAGCGGTAGGGAACTGAATTTGATCTAGATTTTCAATAAAGGGGCTTCTTCTAAACATCCCCACTGAGGCCTTAGAGGTATAGTGGTAATGCCTCTCTTGCATTTTTGTCATATGAGTCTGCCAATTCCTGCTCTCATCATAAAAATTAGTAACTCGGTCAAGTTTCTCCATCAAATCTATTATTTGCTCTCCTTAGGGCTTAGGGATCTAGCAAATCTTACTATTTTTGGGTCTATTGGTTAACATTGGCTCTCTAGGTTCAGCCTCATTCTCTACACCTAGTCTTTTGTAGCTCTATTTTTCTTTTAGTGTGGGTAGAAATAGGAAAAAGTTGTTCCTTATTTGGATTTCCTCTAACACCATCAATAATTCATAAAGCATAACTCAGAGAGAAAAAAAATCTAAACCTACAAAAATGTTTCCTCTAATGATATACAGCAAAGAAGAATGTATAAGCTTCATAACATTAATAGAGTGCCCTACCTGAATAAAATAATTTAAATTTGACCGATCCCTAATGACTTCACTAATGTTTTTACTTTGCAACAAATGAACATAAATAAAGTAATTCTAAGCCTTAGAAGTTTGAGTCAAATAGGTAACAAAAAAATTAATGACCTTTCCATCTTTTTCCCACCAAATAGTCGCAAATTAAGGTTCGTAAAACCATCTCAAATTTTCCTTATAATCAATGGGTGCTAATATAAAGCCATAGTAATAATCATCCTTTATATACCTCAATTTACAAAGTTGGTTAATAGTTGAAGGATCGAAGGAATCCCACTTACCTAGGACATAACACTTGTTATTTTGAGCCTCCTTGGCATATTAAAAAAATTGATAGATAGCATTTATAACTGCAACAAAGGGGTCTTTAAAAATAGTTTTCCAAACCCTATTCGCAATCATCAATATTAGATCTCAACATGGGTTTAAAAATCCTCATTATGGAATGAACTGCTGGTCATAAAAATATTAGCAAATCAGTGTTCAGCTTCAGCATATATGAAGTGATTATTATCATAAGAGGAAGAGGCTCTCTACTTAATGCCAAATATCTTATGGGCCATTGCAATAATAACAAATAAAAAAGAAAACACAAAAAATATTGAAGAGAAGAGAGTTCAAATGTGGTGACAACTAAAATAAAATAAATTTTATTTCTAGAAAAAAATTAATGATGAAGTGCTCAAAAGATCAGTGTCGTGGTGCTAAAGAATACAAAATGATAAAATATTCAAACTAATAGAAACTAAAATGTTACAAGATGTGAGGCACTATGGAACATGCTTTTAAAAATAAAATGTAAACTTTGTTTTAGGAGAAATGCTTCGGTGTTTAACACATTTGAACATTGCAGCACAAATAAAAATTGTTATTATGGCACTCTAACTAACATAATTATGATTTTGACTTAAGGATGTATCGCTAACAACATCACTATGACACTCAATAAATCTTCATAATGAAAATGTTATGAATGTATGAACTGTTGAATGCACTACTAACTACATTGTAAAAATAAATGACCAAATGATGCAGTACTTTAAGGGGCAGTGCTGGGGTGCTCAATGAGGTATCATAGCACTACATTATTATGAAGGACTATCATGTGGCATTGTATTTTGAGAACTTTACTCCAGCACTACAATGTTAAGTTTGAATGTTACATTGCTTGATAAGGAAATGTCATGGTGCTCAAAGTCCTAATGTTTTAAAGCTAGTTCAATTCAACACCATAAATGTTTCTTGAAAAATTATTTGAAATTACTCAAAATAAATTTTAAGGACTTGGAAAATAATACATATTACATTTTTATAAATTTATAAATATACAATATAAAGTATACAACTCACAATTAAACCAACTAATAATTAAAATACATAACAGAATTAGTTTATCTCCCCAATAATGCTAAATTTATAGTCTTCAGCAAGACTTGCCAAGATTTATCATTTTAGCTGGGGTGTATTACTACCATTCCTCAAGTGATCTACACTAAGTCTGTCCCTTTCTTGTTTGGATAAACTTCAATATTATTGGGTAATGATCTAAGGGGTATGCTAATAAAGGAGATTGTAAGTTGTCCTAATTGATTTTTCAATCTTTTGATTAAAGCACCTTGAATTTTTAAATGAGTTCCCAATTGAATCACAACCTCTTCCAAAGGTGTCTTCCTATCTCTGAAATTTATTATTTTAACTAAAACTTGGGGGACAAAAAGGAATAGGATTTACTACTTGTTGTTGAGGATTGTTCTAATTTCCTCTTTGATTTAATTCACATGTATTCTTCTAATTGTTGCCACCAATATTTTTATTAAACCAACTAAAATTAAGGTGGTTCCTCTAACTTGGATTGCAAGTATTGGAATAGGGATTATTTTTTTCTTCCAATGATATTCACCTTCTCAATTCCTTGAACATTATTTTCATTATTAAAATTCAAATCACATCTTCCAATTACATAGGTGATCCTGATTCTGAACTAACTCTAATAATATATAGCTTTTTTAGAAATATTAAATACCTCAACAGTAAGAATTGGCAAAGCATCTGATTCAAAAAGTTCAGCTGCTCTTATGATTCACTTTATCAAAAGGCCACTAGAAATTTTATATAGTTATTTCCTCAATTAATTCATAAGCTTCCTCAAATGACTTAGACATAAAAAAGCCTCTGACTCACACATCAACAATTAACCTATAGGATCCAACCAATCCATTATAAAAAGTATAAATAACCAAACAATTGGGAAAAGTATAGTTAGGGTATTTCCTAAGCTTTTCCTTTAAAATCTCTTAACTTTAAAAAATTGTATCTCCTTCAAACAAGGAAAAAGAAGTGATATCATTCTGAAGCTTTATAATTTTGAAATGTGAGAAATACTTATATAGGAATTTATGTCCCAACTTATTCCAAGAAGTTATAGAGTCTGGGGGCAAAGAATACCACAACTTAGCTTGTGAATTTAAAAGATAAGATTGTAGTTAGACTAAGCTTTTATCTAATACTAATTTTTAAATGTACTCACATTATTTTCTTCTTTTCTTTTCCTTCTAAAACTCTTTTAACTTTTCTTTTCCTTTTTTATTTTTTGGAGCATATAGTTAATAATTTTGAATATTTGTTGTGCTTAAAATTTTCTTAAAATCTTAATTAGTTTAATGTAAGAATTTAATAAGTTTGCTAACTTCAAATTCAGGTTGCTTATGTTTTTTTTTTTAATTTTAATCAACTCATATATTTTATTTAACCATAATTTTTAATCTATAATTTAAAGGTTGATGTATAAATGTATAATTTATAAATTTATGCTAAATCAATAATTTAAATTATCTAGATTTGTTCATTATTAATTTTTCAAATATATGAATTATAAAGCAATGTTCAATTGAACTATGATATGTGATTTTATTATTATCCTAGTTTTACATAATTTTTAATTATCACTTTTAGAGTTAATATATTAATCTAAATGCAAAGATATTAATGAAAGATAATATAAAAATATAAGCATAAGGGGATTTTAATTAAATGTGAATAAGAACACACATAAATAATAATAAATGTACATATTTTTATATGGATGATAGAAAGGTACAAAATATGTGATACAAATTAAAACTTAAATCTAAAGTAAAAGATAACCAATGCATAAAGCACGACACTAACCATCATAATTTATTGGCTCTCAAAGCTAAAACTCTAGCCATTACATCACTATAACTATCCTTCACATTTCTAAAATCTCCCTAAAAGAAAAAAAAATCAATAAAAAAAGAGTTACATTCACAAACATATTAAAATACAAAAATAAAATAAAAACTCTTTATAAGCCTATTCAGGATTTTTCTTATTCTTCATTCTTCTCATTCACAAGGCTTTAATCTATGACCATTAACCTTGAAGATATGAAATGTCTATTTATCATGAATCCTTATGACATCATTAGGATATATTCTACATATAGTAAAAGGGCTAGTCCATCCAAAATTAAATTCTCCATGATAACATTTCTTTCTACAATTAAAAGGAAAGATATCTTGACCATGAGAAAATTTGTGATCTAGAACTCCAAATGCATGCATCTTCTTCATTTCTGCATTATAAATTTTTGTTTCTTTTTAAACTTCAATTTTGAATTTATGAAGTTTATCAACTATTACAGAACTCTAGTTGTTTGGAATACATAATGAATCTTCACTTTTTAAGTGAACTTCATTTCTTTTTTAGGATCAATGCTTTCATTTTTGTCACCCATTGCTTTGTCATTCAAAAAAAAAAGTAAAATAAGACACTTACAAATACTAAACTCAAGAATGATTGATGTGGACTGAAAATAAACATTCAACTAACACGTTTTTATAAATTTCACAGAAGTAGAAGTGCAAAAATTTTAATTTTAAATTGCTGATATACGACCAAGCACAACAGTGTTATAAGCAGAGTTGTGGTGCTCCATTCACTCTCTCAAAAATTTTAACTAACTATCTCTACTATTAAATCTAATCTACCAAGCACACAAAAATAAAAGCTAAGTTGCCTCCCATATAGTGATAAGTTTATAGTCTTCAGCTACACTTGCCTAAATTTATGAAGTTGGATGGGGTACATTGCTACCGTTATTCAGATGATTTTCACATAGATCTTATTTTTCGGTTGGGTTAACTTCAGTATTGCTAAGAAATGATCCAAGAGGTCTACTATCGATTAAAATTATAAGCTAATAAAATTGAGTTTCCAAATTTTTAAATGAAGTAGCTCGATTTTGTAAATGAGTTTGTAATTGAATCACTACATCTTCCAATGGTGATTTTCTACTTCTAAATAGATTGCTTTGAGTAAATACTGGAGGATAAACAAGTCTCGAATTAACAACAGGTTGCTGAGGATTATTTCAATTTACTCCTTATTTATTTTGACTAGAATTTTGTTTATTGTTACGAGTAATATTATTTGACAAATTAAAATTAAGATGGTTCCTCCAATCTAGATTATATGAATTGGAGTAGGGATTATTTTGTCTTCCAATAAAATTAATGTCCAACTACAATATTCTGATCATATACCCTCATTGACGTTAGAGAGAGAAACTCTCGTTAGAGAGAGAAAGTGATAAGAAATTCAAATTTTTGTTTCCCTATTTTGGTTCCTGTTTTCTAGGAATTGGTTGAGGAGATGGCGGCGGATGGCCGCCGGCATTCCCTGGCCTCGTCTGCGAGGTCGCCAGCCTTCGTCGGCAATTCAAAGCTTGGTTTACAAGGGAATGGCTATAATATCCAGGTTTCAAATCAGAGAGATTTGGAAATTTTGAGAAGGAACACTCAAGGTCCTTTGGTGATTAAGGATGTTACTGATGCTGCTCTGAAGAAGGTCTTTCATGTGGAGGGGAAAGGTAAGGCTATTGCTGAAGAAGATGAATCTGTGACTCCTAAATCTGGTAAGGTTTTCCCAGAATTGAACTCGATAGATCCTTCTGCTTCATCCTTTGGTTAGAAAATTTTTGTCAATAGATTTGGGAATTCAAATGCAATCCCTAGACACAGTGTGATAAATGTGAATTCTTCGATTTCTATTAACAAAAATTTTCAAGAGCTTAATGTTGTTTTGGGTGAGAAGGATGTGGTGGGTGCAGGCAAGGTATCTGAAGATTTGATTAAGAAAACTGGTAATGGGGTGAAGGTTAACCCATGGAGTAGTAAACCTTACATTAAGTTAGACTTTAAATATAATGATTTGGTTTTGACTAAAGATGATAAAACTGTTAAGTTGTGTGAAGAAATGGAGTTGGTGAATTCAAACAAGTTGTTTAATTCATTCATGATTAAAGTATTTGGAAAGGAATTACCATCTCATATGGTGGCTTGGGAAGTGAGGAGGCAATGGAACCTGTTTAGAAATTTCCATTTTACTTCTCTTGGAAAGGGATGGTTTTTATGTTCTTTCAGTTCACAAGAATTGATGGAAGCTATACTCTCAGGTGGCCCGTGGTTTGTGAATGGCCATATAGTTGGCATGGAAAAATGGACGCCGGAGCTTTCACCATTATCTATGAAAGGGTTGACATCCCCAATTTGGATAAAGATGCCACATCTATCTCTACATTGTTGGGATGAGAAGAATATAGCAAGGATTCCATCTATGATTGACAAACCACTAATGTTGGATGGGAATTTGTTTCAATGGGGAAGGAGAGAGTTTTCAAGGGTTTGTGTACGGGTAAAGATTGATCAATGCCTCCGTTAGGAGTTTGGGTGGAAAGTATTTTGGGGAGATTTTTTTAGAAGGTAGAATATGAAAAAATCTCATCATTTTGTTTTCATTGTGGGATGATTGGACATGTGAAATTTGATTGTAAAAAAGAAAGTTCTGTCCCTAAGGAGGTGGAGGAAGCTATTATTTATGGTGGATCAGGTGCTGAGGTGGGAAAGAAGATTGAGGATATTAATACAGCTTCTTATGGTCCCTGGGTCCTAGTTAACCATAAGAAAAATAGAAGAGCAATGCAAAGAAATAATTTTGTGAAGCCATCTAATTTAAAGTATGTGAAGAAACAGGAAAATCGTGTTTAGGAAATCCAAAAGGATAGAATTGATGAGATTTCTGTTGTCCAGAAGGAATTATTCGAGCAGAATCAGGGTAATTTGATTGCAGTTGGAGATCACTTAGAAGAAGGAGAATTCTTACTGGAACATGTTCAAAATGGTGAAGAGATTCAGTCAGTTATAGTTGAGAAGATTGATGGCCAGGATAATAGAGATGTGCAGAATTCTGAAGAAGGAATGGGTAAGAACTTCATCTCAGATTATTCAATTTTATCAAAATCTGTTAACAAATTTGAAGTACTTTGTATGGAGAATGATATCATGTTAGAGGATGGAGTGAAGGAGGGGAAGATGGGTGTTGAAAGTAATATGGCTGAGGACTCAGCAGTTTGTACTGCTATTCTGGATAAGGGAATGGTTTGTAAAGAAGTCAAATGCTTTAGCAAACTTGAAACAAATATGGTGAAGCAGATTGGGAATGGTGGTGAGTTAACTAAGGTTAAGCTTTCTAAAGAACTTAGGTCCTTAGGACCTATAAAAAATGTTTCCTGTGGTAGAATTCGTGAAGGTGGTAGTGTAAAAAAGAAGGATGGGGGCCCTTCCCCTAAGATATTTTAATGAATTCCATTGCTTTTTGGAATTGTAGAGGAGTGAAGAAAAAGGAGGCCTCTCTATACCTTAAGGAGTTTATTAAAGATTTTAGTATTTTGTTTGTTGGGTTGGTGGAGACTAAAATCAATAATTTTGATAAAGTCTCCTTTGAGAAGATTATGGGACCAGATTGGGATTTTTACCTTCTTCCATCATAAGGGTTATCTAGAGGTATTATGATCTTATGGAGACCTGATTTGGATTCATTTTTGGTTATTAAGACATCAGATCAATGCATTATTGGAAATCTGAATGTCTTTAACAAGGGTGTGTGGATGATATCAACGGTGTATGGGAGTAAGGAGGTTAATAAGAGAAGGAGGTTGTGGGAAACTTTTCAGGAGGTTGCTCATAGGAAAGCTCCATCAGTGGTAGGGGGGATTTCAACTGTATTTTGTCCCAATAAGAAAAAAATAGGAGGAAGAAAAATTGTATTTTCCCAAGGGCCGAAAGAATTAGTTAACTTTATGATTGAGAATGATTACCATGATGTAGGTATTGTTGGACCAAGGTTCACTTGGTGTAACAATAAGATTGGTGGGGGAAGGATTTTGGAGAGATTTGACAGATGCTTGCTTAATTCTGTGGCCATCAATTGTTTAAAGGTGGCTGTAGTAAGACATATTGCCAAAATAACATCTGATCATAGTTCTATTATGTTGAAAAATTTTTATACTCCTTCAAGGAAGAAAGGGTTTCTTAAATTTAAAGATGTATGGATATCATACAAAGCTTCAGCTCAAATCATTGCTAAGGTATGGAAGAAGGTGTATAGTGGGGATGAGATGCAAATCCTTAACAAGAAGTGCAGGAGATCTTTAAAATATCTATTCTATTGGAGTAAAGCTAAGTTAAGGGAGTTCTCCAAAGAAAAAGAAAGGTTAAAGACTGAAATTTTTCAACTACAAGAAGAGGAAGCTAATGTTGGTGTTTTGAGTGAAGAAAAAGTTTGGTTACTTAGATGTAAAGTTAAGGAGCTGAATACTACTCTTGGTTGCTTGAATACATGGTGGAAGTAGAGGGATAAAGTGAAGTGGATTGAAGAGGGAGACTCTAATACAAAGTTTTTCCATGCTTTTGCAAATGCTAAGAAAAATGGGGATTGGATTCCTCAAATTAAAAACAAAAATGGGATTCTAATCGAGGATCCAAAGGAAGTAAAAGATGTGTTCTTCAGCTTTTTTTAGAAGAAATGGGAAGAGAGGGATTTCTTGATGGAAAATTGGCCGCCACCTTGGAAGGTTTTATCAAATAAAGACAAATAAAGTCTGGATGTAGAGCTCTCGGATTTAGAAATTCTTGAGGTGATAAGGAAGCTAGGTAATAACAAGGCACCGGGATATAATTGGATCACTTGCTCCTTTTTCAAAGCTTATTGGAGTATTGTAGGTGCAGATGTTTGTAGAGTAGTAACTGGTTCCTTTCTTTCAGGAAAGATTTCTAAGGAACAAAAGATCTCTCATTTGCTCTATGCAGATGATGTGCTTTTCTTTTCTGATGCCAAATGGAGAAGTATAAGGAAGATGAATATAAATTATTGGTGACTATTGTAGCTAGACCGGTCAAAAAATCAAGTACCAAAAATCTTCTATGATTTATGGTAAATTGGTTGATAGAAGGAGGAAGAAGGAAATTGTGAAGTTCTTGGGATTCAAGCTGGTTGAAGAACTGGAGTATTTGGGAACAAAGGTTGCGTTAAGAAGGCTGCAGAAGGCTAATTTCCAAGTTCTTTTGGACAATGTGGGTCTCTGAAAGGATTATGCTTATGGGGTTCAAATGGAAAGATTACGACCACACTATCCCATAGGATAAAATGATCGTATACGTTTACACTCGACACAAGCAGGTCGATGGAAGAGCAGATGGAGTTAAACATACGATTAGCCATGTAGGATAGCGGCTTTCACCTACACATCTCGATGGATAATAATATATATAACCCAAAAGTCACAAGATTTCCCCCATTCGATACATCAACTCGAATGGGGTTTATTTGATGTGGGGATCGGTTTCCTATGGGCGCAAGCCCTCATAGTTAATTACATCTTAGACTTTGGTCTAAGAAAACTCTCGATTAAGGATGTTAGATTATATTCTCAAATGGGTTTAGCACAAAGGAATTTCTAGGCTTTCCTAATCAAAGGGGAATATAGGCTCAATTTGGCTTAATCATCCATATGTGGTTCAATCATCATTCGGACGATCTGAAGCAGAAGAAATTGGACAATAAGAAGAGACACTGCACCTCAAATATGCATGAGGGAAAGAGGGAGGTGGTGTCATCTATGTAACACAGATGGGTAAGATTTATAGGCTCCAAAAGAAAAGAAAGCTTATCCACCAATAAAGCGTATAGTGGTACACTCGTACCACTCACCTCTAGATCCTAAATCAATAAAAGATGTTGTATCATACATATGACACTAACATCTATGACCTAACTAATGCACTCCTAGACTTATTCCTTGCCTGAAAGAGGAAGCTAGCTAAAACCACCTAATCGTATATAATCCATGATATCTAATCCGTATGAAAGATGGATGGGTGGTTGGACTTTGGAATTTGGGATCGACATCTAGAGAAGTTTCTAAGTATTCCCACACTTATGAATGATGTTATGCTTCTAAGACTAATGCAATTAAGTTTTAATTTTAGTTAGTTACTAATGCAGTGTATGCTGATTAAAGTCTCCAAATAAAAAATGTATGAAATTTTAAAAAGCCTTATAAAATAATTTTATAGAAAGACTAATCTTCCCCCGGTCCGGCACTTCATCCTCATAGGCCAGATTATCCGGACTCTACCCGCAGGCGGGAAAGTGTCTAAAGAAAGAAGAGAGAATGCATTTAAGATGCATGCGACCCCAGACAATTCTGACTATTCCCTAGATCGTTATGTTTCTATATTATTTAATTCTTAAAATTTTATTATTAATTACGAATAGAAAAATTTTGTTGATAGAAGAGCCTAGCGAGTCAGGCACATGCACATGCAAGAAATAAACATATGAAAAGCATGCCATTTCTACTGCGCAAATAAAGTAAACACAACAATCACAACAAAGAAAACCACAGAAAAGAGTGTCCAGAATCCATGGCAAGTGTCAAATAATATTACATCACAGAGTACAAGAAAGGTAGTGGTGGCCAGGCTCCACCGACAATAATCCGGGGATGACGCAAATCTTAAAACAAGGCATTTTATATCTTGCTCTTCATCTTCAGTTCCTTGATTCATCTATGGATCATCTTTATTCCTTTGAGGTCCTCATAGTGAATCCTCTAAAAGGATGTCCAATTAAAAAAGGGAAACTCCCTGTAGGGGGTTTTCTTTTCCCTTTGGACCCCTTTACATTTAAAATGCCTTATTTTAGATTTACACAACTCTCACCATCAAATACATTACATCAACAGAAATAAAAATCTAAACACTTCTACATGGGTTATCCTAAGCAGTTATAATAAAAAAAATCCAAGCAGTTATATATATAAAAATGCTCAAAATCAATTACACTTGGCTGTGCTCTTATTATTTGGGGGCTAAGCAGCTGAAACACCTGTAGCAGTTATATATATTTTTTGTTATGAACTTTATCCCCTTTAACACTGTGTGCACGGCCATCTGTAAGAAGACAATGTCAGTATAAAAAGTGTTCCTAACCTATGGGTATTGTATCGCTCACAACACAATGTAAAAAAAGAACTAGAAATCATCACAGAAAACTAAAGCAAGCAGCAAAACAAATAATACATGGGTCACATGCAAGTCACCACAACACCGAGATAGAAAGAAAAGCAGAACATCGGCCTAACCTAAAACTAGTAGTCATGTCCTAAAAAATAAGTGTAAGTGTGTGCAGGCTGTGTGGTTTTGGTATGTCCTATGTTGGATGATTCAATTATAGTTGATTGTATTTGATTTGTTAAAGGGAAAAAGGGAGATTTTAATTGAAGTTTAAATATTAGTATTTTAGGATTGATTTTAGAATTTTTATTTTTAGTATTTGATTAATTACCACCTTTGTTTCACACCGAGGCTATGAGATTTATTTCACCCTCCTTAGGACTAACTTAATATCCTCATAGGCTTGGGTTACCCAGTGGTAACCAATTTTGTTGGTTATAAATTAGAAAAGAAATGTAGATTAGGTGATTTATTAATCAAGTTTGTTGATTGGTTTTAAAGGTTATTTTAAGGTTTAATCTTTAGAAGTCTTTTATCCTAATGAATTTTAGCTTTAGATTTGAATCTTCTAATTTAATCTACATCTTTTCAATTTTAAATTGGTTAAGAGTTTATTATTAGATTAGTTAAATTTGATTTAAGTTTTATATTTTAGGTTTGCAATTTAATGATTACAAATGTTAATGATAATTTAATTAAGAATTAAGTATTTTTTTAATATATTTTAAAAGTTAGATTATAATTGATTGGTTAATTATTAATGGATTAAAGAAAACTAAACCTAGAAAAATGTGTCACTAAGTTTTTGTTTCGATGTCTCTATCCTATATGGAGCATGCACCCTAAGTCTGTGTTATCTAAGACTCAGTCCTTAATTTTTGTCCTTAAGTGTCACTAAAGTTATAGGACTAAAAGAGATTTTATTTTTTAACCCTTAGGACTTTCGTGCATATGTCACTAGATTTGGGGATCTAAAAAAAGAAGAAGCAATCCTAGTTATGAAATGAAGTTTCTATAGGGTCCTAAAGGGTGGGGAGCGTGCAACCATTAAGGCCCCTAAAGGTTTTCTGAGTTTTTAAGGAAACTTATAGCACCGAGGACTATGACCCGGTGGTTCCGCCTGTAGCACCTCCACCGGAATGAATGGGGGTGACTGATGCTCAGATCCGACTTTCCCTTCCCCTTCTCCAAGTGCTCCAGTATTTCTTCTCCTTCGCTCTCCAAAGATCATCTCGCAAAACATAGAAAAGATAGGTATTAGAGCATGTCCTATATAATAAGCAAATAATGATATAAAGAAATTAAAATACAATAAGAAAAAGAACGTACCTTTTTTTTTACTTGTGCGTCTGGTGGGCCACTTGCCATTTGGATTCTCTTATTTTGCAATCATTCAATATCAAAGCATAAAAGAAATAGCAGAAAGACTAAAAGCAAAGCAAAGAACAACTAAATGCAACAAAAAGAAAAGAATGAAAATCAAACACAAAAGAAATGTAGGCATTTTTGTTGTTGGGCACACTTCTTTGAAGCCAAGTGTGCCTCTAAAATGACCCTCTCCCCAATTCAATGTAATATGAAGAAGGAAGAGGGTATTTTCAATGCTAACCATAAAGCTCTAACCCCAAAATCTACTCATGAAATCCCCAAATGAAACCCTTTATCGAAAAGAAAACAAAACACTGAAAACAAAAACTCTTTTGACACAAAATAAACCAAGTGCTTTTCTTTTTATTTAATGTGGGGAATGTCCATAAAGCTTTCCAACAAGAAAGTTTTATAAAGCCTCTCATTGTAAAGTATTTATGAAACTCATAACATAAAGCCCTTCAAAACAAATCTAAAACCACTAATAAATCATCTCAACATAAGCAAATCAAGATTTCTTCCAACAAAAGCAAATTCTTAAGTTTGCAACACAAGGAAAATCATGAAACCTTTCAACAAAACAAAAAGAAATACTTCATAAAGCTCTCTAATAAAAAAGAAACCCAAAGCTCATAGGAAAGGAGATTTGATGCCATTTCTCCAACCATTAAAAAAAAGTTTCAATAGCATGAGTAATATCAAATTGAATTCACAAAGTACATGAGAATTTATTTCTAAGCATGTATGGGATATATAAACACTTACTAATCATAGATATAAGCATTTCTTTTATCACATGATTGAGAATAGACATGAATTCCTTCCAACAAATTTGTATTTTCTATGCTACATGAATATCCTTTATATAATGAGAATATGACACAATCGAAATATGAATACGAGAAAGGAGTTTTATAAAAACTTGCTTTCTAAAGTTCAAGAGGCATTCTAACCAATTATAAAATAAGAGTAAGCTTGAGTCCACAAGAAAACCAACTCATGTTTGAAACCCATATACATGTTTTGTCATTAACGGAAGATTACTTGGCAACAAAATGAATTTCAACATATCACTTGCAAAAACTCTAAACTTGTTCTCCACAATTTCAAGAGGGTATTTCAACAATATTGCATACAATCCTTTACCCAAAATTTAAGTGAAACATTCCAACACTACAACATAACATCGAAGCAGTTCTATAGGAAAATTCACATTTTTAAGCATAGAATTTCGTAAACTTTCCAACAACCTCCCCATGATATAACCATTCATGACTCCATGTTGCACTTATACTATTGTCTAACAACTATAAAACATAACAATTTCTCATAAGCAACAACAATATAAGGTTTTTTTTTTATGAGATATCATGATTTAATCAATCATCTTTACAATGAAAAAGAAATCATATCAATTTCATTCTCTTATGAGGCATCCTTCATACGATTCCGAAAGGACAATCATGTTCGAATATTTCTACAAGAAATCACATTTAAGCTATTTCTACAAATAACTCAATTCAAAACATGCCTACTTTAAGAGAAAAACCACTACTATACTTCAATGAAGCAATCGAGAATCTTATTGAGAACCATGAACATAATATCAAGGCATAATTCACATGCATATTTAATTGTGATAGATGCTTCTGGACATAGTAAATAGTGATGAGAAGTGTCATAAAAAAAATAACTATCAAACTTCACACTTAGTCTTAACACAATAATGATTCTAGTTTACGACATGGATGAGTGCATTATCAACTATGAACTTCCTTCACTTCATCGATTCAAGTAAAATTGTATAATCTACCAACCAGCGAGCAAATCATGTTGGAAATATTCTCTAAAAAAAGCACATAAATTAAGATTTTTTCAATGAATCATATCCAACATTGCAATGAAGAACAAGTAAGGTGATGCAAAACCTTCATGTCAAGTACATTTACAAAGCATGAGATGGTGCTTGATTGAAATTACCAAGTATACCTATCAAATTCTTGGGTCATAAAGAGGCTTCACATATGTATTTCTTTAAATCTTTTTTTTTAGATAATGCATCAGAAAAACTCCTATATAAACAAAATCATTATATGAAGCCTTTTCAACTCAAAAACACTGACAAGACTTTTCAACATAAAGCATTATTCATACAACTTAAAAAAAAAAAAAAAGAAACCTCAAAGATCGCATACACAAGGATTATTAAAGGGAAAGAATTGACGCAGTGCTCTAGGCATATTTAAAATAGCAAGCCGCTCACCAAATGAGATGAGTTATTCTAAATATTCTCCACCTCATTGCCTCATGTAAAGTAATGCATAAAAACATTTAATGCAACATGAATTTAAAGAAGAAAGTCTCCCCATCATTCTTACTTTTTTTTTTTTTTTGAGAAAACAAAATCCATCCACAAGCATTGAACAAAAGAAACA
This sequence comes from Dendrobium nobile, assembly GCA_022539455.1. NCBI lineage: Eukaryota > Viridiplantae > Streptophyta > Magnoliopsida > Asparagales > Orchidaceae > Dendrobium > Dendrobium nobile. The sequence continues at coordinate 46,559,627 of CM039721.1, forward strand.
TAATTCATGAAGGAATGATATTCAACTCCATACGTATTTCATCAAATAAACAAATTTATTTTTCAAATTTTTGTTGATAAATTTCTAGACAACGCATTGAGGAAACTTTCGATTGTATAGATCATTAGTCTAAACCAAACAACTATGACTTTTCTTTGGAAGCACTTCAACAAACACTTGGTATGCAATGTTTATAGAATCACACAAAACAAACTATTATACAAAGGGATTTAAAAACCTATTAGATCATAATCTTATCAATGATCTACACAAAGGAACTCTTCATGATTCATACAACAACCACCTCAACAACAAGTATGCATACAGAAGCAAAATAAAAACACAAATAAACTTGATCCTCAGATTTTGCAAAGGAGGAGGAATGGTAGGAGAAAAATTGAAATAAGTAGTAGAAGAAGGAGAAGAAGAAGAATGGGAAGAAGGGAGAGAAGGAGGAAGGAGATACCTGTCGTGGGGGAGTAGATCAGTCGGCCAAGACTGGGGAGATGAAGCTTGGGACATCGAGCTTGGTTGGATCACGTGAGAGAGAGAGTTGTTAGGATGGCTGGACGCATCAGGTTCACAAACTGGAGAGGGAGCAAGGAGTCTTCAGGCTCCTTCGTGCTTCTGCGAACCAAAGAGAACGGAGAGGGAGAGGGATAGGCTGTGCGAAATTGAGAGAGAGAGAGAGAGAGAGAGAGAGAGAGAGGGAGCGAATGCCTTAATTGAAAGCTCCGTCCGAGCCTTCTGACCATCTCCCAACATTCTGCTCCTCTCCAAGCACCGGAACGGCCCTGTGACATTCTGCTCTAAGCTAAATTCATTTGAATCCACTCCTTATTCAAGGGCTCACGCGACCGAAGCTTGCAGCCATGACAGAATCTGAATTTTGGGGAAATCCAAACCGTCAAAACCGCTGCATGATATAGCAAATGAATTCAAATTATTTAGAAAGTTAAATGGATTTTAGTAGAATTAAATTGAGCTGAATCAACTCAAATTTGGCTAAAATTGGGTTAAACTCGGGTCCAAACTTACTCAATTCGAGTCAATTTAGGTTCGAGCTGGCTCGATAAATTTAATCGCATAAAATTGAAATCAAAATAATCATCGATTTAAATAAAATCGGGCACAGCGCGATCAGAATAAACTAATCGAGTCTAATTGAACACAATCGAGTCTAATCTGGCTCAAGTCGAGTCAATTCGAGCTCAAATTGAGCTCGATGAGGTTTAATTAAACCGATCAAAGGTGCTCGAGAGTAATCGAGCAAAAATTGAAATCAACAGACAAATCAATGAAGAAGTTGAATTCATGGAGTAATAGATTTATCTCATTGTGTGGAAGGCTGGTGTTGTTGAAATCTGTGTTTGTAAAACTTCCAGTATTCCTTATGTCACACACTCTCATTCCTTTAAGTGTTTTGAAGGATTTTGAGAAACTTTGCACAAATTATATTTGGAATAAAGTTGATGGTAGTCATGGGCTGCACTATGTGGCTTGGGAAGAGCTTTGTAAACTAAAAGCTTTAGGAGGTTGGGGTATCTAGTCGGCATTGTCTAGCTTGGGTCCATTCAGGGCTAAGTATGCATGGAAACTATTATAAAATCCTTCTTCCTTACTTAACAGGAATTTATTGGCCAAATATGGGGAAGATTGGTGGAATAATGATAAGAAGGGAGGTTAGCCATCTTGGAAAATCATTACTTTTGGATGGAATGCTCTTAAAAATGCAGTTAAATGGAGGATAGTTTTGGGAAATAGTATTAATGTTTTAAAAGATGTTTGGATCTTGGATAAAAGCTTGCTCAAGTGGCCCACTATTGTTGCAAACTTTGAAGATGAGGATACATATCTGGACTTCTTCATTCATGAAGGAAGATGGAATCTTGACAGATTGATGATATGCTTTGGAGAAGATTTAGTTACTTTAATATGTAGTATCCATATTTGTAGAAGAAATGATGGAGACTTCTTCGAGTTGAAAAAAAGGTATTCTGGAAGATCTATTGCGGCTTTGATTAAGGAGGAAGACTTAAAGTAGGAGCTGAATGCAGATTCTGTAACATGGATTCAGAAATTACAGCTAAAAGCTCGGGTAGAACTATTTATGTGGGGCTATACAAGACAGCAATACCTACAGCAGATTTTCTTATGAAGAGGAGGTTAGCCAACATGAATTTGTGTCCTAGAGGTTGTGGAGAAGTTGAAGATATCAATCATGTTACCACTTCATGTCTTAAGCTGTTAAAGGTGATTGATGTATTAAGAAAATGGGGGTTTATGATTCTGAGATACAATTCATTTCAGAAGTGTTTGTATCAGTTGGAAGTATTGGCTGGAACCAATCCTTTGATGGCTAGAATTTATCGTTCTCTATTATGGTTTTCTTGGAATAAAGAAATAAGATCAAGCATGGAAAGGTGGAGTCTAGTGAAACACTAACAGCTGCTAGTATTCTCAGCTTTGTAAATATTGGGGAAAGGAATCTTATTCTCTCGGACCACTGGGATGACAATCAGTCTTTTAGACTATTTTCTAATTTTGGCATTCCCCACCTTCCGAGTGGTATAAGATAAACATTGATGCTGCCTTCAAGAAGAACTATGAAGCAGGAATTGGAGGCATTGTTCGAGACAACAAAGGTAGATTTTTTCTAGCTTTCAGCATCTATGGAGTTCATTAGGACATAGCTCAATTGGAGCTATTGGCATTTAATTCTTTGAAGAATGTGTTAAAGGGAAGATTGCTAGATGCTAATGGTATTATAATAGAAGGTGACAATAAGAATGTGATCCATTTTCTTCACGAAGTGTATAACAAAGAGAAGGTGGATGGAAGCATTGAAGATGAAGATTGTTTCTTATTAGGAAATTGGAATAATGTTTTTTTCCATCATGTTAGTCATAATTGTAATAAGTTAGCTCACTATTGAGCTAACTTAGCTTTTTCTTATGAATTTTTTTGGGACTTTTTTTGTGAGAGTAAACTACCACCTTCTTTTGTTCAAATTGTGAAGGAAGTAAGTGATAGGGTAATTTATTCTCATTAGTTTGTATTTAGACTATTTTCTTTTCTTTGCTATTATCTATGCAATTTAGCATTCTTCAAAAAAATATATATATATATTTTTTACTCCCTTGTACATTACTATTCTCAATTGAATAGATAATTTCATTCCAAATTCTACATTTTCTCCTATTGTGCTTAACTTCTTTGAAATTACTACAACTTGTGCAGTCAAAATTGTCAAAGTATCAGATTCACAAACTCCTTCCACTCTCTTAGGATTTATCCTATCAGTAGGCCACTAGAAATTATTAGTTGTCATTTCATCTATTAATTCATATGTTTCCTCAAATGGCTTGGATATTAATGATCCTCTAGTTGTAGCATTTATGATTGCTCTAAGAGCTCCTACTAATCCATTATAGAATGTTTGAATAACTAACCAATTAGGTAAAGTATGCTGAGTGCATTTCCTAAGCATTTACTTAAATATCTACTAACTCTCATAAATCGATTATCCTTCAAATTGGGTAAAAGAAGTGATATTATTTCTAAGTTTAACAGTTTTTAAAGGTGGGAAATACTCAGAAAGAAACTTATGAGCCAACTCATTCTAAGTGGTTGCAGAACCTTGAAGGAAAGAATAAAACCATATCTTAGCTTTATCTCTTAGAAAAAATAGAACAATCCAAGTCTAATAACATCATCACTAACACCATTATATTTAAATGTTGCATAAATATCTAAGAAACTAGCTAAGTGTAAATTATTATCTTCAATAAGAATTCACCCAAATTGGGAATTTTGAACCATTTGAATTATAATAGGTTTTAATTCATAATTATTAGCTTGGATCATAAGTTTGTTAATGCTCTAATGAATTTCATGAAGAAAAGGGTTAGCAAAATCCCTAATAGATCTAGAATGACCTTGATCTAAAATAGGTTTAGTTATTTTTATAATATTTTTTGTTTTTAAAATTTTTGAAAGGGTTCTTTCTATTTCAACATCAAACAATAAAGGTTCCTTTATACGGTAATAGAGAATGCAACCATGAAATTTAATCAACAAATAAAATAAATAAAATAAAATACAAAAGTAGGTCTAATTATGTAATTAATAAAACAATATAATTAAAATTATAAAAACAAAAATACTTCCTAGGGAATGGTGCCAAATACCTGATGAGGGCTATGGAGTGAACTTTTGAATAGTATAAAAATCTATGGCTCCATCATCCCTAAAAAATCCCTAGATTTTCTTTGATATAAAAATAATAAGACACCACTTAGTATATGCAAGTATACATCTCGAATCAAATAAAGTGATATTGTAGAGTGTCGAACCTACAAGAAAGCATGCTTACTTGTACGAACCTATTATTGTTTACTCTAATTATAATAATTATTCTACTAAAATAAAAAAAGATCATTATGGAGATTCTATCACTAAATAAATTAGTAAAAATATTAGACACAATATTAATTATAGTGGTTTGAATTAATGAGTATAAATTACATATCTTTTCAAATAGAACTCTTAATTAAAGTTATGATTCAAAGCATATGCATCCCTAGATCTCTACCGAGTTTGTACGGGTGAAAATGATATTTATTGACCTCCTACAGTTATAGTATCCCCTTAAGAACCTCATACCATGATAATATCTCCTTAAGAACCTATAATGTTTTACATCCTATGTCTAGGCATACAAAATTCTTATTGCATTATTCGTAGTTATTCTTACATTCCTCCGTTAAGGTTATACATCACACAATATTTTAACTACACATATGGATACTATGCATATTAAACAAAGACCAAGATAATATTAAAAACATCTTTTACCGATTATAGAACAATAGTCTTCACTAGTACTCAACATACACTTTACATCATGTATCCAAAATAAGAGAATTAGCCATATATAGAATGATTAAAAAGCAAACTCATATTCAATTAACACATGGTAGAATTAAAATACAAGAGAGTGATATCACTAGGAAGGATCAATGTATCTCCTCTACACTCCTTCTCCCTTAACTTATAGAGTTGCCTCAAGAAATACAGGCTTAATACTCTAAATAATTATTTCTTTTACTTCCCTATATTCCCTAAGGTTTTACTTTAAGAGGAAACTAAAGAGGTACTCTTAAAAATACTAAATTATATACAAGTGATTGAACTCTCCTACAAATATAACATCATAACTATTTATGAAAAAGACATCTTGCATTAATTACCTTAAAGTAATGGTGCTACGACACCCTTAAAGTGAACTAGTGCTTCAGTGCTAAAGCTTTTGCACTACCATGGCAATCACTGATGTGGATTAATTATTTAGTGAACAATCATGTCCTTTCACTAAGAGTGCATGGCCCTTGAAAGTTGCAACTGTAACGTTCTAGCATTATTTACATTCGAGTAGTGTGGCACTAGAGTAACGAAAATGGTGCCAAGGTGTGAGAAAGTATATTACTATGACATTTAAAAATAGAAAATATGGTGGATTCCACAGCATTGTAGTGCTTCCAAGTAATGTTTTGACACCAAGATGCTGGTAATACTATGGCACTGAATGTGTTACCGTTGCAGTGCTTATAAATAGAGAACTCTGTAATGTTTTGACACCATGATGTTATAGACTATTTAAAATTGTCTGTCATTTTAGTTTTTTCCTGCATAAAACAACTAAAATAACAAATTTTTTTTGAAACTAAAATACATAAAATAATATGTAATTAATACTTGTCAAATATTGCATAGATTATTAAGAAGCTGTCTAAGTGTAGGTTGGGATCCTTAATAAGAGTTCCCCCAAAATGGAAATTTTGAATCATCTGAACTATGATGAGTTTTAGTTCAAAGTTACTAGCCTAAATAGTTTGTCTATTAATACTATGGTGGAAACCATATACTATAGGGTTAACATACTCCCCAAGAGGTCTAGGATGGTCCTAATCTTATACTGATTCATATATCTCTAAGGCTAAAATCTTTTTGGCTTTTTAGATTTTTGTAAGGGTCTTTTCAATTTCAAAATCAAATAACATGGGAATCTTACTAGATTTATAACACATGCAACACCAAAAGAGTAAAAAATAATAACTAAATAATAATATTTTTTCTTTTTTTAAAAAATTTTATTGAACACTAAAAAAAATATATCGGCTACAAATAAGTCTAAATATGCAACAAATACAAAAAATAGTTTAAAATTATAATACACACATTACTTCCCAGTAGAAGTGCCAAAAACCTGATAGGGCACGGGCACAAATGTTATTAGCTTTATGCGATATGAAATAGAATATGCCTTTTGTTCAATTGGTGCATAGGTTTTATTTCATATAGATTATTCACTAAATATATAAGTATACATGTCGATCACATGATAAAGTGATTCATAGAGTGTCGATCCCACTATCAAGTGTTTTCCTAGATTATAATTAAAAGAGTATTGTCTACTATAAATGTAAGGTTTGCCCTACTTAATAAAAATTATGGGGTTTTGTATTTTACCATTTGAAAGTGCGAGATGCACTAAAAGGGGGGTGAATTGGATGATTAAAACTTCTTTAATGAAAGAAAATATCTTTTTACAACTTTATGCAAAAGCAAATTTTATTCATAATAAAAAGATAGATTATTAATTTCTCCCAGACAATTAATCGCAACGACAAATAAATGTGAAAATAATAATGGGAAGAACACACCAGATTTATAGTGGTTCGATCAAACCTTTACCTACGTCCACTCCCCGAAGGCACCCTCCAAGAATTACATTAAACCTTTAGTGATTCTCCTTTAGCCCCCACAGATATGTGGCAAATCCCTTACCAAATCACTTCCATCTTTAGTGATTCTCCTTTAGCCCCCACAGCTAGGAGCCGGGTCCTTTGACACCAAAGAGAACTTCTTCTTCCACAAACTTCCCTCAAGATGAACATTGAATCCAATGGTACAGAGGTGCAAGCTCGACGGAGCAACCGTGTGAAATCTCCTTCACACTCCCTCGAAATCTTCCCCAAGGATCTTCTCCCTCTCTCAAACTCCACCCTTTCTTCTCTCCCTTCAAAGTTCTCTCTTCATGTTTGCTCCAAAAAAATGAAGCTTCAATGGCTGCCAAAAGACTCTTATAAAGTTTTATGAGAGTGCTTAAATAGAAGGCTAAAAAAACCCTAAAAAATCAATTCAGCCGTCAAAGATCATACTGTACGATCGAAAGATCATCAAGTACGATGTACAGAAATTAACCTGCCGTCAAAGATCGTGCTGTACAAAAAGTTCAATGAAAATGTTGTATGATCACTAGTTAGTACTGTACGAATAGTTCAATTTGCCCATTTGTACTGTACGATGTTCAGTTAGTACTATACGAATAGTTCAATAAAAATGCAGTTCGTCCAGGACGAAGCAAGAGACGGCCAAAGTTGTCTATGTTGATTGTACAGCACGATCAAAATATTAAAATTAAGCTATTTTGATTGACTAATCATGGGATTAAATTAGGCAATATTTTAACCATCATATTGTATGATCATGTTCGTACTATACGATTAGTACAGCTTTCAAATTAAAATTTTTGCTAATTTAATGGACGGTGGGCTTTCTAATTATAATAGATCATTCAGTACAATGTGATGCTCATGCTGTACGATTAGTTATATTTTAAAAATATTTTTTTAGGAAAATAAAATATTTTATTTAATTTTTATTACACCAAATCATACAGTATGATCCAGATCGTATAATATGATTTACCAAAAAATTAAAATATTTTAATATATTTTTTGCTCCCCCTATGAGTGTGCTCGATCATCAATCTAACATATATCATTACAGGACTTGACTCAAGAGATAGAAATTACATACTCATTTAATATAACCAATTCTACACAATCTTCAGTCTTGAATGTTCAAAGAATGGTGCACGGTGTACATAAAATATTAGTCAACACATAAATAAATATGCACTACAAACACTTGGAGAAATAAAAGATTAATCAATATTATTTGCTATCATCAAAATCATAAAATCAGAAGCCCGAGTTGCAACACCATTTATGTAGAAAATGTAAGAAGATAAATGAGATATCTAATATTTAAAATATTTTAGACTAATGTATATAAATTAACATAATTTTCCTAATGAGTCTTTTAAATAATAATGTAATCAGAGTATATACATCCCAAGATCTCTATTTAGTTTGTAGGGATGAAAAGGTGTTGGAATCTAGGAGCCTGAACTTATATTTTAATGATAACAAACATTATTAGATTGTATTTTCTTTCTCCTATAATTTATTTTTGCATATATTTTTTTGTGTGTACTAACAATTTATTTTAAGTGTACACCAAGCACTGCTAAAAGCTAAAAGCTAAGAGCTCAAGATCTCTATTTATTATTATCATATTTAATTCCTATGATTTGTCAATAAAATTAAGGTTTAATTAATATAGCAAATCATACATTATAATGTAGATCATACTGGATGATTGGCAAAGCTAAAATTTAGTTGTTTTATCAATCATTCTAGATACAACATTAATTTTTGAACTAATTCATACAGTATGATGTAAATAGTATTAGGTAAATGGTAGAGAAGAATTCCTACCATCCCAGAGTTTATCATGTACGATCTAAAGAGCATTGAACTAATAATATGATATATTCCCATGATCATACTACATGATTGGTACATAGATCATAATGGAGTGTCTTTTGTATAGACTGAATAAGCTATTTTGAACTAATCATATTATAAGATTCCTATTCGTATTATATGAATAATGATTGAATTGAATTTTTAGGGTTTTTTATGTCCTCTATTTAAGCTTTCTCATTAGACTTTGTAAGAGTATTTTTGATAGACATTGGGTTGTTTCTTATGATAGAAAGCTTAAAGAGAGAGCCAAGAGCTTTAGAGAGAAAGAGTAAAGTTTGTGAGAGAGGGAGAAGATCCTTGTGAGATTTAAGATAGTGTGAGAGGGTACTTCACACAGTTGCTGCAAATGAACTTGCACTTGAGTTCCTCCATGCATCAAGGTTTTTCATGAGGGAAGCTCCAAGAATAAGACCCCTTTTTGTGTTAAAGGGCCCAAATACTTCATTGTACAAGGAAAGGTGAAAGTGATTTGGTTCTATACCTTCATCATGAGGGTAAAAAGGATTCGAGGTTCTTTGTCTTCACAAAGAAGGTAAAATGGATTCAAGGTTCTCTTGCTTAATTAGGTGGGTTAAAAAGGATTCGAGGTTCTCTGCCTTCAATAAGAGGGTTAAAAAGAATTCAAGGTTCTCTGCCTTACCTGGAGTGTGAAAATAATTCTAGTACTATACCATAATAAGTTGGTAGAAGAGATTGTGTAAAGGCTTCTCCACCTTATTGTAGAGGCTAATGGAGAGACACTAAAGGTTTAATGCTACCTAAATAGAAGGACTTTAGGAGTGGATGTAGGTTAAACTTAGAACAAACCATTATTAAACATTGAGTGCTTATTTTACTTTACTTTCTGCACTTTTATTTTCTTGTGTTTTTATTTTCTTCCATATTTGTTATTCTTGCAAATTTGTGTTGATTATCAAGTTTTTGGTTTGATTCTTGTTGGGAAAAAAAATAAAAATAAAATATAAAATAAAGAAAAATATTTTTATTAATATATGTAACAAAAAGAAAAATTGCAAAATTATAAATTTTTTTATTATTAAATTCTTCCTCTTACTTTAATAAGTTTTACTAAGAAAATTTTTAAATAACTAATTCACCTCCCCCCCTTCTTAGTGTGCCTAGGGTAGTTCAACAAGATTTAACAATCTCACTTGGACTTTCAATTGGTATTAGCACGGGTCTACAAATTATTGATTCAAAAATCCCTCAGAAGAAGGTCAAATGACACATTTACAAAATAGGAATGCTACGGAGGATTATTCTACAACTCGTCCACCATTATTCAATAATATTCCATTTGATTTTTATAAACTATGATTTTCAACCTTTTTATACTTTATTAATTTTAAAATGTGGCATATGATTTAAACTAGTTATTCTTTACCGTCACATATTATTAATGGTGTCAAAACTAATATTTCTTTTACTAAATGTAGCAATAAGGATAGAGATCAAACAACTTAACATGCGATGCTTAAATTATTTTTTTCTGTATACTCGAATAAGAAGATTATATGTGAGTCACTACCCATACTACTGGCAAGGAGGTCTGGGATATACTATATATATTACTTAAGAGGGTACAAACAAAAGCAAATAATCTCATCTAAATATTTTGTTGCATGACTATAATTTTTTTTAATGAAATCAAATGATATTATTATAGACATGTACACTAGGGTTACTCATATAGTGACATCCATTCATGCTTTAGGTAGAGAACTATCCAACTCTGAGAAAGTTAATAAAATCTTACATTATATATGTGATAATCATGATGCTAAAGTTACTGCTATATTTGAATCTAAGGATTTGAATGTTTATTATATAAATAATCTACTTAAATCACTCATTTCCTGTGAGCAAAGTGTAAGTCAAGGACATTTAGATGTAGGTGATAAGAAAATAGAGAAGATTATAGTGCTAAAGGCCAATAACACAGACAATGATGGATTAGGAGCTGATGGGAACAAGGAAATAGCTTTAATAAGAAGCCAATTAAAAAGCTGTCTGAAGAGCAAGCACAAGCATCACCTCAATAGGAGCAAAGGTAAGAATGGTAAAAGCAATAAGTTTTCTTCTACATAAGTTACCATGAGTACAGGAAGCCTGTAAATCTAAGGTCTAAATTTCCCAATCTTAAGAGCTACCTTAAAAAGGAGAGGTGCAAGGTTAAGCCCATTATAAAAAGGGAACATTGAAATAAGCAAAAAATCTACAGGGAAGATTTAGCCTCTCACTCATCAGAACAGGAGTTAAAGGATGAGGTAATAAACTTATGATTAATGGAAAATGATTCAATTACGAAGTTAGAACTGCTATGTTAGAACCTTCCTTTGTGAAGCATGTTAAGTAGGAAATAACACAAAATCCACTCTTCCAAATGGAAATGTAATGACCATAAAGCTCACTTTGAGATAATTCAAATAGATCATTTTGGACCTATTAAAGTATTGAACATAGAAAGGACATTTGAACTTTCCAAAGAGATTTGGACTTGCAATTAGATCTTTTTTTAATAAAGATTAATTTAAAAATGTATATATTATTTGTGTTTGTTTACATGTTTTGTTCATGTTTGTATTTGGTTATTTTGACTTTTTGTGTTTATTATTTGTTTAATGATTTTTTAAACTTTTTGTAAGTGGTTTCGCTAATCATCGCACTCTTATGCACATTTTATTCACATCATACTATATGATTCACTTCGTACTATACTATCTTAATAAATCATTAAACACTCCCTTGGATAACCTTCAATGGCTCATATCAATTCAATAATTATGAATAGTATTGTACAACCACAACATTCATACTGTATGTTATATGGGGCATAAACTATTGGATGATTTAATTTTGGTCGATATGATATTAAATTTTGAATGTAATATATGAATAATTTCTCATACTGTATGACCTCCTTGGTAAAAAATTATACCGATGACCCCTCGAGACAAATGAAGTCAAAGATTATCTAGTATGATAACAAATAGTATCGTACTATGTGACTAACTTTTGAGTTATTCAAATGGGATGATTCATCTTATTTTGATTGTACTGTATGATACCACATTGCACTGTATAATATCTTTTATTTTTTATAAAATGAGGAGAAGAGCAACATTTTCATTCACACTTTCTGTTACTTAGCATTCATAACTTCTATTTCCATTACTTGTGAGTTTAATGGCTAACAAGAGACCATATCCTCTTCCTAGAAGTTCTTCTCATCCCCTAGTGGATGAAAAATTCCAAACACAAGTAATAAGACTACCTATCACCATTACCGAGCTGCCCTGATCACACCCTCATTTATTATAAGTCAAGAAAACCTAAACTATGAGGTAATAAATCACTTTACACAAACCACTCTCCAACTTATCCCGACACGTACCTTTTCATTTCAATCAAATTTACTTTTCAAATTCTTTGCAAATCTCCAAATCAATTATAAGGATACCATTATGGTATTCAATGTTTGTAAAAGATCACTAGAAACCTCATATCAAAACTATCATGAATACCAACATCTTTCTACAATTGACATTAAATCTCATGATATTTCTAGTATAGGAGATTATAATAGGACATCTATAAATCTCACACTTAGGAACATCTAATTTAATCAACAAATGCCTTTAATGAGTTCCTTAGTTATTGACGCCCTTACCATCCAACATGTGCTTAGAACTTTAATCCTCCCTAAGGCTGGAGATAGAATAAACATAACTCCATTATTATCTGTTGTTATTTATTTCTGCATGACTGGCTCTGAGTTAAATGTAGTAGACATAAACATTGTGTACATAAAAAGTCTTACTTTCATATGAAATTTTAGAGCTTAATGTAGAAAAACCCTTGCACTATGACATATCATTGCTTATATATTAGATATCAAATATAGCCTCACATATCCTGCACAGGCCAATCACCTTCCTATTTTTCTAGACAGATAGTTCTTTCCATTTTCATTTTAGTCCTTGATTCTATAGATCACAACCTATAGAGGAGGTTCATAAGTATGATGAGGAAGGGGGAGCTCTAGCACTAATACGAGCTCTAGTACTAATACCAACTTAAACACCAGATCTAACACCTATACGTGCATATCAGCCTCATTACTACAAGACATTGATTAAGAATTTTGATCAATTGGAGACACGCCTTGATACTGACATTCATCGGCAATAGGAGCAGCACAATGTTAATAAGAATTGGTTTGGCAGTTAGTTTCCATCCATTCATCGATACTTTTGGCCACCACCACCAACACATAATTAAAGGCCTTCTTATGAGTAGTGTGATTTATCTTTGTAATTTATTTGTATTTCTCTTCTTGGTAGTTCCTATGTTTTTGTTGTTATTTTTTTCCACTATTCCACTTTTTTCTGATGCCAAAAGGAAGAATAATAGGTTATTTATTATATTATGATGATTAGTTTGATTATTATTTATTTATGTATTACTTTTAGTTCTGTGTTTATTTTGTGTCTTACTTTTATTTTATGTTTTTATGTCATGAGTTTTAGAATAGATCACTTAGTAAGGGGGAGAATGTAAGGAAAAAATAAAATTAACTTATAATCCAATCAATAATATTTTTCATCATCAAAAGGGAGAGAATATTGGAATCTAGAAGCATGAACATATATTTTGATGATAAAAAATATTATTAGACTATCTTTTCTATCCCCTATTTGAATATAGTTTCTTGTAAGCACTAATGTTTTAGGTTAAGCATAGACTAAGCACCACTAAAGGACCATAACTCAAGACTAGGTTATAGGATTGATGTGTTCGAGAGTCTATAATTTTATCTTTCATGAGTCTCTATTTTTTTAAATGGTGTTTAGTAGCTTAGCAACTATGCGCACACATACAAGGGGAGTGAAAATTAAAATTATTAATATGTTAATTTTTCTATAACTCGTATTGTACGATTATGATCATAAAAGATGATATGATGTATAAAAATTAATTAAAATATTTTATTTAATTGTGAAAATAATTTTGAAATATAACTAATCGTATGGTATGAACATCACATTGTACTGGACCATCTTTTATAATATAAAATACTATAAGTAATTAAATTAGGTAATAATTTTATTTTTGAGTTTTATTTTATTTGTACATTATGAACATAATTATATTGTATGATGTGAAAATCAATGCCTAATTTAATACTCATGATTAGTCAAGTAAATCAAGGTTTAAATCAAGATCGCTTGTGCTCTCTGGAGACTCTCTAGCGATTCAGGGTTTTCTCGCCAAGCTTTAATTTCCCCTCTCCTAGCATGGATTTGTTGCTCTTTTTTCTTTTATTTGTTTCCTTATTATCTTCTTTTATCATTTTGTGCTTTGTTTTGAGTTTCTTTTTATTTTTCCTGGCTTTGGGAGATGACGACTCTGTCGTCATCGATCCCTTCGTCAACATCATATGCTGAAGAAAAATCTCACCCTTTTAAAGATGTTTTATTTGGCTCTTCTTCTTTGGTTACTAAACTTTAATTTTTTCTAACTTCCTTTAAAGGTTTCCCTTCAGTTATGTTTGATGATTCCATGGTTTCTTAGTTGGTCTCACCTTTTACATTAACCTTGGTTGGCAAGTTTCTTCTACCGCGACCAAATCTGGATGTTATATGCAGTTTTTTTGTTAATTTGAAACTTTCAAGTTTGTTTCATGTCAGTTTGCTGGATCAGAGGCACATTGCAATTCAACTCTCTAATGATCTTGATTATAGCCACATTTTTTCTTGGAGATCATATTATATTAAAGCTTGCCATGTGCGGTTAATCAAATGGACCCCAAATTTTGATGTTTGTGAGGAATCCCCTATAGCTTCTATGTGGATTTCCTTCTCGAATTTGAGACTTCATTTCTTTAATTCACAAATTTTATTTTCACTTGTGTCAATTTTTGGTAGGCCTCTGCAGACGGACCAAGCTACTGCTTCTATTTCACATCCATCTATGGCTCATGTTTAAGTTAAGCTAGATATATCTAAGAAACATCCTAATAAGATGTTGATTGGGTCGGAGTTAAATGATTATTTCCAAAAAGTTGATATTGAAAATCTGCCCATTTTTTGTTCTCACTGTAAAATGCATGGTCTAGCTTAACTAAAACATGAGCCATAGATGGATGATTTATTATGCAATTTGTCCAAGGATGGGGGTTTAGATTAAAGGAAGCTTGCCATGCTTTTAGAACCAAGAATGATGTTACTAATATTTTTTTCTATGATTTGGCATAAACGTATTCCTTTTATTGTGGTTATTTTCATCTGGAGAATTTCACATAAGTTCATGCCTACTGATCATTACTTAAATAAAAGAGGCTTTATGTTGTTGTCCAAGTTCCAATGTTGTTATCAAGTGGAGAATATGGATCATGTTTTTCTCTCAGGTCCTTTAGCTATTCAAACTTGGACTTAATTTGATGATATTTTCAAATTAATTTGCTTTAATGCTAAACTATTTATTAATGTTATGCTTAACTCTTGGTTTATTAAGTCTAAAGAATATATCATAAATGTTATTCCTTCTCTCATTTTGTGGTATTTATGGTTGGATAGAAATAATTCTCTTTTTAATGGTATTGGTATGAACCATCATAGGATTATTAAGAATGTGAAAGACAAGGTTCAGAGGCTTTTTCAATAAATTTGCTCTATGTCAAGAATTTTAAGAATTACTTCTTTGTGGTGTCTAATTTAGGTCTTAAGTTGGAGGATGATCATCCTTCTACTGATCCTAGGTTTTCTTACTGGATTAAACCTCCTAATAACTCTTATAAACTGAATGTGGATTGTGCTATCAAAGGTTCCATCTCATGGTGTGGTGGGATTATTAGGGATAGTCATGGGAGTATTATTACGATTTTTGCAGGCCCCTTACAAAATTTTGATGCGAACTTTGCTGAGCTATCGATTGTTCTTCATGGGATTAGATTATTCATTTCTCTTGACATTTTTAACATTGGGATTGAAGTTGATTCTACTTATAGTATTCACTATTTAAATAATGTTGATGATACTTTGTACAATCCTGCTCTTTTTTTACCTTGTGATTGATATTAAGCAATTGTTGATCTTTGTTAACTACTCCCTCTATCATGAGTATAGGAAGGGGAATGCTTGCCGAGTAGCTTGTCAATTTGGGTTATGATTTGGATTGTTTATTGATCTTTCTGATCCAACTTATCTACCCCCATAAAAGGGCTTTTAAGATTAGATAAAATTCATCTTCCCTATGTTCGACTACAATGTGGTTTGGTGGTTGGAGCTTGAGGTTCTTGATGTTTTTGTTTGGGGGTTGCCTCTTATTTGATGTGCTTGAGGTTAACCTCTTTGTGTTGTTACTTTTAGCTGCTCTAGATTTTTTGGGTGCCAGCAATTCTCCTTTGTGCTGCATGGTGATTCCCAAAATGCTCTATTTTTGTATGGTTTTCGTGGGTATATTTGGGGTTTTGCTGGTGGGTTTTTCCTAGAGCCACTCTATTATTGCTTTTGCTGGGTTATGTGGCCTTGATTTCTATAGCTTTGTCCTCCATGTGTTTGAGGGTCTTGTTTATTTCATGATGTTATGCTTTGTCATCTGGCTGTATAATCTGGTTCTTTTGAGCTGTATCTGGTTCATGGGTATGGATCTTCTATGCTTTGTTGGGGTTGGCTTTAAACTGGAGTGCCATTTGGGGTAATTTTTAACTGTCAATTTCTCTTATAATTACTTTTTCTGGTTTTCCTATCTTCTCTATTCTCTTGCTTGGCTATTATGGAATCTTTGATTTTTTATTTGGTTTAATGGAACCTAGCAGCTTTTGGAGCGGTTGGGATTAGTGTTGTGTAGTTTTTTTCTTAATGCTATTGCTATCTATCCTAAGTTGGAGGTTAACTGGTTATTTAACTCGACTATCTTTTCCTTTGTCTATGCCATTATGGGTTATGGGGTTGTTGTTGGTTATCTTGGCTGCTTAGTTGATAGTTGTTTGGTGCTTGTTAATACCTTGTCTTGCATTCTTATAATATGTTTTGTGGATAAATGCTATGATTATCAACCTGCTAGACTATGTTTTGATTTTTTCTATTTCCATCTTGGTCATCACCTTTTTTGCATAATTTTCTTAGTGCAGGTATTCATTGTGGTGTCACTTTAGAAGGGAAGCTAGATTTGGATGCTGCTTTTTGGTGTCCTCCTCCTTTTTGGTTACTCGTTCTTGTGCACCGTAGATTATAGCTAGGTTATATTATATTTTTGCTTAGTATGGAACTTGAGCTCTTAGGTTTTTTTTTTGCTTTCTTTTTGTAGCTCTTATGAGCATTGGTGAGCTTGAGGTCCCTTTAAGGACTGTAATTTTTACCTAAATTAATGCATAGGCCCTCTTTGGGTTTCCCCTAAAAAAATAAAATAAAATGAAAAAAAAAAGTAAATCAAGGTTTACAGTATGATGTAGATCGTACTGGGTGATTGCACAAGAGAAAATTTGGATGTCTTTGTGATCATCCTGGATAAAACCTTCATTTTTGAATTAATCATACAGTACGATATAAATCGTATTAGAAAATTGGTAGAGATGGTTTCTAATCATCCCGGGGTTCAACCTATATGATTTAAACAGTATTTAACTAATCATACCATACGATCCCATGATTATACTATACAATAGGTATATTGATCATACTATGGTTAAAAGTTTAAAGGAGTTAATTAAGCCTCACTGAACTACCCAATGATAATAAGAGGAGGGTGAATTAGAGTTTTTCTTCAAATTTTCTTTTTCACAAATTCTTTTTGAAAACTTAATGTACAAATCTAAAACTTAAAATTGAAATTGAAATCTCACAATGCAGAAGTAAGTCAAATACAATTTTTATATTTTGATTTTGTAGAAAACTCAAAAGATCAAGTTATAAAGAATTTTATTTTTCTAGCAAGTGAATCTAAACCAATAAGAAACATTAATAGAATAAATTTACAAGATATTAAATTTAAAAAAATAAATGTGTGTAAATAATGAACAAAGACAATAGAGTTTAGTTTAACAAATCAAGGTTCATCCATAATGATCCCTAGGAAGGTAAATTTTTTTTTCTTCCTGTTGTTCAGTATGTCCACATCGTACTATACAATATGTTATATTAAATAAACCTTGATTTGATTGACTAATCATAGGGATTACTTTATGTAATAATTTGAATATTATACAATATAAATTGGTTCATGCCATATGATCAATTAAAATTTTAAATATTAAAATACTTACCTAAACCTTATTAGCGATTAGGGTTTCTGAGTTAGGCACATCATACAGTATGATATGGTTCGTAAAGAATGATTAGTTTATAAATATTAATTATATAATTAGCCATTTTAAACATTTTTCTGAATACCTGATCATATAGTGCAATACAAATCATATTGCATGATTTATTAAAAAAAATAAAATTTAATTTTTGCACTCTTCTATGTGTGTGTCAATGGTCGCTAAGTCAGCATACACCTTTTATAGGACTTTGACACAAGAAATATAAATAAAAAATTAAAAATATAGACTCTTACAAAATATTATTCTATTCTTATTGAGCCCTGCATCTTATTACATTGGCATATGATGTACCTGAAATATTAGTACACACAAACGAATATATAAGATAAATGCTAAGAGAAATAATAAGACAATCAATAATGTTTATTGTCATAAAAAATGTAATATTGAGATTTCAAATTGCAATAATCTACCCTTTTTTATGATAGTAAACATCTTTTGTTGTATTTATAAGATTAGTTAGATATTTTTCCTCATTTCCCTCTCACTAAGTGATAATTTTAAAATTAAGGGCATAATAACATTTTTTAATTTTATAAGTTTATATTATTTTAATAAAGAAACAACAAAGTAATGTAACAAATAGCACAAACATAGAAAATGAAAGCAAAATAGAGTATGCCAAGAAACATTTAAAATGACAACCAACAGCCTACTCTCCCTTTTGGCATCACTAAAAAGGAGAAAACACACAATGAGAAAGAAAAAGCTAAAACAAAATAAAAAATAATAAAATATATATAAGAAAAAATTAAAAGTAGGAGGACCCTAGATAAGGTGGTGGTGGAGGTGGATGGAAGAACTTGTGAAGGGAAGAGTATTATTCACTAAACCAGGCATTATCTTCCTCATGCTGCTACTGGTACTGCTAGTGGTGCTGCTAGAGGAGATATTATTGTTGTTGATATCGCTGATGGAGCTCTTGATATTGTTGTGGATGCAACTCATGCTAATGATGAAGCCACGCTAAATATTGAGTAAACTCCTAAAACTTTTGGGCTGATTGCAACTCCAGATGGTCTGACATCGTTCTACAATTAATTCATAGGCTTGAAACTCATGAGTTGGTGCTGCACCTTATGCTGATGGTGGAGGAGGTGGTGGTGATGCAGGTGCTCCTTCGTCTTCTTCATCAAACTCATACTTTTCATCTACTCTTCCCCGTGGTAACAACAAAAGAAAATGTGAAAGAAGCCATCAATGTAGCAGATCAGGAGCATGTTAACTGGTGTTTAATATTTAAGTTGATACTTATAATCTTAGACATAAGCTATAAGGTTTCATAATGCAATGTTATGCTTATGTTAGGTGGAGAGTAGGCAAAGCAAAGTAAGGTTTTAAAGGTAACAAATAATCATTTGAGACTCATTAAATACATTCTCAGACATAATTAGGCAAGTAACAAAAAATAGAAGAGGAGTGATATTTACTCTATCACTAGAAAACATGTTGGATGATATATACATTTTGGGTGAGTGATTGTATAAGAGGTTGATGTTGATTTAGAGGATTATTTTGAAGATTCATATTTATATTGGTCTAATTATAGTCAGTCCTAAAGAATAAGTTTTGGGGGTAGACCCTTTTTTTGGACAATTGAAGATATTCATCAAGGTACTATTTGGTAATCTCTATAGGATGCATACCCACATATGGGGTCATGAAAGAAAATTCTGCTTGGACTCTAAGACTCACAAAAATGTACATAAAAGTTTGGAGTTAAAAGAGAATTTGAATAATTAATAGTGGATTGATGTAGGATGCATGAGGGTGTGATATGGGCCTCTTTGAAATGATGATAGGTAGCTTCATCATCAAGGGTTTGTAAGTTGTCATCAATAGGACAATGAGATGAACTACCCTAAAGAATTTGAAGGGCTTGCTTGCTTCCGAACATAAGGAATGTTTTTAAGTAATACTTGAAGGAAATAAGAGAAGTGGGTATGAATGTTAGTGAGTTCATCATTATACATCCCTCTCATTTGAAGAAGTTTAACATATTATATCGTACAATTAAGTATAATACACTACTATTAGAGAAATTTAATTCAACTTGGAGATCTATTAAAAAGGGCGTCAAATCATACAAGATGATCATGATCATACCTGACAATCTTCACAAAAGGCGTTCATCCTAAGGAGTCATTTGGATAATTTTTTGACTACTAGTTCATACAGTACAAATAGGCATTCATACCATACAATAATGTGTAAAAGTTTTATACAAACTGATTAAAATCATCCAACAGTCACTGACATGTGGATCGTACGGGATGAAAATGTAGTCATATAGCACAATCACCAATTATTTGTCAGATATGGTTCGCTGAATTCATGAATGGTGAGGATGTGTAAAGGTGTATTGATCATATAATACGAATGAAGCTTATATAGTATGATGTGAATTTTTTTTATTTTTTAAATATTTTATTTTCATTTTTAAATATGTGGGGTGTGATGATCAAAGGACTATTCCTAATTAGAAAAATTAAACATATTATTTAAAAACAAATAATAAGAAGTAAATAATAATAATAAAACAAATAGAAAAACACACGGATCACTTAATCATACATGATATTAATTCCACTTTATTCTTGAGTCAAACATGAATATCAATGACACCTAGTCTAGTCCTCACTATGTTAAAGGTGTCATAGTTTAACAGTTCAGTGAAAAAATCTTCCAATTAATTTTAATGGTTACATGATGCAGTTTTATATCTCCCTTAGCTACATGATTTCTAATGAAATGATGTCTAATACCTGTATGCTTAATGTGGGAGTATTGAATTAGATTTTTAGGAATGTAAATGGAACTATTGTTGTCACACATGATAAGAATGGCGCCAATAGATAGTCCAAGATGTAGGATCTGTTGCTTTAGCCATAAGACATGAGTAACACAGCTTCCTATAGATATATATTCTACCTCATGTGGGGATAGGGCTACAGATATATGCTTCCTACTAAACCAAGAAACTAATTATTATCCTATGAATTGGTAGGTTCTTTATGTGCTTTTTCTATCTATTTTAAACCTTTTAAAGTCTGAGTCTGAATATCCTACGATTTAAAGAAAGAGCTATGCCCAAGATACCAAATACCTATGCTTTGGCTACCTAGAAGGTATCTAAGAATTCTCTTAACTATATTATATGGGATTCCTTATGATCGGCTTGGAATCTAGCATAAACACATACACTAAGCATTATACTAGGTTAACTAGAAGTCTTATGCATAAGTGATCCTATTATTCCCATATATTTTTTTACTCCACTGATATTCCACTTGTATCCTTATCTAATTGAATGGTAGAACTCATGTTTGTATTTATTGTCTGAGCACCTTCTATCTCATTCTTCTTTAGGATTTTTATGATATATTTATTTTGACTAAAGCAGGTTCCATCATCTCTTTGCTTAGCATTAAATCCAAGAAAGTATGCAAGATCTCTTATCATACTCATCTCAAATTCTTTACCCATAGTTTTGTAATTCATCTCAAAGATTTTATTTGTAGATCCAAATAATATATCATTCACAAAAATTTGAATGAGTAAATCATCTCCTATTTTCTTTATGAACAGGGTGGTATCTACATTACTCTTAATAAATGATCTATTTAGAAGAAAAGTGCTAAGCTTCTTATACCATGCTCTAGGAGCTTACTTCAATCAATATAATGCCTTTTTCAATTTATAAAGATAATTGGGAAAGGTTGAATTTTCAAATATAGTGGGTTGTTCTATATAAACATCGTCTTTAATTACCCTATTTAGAAAGGCACTTCTAACATCTATATGATATTTTTTGAAGCCTCTAAAATATATAAATACTAATTGAACAATAATAGATTCTAGCATAGCTAAAGGGGCAAAACTCTCCTCAAAATTAATACCTACAATTTGATTGTAACCCTTAGTTACTAACATGGCCTTATTCCTAATCATTACTCTAGAGTTATTCATCTTATTCTTAAACACCCACTTAATTCCACAACACTCCGGTCCTTAGGTTTACTAACCAACTCTCATACATCATTCCTAGCAAACTGGTTCAACTCTTCTTGCATAGTTAGGATCTAAAATTCATCATATAGGGCTTGATATACACTTGTGGATTTTACCAAAAAGATGAATGTAGAATGACTAACCTCCTTCCAAAGTTTATGCTTAATTTTAACTCCTACAGATGGATCTCCTAACTTAAGTTCTCTAGGTAATGGCTCCTGAGGTTCTTCTCTATTTTCTAGATCAATGTATTTTACTCCTTGGGTAATGTCTACCTCTTCTTCATCTCTTAACATAGGTTCCCCATATCTATCAAATTCATCAAATACCATATGATTTGACTCCTCTGTAATTAAGGCCTTCTTATTAAAGATCCTATAGGATTTACCTATAGAGGAATAACCTAAGAAGACTCCTTCATCATACTTGGCATCAATTTTACCTTAGAAGATTTTCCATTAATAAGAATGAAATATTTACACACAAAAACATGAATATATAAAATATTGGATGTCCTACTCTTAAGAAGATCATAGGGTATCTTATTAAGTTTATATCTAACATTAACCCTATTCTAAACATAACAAGAAGTATTCATTACTTCTGCCCAAAAAATACCTAGGGAGATAATATTAAGTACACATGGCCCTAATAGCTTCTATAAAGATTCTATTCTTTCTTTCAACTATTCCATTATACTAAGGAGTCTTAGAGGCAAAAAAATGTTATATTCCTAGCTCCTTATAATATAATTTAAACTTATCATTCTCAAATTTTCTAATATGATCACTATGAATAGCATGTATCTCACATTCTAACTTTCTTTGAATCCAAGTGGAGAATGTTCTAAATTTCTCAAATAATTAATTTTTATGAGATAGGAATCTAACCTAGGTAAATCATTAATAATTACATGTCTATAAGTTTTCCCTCCAAAGATGGTAGTACTAATAGGCTTGAACAAGTCCATATGATAGATTTCTAATGGCATAGAGGTTATGATGTCCTTAATTGAATGAAATGATAATTTGAATTATTTTCCTAGTTGGCAGGCATCACAATGGAAATCCTAAGAGAAATCTAGCTTAGGTATGCCTCTCATTAGGTCTTTCTAAGTGATCTTCTTAAGATTTTTCATGCTTGTATGACAGTCACCTATGTTGTAATTAGGATTTATTAATAACAACTTTTAAATATAAGGAATTTGAATAATCAACACAATTTAAGTCAAGCATGTAAATATTATTTATTCTATTTTCCATCTAAAATAATATTCCAATTTAAGCTAATCAAACACTTAGTAGATAGAAAATTAATATCAAAACCTTTATCACATAAATGATCAATAGTAAGAAAGTTATGTTTCAAACCATTTACTATCAAAACATTTTCAATGATAAACTTATATGAGTTACTAATCAAACTTGAATCCCCCACTTTCGTAGTGGTGTTATATCTTACTGTTATCTTGCCTCCTACCTTGGGCACCAACTTGATGAATTACTTTTGTGAGAGCACCCCTATAATGTCATCAAAAATTGGATTTAGGAACCAAAGTGAGTTTGGGTTCCACCTTATACTTTAGTGGATGAGATACATGCATGTCATGTTGTGATGCAAATGATTTATGCCACCACACAAGATATGTCCTACAGTGTACAATGCAAATGCGAGCTATGTGTCCTAAAATGCCACAAGAATAGCACCTACTCCCAAGGAATGGATTTACTAATTTATATGGGGGTAGTGCCTATACTTAGGGATATGAGACGATGTAAGGTGTGTTTTTGGTTGATATTATTATGCTAGTATAGGTGATAATCTATTATTTTGAAGTGCATCAAGTTTTATTTTCAAGTCATTACTTGTTCACTAGAAAGTAGTTCCATTCCAGCTGCCTCTAATTCTTTAGATGTTTTTATAACTCAATATGCTCAGATTTCAAGGATTTGTGTGCTTTGGTTAATTCAACATGATTCTTGTTAAGTCAATTAAATTCATCAAATAAAGATGAATGCTCTTTATCTAATAGAATATGCTTAGCTTTAAGACTACCATGTTGTTTTCTAATTCAAAAAAATTTAAGTTCAAACTAGCATGCATTTTCTTTAATTTCCTATATGAGTCATGGATTTGTTCATAAATAATAAAGACCTCATCATAAGATAGTTGACATAATTCATCTTTATCAAACAGATCATGGCTATCATTTTCCATAAACATAAGTTTGTTACCTCCTCCTCCATTTCTTATTCTGATGAATTTGAGGCAGAGTCTGCCCAAAAGAATTTGTGTATTTTGCTTCTCCTTTTTGAAGTTAGCTTCTCTTCACCTTTCTCCTTGGCCACGTGAGTATTCAAATTGGTGCAATCAAATTTTAAGTGTTCTTGTTTCCTGCATTAAAAGCAAATAGTATTAAATGGAATTTTGAAATTTCTACCTAGTTTACCTTTGTTCTATTATTGATGAAATTTTTTTCTTTAGCCTCAGAAAGCTTTTGAATTAGCGGGTCATCAGTGTTATGATTATCTTCTTCATCTACAAAGCTATCACTTTCAATATCATTAGCCTTTAATGCCACTACTTTGTCCTTCTTCATCTTACCTGCATCAAGTAATCCTTGACTCTTATTTTGCTCATAGGAAATGAGTGAACTAAGCAAATTATCAATATAATAAACATTCAAATCCTTAGATTCATATATAGAACTAACTTTAGTATCATACATACTAGTAGAAAAAGTAGAATTTTGTTGACCTTCTTAAACTTTGATAGTTCTCTACCTATGGCATGTAGGGATGTCACTATCTAATTAAACCTAGTGTACATGTATGAGATAGTCTCATTAGATTTCATGCAAAAGAGTTCATAATAATGTAATAAAATATTTAGCCGAGACTTTTTAATTTCACTAGTACCCTCATAAGTGATGCATAACCTATCTCTGATCTCTTTGCCAGTAGTACAGGTAGAGACCCTTATGTATTTTTTCGATTTGAGTGCATAGAAAAAATAGTTTAAATATTTCACATTAAGTTGTGCCAGATCTCTATCCTTATTACTAAATTCACTAATTGGTGTTATAATTTTCATACCATTCAAAAATTTAAATGGAGTATAATAACCTTCTTGAATCATATGCCACATGCGAAAATCAATAAACTATAAAAAAGTAAACATATGAATTTTTCAAAAGTCAAAAGATATATTGTCAAATAATGGAGGATGACTTATAGAATAAATATCCACAGTATTCCTATTTCCAAAATATTCTATTTCGTCTTTTCTTAGGGATTTTTAAATTACTAATTTTGAGACCTGCTCTGATACGAATTGAAACTTCAAGGGAAATTATTAAACCTCGTTGAACTGCCTAAGGCACACCTAGCGAAGTAGGGATGAATTGGTATTTTCTTTAAATCACTTTTTTAAAAATCCTTTTTGAAAACTTAATTTCCAAATTTAAAGCTTAAAATTAAAATCAAGATCTCACTATATAGAATTAAGTCAAATATAAATTTTGTATTTTGATTTTATAGAAAACTCAAAAGATGAAGTTATAAAGAATTTTATTTATCTACCAAGTGAATATAAACCAATTAAAATATTTGCATAATGAATTTATAGGAGAGTAAATCATAGAAAATAAATGTGTGTAAATAATGAACATAATATATTTTATAATGTTTTGGTCAAAAAATGACTTACGTCTACTCCCAGGAGTTCTCCTCTCCGGGTATTGCACTAAACTCTTAGTGTCTCACCATTAGCCCCCAGAGTAAGGTAGAAAGTCCTTACAATAATATGTTCCATAAACTCAGAGAGGTAAAATTCTATAATCATTTTCACCCTCTTAGTGAGGTAGAGAACTTGAGAATCATTTTGCACATTCCTTGTGAAGGAATATAATCTTGGAATCCTTTTTCACCCTCATGGTGAAGGTAGAGAGCCTAAAGATCTTCAACTTTGAAGCTTTTCTCCATAGAGCAAACCCAAGAGATTAATAAAGCTTTTGCATGAATCAAGGTGCAAGCATGCTTGGAGCAGTCGTATGGAATAACCTCACACTACTTCTCGCTGTCTCACAACTTCACCTCCTTCTTAAATGCTCTAATACTTCATAAGTCTATCTCTCTTAGAATTCCATCAACAATCAACTGTCTTTTCAAAGTTTAAAAAGATTATTTAAATATAAGACCTTTATTAAACCTTAAAATTTTAATTATGTCATTTTATATTATAGACTATGATCTGGGATCATACTGTGCGATTAGGTCAAAACCTAATTCATCCCACTACACAGAACAAAGTCTTAGTATGATCTGCTCAAAACTCCATATGCTGACAATACAGTATGATGCTTGGATCATATGGTATGATTAATTTATTCTCCTCAATGTTCAAGAAGGATGGTCTCTGAGATGATAGAAAATCATCTATGTCCATCATCTAGTATGATGGGTATTGCACTATATGATTAGTTCAATAAATCAAAGTTTGTCTAGGTTGATCTCTAAGATGGCCAATTTTTGTCTATATCTATCGTATAGTATAATCCACGTCATATTATATGATTTGTTGTATTAAATAAACCTTGATTTAATTAACTAATCATGGGGATTATTTTAGGTAATAATTTGAATATGATATAGTATGAACAGGTTTATACAGTATGATCAGTTTACATTTTAAATATTAAAATACTTTCTTAAACTTGATTAATAGCTAGTTTTCTAAGTTAAATGGATCGTATAATACGATATGGTTCATATAATATGATTAGTTTAAAAACATTAATTATATAATTAGTTGTTATAAATATTCTTCTAAATATTTAATGGTATAGTATGATCCAAATCATACAGTACGATTAGTTCAAAAAATTTTAAATTTAATTTTCTGACTCCCTTATATGTGTTTATACAGTCACCAAGTTAATATATACCTTTTACAGAACTTTAACTCAACAAATATAAAATAAATAAAATAAAATACAAACTTTTATAAAATATTATCATATTCTACCTAATCTTGAGCCTTTAATTATATTGCATTGGCATATGATGTACATGAAATCTTAGTACACATAAAAATGGTTATACAAGACAAATACTATGAGAAATAAGGAGTCAATTAATAATGCTTGTTATCATAAAATTCACAAGTTCAAGATTGTGGATTACAACAGGAGTGTTTTTCATATAGAACGAACATGCTATTTTGAACTAATTATATTGCATGATCCCTAATTATATTAAACAAATAGTGGACGGTGAATTATTTTTTTAGGCTTTCTAAAGCCCTCTTTTTAAGATTTCACATAAGACTTTATAAGTCTTTTGGTATTCATTGGGTTATTTCTTCTGGAAGAAAGGTTGAAGAGAGTGCCTAAATCTTAAGAGAGAAAGGGTTAAGTTTGTGTGAGAGGGAGAAGATCCTTGTGGGATATAAAGGAGTGTGAGAAAGAGTTTCATAAGGTTACTTCAGCAAACATCCACCTTAGTTTCTCCATGCATCCTGGTTTGTCTTGAGGAAAGCTTTGTGAAGAAGACCCCTTTGGTTTCAAAGGGCCTGGTTACTTTGCCACATTGGGAAAGGTGAAAGTGATTTAGTTTGGAGCCTTAATTAGGAGGATGAAAGGATTCAAGGTTCTTTAACTTCACTAGGAGCGTAAAAAAGGAATCAAAATTCTCTACCTTCACCTGGAGGGTGGAAAAGGATTCAAGTTCTCAACCTTCACTAGAAGCGTATAAAGGATTCAAAGCTCTATGCCTTCATTAGGAGGGTGAAAAAAGATTCATGGTTCTTTTCCTTCACTAGGAGGGTGAAAATGAATTTATGGTTCTCTACCTCATTAGAGGGGTGAAAATGATTTTGGTAGTCTACCACACTAGTTGGTTGAAGAGATTATGTAAGGGCTTCTTTGCCTTGCTATGAGGGCTAATGGAGAGACACTAAAGGCTTAGTGCAATACATATGGAGGAGAACTCTGTGAAGTAGACATAGGCCAACCTTTGACTGAACCACTATAAAATTTGGTGTGCTCGTTCTACTTTACTTTTCTCACTTTTATTTTTTCAACAATTTTATTTTCTTGCACATTTGTTATTTTCTTACAAATGTGTATTGATTATCATGTTGTGTTTTTTTTATTCTTATTGTAAAAAAAATAAAAAATTGATAAATAAAATAAATAAAAATATTTTTTATTGATATTTATTTGGAAAATTAAAAAGAGCCCAATTACTATTTTTTCAAGTTCTTCCTCTTGCATTTATGATTTGTTTGAATAATCAAAAATATTTCATTGAAAAAAAATTAAATAACCAATTCACACACCCCCACCTTTCCTTGTACCTAGGGAAGTTCAACAAGGATTCACAATCTCACTTGCACTCTCAAAAGGGAGATTTATGGTCTTCCTATAATTTTAATATCTCATCAAATCCTAAAAGGTTTAGCATCCTATGTTTAGGCATGCCAATATTCTATTTCATTACTCTTAATTATTCTAATATTCCTCTATCAAGATAATATATTACATTAGATATTAATTACATAAATGGACATTTTATGTATTAAATTAAGAGTGGGAGATACAAATTATTCATAATTAGTACTTTAAACGTGTCCATAAAATAAGCCCAAAAATTAGATATTATCAATGCTTGATAAATATAGGAAGTAAATAACACTTCATTTCTTATATAAAATAAAAGATACAGGAGAAATATTAAAGAAAAATGTTACCCAAGTTGTACAAATGAACTCTCCACACTATTTTCTCCTATAAATATAAGATTGCTCAAAATAAGATATGCTATGATCTTCTAAGAAAGTACCTTGCTCTTCCCAAGCCTACCTTAGATTTGACTCTAAGGGGATGCTTCTAATAAGTACAACACCATACTATTTTTGAAAGAACTCTACTAAAAGTGGCATAATCACTTAAAAAAACTAAAAACTATTTATAATAAGTATATAAATACTCTCGGGCACCATGACACTTGACATGATGGCACTACAACTTTTTAAGATAAAGTAGCACATCAGTGCTATTAGACTTACTTTATTGCGGTGTTGCACTAACTCGGCATGTTTATTGGATGAACTAGTGTGTCACTCAGCTAATTCAGCATGGATCTATTTTTTTGTCAACTTCTCTTCCATGGCATTACAAAAGTTAAGAGTTACGGTGCTTGAATGTACTATCCGATTATACAATGTTTTAATGATTGGTGCTCTGGCGCTCAAATTCTTGAGACTCAAGTGTTGCGGTGTGGATTTCTAATGTTGAGATACTATGAAGCACTGTTGTATTGACCTTAACTTTATTGGTGCAATTCATTATTTATTATTTTGCTAAGATTTCGGTGCTACAATTCCTTAATTTGGCTCCAATGAGATATATATGCTTTGATGATGGTAATTGAAGCGTTGTGGCTCTAGTTCAAAACTGGTGAATTTTTTCTCTTTTTATTAAGTATTTCCTACACAATATCAACTAAAATAGTACATTTTTATTAAATTTATAGGTAAAATAAAGTACAAAATTTCCCCTTACTAATTTGAGGCAGGGCTAACCCCTATCAATACTTTTTTTATTTTGCTATTTGTTTTGTTATGGATTCTCTTTCTAACTTATTGGATCTATCTATACATGTTCATTATTTCAAAGGCTTAAATATAGCTAGGATTCACTTCAATAATTTATTTTATGATGATGACTTGGGTTTAGTGATTAAAACCCCTATAATGTTAATTCTCTTAATGTCATCCTAAAACACTTTTCCTCTATGTCTGGTCTCCAAGTGAACTATAACAAAAAGCTCTATCATTATTCCTTTGAATAACTTTCAAAGCTCTATCATTACATCAACCCTTAATCTTTCATCAACAATAAATTTATTAATCTACCTAGGTCTTTCCATTGGTTAGAAAAGAATCCCAAAAGTCTTATTTAAACCTCTTATTCTCTCTTCTAAAGATATGGAAGCCAAAATTTTATAATTTTCTTGCAGGATTTAGTTTGTAAGGTTAATAATTTAATATATAATTGATTTTTTGATAAGGAGCACTATTATACTTTAAACATGTATCTAATTCATTGAAAAAGTGAGTGCTAGATTTATTTTTCATGTTGTAAAAACTCTAAGCGCCTTCATCTCACATCACAGGAAAATACTTATATTCTTAAGTGGTTTGGTAGGCTTGACATCCCTTCAATAAAATAACTATACCATGCTTATTCATGTTCTCACATATAGAGGCTATATAATTGTGATAGTTTGCTTGCTCTTTGGTGAAAAGTAAAATACAAATCTCCTAAAAAATCCCACTTATAAAACTACCAAATACTTTTCTCACATCATGAAAATCATGGAAAAAACTAAGCCTTGCTTTTCCATTCATCATGGACAAAACTATGCCTAAATTAATCTGGCAATTATGGAAAGCAATTAAGGCTGATTTATATCATCACATCGGCCAAGCCGATCGCAGAATCGACCGGGATGATGTCCTGGATGATTGACATCGGCCAGCATCTATTTAGGGCGATGTTCAGGACAATTGTACTCGAGTTTGAACTAATCATCCATAACGATATTGTATTGTCTTGTACGATGTAACAAATTTTCTTCAGATTGTTCTGATTCACTCCGGCTGACTGAGCTTATTTTGTACTGATCAGCCAGGACGATATTCTTATTGTCCTGGACAATAATGTCTAATCTTGAAATTCTATTAAAAGGACCAGAATTTTTTCATACAACAAGACCTTGAGAGCTGTTGTCTTGACCTAAGAGATCCTTGGGAGAGGGGGAGAGAGAGAGAGAGAGAGAGAGAGAGAGAGAGAGAGAGAGAGAGAAAGAGAGGAACTTGTGAGGGGGAGTTTGTGAGAGGGTTCACAAAGGTTGCTCCAAGAAAGGTTCCAAGTCATCATCTCCGTTCTTCATCCTTCGTCCTTGGGAGGTTCTTGGGAGGTCTACTTCAACAAAGGTCTGGGTTCTATACCCGTTTCAGGAGGAAGCAAAAGGAGTCGATTCTCTGCCGTATCAGGGTTGGTGTAAAGGAGTCTGTTGTAAAGGCTTCTCCGCCTAGCTGTGTGGGCTAAATGAGAGACACTTAGTTAGTGCAATACTCGGAGGATGTCTCCGAGGAGTGGATGTAGGTTAAGGATTAACCGAACCACTATAAATCTGGTGTGATCTTTCTTTGTTTTTCTTTCGTGTTTTTTTATTTTTTGCACTCTGATTTCTGTGGTGCTTTGGTTTTTAATTTTGTTCTTTACCTAAAGAAATTTTTTAAAATACCAATTTACCCCCCCCCCCCTCTCTCGGTTAGCCTCGGGCTAGTTCTCAAGGGCTTAACATCCCTAACAAACTTTCAAGTGGTATTAGAGCGAGATTCATAAAAACTAAGTTTCAAAACTTTTTGAATTTTGTTCCATGGCTAACAACGGAAATCATAATACTATGGAAGAGTATTCTATTACCCGACCACCTTTATTTGATAATATCCCTTTTGATTTTTGGAAAACTCGCATGTCTACATTTTTACAATCAATTGATTATCGCATGTGGATGCTTGTTAAGGATGGTTATACACCTCCAACTGGAAAATTGAATGGCATTACTATTCTACTTCCTTTTTCTAAATGGACTCTAGATGATAGGGATTTAACATAATTAAATGCAAAATGTTTGAACTATTTTTTCTATGCTTTGAAATCGGAAGATTACATGCGTGTTTCCACTTGCACTACTTGTAAAGAAATTTGTGATAAATTATGTATCACCTATGAAGGTACTAATGAAGTCAAGCAATCCCGGTTAATTATTCTCTTGCATGATTATGAACTTTTTTGTATGAAACCTCATGAATCAATTTCTGATATGTATACAAGATTTACTCAGATTGTTACTTTTTTGCATGCCTTAGGATGAGAACTTACTAACTATAAAAAAGTAAACAAAATTTTAAGATGTTTGCCTTCCTCTTTTGATGCAAAAATTACTACAATATCTGAATCTAAAGATTTAAATACATATTTGATCGATAACTTACTTGGTTCACTCATTGCTTACGAGCAAGGGGTGAACCAAAGAAATCTTGATGCATGTGAGAAAAAGAAGGAGAAAATCATAGCATTGAAGGCCAATGAAATAAATTTAAATTCTTCCCGGTCTGAAAGCGATGAAGTTGCCTTCATCACTAGGCAATTCAAAAACTTTCTAAAGAAGAGTCATAAGCATCATCAGAATTGGAGAAAAGGTAAGGATAACAAAAATTTTAAAGGTTCTTCTGATGTTGATTATTTTGAATGCAGAAAGCCTGGACATATCAGAGCTGATTGTCCTACACTTCAGGATCACTCAAGCAAAGAAAAGAATGAGGAGAAACCTAAGCTCAGAAAAGATAAGAAGTGAACTCAAAAAGCTTTCTGGGCGGAGTCTGTATATGACTCATCTGAGACTGAACCTGAAGATGAGACAACAAACTTATGCTTAATGGCTGATGATTTTGAATAATCTGACCAAAAAGAGGTATGCCAACCAACCTATGACCAATTGCTTGAAATATATGATAAAATCCATGTATCGTATAGAAAACTTAAGAAAACTCTCGCTAGTTTGAAATTGGCGTTTTTGAATTTACAAAAAGAGCATGAAATTTTGAGTAAAGATCACTTTCAAATTGATAGCAATAACATATCTTTACTTGATGAATTTCATGATTTAAATAAAAAGCATTTTGAATTAATAATTGAGCATGATTCTTTGAAAGCTTCCTACACTTCGCTTGAATCTGATTTTAAAGCTTCTACTAAAGAATATGAGCATAAAAGCACTGTTTGGAAATTGATTTAGAAAATGCTCACTTGAAGTTTAAAACTAAATTTATGTATTTGATTTGGGTATTCATGAAGACAATTTAGAGTTGTTAAAGATCCACTCTGGGAAAACGATTTCATGCATGATCAAATATTTCAAAACTCATAAAGAAGACTCCGAAACTATGTGGATCCATGATTGGAATTGTATCAGGAAAATGAAACTTAATCCCAGAATCTCTTTCTTTTGTTGGAAATTATTGAAGAAGGCTATCCCTACAATGGATTTACTATTACATAGAAGATTAACTGTTAACAACCTTTGCCCAAGAGGTTGTAACATGATTGAAAATGTAGACCATGTGGCAGTGAATTGTTTGAAATTAAAACAGGTTATTCAAAAGGCAAATAGTTTGGGTTTTCATCTACCTGTTTTAAAAAATTTTGAAGATTGCTTGCATTTATTGAAAGATCAAGGAAAGGGGAATCCTTTTCTAGTAAATTTGTATTGTGCATTGGTTTTTAATTCCTGGAAGAGTAGGAATACGTTAATCTATGAAGGCAAAGAGAATGGAACCGGTATCATTATCACTAATGCCATCACTTATGCATCTAGTTCCACTTCTTTAATTCATTCGGATCACTGGGTTGCTAACCAACAATTTGAGCTGATTTCTTCAATTTGGCATCCCCCACCACCCAGATGGATTAAACTAAACATAGATGCTTCCCTTCTTGTCTCTAATGAAACTTGTATTGGAGGAATTTTTAGAGACCATAAAGGCTGGATGCTTCTAGCTTTTGGATTGTCTGTAATGCACTGGGACATTGGTATCTTGGAGCTGCTTACTGTACATTCATTAAAGAAGGTGACACCAGACTAGATGTTCAATGCTAAAGGCTTAATTTTGGAAGGAGACAATTCTAATGTCATTTCTTACCTACAAAAATCGGTGGATCTTCATAGCTGAGAGATGGATAATTATGATAAAGAAGACTTGGACTTTCTTAAGGAGTTCGAGGTAATCCTATTCCATTTTGTTAATAGAGGTTGTAATAAGTTAGCTCATTGGTGTGCTAACTATGCTTTGAAAGGTGATTTCTTTTGGGACATTCTAGAAGTCAATAAGGTTCCTCCTACCTTTTATTCTTTGTTAAAAGAGGAAAGTGATAGGACTTCTATCACTTATTTGTTTGTTCCTTTCTTTTTTTCATTATTAATGCATTTGGCAATTTTATCAAAAAAAAAAGTTTAAAACTGAATTGGATGCATGTAAGAAAAATTGGATGACACCCACATTTGATCCAAAGCCAATAAATAGGAAGAGGCATTATAACACAAACCGATTAAGAAATCCTTTTCTTGGAGTGAGATGTTTTTCATGTGGCATGTTAGGACACATAGCACATACTTGCACCATTCACCGTAGTGCACAATGGGTATGGAGACCCAAATTGCATAATTCATTGCATAACACTCATGCATCACATTCTTCTTTTCATAAAAAGGAACCAAAACCTGTTTGGGTTCCTAAATTTGACATTTGATGATTTTGCAGGTGTGCTCTCACGAAAGACCTCGTGAGAGCATATGGTACTTGGACTGCAGAGGCTCATGACTCTTAATAGCTTATTTATGCTGCTTAATTAAAACTGAGTTACTTGATTTTCTGATCAATTCTTTACTTTTTTATTTAGTTTGTTTCTTTCTCTGTTTTTTGTCATTTTTACTTTTGTTAATTTAGCACGTTTCTTTTTGGATCATCGCTGATTTGATATTTTCTCCTTATTTTTATTTTTTGGAAATGTATAGTCAATGTTTTAACATCTCTAAATCAGTTAAAGAGAGAAACACCGTTGATAGTTTCCCTTCCTTTAACCTCTTTTAGTGGTATAATTTTCTTTTCTAAATAAAAGTCTATCTCATATTAACAATTGGTTTTTGAAATTAAGATCTTTTCTACCTTGCTACAGTAATCTTCCTTATATTTATAATATTCAAAGCTTTTATATATCTTTCAAGTTAATTGAAAACTTACCATTGCATTTATCATATTATTGCTAAAGTCTGCTTTGTGGTCTATTCTTCATTATATTAAAGAGTGAGTTTTTCTTCTCTAATATCCTAAAGATCTACTCACAACTAAATATATTTTAAGAGTTGTTGGAAATGGTTTCTAGCTTGCAAGAACAAAAAAAAAAGGCCAATGATGCCAAAAATAAAAAATACGCAAAGACGCCAAATTGAAAAAATATATACACAGAAGTGTATCAAAAATCAAAAGATGCGCAAAGAGCGCCATTCAAATTGACAAGAGGCATAAAATGAGCCCACATAAGACAAGCTTACCCCTCTTTAAAACTTTTAAAATTTTAGAAGAAATCATGGGTTACTTGATATTTTCAAAGGCTTGATTTCAAATAACATGATTGAGACAAATTGCTTTGGTATATTATTCTATAAGTTATTTTCTTTGGAGCAAGTTTTGAATGGATCTTTTTTCTTTCCAATTAGTTTATTCTGAGTTAGGTCTTTTGTTTTCAAAAGATGATTTTTGCCCTGAAAGAAGTCCGAGCTAGGGTTAACATGATCATATATTCTACCATTTTCAGATTTTGACTTTGTTAACTCATTGATCTTACAAATCTTTAAAATTTAATTATTTGGAGCACTTATCATATGCATGCCTTACTAATTAAAATAATAAAAAAGGTGTTTATTTGCTATTTTTATGCCTTTTTTCATGTTTTAGCATTACTGTTCTAGTTGATTTTATTATTTTTGGGACTTCTTTGATCATCTCCATCCTTCCTTTAAGTTTAAATTTTTGTTACATCGTCCTAGCCGATACCTTTATCGTCCTGGACGATATGCTCCTTTCCCATCAAAAAACTCTATATGCTAAAAATTCTGACTTTTTGCCTCTAATCGTCTTGCACGATCCTTTATAGTCCTGGACGATATGATCAACCTCTGCTACAATCATCTTGATCGTCCTGTCTGATATCTTTTTTCATCTTGGACGATGCATTTATTGGTTATCATCTCGACTAATACACCTGTTCGTCTTTGATGATACAGGTGTCGTACGTTTAAAATCTCTAATTTTTCTCGGGATGATCCATAGTGGATAATCGTCCTGGATGATCCACTGTTTGTCCTGGATGATACACATGGCGCATGATTTAAAATGTTTTAAATTCAGTCGGTACGATCCATTATTGAGCATCGTCTTGGACGATCCACCTAATCGACCTGGACGATCTATTTTTCAACGGTCGTCCGGCCTAACTCCTCGGGATGATCGTCTTTGTTTACCGTCCCGACCGATGTCTGATCAGCCCGGACGATCGGATTGCCTTTTTGACCAATTGGACTGTTCACAATAATTACACCGGATCATCCTGGATGATCCTGCGATCGACCTGGACGATCTGCCAAGATGATCCGGCCAATCCTTTAAATTTAGAGCCTTCTAGCCAGAATTTCCACTCAATCTCTTTCCCTTGCTTGCCTCTCCCTATTTTCCCATTGCTTTTTCTGCTAATGGCTGGCATGAAATGTGCTCGTCAAACATCTGGAAGCTCCTCGAGGGGCTTGTTGGACCCTTATTTTTGGGAGGCAGATGATCAGGTTGCCTACCATCATTACAAAGAGTGTGGCATTACTCTCTCTCGAATAATCAATCCAACCTATCTCTCCTATCCGGTACTGGATCTTTTCACTCACATTTCTCTTTGCTTTATTCTCACCCTCGTAGTCCCCCTTAATTATGAATTTCTTTTTGAATTCTATTTAAACCTTTGCATAAATTCTTCCTACATTGCTCTCACCTCTTATGTGAATCGACGTCCTATCAAGATGACATATCAGGATTGTGCTGAACTATTAAAGCTGTCCACCACTAGGGATAAGCTGCATATCATTGTCTTTGATCCTGACTTTGACTTGTCCACTGCAAATCACTTTCTTCACCACACCAACGTACACTTTCATGTTGGAGAGACTAGCTCTTTACTCAAAGATGCTAGGATAATCCAGCATGTCCTTCGCACTTCTATTATTCCAAAAGCCGGGGACCGAGTCCACATAACTCCACTGCTTTCACTTACTACCTTTTACATTCTGGCTCATAGAGAATTCAAAGCCACAAACCTAATGTTTTGCTACTTCGAGCATTTGACTACCATTAGAGATCCAGATCATAGAAGAAAGCCCAATCTTGCTCTAGGATACATCATTGCATATGTTCTATAATCCAAATACAATCTTTAATATCCTGCTCCTCTCAACCATCCACCACCTTTCTACTCAAACAATTCCTTCAATGCCCTTCACAGTACTCATCTCCACCTAGGGGATGGGGAAGCTCAAGGGGCAGAGGAGGAGGAGGCTCCCACACCCGCTCTTATTCCTTAACCTGTTCCTCTCCACCAGCACTCTCAGCTGGATCAGTTGGTGGAGTGATTTTATTAATTGGAGACCCGCTTTGACACGTTCGTAGCACACCAGCAGCAATAGTACGCTGAGGATGTGGCCCGGTTCGATGCCTATGTTGCACACTAGCAGCAGCAGCACGACCAGGACATAGCCTGGTTTGGGGCACAGTTTGCCAAATTTTCCACTTTCTTCCAGCAGCCACCACCACCCCTCCGTCTGATGATCAGGGGCCCTCGTTTCTTTGATTTTATTTGTCTTTTTTCTAATTTGTTACTCTTCTAATTTTAATTTCAATTTTCTATAGTTTGTTTTACTTATATTTTGTTTTAATTTCTGTTATGTTTTTATTTGTGTTTCCCTCCTTTTTGTGATGTCAAAAGGGGGAGTAGTATGATGTGTTGTGTCTTGTACTTTGAATTCTCAAACTTAGTGAACTATTTTTACTAAACTACCATAACTGTTTGAAATTTTTTGGATATGTTTGTCATCATCAAAAAAGGGGAGATTGTTGCAAATCTGAGTTTATGGATTAGGCTTTTAATGATAGCAAATATTCATGACTTCCTACGACTACTTTGTCTACAACTTTTTAGGACCACAAGATCGAATGCAGCTCAAGCCAGCTCAAGATCGGGTAGATTTAGGTTGAGTTAAGTCTATATTTTTTCCTTTCTTGAGTCAATTATAAAAGTGATTCCTGAAGCTAAGCAACCTTGCACACACACACTTGAGGGATTTTTTGAATTTTTCTATTTTGAGTAAATTGGCCTCAACGATGTTCCTATCGGCCAGGATGATTCAACTAAAAATAGAAATCCTAATTAGGGCATCCTGGTTAAGTAGCCGTCATTAAGCAAATTATCCTGGATGATACTTGTATCGTCCAAGACGATAGGCTCAAATCAGAAAGAATCAGCCGCCATGATCAATTTAGGTAATCTTTATTTTAAATTATCAGCCCAAACAATCTCCATATCGGCCTAGAAGATACAGCACAATTATGCCTAAATTAATATGGAAATTATGAAAAACAATTAAGGCTGATTGATACGATCACATCAGCCGAGCCAATCGCAGAATCGGCCGGGATGATGTCCTAGATGATTGACATCGGCCAGCATCTACTCAGGGCGATGTTCAGGACAATTATACTCGAATTTGAACTAATCGTCTAGGATGATATTGTATCAGCCTGGATGATGTAACCAATTTTCTTTTGATCATCCTAATTCATCCCGCTGACTGAGCTTATTTTATACTAATCGGACAGGATGATATTCCTATCGTTCTGGACGATAATGTCGGTTCTTGAAATTCTATTAAAAGGACCCAAATTTTCTCATACAACAAGACCTTGAGAGCTGCTCTCTTGACCTAAGAGAGCCTTGGGAGAGGGAGTGAGAGAGAGAGAGAGAGAGAGAGAGAGAGAGAGAGAGAG
The DNA here is from genome assembly GCA_022539455.1 of Dendrobium nobile. NCBI lineage: Eukaryota > Viridiplantae > Streptophyta > Magnoliopsida > Asparagales > Orchidaceae > Dendrobium > Dendrobium nobile. The sequence goes on from CM039721.1 coordinate 46,598,357, forward strand.
AGAGAGAGAGAGAGAGAGAGAGAGAGAGAGAGAGAGAGGAACTTGTGAGGGGGAGTTTGTGAGAGGGTTCATAAAGGTTGCTCCAAGCAAGGCTCCAAGTCTTTATCTCTATTCTTCATCCTTCGTCCTTGGGAGGTTCTTGGGAGGTCTACCTCAACAAAGGTATGGGTTCTCTGCCCGCTTCAGGAGGAAGCAAAAGGAGTCGGTTCTCTACTGCACCAGGGTTGGTGAAAAGGAGTCTGTTGTAAAGGCTTCTCCGCCTAGCTGTGGGAGCTAAAGGAGAGACACTTAGTTAGTGTAATACTCTGAGGGTGCCTCCGAGGAGTGGACGTAGGTCAAGGATTGACTGAACCATTATAAATCCGGTGTGATCTTTCTTTATTTAGCTTTCGAGTTTATTTATTTTTTGCACTCTGATTTCTGTGGTGTTTTGGTTTTTAATTTTGTGCTTTACCTAAAGAAAATTTTGAAAAAACCAATTCACCCCCCCCCCCTCTTGGTTAGCCTCGGGCTAGTTCTCAAGCGCTTAACATCCCTAACAAACTTTCAGTATATTTACTATTTCCACTGTCACCCATATTTTTCTTTCCCATGCCTCTATAAGGAATATCAGGATCTCAGTAGAGCCTACCTCCATAATTTCCAACTCATGTCCATGAAGCTTTCCATTTTAATGTCCTTTCATTAAGCTACTTGCATAGGTGTGGTTTTGGTCAACCCAAATTCAATGATTTCTGGTTTAACAAAAATCTAGATTTGCAACATGTTTGCTGGTATAAATTTCTCTGGCATAGATACTATGTATTGAGGTATTCATCTTTTACTTGGATGGCTGTGGTTGGGGTCCTTAAAACAACTGATAAACTTCTCTTATTCCTTGGACGAGCTCTTTCCTAATGAGGCTTAATCTGCTATAACTATTTGAGTACATTTATGATATGGAACATCTTCATTCTGTGCAAAAAATTTTTTTATTACTATTAATATGTCTCTCCATTTATCACCTTTGGAGAGAAAGGAATGTAAGGAGATATGGTGCTAACATTGATATAACATGTCCATTATTAGTTTGAAAATAAAAAAGCTTTTTTCCATAAAATTTCTAGCTAGAGATATCTGGAGGATATGAGAAGAATAATTTCATAATTTGGTGGATTTACTTTTTGTTTTACTTTGTGGGTTTATTAATTTTTATGTTATTGCCATTTGTTGGTCAAAGGCTGAAGCATTATTGGCTACTTTTGGATTCGATTGATTCATAGGTGTAATGTTCGCATTTAAAAGTTTTGGTTATTTTGATGTTAGTGGGTCATCTCTATTATTGGTTTAATAACTCTAATGGCTCCTATTATCATGAAAGTACAATGATGAATTGTATACATCCAACTACCAATCCCCTTGGTTTATCCTTTTGAATACTTTCACTTGTATCTTGGATAGTCATTGTTGCCAACCAGGGGAGCACTTTTTCTTTAAAACATTCTTATGATGGTTTTAGATGTAGTTTTGTCCATTCTGACTCCTATTTTGATTGTATTAGATATTTTGGTTGCCCTTTTCTACAATTACTTATTTTTTAGTGCATTATTTCATTTGGTTTCACTTGAGCTCTAATGCTCAAGTTTTTTTTGTTACAACTTATTGTAAGCTAGTTCCTCTTCATTCTTTCTAAAATTTTGAATCATTTTGAGAAAAGGCTTCTGAAAATAAATGTACTTGTATTTAATCTAAGAAGCCAAGCTATCTAGTATTGATAGAAGGAAGGTCAATAGGATCATTGGTGAGGATAGGATTTTTTCAACATCTTGCTAGAGGTATGTCAGGTGGTATCCTTGGGTTATAGAAGAAAAAAGAAGTTCAATTCATAGTTGTGGAAGATTCTCCTCAATTCGTGTTTGGTTTCATCCAAATTCTTAATAAGAATTTATATGTTAGGAGGGATTTATAGGATAATGTTGAGAAGCTTACATCTAGTGACATTCCTTCCATTGTGGGTGGGGATTTTAATTCTATCAAGTCAAAAGAGGATACAATTACAAATTTATATTTTCCCAAGGTCCTCAAGAGATGAGATCTTTTATGGATAACAATGAGTTTCATGATGTAGGTGTTATTGGACCTAAATTTACATTGTGCAATGATAAGGATGGACCTTTTAGACTCTTTCAATGGCATGATAGAAGTTTTTTGAATTGAGATGCATTACAAAGGGTTCCTTTGGCAATGATCAGACATCTTGCAAAAGTTGCATCTAATCATAGTCCTATTATGTTCAAGATTAATAAAAGTCATCATCCACAACCAAAAATGATCATATTTGAATATATATATATATATATATATATATTGAAATCTTACCCAGCTTCTTGGAACTTTGTGTTGAAAGCTTAGAGGAAATCATACTTTGGCAATGAAACAAAAATATTACAAAGAAAGATGAAAAGATATTTAAAGTCTATCTACTATTGGAACAAAAACAAGTTGAAGGATTTGAATTCTCTAAAGAGGAGTTAAAAAAGAAAATCATGGATCTACAAAAGAAAGAAAGATCTAATGGTGAACATATTGCATAAGATATGATGCTTCTCTGAAACTATATTAAATAACTGAATAGAACTATGGCTCGATTGTCAACTTGGTGGAGTCAAAGAGCAAAGGCAAGGTAGATGGTGGAAGGAGATACAACTGCAAAGTTCTTTCATCATTATGCTTCTGCATAAAGGAATGGAAATTGGATGAACCAAACTAAAGATGAGTGTGATGTGCTTGTTTAAAATCGAGACAAAATTGATAATGTCCTTGTTAATTTTTTGAAACAAAAATGGTAAAATAGGAAGTCCAAATTGGCGGGTTAGTCTGAGATGAAAAACTTATAATTGACATTGCTGTAAGGGAGATGCTAGAAGCTGATTTCAATAAAGAAGAATTTATTACAGGTGTCTTTCAATTATGTAACAACAGATCTCCTGGTTTAGATGGTATTACAGCTTCTTTCCTCAAATTCTTTTGGGTTATTATTAAAGAAGATACATAGAATGCCATAGACTAATTTTTAGAACGGGTGTGATGCACGATGAATGGAAAGATATGAAAGTTTGAATAGGTTGTCTATCCTAAATCGATTGTCCCAAGGCTAACCAAGAGGGGGGTGGTGAATTGGTAATTCAAAAAAAAACTCTTGGTAAATTAGAAAATTGATTTTAGATTTTTTATTCACAATGATAAAATTTTTAAAAATACTTTTCAACCACAAAATTAGAAACATGCAGAAGATAAAAATGCTATAAAAAAGTAATAAAAAAACATAGAATTTTATAATGGTTCGGTCCAACTATACCTATGTTCACTCCCTGAAGACTCGCTCTTTAGGTATTATACTATACCAAAGTGACTCTCCTTTTACTCCCACATCAAGGTGGAGAAGCCCTTATAATTAACCTCTCTTATAACAAACCCTAGTTATGCAGAATATAGTCATCCTTTCTCTCCCTCTTGGTGACGACAGAGAATCGGCAACCTTTCACACACTCCTGGTGTCGGTAGAGTACAATCATCCTTTCACACCCTCATGTTGGCAGAGTACCTTCATCCTTTCACACCCTCCTGTTGTTAGTAGAAAATTGGATCTCCTTTGAAAATCTTCTTTCAAGAGCCTTCAAGAAAGTAGGGAAGAACTTTGAAGGTAGCTTTGTGAATCCCCTCACAAATCCCTCTTAAGATATCTCTCACTCTTTAAACCTAATACACCCTCCCAAACATTCTCTAAGTGCACACACAAAAGAAATTCATAGTAGGAGTTCTTTATACAGTCAGTTTGTACAACCCTAATTAGAATGAATAAAAAATCATCCAAAAAACTGAAAATTTAAATTTGACTATCTTGGATCGTACAATACGATTATACTTCATACGTACGAATAATTCAAAAATCCTTGTAAAAACCTGGACAAATCACTTTTCATACTTTGTTAGTCGTATGTATGAACTGACATCATACTATATAAATATTTCAAAAATGAGCAAGTTTGCCAGGTACTATTTTATATGAATGCATTTAATACATTGGTCGGCGTACTCTATGAACTTTACTCCATATAGTATTATCAATTTAACCAAATCATATTTATTTTGGTATGAAAGTGGACGAGTCCATTTTGTACAATGGATATCATTTGTACAAAATATTGCAAATCTTAGTTTATGGATTAGACTTTTGATGATAACAAACATTCATGATTTCCTACGACTGCTTTTCCTACTAACTTTTCAGGACCACAAGATTGAATGCAGCTCAAGCCAGCTCAAGATCGGGTAGATTTAGGTTGAGTCAAGTCTATATTTTTTTCTTTCTTGAGTCAATTGTAAAAGTAGTTCCTAATGCTAAGTAACCTTACACACACACACACTTGAAGGGTTTTTTGAATTTTTTTATTTTAAGTACATCAGCCTGGACGATATTCCTATCGGCCAGGATGATTCAACTAAAAATAGAAACCCTAATTAGGGCATCCTGGTTAAGGAGCCGTCATTAAGCAAATCGTCATGGACGATAGGCTCAAATAAAAAGAATCAACCGCCATGATTAATTTAGGTATTCTTTATTTTAAATTATTGACCCGGATGATCTCCATATCGGCCTGGATGATACAGCATAATTATGCCTAAAATAATCTGTCAATTATGGAAAATAATTAAGGCTGATTGATACGATCACATTGGTTTGGCCGATCGCGGAATCGGCCAGGACGATGGACTAGATGATTGGCGTCGACCAGAATCTGTTCAGGGTGATGTTCAGGATGATTGTACTCAAATTTGAACTAATCATCTAGAACGATATTGTATTAGCCTGGACAATATAACCATTTTTCTTTTGATCGTCCTGTTTCATCTCGGCTGATTGAGCTAATTTTGTACTAATCGGCCAGGACGATATTCTTATCATCCTGGTCAATAATGTCGGTTCTTGAAATTCTATTTAAAGGACTCAAATTTTCTCAAGCAACAAGACCTTGAGAGCTGCTGTCTTGACCTGAGAGAGCCTTGGGAGAGGGAGGGAGGGAGGGAGGAGAGAGAGAGAGAGAGAGAGAGAGAGAGAGAGAGAGAGGAACTTATGAGGGGGAGTTTGTGAGAGGGTTCACAAAGGTTGCTCCAAGCAAGGTTCCAAGTCATCATCTCCGTTCTTCGTCCATCATCCTTGGGAGGTTCTTGGGAGGTCTACTTCAGTGAAAGGTCTGGGTTCTCTACCCGCTTCAGGAGGAAGTAAAATGAGTCGGTTCTCTGCTGCACCAGGGTTGGTGAAAAGGAGTCTGTTGTAAAGGCTTCTCCGCGTAGTTGTGGGAGCTAAAGAAGAGACACTTAGTTAGTGCAATACTCGGAGGGTGCCTCCACGTAGTGGACGTAGGTTAAGGATTGACCGAACCACTATAAATCTGGTGTGATCTTTCTTTATTTTGCTTCCATATTTATTTATTTTTCGCACTCTTATTTTTATGGTGTTTTGGTTTTTAATTTTGTGCTTTGTGCTAAAGAAAATTTTTAAAATACCAATTCACCCCCCCCCCCTCTTGGTTAGCCTCGGACTAGTTCTTAAGGGCTTAACATCCCTAACGAACTTTCATAAAAATAGTATTGTATAGTATGAATTATTCAAAAAATTTACCTACTCATATCGATGAATTGGTACGCACCTACTTTCTACTCTAGACATCATATGTACAAAAATTATTTTGTATCGTATGATCATTTCAAAAAATGGTGAGTCTGTTAGGGATGAACTAGTATGTATCCATTTTGTATTCTAAATGTTGTTTGTACAAACTAATATTTGTACCGTATGAACAATTCAAGAAAAATTTCTAAGGCATAATTCGATTAACTCTTTATGGAGGAACACACGAGTCAAATCATCCAGTACAATTCCAAAATTGTATAGTATGATTAGTTTTACAAATACAAGTTTTGACTAACTCCCCTAGTGTGTGTGTGTGTTTGTGCACGGTTACCCAATTATAATAACACTATCTTAGACTCAAGAAAAAGAGAAAAATTATATATTTCAATTACAAGAAATCCTAATCTAATCTGTCTTGAAGTCTTCAACAGTTTGGAGTATGATTTTTCTGAAACATTGGTACACATAAATAACACAAACAAAACTTTTCCATTATATGTTAGAAGAAAAATAATAATCAACATAATAATATTTTAGTATCATAAAAAACTCACATGATATAAAAGTCTAGATTTGAAAACTAAGTCGCAACAATCTCTCCCTTTTCATGATGACATAATAATTATTATTTGAGTTAACACTTACAGCTATTTTTCTCCTAAGCTCCCTCTAAATGAATGACCAATTTAAAACAAGGGGTTCTCAAAAAAATCAAAAACACAACACCAAAATTAAAAAGAAACAAAAAAAAAAACATGAACAAAACATACACATACTAACACAATACATACAACACATACATACACAAACATACATAAAACAATAAAAGACATACATCAGATAATCACAAACATTAAATAATAACTAATGACTCCCCATTTTGATAACAAAAAAAGGAAAGTACATCTTGAAATTAAAAGTTTATATGGATAAATCAAAGTAGTTAAAAAAGAAGAAGATTTTAAACTAATTGCAAATACAAGAGTAACTTCGTATTGCTAAAAAAATTAAAATTTAAATCAAAGAACAACTAAGATAAGAAAAGTCAACCAGGTTCATTATTCATTCTAGATAAATTAAATAAAAAAGAATATTGCAAAAGTGAATAAATAAAGATAAATTAATTTCTAATTCAATAGTGATGATTATCGATTATATGGATTTGGATAAGAGATAGAATGATAACGGAAAGAACAATATGAATTTTTCAATTGGAGACATTGCGCATCTTTTTAATTGTTTGTGACACAGTTTGTGCATCTTTTCTACTTGGGTTAATTCTACACCACTTTTCACTTTGTGAATGTTGCGCATCCCTTCAATTTTTGCACGCTTTGTCCTTTTATTTTACTTTTTTTATCTTTCCAACATCAATAATCTTAATTCAAATTCCAATAATAATAAAAATATACATATTAATAAAGAAAATAAAATAAATAATACATCTATTTTGTAACAATTATATCTTAATAATACTTGTCTATATGAACATGAAATTGATCTCCATATTTACATCTAGTCATAATTTTAATTTAAATTTTGAAAGATTAAATTTTGTAAGAAAATTAATTTGTAGAATAAAATAATTCAAAATTCAATTAAAGAGATTATCCACAAATGATTTGTCGAAAGAAAAATAAATATTTCAAGAAGTGAAATTTCAATGCACGTCAACACCGCATTCCATCATTTCATTTATCATTCAAGAACGCATACAAACATTTTTTTCCTTTTAACATCATCCCAAATAACGTCATCCCAAAATACAAAAATAACAAATGAAATCACTAACACAAAATCACTGAAATCGCAGGAAAACATCTCAATAATAAACACAAAAACTCATCAACAACTACAACATAGAAGTATAACTAATAATCAGAGGAGCCTTACTCTGGAAGAGGAGGTGGGTTGTACATTGAAATGCAACTACTCATCATAGCTATATTGGTGTTAACCGAGTCAATTTGCCCTCAGATCCAACCCATGTTCTCTTTGTATCTAACATCCTGTAGATTCAAGTAATTCTCAAATTGATCAAAGCATTTTCAAAATGAGTTTACATTCTGTCGAAGCACTGGACCATTTCTTGGTAGAAGTTCTTGTCAGGTCTATGTGCAGGAGCTCCTCCTTCTTCCTCAGAATCATCTCCCTCATAACTTTGATCCCGCCCAAAGAGTGCCCAAAAAGAGGCATCAGTAAAGAAAATATGAAGTTTAATGGGTGGATCAAGAAGGATTAGGTTGTACTTTTTTCTCTAAGATATAAGCAACTAGATGTCATATGGCCACATTTTCTTCCTCTTATTATGTGGAAGTCTAATATTAGAATGTTTTAAAATATAATCCATGATAAGTTGGGCTTCATCAAAAGATTTTTTAGTCATAATCAAATAAGTGACCGTGGACAAAAGAGGAGTCAAGTTTATGTGATCACCAGCTTTTGGAATTATAGTAGTTCTCAAATCATGCTGGATAATCTGGGCATTTTGATTAAGAGTGTATACACGAGATAGATGGCTGATTTGGGCAACACCTTTGAGAGTCTAGTTTATTTCAGACTTGTTAAAATCTGCTCTAGAGGTTAAGGTGTGCACTCTAACTCCTTGGGTTCTAAGGGAAAAGAAGTTTCCTAGATCTTTCTTAGTTATTTTTATATGCAACTTAAAGATAAAGGAGGTAATCCTACTCTGATCTTGTTTTATCTTCATATTTACAAGGAGCATTTGAAATGTTTCATTATGGTAGGCGTAAATAAGGGTAAGGATGAAGGAAAACTGGGTTGAGGCAAATAGAGGTATGACAAAAAAGTTGATATCCCTCTGAAAGAGTTAGGAAGCGGTTATTTTGGCAGCAAAATACCTATCAAAAGCTTCCTCATTTTGTTTGGAAAGAAAGTTGCCGTCCCTACCTGATCAAGAGGATGAGCCCTTAGAAGTGCGAGGTCGTTTGCTACTACTAGTCATTCCTAAGATTTGGACTTGAGAGGGTTTAGACACAAAATAGAATGTAAAGAAAAACTTATCCAAGACCCTTCATTTAAAAAAAAATGACCTATCATACAGTATGAAATATGGACCATAAGTACGATTCTAAATTCATATGAGATGAAAAACATTTCATATATAGGAATAGAAATGGAAAAAAATGAAATGACTTTTCATAAAATGCCATTTCTAAAGCGTCAATTTGTGCATGCTTTTTGACTAAAAGATTGTACAGACGAACACCAGTTCATCCAGGATGATCAGAAAATTAAATATCATTTTATGACATTTAGGTTCGTCCACATGAAAAACTGATAACAATATTATACATAAAAAATCAGATTTTGTACGTATGATCTGACAAAAAAAATTGAACAACTTCTTAAAACTACCCCCAATCATACATATGAAATAATATAATTTTTACTGACGATAATGACATTGAACAGTATGAAATTCAATGAAAAACTCTATTTGGTATGCTAAACTCAGAAACCTACTATGTACATGCTATAGAATTCATACAGTATAAAAAAATTTGTATAGTATGAAGAGAACACTTAAAACAAGACATGATAAATAGAAAATCTTTTCAAACAAAATGACATGCTTTAAGTAAAATAAAAAACAAAACAAAAAAATACAAAACTAAACAAACAAAAATAAGCAAAACAAACAACAAAATAAAATAAACAAACACATAATTACATAACAAATCAAGTTTGCAGAATTTCAATTTAAGCATTAAGATCAATCACACCTAATGTTGTTCTTAAAGTGCTAAATGTGTCACAAGCTAATGGTTCTATGAAAATATTTATAAGTTGATTGTCAGTAGAACCATGATGCAATTCAATTTCTCCCTTAGCTATATGATCTCTAATAAAGTATTCTTTGAAATACAAATGACACTTATATTATCACAGAAAATTGGAATAGTGCTAATAGAAAATCTTAAGTCAATCAGTTATTGTTTTAACCAAAGAACTTATGCCACATAATTACCTATAGCAATGTATTCTACTTCAGTAGTAGAAAGGGCTACTGAATTTTATTTTCTACTAGACTAAGAAACTAAAAAGTTTTCTTTTAATTGAAAAGTTCTAGAAGTACTTTGCAATCAACCCTACATCCTACAAAATCTAAATCAAAATATCTAATAATTTTTAAAAGAAGAGTTATGCTTAGGATACCAAATACCTAAGTTTTGAGTTCCCAAAAGATATCTCAAAATTCCTTTAACTACTATTAAATAAGATTCTTTTGTATCATATTGAAATCTAGCACTCAAATAAATACTAAACATGATATCTGGTCTGCTAGTTAAAAAAAGCTGTGATCTAATTATAACTCTAAATTTTTTTTTCTCTTAGAGTCCTTGTCTAATTGCAATGAGGAACTTAGTGGTATAGTTACTGGTTTAGCATTATCCATTTCATTTTTTAGAGGATGTCCTTAATATATTTTGATTGACTAAGAAAAGTTCTTTTCTTATTTTTCTTTACGCTAAAATCCAAAAAATAACCCAAAACTCCCATCAAACTTATTTCAAATTCACTACTCATTATTTTTAAAAAATCATCACAATGATTTTTATTTGTAGATCCAAACAAGATATTATCACCTCATATTTGAATAATGAGTATGTCATCTCCTATCCTTTGAAAAGAAGAGTGGTGTCCACACTTCCTTTCATAAATGACCTTTCTAATAGGAAAGTGCTTAACCTCTCACACCAAGTCCTAGATGTATGTTTTAATCCGTATAATTCATTTTTCAATTTAAACACATGATTAGGGAATTTAGAATTTACAAAATATGGACGTTGCTCAATATAAATATCCTCTTATATCACCACATTAAGAAAGGCACTCTTAGCATATATTTGATATAATTTAAAACATTTAAAACATGCAAAGGCTAACAAAATCCTAATTGCTTCAAGTCTGACTACGGGGGCAAAAGTTTCTTTAAAATTAATCCCTTCAATTTTATTATACCTCTTGGCCAGTAGTCTTGACTTATTTTTAATCACAACACTGGAATCATTTATTTTATTTTTTAACACCCACTTGGTTCCAACAACACTTTGTTCCTTAGGCCTTTTTATGAATTCCAAAATATCATTTTTAACAAATTGATTCAATTCTTTCTGTATGGCCAAAATCCAAAATTCATCCAAAAGTGCTTGATTTATATTTGTGGGTTCAATCATCGATATGACAATAGAATGATCCACTTCTTTGTTAAGAACATGCCTAGTTCTAATGCCCTCATTAGGTTCACCTAAAATCAATTCCTTAATGTGAATCTTAAAAAATTTTAATTCTCTAGGCAAAGGGTTTTCAGTTCTAACATTCTCTTCTAAATTTGACTTTTAAATTCCTTGAGAGATATTTTTAATATGATCATCTTCCAACCTTGGCTCTTCTTAAATACAAGATTCATCAAAAATAATATGAGTGGTCTCCTCAACTACTAAAGTTCTCTTATTAAAAACTCTATAGGATTTTCCAACACTAGAATATCCAAGAAAAATCTATTCATCAGATTTAGGATCAAATTTTCCTAAAGAAGTTTTACCATTATTATGAATAAACACCTTGCATCCAAAAACATGCAAATATGACATATTAGGTGTTCTTCTCTTAATAAGTTCATAGGGTGTCTTGTTCAATTTGGATCCAATTTTCATCCTGTTTAGAACATAATAAGCCGTACTAATTGCTTTAGCCCAAAAATATTTTAGAAGTAAGTATTCTGCCAACATGTCTCCCAGTGTAACCTTACCTCCATTCCTTGCTTCCAATGATATAAATTATGACATGTCTCTAGTTATATGCTTCGAATATCCACTATCCAGTTCCATGCTCTCATGAGGTCTTGTATGAGAGCAATTCTACAAGATAATCAAACCTTAAACATGGGCATCCAAATAAGTTTGGGTTCTCCTCTTGGCAATAATAATCTAGATACATATTAACACTCCTTCGTCAGATTTTGAGTCAAATTTTTCTAAGTGAGACTTCCCATTGTTGTGAATGAAAACCATACAACCAAAGACATGAAGGTGGGAAAGATTGGGTGTCATACCCTTAAGAATCTCATAAGGTATCTTATCTAATTTGGCTCTAACATTCTCCCTATTCAACACATAACAAGCTGTGTTAACCGCTTCAGCCCAAAAGTATTTTGGAAGTGAATACTCAGCAAGTATGGCTCTAGCGGCTTCCACTACGGTCCAGTTCTTTCTTTTAGCTACCCTATTATGTTGCGGGGTCCTAGGAACTGAGACGTTGTGGCTAATCCCCTTGTCCTCGCAAAAATCTCTAAATCTCTCATTTTCAAACTCTCCCCCATAGTCACAATGGATGGTCAAGCTCTCACAACTTAGCTTTTTCTGAATCCAAGTGAAGAAGGCCCTAAACTCATCAAAAGACTCATTTTTATGTGACAAAAATCTATTCCAAGTGAACCTCGAGTAGTCATCGATAATCACAAAATTAAAGACTTTTCCTCCCAAGCTGGTAGTGCTAAAGGGTCCAAACAAATCTATATGAAGGACTTCTAAAAGTCTAGAGGTGCTAATGTCCTTAATGGGGTTAAAAGCGAAGTGGACTTGCTTTCCTAATTTGCAGGCATCACAAATGTGATCTTTTGAAAATTTAAGCTTGGGGACTCCTTTAACTAGGTCATTTTGGGTCACTTTTCTAAGGGTTTTCATACTGGCATGACATAATCTCCTGTGCACAACCATGAATCATTAACAACAGTTTTTAAGCAAAATGAAGTAGAACATTCAATGTTATTTAGATCAAACATGTAAACATTATTGATCTTGTTTCCATGCAAAATAGTGTTATTATTTAAGATGATAATGCTTGAATTTGCCAAAAATTTTATGATGAAGCCCTTGTCGCAAAGCTGACTGATGCTGAGCAAGTTGTGTTTTAGTCCATCTACATGAAAAACATTTTCAATCAAAAGATTTTTAGAATTACCAATTATACCTAAGCTTACCACTTTCCTGGTAATGTTGTCTCCAAGAGTCACCTTACCTCCAGTCCTGCTCTCCAGCAAAAATAAATTGATTAGCATCGCCAGTCATATGTCGAGAGCATCCGCTATCCAGGTACCACATGCTCTCACGAGGCCTTTTGTGAGAGCTTGCTTACAAAAATTATCAAATGTCAGATTTAAGAACCCAAACATGTTTAGGTTCCTTCTTATGGAAAGTAGAATTCAATGCATGATGTGAATCTTGTAACTTGGGTCTCCAAACCCAATATGAAATATGGTGAATGGTGCGAGTGTGTGCTATGTGTCCTAGCATGCCACATGAAAAACATCTAACTCTAGAAAAAGGATGCACTAATCTACTCTTATGGTGATGCTTTTTTTAAAGTTTTGAAAAGCATGTAATGGTTTATTTTCAAAAACCTTGAGATTTACTAATTCTTTTTCTAACTTAGCATGAGATATTTTTAAAGAATCATGTGCATTGGTTAATTCAGTGTGCTTTTTGTTTAATGCATCAAATTCATCAAGTAAAGTCATGTGATTGCTATCAATTTGGGAATGATCTTTTAAATGATTTTCATATTCCTTTTGTAAATTAAAAAATTCCACTTTCAGACTAGCATGAGATTTTTTGAGTTTTTTTATATGATGCATGCATGTGCTCAAAAATTTCCAATAATTGATCATAAGTTGGTTCACATACCTCTTCTTGGTCACTTTGACCAAGATTATTGTCTGCCATTAAGCACAAGTTTGTTGTCTCCTCTTCAAGTTCAACCTCAGAGGAGTCTGATGCAGAATCCACCTAGAACACCTTTTGGAATCTCTTCTTGTCCTTTTTGAACTTGGGTTTCTCCTCACCCTTTTCCTTGCTTGGGTGAGACTTGAGTGTAGGGCAATTAGCTTTAACATGTCCTAGCTTCCTACAATCAAAATAAATTATATCATTAGAATTCTTAAAATTTTTGTTACCCTTACCTTTATTCCAACTCTGATGATTCTTGTGCTTCTTCCTTACAAAGCTCTTAAATTGCCTTGTGATTTAGGCAACATCATTACTTTCCGACCTTGAGGAGTCAGTGTCCGAGTCGTTCGCCTTAAGTGCCACCTTTTTCTCCTTCTTCCTCTCACCTACATCAAGATTTCTTTGGTTCACCCCTTTCTCGTAAGCAATAAGTGAACCAAGTAAGTTATCGATCGAATATGTATTTAAATCTTTAGATTCAGATATTGCAATAATTTTTGCATCAAAAGAAGAAGCCAAACATCTTAAAATTTTGTTTACTTTTTCATAGTTAGAAAGTTCTCTTCCTAATGCATGCAATGAAGTAAATATTTGAGTAAACCTTGTATACATCTCAGAAATCATTTTATTAGGTTTCATACAAAAAAGTTTATAATCATGCAACAAAATATTCAATCGAGATTGCTTAACTTCTTTGATTCCTTCATAAGTAATACATATTTTATCCCAAATTTCTTTACCAGTTGTGCAAGTTGAAACACGCATGTAATCTTCATATTTTAAAGCCCAGAAAAAATAGTTCAAATATTTTGTATTTAATTATGCTAAATCCCTATCATCGAGAGTCCATTCAGTAAAAGAAAGTGGAACAGTAATACCATTCAATTTTCTAATTGGAGGTGTATAACCATCCTTAACAAGCATCCACATGCGATAATCAACTGATTATAAAAATGAATACATGCGAGTTTTCCAAAAATCAAAAAGGATATTATCAAACAGAGGTGGTCGAGTAATAGAATACCCTTCTGCAGTATTATGATTTTTGTTGGTAGCCATGGATCAAAATTCAAAAAAATTTCAAACTTAGTTTTTATGAATCTCGCTCTGATACCACTTGAAAGTTCATTACGGATGTTAAGCCCTTAAGAACTAGCCCGAGGCTAACCAAGAGGGGGGTGAATTGGTATTTTAAAGATTTTCTTAAACAAAGCACAAAACTAAAACCAAAAAAATTCACCACAAAGAGTAGTGGATGCGGAAATTAAATACGGAAATAAAACAAAGAAAGATCACACCGGATTTATAGTGGTTCGGTCAAACCTTGACCTATATCCACTCCTCGGAGGCAACCTCCGAGTATTAAACTAACTAAGTGTCTCTTCTTTAGCTCCCACAGCTAGGCAGAGAAGCCTTTACAACATACTCCTTTTAACAAACCCCGGTGCAGTAGAGAACCGACTCCTTTTGCTTCCTACTAAAGCGGGCAGAGAACGCAGACCTTTTGCTGAAGTAGACCTCCCAAGAACCTCCTAAGTACGAAGGATAAAGAACGAAAAAGATGACTTGGAACCTTGCTTGGAGCAACCTTTGTGAACCCTCTCACAAACTCCCCCTCATAAGTTCCTCTCTCTCTCTCTCTCTCCCTCTCCCTAGGCTCTCTCAAGTCAAGATAGCTATACGCAAGGTCATAAGCATGAGAAAATTTGGGTCCTTTAAATATAATTTTAAGAATCGACATTATCATCCAGGATGATATTTCTATCATCTTGTACGATCAGTACAAATTAAGCTCAATCAACCTGGAGGACATAGGACGATCAAAAAAAATTTATATACATCGTCCAAGATGATAACACATCATCCTATATGATTAGTTCAAATCATAGATTATTAGCCAGACAATTGCTTGGAAAGGAGGTCTGAACGGTCCAAAATTAGCTTGATCGTCCGGGCTGATATCACAATCATCCCGAACGATTAGTTCAAAACTGAGGCAAATCATCCAGAACATCGCTCGGAATAGAGTTGGCCGATGTTTGATTATCCAAGAGCAACCAAGGATTTTTGAACTGATCATCCTGGACGATCCTGCAATTGTCTAGGACGATGTGATCGTATCAATTAAGCCTTAATTGCTTTCCTTAATTACAAGATTTATTTAGGCATAATTGTGTTAAATCGTCCAGGCCGATGTAGTGGATCGGCTTGGCCAATGTCTAAAAATAAATCTTACCTAAATAGATCTGGCGGCTGATTCTTTATGAATTGAGCCTATTGTCCAAGCTGATATGAGGATCGTCCAGGATGATGTGCTTAATGACGTCTGCCTTAACCAGGATGCCCTAATTAGAGTTTCTATTCTTAGTCGGATCGTCCTAGCCTATATGGACATTGGCCAGGCCGATGTACTCAAAAATAAAAATAATACAAAAACCCTCAAGTGTGTGTGTACAAGATTACTTAGCATCAGGAACCCCTTTTATAATAGACTCAAGAAAGGAAAAATTACAAACTCACTCAAACTAAGTCTACCCAATCTTGAGCTGGCTTGAGTTGCACCTGATCTTGTGGACCTGAAAAGTTAGTAAGCAAGGCAGTCGCAGCCAATTACGAATGTTTGCTATCATCAAAAGTCTAATTCATAAATTCATATTTGCAACACAATTTCATACTCTATACATCATTTGTGCGAAGATAACTTCATACAATATGAATAGTACTTAGAATTTTTCTCATCCATGATTTGATTAACTTATTGTTAGATGAACTTTAAGGAAAAGTAATCCCGTATGATCCAAAATTATATATTACAATTAGTTTAAAAGATTACAAGTTTTAACACTCCCCCAGTGTGTGTGCGCACAGTTATGCAATTATAATTATACTCTCTCAGACTCAAAAAAAAACATAAAAAGTATAGACTCCAAATACATTAAAACCTAATCTAATATGTCTTGAAGTCTTCAATATTCTGAAGTATGATTTTCCTGAAATATTAGTACACATAAATAAAAAAAGTAATATATCCAGCATATGTTTGAAGAAACAGTAATCAAATAATAATATTTGGAATCATCAATAACACACATAATATGAAAATATAGTTATAAAAACTAAGTTGTAACAATCTCCCCCACTTTGATGATGGAAAAATAATTATTATTTGAGTTAACATTAAAAAACATTCACCTTTGCACCCCCTAAATGAATGGCCAATTTAAATTAAGGGGTTCTCATAAAGATTAACAATAACAAACCCCAAAAATAAGTCAAACAAAAAATACAAACACGAACAAACATTCAAACATTTAACACATTTACACAAGCATTCAAAAGATATAAAAAACACATACACACGTCAAACAACAATCATCAATCAATAATCAATCAAATAATATTATAACTCTCCCTTCTGCCAATAAAAAAGGGAAGTACTACTTTAAATGAAAGGTTTTAATATATAAACTAAATGAGTTGAACTAGAAAAGGGTTTAAATCCAATTGCAAATATAATATTAATTTCTTAATACTAAAAAGAAAAACTATAAAAGTTTTAAATTAAAGAATAACTAAGATAAGAAAAGTCTACCAGATTCATTATTCATTATAGACAAACTAAATAAAAATGATTATTGCAAAAATGACAAAATCAGGATTAGTTAACTTCGAATTCAATATGATATATGATTATCAATAAGATAGATTTGGATTAGAGATTGAATGATAGTGGAAACAACATAATAAAAATTTTCATTTTGGCGATATCACACATCTTTTCAAATATTTATGGCACACTTTGTGCATCTTTTTCTATTCGGGCTAATTTTGTGCCTCTTTTCACTTTGTGAAGCTTTGCACATCTTGTTTTTTTTTACTTTTTCACACATTGTGCATTAATTTTGATATAACTCTTTGGGTCTTTCAAATATCAATAATTTAAATTAAAATTTCACTAATAACAAAAATAAAATATTTTGAAAAAGAAATAAAAAATAATAAGACATCAATTTTGTAATAATTGTATTTTAGATATGTTTGTCTAAAAGAATATGAAATTGATCTACTTATCTAAATTCAACTATAATTTTAATTTAAATTTTTGTAAGATTAAATTTCATAAGAAAATTAATTTATAGAGAAAAATAATTTAAATCTCATTTGAGTGATCAATTTTAAAAGGTTTTTCGTATTAGAGATACTAACATTTCAAGAAGCATGAAATAAAACATGTCACTAAAACATAACATTTTTTCAATGATATCATAAAGATCACATACATTAATTTAAAATTATATCACCCATAACAACACTTTTCATCATTACAAAAAAAACTAAACAACATACATAACCATAACACTCAAAGATGAAAAAATAACATCACATCAATCATAAAAGCTCAGTAGAAAGAACAACAATGAAGTACACCTAGAATTCAGAGGGGCGCTGATCTGGAAGCGGAGGCTGATTGAACACTAAAAAATAGCTATTCATCATAATTACATTTGTATTGACTGTGTCGAACTGACCATGGATCCAATCCATGTCCTGATATCTTGCATCCTAGTAATTTAGGTGAGTCTCAATTTGATCAAAAAGTTGATCAAAATGAGTCTCCAAACGATCAAACTACTAAACCATTTCTTAAAAGTAATTTTGGTCATGTCAAGGTGTAGGTGTATGAGCTTCCCCTTCTCCCTTAGAATCATTACTAGAACTCTCATTTGTCCCAAATAGTGATTGAAAAGAAGCATTGGTAAAGTAAATTATTAGTTCAGTGGGAGGATCATGATGAGTCAGATTATACTTCTTATGAAGAATGTAGGTAACAAGATGTTTTAAAGCCATATTTTTCTTCCTCTTATGATGTGGAAGTCCAATTTGAGAAAGGTTGTATAGGTAGTTCATAATGAGTTGGGCTTCATCAATGAGCTTTTTAGACATGATCAGATAGGTGACTATGGACAAAAGTGGAGTCATATTCACTCGATCACCAGCATTAGGATTAATCGAAGTTCTTAAAATATGTTGGATGATCCGAGTATTTTGATTTAAAGTATAAACTCGAGGCAAATGACTAACTTAGGAGACACCTCTAAGAACTTTATTAATTTTATACCATCCAAAGCCAGCTCTAGAGGTTAAAGTGTGGGCTCGAATTCCCTAGATTCTTAGACGAAGAAAGTTTCCTAAGTCTTCCTTGGTTATTTCTACATGTTATTTTTGGACATAGGAACTTATTCTAGAGTGGTCCTCATTGACTCTCTTGTTGGCCAAGAAATATTAAAAAGTTTCTTTGTGGAAGGCTTAAATAAGTGTGAGAATGTAAGATAGTTGAGTAGAGGAAAACAAAGGCATTACAGAGATGTGAAGATCATCATGGATTAAAAGTTTAGAACGGGTGATCTTGGCTGTAATATACCTAAAATAGGCATCCTCATACTTCTTAGTTAGGAAATTAAAATCCACAACACTTCAAGAAGAAGAACCCTTAGAACCATATGGACTTTTGCTGGAACTGGCCATTTCCTTAGACAAGGGCTCTAGAGAGTTTTGAAAGGAATATGAAAGTGAATGAAAATGATTGTAAAACTCTTTTATTTAAGGAAAAATGAACAATCGTACAGTATGAAATATGGATCAAAAGTATGATTGTAAAAGCATATGGCATGAAAAAATTTGTATTTATGAACATAAATGGCCAAAGATGAAATGGCTTTTTATAAAATGTCATTTTCGAGGCATCCTTTCGTACATACTTTTTGACCACTCGATCATAAAGACAAACATGTGTTCATCCAGGATGAATAGAATATTAAAGATCATTTTAAAGATGGTTAGGTTCATCCCCCATAGAAACTAACTTCTTGATCGTACAGACAAAAATGATTTTGTACGTACAATCAATAGAAATAACTGAACCTAACTGGTAAAATTGTCCCCATGTGTACAGACTGAAAGTTCATTAGGGATGTTAGGCCCCTTATAAACTGGCCCAAGGCTAATAAAGAGATAGAGAGGTGAATTGGTAAAAAATATCTTTCAATCAAAACACAAACCAAAACCAATATCACCACAATAAAAACCAAATGCGGAAATTAAATGCGGAAGCAATAATATGAAAAGAACACACCGGATTTATAGTGGTTCGGTCAAACCTTAACCTACGTCCACTCCTTGGAGGCACCCTCCAAGTATTGCACTAAATAAGTGTCTCTCCTTTAGCCCCCATAGCTAGGCAGAGAAGCCCTTCCAAATCATTTCCACCTTCCCCGGTGCGGCGGAGTCGCCGGGTCCTTTGACACCAAAGAGATATTCTTCTTTGGTGAACTTCCCTCGAGACAAGCCTTGAATCTGACAGTATTAAGGTGCAAGCCTGCTGGAGCAACCGTGTGAAATCCCCCTCCACACTCCCTTGAGACCCCCCTCACAGGATCTTTTCCCTCTCTCAGACTTCACCCGTTCCTCACTCCCTTTCAAGCTTTCTCTTCAAGTTTCCCCCACAAGAATGAAGCTACAATGGCTGCCAAAGACACTTACAAAATGCTTTGACAAAGCTTAAATAGAAGCTCTCAAAACGAGCTCATTAATGTAAGTTGCCGACATTATCGTCCAGGATGATAGGCATATCATCCTGTACGATCAGTACAATTTAAGCCCAATCAGCCGGGACGATTTTAGACGATCAAAAGAAATTTATTCATATCGTCCAGGACGATAATATATCATCCTGGATGATCAGTACAAATTGTGGAATATCATCCTCGACATCGCCCTGAAAAATAGCTATCGGATGACCAATTGTCCAACATATCATCCTGGACGATTTTTGGATCGTCGAGGACGATTTGACCGTGAAATCAAGTCATAATTGCTTTCCTTAAATTTTAGAGAAATTTTGGAAAAATTGACCTGGATTGTCCTAGACGATATTTTATAAACCTGGACGATCCACCTGGATGATGTCCAAAAAAAGGTTATTTCTAATTAGATCTGACGGCAGATTCTTTCTGAATTGAGCCTATCGTCCTGACCGATACAAAATTGTCCAGGACGATGTATTTTGCATAATGACGGCTGCTTTAATGAGGATGCCCTAATCAGGGTTTCTTCTTTTGAACCGATCATCCTGGACGATATAAAATCGTCCCGGACGATGTTTCCAAAACCAAAAAACTCTAGGAACCATTCAGAAATTCTTCCAAGTTCTAAAGCACCAGAAGCCACACCAAAAACGATGGACTCAAGAAAGGAAAAAGGTTACAAACTAACTCAGTCATAGTCTATCTAATCTTGAGCTGGTTTCAAATTGCAGTCTGATCGTGTGGACCTGAAATGTTAATAAATAAGGCCGTCGTAGAGAAAAAAGAATGTTTGCTATCATCAAAAATCATAAATCATAGATCTGCAACAATCTCTCCCTTTTTGATGATGGCAAACATTTCAATTTGAATTTTTCAAAAACTAATATTTTCTCCTAATCTCCCTCTCACTAGAATAACACTTTAAAAATATGGAAGATAAAATTTTTTTTTGTTTTTAAAATTTTTTGGAAAGAAAAAAAAAGGTACAAATACAACAAGAGTACAAAAATTCAATAATATGTTCTCCTTTTTTGACATTATCAAAAAGAGAGGAGGCACAAACAAAAAATAAAACGAACAAAAGATAAAAACGTTCCCTGATCTAGTGAAAAAACAAATATTCTTAAAATGAGCAAGTTGCCTCTTGGTTTTAATAAAAAACTTAGTAGAATTGGATTGACAACTCATAGCCCAGAAAAAGTAAGAAATTCATAAATTGTTAATCCAAGCTCAAGTTCTTTTAAAGGCTAAAAAAACTTTTTAATTCAATATCCAAATCAAGGAATAAACGGGAAAAAGAAACATTAATTTTTCAAAACTCCTTTTATAAAACATATCTAATAGAAGATCAATGCACGAATTGCTAAATCAGGAACTAAGATTTTCAAGCACATGTTTCGAACATATTAAGGATTTTCTTAAGTTTTTAGTAGTATAGGAAAAAATAAGCATTTTTTTGTGTGGACTCATTTTATGCCCTTTATCACTTGAATGGCTCTTTGAGCATCTTTTGATTTTAATACACTTTGTGTATTTTTTTTTAATTTGGCATCATTGCTCATCTTTTGGTTTGGCATCATTGGCCACTTTTTTTTAATTATTTTTAAAAAAATATGCTTTCTTTCTTATATTTTCAAAACCAAAGTAAACCCAAATTATTGACAACACGAACAACTTGATTAAGAAAATTTTATGGTCGATTCAACAATCTTGCAAAAGATTCCTATGCGATAGAAAAAATATAGGGAGATAAAAAAAATCAGTTTCAAAATCCAATTTTAAATATGATGAAGATTTTGAATCAAAAGTAAAATAACCTCTTTAAGAAGATAGAAGGAGAAACAAAATCATGAGCTCCCTTTCTATGACTGTTTTAGAGAAGTCAAACACAACTTACCAAAGATTTCAAGAAAAAATAGGAAGTAGATTTTTCATTTTTAGAAAAGTAAATGTGTGTGTTGATCAGAGAAAAATTTTCACGAAAATAAAAATTTCAAAGAATAAACAAAACAAAAACACAAAATAAAAATGAAAAACATAAAAAACAAAAACTCAACACAAAAACACGAAAGGCTTTTAACCATTATCTCTCTCCTAGTCCGATGCTTCAGAAACCAGATCTGCCCATGAGATTTTTTGTCTTTCATTATTTCCCCAGTTTAAATTTTGCTTCACCTTGCCCTTTTCTTTTGTAGGAAGAATTTTTAAATTTGGGCACTGATTTTTCATATGTCCAGCCCTCCTACATCGAAAGCAAATAACGTCAGAAGGAATGTGAAAATCCTTACCATATTTACCTTTTTTCACTTTTGCTTATGCTTTGGTGAGCTTTATGATTTGCTTGACAAGTCATTGCATTCGTCACCAACTAAGCTATCTCTTTCTGTATCTTCAGCTTTTAGAACAATCGTTTCACCTGCATCCAAAAGTCTTTGACCCAAATCTTGCTCATAGGCAATGAGTGAGCCAATCAAATTATCAATAGAATATTCATTCAAATCTTTTGATTCATAAATAGCAACTACTTTATCATTGAACTTATCCAGTAGACAACGAAGAATTTTGTTAACTTTTTCAAAATTTGAAAAGTCTTTTCCTAAAGCATGCAATGATGTCACAATTTGAATAAACCTAGTATACATGTCTAAGATCGTCTCATAAGGTTTCATGGAAAATAGTTCAAAATCATGCATTAACATATTCAACTTGGATTGCTTGATTTCACTAGTGCCTTCGTATATGGTGAGTAGTTTATCCCAAATTTCCTTACCAGTAGTGCACGTGGATACTAACATAAAATCTTCAGAATTTAAAGCACAGAAAAAGCAATTTAAAGATTTTGCATTCAATTGATCATCGATTTTTTCTTCTCTATTCCATTGACTAAAAAGAATGTCAGTTTTAATTCCATTAACAATACGTGACGGTGATGAATAACCAGTTAAAATCATATGCCACATACAAAAATCTATCGATTGCAAGAAAGTAGACATGCGAATTTTCCAAAAATCAAATGACATATTTTAAAATAAAGGAGGTCTGGTGATTGAATAACCTTCTGCAACATTACGATTAGCCATGGATCAAAAAATTCAAAAGTTTTTAAAAACTTATTTTATGAATCCTGCTTTGATACCACTTGAAAGTTCATTAGGAATGTTAGGCCCCTTATGAACTGGCCCAAGGCTAATAAAGAGATAGAGAGGTGAATTGGTAAAAAATATCTTTCAATCAAAACATAAACCAAAACCAATATCACCACAATAAAAACCAAATGCGGAAGCAATAATAAGAAAAGAACACACCGGATTTATAGAAGTTCGGTCAAACCTTGACCTACGTCTACTCCTTAGAGGCACCCTCCAAGTATTGCACTAAATAAGTGTCTCTCCTTTAGCCCCCATAGCTAGGCGAAGAAGACCTTACAAATCACTTCCACCTTCCCCGGTGCGGCGGAGTCGTCAGGTCCTTTGACACCAAAGATATTTTCTTCTTTGGTGAACTTCCCTCAAGACAAGCCTTAAATATGACGGTATTAAGGTGCAAGCCTGCCAGAGCAACCGTGTTAAATCCCCCTCCACACTCCCTTGAGTCCCCCCTCATAGGATCTTCTCCCTCTCTCAGACTTCACCCGTTCCTCACTCCCTTTCAAGCTTTCTCTTCAAGTTTCCCCCACAAGAACGAAGCTACAATGGCTGCCAAAGACACTTACAAAGTGACTTGACAAAGCTTAAATAGAAGCTCTCAAAATGAGCTCATTAATGCAAGTTGCCGACATTATCGTCCAGGACGATAGGCATATCGTTCTGTACGATCAATAAAATTTAAGCCCAATCAGCCGGGACGATTTTAGACGATCATAAAAAATTTATTCATATCGTCCAGGATGATAATATATCGTCCTGGATGATCAGTACAAATTGTGGAATATCGTCCTCGACATCGCCCTGAAAAATAGCTATCCGATGACCAATTGTCCAGCATATCGTCCTGGATGATTTTTTGATCGTCCAGGATGATTTGACCGTGAAATCAAGTCATAATTGCTTTCCTTAAATTTTAGAGAAATTTTGGAAAATTTGACCTGGATCGTCCTGGACGATATTTTATAGTCCTGGACGATCCACTTGGACGATGTACAAAAAAAAGGTTATTTCTAATTAGATCTGGCGGCAGATTTTTTCTGAATTGAGCCTATCATCCTGGCTAATATAAAATCATCCAGGGCGATGTGTTTTGCATAATGACGGCTGCTTTAATGAGGATGCCCTAATCAGGGTTTTTGCTTTTGAACCGATCATCCAGGACGATATAAAGTCATCCCGGATGATGTTTCCAAAACCAAAAAACTCTAGGAACCATTCAGAAATTCTTTCAAGTTATAAAGCACCAGGAGCCACACCAAATATAATGGACTCAAGAAAGAAAAAAGGTTACAAACTGACTCAGTCCTAGATTGCCCAATCTTGAGCTGGTTCTAAATTGCAGTCTAATCGTATGGACATGAAATGTTAGTAAATAAGGCCGTCGTAGAGAAAAAAGAATATTTGCTATCATCAAAAATCATAAACCATAGATCCGCAACACAGACAAATCAGTGCAAATTGTACCATATGATGGCATCATTGTACAATATTAAACCTATGAAATTCTAAGTTTCATATGCTCAACTCCAAAAATTATCATTTATACACTACATAATTCATACATGATTAAAAAATATTCATACGGTATGAATATCACACTTAGAGAACAATACATGAAAATAAAAAAAAAACTTCTCAAAACCAATTATTTCAATCAAGTGACATCCTTCTAGTCCAAAAATACACAAAATAATAATGAAATAAAAATGAACACACTAAATAAATATAAATAAATAAATAGAAATAAAATTAAACAGACAAAAATAAAGAACATATCAAGTTCGTAGAATTTTTAATTTAAGCATTAAAATCAATCACACCTAACCTCGTTCTTAAGTTGCTAAATGGGTCAAAGGCTAGTAGTTTTGTAAAAATCTATGCAAGTTGATTTTCTATAGAAATACGATTCAATTCAATTTCTCCATTAGTTATATGATCTCTAATGAAGTGATGCCTCATGTCTATATGCTTGGTTCTAAAATGTTGAATAGGATTCATTGAAATACAAATGGAAATAGTATTATCACAAAAAATTGGAATTATGCCAATAAAAAATCCTAAGTCTATCAATTATTACTTCAATTAAAAAACTTGTACCACAAAACTACTTAAGGCAATGTATTCTATTTCAGGAGTAGATATGGCTACTAAATTCTATTTCCTAGTAGACCAAGAAACTAAAGAGTATCCTTTAAATTGACAAGGTTTAGATGTACTTTTCTGATCAACCCTACAACCTACAAAATATAAATCAATATATACAATTATCTCGAAAGAAGAGCTGTGCTTAGGATACCAAATACCTAAGCTTTGAGATCCTAAAAGATTTCTCAAAATTCTTTTTGTTGCTATCAAATGTGATTCTTTTAGATCAAACAAAAATCTAGCACATAAATAAATACTGAATATTATATCTGGTATTCTAGTAATCAAGTAAAATAATGATCCAATAATTCCTCTAAATTTCTTTTGATAAACAGATTTTTCTTTAGGGTCCTTATTTAACTGCATTGAGAAACTTATTGGTATAGTTACTTAGCATAATCTATTTCATATTTCTTGAGGATGTCCTTAATATACTTTTACTGAATAAAAAAAGTTCCCTCCTCATTTTGCTTAATGCTAAAACCTAGAAAATAACTCAGATCTCCCATTAAACTCATATCAAATTCATTACTCATTATTTTTGAAAAAGCATCACAAAGATTTTTATTTATAGATTCAAAAATAATGTCATCAATATATATTTGAACAATGAGTATATCATCTCCTAATTTCTTCAAAAAGATAGTGATGTCCACACTTCCTTTCACAAAAAATCCTCTAATAGAAAAGTGATTAGCCTCACATACAAAGCTCTAGGTACATGTTTCAGTCCATACAATGCCATTTTTAATTTTAAAATATAATTAGGGAATTTAGAATTTTCAAAACTTAGAGGTTGCTCAACATAAATTTCCTCTTATATCACCCCATTTAAAAAGGTACTTTTGACATTCATTTAAAATAATTTAAAACCTTTAAAATAAGTAAAGGTTCACAAAATCATAGTTGCTTCAAGTCTTGCTACAAGGGCAAAAGTCTCTTTAAAATCAATCCCTTATATTTGATTATACCCCTTAGCCACCAATATAGCCTTGTTTCTAATCACAACTCCTGAATCATTCATTTTATTTTTGAACACCCACTTAGTTCCAACAACACTTTGATCCAAAGGCCTTTTAGTTAATTCTCAAACAACATTTCTTACAAATTGATTTAATTCTTCTAGATAGCCAAATCTAAAATTTATCCAAAAGTGCTTGATTTATATTTATGGATTCAACTATTAAAATAAAAGCATAATAATTCAACTCTTTGCTAAGTCCATACCTAGTCCTAGTACCATCACTAGGTTCACCTAAAATTAATTCCTTAGGATGATTCTTAAAAATCTTTAATTCTCTTAGCAAAGAATTTTTCTATTTCAATATTCTCTTCCAAATAAATTTTTTTATTCCTTAAAAGTTTTTTTTAATATGATCCTCTTCCAACTTTGGCTCTTCTAAAATTTTAGACTCTCCAAACACAACATGTGTGATCTCCTCTACTGCCAAAGTCCTCTTGTTAAAAACTCTATAAGATTTTCCAACACCACAATATCCAAGAAAAGTTCTTTCATCAGATTTTGGATCAAATTTTTTCTAAGGAGTCTTCCCATTATTATGAATGAACACCTTATATCTAAAAATATACAAATGTAACAAATTTGGTGTTCTACCCTTAAGAAGCTCATAGGATGTCTTACTCAATTTGAATATAATATTTACCCTATTTAGAACATAACAAGCTGTACTATCCACTTCAGCCCAAAAATATTTTAGAAATGAGTATTCTACCAATATGGTTCTAGCGGCTTCAATTAATATTATGTTATTCTCTCTACTATCTCATTCTGCTGAGAGATCCTAGGTGCTAAAAAATTATGATTAATTCCTTTCTCCTAACAAAAATCTTCAAGTTTTTAATTTTCAAATTCACCTACATGATCACTTTGAATTGATAAAAACTTGCATCCTATTTTTCTTTGAATCCAAGTGTAACAATTTCTAAATTCCTCAAATGATTCACTCTTATAAAATAAAAATTTAATCCAAGTAAATCTAGAAAAATCATCAACAATCACAAATCCATATATCTTACCTCCTAAACTTATAGTGTTAACTGGTCCCAAAAAATTTATATGAATAATCTTCAATGATTTGTTAGTTCTAAGATCTTTAATGGAATAAAAGGAGAACTTCACTTGTTATCCTAATTGGCATGCATCACACAGGTGATCCTTTATAAAGTCTAGTTTAGGTATTCCTCTAACCAGTTCTTTTCGAATAATTTTTTTAAGATTTCTCATACTAACGTGACAAAGTCTCCTATACTATAACCATTATTCAAAAGAAATTGTTTTTTTGACAAAAAGCATTAGAAGAATTAATATAATTCAAATCTAGCATGTACACATTATTTACCTTAGTTACATACAGTACATCATTTCCTTTTTAGCTTAATATACTTCTAGTGAAAAAATAATTAATACTATAACCCTTATCACACAGCTGACAAACACTCAACAAATTATATTTTAAGCCTTCTACAAGTAAAACATTCTTAATGAAAAAACTGTTCAAGACTCCAATCATATCTATGCCAACCACTTTCCTAATGGTATTATCTCCCAGTGTAACCTTGCCTCCATTTTTGGCTTCTAGAGATATGAATTGTGTAGTGTCTCATATCATATTCTTCAAATATCTACTATCCATGTACCAAATGCTCTCACAAGATCTTATATGAGAGCATTTCTATAAGATAATCAAATGTTAGTCTTAAAAACCCAAACAAGTTTGGGTTCTCCTTTTAGAAAAATTAAATTAGATGCATGTATAAAATGACTTATTTAATGTATTTTAGGTTTCCACACTAAATGAGTTTTACTATGAATAGAAGTGTGTGGGATATGCCCTAATAATCCATAAGAAAAATATTTCACTCCATGAAAAGGATTTTTCAATTTATGTGAGTAAACTTGTCTTTTCTTAGGTTTTAAATTTTTTTTCGTATTATTAGGCTTAAAATATTATTCAGGTGTAGGTGGAATCCTATTTTTCTCAAGTACTTTTAATTGATCTTTAAAAAATGAGTTTGCACTTTCTAACACATCATTGCCAACTTTTAAATAATGCTCTTTATTATCAGATTCATCCATAAAAGTTTCAAAATCCTTTTTAAGTTTAGTGTGAGGTGATTTTAGTAGTTCATGTTATTTGTTCAATTCTTCATATTCATCCAATAGTGTTATCAATTAGTGTGTGATATTTTCTAAGGATTTTATGCTCTTTTTATAATTTAAAAAATCTAAATTTAATTTAGCATGCATCTTTTTAAGTTTTCTATATGTCATATGAATTTTTTCAAAAACATCAAATAACTCATCATATGTTAAGTCACATACCTCTTCTTGATCTAAATGATCAAGCTTGTCAGCCATTAAGCAGAAATTTGTGATTTATTCCTCTACCTCTAATTTTGAAGAGTCTGAAGTTGAGTCTACCCAAAAAGCACTCTATAATATCTTCTTACCTATTTCCACATTTATTTTCTCCTCGACCTTGTCCTTGATAGTATTGGCTTTAAAATTAGGGCATTCAAATTTGATGTGTTCAAGCTTCCTGTATTCATAGCAAATTATATCATTAGAATCCTTAATATTTTTGTGGAACTTACCTTTATTCCTCTGCTGACATCTCATTTGCTTCCTCTTTAAAAAACTCCTAAATTGCCTTGTCATCAAAGCAACATCATCTTCATCCTCAGGCTGAGACTGATCACTTTCTGAGTCATCCACTTTCAATGATATGTTCTTCTCCTTTTGCTTCTCTCTTGCATAAATCTATCTTTGAGTCACTCCTTTCTTGTAAGCAATTAGTGATCTAAGAATATTGTCAATAGAATAAATAGTTAAATCCTTAGACTCTATAATAGTGGTTATTTTAACTTTATAAGTAGTAGGCAAATAATGAAGTACTTTATTCACTTTCTCTGTATTTGTTAATTCTCTATCTAAATCATGCAAGTAAGTGACTATTTGAATGAAATTTATATACATGTCAGTGATCGATTCATTTAGTTTCATGCGAAATAGTTCATAATCATGCAACAAAATATTTAATTTAGATTGTTTCTCTTCATTAGTCCCTTCAAATGTGATACAGAGTCTATCCTAAATTCTTTTTCACTTTTACAGGTAGAAATAAGCATATAGTCTTCAGTTTAAAGTGCATAGAAAAAACTATTCAAATATTTTGCATTTAACTCAGCTAAGTCTCATTCTTCTACATTCCAATCAATAAATGGTGTTTCGGTTCTAATGCCATCTACAAGTCTAGTGGGCCTAGTGTATCCTTCATATACTAAAATCCATATGAATAATTATGCAATTGAAGAGACATTCGTGTTTTCCAAAAATTAAAAAGGATGTTGTCAAATAATGGGGGTCTAATGATTGAGTATCCTTCAATTGTGTTACGGTTTCCAACAGTAGTCAATATCATTTTCAAAAAGTTATCTAAACCTTAGTTTTTAAAAGATGGCTCTAATATTACTTGTAAATTTTGTATAGGTTGTTAGACCTATAGCAATTATCCAAATGCTAACCAAGAGGGGTGGGTGAATTGGTTATTCTAAAAAACCTCTTAGAAATTTATGAAACCTATTTATAATTTTTATATAAAGAAAATTTTCAACAACAAAAATAAAAATTATAGGAAAAAAAATACAAAAATGTAAAAAGAACATAGTAATTTATAGTGGTTTGGACCAACAAGACCAACGTCCACTCTCTGAAGACTCCCTCTTTAGGTATTACACTATTACCAAAGTGACTCTCCTTTTTCCCAAACAACAAGGTAGAGAAGCATTTACGATTATCCTCTCTTTCACTAATCCCCGATGCGGCAGAGTACTATCATCTTTTACACCCTCCAAGTGTCGATAGAGTACCGTCATCCTTTCACACACTTCAAATGTTGATAGAGAACCGTTGTCCTTTCATACCCTCCAAGTGTCAGCATAGAATTAGATCTTTTTCAAAGATCTTCCCTCGAGCATCTTTAAAGAAGTAAGAAATATATTTGCTACAAACACAAAGAGATTCTCACCTTTAAGCAATCTTGTAAACCCTTCACACTCTCAATTTGCAAGAACTCTCTCATAAACACTCTCTCAATTCACTCTCACACTTTTTCTCTCAAGAAAAATAAAGAAGGATTTATCCAAAATAGTTTATAAGGACTTTATATAGGAAAGGCACAAAAAATTATCCAGAGAACTAAAAATTTTAATTTTGACCGTCCATTATTGTACAGTATGATCGACGATCATATGTATGAACAATTCAAAGTTTGCTCGTATGATTCTATACGAAACATTTTTATGCATGCACATCAAACAATAAAAACCATATATTGTCTAGTATGATTAGTTCAATAAATTTTTCTATTCGTATGGACAAAAATGTTTGCATCAATTTTGTACTTTAGACGTCATCTATACAAACTCAAGATCATCCTGAATGAATAGTTCAAAAAAATTACCTTTCTGTGTGGATGGAAAAGTTCACATAAATTTTATACTGTAGACGTCGTCTGTACGAATTCAAGATCATCCCGGACAATCAATTCAAAAAAAGTTACCTGTTTGTATGGACAAAAATGTTTGCATCAATTTCGTATTCTAGACATCATATATATGAAGGCAACTTCATATAATACAAATAGTACTTAAAATTTTTTCCATCCATGATTTGACTAACCACTTGCTGGAGGAACTACCTGGAAAAATCATCATGTATGATCCAAAATTATACAGTATGATTAGTATAAAAAAAAGTTTTAACACTCTCCTAGTGACCCAATTATAATCACACTCACTCAGACTCAAGAAAAAAGTAAAAAGAACGGACTCCAAATACATTAAATCCTAATCTAATCTATCTTGAAGTTTCAAAAGTCTGGAGTATGATTTTCTTGATATGTTAGTACGCATAAATAACAAAAGCAATATATACAGTAATAAAAAATACACATAATACGAAAACATAAATATGAAAATTAAGTTGCAATAGATCTCTCACACTTGACTCTCATAATATATTCCAAACACTCAAACTCAATGGCCACTCTCAAGAGAAATTCACAAGAATGGTTTTTAGTGATCATTTTTTAGGACTCCTTATATAGAAAAGACATGAAAAACCATACAAAAATTGAAAATTGTAAGAACATTATCCTATGATCGTACTGTACGATCACATATAGTCCTGTACTATCCCTCCATACGAATGTATAACATCTCATATGAATAGTTCAAATTTGTCTGTACGAACTGGTTTGAACTCAATTTCATCATCAATACAAAATCAATATCGTCCCATACGTATAGTTCAAAAATCTATGTACGATCCTATACAAACTTGATTTAATACTCTATCAATCATCTATATGAACTAACATCGTAATATACGAATAGTTCAAAAACTAAATAAGTTCATCTGGTACGATTATGTATGACCCTTTTTCATACTCTGTGAGTCGTTTGTACAAACTATACATCATACAGTACTTGTTTAAATAAATCTAAATTTTTGACTCACTTCCCCAGTGTGTGTGTGCACGGTTACCCTATTACAATCACACTCTCTCAGACAAAAGAAAAATAGAAAAATTATAGACTTTATTATAAGAAATCCTAATCTAATTTTTATTGAAGTCTTCGGCAGTTTGGTGTATGATTTCCCTGAAATGATAGTATATACACATAAAACAAGTATAGAATGAAAAATACTATGAGACATAAAGATGCGAGCCATAATTTTTGCTATCATCAAAAATATAAATTCCTGAGCTCGAGACATAATAGTTGATTGCCTTAATTCTAAAAATTTGGTTTCTTCTAATATATCTTTGTTTGAGTCAGTGAATGTTAATTTGATCAAAGATATTACGGTTGAGGATTGTTGTGTTGATTTGGCTCCTAGAGTGGAGGAGGTTGATGGTGCTGGTCATTTGGATCATGGTGCTCTAGTCAGACATCACACTATTGGGGGGAGTGTTATTTTTTATTCATTGGTTGATATTCCTATCGAGCAAAATTTGCATAATATTCTTAAGTCACAAATTTTGTTAAGATTATGGGAGTCATGTTTGAGGCAAATTGATTGGTTGGATGATTCTCAGAACTCTAAGTGAGGATGACTTGGGGGTGACATTGGGTCCATATAGAATTTATATGGTGCAGAGGTTTTTTTGAAACCCACTTTTGTGGTGGAAAATGGCATCGATACAAATTTAGGAGATAAGAATTTTCTTTCTCCTTTTGTTTTCATTTATAGGGCTGGAAAATTTTTATTTCAGTTGTGTTGCCCTTGGTTGTTTTTGGGTTGGGATGTTTTGGTGCGGCTCATTTTGGCTTGGTTTTGGTGAGCTATGGCTTGGTTGCTTTGGTTATTTATATCTGCTATATTGTATTTTTTTAATTGGCTTTAGACTATGATGGGGTAGTATCCCTACATGCCCCATGGATGGCCATGGCTTGGTTTGCAACCTCGATGGTCCTTTTCCATATAAGAATTTTGGGACTGTTACTTTGGTGAACATGATGTGTTTGGAATCTATGTAATTGCCTTCGTTTCATCCTTGGATGACCCAAGCCTGGCAACCAGGTAGCAGTCTGAGTATAGTTGCTTTGGGATTTTTCTTTTTCATTATATTATTCAAGTTGTTTGGCTGGACTTTAACTATTATGTCCTCTCATTATATTTATCTTATATGTGATCTCTTTTTTGGTCTTGTGTTGTAATGCCTCTTTTATCTAATGAAATCTTCTTTTAAAAAAATAGAAATTCCTAAAATCTAACCAATATCCTCATAATTAGAACACCTTTAAGAGAAATATCTCTTAGATTGATTAACAATTAACCCAAATGACTTAGAAAAGTAATCCAAATTATATTTTAACTTTTCAATATTAGAAATAAAAGCATTCCCAAAAATAAGAACATCATCCTCATATAATAAATAGGAGATAAAATGTAATAGTGCTGGAGATATTAATATAAGATTAATTTTTAATTCTCCTAATTATTCTTTATCTCTTTATTGGGATCCTTGGTTTGGAGGAAGAGCTCTTCAAGAGCTAATGGATTCCTCTCTTGCAAATTTGATGAATAAGAGTACTGTTGGTGACTGGATTATAGATGATTACTGAATTTTTCTTATAATATTTCTTCTAATATCACTACGTCTGCTTCTATTATTTTTATAATTAATTAGTGACTTTCTAACATTTCATGGGCTGGTATGCAATATCCTTATTTTAAGATTTTTCATAGAGCTTTCTATGATAATTTTACCATAGTGGGATGCTTCTCTTATATTTATTATAAAAGGTATACAATGAGATATTCTTGCTTTGCTTGGATGCTTATTTTAAAATATTTGAAAATTTCTAATTTACTTACTAAAAAGAATTTGAATTTTCCTTTAACTTGTATCCTTTGTTCTAAGGCTGAAGAAAGTCACAATCATATGTTCTTTAAATATGACTTTTCTTTTTAGCGTTATTTCTAAAGTTAATCCTGGATTGAGTTATTTTATGCTTAGGCCTACTTTAATTCTAGTCCTTGATTTTATTT
This sequence comes from Dendrobium nobile, assembly GCA_022539455.1. NCBI lineage: Eukaryota > Viridiplantae > Streptophyta > Magnoliopsida > Asparagales > Orchidaceae > Dendrobium > Dendrobium nobile. The sequence goes on from CM039721.1 coordinate 46,632,238, forward strand.
AGGCCTTTAATTGGGATTTGGATTCAAAATACTAGTTCTTCGTTATTTTTTGTTGTTCTATTTATTTTATTTGGAAAGAAAGAAATTGCAAAAAAATTGATAATATCTTCAGTTATTTTAACACTATTTTCAATAATATTAGGTTTGTTACTCGGGCTAAGATTTCTAATTGGGTTTCTTTTCATAAAATCAAGCATTTAGTCTATTAAGTTGTGGGGGTCCTTCTGATTTTGTTTCTTTGTTTTCTACTCCTTGGCTATTGATTTCGGCAACCAGACTATTGTATGGATGGTTGGGATTTTTAGGTAAAGGTTATTTTTAGATGTTTTTTGCTATTGTTGTTCTTTGTATGTTCCTTCTCACTTTTGTTGCAGGTTATGTTGTTGTTTCTTATGGTTGAGTTCTTGTATATTTGGGGCTGTTTATTTTTTCTATTGGTTTATTTGGACTTTGGTCTAAGGATCCTTCTTTTTTCTTCATTTGGAAGGTTTGCTTGGCAACCAGGTTATTACCTGGGAAGGGCGAATATAACTTTTTTGGGTTAATTATTTTGTTAGTACTAGTTGATCAGGTTAAAATTTTGAATAGGTTGTTAAACTTATTAAATTTATCCCAAGGCTAACCAAGAGGGGGGTGCATTGGTAGTTTAAAAATTCTCTTGATAAATTAGAAAACTAATTTTAGACTTATTAATCATAATGATAAATTTCCTCAAAAATATTTTTCAACCATAAAATTAATACTTGCAGAAAATAAAAATGCAATAAAAAAGTAAAAAAAGAAGAACACAGAATTTTATAGTGGTTCAGTCTAATTAGACATATGTCCACTTCATGAAGACTCCCTCTTTAGGTATTGCATTATACCAAAGTGGCTCTCTTTTTACTCCCACAGCAAGGCAGAGAAGCCCATACAATAACCACTCTTCCACTAACCCCAGTGCGGCAGAGTACCATCATCCTTTCTCATAGTTCTGGTGATGATAGAGAACCGACATCCTTTCACACCCTCGTAGTGTCAACAGAGTACCGGTGTCCTTTCATACCCTCCTGGTGTCAACAGAGTACTAACATCCTTTCATACCCTCCTGGTGTTGGAAGAGTACCGGATCTCCTTTGAAAATCTTCTTTCAAGAGTCTTCAAGAAAGTAGGGAAGAACTTTGAAGAACAAGCAAGAGATCCTCACCATTGGGCAAACTTGTGAATCCCCTCACAAATCCCTCTTAAGAGATCTCTCACTCTTTAATCCCAAGACGCTCTCCCAAACACTCTCCAAGTGCACTCCCAAAAGAAATTTGCAATAGGAGTTGTGTCACACAATTTTTATGACTCTTAAATATGAAAGATAGGAAAAATTATCCAAAAATCTAAAAATTTTAATTTGACCATCTTAGATCATATAGTACGATCGTACTTTATGCATACAAATCGTTTGAAAAATCTTTGTGCAATCATGTATGAACTAATTTCATACTCTATCAATCGTATATATGATCTGACATCGTACTGTATGAACAGTTCAAAAAAATGAATGGATTTATCTTGTATGATACTTTATAAACTCATTTTGTACTTTAGTCATCATCTATATGAATTCCACATGATACAGCATCAACTTTTTGAATCAAATCATGCTTCATATGGTACGAACATGGACGAGCCCATTTCATACTATGGACAACATCTCTGAATCAAAATAATTTTGTATAATCCAAACAGTTTAAAAAGCTTAATTGTTTGTAAAGACAAACTGGTACGCACCCATTTCATACTATAGACTTCATATGTACAAAAATAATTTTATACAGTACGATTAGTTTAGAAAATGGTTCATTCATTTGGGACGAACTGGTATATATCCAGTTCATACTCTTGACATCATGTGTATGAATCTAACATCGTATAGTATGAATAGTTCAATCGAAAAAATTCTAAAGCATGATTCAATTAACTTCTTTCTAAAGGAGCACACTGAACAAATTGTCCAGTACAATTCAATAATCATTTAGTACAATCAATTTAAAAAATACAAGTTTTAACTAGTTGCCCCAATGTGTATGTGCATAGTTACCCAATTACAATCACTCCCTCTCAAGAAAAAATAGAAAAAGTTTGGACTTCAGTTATAATAAATCCTAATCTAATCTGTCAGGAAGTCTTCAGTAGTTTGGAGTATTATTTTCTTGAAATGTTAGTACACAAACAAAACTTTCTAATATATGTTAGGAGAAACAATAATCAGCACAATAAGATTTTGGTATCATAAAAAACTCACATGATATAAAAACATAGTTTTGAAAACTATGTTACAATAATCTCCACCTTTTTTTATTATGACAAAACAATTATTTAAGTTAACATTTAAAGAAAATTTTCTTTTTAGCTCCTCCTAAATGAATGACCAATTTAAAATAAGGGATTCCAATGAAGAAAAAAAAAACACAACAACTAAATAAAAGTCCCAAAAACTTAAAACAAAAATAATCATACACACATAAAAACATAAACATCACACTAACACAATCATATATAATCATACACACACATCACTCACATCACATCACACATCACAAAAATCATAACAAACATCAAACAAACAATACATTAAATCAAACAATATTATGACTCACCCTTTTGACAACAACAATAAGGGAAGAATATCTTGAAATGGTAAATTTCTATTGATAAATCATAATAGTTGATGAAGATGAAGACTTTAAAGTATTTGCAAATATAATATTAACTTTCGAATGCTAAAAAAAGAAACTCAAATTTTAAATCAAAGAACAACTAAGATAAGAAAAGTCAATCATGTTCATTGTTTATTCTAGACAAATCAAATAAAAATAATTATTAAAAATTTGAGAAATAAAGATTAATTATGTTCTAAGTCAATAGTGAAGATGATTGCTGATTATAAGGATTTGTATAAGACATAGAATTATAAATGAAAGAACAGTATGAATTTTGCAATTGGCGACATTGCATATCTTTTCTATTGTTTGTGGCACACATTCTGCAACTTTTTAATTTGGGCTAATTTTGTGTCTCTTTTCACTTTGGCTAATATTGCACATCTTTTCAAGTTTGGAACACTTTGTGCATCCTTTTTTTACTTTTCGAGTCTTTCCAATGTCATTAAATCTTAACACAAAATTCAATAATAAATAAAAATAAACACATTGAAAAAGAAATAAAATAAAAATAATTCATCTATCTTGCAACAACTATAACTATGTAATACTTGTGTATAAGAATATGAAATTGATCTTCTAATCTATATCAAGTCATAATTATAATTTAAATTTTGAGAGATTAAATTTTGTAAGGGAATTAATTTGTAGGGCAAAATAATTCAAAATCTCAATCTAGAGATCAACTATAAAATATTTCTCTCTAAAAACATAAATATTTCAAGAAGTGAAATTTCAATGGACATCAACACAACATTCCATCATTTTATTTATCATCCAAAACACATATAAACACCTTTTTCATTTAAAATTACATCATCCCATATATGCAAGAATAACACATGAAATCATTGAAATATAAGGAAAACATCTCAACAATAAAAAAAATAAAAACTCACCAACAACTATAATATAGAAGTACAACTAATATCCTAAGGGGCCTTGATTTGGAAGTGGTAGAGGATTCAACACCGTAAAATAACTACTGATCGTAGTTATATTAGTGTTGACCGAGTCGAATTGCCCTCAGATTCACCCCATATCTTCATTATACCTCACATCTTACTGGTTAAGATGAGTCTCAATTTGATCAAAACATTGATAAAAGTGAGATTCCAATCTGTCAAAGCATTGGACCACTTCTTGATAGAAGTTCTAGTCATGTCCAGGTGCAAGTACTGGAGTAGGAGCTCCTCCTTCTTCTTCATAATGTTCTCCCTCAGAACTTTGATCCCAAAATAAAAGTGCCCAAAAAGAGGCATCGATAAATAAAATGGGAAGTTCAGTGGGAGGATCAGAATGGATTAGGTTATACTTTTTCTCTAAGATATAGACAACTATATGTCCTAAGGCAACATTTTTCTTCCTCTTATTGTGAGGAAGTCCAATATCAGAAAGTTTATAAATATAATTTATGATAAGTTGGGCTTTATCAAAAGGTTTTTTAGACATTATCAAGGATGTGACAGTGGACAAAAGAGGAGTCAGATTTATACGATCACTAGCTTTGGGAATTATAGAGGTTCTCAAAGCATACTGAATGATCCTGACATTTTTGTTAAGAGTATAGACCCAAGAAAGATGGCTTACTTGTGCTACACCCCTAAGAGTCTGGTTTATTTCTGACTAGTCAAAATATGCTCTAGAGGTTAAAGTGTGCACTCTAACTCCTTGAGTTCTAAGGTAAAGGAAGTTGTTTAGATCTTCCTTAGTGATTTTATATGCTGCTTAAAGACGAAGGAGGAAATCTTAGTGTGATCTTGATTTACCTTCATATTTGTAAGGAATATTTAAAAAGTTTCATGATAGTAGGCATAAATCAGGGTTAAGGATGAAAGAAAATTGGGTTGAGGCAAATAGGGGAATGATAGAAAAGTTTATGTCACCTTGAATGAGGAGTCGGGAAGGGGTTATTTTGGTAGCAAAATACCTATCAAAAGCTTCCTCATTCTCTTTGGAAAGGAAGTTGTCATCCCTACTAGATCGGGAGGATGAGCCCTTAGAAGTTCGTCGTCCTTTGCTATTGCTGGCCATTACTAAGATTTGGACTTGAGAAGGTTTATACATAAAAGAGAATGTGAAGAAAATTTTATCCAAGACCATTCTATTTAAAGAAAAAAATGACCTATCGTATAGTAAAAAATTTGGATCGTACGTATGATTCTAAAAATGTACGGGATGAAAAACATTTCGTACATATGAATAAAAATGACCAAAATTGAAATGACTTCTAAAAAAATGCCATTTTTGATGCATCATTTTGTATAGGCTTTTTGACCAAATGATTATATAGACGAGCATCTATTCGTATGGGATGATTATAAAATTAAAGATTATTTTATGATAGTTGGGTTTGTTTGCGTGAGAAATTGACAATAGGATCATACAGAAAAAAGTGATTTTGTACGTACAATTTGACAAAATCAATTGAACATTTAAAAAACCATCCTCAACCGTACAGATGAAAAGGACTAAATCGTATAGATGATGATGACATCATACCGTACAATTTGCTTTGAAAAAAATTCAGACATGCATGCTCAACACAAAAAAACATCATGTATATGCTACAAAATTTGTAGAGTACAAAATTTTTTATATATAATGAAAAGAACACTTAATACAAGACATGATAAATAGAAAACCTTTTCAAAACCAATCACCTTAAATCTAATGACATGCAAAAAGTAAAAAACAAAAACACAAAATAAAAAACTAACAAAAGAAAAATAAACAAAATAAAAACACACAAATATACAAACTCTAATAAATAACATATTAAAATAAACAAACACACCAGTACATTACAAATCAAATTATGTAGATATTCAACTTAAGCATTAAGTTCAATCACACCTAATCTGGTTCTTAAAGTGCTAAATATGTTAAAAGCTAATGATTTTATGAAAATATCTGCAAATTGATTCTCAGTAGCAACATAATGCAATTCAATTTCTCCTTTAGATGTATCATCTCTAATGAAGTGATGTCTTATACCAATATGTTTGGTTATAGATTGTTGAATAGGATTTTTTGAAATGTATATGACACTTATGTTATCATAGAAAATTGGAATGGTGCCAATTAAAATCCCTAAGTCAAATAATTATTACTTTAATAAAAGAAGTTATGCCTTACAACTACCTAAGGCAATGTATTCTGCTTCAACAATAGAAATTATTAATGAATCTTATTTTTTTCTAGACCAAGAAATTAAAGAGTTTCCTATGAATTGACAAGTTTCAGAAGTACTTTTCTGATCAACCTTACATTCTATAAAATCTGAATCAAAATATTTAATAATTTCAAAAGGAGAGCTAAACTGAGGATATCAAATCCCTAAATTTTAAGTTCCCAAAAGATATCTCAGAATTCTTTTAACTAATGTCAAATGTGATTTATTTTGATCAAATTGAAATCTAGCATACAAATAAATACTAAATATAATATTTGGTCTGCTTGCAGTCAAGTAAGGAAATGATCTAATTATTCCTCTAAATTTATTTTAATCAACAGATTTTCTCTTATAGTCCTTATCTAATTGCACTAAGTAACTTATTGGTGTAGTCACTGGTTTTGCATTATCCATTCCATATTTATTAAGGATGACCTTAATAATTTTTGACTAACTAAGAAAAGTTCCTTCGTTATTTTGCTTTATGTTAAAACCAAGAAAATAACTCAAATCTCCCATCAAACTGATCTCAAATTCACTACTCATTATTTTTAAAAAATAATTACGAAGATTTTTATTTATAGACCCAAATAAAATATCATTAATATATATTTGAATAATGAGTATGTCATCTCCTATCCTTTTTAAAAAGTGAGTGGTGTCTACACTACTTTTCACTATTGATCTTTAAAATAAGAGCGTGCTTAACCTCTCATTCCAAGCCCTAGGTGCCTGTTTTAATCCATACAATGTCATTTTCAATTTAAACACATGATTAGGGAATTTATAATTTTTAAAACCTAGAGGTTACTCAACATAAATATCTTTTTGTATCACCCCATTGACGAAGGCACTCTTTACATCCATTTAATATAATTTAAAATCTTTAAAATAGGTAAAGGTTAGCAAAACTCTTAACCCTTCAAGTTTGGCTACAAGGGCAAAAGTTTCTTCTAAATCAATTCCTTCTATTTGATTATACCCCTTGAAATGAAAGGAGGACTTCACCTATTTTTTTATTTTACATGCATCACAAAGGTGGTCCTCAGTGAAGTCTAGTTTAGGTATACCTCTAACCAACTCTTTTTGGGTAAGTTTCCTTAGATTTTTCATGTTTGCGTGAAAAAATCAACTATGTCATAACCATAAGTCATCAGTAATTAATTTGAGACAAAAAGTATTAGAAGATTTAACAAAATTCAAATTAAGCATGCATATATTATTTACCCTATTTTCATGTAATAGATCAATTCCATTTTATCTTATTATGTAACTTATGGGAAAAAAATTACACTATAACCTTTATTGAGTTTGTTGCAATTTAGTTTTTTTATTATTAATATTCTTGCAACATGTATGTTTTTAATGATTCCAAATATTATTATTTTAATTACTATTTCTCCTAACATATATTGGATTTATTATTTTTGTTGTTTGTGTATACTAACATTTCAAGGAAATCATATTCCAGACTGTTGATGACTTCAAGGGAGAATAGATTATGGTTTATTATAAATGGAGTCTATAATTTTCACTTTTATTGAGTCTGAGTGTTTGAATGTAATTGAGTAACCGTATACACACATACAAACAGAATGTTTAAAATCTATACAATTTTAAAACTAATCATATTGTATGATTTTCATTCGTACGAGATAATTTGGTTAGTTTATTTCATCCAGCGAGCAGTTAATAAAAAATGACTGAAATTTTTTTTCTAAGTATTGTTCATCCGGGACTATATGGCCTTCATATAGATGATATATAGAGTACAAAAATATGGGGAACATTTTCGTCCAGACAAATATATAAAATTTTTGAACTGTTCTTCTAGGATGAATTGAATTTCATACAGACGATGTTCATAGTACAAAATTATTGAGAACATTTTTGTCCAGACAAATAAGAATTTTTTTATAATTATTCATACTGTACGATATACATATAATACAAAAAGATAGGCTTGTATGAAAACATTTTATATAGGATTGTACCAGTCAATTTTGAACTATTCGTCTGAGATGAATATTGATCGTATTGTATGATTGAGTACACTCAAAATTAAAAATTTTTAGTTTTTTTAACGATTTTTCATGTCTTTTATATAAATAGTCCTTAAAAACTGACTGAAAAAAGGTTGTTCTTTGTGAGTTCTTTAAGAGCAAGTGAAAGAGTATTTTTGGGAGAGTATTTGAGAGAGAGTTCTTGTAAGTGAAGTGTGAAGGGATCACAAGATTACTCAAAGGTAAGAATCTCTTTTATTTTCTATTACCACTCTTTCTTTCTTCTTTCTAGTTGCTCAAGAGAAGATCTTTGAAGAAGATCTAGTACTTTGCCAACATTTGGAGGGTGTGAACAGACGATGGTACTTTGCCGATACTTGGAGGGTGTGAAAGGATTACGATACTCTATCGATACTTAGAGGGTGTGAAAGGATGACGGTACTCTGCCGACACTTGAAGGGTATGAAAGGAAGATGGTACTCTGCCGCACCGGGGATAGGTGGAAGAGAGAGAAATTGTGAAGGCTTCTCCGCCTTGCTGTAGAGGCAAAAGGAGAGTCACTTTTGATAATAGTGCAATATCTAACGAGGAAGTCTTTAGGGAGTGGACATAGGTCTTGTTAAACCGAACCACTATAATTTTTTGTGTTCATTTTTGTTTTTTAGCATTTCACTATTTGTGGTTGAAAAATTATTTTTGCAAAAAAAAAATCATTTTTTCCTTAATTACCAAGAGAATAATTTTTAAAATACTAATTCACCCCCCTCTTGGTTAGCCTTGGGACATTTGCATATGTTTAACAATATTTCCTAACTTTATAACATTTATCACATAGCTGGCTAATATTTAATAAGTTATACTTTAAGCCTTTTATCAATAAGATATTTTCTTATTGCCAATCATGCATGTACCTACCACTTTTCTTGTGATATTGTCTCATAGTGTAACCTTACCTCCATTCTTAGCTTCCAATGATAGGAATTGTGTTGTGTCTCAAGTCATACTTCGAACATCTGCTATATATGTACAAAATGCTCTCATGAGGTCATGTATGAGACTGCTTTTATAATATGATCAAATATTAGACTTGAAAACCCAAATAAGTTTGGGGTTCATCTTTTGGCACTAATAATCTGGATGCATGTTTGATATATTCTGAATTATACATCTTAGGTCTCCACATTAAATATGATTTACTATCAATAATGCAAGTGTGAGAAATATGACCAATCATTCTACAAGAAAAATTTAACTCTAAGAAAAGGACTTTTTAATCTATCTGAGTTATACTGTCTTTTCCTAGGTTTTGAAATTTTAGACTTCTGATCAGGATTAAAAAAATTCTTTATATGTAAGAGGTATCCTATTTTCCTTAAGAGCTTTCAATTCTACTTTAAAATATGAGTTAGTACTTTTTAGAATAGCATTATCAACTTCCAAATAGTGTTCTCTATGATCAGATTCATCCTTAAATATTTTAAAATCATTTTCAAATTCAGTATGTGATGATTTCAATAATTCATACTTTTTGTTCAAATCATCAGACTCATCTAATAGTTTTATGTGGTTGATGTTAATCAATGCGTGATCGTTCCTAAGGATTTCATGCTTTTTTATAAATTTAAAAATTCTAATTTCAACTTAGCTTGTAGCTTTTTGAGTTTCCTATATATAGTATGAATTTTCTCAGAAACTTTAAATAAGTTATCGTAGGTTAAATCACATATTTCCTCTTGATTTGATTGATCAAGCTTGTCGGCCATTAAACACAAGTTTGTGACTTCATCCTCTGCTTCTATTTTTGAGGAATCTAAAGTTGAGTCCGCTTACAATGCTCTCTACAATCTCTTCTTGCCCTTACTAACATTAATTTTCTTTAAACCTTCTCCTTGCTAGGATTAACTTTGAGATTCAGGCAATCAGATTTGATATGTCAAGGCTTCCTGCATTCATAGCAAATTATGTCACTAGAAGCTTTAGAATTTTTGTGGAACTTATCTTTATTCCACTGCTGATGTCTCCTTTGCTTACTTTTAAGGAAACTTCTGAATTACCTTATCATTAAGACAATATCATCTTCATCCTCAAGCTGAGACTGATCACTTTCTGAGTCATCCACTTTCAATGCAATGTTTTTCTCCTTCCTCTTATCACCTGTATCAATCTATTTTTGAGTCACTCTTTTCATTATAAGCAATTAGTGATTCAAATAGATTATCAATTGAATAAATAATTAAATCTTTTGACTCAATTATTGCAGTTATCTTTGCATTTTATGTAGTAGACAAATAATGAAGAATTTTATTGACTTTCTCAAAGTTCGTTAGTTCCCTATCTAATGCATGCAATGAAATGACTATTTGTATAAAATGAGTATACATGTTAGTGATTGATTCATTTAGTTTAATGCAAAAAGTTCAAAATCGTGTAATAGAATATTCAATCTGGACTATTTCACATTATTAGTTTCTTTATATATGATACAAAGTATATCCCAAATTTCTTTTCCTATTCTACAAGTTGAGACACACATATAATATTCAGACTTATGTGCACAAAAAAGCTATTTAAATACTTAACATTTAACTGAGCTAATTCTTTTTCTTTTACTGTCCAATCAATAAATGTTGTTTAAGTTACAATGCCATCTATAAGTCTAGTTGGTCTTGTGTAACCTTCTTGTATTATAATCCATATGTGATAGTCAAGCGATTGAAGAAAAGTAGACATACGAGTTTTTCAAAAGTCAAAATGGATGTTATCAAATAGTGGTGGTTTAGTAATCAAATATCCTTCGAGTGTGTTACGGTTTCCAAAAGTAGCCATGATTGTTTTCAAAAAGTTGTCAAAATCATAATTAAAAAAAAAAGGCTCTAATACCACTTAAAAGTTTTAATAGGTTGTTAGACCTATTAAATTTGTCCCAAGGCTAACCGAGGGGGTGGGGGGTGGGGGTTGAATTGATAATATAAAAATTCTCTTGGTAAATTAAAAAACAAATTTCAGATTTTTTAATCACAATGATAAATTTTCTCAAAAATATTTTTCAACCACAAAATTAAAACTGTTTGAATCAAATCATGTTTTTGTATGGTTTGAACATGGACAAGCCTATTTTGTACTCTGAACGTTTTCTATACGAAAATATAATACGAACAATTCAAAAAAATTTACCTGTTCGTATGGACGAATTGGTACGCACCCATTTCGTACTCTGGACGTCATTTATACGAAAATATATTTCATACAATATGATCAGTTAAGAAAATGGAGAGTTTGTTTGGGACGACCTGGCACGTATTCATTTCGCACTCCAGACATTTTCTATACAAATCTAACTTAGTACAGTACAAACAGTTCAATCAAAAAAATTCTAAGGCATGATTCAATTAAGTTCTTTTTGGAGGAACACTCTAGACGAATCATCTAGTATGATTCAATAATCGTACAATATGATCAGTTTAAAAAATACAATTTTTGACTCACTCCCACAGTGTGTTTGCATGATTACCCAATTACAATCACTAAGAAAAATAGAAAAATTATAGATTTCAATTATAATAAATCCTAATTTAATCTGACTTGAAGTCTTCAGTAGTCTGGAGTATGATTTTCTTGAAACGTTAATACACATAAACACCACAAACAAAATTTTTCAACATATGTTAGGAGAAACAATGATCAACACATTAAAGTTTTGGTATTATCAAAAACTCACATAATATAAAAATAAAGTTTTAAAAACTAAGTTGCAACACATGTTTTGCTGAAGGTTTCCCATCACGAGTCCTGTTGGTGAGGGTTGCTGGATTGTTTCTTCTTTTGGTTTTTATTTTTTTTATTTTTTTCCTTACATATCCTTTGTGTTTAGATTCAGGTTTATGTTGGAACAGTTGAAAGAATGATTATGGGTTTTAGAGCTTCTAGGTGGAGTTTTTGCTGTTCGTTTGGTTCAGTTGAAGTTTTAGGCTATGAGCGGAGCAGTAGGAAGGTTGTTTCAAGTTCTTTAACGATCGGATGGCTTTAGAAGCTGTTTTATGCTGGTTGATCAAATTTTGCAGAAGGTCTCCCATCCAAAGTCTTGCTATGACATCCTTTTTAATGCTTATTATTTTTCTTTTTTCTTTTTTTGTTTTTTTAGTTCTTTCATTGTTTTACGAAATTATTGTAATCTTCTCCCTTTCATTTGGAATGAAATTGAACATCATTGCCCCCCCCCCCCCCCCCACCCCCCCTCAAAAAAAAAAAAAAAAAACGTTTTTCTTTAGTTGTAACTGACCTACATTCTTGTTACCCCAAATATTATAAATGAAATTTGGGCTATATTTCCCAAAAGAATGAACAATCGATAACCTTTATCTAAATGCGGGTACATACACATATTCTAATACATATGCAGTTAAAAATTTGGATATAAGAACGAGACAGAGGGCTTCAAGTATCGGCCCTAATAATCACCGTGCTGTGTGCGTCTGAAGCAAGAAGCAGCAGGGGAGGCAGCGCGAACTGAAGCAGATCAACAAACTAGAGAGTAAAAATGGCGGGTGGCATGGGAGTGAACAAGAACAAGTTCATAGAGGACTGGAATCACGCTAGGGAGAACCTAGAGCTAACCTTCCGTTGGACTCGACGCAACCTAGCGATCGCTGGATTCTTTGGCGTGGCCGTTCCCATTCTCGTTTACAAGGGCATCGTGAATGAATTTGTAAGATCTATTGGAATTCTTTGTTCTGATGTATTTCCATACGATGTTCTGAAAACCCTAATCTCGAATTGGTTCTTTCTGGTCTTTGACAGCACATGCAGGATGAGGACTGGGGAAGACCGCCGAGGAAATTCCTGTGAGGGGATTTCATCGGATGTGGCTTTTCAGTTGTTTCTTTTGGAATAATGGTAATTTTGACTTGGCAGAATTTGGTCGTTTAATGGCATGATAAGAAAGATATTGAAGCTTGTTTGGCTATTGGTAACTTCTTTTACATTGAATTGTTGTTTTTGATAAGGAACCTGTGAATGAGGCCTTTGTAACTGATGATAAAGCCATGCTACTTTAAATCTCATATGCGTATTGTGTCAGTCTTTATAGTTTTATTTGGGTAAAATTTTTGACATCTTATGCAGATTGCCAAAAACTACACCAACTTAATTACTAGGTGACAAATTATAACATAACATAAAATTACCAATGAGAGGATAAATTGTATGCGTTTATATGGCTAAGCTGAGGACTTAAATTTCTGTATGCAAATGCAATGATGGACAGAATCAACAGGGGCTGTAGTTAAAATTATGACAACATCTTGGTGAATAAATTGTTATCTACCCATCATATTATTTTATTTTCTATCCCTTAATTAGCAAGGATTCATGAACTAGTTATGCAAACATGCTCCATCTAAATAAATGTTTATATCCTCTTCTGTTACATGTCAGTAAGCTGAAATGGAGTGATCTGAGTGCCATTTTCCTAGTGTTATGTTTAGATTTTCAAATTTTCAGGGTCAGGTATGGGACCTTTTCCATATGTCCTGAATGCAAGGTCCTCTCTACTAGTAGTATATAGGTGATATGCTAAGGCTTTAAACATGATAAGCAAGGATGACCATTTCTATTCTTTTGAAAACTTTTGTAACCCTTCAAGCTTGTTATGTTTTTATGGTTTTGTGTATAATGAAACTTGCTAGAAATATTTAAAGAAGTAAAAGCAAAAAACAAATCATTTGGTACATGTAGTTTATGCTTCTTAAATTTGCATTTAATTGGTTTCTATGGTATCCTATTTGTTAACTAGATTTCTCTATTAAAGTAAGGTGTTAGAAATTTGAAAAACATTAAATACATATCAAACCAATTTGTGATTTAAATTTCTTATGGCGTTTTCTACCTTTTTTTTAGCAAGTAAAAAATTATATGCTTTTTAGGTACATCAATAGTGAAAATACTCTATTAAAACACGATTCTGTTGAAGAATGACTGTCACTGTGTTTTTTCTGTTTAGAGTTTTCAAAATGCTTGAATAACATGTATAAGAATTGCAGGTAAACGTTTCCACTTCTGAGCAGATTAGAATTCAAATGTCCAATTGCCTTGAAATTGTATTGTCTGTTATGTCCATTTATCCAATTTGCATTGATAAAGCCAAAGATAATTTGTTGTTTTCTTATTGCGCCTTAAAGGACTTTAGTCAAGAGAGGTACATGTTGCCTCTATGACAAGATCTTTTTTTTGTGGTTGATTATGATTAAAACACCATTTCGGGCTCATAGGTTTGAACACTTAGATTGGATTTCAAATATAGTGTTGGTTTGTTAGTAAAACAAGAAGTGGAGAATGTGTGTGGATTTCAATAAATTGAACTTGGCTTGCCTCAAAGTGATTTATCTTTTATCACGAATATGTGCGCTAGTTGATTTTTTTCCGACTATTTAGCAATGAGTTTCCTTGATTCCCTTATTTGTGGGCATCATCAATGAAAATGCATCCCATAGATTGCAAGAAGATTGCTTTCTCAAATGGTGACAAATTGTATTGCCATACTATCATTCCATCCGAGTTGAAATTTTTTGGAGCGACTTACCAATAGAATGGATTTATATTTATAGAAATGTTGAAATTTGTGTTGAAGATATACTCATTAAAAGTAAAACACCAGCCCAATACATGTCTATTTTACAAGAAACATTCAATACTTTGAAAAAAACAAAGAATCTAAATCCTGTAAAGTTTATCATTTTAGTTGGTTATGGAGAATAATTTGGGTTTCTGACTCTTGAGGGTACCTAGATAAATTCAGACAAAGTCAAGGAAATTCTGGAGATCTCGCATCCAAGGATGGACAAGGAACTTCAACGACTAATGATGTGAGTTATAGGCCTTAGACATTTTATTTCAATGCTGGGAAATAAATATTTGTCTTTCTTTAAAATTATTAAAAGTGCTAAACATCTTAGTGGATTATGAAATGTTATCAAGCATTCACCCAACTTAAAATGCTTCTTTTTTTGCTACTACTATTTCAAATTCATCACTCAAGGACAACTTCTTGTTATATCTTATGGTTGGCGAAGAAGATTTTAGTTTAATTTTGATAAGAGAAGATGGTAAAAAGCAATGGCCGATTCGGTATGTAAATAAAATCCTTTGAACTTAATTGTGGTGATGAGTCATTATGGCCCGAGTAGTCCACCCTTCCAAGCATATATAACATATAATTCCTTAAATGTTCTATTATAACCTTGTTGGGTCTTGAAATATTCGTGACTGTAGAGAAATATAAAGTTTAACATCTTAGCCTTTTACGAAGATCCAATACACAATCAAATAAAAGAGAGAAGTGTAGCATTCATAAGAGACACCAGAGTTTTTATGTGGAAACCCTTGAAAAGGAGGAAAAATCATGAGGCTTCGCCCTGTTTGAATGAATCCACTAGTGTTTGTAGTTGATTACAAATTGGGCTCTTTTTTGGAGGGAAGGCCTTTGCTTAATGTAACAAATATAAATCATATAGATATATTACATGATGGGAGTTGGAAGTATTATTGTTGACAAGTTCACTTGGTCGGTAGGACCATAGTCAACAAGCAATGTAGGTCTTAAGGATTATATTCGGCAGGCGACAAAGGTCGAAAAGATCGTAGTCGGCGGTAGTCGAAACAACCATAGTCGACGGGCAATGTAAGTTGGAGCGACCATAGTTAGGTGATGGCGATTGGAAGGACCGTAGTCGGGTCACGACGGTTAGGGAGACTGTCATCTGGAGATGTTGGTCAGAGGGATCATAGTTGGTGTGCAATGGAGGTCGGAAAGACAGTAGTCAGCTAGAGACGTCTGTTGGAAGCACCGTAGTCGGGCAACGATGGTTGAAAGGATTGTAGTTGGAAAGTGACGGTGTTTGGAGTGGACCGTATTAAGCGAGCGACGATGTTCATAGTGGTCCGTAAATGATCGATGGTTGGGCAGGAGCTTGGTAACAATTGGTGGGCAGGCGTATGTTCGACGACAATTGGTGGTCGGGTGGAAGTTCGGCGAAAGTCCGACGACGGCCGGTGGGCGGGCGCAAATTCATCGTCAATTGGTGGTTGGGCGGAAGTCCGATGGCAATCGGTGGCCGGGCGGAAGTCCGATGGCAATCGGTGGCCGGGCGTAAGTTCGATGAAAGTCCGACGACGATCGGTGGCCGGGTGTAAATCCAATGTCAATTGGTGGCCGGCGGAAGTCTAGTGACAATTGTTGGCTAGGCGGAAGTCCGGCGACAGTTGGTGTCCGGGTGGAGGTGGAAGTTTGACGAAAGTTCGGCAAGGGTCAGTGGTCGAGCGGTGATCAAGGAGTCTGGTGGAAAGAGAATTATCTAATTTCTCTTCCTTTCCTTTCATCTTTTCCTTCCTTGCTCGATTCCCCCTCAATAAAGAATGAGGGGTCCTTTTATAATTTTCTGAGAGTGACATGGTTAGTAAATAGGGAGAAGATCAACGGCATGGTGGGACTGATTTGAATAGATGAACAATATTGATTCCCTTGATCATGGACAGTTTATCGAATATTTAAGTGCCTTAATGGTGTTATAATTCGGCAATCTTGGGCTTGTTGGATTTGTCGATTCGATAATAAGCATGTCAACTTGTATGCTAAGCACCATAATGAAAGCCCCATGTTTTGGTCGATTTTTTGGCGAGCTTCAGCTTTCCTAATGCCAAAAGGAAATTACAACAATGGACTATTTACTTCAAACACTCTATTAATGATATCTCAAGAAATCAAGGATGTGGAATTGGGATAGTGTTGAAAATTACCGGTGGCGTCATGCTTTATGATGCAGTAAATATTTTCTTCATGTTATTAACAACTTAGATGATCATGAAACCCTGCTGTTGGACTACATTTTGCCCTAAAAGTCGGAGCAAAGCACCTCGGCTTCTTTTCCAACTCCCAATTTCCAACTTGTTGTGAACTAATTTAATATGGAATATGATGCATGAGAAGAGATGATATTGTGATATCTTGTCCAAGTAAAAAATGAAATTGACAAATACTTAGAATTTAACAAATGTCTATTGAAAAAAATCACCTCGTTGACTTGCTATCAAAATGTGGCAATTTTGAGAATAGAACAGCTTTGAAGTTCACTTGTTCGAGTGTTGAAGAAGTTGAAGCCATGTAAGTTGAGGTTGCCTCAAATTACGTTGATTGATTTATTGAATACTTATCTTTAGGAAAAATTCTACGCATAGTCAAAGATCAAAGGATGTTTAAAATTATTGTATTCAATACCTATTCTTGTGAAGTTATCTATGGACTAATGGTTAGAGGAGAATATAGTTTCTCCAACTTCATGATTTTGAGCCACATACTTTGCCATTTATTACTCACCCATTCCCCATAAAAACTTGAACTTGTTTGTGAGTTGTATAGAAAAATAGCCACTTCACCCGATTTCCAATGTGTTTGAGAAGGTTGTCGACATTGTAGAGGTTCATTCAGTCAAATGTGCAAGTCATTTTGGAGGAAAGACACTTGGCTCTAAAATCCTACATCAAGATTATTTGCCAACTCCAATGAAAGATGTTGAGGAGTTTTCTAAATGATCTATTATTTGCCAACTCCAATGAAAGATGTTGAGGAGTTTTCTAAATGATCTATTCAATATAATATATTCGCTTCTCTGCAACTTCTTCCTTCTTATAAGTTGTAGCTGATATTAAACTTATTGCCATTTTTTGTATGGGTAATGAAGAAAATTTATTTTATGATTGATATTTTTACAAAATAAATTGAAGGTATGGGCATATGCTACTATTTTTGTTATACGAAAATTTATATCAACTAATATCATTTGTTGATATGGCTCATAACTTGTGAGCATAACTAATAATAGTCAACAATTTTCTAGCAAAAAAAAATTTTTTTTAATCAAATTCAGGGAATTCATATCAAATTAGCTTCAATTTACCATCCAAAGATGACTAGGCAAAAGTTGAAGTTGCAAAAAAAATGATCCTCATTCTTCTTTGTAAAAAGTTTTATGGAGCCAAAGGCAAATTGGTTGAGACATTACCCTTGGTACTTTTTGTTTTGCATACCATATTATCTTCTACTCTTGATTAAATACCCTTTGTTTTGATCTCAACATAAAAAATTGAAGGAGAATTTAACGATTAGATGTATTTGAATGGTGAAGCTCAAACTTATTTGGATTTATTGGGAGAATGATAAATTCATGCCCCCTTTTCAAGAAGTTAAAAGACAAGCAGCGAAGTATTATGAACATAATGTTTAAGAAAAGGCATTTCCTCATTGAGATTTGTTCCTTCAGAAAATAGATACAAAAGGTTCATAGTCGTTTTTCAGCAAACTTGGTTCTATATGGAAAGGATTGTATATCACTAGAGACCTAGTAAATCCTGGTGCTTGCTGACTAAAAACTTACACCGGAAAAGACATACCAAGAACATGGAGTGACGAGGGATTGAAGATTTTATCATTAAAAGAGAACTATCCCTTTGAAAATTCTTGTAATATATAAATTTCAATTAAGAATAAAAGAGTTCCTTTTATTTTTTGTCATTTCTGAAACAAAATATATTGAAAATTGTGTGAATTTTTGAATTAGAAATTATGATTTTAAATGAAAGAACTAGGGGATCTCGCCCTGCAAAGAACTCAGGTAACTCATTCAATTGGAATGTAATAAGCTATTAAAAATGTTCAATCTTGAAGTCATCAATCAATTATTCTGTTTGAATCCGAACAAATCTCAAGGTTGGAAGCTTGGCATATTGATAAAGTAGATTGTTAGACCGGTCCAGCCGGTCCACACGGGACCGTGTGCACTGGCTCAAGTGAAACATGCGGAAGAGTTCCGCCTCTTCTTATACGAGCAACCGAGCCACCAAATCCAACGAAGCGATTTAGGAAGGATTTTTGGGGAGTTAGGAGGGAAATTTGAATGTAGGGATTATTTAGAGATTTCCATTTGGATTGTATGCATTAAATAGTTTATTTTCCTAGGGTTAGGGCATCTTAAATTTGGCTGAAATTTAACATCTCTTAGTTTCTTTAGAATCTAGCGGCGTCTACAGATTTGGGAGAGAAAGATCCTCCTCTCGAATAGATGATCAATTGTTTCTTGGTGTTTTCCGTCTCCCGTTCATCAAATAATACAAATTTTTACTATTTCGTTGTTTTGTGTGGATTTTTGTGGAGACTTCTCTCGCTATTTTCCGAAGATTGATAGGAATTACTTGAGATCTACAAGTGTTTCCTCTCATATTGATATCAGAGCACGTTGATCTAAGGGGAACTAATGCCTGGAAGGAAAGTGAAAGTTTTGGAGGGAGAACTTGAGCAACTCATAGCAGATTTTGAGGAGAAGATTGTTGATTTTCAAAATTAGATCTCATCTGTCAATGAAATGATGGAGTGAAAGTTCGTCGTGATGGAAGACATGTTGAATAAATTGCTTAGAGCCAAACCCAAACCGGCGACATCGGAAGCAAAGGAAACTACAGGAGGCCATGGAAGAGGTGGGAACCCTAACATGTTTAGGGTAAGGGAAAATCCATAATTGGAGATCCTGGAGGGAGAAGAGGGAATGCCTCCTCTAGATCCACTTTTTAGGGATGAGATGAGTATTGGCTACGCAAGAATGGGTGTTGAATTTGTAAGGAGAGGGGATGATTTCAATCGCCAGGGTGCTAATTTTGAAAGAAGAATAGGGGATTTTGAGGAAGGATTTGGGTATGAGCGAAGGTGACCCGAAGGTGAGAAAGCTGAAGATGCCCATCTTTGAGGGTGACGACTCACATGGGTTGATCTACAAGGTAGAAAGAAATTTAATGGTCAATGGATTGACGGAGGAGGAAAGGCTGACGACAGTGAGCCTATGTTTGGAAGGGAAGGCTTTGTCTTTAGTACCAGTGGAGGGACATGCTACAACCCATATGAAGTTGGAGAGAGTTTATGGATTGTTTTATAGAACTTTTCCGAATTGGCAGGGTAGGAAACTTCTATGAGCAGTTCTTCGCCTTAACACAAGATGGTTCAATGATGGAGTAACGGAAGAGATTCGTGTACCTTGCTAGCCGATTGGACCACCTTCCTGAGTCGGTGCTAGAGGGAAATTTCATGAAGGGATTGACACCAACGATCCGGGCAGTTGTTAGAGTAATGAGGCCTCGTGATTTGGGAGAGGCGATGGAGCTAGCTCAACTGGTGGAGGATCAGAGGCACCTGGAGAGAGAATGGAGGCAACAGCTCAGGAGCTTCGAATAGAAGGACCACCACCTTTATGACACCCAAGGAGTATACAACAGGTACTTTTTGGGAGACTTCAAAGGAGAAGACTGTAGCAGTAAAACACGCAAACAACTTCAAGAAGCTCACAAAAATATAATTATAAGAGAAAAGGATGAAGGGGCTCTGTTTCAGATGTGACGAGAGGTATACGCCGGGGCATAGGTGTAAGGACTAGACTCTTCAGATTCTAACCGTTTGTGATGAAGAGGGAATGGAGGAGGGTGTCGTTTTTCCACCTTGAGGACAAGGTGGGTCTTTCGAAGAGGACTATTGTTAGAACGGTCCAGCTGGTCCAAGTGGGACTGGCTCAAGCGGAACAGTTCCGCCTCTTCCTGTATGAACGACCGAGCCGCCAAAGCCAATGGAGCGATTTAGAAAGTATTTTTGGGAGAGCTAGGAGGGAAATTTGAATGTAGGGATTGTTTAGAGATTCCCTTTTGGATTGTGTGCATTAAATTGTTTATTTTCTAGGGTTAGGGCATCTTGAATTTGGCTGAAATTTAAGATCTCTTAGTTTCTTTGAGCTATAGCGCCGTCTAGAGATTTGGGAGAGAAAGATCCTCCCCTCGAATGGAGGATCAATTTTATGTTGGTATTTTCCGTTTCTCTTTCATCAAATAATACACTATCTACTATTTTGTGTGGATTTTTTTGGAGAATTCTCGCTGTTTTTCTGAAGATTGATAGGAAATACTTGAGATCTACAATTGTTTCCTATCATAGATCAAATTATAAAAAAACATATTTCTTAATATGCATACTCAACCTGTAAGTTCTAGGACCAACTTAAGCAAGGGACCAAAGCGGTCTCTACTATACAAAGCTATGATGCTACTCTTTATTGTAGAGCTACAATCCCCAAGTAGATGGACAATTTACACCAACAAAATTGCTCTAACCTTTAACTTAAAACATTAGTTTCATCTAAGGAGAAAATTAAGCTTGATAAACTTGAGTATATCGTATCAAATACTTGGATTTTATTTGTAATTTAGTACTTGAAGTTTTCAATTTAAAAGTTTGCCACAATTTTTTTATCTTAAAGTTCTCTAAGCTTCATCATTGTTGATTTGCTATACCAACAATTATGTCAAATCCTTAGTTTCTAAGGAGTCAAAGTTAAGCCATAGAACTTACGCTTCCCCCTTGAATTGGATCTTCTTTAAGAGAGAAGTCCATTTTATTGGCGAGTATTATAGATAGTTAACCCCAGGAAGATAAAAGTTTGGTAAAATGTGAGACTCATGAAATGCGTTGATTTATTCGATAACGACACATAATGGATAAAAGACCAATTAAGACTTGAAGACAATATTCAAGTATCTATAATTATTATTTAGCTCATTATAGAGTTATTATTTAGCTCATCTTATTCTAAATTATTTTTTGGCTCATTCTATTCAACATTATTACTTGTTTTAGTCTACCAACATGAGTACTTGAAAAGAATAAGTTACTCAAGTACATAACATTTGACATATTCAAATTCTAAATGTAGACGACATTCGAGCATTCATGCGACACATTAAAAAGTGAAATTGTAAGAATCTATTCATGTATATCAATTATTATTTAAAATACATGATGCTTACTCTTGTAGGACTTCATATAGAGAATACTGAGTATATTTTAAATATAAAAAGTAGATAGCAATTTCATCATTTACTTGTTGAGCATTGCTACCTTGTCATTTAAAAAATTACTAGTGTCATTTAATTTTTGCTCTCAGATGTCATATTCACAAAACGTTTTAAAAAATTTGATGCCTTCCTCATATCTATGTAAAATGCGGGTTGCATATTCTTCATTTCAGATAAAGTCATTTAAAATATCGATCTTTGGTCTTGCTTGAGGCTCGCCCTTCCTGATTATCAGATTTGTATCTTGAACTTTGACAATTTATTTCTTTAAAGCTCTGTTCTCCTTTCAACTAGTTTTCGATTTCTCCCTATTCAACAAACATCACAAGGGAAGCATCCTCGGCTAGATCTTAATGTAGGGCCTAGGAGATCCTCTCAGCTTTTATTCACCCAACATTCTTGTCCTAAACCTTGGACAAACTCTTATTCTTTAAAGTTTTAATTTTATTTACTATTTTGCGAAGCTTGTAAAATGTCGTCTTGTGACTTCTAACAATCAATAAATCCATTTGCCTACTTGCTGCATGAGCAAGCATTGTCATCATGTGAAGCTCGTTGGTATCAACATGGGTGAGTTGTTCAAGCTGTGAATCTGAAAAAATTGCAGGTTTGAGATCAGACGCAGTCATCAATTTGGTTCTTGGCCAAATAGGATTTTATTTGGTTCTTCAATCTTAGGAGTGCTTGGCTAACAGTTTCTTCCTCATTAATTTTCTTCAACAATATTATGCAATGTAGTAGGTACAACCGTAGTTGCTGGAATTACCAAATCCGAAAGAACATGTTCACTTAGTGAAAGCAATCTTTGGTATACTTTTTTCTTTTGATTTTTTCTTCAACGAGGGTTCCATATTAGAAGAAACTTCACCGCCTCATCTTGAAAGATTCCAATTTAGAAGAAGAAATGCATGAACATTAGGCCCCTCAGGAACTACATTAGTCTATTGAGAATGTTCATAGGAATTACCCCACCTATAAAAAATGAAGGGATTTGTAATAACCCAAAATTTGTTAAATTATCATCTAAGTTTTCCAGATATGTAATCCAAGTCTTAATTATTCATATTCCTGAATTGTTGGTATTTTTCCAAGGGGTGAAAGCTTGATGGAACTATTGTTTTCATTATACATATTGTTTTTCCTCGAGTTAATTACACATGCCAAAATATTTGATGATCGGCTAATTTTAAGCCAATATGAATGAGCAGGGTATGCTGGTCTGCCATTGTTGCCGACTCTATGAGAATCCTAAAAGGGAAAAGGATATTCTTGCTGTTAGTAGATTGGTATATATATGTAGGGTTTGATACTTTCTTCAATGTAGAAAATCATGATTGAAAGATAGTTGGACTATTAAATGGTAAATTGGGATGTCACTCTTTTTGTTTTACTTAGTTACATGGTTGAAAGATAGTTGGACTATTAAACGATAAATTAAAATTTTTGTAGTAAAACTTTATTTTAATAAACAATAAAAAAGTCGTCCCACGAAACCTAATTCTAATTAGAAATTCTGTAGTTAGTTTGATATTCCGAGAACTTTAGGTGTTCGAGAGAATACAAATTATTCAGCAAATATTGCGGGACAGTTTTGTTTGAATGAATTTCTTTCTGGTCAATGGGAAGAATCCCAATACTTGCATGTAAATTATTTCCTTAAGAAGTGGAATTATAGCTCTCTATTGTTGCAGAAAATTATTTCTGTGAGTTTGAGATTGACGCATTAGCATTGCAGATGTTGATATTACGTCATACTAATTGAAACACCGAATACTATGAATTTTAAGGGCCTTTGTATGCAGTGTTGGTGTTCCTTGTACCTTTATTATTTTCCAACCTCCTTTTTGGGTTGTTGTGCATCTCATTGTAATAGTTGATTGCATTATCAAACTTCAGGTATCATCAATATCCTCTGGATTCACTTAGCGCTAAATTAGACTATTGAAAAGTTATAGCTGTAAGAAGGTAGCAAATTTTATAAAAATTGTAATACGAAATGATGTGAATAAAGCTAAACCTTTTGTTTGCATAAAACGTAAGGCAGATTTTGTGAGAAATATGACTTGCTATTGTAATTACATTCTTTGATATGATTAGAAGTTGGATGATAGGCAAACTGAATAATTTTGTTAGTTTTCTGTGTTCTTTCATTGTTCTTCATATACAGCATTCATGCGGAGAATTCTTATGGTTAGCGGAACGCCCAATTGAGATTCTGGTTGCTGATGATTTTCTTCTGAGTTGAAAATGCAATGCTTTTTTTTCATGTCTATACTACAGGAGGTTATTTGTGGCAATACTTGTGTTTTGCGTATGATTGTATTATACTCTTAGCGGTTTTTTTTTTTTTGAAATATTTTAGGAGAGAAAATTATTGGATTCAAACACATCTTTGAATGTTGTCAGAATTGTCTTAGTTTTACATCACGCAAATACTTCAAATAAATGGTTTTATCTTCATAGAAATAATGGGAATACAATCATCGTTTTTTAAAATGATTTTGTAGTAACAATCAATTTGACCATTTAATATTTTTATACTGCAGGCCTTGACAGAAAATTTTAGAAATGCTTATGAGTGAAAACTCTATGTTATAGGGAGTGAACTACCCAGTCAAACAAAAGTTGAAACAAGCAAGGTTTTCACTAAAATTATCGATGTGATGCAGCTCTAGAGGCGGGGCGGATTTAAGGAGGGCTCTGAGGGGGCACGAACTCTCTTTAAAACTTATGTTGTGTTTTTTTTTTTTTGGGAATTTTGTGGGCAAAGCTTAATTTCATTAACTAAAGAAATTAATTACAAGAAAATGTAGCAGAGTGAAATGAAAAGATTACAACTTCATAAGACCAATAAAATGCTGAGGAAAAAAAACCTTAAGAACAAACAAGAGAGAAATAGCTAGAGCTTGGTATGTGTAAAATACATCCAAAATCATAAAAAATCTTGAGGAAAGAAACCTCTTTGCTTGCCAGAGCGACCATCCAGGAAATAAATTGCAATAGGTCCTATGTTGTCAGCATGATCATCTAGAAAGGCCAACCAAGGATGTCTAAAGTCCATTCATCAACAATAACAACTACATCTAGACTTTGTCCCACTATGTGGGGTTGCCTAAATGAATTCTTTTTCTCCATTGTCATGTTAAAAGTCAAATTCTCGTTTAAATATAAAAAAGAAATACCATTTCTAATATTTTCTAACAAACTCTTTTTAGGTCTACATCTATCTTTCCTAACATAAGTCAAATCTAATACCTCTACTCTCTTAACCGGGTTATCGGAAGGCCGCCATTTTATGTGACCAAAGCATCTAAGGTGACTTTCTCTAATCTTATCTTCCAGTGGCGCTATTCCAACATTTTCATGTATATGCTCATTTCATGTCCTATCTCTAAGGATAAAGCCACTCATCCACCTTAGCATCCTCATCTCTGCAACACTACACTTAGTATTATGCTTCTCTTTTAATGACCAACATTTAGCACCTTAAAGCATTGCAGATCTCACCACCATCTTATAAAATTTTCCCGTAAGTTTGAGGGGGGGTTTTCTATCACACAACAAGCTCGATGCATTCCTCCACTTCAACCATCCAAATAATATCCCCATATATTTCACCATCACTTTAAATAATAGATCCAAGATACCTAAAATGTGTACTCTTATTTATGACTTGATCGTCCAAAGACACAATCCCCTCACTAGGTCTATTATTACTAAAATTATAATCCATATATTCAGTTTTAGATCTACTCAAGTGAAAACCTTTAGACTCTAAGGTTGACCTCCATAATTCAAGTTTACCTTCAACTTCTTCTATAATCTTATCAACAAGAAGAATATCATCAGCAAAAATCATACACCAAGGTACATCCTCTTGCAAATGTCTAGTGAGAACATCCATGACTAAAGAAAAAAAGATATGGGCTTAAGGTTGATCCTTGATGTAATTTGAAAATACTTGGTCAAACCACCTTATGTTTGAACAAAAGTAAAAGCTCTTGCATACATATCTTTAATGATTTGAATATAAGTGTTATTAACTCATTTCTTTTCAAGAACTCTCCATAGCACTTCTCTTGAAACTTTATCATATGCTTTATAATCACCATTTGCACAAATTCTGGTTTAATTTGTATTACTTACGTTCTAAGATATCTCACATTCTTATTTATAATAATTGTGTAAAGTTATTAAACTTTAATAACATGGTTAAATTGATTTACTAATTTTATCATTTCTACTGCATGCTATTAGGCATTTTTAATTCATAACCAATTTTCTCCCTTTCTAAATGAAGCATAGATTCACTCTACCCTCCATTCAAAGCATGAATAACCTCTCTTCATGTTTGGAAGCAACATTTAAGGAAAAGAATGCCACTCTCCTTTCAAAAGAAGCATGGTCAAACAAGTTTTTAATATTTGCTTATTTTATGTTACCTATTTTTTTTTTTTTTTTAATTAGTTGCACCCATCTCATATAAGATTTTATTTGATGCATTTTTTTTTCCAAACCCTTCTATATTAAGCTATGGCTGGCCTCCTTTAGAATTAGCCAAGATTATTCTAAATATAAGCATGTGTCATGTAAGATGAATTCAATTATGGGATTAATAAAATTATTTGTTGCTTGGTTCAGCTATTTGTGTGAAGGCTAGCTTGATGGTTTTCTTTATACTTTTAATTATTTGAGTCTTCAATCCCTTGTGAAGTTCTTTCATGAGAGTCTCATTTATGTTTCATTCAGGTTCTCTGGTGAGGCTTCAAGAACCATTAGTTATCTTCTATTTGTACTCCTTCATCCCTTTTGCTCTTGGACATCTCTCTTTGCCAAATTTTGGTTGACCACTACATTATAACTCGACCTCCATTAACATCCTCAAAACTCCACATAACAACACTACTGTTAAATACTATAAAACCCGTTACTAATCTCTGTTATATTATGTTAGAACCAAATAAGATCCTTAACATGCTTTCATATACTATTGAAGTATCACTTGTGAATCTCCCGATACATCATCATGAGCATTGGTTAAAAAACCTTAACTTAAAATACATCATTCATTTTTTTAACTATATTCCTATACATTCTTCTTCGTAACAATAGGTCTTCATCTGCTCACGAACCATTATACTTATTTATTCTTTGAATCAACCCATCCCTACACGAAATGGTGCATTTCATTCTTCTTAAAATATAATACTTTTCTCACCACACATATCTCTAATCTTCTATCAAGTTGCTTCATCTTGAGCTCTTCTTTGTGTTCGATATTATTCCCTAAAGCTTTCTTGTTTTATAATGTACCTTAAAATAATCCATTATGTAGTTTGCTTTTGGATTTTTTTTAATTATTCTCAAATTTTTAGAAGAATTCTTTTCATTCTTCGGAATAACTTATATCCGGTCATAACTTATAAATATGATTATTTAAGCTATATTTATGTCTCAACCTCAGAGGAGATTAACTTGAAATAATAAATGTTGCCTTGATAAACATTTATGACGCCGCAAAGCTTCCTTGTTTTATAATATAGCTTGAATAAAATGAATTGGTGGTTTCAACAAAGTTTTATTTTTTATAATGTACTTTGAGATAAGTCAATTAGAGGTTTGCTTTTGGAAGATTTTGTTTGATTGATCCTCAAGTTATCATTTCATCAAGTTTGATTAAATCTTCGAATTAGTCAAACTGTGTTTGGATGAGTGATAAGCAAATGAGAAATTTTATTTTTTGTATTCATATGATGTGGGTTATGCTGCATTGCTTCTATTAATTTTGCTCTTGATGCTCTAATCTTAACCATATATTGGATACAAAGATGTTCAAGAGGAAACATATATTGGTGTCTCATGCGGTATGCTAATTCTACTATTTCGATACTAATGAGCCAAATATAAATGTAGTGGACTCTTATTTTCCTCTATTTATTACCAATTGATATCAATATAAAATAGCTCGAATTGATGCATTAAATTTGGAGTCTTTCTATTTCATAATTTCGAGGAAGAGATGTGATTTTTTGACAGCGAGATACCTCTAAAATTTTAAGGGTAATGGAATTTGAAATGCTACAACAATTCAAAGTCTTCCACCCAATGTCTTCTATCTTCAAGCTCTTGAGCTTAGAAAGGAACGAGGGCAACTCTTTCAACTTAACTTACCACCACTTCAATTATCCAAGAAAACAAACATCCATCTTCAGCATCTACTCCTACCTCAAACAAATACTCTAATGCTTCTAATTTCTCAACATGTAGCACCTCTAGGAAATGAAATACACGGTAGTTATCATTTCCAGGAAATTTATTTTCAATCCATTTTACTTTCTGCATGTCGGAAAATTTTAGAGGCTCTAGGAAGGGGAGTTGCCCAAAATGTGGAAGAGTTTCTCCCTCCCTAAAATATTTCAATACAATTTTCTCTAGATTGGAGATTAGACAAATCGGTCATCTCTCTGTCTCCTTTCTCCCATGGTGGTATGCTCTTATTTTACATACCTATGTTTTTTCTTTGTGATTTTCATTTTGTCATTGGAGTAAATTACTGCATCGCCAGCTCCGAACCTTCTTCTCTTCTCACGGTTAATCTGTCTTCTTTTTCGATTAGCTTTGACTTTGGGCCAAATCGATGGCAACAAACCTTCTGGACGTCTATGCAGAGAAGATAACAACATCAATCTAGTTGAAAATGTTCATCTCCTAATAATATTTCCTTCTTCTCTTGTTGGATAGCTCTTTGCTTTTCCTCCTTTCTATTTCTTCTCCTCTACGGTATTCTTTTCCTCTCTACGGTGTTCTTCTCCTATACTCCATTTCGTTGTTGTCTTTTCCTGTTCTTCATTTCTAAGTTTCTTTTCAAATTATCTTACTTAACTCACTTCACATGTACCAATTCCTCTACCCTTTTGAAAATTTCTTAGTTAAATTATGTATGCATGTGGATTGCTTTTCCTCTACTTCATTTTTTATGGATATCTTTATTGTTTCCAATTGATTGAATAATAATAATGTTAAATATCTCATAAAATGTTTTCTGTTTAGATATGCTTACAATGTTATTTCACCATGTTTTTTTTCCCTTTTTTGCAAATGACTTAAGAATAAGAAGAAAAGAAATGTCGAAAACAAACACTTAAGCAATGCAGATAATATTTTCTTTGTTATTTTTATTAATGGATTAATATTTGTCTTTTTCACTTTATGTACCTAATATTCTATGATGCAACATTCCCTGTCCATCAACTTAAATGCATGGTTTGGGCCTGCTCACTGATCCTTACTATTTCTCGAAATTCCTCTTGCCCAACTCATCATTCATGATAAATTTATTATTATAAACTATTTGTCATTTTCCAAATCATATAATTACTTAATATTGATATATTAAACTTTATTAATTCATTTTAGACGGAATTTTAAAACCTATATATCACAAATATTGCATTCTAAACATAGGCACGAACCGATCATTGTTAAATTTTTAAATGTCTAATATTCTATTGCTTCTTCTGGAGGTTTTCTTAGTTTTCAGTGCTATTCCCCAATGCTTTTTTTATATATAAAATTTACCATGAGATGACTCAATTAGTGGTTTGCATTTGATAGTTATTGTCTGAACTAACCTCAAGCTATCATTTTATCAAATTAGATTAAGACATCAAATTAATCATATAGTTGATAAGATGTTATGGATCTTGCCTCATGTTATGCTATATTGGTTGAAATTTTTATACATATTTCTACACATACATTAAAATCCTCGATTGTTTGATTACTTTATTATAAGTCATCTTCCAATCAATAGATTAAGCCTTCGTTTTGGATTCATTCTTTGACACAATCTTTGATTAAGTTCAATTTTCTTAAAGGGAATATATAAATTTATAAGACAATCTAGGTTATTTGGAGAACAATTATTGAACAATATTTTCTAGGATTCTTTTCAGTACATATGATTCAAATTTATCAAAACAAAATTGACAGAATCCATATAAGCTGTCCAGCATAAGCTCTAACATAACTAATTGCAAAGAGAAAGCAAATATAAGATATAATCCATAGTTGGAGCATCGCAAGGCAGCATGATTGGTCCATCAGACTGTAATCCAAAATCATTTTCAAACATCCTAAATAATTTTCTAACAATTGATTCCCTCGTAAAAGTAAGAGGAATCATAAATCGCTTTACATCAACACAGTAAACAAGGATATGACCTCTATTTGAAATTTCTCAAATATTTGTTGTTGACGGAACACTTCTCCTCCCAAAAGAAGCCACTTTTCTACACTTCTTTGCTATCTCCATGATTCTTTTGGAGCTCAGGATTCCTTCTTGAGAGTTTTAGACTTTGAAAATGTTATTTTAGGTGAATTTGAAAGCAGGGAGTTGGGGTTTGATTTGTATATTGTGGGCTCCAAAAATTTGGCCCCGGCCTCCGCCCGATTGTCGGGGGAGTTTTAATAAAATAAGTTCCAGAGTAAAATTTGGAAGGCAGATGGGTTTGTAGATAAGACACTACCCAGAGATTTCGCCCTCATTTTACGAGGACTTTATGATCTGAGTTCTGGTTTCCTATAGGCACAAGCCCCTATAGTTAATTACCCCTCTTAGTAATGAGAGAGAACTTTCGATTAAGGCTAGTCGTCAATCAGATACGTAGAAATATACGTGATATCTGGCATATTGCAGTAGCATATGTTTAAAAGAATTGAAAAGGGTTTATACTTAAAACTAGAAATTTCATCATCTTGCACTTAAAGCGGATGGCGGGGGAATGGATGATAAACCCGATCAAGTTCTCATGATTCCATCATTCCAGACCGTCGTGGTCCCTGATCTACTTAGTTAGAGGAGGTAGTCGACCCAACCTGGCAGAAGGATCCTTGTCGACAACCATGGGTTGCTTCATCCAAGGGTACCTTATAGACTTGGAGTGAATGCTTGTCTAAGGGGACAAATTTGAATCCACCTTAGCTAACAGAGGGCTTTGTGCTCTATTGATCATATCCTATTGATTTATATCTCAAGGATTTGATGCCACTAAAGAACGTATTGGCTATGGCTATAACCGGTATCTCATGGTGCCATTTGGCGGTAAAATCACTCGGTTCAGACGGACCCGGGTCATAACCGTTTATCCTGTGGTGCCATTTGGCAGCAAAACTACTGGTCAGAGGATATGTACCACATCCTTATTGGTAGAAGACTATTAGAGAATGGATCATAGTGATATTTTCGACTAGGCACTAGCTATATATGAGCTGAAGTAAATTTTAATTTGTCTATCATGTCAAACTATTGCAGAGGGTGGATGGATTTTACTTTAAGTAGCTTTTGATGGTTGATTTCAAATTTAAATATCTTTAGATTTTGGGGTTCCTGGAATTTTAGATTTTTTGGTATTTGGAGTGGCATTTTAAATATTTAGAACGGACCCCTCCGGTTGAGATTGACATTCAGTACGACCATCATCGGTGTGCTTTAAAGTCATTTCCATTTGAAAATATCTCCATTTTGAGGATAAACCTTGTCAACTCTATTGAGCTGTCAAGAGAGGATCGGGTTTTATGGGCTTCATGCATTTGTTAGTGAATTCTCATTATTATAGGACTTGAAGACCTAATATAAATGTAATAAAACAAATATATCAGTCGCCACAACCATATATTTATTTAATTGTTCGAACGATCAACTCCTATTGATCCGTATAAGAGGATTATGTTCGAACTTGAATTCATTTATTGACCCGCGCAGCATCCCTAGACGTCACATGTGTACTCATAACATGCTCGTCAGGGCTCATGCAGGTGTTTGGGGGCATTTTATAATTAAACCCTATCGAACTCCTTTTTACCTATTTAGGAGGATCGGGTTCAAATTTGTTGACCTGCACAGCATCCCTAGACATCTTCAAATTTGTTGACCTGCACAGCATCCCTAGACATCATGTGTATATCCAAAACACGCTTGCCAGGGCTCATGCGGGTTTTGTAATTGTACTTAGCCCTTTTATGTATATATATATAAATTACGGTGCCCGTGCGGGGGTACTTTTGAAATATTTGATGAGTCTTCTACGGCGGCTTGTAGAGGTTCATTTTGTCGTAGACTTTTAAACATTAACTTGTGGATGGTATGGCAGATGCACGACCACAGTTCATCAAGAAACTTGCAAGCCACAATAATCTTATCCAGCTCAATGTTTAGAACCTGGTTGGATTGAGATTCACTCATTCTGTAATAATTTGATCTGACTTTCTCTTCCTAGAACTCGTATAGGAATTAATGGGGGGAATTCCTTGATTATGCCATCATCATCATTTTCTGTTGTTAGCTTAAATAAGGGATCAATTGTTTCAATCTTGGACGAATACTTTGAATGTGTGTAGGACATGTTGTCTTTGCCTGCCTGAGGATCAGTATATTTGACTATTGTTGTATGATTGACTATTGTTGTATGATTTGTGTGTCAGATCCCTTTGCTTGTAGGAAAGAAGCATATCTATTTACCATTGCTTGATTACAGACTATCTATGCATCTTAGCACTTGTTGTAGGCTCCTTGTATCATTCTTTTAAATGGCATGTTAAATGTACAACAGGACTTTTACCACTGCCCGCATATGTCTGCATTTGCCACTGCTCTCATATACTCATATGCGGTGAACTTCTCATAACATTGTGTAGGAACTTTACATTTGCTGCATATTCTTTATTTTTGGCTTGTAGAGGTTCAGTGTATTTGTTGACTGTTGAACAGTGGTTGATCGTAGGAATGCCCTATTCATTGCATATTACACTGAACACATTGGCAAGGGATCTTGCTGTTTATGAGCAGATTGTATTTACAAGTTCTTACTCATCTCTGAGAGTGGCTCTACTTATTAGGAGCTTGTTTCATTGACGCCATTAAGCTCCTCTACATGAACTTGTGGACCCACTGATGTGGACACTTGAGGCATCATGTTACTCATGTGTTGAATGAAAGTTCTTTATGGTAGCAATGAACATATCATCATACTACAGATTCTCTTGTTCATGAGTGAGATGTTAGGGATTTCGCATCCCCTAAGTCCTTGCTTGCTTGCATGAGCTTTGAATGGCTCAAATTTTCTTTATTTGTATTCAAATTGAAATGAGGATTCTTTAATGCTCATTGAAGACTTTAAGCATGAGCATGCGATTGTATTTCTCCATTTGATCTCAATTGAGTAACCATGAATGTCGATTGATACTTGGATGATAATCGTTTGCTATTTAATTGCTTTTTTTTTAATTCTTATTTGCATGTAGTTCGATTAGGTTCAACATTTTGTTCCCTTGCTCTGAGTCCACTTGATTTCAAGTTATAACATGATCTCTTGTAGTTCTCATTTAGGTCCAAGTTGAGTCAAAGCTCTTTTTTCATTTATTTTAAAATGAGTCAAAGCTCAAGTTTGAGTTCAAGTTTGAGTTAAGTTCTTTGTCGTTTTCTTGAGCTCAAACACAATTAAAGTTCAAGTTCCACTGTTCAGTTCATGTTCTAACCCAGATCGTCATTACTTGATCCAATTCTAGGTCTTCTGCAAGTGTTCAAATTTCCTTATTGTTTCATTTGATTCAAGTTTAGATTTATTCATATTTGAGTTCTTATGTCATGTCATCCTTTGAGTCTAAGTCCAAGTTCATTTTTTTAAAGTCATTGTCTTTGGACAAAATTTCAACAGCCTCCCGGCGTCTCCTCGTTTAGGGGAAAAATCAAGAGGCCGACTACCCGCCACGTCAAGAAAGACGTGCACAGTTCGTGTTGTGAAACACCACGACCGTATTTTTTTTTTTTCATCCATCAGGCCAAGAAAGTTGTGCGTGGGTCTTTAACAGCATTTTTTTTGAAAAAGTGGTTCTTTATTGCCCCGCCGTGCTAAGAAAAGCGCACATAAGGTTCGCCCACCTCGTCGTAGGCTTCGCACCGAGTTTCCTCCTGCTACGCTAAGAAAAGCGTGCACAGGGGGTCCCTCGGTTCGCTGCAAACATCAAAAATAGGACTTTTTGAAGGGATTACCTGCCTCGCCACAAACACCACGACGAACTTCCTCCCACCGTTCTAAGAAAAGCGTGCATGGGTGGTTATTCGTTGCATTGCAAGTGCCGAGATGGATATTCCCAAGTTTAGGAGGTTATACCTTCGCGAGGATATGTTGACAGGGTTGGCATGTGGATCGAGACAAAATGTATATATTTTTTAATAATAATAATAATAAGAGTTATGATAACATAGTTAATATTAATGAACTATTATTAATATAAACCCTCTACCTCAATGGCTGTAGGAGAGGGAGGCAGGAGGTCGGAGGGTTGTTCTCTTGAGGAGCTCGGTCGGAGGGAGAAGGTAGAAGCGACGGGGGCTTTGTCAATGGAGTACGAAGAGAAGAGGGATTAGGTTGAGGAGGTCAGTCTTTGGCAGGTGGAAGGATAGGGGTTGGGAGTTTGAAATCGGGAGGCAGAGAGGAAAAAGTCTCGCGATCGTGGAAATAGGGAGCGGAAGAAACGAATGAACTGGACTTCGCTTGTGTTTTACGCGAATGGGGATGGAGCTCGAGGCGTAGAATGGGATTCTGACTTCGGCGCCGTTTGCAGGAGACGGGGCATTGTGGCGGGATCTCTACCAGGGATTCCGGATAGGCTGCCGGATTTGAGCAAGTGAGTAATCATTTGAAACCTTTTTTTTTTCCTTTTTCATTTTTTTTTGTCTCATGTTTCAGAGGTCAACATATATGTAGGGGAATAAGGAATAATATAGATCATTTGTGAATCAAGAAATTTACTCTGTTTGTAATGACAATTAGTTCTATGGAATATTTATATCATTTGATAATGATTTATCATGTAGCATTTTTGGATTCTAATGTGGTAGTACTGTTGCCTTGGTACTTTCATAACATTTTGGCAAATTACATTGAAAATATTCTACATCAACAAAACCAAGAGTTGGCTATCACCTTAGAAGCAATTAGAAACATTAAGGGGATGTTTGGTTGAATCTTAGGTGCAAAATGGTTAATCTTTTTATTGATAGCTTATCATGTTACTGATGTTTTATTTTGGACAGCTTTCTTACTCTTTTTTAGTACAAAAATGTTTTGAAAACAACAAAAAGTCAGTTTCTAAAATTTGTACCACATGAAGCCTTAATCTTTTTGACTTAGTGGAACCGCCCTTCTATGCCCATTAAGAATATGAAACAATAAAATTTTAGAATTCTTTTTTACCTAAATGTAAATGATTTTTTTAATCTACTTAGAGTTACTTTATTTACTACAATTTGTGTACTTATCAATTTATAAAATAATCAAATTAAATCACCCCTATATAATTATGATATTCTCTTCTTATATCGCATTATATCTCCTATCATATAAAATCAAAATTTTTATTTAATTCATAATGACATAAATTTGTTTTATTTCTTACTGATTGCATGAATTGTTGTTGCAGAATGGTTCTGCATGAAACATATATTGGTCTATAATGCAGTATTATAATTCTACTATTTAGTATTTATCGATTGTCCATATAGTTTTTGTGTTATTCATTATTTGGAGTTGATCTTTTGTTAGACATAAAGAGTGGCATTGCTAAAATTTACCTATTTTGGTTATTGAAATAAAGTTAAGAATGTGAATAGAAAGAAATATGAAGCGGGAAGTATTAGGCTGTAAAGCTTGATAAAGGCTGAATTGGTTTTTTTTTTAATAGAAGAGAGATGGCTTTTATCTTTGGGTAAGAGGTCATGATTATGAAATATACTACCATATTTGTGGTATATTTCCTAATAAGCTTATCCATAATTATACTGAGGTAATAAAATTAGTGAATTCATCTGTCCAAATTTATTAAATGATTGTAGTCATTTTATTTCTTACTAATGCATTAATTGTTTATGCGGATTGCTTGCTTCTGTATTTGAACAAGGTGATTGATTATTAATGTCTATGAATTTGTCTTCCACTCAGATAATTTTACTTATTAAAAAAAATCTAATTAGGTGGAATCATATTGCATGAAAAGTAACGAGGTATTTGTTGTGATTTAACAATTGTTTAGAGATTACATAATTTTTTAAATTGTAATATATATATTTTTTCATTTCAATTTACAATTTCAATTATTACTCCACTTATTTTTATGTTAATTAAATTTTAATGTATTTCATTCTCTCTTTTGTGAATGCTTATAAGTATTGCTTATTTAATTTGTTTTTCAAATTATTAATATCATTTAGTATATTAATATTGTTGGAAATTTTTATAGATATATTTGACATGAAGGTCCAAAGGAAAAAAAATATATCGACGGCAACGACATGCTAAAATGTCAATTGAAGAAAAAAAAAGACGCGATAGTAATATTACTAGAAAAAGAAAAAAAAAACAGTTTTCTAATTTAGAAATTGCTTGTTTGCCGTCAATATCAAATTCTTCATGGTTTTTTTTTACCAAACTAAAATTTTAATGTTATTCATATTTTATAATTCTAAATAATTTATATATTTTATCTTTTAATAAACATATATAGAAGAATCAAATATCAACGATATTAATATTGATTACGAATCAAACTTATTAGAAATATATTTTCTCAAACAACAACGTTCATGTTGCTATTATAATGCAAGATTGTTTCAATTTGAACTATCAATATTTTGCTATTGCAATGAAGAAGTTGCGGTTTCTCTGACAAGGTGGAATATTCACGTGCACCATATGCAGATGCATTATACTAGTTTTTCTAAGTTATTTTTGCTGTCAAAACTAATGTTTACGTTCTATTTTTTTTATTATTATTTTGTAGTAAATCACCGAAAGTAATAAGTATTTCAGATTAAATGCAAGTAAGCTCAGCATATAATTGCATGAAACAAAAAGTTACTGAGGGTGGAGGACGGCCTTTTGATGGAATTGGTGATTGGAAATATTTATGAATAATTAATTTAGTATTAAATGTGATATGATGTTTGTGGGCAAAGGCAGTGGGGAATTATAGGGTTAGGTGGAAAGTGGGTTAAAATTGGGAGTCACAACGACATTCAAGAGGAGGTTCTGAAAATATTCCTTATAAAATAAAAGTATTGGTTTTTATTTTTGTAGGAAATAAGTCTATTTTAAAGTAATAACTAAAATAAATAACCAAACAAAAGTGCAAGGAAAAAAATAAAAAGAAAGAACATTTATAATATTTTTATTTGGTTCTACCAAATGCCAAAATCAGCCTACGTCTATGCCCAGCCAACCCTTGGCTAGTATTCTACTAAATAATTTTACTAGATTACAAACCGTTACACTAGTCAAATAATAACTCTCCTTCAACAAATAAGCACAATTTTCAAGATTTGGGAGGTAAGTGGAAAGAAGAACTACATTTCTTAAGTTTGTTTAATTTCATTGTTTTTAATTGGGTTGGTAGAGAGAACAATAAATTGGCAAATTTATGTGCCAATTATGCTATTGCTGGGAATTTCATTTGGAATGAGTTAGATACTAATAAGATTCCTCCTTCATTTTCAAGTTTATTGAAGGAGGAGTCGGAACTATCTTTGTAATAGTTTTACTTGTTTTTCAGTA
This sequence comes from Dendrobium nobile, assembly GCA_022539455.1. Taxonomy (NCBI): domain Eukaryota; kingdom Viridiplantae; phylum Streptophyta; class Magnoliopsida; order Asparagales; family Orchidaceae; genus Dendrobium; species Dendrobium nobile. The sequence continues at coordinate 46,669,649 of CM039721.1, forward strand.
ATGATAGCTTTTTGCTTTCCCTCAAAAAAAAAAAAACAAATAAGCACAATCTAAAAATTTAAAGTACAATAAAAAAGAATAATTATAATAATAATATTTATCTATCAAAATTTTCAAAATGGTTATGCTCACACAATTCAAATTTGCAGACAAATGTGAATTTATACCTAATAATTTCTTTACGATTATTTGCAAAATTTTCTTTGCCTTTTAAAATAAATAATATATGCAATATAAGGATGGTGAAAATTTCAAGATCACTAATGTACTCAAATTACTTTAAACAAAGAAAATATCTAATTTATAATAATTTCATAATGACTGAATACTGAACATAAAAAAAATATTTTTCTACCCAACTAATTACTATGCAAAAGTTGATTTATAAATATATTGTAAATGAGAATAAAATCGTTTTTGTCTCCAACTAACTATGAAAGAAAAGTGCTGATTAAAAAGATGCTTACTCAAAATGAAGAGAAGAACAAGATAAAACTTCAATCAACGTTACCTTTTTTTTTCTTTTTGAGGAAATGCAAATTGCATAAAACAGGAAGAAAAAACTATTACAAGCTAAAAAATAAAAAAATAAAAAACTTCCAGTTCCAAACAAAGGGAAGGAAGCCCTAAAGAAAAGCAAATAAAACATAGAAAAAGTGTATTTACAAAAAAAAAAGACATGATAGAAATAAGATCCACTAATCCTCACTTTGAACCTCTTGGGGTGTTGGGGACACCAAAATTTTAAAATAATAAAAAAAGGTTGGTTAGTATCCCAGAGTTCCCAAGCAAGTAAAAAGTGACAAGTAGATAGAGTCTTAACTTCCATTACTCTAAATTCATAATGCAAAAACACAAAATTGATAAACTGAAAATCAAGAGACCAAACAACCACCTCGTCATTGTAGACACCAACCAACAAACTCATAAACGTAGCCAACCCACTGACAGACAGGAACTCTAAAGTGTCCATTCCGTTCCAGTCTTTAACAATCACACCAAGATCTTTAAAGATCAAAGTAGTAGCATCCATTGGCTTAGTTGGGATATGATCCCACCTAAAGTCTTCACCAATGCATCCAACAACAAACACCTTAGACGATCCAAACAAAGTTGACAAAGCAATAACAACGGCTCCAACATCAAGAGGCCAAGAAACAACCTCTACACTACAAAAACCTTACGAAATGATAATCATCACCACACATCACCCTGGCAATTGAAAAACCAGTAATATTCAATTTTCTTCAAGTCTTCACCAAACAAGACTTGATCTTTATAGAACAAAGAAGTAACATTCTTAAGCCTTGATTGGATAAGCTCCAACTTAAAGCTACCTCCAATACATCTAGGAGTGTCAAAACAAACTTCCATATAAGAACCAAACTACACTATATCAATCACTGCAATAACTTCTGCTTTACCAAACAAATCCTTCCAAATAGCTGCATAACCAGCATCAATCATACAAAAATCCTCACGAAACAAAATTGTTTCCTTAAAAGTAGAAGAAATTTTGAGTCTGTCCACAACCGAAGGCAGCAAACTAACCAACATGACTGCATTATCTCCAAGAATCTTCAAGAATGCATATGAAACCGGTTCTTCTAAATAGAAAGATCCACCTTTACAATCCAAACACCCATACACCAACCATCTTATAAACATAAAACGATCACACACCAAGATCACAATCAAATCAAATCTGGAATCAAGAAAAGCCATAAACTAGAGCAAACTCGAACTCCAATTACCGCACATAATAATGAATTTTAGTCAAGTAGAAAATTTGTTACAAGAATTACTGTAAGTAACGATGAGCCAACAAAAAAACTCCTCCAAAAACACCTTCAGATTTGTAGTCTCACCAAAATCAATTAAGAATCTAATTCCAGTAGAATAAAAACAACTCGCACAATCAAAAGCCAAACCAAGTTGATGGAGATCCGTCGACATGCAAAACTCTGCAAAAATTGACTTTAAAACAGTAGATACACCAAAATCATCGGTCCAAAGGAGAACCTCTATCGTACAAATCTTCACCAAAATCGCATCTCTGCACAAATCACCTTTAGCCAATCGAAAACTTGATCCGCCAAAGTCGCACCAAGAAAATCCGTCGGCCATACCAGGCCGATGGAGAACCATTGAATGCCAAAGATCCGCCAAAATCGCCAAGAACGCCTTCTCTGCCGACTAGAGTTAAAAGTTTATTCTCAAATTGAGTAGTCTCAATCAACTCAAAGATTAACAAGTAAAGATTTAGTGAAGGAAAGCTAAAAGAACAGTAAGTAAAGATTTAGTGAAGGAAAGCAAACTCTGAGAAAGAGGAGAAGCGGAGAAGCAGAGCGGAGAAAGCAGAGAATCGGAGAGCGCGATTTTGGACATTCTTTGGCGATCGGAGGTGCTCTGTCGGCCTGGTATGGCCGACGGAGTCCCTTGGACTCTTCAACAACCAAGTGAACTGCGAGCGGCTCTTTGGCGATTGGAAGTAGAGCAGGAGATTTTGGCAGATCTTTGGCGATTGAAGATGCTTCGTCGGCTCGATATGGCTGATGGAGTTCCATGGTGGGAATCTTCTTCTATGTCAAGATTTCAATTGGCTAAAGGAGGTTTTGGCGTCAATTGGTTTATATATTTTTTAAAGATATTCTTTAAATCAACTTTATCTTTAGAGAGATAATTTTATGCCTTGAAAAGATTTTTTAAAGATAGTGTATTAGGAATTTTCATGAGAGAAGAAAAAAAAAATTAAGAAAGTGTTTCTTAGGGTCTCGCAAGAGAGATGAATTTACTAAGAAAAAGAGAGGTGAGATATATTTCGGCCAAAGGACTCTTGAATGGAATTTGAATTGGTTATTTTAAATTTTGAAAAGCATGCATACTTACCAAATATCATAATTCAGCCATACGTGATTTTGGAATAATTTCTTAATGCAAGTAATGACATAATCTATCATGATGATATAATAAATAAATAGAATTACTTTTAATTAAATCAAATAAATCAAATTAGTCCAAATCTGGGGAACAAGCGTGCAACCAAAGTGTTCAATCCCATGAGCCTTACGTACTATAGGGTTTTATTGAGTTCAAATATTATTAGTTATAATAACTACTAATTAATCATGTTGTGTGTGTAGGAAACTTATTTTTAATCTAACATTTTAGGAAGTACGTACATAGATGGTAGATTTAAGACAAAGAAATTGCTGCGGCTAAAAGAGTTATAAGAAAAAAAAAATCCTTCAGTGCTATGAAGACCAAGAAATAGAGTGTGTGTCAACTTGTAATTGTATTTTTATTTCTCTCGAGTCTTTTGTATGTCAGGCATGAAGTGCTTCAAACAATCAAATACACACATACACACACAAGGGAAATTACAAATTTAAAATGGTGTAAATTAAAGCATTTAATTTTCTTACTTGATCGAACTATACTATTTACTTTGTAATGTATGATTTGAATGGCAAATTTGTAAATTTTGAAAATCAAGTGAGATTAATTAACAGAAAATTAGAATAACAAATTTATATAACAAATCATATAGTACGATGCAGTTCATATTCAATGATATCAAGGGGAACCTTAAAATCAGCTGTTTGTACTTGACGAACCATTTCGTACGGTATAAATCTTAAAATCCTTTATAATGAATTACCTATTTTGGAACCTAAAATCATGGGGACAAATCAAAGTTGATTTCATACTTTATGATCTCAATAATACAATTTGAACAAACAAAGAGCATTTCTAGTCAAAAAACGTCCAAGAAGGTTGAAAAATGCTCTAACCATCCTTATTAAGATTGTACTACGAGATATCAATCATACAATCTGAATAAACAAATCTTGTTCAAATGAACCATATTCAAATAGGACGATCTGACTCCATAAGTTAGCAAGGATATTTAGATTGCATTGTACGATCTTATATTTGACTATATGATCTACCATAAAATTCATTATATCAAAATTTGAAGGGTTTGATTTAGAGCTAAATATAAATAGCCTTTTCTATTATTTTGACAATAGTCTTTGGGCTTCTCAAACTTTTTTGGGGAAGATCAAGTGAGTTGTGAGAGAGCTACCTACTTTATTGTTTGAGTGAGAGGGTTGGAGAGTTAGGATTGATTGTGAGGATCTCTTGAAAGGTTGTTTAACATATTAGGTTCCACAAAGGTTGTTCTTCCTACTTTATGTCATTTTTCCACGATTTTTTATAGAGTTAGGGCTTTCGGGTGCAAGAGCTTGGGAGAGTTTTGGCAGAAGACTCTTGTGCTACTTGGAGGCAAGTGATGAGGCATCTCCATTGTATTGGGTGAAGAAGGAGCGTATTTTCTCAAGAAGAGAAGGGTGTAAGGGTGTTCCTCGGTCCTTATGAAAGAGAAGGGCATCTCTGCCTTAATGGAAGTAAATGGAGTGATTAGTGAAGTGGATGTAGGTCAGGTTCACTAAATGGTCTGAACCATTATAAAAATTTTGGTTCACTTTTTCTTTTTGCATATTTTAGTTTGTTATATTGATCTATTATGATTATATGTGATTTTCAAAATAATAAAATTCACTCATAAATTATTTAATAAGACTTGTCTTGCTCTTCAATTTTTTAAAAATAAAATTTATCTTCATTTCTTTTGATTTTTTTTTAAATAAGCCAATTCATACCCCCCCACCCCACCTTCGTGCCCACTTGTTGTGCCTATTCACTTACACAAAGGCTTCCAAACTTAAGTAAGTGGTTTTGTCGATATTTAGAATTATACTCTTTTTCAAATTTTAAATTCTATAAAATATGGTAACATGAATACAAAAATTTAAATGTATTGAATACACATAATCAAAGAACTAATTGAATGGTGTGGCCGGCCCCAAGCAAAGATCCAAGTAATTAATACATTGAAATTTCTATACTATTTGACTTCTGAATGTAAAATTTAGCCAACATGTGATTTTAAATAATAAAATTCGTAAAAATAATATAGGAGAGAGAAACGAATAATGGTGGTGAGATAAAAAACATAATGTAGTAATTTGAACATAATAATTGCATTATGTGCTAAAAGTTATTATACTATATTTATGCATTGATATGCATGGATAAGAAAAATTAGATATTGTAATTTGTATTAAACAAAGCATGTTAAAAATGCCAATGGATGAATTCTTATTTAATTCAGGTGATCAAATTTATTTATAAATGATAATTGAAAATAATGTGTAAATAATGTTAAATAGTATATGCAAAGTAATTTAGATAAACAGATAACATTCATTTTGTATTTAAATTTTTTCTTTTTATGTAAAATGATACAATTGCCCAACAAAGCCCAACCAATTGCGGATTTGGGCCTCTTGAGCTAACTAATAAAGCTAGGTTTGTCATCTAACCTAAAACACTTAATAGTAGCTTTCAATCATATATTTGTTTTCATCAATATCCAAAGTGATTAGTCATTTGAGGTTAATAATCTCCATCTTTTTGATAAAGGTGCTAAATGACCTTACAACATCTTTCTTTACTTTTATTTAATAATATATTATATGTAGCTCCTCCTAAATCTATGCATGAAAAAAAAATAAAAATAAAAAATTAAATGACCAACATGCTTACTTCTCCCCATTTTGGCAACATTAAAATGATATAAGAGTAAATAAGTAAAACTAATTGTATAAAATTTGAATATTTGGACTGAACATTTGAAGCATTTGTCTCAAAGTATAAAAAAATTCTTTAGATAAATGTTTACTAAAAATATCAACACTTTAAAAACTAGTACTAAAAAATTAAATATTAACATTACTCTCACAAATATTATCTCTAATAAAATTGTGTCTAACTTTTATATGCTTGGTCTGTGAGTGCTAAGTTAAATTATTAGTTAAACTAATATCACTAATATTATCACACTTAATAGAAATATGTTCTAGCCTAACTCTAATGTCTTCTAGCTATTGGGTTATTCAAAGAACTTGAGTAACACTATAATTTGCAACTATGTACTAAACTTTAATAGTGGATAAAGTCACATAATTCTATTTCCTAGAAGGTTAAGATATAAGTGATGATCCTAAAAATTGACATGTGCATGATATTCCTTTTCTATCAATTTTATAACATACATAACAAACAATAGAATTAGAAGTAAAATCACATGATATATAATTTGTAGGATATCAAAAACCTAATCTATATGTGCCTTTCAAATAATGAAATATACACTTGATGTCATTAAATGAGATTCTACAGAATTAGCTTAAAAATAAGTGGTTAAATGAACAGTAAGCATAACATTAATTCTGTTATTAGCATGGCATAAAAGTGAACATAACATAATCTTATAAAGCTTTTGAGCAATATATTTACCAATACATCTAAATAAAATTTTATAGTGGTGCTCATGGGGGTTTTACTTGATTTGAATTTCTTCATATTAAAACTTTTAATAGGTTCTAGCATTGTAAATTTTTTTTTTTTTATCTCTGTTCATATGTATTAAACATTCATTGTTCATGTATCACATGCCTTCACAAATTTTTTCCTTAAAGTCACACCTACAAAAATAAAATTACTTGTAAAAATTTTGAACCCAAATATGTTTGGGTCCATATTTGCCACATCTACATAAGATGTAAAGGATTTATGCTATGTGGTGTGTGTAGTGTTAGCACCTTTTGTTGCCCAAATATACATTGATTTTGTATATGATTGCTATATTGTGCATGACAATCACATGAAATATGACCCTTATTGCCACAAAAATTTTGCCATACATTTGAATTAGAATATGTTTTAAATTTTATGAATGAACATAAGATACATGATCAAAAGATGTCATTTTCCAAGAACTCTATCAAATGATGTATGAGTTTGTGATTTCAAATGTAGAACTAATTTAGCTTTCAATAAGTATTTTCTTTTTCAAAATTTTTAACATGCTTAGATTGATCTAATATATATATATATATATATATATTTACATTTTAGCTCATCACATTCAATTTTTAGAATGAAAAAATACATATTAAAAATTTTGTGCTCTCTTTCCAATGCTTTCTATTTTTTTTTTCAACTTTTTCTATTCACAAACTAGTTCATTGTAAATATCATCTAAATCTTCATAAGATATTTCATCATATCTCAAAAGTGTTAGAAATGAGATCTCCATTTGCCAAAAGATTTAAGTTCGCCTCTTCTTCTAAAGCATCATCACTTGATTCTTTTGATGTTAGATTTGTACATAAATCTTTCTTCTTCTTTTTGAACTACTTTTTCTCCTTCTTGTCATACTTCTTGTCATACTCTTTTTCATCTTCCTTTTTTTTTCTTTTAAAAAATTTTCTTTTTGATATTCGGACACATTTCCCTTATATATCTAGGATCTTGGCAATGGTAACACAAAATACTTTAACCTAAAGAAGAAGTTTTAGTATGAAATTTATGAATATTAGAATTTACATATTTTGATTTTTCCATTTAAAAATATTTCCAAGTCTTCTCTAAAGCATAGTAATTTCATCACCATCAACTTTAATATTTTAAGTGGTATTATCACCATCCTCATCGATATGCATGGCTATAACAAATTAGGTAAATTCAATAAATGGTAAATTAATCTTGCTTCATAATGGGGCTTATATTAGCTTAACACACTTAAATAAAAAGCATGGTCATGATTCCAGGTTGCTCAAAATTGAGCAAGTTCCTTTATCACTATGTAATGTGATGTATTGAATGTAATTGTTTTCTAAATATTAACTACTTTATACTATCCCTTGTAGGTTAAATAAAGTATTTTTATTTTTTTAAATATAAATATAAATCAAATTGAAAGTATAAAATAAATGTTCTATCCTAAGGAATAAAGAAGCAAACAGAGAGAGCTTCCTCTTTAGGAAGGTTCTTTTCATTTAAATACATCACCAGAGGATCAAGATAGACCCAGAGAAGGAGCATTAAAGATTAGGGAACATTTCATTTTTATAAAAGACTTGCATCATTGAAGGAGTAGAGTTTTATGTGTAAATTTAAAAGTATTACCTAGTTCACTATATTAATTTGTAAAGAGTTTGTAAAAAGTTATAATTAAATGGAACTTACCACATGTACTTTTCTCTTTATTTAATCATGGTTTAAATTATTTGATTAATTGGTGTTTGTTGAACTCATTTTTGAATGAGGTCTAAACTCACTACCCTCACCACCTTTATTGCTTAGGTGACCCATCTTTGGAGTAAACCTAACCTAAAGGAATCTTTGAGAGAAATGTAGGGTTTCTAATCTAGAGAAATGTATTTCTCTAGATATCTCTAACATTAGTATTGAAGTTGATTCAACTTATTCTATTCAATGCTTAAATAATATGGATGATTCTGTTTTAAATTCTTATCTTTTTTACTTAGTAAGAGATATTAAGCAGTTAATGATCTTTATTAATGCCTCCTTGTCTCATGTGCATAGGAAGGGGAATGCTTGTGTTGAATGACTTGCTAATTGAGGTTATGATTTGGATTGCTTCACTGATTTTGTTGCTAATAACTTACCTGTCCCTTTAAAAGGGCTTCCAAGATTGGATAAAATTGGTACCCCTTATGTTATAATTTAATGTGTTTGGGTCATTGGACCTTATGTTTTGCCTTGAGGTTACCACTGTTTTGGCCCGCTAGCAGTTTTTGCTGGACTGTTTTCACTGGAGCCATTTTGTTCCTGTTGGTTTCAGTGGCTCTTGGTTCTATTACTTTTGATTCCAGGTGATTGGAAGGATAGTTATTCATATGGCATTTGTTTAGCCTTTTGGTTATGTTCTCTGGTTTCTTTCACTTAGGGTTCCCTGGCTGCTTGGGTGTATTATTATTTTGGCAATTCTCCTATGTGCTGCTTGGTGATAATTTTAAACGTTTGCTTTGTTGGCCTAGATGTGAGTTTGGGAGATTTAATCCAGAGCTCTATTATATTGGGCTTTGCTAAGCGGTGTGGAGATTGTTATTGCTGTATTATTTTCTGTGTGGTTGGGGAGCCTTTTGTTTTATCTTCTTGGTTTTATTTTGATGTTCGCATTGGACTTCATAATTGTTCCTGTCCCAATTTTTTGGTTTCATTTTGTTGGTGTGCTGGAGTTGCTTTGTGTTTGTCTAATTTTTATGCCCGAGTTTTGTTGGGGGTGTGTTGAAGGTCTTTCATGGATCTTATAAGCTGGTGGTTGTTTAATGGAAAGGCTGGGTGTGGCTTAGTGTTTTATTTCTTATGGTTGGGTGTTTTTGGAGGCGTTTGGGTGGTTGTTGTTTGGTTTCTCTCCATTTACTTGCTGGTTGCTACTATGGTGGTCCCCTATTGGTCTAGTTTGTTGTGGGTTTTGACCTTTCATTTGGACTATCAGGTTGGGTATTCCTTGCATACCAACTATGGATTCCTGTCCATTTTTTCTCATGATTGGATATATTGGATCTATTGCTATTCTTTTTGTTTCACTGGTGCTTGGTGTGTATTGGTTTCCTGATGGTAGGGCTATTGGTGGTGGCTGGACTTATCATTACCCTTTATTATATGATTATTTGTGTTTCCTTTATTTTGGAGCTCATCTTGTTTTGCAGAATATTCCTAGTGCATGTACTCATGGTGAGGCCATTTGGGATGGGGAGCTAGAGCTGAATGATGTTTTTTGTTGATTTCCTATTTTTTGGGTGCTCTTTCTTGTGCACTATAGAATGTATATAGGTTTTCTTGTACTTTTGCTTAGTAGGGATCTCGAGCTCTTAGATTTTTTTGGCTTTAATTTTGTTGCTTTTTTGAGCATTAGCGAGCTTGAGGGCCCTTTAAGGACTTTGTAATTTTTTTCTTATATTAACACATGGGCCCCTCTATGGGTTTCCCTTAAAAAAAAGTAGGGTTTCTAATCTAGACTAAACTTATGTTTCTTAGGAATCTCCAAACCATGTTTATGATGTGTTAGAGCCATCCCAAAGACATTCTAAGTTTGAAATTTAGGTTGAAATACAAATTCACTATATTTATAAATCATGTTACTCAAGGTGATATTTTGAAAGGCACATAATTATTCTCTTAATTAAAGTACTATGTTGTAGAGTAAATCTTGTTCTATAAAAGTATGTTTCATGTTAAGTAATAAAGTGATAAGAAAAAGTATCATTTCCACAAGGATGAGAATTACCCTAAAGTCATCCTAGTACTATTTATATAAAATGCTTAGTTTATCTTATCAATAAAAAGAAGCTAGTGAAATAAAAATTAAAATCTATAGATTCAAGAGACAAATTCTATATTTTAAAATAGTTTAAACCTATGATAGTTAAAAATACATGTTTGTAATGGATATAATTTCTTCCTAATATTGTTGCAAGTTAGATTCTATCATGTTCATTGAAGTATTAACTAAGATTCCTCTCAACTATAGTTTTAACATCTCCTTAAGATCCCATAACCCTAACCACCTTATATCTATGCATGGAAAAGTTATGCTTTAAATTCCCTAATTATTCTTTTACTCTATCGTTGAGGTTATAAATCACACTATGTTTTAATATTATGCAAGGTCTCTACAGAAACTAAATTAAGCATGAAAGATCTAAAAATAATATTGAGTAATACATGAAATTATTAATCTAATCTAAAGTAAAACATAATTTCTAAATTGGCATATGCCTTGAGAAATGTTTGTAGTCATATCTAGATTTGAAGTTAAATAAAATAAGCTTCAAAAAGTAAGGATTGAAATAATCCAAAAATCCTTGAAAATATAATAATGGACTCTATTCACTCCAACCTCCTTTCTCTAGATGCATAATGGACTAACATAACATAAACATATGGCTAACTCCCTTCAAAAGTAGCCTATTACACACACACATACTCTCCCTCATACAACTCTTACTAGCCAAGCCCTCTTGCATGAGATATAAGCACATTATTTATAGATTTCTCAAACAATTGAATTGGCACTGTGGTGCTGGATAGGCTGCATTGCGGCGTTGCTAAATTGCCTTGTCAGTTCACCATTCATCCCATCAATTCATTGGTTAAATTGTTTCAAACTATCATTCTCCATGGCACTATAGTGATTTAGTTCTTTGATATTTAGTGCATAGTGCCTTGGTGCTAAATTCTATAATAAAATTCAGTCCTTATATCTCTACAACACCATTCTTCTAGTGGTTAGATGCTGGGGGAAAATGCAGCATTGTGGCACTTTCTTTATGGAGCAATGGTGCTCCTTAAATTTGATTTTTTTTAGCTTATTTCCTATAAAAACCATAGGATTAAAGAACATTTTTAATAAAAATAGATGAAATTTGAACTATAAAATTTCTCTTATCAAATTCCACAAAGTTTAAGATTTTACTTGTCCTTAAAGAATTTATATTGCACTTGAATAAAACATTTCTTGAGCTTAAATATGATGTTCGAAAATTACTTAAAAATTTTATAATATATATATTTGAATAGTACACAAGTTATAATTTTTTTATAATATCCCATTCATTCATTTTTAATTAGTATCCACTCTAAATTAAACTTCTATGTGTGAGTGATAATTTGAACAAACAAATGTAGGGTTAACAATTTTTGGGGTTAATAGAATTTACACATTTAGTTAAATCCTTAATCCATTTATTAGCTTTTGTTAAGTTTATGATTCCAATAATTCCTTTTAGAAGTTTATAAGTAGGGCTTGGTATTGTAGGTACCAATTTTTTATAGTTTAGTATTTAGGTTTTTTCATCTATAATGTTTCTTTTTTGTTTTTTCATTTTCTTTTCAATTGGCTTAGTAACTTATAATAATTTTGCATACCTTTAAATCTCCTCCACCTTTTGTTTAATAAGGGCAAAACATTTTATTTATCAATTTTTACTATTCAATTACTTAGCTATTTTCATCTTTTTGTATTTTTACTTAGCTTTTTTTATTTCTAAATATTTTGTATTAATTTTAACTACCTATCTATTGTGCCCACTTTTTATTCTATTTTAGATTCATTTAAGGTCTCATAATTATATAATTGCTTAATATATGACTTAGAACTAATCTAAATAGTTTACTCACATTAATCCTTAAATAAATTAATCGTTTATAAGTAGTTTGGTGTTGAAGTGATTTTAGGAATTTAATTTATTAGGAATGACTAATTTTAAAAGAGTTGACTTGTTCTTATTTTAATTATTCTATTTAATATATATTTTTAAAATTGTGTACTATTAAATATTAAATTATTTTAATTTTGTAAATTTCTAAATCTCACATTCCAAGCAGCAAAATTATAGATAATTTTAAATAAAGTGTAATAGAGACATGTAACAAAATTTTTTAGACAGGGAATTTTGATTTCATTCATTTATTTCTTCAAACTATGTCTATGTATAGGGAATAAAATAAAAAACTAAGAAATAACATTAAACAAAAAAGATAAATAACTAAAAAATGAAACAAACTAAAAATAAACATTCAGTAGGGAATCCATACTCATTATCTTCCTCCTCTTGTTCTCCTACTACTACTTCTGATACTGATGATGAACCTAGGTAAACATTCCATCTCTTAGCTCTTAAACATGCTAACCATGGTTGCATTATAGTTATCCTGGTATTGACATTGATATTGGTGTTGGAGCATCATATAGTTATACCGTTAATACATTTCCTACTCGAGTCCTATAAGCTATTCCTAAAGCTATCATTAGAAACTTGGATTTGATGGACTTTATCCTGAAGGTCCACCACTTGGACTCTAAATATCATAAGATCTCTACCCTATAATTGGTTGGGTTGTGTCAATTAGCCATATCCAACTCCGTATGTGACTAAGGAGATTGTGAAGGACATGATCTTAAACCTAGTATGGGTAGAAGTAAATAATATCTTCTCCTCCCCTGAGTTTCCTACAACTCTACTAGCTTCACATGTATCACAAATAAGGCAAAGATATCCTAAACACATTTACATTGATGCCATAAACATATATTGAATTGGTTAAAAAATTATCTTCCTAAAGTCTATTGTTAACTCCTCCTGGATATAATAATTTAAGACCACCTTATCATTAGCAACTTCATTAATAATTATGTTAGGCATATGATTCACATACAATAAAATAATGCTAGGCTTTTGACTTCTGAGTAAGGGCAGATGCAAGAAAGTTTATTATTTTATCTTTTCTCCGCTTCCACTTGGCATTAATATTCCTACAGGTTAAAAATATAAGAACATCCTAATTCTACCATTTATAAAGATAATAGAGAAGAAATTTACCATTCTTGAAAATTAAACTTATGTTTTGGTTTCATTATATGTTTAACTTTATGAAAAAGGTGTCAGATAACTTCTTTAAAATTAGATATGTATTAGAAAGATAAACTTGAATCACTTGAACATGCTTGTTAACATCGAAAACATTAAATTCACCTTTAACATAACATAACCTTGGACATAAGTGTTAATCTAAATTATTTAATGAATTGGTAATGTATTATATGGAATATGGTATGCTCATGTCTCGATGCCATCTTATAACTCCACTTTTACTTATACCTCTCTTATTCAGTCCACATGCACATGGCCAAGGGATGAAACATTACTTGATTCCCCTTATAACTCTATTTCCATTTATAACTAGCAGAATCATCTCACACCTACACTAAGTAGATGGAGAAATAGATTTTAAAATTGACTATAAATAGAGACATGTATTGGCCTTTATAACATTTGTTGTAGTGCACTTTCACATCTGTCACATAAGAAATTATACCATATATAAGATATGCATATGTAGAACTTATACACTTAGCATGTATTTAAAATATTTAACATGAATTTTGATAAGAGAAAGATTACTAAGTCTAAATTGTGTATATTATAATATTGGTACTTTTAATCCTTAAATTTTTGTGTAAAAAAAGGGTAAAAATTATATAAATAGAACCAACACCATATCACTGTAGCACCACAGCTTTAGCATCATAATGGTGAGGGTTCAAAAAATTTACTAGAAAGCTTAGAATTGAGGTGCTATCCAGGAAGTGATGTAGCATGAAATTACTCAACGTCGCAAAAGAATATAGTTAAACTAGTACCAATGCGATGAATGGCGAACAGATGCACTGGTCCAACAACATTGTTGTGCCATTAAGCTAGTGTCGGGGTGCCAATTAAACTATTTTGTAATATTATAAATAGTAAAATTAGTGTTCATGTAAAGAGATTCACACTTTGGGGATATGTGTGTGTATATGTGAGTGAGTGTGAGAGACTATTCTGGAGGGGAATTGGCTCTTATGTATTTGTTTAGAGTCTTATATTGGCGTGGATTAAAGTGGATGAGTGCAAAGGAGTATATACACATCCAACCTTGTTTCTATTATTTATATTTTTATTTGTAGTTTTTATTATTATTTTGTTATTGAAATGAAAATGTTTGTGATGTTTAATTTAGCCTCAATGTGTAGCTAATCTCATTATTCAACATCTATAAATTTTTATGAGCCATGAATTACATAGAGTAGTTTTGATTTTTATAAATCACTTCAAGCTATTTTTACCTCTTCAAAGCTTAATTTAGTTTATGTATAGGCCATGCATAATGGATTAAATGAATAATTAGAGGTTTTAAAACATAATCTCGACAAAATATAGAAATATGCTAATTATGGTTATGGAATCTTTAGGAGATAATAGAACTTCAGCTAGGAGTAATCCTTACATTGACCTTATTTTTAGCTAAGGTCATCCAAAGTCTAAATACCTAAACACATCATCCTATCTTGGATATAATGATTAGCCTTGTTGCCTTAGACCCAAACATTGTATCACAAGCTCCCTGAACTAAATTTAAATACCTTAAATTATTTCAAAACCCTAATCTACATTCAACTTGCCTAGCGGACTTAACTTTGCATAACACTGTCTACCTAAATTTAGATCTTGCATGAACATTACCATAGGAGCTTCATATATTAAGCCCATCAACCTTAGCTTGACAAGCTAGTGGTTGACCTAATTCACCTAGTTGATCTATCTTAAACTAGCCCAACTGATCAAAGCCCTATATCAATCTATTATAAATCTCAAATCTTCACCAAGCTCCATTAAACCAAATTAAACATATCACTTCATGATCTGCTCATGTTTGGTCCACCCACCCTATTCAAATGTTGACCTAGTTAACAAACCTAAAATTGGTAAAACCTAGACTTATTTGTATCAAACCATTATATGTAGCCAACTAGAATCCTCTTACTACTCAAGCTCAATCCTTCTGACATCCTAAATACACCCAAGGTATGGGATAGCCAAATTTTAGTGAGTTAACTTGGTCAACTCACATGATTTTTTCAAACCCAAGCGTAAATGGATTCACCCATGTAAACTTCAAATCAATGGCATTAGACCATTTGCACTTGACTCACAAGTCTTTAGAAAATCACAAAGGTCTCCCCTAGCATACTTAGCCATGATTGACTAATAAAAAGCATTAAATAGTTGAATAATATAAAAGTGGATAAACCAGTTTAAATTCACATCCTTAACTAATATTATCTTCAATAACTTGCGTAAATTGACCATAATAAATTATTAGAGGGCTCTTGAACCCAACTCAAACTCTGGTTCAACCTAGACTCGACCTAAGTGGTCCCCTCATTGAAAAGTGACACTAGGACTCTTTCATTCTTTTCATACCACCTCCCTACACCCTAATGACTTCAAAAAGATGACAAGCATCCAGGAAACCACTATAAATAATCCCAACCTTTGGAACGACCACCAAACCATGGAATAGGGTAAACCTAGCAAAGGCTTGAGAAAAAAAATGTATTCCCAACCCAATGCTCCCTAAAGAAAATTATCTTTTTATTCTTGCATCCCAAAACCTCCTCTCTATTTCACCATCCTTTTTTAGTCATTTGGTAGCCCTCGTTGGAGATAAATATGTAGGTTTGAGCATTATTACTTACGAAGCATCCCAAATAGTAATCTTATTGTCCTCCAGCCTTGAATTCTTCAGTAAACTCATTCACTAAGAGCTAAGGATAAAAATGAAATAAAAACTCTATTTGAGATCTAATATATTAAGTTAAAACCTAAACCCTAGTCTTAGCCAATAATATTTTAGAACTATGGCGGGTTTTCCTATTTCTCACTTTTTTTTGCTGATAATTTTATTGTTTTCATAAATGCTTCTTTAAATAGGATTAATAGACTTATGAAGTTTTTTTTCATAATTTTGAAATTGTTAGCGGGCTTTCTCTGAATAAGCATAAGTGTTATTTTATTGCTTCCAACAAAGTGCCTAATGATCATATTTTGGCTATTAAAGGCTTGGCTGGTTTTGTGCAAGGTTAATTGCCTTTTAAATATCATGAGGTTCCTATCTTTAAAGGTAGAAAAAAGTTTTTTCTATTTGATGATTTGATTACTTTTGTGCAGGACAAACTTTTGTTTTGGGATTCTAATTTCTGAGTTTTGGTGGTAGATTAGTTCTTATTAGAAGTGTTCTTTGTTATCTTCAGGTTTATTTTTTCCAAACTCTTTAACCCACCCAGGCGGTTTGTAATAGAATTGATAGACTTTTTAACAATTTTTTTTTGGAATGGTGTTAAAAGCCATATTAAAATTATTTGGACTTCTCAGGACTAGTGTTGTGGTGTTTTGGATGAGGGTGGCTTGGGGTGTAAGAGTTTGCTTGATTTGGCCCACACTTTTTCTTTCAAGTTATGGTACAACTTTTGTGCTAAAGTCAACCTCTAGGCTAAGTTTATGTTTGCTAAGTATTGTATGGGTAGGAACTCGACTATATGTTACTTTAAAAAAGGAGATTCTAAAGTGTGACAGAGACTTTGCAAAGTTAAGAGGATGGTTGAACCTCATCTCTCTTGGGGGCTTGGTGGTGGGAACATTATCTTTTGGCAAGATCTCTAGTTGGGGGGTCAATCTATTGATTACATTATGAACACTTCTTCTACTACGGTGGTTAAGGTGAATAATTTTATTTCTAATAACTGTTGGGATTATGATAAACTTATCAATGTTATTCCTAATTTTATCATTAAAAAAAATTGAACCTTCCTCTTAGCACTGATTCTAGTGATTTATTGTTATGTAACTTATCAAAAGATGGGAGTTTTAGATTAAAGGATGTTTGGAATGCTTTTAAAGCTATGAATGATGGTACTAATATTTATTTTATGATTTGGCATAAAAGTATTCCTTCCACTATGGCTATTTTCATTTGGACAATTTTGCATAAATTCATTCCTACTGATGATAACTTGATTAATAGAGAATTTACTTTACCTTCCAAGTGCTAATGTTTTTATCATATGGAGAATATACATCATGTTTTTATTTTTGTTTCTTTAGCTGTTAAAACCTTGACTTATTTTTTTGATATTTTTAAATTAAATAGTTTTTGTGCTAAATTATCTATTAAAGCTTTGCTTAATAGTTGGTTTAATAAGTCTAAGGGCCATATCAGAAATGTGATACCTCCCCTTATTTTGTTGTATTTATGGTTGGATAGAAATATTTCTATTTTTAATTGTATGCGTATGAACCATCATAGGACTATTAATAATGTGGAAGATAAGGTGCTTGGTCTCTTTTCTATCAATCTCCTTTATGTTAAGAGTTTTAAGAATTATTCTCATGTTGCTGATGAATTTGGTATCAAAGTGGAGGAGATATTTCATTCTTCTGAATCTAGGTTTATTTGCTAGCTCAAACCTCCTAATAATTCTTCTAAGTTGAATATTGATGGTGTTGTTATTGGTTCTACCATCGATTTTGGTGGGGTTATTATATATAGTCTTGGTAATCTTATTAATGCTTTTATAGGACCTGTTCTGAGTTGTGATGATAACCTTGCTGTTCTCTTGGCTATTATTCATGGCAGTAGATTATTTCTTTCTCTGGGCATTACTAAAATTGGTATTAAAGTTATTTATAATTATAGTATTCAATGTTTAAATATTGGTGAGGATACTATTTACAATTCTGACACTTTTTATTTAGTGAGAGATATTAAACATCTGCTGGTCTTTATGGATTACTCTTTCTCCTATGTGCTTAAGGAGGGGAATGTTTGTAATGAGTGTCTTGCTAACTTAATGTGTGGTTTTGGGTTATACTAAGCTTTCTATTTTTGATCTATCTGGTCATTTAAAATGTCTTTTAATGCTGGATAAAATTGGTCTTCCTTATGTTTGAAATTATTGTTTTGTGCTAGCTGAGTCTTTTGGCTATGTTTTGTTTTAGTTTGGAGGTTGTTTCTATTTGGTTTGCCTTGGTTTTGGTGTTGTTCTTCTAGTTTTGGTTTTCTTTCATTGTTGAGTGTATTTTTGCTATAGGATGGAGTTGTGATTGTGCCAGTTTGTATACTGATGGTTTGCCCATTTGTTTCTCTCCTACCTTCAATTGTTGGTCTGTGTATTGGCCATATTGTTTGGCTGGGGTTAACAATGGGAGTTTTGTTGAGATATTGGGCAATATTTTTTTTCTTTATGTTCGTGATGTTTTGGGGTTTTTCTGCTATGGGGATACTGAGGCTATTTTTTATAGCCATGTGCTATTTTTGGGGCATAGTTTGAGCCTTTGGTCTTTGGTTGTTGGTGTTGGTGATGGGCCCTATGGTGGGGGTTGCTGGTGGCTTATCTGCTTTTTTCCTCATCGGTACAGTTCTACTGGATTGCTGCTCCATCCAGGGATATATTTGTTGTTTGGTTGGCTTTTCTATGTCTTGTTTCTATCTTCCTCTACTTTTATTCGTCTGTGTTGTTTATCCTATTATGGCTGATTTATTTTGGAGGTAGGATTGAGCGGCATTTGGTCTACCCTAGTGATGGTTGCGGGTTTTGTGACTTCCTGAGCTCTTTTAGCACGTATCTCTGGTTGGTTTTAAACTGATGGAATGGTGTTATTGGATTGCCTATCATCCTCCTTGTCAAGCATATACTGACTGCTACCATTGCTAGTTTGTCATTCCTGGATGCTACCATTGCTAGTTTGTCATTCCTGGATACTTTGGTTTCCTTCTGCTGTGGTTTTGGGTTAAATTTACTGATTATGGATTTATTATTTATATCCTATCGTCTGATTTATTTAATAAATTTAGCTACTGGTGTGTTCAATATGGTGGATATTTTGTTAGTTTTCAAATCTTTATATTATACTTCCAAACAAACCATTGATAATCCTTTTGGGAGATTGACCTACCCTGGTAAGATCTTAATTTATTCTAATATTATCGATATTCTGTTAATTGCTATTTTTAGTGTCCCTGCAGGCCTTTGTTAAAGGTTTTTGGAGACTAGTGCTCATTTTATGCAGGTTCTTTTTTGGCTGATGGGACTGAGGTGATTGTTGATTCCTATGCCTCTTCTTTTTTGGTTTTAGAATGTTATTAGACAATTTTGTACTTGTGCTTAGTGGGGATCGCTGGCTCCTAGGTTTTATTTTTCTTTTAATTTTGTAAGCTCCTTGGGGCTGTAGTGAGCTAGCTTTCTCCTTAAGGGCTTGTAATATTTTTTTCTGTCAACGCATAGGCTCCTTGTGTGGGTTTTAACCAAAAATGAAAAATAGGTTGCATATAATATTGTATGAAGCCTTAAAACAACTTAAAATTGTAGTTTAGGGGTTTATGAGCCTCTATGAAAAGCTTCATACAATAAAATTCATTTTGTGAAATTTTTAAAGAAAAACAAAATATAAAAAATTAGGTTTTTAACTTCTATAAAAAGTAAATAAAATCCAAACTGTTCAGCCCATATGCACTCACATGGATTTTGTAGATCTCATTAGATCAATCATTCTATTTGACCACTACCAAATTGTGAAATGATCTAATTAATCTTAGCCATATATCCCATTCTATATAAGATCAAATGGCCGAGACCCATGCTTTCATCGGTAAGTGGTTGATCACGGACATCCATAGATCCTTATCTCACTCTGCTCTGTGTAAAAGTCCCTGCCACATCATCGTTTCACCTTATTAAATATTTTAAACTTAATATAAAATGAACTTTAATACTTAGATCTTCTAAAAACTCCTATAAATCATGCACTGAACCATTTTGTACATTTTAGGTCTCTATGAATTCAGGATTAAACCATCTTTCATTTAAAAATAAAATTAAATAGATTTGTTGTGTAGCTAGGAAGTAATTTTTCTTTTAATTCAAATTATTTTTGTTTTATTACTTCCTAAATACTCAACTAACTAATTTTAAATTTGACTGAGTGATTTTAGGGGTGTTTCCTAGATCGCCTAATTTTCTCAGATACATTTGAACTCCCCATTATTCATAATTGAATTTCTAAAATGCATAGGTCATATTTTAACCTAAACATTTGCAAATTCATTGTCCAATCCAAAGAGCATATGGCTTTCAATTTTGTATGGGTTGTTTAGTTTCATGAAAGGGTTAAATATATCAAATAGCATGTCCAAATGAACACTAGAGACATTCAGTAAAAATTACTTTGGGTTATGTCTAGATGGCTTAGAAAATTCTAGGAAATTCATTTCATATACAGTAGGGATTAAACTTAAACTTAACACACTTAGTGATACTATACACCCTGCAGAAACTAAGTTTACATTAATTAGGGCTCATTGAGTGGCTTAAATCACAAAACCTAAAATTAGCCTCTATTTCATGTTTAAAAATTTAAAAATAATAAATAATTACTAAAAATCATAAAAATAACAAAAATAAATTTCTTTAAATAATAAATAAAACCTTAAATCAAGTAAAAATAAAAGCCCTCCTCAATTTCAATTAAAATAAGTTTAATTAAAGATGAACCCTTAATTAAAATTTAATTAAAGAAAAGTATATAAAATCATTCCATAATCCATTTGTCTCTAAATTTTTAGTGATTGTACCTTAGATTACCCTTAACCTATGGTGTCAATAATATGATTTACTAAGGTCATTTGATAAGAAAGGAATTTAATAAATTGAATAAATCCAATAAAATTAAATAAAACCTATTAAATTAAAATGAATAATAAATAAATAAATAAATAAATAAATAAAAATAATAAAAATTAAATAAAAAATTAAAACAGAAAAAAATGAAATAATTAATTAAGTTTAAAAAATTAAAAGTAAATTCGAAAATTCAAATAAAAAAATAAAATTTGAGAAAAATAAATAAAATAAATCTTTTAAATAAAATTAAATCATTTAAATAAAATAATTAATTAAATTTAATTCAATTTAATTAATTAAACTACCTCAATTTGATTTGAAATACCTATTAATTAATAAATATTAATTAAAAATTTGAAGCCTTTATGCATATGTTTGATTCATATTGAATATGTGCATTTAGCATTATTAAAAGGAAATTACAAACAAACTAATGAGAAGAAACATAATCACTATCCTTCCTCAACAACAACAGAAGGGGACGGGGGAAGGTTACATTCATTAACATTTTTCCAAAGAAAATCTCCTAACAAAGCAAACTAAGCACAACAATCAGCAGAATTGTTTCTTTCCCAAGGAATGATATGAAAAATAACAAGAATAAAATTTCCCAAGAAAGATAAATCATAATGGCAATTTTCTTTAAGTAACTAACTCTCTATCTCCAATGATGACTGCAACAATTTAATAACATTCCGGTTATTACTTTCAATTAAAAGTCCATTCATTCCATATATCCAATTTTACATGACTTTTAATTTGATAGCTATAATAGAAAATAACTCTAGTTGACCGACATCCTAATGCAACAACTTTTTACTTGAAGCCAAAAATTAGCTTTCTAAAGTGATCGATCTCTGAAAACAACTCCTATTTTAGCTTAATGAGAAGGGATGAGGGCTGCATTAACATTGATTTTGATACAATGAGGAAGAGGGGGACACCAACTAATGATTGACAGTTCATTGAACTGATTAGTATCTTAGTATTCCTTGATAGTTTCCTCAAAGGATGCACCGAAGAAGATAAGACTTCAACAATAATAATAATACGATATTTGTGTGGCTTGTTATGTTTGTATGAATTTCATGAAGCCCATAGATGAAAAACAGCACTACAATATAGTCTAGCCATTATTGGATTACTTACAGCATTTTCTATTCTCTCTTTATAGAACTCCAGATAAAAGTTAAAGATAGGAAATAAAATTCCATATAGTTAAATTATTGAAGAGCTTTTTTCAATTTATTACATTTGACCATTATATTCTCAATTTTTTTAGTCTCTTGACAACCCCAAATAAAAAGAGTAGTATCCATAAGTCTTCTATGATTTAGCCATCCGTTTGCTGGATTGCATTATGATATATCCTCCACTAAAAGAAAGACTCTTTCAGATCCAGTTTCAGTTTATACATCCAATTAATTTCAACTGGATCAATTTGTGGAGAATTTTCCCAAGCCATAGCTATAATAGATTTTCCAACAATCTGTTGTGTAAATTCAGGTTGGCTTTCTTCCAAGAAATTGAAAATAGGAACACTAATTATTTGCTGTATTAAATTAGGTCCAAAATTTTTTTACAGAACTGCATCATTCCACTAACCTTCTTCATTCCATAGATTTGAAACAGTTAAATCATGAAGACTAGTATGATCGAACATCGACACCCAACTATCCAGCTTCTTATCCAGAATCCATACATATTTCAACACATTTATCTTTCTTCCATAAGAAATTCTCCATCTTAACAAAGGAAACAAAAATTTGGCTCCATTCAACGTAATGCGCCAAACATTAGAAGTGTTTCTATTAATATTTGTATTATTAAAAATACTTCCATATTTAGCTCTAATATTCCTGTTTAAGAGATAATTGGGCTATTAAATGAATTGTCAAACCAATCTCGCTATTAAAGGGCCTATTGATGTGCTATCTGCAAGAAAACCCAATCCTCCCATAGACTTTGGACGACAAAGTACCTCCCAAAAACTTAGTAGATCCCTTGCTTCCCATGATTCTTATGCCATATGAATTGATGACACATTTTATCTAGTTCTTACAAAAAACCTTTGGGAACCAAAGAGTGAGCAAAATAAAATTTGGCCAAGATAGAAAAGTTGATTTAATTAAAGTAGATCGTTAGCAAGAGAAAGATTTCTTTTACCTCATACATTAAGCTTGTCTGAAACTCTATTAATGACTACATTATAGTCAGCTGAAGTACATTTTCTCAAAGCCATTTTAAGACCAAGATATTCCAACTCTTTAACCAATCAGAATGCAGATAGTTTAGACAGTCTCCTTTGTTTCCAGCCACAAAGAGATTTTCCAAATGTGATGGCTGACTTATTTTTATTAATATTTTAGCATGTCCATCTATTGTAATTAGTTAATATTGTTAAAATATGATTAATATCCACTCTATTAGCTTTAACAAAAATTACAATGTCATCAACATATAATAAATGAGAAATTTTTTTACTTGTAGGAGAAATTTGAATACCAAGGTCAAATCCTCATTGATGAAAAGCATTAGATAAAAGTTTAAAGCAAAGAATAAGAAGGTACGAGGATAAAGGACATCCCTGCCAATATTCACATTTAGCTTCAATCCATTACGACCTCTTCCCATTAATCTGAATAGAAAATCTTAGGTTTGATACACTTCGTAAAACCCATCATAATCATTACCTTATTGAGAGATGGCCAATACATAGAATCATATGCTCACTCCATATCAATTTTAAGAGCTTCATAACTTGATTTTGCATTTGAATATTTGAATTTGTTAAAAACCTCTTGCGCTAATAAATAGTGATTAGAAATAGATTTATTTGAAATAAAGGCTGCCTGCTCGTCAGAAACAAGAAATAGAAGAACATTTTTAATTCTATTGACAATCAACTTATGGTCAATTTAAAAATTGTTTGATAGAGGCTAATAGGATGAAATTTTGAAGGATATGAAACATTTTTAATTTTTTGTACAAGAAAAATCAGGTATCTTTCCACTCAGGTGGCATCACAACAGAAAAAAAAAAAAACATTAATAGCATTCCATAACTCATTTTTCACTATCACTTAATAGAATTTAAAAAATAAGATGTAATACCATCAAATATTAGAGATATATTGTTATCCATCTGCTTTATGATATCATGAAGAACTGGATAGTAAATTCTGCAACTTTATCAAGAAGCTTGGCAGGGAATTTTTAATCGGTAGGGAATTCTGGCCACCCTTGCAAATCCACTTACTTTTCACCCCATTTTATATGAAAAAATGTAAGAAATCCCTTTGTATATCATCATAATTCTCTACAAATGACTTGAATTTACTTGATAAAGTTTATGGTAGACCTTTGCAAACAAATCCAAAATCTGCATATGTGTCTCATCTGTCTGTGGCTCGCATTTTTGTTGAATTGGATATTTCAAGAAAACATCCCAATGATATTTGGCTTGGATCAGAGCATAGTGGCTATCTACAAAAAGATGAATTTGAAAATCTTCCTTTTTTTGCAACCATTGTAAAATGCATGGTCATTGTATTTCAGAATACTTTATTTTGCATCCACAACTTCGTATGAAAAAAGATTTGTCCAAAGAACCTAAGGGAAAAAAATTGGGTGCTAAATCTTTACCTCCTTCAAATAGTGATTATATGCAAGAAACTAATATTCCAATTAAAGAGAACCCTAAACCTGATCAAGTTCCACGGGATTAACAAACTACTATGAATGGTTTTGGAGATTCAACTGACTTGGAACATGTTGACATACTTAAATGTATTATAGAAGCATGTAAACCTTCAGCTTCTAAGGTAGGGATGAATAGTGCTCAACCTTCTTCCGTTACTACCAATGACATTGAAAATGTTGATGAGCAAATGACAGCTATTTATTCTGAGCATAATGCAATTTTGTCTACTTTGTAATTGCCCTATGATACTAACCAAAACCTTTATGATTTTGATTTAATTATGAACAATAGTGAATGTTTGAATCATGACTCACCTCATGCCAAATTGAATGTTCAAGATAGGCTTAGGGTGCTTTGGAAGAAGGAGAACTGCTTCAGGATGATATGGATGAAGGTGCTATCACTACTGAAAATGAATTCGGCAATGGTAATAAGGATTCTACTCTCATCTCACCAAATGGTCTTAATAATAATAACATAGGGAGTTATGATTACTATTCGATGGCTAATGATAATGATTTTCTTAAAGTTCAGAGTAGGAGGACTAAGAAAAAAAAAATATCATTTCTCAAGTACCTATAAGTACACGGTCATAAACTGGTAATTTACATTTTAATTTTTAAGTCTATCATTTGGAATGCTATAGGAATTAGTTGTTCCTCTACTAGAATTAGAGTTAAGAATTTATGTCGTATTCATAAAGTTTATATTTTGGTTGTGCTCAAAACTTTTATTTCTCCTAGTAAGTTGGATTCCACTATGTGGTTTTTCACTTTCAATCATGCTATTTCAAATTTGTCTAATAAAATTTGGATCCTATGGAAAGATCCTGCAACTATTCAGGTTGAGAGGTGATTTTTCTCATGTCATTCATTGCAGTATTTAAATATGCCAGTTTAAATGTTATGCTTCTTTTGTGTATTCCGCTTCTACTGGAATTCTTAAAAAAAATTCTTTGGGACCAACTTTCTAATTTTAATTATTTAATTAACTCTCCTTGGCTTGTGGGTAGTGATTTCAACATAATCTCTAATCTTACTAAAAGACTTTATGGTTCTAACCCTATTTATCAATCTATGGAGGATTTTAATAATTCATTATGGATTGTAATTTAGTTGACATTGGCTATATTGGTAACTCTTTCATCTGGAATCGTGCTAACTTGTGTCAACATTTGGACCGTATTCTCTTTAATGATGCTTGGATTAATTCCTATAATAATACTTTTGTTGAGCATCTTAGTAGAACCTTTTATGACCACTCTCCTATTCTTATTGGTATCTCAATGAGGCAGGATGGTATGAGTCCCAATTTTAGATTTTAGAGTATGTGGTTACTTGACAATTCTTTTCTCAACATGGTCAAAGAAAATTGGCAAGCTCCTCTCCATCCTGATGACTCTATTTTGGGTATAAATAGGCTATAGTTTAAACTCAAAATATTAAAGTATAAGATTAACTAGTGCTATAAGAATGTGTTTAAAATTATTTTTTCAAATATTTTATCTACTGTGCATAATATTAATTCTTTTGAGTATAATTGTCAACATTAACCTTCTAACAATAACTTTATAAAGCTTCAAGATGCAAATAATTTCCTTTTCAACTTACAAGAGCAGGAGGAAGATTTTTTGAAACAAAAAGCTGCTTCCAGGCACCTTATTGAAGGATATAATAATACCAAGTACTTTCATGCCTGGGTTAAGAAGAATATAAATATAAACTTCATTCATAAGATTTCTCTTCATGAAGGTTCCCAAATTGAGGATGTTGGGGCTATTTCTAACTTTGCCATGGAGCATTTTAAATTTTTTTTTGATAAATTTTTTTATCATATTTCTATTGATAATCCTTATCTGATTCCAAATATCATTACTTATAATGATAATATATGTGGGCTCCAAAAATTTGGCCCCAGCTTCCGCTTGCTGATGTTTTTTGTTTTTTGAGGGGGAGTTTTAACAAATAAAGTTCAGGGGGAAATTTTGAAAGGAAGATGGGTTTGTAGATAAGACACTACCCAGAGATTTCACCCTCATTTTGTGAGGACTTTATGATCTAAGTTATAGTTTCCTATAGGCACAAGCCCATATAGATAATTACCCCTCCCACTAATGAGAGAGAACTTTCGATTAAGGCTAGTCATCAATCAAATACGTAGAAATACATATTATCTGGCATATAGTAGCATCCTGGGTTTAAAATAAGGAAATTTGGAAAAAAGTTTGATATTTAAAATTAGAATTTGCACCATCTTGCACTTAAAGCGGATGGTGGGGGAATAAATGATAGACCCGATCAAGATCCCATGGTTCCATCATCCCGAGACATCATGGTCCCTTATCTACTTAGTCAGAGGAGGTAGTCGACCGAACCTAACAGAAGGATACTTGTCGGCAGCCATGGGTTGCTTTGTCCAAGGGTACCTTATAGACTTGGGGTGAAAATGTTTGTCTAAGGGAACAAATTTGAATCCACCTTAGTTAATAGAGGGCTTTATGCCCTATCGATCATATCCTATTGATTCATATCTCAAGGGTCTGATGCCACTAAGGAATGTATTGGCTCTGACCATAATCAGTATTTCGTGCTGCCATTTGGCAGTAAAATTATTGTGAATCTATTTTTTAGGGAATATAATTTTAATGGTAGCAAGCACTTTTATTTCTCTACGACTGCCTTGCTTACTAACATTTCAGGTCCACAAGATCAAACTGTAATTTGAACTAGCTCAAGATTGGATAGACTTGGTCTGAGTCTGTTTGTAAACTTTTTCCTTTCTTGAGTCTACTATAAATGGTGTGGTTACTGATGATAAGTAACCTTACACACACACATGAGGGAAATTTTTTGACTATTTTTGGTCACATCGTCTAGGATGATCCACAAATCAACCTAGGCGATCAGTTAAAAATAGAAACCCTAATTAGGGCATCTTGGTTAAGGCAGCCGTGATTAAGTGCACCGTCTTGGATAATATTCATAACGATCAGGACGATAGGCTCAAATCAGAAAGAATCAGCTGCTAGATCTATTTAGGTATTATTTATTTTTGGACATCGTCCAGGACATCGTCTAGGATATCATCCTGGATGATGAAACATAATTATGCCTAAATTAATCTGGTTATTAAGGAAATCAATTAAGGTTTGATTGCTCAATCAAATTGTCCTAGATGATCGCAGGATCGGACGAGACGACCAGTTCAAAAAACCTTAGTACTTCCTGGGCGATCAACATTGGCCACCTTTTATTCAGGGCAATGGTATGGATGATGATCACAGATTTGAACTAATCGTCCGGGACGACAATCAAGCTATTTTTCCATCATCCAGACATCCATTCACTGCGATTATCTGGACGATATTTAATGACTTGTACTAATCATATAGGACAATATCTTATCGTCCTGGATGATGTGAACAAAAACCTTCTGATCGTCCCAAACAGTCTGGGCTCATTGAGAGAAATTTGCGCTAATCTGCCAGGACGATAAAGTTGATTTGTTTAAATTAACAGCTATTCCTAAACTCTTCTATTTAATACCTCTTGTTCTACCCAAGAGATCATCTTTTGCTGTTGTCTTGACCTGAGAGAGCCTAGAGGAGAGGGAGACAAAGGGAGAGAGAGAGAGGATCTTGTGAGGGGGAGTTTATGAGAGGTTTCACAAAGGTTGCTCCAAGCAAGGATCCAAGTGGTCTTCTTCGATCGTCGTCCCTTGTTCTTAGAGGTTTGAGAGAGGTCCACTTCAATAAATGATGAAGGTTCTCTATCTGCTTCAGGAGGAAGAAAAAGGAGTTGGGTTCTCTGCCTCACCGGTGTCAGTGGAAAGAAGGTTTTATACAGGCTTCTCCGCCTTACTATGGGAGCAAAAGGAGAGTCACTGAGTTTAGTGGAATTCTCAAAGGACGCCTCTAGGGAGTGGACGTAGGTCGAGTTGACCGAACCACTATAAATTTCTGTATTCTTTTCAATTGCTTTTTTTGCTTTTAATTTTCGCACGTTAAATTTCTTTGTGGTGAATTTTGGTTTGGTTGAGATTTTGTTTTTAATTAAAAGATTTTTTAAAATACCAAATCACCCTCCCTCTTGGTTAACTTGGGCTAGTTCATAAGGGCTTAATATCCCTAACGAACTTTCAAGTGGTATCAGAGCGAGATTCATAAAATCGAGTTTTTGAAAACTTTTAAATTTTGATCCATGGCTAACTCCGACAATCGTAATACTGTGGAAGGGTATTCTATTACCCGACCACCTTTGTTTGACAATATTTCTTTTGATTTTTGGAAAACTCGCATGTCTATTTTTTTATAATCGATTGACCATCGCATGTGGATGCTTATTAAGGATGTTTATACACCTCCTTCTCTTGAAATTAATGGCTTTAAAACTAAACTTTCTTTTATTGAATGGACTTTTGATGACAGAGATTAAACACAACTTAATGCAAAAATTAAAAGATACGCAAAATGCGCCAATCAATTGATAAGAGGCATAAAATGAGCCCATTAAAAGAAAAGCTTCCCTCTCTTTCAAAACCTTTAAATCTTAGAAGAATTCATATGTCACTTGATATTTTCAAAAGCTTGATTTCAAAATTTCATGATTGTGACAAATTACTTTGGTATATTATTCTATAAGATAATTTTCTGAAACCATGTTTTGAACGGATCTCTTTTTCTTATCCAATTAGTTTGTTCTGAGTTAGGTCTCTTGTTTTCAAAAGATGATTTTTCCCTGAGATAAGTCCAAGCTAGGGTTAGCAGGATCGGATATTCTACCGTTTTTAGATTTCAATGATGTTAACTCATTGGTCTTACAAGCCCTTAAATTCAATCACTTGGAGAATTTAACAGTTTTATGCCTTTAAAAGAAAATAAAAAAATTTATTAATTTTTGTTTTATTTCATTTTTTGTCTCTTCTGTCTTTTTTGTTTTAACTTTTACTAGTGTTGTTGTGTTTTTAGGCCTTCTCTGATCATCTCCATCCATTATCTAATTTTAAACTCTTTTGTCACATCATCCCGGTATATATTCATATCATCCTGGATGATCGGTTCAATTCACAATTGTAATTCCATCTGATGGCTGATATATTCTCTCTGTTAATCATCGTCTTGGATGAAACTCTATTGTCCTAGACGATTTGATCGTATCCAACTTTTCTTACTATGATCGGCCCGGACAATCCTCTTCATCATGGAAGATGTTCTTAAATCATTGCTCAATTTATGGAAATCGACCCGTACGATCACATGTTTGTTCTGGATGATACACGTGGTAATATATTTAAGCTCTTTAAATTTGGCCGGTACGATCAATTTTTGATGATCGTCTCGGAGGATGCACCTATGCATCCCGGATGATACACGTGGCAATGTTTTAAATGTTTTTAAATTCAGTCGGTATGATCTATTATTGTGCATCATCTTAGATGATCTACCTAATTGGCCAGGATGATATACTTTTTCAACGGTCATCCGGAATGACTCATTGGGACGATCGCTTGTTTCTTATCATCCAGGATAATATCTGATCGTCCTGGATGACTTTACCGCCTTTTAAACCAATAGTCTCAGACACAATTATTGTTCCATATCATCCTAGACAATTCTACGATCGTCGTGGATGATCTGTCCGTTTCTTTTTAAATCGAGGCCCTCAAACATTTTTCTTACACTTTTCAAATCCTATTTTCTTTTACTCTTGTGCTCTATTTTTCTGAGTATGGTCAGTGGAAAGAGATATCGCCAACCTTCTAGGAGTTCTTCGAGGGTGAATCTGGACCATCGCTTCATTGAGGAGGATGATCAAGCTGCCTATCAAAGGTACAAAATAGTCGGGATTACTGTATCCCAAACTGTCAACCCGCACATTCTTTCCTATCCTGTCCTAGATATATTTGCGCACACTTTCTTAACCTTCTTTCTTACTCTCTCTATCCCTTTCAATTCAAAACTTCTTTTTGAATTTTTTGCTAGCCTCTGCACAAATTCTTCTTTCACTGCTCTCGGGTCCTATGTGAATCGACGTCTAGTCAAAATCACATATCAGGGCTGTCAAGAGATTTTGTAACTTTCCACCATTGGGGATAAACTCCATATCCTGTGTTTTGATCCTGACTATGATTGAGCTCCAGCCAACCACTTTCTTAGAAATACTAATTCTCACATTTACATTGGAGAGTTTAGCACCTTACTCAAAGATGCTAGGACAATCCAGTATGTGCTTCGCACCTCAATTCTTCAAAAGTTGGTGATTGTATTCATATCACTCCTCTTCTTTTGATCACCACTTTTTATATTTTGGCTCGTCATGAATTCAATGCAACTGATTTAATTTTTTACTATATTGAGCATCTAACCAATATTCAAGATCCAAGATATAGAAGGAAGCCCAATCCTGCCATAGGATATATCATTTCTTATGTCTTAGAATCAAAATATAACCTCCAATATCCTACCCCACTAAATTTTTAGCCTGTCTTCTACTTAAACAACTCCTTCCATATTCTTCATAGTACTCGTCTCCACCCGAGACATGAGGAAGCTGAGGTAGCTGAGGAGGAGGCAGCTCCTGCACCTGTTCTTGTACCTACTCCGCTCCGCCAACACTCTCAGCTGGATCAGCTGGTTGAGCGATTCGACCAGTGGGAGACTCTCTTCAAGATGTATGTCGCTGCACGGGAGCGACAACATGCGAAGGACGTTGCTCGCTTTGACGCTTATATAGCTCACCAGCAGCACCAGCACGACCAGGATATGGCCTATCTTGGGAGCAGTTTACGACTCTTTCCAATTACTTTCAGCCACATCCACCACCAACACCTCCTCCTTCGGATGATCAGGGGCCGTCTTTCTTTTAGTTTGCTTGTTTTTTTTTGTGATGTTATTTTTACTTCTGTTGAGTAGTTTGTATTATTTTTCTTTTTCCCTCCTTTTTATGATGTCAAAAGGAGGAGTAGTTGTACTAGTTTATACTATTCTAATTTGTTCTAGTTTGTTATATTTTTATGTTAGATAATTGAACTATTTTTTTTTGAAAACCCCAAGCAAACTAGCTTAATATTCTAGGAAAAAAAAAAAACTATAGTTATTAAAACTTACAAGGAACCAACTCCTATTTTATTAATTTGATAAAAGAAGGAGAGATCTTATTGAATTCTAAATCTTCCCAACAAAAAGAACTCAAACAAGCATATTTAGCACAAAGATCTGCTAACTTATTATTATCCCTACTAACAAAATTAAAAACAACAAAATGAAAATATTTAATAAAAGAAATATCTCTCAGCTCTTCTCCCCCATTATCCACCAACTTCTTTATGTGATTTAAAACAATTTTGTTATCTCATTCAATGATCAATCCTTTGTAGTCAAACATCCAATTCCTAAGCACCGATTTGATCGAAAGAATTGCTTGTAATTCTAATTCCGTTGTAACCCAGTGAGTGTAAGAAAAACCAAATGCCATTAAGAATTTCCCCTTACAATCTCTAAAAACTCCTCAAACTCCTACTTTATAAGATTTGAAAAGAGCCGCATCTATGTTAACTTTGATCCAATCAGGTGGAGGAGGATGCCAAGTATTCAACAACCAATCCGGTTGATTAGCATTCTCTATACCTGAGTTAATACAAGAAGAATTCCTAAAAATTGTAGCAATATCAACAGCATTAGAAGCAATTATAGAAGGACTGGAAACTTTGTTTTCATGCACCCATAAGTTCCTAGCCTTCCAAGATAAATACACGGCGTTACAATACAAGTTCACCATCCATTTGCCTTTTCCATCCATCCATTTGCAATAGTCTTCCAGAGAATCCATATTTGGAATAAAAAAACCCCAACTGTTAAGGATTTCAATAACCTCCTTGAGTTTACCACAACCAGCTGCCACATGATCTCCATCTTCCACACTGTTGCATCCTCTTGGATAGTTATCATGACCCCTCAGCCTCCTATAACATAAAAATTGATTGGTAGGAATGGCCTTGTTACGCAGCCTCCACCAAAACAAATAAACTCTAGGATTTAACTTTGCCTTATCTATCCACTTCTAGCCATCTTCTATTTTGTTATCTTCTTCCATAGCTTGAGATGCTAATGCTGTTAAAGTCTTCCCAGAAAATTTATTGATCAGGACCAGCTTGTCTTCTCTTCCATCTTGCGATATTTTAATGTTTGTAATTATGTGGACAAGATCCAAGCCAAAGTGCTTTTGCAGTTCTGTGACATCCCAACCTCCATTAGTAATAAATCTGTCCACAGTAAGATTACAATCTTCCATAAAGTTGACAAATGTCGGCCAACTTTCTATGCTCTTGTCTAACAACCACGTGTCCTTGTAAGCCCGAATAGATCTTCCATTACCTACTGACCATTTAACAATTGGCTTCAAATATTTCTCTCCATTACACATAATTTTTCATGTAACTGATCCTCCTTTTCTAGCTGTTTCTGCTTCTATAATTGGCCCATACTTTGGAAAAAGAAATTTATGCAAGAGAGACTCTTTTTGTTGTCCATACTTCCAAGCTAGTTTGGCCCTCAAAGGACCTGATTTTTTTGAACAAGGAATGATTCCGAGACCACCACATTCCTTTGATTTACACATTACATCCCAATTCACATAATGAAGCCCAGCACTTCCATCACTCTTATTCCATATGAAGCTCCTACACATCTTCTCCACCTCATATAAGATTTTTTTTGGAACTAATGATAGAGTTGAATGGAAAATACGAATTAACAACAATACTGATTTCACCAAAGTGATTTTCCATGCCAAAGACAAGAGCTTACTACCCCAAACTCCTATCAAACTCATAGTTTTATCAAGTATGAATTGGAAATCAGTTTTTCTCACTCTCCTTAAAGTAAGATTAACTCCCAAATAAGAGAGTTCTCGGACTTCATTAAATATCTTGATCCTGCAAATCCTTACTGCATTCCCGAACATAATCCCAGATTTGAGAAGATTCACTGATTGACCCGTCCATCCATAGAATTTCGTTACCAAGTTTTTGATTTCCTTGACTTCCTTCAGCTTTGCTCTGGAGAAAACAATAATGTCATCAGCGAATAGAAGATGAGAAATTTTAGGCCTCTTTGTTGTAATTCCAATTCCTACTTGATCACCTTTGTGTATGAAAGCATTAGTGAGTAGTTGTGCACAAATGATAAAAAGAAATGGAGATAACGGGCATCCCTGTCGAAATCCACATTTGGCCTCAATCCAATTTGAGAAGACTCCATTGATAGACAAAGAAAATGTTGGCTTAAGAACACAATCAACAATAAGATTAGCAAAACTTATAGGAAAACCAAAATATTCCAGAATTTTGATCAAAGTAGGCATCGCCATAGAACCATATGCTTGCTCCATGTCAATCTTGTAGGAAACTAACCCCCTCTTTGATTTTGAATGTCTGAACTTATGAAAGATTTCTTGAGTTAATAACACATGTTCAGAGAGAGATCTATCCCTCAAAAAGGCAGCTTGTTCATCTGTAATTATTTTTTGGATGACAAATATCATTCTATTCAAGAGCATCTTGGCAACAATCTTGTAGACCGAATTACATAAACTAATTGGTCTATAATTTTCAAGAGCCAAAGGATTTTTTACTTTAGGAATTAATACTATGATAGTATCTTTCAAATTATTATTCATTTTCCCATTAATGAAAAAATGTCTCAAAGCAAACCATAAATCTTGTTTGATAATATTCCAGTAATTTTTGAAAAATGAATAAGACATACCGTCTATTCCAGGTGCTATGTTCTCGCTTAGCTCTTTGATTACCTTTTCAAGTTCTTCAAAAGAGAATTCCCTGGATAACTCTGCCTTGTCTTCCTCATTCAGGATTTTCACCGGATTAGGCCAATCTTCTAGTGAACACCTCCTATCCTTCCATTTTTTTTGGAAATACAGATTAAAGACCTCTTCAATTTCTTTTTGTTCTTCTACCATTGTACCATTTTCATCTTTAATCTTATGAATGTAATTTGAATTCCTTCTAGCACTAGCAAATGCTTGAAAGAACCTAGAATTTGTATCTCCCTCAGCTAACCATATCACCTTGGACCTTTGTTTCCACCAGGTTCTGATTCTAGCCAAAATTGAGTTCAGTTCCTCCGTCTTCAGCTTTAAGGACCAAAATTCTTCTTCAGATAAAAAACCAACTTCTGACTCTTTCTCTTGCATCCTCATGATTTCCTTCAATATTTGAATTTTGCCTTGCTCCAATAGAACAGTTCCTTGAGAGTTCTCCTCATTTTTTGGTTCAAAACTTGTGCAGGATCACCAACTGCTTTTGTTCCAAGCTTTTCTGATATCTGTCTCCGATGCAGGAATAGACGTCCATACTTCCTCAAATTTGATTGACTTCCTGTCAGTGGGAATGAAATCCAAGTGATTGAGTAAAATTGGACTATGATCCGAAGCTATCCTTGCTAAATTTCTTACCAACAGCCGGTGTGCAGAATTAAATGCCGTAGCATTTACAAGACATCTTTCTAGCTTCTCAAGAATTCTTTCCGCCCCTTTTTTGTTATTACACAATGTGTACTTCGGACCAATACTAGCCACTTCATGTAAATCATTGCAAAAGATGAATGACTTCATTTCCTTTGGTCCAACTGAAAAACAAAATTACTGCCACCTTTCTTCTCCTCTTTTGCTAATAAGCAATTGAAATCACCACCTATTACCATCGAAATTTCTTTAGACATATAGTATTCCAACCTTCCCCATAAATTTCTTCTTTTGTAAACATCCTTGCTCCCATATATTGTAGCTATCCTCCAAGTGCCTTGGCTAGCCACATTTAAGTCCCCTACAACCATTTGAGAAGAAGCCTCTAGTTATGTGAAATCAGCCAACTTGTGTTTCCATAACACTATTATACCTCCCGATAAGCCTTCAAAAGGAACATAACAGAATTCCCAATCATTGCCTAACAAAGTATCAATCATTTTTTTATCAACTACCTTCATCTTAGTTTCAACCAAGCCCAAAAAAAACACACCATGGTCTTTACTAAACTCCCTTACATATAGAGAAGCAATAGATTTTTTTGCTCCTCTACAATTCCAAAATCCAATTGATGACATCAATGGATTGAGGGGACTAGGCTCCCCAGCCTTTCCTTCTTTTCTCCTTCCAATTTCCTACTCCTTGTATTGAGTTTTATTGGGCCCAAGCTCTTGAACTGTTTGGAGCCTTTCTTTTTGATCTTACTGGCATCCTCTTCCGAATAATTTGACTGAGAATCAAAATTCTCTATTTTAGGTATATCACCTGACAGAGCCTTGTCAATAATATTCTGATTGAATAGATTACATGGAGAAGTGATTACTTCCACAATCTCCCCTTCCTCCAATATGTTCTCTAGAACTTCAAAATTATTAGAAATCTTGGTATTATCATCCATATCTTGTAATTTTACTCCATCATCAGTTCCTGGGATACTACTGCGAATCGCATTTGAATTGGTCAAATTAATTGGACTTTTTTCCATCAATAACTCTTCCTTTTGAGAATTAAGGTTGTCTTATTTGAACTTCTCCTTCGTATCTACTCTTTGCTTCAGTTGATTTCCAGTATCTTCATTAATTTTACCTTTTGCCGTCTCTACTTGACATACCCATTTTTTTGGAATTTTTTAAAATTCCTCTTCCTCCCATAATTGACATGAATCCATGGGCCATATGTATCATTCCTGATTTTTTCTGCTTCCTGAATAGTTGCCTGAACTTGTGATTCTTCAATATTAGAAGCGCTCTAATCTTCCAAACTAGCATTAGTTTTGAACTATTTGAACTGTGTTTGTTTCTATACCTATTTCCATTAAAACTGCTTTGAACTACTTCAATTATTTTTTGTATTTGTCATCATAAAAAATGGGGAGATTGTTGTGAATCTATTTTTTAGAGAATATAATTTTGATGATAACAAACACTTCTATTTCTCTACGACTACCTTGCCTACTAACATTTTAGGTCCATAAGATCAAACTATAATTTGAACCAGCTCAAGATTGGATAGACTAGTTCTGAGTCAGTTTGTAAACTTTTTCCTTTCTTGAGTCTATTATAAACAGTGTGGTTCCTGATGCTAAGTAACCTTGCACACACACACACATGGAGGGAAATTTTTGACTATTTTTAGACTTATTTATTTTTGGTCAAATCATCTGGGATGATCCACAAAACATTTTGAACAATCAGTTAAAAATAAAAACCCTAATTAGGGCATCCTGGTTAAGGTAGCCATCATTAAGCACATCGTCCTAGACGATATTCGTAACGATCGGGATGATAGGCTCAAATAAGAAGGAATCAGCCACCAGATCTATTTAGGTATTATTTATTTTTTGACATCATCTAGGATATCATCTTGGACGATGAAACACAGTTATACCTAAATTAATTTGATTATTAAGGAAAATAATTAAGGTTTGATTGCTCACTCAAATCATCACGGATGATCAATTTAAAAAACCTTTATTGTTCCTAGATGATCAACATCGGCCACCTTCTATTCAGGATGATGGTTTGGATGTTATTCACAGATTTGAACTAATCGTCTAGGATGATCGTGAGATTGCCCTGGACGATCAAGCTATTTTTCCATCTTCCAGTCATCGATTCAGTGCGATTATCTGGACAATATTTAATGACTTATACTAATCATACAGGATGATATCTTATCATCCTGGATGATATGAACAAAAACCTCATGATCGTCCCAAACCATCCAGCCTGATTGAGAGAAATTTGCGCTGATAGGCTAGGATGATTTTTATATCGTCCTGGATGATAAAGGCGATTTGTTTACATTAAGATCAATTTTGAAACTCTTATATTTAAGACCTCTTATTCTACCCAAAAGATTATCTTTTACTTTTATCTTGACCAGAGAGAGCCTAGAGGACAGGGAGAGAAAGGGGGGGGGGGGGGGAGAGAGAGAGAGAGGATATTGTGAGGGAGAGTTTGTGAGGGGTTTCACAAAGGTTGCTCCAAGCAAGGATCAAAGTCATCTTCTCCAATCGTTGTCCCTTATTCTTGGAGGTTCAAGAGAGGTCCATTTCAATAATTGATCATGGTTCTCTTCCTGCATCAAGAGGAAGTAAAAGGAGTTGGGTTCTATTCCTCACCGATGTTGGTGGAAAGGAGATTTTATACACGCTTCTCCGCCTTGCTGTGGGAGCAAAAGGAGAGTCATTGAGTTTAGTGCAATACTCGGAGGGGCCTCCGAGGAGTGGATGTAGGTCAAGTTAACAGAACCACTATAAATTTCTGTGTTCTTTTCTACTACTTTTTTTTCATTTAATTTCCGCATGTTAAATTTCTTTGTCGTGAATTTTGGTTTGATTGAGATTTGTTTTTGATTGAAAGATTTTTTAAAATACCAATTCACCCCCTCTTGGTTAGCTTGGGCTAGTTCATAAGGGCTTAACATCCCTAATGAACTTTCAGAAACCACTCAGTTCAGAGGGTCCAGGTCATAACCATTTATCCTGCGGTGCCATTTGGCGACAAACCCGCCGGTAAGAGGCCACTTACCACATCCTTATTGGTAGGAGATTGTTTGAGAAAGGATCCTCATGATATTTTTTACTTGACATTTAGCTCTGTGTGAGCTGAAGTTATATTCGAGTTTGTCCACCTCGGGAAACAGTAGTGGAGGATGGATGGATTTTTCTTTAAGTGGTTGGATGGATTATTTCAATTTTAAATATTTTGATTTTGAAATTTTTGTATAGCTTTGAGATTTCGTGGGTGTTTGGGAAATCTTTTGAAAATGTTTGTGAACCTCTCCGATTGAGATAGACATTCAATATGGCCATCATCGAGGTATTCAGGGTCACTTCTATTTAAAAATATTTGCATGTTATGGATGAACATTGTTAACTCGATCGAGCTATAGACACAGGATCTGGTTTAGTAGGCTTTGTACCTTTATTTGTGAATTACCTTGAAGGCCTAATATGAATGTATTAAAAAAAATATACCAGTCGTCACAACCGTATATTTATTTGATGGTTTGAACCCTAATAACTCCTATTGATCTGTAAAGAAGGATCGGGTTCAAATTAGTTGACCCGTGCAACATCCCTAAACATCACGTGTATACCTATAACATACTTGCCAGGGCCCATGTGGGTATTTGGGAGCATTTTGTAATTATTTATTGAACCTTATCAACTCCTATATACCTATTTAAGAGGACCTAGTTCAAACTTATTGACCCACATAGCATCCCTAGACGTCACATATGTACCCATAACACGCTTGTCGGGGCCCATGCGGGTTTATAATTATAATTACCCCTCATATACCTATGTGTATACAAACTACAGTGCATGTGTAGGGGTATTTTTGGGATATTTGACTAGAGAAGATTAGGTTATTATTGTTGTTGTGTAGTGGTTCGGCAATGGGGAAAAAGGGAAAGGGTTCAGATGGCTATAGTAAGAGGAAATTGGGGTAGGAGCGGGAGTTATGTAGCTTGCGGCATTAGTGAGATGGGAGGTTGTGTGGCTTATGGATTTAAGTTTCTAAGGGGTCGGGATGGGCTTTTCTCCTGAGAGGGGGTCATCATCTGTAAAATCTGGAGGCTTGGAGTTTCAGTTCAGGCATGGATCTTGGAGAAGGTAAAGAAAAAAGTTTCGTGCCAGAGAAAATGATCCCCACATAGGGTGGCTTTGTTCTCATTTTAATGAGAGCAGAGGATGTGATCAGGATGAGTTGAAGGCTGTATGTGTGGGGACGTGAGAAGCAACCACTCGGCGTTGGATATACAGGATCTTCAATAAGCAGGATTCGGGCATGGCTTCAGGTAATAATTTAGGCCAAAAGAATTTATATTATATATCATTATTGTTTTTTTCTTCTTGGCTGTAGCTTAAGGGTCAACAATATGTCTCTTTCCAAATCTCCTTCTTTGGAGGATGTTAAAGATATTATGTTCTCCACGAATTCTATTTCTATTGCTGGCCCGAATGGGTTTACTAGTACATTCTTTTAGAAGGCTTGGGACATTTTGAACTTTGATTTATATGGGATGATTTTAGATTTTTTGTTGGGAATTCCATTCCTAAATTTTTTTCACCAACTTCTCTTTGTGCTTATTTCTAAGAAGATCGTCATTAATAATTGGTATTACTTTAGGCCTTTTAGTATGTGCTCCTTTTTTAGTATGTTGATTTCTAAAATTTTAACGAATCGCTTAACTCCTTTACTCACCAAAATTATTTCCCCCAATCAAACTTGCTTTATGAAAGGTAGAGCTATTTCTGACAACAACTTACTTGCCCAAGAAATTTTTCATGATCATGATATTAAGGTGTTAGGCGATAACATTATTTTGAAATTAGACATTGCCAAAGCCTATGATAACATAAACTGGAACTTCCTCTATAGTATTTTGTAGATGTTGGGTTTTAATTTGGTTTTTATTAACCTTATCAAAAATTACAATGAATAATCTTATTTTTTGGTGATTGTCAATGGTAAATGCTACGGCTTTTTTAGGTCTACTCATGGTATAAGACATGGTGATCCTATTTCTCTAGCTATTTTTATTATTGATGCTGAAGAATTATCTAGAGGCCTTAACCATCTTTTTGAAAAAAATGATAATCTTAACTTTAAACTAAGGGTGATTTCTCTATCTCTCACTTATGTTTTGTCGATGATGTTATTATTTTTTCAAATGGTTCTTTAAATATGGTGAATAGGATCATGAGCTTTTTAAATAAGTTTGAAACTTATAGTGGTCTTTATCTTAATAAAAGTAAGTGTAGCTTTGTTGCCTCTAAGGACATCCCTCATAACCGTATTAATGTTATCAAAGCTACCAGTGGTTTTGTGCAAGGATCCCTTCCTTTTAAGTACCTTGGGATTCCCCTTTTCATAGGTAGAAAGAAAACTTTTCTTTTTGATTATTTGATTACTTCAATGCAAAATAAGCTTACTTCTCAAGAATTTAAATTGTTATGTTTTTTGTGGTAGATTAATACCTATTAAAAGTGTGCTTTATTCTTTACCTATTTACATTTTTCAAACTATTCTACCTACCCGTTCTTTTTGCAATAGAATTAAAAAATTTCTTTAATAAATTTTTTTTTGGCAAGGCACTAATAATAATTCTAAATTCATTTGGTCAGATTGGAGCAAATTTTATTGAGTTTTAGATGAAGGTGCTTTTTTTTTTTGGTAAAATTGCAAAATGCATTAATAAAAAGAAGACCTAATACAAAAAACTAAGTGATAGGAAACCTATCACAATCCTCATTCAACAAAGAAAAGAAGGAAGGAGGAACCTTATTACAATCTAATTCATCCCACAAAAAATCACCTTTCAACGCATAGTTAGCACAAAAATTGGCTAACTTATAACATTCTCTATTTGCAAAATGAAATAAATGAACTTCAAAATCTTTGAAAAAAGAAAAATCTTCCCTTTCAAATTGATAGTCCACCTCGATCATCTTTAACAACCAAGTTTCGTAAATGTTTCATAATGTTCAAGTTATATCCCTCTATAATTATTCCTTTTGCATCCATCATCCAATCCTTGATAACTCCTCTCAATGAACAAAAAGAAAATAGCTCCAAGTATCCATTGTCCCAATGCAAAAAACCGAACCCAAAAGCTAGCAAAAACCTTCCACTATGATCTCTGAAAACACTCCCAACTCCAGCCTCATTAGAACGAAGCAAAGCTGCATCGATATTTACCTTAATCCATCCGGGAGGAGGGGGATGCCAAAAAGAGGAATTCAGCAATATATGGTAGTTAGCACCCCAGTTGTCCGAATATAGATTAAACTTTGTAGACATTGATGCAAAACTAATAGCATTAGAAACAACATAGCCCAACTCGAGCTCATGACCTTCATGGATGAAAGTATTTCTACTCTTCCAAGAATGAAAAACAATAGAGCAATATAATCTTGCAATAAAAGGATTCAACTTCACTAACTTTCTTAGATTTTCCAAACAGTCATGTAAATTGTTAAACACCAGAATGCAAATGCCCCACTGGTTAGCCATTTTAATTTCTAGAATTAATTTTGAACATCTAACAACAACGTGCTCCACATCCTCCTTTATTTCACAACCTCTCAGACACAGGTTGTTATTTATCAATCTCTTATACATAAGAAAATCAGTAGTTGGAATAGCATTCTTCATAAGACGCCATAGGAATATTGTGACTCGAGAATTCAGTTTCAAATCTTTTAACCATTACCAAGCCAATATTAAAACTGAGTCTTCTGCTTCTGATATTGTCTTAGAGCACTTGGCCAAAGCTGTAATAGTCTTACCTGAATAGTTTCTAACCAGTTCCACTTCATCCTATATATGCTTCGAACCAATCCTGACGTTAAGGATTATTTTCACCAATTCGGCTCCAAAAAATTCAGTTAATTTTTCATGATTCCAAGCTCCATCAGTAATAAAGCTAGCCAGAGGAGGAAAATATCCATCCACCACTGCTATGAATGTTGGCCACCTAACAAAGCTTCTATCTAATACCCAAATGTCTCTCAAAGTATTAACTGAAGATCCAGAATTAATTCTCCACCTTACGTTTGGTCTAAGAGCATTAGATCCGCTCAATAATAATTTCCAAGTTGAAGAAACATTCAACCTCCCCTCATTGGCCCAATCATTTCTACCATACCTTGCAAGTAATGACTTACATAGAATAGAATTTGGTTTGTTCAAATAATCCCAAACCAACCTTGCTCTCAAAGGCTCCATCGAAGCAACCGCAGAATGAATCCCCTGTCCTCCATTTAAAACTAGTTCACAAATATCTTTCCAAGCAAAAAAATGTAAACCATGGCTCCCATCCTTTTTGTTCCATAAGAACTCCCTACACATCTTATCAATCTTCTTCAAAATACTCAAAGGAATTAAATAAAGAGAAGAGTAAAACACTTGAATTGAGAGCATCG
Organism: Dendrobium nobile; assembly: GCA_022539455.1. Lineage (NCBI taxonomy): Eukaryota > Viridiplantae > Streptophyta > Magnoliopsida > Asparagales > Orchidaceae > Dendrobium > Dendrobium nobile. The sequence goes on from CM039721.1 coordinate 46,712,268, forward strand.
TCGACTTAATAAGCACCAATCTTCCAGAAAAGGAGATGAATTTTTTACCCCACATTTCAAGCTTTGAGGCTGATTTCTCTAATATACTCGAGAAATCTGCAGTAACAAGTCTTTGTAAAGTAATCTTTATGCCCAGGTAGTGTAACTCTTTGACTTCCACAAAGCCCATAAACTTGGAAATAGCCCTCCTTCTTCTTCTCTCAACATATTTGCTAAAGAGGATAGAAGATTTAGAAAAGTTAATTTGTTGACCCGTCCATTTGCAATAATCAGTTGTAATTTTCTTAATTCTCCTTATGTTTCCAAGCTTTGCATTTGAGAACATAAGGATATCATCAGCAAATAAGAGGTGGTAAATCTTAGGAGCCAAAGGAGCAACATTCAAACCCAAATTCCTTCCCTTTGTTAAGAAAGCATTAGTAAGAAGTTAAGAGCATAAAATAAACAAATACGGTGATAGAACATCCTTGTCTAAAACCGCTCTTGTCTTCAATCCACTTCAAATGAGCCCCATTAACTTGAACCAAGAAAACCAGGTTAGCCACACACTCCATTAAGAGGTTAGAAAATCTTTTTGGGAACCCAAAGTAATTCAAAACTTGCCTAAGAGTATCCCATGCCATGCTATCGTAAGCTTGTTCCATGTCCAATTTAATTGCAACCGTCCCTTTCTTAGATTTAGAAAATCTAATTTTATAAAAAAGTTCTTGGGTAAGAAGAACATGATTCGATAAGGCTCTCCCTTTAATGAAAGCAACTTGAACATCATATATATAAAAAAATGGTTCACTTTCATCAATCTATTTAAAAGTACTTTTGCCACAATCTTATAAATTGAAAGACATAAGATATTTGGATGAAAGTTAGAAGGAACTAAAGGATTACTCACTTTAGGAATAAGCACCACCAAAGTTTCCTTCCATTTAGAGCACATCTTGCCCAAAGAAAAAAAGAGATGAATAGCATTCCACATATCCAAGCCAATTATCTTCCAATATGCCTTGATGAAAGAGTACGTGATTCCATCCACACCTAGAGAGATATTGTTTCCAAGACCTTTAACCACAACCTCTACTTCTTCTAGGAAAAAAATCAACATCAAGGAAGTCACAACTTTCTTTTCTAAACAAGTTTAGATTCAATGGCCAACCATCCAAACAAAATTCTCTAAGTTTCCATTTATTACTTAAAAAAACTGAAGAATACTTCCTTGATAGCCTCGGGTTCCTCAACTAGCACACCCAAGTTATTTTTCACTTGCTTAACATAGTTACCATTCCTTCTACCATTTGTAAATGCATGAAAGAAACTAGAATCTATATCACCTTCACTCAACCACTTAGCCTTTTCCCTTTGCCTCCACTATGTACTCAATCGAGCAAGAGTACAATTAAATTCATTGACTTTAGTCTTGAGAAGTAGAACCTTATTATCAGGAAAATTTTGAACCAAAGACTCCTCCAATTGAAGCTCATAGATTTCTTTCTTCAGTTTATCCTTCAAGTCAACCAAGTCTTGATGCTTTGCTTTGCTCAAAAGTACAAAGCTCTTAATACTCTAGAGAGTTTCTTATTTAAAGCCTCCATAGCATCTCCTCTCACAGGTTTAGCTCAAGATCTCTTAACAATCGAGAATGCATCTGGATAAGATAACCATACATCTTTAAATTTATGAATTCGGCTATTATGATTTCCTTGGTTAAAAACTTTCAATACAATAGGGCAATGGTCTGAAGTAATTCTAGCCAAGTTCCTTACCGAAGCCTGATGGACCAATTCCAAAGCTTTTGAATTCAACAGACATCTATCAAGCCTTTCATGAATGTGAGCACTGCCACTTTTATTGTTGCACCAAGTATACTTAGAACCAATAATCCCAACATCATGAAGGTCACTTCTATTCATAAAAGCTTTCATCTCTAAAGGCCTAAAGGAAAAAGAGAAAATTTTTCCCCTTTCTTATCTTACTGAGAAAGAATGCAATTAAAATCTCCCCCTACCAAAGAGGGTACTTCGTACTTAAAAAACCGCTCCAAACAATTCCACAACTCTGTTCCGTCATATAAATCCTTGCTACCATAAATAGTAGATACCACTCAAACACCTTTATTAAAAATTTTCAACTCCCCAACTACACACTGAGCAGAAGCTTCCAACAAAGTAAAAGAGGCTAAATTAGACCTCTATAATACCTATACTCCTCCAGACATTCCACTAGATGGGAAAAGAAAAAAATCCCATCCTACTCCCATGAATTTATCAAACTCATCTCTAGAAAGAGATGAAATTTTAGTCTCCACAATTCCAACAAAAAGACATCCCATTCTCTAACAAATTCATTTGAATACAAGGAGGCCTCCTTCTTATTTTCCCCCCTATAGTTCTAAAAGCTTAAAGAGCTCATTTTATCGAGAAGGGGGAAAGTCCCCCACCCCCTTCTTTTATAGCTTTACTTTGTCTCAAAGATGAACTTAATGGTTCAAGAGACCTAAGTTCCTTAGGAAGTTTTGTTTTATGCACACAAGACAAAACATTGCTCATGCAGGCATTGACATCACCTTTAATCTCCAAAACATCTTCACTGCTGAAAAAAACCAAATCATCCTTCCTCTTGTGATGGGAAGGGTCCACAGATTCCACCAATTCCTCTTCTTCAAGTTCCAATCTATTAGGAACATCAGCCATGTCTAATGTAATTTCTTCATAACATATAGAATTCAACACTTCAAATTTATTTTTTTCCAGAAAATTACAAATTGGGCATATTATGAGATGAAATGTGCATACCCGTTCCTTCAGGATATTCCTGAGCAGAGTCACCATCAAGATTTCCACTGTCTTCCATGTTTTCCAACACATTTATAGCAGAACCACCAACATTTGCGGCATCATTAGGAGGAATAAAAGCATTCCCAACCATACAATAATTATTCACTACAGACAATAAGCTAACATCCTCTTATACATTTAAAAAACATTATTCACAGGTTCGACTTCCCCTGGAGTATCAGATATATTCACAATATTTTACAACACCCTAGTCGTTTGTTCTTTTTCCATTCCAGCAGATACATTTTCAATGCCTCGGGCACTTGGAATACCTCTAGACTTTAGAACATACTTTTTTCTCAAAATCACCACATTTCTCCATCTATTTCTTCTGTTGTTAACCAACACCCAAGGGCCCAAAGTAGAATCTCCCATATGGACATTGGTTGCTTCAACTCCAACTACTTTTTGATGAACATAATTTTTCAATGATTCTTCTACATCCTCATTAACCTCCTTGACCTTGCAAGCTTCAATCAAATGACCAATCCTTCCACATTTAAAACAAAAACAAGAAATTTTTTCACACTCCACCTTTTGGAAAAACTTTCCATTTAATCCTTCCACCCAAACACCTGTAGGAAGTTGTTGATCTAGTTGAATTTGGATGCAAACTCTCGCAAAGTCCCTTCTCCCTGATCGAAACATATCCCCATCTATTAAAAGAGATTTACCAATGATAGATGCTATCCTTGGTACATTGATCTCATCCCTACAGTAAAGCAGAAGATTAGGCATCCTAATCCATATTAGAGAAGATAATCCTTTAAAAGAACTAGGATTAAAATTTGGATTCAATTTATCAAACCCAATGATATGTCCATTCACAAATCATGTTCCACTCGATAAAACATTCTCCATAGATTCAACAGAAAAAAAATAAAGCAACCAATCCAATTCAAGAACAGTCAGTTGAAACTTATCAAATTGTGACCATTGGCATCTCAATTCATCCGCAATCAATTGTATGGGGATACGTCTTCCAAATACTAGAACATTGAAGCTTAACCAAATTAGCTTTGACACTGGGTTCAAACAGCTTAACAACTTTTCCATCTTCCCTCATGAATGGTTCATTGCTTGGTAAATTGACTTTGATATATGGCCATTTCAACCATGGATTTCTAGGAATTATTCCAGTTGCTTATTCACACGTAGTATTTTCCACCACTTAAAGAGGTCGAATTCCATTCTCTTTAGAATTTCCACAAACATATGATGGAGCACCTCCATTCTCTTGAGCCATTTGTATACCTCCAGTAATAGAAATAGGTTAAACATTGGCAAACCTATTGATAATTAATTTCATACCAGATGAAGAAGAATCAATCTTCTGGATTCCATGACTATCTTGAGGAGTGGACGCCTTATATTCTTCCATTATTTTCTTTCCTTTATCCAGCACAGGAGATGATGTATGAAAATTTTCACAAATCGATTCTTGAATCACCAAAGCAGCTTTCAAATGGAAAATATTTGGAGAAGTTGCATAATGAGCATGGGAAGAAACCACGGATGAGCTACCAATCAAAGTAAAAGAATTTTGGCCATTTGAGATGGCCGGAGGATGCTCTTCCATAGCCAGCAAAAAACTTGCCAACGTGTTGCCGACGAGAAAATTTGAAAAAAGTTTCAAAATCCCAGACCTTCTCTCAATAACTTCTCTCACTAACTTCTCTAGATGAAGGTTCTTTGGGTTGTAAGAATATGAATGATTTAGCTCATATATTTTCCATCAAGTTGTGGTTTAACTTTCAAGCTCAAAGTAGCCTTTGGGCTAAGTTCATGACTGTTAAGTATTGTCTTGGTAAGCATCCTAATATGTGTAGCTATAACAAGGGTGATTCTAGAGTTTAGAAGAGACTTTGTTGTGTTATGTGGGAAGCTAAACCTCATATTCTTTGGGGTCTTTATTGGTCTAACATCTTTTTCTGTGATCATTCGTTTGATAAACATTCTATGGATTTGCTTCTTAACACTATTTTTATTGCTATTGTTAAGATTAAATCCCTTATCTCTACTAATAGCTAGGGTTATAATAAACTTATTAAAGATCTTTCTGACTCTATTATTAACAAAATTTTTAAACTTTCCTATTAATCTTGATTATGAGGATTACCTATTATGTATTTTGTTTAAGAATGGTTTATTTAGTCTGAAGGATGCTTGGAGCTATTTTAGAGTTAAGAACTCTATTAATAAAGTTTTTTCTATGATTTGGCATAACAGTATTCCTACCTCTCTTTCTATGTTTATTTGGAGGACTATGCATATTTCTTTCCTACTGACGAGAACTTAATTAAAAGAGGTTTTTATTCTCCCTGCGAAATGTCAAAGTTGCTATCATAGTGAAAACATGCATCATGTCTTCATTTAAAGTCCTATTGCAATTAAAGTTTGGACTCATTTTGATGATATCTTTAGAACCAATCATTTCACTACTAACATTTCTATGCTCAATTTGTGGTTCATTAGCTCCAAAGGTCATATATGGAAGGTCATCTCTTCCCTTATTTGGTGATATTTGTGGAATGCTAGAAATAATTCATTATTCAACAATGTTGGCATGAAATCTCATCATATTATTATAAATATTAAAGATAAAGTTTTGAACCTTTACTATGTTAGTCTTTTATCCTCTAAGAACTTGAAAGGTAATGCTTTTGTGGCCAAATAATTTGATATTTCTTCGCATAATAATCATCATTTTTTGATTCCATGCTGGTTTATTAGATTAAACCACCTTATAATATTTAAAAAACTTAATGTTGATGGTTAGTTTTAAGATTTGGTTTGTGGTTATGGTGGTATCATTAGGATTGATAATGGGAATTTCATCATGGCTTATGCTGGTCCTTTATAGAATTGTTCTATCATTTATGTTGAGCTTTTAACTATCTTACATGGCCTTAAATTATGCTTTTCTCTTCGTATATCTAACATCTGGATTGAGGTGGATGCTTAATATATTATTTTTTACTTAAATTATTATGTTGAGAAAGTTTGTATGGCTGATTTGTTCTATCTGATTAAGGAGATTACCCAACTCTTAATTCTTACTGATTACTATATTGCGCATATTCATAAGGAGGGTAATTCTTGTGATGATTGGTTAGCTAATTTTTGCTGTAACCTTGAGTATCTCATTGATTTCAATTCTCGTAATTTATCTACTATTTTGAAAGGCCTCATTAGATTAGACAAAATGGGTCTGCCTTATGTCAGAATATAAGTTTATTTGTTTCTTTGGTTTTGGGTCTCCTCTCTTGAGGGGTTTTTCTTAATGTTGGACTGATGATGGTTGATTTTGAAATTACTAGATTGACAAGAGGGGGGGGGGGGGGGGGGGGGGGGGGGTGTGAATTGTGAAAACTTTGTAGCAATAATTAGCAATAATTAAAAAACCTAAGCAAGAGTTCTAATTTTTGCTATTTTTAAATTTTTAACATGAAACTTTAACTACTTCGAAGGCAAACAATTGAAGTCAACGTGTAACAATAAAATCCTTTTTTTTTCTTTCATAATTTTCACCAAGCAAATATTATGAAAATAAAGTGCAAGCAAATAATAAAAATGATAAGGAAAAAGCACACCGGAATTTTGTAGTGGAATCGGTCAAACTATGACCTACATCCACTCACCGGAGTCCTCCGCTCCGGGAATTTTACTACAAACTATAGCTCTCCTTTTGGCCCCCTCAGCAAGGTGGAGAAGCCCTTACAAGACTCACTTTCACCAACCCAGCGTGGTGGTGTGCGAAGCGGTATTTTCACCGTCCTGGCAATGGCAGAGTACCTTCTCATTTTTCTCCCTCCTGGAGAAGGCAGAGTACCTTCGAGGTCACGGATGTAGAAGAGTCTCCCCCTTAGAGAGTCTCCCACAAGTTCTTCTCGGGCCATAGGAGGAGTAAGATGCAGCAAGAACGGAGCAACCATGTGATATCCCTCATACATCTTCTCCCTCACCAAGCTCACCTTCTCCTTCCTCTCTCAAACCCTAAAAAATTCTCAAGAGCTTTCTCCCAAGGATTCCCTCTCTAATCACGTTCCCCTCTCTCTGTCTCCCTCAGATTACTAATTTTATACATAAAACAGGATCCAAAATCCCTGAAATATTCAAAGTAGCCGTTACTATCATACAGAATGATATGACATCGTATAGTACGATATGTATAATAGTCGTCATCCTGGTATGAAGGTTTACAAATAGTTCAAAATAAATCATACAGTACGATATAATATCATACCATATGAACCTCCACTTATCTGTTCATACAGTACGATGGCAGGATGATCAAAACTCATTCCTATTCATCGTATGGTACGATCAACTTCATACAGTACGATGAGGCCAAATAAAGGGATCGTCTAGGACGATCTCCGGGATGATTAAAATCAGCCTCCGTTAATCATATAATATGAACAGGTTTGTACAGTACGATGACTAATCATAGATTAGTCCACAATTTAATCCACTAATTACTGGTTAATTTAAGTAAGTATTCATATAAAATCATACAGTACGAAGATGTTCATACAGTACGAAGATGTTCGAACAGTATGAAGATGTTCATACAGTACGAACGTCTAATAGAACTTAAACTAATCTGGCGGCTAGGGTTTTGGATTTGTAACACAAAGTATATTACGGGAAAAATCATACAGTACGATATGTTCACAGAAAATTGTTTTACTAGATGAGATCGTACAAAACGATATAAAGTCGTACAGTACGATCAACAGAGAAAAAAATTCATTTTTTATTTGTTTTAAGAAAACCCTCTCCCGTGTGTGTGTGCCTGGTTGCTCCGATTTACATGCAGTTTGTGGCCAAACTCATGAAAAGAAAAAGTAAAATAAATAGAAAATTATATTATTTCAGACTCACACTCCTAATCTAACCAGTCTTGAGTCATCCTGTTGTCCTGAGTAATTTGTGATCTTCCTGAAATGTTAGTACTCATAGGAAATAATAGAAATCAAATGATATTCAATGAATATATATTTAGACGGTATTATTTGTCATCATCAAAAGCTCAAACTAGGGGTCATGGATTCCAACAATCTCCTCCTTTTTGATGATGTTAAATAATGTTTATTATAGGAAAGTTTGAATGACATTTTTTTTTTGTTTTTTTTATTATTTAAACATAAGAAAAAGGAATGCAATATAAAATAAGAAAAAAGAAAATGCAGTACGAAATAGAAAAATAAATGCATTCTATTTAAACATAAGAAAACATAAGAGCAGACTACAACAAACTTCTCCCCCTTTTGACAGCACCAAAAGTAGGAGCAAACAATACTAAGAAAAAAAAAATACAACACAGATACACTTCGAAGGGAAGGATCCTGATCACTTGGAGGTGGAGGTGGGTTTGGTTAGAAATAGTGAAGGATTGTGTCAAATCGGTGATCAACAAACTTCTCAGCTCGGACTTTCTCTTAGGGTAGAATCATATTTTAAAATTAATGACTTAACTCAAAAAATCAATTGGATATGAGAAAAAGAATCCATTCATCACTTGGTTTAAGAAAAAATATCTTATAGAATAATGAACCAAAGTAAATTTGTCACAATCGCAAAACAATCAAGATCAAGTCTTCGATACATGAAAACTTCTAAGTTTTAAAAGATTTGAAAAGAGAGAATAGCTTGCTTTTTAGTGGGCTCATTTTATCCCTCTTGTCACTTTGATTAGCTCTTTGAGTATCTTTTAATTTTTGATACACTTTCGTGTATATACTTTTCTTTTCAATTTGGCGTCATTGGCCACTTCCCTCTTTTTTTTTTAATTTTTGCAAGCTAAATTCTCTTTTTCAATCTCTTAAAAAGAATTCTTAGTTGTGAGTATATCTTCTAGATATTAAAGAATAGGAGCTCTCTCTATAACATAGGGAAGAACTATCCACAAAACAGAATCAATAACCAATGACAAGAGTAACGAGGAATCTTGATGTGACAAAAAGACTTTAAGCATTATAAATACAAGATAGATTTGCTTAAGCAAGTTTAGAAAAGATCTTAATTTCATACACAATCTTTAATTTGAAATAGATTTTTGATTAGAAAAGAAAACTATGCCATTAAAATAGGTTAGAGAAAGAGACACAATCAACGAAATATTTTTACTATCTAATAGATTAAGAGATGTAAAACATTGACTACAAAATCTCAAAAGCAAGGACAAGGCATACAATATCATTTTAGCGATGATATTGAAAGCTAAATTTAATAAAGAAAAGCAACCAAAAAGAAAGTAAACCAAATCAAACAAAAACTATGAGTAAGAAAAAAAAGAAAAGAAAACAAAGAGCAAAATGGAAAAGCAACTAAAAGAAAAAGAATAAAAATAAAATAAAGAAAATAGAAGATCAAGTTTATGCAGTTTTGTGCTGCGAGCCCCTGTTTGTCCAATGCTTCTCACGAGGTCTTTGGTGAGAACAATCCTGCATGAATCAACAACTGTCAGACTTAGGAATCCAAATTGGTTTGGGTCCCTTCTCATAAAAAGTAGAGTGTAATATTGTGTGCTATGCTGTGAATCATGCAATTTTGGTCTCCACACCCAATGTGTACTACGTTGAACAGTGCAAGTGTGTGAGATGTGTCCTAGTATGCCACATGAAAAACATCTAACTCCAGGAAAATGATTTCTTAAATGATTTGGGTTATTATGCTTCTTCCTAGGTCTTGGCTTTAGATCAAAAGTGGGTGTCATCCTATTTCCCTTAAGTGAGTTCAATTTATTTTTAAGCCTCAAGTTAGTATTTTTCAAAGCATTCTTATCAATCCTCAAGTTGCTCTCTATATCTTTAGATTTCTTAAAATCAGATTTAAGTGTGGTGTGTGAAACTTTTAATGCATCATGCTCATCAATTAATTCTGAATGCTTTTTGTTTAAATCATCAAATTCATCAGGTAGAGCCATGTGATTTGAATCAATCGTAGAATGATCTTTGAGAAAAATTTCATTCTCCTTTTGTATATTCGAAAGTTCCAACTTTAAACTAGCATGAGTCTTTTTAAGTTTTTTGTATGATGCATGAATTTTCTCACAAATTTCAAACAATAGATCATAGGTTGGTTTACATACCTCTTCTTCAACACTTTGATTAAGATGATCTTCTCCCATTAAGCACAAGTTGTTGTTTCCTCTTCTGGTTCCGTCTCCGATGAATCCGATGCAGAATCCGCCCAAAACGCCTTTTGGACTCTCTTCTTGTCCTTCCTGAATTTGGGTTTCTCCTCACCCTTTTCTTTGCTTGAGTGATCTTGAAATGTAGGACAATCAACTCTCACATGTCCGGGTTTCCTGCATTCATAACAGACAACATCAGAAGATCCCATTGAATATTTATTATCCTTACCTTTTCTCCAATGATGCATTTGCTTCTTCCTTAGAAAGCTTTTGAATTGCCTTGTGATTAAGGCAAATTCATCGCTTTCAGACCCGGAAGAGTCGGAATTCGATTTGTGCGCCTTCAGTGCCACCGTTTTCTCCTTCTTCTTCTCACATGCATCAAGATTTCTTTGATTCACTCCTTGCTCATAAGTAATGAGTGAGCCAAGTAAGTTGTCAATCGAATAGGTGTTTAAATCCTTAAATTCAGTTATAGCAGTGATTTTAGCATCAAACGACGAAGGCAAGCATCTTAAAATCTTGTTCACTTTTTCATAGTTTGAATGTTCTCTTCCTAATGCATGCAATGAAGTAATAATCAGAGTGAACCGTGTATACATGTCAGAAATAGATTCAGAAGGTTTCATACAAAAAAGTTTGTAGTCATGCAAGAGAATGTTCAAATGGGATTGTTTCACTTCATTGGTTCCTTCATAAGTAATGCGTAACCTATCCTAAATTTCCTTACCAGTTGAGCAAGTGAAAACACGCATGTAATCCTCAGATTTCAAAGCACAGAAAAAATAGTTCAAATATTTTGCATTCAATTGAGCTAAATCTCTTTCATCGAAAGTCTATTCAGTAAAAGCAACTTCCGTTTTAATTCCATTAATTTCATAAGAAGGTGGAGAATACCCTTCTTTAATAAGCATAAACATGCGATAATTAGTAGATTGTAAAAATATTTCCATACAGGTTTTCCAAAAATCAAAAGATTGGTTATCAAATAAGGGAGGTCGTGTAATCAAATATCCTTCAGTAGTGTTACGATTCCCAAAGTTAGCCATGGATCAAATTCAAAAAGTTTTCAAACTCAGTTTTTATGAATCCCGCTCTGATACCACTTGAAAGTTCGTTAGGGATGTTAAGCCCTATAGAACTAGTCCAAGACTAACCAAGAGGGGGGGTGAATTGGTATTTTAAAAACTTTAATCAAAGCTCAACAATTTCACAAACCAAAACACCACAAAATAAATAATGCGGAAATTTAAGTGCGAAAGAAGTAAAAACAAGAACACAATGGTTTATAGTGGTTCGGTCAACTCAACCTACGTCCACTCCCTGGAGGCGCCCTTCGAGTAATGCACTATAATCTTGACTCTCCTTTAGCCCCCACAGCTAGGCGGAGAAGCCCTTACAAACACTTCCTTTCTTCCACCCCCGATAAGGCAGAGAACCTCCCTCCTTTTGCTTCCTCCTGAAGCAGGCAGAGAACCTCGATCGATTACTGAAGCTTATCTCTCCCAACCTCTCCAAGGATAAGAGACTCTAAGAAGAAGAAGTGGAATAATGCTTGGAGCAACCCTTATGAATCCCATCACAAGCTCCCCTCACAAGATCCTCTCTCTCTCTCTCTCTATCTCCTTTAGGTTTTCTCAGGTCAAGACAGCAGCCATGGATTTTTAAAAATGTTGAACAAAAGCTCTTATAAAGAAGAGCTCAAAATAGCTCATTAACTGCAAGTTTTCGACTATATCATCTAGGATGATATAGAAATCGTCGTGGCCGATTAGTACAAATCTCCGAAGATCGGCCAGAGCATCAACCTGAATGCAAACTGGATGATTGAAAATTGGCTTGATCGTCAAGGATGATCTCATGATCGTTCCGATCGATCAATTCAAATCAGAGGAAAATTGTCCTGAGCATCACCTTGAATTCAAGCTGGCCGATCCCGATCGTCTAGCACATCGCCTTGGATTCATGCTGGACGATATTTATCGTCCAGGAGAAACTAAGGAGTTTAGAATAGATCATCCTGCCCGATCTTGCAATCGTCCAGGATGATATGATCGTATCAATCATCCTTAATTACCTCCTTGATTGTTTGATCAATTAAGGCATAATTGTGAATATCGTCCAGGCCGATCCAGGATCGTCCTGGCTGATTACAAAAAATACAGAATACCTTAATTATTTATGGCAGCAAATTCTTTCTATTTTTAGCCTATTGTCCTGGCCGATACAAGTATTGTCCAGGCCGATTGGCTAATGACGGCTGCCTTAAAAAAGAACTCTAATTAGATTTTTTGTTTTAAGCCAGATCGTCCAGGACGATGTAAATATCATTCTGGCCGATATGAGTAAAAATAGAAATTCTAAGTCTCTCAAGTGTGTGTGTGTAGGGTTACTTTACATCAATCACACCAAAGATTACAATTGACTCAAGAAGGGAAAAAATAAAATTACAGACTGACTCAACCCTAATCTACCCATTCTTGAGCTGGCTCCATTTTTCTGTCCGATCTTTGATTCCTAAAAAGTCAGTAGTAAGAGGCAGTCCAAGACAAGTAAGAGTGTTTGCCAATCATCAAAACATAGTTCATGGACCTGAATTTGAAATAATCTCCCCCTTTTTTATGACGACAAAACACTATAAAAAATATTTTAAAAACAACAGTGTAACACACATAATCGAAAGTGCAAGAAACATCCTAAAACTACTCCCCTTTTGACATCTCAAAAAGGAGTAAATTAAGAACTAAAGCAAATCACAAGACACCCTTTTTTTTTTACCAAGGCATGAAGATGATGTAGTATTCCATGTGATTGATTTTAAAAACTTGTGAGTTAATGAGTTAACAACATCAACAATTCAAAGAATGGTAGAATATCCGATCTTGGTTACCCTCAGCTCGGACTTTCTCTTAGGGTAGAATCGTCTTTTGAAATCAATGACCTAACTCAAAAAATCAATTGGATATGAGAAAAAGAATCCATTCATCACTTGGTTTAAGAAAAAATATCTTATAGAATAATGAATCAAAGTAAATTTCTCAGAATTGCAAAACAATCGAAATCAAGTCTTCGATACATGAAAACTTTTATGTTTTAAAAGATTTGAAAAGAGAGAATAACTTGGTTTTTAGTTGGCTCATTTTATGCCTCTTGTCACTTTGATTGACTCTTTGAGCATCTTTTGATTTTTGATACACTTTCGTGTATATACTTTTATTTTCAATTTGGCGTCATTGGCCACTTTCCCTTTTTTTTGCAAGCTAAATTCTCTTTTTCAATCTCTTAAAAAGAATTCTTAGTTGTGAGTATATCTTCTAGATATTAGAGAATAGGAGATCTCTATCTAACATAGGGAAGAACTATCCATAAAACAGAATAAATAACCAATGACAAGAGTAACGAGGAATCTTGATGTGACAAAAAGACTTTAAGCATTATAAATACAAGATAGATTTGCTTAAGCAAGTTTAGAAAAGATCTTAATTTCTTACACAATCTTTAATTTGAAATAGATTTTTGATTAGAAAAGAAAACTATGCCACTAAAATAGGTTAGAGAAAGAGACACAATCAACAAAATATTTTTACCATCTAATAGATTAAGAGATGTAAAACATTGACTATAAATTCTCAAAAGTAAGGACAAGGCATACGATATCATTTCAACGATGATATTGAAAGCTAAATTTAAGAAAGAAAAGCAACCAAAAAGAAAGTAAATCAAATCAAATAAAAACAAAGAGTAAAAGAAAAAGAAAAAAAAAATAAAGAGCAAAAAGGAAAAGCAACTAAAAGAAAAAGAACAAAAATAAAATAAAGCAAATAGAAGATCAAGTTTATGCAGCTATGTGCTGCGAGCCTCTGTTTGTCCAAGTATCATATGCTTTTCACGAGGTCTTTGGTGAGAGCAATCCTGCAAGAATCAACAGCTGTCAGACTTAGGAACCCAAATTGGTTTGTGTCCATTCTCATAAAAAGTAGAGTGTAATGCATGTGTGCTATGCTGTGAATCATGCAATTTTGGTCTCCACACCCAATGTGTACTACGGTGAACAGTACAAGTGTGTGAGATGTGTCCTAGTATGCCACATGAAAAACATCTAACTCCAGAAAAAGGATTTCTTAAATGATTTGGGTTATTATGCCTCTTCCTAGGTCTTGGCTTTAAATCAAAAGTGGGTGTCATCCTATTTCTCTTAAGTGAGTTCAATTCATTTTTAAGCCTCAAGTTAGTATTTTTCAAAGCATTATTATCAATCCTCAAGTTGCTCTCTATATCTTTAGATTTCTTAAAATCAGATTTAAGTGTGGTGAGTGAAACTTTTAATGCATCATGCTCATCAATTAATTCCAAATATTTTTTGTTTAAATCATCAAATTCCTAAAGTAGAGCCATGTGATTTGAATCAATCGTAAAATGATCTTTGCGAATAAGTTCATGCTCTTTTTGTATATTCAAAAGTTCCAACTTTAAACTAGCATGAGTATTTTTAAGTTTTTTGTATGATGTATGAATTTTCTCACAAATTTCAAACAATTGATCATAGGTTGGTTTACATACCTCTTCTTCATCACTTTGATTAAGATGATCTTCTCCCATTAAGCAAAAGTTTAATGTTTCTTCTTTTGGTTCCGTCTCCGATGAATCCGATGCAGAATCTGTCCAAAATGCCTTTTGGACTCTCTTCTTGTCCTTCCCAAACTTGGGTTTCTCCTCACCATTTTCTTTTCTTGAGTGATCTTGAAGTATAGGACTATCAACTCTAATTTATCCGGGTTTCCTGCATTCATAACAGACAACATCAAAAGATCCCTTTGAATATTTATTATCCTTACCTTTTCTCCAATGATGCTTTTGCTTCTTCCTTAGAAAGCTTTTGAATTGCCTTGTGATTAAGGCAAATTCATCGCTTTCAGACCTAGAAGAGTCAGAATCTGATTTGTGCGCCTTTAGTGCCCCCAAGACTAACCAAGAGAGGGGGGGGGGGGTGAATTGGTATTTTAAAAACTTTAATCAAAGCTCAACAATTTCACAAACCAAAACACCAGAAAATAAACAATGCGGAAATTTAAGTGCGAAAGTAGTAAAAACAAGAACACAAAGGTTTATAGTGGTTCGGACAACTCGACCTACGTCCACTCCCCGGAGGTGCCCTCCGAGTATTGAACTACAATAGTGACTCTCTTTTAGCCCCCACAGCTAGGCGGAGAAGCCCTTACAAACTCCTCCTTTCTGCCACCCCCGGCAAGGCAGAGAACCTCCCTCCTTTTGCTTTCTCCTGAAGCAAACGGAGAACCTCGATCGATCACTGAAGCTTACCTCTCCCAACCTCTTCAAGGATAAGAGACTCTAGGAAGAAGAAGTGGAATAATACTTGGAGCAACCCTTGTATATCCCCTCACAAGCTCCCCCTCACAAGATCCTCTCTCCCTCTCTCCCTCTCTCTCTCTCTTTCCTTTAGGTTTTCTCAGGTCAAGATAGCAGCCAAGGATTTTCAAAAATGTTGAACAAAAGCTTATATAAAGAAGAGCTCAAAATAACTCATTAATTGCACGTTGCCAACTATATCATCCAGAACGATATGGAAATCTTCCTGGCCGTTCAGTATAAATCTCCAAAGATCGGCCAGAGCATCGCCCTGAATGCAAACTGGATGATTGAAAATTGGCTTGATAATCCAGGATGATCTCACGATCGTCCCAGATGATCAATTCAAATCAGAGGAAAATCGTCCTGAGCATCGCCCTGAATTCAAGCTGGCCGATCCTGATCGTCCAGCACATCGCCCTGGATTCGTGCTGGCCGATATTGACTACAAATTCGATGCAGAATTCGCCCTGGATTAAGCACAAGTTTAATGTTTCTTCTTCTGGTTCCGTCTCCGATGAATCCGATGCAGAATCCACCCAAAACGCCTTTTGAACTATCTTCTTGTCCTTCCTGAATTTGGGTTTCTCCTCACCCTTTCCTTTGCTTGAGTGATCTTGAAGTGTAGGACAATCAACTCTCACATGTCCGGGTTTCCTGCATTCATAACAGACAATATCAGAAGATCCCATTGAATATTTATTATCCTTACCTTTTCTCCAATGATGCTTTTGCTTCTTCCTTAGAAAGCTTTTGAATTGTCTTGTGATTAAGGCAAATTCATCGCTTTCAGACCCGGAAGAGTCGGAATTCGATTTGTGCGCCTTCAGTGCCACCTTTTTCTCCTTCTTCTTCTCACCTACATCAAGATTTTTTTGACTCACTCCTTGCTCAAAAGTAATAAGTGAGCCAAGTAAGTTGTCAATTGAATAGGTGTTTAAATCCTTAAATTCAATTATAGCAGTGATTTTAGCATCAAACGACGAAGGCAAGCATCTTAAAATCATGTTCATTTTTTCATAGTTTGAAAGTTCTCTTCCTAATGCATGCAATGAAGTAATAATCAGGGTGAACTGTGTATACATGTCAGAAATAGATTCAGAAGGTTTCATACAAAAAAGTTTGTAGTCATGCAAGAGAATGTTCAAATGGGATTATTTCACTTTATTGATTCCTTCATAAGTAATGCATAACCTATCCTAAATTTCCTTACCTGTTGAGCAAGTGAAAACACGCATGTAATCCTTAGATTTCAAAGCACATAAAAAATAGTTCAAACATTTTGCATTCAATTGAGCTTAATCTCTTTCATCAAAAGTTCATTCAGTAAAAGAAACTTCCGTTTTAATTCCGTTAATTTCACGAGAAGGTGGAGAATACCCTTCTTTAATAAGCATCAACATGCGATAATCAGTAGATTATAAAAATGTTTCCATACGGGTTTTCCAAAAATCAAAAGGTTGGTTATCAAACAAGGGAGGTCGTGTAATCGAATATCCTTCAGTAGTGTTACGATTCCCAAAGTTACCCATGGATCAAATTCAAAAAGTTTTCAAACTCAGTTTTTATGAATCCCGCTCTGATACCACTTGAAAGTTCGTTAGGGATGTTAAGCCCTATAGAACTAGTCCAAGACTAACCAAGAGGGGGGGTGAATTGGTATTTTAAAAACTTTAATCAAAGCTCAATAATTTTACAAACCAAAACACCACAAAACAAATAATGCGAAAATTTAAGTGCGAAAGCAGTAAAAACAAGAACACAATAGTTTATAGTGGTTCGGTCAACTCGACCTACGTCCACTCCCCGAAGGCGCCCTTCGAGTAATGCACTACAATCTTGACTCTCCTTTAGCCCCCACATCTAGGTGGAGAAGCCCTTACAAACACCTTCTTTCTGCCACCCCCGACAAGGCAGAGAACCTCCCTCCTTTTGGTTCCTTCTAAAGCAGGCAGAGAACCTTGATCGATTTTTGAAGCTTACCTCTCCCAACCTCTCCAAGGATAAGAGACTTTAAGAAGAATAAGTGGAACAATGCTTGGAGCAACCCTTATGATCCCCTCACAAGCTCCCCTCACAAGATCCTCTCTCTCTCTCTCTCTCCCTCTCTCTCTGTCTCCTTTAGGTTTTCTAAGGTCCAGACAGCAGCCATGGATTTTTAAAAATGTTGAACAAAAGATCTTATAAAGAAAAGCTCAAAATAGCTCATTAATTGCAAGTTTTCGACTATATCGTCCAGGATGATCTGGAAATCGTCGTGGCCGATCAGTACAAATCTCCGAAGATCGGCCAGAGCATCGCCCTGAATGCAAACTGAACGATTGAAAATTGGCTTGATTGTCAAGGACGATCTCACGATCGTCCCGGTCGATCAATTCAAATCAGAGGAAAATCATCTTGAGCGTCGCCCTGAATTCAAGCTGGCCGATCCCGATCGTCCAGCACATCGCCTTGGATTCATGCTGGCCGATTTTTATCATCCAGGAGCAACTAAGGAGTTTAGAATAGATCATCCAGGCCGATCTTGCAATCGTCCAGGATGATATGATCGTATCAATCATCCTTAATTACCTCCTTGATTGTCTGATCAATTAAGGTATAATTGTGAATATCGTCCAAGCCGATCCAGGATCGTCCTGACTGATTACAAAAAATATAGAATATCTTAATTATTTATGATAGCAATTTCTTTCTATTTTTAGCCTATCGTTTTGGCCGATACAAGTATTGTCCAGGCTGATTGGCTAACAACGGATGCCTTAATAAAGAACCCTGATTAGATTTTTTGTTTTAAGACAGATCGTCCAGGATGATGTAAATATCATTCTAAGTCTCTCAAGTGTGTGTGTGTAGGGTTACTTTGCATCAGTCACACCAAAGATTACAATTGACTCAAGAAGATAAAAAATAAAATTATAGACTGACTCAACCCTAATCTACCCATTCTTGAGCTGGCTCCATTTTAACGTCCGATCTTTGATTCCTGAAAAGTCAGTAGTAAGAGGCAGTCCAAGACAAGTAAGAGTGTTTCCCAATCATCAAAACATAGTTCATGGACCTGAATTTGAAATAATCTCCCCCTTTTTTATGACGGCAAAACACTACGACAAATATTTTAAAAACAGCAGTGTAACACACATAATCGAAAGTGCAAGAAACATCCTAAAACTACTCCCCCTTTTAACATCTCAAAAAGGAGGAAATTAAGAACTAAAGAAAATCACAAGACACCCTTTTTTTTTTACCAAGGCATGAAGATGATGTAGTATTTCATGTGATTGATTTTAAAAACTTGTGAGTTAATGAGTTAACAACATCAACAATTCAAAGAATGGTAGAATATCCGATCATGGTTACCCTCAGCTCGAACTTTCTCTTAGGGTAGAATCGTCTTTTGAAATCAATGACCTAACTCAAAAAATCAATTGGATATGAGAAAAAGAATCCATTCATCACTTGGTTTAAGAAAAAATATCTTATAGAATAATGAATCAAAGTAAATTTCTCAGAATTGCAAAACAATCGAAATCAAGTCTTCGATACATGAAAACTTCTATGTTTTAAAAGATTTGAGAAGAGAGAATAACTTGGTTTTTAGTTGGCTCATTTTATGCCTCTTGTCACTTTGATTGACTCTTTGAGCATCTTTTGAATTTTGATACACTTTCGTGTATATACTTTTATTTTCAATTTGGCGTCATTGGCCACTTTCCCTTTTTTTTGCAAGCTAAAATAGGTTAGAGAAAGAGACACAATCAACGAAATATTTTTACCATCTAATAGATTAAGAGATGTAAAACATTGACTACAAATTCTCAAAAGTAAGGACAAGGCATACGATATCATTTCAACGATGATATTGAAAGCTAAATTTAAGAAAGAAAAGCAACCAAAAAGAAAGTAAATCAAATCAAATAAAAACAAAGAGTAAAAAAAAAAGAAAAAAAAAACAAAGAGCAAAAAGGAAAAGCAACTAAAAGAAAAAGAACAAAAACAAAATAAAGCAAATAGAAGATCAAGTTTATGCAGTTATGTGCTGCGAGCCTCTATTTGTCCAAGTATCATATGCTTCTCACGAGGTCTTTGGTGAGAGCAATCCTGCAAGAATCAACACCTGTCAGACTTAGGAACCCAAATTTGTTTGTGTCCGTTCTCATAAAAAGTAGAGTGTAATGCATGTGTGCTATGCTGTGAATCATGTAATTTATGTCTCCATACCCAATGTGTACTATGGCGAACAGTGCAAGTGTGTGAGAAGTGTCCTAGTATGCCACATGAAAAACATCTAACTCCAGGAAAAGGATTTCTTAAATGATTTGGGTTATTATGCCTCTTCCTAGGTCTTGGCTTTAACTCAAAAGTGGGTGTCATCCTATTTCCCTTAAGTGAGTTCAATTCATTTTTAAGCCTCAAGTTAGTATTTTTCAAAGCATTATTATCAATCCTTAAGTTGCTCTCTATATCTTTAGATTTCTTAAAATCAGATTTAAGTGTGGTGTGTGAAACTTTTAATGCATCATGCTCATCAATTAATTCTGAATGCTTTTTGTTTAAATCATCAAATTCATCAAGTAGAGCCATGTGATTTGAATCAATCGTAGAATGATCTTTGAGAATAATTTCATGCTCTTTTTGTATATTCGAAAGTTCCAACTTTAAACTAGCATTAGTATTTTTAAGTTTTTTGTATGATGCATGAATTTTCTCACAAATTTCAAACAATTGATCATAGGTTGGTTTACATACCTCTTCTTCATCACTTTGATTAAGATGATCTTCTCCCATTAAGCACAAGTTTAATGTTTCTTCTTCTGGTTCCATCTCCGATGAATCCGATGCAGAATCTGTCCTAAATGCCTTTTGGACTCTCTTCTTGTCCTTCCCGAACTTGGGTTTCTCCTCATCGTTTTCTTTTCTTGAGTGATCTTGACGTGTAGGACAATCAACTCTCACATGTCTGAGTTTTCTGCATTCATAACAGACAACATCAAAAGATCCCTTTGAATATTTATTATCCTTACCTTTTCTCCAATGATGCTTTTGCTTCTTCCTTAGAAAGCTTTTGAATTGCCTTGTGATTAAGGCAAATTCATCACTTTCAGACCCAGAAGAGTCAGAATCCGATTTGTGTGCCTTTAGTGCCACCGTTTTCTCCTTTTTCTTCTCACCTACATCAAGATTTCTTTGATTCACTCCTTTCTCGTATGCAATGAGTGAGCCAAGTAAGTTGTCAATCGAATAGGTGTTTAAATCCTTAGATTCAATTATAGCAGTAATTTAAGCATCAAACGACAAAGGCAAGCAACTTAAAATCTTGTTCACTTTTTCATAGTTTGAAAGTTCTCTTCCTAATGCATGCAATGAAGTAACAATCTGAGTGTATCGTGTATACATGTCAGAAATAGATTCAGAAGGTTTCATACAATAAAGTTTGTAGTCATGCAAGAGAATGTTCAAACGGGATTGTTTCACTTCATTGGTTCCTTCATAAGTTATGCATAACCTATCCCAAATTTCCTTACCAGTTGAGCAAGTGGAAACACGCATGTAATCCTAAGATTTCAAAGCACATAAAAAATAGTTCAAACATTTTGCATTCAATTGAGCTAAATCTCTTTCATTGAAAGTCCATTGAGTAAAAGCAACTTCCATTTTAATTCCGTTAATTTCACGAGAAGGTGGAGAATACCCTTCTTTAATAAGCATCCACATGCGATAATCAGTAGATTGTCAAAATGTTTCCATACTAGTTTTCCAAAAATCAAAAGATAGGTTATCAAAAAAGGGAGGTCGTGTAATCGAATATCCTTCCGTAGTGTTACGATTCCCAAAGTTAGCCATGGATCAAATTCAAAAAGTTTTCAAACTCAGTTTTTATGAATCCTGCTCTGATATCACTTGAAAGTTTGTTAGGGATGTTAAGCTCTATAGAACTGGCCCAAGACTAACCAAGAGGGGGGGGGGGGGGTGAATTGGTATTTTAAAAACTTTAATCAAAGCTCAACAATTTCACAAACCAAAACACCACAAAACAAACAATGCAGAAATTTAAGTGCGATAGTAGTAAAAACAAGAACACAAAGGTTTATAGTGGTTCGGTCAACTCGACCTACGTCCACTCCTCGGAGGTGCCCTCCGAGTATTGCACTACAATCGTGACTCTCCTTTAGCCCCCCCACAGCTAGGCGGAGAAGCCCTTACAAACACCTCCTTTCTACCACCCCCGGCAAGGCAGAGAACCTCCCTCCTTTTGCTTCCTCCTGAAGCAAACGGAGAACCTCGATCAATCACTGAAGCTTACCTCTCCCAACCTCTCCAAGGATAAGAGACTCTAGGAAGAAGAAGTGGAACAATACTTGGAGCAACCCTTGTACATCCCCTCACAAGCTCCCCCTCACAAGATCTCTCTCTCTCTCTCTCTCCTCTCTCTCTCTCTCTCTTTCCTTTAGGTTTTCTCAGGTCAAGACAGCAGCCAAGGATTTTCAAAAATATTGAACAAAAGCTTTTATAAAGAAGAGCTCAAAATAGCTCATTAATTGCAAGTTGCCGACTATATCGTCCAGGACGATATGGAAATCGTCCTGGCCGTTTAGTATAAATCTCCGAAGATCGGCCAGAGCATCGCTCTGAATGCAAACTGGATGATTTAAAGTTGGCTTGATAATCCAGGATGATCTCACGATCGTCCTAGATGATCAGTTCAAATCAGAGGAAAATTGTCTTGAGCATCGCCCTGAATTCAAGCTGGCCGATCCTGATCGTCCAGCATATCGCCCTGGATTCGTGCTGGCCGATCCTGATCTCCAATCATTAAAACATAGTTCATGGACCTGAATTTGCAACACTAATGTAATGGCTATTGTAATAGAGATGAATTTCTCACCTTAGTGTTATAATAAAATTTTTTGATTAGATAGTTCATTGACTACCCAGTCATAAAAAAAAAACATAGAAATAATGGGCCTAATGCGACAATGATTGAAAGGTAGTGCCAAGGTACTTAAGAATGAATCAAAGCACTATGATGATCAAGAATACAATGATATGGAAATATAGTTAATTTTTTTAAGAGTTCAGTGTTTTAGTGCCTATTTTAAATGCTACAATGCTTATGAAGTAGATGCTACAACACTTCTAACCCTAGCACAATGATGCTAATTCAATTTTTAGCACAATAATATTTTCTCTCACAAAACATATCATAACTTTGTCAAAAATACAAAGTTTTACAAATAACACACTAGGAAAACATAAATAACAAGATATAACTAAAGATATTAAAAAACTAAAAAAATATATATAAAAAAAACTAAATAGAACTGGGTTGCCTTCCAATATTGTGCTAAATTTATAGTCATCTTTTAGACTTGCCTAGATTTTATAATTTGGCTGGGGTGCATCACTACCACTCCTCAAGTGGTTTTCATTATGATCCTTCTATTTCTCCTTAGTGTTAACTTTAATATTATTGGGTAGTGATCCAAGGGGTTTATTAATAAAAGAAATTGCAAGTTGTCCTAATGGACTTTCCAAATTTTTGATTGAAGCCACTTGATTTTGTAATTGAGTTCCAAATTGAATCACTATATCTTCTAATGGTGTCTTCCTATTTCCAAGCTAATTCTTTTGATTAAATATAGTGGAATAGGAAGGTTTATGATTCAATATAGGTTTCTAAGGATTATTCTAATGTCCTTCTTGATTAGATTGACTTGCATTCCATTAATTATTACCACCATTATTATTTAACCAACTAAAATCAGGGTGGTTTCTCTAACTTGGATTATATGTTTTGGATTAGGGATTATTTTACCTTCCAATTATATTCACATTTTAGATCCCTAGATCACTACTAAGATCATTAGAATTAAAATTATTTTCTTCCAATTACATATATCATCTTGATTTTGAATTAACTTTAATAGTATCTAGTTTCTTTGAAATAGTAACTACTTGAGTAGTAAGAAGTGATAAAGCATCCAATTAATAAACTCTAGCTACTCTACTAGGATTCATCATTTCAGTAGGCCACTAGAAATTATTTATTGCCATTTCCTCTAATATTTCATATGCTTCCTCAAATTGTGTAGACATTAAATATCCTCCAACTCTAGCATCTATGATTAATATAGGAGATCCAACCAATCTATTATTAAAAGTCTGAATAAAAAACCAATTAGGTAAAACAAGTGAGGGCATTTCCTAAAATCTATCCTAATTTTCATAAATTGATTATTCCTCAAAATGGGCAATAGATATGATATCATTCCTAAGTTTGTCAATTTTAAAGGTGGGAAATACTTAGATAAGAATTTGTGAGCCAACACATTCAAGTGGTTATAAAGCCTGGGGGTAAAGAATTCAAATACATCATAGCTTTTTCTTGTAGATAAATAGTAATAATTTAAGTCTAATAGAATCATCATATATACCATTATATTTGAATACTGCAAAGATTTCTACGAAATTGCTTAAGTGTAAGTTGAGATCATCAACAAGAGTTCACCCAAACTTCGAATTTTGTGCCATTTGAATTATAACATGTCTTAAGTCAAAGTTATTAGCCTAGATAGTAGATCTTTTAATACTTTGATGGATTCCTTCTACTACATGGTTAGCATACTACCTAAGAGGTATATAATGGTCATTATATTACATATGTTCAAACATCTCTAAAATCTTTTTAATTTTCTTAAAATTTTGTAAGGGTCTTTCTATCTCATGGTTAAATAACAGGGAATCCATACAAGATATACCAAGCATGTACTGATTAAACTACTAAAATAAAAACCATAAGCTAAATAATAAATAAAATACTTTTTATTGGATTTTTTAAAATTTATATCATACAGAATAAAGGTACAAGATACAAGTAGGTCTAAAGATGCACTTATTTCAAAAATATTGGTTGTGAGACTAGAATATGACTTACTGAGTTAAAATATGCTTAAATCTTTTTGATATAGAATTAAAAAGCCAACTAAAATATGCAATTATATGTGCCAAATCAAGTAAAAAAATGATAGAGTTAAGTGTCAATCCCATGATGAAGTGTTTTGCTTAATTGTAACTAAACTATTACTTTTTCATCTAAAAGAAAAATTTTATCCCACTAAAATAAAAATGATGTTTTTGAGGTTTCATCGCTGAAAGAAAAACTAAAAAAAAAAAAGATTGATACTAATGGAAATAAGTGTTTTGGGATAATATATGTAAATAACATTATTTTCCTAATGAGACTCTTAATGTTTAGACGAGGATCATAGAAAATTCATTCCTAGATCATTGTCGGGCATGTAGGGGTGAAAGGAAAGGTTTATGGCCTTATACAATTTTGTTATTTCCATAGAACTAAGAATATTCAAACATTATATGTATAAACATGCCATTATTCTATTTTAAAACTTATAATATTGCAACATTTCTCTGTTAAGGCTATACATAAAACTAGATATTAATTACACACATGATAATTATATGCATTTATTTAAGAATTGGAGATATTGAAGACATCTATTTTTCATTCCAAACACAAAGGACTATATTAAAACTTGCTATACCTTTTAGATCATTGGACCAAATTAGAGAATTAGATAGGAAAGGAAGATTTAATAAGCAAATTTAGTTTCATTTCATTTATTAAAAGAAGAAATATAAAAGAAGTACTAAGAAAATTATTCCCTGGAAGGATCAAATGATCTTCTCCACTCTCTTTCTTTGTCCAACCTAAGAATTTCTTACAAAAACATGCTAAGATATCCATAATAAAAATATTTTTTGAAAGTCCGTATAGGTTGTTTGACCTAACACAATACTCTCAATGCTAACTAAGTGAGGGGGGGGGGGGGGTTAATTACTAATTTTAAAATCCTCTTGAATAAAAAACCATTTTATAAGTACTTTGCACAATTTAAAAGTTTTAATAAACTAAAAATTTTTCAACCACAACAAAATTAAAATGTACAAAAAAATAAAAATATGGAAAAATAAAAAATACAAAAATTTATAGTGGTTTTGGTATTGCACTAAAACCAAAGTTACTCTACTTTTGCTTCCACAACAAGGTGGAGAAGCCTTTATAATTACCCTCTCTTCTACCAATCCCTGGTGTAGCAAAGTACTGTCATTCTTTCACACCCTCTAAGTGTCGGCAGAGTACCGTCATCATTTCACACTCTCTAAGTGTCGGTAGAGAACCTTCATCATTTCACACTCTACAAGTATCACCAGAGAATCGGCTTCCTTTCACACTCTCCAAATGTCGATAGAGAATCAACATCCTTTTACACCCTCATGGTATCGCCAGAGAACTAGATCTTCTTCAAAGATCTTCTCACGAGGATCTTCAAAGAAGTAAGGAAGAGATTTGGAGCACTTACTTGGAGATTCTGACCATTGGACAACCTTGTGAACCCTTCACACTCCACTTACAAGAACTCTCTTTTAAACACCCTCCCAAATCACTCTCACACTTGCTCTCAAAGATTAAACGAATTTTGATTTCTTCCTTAGTCATTTTTGAGGACTTTATATATGAAAGACACAAAACAACTGTAAAAAAAACTGAAATTTTCAATTATGACTGTCATAATTGTATAATACTATCGATGATCATACGTACGAACATTTCAAAATTTACTCGTATGATCCTGTACGAATCAATTTTATACAATGAAAGTCATCTGTATAAAATCCATGTTCATACATTATAAACTATTTTAACCAAATCATGTTTCGTTCGATATTAAAATGATGAGTCCATTTCATACTATAAGAGTTGTTTGTACTAACCCATGTTCATCCTAGACAAATAGTTCAAAATTTTTTCCTGTTTATATGGATGAAAAGATACACATGAATTTTGTACTCTGGACGTTGTCCGTACGAACCAAAGTTTGTCCAGGATGAACATTTCAAAAAATTTACCTGCTCATATGGATGAAAAGAAGCACATCCATTTTGTACTATGGATGTCTTCTGTACGAAGGCAACTTCATATAGTATAAATAATTTTAGAAATTTTTATAGGTATGATTTGATTAACTACTTCTGAAGGATCACTCAGGCCAAATCATCCCGTATGATCCTTCATTGTACAATACGATTAATTTTTTAAAAAAATTATAAATTTTTACACTCCCCCAGTGTTTGTGTGCACGATTACCCAATTACAATCACACTCTCTTAGACTCAAGAAAAGTATAAAACTTACAGACTTCAAATACAATTAATTCTAGTATAATCTAACTTGAAGTCTTCAACTATCTAGAGTATGAATTCCCTGAAATGCTATTACACATAAACAACAAAAGCAATATTTCCAATATATGTTAGGAGAAAAAGTAATTAATACAATAATATTTTGGAATCATAAAAAACACACATGATATGAAAACATAGTTATTAAAACTAAGTTACAACAATTTTTAATTCCCTAATCTCCCTTAGATTTTTCTCCAAGGGGAACTAAAGAAACACACTTAAAATTATAATTTTTTGTTAAATGATAAAACTCTATATATAATAGAATTAAAAAACTAGTTATAATAAGTATAAGAATGGGTTCAAGCACTGCGGTGGTCGACAAGGTGTAGCCCTAGCAACATAAAATGAACTAGCTCCTAGAAACTGTCATGTTGGTTCTAGTGTCGTACAAGATTTTCTTGCATGATTCATAATTAAAATGGTGCATATTTTGTTTGGGTTTGCATAATTTTTCATCTTGGTAATTACTTCATTACAACGCTCCAAAATTTGAGCTCTACAGTGCTTGAATGTGAATTTTAGAGCTAAAAAATTGTATGGCTTAGTACTCTAAAACTCATTTTATTGAGGCTCCAGCATTGTAGTGCTAAATTTTGGTGTAGCGGTGCAGTAAAATGCTACGATGTTGACCTTATTGTCATGATAGTACTTTAAAATAGGGAACCCAACACTTCAATATAAAAATCTAGCACCAGGGTGCTATAAAAATTTATACTGCTATCTTCGGATGATGGCATTGCGACATTATTTAACACATGTAAAGCTTTTCCTTCTCATGAACATTAATTGCATAAACTAAAGTAAAATAGTATATTTTATTGAATTTAAATATAATAAATGTTTCATAATTTACACTTAAAAATCATCCTAGTTTCTTCTTATAAAGAGGTAATTCAACTTAATCTTTATAGTCATAAAGTTCTGCCTCCCTAATCTTCAACAAAAAATAAAGGAAAATGAATTGAAAATATTCTTAAAACTTGAAATCAATCTTAGCCATTTCTAGATTCAAATACAGTTCATAAAAAATGTCCGAAGTATATTACGATAACTTAACCCTTATTAAAAAATTGCTAGTGAAACTGATTATTTATTAAGTTGTGATTCTTTTCAAAGAAATGAGAGAGGATTTCATAAATGCTTTACTCAATCTAGAGATCTGTTTGGCTCCATTTGCATCAATACATCTTGAAGAAATGATATGCTTTAAAGAGGTTCCAGGAATAACTTTTTTTGAAGAAGATTTGCTCTAAGAAACTACTAATCATAATTGTCCATTATATTTCTCTATAATTATGGGAAACATAATGATTTTTACAACTCTTGCTTATTTAAATGTTGACACTCACAAACACAATTCTACTAATATGATGTTTCAAGGGTTCAATGATAAAGGTGAGAGATCTTTAGGCTCAGTAACACTTTTCTTAGTAATAGAAAGCCTAAAAATTGAAGATAAATTCCATATAATTAATTATGAGGCTTCTTTTAATGCTCTCTTGGGTAGACCCTAACTCCACGAATTTAAAATGGTTTGTTCCAACGTTCATCAATATATTAAGTACTCTCACCAGGAAGTTGAACATTGTATTAAAGGTGATTTATAACTTTTTTCAATTCATAGAAGTTGGTATATATGAAGATGCTTCATATTATCTACCTAAAAGGTAAAAACACTTCTCAAAAAAATTTAAACTTGTTGAAATGGAAGAAAAAGATGAAAAGAAAATAAGTAGAGAAATATGAAAAAAAAAATGAAAATGAAAAGCATCATGTTATCGAACATGATGTTCACTAGCATCTTGCTCCTCCTTTACAAAGAGGTAGTAGAATGACCTAATGATCTAGAGGGAGAGGTTGACGATGAAAAAAAAAACTAAAGGTATATGTAATGCATATAAATTTTGAATGCAGTTTGACGAATGAATCCTATGTGCTTGAGAAAATGCAACAATCTATAGAATATAGGAACATTATTAAACAACTAATGTATTTAATTTATATAGAAGATGATATTGATGAGAATAGTATCCAAATCACTAGAAAAGATAATTCACATAATTTTACCATGAAAATGTTAAAAAAGTACTCTGACAATCTAACCTTAACCCAGTTATCCCAAAACAGTGTAATCAAGTTGGCATTGAAAGTCACCTAAGCTATAAAAAAAATTTCCCATATTATCTCAACTCATAGTAGTTCACAAGTTTAAAATTTAGCCTATTTGGTTCTAGTAAAAAAAAGCACCTCGATAGATGTAACATGAAGTTGAAGTCAAGAATCTAATTTATGCAAGTTTCATCAGGGAAGTGAAATATTTGATTTAGTTAACAAAATTATCCTAGTGAAGAAGAGGAATGGTTAGATTCGTGTCTACATTAGCTACAAAGATTTAAACAAAGCTTATCATAAAGTTTCTGAATCATATACTGGAACTCATAGTTCCTCATTAGATATAATATTTTCCCTTATGGATTGCTCATCTGGTTATAAACAAATTAAAATGGCTCCTAAAGATGAAAAATATTAGCATGTAGAACATTGATAAGAGTTTATTGTTATAAATTTGTGCTGTTTGGATAAAGGATGTTGGTGTAACTTATAAGTATGCAATGATGTAGATTATTGACTAACTAATCTACCAACATGTGGAGTGTTATGTAATGATCTAGTTGTTAGATGTCTTAAAATATAGATCATTTATATATCTTGAGAATTGTTTTCCAAATGTTATGCTAATGCAATCTAAAAATGAACCCTTAAAAGTGTACTTTTGGTTTCACATTAGGGAAGGTTCTTAGTTTCATTATCTAACACCATGGAATTAAAATAGATCCTAATAAAATTAAAGAGAAATAAAAAATTTCACCACCCAAGAGTCTTACTAAATTTATATCTTTCCAAGGTTTGTTAGACATCCTTAACAAATTTAGATCAAATCAGTTAAGATGAGGTTAGTTGATGGTAGTTGTGTTCGGTTGGTTGAACGAACTGCATTCAATGTGTGAATTATGTTTATACTCTAGGATAAAATATGCTATGTTTATGTTTTATTTTATATGAAATACCCCTAAATACATAATTTCTCATGCTCATCAAGTAATAATGTTATTGAGATAGTGTTGATCCTATAAGGAAGTGTTCTACTAACTTGTAAGAAAACTAGTATTGCCAACATAGGCTATAATGCTAACCCTACAATATGAAGATAAGGGTCAAGATTATATAACTTTAGATGATTTCAAGAGAGAAAAATACAAAATAATAAAATGTCTTGGACTTATAAAAGCAAATTACCAAAATGTTCCTATTGAGACTCTCTTTTATTGATGAGGATCAGAGTATATGCATCCCTAAATCTCTACAGTGTTTATTGGGATGTAAATGGAGGTTTACGACCTACCAACAATGATTGTGTCTCCATAGACCCTGGAAGGTGAAACATCCTATTTCTAGGCATGCAAACATTCCATTTCAATACTCATAATTGTTTCAATATTCCTTCGCCACGGCAATATATCATAATATTTTTTAACTAGCTCACATGGCCAAAATATGCATTAATTTTTTTGAGAGATTTTAAAAACAACCATTTCTCTTTCAAAGAACTAGAGTCTACAATAGTACTAAACTTAGATTCACATCAATCCCAAAACTAAGGAATTAACAAGACATGACATGTAATAAAAGAAAATAAGATTTTATTGCTTCTATAAAAGTAATAATATAGGAGTAAAAGCTATTTTAGATGCCACCCAGATTGTATAAATGTGCTCTCTGTACTCCTTTCTCTTCCAAATATCTGATTAATGACAAAAAGATAGGCTAATAACTACAAAATATATTATTGTTATATCCTCTAGCCTTCCTTAAACTATACTATATGGGGACACTACAATCTAGACCGAACTATACACAAAAAATGATAGAATTATGATAGATTCTAAAAGAACTTATAGAAAACTAATTATACTTATATTTAAGATAAAAAAATACTACAAATTTTTGGATCAACACTTTGAATTTTTATCCTATTTTTGAGAATTTTTTGCCCAACATTAATAAGAAAAATATTTTTATTAATATTTAAGATATTAAAATACTACAAAATTTATGCTTAATAAATATCCCTCATCTCAAACTCTTTCTTGTCCTCAATTAATGGTGTAATCATCTACTGCCTAACCTAGTAGCCAAAATAAAAATTTATAATTTATGATTATCAAAATGTAAGAAAAGAGTTCACTATATAGATGTTATTTGGAATGACTAAAGTTATGCAATTTTAATTTAAAGGATCATAAGTTAATATCCTAATAAATCATCATAGTTGTCACTTACTTTGATCTTATCCACTACAAGTGTAAGTGTAATGATGACTACTAATTTTTAGATATGAACAATATGTTATTTAGAATTTTTTGTGCTTATAGTTAAATTAGGAATTTATTAGTCATCCATCCTATGTATTAGTTTACTTGTATTCTCCAATTTGATTTAGATTTTAGGATACGTTTAAGAATTAAGCTTTATCAAATACCAAATTTTGAAGTACTTGTGTTCTTTTTATTTTTCTTCCTTTCTTTTGATTTTAATGTTTTTTCATGATTTTTATATTTTGAGTACTATTAATGATTTTGCATATAAAATTTCTCTTTCCCTTTTAATAACCCTAACTTGAATTAATGTAAGGATATTGGTATGCTCACTTATTCCATAGTCAAGTATATATTAATTTTCTAGTGAAAGATGGTGTGAGTATTTTCTAGTGAGAGAGAAATTTCAAAAATTTGTTTTCCTAGTTTTTTGTTGGTAGGCTCTGATGGCGGAGGAGGAGCACAGGAAATCACTGGCCATTGTTCCTCCTTCACTCCAACAATCATCCTCTAATCCATAAGGATTCATTGGAAGATTTGGAAGCTTTAATGATTGGATGCTTCTGCCAGAAGGAAGAGTGCAGAATGCTCAACCAAGGAATTCAGCTTTGCGAATTCGAGAAGGGTTTCATCCACCATTGCAATGATCTTCTGTTATTGAAGGTAAAGGGAAGATGACTGAAGATAATCAGGTAACACCCAAATTTCCTAAATTGATTTTGTTGAGTCTGACTCATGGGAAGAATGATGTCAAAGCATCATCTTCTAGTTTGAAGTTGAAGGTTAACATATTTATTACGCCTAATGTCTCTGATTCTTTTGATTCTATAATCAGAAAAGATTTTAATCAATTATTTGTTTTTTTGATGCCATCCAAACCAATGATTATTGGAAATGAAATTGATTTGAATAATCTGGCCAAAGCAACAATGATAATGACTTTAATGGATAATTTGCCTGAAGCTCAAAAATGACCAAACCCATGGAATACCAATCACAATATGAAATAAATCATAATTTTTTTATTGCTGAAATGTCTGATGATGGAGTTACTGTTAATCTTAATGTAGATCAAAATATTAAAAATGCTCAAGTGTTGAAGAGTTTGTTGGTGGTAAAAGTCTTAGGTGACAATGTTCCTTTTCCTTTTTGCTATTGGGAATTAAAGAAGCAATGGAGCAAGTTTGGTGCTTTTCATTTGACTTTTTTGGGATTAGATTGGTTCTTATGTTCATTTCAATCATCTGAAGCTTTGGAAGGTGTGTTGAGTGGAGGGCCATAGGATGTGGGCGGTTACATTGTGGGAATTGATAGATGGACACGTAGTTTCTCCCCTCTTTCCTTGAAGGGATTATCCTCTCTGGTTTGGATAAGAATGCCCCATCTCTCATTGTATTGTTGGGATGAGATGAATATTACTAAGATTTCTTCTAAAATTGGTGTCCCTTTATTCCTTGATGGTAACATGTTCAAATGAGGAAGAAGAGAATTCGCAAGAGCTTGTGTACGAATTACTCAAGATGAGAAATTATCAGGGGGAATCTGGGTTGATGGTTTGGGTGGTAGATTTTTCAAAGAATAGAATATGAAAAAATATCCTCCTTTTGCTTTCATTATGGAAAAATTTGACATAAACTAAGCTTGTGTACAGTAAGAGATGTTGAGGCAGATAAGATTGAGACTCTTAATAAAACTACCACTACTACTTCTTCTAAGGAAGTCAATAAGATCACCTTGAACAATACACATTATGATAAATCTGAGTATGGGCCGTGAATTCATGTGAAGTTTCATAACAGGAAAAGGAAATTTGTTAGAACCAAAGAATCCAACATAAAAGATAAGTAAGATCTTCATTCTCAAGTTGATGTTGAAGGATGCAATTCAAATTATAGAAGATGGTGAGCTTAAGAAATTAGCATGCAAAATGGTAAATTCAAACAAATTTATTTTTCTTAGGGAAAATATAGAAAATAAAGAAGAAGGTGAGAATAAAAACACCGTTAATCATAATTTTCAGACTGATGAAGTCGCAAAATGTAAAGTTATTAAAATAGATAATAACATGAAATCAAGTTCTACATCTTACGAAAATCAGATGGCTCAACTAATGATGGAAATTATGCTAGTGAATGATACAATTCTTGAAGTAATTTTGGAACAGAATTCAGTAGGTTTTCTTGATAAAAACATGTTTCATATAGAACCAGATATACATGTGACTCCTTCAAGTGGAGTTATGGATGCTTATTCTAACAAAAGTAAGGTCATGCTTCTAAAGAAGTCAAATCTCTTGGGCCAGTTGGTGATATTCTGAGAAGAAGAAGAGGTGATGGTGGCAATACTCTTGGTGCTGGGGGCCATTCCACATTAGTTTCATAAATGTATTCTTTCTTATTTTAGAATCATAGAGGAGATAGGAAAAAAGAGGCTTCTCTTTATCTTAGGGAGTTGGTTAGGGATAATGAGGTGTTTTTCATTGGGTTAGTGGAGACAATGTTGTATTGTTTAAATAGAAATGATGTGAAAAAGAATATTGGTGAGGAGTGGGATTTTTTTCAACATCCGGCTAGTGGAACTTCTGGAAGAGGCTGGTGGGTAGTTTTGAGGTTGTTTTTGATTCTTCTCAGGTTGTGTTTGGGAAATGCCATTTTTCTAATATATGAAGTTGGAATGTTGCAGCAGTTTATTGGAGTAAGGATGTGTGGGCAAGAAGATGTTTGTGGAATAGACTTGATAAGGTTTTGGATAGTCATGATCCATCTTTAGTAGGAGGGGACTTTAATTGCATATTTTCCAATAAAGACAAAAAAGGGGAAATAGGTTTTCTTTCTCCCAAGGCTCGCAAGAGATGAAATATTTTTAAGATAATAATGATTTACATGATGTAGGTATTATTGGACAAAGATTTACTTGGTTTAATAATAAAGATGGTAAGTCGAGGATACAGGAAAGATTGGATCGTTTCTTATTGAACTTTGTAGCTCTTCAGCAAGTGCCCAATGCTTATGCGTGACATTTGGCAAGAGTGGCTTCCGATCATTGTTCTATTATATTTAAAATTCATAATATAATGAGGCTGGTTCACAAACACATTAGATTTAAGGATGTGTGGAGATCTTACCCTGGTGCATGGAATGTTGTACTCAAAGCATGGAGGAAGAATGATTTCAGTAAAAATGCCAAAATCCTGAACAGAATGCTGAAAAGATCTCTCAAAGCATTGTATTATTGGAACAAGATTAAAGTAAAGGAGCTATCAATGTTGAAGGATTCTTTGAAGAAGGAGATAAACTATTTGCAAATTAAGGAAATCTCTGAAGATGACCTTTCTCAGTTGGATTTGATGTTATTAAGAAGTTAAGTGAGAGAACTTAATGTTACATTAGCTCGGTTATCCACTTGGTGGAATCAAAGAGCTAATACTAGATGGATACAAAAAGGAGACACCAATTCAAAAATTTTTCATGACTATGCTTCAGCTAGAAGGAATGGAAAGTTAATTAATCAAATTAATGATGAAGATGAAGGTTGTGTAGTTGATCAAGACAAAGTTGAAACATCACTTTTTAAATTCTTCAATTGAAAATGGATGTAGAGGGAGCATTTCACTTCGGGTAGGCCTGAATTTGGAACTTAACAAACATTTGATAATGTTGAATGGAATATGCTTAATGTAGATTCTTCACAAAATGAAATGTATGAAGCTGTAAAAAGCTTAGGGAATAATAAATCTCTTTGTTTGGATGGTATAACTAGTACATTTTTCAAGTTCTATTAGAGCATTATTAAAGAAGATTTTTGGAGGGCTGTTAATGAATTTTTCACTCAGGGAGAAATGCATCATGAATGGAAAGTCACATTGATTGTGTTAATCCCAAAGGTGAAGAATCCATTGGAACCAACACAATTTAGACCAATAAGCTTATATATATCAATATACAAGGTGGTTTCTGGAATGATTATGAATCGTGTAAAACATTATTTGCCTGAATTAATTACAGAAGATCAAGTTGCTTTTGTTCTTGGAAGATCCATGTCAGACCATTGCTTATTGGCTCAAGAAATCTTTAGTAAGTTCAGATTTTCTAGCTGCAAGAAAGGACTTATGGCGGTCAAAGTGGACATAGAGCAAGCATATGATAGCATGTGTTGGCCAACTCTTGAAAATTCATTGAAACGGTTTGGGTTTCCTCCAAGATTGATTATGCTTATTATGGAATGTGTCCAAAAGGTGAGATATTCTATACTCATTAATGGTAGGAGAACGAATTGGATTGAAGCTGAAAGTAGATTTAGGCAAGGGTGCCTGTTATCCCATTATTTGTATATCCTTTGCACCCAATTGCTTTCCAATGCTATTTATCAAAGGGGTGCAGATTTGGGTATAAATATATCCCCTAAATATGATAAAATTACACATTTACTTTATGCTGATGATGTTTTGATATTTTCTAACACTTCTATGAGATCAGCCTATTGTTTTAAGAAAAATTTGAATGATTTTTGTGGGTGGACTGATCAACAAGTAAACAACATGAAATCTCAATTTTTTTTGGGAAATATATGAAGAAAAGGTGTAATAAGAGAATTGCTAAGAAGTTGGGGTTAAAGATAGTGAAAGAGATCCAATACCTGTGAGTGAAGATGGCATTGAGAAGGCTTGTGAATTCTGATTTTAGAAGTATCTTAGACCATGCATTGGAAAGGCGGAATGCATGGGGTAGTAGATATCTTTCTTTGGCAGGAAGAGTTCTACTAATCAAAAGTTCTTTTCTTTCACTTCCAATTTTTTTATCTACACATTCTTTTGTTCATAAAGGAATTTTTTATGAGGTGGATAGAATATGTACAGAATTCTTATGGCATAAAGATAAAGAAAAGAAAGGATTACACTATGTTTCTTGGGAAGACCTTTGTAAACCAATGTTTCTTGGAGGATTGGGCCTTCATTCTTTAGTCACTAAAGTTGGACCTTTGAGGTCAAGACTTACATGGAGATTTATTCAAACTCCTAATTCATTGTGTAATCATGCTATCATTTCTAAATATGGTAGTGATGTGTGGAGCAGTATAGTTAGGAGAGGAAATTCAACAACTTGGAAAATTTTGGTGGATAGAGCAAAATATTTAAAAAATGTTGTTAGATGGAAGTTGGTGAATGGAATCAAAGTCAGTATCATGAATGATACTTGGATCCTTGATAAACCTCTTAACAAATGGTCCACTTATGTTAATTGTCATGAGCTTCACAATGAACTGATCCACAAACTTATTTCTGAAGATGGCAGCTAGAATTGTTTGCAAATGCAGAATTGTTTTAATGAAGATTTGATTTTGATTATCAGATCAACAAAGTTTTCTCCAAATCTGAATTAAGATAACATTGAACTCATTAAATAGCATTTAGGGAAATCAATAACTGCACTTTCATTTGAAGCATGGTTGGAAAGTCACGGACAAAGACTAATTTTTGAAAATTGCATGAACAAAACATTGAATTGTTTCATAAAATTCAAATTGCTGCCTAAAGTATAGCTATGTTGGTGGAGATTATGTAAGAATGCTCTTCCTAATAATTCCTTTTTGAATATAGAAACTTAATGCAATCAAGTAGATGTCCGTGTGGTTGTGATGATGTGGAAAACCAAGAGTATGTAGCTATTTTTTGTAATTACCTACTTCAAATTGTTCATAAGCTACGTGAATGAGAATTTCAAGTTCCTATATTTGATTCCTACTCTAAGTGCTTAGAGGAGTTGAAGAGATTGTCTATAATTAACTTGAATATAGTTAAACTTTACTATACAACAGTTTATTTCACAGGGAAAAGAAGAAATCAAATAAATCTTGGAATGGATACTTCATATGTTCATTTTTTGGCTTCAAATGTTTTAAGTTCCATTATACAAATGTCATCTAATCCAATTCTAGGAATCTAGGATGCTGATCTCCGAATGGAGTTTGCTAATATTTGGCATCCTCCTCCCCTAGATTGGATAAAGATCAATGTGGATGCTACCTTAAAGGATTCATATATATAGGCCTTGGAGTTATTATTAGAGATCATAAGGGACAATTCCTTGGTTCTTTTGGTAAGAAAGTAAAGCATTTTGATATTGCATCTCTTGAATTACATGCAGTTTATTTAATTATAGAACATTTGCAATGGTGGATGCTCGAATACAAGGGAGTTATTACTGAAGGAGATAATCACAATGTGATCAAATGCCTTCAAGATTCTTTGAAGAAGATGAAATGGCAGCAATTGGAAGATTGAAATAAAGACATTATTTTCCTTAATGATTTCAATAAGGTTATCTTTCATTTGATTTTTAGGAATTTTAATAAAGTAGCAGATTATTGTGCTTCTTTAGCCTTAAATAGTAGCTTTACTTTTGATTATTTTTCTAAGAATGGCATTCTTTTTTCTCTATTTTATTTGTTAAAGATGGAATGTGATTACTATCTTTAGTTTCTTGTAACTCTTTTCATTTCTAATGCAAATTGCAATTTAAAAAAAAAAGTATATATTAGTTTTCATCATTTAATTTATACACTCCCTTTCTCTAAATTAAATTATTCAATCTTTAAACCATTAGTCTTTGCTTATTTGAATAGTTTTTAAGCTCAAAGTAAGAATAACTTAGATGACCTATTTTAGTTAATTATTATGAATTGTAAATAGAAAGTTATTTTAATTTATTCATCTAAATTATCACCTAGAGTTTAATATTATTCTTAATTTTAACAAATTTTTTATTGATTTTTTTTGGTCAAATAAACAATCACAGAGGAAGCACTAAAAAGTTCGATAAGGATGTTATGCCTAAATGAACTTGTTCCTAGGCACACTAATACGAAAGCAATAGTTTACTTTGATGCTAGAGCTAATTAACTGTTATGGATCTATGGTTTATGATTTTGATGATAGCAAACATTCCTTTTTTCTCTACGATTACCTTATGTGCTAACGTTTCAGGTCCACACGATCAGACAGCAATCTGGAACCAGCTCAAGATTGGGTAGACTAGGCCTGTGTCAGTTTGTAATCTTTTTTCTTTCTTGAGTCTATTGTATTTGGTGTGGCATTTGATGACTTGTATCTTGGAAGATTTTCTATTGTGCCCTAAAAGGTTTCTATTTTTGGTAACATCGTCCGGGACGATATTTATATCGTCCTGGACGATCTAACAAAAGTAGAAATCCTAATTAGGGCATCCTCTTTAAAGCAGCCGTCTTTATGCAAAACATATCGTCCTGGACGATTTTATATCGGCCGGGACGATCTGCTCAATTCAGCAAGAATCTGCCGCCATATCTACTTAGGAAATATTAATTTTTGGACATCGTCTCGGTGGATCGTCCTGGACTATAAATATCGTCCCGGCCGATCCAGAGCAATTTTTCCAAAATTTCTCAGGCAGTTTTGGAAAGCAATCAATGGGGATTTCGTCCAGGCCGATCGCAAGATCGGCCGGGATGATTAGACATCGTCCAGCTTCATTTCAGGGCAATATTCAGGACGATTTTCCTCATATTTGTGCTAATCGGCCAGGACGATTTGGATATCGGCCAGGACGATAATGGCGGCAACTTGCATTAATGAGCTAGTTTTGAGAGCCTCTATTTAAGCTATGGCAAGGCACTTTGTAAGTGTCTTTGGCAGCCACTGTAGCTTCGTTCTTGTGGGGGAAACTTGAAGAGAAAGCTTGAAAGGGAGAGAGGAAAGGGTGGAGTTTGAGAGGGAGAAGATCTTGTGAGGGGGAGGAACTCAAGGGAGTGTGGTGGGGGATCCACACGGTTGCTCCGGCGAACTCGCACCTTAGTACCATCGGATTCAAGGCTTGTCTCGAGGTAAGTTCACCAAAGAAGAAGATCTCTTTGGTGTCAAAGGACCCGGCGACTCCGCCGCACCGGGGAAGGTGGAAGTGATTTTGTAAGGGCTTCTCCGCCTAGCTGTGGGGGCTAAAGGAGAGACACTTGTGTTAGTGCAATACTTGGAGGGTGGCTCCAAGGAGTGGATGTAGGTCAAGGTTTGACCGAACCACTATAAATCCGGTGTGTTCTTTTCTTATTATTCGCTTCCGCATTTATTTTTTCCGCACTTTGTTTGTGGTGATTTTGGTTGGAGTTTTATCTTTGGTTTTAAGGTTTTCCAATTCACCTCTCTCTTTTAATTAGCTTGGGACTAAGTTCAAGAGGGCCTAACATCCCTAACGAACTTTCAAGTGGTATCAGAGCGGTTTTCATAAAATAAGTTTTTAAAAGCTTTTGAATTTCGATCCATGGCTAATTTTTCAAATCATAATGTTGCGGAAGGATATTCAATCACCAGACCTCCTTTATTTGAAAATATGTCATTTGATTTTTGGAAAACTCGCATGTCTATTTTCTTGCAATCGATTGATTTTCGCATGTGGCATATGATTTTAACTGGTTATTCATCACCATCACGAATTGTTAATGGAGTTAAAATTGATATTCCTTTTAATCAGTGGAGTAGGGAAGAACAAGTAAATGCTCAATTAAATGCAAAGTCTTTAAATTGCTTTTTCTGTGCTTTAAATTCTGATGATTTTATGTTAGTATCCATGTGCACTACCGGTAAGGAAGTTTGGGATAAATTGCACAACATATACGAAGGCACTATTGAAATCAAGCAATCCAAGTTGAATTTGTTAATGCATGATTTTGAATTATTTTCCATGAAACATTTTGAAACGATCTTAGACATGTATACCAGATTTATTCAAATTGTAAACTCATTACATGCTTTAGGAAAAGATTTTTCAAATTTTGAAAAAGTTAACAAAATTCTTCGATGTCTACTGGATAAATTTGATTCTAAAGTTGTTGCAATTTGTGAATCTAAAGATTTGAATGATTATTCTATTGATAATTTGATTGGCTCACTCATTGCCTACGAGCAAGGTTTGGGTCAAAGACTTTTGGATGCAGGTGAAACGATCGTTCTAAAAGCTGAAGATATGGAAAGAGGAAGCTTAGTTGGTGACGATAGCAATGTCTTGTCGAGCAAATCACAAAGCTCACCAAAGCATAAGCAAAAGTGGAAAAAAGGTAAAAATAGTAAGGATGTTAATATTTTCTCTAACATTATTTGTTTTCGATGTAGGAAACCTGGACATATGAAAATTGAGTGCCCTAATTTAAGAATTCTTCCTACAAAAGAAAAGGGCAAGGCAAAACAAACTTTGAACTGGGGAAATAATGAAAGGCAAAAAATCTCATGGGCAGATCTGGTCTCTGAAGCATCAGACCAGGAGAGAGATAATGGTTAAGAGCCTTTCGTGGTTTTTGTGTTGTGTTTTTGTGTTTTTCTTTTTTTATTTTTGTTTTTTTTTGTGTTTTTTAGTTTTGTTTATTCTTTTTGAATTTTTTTTTTTCCTTTCGTTGAAGTTTTTTTTCTGATCAACACACACACACTCACTTTTCTAAAAATGAAAAATCTACTTCCTGTTTTTCTTGAAATCTTTGGTAAGTTGTGTTTGACTTCTCTAAAACAGTCAAAGGAAGGAAACTCGTATTTTTGTTTCTCTTTCTCTCTTCTTAAAGAGGTTATTTTACTTTTGATTCAAAATTTTCATCATATTTTAAATTGGATTTTGAAACTATTTTTTTTATCTCCCTACATTTTTTCTATCGCATAGAAATCTTTTGCAAGATTGTTGAATCCACCTTAAAATTTTCTTAATCAAGTTGTTCGTGTTGTCAATAATTTGGGTTTACTTTCGTTTTGAAAATATAAGAAAGAAAGCATACTTTTTGAAAATAAAAAAAAAGTGGCCAATGATGCCAAACCAAAAGATGCGCAATGACGCCAAATTGAAAAAAAAATAATACACAAAGTGTATTAAAATCAAAAGATGCTCAAAGAGCCATTTAAGTGATAAAGGGCATAAAATGAGCCCACAAAAAAAATGCTTATTTTTTTCTTATACTACTAAAAACTTAAGAAAATCCTTGATATGTTCGAAACTTGTGCTTGAAAATCTTGGTTCCTGATACAACAATTCGTGCATTGATCTTCTATTAGATATGTTTTATGAAAGGAGTTTTGAAAAATTGATGTTTCTTTTTCCCATTTATTCCTTGATTTGGATATTGGATTAAAAAGTTTTTGAGCCTTTAAAAGAATGAGTTTGGATTATCAAATTATGAATTTCTAACCTTTTTCTGGGCTATGCGTTGTCAATCCAATTCTACTAAGTTTTTGATTAAAACTAAGAGGTAACTTTCTCATTTTAAGAATATTTGTTTTTTCACTAGATCAGAACACGTTTTTTGTCTTTTGTTTTATTTTTTTTCTGTTTGTGCCTCCTCTCTTTTTGATAATGTCAAAGGGGGAGAACGTATTGTTGAATTTTTGTACTGTTATCGTGTTTGTATCTTATTTTCAAAAAATTAAAAACAACAAAAATATTTTTATCTCCCCTATTTTTTAAAAGGTTTTTAGTAAGGGGGAGATTAGGAGAAAATAGTCTTTTTTTTTTGAAAATTCAAATTGAAATGTTTTGCCATCATAAAAAAGGGGGAGATTGTTACGGATCTATGGTTTATGATTTTGATGATAGCAAACATTCCTTTTTTCTCTACGATTACCTTATGTGCTAACGTTTCAGGTCCACACGATCAGACAGCAATCTGGAACCAGCTCAAGATTGGGTAGACTAGGCCTGTGTCAGTTTGTAATCTTTTTTCTTTCTTGAGTCTATTGTATTTGGTGTGGCATTTGATGACTTGTATCTTGGAAGATTTTCTATTGTGCCCTAAAAGGTTTCTATTTTTGGTAACATCGTCCGGGACGATATTTATATCGTCCTGGACGATCTAACAAAAGTAGAAATCCTAATTAGGGCATCCTCTTTAAAGCAGCCGTCTTTATGCAAAACATATCGTCCTGGACGATTTTATATCGGCCGGGACGATCTGCTCAATTCAGCAAGAATCTGCCGCAATATCTACTTAGGAAATACTTATTTTTGGACATCGTCCAGGTGGATCGTCCTGGACTATAAATATCGTCCCGGCCGATCCAGAGCAATTTTTCCAAAATTTCTCAGGCAGTTTTGGAAAGCAATCAATGGGGATTTCGTCCAGGCCGATTGCAAGATCGGCCGGGACGATTAGACATCGTCCAGCTTCATTTCAGGGCGATATTCAGGACGATTTTCCTCATATTTGTGCTAATCGGCCAGGACGATTTGGATATCGGCCAGGACGATAATGGCGACAACTTGCATTAATGAGCTCGTTTTGAGAGCCTCTATTTAAGCTATGGCAAGGCACTTTGTAAGTGTCTTTGGCAGCCATTGTAGCTTCGTTCTTGTGGGGGAAACTTGAAGAGAAAGCTTGAAAGGGAGAGAGGAAAGGGTGGAGTTTGAGAGGGAGAAGATCCTGTGAGGGGGAGGAACTCAAGGGAGTGTGGTGGGGGATCCACACGGTTGCTCCGGCGAACTCGCATCTTAGTACCATCGGATTCAAGGCTTGTATCGAGGTAAGTTCACCAAAGAAGAAGATCTCTTTGGTGTCAAAGGACCCGGCGACTCCGCCGCACCGGGGAAGGTGGAAGTGATTTTGTAAGGGCTTCTCCGCCTAGCTGTGGGGGCTAAAGGAGAG
This sequence comes from Dendrobium nobile, assembly GCA_022539455.1. Lineage (NCBI taxonomy): Eukaryota > Viridiplantae > Streptophyta > Magnoliopsida > Asparagales > Orchidaceae > Dendrobium > Dendrobium nobile. The sequence goes on from CM039721.1 coordinate 46,754,885, forward strand.
ACACTTGTGTTAGTGCAATACTTGGAGGGTGCCTCCAAGGAGTGGATGTAGGTCAAGGTTTGACCGAACCACTATAAATCCGGTGTGTTCTTTTCTTATTATTCGCTTCCGCATTTATTTTTTCCGCACTTTATTTGTGGTGATTTTGGTTGGAGTTTTATCTTTGGTTTTAAGGTTTTCCAATTCACCTCTCTCTTTTAATTAGCTTGGGACTAAGTTCAAGAGGGCCTAACATCCCTAACGAACTTTCATTAACTTGTAAACAATTATAATGATGGTGATTACGTTCTAATCATCACAACAAAATATTTATCACTGATATTCACCAAGCAGTTATCTCATAAATAAAGTGCAAAAAAAAATAAAATGTGAAATTAGAAAATAAGAACAAATACACCAAAATTTATAGTGGTTTGATCAAACCATGACTTATGTCCACTCCCTTGAGTCCTCTTCTGGTATTGCACAATCAATATAATGTCTCTCTTTTAGCCCCCATAACTATATAGAGAAGCCCTTATAAAATATCTTCCACTAACCCAGTGCGATAGAGGACCGTAATCCTTTCACCCCCCTTTTGAGGTAGAGAACCTATAATCCTTCTTACCCTCTTATGAGGTAGAAAACCTAGAATCCTTTTCACCCTCCTCATGAGATAGAGAACCTGAAATCCTTTTTACCCTCCTGGTGAGGAACAAAACCTTGAATCTTTTTCACTCTCCTGGTGAGGCAGAGAACCTTAGAATCACTTTCACCTTCGTTATTGTAGTGGAGTAGCTGAGTCCTTTATTAATAAAGAGATCTGTTAAAACTTGTTAATTATGAATTAGATTGTTAGACCTAAGCTTATGTCCCAGTGGCTAACTAAGAGGGGGGAGTGAATTGGTACTTAAAAACTTCCCTCTTATATTTTAAACCAATAAAGATCTTATAGTGAAATTTTTTGAAAAAGATTTTTCAACCACAGATTAACAGAAAACAATAAAGTAAAAAGCAGCGAAAAATAAAAGGACACAAGATTTATAGTGGTTCGGTCAAACATGACCTACATCCACTCTCTGAAGTCTCCCACTTCAGGTATTGCACTATTACCACTTAGTGTCTCTCCTTTTGCCCCCATAGTAAGGCGGAGAAGCCTTAAAAAAAACTCTCTTCTACCACTACTCGGTGTGGCAGAGAACCGTTGTCCTTTTACACCTTCCAAGTATAGGCAGAGTACCTTCCGCTGTTTACACTCTCCAAGTGTAGGCAGAGAACCTTCCTGCTGTTCACACTTTCTAAGTGTAGGCAGAGAACCTTCCCGCTGTTCACACTCTCCAAGTGTAGGCAAAGAACCCTTTATCCTTTCACACTTCTCCAAGTGTAGGCTGAAAACCTCCAGCTGTTCACACTCCTCAAGTGTTGGCAGAGAATCAGATCTCCTTGAAAAGATCTTCTCATGAGAAATCTGGAAGGACAAGAGAAAAGAGTGAAGTAATCACAATTCACAAATAAAGATCCTTACCTTTGAGTACCAAGTGAATCCTTCACGTTCCAGTAGTAAGAAATCTCCTTCAAACACTCTCTCACACTCTCTCCTTCAATCTCTCTTCAGTTTGCACGAAGACCAGTAGTCAAAAAGATTTAATGATAGTCTAAAGTGGACCTTTTATATGAAAGACACAAAAACCATCCAATAACTACAATTTTTCAAATTTGAGCGTACTCGATCATCCTGTACGATTGAATTTCATACATATGAACAGTGTAAAAACTTTTGCGTATGAACTCAATGAGTATTGGTACAAAATTCCTTCATACCCGATCATCATCCCATACGAACATAGTTCGCCCGGTACGAACAATTATTTCAAAGGTTCGTTGGGTCAAAAAAATAGGACTAATCACAAGTTTAAAGAACACAAAACATCATCCAGGGATGAAGGTGTCGATTCGTCTAGACGAACTGAATAAACTGAAAATCGAGAGGAGATCGTCTAGAGACAAATGAGACTATTCGACTGGACGAATAGTTCAAACTGAAAATCCAGAGGAGATCGTCCAGAGACGAATGGGACTATTCGTCTGGATGAATAGTTCAAACTAAAAATCTAGAGGAGATCGTCCATGGATGAATGGGACTATTCATCTAGCCGAACATCACTTAGAAAAATTTTTATTCACCCTTTATTTATTCTATTTGCTCTTGGAGGTGTATAACTGATCTGATCGTCCGTATAAACATAGTTTATCCTATACGATCAGTATTAAAAATTGTGAATTTTAAAGTTCTCCCTTGTGTGTGTGTGCTGAGTTACTTAATTACAATCACACTCTCTCTAACTCAAGTAAAATAAATACAGACTCCAAGTTACCAAAAATAACAAGCAGATCTTTGATTTGAAGTCTTCAATAATCTGGAGTATGATTTCTCTGAAATGTTAGTACACACAAGAGCCAAAAAACAATTCATTCAAAATGTGTTAGGAGAAAGTAATACTTAAAATAATAATATTTAGAATCATCAAAATATATAAGTTGCAAGAATGTGAAGCATGGAAAGGTAAGTAGCAACTCTCTCAACAAACTCTCCAATTTTGATGATGATAAAATAATTATTGTTTGTATAATTTTCAAATTCCTAAGTTTCTCCTAAACTCCCCCTGAATAAATAAGCATGTGAGAATAAAGGGCATATTTATTTAACTAATTCCAATTTTTTAAATTTTACAAATACGAACAACGTTGAAACACTTACGAATAACACATTAAAAAAATTTACTATTTCCCTCCTAGACTCACAATTCCAACTGGTCCAAAAAGATCCATATATAAAATCTCCAAAGGCTTACTAGTTCTAAGATCCTTATTGGACTAAAAAGAGGACAAACCAAACTAATCCAGAAATGTAAAAAAGTCATATGAAAAGTCTTTGATAATTGATCCTTTAAAGAGATTGAGTTATATTTGCAAATAGAAATTAAATGCATTAGAGAAATAGAAAGATTCATATGATTTAAGTATAGATATAACATATACAAGAGAAAAAAATATCAAAATCATGAATCAGTTTAGACAATGAAATAAGCAAAATTATTGCAAAGTAGATGAATAAAAAATTTATATATTTCAAAATTCAATACAAAATAAAATTGCACAGAAGATTAATTTAAATTGAAAGATTAAAAGATTGAGGAAAGAGCTATACTTGTGGCGCTTTGTGCATCTTTACAATGTTTATGGCACACTTTGTGCATCTTTTTTTTTTTTTGGGTTAATTTTGTGCATCTTTTTCAATTTGTGAACCATTGCGTATTCTTTTGATATTTTGTACATTTGTACATTTTCACGAGTATTCTTGATCTTTCCAAAATTAATAATCTTAAATCTCAAATTTATCTAAGTACAACAATATTTGTATTGATAAGAGAAATATAAAATAAGAAAATGTCATAATTGAAATGATAATATAAATATTATGTTAGTCTAATAAGAGACATGAGATTGACATTCTTTAACTATATCAAGTTATAATCACAACTTAAATTTTTTAAAAATAACATTTTCTAATGAAATCAATTTTGTATTGTAATTCTAAATAAAGCACTTGTGAGATTAATATTTCAAGGATGATCATATAGGCTAACACACATTTCTAAAATAAAATAAAAAACAATAAAATAAGATAGGATAACTTTTATTGATATCATTGGTAGAAGATAGTATATTGTGCATGGATGATATCAATATAAAGACACAAATACATAAACACATAAAAACTAACAAATCACATTACAAAAAAAAAAAGAAGATAAAACATAAACATCAACATCACATAACACGACATGAAACATAAAATTATAACAGCTAACAATCACATCGCATCACATCTAGCAGAGAGAAACATAAAGAAGTAAAGTCATCACTCAGAGGGGAACTGATCTAGAGGAGGAGGTGGCTGGTTGAAGAAGTTAAAATAGCTACTTATCATAGCCATATTCGAGCCAATAGCATCCAGTTGGCCTCACATCCAACCCATGTCCTGCTGGTACTACATGTTCTGCTGCTGTAGATGAGTTTCAATTTGATCAAAGCGGTGATCAAAATGAGTCTCAAGACGATCAAAATGCTGGACCAAATCTTAAAAGTTTTATCTAATAGTAGGTGTAGGTGCAGGTGTAGCTCTTCTCTATCCTCCTCAGAGTCACTAGTTAGCACTTGTGGATCTCTATAATAGATTGCTCGGAATGATCCATCATTGTAGTAGATAGGCTCTTCTAGATTTTGAACTAGATGGACTAGGTCATATTTCTTCTCCAAAATGTAGGTCACAAGATGTCCTAAGGCTATATTTTTCTTTCTCTTATGGGAGACATGGCCAATCTAAAAAAGTCCATAAATGTAGTCAATGATCAGTTGTGCTTCATTTATTAGTTGGCTTGTCATAATCAAATAAGTCACTATGGAAAGAAGAGGGGTAATATTTACTCGATCCCCAGCTTTAGAAATAATGGAGGTTCGAAGAGCATGCTGAATGGTTCAAGCATTACGATTAAGAGTGGACAACTTAGGTAAATGAACTTCATTTTCAAACCCTCTAATAATCTCATTTATCATAGTCCAGTGAAAGTCGAAGGAAGAAGTCAAAGTATGGGCTCTAATCCCTTGATTCCTTAAGTTCAAAAATATTCCCAAATCCACTTTTGTTATCTATACTTTCTTCTTAAGAACATACGACCTAATCACAATTTGGTCAGAGTTAAAAGACATATTTGCAAGGAAGTAGTGGAAAGTTTCCTTGTTGTAGAAGTGGACTAGACTCAGAATAAGTGCAAGCTGTGTAGAAGCAAAAAGTTCCATAATTTTAAAAGTGATTTGTTCTTGGAGAAGGACTCTAGAGGGGGTGATCTTGGCGGATACGAACCTAGGGAAGGACTCCTCATTTGCTTTTGACAGAAAGTTTTCTCCAAGGTTTCTAGAGGGGGTTCATTTAGCAAGTACCTTTTGCCTCTCTTTTGCTTGAACTAGCCATGGAGAAGATCAAGAAGATTTAGAGGATTGAAAGAGTTTTTGAAGTGAATGAGATTTGAGTTCAAAACCTTTAAATTTAAAGAAAAAATGAATTTTCGTACGAACAAAAATTATTTCGTCCAGGACAAATTTGGGTTTGTACGTACGAAATAAATTTCATATGGACAAATGAATGGGTCCAAAAAAAGAAATGGCTTTTCGTAAACATGCAAGTTACGAGGCATCATTTCATACAGAGTTTTGACCAAATAATGGTACAGACAAACAGGTGTTCGTCCCGGATGATTAGGTATTTAAGATCATTTTTGACGGTTTGACACATTGAATTGCCACGTGTTCGTATGTACGAACTGAATGTTCATACATACGATCAGAAATAAAGAAACTGATCTTATCTATATAACCATCTATATACGTACATACGATTGAATACGTATCATCTGGATGATCGTCACCATCATACAGACGAACAATATTAAAAAATTAAAAACTGCATGCAAAACCATTCGAGTCAACAAGTTAATACGCTACATGAATCCTCCCGTATGAAAATAATTTCGTATAGATGAATTTCACACTTTGAAATTTTCATGCCAACACTCAAAAATCATGAATCTTGATGTGAAAGTACACAAAACAAAAGACTAAAGATTGCAAAATCAATCATGAAAAAACACAAAAAAAAACACATACAGAAAATCACAAAATCAAAAGACACAAATAAAAATATCAATGTTGTAGAAACATTTAATTAAGCATTCAAGTCAATCACACTAAGCCTTGTTCTTAATGTATTGAAAGTATCAAAGGCTAATGGTTTAGTAAAAATATCTGCAAGTTGATTTTCTGTTGATACATGATTGAGTTCAATTTCTCCTTTGGTTACATGATCCCTTATGAAATGATGCCAAATGTCTATATGTTTGGTTCTTGAATGTTGAATAAAATTTTTAGAGATACAAATGGCACTAGTGTTATCACAAAAAATGGGAATTGTAATTCTAAATCAATCAACTATTATTTTAACAAAAATACTTGTGCCACACAACTTCCTAAGGCAATGTATTCAGCTTCAGTAGTAGATAAGGCTATTGAATTTTATTTTCTACTGGACCAAGAGACTAAATAATTTCTAATGAATAGACATGTTCCAGAAGTACTCTTTTTATCAACCCTACAACCTGCAAAATTCGAATCTAATATCCAATTATTTCAAATGAAGAGCTAAACTTAGCATACCAAATTCCTATGTTCTAAGTTCCCAATAGATATCTTAAAATCCTTTTCACTGCTATCAAATGTGATTCTTTTGGATCTGATTAAAATCTAGCACATAAACAAACACTAAAGATGATATTGGATCGGTTAGCTGTCAAGTAAAGTAAAGATCCAATTATCCCTCTAAATTTCTTTTGATAAACGGATTTTCCCTTAGGGTTCTTATCTAACTGAACTGAGGAACTCATAGGTGTATTAATAGATTTAGCATTATTCATTTCATACTTTTTGAGGATGTCCTTAACATACTTTGACTGACTAAGAAATGTACCCTACTCAATTTGCTTAATGCTAAATCCTAGAAAATAGCTCAAATCTCCCATTAGACTCATCTCAAATTTTACTCATTATTTTAGAAAAATCATCACAAAGATTTTTATTTATAGATCCAAAGATAATATCATCAACATAAATTTGTACAATGAGTATTTCCTCTCCTAATTTCTTCAAAAAGAGAGTTGTGTCCACACTTTCTTTTTCAAAAGATCTCTCAATTAGGAAGGTGCTCAACCTCTCATACCAAGCCCTAAGTGTCTGTTTCAATCCATATAATGCTTTTTTTAATTTGAAAACATGATTTGGATGTTTAGAATTTTCAAAACCTGAAGGTTGTTTCATATATACATCCTCTTGAATTACCCCATTTAAAAAGGCACTTTTAATATCCATTTGGTGTAATTTAAATCCTCTAAAATAGGTAAAGGCTAACATAATCCTAATTGCTTCAAGTCTAGCTACAGGGATAAAAGTCTCCTCAAAATCAATTCCTTCAATCTGATTATATCCCTTAGCAACCAATTTAGCCTTATTTCTAATGACTACTCCTGAGTCATTTATTTTATTCTTGAATACCCATTTAGTTCCAACTATACTTTGATCCTTTGGCCTTGTAGTTAATTCCCAAACTTCATTTTATTACAAATTGATTTAATTCATCCTGCATTGCCAATATCCAAAATTCATTCGAAAGTGCTTGATCAATATTTGTGCGTTCTATCATTAAAATAAAGGCTGAATGATTGACTTCTTTGTTCAGTTCATGCCTAGTCCTAACACCCTCGCTAGGTTCACCTATAATCAATTCCTTTGGGTGATTTTTAGAAAATCTCAAATCTCTAGGCACTGGGTTTTCTATCTATAAATTGTCTTTCAAATTTATTTTCTCAATCTTTTGAGAGTTAATCTCTATCTCATCCTCTTAAATAATTGGTTCTTCCAAAATTCTAGATTCATCAAATACAACATGTGTGATCTCCTCAATTACTAAAGTTCTTTTATTGAATACTTTATAAGATTTTCCAATACTTGACTATCCTATAAAAATTTCTTCATCTAATTTTGGATCAAATTTTCCATTGCTATGTATGAACACCTTACATCCAAAAACATACAAATGTTACAAATTAGGTGTTCTTCCCTTTAGTAACTCAAAGAGTGTTTTATTTAAGTTTGATCTAACATTCACCCTATTCAGAATATAACATGCTGTGCTAACCGCCTCAGCCCAAAAATATCTATGAAGTGAGTATTCTACCAATATGACTCGAGTGGCTTCTATTAATATTTTATTTTTCCTTTCGACTACCCCATTCTACTGAGGGGTTCTAGGTGTAGAACAATTATGATAAATTCCTTTTTCCTTAAAATTTTTTTCAAATTTTTCATTCTCAAATTCTCCTCCATGATCACTTTGAATGATCATTATCTCGCATCCTAGTTTTTTTTTAATCCAAGTCGAAAAATTTCTAAATTCCTCAAATGATTCACTCTTATGAAATATAAATCTAACCCATGTGAATCTAGAATAATCATCCATAATTACAAATATGTATACCTTACCTCCTATACTTACAGTTCCAACTGGTCCAAAAAGATCCGTATGTAATATCTCCAATGGTTTACTAGTTCTAAGATCCTTATTGGACTTAAAAGAGGATTTCACCGATTTTTTGAATTGACATGCATCACAAAGGTGATCCTTAGTAAAGTGTAGTTTTGGTATACCTCTCACTAGGTTCTTTTGGGTAATCCTCCTAAGGTCTTTCATGCTAGAGTGACAAAGTCTCCTATGCCAAAGCCATGATTCATAAGAAATAGTTTTTAAACTAAAATCAGTAGGAGTTTTGATACAATTTAAGTCTAGCATATATACATTGTTTACCCTTATACCATTCAAAACATCATTACCATTTAAGCTTAATATACAGTTAGTAGAGAAACATTTTACACAGTATCCTTTATTACATAGTTGGCTAATACTTAACAAATTATATTTTAAGCCTTCTACAAGTAGCACATTTTCAATAATTTTTTTTTAAGATTTCCAATCATATTTGATCCTACCACCTTCCTTGTGCTGTTATCTCCAAGTGTAACCCTGCCTCCACTCCTTGCTTCCAGTGATATGAATTGAGTAGTATCTCCAATCATATGCTTTGAGCAACCGTTGTCTAGGTATCATATACTCTCACGAGGCCTTGTGTGAGAGCGAACCTGCAAAATTATCAAACGTTAGACCTGGGAACCCAAACAAGTTTTAGGTTCACCTTTTTGCAAATTATAAACAGATGCATGTATGATATGTCTAGGTTTATGCATCTTAGGTCTCCACACCAAATAGATTTTCTTCTTCAATGTACATGTATGTGCTATATGTCCAATCAATCCACAATTATGACATTTGACTCCTAGAAAGGGGTTTCTTAATCCTCTAAAGTTTCTCTATCTATTTATGGATTACATAAATTTAGGATACAAAATAGGATTCATGAAATCTTCAAGTCTTGGTGGTATTCTATTATTCTCGAGAGCTTCTATCTTCAGTTTATAAAAAAAATTCATATCTTCCAATATATGATTTGTATAGTTTACTCGATATAATTTGCTCTCTAATTCATCCTTACAATTTTTAAATTCTTTTTGAAGTTCATCATAGAATGATTTTAAAATTTCATGGTTCTTATTCAATTCGTAAAACTCATCAAGCAATTTTATGTGGTTGTTATCAATTAAAGCGTGATCTTTCCTAAGGATTTCATATTCTCTTTGAAGGTCTTGTAATTCTAAGTTCAGATTAGTATGTAATTTCTTTAATTTTCTATATGCAACATGTATGCATTCAGAGACTTCTAAAAGTTTATTGTAAGTCAAGTCACATACCTCTTCTTGATATGACTAATAAAGATTATCGACCATCAAGCACAGATTGGTGACTTCTTCTTCCTTTTTAGTCTCTGACGAGTCTGAAGCTGAGTCTGCCCAGAAAGCTCTTTGGAATTTCTTTTTGCCCTTCTTCACCATTGGTTTCTCCTCTACCTTCTCCTTGCTAGGAGTGGCTTTAAGTTTTGGGCAGTCTAACTTAATATGCCCAGGTTTCCTACACTCATAGAAAATAAAATCATTTGAAACCTTGAAATTTCTAGTAAATTTACCTCGATTCCATTGCTGACATCTCTTTTGCTTCCTCTTCAGAAAGCTTCTGAATTGTCTAGTAATTAATGCGATATCATCCTCATCCTCAGGTGCAGATTGATCACTCTCTAACTCCACCTTTAGTGCAATATTCTTCTCCTTTCATGGCTCTCCTGCATCAACCTTTCTTTGACTCACTCATTGCTCATAAGTTATTAGTGATCCAAAAGGATTGTCAATAGAGTAAATATTTAAATCTTTAGACTATGTAATCACAGTTATTTTAGCATCAAAAATAGTATGAAACTAATAAAGTATTTTATTAACCATTTCAGCATTCGTTAGTTTCCTACCCAATACATGTAAAGAGGTGACTATTTGTGTAAATCTTGTGTACATGTTAGAAATGGATTTATTGGGTTTCATGTGAAATAGTTCATAATCATGCAACAAGATATTAAGTCTAGATTATTTAACTTCATTAGTCCCCTCATAAGTTATACAAAGTCTATCCCATTTGTCCTTTCCACTCTTGTAAGTGGAAACCTGCATGTAATCTTCAGATTTAATAGTACAAAAGAAACTATTCAAGCATTTAGCATTAAGTTTTGCTAAGTCACGCTCTTCTATTTTCCAGTTCGTAAAGGGTGTTTTAACTCTAACTCCGTCAACTAATCTAATTGGTTTTGTATACCCTTCCTGAACTAAGATCAACATATGGTAATCTAGTGACTGTAAAAATATAGACATGCGTGTTTTTCAAAAATCAAAATGAATATGGTCAAACAAGGGAGGTCTAGTTATAGAGTAACATTAAGGTGTGTTTTGGTTTTCAAATGTAGCCATGGTCGTTAATCAAAAAGTAGTCTAAACTTATGATTTTGAAACTAAGCTCTGATAATACTTGTTGAAACTTGTTAATTATGAATTAGGTTGTTAGACCTAAGCTTATGTCCCATTGACTAACCAAGAGGGGGCAGGGGGTGAATTGGTATTTTAAAAAAGTTTCTTAAACCAAAGAACAATCACAAACCAAAATCACCACAGAAATCAAAGTGCAGAAAAATAAATGTTAAAATAAAATAAAGAAGGATCACACCAGATTTATAGTGGTTCGATCAAACCTTGACCTACGTCCACTCCTCGGAGGCACCCTCACAGTATTGCACTCACTAAGTGTCTCTTCTTTAGCTCCCACAGCTAGGCGGATAAGCCTTTACAACAAACTCCTTTTCACCAACCCCGGTGCGGTAGAGAACTGATCCTTTTGCTTCCTCCTGAAGCGGGAAGAGAACCCAGACTATTTGCTGAAGTAGACCTCCCAAGAACCTCCCAAGGATGAAGGATGAAGAACAGAGAAGATGAATTAGAACCTTGCTTGGAGCAACCTTTATGTCCTCTCACAAACTCCCCCTTATAAATTCCTCTCTCTCTCTCTCTCTCTCTCTCTCTCTCTCTCTCTCTCTCTCCCTCTCCCTAGGCTCTCTCAGGTCAAGGCAGTAGCACACACGATTGCTCTATGGTAGAGCAAGAGATCTTAAATATAAGAGCTTCAGAAAAGCTCTTATTTTATACAAATGGACTTCATCGTCCAGGCCGATAGGGGTATCGGCCTGGCCGATCAGCATAAATTTTGCTCAATCAGCCTGGTCTATTTGGGACGATTAGAGTAATTTTGGTCACATCATCCAGGCCAATAGAATATCATCCTGCCCGATTAGTTCAAATCCAAGCCAAATCGTCCTAGACATCGCCCTGAATTGAAGTAGGCCAATGTCAATCATCCACGCGATCGTCCCGACCGATCCTGCGATCGGCCCAGCTGATGTGATCGTGCAATCAGCCTTAATTGCTTTCCATAATTATCAGATTAACTTAGGTATAATTTTGCTGTATCATCCAGGCTGATAAGATATCGTCCTGTATGATGTCCTAATTTAAAGAATACCTAAATAGATCATGATGGCTGATTCTTTCTGAATTGAGCCTATCATCCCGGCCGATACAATATTGAAGTTGTAGAAAAGATATTCAGTTGAGGAGTGGAAAAAAAGTAAAGGAAGTTGTTAGTAAGACAGATAAATCAATTAATGACATTATTAAGGATATCCTATTAGACCCTATTAATACTGAAGAGCAATCTCAATCAAATAAGAAAATAGAGAAGCCAATTAGGAAGGTAGTTAAGAGACTGCCACTGCTTTAGAGATCGGTAAAATAAAATATGGATAGATAGTTTTTTTTACATTTTTATAGATATTAAAAAATTAAAAAATTAAATTTTCTTTTACTTGAGTTTTAGAAAAAATGAATACTTATGCAAAATTTATAAAAGATATTTTAAGAAAAAAGTGGAAATTAGTATATTCTAAAATTGTAGCTCTTTTTGAGGAATTTAATGGAATTATATTAAAGAAAATCCTATAAAAGCTTGAATACGATGGGAGTTTTACTAACCTGACGGCTACAAGAGATAAATTTTATGGGAGAGCACATTTTTATTTAGTTTTTATAATCTATCTTTTATCCTTCTCTATTTTTAAAAGAATAGACCTAGGAGATATCCAACCTACCATTGTTACACTATAATTAGTTGATCATTTATTTCACTATCCAAAGAGGGTAATAAAGGATATTTAAGTGAAGGTGGGTAAGTTCATTTTCCTTAGATTTTATTATTTTGGACATGAAGGATGATAGGGAAATACCTATTATCCTATGTAGAACTTTCTTAGCTACAGGTAGAGCTATGACTTATGTTAAGAAAGAAGAGCTTATAGTGAGAGTGAAATATCAAGATTTTACCTTTAAAGTTATGAAATTTCACAAGGATTAGGTTAAGGACTATTATATAGTGGATTTTATGGACTCATTCATTGAGGAAGTTATGAATGATTTTGTTAGAGGTAGTTAAATGTATTTGGTATTATGCGAAGATGATTTATATATGTTTAAGGGAGTTGTAGTTCATGTTATTAATGAAAGTCCTAGGATGTACAGAGAGTGGTTTGATGTTTTATATACATTATCCCAAGGTAAATATTTGAACCCATTTGTAGCTGAAATACCAAAGTTAGAACTTAAGTCACTTCCTTCTCACTTGAAATATGTGTTATTAGGAGTGGGGTTAACTTTACCTATTATTATCTCTATTGAGATTAAAAAAAAGATTAGGAAGGTAGGTTGATTAAGGTCCTAAGTTCATATTAGAGAGTACTTGGCTAGTCTATTATTAACATTTATGGTATTTTGCTTTCTTTTTTATGCATAAGATTTTATTGGAAGAAGCCTAATAACCTAAAGCGACTTGAAGAGGTGCCTGAATCCAACTACGAAAGAATTGGTAAAAAAATAAATTTTAATGTGGTTAGATGCTAGTATAATTTATCATATTGATTATTTTAGTCCTATTCATTAAGTCTCTAGGAGAGGAGGATTAACTATTGTTAAAATGAAAGTAAAGAACTTATTCCTATAAGGACTGTTACTTAGAATATAATATGCATTGTTTATCATAAACTTAATAAAGACCTAAGAAGGATCATTTTCCTTTTCCGTTTATTTAACAAATGTTAATAAATGAGTTGAGAATCCTTTCTACAATTTCTTGGATGGTTATTTTGATTTTCATCAAATTCCTATTGATGTAGAAGATCAGGATAAGGAAACTTTGACCAGTCCTTATAGAACCTTTGCATTTAAGCTTATGCCTTTTGGCTTATGCAAAGTTCCTATAACATTTTAAAGATGTATGATGTTGATATACTTTAATTTAAAAGAGTAAGGCATTATAATTTTTATGGATGATTTTAGAATCTTTGCCATGACGTTTGATATCTTCTTAAGATCATTTAGAGTTTCTTTTGAAAATATGCGAGGAAACCAACCTTGTGCTTAATTGGGAGAAATGTTAGTTATGGTAAAGGAACACTATATCCAAAATATGGAAGTGTTTTGGATGAAGGAGTTTCAAGGAGGACGAGATCTTCCTCATGGAAGATCTTATCTGATGGAGGTAATTCTCTTAAACCAATTATTAGATGGAATGTTGTTAATGGGGTTAACATTGACATTTTCAATGACACATGGATCTTAGACAAGAGTTTATACAAATGGCCAACTTTTGTTATTCCATATGATGATAGCAGTTTTTTGGTTTCAAATTTAATCACTGATGGTAGATGGAATGCGGATGCTATTGGAAACCTCATGGGTACTTATTTTGTTAACTTAATTTCTTATATTAAGATTAATATTGATTCATTGGAAGACAAGAGGGAATTAATGCATCAACTGAGTGGTAAATCAATTTCTGCTATGATATTTGAAAAATATGTTAATCTAACGGGCAGCAAAAAATATTGGAGCTAGATTAAGAAAGCAAAGTTGAATCCAAGGGTGGAGACTTTTTGGTGGAGGATTTTCAATGATGCCATTCCCACTAAGAAGCTGCTGGTATATAAAAGATTGCTTAATTGTTGTGTCTATCAGAGAGATTATTTAAAAGATGAAGACTTAAATCATGTTGTGGCTAGATGAAAAAAAAATTGAAGGAAGTTTTTCTTCAAATTGAAAAGTGGGGCTTTCATATTCCTGCTTTTGATTCATTGTTGGAATACAACAACTGGTTGTCTAATCAATGATCATTCATGGTTAATCTTTATTGTAATGTGGTTTTCGTTACTTGGAAATCTAGGAATAATTTGATTCATAATGGTAAAGAAGACAATTCCATGATTATTGGTGCTAATGCTGTGAGCTATTCTTCAACTTTGGCTCAAAGATCTATTAATTTCTCGGGTAAATGGGATGTTACCAAGCCTTCAAGGCTGTCCAATATCCATTGGCATCCCCCTTCACCCGATTGGCTTAAATTAAATGTGGATGCTTCCCTTCTACCTTCTTATAAAGCTGGAATTGGAGGTGTGGTACGTGATCACCAAGGTTGATTTCTATTGGCCTTTGGCAAGCCATATGTTCATTGGGATATTTCTACTATGGAGCTACTTGCTACTCAATCAATCAAGGAAGTGATCAAGGATTGGATGTTCAAATATAAGGGCATTATTATTGAAGGAGACAATGCTAATGTGATGAGGTTCTTGCAAGATACAAAACAATTCTCAAAATATGGTAACATTCAAACTTTTGATGGGTTTCTTCAAATTATTTTTAATTATGTTGATAGAAGATGTAATAAGTTAGCGGATTTATGTGCTAACTATGGGATTATGAGTTCTATTATTTGGGAAGATGTTACCATAGATAAGATTCCTCCGCTCTTTATGTCTATATTAAAGGAGGAATCTAGTATGGTGAGTCCTTAGTTTGTTGCTTTTTTCTTTATTAATGCAATTTTATGCATTTTCTTCAAAAAAAAAAAAGGAACACTTAATCCTCAAGCACAAAATATCTAAGAGGGGTATGAAGGATGAAAGGAAAATATCCAAGTGATTGAGAATTTTTCACTTCTAACTTCTTTTTTAATGGTTAAAACCAACCGATGGGCCTACGTGTTAAAATAAAAAAAGGAGTACAAGGTCCTTAAAGGGACCTCCAGCTTGCTAATGCTCCAAAGAGCTACAATAAAAGTCAAAAAGAAAATTAAGAGCCAGATGTGAGAAAATAAAATCTCTAAACGCTTTTATTTTTTAATTTATTATTTTTATTATTTATTTAAAATATATATAATTCTTTTATATAAATAATTAATTTATATAGAATATAATATATAAAATCAATATTGTATAGTAAATTTATATTATTTAAATAGAGAAAGAGAATGAGAGAGGGATAGATTTTTTTTAAAATAATTTTGGAAATAAAATATATCTTATTTAGATATCGAAAATAGTTTACTTTATTTATATATTTTTTTTGAACATTCTCTTTCGATTGAATCCGTATAGTCGGATATTAGACCGCCTCGAAAGACAGACGGATATCCTTCTGTCGATTCCAAAGAAAGAGAATAAACAATTCGCTTTCCTAATCGGGTATGACGTAGGGAGTATACAAATCACCCGAAAGGATGATCAGTATCTTCCCTACTTACCTAATTAGATCAGTGAATTATTGTTTCCTTCCTAAAATCAAGTATACAGATGATATTTGATTTACTCGTGAATGTAAATCAGATACCTATCTATTTCTTGATTGTAAGGAATGGATCTAAATAAAAATATAGATAAAGTAGGGTTTTCTTTTAAAAATAAGACCTTTATTTTCTCACACGATTCGCTTTATTTATATTTAGGATATATTTCTCCCTATTAGATCTATATAGTCGGATATTATACTGCCCCGAAGGACAGACTAATATCCTCCTATTGATTTTAAAGGGAGAAGCCGTACAATTCATTCTCCTAATTAGGTGTAGTATAGAGAATATTCAAATCATCATGAAGGGATGACAAGTACATTCTCTAATCGACCTGATTAGATTAAAGAATTGTAAGTTTATTTCTATAATTAAGTATAGAAGACATTTGATTTGTTAGTGAGAAACAAATCAACTATCTATCTATTTTCTAATTGTAGAAATAACTCCTAAACATGAATAAAACCTAATCTACTTCCACAGATCTTTCCCCTACCTCAGAAAAGAACTTAGGTAGGGTTTAGATTATTCTGGGATCTAGACTCCCTACAGGGGCAAGCCTCTGTAGTTAATTACATCTCCTAAGAGAACACTCTCGATTTAAATGAAGACTAAATAGTTTCCAAAATTATATATGTATTTAATTAAATATTTGGGCAATTAATTTTCATGATCAGGCTTTAGATTATAAAGTTGTTATTTGACTTTAGAAGATTTAGAATTGATTAGAGGACTGGAAATGTGCAGAGAGAGGTGTATACAATCTGGACTTACCACTTCCCTAAAGTGGGCTGCTAGCTAACAATCCTAATCACAACAATTCGCCGATGATGCAAGAGTTAAGGTAGCTCTATCCTAGGAATCAAGGAGTTTATTAAAAAATCTAAAAATAAATGCAGAGGAATATGCTTACAAAAAACCAAAAATCTACTTGTGTGCGAATGATGTATGAAGCAATTGTATATAAAAAAAGCTGATTTCATTTATATAATTTTCATCGGTTACACCCCAAAATTTGCAGTAAAGTAATGGTGGCCAGGCCCCACCGACAACAAACCTGGGTTCTAAGCCTACGAGAAAATAGAATTAAATACAACTGCTTATGGTCTTCAAACTCCGGATCTTCTATGGAATTCCAAAAAAAGGAACATCCTTCTATTGGAGGACATTACTTTTTTGGAGCCCCATTTGTATGTTTATAAGCAGTTATCTTTAATTCTTTTACAGACTCGAGATGTTGTATAGACTCAATCTATATACAACAATTCTAGGAAATAAAAGCGATACATTAGATCCTAAGAACATTCTACTGTTGTAGTAATATAAAAGACAGGAAATAAAGCAGTTATATAATGATGCATGTTATGAGTGCGTTGTGTACAGTTATAAATGCAGGAAAGTAAAGACAGAAAAGTAAAGTACAGCGGCCCTCACTTTATTCACTCCGCTCTCTAGTGTATAGAGAGAAAAAGTAGATATGCTATGTTTATGCAGTACACAAAAGTAAGCAATCACACATAGGTGCCCTCTAGGCAAGACACCCGTAAACAAACCACAATAAACCACCGGCCTAGCCTAGGCTAAAGTTGGTTGTCCTAGCAAGCATCTAAGTGTGTGAAGAAAGCTGTGTGGCTTGGATAGGTCCTAATGGGTTTATTTGTTTGAATTGCATGTATTATTAAGATTGATTTATTATAGGCCCAAGGGGATTTGGTTAAAGTTTAAGTAAAGTATATTTGGATTTATTAGGGATTATTCCAATTTTAAATGTTGGAGTTATTTAATTTAGTTATAAAGAACTCATATATTGATAATCCCTAAGTGCAGAAAATTATCAATTTATAAATCCTAGGACTTTCAGAATAAATACCCGTCTTAGACAGAAGATAGGTATTTATTTTGAGAGTCCTTAAAATTTATTAAGGAGAGAGAAATAGACCTTATGAATGTAATACGACGTGCCCTCCCGAAGGAATCTAGCACGTCGTATAAGGTCGGTAGTTTATTATTTTTGTTTGGAGGTCTCCAAATCCAAATGGATTAGTGCTTTCCTGGAAGGAGTCGTGCATAATCCATAGGAGATCTCTTTATTATTTACGTGTATTAAAGGCTTCTTTAAATCAAAATGCCTAAAGCTCTCCAGAAGGAATCGGGCTTTAGGCATAGAAACCTTGATTCACTTAATCTAAATTAATAATCAAATTTGATTGATTAAAATAAATTCTAATCAATCAAATTATCAAATTAACTTAGTTTAGATGAATCAAAATTTAATTTAATCTTTAATGAATTTTATTATAATATTTAGAATTTTGAATTATTAAAGATTTATTGAATTATTAATGATTTAATTAAAGGAATTATTGATTAATGAATTATTTAATGGATTTATTATTAGAAATGATTTAAAATTGAAATTGGAATAATTCTAGTTTTATTTAGATTTCAAATGAGTTTATAATAAATTTTTAGTATTTATGTGAAATTAATTGGATTTTAATAAACTTATTTAGTTAAGGTTCAATTAAGAGTTAATTAAAGTTGATTAAGGATTAATTCTAGTTGAATGAAATTTAAGCTTTGATTTTGATTTTAAAATGATTGTAAGTTTGATCTTAGACTGGTTAGAATTGATTAAGATTGATTCTAGAATTTTAGGAGTTTTATTATACTTATTTAGGTTTGTTAAAACAAAAAGAAAGGATCCTCAATCTACTAGTTGTTTGGAAATTGATTAATGTCAAATCAAAGTGTATTTGATTATTGGGTTGATGTCATTAGTCTTCTAAGTTCATATTCAATCCCAAAAGGGATGTAAGTGTAGTTCTTCCTAGATTGGCTAAGTTAACTAAGACTAGGTCCTTAATTGTTGTCCTTAGTGTCACTAGGTTATAGGATTGAGATCAATGTCTCTCTAACCCTTGAACACTATTTACAATCACATCAATACAAACCTATGAATAATAAAAGTGCATCCTAATGTTCTATGGAAAGAATTTTACAATGAATTATTTTAACCATAGGTTATATGCTAACCTATGAGGTTAAATAATTAATTGTAAAGGAATAGACATATGAATTAGACTAGGGTTATTTAGGAATATATATAAATATATCCTAATTAAGACCAATCAAATTTCCTTATATGATCATGTGTAATTTACCAATTATTTAAGCTAGATTGATATGATTTTGGGAATGAGTTTTAACTAAATTACACATGATCAATATCTAAAATCTATTCTTAGTGAAATGGAGAATTTACACTAATTCCATAGAGTTCTAAATGTAATGATAGAAGGATTATATAATTTCTAAATGAGATTTTAAATATTTGATCCAAACAATGGGTCAAACATTTGAAAATTTATTTTAGAAATTATATAGTTAAGCTCTAAAATTTCCCCAAAGATAAGAAAGTATACATACTGGACTTCAGATATCAAGCCATTTAACCTTTGATTTAACTAGATATTTAAATAAAATATAATTAAAAGGAAATAAGGTAAATCAAGGGTTTAAGATGTAACTTTTAAAAGAATGAAAACAAGGTTCTGATTTTAATTTTATAAAATAGGAAATTTTATTCCGAGAAAAATGAGTGGTTGTGGGGAAAATTTGGTTTAGTATTTTATTTTATATGATTTTTTGAAGTTCTGTGATAAAAACTAATTAAAATAAAACATAAATCCGGGATTTACACGCGGCAGTGGACTATTGGACCAGGTGGAAGGCGGCGGTCAAGCGGACCCCGCTCACTTATATGAGTCAGCACGGTTCAGTAGCCGTTGGATCGACTGAGGCTTGATCCAACGGCCACGATCAGGGCCGCGGTTGATCTCGATATGAGATGATCGGACGATCAGCTCCGCTGCCGCGGTTTGCAATGCACGGGTCAGATGCAGCCATACGGGATTTGATCAGTTCGCGGTTATAAGGGATCGAAGCCGGTCGAAGACAGGATAAATCATGGCCATTGAAATCAAACAGATGAAATCAACAATCGTGATTTCATCTTCTTCGTTTTACAACCGCGAACCCTAGTTTTAGGTTTTATTTTAAACACCTTACCTAATCCGTTAAATGGCATAATAACTGAGATATAGATGACAGTCGTTAAGATGAAGAATGGGAGATGATTTCTATAGCTCAATATTGATTCATTAGAAGCCTATTTAAGAACCTAAGTATTATCTAAGGTTTAGGATTTCTCACCGAAGGATGGATCGAATGAGTTGATTTTTTTCACAGTTGAATTTGTAGACTGTCCACGTGTTGATTTACTTCAGGCTTCAAGCTTGGAGGATCACTGGAAGCAGAGTTGAGTGAGTTTGGACGGAATAGCTCACGGTCCTTCGTGCTCCTTGCCACCGGCGATGTCCAAACGACAGGAAACGATGGGGGGATGAAGGTAGAACTCAGAGAAATCGAAACAAAATGCTAGAGAGCTCTAGGAATTATCGGGATGTGAGTTTGCTTGGAATCAATGGGAACCGTGTCTCTTGCCCTATTCAGTCGTTTGGAGCCAAAAGAACTGGTTAGGATGCATCAGAGGGGATTCTGGGATGGTTGACACCTGGCCCTGGCCGTTAGAGGAGCAGGGGATCGTGCTTGGCCAGGTGAAAATGACTCCAAGTCATTCTCAAGTGGAGGGGACCACTAGATGGGTAGCTCGGGTCTAGGGAACAAGCTGGGAGTTGGGAAGGTTAGGGAAGCTTCATGGAAGCTTCTGAAGTTGAATGAGGGCGCTGGAGGGGCCTGGCTCATGCATGGGAGTTTGAGTTGCACGGGTTGACCATTTAGAGCTCATTTGAACTCTTGGACAAACTAGGGAGCATGCCAAGGTTCAGGCTGGGTTGGATTAAGTCCAAAAATGCTTCTAGAGTCAGTTCTACGGGCTGGATAGGGCTGATATGAGCTGGGTAATTTGGGTTGAATGAATAAAGTTCATTTTAACTCTTATTGACCGTTTGATCGGTCAACAACGGTCAAGGGGGGCTGAGGTGGCATTTAGACCTTGGTTAGAGTTCATTCCAGTAGCTGAACGAGTTTGGTTAAATCTAATTGAGCTAAATTGATTAGGTTGGCTAAATGAAAGCTCTCTTGACCTCTTGTTGACTGTTTGACCAGTCAACAAGGGTCAAAAGCAATTGGGTTAGAGTTCAGGTGCTGTGTAGAGTCATTTGGATTGAAGTATGGTTCTGGCCTCAAGCAAGGAGGTCAAGTTCCATAGATTTGACCATGGGAAGGGTTTGAAAGCTTCAGTTGACTAGTTTGACCATTCAACCTTAAGCAAAGTTGATAGGATAGAGTGATGGTGATGTTTAGGTATAGATTTGATGGTGTATGAGAAGTTTGGGAATGTGGATTTAAAGTATAAGAAAAAGAGTCTCTATATGATATGGTTTGACTGAAACTAGATTTAGTTGACTAAGTCAACTGGTGATTGGATTAAGATGACTGGTCAAGTCCCCTTCACTAAGAGAAGTGTTGAGAAAGTTTGAATGATTAAGTTTGAGATTGGTTGATTAAGATTTGACTTGATTAAGTAGATATAGGTGAGACTGAATGATTGATTGATTTATGGGTTTGATTTTAGACTGGATGATTGATTTAGATTTGTTGAACTGATTGACAGGTGGAAGGCTATCAACCACTAGATGTAGAATCAGGAGTGTAGGGTAGTACTTGGAGACCTCATACAAAAATGAGGTCAACACCAGATATCCCTACTAATATCATTTACAAAGCATCCTAATAACATTCTATAAACAAAAAAGGAAAGGAAAAGATAGATCTCATTCAACATCACTTTTCCAACCAAAATTGGGTCCTGTAAAAAAAAAAAAGCGAGTCTCCAATAACCTGCAAAACAAGCCTACAAGGGCACTAGACAAAAAAAAAAAAAATTAAAGACAAGGAGATGATAATAAAAAAATTTATAATGTTAATCCCATATATCAAACTCGATAGTAAAAAAAAGGTTTGCATATTCATATATAAGAAATGACACTGATATTAAAATCTCCTTTGTAAACCACATTGAAATTAGCAAATATCAACCTTAAACAACTGATAATGAGGGAAAAACCACAAAAAAAGACTTTAGGTTATGATATATGTTGGTCCACCCCAAACGATTAATAGACAATTCCACAGATCACTGAGAGTCAAGCCACAGAGGATACAGAAGTATAATCACCATCCTAATGTAACCCCAAATACCACTCAGAATTAATCCCAGTGCTGGCCAAACCATAGCAGCGCCAAAAATCATCATACAAATAATCAGGGAGATAAGTGCATACATGAGAAATGAAACCCAAAACACCACCATCATAGAGGGCCACAACCTAGCATTTCCTATTGTAAAATAGATCTAATATTTGGACCACATGGAAGCAAACATCCATAGACATGCTACCACAACCATAAAACCCCATGAGAGAGAGTAAGGTAGAGATAAAGCCAAACTCCCCATGAGATTCCACCCAAGAATAAGTGAGCAGCAATGAGAGGTTAAACCAGCAAAATAAAAATTCTAATCAATGCTAATGCTCACCCAACCATGGTAGTTGAACAAAGCCAGAAAATTAGATGCAGGATAATAGAATATGACATAATATCTCTACCTAATTATAGCAGTAAAACAAGGCCAGGCCAACCCTAGCCCAAAATGAACCAAAGTCTCTAGCAAAACCATAAATGAGATAGGTAACAACACAACGATAGTCATCAAGGCCCCAGTTTTTTTTTTTTTTTTTGAGAGAGAATGCAAAAATTGCATTAAAATGGAAAAAAACAAGCTGATACAAACTAGGAAAAAAAAGAAATAGATCCTTGATCGAGAGATAAAGGATCATTATTGAAAGCATATTTGTTTAAATTAACCCTATAATCTTTGATATGAAACCCACAATTTTCCATTTTAAAACCGTGGAGATGCAGGGGATACCAAAGATTGAAACAACTCAAGGGTTGATTAGTATCACAGAGTTCCCACCCGGTTAAAGAATAGGATGTAGTAACGATCCCATTATCAAATATAATAAGTTTCAAAAACAAATATGTATCTAAAAAAAGGAAGCTATAAAATATATAAAATATAAAAATATATTAAATCCAAGACAAACTCAAAACATCTAAGAGTAACATTCGTAGTTGTTTTTGATGTCTCTTTAAGCTTCCATTGATGTAGTCCGAAATAATATAGATGAAAAAAACTTTGAACAGATGCTCAATCCTCTGGTATCTTTCCACTTTACTGATAGCTCTGAAGGTAACGGCAATCATATTATTTAGCTGATTGAGAAGAAACTTTGAAGTCGTTCTTCAATTTGAGATCGGAATTCCTTCTTCTATTCTGATCTTTCACTGGTCCAAGAGCTTGAAGTTCTTTGAATAGTTTGGGTTTTGAACCGGAAGAGCCAAGTTCTAAAGTAGATGCCTTTTTATTCTTCAATAATACAGTTTTTTTGAATTTTAAACTGATTAATGAAGAAGGAGTAATAGTTTCTTAAAAACTATCTCTAGAATTAGAAATCCTAGCTGCATTGAAGGAGTCAGTGCCGGTTCCTCCTCCTTATCAGCCTCCATAGCTTGTGGAATTTTAAAATTAAGAGCTGTATTTGTTGGAGAGAAAGCCGGCTCTAGTAACTCAACAACTTTTGGATTTATTAAAATCTCATTAGAGTTTTGAACAACACTTTCTGTTACCGAATAAAAAGCATCCACCTAAATTTTTTTTGAACTTTCCAAATTAGAATTTTGAATGTCCAAGTTTTTAGCCATTTCGATTACTACCTCATTAGGTTCTCCCAACATACCAGACTCCATATTCTCCTCCTCATCCAAAGAATTAAACAAATTGGATATAATAATTGAATCCCGAGAGTTCAGCTGGCCATCTAATTTCAAAATCTGGTTACCCGTAACTTCTTCCCTTTCCTTGAATTCAGCATCTCTTTCAGCTTGGCTTTTGAAACCTGAATCTTTCACTGGATTGGACACAAGTTTAAGCTTGTTTTAATCTTTCAAAGGTTGAACATTTCCTACTGGATCGGTAGGAACAACATCTTCACTTCTATAAACTGTTCCAGAATTTTCTGATACTGAAAAATCCTTGGATTTAAAATGATTTCTCATAGGTTTCTTCTTGTTTTTGAATTTCACTTGCATCCAAGGACCATAAAGATTAACATTATGATTTGAGATGGAATGGATTTCTTCAACATTAGGACAAACAGAATCAATATGCCCTATTCTCCCACATTTGAAACAAAGTGATGATAGATTTTCATATTCAAACTTTTGAAAAAATCTACCATGTAACCCTTCAACCCAAATACCAGAAGGAAGTTTAGAGTTTAAATTAACTCTAATGCAGGCTCTAGCAAATTATCTTCTTCCCCACCTAAACATGTTACCATCCAACAGTAAAGGGGTCTCAATTCTAGAGACAATTTTAGCGATATTGGATTCATCCCAGTAGTGTAGTGGTAGATGAGGAAGACGAACCAAAATTGGAGATGAAATTCCTTCCAAGGAGTTAGGAGAGAAGTTGGGAGACCACTTGTCTACTCCAACTGCAAAACCCCGTACATACCATGGACCTCCATTAAGAACTTCTTCCATGCCTTCATGAGACTGAAAGGAACAAAGTATCCAATCTAGTCCAAGCAATGTTAAGTGAAATCCTCCATACTTCTTCCATTGCTTCCTTAACTCAATAGCACATTTTGAGAATGATAAATTTTTCCCAAGGATTTTAATAACCAATGATTTACTTAAAACTTGAATATTGGATTTTTCTTTATCCGTATCCAGTTTAACAACGTTATCATCTTCAATCTCCTTATGATTATTATTCCAGTTAATTTTAATGTGTGGTTTTTTGATCCACTCAATAGAGCTATCAAAATCAGGAGAAATAATTAGATTGACATTATCCATTCCAATATTCTTGTCATTCTTCAAAATATCAACAAAACTGCTTCTTGAAGAAGAATCTTCTTTGTCATTTGCTCCCAAAATAAAAACTGATAAAGGAAATTTTGGTAACTTGTTTGAGAACGAAATTACCTCTTTCCCTTTACTTGAATCCGTCAAAGGCTTGTGTTTAGCCAACAAGCCTCCCTCTTTGATGACAAGAGGCGATTCTAAAACTCGAAGATTGTGAGGGGAGATGCGTTTGAAGGAGAATCTACCTTTTGAATCCAACATAATTGGACTCGCGATAGATAAAATAGATTTGGTGTTCCGATCATCCATGGATGACCGGCCACCTTCTAAAATCTCCAAGCTTTGCACTCGAAATCAAGGCCCCAGTTGCTAACAGAAACAATAAAAGACACACATTAACCAAATAATTAATAGAAATAAATAAAGTCCACCATAAAAAAAAAAGAACAAAGACCACTAATTAAACCGAATATAGGGAAGACCCAGACAGTCTAATCTAGCCAACCCTTTGCCTCTTTAGGAAGAGATTACTCATATTATTCAGTGAAACCATGCCAATTGAAACCCTTTTTAGCTAAAAAATTGGAAACTACATTTTCCTCTCTCAAAATATGAGAAATAGAATAAGTAATGAAAGAAAGCCAATACTTAATATTTCTTATCATATTGAAATTAGCAGGATTTGGAAAAGTGTTACTTTCGAGATAATTAATCAAGAGCAATGCATCAACTTCGATCAAATTATTAGTAATGCAAAGGGAAATGGATAATTGGAAGCCAAAAATTAGACTTTCAATTTTAGCTTGAATAGCATTATTAGCAGTGGGGGGTCCTGCAAAAGTCATAATAACAAAACCATTATGATCCTGGATAGTGCCACAATAACCCGCATTTAAATTATTCCTGTAACAATCTGTATTAAGCATGAAATAGCCCTCCAACAGCTTTCTCCAATAAATAAACCTATCTTTACAACCACAGAAAAGGGATTAAAATTTAAACCAAAATAGCAAGCCACATGAAGATAGTTTTTAAAGGAGCCAGGCTTCACTAATTTAGCACTAAACAACTGATAAATTTTATTTTAAACTTTAGAAAGATATTTGAACCATCCATTTTAATATTTTCATACTTAGAAGCATTCGTACTACTCCATAAAAACCAAAAAATAATAACATGGAGTATATTCCTAATATCACCTTTAGTAGGAATGAACCAATCCTGAAGAAGAGAAGCAATAGAATTAGACTAAGTAGTAGATAAAACATTAAACATATTGTAAAAATGAATCCAAACTTTCATAGAAATAGGGCCCTGGATAAACACATGGTTCATATTCTCAACATGGTAGCAACATTTACATTTAAAGACAATATAAAACCTTTCCTTAATTAAATAGAATCCAAAGGCAAATAGTTATGTAAAATCCTCCAAATAGGGAAAGTGTAAGAAGGAGGTATTCTAGCATGGAAAGAGAATTTTTAGGCATACTTTGTCTATTAGAATTCCAAATTTATTTAGTATCAAAATTACCATTATTAGAATGATTAAATAATATGCATTCCTCATTCTCCAAATGAATAGAGATATTGATGATTAATTTAATAATAAAATCATGAACAAAATTGGTAAGTAAATCAATATTCCAGCCCTCATTAATAATAAAATCCTTGACTTTGTAAGAAGAGGTAGAGTGAGTGTATAAAAGATTATCAGTAGAAAAGTTTCCACACCATTTATTTTGCCAAAACAAATGTTGCCAGCTCCCATACCCCATTGAATAAGCTCTTTAGCTTCCCACTTAATATTACAAAGTCTTTTCCAATTAAATGAGTCACCTTGTTTATAAAAGCAATTTAAAGGGTGATTCCAAACACAATACTTAGAAACCACAAACTTGGCCCATAAACTTTTTTGGCTATAAACATAAATAATAATTTGTGATTATATGTCATGATCATATCAGTAAAGGTTCTAAAACCTAATCGACCCTCATCCATAGCCCCTGAATAATTGCTCCAAGATCCCTAGACCATATAAAGAGGTACACTTAAATACTTCAAAGGAAGAAGCCTTTTTTCAAATCAATTAATCTTTCAATACTATTAATACAGCTAGAAGAAATTGACTTAGCAGGAATAAAATAACTCTTACGAGTGTTAAAAATTAAACCAATAGCATGCTAAAAAGATTTAAGAAATTTGAAAAGTATATACAACTTTTTAATAGAGAAATTAGAGAAAATAATTAAATCATCTGCAAAGCTCAAATGAGTAGTGAAAAAACCACCACTCATTCCAAATTACAGACTAGGGTAGATCCTGAAATGATAAAGAGAGCAGGAGATAAAGGATCACCTTATCTAAGACCATGAGAACACTTGAAAAAACCCTGGGATTTACCATTAATAATGATATAGAAAAAACATTATTCTATACTATTTTTAATGAGATTGATAAATTGTAAATTAAAACCAAGGTTCTTTAAAATGGTATAAATAAATTCCCAATTTATATTATCATAGGCTTTAGTAATGTCAACTTTGAAAATAATATTACCATCAATAACCTTAGCATGGAAATCATGCACTAATTCTAACATAATTCTCGAGCACTCTACTTTAGGCATTATGTTACTCGCTCAAGAATTAGTGCATGATTTGCTCTTGTAAAGTTACCACCAGCAACCTTAGCATGCAAATCATGCACTAATTCTTGAGGAAGTAACACATTCTAGTATTAATATTGAAATTTCTACTTTCTAAAAATTTCTTGCTAGTTTAACTATCGAGCACTCTACTTTAGACATTATCAACCCTCATTCATATAGCCATCATCTCCTTATAACTGCTAGCTGGCTCTGGCTATTCCGAGTGCGATCATGGCTTCCACTATTCTTCTTCATGATTTCTAAAGTAGAGCCAAAATTGGAAAAAAAGAGCTTGATATGCCTGAATCACAAATCATGCACTAGTTTTTGAGCGAGTAACATAATGCCTAAAGTAGAGTGCTCGGTAGTTAAACTAGCAAGCTCTTTTTACAAAGTAGAAATTTTAGTATTACGACTATAATGCATTTTCTTAAGATTCTTAAATGAATTAAGAATATGTTTAGAAATAATAAGTGATTCATCATAAGGGAGTTGACATACCTAATTTTAATCAGATTGATCAAAATTATCATTAGACATTAGTCACAAATTAGTTACCTCCTCCTCTACTTGTTCTTCTAATGATTATGAGGCAGAGTCGGCCCAAAAAAACATTTTGATTCTTCTGCTTACCCCTTCTATAGTTTGTCTTCTTTTTACACTTCTCCTTATTCATATGAGTCTTCAGGGTTGGGGAAGTCAGCCTTAAGGTGACCTGGTTATTTTGATGACACCTTTCTTTTCTTTTCAGAAGCTCTTGAATTGGTTCATCATCAAGGCTATTTTGTCATTCGTATATGCTAAAGAGTTATTAGTGTCAGAATCATTTGCTTTTAGTGCTACAGTTCTCTCCTTCTTCTTTTCTCATGCATCATTTTTTCTTTTACTCACTCCTTACTCATAGCAAATGAGTGATCCAAGCAAATTATCAATAGAGTAAACATTTAAATATCTTGAATAAGTAATAGTTGTTATTTTTACATCATAAGAGCTAAGTAAACAACATAAAATTTTATTAAGTTTTTTAAAATTTGATAGTTCTCTACCTAGTGCATTGAAAGATGTTACTATCTAGGTGAACCTAGTGCACATTTCATTCACAGTCTTTCTAGGTTTCATGCAAAAAAATTTGTAGTCATGCAAAAGAATACTTAACATAGACTAATTAACTTCACTAATTCCCTCATAGGTGATACAGAACCTATCCCAAATCTTTTTCATGACAGTGAATGTAGAAACTTATATATAGTCTTCAGATTTTGAAGTATAAAAGAAATAATTCAAACAGTTAGCATTTAACAGTACAAGTTCCCTATCCTCATTGCTCCATTCATTAAAGGTAATATCAGTTTTAACACCATTAATAATATGAGATGGAGGTGAGTAACCAGTTTGAATCATATGCTAAATTCTATAGTCAATGGATTGCCGAAATGTAGACATGCAAATTTTTCAGAAATTGATTGGGATGTTTTCAAATAAAGGTTGATAGGTTATTGAATTACCCTCTATAGTGTTACAATTACCAAATGTACCATTAAAAATAATCCTAAATATGAGTACTATTTTTTATATTTTTTTTAAACTTTTGAAATAGGTGAACTAATTTCATAATATGGAAGCTACAACTTTAATAATAGTTTAAGTAATGATGATGAAATTCTAAATTTCATAATAGAACATAAATCTCATAGATTCATCAAGAAGTTATGATGAAAATGAAGTGCAAAAAAGTAAAATATAGAAAATAAAATCAAAAATAATACACCAGATATTATAGTGGTTTGGTCAAACCATGACCTATGTCTACTCCCCGAAGTCCTCCACTCTGAGTAATGCACTAACACAAAGTGACTCTCAATTTACTCTCTCAATAAGGAGGAGAATTCTTTACAAACTCTCTTCCACCAACCCGGTGTGGCAGAGAACTGAAACTCCTTTCACAAGTAGAAAACCATGACTCTTTTTTCTCCCTCCTAGAGAATGCAGAGAACCTCGACTCCTTTTTCTCCCTCTTGGAGATGGTAGAGAACCTAGAGGATAGACTAAGAAGCCTCTCTCCCTAGAGAGCTCCCATAAGACTCACCAAGGCCACATGAGGAGCAAGCGTGTATCTAGCCCTAAGCTACTGTGTGATCCCTTCGCACTACTTCTCCCTCAAGCTCTAGCTCACCTTCTCCTTCCTCTCATAAGTCCTGATTTTCCCCAAAAGTTCCCTCTCAGAGTTCCTTTTTTATCCACTTTCCTCTCTTCACAAAATATAAAAGGTTAAATATTTGCTTTTATAGCAGACTTAAAGAAACCCTACAAATTCAAGTCAGTTATCTTCTATTCGTATAGTATGATCCAAGTTTGTATAAAATGATCAGTTCAAAATTAGTCCCATCTAAGATAATATAAATAGTCATTCAAAAGAAATATTTAATTTTTATGAATATATTATATAGTATGATCCATAGATCATCAAATACGATCTATTTAATTTCCTTTTTTCGTACATGATGATTCCTAGGTTAACAAAAATTCATCTCTATCACTTGTCTTGTATTATTCTTATCATATAATATGGTTAGTTTTTTAGGTACATCATCCTATATGATATTACTATCGTATAGTATGATTAGTTCAAAAATAGAAGCTTTATTTGGTAAGATTTTTTAAACATTCAAATTCATATATGCCAGTCGTTTGGTATGATCGTCATCATATAGTACAATTAGTTAAAAAATCATGGTTTTGTTTGGTACAAACTTTGGGATGACCAAAATTTGTCTCTGCCAATTACCTTATATGATGGACATCGTACAGTACAATCAATTATTTTTTATTAAACTAATATTTGATTAACTTATCATAGGGGTTAATTTTAGTAAGATTTCAATTTTTTATACAGTATAATTTGTATTGTATAGTATGATTAGTTCAAATTTTTAATTTCAAAATCTTACATAAATTAATCTGGCATCTAGGGTTTTGATAATAAAATGAATCATATAATACAATATATATAATACAATATGATTAGTTCACAGAATATGAGATTTTAAGTATCCATTAAACCATTTTTTTATACTACTGATCGTATAGTATAAACTAAATTCATAAATTATGATTAGTTCTAAAATTTTAATTTTAGTAAAAATTTCTCTCCCCCTGTGTGCGTGCATGTTCATCCAATTGCATACACTCTTATGTGGCTTGACTCAAAATAGAAAATTAAAGAAAATGAAAATATATTCTCTTTTGACTTAACATCCTAACCTACCCAATCTTGAGTATTTTGGTCTTCTTCATTAGTGCATAAAACATAACTAATATCCAATATATTCTCTAAAAATGTACAATTCAATTAATAGGATTTATCATCATCAAAATCACAGACTAGGGATCCTAAATTTGTAACAATCTCCCCTTTTTGATGATAACAAACAAATTTGGTTTGTGTAGCTTGAACGATTTTTCATCATAAGCTTTCCCCTTACTAAGTTAAGGATATTAGAATAAATAGGGGTTACCAACCTTTTTTTATTGTATATATTTTTTATTTTTTTATTTAAAAAAAGGAACAATAAAAAATAAATAAATAAAGCTAGAATTTCTATTAAATAAAAATAGACAAATATATAATAAAAGCTAAACAATCAAACATGTTCTCACCCTTTTGATATTACCAAAAAAGAGGAGATACACCATAATAAGAAAAGTAGAGAAAAAAGGCATAGTAGACACAAACTATTGAAAAGATAGATCTAGATCAGATGGTAGTGGTGGCTGAAAGAACTGATGGATGGAGGCAAACTAAGTATCTATCGAGTAAAATCGTTCTCCAATCCATCACATGTCGTCCTTGTGCTACATGTGTTATTGTTGGATATGGTGATCTAGTCAAATTTTTAGTTGCTTGAGCCACTGAATTATATCATCCAGGTAGGTAGGGTATGACCTTTCATGCTATGCACTCTCTTATTCTGAAACGAATGCTGGAGGAATCAGACAAACTTTGCAGGAGTTTCATTTGGAATAAGTCTAACGGAAGAGTTGGTTTACACTATGTTAGGTGGTTTGATCTTTGCAAACCTTTTATGTAAGGGAGGCCATGGATTATATTCTAGTGTCTCAAAAACTCCTGCATTAAGGGCTAGGTTGGCTTGGAGATTCACTAAGGATAAAGAGTCACTATTACATAAGTTATTGGATACTAAATATGGTGATCGACATGACATGGGGAATGTGAGTAAATGATGTTCTTCTTCTTGGAAATTATTGAATGATGGAGGTAGAATGCTGAAACCAATTGTAGGATGGACAGTGGTTAATAGAGGATCGATAGATGCCTTCAAAGACATTTAAATAATGGATAAATGTATCAAGTTGTAGCCTATGTTTTTTGTTCCACAGGAGGATGATGTAGTCATGGTCAAGGAATTCATAGTAAATGGCGGTTGGAATGAAGGGGTGTTGCTGGAACATTTTGGTAAGGAGTTAGTTAAACTTAATAAGTAGGTGGAAATTAGAACTAATGGGGATGAGGATCGTATGGAGCTGCTATAATAGAAATCTATGATTTTTATTGTTGGATTGGCTTTTAGAGCATCAGTGCAAGAATGCTATGGGTTCCAGCATTGGAAGTGGATCAAGAAAGTAAAGTTAAATGCTCGGGTTGAAGTTTTTTGGTGCAGATTAAGTAGAAATGCCATTCTGTCATTTCAATTTTTATGTTATAGAAGATTATTGGACAATGGTTATTGTTCTAGAGGTTGTAATGAGATTGACGATGTAGAACATATTGCTTGAAAATGTCTCAAGTTTAAAGAGGTAATTCAAAACTTAAACCATTGGGGATTTGGAATTCCTATATTTGATAGATTTGAAGAATGACTTAGGTGGTTGGACCTTATTGCTCTTAAGGATGGGATGCTCCTTAATCTTTATTGTAATGCAGTATTCTTATCTTGGATAGCTAGGAACAAATGCATTCATGAAGGTGTGGAAGAAAGCACTATTTTCATTGCTTCCAATGCTATATGCTACACCTCAGCTTCTTACAACTAAATCCATTTCAAATTGGGCCACTAGGATGCTAACCAGTCATATAAACTCTCCAATATTTGGCATCCTCCTCCACTCGAATGGCTAAAGGTCAATGTAGATGCATCTCTAGTCTCGTCATATATATAGCAGGAATTATTACGGTCTTCCAGGATTGTAAAGGAAAATTCCTCTTTGCATTTGGAAAAACTTGTGTTCATTGGGACATTACACAATTTGAGCTTCTAGCAATTAAATCTCCGAAGGATGTGATTGGATGTTCAAGTACAAAGGTATCATCATTCAAGGTAACAATTCAAACATTATTTCTTTTCTTCAAAGTTCTTGGAGAATTGGGAGCTACAAAGAGGAGGATCTTGGTTTTCTAAAGGACTTTAATTTTGTCATTATCAATTGTATAGGAAGGAAAAGTAATAAGTTAGCAAACTTGTGTGCTAACTATGCTCATTTTAGTAGTTTTAATTGGGAAGAGTTTAGTTTGAATAAGGTTCCTCCTTCATTTTTTAATTTGTTGAAGGAGGAATCCACTTTGTAGTTTTTGAATTTATGCTTTTACTTTAATGTAAGGTTTTGCTTCTTAAAACAAAAATGTAAGTACGGTATGCATGTGCAGGTGGTGGTATTGGTGGTGGAAGAGGACCTCCTGCAGGATCGACTTCCCCTTCTTCATCAAAATCTAGCTTAGTTTGCTTTGGCCCCTGATAAAAAAGGATCCGAAAAGAGGCATTCATATAGAAAAAAGGGATATTATTAGGTGGAGCAGGAAAGGTGAGTTAGTATTTGTGGTTAAGGATAGAGCCTATAATGTGTCCTAAGGCTATATTTTATATTCTACAGGTGTTTTGATATCGAATATGAGTCTTGTTGTGGAAATAATTGAGAATAAGTTGGGCTTCATTGATTTGAGTATTCAACATTATGAGGTAAGTAATAATTGAGAGAAGTGGGGTGATATTAGTTCGATCTTCAGCTTTAGGTATAATAGATGTGTGAAATACATACTAGATTATACATGAATTTAGATTTAGAGTTTATAATAGGGGTAGGTGTAGATTTGAAGGCACATTCCTGATAGTTGGCTTAACAATTGTCAAGTTAAACTTATGGGAAATTAAGGATTTAGGGTGAGGTATGTACTTTAGTGGAGTGACCTATGTATTATTTTAAATCAGCTATGGTAATCTATACATTTTGGTGGCAAACAAAAGAGGTCATGGTAGAGACTTCAAGGTTTATCTTAAGTTTTGTTAAAAATTCATTTAGGAGTTTAGAATTAAAAGGGAAGGCAAATGTAAGATGGAACTGAAGGGTGGTTGAGGAGAAAATACTCATTACCTCAAAGATGAGGGCAGGTTGAATTAATATTTGTGAGGGGGCAATTTTCGCCTCTTTAAATTTTTATTATGCATCTTCATTCGCCTCTTTAAATTTCTATTATGCATCTTCATTCGATGTAGAAAGGAATTGATAGTCAAAACAATGAGAGGAAGAGCTTCCCTGAGTCATTCTTCCATGTTTGCTTCCACCGGCCATTGAGTAGGAAGGAGTAGAAAGTAGAGGTACATAGAAGGGTTTGATGAATTGAACTGGTTTAAACTTGTAATTTATATAATTTTTTAGCAATCATACATTATGATATGGGTATTGTATAGTATAATCAGGGAGATATTTCATCTATATGACCTATCAAAAAAGTGGTCAAACCATACATTATGATTAATATCATACTGGATGATCTTAAGATTTTTTTTTTCATCCCAAGGTGTCATCTATATGATATTGATGAAAAGCATTATACAGTATGGATACGTGTTCGTATAATACAAACTATAATTATTTTTGAACCGGATGAATTAAACTCATCCCTACCCATTTTGACACGTGTATATAGTATGAAGAGAGATATAATACAAATAGAAATAATTTCATACCAAACATCTTGAATTCATCAATGGTTAGTAATACATAGATTGTATAGTATGAAGAGAGGTATCATACAGTACGATGTGTGTATCAAAGGCATAATCTGGACCATTGATGTAATGAAGGGCTATGATTTGTGCATCTGTGCATCTTGTACAGTACGAATGTATATTGTATAGTATGATCAAGAAAGAATTTTATGGATTACTGTGTTGTAGTGAAGTGCTTGTGTGATGATCAGGAAATATCTTAGACCAACAATTTTTTTTAACAAATAACAACAAACAGAATACAAATAAATATACATACAATTTAAACATATATCACAAATGATTTCAAATGATATATTTTTTTATTTGATTCCTCTTGGATTAAGCATGAATTTCTATAACACCTAGTTTTGTCCTCAAGGTACTAAAGGTGTCATAGGCTAGGGATTTTGTGAATATGTCTGCCAGTTAATCTTCTATAGCTCTGTGGTGTAATTTTATATCTCCCTTGGCTACATGAACTCTTATGAAGTGATACTTAATGTTTATATGTTTTATGTGGGAGTGGTGAATTAGATTTTTTGATATGCAAATTGCACTAGTATTGTCACACATAATTGGAATGGTTCCTACAAGTAGTCCAAGGTTTAAGAGTTGTTCCTTTAGCCATAAAACTTGAGCAACGCAACTCCCTACTGCTTTATATTCTGCCTCAATTATGGAGAGGGCTACAATTTTTTTTTAACTAGACCAGGATACTAAAGATTATCCTATGAATTGAAAAGTTGTAGAAGTGATTTTTCTATCTACCGTACATCCTGTAAAATTAGAGTCTAAATATCCTATAATTTTAAGAGACGTGTTGTGTCTACAATATAAGATTCCTAGGTTTGGAGTGCTTAACAAATATCTAAAGATTCATTTAACAACAGTCATGTGTGATTCATTTGGATATGCTTGAAATATAGCCCTAAGGCAAACATTGAACATTATATCTAGCCTTTTAGCAGTTAAGTATATAAGTGATCCAATAATTCACCTATATTTTTCTGATCCACAAATTTTTTATTTGGGTCCTTGTCTAATTAAATAGTGGAGCTCATGGGAGTGTTCATGGCCTTAGCAATATCCATTTCATATTTTTTAAAGAATTTCCTTCATGTATTTATTTTGGTTAAGGAAGGTTCCTTCGTCCAAATATTTTGCACTAAATCCGAGGAAGTAATGAAGTTCTCCCATCCTGCTCATTCCAAACTCTTTGCTCATTATTTTTGAAAATTCATCACAAAGATTTTTATTTGACAATCCAAATAAAATGTTATCAACATAGATTTGATAAATGTTTAACTCTTTTCCTTCTTTCTTTAGGAAGAGGGTGGTGTTTAGACTACCTTTAATAAAGCCTGCATCTATAAGGGATGAACTAAACCTTTCATACTAGGGTCTAGGTGCTTGCCTGAACCCATAAATCCTTTTTAAATTTAAACACATGGTTTGGAAACTGTGAATTCTCAAATCCATGGGTTGCTCAACATAAACATCCTCTTTGATTACCCCATTTAAGAAAGCACTTTTAACATCCATTTGATAAATTTAAATCTCTTGAATCAAGCAAAGGCTAGGAGTACCTTTATGACTTCTAGTCTAGCTACGTAGGCAAAGGTTTCCTCAAAGTCTGTTTCCTCAATTTGTTTATACCCCTTAGCTACTAGTATGGCCTTATTCCTCTCTACTATTCCATAGTCATACATCCTATTTTTGAAAACCCACTTTTTTCCAACCACACTTTACTCCTTAGGTTTCTTGACTAATTCCTACACATCATTCTTAACAAATTAGTTTAGCTTTTCTTGCATTGCTAAGATATAAAATTTATCTCCTGAGTTTTGATCAATATTGGTGGGTTCTATCATGGAAATAAATGTAGAATGGATAACCTCCTTCCTAAGTACAAGCCTAGTTCTTACACCTTCAGATAGGTTTCCTAAGATCAACTCTTGAGGATGACTAGAAGAATATCTCCAATTTCTAGGCAAGTGTTTCTAAGGTTCTACTCTATCTCTTATTACAAGGGTTTCTACCCCATGAATGACATCCTCTTCCTCTTCTTCATCAGGTTTAGATTCAAAGATATTATCTAATTTATTAAATACATATGGTCAGACTCTTCTACTAATAGCATCCTTTTATTGAAGATTCTATAGGCTTTACCTACAAATGAATTACCTAAGAAGACTCCTTCATCAGATTTAGGATCAATTTTTTTTGGTGACTTTCTATTGATTAGGATAAAATATTTACATCCAAAACATGTAAGTGAGAAAGATTAGGTGTCCTACCCTTAAGGAGCTATATGATATTTTATTCATTTTGGATCTAATATTCACCCAATTTAAAACATAGTAAGCAGTGTTCACTACTTCTGCCCAAAAATACCTAAGGAGTGAATATTCAACTAGAATTACCCTAGCTGCTTCCACCAACATTCTATTTTTCCATTCTATTATTCCATTATGCTAGGGAGTCTTTAGGGCAAAAAAATTACATTCTATTTTTATCTCTTGATAGAAAGATTCAAACCTATCATTTTTAAACTCTCCACCATAATCACAATCAATTATAAAAATTTCACACCCTAATTTCCTTTGAATCCAAGTGGAGAAGGCTCTAAAATCCTCAATTAACTCAATCTTATGTGCCAAAAATTTTATCCAAGTGAATCTTGAGAAGTTATTTATTAGCACAAATCCATAGGTCTTTCCTCCTAAGCTAGTTGTACTAACCAGTTCAAATAGGTCCATCTGAAGGATTTCTAGTGGCCTAGAGGTGATGATATCCTTAATTGAATGAAATAATAATTTTACTTATTTTTCTAGTAGGAAGGAATCACATAGGTGATTTTTAGTGAAGCTTAACTTAGGTATGCCTCTAACTAGGTTTTTCTAAGTGATACGTCTATGTGTTTTCATGCTAGCATGGCATAGTCTCCTATGCCATAGCCAAGATTCATCAATTATTGTTTTTAAACATAAGGAATTCAAATATTCAATATAGTTAAATTCTAACATGTAAATAATGTTCATCTATTTTCCTTCCAAAACAAGTTTATCGTCTATGATAATCATGATTTTGTTAGAAAGAAATTTCACATCAAATCCTTTGTCACATAGTTGACTAATACTCAGCATGTTATACTTTAAACCATTAACTAATAAAACATTTTCAATCATAAAGTTTTTAGAGTTTCCAATTGTACTTCATCCCACTACTTTCCTAATCATAAATTATGAACATCTTTATGTCTCCAGTCATATGTCTCGAGCAGCCACTATTTAGGTACCACATGCTCTCACTAGGTCTTTTGTGAGGGCACCCCTATAATTTCATTAAAAGGTTTAGATTTGGGAACCCAATTGAGTTTGGGTTCCACCTTATGCTTGAATGAATGAGATGTATGCTTGTTATGCTATGATGAATGAAATTTAGGCCTCTACACTAAATATGTCCTACGGTGAATAATGCAGGTGTGTCATTCCATAAGAGTAATAATAAACACTAGGGAATTGGTTTACTAGCCTATGTGGGTGATGGTGCCTCTTCCTATGTTTATTTTATGCATGCTGTATTGAGGGGTTGTACCACTGAGCTATTGAAAGGGGCTGTTTATTTTTATCCATGTAGTAATTTTTTCTTGTAAATAATTATTAGCACTTTCATAGCTTGCCACATTTAGTTTTAATACATGCTCACTACTATTTAATTTACATGCAAGTTCTTCTAAATCCTTAAATACATTTTCTAACTTATTATGTGATGTTTTCAAATAATTGTGTTCATCAGATACATCAATATGCTTTTTATTTAATGCATCAAACTCATGTGATAAAGTCTTATGATCGCTATCTAAAGTAGAGTGCTTGGTAATTAAACTAGCATGCTCTTTTTGCAATGTAAAAAATTCAGTATTAAGATTAGCATATATTTTCTTAAGCTTCTTATACGAATCATGAATATTTTCAGAAATCATAAGTAATTCACCATAAGAGAGTTGACATACCTCATCTTAATTAGATTGATTTAGATTATTATTATCCATTAGACATAAATTTGTTACCTCCACAGCTTCTTCTTGTGATGATTCTGAGGTAGAGAAGACCCAAAAAGCTTTTTATGTCTTTTTCTTGCCCCTCTTATACTTTGGCTTCTCTTCACCCTTCTCCTTATTCAGGTGAGTCTTCAGGTTGGGGAAGCCAGCTTGATGGTGTCTTGATTTCCTGTACTCAAAGAAAATTGTATCAGATGAAACTTTAGTAGATTTATGGCATTTACCATTGCTCCAATTATTTTGATGACACATTTATTTTCTTTTTAAAAAGATTTTAAACTAGCGCGTCATCAAGGATATTTTTTTCATTCTCATCTATTGAAGAGTTATCACTATCATAATCATTTACTTTTAATGCTATAGTTCTCTACTTCTTCTTTTTTCCTACATCAATTTTCCTTTGATTCACTTCTTGCTCATAGGAAATGAGTGATCCTTGCAAATTATCAATAGGGAAAATATTTAAATCTTTTGATTCAGTAATTATAGTTATTTTTGCATCATAAAAGCTAGGTAAACAATGTAAAATTTTATTAACTTTTTTAGAATTTGACGGTTCTCTACCTAGTGCATATAAAAAAGTTACTATCTGGGTGAACCTAGTGTACATTTCAGACACAGTCTCACTAAGTTTCACACAAAAAAGTTCATATTCATGTAAAAGAATTATTAGCCTAGACTAATTAACTTCATTGGTTCCCTCATAGGTGATACACAACCTATTCCAAATTTCTTTCCTGGAAGTGTATGTAGAAAATTGTATATAATTTTTGAATTTTAAAGCACAAAAGAAACGATTCAAAAACTTAGTATTTAACTATGAAAGTTCACTTTCCTCATTACTCCATTCATTAAAGGGAATATTAATTTTAACACCATTAACAATATGCAATAGAAGTGAGTAACCAATTTGAATCATATGCCTAATTCTATAGTAAATGGATTATAGAAATGTAGTCATGCAAATTTTTCAAAAATCGAATTGGATATTTTCAAATAAAGGTGGATGAGTTATTGAATAACCCTCCACAATGTTATGATTACCAAAATGTGCCATTGATCATTTATTACAAGGTATTCTAAAAGGCTACTTTTGAGACCCTGCTCTTGTACAACTTGAAAGTACAAGATGCAATAAGATGGGGGTGAATTAGTGCTTTTAAAAGTAATCCTAAATAGGAGTATTATTTTTTATTGATTTTTCCATCTTTTGAAATATGCAAATTTATTTCACAATACGTAAGCTACAAATTTAACAATATTTTCAATAATGATGATGAAATTCTAAATTTCACAATAGAACATAGACCTAAGAAATTCATTAAGCAGTTATAATAAAAATGAAGTGCAAAAAGAAAAATACATTAAAAAAAAAATTAGAAAGAACACACCAAATTTTATAGTGGTTCAATCAAACAATGACATACGTCCACTCCTAGAGTCCTCCACTTTGAGTATTGCACTAACACAAAGTGACTCTCCTTTTATGTTGCGACTCAAGCTCACGAGTTTTATACGTTTGATAATAACAAACATCTTTATATCTCGTAGTATTTTTCATTATATATTTCTTTATGTGTATACTAACATTTCAAGAACACCATGCAACATCAAACAATGAATCAGAGCTCAAGATTGGGCTGAATAAGGTTATGCTGTAAAGGGTCTGTAATATTTATTAATGTAATTTTAATTTCTTGAGTCAAGTCCTATATGGGAGTTTGCTTGCTTGGTTCTATGCACACACACACCTAAGGGAGAGTGATCTAGTCAAAACTAGAAGTTCAAGTTTTGAACTAATCGTATTGGACGATTTTGGATCATCCAAGATAGTCCTTTATGATCTTGAAAAATAGCCACCAATAATAATTTAGGCAAGGATTTAAGATTCAATTTTTGTTCTAATAGTCTCGGATGATCTAGATCATCCTGGATAATCAATACCAATCATGCCAAAATTGATCATATGATTAGGGGATTAATTATGGTTAAAAATTTTCAATCAGATTATCTTGCATGATCTGTATATCCTACAGGATGATATTTGTGAAAATACTTGATTTTCCTAAATCATGCAAGACAAAATATCATAATTTTTCTTCTAATCATCCAGGATGATCTACAATATCATACCGGATGATCTGTACAAATTTGTACTAATCATCCTGGATTATCATGATATCTTCTGGGACTGTCGGGTCAAATTTTGCACATTGTATTCGATGATCATGCAATCGTCCAGGAAGATTTTTGGCATAGAAATTGAGTTTTAGGATTTTTTGAAGCCCTCTTTTTAAGTACATCAAATGAGACGATCCTGCGATCATGCTTGATGATTTTTTTCTACCAAGATTAATTTTTAGGGTTTTTCAAAGCCCTCAATTTAAGCTTTGTGAAGTCAATTAATAAGTTTCTTTGGCAGCCATTGAAGCTTCATTCTTTTGGAGAAAACTTGAAGAGAGAACTTGAAAGAGAGAGAGGAAAGGGTGGAGTTTGAGAGAGGGAGAAGATCCTTAGAGTGGGTTTCAAGGGAGTGTCGAGGGAGTTTCACACGGTTGCTCTGACAAGCTTACACCTTAGTACCATCGGATTCAAAGTTCATCTTGAGGAAAGTTTTGGGAAGAAGAAGATCTCTTTGGTGTTAGAGGACCCGGCTACTCCACCACACCGGGGAAGGTGGAAGTGATTTTATAAGGACTTCTCTGTCTAGTTGTGGGGGCTAAAAGAGAGTCACTAAAGGTTTAGTGCAATACTCGGAGAGTGCCTTCAGGGAGTGGACGTAGGTCAAGGTTTGACCAAACCACTATAAATCTGGTGTGTTCTTTCTGATTATTTTATGCACTTTATTTTTACTATGATTAACTACTTGGGTGAAATTTCTGATTAATCTTTTTATTATTGATTTAATTTGTTTCAGCTATAAGATTTAAAAAGATTTATCTTTAAGTTAAAAGAGTTTTAAATATCCAATTCACCCCCTCTTGGTTAGCCTCGGGACTAGTTTATAATGGCTTAATATCTCTGATTAACTTTCAAGTGGTATTAGAGTGGGATTCATAAAAATAAGTTTTTGAAAACTTTTATATTTTGATTAATGGCTAACTTTGGTAATTGTAATACTGTGGAAGGGTATTCTATTACCCGACCACCTTTGTTTGACAATATTCCTTTTGATTTTTAAAAAATTTTCATGTCTACTTTCTTGTAATCAATTAATTATTGAATGTGGCATAAAATTCTTACTGGTTATTTTGTACCATCACATATTATTGATGGAATTAAAATTGATATTCCTTTCAATTAATAAAGTAAGATAATATTTAAAGCATTGATTGTGTGTTTATTTGTTTTGTGTATGCATTTTTTTGTTTGTTGTGTTTTTATTTATTTTTTGTGTTTTCTCCAGGTTTATTTTTTCTTCTTAATATTTTTTTTATTATATCTTTTTTTTTTCATTAGAATTTTAAATTAGTCTTTATATTTTTTTGTGAAGTTTTCTTTGATCAATACACACATATCACCTTTTTTTGTTTCGTATACACTTTAGAAAATCAAAACTTTTTAAAGATCATTTTTTCAAAAAAATAAAAAATTTACCTCCTATTTTTCATGAATTTTTATGTAAGTTATGGTTGACTTCTCTAAAAACAGTCGAAGGAAGGAAACTTATGATTTTGTCTCTCTATCTCTTTTCTTAAAGAGATTATTTTACTTTTGATTCAAAATCTTCATCATATTATAAATTGGATTTAGAAATTGAACTTTTCCATCTCCCTAGATTTTTTCTATCACATAGGAATCTTTTGCAAGTTGTTGAATCCACCTCATAATTTTCTTATTCAAATAGTTCATTTTTGTCAATAGAATGAGTTTACTTTAGTTTTAAAAAAAAATTACAAAATGGAAGCATATTTGTTCGAAAAAAGTGGCCAATGATGCCAAATTTGGAAAGATACACAAAGTATATAAAAAATTAAAAGATGCGCAATGATGCAAAATTTAGAAAGATACACAAAGTGTATCAAAAATTAAAAGATGCACAAAGTGCACCAAATAAATGACAAAAGGCATAAAAGGAGCCCACAAAAAGTAAGCTTATCTTTCTTGTACTTCTAAAGTCTTAAGAAAACCCTTTTACTATTGTTATCTTCAATAATTGAGTTTGAAAATCATGATTTTTGATTCACCAATTTTTACATTAATCTTTTATTAGATATATTTCATGAAAAGAGTTTTGAAAAATTACTGTTTCTTTTTCTATTTTGTTCCTTGATTTAGATATTGGATTAAAAAGTTTTTGAGGCTTTAGAAGAACTTAAGCTTGGATTAATAATTTCTAAATTTCTAACATTTCTGGGTTATGCATTATTAATACGTTTCTTACTAAGTTTTTGAATAAAATTATTAGGAAACTTTCTCATTTTAAAAAAACTTGAATTTTTAAATTAATTCTTCTAAAAACATCTTCTTCACCATATCAGGGATCATTTGATGTTTTTGTTAGTTGATTTTTTACTATTTTAGTTTTCTGTGCTCTTCTTCTTTTTGATAATGTCAATGGGGGAGAATGTACTTTTTATATTTATTTTAGTTATTTGTTTTGTTTTACTTGTTTTATTTTAAAATAAAAATTAGAAGAAAAGGAATGTTTTTGTTTACCCCTATTTTTAAATTTTATCTTAGTGATGGGGAGTTTAGGAGAAAATACTTTTAGTTTGCAACTTCATAAGTAATTTTTGCCATCATAAAAAGAGTGAGATTATTGTGACCTGAGCTCACGAGTTTTATACTTTTGATGATAATAAACATCTTTATATCTCATAGTATTTTTCATTCTATATTTGTTTGTGTGTATACTAACATTTCAGGAACACCATGCAACATCAAACAATGAATCAGAGCTCAAGATTGG
Organism: Dendrobium nobile; assembly: GCA_022539455.1. Classification (NCBI taxonomy): domain Eukaryota; kingdom Viridiplantae; phylum Streptophyta; class Magnoliopsida; order Asparagales; family Orchidaceae; genus Dendrobium; species Dendrobium nobile. The sequence goes on from CM039721.1 coordinate 46,798,273, forward strand.
GTTGAATAAGGTTATGTTGTAAAGGGTCTATAATATTCACTGATGCAATTTTAATTTATTGAGTGAAGTATGGTAAGGGAGTTTACTTGCTTGGTGATAATGCACATACACACTCAAGGAAGTGAGATCTAATCAAAACTAGAAGTTCTAGTTTTGAACTAATCATATTAAACGATCCTTTATGATATTGAAAAACAGCTGCCAATGATAATTTAGGCAAGGATTTAAGATTCAATTTTTATTCTAATCGTCTTGGACGATTTAGATCATCCTGAATGATCAATACCAATCATGCTCAAATTGATCATGTGATTAGGGGATTAATTATGATTAAAAATTTTAATCAGATCATCCTGGACAATCTGTATATCATATAGGATGATGTTTACCGACATACTTGATTTTCCTAAATCGTGCGAGGCAAAATACCATAATTTTTCTTCTAATCGTCCAGGATGATCCACAATATCTTCCTGGACGTTCTGCATAAATTTGTACTGATTATTCTTGACTATCTTGATATCGTCCGAAACTATTAGGTCAAATTCTATACATTGTACTGGATGATCCTACGATCATCCAGGGCGATGTTTGGCACCAGAATTGAGTTTTTAGGGTTTTCTGAAGTCCTCTTTATAAGCAACTCATACATGATGATCCTGCGATCATCCTAGATGACTCTTGCTGCCAAGATTAATTTTTAGGGTTTTTCAAAGCCCTCTATTTAAGCTTTGTCAAGGCACTTGATAAGTGTCTTTGGTAGCCATTGAAGCTTTGTTCTTCTGGTGAAAACTTGAAGAGAGAACTTCAGAGGGAGAGAGGAAAGGGTGGAGATTGAGAGAGGGAGAAGATCTTTGTAGGGGGTTTAAGGGAGTGTGGAGGGAGTTACACATAGTTACTCTGGCAAGCTTTCACCTTAATACCATCAAATTCAAGGTTTGTCTTGAGGGAAGTTTTGGGAAGAAAAAGATCTCTTTGGTATTAGAGGACCCGGCTACTCCGTCGAACCAGGGAAGTTGGAAGTGATTTTGTAAGGGCTTCTCCGCTTAGCTGTGGGGGCTAAAAGAGAGTCACTATAGGTTTAGTGCAATACTCGGAGGGTGCCTCCGGAGAGTAGACATAGGTTAAGGTTTGACCAAACCACTATAAATTTGGCATGTTTTTTCTGATTATTTTCTGCACTTTATACTTACTATTATTGATTTAATTCATTTCCACTATAAGATTTAAAAAGATTTTTCTTTTAATTAAAAAAATTTTAAATATCAAATTCACCCCCCTCTTGGTTAGCCTCGGGACTAGTTCATAAGGGCTTAACATCCTTGACGAACATTCATTTTGCTCCCTCAGCAAGGAGGAAAGCCCTTACAAACTCTCTTCCATAATCCTGGTGCCGTAGAGGACCAAAACTCATTTCACAGGCAGAGAATATTGACTCCTTTTTTTCCCTCATGGATAAGGAAGAGAACCTCAACTCCTTTTTCTCCCTCTTAGAGAAGTCATAAAACTTAGAGAACATACTAAGAATCTTCTCTCCCTAAAGGGCTCCCATAAGACTCAACATAGCCACAAAGGAACAAGCATGCATCTATCCTAGAGTAACCAAGTGATCCCCTCACACTACTTCTTCCTCACGCTCATGCTCACCTTCTCCTTCCTGTCAAAAAACCTAATTTTTTCCAAAAGCTCCATGTAAGAGTTTCTTCTTCAGTCACTTTCCTCTCTTCACCACACATAAAAAGGTTAAAGATTTACTTTTATAATATACTTTAAGAAACCCTTACAATTCAAGTTGGTCATCTTCTATTTGTACAATACGAATAAAATTCGTAGAGTACGATCAGTTCAAAACTAGTCCCATCCAGTACAATACAAATAATTGTTCAAATGAACTATTTAATTTTTATGAATATATCATACAGTACGATCCATAGATCATCCATTATGATTTTTTTTAATTTCTTCTTTTTGTACAGGATGATTCCTGGGATGATAAAAATTTGCCTTTATAACTCGTCATGTACTATTCTCATCGTACAGTATGATTAGTTTTTCTTAGGCACATCATCCAGTATGATATCACTATCATACAATATGATTACTTTAAAAATAGTAGCTTCATCTTGTATGATTTTTTGGATGACCAAATTCGTCTCTACTTGTTGTTTGGTATGATCATCATCGTACAGTACGATTAGTTCAAAAATCAAGGTTTCATTTGGTACAAACTTTAGGACGACCAAAATTCATCTCTATCAACTCTTTGGTATGACTGACATCAGATATTATGATAAACTATCATTAATTTAACTAAGATTTTAATGACTAATCATAGAAGTTAATTTTAGCAAGATTTCAAATTTTCATGCAATATGATTGTCATTATACAATACGGTTAGTTCAAATTTTTAATTTCAAAATCATACTTAAATCAATCTAGCAGTTTGGGATTTGTTAATAAACTGAATCATATAATATGATTTGTTCACAAAACATGAAATTTCAAGTAGCCATTAAACCATTCTCTGAAACAACTGATTGTATAGTATGAATTAAATTTGTATAGTATGATTAGTTCTAAAAAAATTAATTTTAGAAAAATTTTCTCTCACCCTCTATATGTGTGTGCAGGGTCACCTAATTGCATACACTCTAATGTGGCCTGACTCAAGAAAATAGAAAATTAAAAAAAATGAAAATATGGACTCTTTTGACTTGACATACTAACATATCCAATCTTAGGTCTTTTGGTCTTCTTGAGTATTGTACCTATAATTTGTTAGTGCAAAAAACACAAATAATATCCAATATATTTTCTAAGAATGTACAATTCAATCAATAGGGTTTTTGTCATCAACAAAATCATATACTATTGATCATATATTTACAACAAAAATTTTAGGATATAAAAAACCTCAAAAGAAGCATAACCAAAATCTAATAAAAAATCTATTTGATCTAAAGTAAAGAATGTCAGGATATCACAAATCCCAAAAATAAATCATATCCGGTTAACACAAATGGAGCTCTACATTGTACAAATTTTGAAAAAAAAAAAATTGAATAGTATTTTCAAATTACAATTAAGTGAAATAATAAATTTTGATGATTTTAAATTATCTTAACATGGTACTTTTAAAAGCACACAAAAAGAAAAACTATTCATAAATAGAATTCCATTACTGGTCACACAAAATTGAAATCATAATTAAAGTTCTTACCATCAATTTTTTTAGAAGTATTTCTTTATTTGTATCACTAATTTGATCCCATCTTTCTGCTTGTATGGGTAAAAAATTTCAAATTATGATGCCTTCCTCTACGGATAACTTTTAGTGGTACTCTCCAACAAGCATATTCAGGCCCTGTAGAATGAATATTAATATCTTTCCTTCTATTTTATAACACTCCTCTAGCGCTACACCTTTATTTGGACTTGTTTTTTGGTTATTAGTTAAAACTATAAAAAAAAAATGAATATTATTTTCAGTATTAAATAAGAAAGTCATTTATATTTATCATAATTTTTAAATTTGAACAAGCCATAAGTAATAACACCAGTGATAGATGCCTTTTTCTCGAATGCAGATGGATGTGGTAAACCAAAGTTATCAGCTACTGGAGATGCTTTTCTTGTAGATAAATCACCTTCAATTGATACTTGTAAATTGTTAAACATAAGAGTATCTATTATAGAAGAAATGATATTAATCAAAGGATAGAGTTTAAGCTTAATGATAAAAAAACATTAAAAGGAATTTAACCTAATAAGTTAGAAAAATATCAACTTACTAGTATTAGAAGTAGAAACAACATATGAAGATTCATTCTTAATTGTAGATGGCAAATTATTAATAGTTGATGGTGTAAACAAATGTTAGTAATTTGCAATTATTGGAGAGCTTATTCATTCTTCTAAAGCCATGATGTAAAGAACTGCAAAATAAAAAAAAACAAAATTTTTTTTTTTGAAAATCTAAGATACCATTTTATTATGATATAAGAAATGAATAAGTTGAAAGAAAAATCTAGTCTTTATCACTTTCCATGTTTATATGTACATCAACAGTATCTTCACTACAATATTCAGCTATTGTTATATCACATTATTCTTCATTATGTTCATCGCATATAAAATCAGTAGTTTGAGTTGGTACTACATGAACATTTACTATATAATCTAAAATTTCTAGCTCTAGATATTCCCTAAATAAGATATCAATATCACAAAAACCATCTTGAAAGTTCATATAATATTTCTCATTGTGTTAATACGTCATATTTTTAGTTAGCTAATAAGTGTTATCCTAATATTCATTCAAGTAATACATAAGGGTGGTATCAAATAAATGCTTACGCTGCACTTTCTGTATAAAATTCCAATCACCTCATAACTTTGAATCTTGAACACATAATACTTGAGTAGCATGCCCTGCAAATATAGAGGGATCCTTATCATATAAAGTTTTACTTATATTTATAGATGTAAAATCATCATCAATTACAATGGCCATTTGAAGCTCAAGATCAAAACATCTGCACTTGAATAATATTACATGATTTCTACCAATATAGCTACAATCAACCACATCAGTTAAAACCCCATAAAAATAAATACTTTCATATTTATAAAAACCATGAACCCTGAACTAATTCACCACTATTCTAGGTTACCCTTCAAATGTCACATTGGTTGACTAGAAACTTAACTCCATTAACAATGCACCCTGAATATATATTGACATGAATATCTCAACCCATTACTAAAGAATAAAGATCATTGCTACCTTCCATAGATCCATAAAGAATCGAGCTATTCATCTAGAAGCATGTTAGTAATAATGATTTATGAAATTGTGAACATTAGAAAAGTATTAAAAATATAAATAGTAAACAAAATTAGGAAATTTCTATCTCACCCTTTGTTCAAACCATAATGGTTGTTCTTTTCCTTTGATGCCACATCTTGAATAAATGAATTTTATTTTCTTAGCTCATTCTCATGTTCTCTAAGACATAAATTTTATGAAATTTAATTGCATAACAATACATTTTTTGTAAATGAAAATATCATCAACGTTTTAGTTTTTTATGTACTCTAGCTATGGATCTAGCTCTTTGCAACTGTTAAGAGCATACCATCAAACTAAATTGTACTCACTCTAAGATAACATAGTGAAGAGTGGTTCGTCAAAAGTATGAATCTTTCCTATGAAAATTTATTATTGATTTTCATGCATATGAGCATCATCATTATATTGTTCATCTTGATTAGTGTTACTCCTCATGCCACGGGAGGTATCAAGAAAAAAATGTAAATTCTGTTGAGATTCGTTCACTATGAATTAGGTTGTTAAACCTAAGCTTATGTCCCAAGGCTATAGACATGAGCAAAAACAATTCTTCCAAAAAATATTAGGAGATAACTACACATAAAATAATAATATTTTGAATCATCAAAAACCATATAAGTTGCATGAATATAAAACATGATAATAGCAACTCTCTTAACAATCTCCACCTTTTTTATGATGGCAAAACAATTATTATTTGTAGGATCAAATTCTAAGAATCTCCTAAACTCCCCCTGAATTGATGAATATATGAAAAATAAGGAGGCATAAATTCAAAAGTTTTATTTTTCGAAGAGGACACACAAAATACACAACTACAAAAATGACAAACATAAACTTCATAAAAGAACTATCACAAAATAAACAACAGTTTCTCCCCCTTTTTGACAACAACAAAAAGTGAAGAAGAAAAGAAGGCTTGAAATGTTAGGAGTAGTATGAAATTCATTTGATAATTTAACCTTAAAAGTGATTGAAATAAGGTATGCAAATAAAATTAAAATATTAGACAAATCATAGAATTTCATATAATTTAAGAAGTGATATAAGATAGGTAATAAAAAGAATTTATCAAAGACATGAGTCAATTTAGACACTAAGATAAAGAAAATCATTGCACTAAGGATGAATAAAAACTGTATATTTCAAATTTCAATGTCAATTATAAATGAACATAAGATCAATTTGAATTAAGAGATTAAAAGAGTCCGGAAAGAAGTAACTACCACATGTGGCGCTTTGCGCTTCTTTTTCAAATTTATGGTACATTTTTGTGCACCTTTTTACTTTGGACTTATTTTGTGCCTCTTTTTCTTATTGCTAACTTTTGCGCATTCCTTTTGATTTTTGTACATTTGTATAATTTTTCAAGAGTAATTGAATTCTTTCCAAAATCATTAATCTAAAATTTCAAATTTTTCTAAGTACATAAATACTATTTGAAAGATGAAATACAAAATAAGAAGATATCTAAATTGCAATAATAATATTAAAAATAATGTAGTCTAAATGAGAGACATGAAATTGAAAATCCTAATAATATCAAGTTATAAACATCACTTAAATTTAGAATAATTAGATTTTCTAATGAAATTAATTTTAATTTACAATTTAGTTTAAAGCACTATTAAGATTAAAAAATCTAATAATATTCATAATTACTAACACACATTTCAGAAAACAATTCAAAGCTAAAGCAAAAAAAATATATTGATATCAGTTAAGGATTCTACAATCACAACTAGATATCAATACAAAACATCTAAGAAATAAGATACAATCAACACAAACAAACTACAGAAAGACACAAGAAACAACTACAACAATCACCGAGGACCCTGATCTGAAGGAGGAGGAGGAGGAGGAACACCACTAAAGAAGTTATAGTATGATCATATTAACATCACATTGGTGTTAATTTCATTCATCTGCTCTTTCATGAAACCAATGTCACTTTGCTACTGCTGAAATCGAGCCTCAATATGATCAAAGCGTTGATCAAAATGAGTCTCTAGTCAATCAAATCTTTCAACCAAATTCTGATAATTTGGTTCATTAGCAGGAGAAGGTACATCTTCAGCCTCTTCTTCTGTATCACTAGCATGTGATTTACCTTTATCTTCCTTGAAGATCGCTCTAAATGATGTATCATTATAGAAGAGCAGTTCTTCATATTCTTGATCAGGATGAACCAAGTTATATTTCTTTTGCATAACATAGGAAACTAAGTGTCCTAAAGAAATATTTCTTTTTCTTTTCTGTTCTGCATGGCCAATTTCAGAAAGCCCATAAAGGTAGTCAAGAATAAGTTGGGCTTCATCTATAAGTTTATTGCTCATGATTAAGAAGGTTACCATGGAAAGAAGTGGGGTAATATTGACTCTATCACCAGCTTTTGAAATGATTGAAGTTCTAAGAACTTGCTGGATGATGCGTGCATTATGGACAAGACCAGATAGCCTAGCCACATGCTCAGTTAAACCATTTCCTCTAATCACCCTATTGATTTCATACCATCTATATGTAATATTGGTGATTAAGGTATGGGCTCTACTTCCCTCAGTCCTTAAATTTAGAAATGCACGTAAGTCATGCTTAGTGATTTATACTTTTTGTTTAAAAATAGAGGAGCGAATCATAGAGTGGTCAGAATTGAAGGACATATTGGCTAAAAAGTTGTGGAAGGTTTCTTTGTTATAGAGGTGGACGAGAGTTAGGATAAAGTGAAATTGAGTTGAAGAAAATAAAGGCATTACCTGAAAGGTAATATCTTCTTGAACTAAAATTCGGGAAGGTGTGATTTTGACAGATGCAAATCTTGGAAAGGAATCCTCATTTGCTTTGGACAAAAAATTTTCGGAGGAGTTTTTATGTGGTTTCTTTGCTAATACCTTTTGACGCTTACTAGAGCTGGAAATTTGAAAATGATCTAGTGTAATAAAGGGTTTGAAAGTGATGTTTAGCGTGTGACTATTGAGTTAAAAAGCCTGCCTATTTATTGAAAATGACTTGTTCGTATCAGACAAAAAAAATTTCGTCCCGTACGAAAAATTATTCGTCTTGTACAAAAACATTTCGTACAAACGATCCAATCCGTCCAAAAAGAAATGGCTTTTCGTAATCAATGCGACTTACGAAGCATCCTTTTATATAGACTTTTGACCAGTCTGATTGTACAGACGAACACGTGTTCGTCCCGGATGATCAAAAATAATGATCGTTTTTATGGCAGTTAAAATCGTCCCCTACATCGAACCTACATGTGTTCGTCCAGACGAACCAAAGGTTCGTACAGACGAAGTTCATATTAAAAACTACCTTATCCATTCAACTGCTTCATTCATTCATCCTATCGTTTGAAAAAAAAAATTCATCCCGGATGATCATGACGATCGTACAAACAAAGTACATTAAAAATTGCACTCAAATGGTTCAAAATCCGATAGTTTGTCAAACTACACAAATCGTCCCGTACAAAATTATTTCGTCCCAGACGATGATGACCAAAAAAAATTTTTCACTCAAACAAAAACTACAATTAAAAAATAAAACAAAATAAATACCAAAAACAACTAAGAAGGACAGACTCTAAAAGGAAAAAAATCACACAAACAAAATCATAAACATATAAAAAATATTTAATAAATAAACAAACATCAATGTTGCAAGAACATTTTTATTTAAGCATTTAAATCAATCACACAAAGCCTTGTTCTTAATGCACTGAAAGTATCAAAGGCTAATGGTTTTGTAAAAATGTCTGGAAGTTGATTTTTATTTGTAACATGAATGAGTTCAATTTCTCCCTTGGATACATGATCCCTTATAAAATGATGCCTTATGTCTATGTGTTTGGTTCTTGAATGTTGAATAGGATTTTTAGAAATGCAGATAGCACTAGTATTATCACAATAATTTGGTATAGTGCCTATAGTTAATCCTAAATCAATCAACTATTATTTCAACCAAAGTACTTGTGCCACATAACTTCCTAATGCAATGTATTCATCTTCAGCAGTAGATAGGGCTACTGAATTTTGTTTTCTACTAGACCATGAAACTAATGAATTTCCAATGAATTGACATGTTCCAGAAGTGCTTTCCCTATCCACCCTACAGCATGCAAAGTCAGAATCTGAATAACAAATAATTTCAAATGAAGAGCTAAACTTAGGATACCAAATTCCTAAGTTCTGAGTTCCTAGCAAATATCTTAAAATCCTTTTCACTGCTGTCAAATGTGATTCTTTTGGATCTGATTGAAATCTAGCACACAAGCAAACACTAAACATGATATCGGGTCAGCTAGCAGTCAAGTAAAGTAAAGATCCAATTATCCCTCTAAATTTCTTTTGATCAACAGATTTTCCCTTAGGGTCCTTATCCAACTGAACTGAGGAACTCATTAGAGTACTAATAGGTTTAGCATTGTCCATTTCATATTTTTTTAGGATGTCCTTAACATATTTAGATTGGCTAAAAAATGTACCTTCCTCAAGTTGCTTAATGCTGAAGCCTAAAAAGTAACTTAAGTCTCCCATTAGACTCATCTCAAATTCACTATTCATTATTTTAGAAAAATCATCACAAAGATTTTTATTTGAAGATCCAAAAATGATATCATCCACATAAATTTGAACAACGAGTACATCCTTTCCAAATTTCTTCAAAAAGAGAGTTGTATCCACACTGTCTTTTTCAAAAGATCTTTCAAGTAGAAAGGTGCTCAACCTCTCATACTAAGCCCTAGGTGCCTATTTTAATCCATATAATGCCTTTTTCAACTTGAAAAAATGATTTGGGTATTTAGAATTTTCAAAACCAGGAGGTTGTTCTTCAAAAACATCCTCTTCAATTACTCCATTTAAAAAGGCACTTTTCAAATCCATTTGAAATAATTTGAAGCCTCTAAAATAGGCAAAGGCTAGCAAAACCCTAATTGCTTCAAGTCTAGCTACAGGGGAAAAAGTCTCCTCAAAATCAATCCCTTCAATTTGATTATACCCCTTAGCAACTAATCTAGCCTATTTCTAATGACTACTCCTAAGACATTCATTTTATTTTTGAATACCCACTTAGTTCTAACAACACTTCAATCTTTTGGCCTTGAAGTTAATTCCCAAACTTTATTTCTTACAAATTGATTCAACTCTTCTTGCATGGCCAAAATCCAAAATTCATTAGAAAGTGCTTGATAAATATTAGTGGGTTCTATAGTTGAAATAAAGGCTGAATGATTGACTTCCTTGTTTAATCTATGCCTAGTTCTTACACCCTCACTAGGTTCACCTATAATCAATTCCCTTTGGTGGTTTTTAGAAAATCTCAAATCTCTAGGCAAAGGGTTTTCTATCTCCAAATTTTCTTCCACATTTTCTTCCAAATTTATTTTATCAATCTTTTGGGAGTTATCCTCAATCTCATCTTCAACAACATTTGGCTCTTCTAAATTTCTAGATTCATCAAATACAATATGTTTGGTTTTCTCAATTACCAAAGTTCTTCTATTGAATACTCTATAAGATTTTTCCAACAATTGAGTATCCAACAAAAATTTCTTCATCTGATTTTGGATCAAATTTTCCCAAGCTAGATTTTCCATTGTTATGAATGAACACCTTGCAACCAAAAACATGCAAATGAGACAAATTAGGTGTTCTCCTTTTAGCAACTCATATGGTGTTTTATTTAATTTAGATCTTACATTCATCCTATTCAGAATATAACATGCAGTGCTAATCGCCTCAGCCCAAAAATATTTAGAAAGTGAGTATTTTGCCAACATTGCTCGGGCGGCTTCTATTAATGTTCTGTTTTTCCTTTCTACTATCCCATTCTGCTGAGGGGCTCTAGGTGCAGAAAAGTTGTGATCAATTCCTTTTTTCTTACAAAATTTATCAAATTTCTCATTCTCAAATTCTCCTCCATGATCACTTTGAATAGAAATAATTTCACACCCTAATTTTCTTTGAATCCAAGTCGAAAAATTTCTAAATTCCTCAAATGATTCACTCTTATGAAATAGAAATCTAACCCATGTGAATCTTGTGTAATCATCCACAATCACAAATCCGTATACATTCCCTCCTAGACTCACAGTTCCAACTGGTCCAAAAAGATCCATATGCAAAATCTCCAATGGTTTATTAGTTCTAAGATCTTTATTGGACTGAAAAGAGGACTTTACTTGCTTTCCTAATTAACATGCATCATGAAAGTTTGTTCGGGATGTTAAGCCCTATGAACTTAGTCCCAAGCTAACCAAGAGGGGGGGTGAATTGGTATTTTAAAAACTCTTTTCACGAAGAAAGAAAATTGCATAAACCAAATCACACCACAGAAATAAAATGCGGAATTTAAAAAGTGCGGAAGCAAGAAAAAGAACACAGAGATTTATAGTGGTTCAGTCGACTCGACCTACGTCCACTCCTTGGAGGCACCCTCCAAGTATTGCACTACAAAACATGACTCTCCTTTAGCCCCCACGGCTAGACGGAGAAGCCCTCACAAGAACCTACTTTTTGCCACCCCGGCAAGGCAAAGAACCTACCTCCTTTTGCTTCCTCCTGAAGCTGGCAGAGAACCACAACCAAAAGCAAACTCCTTACCTCTACCGACCCTTCCACAGACGAGAAACTCCAGACGAAAGACAAGCAGAGCGATCCTTGAAGCAACCCTTGTGAATCCCCTCACAAGCTCCCCCTCACAAGAACCTCTCTCTCTCCCTCTCTCTCTTTCTCTCCTCAAGGTCTTCTCAGGTCAAGGTAGCAGCCAAAGGTTATCAAAAACGTTGAAAAAGAGCTCTTTAAATAGAAGAGCTTCAAAGGAGCTCATTAATTGCAAGTTGCTGACAATATCGTCCAGGCCGATATGGACATCGGCCTGGCCGATTAGTACAAATCACAGAAGATCAGCCTGGGCATCGCTCTGGGAACAGTCCTGGACGATTGAATTTTGGCTTGATCGTCCAGGCCGATCTCACGATCGTCCTGGCCGATCAGTTCAAATCAGAGGAAAATCGTCCTGAGCATCGCCCTGTTTTTGAGTTGGCTGATATTTATCGTCCTGAAGTAACTTAAAGATTTTGTATAGATCGTCCTGGCCGATCCTGCGATCGTCCAGGACGATATGATCATATCAATCATCCTTAATTACTCCTTTGATTTTCTGATCAATTAAGGCATAATTTGATAATTTTGTCTAGGCCGATCCGTGGATCGTCCTAGCCGATAATTTAAAAATACAGTATACCTTAATTGTCTATGGCGGCTACTTCTTTCTATTTTGAGCTTATCGTCCAGGCCGATATGTTAATGTCGGCTCCCATAATTAAGAATCCTGATTAGTCTCTCTAGTTTTAACTCGATCGTCCAGGACGATCTAATGGATCGGCCTGGCCGATGTGAGCAAAAATAGAGATTCTAAATCTCTCAAGTGTGTGTGTAGGGTTACTTAGTATCAGTCTTTTGAACATTACAAACTGACTCAAGAAGAGAAAAAATAGATTACAGACTGACTTAACCCTATACCTACGCAATCCTGAACTGGCTTCCTCTTGATCATCTGATCTTCGATTCTTGAAAAGTTAGAAGCAACAAGTAGTCCAAGAGAAATAGTGTTTGTCAATCATCAAAACATAAGTCATGAAAAAATAGATTTGCAACAATCTCCCCCTTTTTGATGATGGCAAACACAAGTAGGAAAAAATTAAAAAAAAAGGTTCATTAGAAATTCAAAGTTACAAACCCCAAACCCAACAGCTTTTTCCTACACCCTACTCCCCCTTTTGTCATCACAAAAAGAGGGTCCAGATAAAAAAAAAATAAAACAACACAAAAGACAAACAAGCAAACTACAAAATGACAGGAAACAAACAACACAAAGTACAGACTAAAACAACGAGGGATCCAAATCATCAGATGGAGGTGGTGGAGGTGGCTGCTGAAAGTAGGTGGCAAGTGTGGTGAACTGAGCATTGAACAAGGCGATGTCCTGGTCATGTTGCTGCTGCTGGTGAACCAATTAACTATCAAAGCGGGCTAAGTCCTCTACGCGATTCTGCTCGTAGCGGTCAAAATCAGGATGAGAGGCTATTAGGTCCAGCTTATCCCCAATGGTGGATAGCTGTAAAAGATCAACACAATCCTGATATGTGATTTCGATAGGGCGTCGATTCACATAGGCGGTCAGGGCTATGAAGGTGCGGTTAATGCACAGGCTTGCATAAAATTCAAGGAGGAGTTCGGAAGAGAAAGGGACAGCGAGGGTGAGTATGAAAGAAAGAGAGGTGTGGGCAAAAAGATCCATTACCGGATATGAGAGATGTGCAGGATTGATTGTCCGGGAGAGGGTGATGCCACACTCATTGTAGCGACAGTAGGCAGCCTGATCCTCTGCCTCCCTGAATCGAGGGTCCAGAGTTGCCCTCGAAGAACTCCCAAACGCCTGACGAACACGTTTCCCACCAGCCATAGAAGAGAGTTAGCAAGAAAACACAAAAGGAAGAAGAGTGGAGAGTGAGAAATCATGGCTGGAACGGCCATAATTTAAAGAAATGGCCATATCGTCCTGGCCGATCTCAGAATCGTCCAGGCCGATATGTCTCAATAATTGCGTACAGGCCGATTGGTCAAAAAGGCGGTCCGATCGTCCGGGCCGATCAGATATCGGCCAGGCCGATTAGACATAGGCGATCGTCCCGAGGAGTCAATCCGGACGATCGTTGAAAAAATAGATCGTCCGGGCCGATTAGGTGTATCGTCCAGAACGATGCACAATAATTGATCGTACCGGCCGAAGTTAAAACGTTTTAAGTCACTGCCACGTGTATCGTCCAGGACGAACAGTGGATCGGCCCGGCCGATTGTCCAATAATGGATCGTCCGGGACCAATTTTAAAGATTCAAACGTGCAGACATGTGGATCGTCCAGGACGATCCAATGTATCAGCCAGGACGATGCACATAAAATGCATCGGCCAGACAAAATATTCTATCGGCCAGGAGTATCATCATGATTGCAATAGAGTTCGATCAGATCGTCCAGGATGATATATGATCGTGCAGGACGATGAGTTACGGCAAGCACAGAAAAGGTCAGCAGATGGATTTTGAAGAGAATTTGTCCTATCGTCCAGGACGATAAAAGTATCAGCTAGGACGATGTGACTAAGAATTGAAAACAAGGAAAAGATGGTGATGATCAAGACCCTAAAAAATAAAATAAAAGAAAAAAAAATAGTCAAAACACAGTAAAACAAAACAAAAACACAACGAAAATCAAACAACAAATATTTTTGGATTTTAATTTTCTAATTTTTTTGTTTTAGCGAAGCATTTCATATGATAAAATCTCAAATGTTATTAAACTTTAGAGTTCCAGGAGATCAAGGAGTTTAACAAATTCCAATCAGAAGAAGGTAGAACATCCGATTCTGTTAACCGTAGGTCAGACATCCTTTAGGGTACAAAATTCTTTTAGAAAACAAAAATCCAACTCAGAATAACTATATAGGATAATAAGATCCATTCAAGACTTGTTTACAAAGAAAATATCTCATAATTAATAACCCAAAGTAATTTTTCTCAATCATTGAAATTGAAATCAAGTCTTTGAAAACATCACATAATCAATGAGTTTTCTAAGTTTTAAGAGTTTTACCAAAGAGAGGATAGCTTGCAATTAGTGGGCTCATTTTATGCCTCTTGTTATTTTGATTGGCTCTTTTGAGCATCTTTTGATTCTTTGATACACTTTTATGTATACAACTTTCTTTTCAATTTGGCTTCATTGGCCTCTTTCCTTTTTAACTTTTGCAAGCTAGAAACTCTTTAATATACCCTTAAAAAAAACTTAGTTGTGAGTATATCCTCCAAGTATTAGAGAATAGGAGCTCTCTCTCTAACATAGGGAAGAACAATCCACAACATAAAATCAACATCATGTGATAAATGCAATGGCAAGATTTCAAAAGCTTGAATGATATATAAGAACTTTGGCTATTATGTATAAGATAAATTAATGTAGCAAGATAAGAAAAAGATCTTAAATAAAAAGGCATTGGTTAACCTGAGTTTAGACTTTTGTTTAGAGAAGAAAATCATACCACTAAACAAAGTCAGAAGGAGGGAAAACATCAACAGTATACTCCCTTTAACCAATTTTAGAAAAGCTAAACACTATCTCCAAAACTCCAAAATCTAAAAGCTTGAAAATATTCATCATATGGAAGGCCAAATTTAAAGAACAATGTGAAATAAAACACATAAAAAACAAAACAAAAAATGAAAATAAATCAAAACTAAAAACAACACAAAGTGAGCACAAAAACTAGCACAAAGTTAAAATAAAAGCACACAAAAAACTAAAGATTTCAAGCAAGTGATAAAGCAGCGAGTTTAAGCAATTTTGAGCTGCAAGCCTCCTTATGTCCAGTTATCCTATGCTCCCACGAGGTCTTTGGTGAGAGCACTCCTGCAAAACTCAACAACAGTCAGATTTAGGAACCCAAACAGGTTTGGGATCCTTCTTATGAAAAGTAGAAGGTGATGCTTGTGTGCCATGCTGTGCATTATTTAATTTTGGTCTCCACACCCATCGTGTACTACGATAAACTGTGCAAGTGTGTGAGATGTGTCCTAGCATGCCACAAAAAAAACATTGAACTCCAGGAAAAGGTTTTCTTAAATGGTTTGGGTAAAAATGTCTCTTCCTAGGTTCTGGCTTTTGATTAGGATTTGGTGTCATCCTAGCTTTCTTACATGTTTCCAAATCATTTTGAATCCTCAAGTTGATTCCTTTTAAGGCATCATTGTCAATCCTCAAATTTTTCTCAATCTCTTTAGATTTCTTAAGATCAGAATTAAGAGATGTGTGTGAATCTTTCAATGCATTGTGTTCATCAATTAATTCCAAATGCTTTTTGTTCAACTCATCAAATTCATCAAGAAGAGCCATGTGATTTGAATAATCGTTGCATGATCTTTGAGAAAAACTTGATGATCTTTTTGTAGATTTGAATGTTCTAATTTTAGGCTAGCATGAGTCTTCTTAAGTTTTTTGTATGATGCATGGATTTTTTAACAAATTTTAAACAATTCATCAAAGGTTGGTTTACATACCTCTTCATCACATTGATCTTCTCCCATGAAACACAAGCTTGTAGTCTCTTCCTCTGGTTCAGTCTCAGAGGAGTCAGTACCAGATTCTGCCCAAAAACCCCTTTGGATTTTCCTCTTGTCCTTCATAGACTTAGCTTTCTCCTCACCTTTTCTTTTTCTTTGCTCGAATGATCTTGAAGTGTAGGGCAATCGGCTCTTACATGTCCAGGTTTCCTGCATTCAAAACAAACAACATCAGAAGATCCTTTAACATGTTTATGATCCTTACCTTTCCTCCAACTTTGATGATGCTTTTGTTTCTTCCTTAGAAAGCTTTTGAATTGCCTTGTGATGAAGGCAATTTCGTCGCATTCAGACCCGGAAGATTCAGAATCCGATTTGTGCGCCTTTAGTGCGATTGTTTTCCCCTTTTTCTTCTCACCTGCATCAAGATTTCTTTGATACACCCCTTGCTCGTAAGCAATGAGTGAGCCAAGTAAGTTATCAATGGAATAGGTGTTCAAATCTTTAGATTCAGTGATTGCGGTGATTTTCGCATCATAAGACGAAGGCAAGCATCTCAAAATCTTGTTAACTTTTTCATAATTTGAAAGTTCCTTTCCTAGTGCATGCAATGAAGTAACTATCTGAGTAAACCTAGTATATATGTCAGAAATCGATTCATGAGGTTTCATACGAAAAAGTTTGTAGTCATGCAAGAGAAAGTTCAAACAAGATTGCTTAACTTCATTAGTACCTTCATAGGTGATGAATAATTTATCCCAAATCTCTTTACCAGTTTTGCAAGTTGAAACACACATGTAATCCTCAGATTTTAAAGCACAGAAAAAATAATTCAAACATTTTGCATTTAATTGAGCTAAATCACGTTCATCGAAAGTCCATTCAGTAAAAGCAATTTCAGTTTTAACACCATTAATTTCACGAGAAGGTGGAGAATAACCTTCTTGAATAAGCATCCACATGCGATAATTAGTAGATTGTAAAAACGTTGACATGCGAATTTTCTAAAAGTCAAAAGGTACGTTATCGAACAGGGGAGGTCGGGTAATGGAATACCCTTCCGTAGCGTTACGAATCCCAATGTTAGCCATGGATCAAATTCAAAAAGTTTTCAAACTTTAATTTTCGAATCCCGCTCTGATACCACTTGAAAGTTCGTTCGGGATGTTAAGCCCTATGAACTTAGTCCCAAGCTAACCAAGAGGGGGGTTGAATTGGTATTTTAAAAACTCTTTTCACAAAGAAAGAAAATTGCATAAACCAAATCAAACCACAAAAATAAAATGCGGAATTTAAAAAGTGCAGAAGCAAGAAAAAGAACATAGAGATTTATAGTGGTTTGGTCAACTCGACCTACGTCCACTCCTTGGAGGCACCCTCCAAGTATTGCACTACAAAACGTGACTCTCCTTTAGCCCCCATGGTTAGGCGGAGAAGCCCTCACAATAACCTCTTTTTTGCCACCCCGGTAAGGCAGAGAACCTACCTCCTTTTGCTTCCTCCTAAAGTTGGAAGAGAACCACAACCAAAAGCAAACTCCTTACCTCTACCGACCCTTCCACGGACGAGAAACTCCAGTCGAAAGACAAGCAGAGCAATCCTTGAAGCAACCCTTGTGAATCCCCTCACAAGCTCCCCCTCACAAGATCCTCTCTCTCTCCCTCTCTCTCTTTCTCTCCTCAAGGTCTTCTCAGGTCAAGGAAGCAGCCAAAGGTTATCAAAAATGTTGAACAAGAGCTCTTTAAATAGAAGAGCTTCAAAGGAGCTCATTAATTGCAAGTTGCCGACAATATCGTCCAGGCCGACAATATCGTCCAGGCCGATATGGACATCGGCCTGGCCGATTAGTACAAATCATAGAAGATCGGCCTGGGCATCGCCCTGGGAACAGTCCTGGACGATTGAATTTTGGCTTGATCGTCCTGGCCGATCAGTTCAAATCAGAGGAAAATCGTCCTGAGCATCGCCCTGTTTTTGAGCTGGCCGATATTTATCGTCTTGAAGTAACTTAAGGATTTTGAATAGATCGTCCTGGCCGATCCTGCGATCGTTCAGAATGATATGATCGTATCAATCATCCTTAATTACTCCCTTGATTTCCTGATCAATTAAGGCATAATTTGATAATTTCGTCCAGGCCGATCCGTGGATCGTCCTGGACGATAATTTAAAAATACAGTATACCTTAATTGTCTATGGCGGCTACTTCTTTCTATTTTGAGCTTATCGTCCTGGCCGATACACGTATCGTCCAGGCCGATATGTTAATGTCAGCTGCCATAATTAAGAATCCTGATTAGTGTCTCTGGTTTTAACTCGATCGTCCAGGACGATCCAATGGATCGGCCTAGCCGATGTGAGAAAAAATAGAGATTCTAAATCTCTCAAGTGTGTGTGTGTAGGGTTACTTAGTATCAGTCTTTTGAACATTACAAACTGACTCAAGAAGAGAAAAAATAGATTACAGACTGACTCAACCCTATACCTACGCAATCCTGAACTGACTTCCTCTTGATCGTCCGATCTTCGATTCCTGAAAAGTTAAAAGCAACAAGTAGTCTAAGAGAAATGTGTTTGTCAATCATCAAAACATAAGTCATGAAAAAATAGATTTGCAACACATCACACAGGTGGTCCTTAGTAAAGTCTAGTTTTGGTATACCTCTCACTAAGTTCTTTTGGGTAATCCTTCTAAGGTTTTTCATGCTAGAATGATAAAGTCTCCTATGCCAAAGCCATGACTCATCAGAAGCAGTTTTCAAACAAAAAGCAGTAGGAGTTTGAATGCAATTTAAATCTAGCATATAAACATTGTTTACCCTTTTTCCATTCAAAACATCTTTACCATTTAGGCTTAATATGCAGCTAGTAGGAAAAAATTTTATACAGTAACCTTTATCATATAGTTGACTTATACTTAACAAATTATATTTTAAGCCTTCAACCAATAATACATTATCTATGAAAAAAAATTTTAAATTTTAAATTTCCAATCATATCTGTCCCAAACACCTTCCTTGTGGTATTATCTCCAAGTGTAACCTTGCCTCCACTCCTGGCTTCCAGCATTATGAATTAAGCAGTATCTCTAGTCATGTGCTTTGAATATCGGCTATCCAGGTACCATATGCTCTCACGAGGTCTTGTGTAAGAGCGACTCTGTAAGAATATCAAATGTTAGACCTGGAAACCCAAACAAGTTTGGGTTCTCCTTTTGACAATTTATAATCAGATGCATATATATTATGTCTAGGTTTATGCATCTTAGGTCTCCACACCAAATTAGTTTTCATCTTCAAAGAACAGGTGTGAGCTATATGTCCAAGCAATCCATAATTATTACATTTGACATTAGGAAAAGGATTCCTAAGTCTTCTACCATTTATCTGTCTATTTAGGTATTGCATAAATTTAGGATACAAAATAAAATTAGTAAAATCTTCAAGTTTAGGAGGTATCCTTTTATCCTCGAGAGCTTTTATCGTTAATTTGTAAAATGAATTCATATCTTCCAAAATTTGATTTAAATAATTAATTTTATATAATTTGCTCTCTGATTCATCCTTAAAGTTCTTAAAATCTTTCTCGAGTTCTGCATAGGATGATTTTAAATTCTCATGATTTTTATTCAAGTCATCAAACTCATCAAGTAATTTCATGTGGTTTTTATCAATCAAAGCATGATCTTTCCTAAGAATTTCATGTTCCTTTTTAAGTTCTTCAAATTCTAGACTTAGACTAGCAAGCATTTTCTTCATTTTACTATATGCATCATGTATGTGTTCAGAAACTTTAAATAATTTATCATAAGTTAAGTCACATACCTCTTCTTGATCTAACTGATCAAGACTGTCAGTCATTAAGCACAGATTAGTGGCTTCCTCTTCTTTTTCAGTCTCTGATGAATCTGAAGTTGAGTCCGCCTAGAAAGCTTTTTGAAACTTCTTTCTACCCTTCTTTACAGTAGGTTTCTCCTCTACATTTTCCCTGCTAAGATTGGCTTTGAGTTTAAGGCAATCCTTCTTTATATATCCAGGTTTCCTGCACTCATAGCAAATAACATCATTTGAAACCTTGATATTTCTATTGAATTTACCTCTATTCCATTGCTTGCGTTTCTTCTGCTTCCTCTTCAGAAAGCTTCTGAATTGTCTAGTCATCAATGTAATATCTTCTTCATCTTCAGGTTGTGAGTGTTCACTCTCAGACTCTTCCACATTCAGTGCTATGTTCTTCTCCCTTCGTGGTTCACCTGCATCAACCTTTCTTTGGCTAACTCCTTGCTCGTAAGCAATAAGCGAACCAAGAAGATTATCAATAAAATATATGTTTAAATCTATAGACTCTGTAATTGCAGTAATTTTAGCATCATAAACAATAGGTAAACAACGAAGAATCTTATTAACCATTTTAGCATTTGTCAGTTCCCTACCAAGTGCATGCAAAGAGGTGATTATTTGTGTGAATCTTGTGTACATGTCAGAATTAGATTCATTAGGTTTCATGCAAAACAATTCATAATCATGCAACAAGATATTGAGTCTAGATTGTTTAACCTCATTAGTCCCCTCATATGTTATACAAAGTCTATCCCATATGTCCTTTCCACTTTTGCAAGTGGAAACCCACATGTAGTCTTCCGATTTTAAAACACAAAAGAAACTATTCAAGCATTTGGTGTTTAGTTGTGCTAAGTCACATTCTTCTACTGTCTAGTCTGTAAAAAGTGTTTCAACTCTAACTCCATCAACTAATCTAGTTGGTTTTGTATATCCTTCCCGGACTAAGATCCACATATGATAATCAAGTGACTGTAAGAAAGTAGACATGCGTGTTTTCCAAAAATCAAAAGGTATATTGTCAAACAGTGGAGGTCTAGTATTAGAGTAACCCTCAGGTATGTTTCAGTTTCCAAATGTAGCCATTTACGTTATTCAAAAAATAGTTTAAACTTATGATTTTGAAACAATGCTCTGATACCACTTGTTGAGATTCGTTCACTATGAATTAGGTTGTTAAACCTAAGCTTATGTCCCAAGGCTATCCAAGAGTGGGGTGAATTGGTATTTTAAAAAATTATCCCTCTTGAGTATGTTGAACCAAAATTAAACTTTAATGAATTTTTAGAAAAAGTTTTTCAACCACAATTTTTATAACAAAACAAAATGCAGAAAATAAAAAGCAGTAAAAATAAAAGATACAAAATTTATAGTGGTTCGGTCTAAGCCAGACCTACATCCACTCCCTAAAGGTACCCTCCAAGTATTGCACTAATACCAATAGTGTCTCTCCTTTTGCACCCACATCAAGGTGGAAAAGCCTTTACAAATACTCTTTCCACAACTACCTGGTGCGGTAGAGAACCGTCATCCTTTTAAACTATTCCCAGTGTTGGCAGAGAACCCTTAGTCCTTTCACAATCTCATAGTGTGGGAAGAAAATCCTTCAGTTGTTCACACTCTCCTAATGTGGGCAGAGAACCCTCCGTCATTTCACACTCTCCTAGTGTGGGCAGAGAACCCTTCGGCTGTTCACACTCTCCTAGTGTGGGTAGAGAACCCTCCATCCTTTCACACTCTTCTAGTGTGGCAGAGAACCCTTCGGCTGTTCACACTCTCCTAGTGTGGGCAGAGAACCCTCCGTCTATTTACACTTTCTAAGTGTCGGCAGAGAACCGGATCTCCTTAACAGATCTCCTCACAAGAAATCTAAAAAAAAGAAAGAAAAGAGTTAAGTAATCCAAAATTACAAATAGAGATTCTTACCTTTGAACACCAAGCGAAGCCTTCACGCTCCAGGGGTAGGAATCCTTCTTTGAATGCTCTCTCACACTCTCTCCTTGACTCTTCTTCCAATAGGCACAAAGATCAATGAGCAAAAAGATTGGGTGGCAGTAAAAATTGGACCTTATATAAAAGAGACAAGAAAGATCGTTCAAAACTGAAAAATTTTCAAGTTAACACATAATGGATCATCCCGTACGATCGTTGATTGTCCCGGGCAATTTTACTTAAAGTGTCAAAAATGATCCTAATGAATATTGGTACTAATTGTGTTCGTACATGATTATCGTCCCGTACGAACTTGGTTCATCTGGATGATCTGTTATTCCATAGGTTGGTTCCCAAAAAGTACAGAATACCGCTAGAATGTGAAGTGTTGATTCACTTCATCCAGGGACGATTAGGACTTCATCTGGACGAAATTTTTACAGAGGACAACTCATCCTGGCACGATTATGAATTTTGTCTGAACAAAATTTTTACAGAGAAGAATTCGTCCTGGGACGATTTAGATTTCGTCTGGACAAAATTCTTACAGAGACCAAGTTGTCCTGGGACGAAAATAATTTCATCCTGGACTATCAGGACTTAAAAAAATTTTCTCAATTCCTGATCG
The DNA here is from genome assembly GCA_022539455.1 of Dendrobium nobile. Classification (NCBI taxonomy): domain Eukaryota; kingdom Viridiplantae; phylum Streptophyta; class Magnoliopsida; order Asparagales; family Orchidaceae; genus Dendrobium; species Dendrobium nobile. Next base: position 46,820,648 of record CM039721.1, read on the forward strand.
TTCCATTGCTCTTACGAGGAGATAATTGACCAGATCGTCCTGTACGAACTATGTTCGTCCCGTACAATCAGTACAACTTTTGTAAAATCTCCTTATGTGTGTGTATGTGTGGTTTTATTCACTCAATTACAATCACTCCCTCTCAATTTTAAGAATAATTTAAAGCTTCAATTTACAAAGGATTGTATGCTGAATTTAATTTTAAGTCTTCATGGTTTGGAGTTCGATTTTCTTGAAATATTAGTACACACAAGAGCAAAAATAATTCTTCCAAAAAATGTTAGGAGATAACTACACATAAAATAATAATATTTGGAATCATCAAAAACCATATAAGTTGCATGAATGTAAAATATGCTAATAGCAATTCTCTTAACAAATTCCTCATTAACAATATACAATTTTAATTGATCCTTCAAGATGAACTCTGTTTCAAACATTTCCTTCATGAACACATAAGTTTCTAGCATGTAAACAAATTTTAACAATTTTTTTTACAAATAATCAATATAAATATATAAAAGGTAAAAGTTACTAACATAAGAAATAACCTAACAATTGAGTACATTCACCTATACTTAACAGGTCAAGCAAGCCAAGCTTCATGTTGCAAATGAATAATTTTGTGAACCATTATGTTAAAGAAAGTAGGTGGAAATATCACTTCAAGTTAACAAAATATATTGATGATTGTTGCAACTCGAGCTTATGAGTTTATGATTTTGATGATAATAAATATTATGGCTCACTTTCTATTCTCTACCTGTACTTGTAATATATTTGTGTTTACTAATTTCTCAGGATTATAATGCACCTTACAAGGCTCAAGTTTTGGCATAACATGTTTTATTTACAATTTTCTTATTGTATTTTTTGTTCTGTAAGGGTGTATGCTTGCTTGTAACCTTACTCATTTATTTCTAGTTTAGAGTTCTCTATTTTTGGTCACATTGTCCAAGATATCCATTAATTGGCCTGGATGAACAATTAAAAATAGAAACCCTGATTAGAGCATCCTGGTTAAGGCAGCCATCTTTAAGCACATCGTCATGGATGATTTTTATATCGGCCAGGATAATAGGCCCAATTCAAAAAGAATTAGCTGCCATATCTATTTAGGTATTATTTATTTTTGGATATAATCCAGGACATCATCTTGGATGATGTAACACAATTATGCCTAAATTAATCTGATAATTAAGAAAAGAAATTAAGGCTTGATTGATACGACCATATCGTCCTGAAAAATTATAGGATCGGCCAAGACTATATCTTCGACGATTGACATCGGCCAGCTTCTATTCAGAGCGATACTCTGGATGATATGTCCTGATTTGAACTAATCGTACAAGGCAATATACTATCTTGCTGAATAATATGAATAGAAATCATATGTTCATCCCAAATCATCCTTGTTGATTGAGCTTATTTTGTAATGATCGTATAGGATGATATTCATATCATCCTGGATAATAAAGTCGGCAAGTTCTAATTAAGAGCTCATTTGGAGCTCTTCTATTTAAGCTTTGATAAGAGACTTTATAAGTTTTTTTGGCAGCCATTAAAGCTTCGTTCTTCTAGAGGAAACTTAAAGAGAGAGCTTGAAAGGGAGAGAGGAAAGGGTAGAGTTTGAGAGATGGAGAAGATCCATGGAGGAATTTTCAAGGGAGTGTGGAGGGGGTTCCACACGGTTGCTCCGATGAGCTTACACCTTAGTACCATCAGATTCAAGGCTTATCTTGAGTAAAGTTTTGGGAAAAAGAATATCTCTTTAGTGTCAAAGGGCCTAGCTACTCCACCGCACCTGGGAAGATGGAAGTGATTTTGTAAGGGCTTCTCCGCCTTACTGTGGGGGATAAAGGAGAGATACTGTGGTCAGTGCAATACTCGGAGGGTTCCTTCGAGGAGTGGACGTAGGTCATGGTTTGACCGAACCATTCTAAATCTGGTGTGTTCTTTCTTTTTATTGCTTCCGCATTTAATTTCCGCACTTTGATTTCTATGGTAAATCTTGGTTTTTGATGTGATTGTGTTTTAAGTTAAAGAAGTTATAATGTCCAATTCATCCTCCCTCTTGGTTAGCCTTGGGACTAGTTCATAAGGGCTTAACATCCCTAATGAACTTTCAAGTGCCATCAGTGCACTTTCAAGTGATATCAGAGCTGGATTCATAAAAATGAGTTTTTAAAAACTTTTGAATTTTTATCCATGGCAAATTTTTGCAATTGTAATATTGCAGAAGGATATTCAATCACTAGACCACCTTTATTTGAAAATATTACTTTTGATTTTTGGAAAATTTGAATGTCTACTTTCTTGCAATTTATTAATTTCCGAATGTGGCAAATGATTTTAACTAGTTATTCTGTACTATCACATATTATAAATGGAATTAAAACTGATATTCCTTTTAATCATTATAGTAGAAAAGAATAAATCAATGCTCAATTGAATGCTAAATTTTTAAACTAATTTTTTTTGTGCTTTAAATTTTGATGATTTTATGTTTGTATCCACGTGCTCTACTGGCAAGGAAATTTGGGATAAATTACACACTATATATGAAGGCACTTGTGAAACAAGCAATCTAGATTAAATACTTAATGCATGATTATGACTATTTTGCATGTCACCTTATGAGATGAGCTTTGACATGTATATTATGTTTATTCAAATTGTGACATCATTACATGCTTTAAGTAAAGAATTTTCAAACTCTAAAAAAGTCAATAAAATTCTACATTGTCTACTTGATAAGTTTGATGCTAAAGTAGTTGTTATTTGTGAATCAAAATATTTGAATGAATATTCAATTGATAATTTTATTGGCTCACTCATTGCCTATGAGCAAAGTTTGGGTCAAAGACTTTTGGATGCAGGTGAAATGATAGTACTAAATTCTAAAGACTTGGAGAAAAGTGGCTTAGTTGGTGATGAAAGCGATGACTTATCAAGCAAATTGGAAAGCTCACTAAAACATAAGCATCAATAAAAGTGGAGTAAATGTAAAAATAATAAGAATGTTACTTCTGACGTTATTTGCTTTGGATGTAGAAAATTTGGACATATGGAAAATTAGTTCTCTAATTTGGGAACTCTTCCTGTAAAAGAAAAGGGTAAAGCTAAGCAAATTATAAAAATGGCAAATAATAAAAAGCAAACAATTTCATTGGCAGACCTTGCTTCTGAATCATCAGACCAGAGCAAGATTATGTTTAAACCATTGTATTTATGTTTATTTTTTGTGTATGCATGTTTTATTTGTTCTTGTGTGTTTTTCATATTTTTTCTTTGGATTTATTTTTTTCATTCTTTTTTCTTTCTTTTCTTTTTCGTTAAATTTTGGATTTTGTCTTTACTTTTTCTTTTTTTTTGGAGTTTTCTCTGATCAACACACACATATCACCTTTTTTGTTTCGTATTCACTTTAGAAAATCAAATCTTTTTTAAAGTTCTTTTTTTCTAAGAATGAAAAATTTACCTCCTATTTTTCTTGAACTCTTATATAAGTTGTGGTTAACTTCTCTAAAAATAGTCAAAGGAATGAAACTCGTGATTTTATCTCTCTATCTCTTTTCTTAAAGAGGTTATTTTACTTTTGATTCAAAATCTTCATTATATTATAAATTGGATTTTGAAACTAAACTTTTTAATCTCCCTATATTTTATCTATTGCATAGGGATCTTTTACAAGTTGTTGAATCTACCTCATAATTTTTTAATCAAGTGGTTCATTTTTGTTAATAGAATGGGTTTACTTTAGTTTTTAAAAATTTTAGAAAGGTATCATATTTGATTGAAAAAAAAATGGCCAATGACGCTAAATCAAAAGATACGCAATGACACCAAATTGAGAAAGATACATAAAGTGTATCAAAAAGTAAAATATGCACAAAGTGCTCCAAACAATTGATAAGAGGCATAAAATAAGCCCATTAAAAGTAATGCTTACCTTTCTTATACTTCTTAAAGCTTAAGAAAACCCTTGATATTTTTGATACTTGAGCTTGAAAATCATGATTTCTAATTCACCAATTTTTGCATTAATCTTCTATTTGATATGTTTTATGAAAGGAGTTTTGAAAAAAATAGTGTTTAATTTTCTAATTTATTCCTTGATTTAGATATTGGATTAAAAAAAATTTGAGCCTTTAAAAGATCTTGAGCTTGGATAAACGATTTCTGAATTTCTAAGTTTTTTTTTGGATTATGTGTTGTCAATCCATTCCTTATTAAGTTTTTGAATAAAATCAAGAGGTAACTTTCTCATTTTTAAAGTCTTTTTTATCAAGGTTTGTTTTTTTTGTTTATGCCCCTTCTCTTTTTGATAATTTCAAAGGGGAAGAACTTACTGTTGTATTTGTATCTTTTTGTAATTTTAAAAAAATAAAAACAACAAAAATTTTTGTCTTCCCCTATTAAATTTTTATTCTTGTGAGGGGGAGATTAGGAGAAAAATATTTTCAATTTAACAAATTCAACCAATAATATTTGCCATCATAAAAAAGGGGGAGATTGTTACAACTCGAGCTTATGAGTTTATATTTTTGATGATAATAAATATTATGGCTCACTTTCTATTATCTACCTATACTTGTAATATATTTGTGTTTACTAACTTTTCAGGATTACAATGCACCTTACAAGGCTCAAGTTTTAGCAGAACGTGTTCTATTTGTAATTTTCTTATTATATTTTCTATTTTGTAAGGGTGTAATCTTGCTTGTAACTTTGCTCACTTATTTCTGGTTTAGAGTTCTCTGTTTTTGGTCACATCGTTCAGGATGATCCATTAATCAGCCCGGACAATTAGTTAAAAATAGAAACCTTAATTAGGGCATCTTGGTTAAAGAAACCATCTTTAAGCACATCATGCTAGACGATCTTTATATCATCCGAAATGATAGGCTCAATTCAGAAAGAATTAACCGCCATATCTATTTCGGTATTATTTTTTTTTGTATATCATTAAGGATATCATCCTAGATGATGCAACACAATTATGCCTAAATTATTCTGATAATTAAGGAAAGCATTTAAGGCTTGATTGATATGATTAAATCATCATGAACGATCGCAGGATCGGTCGGAACAATATCTTGGAAGATTGACATCGGCCAGCTTCTATTGAAGGTGATGCTCTAGATGATATGTACTGATTTGAACTAATCATACAGGATGATATACTATTGGCCTGGATGATATGAACAAAAACCTTTTGATCGTCCAAAATCATCCTGGCTGATTGAGCTTATTTTGCACTGATTGTACAGGACGATATTCATATCGTCCTAGATGATAAAGTTGGCAAGTTATAATAGAGAGCTTAATTGGAGCTCTTCTATTTAAGCTTTCACAAGGGACTTTGTAAGTGTATTTGGCAGTCATTGAAGCTTTGTTCTTCTAGAGAAAACTTGAAGAGAGAGCTTGAAAGGGAGAGAGGAAAGGGTAGACTTTGAGAGAGGGAGAAGATCCTTAGAGGGGGTTTCAAGGGAGTGTTGAGTGGGTTCCACACGGTTGCTCTGGCGAGCTTGCACCTTAGTACCATCAAATTTAAGGCTCATCTTATGGAAAGTTTTGGGAAGAAGAAGATCTCTTTGGTGTCAAAGGGCCCAGCTACTCCGCCGCACCGGGGAAGGTGGAAGTGATTTTGTAAGAGCTTCTCCGCCTTGCTATGGGGGTTAAATGAGAGACACTGTGGTTAGTGCAATACTTGTAGGGTACCTTCGAGGAGTGGACGTAGGTCAACATTTGACCGAATCACTATAAATCTGGTGTGTTCTTTCTTTTTGTTTCTTCCGCACTTTGATTTTTATGGTGAATCTTGATTTTGGATGTGATTGTGTTTTTAGTTATAGAAGTTTTAATATTCAATTCACCCCTCCTCTTAGTTAGCATTGAGACTAGTTCATAAGGGCTTAACATCCCTAACAAACTTTCAAGTGCCATCTATGCACTTTTAATGATCATATCCTTTAATTTATCAAAAACATCTATTTTCATTGTCTAAGCATTAATATCCTAAAAAACATTAACAATTCACTTAAAGTATTATGCACATCCTTATTTAAATATCCAAGCATTCCTAAAAAAAAAGATTTGTTGCAACAGAACTTGACAATCATTGCTTTTTTATCCCAAAAGCTTAACATGTAAATATTTATTGATCAAGATATATTTGCCACATGACCATCTGAAAACTTTGCTAATCTATCAAAGTAAAGAAACCCTTATATTTCTTTTGGAGATAGTGTGTAAGAGGTCAAATGTCAAAGATACTTCTAACCTTATTTTTGAAAATATAGCTCATGCCTTATGCCCATATCATGTAGATCTAAATGTGCTTTTTCGATAGCTTTTGTATTTCCTTCAAGATTTAATAAGGTCCAAAAATGTTGTCACAAATATTCTTTCAATGTGCATTTCATCAAGAATATGATGTAACGTGAGACTTCTCCAATAAGGTAACTAAAAACAAATACGTACTTTTTTTGTTCATGTTGATTCATGGTGATTATGTCTTCTTTTTTGTAGCTGGGATGCTTTCCAAACTTCATATCTTGATAAAACTTGAGTTCTCACTTTAACTTCATACTGGCCATTAAACTTCCTACTTTTAATCCATTTGTTCTCTTTAGGTGAGAAACTTTTATGACCCATGTAAGAAATTTTGTTTCACAAATGTTTTGAAGAAGTTTCACTATCACATATCGGAAAAGTCTTATAACCATGTACTTTATGACCCTAAAACATATTATAAATCGAAAAATCATTTATATTCCATAAAAGAGCAGCAAGAATTTGAGCGAATTTTCTTCTTACAGTATCATATATTTTGATACCTTTTAGCCATAAGTTATTTAATTATTCTATAAGGGCCTTTAACTTCACATTATGTCCTTCCCAGAAGTAGTTGGATCGAGAATTAATAGTGTCATAAGCATAAACGCAGATGACATACAATTCCAATGTGGTAAATTATATGGCATAAGAATGATGGGCCATATACTATTAAAGGTGCTTATATTACCAATAGGATTGAATCCATCTACAACTAATCTAGTTTGTACATAACTAGAATCTTCTATAAAATAAGGAATCAAAATCATTCCAAACTTTAGAATCAACGGGATGCATTAATATATTATCACCCCTAAATTGTTTTTTCTTATGCCATCTCTTTTCTTGAGCAGCTATTCTTAACATAAATAACCATTATAATTTAGATTTAATGAAAAAATAACATAGAATTTATGAGTAATTTTCTTTCCTTTTCCAACTTTACCTTTTCATATTGATTACATGCACTCAATACATTCTTTATTTATCCCAATAATCTTTCCAAAATAAAGCACAATCATTTTTACAAGCATGAATCTTTTCACATCCGAGTCCAAGGTGTAATAGAATTTTCCTTTATTCATAATATGATGATAGAAGTGTTTCACCCCTTGGAAAGATACATTTTATAAACTCAAGGATCATATTGAATGATTTATTTTTCTAATTATTAACATACATTAATGTGTTGTAACTTTACAAGGGCAAATAACATAGATAATTTTTAAATAGGGTATAAATCATGTTATGCAACCTTTAGCAATATATTATATTTAATTAATTCATCTATGTCGATAATATTATCACCTTTTAATTTGGTAAATTATAGGATAAGAGTTAATTAAAGTTCTTATAAGAATGTCTTTTCAAATTTATTACATCTCATTGGCCTCTTCATTTAAATTATTAAGATCATTGACATCTCTTCTACCAAACTTCTAATCACTGAAAGTTTGAGAGGTTTTCGCATGACAGGTCTAGTCAATGTATGATGTATTCATTTGTTTAATTAGTAAATAATTATCTTTTACTAACCCAAGTGGACCCAACTCTTGGGCCTTTAAGAGTGGTTACCTAGGGACCTAATGGGTCACCCTATGGGTTTGGGTAGGCTTGGTAAGGCCTTGATCAAAGGGTTTGAACGGGTTGAAGGTATATGTGTATTTAGTCAATCAGGGTTGTCTTAGTTAACCAAGTTTACTTATGGTTAAGGGTTGGGTCCATTGAGTTCAAGATTATCATATGAATTAAATGGAAGTATCCTATGTGAGGGGGAGCTCATTTGATTTAAAATGGGTGTTTAAACTCTTCAGGGGTACTTTGGTCAACCATGTTTGACCTGGGCAACCAAGTATAAACATAGAGTGGGTTTGGGTCCAATGTGCTCCTAATGATATTTAGGATCCATTGGGATAGGTTTTGAAGGTTTATAGGATTAAACTATGTTTAGTTTTGAGGAAATGACCAAAAGCCCTTTTAAAGGGCACTTTGGTCATTTTGACCCCTAGTCAACTCTGGGTCAAACAGGGTCCAACAAAATATAGATTATTGGTTAACAAGTCATGAAAAGAGCCATGGGTGTGGTCAACAGGTTTGGAAAGAGTCCCAAAGTCAAATTTCACTAAATGGAAAGTCTAGCAATATAGGCCATAAATATTTGAAGGTTTTGCATCCTTTGGAAATCAATTCCATATCTACGAGTAAAGACCTTAGAATGGGCTAAAAATTTATGTCTTCACTTTGGAGACATGTCTATATAATATGTAATTTATGGAACCCAGATCATAGATCACTTGACAGGTTTCAAGGTGTTACAAAAACAACCTAGAAAGGGTTTCATGTCCTAGGTCCATGACCTTGGGATTTTATTTAAAATAAAATATTTGGATTAGATTTTAGACTTGAATGGTTGAGTTTGAATTTTCCACATCAATGATTGTCAAATGAATGGTTGAAATTGATTATATATGATTTGAAGGTTGATTTAATATTGGTTGAAAGTGGTGCTAATGATTGAATTTGAAAAGTGGGATTATTTTGATTGGGATTTGATTTGATTTTGACTGGGATCTATATGATTAGGAAGTGGACATATTCCAATAATTAGGTTAGAAGAAAGAAATCCAAATAGGTTCTAATTTCCTTAAACATAAATGAGGTCAAAAATTTGACCCCTAATATGTGTAGTGGAAAGAAGTTCTACTGCTCATATTGATATTAACTGAACGGAAGGATGGAATTTAGGATTTTGATTCTAAGGAAAGGAAGGGCTAAACCTTAGAGAATCCATGTCTAACTAGTACTAGGGAATTTCTACAAAGGGTGTTATCGGCCACTAGCATATGATTATATGGCATGGTTAAAAAATACCCAACATTGACGATCGAGGCTTGATGATTATGTGATGGGGTGGTAAAAATATGCCCATGGAAGAATATCGAGGTTGAATGATCATGTGGTGGGGTTAAAATATTACTAATATAGAGGATCAAGGTTGAATAATCGTATAATGGGGTCGAGACATACCCATCACAAAGGATTAAGGCTGAATGATCATGTGGTGGAGTCAAAATATGCCTAGTAAAGAGGATTAAAGTCGAATGATCACATGACGAAGTTGAGACATGCCCAATAGAGAGGATTGAGATTGAATGATCTTATGGTGGGGTAAAAATATATTAAACACAGATGATCAAGGTTGAATGATCATATGATGGGGAAATATATGCCCAGCATAGAAGATCAAAGCTAGATGATTATGTGGTTGGGTCAAAATATGCCCAACATAGAGGATCATGTTTGAATGATCGTATGAGGATGCTGTTATATTCCCATCACACAAGATCGAGTCTAGATAATCATGTAGTGGGTTGAAATATGCCCAATATATAGGACCAAGGTTAAATGATTATGTAAAGGGGTTGAGATGCGCTCATAACAAAGAATAGTGGTTAAATGATTATATGATGGGGTAAAGATATGCCCATCATAGAGGATTGAGGTTGAATGATCATATAATGGGGTCAGGATATGCCCATCATAGAGGATTAGGGTTGAATGGTTATATGATAGGGTTGAGATATGTCTATCATAGAGGATTGATGCTGAATGATCGTATGATGGGGTTGACATATGCCCATCATATATGATCGAGGCTTATGGGAAGGCAGTACCCAACCTTCAAGGAAAGAGAGCATAAAATAATTGATTATTGATTTTGATTTTTTTGATAATTATTTTAATAGTGAGAGTAGAATTATCCAGAGTTAATTCAGTACATCAAAACATTTCTTTAAATGAAAATTTGAGCTACATCATGCATAGTATTTCTTAAGGAAACACCCATTGACAGGTTATATTAGGTGATTTCTCTTACAATCTACAAGCTTATATGATCCCCCTTCGAAGACTGTTTCTACAACGAAGGATTCTTACCATGTTGGTTGAATCTTTCCACCAATCTTTTGGTGAGCTAAGATAGGCCTCTAAAAAACCATGAAAAAATCTCATACTTGGAAGGTTCTATATCGTACTTACTTATCATGAGCTTGAACCATTCAAGACTTTTATTACACTAGAATCTACTGAGCTAAGATATGGCACTCTTCAATGCTTTCAAGTTCTTCTAGCAAGAATTATGCATTATGCTTAGTCATAATTTGATTCTGGATTGAAGTTTTGAGCGAAGGATTCTATACTTCCAATGGGAGTATGGCCTCATACCCATACACTAGTGGGAATGGTGTGGATTGGGTCGGTGTCCTGTAAGTGGTCTGATATGCCCATAAAGCTTCCACGAACCTCCCATCCCATTAATTATTATAGTCATCAAGGTTCTTCTTGATAATCTTCACCAAAGTCTTTTTGAAGGCCTCAACCGACCCATTAGCCTGAGGGGAGTAGATCGTTGAGTATCTTTAATCAATGTTATGTCATCTTTTAAAACTGTTGATTCTTGTAGACTTGAAAGCGGATCAATTTTCAGATATAATTATGTGGGGTACACTGCATTGATATACAATATGATCACAAAAGAACTACAAAACATGGTGTTATGTTATATTACGAATGGGATTTGGTTTTGCCCACTTTGAAAAATAATCAGTCGCAGCTAATATAAATTGATGGCCCATTGAAGAAGGAGAGCCAATTGGCCTGATAACTTTCATACCCCAACTTTTAAAGGGCCATGAATATATTATGTAATGCAACACATTAGGTGGCTGATATAAAATGACATCATAGACCTGGCATTTGATGAAAACATTTTGTAACATTTACGTAATCATTAATTATCATGGGCCAGTAGTATCCAAGTCACTTGATTTTATAGTTCATTTTTGGACCTCATTGAAGAGCACCATAGAGTTGAAAATGGACATCATTAGCAATCTTTAGGGTCTCTCATTTGTCTAAACAACATAGCCACATCGGATCGAATGATCGGTGGTATAACGTACCATCGACTAGTGTATATAATAAGGCACATTTCCTAATCTCATTGGCAAGGAATTTATCTTGGGAAATTTGAGCTCATGAAGGTAGTCGATTAAAGGTAATCTCCAGTCACCTTCTTCATTAATCACTAAAGAAGTAAAAAGGATATCGGGAGATTTCTTATTGATGTGTTCCAAATCCTTAAGGGATAGGACATGTTGACCTGAATCTCTAAGGGAATGAAATCTTCTTCTAGGCATGCCAAATCCTTTGCAAGCTTAGCCAGGGCATCAACCAAAGAATTACTCCCATATTGAACCCTATATAAAGTTATAATAGGGATTTGCTCAAGGAGGTGACTGGTGTAATAGTGATACTTGAGGAGTTTAAGATTTAAAACCTTATTGGTTCTTGCAATCTAGTTGATTATTAGTTGAGAATTACCAAAGATTTTAATCAATTTAATCTTCATAAGGATTGCAAGTTCTAGGCTATTTATTAGAGCTTCAAACTCACCTTCGTATTCATGCAAGGTTCTGATAAATAGAAGGAAAAATGCATCATTCCGTTTTTTGGTATTATAAAAATTAGGCCAATTCCAACTTTTTCGGGGATTGTAGATTTTTGGATTTAGCCCCATTGAGAGGGTGAAACACCATCAAAATACATTTCCAAGATATGATCATTTGATTCCTTATGACTCTTGATTTGCTCTTCAGGTAAATTGTCATTTAAAGGAGAATCTTTCGATAGTAGGGGTGCTGCAAGAAATTCGACAACGACCTATCTTTTCATAGCACCTAGAGGAATGAAAACAATTTCAAACTGAACCAATATCTTAGACCACTGTGCTAAACATCCTGACAACATAGGCTTGGTCATAAGCTATTATAAGGGATTAACTTTGGAAATCAATCTTATTGAATGAGAAAGCATGTAGTGTCATAGTTTTTGTGTTGTAAAAACTAAAGAAAGATAATACTTCTCGCTAAAAGGATTTGGCCCCATTGAGAGGCCAAAGGGCATCACCTTATACCAAAAGATCCATATAGAAGTTCTGATTGTAGTGTTTCTCTCATCCTTCGGGGCCATCCTGATTTTATTGTAACTAGACAAGACAACCATAAAGGAGAAAATGGCATGCGTAAAGGCAATCTCTACTATAAGCTCAGGTATAGGTTGTTGACCTCATTTATGTTTGAGGTTACTAGGATCCACCTGAGTTTCTTTCTTGTGACCTAATGGCTATAAGATATCTACTTCTCAGTCATATAGGTCTTAGTAAAAAAAATTAAAGTCTAATTAAATCAAATTCAACCCATCAATTCAATTTCCAATCCAGCCTTCCACCAACTTTCAATCAACCTTCAAAGTATATCCAATCAATTTCAATCATTCATTTTAGTGTCATTGATGTGGATAATTTAGACTCAACTAGATAATTCCAAAACTCAATCCAAACTCAACATTCCAAAACAAATCTTAGCATTAAAGGCCTTGCCCTTGAAACCCTTTCTAGGTGAATTATATGTCACCTAGAAACTCATTAAAATGTCCTCTAATTTATATTATTTCTATTGAACCTTGCTTAGATACATCTCTAAGATTAAAACACCAAATTTGAACCCATTCTTAGATCCTTAGTCCTAAAAATTAGATTGATTCCCCAAGATACTAAACCTTCAAATATTTATAGCCTATGCCACTAAACTTGCCATTTAGTGAAATTTGACCTTGAGACCCCTATCAAACCTTCCAACCACAGTCATGACCTTTTTCATAACTTATTGATCAATAACTTACACTTTCTTGGGACCTGTTTGACCCAATGTTGACCAGGGGTCAAAAAAATAAAAATAAAAAAATCTTTAAAGGGGTTTTTGGTCTTTTCCCAAAAATTTAACATGACCTTCCTATATAAACCTTCAAAACATATCCTACTGAATATTAAATATCATTAGGAATACATTGGTCCCAAACCCAAACTTTGGTTTGAACTGGTTAACCAAGTTAACCATGGTTGACCAAAGTGGGTCTTAAAGGTTTAAACACCCATTTCCAACCAAATGGGTTGGGATCTCTTCTATTGAGTTCATATGATCAACTTGAACTCAATGGACCCAATCTTTGATCCTAGTTTAACATGGTTGTCCAGTCAACAAAGTTTGACTAAACCTTCCATAAAATCCCACCTTTTCAAACCCATTGACCAAGACCTCTAAAAACTAATTCAAACCCATGGGGTGACCCATTGGGTCCTCAAGAGACCGCTCATGAAGACCCAAGCCTTGGGCGCACTTCGGTTATCCATTTGGCTTGACTCAAGTTCCCAAGAGGGGTTCCCATTGAGCCAAGTTCCAACCCTAGCCCAATTGGATCAAACCAATGGTTCCCCTTGACCTAATACACCTTCCCTAGTTGACCCAACCCTTGGGTCAACTTGGTTTAAGAATTAGGCTAACCTAAAGGGGCCAAAACCACCTTTAATTGAGCCATTTCTCACTTAAGCTTAATTAAACCCAACCAACCATTATATTGGGTTGCCCTAGGTCCAACACACTTACCCTAATCATCCCAATCCTTGGATTAACTTGGGTCAACCTTTAGGCTAGCCCAAAATAGTAAAAACCACCTTGACCTGGGCCATTTCCCATCTCAAACCACATCAAGCCCAATTGACACTTGCATTGGGTACCCCTTGACTCAATGCACCATCGACCTTAATCCCACCACCTAGCTTGACCTAGGTTGAGCCCAAATCAACCTAAGCCACCTAGAAGAATTAGGCTCTCTCATGCCTAATTGAGCTCACCATTAAGCTCACCTGACCTCAGTGAGCTTTCCACTCAGCCTAACCCAATCAGTGGTCAGTGGCAGCCATATCAAACCAAAATGAGCTTCGGTGGTCCCCCCCCCTTCACATGCCCTAGCTAGAACATTTTGTAAGGTCTAAATTCACTCTTTTTAAGCTTAGAAAGCCTCCCTAGGTTATGTCCTTCGAGTTGGCAGCCATCCAAAGGCTAGTTTGATCAATCCTGATTATCAATGACTGCATGGATGGGTTGAACAGGGCACCCTCATCCAAACATCCTCATTTGCTCCCATTCTTTCAAAAACACTCTTGAGAGTACTCTGAGCTTTCCTCTCCATTCTCCCAGCCTCCCAACCCTTTCCAGCTATGCTCCCGAGCAAACTCCGATGAAAGATTTATGCCCTCTTCTTGAAGTCATACTTTCGATGGTCCTTTAGTTAAGACATCTAAAGGAGAAGTACTTGTCATCCTTCCCTCAAGCTTCTTGTGAGAGAAGCTCATTTGTTGAGGCGTTCTCTTGGTAAAACTCCATTCCCAAGCTCTCTAGTTAGGTAGTCCATTCAAGTGTGAAGGTGAAGGAAACCTCATACCAATAGTTCTTCTCCGTTCGATTGAAGATTTCTAATACCTTGATGCTCCCTAAGAAATTAAAGAGGGTTTCACCGATGAGATCTCTCAAAATATGCTTGAGAAGCTCTATAGCTAGTGTATCCCGCTGGAAGTTGATGAAATGATCAGAGACATTGATCTTGATCAACAAATCTAATTAGATCATATATTCTTTTAGTGTATTTAATCCAAACCATTTGATCCTCCATCAGATAGCTATGGCTAATTTTGTGTTACCTTGTCAACTTCCAATGATTTCCTTACCAATCAGGGTGCACCCTCATGTAAAAGTGTAGCTAATTGGGTAATCCCAGAATTAAAAATTTTCAGAAATTTGGTGGTTTTTGAAAATTCATTTCTCATAATCCCCTTGGCTGATTAAGGTGTTTATAGGCTCATTGGAAAGATATAAGGGATGTCTTCAAAAACCTTCTGGTCCTAAGCCTTGATTATTTTTGTGTAAAGTTCAATTTTAATTTTAATGATTATGGTATCATAGAATTTATAGTTAAAATATATGTCAGTATGGCTTGGAACTTTGGGAGAATGAATTTTGGCATGTCTCTAACATGTTCAAATTTTCTCTCCACTATTTCAAGTGCTTAAGGGCATGTCCATGCAAATTTAGACTTATGAGTCATGTCTAAACCCTAAGTTCAAATTAGAGCCATGATCTTTCCAATGGGATTTAGGGTTTGAATTTTGGTGTATTAATTGTTCTTAGTTTTAGGAGTTTAGATCCACTAATTGCACCCCCATCCAAGCATAGGGTAGTGACTTAGGAATTTTCTAAAGTGACTTAGAGGTTACCTTGTGTGACTTGGTTAGCCGCCTTAGAGAGATCCTCATAGGCTCAAAGCCAATTGTTTGGACAATGAGATCAAGTGATCTCATGGTCCAAAATTCATTGGATTTGGTGCCCATTTAGTACACCAAATAGGAACCCGAAAATCCCTTCTTAGAATTGGCCTATAACCTTAAGTAATTAATTAAAAGTTCATATTAAATCCTAAAAATTCACATAAGGACTCATATTGACCCCAATGGAACCCTCAACTCATGAAAAATAAAAGCCCCTCCAAATCATCATTAACTTATCCTTAATTTATTTTTTAAGTAAAATTTAATTAATTTGAATAATTAATTAAAAAATATTTAAAATTTATAAAATTATTAAAATAATTGAGAACATCTCCTTAGACCATATCTAACTTTTGGAAGTGATTCCAAGAGGTTTAGGGTTGATTTGGATAAAAATCTAAAAATCTCCTTAATTAAGTCAATTTTAGAAATTCCAAAAATAACCAATTTTTAAAAACCAACAATAAATTTAGAAAAATCCAATTTAAACTAAATCAATGTCCTTCAACTTTATTTAAAATATAGTATTTAATAAAAATATCAAATCCCAAAATTAAGTCAAAGTAAAAAAGTCAACTCCCCGCTCAACCATAAGTTAAAAACTAAATGAAAACTTTGGAAAATCATAACTTAATCTAAAAATTCCAAATTGAGCAAACTCAGAGTCTAATTACTCCTCTTAATTCCTAATATTTAAGAAAATTCTAAAATTCTAGAAATCACCTTAATTAGAAAAAGTTAACTTTTATCCCCTTAATTAACAAGTTTAAAATTTTTTGATAATTCTAAAAATTTAATAATTGGTTTAAATTCCAATAAACTATAACTTGATTAATATAAAACTAATTAACTAACATTCTAGTACACAAATAACACTCCAAAGGTGAAGTTTTTTGGATGGACTACTTCAGGGTGTGGGGCTAAGTGTCATAAGGAGGTCTGGTTCCTCGAGCATTCTGACACAATGCAACAAATAGATTAAATGGAGTGTAAAACTTTAATATTAATCAATTTTTTATGATTTAACCATGGCTTTAAAATTGGACTATACGAGCTAGTTCAATCAGTTGAACCATGAACCGACCGGCCCACTGGTTACGGTTAGCAGAAAAATTGCTCTTGTAGAGAATCGGTTATAGACCGTTCAAACCCCCAGTTTGACTGTCAAACTAAAAAACTAGACCCATTTATAATTATCAACCTATTGAAAGGGACAAAATTTTGAGCCATTTGATTTAATCCAATAGCACAGATTTATTTCAATGAAAGTAAAGATTTTTTAACAAATAAAAACCTAAAAGGCTAAAAGCCTACTATGCATTCATTCATGCGCGATTTGCCTCTAGCTTTTAATTTTGGTGAGTCGTGACTCCTCCCGTCATCGTCGACAGCTGGTATTTTTCCAATTCTTGAAGTCAGTCTATTAAAGGATTCCTTTTCCTTGTCATGTTCTCCTCTCCCACCTACTGTAAGTTTTTTACTTTTTATGTACTTTTCCTTGCTCTTCTTTGCATTCAGTAGTCTACAACAAGGGAACCAGGTTGAAAAGAGCATGCTTTGATACATGATGAGTTTTAAATTTTCTTGTTTCATTTATCTGAATCAATATTTATTTTATGAATTGTTTATTCTATGGTTACTCCAACTATTCTTCCTTTTTTTTCTTACATTTAGATGATTTGTCTTGATTACTTGTGATTCATTTACATGGTTAGCAACCTACTAGTCCAAACTTATGTTGGTAGCCTTTCTTTATTTTAGTTTGATTTTTGGCACAAGAGTTCTTACTTTTACATGTTTTGGTTCTTTAATCAACCATTTAAAAGGCTTCAAAATGCTTGTATTATTGATCAATTGCATTAGGAAGTATTAACATTTCCATCTTAGTTAAATGCAAATTATCTGATACTTGCTATGTTATCATCATTATTAAGTTTCAACTTTGAATTGAATTAGCGTACTTGTTTACATGAAACTTCAAGAATCATGATATTTTTTATTATGAAACATACAACTTTTAACAAATTTATGTTCGATTATATAAAATTTATGCAATACATAAAAAATCTTGAGTTTTTTTTTAATCCAGAATGGATCCTCCAACAGTTTTGTCTCATAGAGTGCGTGAAAAGATTGATATTGTTTGGAATCATTATAGTGAAAGTAAATGTTCAAATAGAAAAAAATAATATAGATGCCTACAATGTGGGATTATTTATAAAGTTGGGAAAATTAATAAGATAAAATAACATCTAGCAGGAATAAGGGGTAACATAGCTTCGTACAAAAAAGTACTACATGACGTTCATCACCAAATGCAATAAAGTTTGAAAAAAAAAATGGGCAAGAAAAAATAGCAAATAAAGGAAGAGTTAGAGAAAAACACATATGTATTTGTTGATGAACATATGGATGAAGAAAGGGGCTCTTCATCACTTCCCAAGTCACAAACCTCTGATGCACACCATAAAGGACTTAATAGAGGGAAGAAAAAAAAGATGATATGGACAATTTTTTTTTTCACCAAGAACTACAGTAGGTTCTCAACCATCATTGAAAAGTGTTATGGCATCCAAAAAAGTCATAATCTGTGTTGATTTGGCAGTTGGGAAGTCGTTTTATGAAAGTTGCTTCCCATTTAATTTCATAAACTCGTCTTTTATACAAAAGGCAGTTGATGTTATAGCTTCAAATGGACCTTGGTATAAGTTTCTATCCTACCACAAATTGAGAGTTAATCATCTACGATATTGTAAAGAGTAATGTAAGCTATTGATAGATTCATACAAAAGATCATGGAAAGAAATAGGTTTCATACTCATGGCAGATTGTTGGATAGATAATAGGAATAAAACCTTGATTAATTTTCTTGTTTATTGTCCAAGGGGTGTAGCTTTCTTGAAATCTATGAATGCTTATGATATTACAAAGGATGCCCAAACATTGTGTTCATTATTTTATGAAGTTATTGAATGGGTCGGGCTACAGAATGTTGTGCAGTTTGTAATAGATAATGCTACAAACTACAAAAAGGTTGATGAATTACTACATGAAAGGTTTGGCAACATATATTGATCTCCATATTTGTCTCACTACTTAAATCTTATTCTTAGGGGTTTTGGGAACATGCCTCATATTCAGGATCTTATGAGAAGAGCTTCAAAGGTTACAATTTTTGTATACAACCATGTATTTATTTTAGCTTGGCTAAGAGAAAGACCTGGCTGGAAAGAATTTATTAGGAATGGAGCTACTAGATTTGCTACAACTTTTATCACTTTGAAAAGCATATATGATCATAAGCTCAATTTATAGACTTTTATAATAAGCAAAGTTTTCTTTGATTCAAAGATCTCCAAAATAGTAAAGAGCAAGAAGTATTATCCATTATTTTAGATAATAAATTTTGAAATGATTGCTTGTTGACTTCCAAATTATCTGGGCCTTTAATTCATTTTTTTAGAATTATAGATTCTAATGAAAATCCATCTCTAAGATTTCTTTATGATGGGATGCATAGAGAAAGGAGAGTTATTAAGTTAATATTTAGAAATGTCAAAAGGATATACAAATTGTACACAAGTATTATAAAAAGCAGATGGGATAGTCAGCTAAGATAAGGCATACACACATTTTCAATATGATAAGGAAAATTTTTGCCACAAAGCTGAAGTGATACAAGGTTTAATTGAGATGATGGGAAATAAAGATATATGTCCTAAACCATCAGTAACAATGAATGAAGTTTGACTATTTCGTGATAATTTGGAAAGCTTTGGCAACCAATTGCACTAACAATAGCCAAAGAAATGCAGCCTAGTAAATGAAACAAATATTTCTTTATGCATTTGTTCTTTCCTATCTATTAAATATTAATTAAATAATATTTATCTATTTGTAAATGAATGGTGAAAGATGTTAGGATCAAGTGCACCAAATTTGTAGAAATTAGCTGTTAGAATTCTTAGCCAAACAACTTCATATTCTGGATGTGAAAGAAATTGTAGTATCTTTGAACAAATTCATACCAAGAAAAAAAACCATTTAGAGTATTAGAAGCTTAATAATATTATATTTGTTTGGTATAACTTCAATTTGAGGCATAGGTATGACTCTATGACTTTTTATTATATTTAAAAATATTTTTGGATGTTTACAAGTTTAGAGAAATCATTTCTTACAATTATATTTAGATTTCAAACAAAAATAAACAATGAACTTTTGGATTATGCAAGTATAGAGATCGTGGATTTTTGGATGCTTGATGAAGAACCAATTTCAGAGCTTATTTGGGAGAATTTAGAGATTGAAATTTATGCAAAAGATGTCATTCATATTACTGAAGAATTTAATACTAGTTGTATCAAAGAACCTAAAAATAAGTTCTTAATTGGTTTAAGTTATATCATTTGAAAGAGATGTTATATATATATATATATATATATATATATATATATTATATATATATATATATATATATATATATATGCAGATGTTGATATCCTAAATGCTGTAGGAAATGACCATGAAATAATTGGTAATGATGATATTGATACATTTAGAGGTGAATGTTTTGATGAACAAATCTTTAGGGATATAACTTTTGATGCTTCAAATCTAGGAGATGACATATAGATTTATTTGCATATTTATGTTTGAAGTTTGTTGACTTGATATGAAATCTTGAACAATTGATTCTACTCAACATATATTAAAGGGTAATGTTTTGATGAACATATCTTGTTTGATGCCAAAAGCTATGCATTTGTTTATATTTTATTGTTTATTTGATGCAACTCATGCGATATTTATATTTTGTGTTATTTGTTTATGTTTTATAATCATAATTGATGTCATGTTTATGTTATTTGATTAGTTTGATATGAAAATAGAATGTAGAATGAATGTATTAGAGAAAAATTTATCATTTATTTTATATTTTGTAATAATATTATTATTTATTACATCATCCAGTTTGACCATGGTTAGCCGATTGAACCAGTCGAACCGTGAACCTCTCCTTCTTTCGGTTCGTTGTTCAGTCCATATTTCTAAACATTAGATTAAATCAGAGTAAAATTCTTAATTCAACTACATAAACCAGGTTTTTAGGATTGACTACTTTAGGCTACAGGGTGAAGTACCCAAAGGAGGTCTGGTTCCTCAACCCTAATAGCACAACGCCATGAACTAATTGATGTAAAAATCTATATTATTATAGTCCTTAAAATTGACAACTAATTAAACTAATTAAAATTCATGAATCTCTTAATCTTTAACTAATTTAATTTATCTAATCAATCAATCTTTAGAATGCATACAAAGTAAACCTTAATACATGAATATTTGAACTCTAACCATATTTTTCCTTTTAACCTTCAACAAGCTCGAACTTTAAACAACTTTCATAAATTACCCATTCTAGGACATATCTCAGCCACATAGCCTTGTACTCTTTTTAGATGGTTTGCAAAGAAAACCAATTCTAGTCTAGGCTAGGCCGGTATTTACTTTTCCATTATGTGCTAGACTTTCCAAGATTTAATTGTATTCTATAATTAAAATTTGATTGATGTAAGTGTTTATTTATTTATACTATACTCTGTAAATTGATGTGATGGGTAATAGTTTACCCTTAGATTATGATCAAATTGGTTGCTCACTGAATTTTCTATAGGTGGTCATACTCGTGTAGGGTAATAAAATAGGGCAAAATTAATAATTATTATAAATGTTACTGGTGCCTTAGATACTTATCCCCCAAATAAATAAGAGTGTGGCCAAGTGTGTTTACTTATTCAATTCAATGCAAATATATATATATATATATATATATATATATATATATATATATATATATATATATATATATATATATATATATATATATATATATATATATATATATAAATATATATATAAGGGAAACCCACGGAAGGGCCTACAAGTTCATATAAAGGGGAAATTACAATATCCTTAAAGGGACCTCGAGCTTTACTACCGCTCAAAAGAGCTACAATATTTAAAACAAAAAAACCTAAAGCTCAAGATCCCTGCTAATTTAAAATACAAGTAAACCTAGATACATTCTATGGTGCTCAAGGCTGAACACCCAAAAAAAGGGGAGACAACTCATATTAGCTTTCAGCATAAACTCCCTGATCCAAAACTGAATGACGCATTGAAGAGCACAAAAATGACCTGCAAAATAGAGGAAAGAACATCACAAAAAAGAATAGAACAAAAGGGACACATACCAAGAATAAAACCATACCACCCATGTAAAAGGTATAATGCCTTTCTACAAGAAAACAAAAAATAATTAATATAGCAAATTACATAGAATAGAATATCATTAAAAACAGTCCAACTCCAACCAATCAAAACACCAATAGACACCAACATCCACCATTTACAAAAAAAATCTCCCCACCTGATACCCGAAATAATGTGAA
The DNA here is from genome assembly GCA_022539455.1 of Dendrobium nobile. NCBI lineage: Eukaryota > Viridiplantae > Streptophyta > Magnoliopsida > Asparagales > Orchidaceae > Dendrobium > Dendrobium nobile. The sequence continues at coordinate 46,842,662 of CM039721.1, forward strand.
TAACCCCAGAGGAAATCTCAAGAGCACAACCCCCAAAATACCCACCAACAGAAACACATATGAAATTGATAAGATAAAGCATCCAGCAACTTCCATAAATACCAAAGGAATCCACCAGGGAAAGGGTGAAACAGCAGCAATCAGTCCAACCCCACACCTTCATCCTAACTAAACAACAGAGCTCCTATCCAATCTCAATCTCATAGTAGAAGGTAAAGCAAATAAACTGACAAAAGCAACTACCAACAAAATAGAAACCAAAATTTCCATAGAAGACACCATGCTGAGGGACATAAACCAAAAAATTACAATAAATATCACCAGTATAATACCAATCAGAGATCCAATAAGCATTTCTCATGGCCATCCAAAACCCAGGAACCATCCATCGTCACAAAAAGGAGATCTCATAATAAATGACACCCGAGAAAAACTCCATCATAACCTAGCTCCCCAACCATCTCAAAAACAACAGCCAAAAATCGTAAGGTCACCCAGCCAAAGACACTCCAAACAACATCAAAAGAAGAAGAACAACCAAAAACCAAAACCTGCTATCATTGCTCCACCCAAAACTAGAAAGGGAAAACCCATAAAGAAATAAAACCTCAAAAGCCTCCAAACCACGATACAGACAAGAATGAACCAGAAAGACCAACCCACAAAGTCGAAACAACAAAGCAGAGCAGCACCAAGGGATCAAAACCAGAAAACAGCAAGATAGCCAATTAATTTCTAACATAAGGCAGTGAAATTTTGTCAAGTATAATAAGGCCTCTAAGAGGTGCAGGAGAATTAGCTTCCACAAAATCATTGAAACCATAAATACTAGTTCCAAACAGAGCTTTCCACCTAGCACAGGCATTACTATCTTTAAGCACATGAGAATAATTAGTATGTATAGGAACCATTAAATACTTGATAGCACGAGCAATATAAAAAACCTTAGGATCATAAGGAACATCCACACTATTAATTAAACATTGAATATTCAGGAGACACTCAACCTCAATGGTAATATTGGTAATACCAAGGGAAAGAGAACTATTTAACTCATAAAGAATAGAGTTTAAAAAAACCAACCACGGATTACTAGTAGAAGGCCCCGCAAAACCAAGAATAAAATTACCATAGCCATCTCTGATAATGCCACCACATCCCATAATATTGTTATCCACCTCAGTACCAACATTAAGTTTGAAAAAACCCACCCTCGATTTTATCCATAAGACCAGACGAGGAGTGAAAGAGGTGGAAAACTACTGCAGCTTGAGACCATGGTCAGTAACAACATGGTAACACTGATAAAATCCTTTCATAGAAATTAAATTAATAGAAGTCGGGCTAAATAATTTGTCTTTCACATTTTGAATAACCTTGGACGACTCCATTTTAATACCATTAAACACAACATTATTTCTTTCCAACCAAAGATGCTAAAGAATAAGTGAAGAGGTGACATTCCTAGTAAGGCATTTATAATTTCTAAACCTAACCTGAAAAAGCTCATAAATGGACATGTTCCCCTTAAAATTATTAAACTTAAAAATATCATTAAAGAAACACCAGGTTTTAACCGCAATAGGCCCAGACAAAAACACAGGATGCATGCTTTCAACATGGAAACAACATTGGCATTTAGAAGGAATGACAAAATCTCTTTAGACAAAATGTCATCCATAGGAATAAATCTATTTAAAATTCTCCAAACAAAGGTAGACACCGTAGAGAGGATACTTTTATGCCAAATCCTAGCATAAATGAAATTAACCTCTTTTTTAATTCTAAAATTATGCCGAGCATCTTTTAATCCAAATAAGCCATCATTAGCTAACTTAAATAAGATAACATCTTTAGAATCAATGTTAATAGGAATAGTGAGGATTTCCTGAATAATGCAATCAGGAACCACCTCGGCAAGCTTATCTAAATCCCAACCATTGTCAGTGATAAAGTGATTAACCTTAACATTCGCATCGGAAGTAAAATTAATAAGAGAATCAATAGAAACATAATTTAACCATTGGTCATGCCAGAAATAAACATTACCACATCCAAGACCCCAAGAAATGAAGGGCTCCACCTCCCACATAATCTTACACATCCTCTTCCAGACTTTGGAATCGCCACTATTAAAATAACAAGTAGAAGGATGCTTCTCACCACAATACTTAGAAAACATAAACTTCACCCATAAGGACAAATTAGCACGGAAATTGAACCATAATTTATAAGAAAATGCATGGGCCAGGTCACTCATAGTTTTACAACTAAGAGCACCCTCTTTTAAAACACCACAACACTTATCCCACGAGGCCCACGTAATTTTAGTGTTACTAGAAGCACCTTTCCAAAAGAACTTGTTCAGGGTAATATCAATACGGTTACACACCCATTTAGTGGGAAGAAAAGTTACATAGGAATAAACAAGAAGAGAACAAAGCACACTTCTAATGTGAGTAAGCCTACCCCCATAGCTAAAAAAATTAGACTCCTAGGACATGAGTTTATGCTGAACCGAAGCAATTAAAATATTAATTAAGAAAGATTTTTTTTACCCTTAAATAAAATAATACCAAGATACTTAATAGGTAACTGCCCATACACAAAATACGTCAGATCCTTAATAATCGAGATACAATTCCTCTTCATATTATTAGGGACAATAAAACAGCTTTTATGGTTATTTAAGGACAAACCACTAACAGTATAAAAATCATGAAAGAAATCCATAAGTTTATTGATATTATTTCGAGAAGCGTTCATGAAAAATGATAAAATCATCAGCAAAACAAAGGTGAGGAATAGGGAAACCCCCCTTGGTTTTGAAATACATGTTAGAATGAGATTCAAACATGCTAGCAATACTCTTAGAGAGATAATCAACAACTATAATAAAAAGCGCAGGAGATATAGGGTCACCTTGCTTTAAACCATGAGAAGACTTAAAAAAACCAGAACTTTTGCCATTAATAATCAAAGAAAAATAGGACCCCTCAATAAAATTCTTAATGAGATTAATAAAATCTAAATTAAAACCAAAGGACTGCAAGATATTATAAATGAGTTGCCAACCAATATTGTCATAAGCTTTGGAAATGTCCAGCTTGATGATGGAATTACCACCCCACACCTTAATATCCAAGTCATGATAAAGTTCTTGAGCAAGCAAAATATTATCATAAATAGAGTGACCTTTAACAAAGCCCATTTGAAACTGAGAAATGATCATAGGAAGAACATTATATAACCGAGACATAAAAATTTTAGAAAGTAATTTATTGAAAAAAGTGCAATGACTAATAGGTTTATAATCATCCCAACTATTGGCATTAATCTTCTTAGGGATGAGAACAGTAGAAGTGGACGCAAAACACTTAGGCATAGGGTTACCAGCAAAGAAATCCAAAACAACACCATAAAGATCATCCTTAATGATATCCCAAGCTTTTTGAAAAAAATTAGTAGTAAAGCCATCAGGACCAGCCACAGAGTTACAATTCATATAAAAAACAATAACTCTTAATTCCTCAAAAGAAGGGGAGCTAGCGAGCATAACATTATCCACCTAAGAAATAAGAGAGGGAAATATTGATGGATTAATCAACATACAAGGATAAAACTCCTTGTTAAGCATATTTTTAAAATGCTAAACGGTCAACATAGTAATTTCCTCACCATTATCAGAAATGGAACCATCATCACGAGCAATTTTCAAGATAGAATTAGAAGCACATTTATGATTAACTAAAGCATGAAAATACTTAGTATTATTATCACCCTCCACCAAATACTTAGCAGCAGCCTTTTGTTTCCAAAAAGCCTCTTCTTGAGCCTGAAGATTAGAAAGATTAGATTTAGCCTCTCTAAGAGAGGCAAAATTAGCCTCACTAGGAAAGTTTTGACAAATGCTCTCTCTATCATTAACCATTTCTTCAGCTTTTAAAATATTAGTAAAAATATTTTTGAAAACTTTATGATTCCACCAATTTAAGACTTGCTTAAGCCATTTTAACTTAAAACCAGAGCCATTTCATACCCCCAATAGAATTGTCAGGATGAAGACTAGCATTCCAATTCTCTTGTACAACACCTAAAAAGGAATCATGTTGAAGCCAGATGTTTTGAAAATGAAATTGTGGAACAGCATTAACCTGTCTAGTATTAAGGGTAAGAAGTAAAGGAGAATGATCTGAAAGAGTACGACTAAGATGCTCAACAGAAATAGTGCTAAAAGAAGTAATCCAGTTATCATTAAATAAAATATTATCAAGTCATTGCCAAAGGCTCCCTCTATTCTAGGTAAACTGATTACCTGAACAACCAATGTCAATGAGATTACAGTTCATAATCATATTATTAAAATCTTCCATAGAAAAAGAGTTCGGAAAAGATCCCCCAGAACGCTCGGAAGGATTGGAGATAGCTTTAAAATTACCTCCCACCAACCAAGGACCATGATACGTACTATCGAAATAAGTTAATTTCTCCCACAAAACTTCCCTAATGCCACTAGAAGAAGCTGCAAAACGAAAGAAGCAAAACACTTAACATTTAAAACATTAATATGACAATGTAGCGCTTGAGTAAAATTACCCAAAACATCAATATGAATCGGATCTTTCCAGAAAACCCAAATCTTATTAGCACAATTAGCCATAGAATGCTTAAAACAAAGAAATTTAGCAGTACTAAGTAACTTAGAAACATTAACAAGAGGTTCAAGCAAAACCAAAATAGAAATATCATGAATACGACAAAGATTTTTAACCTGCACCCTAGAAGAGGCACACTCAATGCCCCTCACATTCCAAATAATCTATTTTAACATAATAAAAAAATTAACGGCTAGTTTGAGACTTGGTATTTTTACCAGATTTTAAAACAAGATTGGTATTCCTACCTGATTGTAACATAGGAATCTTGCTCTTCCTACCACGTTTACCTTGACCTTTAACAAAGCTAGTATCAAAATCATCTTTAGCAAAACATGTAGCAGCAAATTGAAGATCCTCATTATCAGTAAGATTATCATAACGCGTTTGGGAGGTAGTAGGAGACTTACAAACCAGATTAAGATCTATATTGTTACCATTTTGAGGGAGCTCACCATCCTCTAACAATTCTTCCGCATCCACCTCACAATTATGCAACCCAAGCTGAGCATTTTCTATTACAATTAAATCCTTCTGACTAGATTCTCCATGGCTAAAAGGAATAGTCTGGAGATTAGAATTAGCATGTTCCTGATTACAAATAGAACATAAACCATCAGCAAAATTAGCAGGTAAAGGAGAATTTGAAGAGCAATTTAAAATGGGTAATACATGATTAGTAGAAGTTAGAGAGGATGATTCATTCAACCCTTGATTATCCAATATTAGACTAACAGCAAGTGAGCCATCCTCATTACCGCTAATATCAACCTGTTTAGGAAGGGAAACCTCTAGGGTTGCATGAGCCATTAGAGGAACACAATTAGAAACAGGTAAAGGGTCATTCAAAGTATTTAAAGAACCATTAACAACAGGTAAGGGGGCATCTTTAGATTTAGAAATAATTGCTTCATTCTCAACATGATCCAGGATATTATTACCAATGTGAGCAACATGATGCAAATTTTCATTATCAGAAGGAGCTTCATCATTTTGTTGAGATGGTTTGGACATAGCATTACCATTGTGAAGATGAGAATGCAGCCTATAACAATAATTAAAAGTGTGGCCATGCATTTTACAGTGAGAGCAGAATATAGGTAAATTTTCAAATTCAACCTTTTGAAAGTAGCCGTTAAGCTCAGAACCTAACCAAACATCCGATGGATATTTCTTAGAAACATCAAGTTCTATAAGCACACAAGAAACAGAGGGACGAGAGATAGACGATGTGGCTTAATCGGTTTGTAAGGGCCTTTCAAAAATTGACAGTAAACAAAACAAATTTGCGTATTGAAAAAATGCAATCTCAAGTTAGGGAAGGCAATCCAAACTGGCGCAACAGGAGATTCCTCTCGCACATCAAAGTTAGGCGTCCATTTAAGGAGCCACATTTGACCACCTTGAATGTAGTAAGATCTACGAGTAAAGATACGACTGTAGTCCAGATCGTTCGTTAATTGGATAACAACATACCGTGGATCCAGCAACCCAACATGAAATGACCCAGCAAGTTTCAAACTCACTAAATTTTTTTTGGATCACTTTCAGATTAGTCCGACGTAAAATAAATTTACCTACAAGAGTTAGGCAAAAGGGGCTGTAAGCTGAGAAACAACAGAGTCATCAAAAAGCAAAGCTGGACAACCCTTAAAAGAAGATTACACAAAATAGAGCTTAGGAGCAGCATATGAAGAGCCAGAAACCACCTCCTTAAAAGATCTAGGGCGACCATTGGAGGAAAAAGCATTTGGGAGGAGAGATGACGATAGAGTCGTCATTTCCCAAACAAAAAAAAAAAACACAAAATAAAACCACAAGAGAACAAAAACAAGGCCAAAGGAAAAATACCAGCAAAAAATCAAACCCAAAAGCCAGAAAATTGAAGAAGAAGAAGATCGGGAAAAACAGAAACCCTAAATCGCCTTGAAGTTGCCATACGGGAGCACTATCTCTAAAAGCAAACTTTGTTCTATATATATATATATATATATATAATTGCTTGAGATTTTTTTATTATTAAATGCTTAGTATAACCTTGTAGGAGAGTCTAGATTTTTAGATTTATATCATTATAATTTATTTAAAAGTTAAGAGTTTTGAAAGTTAGTCTTTGAGTTAGGATATAGGTATCCAAAATTGGAGTCCAAAGAGGAAAGGATACCTTTTAGGGGGAAAATCCTTTTTGCCATTTGGTAGCCAATTTTTGGATCATTTTAATACCCAAAGGGGAAAAGAATAACCTCCCCCTTGGGGGAAGAATTTTAATTTTCCACTGGGTATCCATGTTCAACAAATCCACGGAGTCCGAAGAAGAGAAGATCAAGGAATTGAATACATAGAGTATTCCACTGAAAGTAACTTATGTCTGTTCTAGGATTAGAATTTAGGTTTGTGGTTAGTGGTGCCCGGCCACTTTTGATTTTTTAAATTTTGGGCTATAATAAATTGGGCATTTACCTACGGATATTATTTTAAGGAATTAATTAAACTGATTGATGTTTTTTATTTTATTTTTTATTATGTATAGGGTCGTGTCTTTTTTTTTTTTTAGTTTTTTGGTGATTTACATGTCATTTTTTTAGCCTGGATTTGATCGAAGGCTCGTGAGGGTACGATATAAAATTTTTCTACTTAAAATTAAAATATAATTTTTTGGCTAACATAAAAACTCTAACAATCTAAGAAGTAAGTCCGGGAGTCCGCATAATCACATTAATTGCTTCTCTTCCTTATAATGTGCCTCCCCACCTACGGGTTATGACAAACCATCTGACCTTTGGGGGTATAGATCTTTCAATTTAATGTTGTGCAATTTCTAGAGAAAAATATTTTTTGCCTTTTTAAAAAACTGTTACTTTTCATTTTATGAATTTAATCGAGTCGATCATCATGCTTTGCATTAGAAACTAATTTTAAAGAGTCTAAAATTTAAAGTACTTTTTTACTTTAAGCATTTTTCACCCTACATAAGTCAAGGGACCAATTAGGTTCTGATTTTGACATCGATCTCAATTATCAAAAACTTAATTTACATATTTCCTACTGTTCTTCATAATGATGACCAAACTCATGATTTTTAAATTGACTAGGTGGTTAGCTGGCTCCTTGATCTAGGCTAAGGTAAATTCAAATTTTGCATGCATTAGTTAGGTTTGGGCTACTGAGGTCCAATGCCAGACTTAGATTTATGATCTGGGATAGATTTTGAATCATAAGACCCGCAACCTTTAGGAATATAATTTCAAATTTCTAACAAATTATTCAACTCAAATGAAAAGAAATCTCTCATCCTAAAATGTAAAGCCCAACATTTAGATTAGGTCAGGTCACTTTAGAATTCTTTTAGAATACCAAAGTGTCTCCTACCTCTCTTTTGTTTGCTATGAAAATAAGTGCTCAAAATTTGATCCATTCCTAGTTCAATTTCCAAATTTACCTTCTTTGATATCACTCCTTGATAATTTCCAAAAAGAATTTATGCAACTATTTGAATTAAGAGTATTGTAGGGGATCCTAGTTTCCTACAATGTTATTAACTAAGAGGGCTTGCACTCGAAGGAGGTTTAGAACCCACATCAACCTTTTTGAAAATCAATTTTTCAAAATTCAATTAATTTTGTTTGGGAAAATCAAAATCAACGACGATCGTTATTATCATATTTTAAGAATCTTTAATGAATGATATTTTCTTCCTTCAAGGAGATATATCATTTGATTATAAAACTTTGAATATGAAATTAACGATAATTCATCTTGATTATCATAGCTAGATATTCGATCAAACATTACTTTGACCCTTCGAAGCTAAATAAAACTTTGAATATGAAATTAACGATAATTTCAAATTTCTTAAAGAAGATTTAATCTTTTCAAACTTTGGTAAAGAAAATTTATCCTTGAGACATGCCTACTTTCAAAAACCTATAGTTAACAATTGCTTATATATAAATTCTAAGGGTATATATTAACAACTTTTAAATGAATATTTTAAATTTGTATTACAATTGGATTACCCCTATTGGGGTGCTTCGGTCTAACCCATGTTAAATAAAATCAACCATTGTAGAACACTCAAAACTCAATGTTGTTGCAGTTATGGAAATAGTTCCTATAAGATATTATTTTGAAAATAAATTTACAAACTCTAAACTTTATTAAACTTCGAAATAATTTTTAGAAGCTGCCAATTTAAGTTGTTCACTATTTTTGAGATTTAAATTTTTCGCAGAATTAAGATCCCAACACTAATATTTTTTTTATTTTATTACGAACACAACGTGCAGTCTAGTTATTAAAACCTTGCTTCTAGCTTCTGCTGCTATCCTGCTAAGTCTTCCACGAAATGGAAACTTTCTTCCCCATCTCCTTTACTCTTCAGTATGCGTTAACTGCAACGCCTAGCCGGCAGTCGGCGCCCTTGCCGTTGCCAGCAAAGTGGCGGCCGTCTTTACAAGGAAACAAACAAAGAAAGCATACTCTGAATCCACCATAGAGAAACCAATATGCTTCCTGCTTTGCAGTTGCCAGCTGAACTCCTTTGCTCTTTCGCCATTGAAGAGCAGCTCAAGGGTGAAGCACGCAACTTTTGGGGAATTGAGTTTTTACGGTCCGATCTCTCTCTCTCTCTCTCTCTCTCTCTCTCTCTCGCTCTCGTTCTCTCTATCTATCAATATATCTATCTACTAGTTTCCATTAAGCTCTTTGTTTACTTTATTCCTTCATGTAAGAGACGCATTCATGGAGTTAAAGCTAAGAACGCCTCGCTTGCACAAATTTTGCAATCAATTTCTCTTTCTCATTCTCGCGACGTATTTTATATGAAAGGCAATTAAAAATTTTGAAAGTTGTTAGTTCGTTTTCTTTGGATTCCTCTTCTTACTTTGTTGTAGCGAAATGGAAGTAGTTGTAGTAGACAAACGGTTCAGTTTTATTAAGAGGTGCAGAAGCTCAGGGAATATTCAGAACATTGTGTGGATTTGCACGCCGGGTCTCTTAAATGTTTCTGCCCTTGGCTTTATGCGCTGTAACAACTAAATGTGGGAGAGGCGGGGCCGTAACCGCTATTAAAATTTGGGGAATGATGTGGTATTGTCACCGGTTCATGGATAGGTAACACTCACACCGATCAGTACTCAGCTCTGATGGTGTTATGGACTGTTTTGCCCTCTCTATTGGGTTTTGATTGTGATGCACTACTTATAAGCTTTTGATCATATTACTTATATGGGTTTTGGTGGACTTATTACATTTTTATAAATTACTCATGTTGAATATCTTTTGATTTATAAATATATAGTAACTATTTTTTTAATTTAGAACTTTGACATAAAAAAATTAAAATGTTTTGAAGGCATATTCTAATTATGAAAATAATCACATTTTTTAAACAATGTAATTAAAAAATATTTTTTGTTGAATATGATTTATGCTTGGAAGACAGTGTTGATCCTTCGAGGCCACGTGCTGCCCCTCCCTCCGCCCATGTTGGAAGACACTTAACTTTACATGCAATTAATTTTCTAGGTGAGAGTTAAAAAACATAGAAATAGAGCCCAGTGGGTATGAAAAATGAGAAGATAAAATATTATAGAATATTGGTAAATATAAAAAAAACTTAACTAGAATATTTGAAATTATAAAAAAAATAAAAAATATATCTCTTTACTTTGTATTTATAATGATTGAAGGATATTGGGTTGGCTGATCGCTGCCTAGATGACTCTGTTTCTTTCTTTTTATCTTTTACATTTGGTTCTTAGGTGAGTCCTCTTGTCTCAACGATGAGTAAATCAGGTGAGTTCTTTTGATATGTTATGCCGGACTAGTTTGTGTTGATGAGTCCCCTGATCATGAAGTTGCGTTCTTAGAGGACCTACTTTGACCTCTAGGCATAAAACATTTCCACTTAGATAATGATAATCGTGAGCTGAGAATTGTCCAAGTAAAGGCATTTGTAGGAGATCCTTGATGTACAAGCCCGGGATAACTCATCAATTTAGACGATATTTTCTGCTAATGGGTACATATGAGAAGAGAAGAAGAACGTCCAGGAAGATGGACAACGACAGAGAAAGCAGAGAGAGAAAGAAATGAATTGTATTCGAATGGAATGACCTGGCAACAGTACAACGAAGCTTAAATAGAATACAGATGGCATAATAGTAAATACATTGAGTCTGTTCGCTTAGAGCCTCCCTCAAATTAATCATTCGGATCTTGAATAGTTAATTTGTGACGAAGTTCTTTAAAGCGAGCAGGTGTAAAAGATTTCGTAAAAATATCGGCTATCTGATCGTTAGAAGAAATGTGGCTGAGTTGTATTCCTCCGTTGTTGAGATGTTGCCGAATGAATTGATAGTCTATTTCGATGTGTTTGGTACGAGCATGGAAGACCGGATTTTTAGCTATAGCCATTGCCGAGATGTTGTCACAGTATATAGTGGTGGGAACGGTTTGGGGAGTGCCGAGTTCGTCCAGGAGGCGTCTGAGCCAGAGAACTTCAGAGGTGGCTGCGAAGAGTGCACGGTACTCGGCTTCTATAGAAGACTTGGCGACCGTTACTTGCTTTTTAACGGTCCAGGAGACAAGTGTCGAGCCCAAGAAGGTACAGTATCCAGAGATAGACTTGCGATCTAATGTGTCGGATGCCCAATCAGCATATGTAAAGGATCGGAGAGTGAGATCGCCGGGTTGGATCGGAAGACCATAGGTGACCGTGCCTTTTATATAGCGAAGAAGCCTTTTGAGAGCTTGATAGTCTGAGTTGGTCGGTTGGTGCATGTGTTGACAGATTTGATTCGTGGCGAAGGCGATGTCCGGATGAGTGATGGAGAGGTATTGTAGAGATCCGGCTATACGACGATAGGTTGTAGGATCGGAGAATGGTTGTAGGTCCGGCAGTGGTTGTTTTGTTTTGAGTGTGCTTGGCGTAGGAGCAGGTTTGCTGTCGGTAAGGTTGGAGTCCCGTAGAAGCTTTTCTGCATAATGTTGTTGGGTGAGGAATAGCCCATCTGCTTGCTTTATTGTGTGGATGCCTAGGAACAGTGATATGTCTCCAAGCTGCTTTAGTGCGAAATTGGTTCGGAGTTCTTTGAGCAATTTTTGAATGGTAGTTGTGTCATTCCCTGTAACGAGAAGATCATCGACGCAAATGAGAAAGAAAATGTGAATATTGTTTTGTTTGAAGATGAGAAGCGAAGGGTCGGAACGACTGAACCTGAATTTTTGTGTTTGAAGAAATTGAGTTAGTTTTTCAAACCATTGTCGCGGTGCCTGTTTTAGTCCGTAGAGGGACTTCTTCAGCTTGCAAACCAAGTTAGGCGAATGAGGATCAGTGAACCCAGGTGGTTGGCACATGTAGACGTTGTCGGGTCAGTCTCCGTGCAAGAAGGCATTAGAGACGTCTAGTTGTAGAATTTGCCATTTTCGATGTACTGCCAATGTGAGTAAAATGCGGATCGTCGTCATTTTGGCCACTGGGCTGAAAGTTTCCGTATAGTTGATTCCTGGTTGTTGATTGTAGCCAAGAGCGACAAGTCTTGCTTTGTAGCAATCTAGCTTGCCGTCGGGTAAGACTTTCTTTTTGTAAGTCCATTTACAACCAAGTATTGGTTTGTTGAGATATGGAGGAACAAGGATCCAGGTGCCTTGTTTCTTTAGAGCCTGAAATTCGTCGAGCATAGCCTTCTGCCAGTGCGGAACTTGAGCAGCTTGTTTGTAATTGCACGATGTGTCCTGCATAGGATTAGTAGTCACAAGAGAAAAAATGTGTTTTGGTTTGGATATCCCAGCTTTTAGACGAGTAGTCAGGTGATGTGAGGATTGTTGTGTATTCGGTTGTGATGGAGGTGTGATTGTGGTGCTAGGATTAGTAGGATTGGGAGGTTCAGCATTAGCTGGACTGCCAGAATTTTGTGTAGAATGGAGGAGAGGAGATGCGGGAGCAGCGGGTTTGTTCGGTATTGGTGTGATGGTGGAGATCGGAGTTAGGAGGTAGGGAGATGTGGAGGTTTGCGGAGAAGCAGTAGGATCAGAGACCGGGCGAGTATTATTTTTGTAAGGAAAAGTGGTTTCGTGGAAGACAACATGACGTGAAATTTGAATCTTGTGTGTGGTTAGGTTGTAGCATTTGTAGCCTTTGTGGGATGTGGAATAACCAAGAAAAACGCATTCTTGCAATCGCGGCGAGAGTTTGTCTTGAGCATAAGGGCGAAGCCACGGGAAATAAAGGAAACCGAATGTGCGGAGCAGTGTGTAGTTTGGTAGCCGACCGTGAAGACGTTGAAAAGGTGTGGTGAGGTTTATAGATTTGGAGGGAAGACGGTTGATGAGATAATTGGCAGTGGATAAGGCTTCTGCCCAAAATGTGTGCGGAATGTTGGAAGCATAAATAAGAGTGCGTGTAAGTTCTAATAAGTGTCGATGTTTTCGTTCTGCCACGCCATTTTGCTCAGGGGTGTGAGGACAACTAAGTTGTCGTTGAATGCCGTGAGTGAGAAGAAAGGAAGTGAACTCAGTGCTTAAAAATTCACCTCCACCGTCAGAGCGGAGGACTTTCGGTTTAGTGTTAAACTGAGTTTTAATGAGTTTGTAAAGAATCTTGAATTTAGAGAAGGTTTCTTGCTTAGTATGCATTAGATAAATCCATGTAAAGCGAGAATAATCATCTGTGAACAGAGCATAATAACGAAATCCGTCGAGAGACGGGATAGGGGCTGGACCCCAAATGTCCGTATGAATTAGTTCAAAAGGAAATTTAGAAGTAGAAATAGTTCTATTAAAAGCAATTTTGTGGCTCTTGGCCACACTAGAAGAGATACAAGGTAAAGTAGTAAAATTTTGCTTGATGTCAGGTATGTAACGAGACAAAGTTGAGAAGATCTGCCGGTTCGGATGCCCAAGTCGGTCATGCCATACGTTGTCGGTGGTATTACTTGCGTGTAGAGCCGTCGGGGTAGCAGCTTGCGGTTTGGGAATCTTGTAGAGACCGTCATGTAGATTGCCACGAAGCAGTGGACGCCGATCCTGGATATCCTTTATAACAAAACCATTCGCGTCAAATGTTATAGAAATGGGGTTGTCTGCGGTTAATTTTGAGACGGATAAAAGGTTTTGAGCTAAAGATGGAACATGAAGAATCTTGCGTAAAAAAAGCTTACGAGGTGTATCGGGAAGAGGTAAGAGGCCCTGACCGGAGTTCTGAATTGGAATAGTTGATCCATTCGCTATGTAGACGCTATCTGTTCCTGCGTAAGAGTGAGGGTACTGAACATTGGAGATGTCCGGTGTGAGATGAGCCGAAGCGCCTGTGTCCAAGATCCATTCGGTTGAATTGTTTGGAGTGGTCTGAGCATGAAGCGCTTGCAGTGATCTTGTGGTCGTGGGAGCATATTTGAAGTTGCATTGGTGCCAACAGTTGATTGCTATGTGGCCGGTTTTACCACAGATTTGACAGATTGGTCTGGGGTTGTTCACGGTGGCGGGCTGAACCGTGGCAGGGCTGAGGGAGTTCTGAACTGGTTGCTGAGGTTTGTTCTTGACAAATCTTTTCTGCATTCTGCCTTTGTTCGAATTGTAAGAATTCGAGTATAGAGCTGTATTACCTGTGGTGGATAAGTTGTCCTTAGCGAGTTCTTGAGAGACATTGATCTCTTCGCTGCAGAGCATGGAATAAAGATTGTCTAAGTCAAGCGGTATGGGGTAGGTGCGAATCGCGGCTTTGAAAGAGTTGTAGGAGGCGGGTAATCCGTTGAGTATGTGTAGGATTATGCCTTCCGGATCGATCTTTGAGCCGGAGGCCGCAATGCTGTCGACTATGGTTTTAATTTGGGATAGGTATTGTTGCATGGTAAGGTTTTTCATTTGAACGTGGTGGAGTTCATTCTTGAGTTGGATGACTCGAGAGCGACAGGTAGGTTGAAGGCGTCGTTCAAGAACTTACCAGACTTCTTGCGCAGAGGTGGAGGAGATAATGTACGGTAAGATGGCGGGTGAGATGGTGGAAAATAAGGCTGAAAGGAGATTATTATCTTCAAGTTGCCAGCGGTGGAAATCAGAAGACGTAGTATCGGCGGGCGGTGGAGTAGCTCCGATTAGATGACCGGCATAGCTGTTGGCAGTAAATTGTTGAAGAACTTGAATGCGCCATATGGCGTAGTTATCGGCTGTGAGGGCATGGGGAATGACGTTCTTGATGTTGGATATGAGGAACTTGAGTTGCAGTGGTTTGATGATGTCTGTAGACGGTTGGCCGGAGAGAGGAGGGGAGTTGGTGGTGTGGGTGTTGGTCGATTCTTGATCAGCCATTAGAGGCTCTGATACCATATGAGAAGAGAAGAAGAACGTCCAGGAAGATGGACAACGACAGAGAAAGCAGAGAGAGAAAGAAATGAATTGTATTCGAATGGAATGACCTGGCAACAGTACAAAGAAGCTTAAATAGAATACAGATGGCATAATAGTAAATACATTGAATCTGTTCGCTTAGAGTACATTAGGTGAGCGATGTGATTTACTTGGTCGACTACCCTTGCTGCAACTTGCTAAGTACGTATTAAATACATATACGAACTTGTACAAGTATATATAGTTTCATTTATATTTTTTTTTGAAAAAAGTACAAGTAAAAAAACATTTTAATTATTTCATACTAGCACATCTTAGCATATAAGTTGAAAATTAACATTGGCTTTATGCTTTTATATTGTGATTATCTTTTTAAGCAAAGTTACTCAAAAAAATCTTTAACAAATTAGATTAAATATTTTCTTAAAGTTAAAAAAATAATAATTCGAAGTCAAATTTATTGCCATGAATATATAAGTGTTATGTACTTTGAGATCAAAGTTTTCGGAACACAAAAAAAAGTTCATTGAGATCTTTGGAGAACTCATAAATATGTATTCATTAATTATGTTAAACATATAGTAATTTATACGAGTTTTAAAGAAATTAAGTTTGAAAACAAAATCAGTATAACAGTAATTATTGATGGGATAATCGGTCTAGTGATTTTTTTAGTAAATTTACTTTTAATTTTCATGAATTTAAAAATTTATGGATCAGAGGGCTATATAGATATACAAGTCTAGCAAATTTTTAAAACGTACAATAAAATTGATGAATTACATCTTATTTCATTATTTTCCGGCCTAGAAATGTAAACCATATAAAAGTTAATTTTTACCGTAATAAAAAGTATTTCGATCTTAGGAGAAGTATTTTATAAAATTAAAATTAATGTCAAATAAACTACGATGAATTTATCGTGATGTAAATCTAATTTGAGGTAACTCTAGCTTAGAACTATTATATCCGTCGTTCTATCAACCAATTACGCTTCCAGATATGATATACGTACTATACATAGATTGCATTAGTTGTACAGTCAAGATTGGATTGAGTGCATCGTAGATGATTTAGAGTCAAAGTTAAAATTGATTTAAAGCGCATTGGTTTGGTGCAGGACATTTTCAAGATTTTTGATTAAAGACTACTTGAATCCTTGATTCCAATTTTTTTTTTTTGGGGGAAATTTTGGGCATAGCCCTTTTATTGATCTAAAATGTCACAAAATAGTGAACAGATGTTCAAAAATACAAAACAAAAATACTCTAAATTGATAAAACGACCCACACTCTAAAACACAAACTAGAATGAAAAAACTAAACAAGAATGACAAGCAGCATTCTGCTCAAAGGAAGAAAAAACAAAAAGAAATCCGACTCCACGATCCTCCAGGGAATTCGGACATGGTCCAAGGAAAAACAGAACACATTCCAGCGACTGCAAGTGTGTCTCAGAATTTCTTTGGAATCACAGCAGATCAATTCACAACTTTGACAAAGAGACCCAGATAACGTCCAATCATTGCGCTCCCATGCATCCCAGAATCTTCAAACCTTAAACCACAGCAGCTACAGCGAGTAGAAGTGCTCACAATGAACAAATATGAACCCATCAGATTCATAGATAAAAGAAAAAAGATATAAAACAGCTAGCCTAAACTCTGGTTGCCCACAAGGCCATCCAAGAGAGGCAAAAGTCAGGCTAACAACATCAAATTAGGCCAAAATAAGGCCTAACAGTATCCATCACATTCGTGTTCCAACAGAAAAACAATGGAAATATAAAGGAACCAACTCCCAACAGTCAATTGGAGTTTTCCTTATACTTCCAGTTAGACATCTTTAATCTCACTTCTTTTGTCAGCTGCCAAAGTGATGGAACACTTTGCAGTGGCTTTAAACCTTCGGTTATTTCTCTCCCTCCACAAATGGTAGATAATGGCATTGATAGTAAGAGATTGAGAGGCCTTTTCCTGTTTTCACCCGGCAGCCCCCCAATAAAATCCAAAGCCTGTGACACATTGGGCCTTAGCAAAAAATTCTGTAGAGCAGGAATAAGCCTGATAAGAGTGTTGTATGAATAATCACAATCAAAAAATAAGTGCCTAGTGGACTCATATTTTTCCTGGCAAAAATGGCATTTTGGGTTATCAAAACTAATGCCTCTCCAGGCAAGAGCCTCAACAGTTTTTAGCTTATCAAGAATAGCCATCCATGTGAAAATAGAGTATCTGGGAGAATACCTCTTATGCCACACCAGTTGGGACCAGTCCACAACTTCTTGATTTTCAAAAAAGTTCAAGTAGTAATCCTTGTAAGAGTGCTTAATATTTCCTTTCCAGGTAATACTAAGCTCATTATTCAAGCCCAAAAGAATTTTACTAATAAAATTCCTAATCTCCTCCCTAAGAGAATCAGGAATACACCATTTTTCATTAATAATCCATTTATCAATGGTATCATCATCCTTGCAAAAATTAAGAGAGGAGAGCTCAAGGAATTTACAAATCAAACTTTCTCCCATGCACCAGTGATCCCACTTGATCGAAGCCTTGCTTGAGTGGTGAGGAGAGAACATGAAAAAGGTTTTAGCCCTCACAGCTGACTTACATATGCCTTTCCAAAATCTAGACTTCTGCTTTGTGTTACTTTTCCAAGGCGAATTATACCGAGCAAGCAGAAATTTCGATAAAGGGTTTGCAAAATTATACATTCTACTAATGGTAGAGCAATTATAAGCATACCTCATAGCATCTAAAGATGTAATACTAAGCCCGCCATTGCTATAAGGTTTACAAGTATTTTCCCATGAAATAAGATGCATACCTTTTCCGGTTTGATTTCCAAAATAAAGGAATCTGGCACAAGCTTTATTAATACTTCTAATAATAGGATTAGGAACAAAAATTGCTCTAACCCAATACACAACAGTGTTATAAATAGTATACTTAATATACTGCATTCTTCCCGCAATTGACAGAGAGCTAGCTTTTCATCCAGAAAGAAGAAAAGTTATCTTTTCCAGAAGAGGGTTGAAATCAGAGGCTTTGATCTTCCCCGTGGAGATAGGGATCCCAAGATAATTAAACTTATTAGTAATATTGGGGATATTCAGAATACGAGCCAAATCCAATATGTTGGGCGTATGCTGAGAAAAGGAGACAGAGCTTTTTTGGCTATTCGTATACAGGCCAGAGCAAGCAGAAAAATAAGCCAAGCAGTCGGTAAGATTAGAGCAGTTAGTGTTATTGGCTTCACCAAAGACAATTAAATCATCAGCGTATAAAAGATGCGAAATATTAAAGTCTCCCACTGAAATACCCCTAAAATTTCTCATGTTAGCATGTTCATCAATCAAACAAGACATGCTATCCATTACGATACAGAATAGATATGGGCTGAGAGGACAACCCTGCCTTAAACCAGTAGAAGAAGAGAAAAAACCTTCCAGCGATCCATTCAAGCAAATGGAAAAGTTGACATTTGTGATACAAGTCTTGATCCAGTTAGTAAACTCCCTAGGAAAGCCTTTCTGTGTCATTCTAGAAATAAGAAAATCTCTAGAAACAGTGTCGAAAGCCTTCTTGATATCAAATTTGGCACAAAAATAATCCCTTCTAGTATTATTGAACATCTTCATAATTTCATCAGCTAGAATGGTATTATCAGTAGCCAATCTATCAGATATAAAGGCAGATTGGCTATTATGAATGATAAAAGGCATTACCAATTTCAATCTGTCAGCAAGGATCTTAGCTATGATTTTGTAAAAAACGTTACACAAGGCAATAGGCCTAAAATCATCGATACTGCAAGCATGTTTGTTTTTTGGAATCAAGACCAGAGCCGTAGCCTTGGCACCAACAGGTAAATAATTTTTCATGAAGAATGGTTGCACCGCTCTTAATACATCATTGCCAATGATGTGCCAACACTTTTTATAGAAATCAAAATTAAAGCCATCTGTCCCAGGCGCAGAATCCGAATGCCCAGCAAAAACAGCATTTTTAACTTCCTCTAAGGTGACAGGTTTGATCAGTGCTTCAGTTAGATGAATCAGAAGACTGATCCCAATAGGAAAGTTGCTAACATCCGCAGAATAAGAGCTATCTTTTTTTAAGAGCTATCTTTTTTTGCATACATTAGACATTAAAATATTATTTTAAAGTGCCTAGGTAGTTAGCTGGCTTTTCACTCCAATTTGATATAAATCCATATTTGTATATAGTTCCTATACTTCCTTCCTTGATGATTATCTCTCCATCCTCTAATAAACTATAAATTCAAACATAAATTTGGTATTGTTCTAAATTAGTAAAGCCAGATATCAGTATAGGTTAGAGATTTTCTGGGTTATCCAAGAATCTTAAGCAATTCATACATTTCATTCGTTGAGTTAGTAAAGAATTGTTCAAATATTGAATATTTTCCTGTTGGTAGGTTTAAAGTAAAATTCCTGTATCTAAACCTATATATAAACTAAATTATTCATAAATGATTTATATATAACATTTAAAGATTCATTGTGGACCTCCGGAAGGATACCGCTCAGCGGAGACAGAATACAAAGGGTACGATCACACTTTCCCGTAGGACAAAATGGTCATAGGCCTTTGCACTCTTTGCAAGTGGGCCAATGAGAGGATAGATGAGATCATACATGCCATTAACCATTGAGAATAACGGCTTTCTCCTGCGCACCTCGATAGGTAATGATATGTATAATCTGATTAAAGTCACGAGATTTCCCCCATCCGATACATCACCTCGAGTGGAGTTTATTTGATGTGGGATTCGATTTCACACGGGCGCAAGCCCCCTGTGGTTAATTGCATCTTAAGCCGAGGCCTAAGAATTCTTTCGATTAAGGACTATACATTATTCTCTCATATCTGATTGGCACATAGGGAGGAGTCTAGAAGCTTCCTATTCTTTTTTTTTTAAGAGCAATAAATGCATTAAAAGCAGCGAAAAAGGAAAGAAAAAACAACTACAATGTTGATTCCTCCTTCAACAAATCCCTAAATAAAGGAGGAATCTCATTCAAGCACAGGTCTTCCCAAATAAAATTGTTAGCCATAGCATACCTGACACAGAAATCAACTAGCTTATTGCTACCTCTACCAACACAAGAGAAAATGACATAAATGAACTCTTTAAAGAAGTTGAAGTCTTCTTCTCCCTTGAAATCATCAATCCTTGCCTTTTGTAGCCTCCTTATTACATTTGCATTATCACCTTCAATAATAGCCCCCTTGTATTTGAAGATCCAATCTTTATTCATTTCGACCAAAGACTTTATAGCTAGAAGCTCCAAATGGTACACATCCCAATGAATGCATTTTTTTCCAAATGCCAATAAAAACCTCCCTTTACTGTCACGAATAGCACAACCAATTCCAGCTCTATACGAGGAGTCAAGTGATGCATCTACATTGATTTTTAAACAATCGGGAGGAGGGGGATACCAAGTATTGGACAGCCTCATGGACCGGTTAGCATCCCATAGTTCCGATTTCAAGTTAACAATCAATTTAGAAGTAGATATATAGCTAATAGCATTAGCGGCCACTGAGCTAGCTCCTTCAACCACCTTATCATGTGTAAATTTGTTTCTAGCTTTCCAAGAAAGGTATAAGGCATTGCAAAACAATTTAAGAAGCATGCCATTATGAGTTGCCATATGATCCGTCCATCTACAACAATCATGAAAGATTTCAAACAGAGGAATCTGGAATCCCCATTTGTTGAGTTGAGATAGCACTTCTTTTATCTTGGCACAATCAAACAAAACATGCTCCGTGTCTTCAATTCCATCCAAACACCTTGGATAAACTTCAATTTCTTGTAGTCTTCTATGTGCTAGAAACTTGTAAGTTGGTATAGCATCTTTAAATAACCTCCAGCAAAACGTCTCCACCCTTGGCATCAGTTTAGCTTTTTTCCACTATTTAGCAAATTTACATTCAGGCGGTTTATCCCGCCTAGCCTTAGCTATCATTCCAGAAATTGTTCTCCCGGTTCTGTTAGCTATTAACTCCTGCATGTCTTCCTATTGATCACAATTAATTTTGGTATGTGAAATGAGTTCCACCATTTCTCTACCAAATTTTTTCATCAACTCAGCTACATTCCAATCCTTGCCTTCAATGAATCTTTCCAGTTTGATCATATCTTCACCTTGGGGTTAACAAATGTAGGCCATTTTTTAATGCTCTTATCCAAAAGCCATTTGTCTTCAAAAGCATCAATTGATGATCCATTACCCACACTCCATTTAAGTATTGGCTGTAAAGCTTCGTTGAAACTTGTTCACAATGAATTAGGTTGTTAAACATAAGCTTATGTCCCAGCTGCTAACCAAGAGTAGTGGGGGGGGGGGTGAAAGACTCTTTCCTTGACTCTTCTTTCAATAGGCACGAAGATCAGTAGGCAAAAAGATTAAGTGGCAGTCTAAATTGGACTATTTATATGAAAGACAAGAAAAATCATCCAAAAATTGCAAATTTTCAAGTCAACACGTAGTTGATCGTCCTGTACAATCGTGGATCATCTTGGACGATTTTACTTAAATGTGTTGGAAATGAACCAAATGTATATTGGTACGAACTAAATTCATACCCGATCATCATCTCGTACGAACTAGGTTCATTTGGTACGAACAGTTATACCTTAAGTTAGTTCCCAAAAACTGCAGGACGTCGTCAAAATTTGAAGAGTTGGTTCACTTCATCCTAGGACGAATATGAGTTCATTCGGACAAAAATTTTACAGAGAACATTTCGTCCTGGGATGAATTTGCGTTCGTCTGGACGAAAATTTTTTAGAGAGCATTTCGTCCTAGCAGGAATATGAATTTCGTCTGAACGAAAATTTTCTAGAGAACATTTCGTCATGGGACGAATTTGAGTTCGTCTGGAAGAAAATTTTCCAGAGAGCATTTCGTCCTAGCACAAATATGAGTTTTGTCTGAACGAAAAATTTTCAGAGGACAGTTCGTCCTGGGACAAATAAACATTCGTCCTAGACGTTCAGGACTTAGAAAAATTTTCTTTAATTCTTATTTGTTCCATTGTTCTTTAGAGGAGATAACTGACTTGATCGTCCCATACGAATTATGTTCGTCCCGTACGATCAGTATAAATTCTTAAAGATCTCCTTAAGTGTGTGTATGTTTATTTACT
Source organism: Dendrobium nobile (assembly GCA_022539455.1). Classification (NCBI taxonomy): domain Eukaryota; kingdom Viridiplantae; phylum Streptophyta; class Magnoliopsida; order Asparagales; family Orchidaceae; genus Dendrobium; species Dendrobium nobile. The sequence continues at coordinate 46,864,850 of CM039721.1, forward strand.
TAATTATAATCACTCCCTTTCAAACTTAATTCAAAGAAAAGTCAAAGCTTCAAATTACAAAATATCTCATGCTGAATTTGATTTGAAGTCTTCAGTAGTTTGGAGTTCGATTTTCCTGAAATGTAAGTACACACAAGAGCAAAAAATAATTCTTCCAAAAAAGTGTTAGGAGAACAACATTTAAAATAATAAAAATTGAAATCATCAAAACTATACAAGTTACAAGAATGTTAAATATGAAAATAGCAACTCTCTTAACAATCTCCCCTTTTTTGATAATGACAAAACAATTATTATTTGTATAATTTCAAATTCTAAGAATCTCGTAAACTCCCCATGAATTGATGAACACGTAAAAATAAGGAGGCAATTTAATCATAATTTTTTATTTTTTAAAAATTTTCAGAGATACTAAATAAAACAAAAACACATCAAAACAGAACAAAAACACATAAAACAAAAACACATACGAACAAACACTTTCTCCCCCTTTTTGATAAAAGCAAAAAGTGAAGAAGAAAAAACACCTGAAATGTAAGCAGTCATATAAAAATTATTTGATAATTGGACCTTGAAAGTGATTGAAATAAATTTTGCTGCAAAACATACAAATAACAACTCTCTTAACAATCTCCCCCTTTTTGATGATGGCAAAACAATTATTGTTTGTATAATTTTGAATTTTAAGAATATCCTAAACTCCCCTTAAATTGATTAACACGTAAAAATAAACAGGTAATTTAATCATAATTTTTTTATTTTTAAAATTTTTCAGAGATAAAAAAAAAACAAACACATGAAAATAAAACAAAAACCAAACGAACAAATAATTTCTCCTCCTTTTTGACAACAACAAATAGTGAAGAAGAAAAAAGACCTGAAATGTAAAAAGTCATATGAAAATAATTTGATAATTGAACCTTGAAAGTGATTGAAATAAATTTTGCAAAAAAAATCAAAATATTTGGTAAATCATAGTAATTCATAGAATTTAAGAAGAGATATAACATTGATAATAAAAAAATATTTATAAAAAATATGAGTCAATCTAGACACTAAGATAGAAAAAATTATTACAAAAAGGATGAATAGAAAATTTGTATATTTCAAATTTCAATACGGAATATAAATGTACAGAAGATCAATTTGAATTAAGAGATTAAAAGATTATGAAAAGAAATAACTACCACATGTGGCGCTTTGCGCATCTTTTTTAAATTTGTGGCACATTTTGTGCATCTTTTTACTTGTGGGCTTATTTTGTGCCTCTTTTTCAACTTGCGAACCATTGCGCATTTCTTTTGATTTTTATACATTTGTATATTTTTCAGGAGTAATTTTGATCTTTCTAAAATTAATAATAAAAAATTTCAAATTTTTTTAAATACATAAATATTTATTGATAAGTGAAATACAAAATAAGAAAACATCACAGTTGCAATAATAAGATTAGACATTAATGTAGTCTAAATAAGAGACATGAAATTGACAATCTTAATTACATCAAGTTATAAGCAAAACTTAAATTTAAAAAAATTAGATTTTTTAATGAATTTAATTTTAACTTGCATTTCAAAGTATAACACCTTTTTAAGATCAAAAAATTATAACGATTATCATATAGGCTAACACACATTTCAAAAACAAGACTAGATTAAAGTCAAAATAGGATAACTTCTATTAAATTCAATATGAAGGATATTATAATCTAAGCATGTGATATCAATACATCATAAGATTTAAAAACAAAAATATTTAACGAAAAGAAAATACATCACACTTCTCTGAACCACAAAACAAAAACAACAACTAAAGAAATACATAAAATCAAGTGCAGCTGTCACTTAGAAATACCTTGATCTAGAGGAGGAGGAGGAGGTGCAGCACCAAAGAAGTTATAGTAGCTACTAATCATAATCATGTTGGAGTTAATACTGTCTATCTGCTCCCTCATCCATCCCATGTCATGCTGAAACTGTGCAGCCTACTGCTGAAGATCAGTCTCAATTTGATCAAAATGTTGATCAACATGAGTCTCAAGGCGATCAGATCTTTGAATCAAATTCTGATAATTTGGTTCATTTACAGGTGCAAGTGCAGCTTCATGTTCTTCCTCAGTATCACTAATGATACGTGCTTTACTTGGTTCTTCTTTATTGAAGATTGCTCTAAATGATCCATCATTGTAGTAGAGCGGTTCTTCATACTCTTGATCAGGATGAACCAAAACGTATTTCTTCTCCAGAATGTAGGCAACTGGATGTCCTAAAATGATATTCTTCTTTCTTTTATGTTCGACATGACCAATTTCAGAGAGTCCATAAAGATAGTCAATGATAAGTTGGGCTTCGTCTATAGGTTCTTTAGTCATGAAAAAAAAAGGTTACCATAGAAAGATAAGGAGTAATATTGATTATATCACTAACTTTAGGAATTATAGAAGTTCTAAGAACATGTTGGATGATACGAGCATTATGAACGAGACCGGATACTTTAGACATATGCTAGTTAAAATTGATTCCTCTAATCACAGTATTAATTTCATACCATTCATATCATAAAAAGTGTGTCAAGGTATGTGCTCAGCTCCCTCAGTCCTTAAGTTTAAAAAGGCTCCTAAGTCGCCTTGGTGATTTCAACTTTTTTCTTAAAGACATAGGAACATAGTCGGAGTTAAAAGACTTGTTTGCAAGGAAATCGTGGAAGGTTTCTTTGTTGTAGAGATAAACTAGGGTGTTTGGATAAAGCCAAACTGAGTTGAAGCAAACAAGTTCATCATCTGAAAGGTTAGTTTCTCCTGGACAAGAATTCTAGAGGATGTGATCTTAGCGGAGATAAACCTTTAGGAAGGATTCTTCATTGTCTTTAGGAAGAAAGTTCTCAGAAGAATTCTTAGGTGGACCCCTAGACACAATCTTTTGACGCTTGCTAGAACTTGCCATTGAAAAGCAATCTAAAGTACAAAAGAGTTTGAAAGTGAAGTAAGAGTGTGACTGTTGAGTTCAAAAGCCCATCTATATATTAAAAAAATGACTGTTTGTACCAGACAAAATCACTTTCATCCCGTACGAATTTTAGTTCATCCTGTACGAAAACATTTCGTATGGATGAACGAATGAGTCCAAAATAAAATGGCTTTTTGCAATCACATAATTTACGAAGCATCCTTTCATACAAACTTTTGACAAAAATGATCGTAGAGACGAACACATGTTCGTCCTGGGATGATCAGAACTTATGATCGTTTTAATGACAGTTGAATCCGTCCCCGCATTAAATTGCCATGTGTTCGTCTGGACAAACTAAAGGTTCGTACGTACAAACAGGCATATTAAAAATGATCTTATCCATTCAACTGACATTCAATTGTCCCGTCGTTTGAACAAGTTCATCCTGGACGATCGTGACGATTGTACAGACGAAGTGAAAAATAAAAAAAAATTGAAAAATTGCACACAAGCGGTTCAAAATCTGACAGTTTGACACACTACATAATTCGTCTTATTACGAAAACATTTCATCCCGGATGATTATCACTTAAAAATTTAAATCATGCACTCAATCAAAACTAAAATACAAGCACACTAAAAATATAAATAAAAAATAAAAAAATAAACACATAATATAGAACAAGTCAAAAACAGAAGGATAGACAGAAAAAATACTAATTAAAAACACACGCATCAATGTTGCTGAAAAACATTTTTATTAAGCATCAAGATCGATTACCCCATAACTTGTTCTTAATGCACTGAAAGTATCAAAGGCTAAAAGTTTTGTAAAAATTTTTGGGGAAAATATATAAAAACTTACCTAGAATTTTGAAATTAAAAAAAAATAAAAAATATATCTCTTTACTTTGTATTTATAATGATTGAAGGATATTGGGTTGGCTGATCGTGGCCTAGATGACTCTGTTTCTTTCTTTTTATCTTTTACATTTGGTTCTTAGGTGAGTTCCCTTGTACTCAACGATGAGTAAATCAGGTGAGTTCTTTTGATATGTTATGCCGGACTAGTTTGTGTTGATGATCCCCTGATCATGAAGTTGCGTTCTAGAGGACCTACTTTGACCTCTAGGCATAAAACATTCCCCTTAGATAATGATAATCGTGAGCTGAGAATTGTCCAAGTAAAGGCATTGAGGATATCCTTGATGTACAAGCCCGGGATAAACTCATCAATTTAGACGATATTTTCTGCTAATGGGTACATATGAAAGAGAAAAGAACGTCCAGGAAGATGGACAACGACAGAGAAAGCAGAGAGAAAAGAAATGAATTGTATTCGAATGGAATGACCTGGCAACGTAGTACAAACGAAGCTTAAATAGAATACAGATGGCATAATAGTAAATACATTGAGTCTGTTCGCTTAGAGCCTCCCTCAAATTAATCATCGTATCTTGAATAGTTAATTTGTGACGAAGTTCTTTAAAGCGAGCAGGTGTAAAAGATTTCGTAAAATATACGGCTATGATCGTTAAAAAATGTCGAGTGTATTCCTCCGTTGTTGAGAGTTGCCGAATGAATGATAGTCTATTTCGATGGTTTGGTACGAGCATGGAAGACCGGATTTTTAGCTATAGCCATTGCGAGATGTTTGCACAGTATATAGTGGTGGGAACGTTTTGGGAGTGCCGAGTTCGTCCAGGAGGCGTCTGACCAGAGAACTTCAGAGGTGGCTGCGAAGATTGCACGGTACTCGGCTTCTATAGAAGACTTGGCGACCGTTACTTGCTTTTAAACGGTCCAGGAGACAAGTGTCGAGCCCAAGAAGGACAGTATCCAGAGATAGACTTGCGATCTAATGTGTCGGATGCCCAATCAGCAAATGTAAGGATCGGAGAGTGAGATCGCCGGGTTGGATCGGAAGACCATAGTGACCGTGCCTTTAATAAAGCGAAGAAGCCTTTTGAGAGCTTGTAGTCTGAGTTGGTCGGTTGGTGCATGTGTTGACAGATTTGATTCGTGGCGAAGGCGATGTCCGGATGAGTGATGGAGAGGTATTGTAGAGATCCGGCTATACGACGATAGGTTGTAGGATCGAGAATGGTTGTAGGTCCGGCAGTGGTTGTTTTGTTTTGAGTGTGCTTGGCGTAGGAGCAGTTTGCTGTCGTAAGGTTGGATTCCCGTAGAAGCTTTTCTGCATAATGTTGTTGGGTGAGGAATAGCCCATCTGCTTGCTTTATTGTGTGGATGCCTAGAACAGTGATATGTCTCCAAGCTGCTTTAGTGCGAAATTGGTTCGGAGTTCTTTGAGCAATTTTTGAATGGTAGTTGTGTCATTCCCTGTAACGAGAAGATCATCGACGCAAATGAGAAAGAAATGTGAATATTGTTTTGTTTGAAGATGAGAAGCGAAGGGTCGGAACGACGAACCTGAATTTTTGTGTTTGAGAAAATTGAGTTAGTTTTTCAAACCATTGTCGCGGTCCTGTTTTAGTCCGTAGAGGACTTCTCACTTGCAAACCAAGTTAGCGAATGAGGATCAGTGAACCCAGGTGGTTGGCACATGTAGACGTCGTCGGGTCAGTCTCCGTGCAAGAAGCATTAGAGACGTCTAGTTGTGAATTTGCCATTTTTCGATGTACTGCCAATTTGTGAGTAAAATGCGGATCGTCGTCATTTTGGCCACTGGCTGAAAGTTCCGTATAGTTGATTCCTGGTTGTTGATTGTAGCCAAGAGCGACAAGTCTTGCTTTGTAGCAATCTAGCTTGCCGTCGGGTAACTTTTCTTTTGTAAGTCCATTTACAACCAAGTATTGGTTTGTGAGATATGGAGGAACAAGGATCCAGGTGCCTTGTTTCTTAGAGCCTGAAATTCGCGAGCATTAGCCTTCTGCCAGTGCGGACTTGAGAGCAGCTTGTTTGTAATTGCACGATGTGTCCTGCATAGGATTAGTAGTCACAAGAGAAAAAATGTGTTTTGGTTTGAGATATCCAGCTTTTAGACGAGTAGTCAGGTGATGTGAGGATTGTTGTGTATTCGGTTGAGATGGAGGGTGATTGTGGTGCTAGGATTGTAGAATGGGAGTTCAGACATTAGCTGGACTGCCAGAAATTTTGTGTAGAATGGAGGAGAGGAGATGCGGGAGCACGGGTTTGTTCGGTATTGGTGTGATGGTGGAGATCGGAGTTAGGAGGTAGGGAGATGTGGAGGTTTGCGGAGAAGCAGTAGGATCAGAGACCGGCGAGTATTATTTTTTGTAAGGAAAGTGGTTTTCGTGGAGACACATGACGTGAAATTTGAATCTTGTGTGTGGTTGGTTGTAGCATTTGTAGCCTTTGTGGGATGTGGAAATAACCAAGAAAAACGCATTCTGCAATCGCGGCGAGAGTTTGTCTTGAGCATAAGGGCAAAGCCACGGAAATAAAGGAAACTGAATGTGCGAGCAGTGTGTAGTTTGGTAAGCCGACCGTGGAAGACGTTGAAAAGGTGTGGGAGGTTTATAGATTGGGGGAACGGTTGATGAGATAATTAGCAGTGGATAAGGCTTCTGCCCAAAATGTGTGCGGAATGTGGAAGCATAATAAAGTGTGCGTGTAAGTTCTAATAAGTGTCGATGTTTTCGTTCTGCCACGCCATTTTGCTCAGGGTGTGAGGACAACTAAGTTGTCGTGAATGCCGTGAGTGAGAAGAAAAGAAGTGAACTCAGTGCTAAAAATTCACCTCCACCGTCAGAGCGGAGGACTTTCGTTTAGTGTTAAACTGAGTTTTAATGAGTTTGTAAAGAATCTTGAATTTAGAGAAGGTTTCTTCTTAGTATGCATTAGATAAATCCAGTAAAGCGAGAATAATCATCTGTGAACAGAGCATAATAACGAAATCCGTCGAGAGACGGGATAGGGCTGGACCCAAATGTCCGTATAATTAGTTCAAAAGGAAATTTAGAAGTAAAATAGTTCTATTAAAAGCAATTTTGTGGCTCTTGGCCACACTAGAAGAGATACAAGGTAAAGTAGTAAAATTTTGCTTGATGTCAGGTATGTAACGAGACAAAGATAGAAGATCTGCCGGTTCGGATGCCCAAGTCGGTCATGCATACGTTGTCGGTGGTATTACTTGCGTGTAGAGCCGTCGGGAAGCAGCTTGCGGTTTGGGAATCTTGTAGAGACCGTCATGTAGATTGCCACGAAGCAGTGGACGGCCGATCCTGGATATCCTTTATAACAAAACCATTCGCGTCAAATGTTATAGAAATGGGGTTGTCTGCGGTTAATTTTGAGACGGATAAAAGGTTTTGAGCTAAAGATGGAACATGAAGAATCTTGCGTAAAAAAAGCTTACAGGGTATCGGAAGAGGTAAGAGGCCCTGACCGGAGTTCTGAATTGGAATAGTTGATCCATTCGCTATGTAGACGCTATCTGTTCCTGCGTAAGAGTGAGGGTACTGAACATTGGAGATGTCCGTTGGTGAGATGAGCCGAAGCGCCTGTGTCCAAGATCCATTCGGTTGAATTGTTTGGAGTGGTCTGAGCATGAAGCGCTTGCAGTGATCTGGGTCGTGGGAGCATATTTGAAGTTGCATTGGTGCCAACAGTTGATTGCTATGTGGCCGGTTTTACCACAGATTGACAGATTGGTCTGGGGTTTTCACGGGTGGCGGGCTGAACCGTGGCAGGGCTGAGGAGTCGAACTGGTTGCTGAGGTTTGTTCTTGACAAATCTTTTTCTGCATTCTGCCTTTGTTCGAATTGTAAGAATTCGATTATGAGCTGATTACCTGTGGTGGATAAGTTGTCCTTAGCGAGTTCTTGAGAGACATGATCTCTTCGCTGCAGAGCATGGAATAAAGATTGTCTAAGTCAAGCGTATGGGTAGGTGCGAATCGCGGCTTTGAAAGAGTTGTAGGAGGCGGGTAATCCGTTGAGTATGTGTAGGATTATGCTTCCGGATCGATCTTTGAGCCGGAGGCCGCAATGCTGTCGACTATGGTTTTAATTTGGGATAGGTATTGTTGCATGGTAAGGTTTTTCATTTGAACGTGGTGGAGTTCATTCTTGAGTTGGATGACTCGAGAGCGACAGGTAGGTTGAAGGCGTCGTCAAGAACTTACCAACTTCTTGCGCAGAGTGGAGGAGATAATGACGGTAAGAGGCGGGTGAGATGGTGGAAAATAAGGCGAAAGAGATAATTATCTTCAGTTGCCAGCGGTGGAATCAGAAGACGTAGTATCGGCGGCGGTGGAGTAGCTCCGATTAGATGACCGGCATAGCTGTTGGCAGTAATTGTTGAAGAACTGAATGCGCCATATGGCGTAGTTATCGCTGAGAGGGCAGGGGAATGACGTTCTTGATGTTGGATATGAGGAACTTGAGTTGCAGTTTGTTGATGATGTCTGGACGGTTGGCCGGAGAAGGAGGGGAGTTGGTGTGTGTGGGTGTTGGTCGTTCTTGATCAGCCATTAGAGGCTCTGATACCATATGAGAAGAGAAGAAGAACGTCCAGGAAGATGACAACGACAGAGAAAGCAGAGAGAGAAAGAAATGAAGTACGAATGGAATGACCGGCAACAGTACAAAGAAGCAAATAAATGAATACAGATGGCATATATAAATACATTGAATCTGTCGCTTAGAGAACTAAGGGAGCGAGGATTTCCTTGGTCGACACCCTGCTGCAACTTGCTAAGTACGTATTATAATACATATACGAACTGTACAAGTATATATAAGTTCATTTATATTTTTTTTGAAAAATAACAAGTAAAAAAAACATTTTAATTATTTCATCACTAGCACATCTTAGCATATAAAGTTGAAAATTAACATTGGCTTTATGCTTTTATATGTGATTATCTTTTTAAGCAAAGTTACTCAAAAAAAATCTTTAACAAATTAGATTAAATATATTTCTTAAGTTAAAAATAATAATTCGAAGTCAAATTTATTGCCATGAATATATAAAGTGTATGTACTTTGAGATCAAAGTTCGGAACACAAAAAAAAGTTCATTGAGACTTTGGAGAACTCATAAATATGTATTCATTAATTATGTTAAACAATAGTAATTTATACGAGTTTTAAAGAAATTAAGTTTGAAAAAACAAATCAGTATAACAGTATTTATGATGTGGATAATCGGTCTAGTGATTTTTTTAGTAAATTTACTTTTAATTTTCTGAATTTAAAAATTTATGGATCAGGGCTATATAGATATACAATCTAGCAAATTTTAAAACGTACAATAAAATTGATGAATTACATCTTATTTCATTATTCCGGCCTAGAAATGTAAACCATATAAAAGTTAATTTTTACCGTAATAAAAAGTATTTCGATCTTAGGAGAAGTATTTTATAAAATTAAAATTAATGTCAAATAAACTACGATGAATTTATCGTGATGTAAATCTAATTTGAGGTAACTCTAGCTTAGAACTATTATATCCGTCGTTCTATCACCAATTACGCTTCCAGATATGATATACGTACTATACATAAGATTGCATTAGTTGTACAGTCAAGATTATTGAGTGCATCGTAGATGATTTAGAGTCAAGTTAAAAATTGATTTAAGCGCATTGGTTTGGTGCAGGACATTTTCAAGATTTTTGATTAAAGACTACTTAATCCTTGATTCCAATTTTTTTTTTTTGGGGAAATTTTGGGCATAGCCCTTTTATTGATCTAAAATGTCACAAAATAGTGAACAGATGTTCAAAAATACAAAACAAAATACTCTAAATTGATAAAACGACCCACACTCTAAAACACAAACTAGAATGAAAAAACTAAACAAGAATGACAAGCAGCATTCTGCTCAAAGGAAGAAAAAACAAAAAGAAATCCACTCCACGATCCTCCAGGAATTCGGACATGGTCCAAGGAAAAACAGAACACATTCCAGCGACTGCAAGTGTGTCTCAGAATTTCTTGGAATCACAGCAGATCATCACAACTTTGACAAAGAGACCCAGATAACGTCCAATCATGCGCTCCCATGCATCCCAGAATCTTCAAACTAAACCACAGCAGCTACAGCGAAGTAGAAGTGCTCACAATGAACAAATATGAACCCATCAATTCATAGATAAAAGAAAAAAGATATAAAACAGCTAGCCTAAACCTGGTTGCCCACAAGGCCATCCAAGAGAGGCAAAAGTCAGGCTAACAACATCAAATTAGGCCAAAAATAAGGCCTAACAGTATCCATCACATTCGTGTTCCAACAGAAAAACAATGGAAATATAAAGGAACCAACTCCCAACAGTCAATTGAGTTTTCCTTATACTTCCAGTTAGACATCTTTAATCTCACTCTTTTGTCAGCTGCCAAAGTGATGGAACACTTGCAGTGGCTTTAAACCTTCGGTTATTTCTCTCCCTCCACAAATGGTAGATAAGGCATTGATAGTAAGAGATTGAGAGCCTTTTCTGTTTTCACCCGGCAGCCCCCCAATAAAATCCAAAGCCTGTGACACATTGGGCCTTAGCAAAAAATTCTGTAGAGCAGGAATAAGCCTGATAAGAGTGTTGTATGAATAAACAATCAAAAAATAAGTGCCTAGTGGACTCATATTTTTCCTGGCAAAAATGGCATTTGGGTTATCAAAACAATGCCTCTCCAGGCAAGAGCCTCAACAGTTTTTATCTTATCAAGAATAGCCATCCATGTGAAAATAGAGTATCTGGAGAATACCTCTTATGCCACACCAGTTGGGACCAGTCCACAACTTCTTGATTTTCAAAAAAGTTCAAGTAGTAATTCCTTTGTAAGAGTGCTTAATATTTCCTTTCCAGGTAATACAAAGCCATTATTCAAGCCCAAAGAATTTTACTAATAAAATTCTAATCTCCTCCCTAAGAGAATCAGGAATACACCATTTTTCATTAATAATCCATTTATCAATGGTATCATCATCCTTGCAAAAATTAAGAGAGGAGATGCAAGGAATTTACAAATCAAACTTTCTCCCATGCACCAGTGATCCCACTTGATCGAAGCCTTGCTGAGTGGTGAGGAGAAACATGAAAAAGGTTTTAGCCCTCACAGCTGACTTACATATGCCTTTCCAAAATCTGACTTCTGCTTGTGTTACTTTTCCAAGGCGAATATACCGAGCAAGCAGAAATTTCGATAAAGGGTTGCAAAATTATACATTCTACAAATGGTAGAGCAATTATAGCATACCTCATATGCATCTAAAGATGTAATACTAAGCCCGCCTTGCTATAAGGTTTACAAGATTTTTCCCATGAAATAAGATGCATACCTTTTCCGGTTTGATTTCCAAAATAAGGAATCTGGCACAAGCTTTATTAATACTTCATAATATAGGATTAGAACAAAAATTGCTCTAACCCAATACACAACAGTGTTTATAATAGTATACTTAATATATCTGCATTTCTTCCCGCAATTGACAGAGAGCTAGCTTTCATCCAGAAAGAAGAAAAAGTTATCTTTCCAGAAAGGGTTGAAATCAGAGGCTTTGATCTTCCCGTGGAGATAGGGATCCCAAGATAATTAAACTATTAGTAATGGGGATATTCAGAATACGAGCCAAATCCATATGTTGGGCGTATGCTGAGAAAAGGAGACAGAGCTTTTTTTGGCTATTCGTATACAGGCCAGAGCAAGCAGAAAATAAGCCAAGCAGTCGGTAAGATTAGAGCAGTTAGTGTTATTGGCTTCACCAAAGACAATAAATCATCAGCGTATAAAAGATGCGAAATATTAAAGTCTCCCACTAGAAATACCCCTAAAATTTCTCATGTTAGCATGTTCATCAATCAAACAAACTTGCTATCCATACATACAGAATAGATATGGGCTGAGAGGACAACCCTGCCTTAAACCAGTAGAAGAAGAGAAAAAACTTCCAGCGATCCATTCAAGCAAATGGAAAAGTTTGACATTTGTGATACAAGTCTTGATCCAGTTAGTAAACTCCCTAGGAAAGCCTTTCTGTGTCATTCTAGAAATAAGAAAATCTCTAAAACAGTGTCGAAAGCCTTCTTGATATCAAATTTGGCACAAAAATAATCCCTTCTAGTATTATTGAACATCTTCATAATTTCATCAGCTAGAATGGTATTATCAGTAGCCAATCTATCAGATATAAAGGCAGATTGGCTATATGAATGATAAAAGGCATTACCAATTTCAATCTGTCAGCAAGGATTCTAGCTATGATTTTGTAAAAAACGTTCACAAGGCAATAGGCCTAAAATCATCGATACTGCAAGCATGTTTTGTTTTGGGAATCAAGACCAGAGCCGTAGCCTTGGCACCAAACAGGTAAATAATTTTCATGAAGAATGGTTTGCACCGCTCTTAATACATCATTGCCATGATGTGCCAACACTTTTTATAGAAATCAAAATTAAAGCCATCTGTCCCAGGCGCAGAATCGAATGCCCAGCAAAAACAGCATTTTTAACTTCCTCTAAGGTGACAGGTTTGATCAGTGCTTCAGTTAGATGAATCAGAAGACTGATCCCAATAGGAAAGTTGCTAACATCCGCAGAATAAAGCTATCTTTTTTAAGAGCTATCTTTTTTTTGCAATACATTAGACATTAAAATATTATTTTAAAGTGCCTAGGTAGTTAGCGGCTTTTCACTCCAATTTGATATAAATCCATATTTGTATATAGTTCCTATACTTCCTTCCTTGATGATTATCTCTCCATCCTCTAATAAACTATAAATTCAAACATAAAATTGGTATTGTTCTAAATTAGTAAAGCCAATACAGTATAGGTTAGAGATTTTCTGGGTTATCCAAGAATCTTAAGCAATTCATACATTTCATTCGTTGAGTTAGTAAAGAATTGTTCAAATTATGATATTTTCCTGTTGGTAGGTTTAAAGTAAAATTCCTGTATCTAAACCTATATATAACTAAATTATTCATAAATGATTTATATATAACATTTAAAGATTCATTGTGGACCCCCGGAAGGATACCGCTCAGCGGAGACAGAATACAAAGGGTACGATCACACTTCCGTAGGACAAAATGGTCTATGGCCTTTGCACTCTTTGCAATGTGGCCAATGAGAGGATAGATGAGATCATACATGCCATTAACCATTGAGAATAACGGCTTTCTCCTGCGCACCTCGATAGTAATGATATTATAATCTGATTAAAGTCACGAGATTTCCCCCATCCGATACATCACCTCGAGTGGAGTTTATTGATGTGGGATTCGATTTCACACGGGCGCAAGCCCCTGTGGTTAATTGCACTTAAGCCGAGGCCTAAGAATTCTTTCGATTAAGGACTAAACATTATTCTCTCATATCTGATTGGCACATAGGGAGGAGTCTAGAAGCTTCCTATTCTTTTTTTTTTAAGAGCAATAAATGCATTAAAAGCAGCGAAAAAGGAAAGAAAAAACAACTACAATGTTGATTCCTCCTTCAAACAAATCCCTAAATAAAGGAGAATCTCATTCAAGCAAGGTCTTCCCAAATAAAATTGTTAGCCATAGCATACCTGACACAGAAATCAACTAGCTTATTGCTACCTCTACCAACACAAGAGAAAATGACATAAATGAACTCTTTAAAGAAGTTGAAGTCTTCTTCTCCCTTGAAACATCAATCCTTGCCTTTGAAGCCTCCTATTACATTTGCATATCCCCTTCAATAATAGCCCCCTTGTATTTGAAGATCCAATCTTATTCATTTCGACCAAAGACTTTATAGCTAGATGCTCCAAATGGTACACATCCCAATGAATGCATTTTTTCCAAATGCCAATAAAAACCTCCCTTTACTGTCACGAATAGCACAACCAATTCCAGCTCTATACGAGGAGTCAAGTGATCATCTACATTGATTTTAAACAATCGGGAGGAGGGGGATACCAAGTATTGGACAGCCTCATGGACCGGTTAGCATCCCATAGTTCCGATTTCAAGTTAACAATCAATTTAGAAGTAGATATATAGCTAATAGCATTAGCGGCCACTGAGCTAGCTCCCTTCAACCACCTTATCATGTTTAATTTGTTTCAAGCTTTCCAAGAAAGGTATAAGGCATTGCAAAACAATTTAAGAAGCATGCATATATGAGTTGCCATATGATCCGTCCATCTACAACAACATGAAAGATTTCAAACAGAGGAATCTGGAATCCCCATTTGTTGAGTTGAGATAGCACTTCTTTTATCTTGGCACAATCAAACAAAACATGCTCCGTGTCTCAATTCCATCCAAACACCTTGGATAAACTTCAATTTCTTGTAGTCTCCTATGTGCTAGAAACTTGTAAGTTGGTATAGCATCTTTAAATAACCTCCAGCAAAACGTCTCCACCCTTGGCATCAGTTTAGCTTTTTTCCACTATTTAGCAAATTTACATTCAGGCGGTTTATCCCGCCTAGCCTTAGCTATCATTCCAGAAATTGTTCTCCCGGTTCTGTTAGCTATTAACCCTGCAGTCTTCCTATTGATCACAATTAATTTGGTATGTGAAATGAGTTCCACCATTTCTCTACCAAATTTTTTTCATCAACTCAGCTACATTCCAATCCTTGCCTTCAATGAATCTTTCCATTGACATATCTTCACCTTGGGGTTAACAAATGTAGGCCATTTTTTAATGCTCTTATCCAAAGCATTTGTCTTCAAAAGCATCAATTGATGATCCATATACCCACACTCCATTTAAGTATTGGCTGTAAAGCTTCGTTGAAACTTGTTCACAATGAATTAGTTTTGTTAAACATAAGCTTATGTCCGCTGCTAACCAAGAGTAGGGGGGGGGGGTGAAAGACCTTTCCTTGACTCTTCTTTCAATAGCCACGAAGATCAGTAGCAAAAAGATTAAGTGGCATTCTAAATGGACTATTTATATGAAGACAAGAAAAATCATCCAAAAATTGCAATTTTCAAGTCAACACGTAGTTGATCGTCCTGTACAATCGTGGATCATCTTGGACGATTTACTTAAATGTGTTGGAAATGAACCAAATGTATATTGGTACGAACTAAATTCATCCCGATCATCATCCGTACGAACTAGGTTCATTTGGTACGAACAGATTAACCTTAAGTTAGTTCCCAAAACTGCAGGACGTCGCAAATTTGAAGAGTTGGTTCACTTCATCCTAGGACGAATATGAGTTCATTCGGACAAAAATTTTACAGAGAACATTTCGTCCTGGGATGAATTTGCGTTCGTCGGACGAAAATTTTTTAGAGAGCATTTCGTCCTAGCAGAATATGAATTTCGTCTGAACGAAAATTCTAGAGAACATTTCGTCATGGGACGAATTTGAGTTCGTCTGGAAGAAAATTTCCGAGAGCATTTCGCCTAGCACAATATAGAGTTTTTTGCTGAACGAAAAATTTTCAGGGACAGTTCGCCTGGACAAATAAACATTCGTCCTAGACGTTCAGGACTTAGAAAAATTTCTTTAATCTTATTTGTTCCATTGTTCTTTAGAGGAATAACTGACTTGATGTCCCATACGAATTAGTTCGTCCCGTACGATCAGTATAAATCTTAAAGATCTCCTTAAGTGTGTGTATGTTTATTTACTTAATTATAATCACTCCCTTCAAACTTAATTCAAGAAAAGTCAAAGCTTCAAATTACAAAATATCTCAGCTGAATTTGATTTGAAGTCTTCAGAGTTTGGAGTTCGATTTTCCTGAAATGTAAGTACACACAAGAGCAAAAAATAATCTTCTTCCAAAAAGTGTTAGGAGAACAACATTTAAAATATAAAAAATTGAAACACAAAACTATACAAGTTACAAGAATGTTAAATATGAAAATAGCAACTCTCTTAACAAATCTCCCCTTTTTTGATAATGACAAAACAATTATTATTTGTATAATTTCAAATTCTAAGAATCTCGTAAACACCCCATGAATTGATGAACAGTAAAAATAAGGAGGCAATTTAATCATAATTTTTTATTTTTTAAAATTTTCAGAGATACTAAATAAACAAAAACACATCAAAACAGAACAAAAACACATAAAACAAAAACACATACGAACAAACACTTTCTCCCCCTTTTTGATAAAAGCAAAAAGTGAAGAAGAAAAAACACACTGAAATGTAAGCAGTCATATAAAAATTATTTTGATAATTGGACCTTGAAAGTGATTGAAATAAATTTTGCTGCAAAACATACAAATAACAACTCTCTTAACATCCCCCCTTTTTGAGTGGCAAAACAATTATAGTTTGTATAATTTTGAATTTAAGAATATCCTAAACTCCCCTTAAATTGATTAACACGTAAAAATAAACAGTAATTTAATCATAATTTTTTTATTTTTAAATTTTTTCAGAGATAAAAAAAAAACAAAACACAAAAATAAAACAAAAACACAAACGAACAAATAATTTTCTCCTCCTTTTTGACAACAACAAATAGTGAAGAAGAAAAAAGACCTGAAATGTAAAAGTCATATGAAAATAATTTGATAATTGAACCTTGAAAGTGATTGAAATAAATTTTGCAAAAAAACAAAATATTTGGTAAATCATAGTAATTCATAGAATTTAAGAAGAGATATAACATTGATAATAAAAAAATATTTATAAAAAATATGAGTCATCTAGACACTAAGATAGAAAAAATTATTACAAAAGGATGAATAAAAATTTGTATATTTTCAAATTTCAATACGAATATAAATGTACAGAAGATCAATTTGAATAAGAGATTAAAAGATTATGAAAAGAAATAACAACCACATGTGGCGCTTTGCGCATCTTTTTTAAATTGTGGCACATTTTGTGCATCTTTTTACTTGTGGGCTTATTTTGTGCCTCTTTTCAACTTGCGAACCAATGCGCATTCAAATTTTGCATGCATTAGTTAGGTTTGGCTACTGAGGTCCAATGCCAGACTTAGATTTATGATCTGGGATAGATTTTGAATCATAAGACCCGCAACCTTTAGGAATATAATTTCAAATTTCTAACAAATTATTCAACTCAAATGAAAAGAAATCTCTCATCCTAAAATGTAAAGCCCAACATTTAGATTAGGTCAGGTCACTTTAGAATTCATTTTTAGAATACCAAAGTGTCTCCTACCTCTCTTTTGTTTTGCTATGAAAATAAGTGCTCAAAATTTGATCCATTCCTAGTTCAATTTCCAAATTTACCTCTTTGATATCACTCCTTGATAATTTCCAAAAAGAATTTATGCAACTATTTGAATTAAGAGTATTGTAGGGATCCTAGTTTCCTACAATGTTATTAACTAAGAGGGCTTGCACTCGAAGGAGGTTTAGAACCCACATCAACCTTTTTGAAAATCAATTTTTCAAAATTCAATTAATTTTGTTTGGGAAAATCAAAATCAACGACGATCGTTATTATCATATTTTAAGAATCTTTAATGAATGATATATTTCCTTTCTTCAGGAGATATTTCATTTGATTATAAAACTTTGAATATGAAATTAACGATAATTCATCTTGATTATCATAGCTAGATATTCGATCAAACATTACTTTGACCCTTCGAAGCTAAATAAAACTTTGAATATGAAATTAACGATAATTTCAAATTTCTTAAAGAAGATTTAATCTTTTCAAACTTTGGTAAAGAAAATTTATCCTTGAGGACATGCCTACTTTCAAAAACCTATAGTTAACAATTGCTTATATAAAATTCTAAGGGTATATATTAACAACTTTTAAATGAATATTTTAAATTTGTATTAACATTGGATTACCCCTATTGGGGTGCTTCGGTCTAACCCATGTTAAATAAAATCAACCATTGAAACACTCAAAACTCAATGTTGTTGTCAGTTATGGAAATAGTTCCTATAAGATATTATTTTGAAAATAAATTTACAAACTCTAAACTTTATATAAACTTCGAAATAATTTTTAGAAGCTGCCAATTTAAGTTGTTCACTATTTTTGAGATTTAAATTTTTCGCAGAATTAAGATCCCAACACTAATATTTTTTTTATTTTATTACGAACACAACGTGCAGTCTAGTTATTAAAACCTTGCTTCTAGCTTCTGCGCTATCCTGCTAGAGTCTTCCACGAAATGGAAACTTTCTTCCCCCATTCTCCTTTACTCTTCAGTATGCGTTAACTGCAACGCCTAGCCGGCAGTCGGCGCCCTTGCCGTTGCCAGCAAAGTGGCGGCCCGTCTTTACAAGGAAACAAACAAAGAAAGCATACTCTGAATCCACCATAGAGAAACCAATATGCTTCCTGCTTTGCAGTTGCCAGCTGAACTCCTTTGCTCTTTCGCCATTGAAGAGCAGCTCAAGGGTGAAGCACGCAACTTTTGGGGAATTGAGGTTTTACGGTCCATCTCTCTCTCTCTCTCTCTCCTCTCACTCTCTCGCTCTCGCTCTCGTTCTCTCTATCTATCAATATATCTATCTACTAGTTTTCCAATAAGCTCTTTGTTTACTTTATTCCTTCATGTAAGAGACGCATTCATGGAGTTAAAGCTAAGAACGCCTCGCTTGCACAAATTTTGCAATCAATTTCTCTTTCTCATTCTCGCGACGTATTTTATATGAAAGGCAATTAAAAATTTTGAAAGTTGTTAGTTCGTTTTCTTTTGGATTCTCTTCTTACTTTGTTGTAGCGAAATGGAAGTAGTTGTAGTAGACAAACGGTTCAGTTTTATTAAGAGGTGCAGAAGCTCAGGAATATTCAGAACATTGTGTGGATTTGCACGCGGGTCTCTTAAATGTTTCTGCCCTTGGCTTTATGCGCTGTAACAACTAAATGTGGGAGAGGCGGGGCCGTAACCGCTATTAAAATTTGGGGAATGATGTGGTATTGTCACCGATTCATGATAGGTAACACTCACACCGATCAGTACTCAGCTCTGATGGTGTTATGGACTGTTTTGCCCTCTCTATTGGGTTTTGATTGTGATGCACTACTTATAAGCTTTTGATCATATTACTTATATGGGTTTTGGTGGACTTATTACATTTTTATAAATTACTCATGTTGAATATCTTTTGATTTATAAATATATAGTAACTATTTTTTTAATTTAGAACTTGACATAAAAAATTAAAATGTTTTGAAGGCATATTCTAATTATGAAAATAATCACATTTTTTAAAACAATGTAATTAAAAAATTTTTTTGTTGAATATGATTTATGCTTGGAAGACAGTGTTGATCCTTCGAGAGGCCACGTCTGCCCCTCCCTCCGCCATGTTGGAAGACACTTAACTTTACATGCAATTAATTTTCTAGGTGAGAGTAAAAAACATAGAAATAGAGCCCAGTGGGTATGAAAAATGAGAAGATAAAATATTATAGAATATTGGTAAATATAAAAAAAACTTAACTAGAATATTTGAAATTATAAAAAAAATAAAAAATATATCTCTTTACTTTGTATTTATAATGATTGAAGGATATTGGGTTGGCTGATCGCTGCCTAGATGACTCTGTTTCTTTCTTTTTATCTTTTACATTTGGTTCTTAGGTGAGTCCTCTTGTCTCAACGATGAGTAAATCAGGTGAGTTCTTTTGATATGTTATGCCGGACTAGTTTGTGTTGATGAGTCCCCTGATCATGAAGTTGCGTTCTTAGAGGACCTACTTTGACCTCTAGGCATAAAACATTTCCACTTAGATAATGATAATCGTGAGCTGAGAATTGTCCAAGTAAAGGCATTTGTAGGAGATCCTTGATGTACAAGCCCGGATAACTCATCAATTTAGACGATATTTTCTGCTAATGGGTACATATGAGAAGAGAAAAGAACGTCCAGGAAGATGGACAACGACAGAGAAAGCAGAGAGAGAAGAAATGAATTGTATTCGAATGGAATGACCTGGCAACAGTACAACGAAGCTTAAATAGAATACAGATGGCATAATAGTAAATACATTGAGTCTGTGCCTCCCTCAAATTAATCATTCGGATCTTGAATAGTTAATTTGTGACGAAGTTCTTTAAAGCGAGCAGGTGTAAAAGATTTCGTAAAAATATCGGCTATCTGATCGTGAAGAGAATGTGGCTGAGTTGTATTCCTCCGTTGTTGAGATGTTGCCGAATGAATTGATAGCCTATTTCGATGTGTTTGGTACGAGCATGGAAGACCGGATTTTTAGCTATAGCCATTGCCGAGATGTTGTCACAGTATATAGTGGTGGGAACGGTTTGGGGAGTGCCGAGTTAGTCCAGGAGGCGTCTAAGCCAGAGAACTTCAGAGGTGGCTGCGAAGAGTGCACGGTACTCGGCTTCTAAAGAAGACTTGGCGACCGTTACTTGCTTTTTAACGGTCCAGGAGACAAGTGTCGAGCCCAAGAAGGTACAGTATCCAGAGATAGACTTGCGATCTAATGTGTCGGATGCCCAATCAGCATATGTAAAGGATCGGAGAGTGAGATCGCCGGGTTGGATCGGAAGACCATAGGTGACCGTGCCTTTTATATAGCGAAGAAGCCTTTTGAGAGCTTGATAGTCTGAGTTGGTCGGTTGGTGCATGTGTTGACAGATTTGATTCGTGGCGAAGGCGATGTCCGGACGAGTGATGGAGAGGTATTGTAGAGATCCGGCTATACGACGATAGGTTGTAGGATCGGAGAATGGTTGTAGGTCCGGCAGTGGCTGTTTTGTTTTGAGTGTGCTTGGCGTAGGAGCAGGTTTGCTGTCGGTAAGGTTGGAGTCCCGTAGAAGCTTTTCTGCATAATGTTGTTGGGTGAGGAATAGCCCATCTGCTTGCTTTATTGTGTGGATGCCTAGGAACAGTGATATGTCTCCAAGCTGCTTTAGTGCGAAATTGGTTCGGAGTTCTTTGAGCAATTTTTGAATGGTAGTTGTGTCATTCCCTGTAACGAGAAGATCATCGACGCAAATGAGAAAGAAAATGTGAATATTGTTTTGTTTGAAGATGAGAAGCGAAGGGTCGGAACGACTGAACCTGAATCCTTGTGTTTGAAGAAATTGAGTTAGTTTTTCAAACCATTGTCGCGGTTCCTGTTTTAGTCCGTAGAGGGACTTCTTCAGCTTGCAAACCAAGTTAGGCGAATGAGGATCAGTGAACCCAGGTTGTTGGCACATGTAGACGTCGTCGGGTCAGTCTCCGTGCAAGAAGGCATTAGAGACGTCTAGTTGTAGAATTTTCCATTTTCGATGTACTGCCAATGTGAGTAAAATGCGGATCGTCGTCATTTTGTCCACTGGGCTGAAAGTCTCCGTATAGTTGATTCCTGGTTGTTGATTGTAGCCAAGAGCGACAAGTCTTGCTTTGTAGCGATCTAGCTTGCCGTCGGGTAAGACTTTCTTTTTGTAAGTCCATTTACAACCAAGAATTGGTTTGTTGAGAGGTGGAGGAACAAGGATCCAGGTGCCTTGTTTCTTTAGAGCCTGAAATTCGTCGAGCATAGCCTTCTGCCAGTGCGGAACTTGAGCAGCTTGTTTGTAATTGCACGGTGTGTCCTGCATAGGATTAGTAGTCACAAGAGAAAAAATGTGTTTTGGTTTGGATATCCCAGCTTTTAGACGAGTAGTCAGGTGATGTGAGGATTGTTGTGTATTCGGTTGTGATGGAGGTGTGATTGTGGTGCTAGGATTAGTAGGATTGGGAGGTTCAGCATTAGCTGGACTGCCAGAATTTTGTGTAGAATGGAGGAGAGGAGATGCGGGAGCAGCGGGTTTGTTCGGTATTGGTGTGATGGTGGAGATCGGAGTTAGGAGGTAGGGAGATGTGGAGGTTTGCGGAGAAGCAGTAGGATCAGAGACCGGGCGAGTATTATTTTTTGTAAGGAAAAGTGGTTTCGTGGAAGACAACATGACGTGAAATTTGAATCTTGTGTGTGGTTAGGTTGTAGCATTTGTAGCCTTTGTGGGATGTGGAATAACCAAGAAAAACGCATTCTTGCAATCGCGGCGAGAGTTTGTCTTGAGCATAAGGGCAAAGCCACGGGAAATAAAGGAAACTGAATGTGCGGAGCAGTGTGTAGTTTGGTAGCCGACCGTGAAGACGTTGAAAAGGTGTGGTGAGGTTTATAGATTTGGAGGGAAGACGGTTGATGAGATAATTAGCAGTGGATAAGGCTTCTGCCCAAAATGTGTGCGGAATGTTGGAAGCATAAATAAGAGTGCGTGTAAGTTCTAATAAGTGTCGATGTTTTCGTTCTGCCACGCCATTTTGCTCAGGGGTGTGAGGACAACTAAGTTGTCGTTGAATGCCGTGAGTGAGAAGAAAGGAAGTGAACTCAGTGCTTAAAAATTCACCTCCACCGTCAGAGCGGAGGACTTTCGGTTTAGTGTTAAACTGAGTTTTAATGAGTTTGTAAAGAATCTTGAATTTAGAGAAGGTTTCTTGCTTAGTATGCATTAGATAAATCCATGTAAAGCGAGAATAATCATTTGTGAACAGAGCATAATAACGAAATCCGTCGAGAGACGGGATAGGGGCTGGACCCCAAATGTCCGTATGAATTAGTTCAAAAGGAAATTTAGAAGTAGAAATAGTTCTATTAAAAGCAATTTTGTGGCTCTTGGCCACACTACAAGAGATACAAGGTAAAGTAGTAAAATTTTGCTTGATGTCAGGTATGTAACGAGACAAAGTTGAGAAGATCTGCCGGTTCGGATGCCCAAGTCGGTCATGCCATACGTTGCCGGTGGTATTGCTTGCGTGTAGAGCCGTCGGGGTAGCAGCTTGCGGTTTGGGAATCTTGTAGAGACCGTCATGTAGATTGCCACGAAGCAGTGGACGCCGATCCTGGATATCCTTTATAACAAAACCATTCACGTCAAATGTTATAGAAATGGGGTTGTCTGCGGTTAATTTTGAGACGGATAAAAGGTTTTGAGCTAAAGATGGAACATGAAGAATCTTGCGTAAATAAAGCTTACGAGGTGTATCGGGAAGAGGTAAGAGGCCCTGACCGGAGTTCTGAATTGGAATAGTTGATCCATTCGCTATGTAGACGCTATCTGTTCCTGCGTAAGAGTGAGGGTACTGAACATTGGAGATGTCTGGTGTGAGATGAGCCGAAGCGCCTGTGTCCAAGATCCATTCGGTTGAATTATTTGGAGTGGTCTGAGCATGAAGCGCTTGCGGTGATCTTGTGGTCGTGGGAGCATATTTGAAGTTGCATCGGTGCCAACAGTTGATTGCTATGTGGCCGGTTTTACCACAGATTTGACAGATTGGTCTGGGGTTGTTCACGGTGGCGGGCTGAACCGTGGCAGGGCTGAGGGAGTTCTGAACTGGTTGCTGAGGTTTGTTCTTGACAAATCTTTTCTGCATTCTGCCTTTGTTCGAATTGTAAGAATTCGAGTATAGAGCTGTATTACCTGTGGTGGATAAGTTGTCCTTAGCGAGTTCTTGAGAGACATTGATCTCTTCGCTGCAGAGCATGGAATAAAGATTGTCTAAGTCAAGCGGTATGGGGTAGGTGCGAATCGCGGCTTTGAAAGAGTTGTAGGAGGCGGGTAATCCGTTGAGTATGTGTAGGATTATGCCTTCCGGATCGATCTTTGAGCCGGAGGCCGCAATGCTGTCGACTATGGTTTTAATTTGGGATAGGTATTGTTGCATGGTAAGGTTTTTCATTTGAACGTGGTGGAGTTCATTCTTGAGTTGGATGACTCGAGAGCGACAGGTAGGTTGAAGGCGTCGTTCAAGAACTTACCAGACTTCTTGCGCAGAGGTGGAGGAGATAATGTACGGTAAGATGGCGGGTGAGATGGTGGAAAATAAGGCTGAAAGGAGATTATTATCTTCAAGTTGCCAGCGGTGGAAATCAGAAGACGTAGTATCGGCGGGCGGTGGAGTAGCTCCGATTAGATGACCGGCATAGCTGTTGGCAGTAAATTGTTGAAGAACTTGAATGCGCCATATGGCGTAGTTATCGGCTGTGAGGGCATGGGGAATGACGTTCTTGATGTTGGATATGAGGAACTTGAGTTGCAGTGGTTTGATGATGTCTGTAGACGGTTGGCCGGAGAGAGGAGGGGAGTTGGTGGTGTGGGTGTTGGTCGATTCTTGATCAGCCATTAGAGGCTCTGATACCATATGAGAAGAGAAGAAGAACGTCCAGGAAGATGGACAACGACAGAGAAAGCAGAGAGAGAAAGAAATGAATTGTATTCGAATGGAATGACCTGGCAACAGTACAAAGAAGCTTAAATAGAATACAGATGGCATAATAGTAAATACATTGAATCTGTTCGCTTAGAGTACATTAGGTGAGCGATGTGATTTCCTTGGTCGACTACCCTTGCTGCAACTTGCTAAGTACGTATTAAATACATATACGAACTTGTACAAGTATATATAGTTTCATTTATATTTTTTTTTTGAAAAAAGTACAAGTAAAAAAACATTTTAATTATTTCATACTAGCACATCTTAGCATATAAGTTGAAAATTAACATTGGCTTTATGCTTTTATAATGTGATTATCTTTTTAAGCAAAGTTACTCAAAAAAATCTTTAACAAATTAGATTAAATATTTTCTTAAAGTTAAAAAAATAATAATTCGAAGTCAAATTTATTGCCATGAATATATAAGTGTTATGTACTTTGAGATCAAAGTTTTCGGAACACAAAAAAAAGTTCATTGAGATCTTTGGAGAACTCATAAATATGTATTCATTAATTATGTTAAACATATAGTAATTTATACGAGTTTTAAAGAAATTAAGTTTGAAAACAAAATCAGTATAACAGTAATTATTGATGGGATAATCGGTCTAGTGATTTTTTTAGTAAATTTACTTTTAATTTTCATGAATTTAAAAATTTATGGATCAGAGGGCTATATAGATATACAAGTCTAGCAAATTTTTAAAACGTACAATAAAATTGATGAATTACATCTTATTTCATTATTTTCCGGCCTAGAAATGTAAACCATATAAAAGTTAATTTTTACCGTAATAAAAAGTATTTCGATCTTAGGAGAAGTATTTTATAAAATTAAAATTAATGTCAAATAAACTACGATGAATTTATCGTGATGTAAATCTAATTTGAGGTAACTCTAGCTTAGAATTATTATATCCGTCGTTCTATCAACCAATTACGCTTCCAGATATGATATACGTACTATACATAGATTGCATTAGTTGTACAGTCAAGATTGGATTGAGTGCATCGTAGATGATTTAGAGTCAAAGTTAAAATTGATTTAAAGCGCATTGGTTTGGTGCAGGACATTTTCAAGATTTTTGATTAAAGACTACTTGAATCCTTGATTCCAATTTTTTTTTTTTTTGGGGGAAATTTTGGGCATAGCCCTTTTATTGATCTAAAATGTCACAAAATAGTGAACAGATGTTCAAAAATACAAAACAAAATGACTCTAAATTGATAAAACGACCCACACTCTAAAACACAAACTAGAATGAAGAAACTAAACAAGAATGACAAGCAGCATTCTGCTCAAAGGAAGAAAAAACAAAAAGAAATCCGACTCCACGATCCTCCAGGGAATTCGGACATGGTCCAAGGAAAAACAGAACACATTCCAGCGACTGCAAGTGTGTCTCAGAATTTCTTTGGAATCACAGCAGATCAATTCACAACTTTGACAAAGAGACCCAGATAACGTCCAATCATTGCGCTCCCATGCATCCCAGAATCTTCAAACCTGAAACCACAGCAGCTACAGCGAGTAGAAGTGCTCACAATGAACAAATATGAACCCATCAGATTCATAGATAAAAGAAAAAAGATATAAAACAGCTAGCCTAAACTCTGGTTGCCCACAAGGCCATCCAAGAGAGGCAAAAGTCAGGCTAACAACATCAAATTAGGCCAAAATAAGGCCTAACAGTATCCATCACATTCGTGTTCCAACAGAAAAACAATGGAAATATAAAGGAACCAACTCCCAACAGTCAATTGGAGTTTTCCTTATACTTCCAGTTAGACATCTTTAATCTCACTTCTTTTGTCAGCTGCCAAAGTGATGGAACACTTTGCAGTGGCTTTAAACCTTTGGTTATTTCTCTCCCTCCACAAATGGTAGATAATGGCATTGATAGTAAGAGATTGAGAGGCCTTTTCCTGTTTTCACCCGGCAGCCCCCCCAATAAAATCCAAAGCCTGTGACACATTGGGCCTTAGCAAAAAATTCTGTAGAGCAGGAATAAGCCTGATAAGAGTGTTGTATGAATAATCACAATCAAAAAATAAGTGCCTAGTGGACTCATATTTTTCCTGGCAAAAATGGCATTTTGGGTTATCAAAACTAATGCCTCTCCAGGCAAGAGCCTCAACAGTTTTTAGCTTATCAAGAATAGCCATCCATGTGAAAATAGAGTATCTGGGAGAATACCTCTTATGCCACACCAGTTGGGACCAGTCCACAACTTCTTGATTTTCAAAAAAGTTCAAGTAGTAATCCTTGTAAGAGTGCTTAATATTTCCTTTCCAGGTAATACTAAGCTCATTATTCAAGCCCAAAAGAATTTTACTAATAAAATTCCTAATCTCCTCCCTAAGAGAATCAGGAATACACCATTTTTCATTAATAATCCATTTATCAATGGTATCATCATCCTTGCAAAAATTAAGAGAGGAGAGCTCAAGGAATTTACAAATCAAACTTTCTCCCATGCACCAGTGATCCCACTTGATCGAAGCCTTGCTTGAGTGGTGAGGAGAGAACATGAAAAAGGTTTTAGCCCTCACAGCTGACTTACATATGCCTTTCCAAAATCTAGACTTCTGCTTTGTGTTACTTTTCCAAGGCGAATTATACCGAGCAAGCAGAAATTTCGATAAAGGGTTTGCAAAATTATACATTCTACTAATGGTAGAGCAATTATAAGCATACCTCATAGCATCTAAAGATGTAATACTAAGCCCGCCATTGCTATAAGGTTTACAAGTATTTTCCCATGAAATAAGATGCATACCTTTTCCGGTTTGATTTCCAAAATAAAGGAATCTGGCACAAGCTTTATTAATACTTCTAATAATAGGATTAGGAACAAAAATTGCTCTAACCCAATACACAACAGTGTTATAAATAGTATACTTAATATACTGCATTCTTCCCGCAATTGACAGAGAGCTAGCTTTTCATCCAGAAAGAAGAAAAGTTATCTTTTCCAGAAGAGGGTTGAAATCAGAGGCTTTGATCTTCCCCGTGGAGATAGGGATCCCAAGATAATTAAACTTATTAGTAATATTGGGGATATTCAGAATACGAGCCAAATCCAATATGTTGGGCGTATGCTGAGAAAAGGAGACAGAGCTTTTTTGGCTATTCGTATACAGGCCAGAGCAAGCAGAAAAATAAGCCAAGCAGTCGGTAAGATTAGAGCAGTTAGTGTTATTGGCTTCACCAAAGACAATTAAATCATCAGCGTATAAAAGATGCGAAATATTAAAGTCTCCCACTGAAATACCCCTAAAATTTCTCATGTTAGCATGTTCATCAATCAAACAAGACATGCTATCCATTACGATACAGAATAGATATGGGCTGAGAGGACAACCCTGCCTTAAACCAGTAGAAGAAGAGAAAAAACCTTCCAGCGATCCATTCAAGCAAATGGAAAAGTTGACATTTGTGATACAAGTCTTGATCCAGTTAGTAAACTCCCTAGGAAAGCCTTTCTGTGTCATTCTAGAAATAAGAAAATCTCTAGAAACAGTGTCGAAAGCCTTCTTGATATCAAATTTGGCACAAAAATAATCCCTTCTAGTATTATTGAACATCTTCATAATTTCATCAGCTAGAATGGTATTATCAGTAGCCAATCTATCAGATATAAAGGCAGATTGGCTATTATGAATGATAAAAGGCATAACCAATTTCAATCTGTCAGCAAGGATCTTAGCTATGATTTTGTAAAAAACGTTACACAAGGCAATAGGCCTAAAATCATCGATACTGCAAGCATGTTTGTTTTTTGGAATCAAGACCAGAGCCGTAGCCTTGGCACCAACAGGTAAATAATTTTTCATGAAGAATGATTGCACCGCTCTGAATACATCATTGCCAATGATGTGCCAACACTTTTTATAGAAATCAAAATTAAAGCCATCTGTCCCAGGCGCAGAATCCGAATGCCCAGCAAAAACAACATTTTTAACTTCCTCTAAGGTGACAGGTTTGATCAGTGCTTCAGTTAGATGAATCGGAAGACTGATCCCAATAGGAAAGTTGCTAACATCCGCCGAATAAGAGCTATCTTTTTTTAAGAGCTAATTTTTTTTTGCATACATTAGACATTAAAATATTATTTTAAAGTGCCTAGGTAGTTAGCTGGCTTTTCACTCCAATTTGATATAAATCCATATTTGTATATAGTTCCTATACTTCCTTCCTTGATGATTATCTCTCCATCCTCTAATAAACTATAAATTCAAACATAAATTTGGTATTGTTCTAAATTAGTAAAGCCAGATATCAGTATAGGTTAGAGATTTTCTGGGTTATCCAAGAATCTTAAGCAATCATACATTTCATTCGTTGAGTTAGTAAAGAATTGTTCAAATATTGAATATTTTCCTGTTGGTAGGTTTAAAGTAAAAATCCTGTATCTAAACCTATATATAAACTAAATTATTCATAAATGATTTATATATAACATTTAAAGATTCATTGTGGACCTCCGGAAGGATACCGCTCAGCGGAGACAGAATACAAAGGGTACGATCACACTTTCCCGTAGGACAAAATGGTCATAGGCCTTTGCACTCTTTGCAAGTGGGCCAATGAGAGGATAGATGAGATCATACATGTCATTAACCATTGAGAATAACGGCTTTCTCCTGCGCACCTCGATAGGTAATGATATGTATAATCTGATTAAAGTCACGAGATTTCCCCCATCCGATACATCACCTCGAGTGGAGTTTATTTGATGTGGGATTCGATTTCACACGGGCGCAAGCCCCCTGTGGTTAATTGCATCTTAAGCCGAGGCCTAAGAATTCTTTCGATTAAGGACTATACATTATTCTCTCATATCTGATTGGAACATAGGGAGGAGTCTAGGAGCTTCCTATTCTTTTTTTTTTAAGAGCAATAAATGCATTAAAAGCAGCGAAAAAGGAAAGAAAAAACAACTACAATGTTGATTCCTCCTTCAACAAATCCCTAAATAAAGGAGGAATCTCATTCAAGCACAGGTCTTCCCAAATAAAATTGTTAGCCATAGCATACCTGACACACAAATCAACTAGCTTATTGCTACCTCTACCAACACAAGAGAAAATGACATAAATGAACTCTTTAAAGAAGTTGAAGTCTTCTTCTCCCTTGAAATCATCAATCCTTGCCTTTTGTAGCCTCCTTATTACATTTGCATTATCACCTTCAATAATAGCCCCCTTGTATTTGAAGATCCAATCTTTATTCATTTCGACCAAAGACTTTATAGCTAGAAGCTCCAAATGGTACACATCCCAATGAATGCATTTTTTTCCAAATGCTAATAAAAACCTCCCTTTACTGTCACGAATAACACAACCAATTCCAGCTCTATACGAGGAGTCAAGTGATGCATCTACATTGATTTTTAACCAATCGGGTGGAGGGGGATACCAAGTATTGGACAGCCTCATGGACCGGTTAGCATCCCATAGTTCCGATTTCAAGTTAACAATCAATTTAGAAGTAGATATATAGCTAACAGCATTAGCGGCCACTGAGCTAGCTCCTTCAACCACCTTATCATGTGTAAATTTGTTTCTAGCTTTCCAAGAAAGGTATAAGGCATTGCAAAACAATTTAAGAAGCATGCCATTATGAGTTGCCATATGATCCGTCCATCTACAACAATCAAGAAAGATTTCAAACAGAGGAATCTGGAATCCCCTTTTGTTGAGTTGAGATAGCACTTCTTTTATCTTGGCACAATCAAACAAAACATGCTCCGTGTCTTCAATTCCATCCAAACACCTTGGATAAACTTCAATTTCTTGTAGTCTTCTATGTGCTAGAAACTTGTAAGTTTGTATAGCATCTTTAAATAACCTCCAGCAAAACGTCTCCACCCTTGGCATCAGTTTAGCTTTTTTCCACTATTTAGCAAATTTACATTCAGGCGGTTTATCCCGCCTAGCCTTAGCTATCATTCCAGAAATTGTTCTCCCGGTTCTGTTAGCTATTAACTCCTGCATGTCTTCCTATTGATCACAATTAATTTTGGTATGTGAAATGAGTTCCACCATTTCTCTACCAAATTTTTTCATCAACTCAGCTACATTCCAATCCTTGCCTTCACTGAATCTTTCCAGTTTGATCATATCTTCACCTTGGGGTTAACAAATGTAGGCCATTTTTTAATGCTCTTATCCAAAATCCATTTGTCTTCAAAAGCATCAATTGATGATCCATTACCCACACTCCATTTAAGTATTGGCTGTAAAGCTTCGTTGAAACTTGTTCACAATGAATTAGGTTGTTAAACATAAGCTTATGTCCCAGCTTCTAACCAAGAGTAGGTGGGGGGGGGGGTGAAAGAATCTTTCCTTGACTCTTCTTTCAATAGGCACGAAGATCAGTAGGCAAAAAGATTAAGTGGCAGTCTAAATTGGACTATTTATATGAAAGACAAGAAAAATCATCCAAAAATTGCAAATTTTCAAGTCAACACGTAGTTGATCGTCCTGTACAATCGTGGATCGTCTTGGACGATTTTACTTAAATGTGTTGGAAATGAACCAAATGTATATTGGTACGAACTAAATTCATACCTGATCATCATCTCGTACGAACTAGGTTCATTTGGTACGAACAATTATACCTTAAGTTAGTTCCCAAAAACTGCAGGACGTCGTCAAAATTTGAAGAGTTGGTTCACTTCATCCTAGGACGAATATGAGTTCATTCGGACAAAATTTTTACAGAGAACATTTCGTCCTGGGATGAATTTGCGTTCGTCTGGACGAAAATTTTTTAGAGAGCATTTCGTCCTAGCAGGAATATGAATTTCGTCTGAACGAAAATTTTCTAGAGAACATTTCGTCATGTGACGAATTTGAGTTCGTCTGGAAGAAAATTTTCCAGAGAGCATTTCGTCCTGGCACGAATATGAGTTTTGTCTGAACGAAAAATTTTCAGAGGACAGTTCGTCCAGGGACGATTAAACATTCGTCCTAGACGTTCAGGACTTTGAAAAGTTTTCTTTAATTCTTATTTGTTCCATTGTTCTTTAGAGGAGATAACTAACTTGATCGTCCCATACGAATTATGTTCGTCCCGTACGATCAGTACAAATTCTTAAAGATCTCCTTAAGTGTGTGTATGTTTATTTACTTAATTATAATCACTCCCTTTCAAACTTAATTCAAAGAAAAGTAAAAGCTTCAAATTACAAAATATCTCATGCTGAATTTGATTTGAAGTCTTCAGTAGTTTGGAGTTCGATTTTCCTGAAATGTAAGTACACACAAGAGCAAAAAATAACTCTTCCAAAAAAGTGTTAGGAGAACAACATTTAAAATAATAAAAATTGAAATCATCAAAACTATACAAGTTACAAGAATGTAAAATATGCAAATAGCAACTCTCTTAACAATCTCCCCTTTTTTGATAATGACAAAACAATTATTGTTTGTATAATTTCAAATTCTAAGAATCTCGTAAACTCCCCATGAATTGATGAACACGTAAAAATAAGGAGGCAATTTAATCATAATTTTTTATTTTTTAAAAATTTTCAGAGATACAAAATAAAACAAAAACACATCAAAACAGAACAAAAACACATAAAACAAAAACACATACGAACAAACACTTTCTCCCCCTTTTTGACAAAAGCAAAAAGTGAAGAAGAAAAAACACCTGAAATGTAAGCAGTCATATAAAAATTATTTGATAATTGAACCTTGAAAGTGATTGAAATAAATTTTGCTACAAAACATACAAATAACAACTCTCTTAACAATCTCCCCCTTTTTGATGATGGCAAAACAATTATTGTTTTTATAATTTTGAATTTTAAGAATCTCCTAAACTCCCCTTAAATTGATTAACACGTAAAAATAAACAGGTAATTTAATCATAATTTTTTATTTTTTAAAATTTTTCAGAGATAAAAAAAAACCAAAACACATGAAAATAAAACAAAAACACAAACGAACAAATAATTTCTCCTCCTTTTTGACAACAACAAATAGTGAAGAAGAAAAAAGACCTGAAATGTAAAAAGTCATATGAAAATAATTTGATAATTGAACCTTGAAAGTGATTGAAATAAATTTTGCAAAAAAAAATCAAAATATTTGGTAAATCATAGTAATTCATAGAATTTAAGAAGAGATATAACATTGATAATAAAATAATATTTATAAAAAATATGAGTCAATCTAGACACTAAGATAGAAAAAATTATTACAAAAAGGATGAATAGAAAATTTGTATATTTCAAATTTCAATACGGAATATAAATGTACAGAAGATCAATTTGAATTAAGAGATTAAAAGATTATGGAAAGAAATAACTACCACATGTGGCGCTTTACGCATCTTTTTTAAATTTGTGGCACATTTTGTGCATCTTTTTACTTGTGGACTTATTTTGTGCCTCTTTTTCAACTTGCGAACCATTGCGCATTTCTTTTGATTTTTATACATTTGTATATTTTTCAGGAGTAATTTTGATCTTTCTAAAATTAATAATAAAAAATTTCAAATTTTTTTAAATACATAAATATTTATTGATAAGTGAAATACAAAATAAGAAAACATCACAGTTGCAATAATAAGATTAGACATTAATGTAGTCTAAATAAGAGACATGAAATTAACAATCTTAATTACATCAAGTTATAAGCAAAGCTTAAATTTAGAAAAATTAGTTTTTTTAATGAATTTAATTTTAACTTGCATTTCAAAGTATAACACCTTTTTAAGATCAAAAAATTATAACGATTATCATATAGGCTAACACACATTTCAAAAACAAGACTAGATTAAAGTCAAAATAGGATAACTTCTATTAAATTCAATATGAAGGATATTATAATCTAAGCATGTGATATCAATACATCATAAGATTTAAAAATAAAAATATTTAAAGAAAAGAAAATACATCACACTTCTCTGAGCCACAAAACAAAAACAACAACTAAAGAAATACATAAAATCAAGTGCAGCTGTCACTTAGAAATACCTTGATCTAGAGGAGGAGGAGGAGGTGCAGCACCAAAGAAGTTATAGTAGCTACTAATCATAATCATGTTGGAGTTAATACCGTCTATCTGCTCCCTCATCCATCCCATGTCATGCTGAAACTGTGCAGCCTACTGCTGAAGATCAGTCTCAATTTGATCAAAATGTTGATCAACATGAGTCTCAAGGCGATCAGATCTTTGAATCAAATTCTAATAATTTGGTTCATTTACAGGTGCAAGTGCAGATTCATGTTCTTCCTCAGTATCACTAATGATACGTGTTTTACTTGGTTCTTCTTTATTGAAGATTGCTCTAAATGATCCATCGTTGTAGTAGAGCGGTTCTTCATACTCTTGATCAGGATGAACCAAAACGTATTTCTTCTCCAGAATGTAGGCAACTGGATGTCCTAAAACGATATTCTTCTTTCTTTTATGTTCGACATGACCAATTTCAGAGAGTCCATAAAGATAGTAAATGATAAGTTGGGCTTCGTCTATAGGTTCTTTAGTCATGAAAAAAAAAGGTTACCATAGAAAGATAAGGAGTAATATTGATTATATCACTAACTTTAGGAATTATAGAAATTCTAAGAACATGTTGGATAATACGAGCATTATGAACGAGACCGGATACTTTAGGCATATGCTAGTTAAAATTGATTCCTCTAATCACAGTATTAATTTCATACCATTCATAATCAAAAGTGGTGATCAAGGTATGTGCTCTAGCTCCCTCAGTCCTTAAGTTTAAAAAGGCTCCTAAGTCGGCCTTGGTGATTTCAACTTTTTTCTTAAAGACATAGGAACATAGTCGGAGTTAAAAGACTTGTTTGCAAGGAAATCGTGGAAGGTTTCTTTGTTGTAGAGATAAACTAGGGTGTTTGGATAAAGCCAAACTGAGTTGAAGCAAACAAGTTCATCATCTGAAAGGTTAGTTTCTCCTGGACAAGAATTCTAGAGGATGTGATCTTAGCGGAGATAAACCTAGGGAAGGATTCTTCATTGGCTTTAGGAAGAAAGTTCTCAGAAGAATTCTTAGGTGGACCCCTAGACACAATCTTTTGACGCTTGCTAGAACTTGCCATTGAAAAGCAATCTAAAGTACAAAAGAGTTTGAAAGTGAAGTAAGAGTGTGACTGTTGAGTTCAAAAGCCCATCTATATATTAAAAAAATGACTGTTTGTACCAGACAAAATCACTTTCATCCCGTACGAATTTTAGTTCATCCTGTACGAAAACATTTCGTATGGATGAACGAATGAGTCCAAAATAAAATGGCTTTTTGCAATCACATAATTTACGAAGCATCCTTTCATACAAACTTTTGACAAAAATGATCGTACAGACAAACACATGTTCGTCCTGGGATGATCAGAACTTATGATCATTTTAATGACAGTTGAATCCGTCCCCGCATTAAATTGCCATGTGTTCGTCTGGACAAACTAAAGGTTCGTACGTACAAACAGGCATATTAAAAATGATCTTATCCATTCAACTGACATTCAATTGTCTCGTCGTTTGAACAAGTTCATCCTGGACGATCGTGACGATCGTACAGACGATGTGAAAAATAAAAAAAATTGAAAAATTGCACACAAGCGGTTCAAAATCTGACAGTTTGACACACTACATAATTCGTCTTATTACGAAAACATTTCATCCCGGATGATTATCACTTAAAAATTTTAAATCATGCACTCAATCAAAACTAAAATACAAGCACACTAAAAATATAATAAAAAATAAAAAAATAAACACATAATATAGAACAAGTCAAAAACAGAAGGATAGACAGAAAAAATACTAATTAAAAACACGCATCAATGTTGCTGAAAAACATTTTTATTAAGCATTCAAATCGATTACCCCATAACTTGTTCTTAATGCACTGAAAGTATCAAAGGCTAAAAGTTTTGTAAAAATGTCTGCAAGTTGATTTTCAGTAGAAACATGAATGAGTTCAATTTCTCATTTGGATACATGATCCCTTATGAAATGATGTCTGAGGTCTATATGTTTGGTTCTTGAATGTTGAATAGGATTTTTAGAAATGCAAATAGCACTAGTATTATCACAATAAATTGGAATAGTGTTTATAGTTAATCTTAAATCAATCAACTGTTGTTTCAACCAAAGTACTTATGTCACATAACTTCCTAATACAATGTATTCAGCTTCAGCAGTAGATAGGGCTTCTGAATTTTGTTTTCTATTGAACCAAGAGACTAAAGAATTTCTAATAAACTGACATGTTTCAAAAGTGATTTTTCTATCCACCCTATGACCTAAAAAGCTATAATCTAAATAACCAATTATTTCAAATGAAGAGCTAAACTTAGGATATCAAATTCCTAAGTTTTGAGTTCCTAACAGATATCTTATAATCATTTTTATTGCTATCGAATGTGATTCTTTTGGATCTGATTGAAATCTAGCACACAAGCAAACACTAAATATGATATTAGGGCGGCTAGCTGTCAAGTAAAGTAAAGATCTAATTATCCCTCTAAATTTTTTTTTATCAACAAATTTTCCCTTAGGGTCCTTATCCAACTGAACTGAGGAACTCATTAGTATACTAACAAGTTTAGCATTGTCTATTTCATACTTTTTGAGGATGTACTTAATATACTTTGACTGACTAAGAAATGTACCTTCCTCAAATTGCTTAATGCTAAAGCCTAGAAAGTAATTTAAATCTCCCATTAGACTCATCTCAAATTTGCTACTCATTATTTTAGAAAAATCATCACAAAGATTTTTATTTGAAGATTAAAAAATGATATCATCCACATAAATTTGAACAATGAGTATATCCTTTCCAAATCTCTTCAAAAAAAGAGTTGTATCAACACTTCCTTTTTCAAATGATCTTTCAAGTATGAAGGTGCTCAACCTCTCATACCAAGCCCTAGGTGCCTGTTTCAATCCATATAATGCATTTTTTAATTTGAAAATATGATCTGCGTATTTAGAATTTTCAAAATATGAAGGTTATTCTACAAAAACATCCTATTGAATTACCCCATTTAAAAAGGAACTTTTTCCATCCATTTGATACAATTTAAATCCTCTAAAATACGCAAAGGCTAGCAAAACCTTAATTGCTTCAAGTCTAGCTACAGGGGGCAAAGGTCTCCTCAAAATCAATCCTTTCAATCTGATTATACTCCTTAGCAACTAATCTAGCCTTATTTTTAATGACTACTCCTGAGTGATTCATTTTATTTTTGAATACCCACTTTGTTCCAACTACACTTTGATCCTTTAGCCTTGTAGTTAATTCCCAAACTTTATTTCTTACAAATTGATTTAACTCTTCTTGCATGGCCAAATCCAAAATTCATTCGAAAGTGCTTGATCAATATTAGTGGGTTCTATAGTTGAAATGAAGGATGAATGATTGACATCTTTGTTTAATCCACGCCTAGTCCTTACACCCTCACTAGGTGTCCTAGAGCAATTTTCTTCTTTCTCTTATGGGATACATGGCCAATTTCAGAAAGCCCATAAAGGTAGTTAAGAATGAGTTGGACTTCGTCAATGGGTTGACTAGTAAGAAACAAATAAATGACAGTAGAAAGAAGAGGAGTGATATTGATTCTATCACCAGCTTTTGGTATGATGGAACGAATGATAATTATCATTCGTCAATAGACCAATGATAATTATCGTTTGAACAAATGAGTCCAGAGCCCATCGTCCTTGACAAACGAGAAACATCATCTTGATAAATAGTACTTGGAAGAATTTTGGTCCATTCTGTTCGTTCTTTTGCTCATTCGAGAGTTTTAACTGACCAGATCATCCCGTATAAATAAGGTTTGTACTATACGATCAGTTTTAAAAATTATGAATTTTAACTCTCCCCCGGTGTGAATGTTAAGTTACTTAATTACAATCACATTCTCTCTCAAATTCAAATAAAGAGAATAATACAGACTTCAATATTACAACACATTCTAGGCAGATCTTGATTTGAAGTCTTTAATAATCTGGAGTATGAATTCCTAAAAAGTTAGTATGCACAAGAGCAAAAATAATTCTTCCAAAATATGTTAGGAGAAGATAATAATCAAAATAATAATATTTGAAATCATCAAAATATACAAGTTACAAGAATGTAAATTATCCAAAGCTAAGTAGCAACTCTCTCAACAAACTCTCCCTTTTTTATGATGGCAAAATAATTATTGTTCGCATAAATTTAAAATTCCTAGGTTTCTCCTAAACTCCCCATGAATAAATAAGCATTTTTGTTGAACTAATCACACTTTTTTTTAATTTTTAAATTTTAAAGTTTTTCAGACACAAAAACAATCACACGGAAAAATGAAAACAAATAAAATATGAACACAAAAATACTAACAACATGTCAAAACACTTCAACTCAAAAACACTTCAAACCAAAATACTTCAAACAATTTTTCATTCCCTTTTTGACAATAACAAAAAGAGAAGAAGAAAGAAACCAAAGCAATCCAAAAATGTAAGGAGTCATATGAGAAGCCTATAATAGTTGATCCTGAAAGAGATTGAGTTATTTATGCAACAAAAATAAAATGTTATTAGAAAAATAGATTGATTCATATAATTTAAGTATAGATATAACACATATAAGAAAAATTATTGCAATGTAGATGAATGAAGAATTTATAAATTTCAAATTTCAATGCATAAAAAAATTGGACAGAAGATTAATTTGAATTTGAAGATTAAAAGATTGAAGAAAGAACATATACTTGTGGCGCTTTGCACATCTTTTCAATATTTGTGGCACAACTAGTACATTTTTTATTTGTGGGCAATTTTGTGCTTCTTTTTTAAATTGTGAACCACTGCGCATACTTTTGATTTTTGTATATTTGTACATTTTCAAGTATTTATTTGATCTTTTCAAAATCAATAATATAAAATATCAAATTTCTCTAAGTATAACAATATTTATATTGAAAAGAGAAATAAAAAATAAGAAAATATCAAATTTGCAATAATGATATTAAAATTATGTTAGTTTAACAAGAGACATGAGAATGATATTCTTAACTTGATCGAGTTATAATACAACTTAAATTTTTAAAAAATTAGATTTTCTAATGAATTCAATTTTGTAATGCATTTCAAATTATAGCACTTGGTAGATCAATATTTAAGAATAATCATATAAACTAACAAATATTTCAAGAGACATGATAAAATAACTTTTATTGATATCATAGTGAATGATAGAACATTTGAGCACATAGGATATCAATACACATATATTCAATAGTTCATAAGACATAAAAAATATAGAACAAGAAGATATAAAAAATATAACAACTAAAAACACATCACATCACATCATCACTGCTAGAGAAAATCATAAAAGAAGTACGGTCATCACTTAGAGAGGCCCTGATCTGGATGGAATCTTTGGATGAAGAAGTTAAAATAGCTACTCATCATAGCCATATTCGAGTTCACAATATCGAGTTGGCCTCGTATCCAATCCATGTCCTATTGGTGTTATGCGTCTTGCTGCAGTAGATGAGTCTCAATTTGATCAAAGTAGTGATCAAAATGAGTCTCAAGATAATTAAACCTGTTAACCATATCTTAAAAGTTTGGTTCACGAGCAGGCGCAGGTGCAGGTGCTCTCTCGTCCCCCTCAGTGTCAACACCTTCATCATATTTTTCAAAGATAGCTCAGAATGAACCATCATTGTAGAATAGAGGCTCTTCAAGATGAGACACATCAGGATCAACTAAATCATACTTCTTCTCAAGAATATAAGCCACACGGTGTCCTAGAGAAAAGTTCTTCTTTCAGTTATGGGATATATGACCAATTTCAGAAATCCCGTAAAGATAGTCAAGAATGAGTTGTGCTTCATCAATGGGTTGGCTAGTAAGAATCAAATAAGTGACAGTAGAAAGAAGAGGAGTGATATTGATTCTATCACCAGCTTTTGGTATGATGGAAGTTCTAAGTACATGCTGGATGATTCTAGCATCTTGATGTAAAGTGTTCACTTTGAGCAAATGACATTCTTATCTAATCCCTCTAAGCACTTGGTTAATCTCACTCCAATCAAAAGTTGTGGAAGAAGTCAAAGTGTGGGCGTGTATCCCTTTAGTCCTTAGGTTTAAGAAAGATCCTAAATCCTTCTTAGTTATTTCTACATTCTTTCCTAGAATAAAGGATCTAATCCTATCATGATCAGAGTTAAAGGTCATGTTCGCTAGGATATAATGAAATATAGAAATATTGAAAAAGTAAATCAGAGTAAGGATAAACTCAAACTGAGTGGAAGTAAAGAGTGGTAGTATCTGATAAACTGTATTCTCCAGAATCAAAACACTAGACGGAGTCAATTTTGTAGATGCAACCCTAGGGAATGATGCTTCATTTTCCTTGGAAGGAAATTTGTCATTGGCATTCTTAGGCCCTTGGTGAGTTCCTTAGCTTGCCTAACCCTCTTGCTAGAGCTAGTCATTAGAAAAGATCAAAAAGGAATAGAAGGAAGAAAAGGCTTTTGAGGTGAATGAAGTTTAAAATCTAAACCTTTCCAATTTA
Source organism: Dendrobium nobile (assembly GCA_022539455.1). NCBI lineage: Eukaryota > Viridiplantae > Streptophyta > Magnoliopsida > Asparagales > Orchidaceae > Dendrobium > Dendrobium nobile. Next base: position 46,904,450 of record CM039721.1, read on the forward strand.
AAGAAAAAATGACTTTTCATATAAACAAAATTTAGATTCATCCTGTATGAAACTTGGTTCGTACGTACGAATGAAAATTTCATATATATGAATGCATGCGTTAGAAATGAAATGACTTTTCGTAATCATACGAGTTACGCGGCGTCCTTTCGTACAAACTTTTTGACCAGACGATCGTACAGATGAATAGGTGTTCGTCTTGGATGATCGATTATTTAAGATCATTTTTATGAAGGTTTGAATCATCCCCTACTTACAGTGACATTTGGTTTGTATGTACGAACTTCAAGTTTATACGTACGATCAGAAATAAAAATTTATCCTTATCGGTATAACCATCTAGATGCGTAGATACGATTGAGTACACATCATCCAAATAATCATAATGATCGTATAGATAAACTATATTGAAAACTGAAAAACTATATGCAAACCGTTCAACTATACAATTAATACGCTACAGGATTCATCCTGTATAAAATATTTTTTGTACAAACATATGTCACACTTAGAAAATTTCATACCAATGCTCAAAAACATGAATTTTGATGTGAGAGTACATAAAACAAACAGACATGAAATTACAAACAAACACAAACAAAAACTAAAAAGAAAAACACATACGAAAAATCACAAAACACACAAATAAAGCACACATCAATGTTGCAGAAACTTTTATTTAAGCAGTCAAATCAATCACACCAAGCCATGTTCTTACTGTACTGAAAGTATCAAAGGCTAATGGTTTAGTAAAAATGTCTGCAAGTTGATTTTCAGTTGAAACAAGATTGAGTTCAATTTATCCTTTGGATACATAATCCTTTATGAAATGATGTCTGATGTCTATATATTTCATTCTTGAATATTGAATAGGATTTTTAGAAATACAAATGGCACTAGTGTTATCACAATAAATAGGAATAGTGCCTATTATTAATCCTAAATTAATTAACTGTTATTTCAACCAAAGTACTTGTGCCACACAACTTCCTAAGGTAATGTATTCAGCTTCAACAGTAGATAGGGCTATGGAATTTTATTTCCTACTGGACCAAGAAACTAAAGAATTTTGAATAAATTGACATGTTCCAGAAGTATTCTTTCTATCAATCCTACAACCTACAAAGTTAGAATCTGAATATCCAATTATTTCAAATGAAGAGCTAAACTTAGGATACCAAATTCCTAAGTTTTGAGTTCCCAAGAGATATCTCAAAATTCTTTTTACTACTGTCAAATATGATTCTTTTAGATCTGATTGAAATCTAGTACTTAAACAAACATTAAGCATGATATTAGGTCAGCTAGCTATTAAGTAAAGCAAAGATCCAATAATTCCTCTAAATTTCTTTTGATCAATAGATTTTTCCTTAGGGTCCTTATCCAACTGAACAGAGGAACTCATAGGTATATTAACAGGTTTAGTATTGTCCATTTCATACTTTTTGAGGATGTCCTTAACATACTTTGACTGATTAAGAAATGTATCCTCCTCAATTTGCTTAATGTTAAGCCAAGAAAGTAACTCAAATCTCCTATAAGACTCATTTTAAATTCACTACTCATTGTTTTAGACAAATGATCACAAAGATTTTTATTTGAAGATCCAAAAATGATATCGACAATATAATTTTTTACAATGAGTATATACTCTTCCAATTTCTTCAAAAAGAGAGTTGTGTCCACACTTCCTTTTTCCAAAGATCTCTCAAGTAGGAAGGTGCTCAACCTCTCATACCAAGCTCTAGGTGCTTATTTCAATTCGTATATTGCCTTTTCCAATCTGAAAACATGATTTAGGTGTTTAGAATTTTCAAAGCCTAGAGGTTGTTCCACATAAACATCCTCATGAATCACCCCATTTAAAAAGGCACTTTTAACATCCATTTGATATAATTTATATCCTCTAAAATAGGCAAAGACTAACAAAACCCTAATTCCTTTAAGTCTAACTATAGGGGCAAAAGCCTCCTCAAAATCAATCCCTTTAATCTGATTATACCCCTTAGCCACCAATTGAGCCTTATTTCTAATGACTACTCATGAGTCATTCATTTTATTCTTGATAACCCACTTAGTTCCAACTACACTTTGATCCTTTGGCCTTGCAGTTAATTTCCAAACTTCATTTTTTATAAATTGATTTAATTCTTCTTGTATAGCCAATATCCAAAATTTATCTTAAAGTGCTTGATCAATATTTGTGGGTTCTATCATTGAAATAAAGGCTGCATGATTGACTTCTTTGTTCAGTCCATGCCTAGTCCTAACATCCTCACTAGGTTCACCTATAATCAATTCCTTTGGGTGGTTTTAGAAAATCTTAAATCTTTAAGCATCGAATTTTCTATCTCCAAATTTATTTTCTCAATCTTTTGGGAGTCAAACTCTATCTCATCCTCTTCAATAATTGGCTCTTTCAAAAATTCAAATTTATCAAATACAACATGTGTAGTCTCCTCAATTACCAAAGTTTTTTTACTAAATACTCTATAATATTTTCCAACACTTGAGTATCCTATAAAAATCCTTTTATCTGATTTTGAATCAAATTTTTCTAAAGCAAATTTCCATTGTTATGAAAGAATACCTTACATCCAAAAATATGCAAATGTGACAAATTGGGTGTTCTCCCCTTAAGTAACTCATATGGTGTTTTATTCAAGTTTGATCATACATTCACCCTATTCAGAACATAACATGCTGTGCTAACTGCCTCAGACCAAAAATATTTAGGAAGTCAATATTCTGCCAACATGGCTTGAGTGGCCTCAATTAATGTTCTATTTTTCATTTCGACTGCCCCATTCTGCGAAGGGGTTCTAAATGCAGAAAAATTATGATCAATCACTTTCTCCTTATAAAATTTCTCAAATTTTTCATTTTTAAATTCTCCTCCATGATCACTTTGAATTGTCAAAATCTTACATCCTAGTTTCTTTTGACTCCAAGTCAAAAAAATTTTAAATTCTTCAAATTATTCACTCTTATGATATAGAAATCTAACCTTTGAGAATCTCAAGAAATCATTCATAATTATAAATTTGTATACCTTCCCACTTAGACTTACAGTTCCAACTGGTCCAAAAAGATTCATATATAAAATCTCCAATGGTTTACTAGTTCTTAGATTTTTATTGGACTGAAAAGATGACTTCACCTGTTTTCCTAATTGACAAGCATCACAAAGGTGGTTCTTAGTAAAGTCTAGTTTTGGTATACCTCTCACTGGGTTCTTTTGGGTAATCCTCCTAAGGTTTCTCATGCTAGAGTGACAAAGTCTCCTATGCCAAAGCCGTGACTCATCAAAAATATTTTTTAAACAAAAAGTACAAGGATTATTGATACAGTTTAAGTCTAGCATATACACATTATTTACCCTAATATAAATTCAAAATATTAGTACCATTCAGGCTTAATATATAGCTAGTAGGAAAAAATTTTATACAATAACCTTTATCATATATTTGACTGATACTCAAAAGATTATGCTTTAATCCTTCTACTAACAAAATATTTTCTATAAAAAAGTTTTTCATGTTCCCAATTATACCTGATCCTATCACCTTACTTGTGGTTTTATCTCCAAGTGAAATCCTGCCTCCACTCCTGGCTTCTAGTGATATGAATTATGCAGTTTCTCCAATCATATGCTTTGAGCAAATGCTGTCCAGGTACCATATACTCTCACGAGGCCTTGTGTGAGAGCGATCCTGTAAAAACATCAAATGTTAGACCTGGGAACCCAAACAAGTTTGGGTTCACCTTTTTATAAATTATAAATAGAAATATGTATGTTATGTCTAGGTTTATGCATCTTAACTCTCCACATCAAATGAGTTTTCTTATCTAATGTACAGGTGTGTGCTATATGTCCAAACTATCTATAATTACAGCAATTGACTTCAGAAAATGGGTTTCTTAATCTTCTATAGTTTTTCTGTCTATTCATGAATTACATAAATTTAGAATACAAAATAGGATTAGTGAAATCTTCAAATCTTGGGGTATCCTATTTTCCTCAAGTGCTTTTATCGTTAGTTTATAAAATGAATTCATAACTTCCAATATTCAATTTGTATAATTTATTCGATAGTTTTTATTCTCAGATTCATCCTTAAAATTTTTAAATTCTTTTTCAAGTTCTGCATAAGATGATTTTAAATTTTCATGGTTCTTATTCAAGTTGTCAAGCTCATCAAGTAATTTCATGTGGTTGTTATCAATTAAAGTATGATCTTTCCTAAAGATCTCTTGTTCTCTTTGCAGTTCATGTAACTCTAAGTTCAATCTAACATGTATTTTTTTTTAACTTCCTATATGCAACATATATGCATTCAGAAACTTCTAAAAGTTCATTGTAAGTCAAGTCACATACCTCTTCTTGATCTGACTGATCAAGATTATCGGCCATCAAGTATAGATTGGTGACATCTTATTCCTTTTTAGTTTCTAACGAGTCTGAATCTGAGTCCGCTTAGAAAGCTTTTTGGAATTTCTTCTTTTCCTTCTTCACTATTGGTTTCTTCTCTACCTTCTCCTTGCTAGGAGTGGCTTTGAGTTTTGTGCAGTCTGACTTAATGTTTCCAGGTTTCCTGCACTCATAATAAATAACATCATTTAAAACCTTAACATTCCTATTGAATTTACCTAGATTCCATTACTGCCATATCTTTTGCTTCCTCTTCAGAAAACTTCTGAACTGTCTAGTCATTAATGTGATGTCTTTTTCATCCTCAGGTTGTGATAGATCACTCTTTAACTCCTCCACTTTCAGTGCTATGTTCTTCTCCCTTCATGGTTCACCTACATCAATCTTTCTTTGAGTCACTCCTTTCTCGTAAGCAATTAGTGATCCAAGAAGATTATCAATAGAGTAAATATTTAAATCTTTAGACTCTACAATCATAGTTATTTTTGCATCATATATAGTAGGCAAATAATAAAGTATCTTATTAACCATTTAAGTGTTCGTTAGTTCCCTACGCAATTCATGTAAAGAGATGACTATTTATGTGAATCTTGTGTATATGTCAGAAATGGATTCATTAGGTTTCATGTGAAAAAATTCATAGTCATAGAACAATATATTAAGTCTGGATTGTTTAACTTCATTAGTCCCTTCATATGTTATACAAAGTCTATCACATATATCCTTTCCACTATTTCAAGTGGAAACCCACATGTAATCTTCTGACTTAAGTGCATAAAAGAAACTATTTAAATATTTAACATTTAGTTGTGCTAATTCACGTTCTTCTACTGTCCAGTCCGTAAAGGGTGTTTCAACTCTTAGTTGGTTTTGTATACCCTTCTTATACTAAAATCTACATGCGATAATCAAGTGACTGCAAAATGTAGACATGCGTATTTTCCAAAACTCAAAAGGATTATTATCAAATAAAGAATGTCTTGTGATAGAATATCCTTCAAGTGTATTTCGGTTTCCAAATGTAGCTATGGTCGTTAATAAAAAAGTAGTTTAAACTTTTGGTTTTGAAATAAAGCTCTGATACCACTTGTTGAAACTTATTAAATATGAATTAGTTTGTTAGACCTAAGCTTATGTCCCACAAGGCTAACTAAGAAGGGGGGGGGGGGGGGTGAATTTTAATACAATTTTTCAACCACAGATAAACACAAAAGCAGTGAAGTAAAAAATAACGAAAAAAATACAAGATTTATAGTGGTTCGATCAAACATGACCTACATCCACTCCTTGAAGTCTCCCACTTCATGTATTGCACTATTACAACAAGTGTCTCTCTTTTTTCCCCCACAGCAAGGTGGAGAAGCCTTCACAAAAACTCTCTTCCACCACTAACCAGTGCGGTAGAGAACCGTCATCCTTTTACACCCTCCAAGTGTTGGCAGAGAATCATTGGCTGTTCATACTCTCCAAGTGTAGGCAGAGGACCTTCATCCTTTTATACTCTCCAAGTGTAGGTAGAGAACCTTCATCCTTTCACCCTCTTCAAGTGTAGGAAGAGAACCTTCAGTTGTTCACTCTTCTTGAGTGTCGGCAGAGAACCAGATCTTCTTGAAAGATCTTCTCACGAGAAATCTGGAAGGACAAGAGAAAAGAGTAAAGTAATCACAAATCACAAACAGAGATCCTTATCTTTGAGTAACCAAGTGAACCCTTAACGCTCGAGTAGTAAGAACTCTCTTTCAAACACTCTCTCTCACTCTCTCCTTCAATCTCCCTTCAGTATGCATGAAGACCAAAAGACAAAAAGATTTTAAGACAGTCAAAACTAGACCTTTTACAGAAAAAAATATAAAAAGCCATCCAAAAACTACAATTTTTAATTTTTTGACCATCCACTATCATCCCGTATGATCCAATTTCATTCATACAAACAGTGTAAAAACTGTTAAGTATGAATAATATATGAATCAATATGAACTACCTTCATACCTGGTAATCATCCAGTACGAACTTAGTTTATCTGGTACGAACAATTATTCCCAAAGTTCTTTGGTATGAAAATACAAGATGAATTTCAAGTCTCCAGAATAGAGAAGATCATCCTGTGATGAACCATAAATATCGTCTGGATGAATAGTTCATTTTGGCCAATCTAGAGCCCATCATCCTAGGATGAACTATATTTATCATCTAGACGAACCCATCCAGAGAGCAACGTCCTGGGACGCATGATAAATATCTTTCGAACGAACGCATCCAGATCCCATCATCCTAGGATGAATGAAAAACATCATATGGACAAATAGTACATTTTGACGAATACAGAGCCCTTCATCCTAGGACTAACCATGATTTTTGTCTGGACAAACGCATCTAGAGAGTATCATCATGGAATGAATAATAATTATCATTTGAACGAATGAGTCCAATGCCCATCATCCTAGGACAAATGAAAAACATCATCTGGATGAATAGTACTCAGAAAAATTTTGGCCCACTTTCTTTGTTCTTTGCTCATTCTAGAGTTTTTACTAATCAGATTGTCCCGTAAGAACATAGTTCGTACTGTACGATCAGTTTTAAAAATTATAAATTTTAACTCTCCCCTAGTGTGTTTGTGTTAAGTTATTTAATTACAATCACACACTCTCTCAGATTCAAATAAAGAGAAAAATACATACTTTAATTTTACAACACATTCTAGGCAGATCTTAATTTGAAGTCTTTAATAATCTAGAGTATGATTTTTCTGAAAAGCTAGTACACACAAGTGCAAAAATAATTCTTCTAAAATGTGTTAGGAGAAGATATTATCAAAACATTAATATTTAGAATCATAAAAACTTACAAGTTGCAAGAATGTAAATTATGCAAAGCTAAGTAAAAACTCTCTCAACAAATGAGACTAGAGATTAAAGAGTAGATGATTACAGAGATAAAAAAGCTCATAGAGGTAGGCTTCATTCGTGAAGAAAAATATGCTGATTGGATTGCCAATGTTGTCCCTGAAAAAAACAAAAATGGATAGATTCATATCAATATTGATTTTTGGGACCACAACAAGGCGTACCCAAAAGATGATTTTCCACTCCCTATATCCAAACTTCTGGTGGACAACACATCAAATTATGACATATTCTCATTGATGGATGGATCGTTATGATATGATTAAATCAAGATGGTGACTGAGAATGAAAAGTACATATCATTCTGAACGCCCAGTTATATTTACTACTATACAGTCATGCCCTTCAGCCTGAAGAATGCTGATGCCACTTATCAATGGGTAATAACACATATATTTGACGAGTTAATACATCAAAAGGTTGAGTGCTATGTGGATGACCTTGTTGTTAAAAGCATGGATCAAATAGATCACCTAGATCACTTCAGAATTATATTTGAAAGGATCAGAAAGTATGATCTAAAGAAGAATTCCCTTAAGTGTGCTTTCGGGGTCCCCTTCTGTAAGTTTTTAGGGTACGTCGTTCATCATTGAGGAATCAAGTTTGACCCTAATAAGATCAAAGAAATTATGGAGATGCCACCTCCAAAGAATCTTCAAGTTTTTCACGCCTTATAAGGATAATTGGCTTTCATTTAGCGATTCATATCAAATATGTCTGGTAGGTGACAGTCTTTTTTAAAATTGATGAAGAAAGATGTTCATTTCAAGTGGGATGAATAGTGTCAGGAAGCATTTGATACTGTTAAAAGATACTTATTAAATTCGTCCATTCTTGTAGTGCCAATTCTAAGGAAGCCTCTTATATTATACACGATAGTATTAGAAGAGTCCATCAGAGCATTATTTGCCCAACATAATGAAGAAGGCAAGGAGAATGCACTCTACTTTATCAGTCTGAGGTTGATCAGAGCAGAAGTGTAGTATTCTCCAATTAAGAAGCATTGTTTGGCATTAATTTCGCTGTTTAGAAACCCCATCACTACATGCTATCCCATAAGATTACCTTGATATCAAAGATCGATCTACAGATGTTCTTGACGATAAGACTAACATTGACAGGTCATTTAGCTAGGTGGGCAGTACTGCTCCTATAATTTGATATCACATACATTCTATATAAAGCTGTGAAATGATAGGTGTTAGATGACTTCTTGGCAGCACATCCTATCCCGACAGATTCCCCACTCAATGATGATTTGCACGATGAACAAATCATGCGAGTCAAGGAAAAAAAAGATTATAATTTTGGGAGATGTACTTTGATGGGGCATCCTCGATTAAATCTACCAAACCTACAAATATTACAAGGGCTCGAGTCAGCATCAGTCTCTTTTTTATAGCACCTGAGGGAGGCATAATGAGATTTTCATTTAGTCTGACTGAACCTGAAGTCGAATATAAGGCTTTAATAGCAGGACTGTAGATTATGATCGATGTAAGATTCTAACATCTCAAAATCTTCAGCGATTCTCAACTTGTGATAAATCAAATCCTAGGCATTTACAAGGTAAGAAAACTTGAATTAGCACATTATTACCAATGAGCCCTCAAGCCTTTGAAGCAAGTACCAAATGTTGAAATAGCTCGAGTTACTCTAAGAAAAAAAATGCAAAAGCAGATTACTTGGCCAAATTGGCAAAGGAAATGACAAATATCAATGAGGATAGGCCTATATTTTTTGAGGTTTACACCGATAGGGTCATAGATCCAACTTTATTATAATTCTTGAGGGCATAAGAATTACTAGATTCAAGCCAGTAGGATGTAATTTTGGTTAAACCTTAACCTTTGTATTATATCTTTATGGAAAATTATCCAGAAAGATATCATATAGCCAAGAGATGTAAAGCTAGTCAAGCCTCAAAATCGTGGTTGTATTACCTTAATATTGAAGAAGATGATGACTGGAGGCAACATTTCATCGACTATTTCAAAGAAAGTAAACTCTCGATGGATAAATCTCTAGCCACACAAATTCAGAAGAGAACATTACGTTATACGTTTGTCAATGAGACGGTATATCATCGAGCTTTTGATTAAATATGGCTAAGGTGCTTAGGGACCAAGAAGCTGAGAAAGTGGTAGCAGAAATCTATGAAGAACTTTATAGTACACATCAGTCAAGTCCTAAATGATCACTAAAAATAAGAGAATGGGTTACTATTGTCCGACCATAGTTAGAGATTGTATTAACTACGCAAAGAGGTGCCATAAATGTTAAATTTACAGTGATGTTATACATCAACCACAAAATCCTCAGCTCCTAACAGTAGCATCCTGACTATTTAAATGTTGGGGTATATATATTGTTGCAAATCTATTTTTTCATGGCTTATGTTTTGATGATTGACAACCACTACTTCTCTTGGACTACTTGTTGCTTTTAACTTTTCAGGAATCTAAGACCGGACGATCATGAAGAAGCCAAGTTTAGAATTGCATAGGTTTAGGGTTGAGTCAGTATGTACTTTTGTTTTTCTCTTTTTGAGTCTACTTGTAATGGTCAAAGAGACTGATGCTAAGTAACCCTACACACACACACACACACACTTGAGAGACTTAGAATTTCTGTTTTTGGCCACATCGGCCCAGCCGATATTTATATCGTCCGGGACGATCAGCTTAAAATAGAAAGTCTAATTAAGGATTCTTAATTAAGGCAGCCGACATTAACATATCAGCCTGGATGATACGTGTATCGGCCAGGACGATAAGCTCAAAACAGAAAGAAGTAGCCGCCTTAGACAGTTAAGGTATACTGTATTTTTAAATTATCGGCCAGGACGATCCCCGTATCGGCCTGGACGAAATTACCAAATTATGCCTTAATTGATCAGGAAATCAAGGGAGTAATTAAGGATGATTGATACGATCATATCGTCCTGAACGATCTCAGGATCGGCCAGGATGATACATTCAAAATCCTTGAGTTGCTTCAGGACGATAAATATCGGCCAGGTCATAAACAGGGCGATGCTCAAGACGATTTGCATCTGATTTGAACTAATCGGCCTGGACGATCGTATTATCGTCCTGGACGATCAAGCCAAATTTCAATCGTCCAGGACTGTTCCCAGGGCGATGCTCTGGCCGATCTTCTTTGATTTGTACTGATCGGCCAGGCCGATGTCCAGATCGGCCGGGACGATAAAGTCGGCTACTTGCAATTAATGAGCTCCTTGAGAGCTCTTCTATTTAAGAGCTCTTGTTCAAACGTTTTAGAAGTCCTTTGGCTGCTGCCTTTACTTGAGAAGACCTTGAGGAGAGAAAGAGAGAGAGGGAGAGAGAGAGAGGATCTTGTGAGGGGGAGCTTGTGAGGGGGATTCATAAGGGTTGCTTCAAGGATCGCTCTGCTTGTCTTTCGTCTGGAGTTTCTCGTCCGTGGAAGGGTCGGTAGAGGTAAGAAGTTTGCTTTTGGTTGTGGTTCTCTGCCAGCTTCAGGAGGAAGCAAAAGGAGGTAGGTTCTCTGCCTTGCCGGGGTGGCAAAAAGGAGGTTCTTGTAAGGGCTTCTCCGCCTAGCCATGGGGGCTAAAGGAGAGTCACGTTTTGTAGTGCAATCTTTGGAGGGTGCCTCCAAGGAGTGGATGTAGGTCGAGTCGACCGAACCACTATAAATCTTGTGTTCTTATTTTTGCTTCCGCACTTTTTTAATTTCGCATTAATTTCTTGTGGTGTGATTTGGTTTGTGATTTTATTTATTTGTCTTAAAAGTTTTTTTTTTAATACCAATTCACCCCCCCTCTTGGTTAGCTTGGGACTAAGTTCATAGGGCTTAACATCCCGAACGAACTTTCAAGTGGTATCAGAGCGGGATTCAAAAATTTAAGTTTGAAAACTTTTTGAATTTGATCCATGGCTAACATTGGGAATCGTAACACTACGGAAGGGTATTCCATTACCCGACCTCCTTTGTTCGATAACCTACCTTTTGATTTTTGGAAAACCCGCATGTCAACGTTTTTATAATCTACTGATTATCGCATGTGGATGCTTATTCAAGAAGGTTATTCTCCACCTTCTCGTGAAATTAATGGTATTAAAACTGAAGTTGCTTTTACTGAATGGACTTTCGATGAACGTGATTTGGCTCAATTAAATGCAAAGTGTTTGAACTGTTTTTTCTGTGCTTTAAAATCTGAGGATTACATGCGTGTTTCAACTTGCAAAACTGGTAAAGAGATTTGGGATAAATTATGCATCACCTATGAAGGTACTAATGAAGTTAAGCAATCCCGTTTAAACATTCTCTTGCATGACTACGGACTTTTTCGTATGAAACCTCATGAATTGATTTCTGACATGTACCCTAGGTTTACTCAGATTGTTACTTCATTGCATGCACTAGGAAAAGAGCTTTCAAATTATGAAAAAGTTAACAAGATTTTGAGATGTTTGCCTTCGTCTTATGATGCAAAAATTACTGCCATTACTGAATCCAAAGATTTGAACACCTACTCTATTGATAACTTACTTGGCTCACTCATTGCTTACGAGCAAGGGGTGAATCAAAGAAATCTTGATGCAGGTGAGAAGAAAAAGGAGAAAACAATCGCACTGAAGGCGCACAAATCGGATTCTGAATCTTCCAGGTCTGAGAGCGATGATGTTGCCTTCATCACAAGGCAATTCAAAAGCTTTCTAAGGAAGAAACAAAAGCATCATCAAAGTTGGAGGAAAGGTAAGGATCACAAATATGTTAAGGGATCTTCTAATGTTGTCTGTTTTGAATGCAGGAAACCTGGACATGTGAAAGCCGATTGCCCTGCACTTCGAAATAATTCAAGCAAAGAAAAGGAAAAAGGTGAGGAGAAAGCCAAGTCAAGAAAGGACAAGAAGAAAATCCAAAGAGGTTTTTGGGCAGAATCTGGTACTGATTCCTCTGAGACTGAACCAGAGGAAGAGACTACGAATTTGTGTTTCATGGGAGAAAATCAAAGTGATGAGGAAGAGGTATGTAAACCAACCTATGATGAATTGTTTGAAATTTGTGAAAAAATCCATGCATCATACAAAAAACTTAAGAAGACTCATGCTAGCCTAAAATTAGAACATTGAAATCTACAAAAAGAGCATGAAGTTTTTCACAAAGATCATGCAACAATTGATTCTAATCACATGGCTCTTCTTGATGAATTTGATGATTTGAACAAAAAGCATTTGGAAATAGTTGATGAATATAATGCATTAAAAGCTTCACACACCTCACATAAGGTTGATCTTATGAAATCTAAAGAGATTGAGAAAAATTTGAGGATTGAGATTGATGCATTAAAAAGAACAAATTTGAGGATTCAAAATGATTTGGAAACATGCAAGAAAGCTAGGATGACACCAACTACTAATCAAAAGCCAGAACCTAGGAAGAAGCATTTTTACCCTAACCATTTAAGAAAACCTTTTCCTAGAGTTCAATGTTTTTCTTGTGGCATGCTAGGACACATCTCACACACTTGCACAGTTTATCGTAGTACACAATAGGTGTGGAGATCAAAATTAAATAATGCACAGCATGGCACACATGCATCACCTTCTACTTTTCATAAAATGGATCACAAACCTGTTTGGGTTCCTAAATCTGACTGTTATTGAGTTTTGCAGGTGTGCTCTCACCAAAGACCTCGTGGGAGCATAGGATAACTGGACATAAGGAGGCTTGCAACTCAAAATTGCTTAAACTCGCTGCTTTATCACTTGCTTGAAATTTTTAGTTTTTTTTGTGTCTTTTATTTTTTTTGTGCTAGTTTTTGTGCTCTCTTTGTGTTGATTTTAGTTTGCTTTATTTTTATTTGTTTTGTTTTGTTTTGTTTAGTCTACACGTTGCTCTTTAAATATGGTCTTCCATATGATTAATCCTTTCAAGCTTTTAGATTTTGGAGTTTTTGGAGATAGTGTTTAGCTTTTCAAAATTGGTTAAAGGGTGTTTACTGTTGATGTTTTCCCTCCTTCTGACTTTATTTAGTGATATGATTTTCTTCCCTAAAACAAAAGTCTAAACTCGGTTTAACCAATGGCCTGTTATTTAAGATCTTTTTCTTATCTTGCTACATTAATTTATCTTATGCATAATAGCCAAAGTTCTTATATATCATTCAAGCTTTTGAAATCTTGCCATTGCATTTATCACATGATTTTGATTTTGTGTTGTGGATTGTTCTTCCCTATGTTTGAGAGAGAGCTCCTATTCTCTAATATTTGGAGGATATACTCACAACTAAGTTTTTTTTAAGGGTATATTAAAGAGTTTCTAGCTTGCAAGAATTAAAAAGGAAAGAGGCCAATGAAGCCAAATTGAAAAAGAAGCTATATACACAAAAGTGTATGAAAGAATCAAAAGATACTCAAAAGAGCCAATCAAAATGACAAGAGGCATAAAATGAGCCCAATAGATGCAAGCTATCCTCTCTTTGGTAAAACTCTTAAAACTTGGAAAACTCATTGATTATGTGATGCTTTCAAAGACTTGACTTCAATTTCCATGATTGAGAAAAATTACTTTGTGTTATTAATTATGAGATATTTTCTTTGTAAACAAGTCTTGAATGGATCTTATTATCCTATTTAGTTATTCTGAGTTGGATTTTTATTTTTTGAAAGAATTTTGTACCTTAAAGGATGTCCGATCTAGGGTTAACAGAATCAGATGTTCTACCTTCTTCTGATTGGGATTTGTTAAACTTCCTGATCTCTTGGAACTCTAAAAGTTTAACTTTTTGAAAAAAAAATTCTCATATAATGCCTCCATAAATAAAAAAAATATAGTAAAACTAAAATCCAAAAATATTTTTTTTTTCTTGTGTTCCTTGTTTTTATTTTTTTGTGTTTTGACTGTTTTTCTTTTGTTTTATTTTTTTGAGGGTCTTGATCATCAGCCTTCATCTCTTGATTTCAAGTCACATTGTCCTGGCCGATACCTGTATCATCCTGGACGATATGACAAATTCTGTTCAAAATCCATCTGCTGACCTATTTCTGTGCTTGCTATAACTCATCATCCCGGACGATCCTATATCGTCCTGGACGATAGTATATTTCGTCTGGCCGATGCATTTTATGTGCATCATCCTGGCCGATACACTGGATCATCCTGGACGATCCACGTGTCAGCACGTTTTGATCTTTAAATTCGGCCCCGGACAATCCATTATTGGACAATCGTCCGGGCCGATCCACTGTTCGTCCTGGACGATACACGTGGCAAGCATTTTAAACGTTTTAACTAAGGCCGGTACGATCAATTATTGTGCATCGTCCTGGACGATACACCTAATCGGCCCGAACGATCTGCTTTTTTAACAGTCGTTCGACCTGACTCCTCGGGCCGATCGCCTGTGTCTGATCGGCCTGGCTGATATCTGATCGGCCCGGACGATCGGACCGCCTTTTTGACCAATCGGCCTGTACGTAATTATTGAACCATATCGGCCTGGACGATTCTGCTATCGGCCAGGACGATATGGCCGTTTCTTTAAATTCAGGCCAATTCCATCCATATTTTCTCACCCTCCATCTGATGATCTGGATCCCTCGTTGTTTTAGTCTGTACTTTGTGATGTTTTGTTTCCTTTCTTTTTGTAGTTTGCTTCTTGGTCTTTTGTGATGTTTTTCTTTTGTTTCTGAACCCTCTTTTTGTGATGACAAAAGGGGGAGTAGGGTGTAGGAAAAAGCTGTTTGGTCTTGGGTTTGTAACCTTTATGTTTTAATGAAAATTTTCCTACTTGTGTTTGCCATCATCAAAAAGGGGGAGATTGTTCCAAATCTATTTTTTCATGGCTTATGTTTTGATGATTGACAAACACTAATTCTCTTGGACTACTTGTTGCTTCTAACTTTTTAGGAATTGAAGACCGGACGATCATGAAGAAGCCAAGTTCAGAATTGCGTAGGTTTAGGGTTGAGTCAGTCTGTACTTTTGTTTTTATCTTTTTGAGTCTACTTGTAATGGTCAAAGAGACTGATGCTAAGTAACCCTACACACACACACTTGAGAGACTTAGAATTTCTGTTTTTGGCCACATTGGCCCGGCCGACATTTATATCGTCCGGGACGATCAGCTTAAAACAGAAAGTCTAATTAAGGATTCTTAATTAAGGCAGTCGACATTAACATATCGGCCTGGACGATACGTGTATTGGCCACGATGATAAGCTAAAAACAGAAAGAAGTAGCCGCCTTAGATAGTTAAGGTATACTGTATTTTTAAATTATCGGCCAGGACGATCCCTGTATCGGCCTGGACAAAATTACCAAATTATGCCTTAATTGATCAGGAAATCAAGGGAGTAATTAAGGATGATTGATACGATCATATCATCCTGGACGATCTCAGGATCGGCCAGGATGATACATTCAAAATCCTTGAGTTGCTTCAGGACGATAAATATCAGCCAGGTCATAAACAGGGCGATGCTTAGGATGATTTGCATCTGATTTGAACTAATCGGCCAGGACGATCGTATTATCGTCCTTGACGATCAAGCCAAATTTCAATCATCCAGGACTGTTCCCAGGGCGATGCTCTGGCCGATCTTCTTTGATTTGTACTGATCGGCCAGGCCGATGTCCAGATTGGCCGGGACGATAAAGTCGACTACTTGCAATTAATGAGCTCCTTGAGAGCTCTTCTATTTAAGAGCTCTTGTTCAAACATTTTAGAAGACCTTTGGCTGCTGCCTTGACCTGAGAAGACCTTGAGGAGAGAAAGAGAGAGAGGGAGAGAGAGAGGATCTTGTGAGGGAGAGCTTGTGAGGGGGATTCACAAGGGTTGCTTCAAGGATCGCTCTGCTTGTCTTTCGTCTTGAGTTTCTCGTCCGTGGAAGAGTCAGTAGAGGTAAGGAGTTTGCTTTTGGTTGTGGTTCTCTGCCAGCTTCTGGAGGAAGCAAAAGCAGGTAGGTTCTCTGCCTTGCCGGGGTGGAAAAAAGGAGGTTCTTGTAAGGGCTTCTCCGCCTAGCCATGGGGGCTAAAGGAGAGTCACGTTTTGTAGTGCAATACTTGGAGCGTGCCTCCAAGGAGTGGACGTAGGTCGAGTCGACCGAACCACTATAAATCTTGTGTTCTTATTTTTGCTTCCGCACTTTTTTAATTCCGCATTAATTTCTTGTGGTGTGATTTGGTTTGTTATTTTATTTATTTGTCTTAAAAGTTTTTTTTTAATACCAATTTACCCCCCCTCTTGGTTAGCTTGGGACTAAGTTCATAGGGCTTAACATCCAGAACGAACTTTCATATATAATCGATAAAATAGATTCGCCATCATTGGTTGGGCACCACTTTATTCTGGCAGCAACAGACTACTTTTTTAAGTGGGTAGAAGCAGCTCCATTCAAAGAAGTCACATTTGATAATGCGATCAATTTCTTTACCCATTGCGTTGTCTATAGATTTGGTTACCACACCAAATAATTTTAGATAACGGTATCACATTTAAGAGTACAAAAATCTATAAGTTTATTGATCGGCACAAAATCAATTTGAGGTACTCATCTATATATAACTCAAGAGCAAATGGCTTTGCTGAGGCCTTCAATAAGATGGTGAAATTATTGAAGAAGATCCTTTCTAAGAACAAAAGAGAGTGACATACAAAGATGACAATAGCACTTCAATAAGGATAGAATAAAGATTTCATTTGAGATGATATGGATCGGGATTAAGCTTAAAAAAAAAATTCAACTAGGAATTGATAGATATTGAAATTTTGATTTGAATAAGATTGGCTTGAAATAGATTGATCTGGATTTGAATTTGAGAATTAAAAAAAAAAAACACAGATCTAATAAACTCAAAATTTTAATTAAATCTTTATACATTAAAATGATCTAACCTTCATTAAGGATTAAGAGAAGATAGTGGAGTAGAACGGAGGAACTCAAAGTAGGCACCAAACTAGGATTACCTACATAAGTGAATAATACAACATCCAAAGATGGAGAGAGAAACCTGTCCCACCGTGGTCGCCAGAAATCTGTGGGTCTCCGAAAGGATTCCGCTCGTGTGGTTCGAATGCAAAGAGCACGATCACACTATCCCGTAGGATAAAATGGTCGTGGGCCTTTACAATCGACACAAGCAGGCCGATGGAAGAGCAGATGGAGTTATAGATACGATTAGCCATGGAGGATAGCGGCTTTCACATACCAACCTCGATGGATAATAATATCTATAACCCAAAAGTTCACGAGATTTCCCTCATTCGATACATCAGCTCGAATGAGGTTTATTTGATTGTGGGGATCGGTTTCCTACGGGCGCAAGCCCCCGTAGTTAATTACATCTTAAACCTCAGTCTAAGAAAACTCTCGATTAAGGATGATGTATTATTCACTTCTTAATTTGGTGCACAGGAAAAGTTTCTTAAATTCTATTCCAAAGAGTCTCTTCTATTTATCTTTAATGATGATTAGACCTTTTTTGAATGGATAAAGATATGATTAAAATTTGAGTTTAGAAGATCAGAGATAAGATTACTATCCTAAAGGAAATGATAGACTCAAAACACAGATGAAAGGAGACACACTGAGGGGTGTACAACCTGAACTTATGCTTGCCTGGAGTGAGCTGCCAGCTAACATCCTAAACACAATCAATCGTCCTATATGTATTCGGATAGGGAAGCTCTATCCTAGAAAATCAAGGACTCTACAATATGCAAAAGAGTATACCTAACGGCGTATGATGTATGAGATGGACAGAAAAATAATCCTATGTTTACTGATGTAATGAATGTATGTGAGTGAAGTGCAATGTAAAGTAAGGTGTGTAAAAACAGATGCATGCATGACATCCACAGTATAGAAAAAAATAAATAAACACATCCTAAGGGTACCCTCCAGGCAAGGTACCCGCACGGAAAAAACATTCAAACGGTGCCCATTAGCACAAATAGGTGGCCTACTCTACAGGCCTAAATGACCCTAATGGTCTCTAAGGCTCACAGAAAAAAAAGAAAAAAAAAAAGAGGGGGGGTATCGTACCTAAAACTGAAAAAGGCCAAAATCCTAGCGATGCCCACTTCATGTGGGAAAACAATGATGCCCAATGGCACAAGTAGGTGGCCTACTCTACAGGCCTAAATGACCCTAATGGTCTCTAGGGCTCACATAAGAGAGGCAAGCTTTGACCTATAGGGCCAAAGCTTCGTCAGTGAACTAACCTAAGGCTGGCTACCTAAACATGCTAGAATACCTATCAACAAGTTGTGTGTGTGGTGTAGCAGTTCCGATATAAATTAAAAGAATTTGCATTACAAGTTGCAGAAGTTATACCTGAGTGTGGCGCTGCCACTTAATAGCTTCAAGCAAACGAATGACCTCAGATTATGGCGCTGCCACTTAAAAGCTCTTAAGCAAATTGTCCCATTTGATTCTTGATCCTCAAGCTCCGATGTACCTCGCAAGATAAGATAACAGAGAAATATATATATGAGCGTAGATGCCATTCAGAAAAGAAATGCAGGTAAATAAAAATATTAATGACAGAAAATTTAAGAATTGTAGTTACATAATATATGCATGTAGTAAATACTAAACAATAAAAGAAAATGCTTATCTAACCTAAGACTAGAAGTCGGTTCTAACCAAACAAGCCTAAGGTGTGTGTGACAGGTTGTGTAGCTTTGGATAGATCCTATGTAGGATGATTTAATTATAATTGCTTGCATTCGATTTGTTGAAGGCCAAAAGAGATATTTTTAGTTTAAGTTTAAATATCAATGTCTTAAGGTTTATTTTAAGAAATTTTATTATAGTGTGTAATTGATTTATTTTTAATTGGTTGTAAATTAACAAAGGAAATGATTTAAATAATATATTATCGATTAAAAGATTAAATTAGTTAAGTTTGCTATCAACTGGTTCGTGGCGTTGTGCCACCAGGCTCGAGGAACCAGGCCTCCTTAGGACACTTAGCCCCGCAGCCCGGAGTAGTCCATCCTAAAAACCAAGTCGATATAGTTATGTTAAAAGATTTGTTGATTGGTTTTAAGATATTAGTTTAAGGTTTGATTAGGAATTAGGTGAATTAGTAGATTTGGATTTTAGAAGATTTTTAGCTTAATGAATTTAGTTTAGATTTACCCTCCTAATTTAATCTACATATTTTTAAATTTTAGGTTTGTTATGAGTGAATTATTAGAGTTGTTGGATCTAATTTAAGTTTTGTATTTTAGAGATTATGAAATATTAATTATGGTTCGAGTACAAATTAAATGTTTTAGTGTATTTGTTAGGCATTAAATTAAGATTAACTTTCATTGGTTGATTATTAGTGAGTTAAGGAATACTAGATCTTGGAAAATATGTCACTAAATTTAAGTTTTGATGTCTCTACCCTATAAGGAGCATGCACCCTAAGTCTATGTTATCTAAGACCCGGTCCTTAATTTTTGTCCTTAGGTGTCACTAAAGTTGTAGGGATAAAGAGAGTTTTGTTTACTAATCCTTAGGACTCTCGTACACGTGTCACTAAGTTTAGAGGTTTATGCATGAAAACACAATAGTAAGCAACAAAGCAGTAGGAAGGCAAGAACTAAAGAGAAAGAATGACTAAACACGATAGAAAGAAGAGAATAAAAATCAGAAAGAAAAGGAATGTAGGCATTATTGTTTTAGACACACTTCTTTGAAGCCAAGTGTGTCTTTTAAAATAGCCTCCTCCCCGATTTGATATAATACGAATGGGAAGGAAGGCATTTACAATGCCATTTACTGTTCCCACAATCCAAGCTCAGCACTTGATACATACCCGACTCGACTATGCAGACTATTCCCTAAATAAAACTCAAAGTACCCAAAGGGAAAAACAAGCTCCCAAAACTAAAACCAAAGTAGACTTCCAACTCACATTTTTCCAAACCCAATCTTCAAAAGCAAACACTAAAGAAAGACAACTCAAATGAGAAAGAACCACACTAGAGAAAGACAACCCAAATTGAGAAAGAATCACACTAGAGAAAGACAACTCAAATTGAGAAAGAATCATTCATTCTCAAAAGACACTAAAGGACACTACTACGCAAGACCAATCACAAAACTCCTAGTCCGAAAATGACACGTGAAAACTTTTAAATTGAATACTACATAAAACTTGGCGTAAATCATCTACGAAAATCCTTTTGACACAAAAGACAATCAAGTGCTTTTTTATTTGGCGTGGGGTCGGAATCCATAAAGCATTACAACAAGAAAGTTTTATAAGACCTCTCATTGTAAAGTGTTCATGAAACCCAAATCATCTAACCTCTCAACATAAAATAATTCGCAAAATACAATTCACAAAATTCATCATAAAGCAACCCATAAAGCCTTCCAACAAGAAGAAATACAATAAGCACGATTCTCCCATCACACGATAAGTTATAGCATTTTCAAACATAAGACACATCAAAATTCTTTTCAACACGAACAAGTCTATTCCTTTCAAATATAAAGCAAAGACATCTATCTTTCGAATATGAGACAAATCACAAAATTTTTCAGCATAAAGAAAATCGTGAAATTTTCTAATATAAAATAAATCATGAGAGCCTTTAAGTCACAAAAATGGTTCATGAGATCCCTTGACAAATTCTTATTCTCTATGTTGCATGCCACCAAACATCTAAGAGAGCACAAAGAAATCTCGCCACTTTATTTCAATCCATCTTAAGCCAGATACAAATAAGAAGAGAGAGATTTTGGAGCTAATTCACTTTCCTAAAATTTTAGAAGCGATACCCCAATCACAATATGAATCACTTTTCAACAACTTCCACTTGATGCAAAATATTGTTTCCATTTTTATTTCTCTAATCACCACACGAGACTAAGCAAGAGAATGAAGCACGGCTCATATGAACCCTATTCTAGCAACTTCAAAGAAAGTCTTTCAACACATACACTTCTCTTTTATTCTATCATTTACAAAATATCCCCAAATAATTACTAACTTTTCCATATAAATGCAAAGAAGTATTTCGATCCCTTTCTCGCAAAACACAACATGATACATCTCAAAATGTCAAATATAAATTCCATCGCAAAAGACATAAATGCATAAAATAGGATTTTGCAAAAATCTCAAATTCACTTCCAAATACCTCAAAATAACTTTATGTCAAGTCTACAAAGGCTTGTTGTTTGACCTCGAAAGATACATAAAGAGACAATATATGTTTGCTAACAAAGGCAATGCACTTTAAAATTTCTCTTTTATAGCATATTTGATATTAGACCCAACTTGTAACAGTGAATAGCAGGCTCATTCACTTATTTCCTCAACCCAATGCCAATACCCAATACAACTTATAGAAAGCCGGATTCAAACCAATTATAATCTTTGCATCGTGTTTTACTCAGACATACGTATTAATCTTTCCAATAACTCCCATACCACCAATGAAAAAAGGGATATATTATACCCATATACAAAAGAATGTTCAAGCCAGAAATTCCAAATGTTGCGAAATCAAAATTTTAAAATAAATGCAATATACCTTCATAACCGTTTTCATTAATCCCTAACAACTAGAACCCAACACAACAAGAGAAATGCAATATATTTTCACCCTTCAAGAAAGAGAATACTGACCAACACAAGCAACGTCACTATTTTCATAACCAAACTTAATATGGCCTTCCAACAGATTTTATAATGAGAATTTAAAGAAGAACAACAATAACAAACTCATTGCATAAGAGTTTTTGTTCATATAAGGTAAAATCACTCAAACTCATTAAAATAATAAAAAAATTTGGATTTCCCATTTCGCTTTCTCCAACCATCCATAAAATTTATATGAACCAAATTGTATAAATTCTTTGTACATAGCTTCCGCTTTTATGAATGAACAAACTCTCCACTTTTCCCAAATTCATGAATGATTTGGAAGCACAAATAAAATATTATCTGAACATAACATCTCCATGTTTTTATTTTTAGTTTAAGCTTGTGTTATTTCTCAATAAGCATTTCCACAAATACCATGCTTTCTAAGCAATCTCAATAATAATTCGCAAAAGAAACATTGAATTAGAGAACAACAAGTATTTTTTTTATTTGCACACATCAACCAAATAAAATCCTTACACATGAAGCAATACATGAGTTTAACACTTGATTGTACTTGTTCACATACTTTTAACAAAATTGTATCCGTTGTATAAGGCTTTAATATAAATTTGGAATGAATGTCGTTCTCTTTCATATCTAAATTTAATCCCTCCAAAAGAAAGGTAAATAAAAAAAGTTTTTATTTTGTTTTATTTTGAAATTATATAAACTTGATTTTCTCTCACTCCTTACATCTTGATTGATTCAGGAATTTAATAGATTTTATCAAACTGCCATATGACAAATTTGATTCCTACAACAGGTTTGAATTTTATTTATAAGCCCTCTTATTATTTTGACTCAATATCAAAGTCTAACGTGTAAGTTTACAACAAAGATTTAGTATTAAAGCATATGGGAGGTGTCCAAAAAAAAGAATAAATAAATAAATGTCATCATGACTACCTCACCATGGCTCAGATCCCATTAAATGCTACATGATATATATATATGAAAGATTTAACACATGGATATTGGATCAGGTACAAGTAATAATTGCTAGTTATAAATAGTGATATACATGAATTAAATTATATAAAGAAAATCTGCTCAAAACTTTGACTCAAAGTCAAGCATATAATCAAATATCCTTAAATGAAATTTTTGACAATGGCAGCAGATGATATTCGATTGAGATGAAGTAAGAGAATCCATATTTCTAATTTCTTGTTAAGAGATTTAATGTCAACAAGGAAGAAAGGAAGTCCAGTTCGTAAGCAGACAGAGCCGATTGGCTTGAGAGCTCTCTTAGCAAATACTATAGGATAACGGATGAAAGTCTTTACAGAAACGAAGAGGAATGTTAGGTCATGAGGAGACGTGATGGGCTGCAGACCTCACGAGTGGCCATAATAGAGAGGAAAAAGCTTATACAAGAAGAGGCAAGTTGTTATGTGCAAATAAGAGAAGATAAGAGGGAGATAAAGAGATACCTGCATGTGAGAGGACTTCTCGTGCGAGGTTTGGCCGGAGTTAGGAACCAACGGCGGCTCAGGTTGGGTCCGTTTTGGGCTGCTTCGAATAAGGGAGAAGGGGAAGACGGAGGAGAAATTTCCGCCGCCTCCTGTCTTGTGCGAACACCAGAGAGACGGAGAGGGAGAGAAGTCCAAATCCAAGAGCTAGGGCCGGCATCCCTCTAGATATCGCGAACCGAGAGCAACAGGGAGAGAATAAGCTTCAGCTCTTCTCCGATCCAAAAGAGACGAAGAGGTTGGCGTCAATCTTCTCTAGGGCTCACAAACAGCATAAACAAAAAAAAGGGGGGAGGGCTCGGCGTAGCCTGGAGCTCGTGAATGGGAGTCTGCCTGGGGCGAGAAATGGGAGGTAGATTTCTCCTCTCTGTGCGAATGGGAGAGATCATCTGAGAGAGGGGAGCCGGAGCGGGCCAGTGAGGAAGGAGAGAACTTCGATTTTCTTGGGACCGTCCCGAACCCAGAGAGAAGGGAAAAAAAATGAGAGCTAGGGCATGCCCATGCCGAGAAAGGCAGCCCGCCCTTTTTCATCCATTGTCGCAAGAGCCTTAGCCCACGAATAGAATCTGCTCACTGCGATAACCGCAAATTTCGGTTCTCAATACAATCGGGGCCATTGGATCAAAGGGCCTGATCTAGAAAATAGTTCAAATTTCTTTAAAAGCATATTGGCACTAAGCCAAAACTAATTGGGTTAATTCATGTCAAACTTGGGTTTAGAATTGAACTCGATTTGACTTAAATCAGGCTAACTCGGGTTCGATGCGGGTTGATTACACTAATTCAATAGAAATCAAACTCAAATTGATGTCGATTCGAATCGAATCGAGCTCGACGAGACTCGATCAACTCGCTCGAATGTGCTCGAGGGAAAATTAAGACAAAAACGAGGTCAACAAACTCCACCCCAACAGGTGCAATGAACAATCGGTGAATTGCACGTGTTGGCGTTGACCTCCTTATCTTTAGGAAGGTACAACCCAACAAACACGAATGAGATTAACGAGGAAGATGCAATCCTACTATTAACTAAGGAGACTCGCTAGGAAAATGCAACCCTACGATCAAATAAAAAGACTCGCTAGGAAGATGCAATCCTACGATCAAATAGAAAGACTCGCTAGGAAGAATCCTAGAACTAGCTAAAGAGACTCACTAGGAAAATGTGATCCTATGATCAACTAAGAAGAGTCAAGAAGCATACGATCACACAACAATCATGCAACAAGTGTCCCACCATGTTATGAACATACAATCACACAATGCTCATGCAAATATATAAGATGATTATTCATTCGTACAACCATTATCAAATCACTCAATAGTCATACATTCACATAACATCATATAATCAAGCAATTATCATGCATTAATGTTATAATCACTTAATCACATAGTAATAGGTAAACCATATCATACTCATGCTATCACATAATAGCCACACAACCATGCGATATATATCATAAACATCCAATCATACCATACAACGTAATAATAAGTTAATGGTCACCAACAATCATATAGCAATGCAATGATTATGCACTTCCACGATAATCAAGCAATCTTTATCATGATCACACAATAATGCAACTATCTAATCATGCAATAGTGATGCGGTCATCTAATAACATGCAATCAAATCATAAACACATAATTGAATGATATTCATATAATCACTTAATAATCATCTAGTCACATAATGATTATCAAACCACATGATAAGCAAACAATAGCAATCATATAATCATACAAAGATTCACACGCTCATGTAATAATCGCTCGATGATATGCTCACATAATCAAGCAATAGTCATCAAATCATGCAATGGTCATACAGTCATACAACAATTATTCATTCACATAATGCTCACCCAATCATGCAAACATGGTGGGACAAAAGAAAGAAAGAAACTCAACGTTCGCCTGACCAAATCGAAACAGCGAACGAAGAATACTCAATGTTCACTTAACTAAACCAGGATAGTGAGAAAGAACTAAGAAAAGAAGCTCAACTATCTGCCTAATCACAACAGCATAATAGAAGGGATAGGAATTCTGTGTCCATATGAGCAAATTTGAAGTAGTGACGTAAAGAATTAGAGTAGACTCAACGATCACCTAGAGTACATGTCTAAGGTGGTGCGAGGAGAAAGGAATTCAACAATCACTTGAAAAAAAAGTATCATATAACACAGAGTAACAATCATAGGAAAGTAAGAAAGAACAATCGAAGAAAAGAAAGTCATCTATCTTCCTGACCACATCGCAACAGCAGCATAGAGAAAGGGAGAAGGATCCCACATCCACCTGACCAGATCAAAACAGTGAATGAAGAAAGCTCAAGACTCACTTGACCATATTCGAAACAGTGAGTAAAGAGTAAAGAAAAGGAAAGAGCCAACTGTCTGCCTGACCAGATCGAAACAGCAGAACAAAAGGAGAAAGAAAGAGGGGGTCCCACATCCACCTGACCATATTCGCAACAGCGAATGGGAAAAACTCAATGCTCACCTAACATATCGAAACAGTGAACAAGAGTAAGACAAGTAAAGAATCAACTGTCTGCCTGACCAGATCGAAACAGCAGAACAGAAGGAGAAAGAGAAACGCCCCACATTCACCTGACCAGATCGAAACAGTGAATGGGGAAAACTCAGTGCTCACCTGACCAGATCGAAACAGTGAACAAGAGTAGAGAAAAGAAACGACTGTCTGCCTGACCAGATCGAAACAGCAGAACAGAAGGAAAAGTGATCCAACATCCACCTGACCATATTCGCAACGGCAGATGAGGATGACCCAATGTTTACCTGACCATATCGAAACGGCAAAACAAAGGGTCGAAGAAAAGTCTAATGTCCACCTGACCAAAATCGTAACGGTGGGACAAAAGAAGAAAGAGTAGTGAGGAATGCCTCCCAGGGACTCTGTCGGGCTCTCTCAACCAGAAAGGGGAGTTCACATTCGCCTGACCAGATCGCAACAGCGAATGAGAATGGCTCAAAATCCACCTGACCATATTCGCAACAGCGAATAATGAGCCCTCCCGAAAGTCTAATGTCCACCTGACCAAAATCGCAACGGTGAGACAAAAGAAGAAAGAGTAGTGAGGAATGCCTCCCAGGGACTCTGTCGGGCTCTCTCAACCAGAAAGGGGAGTTCACATTCGCCTGACCAGATCGCAACAGCGAATGAGAATGGCTCAAAATCCACCTGACCATATTCGCAACAGCGAATAATGAGCCCTCCCGAAAGTCTAATGTCCACCTGACCAAAATCACAACGGTGAGACAAAAGAAGAAAGTACACTCAACAATCACCCGACGCATATGCCGAGGTGATAAGAAGAGGACAAGGTAGTGAGGAATGTCTCCCAGGGACTCTGTCGGGCTCTCTCAACCAGAAAGGGGAGTTCAACATTCGCCTGACCAGATCGAAGCAACGAATGAGAATGGCTCAAAATCCACCTGACCATATTCGCAACAGCGAATAATGAGCCCTCCCGAAAGTCTAATGTCCACCTGACCAAAATCGCAACGGTGGGACAAAAGACAAAGTCCAACATTCACCTGACCAGATCGAAACAGTGAATGAGGACAACCCAATGTTCGCTTGACCACATCGAAACAGCGAGATAAAGGGAGAAAGAGAAAGGGGTTCAACATTCGCCTGACCATATTCGCAACGGCGAATGAGAACAGCTCAATATCCACCTGACCATATTCGCAACAGCGAATAAAGAGCTTCCTAAAAGGGTCTAATGCCTGCCTGACCACAATCGCAACAGCAGGGCAAAAGAGAGAAAAAAAGATCCAACATCCACCTGACCATATTCGAAACGGTGAATGAGGATTACTCAATGTTCGCCTGACCAGATCGAAACAACGAATGAGAATGGCTCAAAATCCACCTGACCATATTCGCAACAGCGAATAATGAGCCCTCCCGAAAGTCTAATGTCCACCTGACCAAAATCGCAACGGTGGGACAGAAGACAAAGTCCAACATTCACCTGACCAGATCGAAACAGTGAATGAGGACAACCCAATGTTCGCTTGACCAGATCGAAACAGCGAGACAAAGGGAGAAAGAGAAAGGGGTTCAACATTCGCCTGACCATATTCGCAACGGCGAATGAGAACAGCTCAATATCCACCTGACCATATTCGCAACAGCGAATAAAGAGCTTCCCAAAAGGGTCTAATGCCTGCCTGACCACAATCGCAACAGCAGGGCAAAAGAGAGAAAAAAAGATCCAACATCCACCTGACCATATTCGAAACGGTGAATGAGGATTACTCAATGTTCGCCTGACCATATTCGAAACGGCGGAACAAAGAGCGGAAAAGGAGTGAAGTGGTGAAAAGGATCTCTTGAACAGAGAAATCCACCAGAAATCAAATAGAAATCTCTCCTACGGGTCTGTCCGTGGAGGAAGAATGACATAGAATGAAGATGAATACTCACATGCAAAATCAAGGCAAGGATAGTAAGACACCAATATGAAGAAGGACACAACAGAACAATCACATATAGAAAGATCCAATGGGGTGAATCCCAACTGAGAAAAGAAAACAAAACTTGAATGGAATAGTGACTTCCAAAACAAGTGAAGAACCAACAACTTGGATGGGATAGTGACTCCCAATCAAGTGAACAGAAACAACCACTTGAGTGGGAGAGTGGCTCCCAAACAAGCGAACAAAACAAAGAACTTGAATGGGAGAGTGGCTCCCAAACAAGCAAGCACAAAAACAACAACCTGAATGGGAGAGTGGCTCCCGAGCAGGTGAACAAAGCTAACAACTTGCATGGGATAGTAGCTCCCAAGCAAGTGAACAAAACCAACAGCTTGAATGGGAGAGTGGCCCCCAAACAAGTGAACAAAACAACGACCTGAATGGGAGAGTGGCTCCCAAGCAGGTGAACAAAACCAGCAACTTGAATGGGAGAGTGGCTCCCAAACAAGTGAACAAAACAAACTACTTGAATGGGAAGCAAGCATAAAAACAACAACCTGAATGGGAGAGTGGCTCCCAAGCAGGTGAACAAAACTAACAACTTGCATGGGAAAGTGGCTCTCAAACAAGAGATGGCGGCATAAATATATCAAGAGAAATAATGCACGCCAAATGATTACTTTTAAGCAAAACAACAATAGCTCAAAACAACCAAGATTTCAAAAGAAAACTGCAATCAAGGGAAGAATCACATCAGTCCATAAGAGTGATTTATAATCAAATGTTAGGGTCCGAAAATTTTCATACATGAATTTTTCAAAAGAGCAAGGTGAGTATTTAAATGCACTCAATAGTGGAGCCACTAAGAGAAGTCAAACACTCACCAATTAGTTGAGATAAATTTGATTCAAATAATTTTTCAAAGAGGAGAAATTTTATCAAAGAGTAAGAGTATTATTTCTCAAAATAAAATATTTACCTCTTGATTGTTTTGGCTCAATCAAAATAACAAGTGGAACCAAATTTGAAATTCAGTAAGAGGTGGGTTGACTCCATCTAAACCCAAAAAGGTTAGGGATTTAAAACTTGCTAACCCAAGTCAAGCTCCGTACAAGCTAAACTGGGTTCTCTCCCTTAGATAAGCATTATTTGAATTGAAATCTAATTCAAAAAGATATAAATTAGAAGAAGGAATTGAATCTTCTCAATTTTCTTGCACGGATAGTATTTTATATCTAATAGATTATCAATGCATAATAATGAATTCAAAGTCATCATCTTCAAACTTAAGTATCAAAAATATCAAAGGACACATGAGTTTTCTGAGATTTAGAGGTTTCCAAGAAAGAAAAACCATTTACACTTTCACTTTAGGCTCATTTTATGCCTGTTTTGTAAAATTTTTTAGCACTTTGTGCTTCTTTTCACTTTTGATACACTTTGTGTATCTTTAACTTTTGGCGCTTTGCGCATCTTTTCACTTTTGATGCACTTTGTGCGTCTTTCATTTTTGGCGCTTTGCGCATCTTTTCACTTTTGTATTTGGCTTCCTTTCTAAATCTCTAAAAGAATACATTCTCAGTTGTAAAATTATCTTCCAAACATAAGAGAAGAAAACTCACTCTCTTATGTAAGGAAGAACCATTCCCAAAACAAACTCGACCCTATGATAAGAATGAACAACTTAATTAAGAAAATTTTGAATTAAATTCATAAGCATGCGAAAGACACCTATGAGATAGAAAATTGCAAGCTAACGGAGAAAATTTTCATTTCTAAATTTAATTTCATTTTGATATAGATTTGAGTTCAAAAATGAAATCATCCCACACAAGGAATGGGAGGGAGAGGCATGCTCTTTTTATGGATCATTAAAAGAAATTCTCTTTAAGTGTTTAAAGGAGTCATCCAACACTTACTTCATTTTTTAAATAAAAAAGTAGGTAAATTTTTATTAAGAAAGATAAGTCGCTTACTCTCTAAAAGAAATTTTCTCAAAAGTTTGTATCAAATTTTAAACTCTCAAACTTTTCTCAAATTAAATTTTTTTTGAAAAATTCATATATGTCAAATTTAAGGATCATTCCATTGAAAATAACAATTGAATTTCTATTTGGACTGATATGAATCAAGATTATGTCTAAAAGAGCTCAAACAAGAGAGATGATCAAGATTAAAGTTTATGTCAAATACATGAATCATGTAATGAAGGATAGAATAAAGATTTCATTTGAGATGATATGGATCGGGATTAAGCTTAAAAAAAAAATTCAACTAGGAATTGATAGATATTGAAATTTTGATTTGAATAAGATTGGCTTGAAATAGATTGATCTGGATTTGAATTTGAGAATTAAAAAAAAAAAACACAGATCTAATAAACTCAAAATTTTAATTAAATCTTTATACATTAAAATGATCTAACCTTCATTAAGGATTAAGAGAAGATAGTGGAGTAGAACGGAGGAACTCAAAGTAGGCACCAAACTAGGATTACCTACATAAGTGAATAATACAACATCCAAAGATGGAGAGAGAAACCTGTCCCACCGTGGTCGCCAGAAATCTGTGGGTCTCCGAAAGGATTCCGCTCGTGTGGTTCGAATGCAAAGAGCACGATCACACTATCCCGTAGGATAAAATGGTCGTGGGCCTTTACAATCGACACAAGCAGGCCGATGGAAGAGCAGATGGAGTTATAGATACGATTAGCCATGGAGGATAGCGGCTTTCACATACCAACCTCGATGGATAATAATATCTATAAACCAAAAGTTCACGAGATTTCCCTCATTCGATACATCAGCTCGAATGAGGTTTATTTGATTGTGGGGATCGGTTTCCTACGGGCGCAAGCCCCCGTAGTTAATTACATCTTAAACCTCAGTCTAAGAAAACTCTCGATTAAGGATGATGTATTATTCACTTCTTAATTTGGTGCACAGGAAAAGTTTCTTAAATTCTATTCCAAAGAGTCTCTTCTATTTATCTTTAATGATGATTAGACCTTTTTTGAATGGATAAAGATATGATTAAAATTTGAGTTTAGAAGATCAGAGATAAGATTACTATCCTAAAGGAAATGATAGACTCAAAACACAGATGAAAGGAGACACACTGAGGGGTGTACAA
Organism: Dendrobium nobile; assembly: GCA_022539455.1. NCBI lineage: Eukaryota > Viridiplantae > Streptophyta > Magnoliopsida > Asparagales > Orchidaceae > Dendrobium > Dendrobium nobile. The sequence continues at coordinate 46,935,498 of CM039721.1, forward strand.
CCTGAACTTATGCTTGCCTGGAGTGAGCTGCCAGCTAACATCCTAAACACAATCAATCGTCCTATATGTATTCGGATAGGGAAGCTCTATCCTAGAAAATCAAGGACTCTACAATATGCAAAAGAGTATACCTAACGGCGTATGATGTATGAGATGGACAGTAAAATATTCCTATGTTTACTGATGTAATGAATGTATGTGAGTGAAGTGCAATGTAAAGTAAGGTGTGTAAAAACAGATGCATGCATGACATCCACAGTATAGAAAAAAATAAATAAACACATCCTAAGGGTACCCTCCAGGCAAGGTACCCGCACGGAAAAAACATTCAAACGGTGCCCATTAGCACAAATAGGTGGCCTACTCTACAGGCCTAAATGACCCTAATGGTCTCTAAGGCTCACAGAAAAAAAAGAAAAAAAAAAGAGGGGTGGTATCGTACCCAAAACTGAAAAAGGCCAAAATCCTAGCGATGCCCACTTCATGTGGGAAAACAATGATGCCCAATGGCACAAGTAGGTGGCCTACTCTACAGGCCTAAATGACCCTAATGGTCTCTAGGGCTCACATAAGAGAGGCAAGCTTTGACCTATAGGGCCAAAGCTTCGTCAGTGAACTAACCTAAGGCTGGCTACCTAAACATGCTAGAATACCTATCAACAAGTTGTGTGTGTGGTGTAGCAGTTCCGATATAAATTAAAAGAATTTGCATTACAAGTTGCAGAAGTTATACCTGAGTGTGGCGCTGCCACTTAATAGCTTCAAGCAAACGAATGACCTCAGATTATGGCGCTGCCACTTAAAAGCTCTTAAGCAAATTGTCCCATTTGATTCTTGATCCTCAAGCTCCGATGTACCTCGCAAGATAAGATAACAGAGAAATATATATATGAGCGTAGATGCCATTCAGAAAAGAAATGCAGGTAAATAAAAATATTAATGACAGAAAATTTAAGAATTGTAGTTACATAATATATGCATGTAGTAAATACTAAACAATAAAAGAAAATGCTTGTCTAACCTAAGACTAGAAGTCGGTTCTAACCAAACAAGCCTAAGGTGTGTGTGACAGGTTGTGTAGCTTTGGATAGATCCTATGTAGGATGATTTAATTATAATTGCTTGCATTCGATTTGTTGAAGGCCAAAAGAGATATTTTTAGTTTAAGTTTAAATATCAATGTCTTAAGGTTTATTTTAAGAAATTTTATTATAGTGTGTAATTGATTTATTTTTAATTGGTTGTAAATTAACAAAGGAAATGATTTAAATAATATATTATCGATTAAAAGATTAAATTAGTTAAGTTTGCTATCAACTGGTTCGTGGCGTTGTGCCACCAGGCTCGAGGAACCAGGCCTCCTTAGGACACTTAGCCCCGCAGCCCGGAGTAGTCCATCCTAAAAACCAAGTCGATATAGTTATGTTAAAAGATTTGTTGATTGGTTTTAAGATATTAGTTTAAGGTTTGATTAGGAATTAGGTGAATTAGTAGATTTGGATTTTAGAAGATTTTTAGCTTAATGAATTTAGTTTAGATTTACCCTCCTAATTTAATCTACATATTTTTAAATTTTAGGTTTGTTATGAGTGGATTATTAGAGTTGTTGGATCTAATTTAAGTTTTGTATTTTAGAGATTATGAAATATTAATTATGGTTCGAGTACAAATTAAATGTTTTAGTGTATTTGTTAGGCATTAAATTAAGATTAACTTTCATTGGTTGATTATTAGTGAGTTAAGGAATACTAGATCTAGGAAAATATGTCACTAAATTTAAGTTTTGATGTCTCTACCCTATAAGGAGCATGCACCCTAAGTCTATGTTATCTAAGACCCGGTCCTTAATTTTTGTCCTTAGGTGTCACTAAAGTTGTAGGGATAAAGAGAGTTTTGTTTACTAATCCTTAGGACTCTCGTACACGTGTCACTAAGTTTAGAGGTTTATGCATGAAAACACAATAGTAAGCAACAAAGCAGTAGGAAGGCAAGAACTAAAGAGAAAGAATGACTAAACACGATAGAAAGAAGAGAATAAAAATCAGAAAGAAAAGGAATGTAGGCATTATTGTTTTAGACACACTTCTTTGAAGCCAAGTGTGTCTTTTAAAATAGCCTCCTCCCCGATTTGATATAATACGAATGGGAAGGAAGGCATTTACAATGCCATTTACTGTTCCCACAATCCAAGCTCAGCACTTGATACATACCCGACTCGACTATGCAGACTATTCCCTAAATAAAACTCAAAGTACCCAAAGGGAAAAACAAGCTCCCAAAACTAAAACCAAAGTAGACTTCCAACTCACATTTTTCCAAACCCAATCTTCAAAAGCAAACACTAAAGAAAGACAACTCAAATGAGAAAGAACCACACTAGAGAAAGACAACCCAAATTGAGAAAGAATCACACTAGAGAAAGACAACTCAAATTGAGAAAGAATCATTCATTCTCAAAAGACACTAAAGGACACTACTACGCAAGACCAATCACAAAACTCCTAGTCCGAAAATGACACGTGAAAACTTTTAAATTGAATACTACATAAAACTTGGCGTAAATCATCTACGAAAATCCTTTTGACACAAAAGACAATCAAGTGCTTCTTTATTTGGCGTGGGGTCGGAATCCATGAAGCATTACAACAAGAAAGTTTTATAAGACCTCTCATTGTAAAGTGTTCATGAAACCCAAATCATCTAACCTCTCAACATAAAATAATTCGCAAAATACAATTCACAAAATTCATCATAAAGCAACCCATAAAGCCTTCCAACAAGAAGAAATACAATAAGCACGATTCTCCCATCACACGATAAGTTATAGCATTTTCAAACATAAGACACATCAAAATTCTTTTCAACACGAACAAGTCTATTCCTTTCAAATATAAAGCAAAGACATCTATCTTTCGAATATGAGACAAATCACAAAATTTTCCAGCATAAAGAAAATCGTGAAATTTTCTAATATAAAATAAATCATGAGAGCCTTTAAGTCACAAAAATGGTTCATGAGATCCCTTGACAAATTCTTATTCTCTATGTTGCATGCCACCAAACATCTAAGAGAGCACAAAGAAATCTCGCCACTTTATTTCAATCCATCTTAAGCCAGATACAAATAAGAAGAGAGAGATTTTGGAGCTAATTCACTTTCCTAAAATTTTAGAAGCGATACCCCAATCACAATATGAATCACTTTTCAACAACTTCCACTTGATGCAAAATATTGTTTCCATTTTTATTTCTCTAATCACCACACGAGACTAAGCAAGAGAATGAAGCACGGCTCATATGAACCCTATTCTAGCAACTTCAAAGAAAGTCTTTCAACACATACACTTCTCTTTTATTCTATCATTTACAAAATATCCCCAAATAATTACTAACTTTTCCATATAAATGCAAAGAAGTATTTCGATCCCTTTCTCGCAAAACACAACATGATACATCTCAAAATGTCAAATATAAATTCCATCGCAAAAGACATAAATGCATAAAATAGGATTTTGCAAAAATCTCAAATTCACTTCCAAATACCTCAAAATAACTTTATGTCAAGTCTACAAAGGCTTGTTGTTTGACCTCGAAAGATACATAAAGAGACAATATATGTTTGCTAACAAAGGCAATGCACTTTAAAATTTCTCTTTTATAGCATATTTGATATTAGACCCAACTTGTAACAGTGAATAGAAGGCTCATTCACTTATTTCCTCAACCCAATGCCAATACCCAATACAACTTATAGAAAGCCGGATTCAAACCAATTATAATCTTTGCATCGTGTTTTACTCAGACATACGTATTAATCTTTCCAATAACTCCCATACCACCAATGAAAAAAGGGATATATTATACCCATATACAAAAGAATGTTCAAGCCAGAAATTCCAAATGTTGCGAAATCAAAATTTTAAAATAAATGCAATATACCTTCATAACCGTTTTCATTAATCCCTAACAACTAGAACCCAACACAACAAGAGAAATGCAATATATTTTCACCCTTCAAGAAAGAGAATACTGACCAACACAAGCAACGTCACTATTTTCATAACCAAACTTAATATGGCCTTCCAACAGATTTTATAATGAGAATTTAAAGAAGAACAACAATAACAAACTCATTGCATAAGAGTTTTTGTTCATATAAGGTAAAATCACTCAAACTCATTAAAATAATAAAAAAATTTGGATTTCCCATTTCGCTTTCTCCAACCATCCATAAAATTTATATGAACCAAATTGTATAAATTCTTTGTACATAGCTTCCGCTTTTATGAATGAACAAACTCTCCACTTTTCCCAAATTCATGAATGATTTGGAAGCACAAATAAAATATTATCTGAACATAACATCTCCATGTTTTTATTTTTAGTTTAAGCTTGTGTTATTTCTCAATAAGCATTTCCACAAATACCATGCTTTCTAAGCAATCTCAATAATAATTCGCAAAAGAAACATTGAATTAGAGAACAACAAGTATTTTTTTTATTTGCACACATCAACCAAATAAAATCCTTACACATGAAGCAATACATGAGTTTAACACTTGATTGTACTTGTTCACATACTTTTAACAAAATTGTATCCGTTGTATAAGGCTTTAATATAAATTTGGAATGAATGTCGTTCTCTTTCATATCTAAATTTAATCCCTCCAAAAGAAAGGTAAATAAAAAAAGTTTTTATTTTGTTTTATTTTGAAATTATATAAACTTGATTTTCTCTCACTCCTTACATCTTGATTGATTCAGGAATTTAATAGATTTTATCAAACTGCCATATGACAAATTTGATTCCTACAACAGGTTTGAATTTTATTTATAAGCCCTCTTATTATTTTGACTCAATATCAAAGTCTAACGTGTAAGTTTACAACAAAGATTTAGTATTAAAGCATATGGGAGGTGTCCAAAAAAAAGAATAAATAAATAAATGTCATCATGACTAGCTCACCATGGCTCAGATCCCATTAAATGCTACATGATATATATATATATATATATATATATATATATATATATATATATATATATATATATATATATATATATATATATATATGAAAGATTTAACACATGGATATTGGATCAGGTACAAGTAATAATTGCTAGTTATAAATAGTGATATACATGAATTAAATTATATAAAGAAAATCTGCTCAAAACTTTGACTCAAAGTCAAGCATATAATCAAATATCCTTAAATGAAATTTTTGACAATGGCAGCAGATGATATTCGATTGAGATGAAGTAAGAGAATCCATATTTCTAATTTCTTGTTAAGAGATTTAATGTCAACAAGGAAGAAAGGAAGTCCAGTTCGTAAGCAGACAAAGCCGATTGGCTTGAGAGCTCTCTTAGCAAATACTATAGGATAACGGATGAAAGTCTTTACAGAAACGAAGAGGAATGTTAGGTCATGAGGAGACGTGATGGGCTGCAGACCTCACGAGTGTCCATAATAGAGAGGAAAAAGCTTATACAAGAAGAGGCAAGTTGTTATGTGCAAATAAGAGAAGATAAGAGGGAGATAAAGAGATACCTGCATGTGAGAGGACTTCTCGTGCGAGGTTTGGCCGGAGTTAGGAACCAACGGCGGCTCAGGTTGGGTCCGTTTTGGGCTGCTTCGAATAAGGGAGAAGGGGAAGACGGAGGAGAAATTTCCGCCGCCTCCTGTCTTGTGCGAACACCAGAGAGACGGAGAGGGAGAGAAGTCCAAATCCAAGAGCTAGGGCCGGCATCCCTCTAGATATCGCGAACCGAGAGCAACAGGGAGAGAATAAGCTTCAGCTCTTCTCCGATCCAAAAGAGACGAAGAGGTTGGCGTCAATCTTCTCTAGGGCTCACGAACAGCATAAACAAAAAAAAGGGGGGAGGGCTCGGCGTAGCCTGGAGCTCGTGAATGGGAGTCTGCCTGGGGCGAGAAATGGGAGGTAGATTTCTCCTCTCTGTGCGAATGGGAGAGATCATCAGAGAGAGGGGAGCCGGAGCGGGCCAGTGAGGAAGGAGAGAACTTCGATTTTCTTGGGACCGTCCCGAACCCAGAGAGAAGGGAAAAAAAAATGAGAGCTAGGGCATGCCCATGCCGAGAAAGGCAGCCCGCCCTTTTTCATCCATTGTCGCAAGAGCCTTAGCCCACGAATAGAATCTGCTCACTGCGATAACCGCAAATTTCGGTTCTCAATACAATCGGGGCCATTGGATCAAAGGGCCTGATCTAGAAAATAGTTCAAATTTCTTTAAAAGCATATTGGCACTAAGCCAAAACTAATTGGGTTAATTCATGTCAAACTTGGGTTTAGAATTGAACTCGATTTGACTTAAATCAGGCTAACTCGGGTTCGATGCGGGTTGATTACACTAATTCAATAGAAATCAAACTCAAATTGATGTCGATTCGAATCGAATCGAGCTCGACGAGACTCGATCAACTCGCTCGAATGTGCTCGAGGGAAAATTAAGACAAAAACGAGGTCAACAAGAGTAAAATATTCACTTGAGAATGGAAGAGCTCCACGTACTTGATGAACTCATGTAACAAGCTTAACAAAACTTGAATATCTATCAAGGAAGAATGATAATATCCTTCGATCATATGATGCGTCTGCGGGCATTTCAAGAAGGGGAATTAGTCTTGGTGCTGAGAAGGCCAATTATGTTACACCAAAAAATCAATGGAAAATTTGTATTCAACTAGGAGGGCCCATTTGCCATCGAGAAGGTATTTTATGGAGGAACTTATAAGTTAGTCAACCTGGGCGGTCAAAGGCCTATGCCGCCAATCAATGGCTGATACCTGAAGAAATACTACACATGGAATTATCCAAGAAAATGCTAGGTTTAATGAGTTATATATTTTATACTTATTTATAAGCATATACATTTTAAATTTTGAAATTCTCTTGTGTAGCAAGAATGCATTTCAAAAATCTCCATAATACTGGGGGCATTTTAAATATTTATTCGGGTCGATATCGCGTAGTGTGCTGAAATCCCTGATTAAATATTTAAAATCTCAAAATATAAAGCCTATCCAATATCTCCCTATAAGACAGGGTATTTTAAAATTTTATTTTGGTAGATATCATGCTATGAACCATGATCTCTGAATAGATATTTAAAACTATCAATAAAAATCTTATTTTATGTTGAAGAATACAACGAATGATTTTTAAATTATATACAGGTAATCTTCTAAAAATTTAAGACACCATCTCTTCCAATGTCCATGGTTTGAAGGTCAAGAAAGAGACTTTTATGACTACATACTCCGACAATTTGGGTCAGAATAATTTGAAGTCTTTTAATAGCCTAAAGCTTAAGATTCAAGTGGGTATAAAAAGTCTGATCCAATACGCCCAAATTTGGCTAGATTGCTGGCAGCTCCATCTACTCAACACACCATAAGAAAGGCTGCAGTAGAGGATCCTCCACTTCACCAACCCGTTATTATGAATTATAGGAAGTATGAAGGCTAATACAACTTGACAAGTTCAAGTGATCATAGTCAACTAAGTTCTCCTAATTGGCTGAAGAATCAGAGTTCTAATGGGAAAGAAGAGTCACGAACAATCACCAAATATGCCTAGGCTCCAAATATTTAACCACAAAATAGAACTATAAATCTACCAACTTAAGTAGATTTAGTATTAGGAAGCACATTCCCCATAGCTCTAGTCTGAAACCTGAATGGGTATAAGAGGCCGGATTCAACAAGCTCAAATATGGCCTGATCCCTAGCATTTCAGTTTACTCAATACGCCATAAGAAAGGACGTAGTAGAGGAACCCCCTATATCAACAAATAGAGGATGAAGAGCTATTAAATTGTAGCTCTCCTTGTTTGATGAACTCAAGTGGTAGATTAAGTTCTCATCAAGTGGTTAAGGATCAAGATACTAACCACATTTGATACTATTAACTGAATCCAAAACCAATAAATCCTTCAACAAATTTGTAAAGTATAAAGCGAGGATTGAAAGAATTTTTATTCAATAAGTCTGCTAAAGCACAAAGTAAAGGATCGAAGAAATTATATTAAAATTCACATAATGCTTAAGGCTGAACTAAGAAGATTCCATCATCAATAAGTTCACTATATAGAAAGTTTTGGACTGATGACTTCTCACCACTGACCTAATACAAATCATAAAGGTTTAGGTCAATAACATCTACTCATTCATCAAGCCCACTAAAGCAAGAAGCATAAGGCCGAAGGAAAACAAATCTCTTGACAAATCACTATTGATAAAACATATAATCCTCCATCAATGTCCGCAGCACAAAGCACATGGCAGAAGAAATTAAAATTCTAGGACTCAAGCTAAGGCTATAAAAAAATTTCATCATGAATGATATCTACGAGTGTCCCTAAAGACTGGGAGAATTTTAAATATCTATTTGGGTTGACATCACACCGCATGCCGAGATTCATATATAAATATTTAAAATTTATTGTTAAAATGTAGCTAAAGGAGAGAAGATTGGAGGATCCCTCATAAATTGAATGTTCCATCATCAAGAAGTATAATTTTAGCATGATACAATCAGTACAAGAGACAGGAAAGTCCCACAAATTGATGAATCTATAAAGCTCTAATAATTTTTGAACAACACCTATATGTATACTGCAAAAATATCATATCCATACATAGTTATGACAAAGAAGAATGTTGAGCATATATAAAAAGGTTACGAACTAAAGTGACATTGGTGCCAAAAAAAGAACATAAAGTGGCAGTGCTATATACTATCGTTAATCTATGATTTAACACTGTAGGGATCTAAGTATGAACTATTTTATCACTATGCCATGGATCTCTACTTGACCAGTAGTACATAGATCAACTATACTGAAGATTACAAATGTATCTAAGGATACATGAGGCATGAAGGTGGAATTTTGGAGATCTTCACAATGAAAACCTTAGTGTAATATCTAGAGCAAATATCTAGAGATCCATATGGTCAATCAATATACAATAAACATGATTCGCTCTAGACGAGTATAATAATTATTGGAGGGCATTTGTTGACCTCTAGATCAAATCCAAAAGAAATAAAAAATAGAAAAATATACATCATACATGTGCTAGAATCCCGTCGAGCTTCCGCTGCAAATCTTGTCCTGAATCTAGCTCGAATCCCCATACTTTGACAATTTGGCACTGAAGCAATCTTTTCTCGGATTTCTCACCAAGTAGCTCATCAATCATGCCATTTGCATCGTTAAAATAAGAGCTCAAGGCTATCGAAGGGGTTTCTTGGCATTTATCCTCTTCCATACGTAGAACAACCAAACTCCTCCTCCCTTTCTCTACTTATAGCTGAAGCTACGACCCAACCCCTTTTCCTCCATAGCTATAAACAAAGACTCCCCATTGCTGAAGTTCAATGCCAACCTCAATCCTCTATCCATTACCCTTAGCTAAACCCATTTCCTCCACATGCTTCAGTCTTGCTAACAATCTCATCTAGTTGCACTGATGGTTGGAAGATCACACCTCCATCTGAACAGGTCGATCTCGACCTTACGGCCTCAGCATCTGAATACCAGCTTCAACCATCATCCCTTCGTAGTCCTTCCCCCAAAATTTGATGCTCTCTCCTAGACCCTCACCTATAGCTACAATCCCGCCATCTTCAACCATCCCGACTCCATCCAGTTCCATCGGTCGAGAGAGAAAGAGAGAGAGAGAGAGAGAGAGAGAGAGAGAGAGAGAGAGAGAGAGAGAGAGAGAGAGAGAGAGAGAGAGAGAGAGAGAGAGAGAGAGGAAGAGAGATCTGACATACCTTACTCCTCTAAAGCTAAACCCCTTCATATGTCCGACCTAAACCCGTCGAAGACAATAAATCCCTCTTCTCTCATTCCTGGCCTTTTTGAGGCCTTCTGCTAACTTTGATTCACCCTAACTTAGCCTTCTAATTCATTCACTTAGTTAAGACAGTCATTCTCTTTATCTCTCTATCTATATATTATTATAATACATTTGTAATATATATATATATATATATATATATATCAAATGAAAAGAAGAAGAAGAGAAAAAAAAATAAAAAAGAGAGATTTAAAAAAATAAGAGAAGAAATATTTAAAAAAAATAGAGAGGGTGTTCGTGCATTTTTAAAATCTTCGTCATCGCTAGAATATAAAGGTATAACTCTCAAATCCCTAAAACTTTGACAACCTACCTTCGAGGCATGAAACGCAACAAAATGACCACCAATACAAGCTTTTGTTAGGGTGGTGGGAGGAAGTTTATCATAGTGCTCTCGATGAATCGTGCTATCATCTAAGATCCCTTCTTCGGCATTCGTGGCACACCAAAAAATTGTATATACATTCTTTTCTTAGCGTAGTGGAATGGGAATCTGGTGTGATGCATATCATGAAGTGGGGGTACATATATGTACCCATTCGCAGGTAAACAACTACTTTTCTTTTGCAACAGGTACCGAAGACTCATACATGATTTTTTTAGCATGTTGGGGGATGAAGAAAATATGGTTGCGGTGTTTGAGGACACCTACAATGCACATTTTTCTTAGCATGGTGGGAAGGCCTAGTTTCTCATAGTTTCCCCTAAACTGGGAGATGCCAGGAGGCTCTCAAAATTTTGGATGAACATAAGACCTTATTTGGACTTGATTTGGACTCAAGTGAGCTTGTATGAAATGAACTAAAACTTTAATCCAAGTAAACTTGAATTGGAAATGAATCTTGAGCTGAAATTTGAGAAAAATAATACAAGACCTGAACTCGATTGAACTCAAAGGACTGCAGGGGACATGGAACTTGAACTTGCAAAATTTTGAATTGTATATTAAATTTGAATTGAACAATTTGGAGTGGAACTTGAACATTTAAACTCAAGCAAAGACTTGAGTTGGACTACAGAGGGCTTGAAAAAGACTTTGGACGCAAAGAACTTTGACATTGAACTTGAACTTGAATCTGCAATGAACTCAAACGAGCTTCGCTTGAATACAAATAACAAAGATTTAAACTTGACCTGAATGAAATGATAAGAGAACTTAAATGAATAATAGAAGACCTAAATTAAATATTAAGTTAATTAAAACAAACTTAATGTCGACTTGAATGAGTCATAAAGAATCCGACTTGAATGAATTATAATAAATAAGCTCAAGATAAAGGTGGAAGACCTATCCAAATCTCATAAAAGCAAGGACTCGTGCACAAATTCATTATAAGCTTTGGCATAATGTTTATTTGAGGAAACATATTCTTCCTATAACAACCATCTCAATGTGAGTGGCGATATTGGTATCAAGCTCATCGTGTATCTTATAAACTATCTTTGAGGAAAAAAGTTTACAATTAGGATTGAACTACCTTTAAAGACAAAGGGTTTGCAAATAGAATTTGTACAAAAATAACAGAAGACAATGGGAGATATGAATTGACTTTGAAGCCATGATATGAGAACTTTGTGTCATTGATTTGTGATATTTGATTTGACTCATCCATATGCAACAACAAACATGAATTGTAGGAGATGTGATAACCTACCTTTAAGTCATCATGAAAGATCTAAATGAAGATGTCAAGAGTTATGATCATTCAAATGCATCCAGAAGAACATCTTATGAACCATATAAAGATGATGAGTGTTGATGTTTATATTAACCATATGGGCAAATATGATTGTCCTCTTGCAAATAAAGGAAGTTGATATATATAGTAGTTGGTTTGCAGGAAAGCGTCACCATGGATATTCCCAAGTTCATCATACATGTTACAAGTATAATATGATCTTTAAATAAAGAAGGTCATGGGAGAAAGTGCTTGATCATATTGCCATAGTACTGGGCATTTAGGTAATGATAAGCCACTCAAAATGTTGAACTTGCCTCATTCCCAAATGACGATCAACAAGAATCATCATTTCAATTAGATGGAAAATATTAATGATTAGCGGTTTCAACTTAATCATGTATATTTACACTGCAACTAACCTGTGTGGATGAAGAATTTTAAGAATTAATTTTAGAAGACATAGATTGAGCATGGAGTCATAGAAACATGACTCATTTATAATTGGCAGCCAATAAGAATGGTAGAAATGTGATGCTTTATCTGCAAATGACAATGATAGTTGAACCATTTGATAATAGTTGAGCTACAAGTGTGATGACATCCCTTCGATTAGCTATTTTATAAATATGAAGGGAAACTCCTATGAGTATAGGATGTTTTACAATGAATATAATATACTGTGGTCGATGTTAAGTGATTTGTAAATGATCATGATAACCTACTTGCAAAGGATGAAGATTATGAATGCACCTATCAATTATGACATAGGGCCATAGTGTAGATTTCTATAACAATCCTCCACAAGCAACACTAAAATATAAGTTACCTTCAACCTTACCAACAAAGAAATTTGGATTGACTTCAATCTTCATGCAAGAAAGCATGATAGCTCTTACTACATCTATGTGCAAACACTGATGAAAGATCGTAGATGTTAGAAGAAATTAAAATGTGCCCATAAGTGACTGTAGAAGGTCAATTATACACATAATGTTCCATCTACAAGCATCTATAATCGAAAGTAAGAGATTCATTTGTGCATTATGATTCACTTGTAGAAAGCAATAAGTAGTGTATGATAGTCTACCTATATAATACAGCACAAAACTCAATCTAGAAGCTGCTACAACCTGCCACCAGATTCATAACATTCATATTAATAGATAGAAGGTGTATATAAGTTCTTAAATGGAATGTTGTGTGAATTAAAATGGCAGTTACCTACACGACTAAAATATTTCAAAGTACCCTCCGTACATGCACTATATTATATATGCACATAGGTACACTAATGGGGTAAATACAATCACACCCACATGGGCCCCGATAAGCATGTTGTGGGAACACACGTGACATCAAGGGATGCTACACGAGTTATTAAATTTAAATTCTATCCTCCTTAGTAGGTAAATAGGAGTCGACAAGTTTCAAAAAATAATTATATAATACCCCTAAACACCTGCATGGGCCCCGACAAGCATGTTGTAAGTACACACGTGACTTCTAGAGATATTGCGTAGGTGAATAAGTGAATTCAAGTTTGAACATGATCTTTCTATGCAGATCAATAGGATTCGATAGGGTTTTAACCATCAAATAAATATAAGTTTGTGACAACCGGTATATTAATTTTAATACCTTCATATAAAGCTTTCAAGTCCTATAATAAAGAGAATTCACTAACAAATGCATAAAGCCTACGAAACTCGATCATATGTCATTAGCTTGACATAGTTGAAAAGGTTCAATACATAAGTGAAAATGATCCCATACACCCCGATGATGGTCGTGTTGAATGTAAATCTCAAATGGAGGGGTCACAAATATTTTTAAATTCCACTCAAATGCCTGAAAATTTTAAATTCCATAAAAATTATTCCAAATTCAAATATTTAAAATTGAAATTCACCACTATCAAACACTTAAAGCAAAATACATCTAACCTCCATAATAGTTTGCCAGGGTGGATAAAGTAAAGTTTATATCAGTTAACAAAGATCTAAATGACTGGTCAAGAATATCACCAGGATCCATTCTCAAACAATCTCGTTCCATTAAGGACGTAGTATATGTGTAATCTGACCGGTGATTTTTAAAAGTTCATTAGGGATGTTAGGCCCTATGAACTAGTCCCGAGGCTAACCAAGAGGGGGGGGGGGGTGAATTGGTATTTTAAAAATCTTTAAATAAAAAGAACAATTATCTCAAACTAAAGTCACAACAGAAAAACAAGTGCGGAAAATTAAAGTACGGAAGCAGTAAAAAGAACACAAGGGTTTATAGTGGTTCGGTCAACTTGACCTACATCCACTCCCCGGAGGCGCCCTCCAAGTATTGCACTACCAACGTGACTCTCCTTTAGCCCCTATAGCTAAGTGGAGAAGCCCTTACAAAAACACCTCCTTTTAGCCACCCTTGGCAAGGCAGAGAACCCCACTCCTTTTTCTTCCTCCTGAAGCAGGCAGAGAACCTCGATCGTTCGCTGAAGCTTACCTCTCCTAACCCTTCCAAGGATAAGAGACTCTAGGGAAGAAGAAGTGGAATAATGCTTGGAGCAACCCTTGTGAACTCCCTCATAAGCTCCCCCTCACAAGATCCTTTCTCTCTCTTTTAGGTTTTCTCAAGTCAAAACAACAGCCAAGGATGTTCAAAAATGTTGATCAATAGCTCTTAAATAGAAGAGCTTCAAAGGAGCTCAATAATTGCAAGTTGCCGACTTTATCGTTCAGGATGATAATCATATCGTCCTGTACGATCAGTTCAAATCATAGAAGATCGACCAGAACATCACCCTGAAGATGATCTAGACAATTGAAAATTTGCTTGATCATCCAGACCGATCTCACAATTGTCTCGGCTGATCAGTTCAAATCAGAGAAAAATTGTCCAGAGCATCGCCCTGAACTCGAACCGTCCGATCCTAATCGGCCAGAACATCGCCCTGAATTTATGCTGGGCGATATTAATCGTCTAGGAGCAACTAATGGTTTTTGAATATATCATCCTGGCCGACCCTGAGATCATCCAGGATAATGTGATTGTATCAATCATCCTTAATTACTACCTTGATTCCTAGATCAATTTAGGCATAAATATGTAATATCGTTCAGGCCAATCTCACGATCGTCCTGGCTGATTTAAAAAAAATACAGAATACCTAAATTGATTATGGCAGCTATTTCTTTCTATTTTGAGCATATCTTCCTGGCTGATACAAGTATCGTCCAGGACGATCAGTTAATTACGGCTGCCTTAACTAATAAATCATGATTAGAACTTCTATTTTGAACTCGATCATCCAGGCCGATATAAATATCATCTGGGATGATGTGAGTAAAAATAGAAATTCTAAATCTCTCAAGTGTGTGTGTGTGTGTGTAGAGTTACTTAGCATTAGACACTTCACCATATTACAATTGACTCAAGAAGGGAAAAAAGAAAAATACAGACCGACTTAGACCTAGTCTACCAAATCTTGAGCTGGTTCCGTTTGCTTTCTGATTTCGTGGTCCTGAAATGTTCGTGGAAAAAGGTAGTGAAAGTGTTTGCTAACATCAAAATCACAATCCATGAAATCAAGTTTGCAATAATTTTGTCATCAAATGGCACCGCAAGATAAACGGTTAGGACTTGGGGCCCACTGAACCAAGTGGTTTTGCTGCCAAATGGTACCACGAAATATTAATTATGGTTAGAGCTAGTACGTTCATTAGTGGCATCAAGTCTTTGAGATATGAATCAATAGGATATGATCGATAGGGCATAAAGCCCTCTATTAGCTATGGTGTATTCAAATTTGTCCCCTTATACAAACATCCACCATAAATCTACAAGGTCCCCTTGGGCGAAGCAGCCCATGACTGTTAACAATTATCCTTCTGTTAGGTTGGGTTTATTATCTCCTATAACTAAGTAGAGCAAGAAACATGATGGCCCGGGATGACAGAACCATGGGATCATGATCGGGTCCATTATCTATTCCCCCACCATCCTCTTTAAGAGCAAGATGGTGAAATTCAATTTTAAATATCAAACTTTTACCAAATTTCCAATTATGAAGCCCTATGCTACAACTATATGCAAGAGAACACATGTTTTGTACATATTTGATTGATGACTAACCTTAATCAAAAGTTCTCTTTTTTGATCGGGATGGGTAATTAACTATAGGGGCGTACGTCTAAAAGAAACCAGACCTCAGATCATAAAGTCCCCATAAAATTAGGGAGAAATCTCTGGGTAGTCTCTTATCTACAAACCCATGTGCCTTCCCAAAATTTACTCTGGAACTTAATTCTATTAAAATTCACCCAAAAAAATAAAAGCAACAGTGGGCAAAGGCTGGGTCGAGTTTTTGGAACCAACAATTTTCTTGCAACTTTACTGGGGATTGATTTCTCTTTCCATCTTTGACTAGTCATCTCAGTGCTATAATAGCGACAAAAATCAAATTGAGCTTAAAAATCAAAACTTTTTTTAACATTATCTTTTAAAGAATTATAAATTTAAATATTCTAAAAATGATCGTTAAAAAAAATTCATTGAGATAATGCATTTAGCAGTATTTTAAATTTGTTTTATTTGAATTGCTCGCTAATGTTATTTACTTTTATTTTGTTCAATGAAAGTCTATGCATTTTAAAAGTGTGGGGTGATATATCAGATTTTGATTACTAACCCTTACCTTTCATTCATGTAGATAGATCTACAAAATACTTCATTCTCTATCCAACTGTGCCGAGGTACAAAAATTTTGTTGGAAAATGCGATCATTAACATAAAAAATATTAGAGCTAGCATCCAGTTTATTAGTGTTGATTTTCTTGTATTTGTTACAAGAACTACCAAAGCTCCTGCCCATCAGACACATTTGCCAGTGTCGCAAGCCACTACTATCTCTGAAAATCCTCGCAAGAGGGTCTCTATGTTTGAGAGGCTATCATAACCTAAAACCCTAGTCACCAAAAGAATTGTTGCTGGTGGGAAGGTTTTTGTGGGGGCTGCAAATACCACATCCCTACCAACCAGGTTACCTGCACCTGAGAAGAATGATGCTGAGGCCACCTCATATGGAGGAAGGCATACAAGAAGGCAGAGGAGAAAGAAAAATGTTGAACTTCAAGCTCAGCAATAGATTTCAACCAATCACTCTAATCTTCCGGCCTAAGAACCTGAGGCAACCATTTCCACCCGGATGATTTTGCGGGTCTAAAATGGGTAAAGAGAAACAATTCCACTAGTGAGCTGAAGAAATCATTTTGGTATCTACAGCCTGATGTCTCAGCTCCTTAGAAGAGGAAGGAGCCCAAAACTCTCTCGGCCCGGATCTATATGGTCCTAAAGACTGTTAAAGAGAGAGTACTGAAAAAGAGAGGATATCAATAGCCACTGATGGCTGAGACCAAGAGAACTCCACCAAGAGAACACTTATCTGTTGTGGTGGAGAGAAAAGAAAGAAAATATGTCCAGCACGGTGAGTATCAGGGTGTGACACCTTAAACTCGGGTTCAGGGATCCACCGTCGAAAGTTCCTAACGGAAAAGAAAAGAAATATGGAGGCCAAAGCCTCACAGAGAAGAAGAAAAATGAATTAATTTGGGTGTGACATCCGGTATGAATTCAGAGAGATCTACCCCTGATTACAAACTAGGGTTGTCAATTCGGGTCGACGGGTCGGGTTCGGGTCGAACCCGAGTTGACCATGCTCTAAACGGGTTAACCTGAACCCGACACATTTTTGTAAACGGGTCGACTATCTCAACCCGGACCCGACCCGTGCGGGTTGCTGGGTTGACACGACCCGACCCGTCGACCTGAGGCAGAGGCAGCCGCCGCGTCGTGGCAGGCTAGCAACGGCGCAGCGATGACAACAGCGGGCTCGCGAGCATGAAGGCCCAAGCGACCTGCGCCAGGAGGAGGCGTGGAGTGGTGGACCGCGGGACCAAGCAGTGGGTTGTGGGCATAGGGCACGCGTCGCCGGCATCGAACCGTGACAGCAGGCTACGAGCGGAGAGCCTGCGAGCATACGTCGCGACTCGCAAAGTCGCGATTGCCAAAGCAACGGGCAACGCGGTCAGGGCTTGCAGCGGGCAGCGGGCAGCGGGCAGAGCTTGCAGTGGGCTGCGGGCAGTGGGCAGGGCTTATAGCGGGCAGCAGGCAAGGGCGGGCCTAGGCGGGAATTCAAAATTTTTTTAAAATAAATGGGTTTTCGGGTTGACCCGGCAACCCGCCGGGTCAACCCGAACCCTACCCGTTTTGTCAAACAGGTCGAATCTATGAACCTGAACCCGACCCATTTTTCAAACGGGTCGGGTCCAACCCGAATTTTTCGGGTCGGGTCCGAGTCGGATTTTTGGGTCGGGTCAAATATTGACACTCCTATTACAAACAATGTTAGAAATGGGTCCAAAAAAAGATCTAAAATGACAGCCCTCCAGACGATTGACACCATAAAGAATCCTCCAGGGGATACCATTGCTTGCCATCCCCTCCAAAGGAAGAGACTAAAACTACAGCCCACTGGTAGAAGAAATATCCTTGCCTAATCAAGAACAAGATCCATTGGCGTTCCTCTCAGAGATCCAATTACTAGAAGGGGAAGCGGAAGAAAACCTAGAAAAAGAAGAAACTAGATAAGAAGAAGAATATATGGAAGAAGAAATTAATAATGCCATAAATATAGAAGTTATCTATATCGTGACACATATAGACATCGAGTATGGCACTGATTACGATGACAACAAAGATGATGATGATTGGCATTTGCAACCTAGACAAGTATACCGGCACCACCACAGAGATGGGTCCACCACTGGTAGAGGCGGCCATTCAAAAGGAGAAGGGGAAGTGGAGGAAGTAGAGAGGAATCTCCTTGATGATAAGAACACCACACTCGTCGACACGAGAAGGCAGATGAAGTGATAGATGAGGATGAAGAATAAGGAAATCTCTTAGTTGAATGAGAAAATGATTTAGTTGATGGATCAAATGGTGATAATGATGCAGAGAAATACCGCAGTCGATCCCATGCCCAATCCTCCTCTAGATCCATTAAACTTCTAAGTGCCATATGTTTTGGGAATAAAGGGAGCACCAAAAGGTGGTCACGAAGTCCATAATGTCGTTTGCCAATCCACTTTATAAAATATTGCAATTACTTCCAAGCCTATGACTGCTGCAAAGTTAGAAGGAATTATTACCGAGAAAACTAAGGCTATCATAATCGTTGATCAGGAGGAGAAGCTGGTGGGCTAGGTTCGCTTGTATCCCATTAAATATGATCAAGTGCCATATCCGATAGAAAGTATTATGTACCAAAATTCAACACCTTTGATGGCAACAAAAATCACAAATAGCACCTGGTAAAGTTCAATGCTTTTTTCAATTAAAAAAAATATGATTTGGGTATTTTGAATTTTCAAAACCTAGAGGTTGTTCAACATAAACATTCTCTTGTATCACCCCATTCAAAAAGAAACTTTTAACATCCATTTGATATAGTTTAAACTTCTAAAACAGGCAAAGACTAATAAAACCATAATTACTTCAAGTCTCACTACAGGGGCAAAATTCTCTTCAAAATCAATCCCTTCAATTTTATTATATTCCTTAGCCACCAATCTAGCTTTATTTCTAACAACAATTCATGAGTCATTCATTTTATTTTTAAATATCCACTTAGTTCCAACTATACTTTGATCCTTTGGACTTGTAATTAATTCTCAAAAATAATTCCTTATAAACTGATTTAATTCTTCTTGCATTACCAAAATCCAAAATTCATCCGAAAGTACTGGATTTACCATTAAAATAAAGGTAGATTGATTGACTTCTTTGCTAAGTCCATGCCTAGTTTTAATACCTGCATTAGGTTCACTTAAAATTAATTCCTTAAAGTAGTTTTTAGAAAATTTAAAATATCTAGGAAAAAGGTTTTCTATCTTCAAATTTTCTTTCAAATTAATCTTCTCAATCATTTGAGTGTTATTTTCTAAATCACCCTCTTCCAAACTTGGCCTTTTAAATTTCTTGATTCATCAAATATAACATGTGTGGTCTCTTCAAATACCAAAGTTCTTTTGTTAAAAATTCTAAATGATTTTCCAACACTAGAGTATCTAAGAAAAATTCATTCATCTAATTTTGGATCAAATTTTTCTAAGAAAGATTTTTCATTATTATGTATGAATATCTTAAATCCAAAAACATATAAATATGATAAATTTGGTGTTCTTCCTTTAAAAAGATCATAGGATATTTTATTTAATTTAGACCTTATGTTCACCTTATTCAATATATAACATGCAATACAAATCGCTTCAACCCAAAAATATTTAGGAAGTGAATATTCAAGCAATATGGCTCTAGCGGCTTCAATTAATGTTCTGTTCTGTCTTTGGACTGACCCATTCTTTTGAGGGGTTCTAGGTGCAGAAAAATTATGATAAATTCCTCATTATATATAAAAATCCTCAAATCTTTCATTTTTAAATTTACCTCTGTGATCACTTTAAATTTTTAAAATTTCACACACTTGTTTTCTCTGAATGAAAGTAAAAAAATCTCTAAATTTCTTAAATGATCCCTCTTAATGAAATAAAAATTAAACCCACATAAATATCGAGAAATCATCAACTATTACAAAATCATACACCTTTCATCCTAGACTTATAGTGTTAACCGGTCCATGAAGATCCATATGAATAATCTCCAATGATTTTCTAATTCTAAGTCCTTACTATTATGAAATGAGGACTTTGCCTATTTTTTTAATTGACATGCATCAGAAAGGTGATCTTTAGTGAAGTCTAGTTTTAGTATACCTCTAACCAAATCCTTTTGAGTAATTTTCCTAAGGTTTTCATGCAAGCATGACAAAATCTCCTATACCATAATCAAGATTCATAAGAAATTGTTTTTAAATAAAAACATTAAGAGTTTTAATATAGTTCAAATCTTGCATAGAAATATTATTTATTCTAATTCCATACAATACATCATTTCCATTTAGGCTTAATATGCAGCTAGTATGAAAAAAATTTTACACTATACCCTTTATCACAAAGCTGACTAATACTTAAAAAATTATACTTTAAGCCTGCAACAAAAAATATATTTTCTATGAAAAAAAATTGTAAGTTTTTGATCATACATGTGACAACCACTTTCCTAGTGGTGTTATCTCCCAGTGTAAATTTGCCTCCATTCCTAGCTTCCAACAATATGAATTATATAATGTCTCCAGTCATATGCTTCGAACAACCACTATCTAGGTACCAAATGGTCTCACGAGGCCTTATGTGAGATCCTCCTTATAAAATAATCAAACGATAGTCTTGGAAACCCAAAGAAGTTTGGGTTCTCCATTTAACAAAATAAAACTAGATGCATGTATGATATAACTTGATTTATGCGTCTTAGGTCTCCACACTAAATGAGTTTTTTTATCTAAAGTATAAGTGTGTGAAATATGTCCAATCATCCCATAAGTAAAACATTTAACTCTAGGAAATGAGTTTTTTAATTTTCTATAATAAATTTGTATCTTTCTACGTTTTAGAATTTTTGACATTAAAATAGGATTAGTAAAATCTTCAAGTGTTAGGAGTTTCCTATTTTTCTTGAGAGCTTTCACTTTCAACTTAAGAAATGTGTTTGCATCTTCTAACATATTAATATCATATTTTAGATAGTTGTCTCTATTCTCAGATTTGTCCTTAAAATTTTTAAAATCATTTTCCAATTCAGTGTAGGATGATTTTAAAAGATCATTCTTCTTATTTAAATCATCGAATTCATCAAGTAATATGTGATATTTCCTAAGGATGTTAATCTCTTTTTGAAACTCTTGCAATTCTAGGTTCAGTCTAGCATGCATTTTCATAAGTTTTATATATGCATCTTGTATTCTTTCAGAAACTTCTAGCAATTCATCATAAGTTAAGTCACATACTTGTTCTTGATCTAGCTAATCATGATTATCGGCCATTAACCATAGGTTGGTGACTTCCCTTTCCTTTTTTATTTCTTACGAATCCGAACCTAAGTCCGCCCAAAAAGCTCTCTGAGATGTCTTCTTTCCCTTCTTCACATTTTCTTTCTCTTTTACATTCTCCTTACTAGGAGTGGATTTTAGATTTGAACAGTCTAATTTTATATGTAAGGTTTCACTGTTGGAGTCTCCTCTACTTCTTTTTAAGAAAACTCTTGAATTGCCTTATCATCAAGGCAATGATATCCTTATCCTTAGGTAGTGACTGATCACTCTCCATATCATCCACTTTCAGTGTTATATTCTTCTCCTTTCATTGTTCTCCTACATCCATCTTCCTTTGAATTACTCCTTGCATGTAAGCAATTAATGATCCAAGAAGATTCTCAATAGAGTAAATATTTAAATCCTTAGACTTTATAATCATAGTAATTTTAGCATCATAAGCTGTAGGAAAATAATGAAAAATTTTATTGACCATTTTAGCATTCATTAGTTCCCTACCTAATGCATACAAAGAAGTGACTATTTGAGTAAATCTTATGTACAATTCAGAAATAGATTCATTGGATTTCGTGCGAAATAATACATAGTCAAGTAAAAAGTTATTTAATCAGGATTGCTTTACTTCATTAGTTCCTTCATAAATAATACAAAGCTTATCACAAATATTGTTTTCACATGTAATCTTCTGACTTAAATGCACAAAATAAACATTTTAAATGTTTTGTCTTTTGTAGTTTTAAGTCACGTTCTTCTACAGTCCAGTTAGCAAAGGGTGTTTCAATTCTAATGCCATCAACTAATCTCTTTGGCCTAGTATACCCTTCATGAACTAAAATCTACTTGTGATAATTAAGTGATTGAAGAAATGTATATATGCATGTTTTCTAAAAATCAAAAGGGATATTGTCAATTAATAGAGGTCTAGTGATCAAATACCCTTCTAGCGTGTTTCAGTTTCCAAAAGTAGACATTCTCTTTTTTAAAAAAGTAGTCTAAACATATAATTTTGAAACAAAGCTATGATACCACTTGTTGACTCTATATAGGCTGTTAAACCTAAGCTATTGTCCCAAGGCTAACCAAGAGTGGGGGTGAATTGGTAATTAAAAAAAAGTTCTCTCTGATTTTAAAAAAATCATTTTGAATATCGTAGTAAGTTAAAATCAATTTTAAAATAAACTTTTTAATCACAGTAAATAAATTGCAGTAAGTAAATATAGAAATTAAAAAACACAAAGATTTATAGTGATTCGATCAAACATGACCTACATCCAATCACTAAAGACTCCCTCTTTATGTATTGCACTATTAGAAAAGTGTCTCTCCTTTTCCCTTATAGCAAGGTGGAGATGCCTTTATAAATCCTATCTTCCACCAATCCCCAATATGGTAGAGATCCGTCATCCTTTCACACTCTCCAAGTGTTCGTAGAGATAAGACTTTTTCACATCAGTTTTAGAAGAACTTTTATATCAAAGATAAAAAATTGTCAAGAAAACTAAAATTTTCTATTTTGAGGGTACACTATTGTACAGTATGATCGTATGTTCATACGTATGAATAGTTTAAAAATTGTCGTGTACGAATCTTATGTAAATTATTATGAAATAATTTTATACATGATGATCGTCCAGTACAAACCTAGTTCGTAATGTACAAATAGTTAGAAAATTTTTCATCTTCATTGGGATGAAGAGGGTCCCCACAATTTTGAACCCTAGATGGCGTACATATGATGAAGATATCGTATGGTATGAAACGTTTAAAAATTTTTTAAGTTCATCTAGTTGAAAAGGGACCCATCCAATTTATAGCCTGGTCAGCACACGTATGATGATGACATCGTATGGTACGATTTGTTCAGAAATTTATCAAGTTCATCTAGATGAAAAGGGACCCATCCAATTCATACCCTTGACGGCGTACCTATGATGAAGACATCGTATGACATGAATAATTTAGAAAAACATCAAATTCATCGAGACAAATAGAGACCCATCAAATTCGTACCCCGGATTGCGTACATATAAATGGTCTATCATACAGTACACTCCATACTTAGAAAAATATTCTACTTTCTATTCATTTGATTGCTCGTAGGGGAAAATAACTAAGCAAATCATCCCGTACAAAAAGACTTTGGGTAGTACGATTAGTTTAAAAATTGTAGTTTTTAAACTCTCCCCTCAGTGTGTGTGTGTGAACAGTTACTCAATAACAATCAAAATCTCTCAGACTCAATAAAATAAAAAATACAAACTTAATTTTCAATAAACCCTAAATTGATATGAGTTGAGATTTTCAATAATTTGAAGTATGATTTTCCTAAAATGTTAGTACACAAAAATAGAAAAACAATGCATCCAAAATATGTTAGGAAAAATAATAATTAAAGCAACAATATTTTGAATCATAAAAAATATATATGTTGCAAGAAAATCAACAATCAAGAACAAAGTTGCTACTATCTCAATAGGAAACCCTAACTCAAAAACATGAGGACCAAGAGCTATCATATTCTATCTCTCCTAATCTGATGAACTCAAGTGACTCAGAATAAAGTCTCCTCAAGTGATTAAGGATCAAGATACTGAAATTACTAGATCGACAAGATGGGGGGGGGGTGAATTATGAAAATTTTGTAGCAATAATTAAAAACCTATGTAAGAGTTCTAATTTTTTTGGTGTTTTTTAATTTTTAACATGAAAACTTTAACTACTGCGAAGGCAAATAATTGAACTCAACGTGCAACAATAAAATCCTTTTTCTTTTACAATTTTCACCAAGCAAATAATATGAAAATAAAGTGCAAGCAAAAAATAAAAAGTGATGAGGAAAAAGTACACCAGAATTTTATAGTGGTTCGTCAAATCATGACTTACGTCCACTCCCCGGAGTCCTCTGCTCCAAGAATTTCACTACAAACTATAGCTCTCCTTTTGCTCCCCTCGGCTAGGCGGAGACGCCCTTATAAGACTCACTTTTACCAACTCGGCATGGCGGAGTGCCAAGTGCTCTTCTTACCCTCCTGGCAATGACAACGTACCTTCTTATTTTTCTCCCTCCTAGAGAAGGCAGAGTACCTCGAGGTCACAGATGCAGAAGAGCCTCCCCCTCAAAGAGCCTCCCATAAGTTCTTCTCGGGCCACAGGAGGAGCAAGATACAGTAAGAATGGAGCAACCATGTGATCTCCCTCACACCTCTTCTCCCTCACCAAGCTCACCTTCTCCTTCCTCTCTCAAACCCTAAAAACTTCTCAAGAGCTCTCTCCCAAGGATTCTTTCTCTAATCACGTTCCCCTCATTATGTCACATTAAAAAATATAATAATTTGGACAAATAAAACGGGCTCCAGAATCCCTCAAATTTCTTAAAGGAGCCGTTATAATCGTACAATATGATTTCACATCATACAGTACGATATGTATAACACTCTTCATCTTGGTAAAAAGGTTTATGAATAGTTCAAAATAAATCATACAGTATGATAAAATATCATACCATATGAACCTCCACTCTTCTGTTCGTACAAGACGATAGTCGGGAAGTTCAAAACTCGTCACTCTACATCATAGGGTTCGATAAACATTGTACCGTACGATTAGAACAAATCAATGGATCATCCAGGCCAATCTCCAGAATGATACAAATTGGCCTCTATTCATCGTATGGTACGATATATATCATATATTACGATGAGTCAAAAATAAGAGATCATCTTGGACGATGTCCGGGATGATTAAAACTCATCTCTGTTCATCTTATAGTACAAACATATTCGTACAGTACGATGACCAATCATTGATTAAACCATGATTTATTCCACTAATTATGGTTTATATTAAGTAAATATTTAAAATAAATCGTACAGTATGAATTACGTCATACAATACAAATGACTGATAAAACTTAAAGAAATTTGGCGGCTAGGGTTTTGGATTAGTGACACATCGTACAGTATGATATGAATTGTACAGTACAATCTGTTCACAGAAATATGTTTTAAATAGATCAGATCATACAATATAATATAAAGTTGTACAGTACGATCAACAGAAAAAAATACTTAATTTTAGTTTCTTTTAAAAAACCTTCTCGCCGTGTGTGTGTGTGTGGTTGCTCAAACTTACATACAATTTGAGGCCAGACTCAAACAAAGAAAAAACTAAAATAAATAGAAAATTACATTATTTTTTACTCACACTCCTATTCTACCTAGTCTTGAGTCTTCCTATTGTCCCGAGTAACTTGTGATTTTCCTGAAATGTTAGTACTCACAAACAATAGCATAAATCAAAGGATATTCAATGAATAGATGTTAAGATGACATTATTTTTCATCATCAAAAACTCAAACTTGCAATAATCTCCCCCTTTTTGATGATGTCAAATAATGTTTGTTATAGGCAAGTTTGAATGGCATTTTTAGATTTTTTTTTATTTAAACATAAAGAAAAGAAATGCAATACAAAATAAAAAAAAGAAATGCATTCTATTGAACCATAAAGAAACATAAACATGAACAAAAAACAACAAACTTCCCCGCCTTTTGACAGCACCAAATAAAGGAACAAACAACACAAAAAAAAAAAATACAACACAGATTCACTTCAAAGGGAAGGATCCTGATCACTTGGAGGTGGAGGTGAGTGTGGTTGAAAATATTAAAGGATTGTGTCAAATCGGTGATCAATCGTGATGAAGCGTTCCCCAAACTACTGTATGTCGTCAATGTGTTGCTGATGTTGTTCTTGTATATGTGTGCCAAGATGAGTCTGAAGTTGATCGAAGCGTTCGACCAAATCATCGTGAGGGTAGGCTGGTGAAGGCGCGCAGGGTGTTGTGTGCCATTGTGGTCGAGTAGGAGCTGCTGCTGGGGTAGCTTCTCCTTCTTCATCATCAAAGTCGGGTTTATCCGTCTCTGGCCCCCGATGAAACAAGATACGGAAGAAAGCATCCTTATAGAAAATAAGAATGTTATCGGGTTCATCGGGATAGGTTAACTGATATTTATTTTGAAGAATGTAACTAATAATGTGGCAAAGGGCTATGTTTTATTTTTTATGGGTGGTAGGAAGATGAATTATGGTCATGTTTCAAATATAATCGATTATCAAGTCTACCTCATCGAATTTGATGTTTGACATGATCAAATAGGTAGTGATAGATAAATTAGGGGTCATGCGAATTCGATCGCTAGCTTTGGGTGCTATAGAAGTTCTAAGTACATGTTGAATTATCCTAGCATTTTGATTGAGGGTTTGAACGAGGGGCAAGTGTCGATGGAAGGCTTCATTTCTGAGGACATGATTGACATCACTCCATTCGAAGTCATTTGTGAGAAAGGAGCGAACCCTAGGTCCTTTAGTGGATAGCCCAATGTATTGGGCGATGTCAGCTTTGATAATTTCTATATTTTGGCGACAAACAAAGGAATGGAAAGTCAGGCTGTTGACGGTGTTGGTAAGATTTGCTAGAAATTCTAATAGGAGTTCAGAGTTGTAGGGAAAGGCCAGGGTGAGAAGGAACTGGAAAGTGGTGGAAGCAAAGAGGTTCAGTACCTCGAAATTCAGAGTAGGCTGGTTGAGCATTTTGGATGGTGTAATCTTGCAGCCTTTATACTTGTGGTAAGCATCCTCATTTTTAGCACTTAAGAGCTAAGCGCTGTGATGGTGAGAGGAAGTGGAGCTTCCCACAATGAGGCGATCACGCTTACTAGAGCTCAATATCGTGTAGAGGCTGAGTGAAAGGTAAGGAGGTGAGTGTGAGTGAAATGAGCTGCAAGTGAAGCATAATTATAGAATTTTCCAACATCGTACAGTACGATCGGATATCGTACAGTATGATGGGTAATAATTATTCTGACGGGTCAATTCGTGAAAAGGTAGTCAACTTATACAGTACGACGAGTATCGTATAGTACGATTAGAAGGATTTTGATCGTCCCGAGGGTCGTCGGTACGACCCTTGACGAAAAGTTTCATACTGTACGAACAAGTGTATCGTTTAGTACAAATGACAATTATATCATACCAGACACCTTTAAGTCATTCTCATCTATTTTTGCTGAGGTGGATCATATAGTACGAAGTGGAGGTATCGTACAGTATGAACACCAATAATATCATACCAAATAGAGTTAATTTGTCCCAATCTATTTGCTGATGTGGATCATACAGTATGAAGAGGAGATATTGTACTAGACGATGATCAATAATGTCATACCAGACGGATTGAATGACTCCCAGCTATATCGTACAGTACGATGTGTATCATATAGTACGATCAATAGAGGCAAAATTTGCATATGGTTTGTGATTTGTGTAAATTTAGATATATTGTATAGTACGATAGTGATTCGTACAATACGATAATAAAATGTCAAATTTGGAGGTTTTGTGTAGTGAGTGTGTGATTATCAGGAACAACCTTAGAAAAAAATTATTTTTGTTTTATTTTTTTTATTCTTTTTGTTTTCTATTTTTTGTTTTTTATGCATTAATATCTATGACACCTAGTCTAGTCCTCAAGGTACTAAAGGTGTCGAATGCTAGTGGTTTTGTGAATATGTCAGCCAATTGATTTCCTCTAGCGATGTGATGCAATTCTATATCTCCCTTAGCAATATGATCTCTTATGAAATTGTGTCTAATGTCTATGTGTTTTATTCGAGAGTGCTGAATTGGGTTCTTAGAGATGCAAAATACACTTGTGTTGTCACACATGATTGAGATGGTTCCTACAGGTAGGCCAAGATCAAGAATTTATTATTTTAACCATAGTACTTGTGCAACGTAACTTCCTACTATAATATATTCTACCTCGGCTATGGTAAGGGCTATTGAGTTTTCCTTCCTACTGGACCAAAAAACTAATGATTGTCCTATGAATTGGTAGGTACCAGAGGTGCTTTTTCTATCTATCCTACATCATGCAAAATTAGAATCTGAGTACCATAAGATTTTAAAGGAAGTGTTGCGCCTTGATACCAAATTCCTAAGTTGGGGATGCCTAGTATGTATCTAAGAATTCCCTTGACCGTAGTTAAGACTTTTTAGGATAAGCTAGAAAATGGGCACAGAGGTTCACACTAAACATTATATCTGGTCTACTGGCAGTCAGGTAAAGGATAGATCTAATTATTCCTCTATATTTTTTTTAGTCTACTGATTTTCCATTCGGATCTTTTTCTAATTAGATTGTTGAGCTCATTGGAGTGTTCATAGGCTTAGCATTATCCATTTCATATTTTTTCAGAACATCTTTAATGTATTTTGTTTGGCTATGGAATGTTCCATTTTCCATTTGTTTCACACTAAAGCCAAGAAAATAGTTAAGTTCTCCCATCTTGCTCATTTCAAACTCATACTCATTGTTTTTGAGAATTCATCACACAGATTTTTTATCTGAAGATCCAAATAAGATGTCATCCACATAGATTTGAACAATGAGAATTTCATTTTTTATCTTTTGTAAAAAAAAGTGTAGTATCTACACTACTCTTTTCAAATCCTCAATCCAATAGGAATGAGCTAAGTCTTTCGTACCAGGCTCTAGGTGTTTGCTTTAATCCATAAAGTGCCTTTTTTAATTTGAATACATGGTTTGAAAATTATACGCTTTCAAATCTGGGGGGTTGCTCAATATAGACATCTTCCTTAATTACCCATTCAAAAAAGCACTATTTATATCCAATTGATATAGATTGAAGTTCTTGAAGCAAGCAAAGGCTAAGAGCACTCTTATGGCTTCTAGTCTAGCAACAGGGGCAAAGGTTTCTTCAAAGTCTTTTCTCTCAATTTGGTTGCACCCTTTAGTTACTAATATGGCTTTATTTCTTATTATTATTCTTGAATCATTCACCTTATTTTTGAAGACCCATTTTGTTCTAACAACACTTCGTTCTTTAGGTCTCTTGACTAACTCCCAAACATCATTCCTAGCGAATTGGTTTAGCTCTTCTTACATTGATAGAATCCAAAATTCATCTCCTAAGGCTTGATCTATATTTGTAGGTTCTATCATAGAGATTAATGCTGAAAGACTAAACTCTTTCCTAAGTCCATGCCTAGTTCTTACACCTTTTGAAGGGTCTCCTAAAATTAACTCTTCAGGATGACTAGAAGAATATCTCCATTCTCTAGGAAAATCTTCTTGAGGTTCTACCCTTTCTCCTAAGGTCATATTCTCTATTCCTTGAATTGCCTCTACTTCATCATCTTCAATTTTACATTCAGAGGGCTTATCTGATTTATCAAATACTACATGGGTGGTCTCTTCTACTACTAGGATTCTCTTATTAAAGATTCTATAGACCTAACCTACAGATGAATAACCTAAGAAGACACCCTCATCGGACTTGGGATCGAATTTTCCTAAGGGATGTTTGCCGTTAATCAGTATGAAGCACTTGCACCCAAAGACATGTAAGTATGAAAGATTCGGTGTCCTACCCTTAAGAAGTTCATAAGGAGTTTTATTCAGCTTAGATCTAATGTTTACCCTATTTAAAACATAACACGCTGAGTTGACTACTTCTGCCCAAAAATATCTAAGAAAGCTGTACTCCGCTAACATTGCTCTAACGATTTCTACCAAGGTTCTATTCTTCCTTTCTGCTATACCATTTTATTGAGGTGTTCTAGGGGCTAAGAAATTATGTTCTATTCACATCTCTTGGCAAAATGATTCAAATCTTTCATTTTGAAACTCTCCTCCATAATCGCTATGGATTATTGAGATTTCACAACCTAATTTTTGTTGAATCCATGTGGAGAATACCTTAAATTCCTCAAATGACTCATTTTTATGTGGTAGGAATCTTACCCAAGTGAATCTAGAGAAGTCATCTATAATCACAAATTTTTTGTTTTTTCCCTACTAGGCTGGCTGTGCTAACGGGTCCAAATAAGTCTATGTGTAGTATTTCTAATGACCTAGAGGTGATCACATCTTTAATTCAATGAAAGGATGATTTGACTTATTTTCCTAGTTGGCAAGCATCACATAAGTGATCCTTAGTAAAGTCTAACTTAGGTACGCCTCTAACTAGGTTTTTTTGAGTAATATTCTAAGTGTTTTCATACTAGCATGGCATAGTCTCCTATGCCATAGCCATTTGCATCTACTATTATTTTTAAGCAAAAAGAATTTGAGCTATCAATGCAATCAAGGTCTAACATATAAACATTATTCATTCATTTTCCTTCTGAAATATGTTTGTCATTTAAACTAATCAGGCATTTGTCAAATAGAAATTTAATGTCAAAACCTTTATCATATAATTGACTAATGCTAAGTAAATTATGCTTCAAACCATCAACTAATAAAATATTTTTAATTAAAAATTTCTTAGCATTACAAACAATACTTGAGCCTATCACTTTCCTGGTAGTGTTGTCTCCCAATGTTACTTTGCTTCCAGTTCTAGTCCCCAGTAGAATGAACTTCTTCATATCTCCACTCATGTGTCACGAGTAGCCACTATCCAGGTACCACATGCTCTCACTAGGTCTTTTATGAGAGCATCCCTACAATTTCATTCAAGGGTTAGATTTGGGAACCCAAGTGAGTTTGGGTTCCTCCTTATGCTTGCATGAATGAGATGCATGCATGCTACGCTATGATGGTTGTAATTTTGGTCTCCAACTAGGAGTGTCCTACGGTGTATTGTGCATGTGCAGGCTATGTGACCTAGCATGCCACAAGAGAAGCACTGAACACCGGGAAATGGGTTCAATAACCATTGTGGGTGGTGATGCCTCTTCCTAAAGTTGTGTGATACATGCTGTGTTGGGGGTTTGCTAGTCTGGGCTAATGTGAGTGATGCATTTTAATTTTTTTAGTTCTTTAATTTTTCTTTAAAAGTGTTATTTTGATATGTCAATCCATGAACTTCTATTTTTAACAAATGCTCACTATTATCTACTGTAAAGAGAGTTGCTATTTGCATGTTTCATATCTTTGCAACATGTATTATTTTGATGATTTCAAAAATTATTGTTTTTATATATCTCCTAATATTTTTTGGAAGCTTTATTTTTGCTCTAGTGTGTACTAACATTTCAGGAAAACTAACTCCAAGCGATGAAGACTTCAAATTATTCTTTTGTAAATTACTAGTTTTGGAAATGAAAGGGAGTGATTGTAATTGAGTGAAAAATCACAACACTCATTCTTGGGGAACAAATTTTATGAACTGATCGTACGGGACGAACTTTGTTCGTACGGGACGATCATGTCAATTAACCCTCAGAAGAGCACTGGTTCGAACAGGCGAGGAGAAATTTTTCTAAGTCCTAATCGTCCAGGACGAATTTAATATTCGTCCCGGGATGAAACTCTCTGGATTCTCACTCGCAATGTTCGTCCAGACGAAAAATAAGGTTCGTACCGGGACGAAACTCTCTGTATGAGTTCGTACAGCACGAAATTAATTTTCGTACCGAGACGAAACTCTCTGTATGAGATCGTACAAGATGAAATATATTTTTATCCCTGGACGAAGCTCTCTATTTAAAATCATCCCAAGATGAAACCTACTCATCCCAGGATGAATTGAACCGACTTATGTCAGTTGGTTACGTCCTGAAGAATTTTTGAAAATCGACCTATGAAATAACCGTTTCGTACCGGAAGAACATAATTCATACGGGACGATGAGCGTCTACGAACATAGTTCGTACCAATTTACATTAGGTTCGTTTCCAACACTTTAAGTAAAATCGTCCAGGACGATCCACGAGCGTACGGGACGATCCACTGCGTACAGAATTGAAAACTTGAAGTTTTTGGTCGGTTTTTCTTATCTTTTGTATATATAGTCAAAATTAGACTGCCACCCAATCTTTTTGCCATTTGATCTTCGTGCCTATTGAAAGAAAAGTCAAGGAGAGAGTGTGAGAGAGCATTCAAAGGAGGATTCCTACCACTGGAGCGTGTAGGCTTCACTTGGTGTTTAAAGGTAAGAATCTCTACTTGTGAATTGGGATTACTTCAATCTTTTCTTCCTTCTTTCTAGATTTTCTGTGAGAAGATCTGTCAATGAAATCCGGTTTTCTGCCGACACTTGGAGAGTGTGAACAGCCGAAGGGTTCTCTGTCCACACTTGGAGAGTGTGAACAGCCGAAGGGTTCTCTGCCCACACTAGGAGAGTGTGAAAGGACGGACGATTCTCTGCCAACACTGGGGATTGTGTAAAAGGATGACGGTTCTCTGCCACACCAGGTAGTGGTGAAAAGTGTGTTTGTAAAGGCTTCTCCGCCTTGCTGTGGGTGCAAAAGGAGAGACACTATTGGTATTAGTGGAATACTCAGAGGGTGCCTCTGGGGAGTGGATGTAGGTCTGGTTTAGACCGAATCACTATAAATCTTATGTCGTTTACTTTATTGCTTTTTATTTTCTGCATTTTTCTTTTGTTTCAAAAATTTGTGGTTGAAAAACTTTTCTATAAAAAATTTCATTAAAAATTTAATTTCGGTACAACCAAAATTTTAAAAAGAGGGCTAAGTTTTAAAATACCAATTCACCCCCCCCCCTCTTGGTAGCCTTGGGACATTAACTTAGGTTTAACAACCTATTCACTAGACTCAACAAGTGGTATCAGAGCTCCGTTTCAAAATCATAAGTTTAAACTACTTTTTGATTAACGTAGATGGCTACATTTGGAAATCGAAATACACTTGAGGGTTACTCTATTACTAGACCTCCACTGTTTGACAATATACCTTTTAATTTTTGGAAAACACGCATGTCTACTTTCTTACAATCACTTGATTATCGTATGCGGATCCTAGTCCAGGAGGGTTATACAAAACCAACTAGATTAGTTGATGAAGTTAGGGTAGAAACATCTTTTGTAGATTGGATTATAGAAGAACGTGACTTAGCTCAACTAAATGCCAAATGTTTAAATAACTTCTTTTGTGCTTTAAAATCTGAAGACTACATGCGGGTTTCCACTTGCAAAAGTGGAAAGGACATATGTGATAGACTTTGTATAACTTATGAAAGGACTAATGAGGTTAAGCAATCAAGACTTAATATCTTGTTACATGATTATGAGTTATTTGCATGAAACCAAATGAATCTATTTCTGACATGTACACAAGATTCACACAAATTGTCACTTCTTTGCATGCACTTGGTAGGGAATTAACTAATGCTGAAATGGATAATAAGATTCTTTGTTGTTTACCTACTGCTTATGATGCTAAAATTACTGCAATTACAGAGTCTAAAGATCTAAACATTTATTCTATTGACAATCTTCTTGGTTCACTCATTGCTTACGAGCAAGGAGTTAGTCAAAGAAAGATTGATGCAGGTGAACCACGAAAGGAGAAGAATATAGCACTAAAAGTTGAAGAGTAAGAGAGTGAACACTCATAACCTGAGGATGAAGACGATATTGCATTAATGACTAGACAATTCAGAAGCTTTCTGAAAAGAAAGCAGAATAGACGCCAGCAATGGAATAGAGGTAAGTTTAACAGAAATGTCAAGGTTTCTAATGAAGTGATTTGTTATGAATGCAGGAAACCAGGTCATATCAAGACTGATTGCCCAAAACTCAAACCACTCCTAGTTAGGAGAAGGTGGAGGAGAAACCAATTGTAAAGAAGGGCAAGAAGAAGTTTCAAAGAGCTTTTTGGGTGGACTCAGCTTCAGATTCATCTGAGACTGAAAAAGAAGAAGAAGTCACCAATCTTTGCTTGATGGCAGATAATGTTGATCAATCAGATCAAGAAGAGGTATGTGACTTAACTTATGATGAATTGTTTGAAGTTTCTGAACACATGCATGATGCATATAGGAAAATGAAAAAGATGCATGCTAGTGTAAGTTTAGAATTGGAAGAGCTTAAGAAGGAACATGAAATTCTTAGAAAAAATCATGCATTAATAGATGGCAACCACATGAAACTACTCGACGAATATGATGACTTGAATAAGAATTCTGAGAATTTAATATCATCCTATTCTGAACTTGAAAAAGAATTTAAAAAATTTAAGGATGAATCAGAGAGCAAAATTTATAAAATCAATTATATGGAATCCCTTAGAAGACAAACGAATGGTAAAAAACTTAGGAATACTTTTCCTAATATCAAATATAATAATTGTGGATTATTTGGACATATAGCTCACACCTGTACTTTGAAGATGAAATCTAATTTGGTGTGGAGACCTAAGATGCATAAACCTAGACATATCATACATGCATCTGATTTTAAATTGCTAAAAGGTGAACCCAAACTTGTTTGGGTTTCCAGGTCTAACATTTGATATTTTTGTAGGGTTGCTCTCACACAAGACCTCGTGGGAGCATATGGTACCTGGACAGTGGATGTTCAAAGCATATGACAGTGAAAATCTTTTTTATAGACAATGTGTTATTGGTTGAAGGCTTAAAGCATAATTTGTTAAGTATAAGTCAGCTATGTGATAAGGGCTATAGTGTAAAATTTTTACCTACTAGCTGCATATTGAGCCTAAATGGGAAAGATGTTTTAAATGGAAAAAGGGTAAACAATATTTATATGCTAGATTTAAATTGTTTTCAATCTCCTGCTGCTTTTTGTTTGAAAACTATTTCTGATGAATCATGCCTTTGGCATAGGAGACTTTGTCATTCTATTATGAAAAACCTTAGAAGAATTACCCAAAAGAACTTAGTGAGAGGTATACCAAAACTAGACTTTACTAAGGATCACCTTTGTGATGCATGTCAATTAGGAAAATAAGTGAAGTCCTCTTTTCAGTCCAATAAGGATCTTAGGACTAGTAAACCATTGGAAATTTTACACATGGATCTTTTTGGACTAGTAGGAATTGTAAGTCTAGGAGGGAAGGTATACAGATTTGTTATAGTGGATGATTATTCAAGATTCACTTGGGTTAGATTTCTATTTCATAAGAGTGAATCATTTGAGGAATTTAGAAATTTTTCGACTTGGATTTAAAGGAAATTAGGGTGTGAAATAATTTCTATACAAAGTGATCATGGAGGAGAATTTGAAAATGAAAGATTTAAAAATTTTTGTAAAGAAAAAGGAATTGATCACAATTTTTCTATACCTAGAACCCCTCAACAAAATGGGGTAGTTGAAAGGAAAAACAGAACATTAATAGAAGCTGCTCGAGCAATGTTGGCAGAATACTCACTTCCTAGATATTTTTGGGCTGAGGCGGTTAGCACTGTATGGTATGTTCTGAAAAAGGTGAATGTGAGATCGAATTTAAATAAACACCCTATGAGTTTCTAAAAGGTAGAACACCTCATTTGTCTCATTTGCATGTTTTTGGTTGCAAGGTGTTCATTCATAATAATGGAAATTCTGCCTTAGAAAAATTTGATCCGAAATCAGATGAGGGAATTTTTGTTGGATATTCAAGTGTTGGAAAATCTTATAGGGTATTCAACAAAAGAACTTTGGTCATTGAAGAAACCACACATGTTGTATTTGATTAATCTGGAAATTTAGAAGAGCCAAATGTTGTTGAAGAGAAATAACTCCCAAAAAATTGATAGAATAAATTTGGAAGAAAATGTGGAAGAGAATTTGGAATTAGAAAACTCTTTGCCTAGAGATTTGAGATTTTCTAAAAACCACCCAAGGGAATTGATTATAGGTGAACCTAGTGAGGGTGTTAGAACTAGGTGTGGATTAAACAAAGAAGTCAATCATTCAGCCTTTATTTCAACTATAGAACCCACTAATA
The DNA here is from genome assembly GCA_022539455.1 of Dendrobium nobile. Taxonomy (NCBI): domain Eukaryota; kingdom Viridiplantae; phylum Streptophyta; class Magnoliopsida; order Asparagales; family Orchidaceae; genus Dendrobium; species Dendrobium nobile. Next base: position 46,971,789 of record CM039721.1, read on the forward strand.
TTGATCAATCACTATCAGATGAATTTTGGATTTTGGCCATGCAAGAAGAATTGAATCAATTTGTAAGAAATAAAGTTTGGAAATTAACTTCAAGGCCAAAAGATCAAAGTGTTGTTGGAACTAAGTGGGTATTCAAAAATAAAATGAATGACTCAGGAGTAGTCCTTAGAAATAAGGCTAGATTAGTTGCTAAGGGGTTTAATCAAATTGAAGGAATTGATTTTGAGGAGACTTATGCCCATGTAGCTAGACTTGAAGCAACTAGGATTTTACTAGCCTTTGCCTATTTTAAAGGATTTAAATTATTTCAAATGAATGTGAAAAGTGCCTTTTTAATTGGGGTAATTGAAGAAGATGTTTTTGTAGAACAACCTCCAGGTTTTGAAAATTCTAAATACCCAAATCATGTTTTCAAGTTAAAAAAGGCATTATATGGATTGAAACAGGCACCTAGGGCAATGAGAGATTGAGCACCTTCCTACTTGAAAGATCTTTTGAAAAAGGAAGTGTGGATACAACTCTCTTTTTAAAGAAATTTGGAAAGGATATACTCATTATTCAAATTTATGTGGATGATATCATTTTTGGATCTTCAAATAAAAATCTTTGTGATGATTTTTCTAAAATAATGAGTAGTGAATTTAAATTGAGTCTAATGGGAGATTTAAATTACTTTCTAGGTTTTATCATTAAGCAACTTGAGGAAGGTACATTTCTTAGTCAAACTAAATATGTTAAGGACATCCTCAAAAAATTTGAAATGGACAATACTAAACCTATTAGTACACCAATGAGTTCCTCAGTTCAGTTGGATAAGGACATTAAGGGAAAATCTGTTGATCAAAAGAAATATAGAGGGATTATTGGATCTTTACTTTACTTGACTGCTAGCCGACTAGATATTATGTTCAGTATTTGCTTATGTGCTAGATTTCAATCAGATCCAAAAGAATCATATTTGATAGCAGTGAAAAGGATTTTAAGATATTTACTAGGAACTCAAAACTTAGGAATTTGGTATCCTAAGTTTAGCTCTTCATTTGAAATTATTGAGTATTTAGATTCTGACTTTGCAGGCTGTAGAGTGGATAGGGAAAGCACTTCTGGAACATGTCAATTCATTGGAAATTCATTAGTTTCATGGTCTAGTAGAAAACAAAATTCAGTGGCCCTATCTACTACAGAAGCAAAATACATTGAATTAGGAAGTTGTGTGGCACAAGTACTTTGGTTAAAACAACAGTTGATTGATTTAGGATTAACTATAGGCACTATTCCAATTTATTGTGATAATACTAGTGCTATTTGCATTTCCAAAAATCCTATTCAACATTCAAGAACCAAAAACATTGACATAAGGCATCATTTCATAAAAGATCATGTATCCAAGGGACAAATTGAACTTACCCATGTTTCAACTGAAAATCAATTTGCAGACTTTTGTACAAAACCTTTAGCCTTTGATACTTTCAGTGCATTAAGAACAAAGCTTGGTGTAATTGATTTAAATGCTTAAATAAAAATGTTTTTGCAACATTGATGTTTTTTTTTTTCGTAGTTTATGTTTTTATGATTTTTTTTTGTGATTCTTGTTTGTTTTTGAGTGATTTTTTATTTAGAGTTTGTACATTTGTCGTTGTTTATTGTGTTTTGTGTGTTCATTTAGTTTTCTTTGATAAAAATACAAAAATTCTAAAATTTGTGTTAATCGTCTGGGACGAAAATTTTTTCGTACAGGATGATGTGTGTAAAATGTCAATCTGTGTGATTTCAAACTGTCTCAAGAGCAGTTTTTAATGTAGTTCATCTGTACGATCTTCAAGATCATCCGGGACAAAATTTTTTTTTCTCAAACGTCGGGACGATTGAATGTAGCAGTTGAACCGATAAGATAGTTTTTATTATGAACTTCGTCCGTACGAAACTTTGGTTCATCCAGACGAACAGATGTCGGTTCATAGCAGGGGACGGTTTTCAACTGCCATTAAAATGAGTTAACTTTTGATCGTCTGTACGAACACGTGTTCGTCTGTACGATCGTCTTGGTCAAAAGTCTGTACGAAAGGATGCTTCGTAAATTGTGTGATTACGAAAAGCCGTTATATTTTTAACTCACTCGTTCGTCCATACGAAATATTTTCTTACGGGGATGAATCAAATTCGTACGGGACGAACCAAAATTTCGTCTGGTATGAACAGTCTTTTTTCTTTAAATTGAAGGCAATTTTTACTGAACAATCACTCTCACACATCACTTTCAAAGACTTCATCTTTTCAAATCCTTCAATGGCAAGTTCTAGCAAGTGCCAAAAGACTTTGGCTAAGGGCCCTCCTAGGAATACATCCGAAAACTTCCTGTCTAGAGCCAATGAAGAATCTTTTCCTAGGTTTGTCTCTGCAAAAATCACTCCATCTAGAGTTCTCCTACAGGATCATTTAACCTTCAAGGTAATGCACTTGTTTGCCCATACTCAATTTGGTTTGATCCTCACTTTAGAACACTTCTACAATAAAGAAACCTTCCACTATTTTCTGGCAAACATGTCATTCAACTCCGACCACTCTGTTATCAGTTCTTTTGTTTTCAAAAAGAAAGTTGAAATCACCAAAGATGACTTTGGTATTTTTCTAAACTTAAGGACTGAAGGCTTAAGAGCACACTATTTAACAAACTCAAGTTTTGATTGGACTGAAGTCAATAGGGTGATTAGAGATAGGAGAATTAAGGATCATTTGCCAAAAGTTTCAACCTTAGTGCGTGATGCCCGTATCATTCAGTATGTGTTAAGAACTTCCATTATCCCTAAAGCTGGTGATAGAATCAACATCACTCCTCTTCTTTCCACTGTTACCTACTTGATTATGACTAGACAACCTATAGATGAGGCTCAACTCTTAATTGATTACATTTATAATCTCTCTGAAATTGGTCATGTTGATCACAAAAGGAAGAAGAACATAGCCCTAGGACATCTGATTGTTTATATTCTGGAGAAGAAGTATAATTTAACTCATCCTGAACAAGACTTTGAAGAACCGCTCTACTACAACGATGCATCCTTTAGAGCTATCTTCAATAAGGACGAGCCCAGTAGAACTCATGTAGTTCTAAGTGAAATAGAAGAAGAAGCCGGACCTTCACATGCTGTTGAACAAAATTATGAGGATTTGGTTCAAAGGTTTGAAAATTTAGAGGCTCATTTTGATCAAAGATTTGATCAAATTGAAACTCATCTACAGCAGCAAGATTTTCAGCATAATCAGGATATGGGATATATGCGTGAACAAATAAATGCCATTAATACCAACATGTTCAAGATCAGTAGTTACTTCAGCTTTTTTGGTGCAGCACCACCTCCTCTTCCAGATCAGGGTCCATCTGAGTGATTTGTTCAGTATTTGTTCTATGTTTGTTCAGTGTTTGCTCTATGTCTGTTCTGTACTTCAGTATTGTTCTTGTATTAGTGATTTCCTTTTGTGTGTTATCTTTCCATGTTTTAGTTATGTTAATATTGATATCAAAGAATTTAAATTGTAATAGATTTTATCCGATATCAATATAAGTTTCAATGTTTTGTTATTAAATGTTTTAGAAATGTGTGTTAGATTTTATGACATTCATTTTATTTTAATCTTAATAGTGCTTTATTTAACTTGTAAATTTAAATTAATTTCATTAGAAAATATGATTTTTCAAAATTTAAGACATGCTTATAACTTGATAATCTTAGATTTTTCAATTCCATGTCTCTTATTTGTTGCAAATCTACTTTTTCATAGCTTATGTTTTGATGATTGACAAACACTATCTCTCTTGGACTACTTGTTGCTTCTAACTTTTCAGGAATCGAAGATCGGACGATCAAGAGGAAGCCAAGTCCAGGATCGCGTAGGTTTAGGGTTGAGTCAGTCTATAATTTTATTTTTCACCTTTTGAGTCTACTTGTAATAATAAAAAAGATTAATGCTAAGTAACCCTTCACACACACACTTGAGAGGCTTAGAAATTCTGTTTTTGTAAACATCGGCCCGGCCGATCTTTATATCGTCCGGGACGATCAGCTTAAAATAGAGAGTCTAATTAAGGATTCTTAAATAAGGCAGCCGACATTAACATATCGGCCTGGACGATACGTGTATCGGCCAGGACGATAAGTTCAAAATAGAAAGAGATAGCCGCCATAGACAGTTTAGGCATACTGAATTTTAAATTATCGTCCAGGACGATTCTAGGATCGGCCAGGACGAAATTACCAAATTATGCCTTAATTGATCAGGAAATCAAGGGAGTAATTAAGGATGATTGATATGATCATATCGGCCAGGACGATCGTGAGATCGGCCTGGACGATCAAGCCAAATTTCAATCGGCCAGGACTGTTCCCAGGGCTGTGCTCAGGATGATTTACCTCTGATTTGAACTAATCGGCCAGGACGATCGTGAGATCGGCCTGGACGATTAAGCCAAATTTCAATCGTCCAGGACTGTTCCCAGGGCTGTGCTCTGGCCGATCTTCCTTGATTTGTACTAATCGGCCAGGCCGATGTCCATATCGGACGGGACGATAAAGTCGGCTACTTGCAATTAATGAGTTCCTCTTGAGCTCTTCTATTTAAAGAGCTCTTCTTCAATATTTTGAAGAGACCTTTGGCTGCTGCCTTGACCTGAGAAGACCTTGAGGAGAGAAAGAGAGAGAGGGAGAGAGAGAGGATCTTGTGAGGGGGACCTTGTGAGGGGATTCACAAGGGTTGCTCAAGGATCGCTCTGCTTGTCTTTCGTCTGGAGTTTCTCGTCCGTGGAAGGGTCGGTAGAGGTAAGGAGTTTTGCTTTTGGTTGTGATTCTCTGCCAGCTTCAGGAGGAAGCAAAAGGAGGTAGGTTCTCTGCCTTGCCGGGGTGGCAAAAAGGAGTTTCTTGTGAGGGCTTCTCCGCCTAGCTGTGGGGGCTAAAGGAGAGTCACGTTTTGTAGTGCAATACTTGGAGGGTGCCTTCAAGGAGTGGACGTAGGTCGAGTCGACCGAACCACTATAAATCTTGTGTTCTTATTTTTGCTTCCGCACTTTTAAATTCCGCATTTGGTTTGGTGGTGTGATTTGGTTTGTGAATTTATTTCTTTGTCTCAAGAATTTTTAAAATACCAATTCACCCCCCCTCTTGGTTAGCTTGGGACTAAGTTCATAGGGCTTAACATCCCGAACAAACTTTCAAGTGGTATCAGAGCAGGATTCGAAAAATTAAGTTTGAAAACTTTTTGAATTTGATCCCTGGCTAACATAGGAAATAGAAACACTACTAAAGGTTATTCGATTACACGACCTCCTCTATTTGACAACTTACCTTTTGATTTTTGGAAAACCCGCATGTCAACATTTTTACAATCTACTGATTATCGCATGTGGATGCTTATTCAAGAAGGTTATTCTCCACCTTCTCGTGAAATTAATGGTATTAAAACTGAAGTTGCTTTTACTGAATGGACTTTCGATGAACGTGATTTGGCTCAGTTAAATGCAAAATGTTTGAACTGTTTTTTCTGTGCTTTGAAATCTGAAGATTACATGCGTGTCTCAACTTACAAAACTGGTAAAGAGATTTGGGATAAATTATGCATCACCTATGAAGGTACTAATGAAGTTAAGCAAACCCGTTTGAACTTTCTCATGCATGACTACGAACTTTTTCGTATGAAACCTCATGAATCGATTTCTGACATGTACACTAGGTTTACTCAGATTGTTACTTCATTGCATGCACTAGGAAAAGAGCTTTCGAATTATGAAAAAGTTAACAAGATTTTGAGATGCTTGCCTTCGTCTTATGATGCAAAAATAACTGCAATCACTGAATCAAAAGATTTGAATACTTATTCCATTGATAACTTACTTGGCTCACTCATTGCTTACGAGCAAGGTGTGAATCGAAGAAATCTTGATGCAGGTGAGAAGAAAAAGGAGAAAACAATTGCACTGAAGGCGCACAAATCAGATTCTAAATCTTCCGGGTGTGAGAGCGATGAAGTTGCCTTCATCACAAGGCAATTCAAAAGCTTTCTTAGGAAGAAACATAGGCATCATCAAAATTGGAGGAAAGGTAAGGATCACAAATATGTTAAAGGATCTTCTGATGTTGTTTGTTTTGAATGCAGGAAACCTGGACATGTGAGAGCCGATTGCCCTACACTTCAAGATCAATCAAGCAAAGAAAAGGAAAAAGGTGAGGAGAAAGCCAAGTCAAGGAAGGACAAGAAGAAAATCCAAAGAGGATTTTGGGCAGAATCTGGTACTGATTCCTCTAAGACTGAACCAGAGGAAGAGACTACGAATTTGTGTTTCATGGGAGAAAATCAAAGTGATGAAGAAGAGGTATGTAAACCAACCTATGATGAATTATTTGAAATTTGTGAAAAAATTCATGCATCATACAAAAAACTTAAGAAAACTCATGCTAGCCTAAAATTAGAACATTCAAATCTACAAAAAGAGCATGAAGTGTTTCTCAAAGACCATGCAACGATTGATTCAAATCACATGGCTCTTCTTGATGAATTTGATGAGTTGAACAAAAAACATTTGGAATTAATTGATGAACATAATGCATTAAAAGTTTCACACAACTCACTTAGTTTTGATCTTAAGAAATCTAAAGATCTTGAGAAAAATTTGAGGATTGAGATTGATGCCTTAAAGAAAACAAATTTGAGGATTCAAAATGATCGGATGACTTCCACTATTGATCTTAAGTCAAAACCTAGGAAGAGGCATTATAACTCAAATCATCTAAGAAATCCCTTTCCTGGAATTAGATGTTTCTCATGTGGCATGCTAGGACACATCTCACACACTTCCACCGTTCATCGTAGTACTCATTGGGTGTGGAGACCTAAAATGCATGATTCACAGCATACATTACCTGCATTACATTCTACTTTTTCTAAGAAGGATCCCAAACCTGTTTGGGTTCCTAAATCTGATTGTTGTTGAGTTTTGCAGGTGTGCTCCCACCAAAGCCCTCATAGGAGCATAGGATAACTGGACAAAAGGGGGCTTGCAGCTCAAAAATTGCTTAAACTCGCTGCTTTATCACGTGCTTGAAACATTAGTTTTGTGTGTCTTTTTATTATTTTTTTGGTTTTTGTGCTCACTTTGTATTGATTTTAGTTTGCTTTATTTTTCATTTGTTTTGTTTTGTTTTGTTTACACGTTGCTCTTTAAACTTTGACCTTCATATGATTAGTCCTTTCAAACCTTTAGTTTTTGGAGTTTTTTTTTTGGAGATAGTGTTTTAGCTTTACAAAATTGGTTAAAGGGAGTTTTCTGTTGATATTTTCCCTCCTTCAGACTTTACTTAGTGGTATGATTTTTCTTCTCTAAAACAAAAGTCTAAACTCTGTTTAACCAATAGCCTGTTAATTAAGATCTTTTTCTTATCTTGCTACAATAATCTATCTTATGCATAATAGCCAAAGTTTTTAGTTATCATTCAAACTTTTGAAATCTTGCCATTGCATTCTTTTACATGAGTTTGATTTTGTGTTGTGGATTGTTCTTCCCTATGTTAGAGAGAGAGCCCCTATTCTCTAATAATTGGAGGATATACTCACAACTAAGTTTTTTATTAAGAGTATATTAAAGAATTTCTAGCTTGCAAAAGTTAAAAAGGAAAGAGGCCAATGAAGCCAAAATTGAAAAGAATGCTACATACACAAAAGTGTATCAAAGAATAAAAAAAAATGCTCAAAAGAGCAAATCAAATGACAAGAGGCATAAAATGAGCCCACTAAATGCAAGCTATTCTCTCTTTGGAAAAACTCTTAAAACTTAGAAAACTCATTAATTATGTGATGTTTTCAAAGACTTGATTTCAATTTTCATGATTGAGAAAAATCACTTTGGTTTATTAAATATGAGATATTTTCTTTGTAAACAAGCTTTGAATGGATCTTATTATTCCTTTTAGTTATTCTGAGTTGGATTTTTTGTTTTCCAAAAGAATTTTGTACCCTAAAGGATGTCCGATCTAGGGTTAACAGAATCGGATGTTCTACCTTCTTCTGATTGAGATTTGTTAAACTTTCTGATCTCTTGGAACTCTAAAAGTTTAACTTTTTGAAAAAGAATTCTCATATGATGCCTCCATAAATACAAAAACAAAATTTAGAAAAATTAAAATCCAAAAATATTCATTTTTGATTTTTCCTTGTGTCCCTTTTTTTTTTTGTGTTTTGACTGTTTTTCTTTTGTTTTATTTTTGAGAGTCTTGATCATCAGCCTTCACCTCTTGATTTCAATTTCTAGTCACATCGTCCTGGCCGATACCTATATCGTCCTGGCCGATATGATAAATTCTGTTCAAAATCCATCTGCTGACCTATTTCTGTGCTTGCTATAACTCCTCGTCCCGGATGATTCTATATCGTCCTGGACGATTTGATCGAACTCTGGTGATAGTCCTGGCCGATAGTATATTTTGTCTGGCCGATGCATTTTATGTGCATCATTCTGGCCGATACACTGGATCGTCCTGGACGATCCATGTGTCAGCACGTTTTGATCTTTAAATTCGGCCCCAGACAATCCATTATTGGACAATCGGCCGGGCCGATCCACTGTTCGTCCTGGACGATACACGTGGCAAGCATTTTAAACGTTTTAACTTCGGCCGGTACGATCAATTATTGTGCATCGTCCCGGACGATACACCTAATCGGCCCGAACGATCTACTTTTTCAAAGGTCGTTCGGCCTGACTCCTCGGGCCGATCGCCTGTGTCTATTCGGCCTGGCCGATATCTGATCGGCCCGGCCGATCGGACCGCCTTTTTGACCAATCGACCTGTACGCAATTATTGTACCCTATCGGCCTGGACGATTCTGCGATCGGCCAGGACGATAGGGCCGTTTCTTTAAATTTAGGCCAATTCCAGCCATTTTTCTCACCCTCTTCCTTTAACTCTTTTGTGTTCACTTGCCACCTACTTTCAGCAGCCACCTCCACCACATCCATCTGATGATCTGGATCCCTCAATATTTTAGTCTGTATTTTGTGTTATTTGTTTCCTGTCTTTTTTATGTGCTTGATAGTCTTTTTCTTGTGTTTCTAGACCCTCTTTTTGTGAGGACAAAAGGGGGAGTAGGGTGTAGAAAAAAAACTGTTTGTCTTGGATTTTGTAACCATGCTGTGTTTTAATGAAATTTTCCTACTTGTGTTTGCCATCATCAAAAAGGGGGAGATTGTTGCAAATTTACTTTTTCATAGCTTATGTTTTGATGATTGACAAACACTCTCTCTTGGACTACTTGTTGCTTCTAACTTTTCAGGAATCGAAGATCGGACGATCAAGAGGAAGCCAAATCCTGGATCACGTAGGTTTAGGGTTGAGTCAGTCTGTAATTTTATTTTTCACCTTTTGAGTCTACTTGTAATAATCAAAAAGACTGATGCTAAGTAACCCTTCACACACACACTTGAGAGGCTTAGAAATTCTGTTTTTGCAAACATCGGCCCGGCCGATCTTTATATCGTCCGGGATGATCAGCTTAAAACAGAGAGTCTAATTAAGGATTCTTAAATAAGGCAGCCAACATTAACATATCGGCCTGGACGATACGTGTATCGGCCAGGACGATAAGCTCAAAATATAAAGAGATAGTCGCCTTAGAAAGTTTAGGCATACTGAATTTTAAATTATCGTCCAGGACGATTCCAGGATCGGCCAGGACGAAATTATCAAATTATGCCTTAATTGATCAGGAAATCAAGGGAGTAATTAAGGATGATTGATACGATCATATCGGCCAGGACGATCGTGAGATCGGCCTGGACGATCAAGCTAAATTTCAATCGGCCAGGACTGTTCCCAGGGCTGTGCTCAGGACGATTTACCTCTGATTTGAACTAATCGGCCAGGACGATCGTGAGATCGGCCTGGACGATTAAGCCAAATTTCAATCGTCCAGGACTGTTCCAAGGGTTGTGCTCTGGCCGATCTTCCTTGATTTATACTAATCGGCCAGGCCGATGTCCATATCGACCGGGACGATAAAGTCGGCTACTTGCAATTAATGAGCTCCTCTTGAGCTCTTCTATTTAAAGAGCTCTTCTTCAATGTTTTGAAGAGACCTTTGGCTGCTGCCTTGACCTGAGAAGACCTTGAGGAGAGAAAGAGAGAGAGGGAGAGAGAGAGGATCTTGTGAGGGGGGCCTTGTGAGGGGATTCACAAGGGTTGCTCAAGGATCGCTCTGCTTGTCTTTCGTCTGGAGTTTCTCATCCGTGGAAGGGTCGGTAGAGGTAAGGAGTTTTGCTTTTGGTTGTGGTTCTCTGCCAGCTTCAGGAGGAAGCAAAAGGAGGTAGGTTCTCTGCCTTGCCGGGGTGGCAAAAAGGAGTTTCTTGTGAGGGCTTCTCCGCCTAGCTGTGGGGGCTAAAGGAGAGTCACGTTTTGTAGTGCAATACTTGGAGGGTGCCTTCAAGGAGTGGCGTAGGTCGAGTCGACCGAACCACTATAAATATTGTGTTCTTATTTTTGCTTCCGCACTTTTAAATTCCGCATTTGGTTTGGTGGTGTGATTTGGTTTGTGAATTTATTTCTTTGTCTTAAAAATTTTTAAAATACCAATTCACCCCCTCTCTTGGTTAGCTTGGGACTAAGTTCATAGGGCTTAACATCCCGAACGAACTTTCATTATTTAGACTACATTATCTTGGTATTATCTTGGTATTACTATTGCAATTTAGATGTTTTCTTATTTTGTATTTCTTTCTTCAATTAGTATTTATGCACTTAGAAAAATTTGAAATTTTAGATTATTGATTTTGGAAAGAATTCAAATACTCTTGAAAAATTGTATAAATGTACAAAAATCAAAAGAATTGTGCAAAAAATTTGCAATGACAAAAAGAGGCACAAAATAAGCCCAAATCAAAAAGATGCACAAAATTGTGCAGGTATAAAAATAGAAAAAGATGCGCAAAGCGCCACATGTGGTAATTACTTCTTTCCAAACTCTTTTAATCTCTTAATTCAAATTGATCTAATGTTCATTCATAATTTATATTGAAATTTAAAATATAAAGTTTTTTATTCATCCTTAGTGCAATGATTCTCTTTATCTTCATGTCTAAATTCGCACATGCCCTTGAAAAACTCTTTTTATTTGCTAAGTTATATCACTTCTTAAATTATATGAAATTTCATGTCTTTTCAATGTTTTTCAATTTTTATTTGCATACATTATTTCAATCACTTTCAAGATTAAAACATCAAATGAATTTCATATTTCTGATTATATTTCTAACATTCTTTTGATAACATTTTTTAACATTCTTCACCTTTTGATGTTGTCAAAAAGGGGGAGAAATTGTTTGTTTGTTGCATATGTTTTCGCACTGTTTGATTTTCATAGTTTTTGATTTCGTATGTGTTGTTTTTGTGATTTTTGATTGTTTTCTTTATTTTGTCTTCTATGTTATTTTTAGTTTTATAAAATTTTTGAAAAACAAAATTTTTTTTCAAATGCCTCCTTAATTTTAGGAGTTCATCAATTCAGGGGGAGTTTAGGAGATCTTAGAATTTGAAACCCTATAAACAATAATTATTTTGCCATCATCAAAAAGGGGGAGATTGTAGAGAGAGTTGCTATTTGCATGTTTCATATCCTTGCAACATTTATTATTTTGATGATTTCAAATATTATTGTTTTTATATATCTCCTAACATTTTTTGGAAGCTTTATTTTTGCTCTAGTGAGTACTAACATTTTAGGAAAATCAACTCCAAGCGATGAAGACTTCAAATAATTCTTTTGTAAATTACTAGTTTTTGAAATGAAAGGGAGTGATTGTAATTGAGTGAAAAATCACAACACACACTCTTGGGGGACAAATTTTATGAACTGATCGTACGGGACGAACTTTGTTCGTACGAAACGATCATGTCAATTAACCCTCAGAAGAGCACTGGTTCGAACGGGCGAGGAGAAAAATTTCTAAGTCCTAATCATCCAGGAAGAATTTAATATTTGTCTTGGGATGAAACTCTCTGGATTCTCACTCGCAATGTTCGTCCAGACGAAAAATAAGGTTCGTACCGGGACGAAACTCTCTGTATGAGTTCGTACAAGACAAAATTAATTTTCGTACCGGGACGAATCTCTCTGTATGAGATTGTACAGAACGAAATATATTTTCATCCTTGGATGAAGCTCTCTGTTTAAAATCATCCCAGGACGAAACCTATTCATCCCAGGACGAATTGAACCGACTTACGTCAGTTGGTTACGTCCTGAAGAATTTTTGGGAACTGACCTATGAAATAATCATTTCGTACTGGACGAACATAATTCGTACGGGACGATGAGCGTGTACGAACATAGTTCGTACAAATTTACATTAGGTTCGTTTCCAACACTTTAAGTAAAATCGTCCAGGACGATCCACGATCGTACAGGACGATCCACTGCGTACAGAATTAAAAACTTGCAGTTTTTGGGCGGTTTTTCTTGTCTTTTGTATATATAGTTCAAATTAGACTGCCACCCAATTTTTTTGCCATTTGATCTTCGTGCCTATTGAAAGAAAAGTCAAGGAGAGAGTGTGAGAGAGCATTCAAAGGAGGATTCCTACCACTTGAGCGTGTAGGCTTCACTTGGTGTTTAAAGGTAAGAATCTCTACTTGTGAATTAGGATTACTTCACTCTTTTCTTCCTTCTTTCTAGATTTTCTGTGAGAAGATCTGTCAAGGAGATTCGGTTCTCTGCGGACACTTGGAGAGTGTGGACAGCCGAAGGGTTCTCTGCCCACACTTGGAGAGTGTGAACAACCGAAGGGTTCTCTTCCCACACTAGGAGAGTGTGAAAGGACGGACGGTTCTCTGCCAACACTGGGGATTATGTAAAAGGATGACGGTTCTCTACCGCATCGGGTAGTGATGAAAAGAGTGTTTGTAAAGGCTTCTCCGCCTTGCTGTGGGTGCAAAAGGAGAGACACTATTGGTATTAGTGTAATACTCAGAGGGTGCCTCTGGGGAGTGGATGTAGGTCTGGTTTAGACCGAACCACTATAAATCTTGTGTCATTTACTTTTCTGCTTTTTATTTTCCGCATTTTTCTTTTGTTTTAAAAATTTGTGGTTGAAAAACTTTTCTATAAAAAATTTCATTAAAAATTTAATTTCGGTACAACCAAAATTTTAAAAAGATGGTTAAGTTTTAAAATACCAATTCACCCCCCCTCTTGGTTGCCTTGGGACATTAACTTAGGCTTAACAACCTATTCACTAGACTTACCATCTACTTCTAATGTAAGTTTGTCTAATTTGTCAAAAGCCTTTTCTAGTTCAACATGCGTGATTTTCAAGGATTCATGTGCTTCAGTTAGTTCAATATGTTTATTATTTAATGTATCATTCTCATCAAGAAGTAGCATATGATCTCTATCTAAATAAGAGTTTTCTTTAACTAAGTTAGCATGCTCAGTTTGTAAAGTACTAAACTCAATATTAAAACTAGCATGCATCCTTTTCAATTTCCTATACCAGTCATGAATTTTTTTAGAAATAAGCAATAAATCTTTATATGAAAGTTAACATACCTCATCTTGATCTGATTGATCAAGATTATCATTAGTCATTAGACACGAATTTGTTACCTCCTCCTCTGCTTCTTCTTCTAACGATTCTGAGGCTGAGTCAGCCCAAAAAGCTTTTTGTGTCTTCATTTTTCCTTTCTTGTACTTGGCTTTGTCCTCACTTTTTTCCTTAACAGGTTGGCTATTTAGGTTGGGGCAATTAGCTCAATGGTGACCTGGCTTCCTACACTCAAAATAGATTGTATCAGATGAAACTTTATTAAACCTTGAGCTTTTACCTTTATTCCAGCCGTTTTGATGGTTCCTTAGTTTTCTCTTTAAGAAATTCTTGAACTGTCGGGTCATCAAGGCTATATCAACTTCTTCCTCCCCTGCAGAGCAGTCACTTTCTGAATTATTTGCTTTTAATGCCACCGTTCGCCCCTTCTTTTCACCTGCATCACTTTGCCTTTGACTCACTCCTTGCTCGTATGCAATAAGTGAACCAAGCAGATTATCAATAGAGTACATGTTAAGATCTTTATATTCAGTGATGACAGTAATTTTAGTATCATAGGAACTAGTTAAGCATCTAAGAATCTTGTTAACCTTTTCAAAATTTGAAATTTCTCTACCTAATGCATGCAAGGATGTCATGATTTGGGTGAACCTAGTGTACATGTCAGATATTATTTTGCTAGGTTTCATACGAAAGAGTTCATAATCATGCAACAGAATTTTAAGCCTAGTTTTTAACTTCACTAGTTCCTTCTTACGTGATGCACAGTCTATCCCAAATCTCCTTACCAGTAGCACAGGTAGAAACTCTCATATAATCCTCAGACTTTAATGCACGAAAAAATTAATTTAAGTACTTCGTATTTAATTGTGCTAATTCCCTATTCTCATTGCTCCATTCATTAAAAGGAACTTGAGTTTTCACTCCATTCACAGTTTTAAAAGCTGCAACGTATCCATCATTGACTAACATCCACATGCGGTAATCAATAGATTGCAAAAAGGTAGATATTCTAATTTTCCAAAAATCAAACAGGATATTGTCAAAAAGTGGTGGATGGGTTATTGAATAACCCTCCGTAGTGTTACGATTACCAAAATGTGACATGATCTTTTTTCAAGGTTTTCTAAAACACTATTTTTGAAAAACAGGCTCTGATACGAATTGAAATTACTAGATCGATAAAAGGGGGGATGATTGGTGAAAACTTTGTAGCAATAATTAAAAACCTAAGTAAGAGTTCTAATTTTTTAGCATTTTTAAATTTTTAACATGAAAGCTTTAACTACTATGAAGGCAAATAATTGAACTAAACATGCAACATTGAAATCCTTTTTCTTTCACAATTTTCACCGAGCAAATATTATGAAAATAAAGTGCAAGCAAAAAAAAAAAAGTGATAAGAAAAAAGCACACCAGAATTTTATAGTGGTTCGGTCAAACCATGACCAACATCCACTCCCCAGAGTCCTCCGCTCTATAAATTTTACTACAAACTATAGCTCTCCTTCCCCCTTGACAAGGCAGAGAAGCCCTTACAAGACTCACTTTCACCAACCCAGCGTGGCGGAGTGCCAAGCGCTCTTCTCACCCTTGTGGCGACGGCAACGTACCTTTTCATTTTTCCCCTCCTGGAGAAGGCAGAGTACCTTCAATGTTATGAATGTAGAAGAGTCTCCCCCTCAGAGAGCCACCCATAAGTTCTTCTCGTGCCATAGGAGGAGCAAGATGAAGCAAGAATGGAGCAACCGTGTGATCTCCCTCACACCTCTTCTCCCTCACCAAGCTCACCTTCTTCTTCCTCTCTCAAACCCTAAAAACTTCTAAAGAGTTCTCTCCCAAGGATTCCCTCTCTAATCACGTTCCCCTCGTTCTGTCACACTAAAAAACATAATAATTTTGACACATAAAATGGGCTCCAAAACCCTGAAAATTTTTAAAGTAGCCATTACAACTGTATAGTATAATTTCACATCATATAGTATGATATGTATAACACTCTTTGTCCTGGTATGAAGGTTTACGGACAGTTCAAAATAAATCATACAATATGATAAAATATTGTACCTTATGAACCTCCACTCTTCTGTTCATATAGGATGATAGTCGAAACGATCAAAACTCATCTCTGTAAATCATAGGGTATGATCTACAATGCACCATACTATTAGAACAAATCAATAGATCATCCAGGCTGATCTTCGGGACGGTACAAATTAGCCTATGTTCATCATATGCTATGATATATATCGTATAATATGATGAGTCAGACATAAGACATCGTCCAGGATGATGTCCGGGATGATTAAAACTTGTCTCTGTTCATCGTATAGTACGAACAGATTTGTACAATACGATGACCAAGCAACGATTTAGCCTTGATTTATTCCACTAATCACTGGTTATATTAAGTAAGTATTTGAAATAAATTGTATTGTATAAATTACGTCGTACAGTACGAACGGCTTATAAAACTTACTTAAAGAAATTTTGTGGCAAAGGTTTTGGATTAGTAACACATCGTACAATACGATATGAATCCTACAATATGAACTGTTCACAGAAATATGTTTTAAATAGATCAAATGGTACAGTACGATCAATAGAAAAAAATCTTTATTTTTGTTTCTTTTAAAAAACCTTCTCCCCCTGTGTGTGTGTGTATGGTTGCTCAGATTTACATACAGTTTGTGGCCATACTCAAGCAATGAAAAAACTAAAACAAATAGAAAATTACATTATTTCAGACTCACACTCCTATTCTACCCAGTCTTGAGTCTTCCTATTGTCCTGAGTAGTTTGTGATCTTCTTGAAATGTTAGTACTCATAGAAAATAGCATAAATCAAAGATATTCAATGAATAGATGTTATTTTTTTTAAAGAAAATGTAGCAAATTGCATTAAAAAAAAGAAAAGCAGAAAGAAAGGCTACTAGCAAAGTATAGTAGATTCCTCCTTTAAAATATACCAAAACAAAGGAGGAACCTTAATCATGCTAGTCTCATCCCACACAAAAGAGCTAATAATGCCATAGTTAGCACAAAGATTCGCTAACTTATTGACTCTTCTATCAATGCAATTGAATATAAAATTGTTAAAACCATTGAATAAAAAAAATTCATCATACCTTTGATCTCCATTAGTCATAGCCTTCTGCAAATTCTCTATCACATTAACATTATCACCTTCTATAATGATTCCCTTGAATTTGAACATCCAATCCTTCATCATCTCTTTAATAATTTGAGTAGCCATAAATTCCAAAACTGAGATATCCCAATGCAAAACCGTCTTCCCAAATGCTAGAAGTAGACTTCCTTTATGATTACGAAAAACTCCTCCTAGACCAGCTTTGTATGAAGAAAGAAGAGATGCATCCACATTTAACTTCAACTAATATGGTGGAGGAGGATACCAATTTGTATTGAACAGTCCAGAACACTGCTTAGTATCCCATATACCCGAGATTTTACCATTTCCATCATTAGATAAAGAAGCAAAGCTCAATACATTAGAAGCAATAATCAAGGGGCTATCCTCACAACCATTATGAACCAACTTGTTTCTTGACTTCCATGTGAAATACACCACACTACAATATAGATTTATCATAATAGAAGATTTATTTGACAGCCAATTACAACATTCAGATAAGAGATCTAGATTTGGCAGAGTAAATCCCCATTTGCTAAGTTGGTTTAATACTTCCTTCAGTTTTACACATCTAGCCGCCACATGATCTTCATTTTCAGTTTCATTACATTTTCTTGGACAATACCCATTCTTTAATAGCCTTCTATATTCCAGCAATTGAGCATTTGGAAGAGCTTTTTTTGTAAATTCTCCCCCACAAAATTTCAACTTTTGGATTCAGCTTGCCTTTATTGATCCAGCTCCAGAACTGCTGCACATATTTATCCATCAACGTTGATTCAAACACCATAGCTGATAAAGATTTCCCTGTTTTTATGTACAGTAATTCCATCTTATCATCCTTCATATCATGATGAATTTTAACTTGGGAAAATAAACTGAACAGATCATTGCCCGCAAACTTCTTCCATTCTTCTTCATTCTAACTCCCATTGGATATAAAATTTGAAACTGTCAGTTTACTGCTGTCATGAGGAATGACAAATGTTGGCCATTAGCAAATGCTTTTATCAAAAAACCAAGTGTCTTTGAATACATTAATTTCCTCTCCCTTTGCAATACTCCATCTAATTAAAGGTTTTAGTGCTTTGCCTCCATCTTTGATGATTTTCCAAGCTGAAGATCCCGACCTCCTTGAGTTATCAACCCACAATTCTCCATATTTAGAATATAGCATTTTGTGGATTAAGGAGTCTTTTTCATTAACATATTTCCAAGCTAATTTGGCTCTCAAAGCTCCTACTTTGGACGAACAAGAATAAAGCGATCTGCCTCCCCATTTCCTAGGAAGGCACATAGTTTCCCAATTGACATAGTGCTTACCTTGACTCCCATTTACTTTGTTCCAAATGAAGTTTCTACAAATCTTGTCTACCTCATCAAGAATACTCTTTGGAACTAAAGAGTTGGTGCACTGGAAAGTAACATAAGCAAGTAGAGTGGATTTGGTAAGTAAAATCATACCAGGTAAAGAAATCATTTTACCTCAGCATACATTAGTCATCTTGATAGCCTTTTCAATGATGAAATGGAAATCTTCCCTTTTTAATCTTCTCAAAGAGAGCTTGATCCCAAGATAGTACATTTCTTTTACAACTTTAAACCACATGAGCTGAGAGATCCTCTTCTTTCGTGTTCTTTTGATAGATTTTCCAAAGATCATACAAGATTTGGTAGTGTTGATCCTTTGGCCTGACCAACCACAAAAATTCTCTAAAATAATCTTGATCTCTTTAATATTCTTCAAATTTGTCTCAGAGAAGAAAAATAAGTCATTAGCATAAAGCAAATGAGAGATGCTAGGTCCATTCATATTCAACTGAACACCAATGGAATCCTTCCTTAGTTTAAAGGCATTTGATAACAACTTTTCTCACTTATGCATTTAGTGTAATTCCCATTAATCAAAATAGAGAATTTAGAATCTCTTACACATTCCATTGTCAAATTAACAAATCTAGTTGGAAAACCGAAGTACTCCATTGCCATTTCCAGTGTTTGCCATTCCACAGAGTCATATGCCTGTTCTATATCTATCTTGAAAGCAACCAGCCCTTTCTTAAATTTCGAAATTTTGAATTTATGCATAATTTTTTGAGCCACCAAAACATGTTCAGATAAGGTTCTCGCTTTAACAAATGCATCTTGTTCGCTCGAAATGAGCTTAGGAATGCAAGGAGACAATCTATTCATTAACATCTTTGCTGCTAACTTGTAGACCGAATTACACAAGCCAATTGGTCTAAAGTTATTTGGAGACAATGGGTTGTTTATTCTTGAACTAAGCACAATAATAGTTTCCTTCCATTTAGGATCCATGAAAGCCATTTGAAATAAGTAGTTGATTGCATTCCAAAAATCTAATTTAATAATCTCCCAATATGCTTTAAAAAAGGCAAATGTAATGCCATCATTACCTGGGGAGATGTTGCAACCACTGCTCTTGATCACGTCTTCCATTTCTTGTATAGTGAATGCCTTGTTAAACATATCTCTGTCTCCATTTTTTAACATTTTCCACGGAGCTGGCAAATCCTGAAGATTGCAACTTCTATACTTCCATTTGTTTTTAAAAAACTGAATCATCACTTCCTCTATTTGATGTTGATCTTCTACTATTTCTCCATTCTCATCTTTGATTTTAGCAATATAATTAGAATTCCTTCTTGCCGAAGCATAAGCTTGAAAAAACCTTGAGTTTCTATCTCCCTCATTCAACCATTTAACCTTTGCTCTTTGTCTCCACCAAGTGTCCATCTTTGCTAGAATTGAATTCAGCTCTCAAACTTTAACATTCAACAACCAACTCTCCTCCTCAGATAGCTCACCTGCATTGGCTTCTTTAGATTGAAGTTCTTCAATATGCTTCAACAGATCTTCTTTCTTCTTAACAATACTTAAATGTTTAGCCTTGCTCCAATAATAAAGACCTTTGAGAGCTTTCTCCATTTTAAGATTCAAAATCTGTGAAAAACTTCCAGTAATTCTTTTTCTCCAAATACCTTTGATAACAGCCATCGAAGCCTTGTTGAAAGCCCATACCTCTTCAAATCTAAGAACTTTTTTGTTGAATTCAGCACCAAAAGATTTAGAATAACTGGGAAATGGTCAGAAGCTACCCGAGCCAAGTGTCTCACCACCAATCTATGAGAAAAGTTAAATGCAGCTGAATTAAGAAAGCATCTACCAAGCCTTTCTAGAATCCGATCCCCACCTTTTTTGTTGTTACACCAAGTTAACTTTGGTGCCACATAACCAACTTCATGTAAGTCATTAAGAGCTAGGAATGATTTCATCTCCTTTGGTCCAAGGGAAAATAAGAATCTTTTCCCTCCCATCTTGTCTTCTTTAGAGAGAATACAATTGATGTCACCTCCCAACACCATTGGAAGATCCTTTGAAGAGTAAAATTCCAGCCTCTCCCAAATCCTACTCCTCTTATAAACATCTTTATTTCCATATATAGAAGCAATCCTCCATTTTCCTCTATTAGGAATATCCAAATCACCAATGATGAATTAAGAGCCCACAATTTGAAATCTAGCAAAGTTGGCCTTCCATAAAACAAGCAATCCTCCAGATAAACCTTCTGAAGACACATGAAAGAATTCCCAATCTGGACCCATCACTTGATCCACATCCTTTCTATCAAAGCTATTAACTTTAGTTTCAAGTAAGCCAATAAAGAAAATCCCATGATTTTTAACCACCTCCTTTAAGTATAGAGAAGCCTTCCTCTTCCTAGCTCCTCAACAATTCCAAAACAAAATGGAAGAATTCATTGAACAAGTGGGGAAATAGTCCCCAACTTATTCTTACCTTCTCTTTCAGCTCTCCTACTCCTAGGAGCTGAGTTAATAGGTCCTAGACCTTTAAGCTAATTTGAACCTTTCCTTTTCATAATGGAAGAATTAACTTTCTTCATTTCATCCTCTTTATTATCTACCATACAACCAATATTTGTTGTATTTAAAACATTCATATCATCCCTGCTGGCAGTTTCCAGATTGTTCTCACTGTCTACAATTTCACCTTCCTCCACCAGGTTGTCTAGCATATTGAATTTGTTACTAACATTAATATTATAAAAGTTTACAGACATACAATTTTCCTTTGATCCATCAGCAGAACTCACATTTTCTATATTCTATCGAGATTCCAATTCAGCCTTTTCAGGTTCCACAAAATTTCCTAGATGCACCAAGCCAACCTCTTTCCAAATCTTCTTCCCAGTATTCATCATGCTCTATTTTAGGTTTTCTGAAAAACCTTCAGTATTATTAAAAGCTTGTTCTTCTGTGCATCCTGAGTTGAATTTCCTGAAACCAAAGTTTCTATATCTTTTTTTCCCATAATTAACGAGTAACCATGGACCATAACCTTCATTTGTCTTCTCAGAATTCATTGTTGGACCAAATCTCTTATTAGTATTTATGCTTTCCTCTCTTTGATTCAAATTGGCTTTAGCTGGAACATTGATTTCTCCCAATGTCTTCTCTTTATAATCTTTCTTCAAATGACCAAGTTTTCCACATTCAAAGCAAAGGTTCGGTAGCCTTTTATATTCCAATTTTTGGAAGAATTTACCAGTGCTTCCTTCAACCCATACACCAAGAGGTAGTTGAGTATCCATGTTGATAGGTACACAAATTCTTCTGAACTCCCTTCTCCTCCATTGGAACATATTTCCATCAATCATGATAGGTTTCCCAATCCTTGAGGATATTCTACAAATATTTATTTTATCCCAACTTTAGAGAGGAAGATTTGGCATTCTAACCCAAATAGGTGCAGTTAGACCTTTTAAAGAGTTTGGGTTGAAATTCGACGTCCATTTCTCCAGTCCAATAATTTGACCATTGAATAAATAAGGCCCATTAGATAAGACCACTTCCATAGTCTCTTCTTCATAAAAAGAACATATAACCCAGTCCATACTGAGCATAATAAGATGGAATTTATTGAAAGAAGACCATTGCCTTCTTAGTTCTGTACTAACAATGGGGAAAGGCACATTACCACCAAAGACTTTAACCACTAGAGAATATTGTAGCTTCCTGGTATTCTCTAACTCCTTTTTTGCATGAAGTTTAACAGATTCACCATCTTCAGATAAGAATTCACCTATATTTAGATATGCAACCTTAATATTTGCTTTCTTACTCCAAACATTATGCTGAACTGTATTAGTATTTCTCACAGGAATTACATTATGACCGATGCAATTTCCCAGCTCCCCTATATTACAAACACTAATAGTAGTCAAATCAGCATCCTTTGCTTTCACAATTTCTTCATTATCTCCCATATTCTTATTAATATTTCCTGTAACTTCTTTGGAAGATACAACACCCTTATCAGGGATATAATTTCTTGTATCAACAACAGCTACTTCTGAACCACTTTTTTCTTCCGTCTCCATTTTATCATTTAACTTTTTGCAGAAAAAGGAGATGCCTCATCATTTGAATTTTGCTCCAGAAAATTTCCAAACTTCTTCCCAGTAATGAATTAAATCTCCAATGAACCTTTATCAACCACATTTTTACCCTTTCCAGCAACTTAAGGGATCTTATTCGAAGAGATTAAACCTCCTTCGTTAATGAAAATTCCCATTCTTTTCAAAGGATTCAAAACTTCTAGAACTGCAAAAAATTCATCACCAAATGCTGGAGGTGACGACGTAAATGACCGTGCTTGATTCTGAATTAACACCACCGATGATCTTCGTACATCCAAAGGACCACCGACCATGGCTGGCCGGCGGCCGTCCTTCGCCATTTTCGAAGTAGTCGGAGAACCCGCGAACGATGAAATTTGAAAAACCAAATAGAATTTGATTTTTCCTCAGACTTTCTCTCTCTTCTTTCTCTCTCTCAACCAAATTATTTGGTATGATATAATTCAATGAATAGATGTTAGGATGACATTATTTATCTTCATCAAAAGATCAAACTAGGGGTCATAGATTGCAACAGATACTGCTCACATTTGGTACTATCAACTGAATCCAAAATCTATAAATCCTTTAACAAATACATAAAGCGTCAAAGGAGGATTGAAAGAATTTTTCTTCAACAAGTCCGCTAAAGCACAAAGCAAAGGACCAAAGAAATTATCTCAAAATTTGTATAAAGATTAAGGCTGAACTACGAGGATTCCTTCATCAATAATTCCATTATGCACAAAGCTCTGGACTGATAACTTCTCGCCATCGACCTAATACAAACCTTAAAGGTTTATGTCATCGGTGTCTACTCATCAGGTCTGCCAAAGCATGAAGCATTGGGCTGAAGGAACATAAATCTCCTAACAAATCACTATTGATAAATAAGGTAATCCTCAATAAAGGTCTGCAGCACAAAGTACGGGGCATAAGAAATCAAAATTATAAGACTCAAGCTAAAGCTACAAAAAAACAATCATCCTGAATGATGTCTATGAGTGTCCCTAAAGATTGGGGGCTTTTTAAATATTTATTTAGGTCAACATTGTTCAGTGTGATGAGATCCCTAAATAAATATTTAAAATTTCTAGCCAAACTATTGCTAAAGGATGGAAGAATGGAAGATCCCACATAAACTAAATGTGGCATTAACAAGAAGTATAATTTGAGCAAGATAGAATAAGTACAAGAGATAGAAAAGTCTCACTAATTGATGAATCTACAAAGCTCAGACAAATTTTGAACAACACCTATATGTGTACGGCAAAAATATCACATCCATATAAAGTTATGACAAAGAAGAATGTTGACCATATACAAAAAAAGTTATAAACTAAATTGGCAATGGTGCTGAAAAAAGAATAAAAAGTGGCAGTGCTATATACTATCGTTAATCTACGAAGTAACACTCTAGGGATCTGAGTATTAAATACTCTATCACTATGCCATGGATCTCTATTTGGACCAGAGTATGTAGATCAACTATATTGAAGATTACAAATGCATCTAAAAAATCATGAAGGCATAGAGGCAGACTTTTGGAGATCTACTCAATGAAAATTTTAGTATGACATCCAAGCAAACCTTTTGAGATCCACTAAATAAAAATCTTAGTATGACATCTAGTGAAAATATATGGAGATCCATAGGGTCAATTAATATACAACAAACATGGTTCGCTCTAGATGCGTTTCAAATTTGTTGGACGGCATTTGTTGACCTCTGGATCAAATCCAAAGGAAACAAAAAATAGGAAGAATATACAACATACCTGTGTTGAAATCCCACCGAGGTTCCATTATGAATCCTTCCCTGAATCCTACTTGAATCCTCATACTTTGATAGTTTAACACTGAAGCAATATCTTCCTAGATTTATCGTGAAGCAGCTCATCGATAATGCCAATCAATTTATTAAAATGAAAGCTCGAGGCTCTCTATGGGGTTGCTTGGCATTTATCCTCTTCCACACGCAGAACTACCGAACTCCTCCTCCCTTTCTTTGCTTGTAGCCGGAGCTGCAACCCGACCCCTTTTTCTCTATAGCCGTAGATAGAGACTCACCATTTCCAAAGCTCAAAGCCTACCCCAATCCTCTATCCATTACCCTTAGCCAAAATAGGAAGAATATATAGCATACCTGTGTTGAAATCCCACCAACATTGCACTCCAAATCTTGCCCCTAATCTTGCTCAAATCCTCGTACTTTGATAATTCAACGCAGAAGCAATCTCTTCCCAAATTTCTCATAAGGAAACTCATCGATCTTGCCATTCACGTCGTTAAAATGAAAGCTTGAGGCTCTCGACGGGGTTGCTTGTCATTTATCCTTTTCCACATGCATAACTATCGAACTCCTCCCTTTCTCTTCTTGTAGCCGGAGCTGTGACCAAACCCATTTTCCTCTATAGCCATAGATAGAGACTCTCCATTTCCAAAGCTCAAAGCCAACCCCAATACTATATCCATTATCCTTAGGTAAACCCCAATCCTCCACCATCTTAAATCTCGCCAACCATCTCATCCAGTTACATTAGCTATGATGGTTGGTAGATCTCACCTCCATCTAAACAGGTTGATCTCGATCTTATGGCCTCAACATCTGCATACTGGTTTCAACTATCATTCCTTCACAAACCTTCCCACTAAAGTGGATGCTTTCCCCTAGACCCTCACCTGTAGCCGCAATCCCGCTGAATTTAACCATCTCAACTCCATCCAAATTCAGAGAGAGAGAGAGAGAGAGAGAGAGAGAGAGAGAGAGAGAGAGAGAGATAGAGAGCTGACCTACCTTGCTCCTCCAAAGCCAAATCTCTTCATTTATCACACCTAAACCAATTGAAGATAATAAATCCCTCTTCTCTCATCCAAGTAGAAGCCATACCAGACATATTCAACACCTTCTGCTTACTTTGATTTACCCCAACTCAGCTTTCTAATTCATTCACGCAGCTAAGGTAGACATTCTCTTTTTCTCTCTATTTATATATTATTATAATACACTTGTATTATATGATGTATGTATATTATAGAAGAAGAAGAGAAAGAAAAAGAAAAAGAAAAAGAAAAAGAAAGAAAGATTTAAAAAAAAAAGAGAAGAAATATTCAAAAAAGAAAATGAGAGAGGGTGTTTGTGCATTTTTGTAATCCTCATCCCCAAATGACGATTAACAAGAATCAATATTTCAACTGGACGGCAAATATTAACAATTAACGATGTCATATTAATCATGTATATGTACACTATAACCAACCTGGGAGGATGAAGAATTTTCAGAATTAATTTTAGAAGACATAGATTGAGCACGGAGACATAAAAACATGACTCATTTATAATTGGTAGCCAATAAGAATGGTAGAAATGTGATGCTTTATCTGCAAATGGTAATGATAGGTTAACCATATGATAGTAGTTGAGCTATATGTGTAACGACATCCTTTCAATTACCTATCTTATAAGTATGCAGGGAAACTCTTACAAGTATAGGAAGTTGTGCAAAGAATATAATATCATGCGGTTGATGTTAAGTAAATTATAAATGAGCATGATAACCTACTTGCAAATGATGAAGATTGTAAATACAACATCTCGATCCTCCTAAGTAGGTAAAAAGGGGTCGACAAGGTTTAACTAATAATCATAAAATACCCCCAACCACTTGTATCAACCCCGATGAGCATGTTGTATGTATACAAATGATGTATAGGGATGTCG
Organism: Dendrobium nobile; assembly: GCA_022539455.1. Taxonomy (NCBI): domain Eukaryota; kingdom Viridiplantae; phylum Streptophyta; class Magnoliopsida; order Asparagales; family Orchidaceae; genus Dendrobium; species Dendrobium nobile. The sequence goes on from CM039721.1 coordinate 46,997,679, forward strand.
CGGGTTAAAAAGTAAATTGAAGTTCAAACCTAATCTTTCTGTGCATATTAAAAGGAATTGATAGGGTTTAAACCATCAAATAAATATATGGTTACGACAACTAGTATATTTATTTTAATACATTTATATTATGCCTTCAAGGCCTAGAATCGAGAGAATTCACTAAAGAAGGCATTAAGCATATGAAACTTGATCCTCTATCTTTAGCTTTACAGAGTCGACAAGGTTCAATGCATAAGTGAAAATGACCCCAAACACCTCGATGATGATCGTGTTAAATATAAATCTCAATCGGAGGGGTTCACAAATATTTTCAAATGCCACATAAATGCCTTAAAATCTAAAATTCCAAAAAAATCATTCCAAATTCAAATATTTAAAATTGAAATTCAACACTATCAAATACTTAAAGAAAAATCTATCCACCCTCCATAACAATTTGCTGGGGTGGACAAATTAAAGTTTACTTTAGCTCACATTGAGCTAAATGCTTGCTCGAGAATATCACTAGGATCTATTCTCAAATAATCTCTTACTATTAAGAATGTGGTATACGTCCTCTAATTGGTAAATTTTCTATCAAATTGTACTATAGGATAAATGGTGATGACACGGGGCCCTCTAAATCGAGTGTTTTTATCACTAAATGGCACCACAAAATACCGTTTATGGCGAGAGCTAGTACATTCCTTAATGGCATCAAATCCTTAAGATATGAATTAATATGATATGATCGATAGGGTACAATGCCCCTTGTTAGCTAAGGTGGATTCAAATTTGTCCCCTTATATGAGCATCCACCACTATTCTACAAGGTCCCCTTGGGCGAAGCAAACCAGGGCTGCCAACAAGGATCCTTCTATCAAGTTGGGTTGACTACCTCCTATGACTAAGTAGACCAAGGACCATGATGGCCCAGGATTAACAGAACCATAGGATCTTGATCGAGTCCATTATCTTTTCCCCCACCATCCATTTTAAGTGCAAGATGATGAAATTCTCAATTTTAAATATTAAACTTTTACCAAATGCCTAATTCTCAAGCCTTATGTTCTTACTATATGCCAGATAACACATATTTTTTATGTATCTGATTGATGACTAGCCTTAATTGAAAGTTCTCTCTTATGATCGGGAGGGGTAATTAACTATATGGGCTTACACCTATAGGAAACTATAACTCAGATCATAAAGTCCTCACAAAATAAGGGCAAAATCTCTAGGTAGTGTCTTATCTACAAACCCATTAGCCTTCCAAAAATTTACCCCAAAACTTAATTCAGTTAGAACTCCCCTAAAAAATGAAAAGCAATAGTGGGCAGAGGCCAGGACTGACATTTTGGAGCTCATAACGCCTCATTCTCATATGTCATATTATCTAAATTCTACCCGTAGGCAGGGAAGCGTCTAAATAAGGAAAGAGGAGAATACATTAAGATCCATGCGACCCCGGATGACCTCCAGCTCATTTCCTAGATCGTTATCTTTCTATGTTATTTAATTTCTAAAATTTAGATTTAATTATCAGTTGAAGAATTTTATCCCTAGCAGCCTAGCGAAATCATGTACATACACATGCAAGAAAAAAACTTATAAAAAGCATGTCATTTCTACTATGCAATAAAAGTAATCACATCATTAAAATAAAACATTAACCAGAGTAGAAAGAGTATTCAAAAGTCTACAGCAAGTGTCATATAATATATAACCTAGGGTCTCTAGAAAAGTAATGGTGGTCAGGCTCCACTGATGACAACCTGAATTCTGATCATACGGAATGGCACAAATCTTAAAAAAAAGCTATTTTTATCTTGATCTTTTTCTTGTGACTCCTCTATTGGTCTCCTTTCTTTAACCTCCTCGTAGTATGTCCTCTAGAAGGACATCCAATTAAAAAGAAATTTACCGTAAAGGGCTTTCTTTTCTCTTTTGATCCCTTATATTTAAAATGCCTTATTTTTAGATTTTCACAATTCTATACTTTAAATAAAATTATATTAGTAATATAAAAAGAAAAATTTTAAACTCTCCTATTAGTTTATCCTAAAGAATTATAATAAAATATCCCAAGCAATTATATATGAAAATAAAAATACTCATGCCAGCCAAACTTAGAGTTGTATGAGCATGATCACTTACAGAAAATATCATGAGTATCAAAATCATTCTTAACATATGGCTAGTCAATTACCCATCACATCATAAAAATAATGAAAAAATCAAAATCATTATCATAAGAATCAGCATAAAAAGCTAAAACAACTAGCAAACGTGCAACATGTAGGTTGCCACATCACAGAAACTAAAAGAAAGAAAGCACTGACCTAATCTAAATCTTGAAGCAATGTTCTTACAAACAGTTCTATGTGTGCGTAATAGGCTGTGTGGTCTTTGGTATGTCCTACGTTGAATAATTAGTTTAAGTTATTTATGATTTGATTTGTTGAAGGCTAAGAAAAATTTTAATTGGAGTTTAAATATTAGTGTCTTGAGGTCAAATTTAATTAACTTAGTCGGTTGGTTAGTTTTAATGTTTAAACAAATATACTCTAAAATTTAAGTTGAATTAGTAAATTTTGGAATGCCTGGGGCTATCCTTGATGTCACTAGGTTGAATAGGTTCAAATGAGGTGTCATGAATATCCTTGGGTAACATAGGTAAATGCAACACACAATTACAAGCCTTGTCCATAGAACTAGGAAAAAATTAGGCTAAGTGCTCCTGTATCCAAAACATGAAAAAAGTAAACACTAATTAAAATTACTAATTATTTGATTAGTGAATAATTGGAATGCAATTATTCACTAATCCTTCCCCATGAATTCTATTAACATGCTCAACCTATGTTTAAAATTTCACACGAATCTCTCAATATTTAAAGATATATATAAAAGTTTTAAAATAAATTAATTAAAATATCACCAAAATAGTTTAAAATATTTTTGAGAGATTCTCTGATTATTTAAAATAATTCAAAAATAAAATTTTAATTTTAAAAATATTTAGAATAATATTTAATTAAGTATTAACTAAATATTAAAGTTATTAAATAATAATAATTAGTTAAAATAAATTAAGTTTTTAATTCCTAAAATTAATTTTAAATTAAAAACTTAATTTTCTAAAAATTTTAAGGTATTGCATTAGTTTCTATGATTTAAATTGAATTTAATTTCTTTTTTTAAAGTTTAAGGTAATAATATGTATTTAAAATAAATTTTAAAATAATCAGTATTTAAAATAATTTTTAAATTAAACAAATTAAATATTAAAATAATTTGTGAGTTTTAAAAATATTTAAAATAATTCTCTTTAATATTTTCAAAATTATTTAAATTTAATTTATTTAAATATTAATTAAATATTTAATGGTTTAATTAATTAAAACTTGTTTAAAACATTAAATATATCTTAGATTAATTTAAATTTCAAATTAATATATTCAAAAAAAATATTTAATTATTTAAAATACTTTAATGTGAAACTTTAAAATTTTAAAAATATTTATGTTAATATTTAATAAAATATTAATTAAATATTTATAAATAAAGGTTTTAAAATAATTTAAAATGTATAATATATTTTAAAAAAAATTTAATTTTGAATTAAAGGTCTTCACATTCTAATAATTTTGATATATTATACATATCATTTGGATTTAAAAATAATTTAAATTAATTAAAACTTAATTTAATTAAAACAGAGGCATCAGTGCTGGTAAAGGCTGATGTGGCAGCATCCAATTTTCTAGCCCAAATTGTGGATATGGTTTGTGATCATTGGCAATGATTGCTCCATCACGTAATCATTGCCAATGATTACAGAGATGAGTGAATCAACATCATGCCACTTAATTACATTGGATCGCTCTCTTAACCTTCCGATCATCTGTGGTTTCAAAATAAATGATGCTGATTGATCCATATGGAGGGGTTAACCACGGGATCAGATCCATGATTTATCAGAGTCATGGAATGGCTAGATCTGGGTCATTGATTGCAAGATCAAAGGCCCAAAAAGGTAGGTTGTGAAATAACCCTAGGAAGTTTTTTTTTGCCTCATTCTCTTGATCGGCTCAATCAATTTACATAAAATTTTAAATGTTGGTAAGGTAGGTGGAGAGCATTCACTGGGGACTGGTCTCACAGTCTAAAATTTACTTAATAGAAAACTATCTGATTCTATGTATCATGAACCAGGGTTTAAGATTTTAATCAAAATACATGATGGATTTGAAAGATGTTGGGCTTGTTGAACTTATAGACTGTCCATGCTCCAATTTGTAGAACAAATCGCGATCTATAAAGCTTTGGACTCATACTTATAGCCCCCGAATGGATTAAGGCTTGGGTCACTGAAAGATCACCATCGGTGAGGTTTTGATGGTAGATTTGAGTGGGGAGATGTGGAGGGAGTCTGTGAGCTAAAAAAAAAAGAAGATTCGGGCTTAAGGATCATTAGGCAAGAATAATATGCAAGATCCCTTTTAATGAGGCCCTAGGCCTCTATTTATAATCTCAACCCTAGGATGGATGGCTAAGATGCATCCTAAGGTTATTTAAGAAAGAGCTATGCTCTTTTGGCCATGTTCTAGGTCAAGGGGAGGCTTGGGGGTGTTTAAATGCCATATGGGTCAAGTATTTGACCTAAATAGGTCAATTTTAACAAAATTAAAGTTGAGCACACACACACACACACACACACACACATACACACACACACACAATGCACACACACACGCACGCACACACACACATGCACACGCACATGCACACATACACACACGCGTGCGTATTGTGCGCACATGCATGTGTATGTATATGCGCACGTGCTCAAGCACACACACGTACACAAACACAACGAGGCCAGGGTAGAATAATTATTCATAATTATTCTAATTGATAACATTATTCTTGATTATTGTTTAAGTTTTATAGAATTGGGCCAAAATCTTGAAAATATTCTAATTGATATAATTATTCTTGATGCAATTAGGTTTTAATTAACTTTAATTTATTTCTAGTGAAGTGCATACAAATTAACATTTTTTTTTATATTATATGTAGTGAACTTTAAAAAAGGCATATAAAAGGGTTTTTCCTACAATGCACAATATTCCCTATATAGAACTACACCTTCATAAGTTAGGTGGTCTGCATGACTAACATCGGGGAGGTGCCTAGCTAGGATAGATGGAAAGATACGATGCCTAAAAAACTCCTAGTGAGCCCCTGCTTACTTCTTAGAATTGTTTATCTTTCTATAAGAGCTTAAAACTTCTTATTTAATTAGAAGTAGAAAAATCTTTATTTTTGTATTTAGGAGCCCACCAAAATCCAAGGTAAAATAAAGCATTAATTAAAAACCCTATGAAAATCATGCAAGTTTTTCAAGCAAACATTTTAAATAATCATCAACATAAAATAAAATATCAAAAGTCCATGTTATAAATGTCACTTAATATATAAGCCAGGGTTTGCTAAACGTAAAGGTGGCTATGCTCCACCAACAACAACCTGAATTCTACAAATATGAATTGACGCAAGTTATTGCAAAGCAAGGCATTTTCATCATCAATTCTCATTGGTTCTTCTCTTTAAGCTTCTTTTGTCCTTCAGCTTTAGCTTCCAAATTGAAATCACTCTTCATTGAAGGATATTTCATTCATGTTTCCTTCCCAAATCTCTTAGGAGAATTCCTTGCTTTACAAGCTTTCACAACTCTTCAAAATTAAATTAAATTTATAAAAATAAGAGAAGGCTATATACCCCTGCATGCTAACTAAACAACTCATACAAAATCTCAAAAAAAAAAAAAAAAAAAATTCACATTATAATCACTTGATCATTTTTGAGCAATTAATAAATTTGTTATGCTTTTAATAATCAAAGGGGGCTAGGAAATATAAGCACCTGCAAGAGATTTGATTGCCTTTATATCATGGTTAATTTTTATCCCCCTTTTTATGATAACCCTACATAAGCATTGCCAAATGCAAATAAATTTTGTTAATATCTAGATTGCTCCTAAACTAGAAAAAAATAAAATGCCCATCATATATCATATCAAAAAATAAGATGGTAAAAGCATCATGACATAATCATCATAAATCACTACAAATAAAATAACCAACATTCATTCAAATATAAATCCACATCAATCAATATGAAAGAGGAAAAAGCATATGGAAGGAACAACAACCTATCCAAAAACTTGAGTTGGTTATCTTAATAAATAATATATAATATGTGTATAAGGTTGTGTATTTTGGACATGATGTAAGTTAAATATTGTTTGAAATTCTCTAACTCTTTTTTTTTATTTATTTTAGGTTGTGAGAAATTTGATTTAAGTTTAAGTCATAATTTTTTAATGTTCATTTTAAATTGAGTTTTATATGTTGAAGTTTATTAATTCTTTAAAGTCCTTAATTTTGAATAAGCAGTTTAGTCCTTAAGCCTTTTAATCCAGTACACCTTTTCCTTCTAAATGCAATAAAGAAAAAGTTATAATTGATTCAAATTATTAATGATTTATTCTTGATTATTTGAGTTAAATGATAATTCCCTTTGATTAAACCAAAATCATAAGTTTTATCTCACCCTCATTGGGGATAACTTAAAAGCCTCGTAGGCCCGGGTTGCCCAATAATTTTACATTGATTTATGTTAAAATTTAGTTAGTTCATTTTAAATTGGTTCATTAAACTAATTATTTATTAATTACTCATTTTTGTAGAGTGGAAATTATATTTATTTACACCAAGACCATGAGATTTATTTTACTATCCTAGGGGCTTACTTAATAGCGTCGTTGGCCTTGGTGACTCTATAATTACCTAGTTGTTTAAGTTTGGTTATTGATTGGTGAATTTTAATTAATTAATTTATGTATTATTGATTAAAAAATATTATAGTTTAATGTTTACAATCCATTAACTTCTACATGTGTTATCACAATGGGCTCGAGAACTTGACCTTCTTAAGATATTTAGTTCAGCATCTCGAGGTAGTCTAGCCTAAAAATATCATTGATGGAGTATTTGTTTTTTTAATTAATTCACATTTGTTGATTAATAATTTTAACATTTTTATTTTAAGAACTATCTTCCATCAATTCATTCATGAATTTTTCAAAACGGGTACAAGAACTAAGGCCTCCGTGTCACCAATAACCCCACAACTCGAGATAGTCTAGCCTGAAAACTTCAATGATGGAGGAAGTAGTATTTTTATTTAGTTCACATTATTATGCATTTCATTTAGCTCAGTGTATTGATAGAATTCTAAATTTTCTTAATTTATAAAAAAAATTTCCTTGATTATATTACTAGTTAAAGTTGACCAGATTTTAACTAAATTTACTTTAAATTTTAGATGGTTCATATTTTTCAAAACAATTGGACCCAGAGATGAGTCCTATGTCACTGAGTTTGTGTAATTTATAATTTTTTATAATTAGTTGAGATTTTTTAATGTTTAGCCATTTTAATGAACTGGACTTGTCCAAAAGTTGGCCTTTTTTATTTTAAGTGAATTTTCAAAGTTTTATATTTTTCATAAATTCTTGACTTAGAGATGATTCCAATGCCATTGAATTTTTTCAATTTGGAATAATCTATTTTTACTTATGAATATTAAAATTTTGATGATTCTAATGAATTATTATTTATTTAATTAAAGTAATTTTCTTAGTTTATGAAGTGCTTAATGAATGAAAGGAAAAACTAAGAGAGAGAAAATCTGGGATTTCTAGAGAGAGAAATAAAAAGTTTTTACAAATTTCTGATTCACGCTTTTGATGGAGGCTAATGGTCGCCGGCCGTCTTCAACGGCAGGCAGTCATTTTGAGAGTCAACGTGAATTTCTGACTCCTCTATTATCATTGCGAACTAACTTGGCTTCATCTCCTCCAGCATTTGGCAATGATCTCATAGCTAATGTGTAGGACGGAAAGGTTCGTTTCATCTCAAACAAACCTTTAGTAATCAATGAAGGTGGTCTTCTTAAATAGAAAAAATCCATTGAAATAATTGGCAAAGGTAAAAGTGTTATCAGTGAGAAACCTATGGGTTATCAAAAACCTGGATCTCCACCTACATCCAGAGAGGTTTCCAAAGTTGGTGATGTGGAAACGTCATCATCTAATTCGAAGGAAAATCCAATTAATTCTAGGTTGGAAATGGAGAATACTGATGAAAACTGTAAGTTACTCTTTGAATATGAAGATAGTAATACAAATAAATCTTATAAGATGGAAGCATCTACTAAGGAGATGGGGGATTATGGAAGTTAAGTTATTCAAAAGGGATTTCAAAATTCTGATCTGAACAAAGTTCAATTATGTGAGGAAGGCGATCTTACTAGATGTGTAGAAGAAAATGCTTAACCTGTTATTCCTTTGAAGCCTTCCAGTAATGTATTACACAATGTTTGGACAAAAAAGAATAACATTAATGTGTCAAAACTGGACTGCAAAAAAGACTTTGCAGGAGAAGATGTTGTGGTAAAGATAAACATTACAAATGAAATGGAGAATTCAAACAAGCTTTGGAAAGATCTGGTTATTAAAGTATTTAAGGAAAGTATTCCATTTCAAATGGTTAGTATGGAGCTAACGAGACAATGGTCTCAATTTGACAAATTTCATCTAACAATGCTTGGTTTGGGATGGGTGCTTTGTGCGTTCGATGATCAAGAGGCATTGGATTCTATTTTCTAGAATGGTCCCTGATATGCGAAGGACTAATTTGTTTGCACATATGGTCACCATCATTTTCCCCATTATCCTTGAAAGGTTTTTCCGCTTCGGTTTGTATTAGAATGCCAAATCTTTTGCTCCAATGCTGGGATGAAATAAACATTTGCAGGATTGCTTCAATGGTTGGCAAACCATACATGATTGATGGTATTATGTTCCAATGGAGTAGAAGGGAATTCACTAGAATTTGTGTATGCATAAACTTGGATGGCAAGCTACCATTGGGAGTTTGGGTTAAAGGTATTTATGGTAAATTCTCTCAAAGAATTGAGTATGAGAAAATCTCGAAATTTTTTTTTTAGTTGTGGAAAAGTTGGACATCTAAAAAATCAATGCTTGGAGATGAATGTGAATGGTATTCAAACAGCTACGAATAGTGAGGCTTTGGCTATAGAAGAATGTCCAATTCAGGAAAATGTTTCTGTTAAAGAGGTGGATCCTAGTGGCGCTGAATACGTGCCATGGATACATGTCAATTTTAGGAGGAAGAAACAAAAATTCTAGGTTCATAAAAACAATGTTCAAAACAACATTAATGATGATTCAGGCATATCTAAAATTCAAAAGAAAAATACTATGGTGTATAAAAAAGTGGAGAAAAATATTCCTGAAGAAAATGGGAGAAAAGATTTGGAAGCAATTGAAGTTACTTCGGTTGTGGAAAATAGCTTGGAAATTCTTGAAAACATTCCAGATCCAATTTTTTAGCGGGATGAAGATAAAGTAAACCTTGGTATGGACTCTCACTTACCTATTATTTCAGTTGATGATAACAAATTTAAATTGTTAGATGTTGAAGTGAAGGAGAGATTGAAATTCGTGTTAAAGGTGATAATCTTAAGGGAAATGCTGACAGTACCTTATTGGAGAATAGTATTATGCTAATGGAAAGTGAATATGGGAATGAATTGGAAGGAGGTAAGGAAACTGGATCTAAGAAAAAAGGGATTAAACAACTTAAAGGCTTAGGTCATATCAACGTGGATACAAGGAGTAGAATATTGGAGAGTGATCTTAAGGAAAAAGTGGGGATACATTACCCACATTTACAATATTGTCATCCATTGGCTTTTGGAATTGTAGGGGAGCAAGGAAAAGGAGTGCTTCCCATTACATTAAGGAGTTTGTGAAAGAAAATGGAATTTTTTTGTTTGGTTGGAAACTATGGTTTCTTTGTTTGATAGAAAGGAAATAGATTTATAAGTTGGTACGGATTGGGATTACTTCCAAGTCCCTTATGAGGGACTTTCAGGTGGAAGTAGTTTAGGATCTAATATGGCTACATTCATTATTTTGGAATCTTCAAACCAATTCATTATTGGGGAGATAGTTGTTCCAAGTAAAGGGAGTTGGAGAATTGCTACAATTTATGGAAACAAAGATGTGTACAAGAGGAGAATTCTTCTGGAAAAATTACAGCTTTATTCTGCAAAGGATAAGCCATTGGTTATTGGAGGAGATTTCAATTGTCTTCTTAATAAGGAAGACAAAAGGGGTGGAAAAAGATTCATTTATTCTTTAGGCGCCAAGGAAATGGATTCTTTTCTTTGAAATAATGATCTTCATGAGGTGTGCTATATTTGTCTTAAATTTGCATGGTGCAACAATAAATATTGATTTGATAGAATTCTTTAAAGATTGGATAGATGCTACTTAAATTCAATGGCATTAAGCTCTCCTCATCGGTTGGTGGTAAGACACTTGGCTAGAATTGCCTCGGACCACAATCCAGTGATCCTTAACATTTTTTTATTATAATTTAGTTAAAAAATCAATCAAATGTGAAGACGTCTGGATATCTAACCTTGCTTCCTTTGCGATGGTTAGAAAAGCTTGGCGCAGGAAAACAGAGGGAGATTATGGCCTTATGCTGAATTGTAAATTTGAAAGATCTTTGAAGGCTTTATATTATTGAAGTAAAGATAAAAAAAATTCTCTTCTTCAAAGGAAAGAGTGTTTAAACAAAGAAATTATAGAGCTACAAGAAAAAGAAAGTAAAGATGGAGGTCTCTCGGGTGATACAGCTGCTTACTTAAAATCAAAGTGGGTGAGTTCACTTCAAATATAGTTCGGCTCAATACTTGGTAGAGGCAACGTGCCAAGGTGAAATGGGCTACTGATGGAGATTGTAATACAAAATTCTTTCATTCATATGCTAGTTCAAGAAGGAATGCCAACTTTATAAATAAAATCAAAATGAAGATGGATTGGAGATAGAAGATCAACTTCAAATTGAAGATAGTTTAATTGGTTTCTTTCAGAATAAATGGAAATACAGGGAATGTAAATTGGAAGGGTGGCCAGATCCTTGCTCTTCTATGGATGAAGATGATTCTAATTATCTAAATAGAGAGTTTTCTTTTGAAGAAGTAGAGGTGGTTATTAAGAATACTGTTAACTTCATGGCACTTGGATGTGACGGTATCACATATATATTTCTTAAAGGTTATTGGAATATCATTAAGAATGATCTTTGGAAGGTTCTTAATATGTTTTTTTTCAAATAGGGAATATGAATCCAAAATGGAAAATAAAAACTTTAGTTGTGTTGATTCCTAAAGTTTATAAACCAATTTATCCTTCCAACTTCTGGCCAATCAGCTCGTGCAAAGCGGTTAACAAGGTGGCTGCTAAGGTTATTCTTAACAGAATATCATTTGTCATTCCTAAAGTGATCTCTGAAGAACACGAAACATTTCTTAAAGGTAGATCTATGTCAGATCATGTCATGGTGGCTCACGCAATCTTCTACAAATTCAGACATTAAAAATCTACTAAAGGTTTGGTTTCTTTTAAATTAGATCTGGAGCAAGCTTATGACTCCATGGGGTGGCCAACATTGGAGAAAGCATTTAAATACTTTGGGTTTCCTTCTTTTATTTCATCCCTGATTGTAGAATGTGTTACAAATCCAAAGTTTTCTCTACTTATTAATGAAAATTCATCAAGATGGATCGAGGCTAAATGTTGATTTTGTCAAGGTTGCCTCTTAACACCTTTTATGTTTATTTTTTGTGCTCAACTATTGTCAAATGCTTTTAAACATAGAGGTGTCAATTATGGTGTAAGCATAAGTCCAAATGGATCCAGGATCTCGTATTTGCTATATGCGGATGACATCATAATTTTTTTAGAAGCAAAGTTGAAAATGGTTAAGAATATCAAGGGTATAATAGAAGATTTCTGTGGTTGGACTGGAAAAATAGTAAATGCAAATAAATCTAGTATTCTTTTTGGGAATATGGTAAGAAGAAGGAAGAAGAAAATAATATCTCGCATAATGGGTATCAAAGTAGTTAAAGAAATTCACTATCTTGGAACCAAGATAGCTTTGAGAAGGTTAGTTGGTCAGGATTTTCAATTCATCATTCTTTTTTTTTTGAAAAGGTGCATCAATGCATTAAAAGAGCCAAGAAGAAAAACTACATACAAGTGTTCAAAGCATCGCATTCCATCTTGATCAAACACATCAATATGGAAGGGATATTATCAAAAGAAAAACTATCAAAAGAAAAACTATTTTCCAAAGCCAAAGTAGCGCAACAATTAGCTACTTTATTACATGATCTATGGGCATGGTGGAAAATTACTTTATTGAAATCATTAAGAAACAATACCTCATCCGTATCTCCACAATTCAGAGGCCAATTGTTCTTCTTCAAAGAATTTTGAATGAAATTGATAATGTTGACATTATCACTCTCAATGATCACCCCTTTGCATTCCATCATCCAGCTTTTAAGAAATTGTTTCACCGCATAGATAGCTGCCATTTCCAGTTGAGTCACATCCCAATGAATCTTTTTCTTGCCAAATGCACAAATGAATCGTCCTTTATGGTCTCGAAAAATCCCACAAATACCTCCAAGATTCGAAGTTAGTAGAGAAGCATCAAGGTTAATCTTTATCCATTCTTTCGGTGGAGGGCACCAATTGTTTGAAGACTCCCTAAGGAGGTTAGTACCCCAGCTAGATAGATAAGGAGTAGACTTTGAAACAGCCAAAGACAATGCATTTGAAGCACTCACAGATGCAGGCAATGCCTCCTTACCATGTTTCACATAATTTCTATTTTTCCAGGATAAGTAGATAACCGAGCAATAAACTTTTGCAATTCCAGCATTGGACGTAGAAATCCTTTTAAGTTCCTGAAGACAATCATCCAAGGTATTGAAAATAGGGATCATAATACCCCATTCTCGAATCTTCTTTATAATCTCCACCATATATTTACAATGAACCATAATATGTTCATAGGACTCCACTGCTTGGCAACCTCTCTCACAGCTATCCATCAAGGAGATTCTATGGTTCTTAAGGAATAGGTTAGTTGGGATTGCAGCCTTGCCTAATCTCCACCAAAAAATTTCAACCTTTTTGCTAAGTTTGAGCTTCCTTATCCATTTGAAGTATTCTACATCAGCTAAATTAAATCTGTCATTCAGTATTTGCTCAAAAACTAATGCAGAAATTGTTTTCCCTGAACACCACTTCAGAAGTTCAATATTGTCCTCCTCCATCACCTTAATTTGTACTTGAACAATCAGTAGTATAAGCTCTGAATGAAATGCCATACGAAGCAAATCTAAATTCCAATTCCCATCAGACGTTAAAAGCTGCTGAACTGACATACCTTCCACCATATTACAATCCACGTAAGTTGGCCACCGATTGATGCTTTTGTCTAGCAGCCAAGCATCATTTAGAACACTGTTGTTATTTCCCTTTCCCACCTTCCATCTAATATCCTTCTTCAAATTTTTGCCACCATCCAGCAAAATTTTCCAAGCAGTAGATGTGATAGCCTTATGGTCATCATTTAAAATTTCATCCCCATATTTTGCTTTCATAGAACGGTGTAACAAAGAGTCATTTTTTTTAATAAAATTCCAAGCCAATCTAGATCTCAAGGCACCAATTCTTAATAGAGGAGATTGTAATCCAAATCCCCCCATGCTTCTTGGTTTGCAAATTTCATTCCAAGCAACATAGTGCATCCCTTTAGATCCATCATTCTTATGCCACAAAAAACTTCTACAAAGTTTTTCAATCTCATATAAAACTCTTTTTGGAACCAAAGAGTTAGTAATTAAAAAATTGGGCATAGAAAGTAAGGAAGTTTTAATGAGTGTAATCTTACCTCCCATTGATAACGATTTTTTCCCCCAAGAATTGAGCTTGTCCATAACCATGCTCAATAACTCTTGAAAATTCGTTACTTTGTTTCTTCTAAGGGATATTTTGACCCCTAAATATTTCATCTCCTTAACCTCCTTGAAACCAATAATCTTGGTAATCTTCTTCTTTAGAGAATAGTTCACCATCTTACCAAATAACACCTGTGATTTGTTGATGTTGACTCTTTGTCCTGTCCATTTACAAAAGTCCTCCACTATATTCTTCATTTCTTTGGCTAAAGTAGTAGAAGCATGTGATAAAATCAATACATCATCCGCATAAAGAAGATGCGAGATTCTTGGACCTCTAGGTGCAATACGAATACCAAGATTTTTCCCCCTTTGTTCCAAAGAACTGGATAAGAGTTGTGAGCATAGAATGAATAGATACGGAGAAAGAGGGCATCCTTGACGAAAGCCACTTCCAGCACTAATCCAATTAGATTTCCTTCCATTGATAATGATAGAAAACCTCACATCTACAACACATTCCATAAGGAGGCTAGAAAACATAATAGGAAAACCATACCACTTAAGCACCTGATGAAGTGTTTGCCAGCCCATACTATCATAGGCCTGCTCCATATCCAATTTGAGAGCCATCAATCCCTTTCGATTCTTGGACAATTTGAATTTATGGAAAATTTCCTGAGCCAGAAGGCAATGCTCAGAAATGGATCTCCTAGGAATAAAGGCTGCTTGTTCTTCATACACCATCTTGTCAATCACTTTCTTCAATCTGTTTACCAACATACTCGCCACAATTTTATAGTTGGTTTGACATAGACTAATAGGCCTATAATCTGATGGGAGCAAAGGATACTTCACTTTAGAGATCAAAGTAATTAAAGTAATCTTCCATTCTCTATTTAAGATACCAGTCTTGAAGAAACAGTTAATTGCATTCCACAAAACCTCCCAAACAATACTCCAATAGCTTTTATAAAACAAAGAAGTAACTCCATCAAAACCAGGTGCTTTGTTATTACCTTGCTGGAAAACCGAAGTATGCAATTCCTGGACCGAGAATTCTTCATTAAGCAAGGCTAAGTCCACATTGTTAACTTTCTGGTTTTCTTCAATAGCAGGCCATCCCGACAAATCACAGTTCCTTTGCTGCCATTTTTTCTCAAAAAAATCTGTAAATACCTTCTCTATTTGATTCTCTTCCACTTGTATCATGTTGGACTTATCTTTAATTTGGTTAATACGGTTGCCATTTCGTCTAGCTGATGCAAAATTCTGAAAAAACTGGAATTAGTATCACCATCTTCATGCCATTTCACTTTAGCCCTTTGATTCCACCTAGTAGACAACCGCCTCAACGTTACATTTAATTCATGCACTTTGTTCCTTAGCAAAGCCAAATCATCAGCATTCCAGCTCACATCACAAGCTTCTCTATTTTGAAGATCAAGGATTTCCTTTTTCAAATTTTCTTTCAGAACATTCAAGTTCTTGCATTTATTCCTATTCCAGAAAAACAAAGCCTTCATCATACGTTTGAACTTCCTTTGGAGTATACTGTATTCATCACCATAATCATTTTTCATCCATGAGTTGTAAATAATGTTCTTTGCAGCTGGGTACGATCTCCATGTGTCTTCAAATTTAAAAACTTTATTTTCACCACAAGTTCTATTCTTCATACTAAGCACAACTGAACTATGATCCGATGCTACTCTAGCAAGATGCTTGATAGTAGCCAAAGGAAGCATTTGAATAGCAACTGAATTCAAAATGCATCTATCCAATCTTTCCCAGATCCGAGAGGTTCGCTCTTTGTTATTACACCAAGTCAACCTTGGGCCCATACTACCAATGTCATGGAAATCGGAATTTACCATAAAACTTTTCATTTCCCTTGGTCCTTTAGAGAATAAGAACCTCTTGCCTCCTCTTTTCTCCTCCTTGTTAATAATGCAATTAAAATCCCCTCCAATAATAGAGGGAATTGTAATCTCCATACAATCATTGAGTAGTTTCCATAAACTTTCCCTTTCCTTACAATTTATGCTTCCATACACCGTAGCAATTCTCCAAATTCCCAAGTTAGGAACCGAGAGACTACCAACAATAGCTTGTGAAGATGTCTCCCTTATGTCAAAAGACACCATATTCCTCTTCCATAGAACCATAATACCTCCTGAAGTACCCTCAGCAGGATGATGAAAGTACTCCCAATCTTTCCCAATCAAGTAGTCAATGTGCTTTCTATCAATGCTAGCCAATTTCGTTTCCATAAGCCCAATGAAAAAAATACTATGATCTCTAACAATTTCCTTCAAGTATAAGGAGGCTTCTTTTTTCCTTGCCCCCCTACAATTCCAACAAAGAATTGAGGACATTAAAAAGGTGTAATTGATCTCTCCCCACTCTTGGGGTTCAATCTATCAAACCTCTTTTTCTTCTTATTTTCCACATTCACAGGTCCAAGTGATTTCAACTCTTTAGCCAACTTTACCTTGACAGCCGCACCAGAAACAGACAATTCACTGTGATTGATATCATCTTCATTACATTCCCTATCATTTTCTGTATTTTTTATATCATTAGCCTTCTCTACCATACCTGCTTCTTCAGGATCCACACTGAGAACAGCGAATCTGTTGGTAACAGCAGTCTCCGATTTCTCCTTTCCAATGGCCTTTCTAACATCTCTACTGTCTGAAGCCAGGACATCATTAGTATCCACACTATCCTTCTTATTCACCATACTTTGTTTATCAACATTTGTATTATTATTTCGGCTGTTATTTTCCCTGATAGATTTGTCGAGTTTAGCATCATTCAGCCCCTTCTTAACAACGTTTCCCCTGTTGTATCTTCTATCTTTAAAGTGAACATGGATCCAGGGTCCATATTTAGAATTAATCACTGAAGATTTGGTTTCCTGCACATTCTTCTCACCGATTTCCTTACCAACTTCCTTCTCCTTCAACGATTGATTTTGTATTCCAATGGATACATTTTCTGGTCATAATTATCTATTGTGACCGACTCTACCACATTGATAACAGAGCAGATCAACTTTTTCGTATTCAACCCGTTGAAAAAATCTTCCAGCGGAGCCATCCACCCACACACCATTCAACAGCTTCTTCTCCAAATCAATCCTTACAAAGACTCGAGCAAATTCTCGTTTGCTCCAACGAAATGTGTTGCCATCGATATACAATGGCGTTCCAAGACAAGATGCAATCCTCGCGATATAATCCTCATCCCAGCAGTACAACGATAAACATGGAAATCTAACCCAAACTGGTGCCGAGATTCCTTTAAACGTGTTAGGATCAAATGCAACCGACCATTTATCCATTCCAATAATAAATCCGATTACGTACCAGGGTCCTCCATTCAGAACTTCATTAACCACTTCACTCGACTGAAATGAACATAAGATCCAGTCCATACCAATCGAGGTTATATGGAAACCTCCAAACCTGCTCCATTGTTTTCTCAATTCGGTGCTACAAACCGAAAAAGGCACATTGTTACCCAGCACTTTGATCACCACTGAGTTCTTCAAAATCAGTGAATTCCTTGCTTCCATATCAGCATTAAGCTTCACAACAATTCCATCTTCTGAAAATTCAACTTTGTTCTTATCAAACGAAATTTTGATTGGCTTTGGCTTCGACCAAGCATCAACTATTTCATTGCTCTTATTATTTTGCAACTCCATCTCTACAGGTCCTTTCTTAGCCGAGATATCCTTGTTTAGAACCTCCACCGACGAAAGGTCCTCATCAATCTTTCGTCCCTTAATTGTCTCAAGAACCCCAGAGAAATTGTTCACACGAAGAATCAAGTCTTCCGTTGCCGACGATTCAAAAATCGCAGCACCTGGATTCAAACCTCCACCAATAATATCCTTCCCAACTACATTCTCAACCAACACGCTCTTTCCCTTACGTTCAACAGGGGCTGCTCGCCGATGGTTCACGACACCTTCTTTAATGACGATTCCATTCGAACCTCTACCGCTTGGACGTACAGACCCCATAGGTCGCAGGTCGTTCATCAGGATGAACGCCGGCGATCAATAACTGCCGCCACCTCCGATCGCGGAGAACCCGCGAAAGATCAAATTCAAAAAAAAAAACCAAGAAGAAAGCTTTCTCTCTCTAAAAAATGGGAGTTTCTCTCTCTAGGTAGTTCCGGTTAGCAATCTTTTTTCATAGCAATCTTTTTCAATTCATCATTCAAAAGGCCCTTAAAATGATTAATATTTGGGGAAGCAAATAAATTTCTTTGGTTGGGAAAATAAATTTGGTCAAAACTATTTTGCTGTCATATACGGTATTTCATAGCATTCACTCTTTGATTCCAAAGGACATCCTTCATGAGATGGACAAATTATATAGAAGCTTCATTTGGAATAAGTTGAATGGTATTCATTGTATGCATTATGTTAATTGCAGTACTATGTGTTTGCCATTAAAATGGGGTGGAAGAGCTCTTCATTCTTGTCATGATAAAGTAGGACCTTTAAGAGAAACGATAGCTTGGAGATACAACCAAGTTGAAGATTCATTATTGCATAAAGTTTTGTTTTTGAAATATGGGTGCTTACATCGAGACAAGTTTTCAAAGAAGATAGCTTCAACGGCTTCAAAAATTATTCATAATTGTGGAGTTTTTCTTAAACCCATTGTAGATGGGAAATTGCTAATGTTGAAATGATAAATGCTCTTGAAGACATCTGGATCTTAGATAAAAATCTTAATAGTTGGCCTACGTATTTATCTCCATAAGGAATTGAGAATAGCACGGTGGACAGATTTTTTTCGAATTGGTGTTGGAAATTAGAGGAACTATAAAAAGAATTTTGGGTCTGATCTCACTAATTTGATTACCCAAAATAGTATAAATGCTGACTTGAATAAAGATTGCGTGGAACTAATTTCAAAAAATTCTGGGAAATCAATCTCTTCAATGGCCTATGAAGCTTCTACTCAAAATTCACAAAATGTCCTTTATTGGAGCTACATAAAAAAAGGATAAACTATCTCCTTGGGTTGAAGGGTTTTGGTGGAGAATGTTTAACCAAGCATTCCCTATGAATGAGTTTTTATGTTTCAGAAGATTGCAAATGCATTATGAATTCCCCAGAGGGTGCAACATGATCAAGGATATTGAACATATAACTGTAAAATGCAAAAAACTGTTTGAGGTATCCCAGTACTTAAACCAATGGGGATTTGTAATTCAAATTTTTGAATAGTTGGCAAACTGTTTAAATTAGATTTCAAACCAAAACTATTGGGTGGTTAATCTATTCTGTAACGTCATCTCTTTCTCATGGAATGCTAGGAAGAAATTTATACATGACGGAAAAGATGATGGATCATTATTTATCACTTTAGAAGCACTCAGCTTGGCTACAATTTTTTCTTCAAAATCTGCTATATTCTCTGGTAAATGGGATGATAATCAGCTTTTTAAGCTGTTGAATGATCGTTGGCACCCCCCCTCCACCCGATTAGATCAAGGTAAATGTTGATGCTTCCTTACTTACTTCTTATAAAGCTGAGATTGGGGGAGTTTTCGTGACTTTAAAGGTAGATTTCTATTGGCTTTTGGATATACTTGTGTTCATTGGGATGTTTCAAGGCTTGAAATGTTAGCTGTCCAATCCATCAAAGAAGTGTTTAAAGATTGGACGTTAAACTACAAGGGTATCATCATTGAAAGTGATAATGCAAATATCATTAGAGAGCTCCAAGAAGAGTTATATGGAAATAACAATGAATTGGGAACTTTTTTCAAATATCTCAAAAAAGTTATCTTTAATTGTATTGATAGAAAATGCAATAAGTTAGCGAATCTTTGTGCTAACTATGCTAATGTTAGTTCATTTATTTGTGATGATTTAGTTCTAAATAAGGCTCCTTCTTTTATTTCTTTGTTGGAGGAATCAAATTTAATTTCTTAGTTTCTTGTTTTTTATGCTTCTAAAAAAATTTTAATGCTCTAGGTCGCTTTTTTTTAAAAAAAAGAAGTGCTTAATGAATCATTCCTTGGGATGATTTTAAGTATTTAAAATTTATTTTTAAAAAAATATTTTTAATTTGTTATTATATAATGATTTTATTTTATTTTTTAAATATTTTTTAGATTGAGGTGCTTTGTGATGGGGATTTTAATTATTTTTGGTTTAGCACTCAAATCTAAGCATGTTGACTCTTATTTTGTATTTTTTGTATTTAATTTGGATTTATTATAATTTTTTGAATTTTCTAGGTATATTATGTACATTAGTCTTGGGTTTGCTAAATAACAGGCCAAATGAGCGTCAAATCCTGTGAAATTTGAAACATAGTTACAGATGTACATATCCTTCAAACTTACTATATTTGGGATCACCAAAGACCTTAGGTTTTAAAATTGATCACCAAAGCAACGTACATCTATAACTTTGGCGATTTATTTTAGGGGTACTACTTACTAGATTTTTGTGAATTTTATGGCATTCAAACTCTTGCATAAAAATAAACAAACCACAAAAAATTGAAAATAAAAAAAAATACTTTTTATTTAAAGATTCATAAAATTTCATATTTATTGGTGAAATCCTAACACATGACTTTAAAAACCCCCTTTATAAAAATCCAGAGCTCACCATGGCCAGAGAAATTTAGGGTACTTAATTAATAGATCCTAACATGCCCTGTAAAATTATGAGGCCCATTAGACTGCAAGGTAATGAGAAAATCAACAAATTTTTTTCCATCCCAAATAAGATTTACTCAAACTCTAGTAATCAAAGTTAAAAAAATATATATTTATTTATTAAATTTGGGCTCAACGCATTTCCAATGAGCTAAAGAACAAAAAACTTTAGTGGGAAGTTTTGAACTTGTTTAGAAATTATTTAATGCATTTAATGCAATTTCAAGTAATGAACTAAAAAAATTAAATGCTCATAACTTCTTAAATTCTTATCCAAATTCAATGAAATTTAAAACAAATCTTCCCCATACCCAAATCAAGAGTGGGGAGATGTTTGATTACGATAAAAAAGCACTTTTTAGAAAGCACTTTGAGAGAGAATTTTAGGGCTTATTTTGGAAAAATATCTTTATTGAGATGTTGGATTGAATTTTTGGACTCATGCTGATATTCTATTCAACTTCTAAGCAGACCTCAATCATTGTCTTCCACTACATTTTATGATATTTAAAGATTATCACTTTTTCTCTTTATCCTCTCTCATATCTCCCTTTCTTTTTTTAAATGAGGGTTTTGGAAGCTATAAACGGATAGGAGAGGACTAAATAAGGCTTAGGGGAGTATTTTGCACTTAAGGGAAAAAGGAAATGTGGACTTGGAATGCTTTGGATCATGAGATATGCTTAAATGGGCCATTTGGCCCTTTCCACCTAACCTAAGATTTGGAGTAAAAACAAAGGGCTGGGATTTATTTATTGGCTACTTTGATGCTAGCCACATTGATGGAGCTTCTTGGGAGCATCCCTTTTGGTTATGTGAAGGACAATGTAAGGAAAAGTGATGTGAAAAGGGTTTAATGGTTTTTTGTGCACATGTGGCGAGATGGGGTGGCTTGGGCTGATTTGAATTAAATTAATTCTCAAGTATGAATTAAAGGGTAATAAAGAAGCTTCTAGAGTCCATTTTAATTAGCCATTAGGATTGGTTTGGAGGGAACTTGAGATTTGGGCTAATTTGACTGTTTTGACACTTTTTTTACAATGTAAATAATTTATGTGTAATTAAGCATTTTGACAGGTCAAACTTGGGCAAGTCACCTTGGGTGGGACCTAGAGAACATCAATAGGATATTTGCTTGAGGTTTTGAGGATTTGGTTGCATGGATGTAGATTCTGCATTTTTAAAGTGTCTAGGTGAGAAATTTGATGTTTTTAGAAATGTAAATTTTCAATTTGTGTCTAGAGAAAGCAAAAGTGTGGCGGATGCTTGTGCCCACTATACTCTTTCGGATAATTTTTTTTGGGGATAATTTTCTTAGAGATGAACTTTCTTCAAGTGTTTGTTACTTGATAAGGAAGGATTGTGATACAATAGCTATCACTTAGGTTTTTTTATTTCTTTCTCTTTAGTTCTTTAATGCTATTTAAACATTAAAAAAAAAGATGTGAAACATTTGACCAATTTGGCGAGCTAATGAAGTCAATTCACCATGAATTGCCTCATACATGGATTTAGCTTATTCAAGGCATATAATAGATCAAATTTGGGTGATTAGAATGGTTGATTCATGGATTTCATTTTCAGGTTTGGATTTTATTTTAAGATTGAGTTTTAATTTGATTCTTCTTGACCTCACACAAAAATGAGGTAAAACAAATTTTATGTCATTTTCTAAGCTACTAGAAACTTAAAATCGTCATTGTGTAATTATTCCACTATAGAAATAAAATTATTAGCCATTATTTTTGCTTTTGATAAATTTAGGTCTAATTTTATTGGCAAGAAAAGTAATTATTTATTTTGATAAATTTGTAATTAAATACCTTATAACAAAGAAAGACATCATTGCTAGATTGGTGAGGAGGATTCATCTAATACAAGAACATGATGTAGAAATCATGGATATGAAAAGAACTAAAAATCAAATTGCTAATCATCTATCAAGACTTTTAGATGAGCAAAATACATCTGATAAACTTGCTATTAATGTATATTTTCCTGAAGAATAATTGTTTCTTTGCATCTGAATAGATTACCATGGTTTGCTGATGTTATCAATTTTTTTTTAGAGATGTCTTTAAATTTGAATTATCCTCTGTCCAAAGAAGAAAATTCTTGCATGATGCCAGATATTATATTTGGGACGAAACATATTTACTCAAAGCTTGTAATGATGAAATCATTGTAAGATGTGTCCCTGAGAAATAAAAAAAGCCCATAATTATAGAATGTTATAAATCTCATTATGGAGGGCCCTTTGGAGGATTTAGGACCCCTTTTAAGATATTCTAATCAAGATTTTATTTTCCTACTTTATTTAAGTTTATTAATGAATATGTAAGAAAATATCATAAATGTCAAAGAGTAGGCAATATTTTTAGAATAAATGAAAAGCACTTGAACTATATTTAGATATTATGATATTTGATGTTTGAAGATTTGATTCCATAAGACCATTTGTGCAATCCCATGGATGCCATTATATTCTTATTCTTGTTGACTAAGTATCAAAATGGATTGAAGGAGTAGCAACCCCTTGAATTAACCATCAAGTTGTGCTTAGCTTTTTAACCTATATATATATATATATATATATATATATATATATATATATATATATATATATATATATATATATATATATATATATATATATATATATATATATATATATATATATATATATATATATATATATATATATATATATATATATATATATATATATCAGTTGCCTAGAGTTTTAATAACTGACAGGAAAAGTGATTTATGTAATAAAAGTGTAGAAACAACATTAAGGAAACATGGTATTCATCATACGATTGCAACAACTTATCATCCCCAAATTAGTGGCCAAATTGAAATATGTAATGGGAACATTAAAAGATGTTAGGGAAAAAATAACATTTATAATAGGAAAGATTAGGCTATTAAATTAGATTATATATCATTCGAAGAATGAACTTCTTTTAAGTCATCTATTGCCATATCTCCCTATAGGTTACTCTATAACAATTTTGTCACCTTCCTATAGAATTAGTGCATAAGGCATACTAGATTCTAAAAGATTTAAATTTCAATCTTAAGGGAATAAAAGAAAAAAATTTGATATAGTTGAATAAATTTGGTTGAATTTAGAAATGAGGCTAATAAAAATGCCAAGATTTATAAAGATAAAATTAAAAAATGACATGATCATAAGCTTCATAAAAAAATTACACTTCAGTAAGATGTTTGCTTTTTAATACTTGATTAAAATTATTTTAGGAAAACTAAAAATTAGGCAGCTAGGTGATTTCACTATTATGAAAGAGTTTCCTTATGGAGCTATTAAAATTAAGGAGAAGAAATGTTTGCATATTTTCAAAGTCAATGGCCATACACTAAAGCCTTATTTTGGTGGGACACAATGCGACTGGGAAATTTAATTTAGTTGGTTCATCCTAAAAAAGAATAAATAGTATACACTGGCTGATGGCTATAAAATTAGAATTGATGGGAGGAAACCCACTTGTGTTTTATGTTTGAACTTCTTTTAAGTTATTTATTTCTTATCTTTCGTGTGCTCCTATCTTCATTTTTTATTTTCATTTTATGTTTAATAATGATTGTTTTATATTAGTTTACGTTGTGTAGTTCTATTTACATTTAATCAAATTCTTTTAAGCTTTTGCTGCTATGAACTATCCTCTATAAATACTTGCATTTTGACCTTTATATTGCTAAACTAAGAATGATAATTAAAATTATATAAAATTAGTATAAAAATAAAAGCTTAGATGATAGTTAGAATGAACTCTATATAATAATTTATAACTTGAAAAGCATAATGATTAACTAATACAAATGACCTAAGCTATTAACTTAATTTGTACTTAGAAGCTATACATTAATATATTTACAATGAAATTGAAAATTGAATAATTAAGTTAAAGGAAAAGATATATGTGGGAAGCTTAAATTTGGAATATCAGAGTAAACTTGAAAAAAAGCGATCTTATTGAATCATTACATAAAAACAATTAAGATTGTAGGAGGATGAAAGTAAATTCGATATTCAAAATCATTCAATATGTACTCCATAAAGTATGAAAGAATAAATTTTTTTAAAATTTTAAAAGAGATACATGAAAAGGAGAAAGATAATACATTGAAAAATTTATATTAGTTAAAGCTTAAGTTCAAATGCATCCTAATACATAAATAAAAATGGATAAAGTAAGTGAACAAGTACATCGATGGTGTACTGATTAACATCCAATTCAATTTTGAATTCTGAAGTCAGTTTTATACTTTCATAAATAGTAGATATATTCAATACAAAAAAATAATAAGAGTAGTTGGTTGGGATAATTATTATGACCTTTCAAATTAGAATTATAACTATGATCAATCCAAATTACTTTTGCACCATGATATATTATCTTATGTTTTAGTAATTTTTGAAAGTTCACGAAGGTTGGTAAACCTCAAACAACCAGCCATAAGCTAACCAAATGTGGGGGAAGTGGGGGGATGAATTAGTTATTTTAAAGAATTTAAGCAAAATGAAAATATTTTTTGTAGCCTTTTTAATATCTAAAAACAAACATCTTATTCATCTAATGCAAAAAAAGATTAACTTCATTATAATAAAAAAATCATAGTTTGTGGACCACATAGTAAATCACAGAAAAATAAAAGCGCAAAGTAATAAGAATGAAAGATAAAATTTTATAGTGGTTTTGTCCAACCTGAACAACATACACTTCCTTGAAACCTCCCTTCCATGTATTGCACTAAAAGAGGTGTTTCTCATTTTGCCAGCACTACAGGGCAGAGAAGCTGTTACAAAATCTTTTCACCAACCCAGTGAAGGTAGAGAACTTGAAATTGTTTTTCACCCTCCTATTGAAGGTAGAGAACCTGTAATCCTTTTTCACCCTCCTAGTAAAGGCAAAGAACTTGAAATCATTTTTATCCATCCTGGAGATGGTAGAGAACCAAGAATCCTATTTTCCCCTCCTAGAGAAGGTAGAGAACCTGGGACTAGTGCTATGGAAAGTGTTCTTGGAGCCACCGAAGGATCAAGGCAAAAGCTTGAAGATGACTGCGAAGAACCTTTCTTGGATTAACCTCATGAATCTCTAACAACTCCCTATCACAAAAAAATCTTCGTATCTTCTATCCTAAAGCACTCCTTAACTCCCTCTCTATTCTCCCTCACAAGACACTTAGTAGTAAAAGTCATAGAAGTAAGTCTAAAGAAGAGTTTAAATAGAGAGTCTCTCAAAAAGACCTAAATTTTAATTCGCTAACTCTGATCAAATAGTACAATATAATATCATCATGTATGAATAGTTCAAAGTACTTTGGTCAGTATTGTACGAGGAGACAGACCATGTAAGATCAGTTAGAATAGAGGAACTAATCTTCCAAGATGACTGAGAATATTATAAAGTAAGATAAGAAAAAAATAGCCTTTTAGATAGTATGAAATGTATTGCCTTTTTTTTTTTTTTTTGAAGAATTGCAGAATGCATTAGGAATCAAAGAAACTAGATACAATTGTCAAAAGGATGACACTCTTCCTTGGTTAACTTTGCTAACAAGGAAGGGATATCATCAAAGGAAAAACTATCAAAGAAAAAACTATTATCTAAAGCTAAAGTAGCACACAAATTAGCTACTTTATTACAATTTCTATAAGCATGTAAAAAAAGAACCTTGTTGAAGTCGTTCAAGAAGAATGAATCCTTGGCCGAATTGCTATCCATAAGGCACTTATTTGACTTTAAAGAATTCTGAAGGTAAGTAATAACATTGATGTTATCACTTTCCACAATAACACCTTTGAACTCAAGCATCCAGCTTCTAACATAATCTCTTACCTTGAAAGCCGCCTGTAGCTCCAACTGAGTAATGACCTAATGGACCAAGTTCTTCCCAAAAGCAAGGATGAATCTACCTCTATAGTCCCTGAATATAACACCAATACCAGCCAACCCAGAAGAGAGTAAGGACGCATCAACATTAATTTTGAGCCAATCCTTCGGTGGGGGGCACCAAGTACCATGAGACTCCCTAGAGAGATTAGTACCCCAGTTGGAAAGATATGGAGAAGAATTGTTGAGAGCAACTGAAAGAGCATTAGCAGCAACCAAATAGCAAGGTAGAGCTGGTTTACCATGCTTAACTTCATTCCTATTTCTCCAAGAGTAGTAGACAATGGTAGATTATATTTTGGCAATGCCAATATGACTTACCGTTAATCTCCTTAATTCCCATAGGCATTGTTCCAAAGAATAGAAGATTGGAATGTGAATGCCCCATTCCACCACTTTCATAACAATTTCAGTTAGATACTTACAATGGACCATAATATGTTCATAGCTTTCAGTCTCTAAACATCCTCTAGCACAAGTATCTATCACCGAAATGCTGCACTTTCTGAGAAAAAGATTGGTGGGTATAGCAGAATTTCCGAGCCTCCACCAAAAAATTTCCACTTTCTTGCTAAGTTTGAGTTTGTAAAGCTAACTACAATATTCATCTTCTCTGGAATTATACCTGCATATCAAAACTTGATCAAAAGATAATGCAGAAACAGTCATACCCGAGCATACTTTATCATCTTCCCTTGGATCAATCTGAGTTTGGTTAATCAAATCAATGAAATCTGGATGAAAAACATTTTGAAGAAGTGAATAATTGCACTGACCATCCTCCAGCAATAGCTGCTGGACACACATTCCTTCCAAAGAATCACAATCAACTAGAGTGGGCCAGCGGTTTATGCATCTATCTAGTACCTAAATATCTTTCAGGACATTAACCTCTCTACCATTGCCAATTCTCCATCTGGTAAATCCTCTCAGATGCCTTCCTCCATCTACTAAGATTTGCCATGCCTTAGAAGTATTCTTCTTGTGTGTGCTACTCATAACATTCTTCCCACAATTAGCCTTAATGGATCTGTGTAGTAAGGTGTCCGGCCTTTGAATGAAGTTCCAAGCCAACTTTGCTCTCAAAGAACCAGCCTTCATAACAGGTGATTTCAAACCAAGCCCACCAATTCTTCTCGGTTTACATAACTCCTCCCAAGCCACATAATGAATGTTATGGCTGCCATCAGTTTTATTCCAGAGGAAGCTTCTACAACATTTTTCCAATGCATATAATGCACTTTTAGGGACCAAAGAGCGTGTTACTAAAAAGTTTGGCATAGTTAAAAATGAGCTTTTGATGAGAGTGATCTTACCACCCAAAGAAATAGACTTCTTACCCCATGCATTAAGTCTATCCATAGCATTGACTAGGAGATCTTAAAAATCAGCCACCAGTAATCTTCTAAGAGAGATTTTAATCCTGAGGTAGTTCAGCTCCTTAACCATTTTGAAACCAAAAACTTTAGCAAGCTTTTTCTTCACTGGGTAGCTGACATTCTTGCCAAAAATAATTTGAGATTTATTACTGTTAACTCTTTGCCCAGTCCATTTACAAAACTCCTCAACAGTTTTCTTCAGATTCTTTGCTAAGATCTTTGAGGCTTGGGAGAATATAAGTACATCATCAGCATACATGAGGTGAGAAATTCTCGGCCCCCTAGGGGAGATTTGAATGCCTATATCATCCTCCTTTTGCCTTAAAGAGTTGGACAATAATTGAGAGCACATGATATAAAAGTAAGGTGAGAGTGGACATCCTTGCCTAAATCCATTACAAGCATTTATCCACTTGGAGTTCTTTCCATTAATAATAATGGAGAATCTCACATCTACAATACATTCCAAAACAAGGTTAGAAAACAAAGAAGGGAAGCCATACCACCTCAGAATTTGACTAAGAGTTGGCCATCCCATGCTATCATAAGCTTGCTCCATGTCCAACTTCAAGGCCATTAACCCTTTCCTATGCTTTGATATCTTGAATTTGTGAAAAATCTCCTGTGCAAGAAGGCAATGTTCTGAAATAGATCTACCTGGGATGATGGCCACTTGTTCTTCAGTAATCATCTTGGGGATAAGTCTCTTCAACCTGTTTACTAGCATAGTGGCTGCAATTTTGTAATTAGTCTGGTAGAGACTAATTGGCCTAAAATTGGATGGAAGTAATGGGTTCTTCACCTTAGCAATCAACACAATTATTGTATCCTTCCACTCTTTTCTCATATGCACAGAAATTAAAAAGTAATTAATGGCATTCCAAAGATCTTTCCACATAATTTCCCAACAGCATTTGTAAAATGAAGATGTGAGGCCATCTATACCTGGAGATTTGTTCTTTCCTTGCTGGAAAACCGAATGCTGAAGTTTACTCACCGAGAATTCTGCATTAAGAGCATCAATGTCTTTAGCCGTTAATTTCTGATTTTCACAGATCTCAGGCCAGCCCGTTAAAGCACAATTTCTGAATTTCCATTTTGTCTCAAAGTGACTAATGAATACCTTCTCAATTTCATCATCTTCCACTTGCAGCTTATTGTACATATCCTTGATTTGATTCACTCTATTACCATTTCTCCTTATTGTAGCCAAATTGTGAAACATTTTTGAATTTTCATCTCCATCCTCATGCCATCTTGCTTTTGCTCTTTGATTCCACCATGTGGATAGTCTCTTCAGATTAACATTAAGAGCATGAATTTTGCCCCTAAGTAGAATGAGATCTTGGGCTGACCATCCAATCCCCACAGCAATATCTCCTTTTTAAGTTCTTCCTTAGGTACATTCAAGTCTTTACACTTGTTTTTATTCCAGAAAAATAGAGCTTTCAGTGTTCTAGAGACTTTTCTTTGAAGCACCATTCCTTCATCACCAAAATCATTTTTCTTCCAAGCAAGATACACAATACTTCTAGCTGCAGGATAAGATCTCCAAGTGTCCTCAAATTTAATAACCTTTGATTTGTTACGCACCTTATTGTCCATCTTGAAAACAATAGTGCTATGATCCGAAGCCACCCTAGCAAGATGTTTAATGAAAGAAATGGGAAGCTTTTGGAGAGCAGCCGAATTCACAATGCACCTATCCAGCCTCTCTCAAGTCCTAGAGGTGCCATCTTTGTTATTGCACAAAGTGAAACTTGGTCCAATACTTCCCGCATCATGAAAATCAAAGTTTGTCATAAACAACTTCATATCTTTGGGTCCTTTAGAGAAAAGAAACCTCTTACCACCTTTCTTCTCTTCTTTGTTAAATATACAATTGAAGTCCCCACCAATGATAGAGGGGGTAGAATTATCCATACAACCACCAAGCTGGCTCCACAAAAGTTCCCTCTCTTTACAACATCTACTTCCATAAACTGTTGCTACTTTCCATATTCCCAAATTGGGAATAGTCAAGTCACCAACAATCAGTTGTGAAGAGAAATCTTTGACTTTAGAAGTCACAATCTTCATGTTCCAAAGCACTAGTATACCTCCTAAAAGGTCATCAGCCGAAAAATGGAAATAGTCCCAATCATTTCCAATAAGGCAATCTACATCCTTCCTATCAATACTACTCAACTTTGTCTCCATAAGCCCAATGAAAAAAATGCCTTGATCTCTAACAACCTCTTTCAAATACAGAGCGGCCTCTTCTTCCTTGCCCCTCTGCAATTCCAAAACAGTAATGAAGACATTAAGCTAGTGTAGGGGATTCCACCCCACTTCTGGAACTCATTCTTCCATCTCTCTTTTTTCTCTTCACCTCTGAATCCATAGGTCCTAATGATTTCAACTCTTTAGCGAGCTTAATCTTATTAGGCCCACTTGAACATGCTGTTGAGTTATTTAAACCATCAGCAGATCCCAGATCCTTGCTTTGTGATTCAAACAGCTCTTTCGGGTCTCCCATAAGTTCCTTTTCACTATCTTCATTCAGCACAGCAAACTTGTTATTTAAAGAAATAACAGATTTATTGTCACCAACATTGCTTTTCTCGATTGTAGTCGACCCAGGATCCAAAATCTTTTCCACTTTATCCATATATACTTTCTCATTTAAAATCTGCTTCTGAATACTAGTCACGTGATCCATGCTTCCAAAATCTTTTCCACTTTATCCATATATACTTTGTCTTTCTTTGTTTTATCCTCTCCTCCTCCTCTGATAAATCTTCTATTTTTGAAGTGGACATGTATCCAAGGGCCATATTCAAATTTTTTCACCACATTTTTGACTTCAGCTTCAGCTTTTTGAAACTCCCCTACAATAGTTTTAGAATTCTTCTCCAACTGATCCTTGATCCCGTGAACAACCTTATCAGGACATTCCCTCACATCATGTACCACACGACCACAATTATAGCAGAGTGAATGAATCTTCTCGTATTCAACACGCTGGAAGAATCTACCAGCTAGTCCATCAATCCAAACCCCATTCGGCAGTTTCTTCTCCAAGTCGATCTTGACACAAATACGGGCAAATTCTCTCTTTCCCCATCTAAAAGTATTTCCATCCAAGTACATAGGCATTCCAAATCACGAAGCAATCCTTGCTAAATTATCTTCATCCCAGCAGTAAAGCGGTAGACAAGGGAGTCTGATCCAAACAGGAGATGAAATGTATTGCCTGTATGATTCATTCAAGAGTTTGTTTTGATCGTCTAATACCATAGGTGATGATTTATTTATCATCCCATGAAGAGCTCAGTTTGTACAATACAAAATTGGAGGTCCGTTATGTATGATTAGTTAAAAAACCTTGGAATTTCATCTTGAATGATAGGTGATGATTTAATTATCATCCCATGCATCACTCAAGTTGTAAGGTATAATTGTCACTTATTATCTAGTATGATTTGATTGAAAAAATTAACCATATTTATTTACCAAATCACAGGATTAATTTTGGCATGATTATCATATAACGTACATTATAATGCATATCATACTGTATGATTAGACACAAATTTTGAATTTTAGAATATTACCTAAATTATAATTGGCGGCTGTTTTCTTAATTATACATAATAACCCTATACAATAGAGATCATATAGTACGATTAATTTAATCAATCTTACTTATCACATGTGCCCTAATTAGGATTTTTGTTTGATAACTAATCATCTAGTATGAGATATAAATTATAGTGTATAATTAGTTAAAAAAAATATAACTTGTTCATAATTCAATAACTCAACCCCTTGAGTGTGTTTGTGCAAGGTTACTTAGTTTTAGGATCCACCAGAATACATGATTGACTAAAAAAGTAAAAAGTATAAAAAAGACTAAAATATAGACTTTAATCCTAATCTACACAACCTTGAGCTGATCAATATTGCAACTAAACTGTGGACCTGAAATGGTAGTGAGTAGAAATAAATAGATATGCAATAAATTCAATTATCAAGAGATAGCTTAGTTAGAAATCCAATAATATTTGTTATCATCAAAATCATCAAACTTGGATCTAGATTTATAATAGTCTCCACCTTTTTGATTATGTCAAATATTTTTAGTTTATGATTCAAGTTTGTTCTACAATTCTCTAAACTCCACCTCACTAAGTAATTTTTTTCCAAATAGGGGATGTGTAAATTTTTTTAATTTTAAAATAAAAAATACCACACAACAATAAAATAAAGAAAATTAATAGAAAAACATGGAATTTTATATTAAAAAAAAAACAAATTAACAACACATGCTGCTCCCCCTTTTGACATCACAACAAGAAGAGGAAACAAAAATAAACAAACATGAAACAAAAAAATAACAAAAGTACAATAATCAAAAAAATACATAAGAGTTGGGAGGAACTAGGAACTCCAGATGATTGGACGAGACTGCTTGACCCTTATTTTTTTTTAAGAATGAGAGGTCAAGTAAGAAGGAAAAAAGATTTAAAGGGTTGAGTGAAGAAGAAAGCTTAAAATTGGTCTATTTGTATAGAGTCAGCCATATTATATAATATGATCTCACGATCATACTGGTTGATCGAGTATGATTAATTCATCAAATCTAATCCATTCAAAAAGTTGGTCACATTGTACAGTATGATTTGTATCATACTAGATGATTAGATACAAAGTGTTTATCCCAAGGAGTCATTATGGATGGTTCTTAACTAATCAGATTGTACTGTACTAACACCTATTCGTACTGTATGATACATTGTTTAATATCATACCAACCAAATTAAATTCATCCAAAGTCTACTACCACATAGATCGTATAATACAAAGAAGGTATTAATACAGTACGATCACCAATGATGGAGAAATATGAGCTATTGGATGCACTGTAATCGGACATATGATAATAGTTTTGAAGATCATACAATAAAATATAGATCATACATAATAATATAGATCATACAATATGATTTGAGCAAAAATTAGAGATGCGAATGCATGATCAGGAATGCTCCAAGAAGGAAAATACATCAAAAGAATAATAATAAAAAAATAAATCAAAACAAAAACCAGGCAATCAACTAGAAATACACATAAAAATATTTCTTTTTTTTTTTTGGTTTTTTTAAGAATAGATCAATTACATCAAATGAAATTTTTACCATATAGTTAGAGAAAAAACTTAATAAGAAATACATTGAAAATACTTAGATCCAGAAAGATCAGAAATTAAATTTTTTTTAATGCTAACTCAGGCTCATTAGAGGTTAAAAACCTTTTTTAAACAAAAAATTAATTCAAAAAATAAATTAGAAAGGAAATGTGATCATTCAACACTTCTTTTTAGAAATAGAATTACAAAGTCATGAACCAGAAATCATGAATTTTAAATTTAGGTGTAGATGATATCATTTGGAACATTTATTTCACTAAGAATTAAAGATTTAAAGAAAGAAAAGCAAACTCATTGCAGACTCATTTTTTTCCTCTTTTATCAATTTTAGCACACTTTACATATCTTTTGATCATTGATAAACTTTGTGAATCTTCCAATTTTGGCATATATTGCACATCTCTTTAACTTTGGGCTCATTTTATACATCTTTTCTTTTTGTAAACTTGCTTCCTTTCTGTATCTTTAAAGAGTCTCAGTTGTGAAATTGTCTTCTAAATATGAGAGAAGAAGAACTCACTCTCTTATATAAGGAAGACTAAACCACAAAGAAAAATTTTATCCACATGATATAGATAAATAACATGGTTAAGAAATTTTGAAATAGATTCATAGAATCAAATATATTCTTATGAGATGGAATATTGTTGTAAAATGAAATAGATCTCCATTTCTAGGTCAAATTTTTAATTTACAACAACTTTTGATTCAAAAGAAAATTACACCACTAAAGGAGTTAGAGGAAGAGGTATAATTTTTTTTCTTTTACTATTTTAGAGGATTCCATCATTGCTTAGAAAAATTGGTAAAATTCTCATTTAAAGAAAGATTTAATTACTAAAATGAGTAGTGATCACATTCTTATGTTTTAACAAAATAAACAAACATATGCATAAAGAAAAACAAAAAACACTTAGAAGACAAAGACATAAAATAAAAACATCAATAAGATTTAACATTTTAAAAGCATCCAGTTTCAAGCATGAATATCTATGACTCATAATCTTGCTCTTAAGGTGCTGAAGGTTTAAAAAGGCAGTAATTTTATAAACTTATCTGCAAGCTGATTTTTAGTGGCTACATGTCATAGTTGTATCGCTCCTTTGGTGACATTGTGCTTAACAAAATGTGACTTGTGTCTCTATATTTGGTCCTAGAATATTAGATTGGATTATTTAAAATACATATAGCACTGGTGTTATCAAACAAGATTGGGATGGTGCCTTCAAGTAGTCTTGAATCCAATTTTTTTTTTTGAAAATTAGAGGACATGTGCGACACAACTTCCTAAGACTATGTATTCTACTTTTTTAGTGGACTGAGCTACTAAGTTCTATTTTTTACTAAACCAAGACACTAAAAATTATCCTCTGAATTGGCAGGTTCTAAAAGTGCATTTCCTATCAACCCAAAATCTTATAAAGCATAAATTAGAATATATTATGATTTCAAAGGAAGTGTTTTTCCTAGGACACTAGATTCAAATATTTTTGGTTCCTAAGAGAAATCTAAGGATTCTCTTAATAGCAGTTAAGAGGGATTCTATTGGATAAGATTTAAATTTAATATAGGGTCAAACACGAAACATAATATTAGGTATGCTATCATTTAAGTATAGAAGTGATCTAATTATTCTTCTATTTTTTTTTGATCAACTAAATTTCCACTTGAGTCCTTATCCAACTGAACTGTAGAACTCATGGGAGTGTTAATCGCATTAGCTTTATACATTTCATATTTCTTAAGATGTCCTTAATAAATTTTGATTGATTAATAAAAATTCCATCATCCTTCCTCCTTATACTAAATCCAAGAAAGTATTTTTGTTCTCTCATCATACTAATCTCAAAACCCTTAACTACTAGTCTTTATTTTCTTCTAACCACTACACTATAGTCATTCATTTTATTTTTGAAAACCCATTTTGTTCCAATAACACTTTAGTCCTTAGGTCTTTTAACTATCCCCCAAATATCATTTCTAGCAAATTGATTTAGTTCTTATTGCATGGCTAGGATACATAATTAATTAGATAGGGCTTGATTTATGGTTATGGGTTCAATCATTGAAATAAAGGAAAAGTTATTAACTTCTTTCTTAAGCCCAAACCTAGTTCTAACACCTTTAGATGGGTCTCCTAAATCAGTTCTTTAAGATGACTTAAAGAATATCTCCATTATCTAGGTAGTAAATTTTCAGGTTATACCCTTTCTTGTAGACTTATAGATTCTACTCCTTGGGTGACATAAACCACTTCTTCTTCTTCTACCCTAGTCCCTCCAATATTTGTATATTCATAAAAAACAATATGAGTGTCCTCTTTGAACAGTGTCCTTTTATTAAAAACTGTATCAAAATTTTGAACATTTGAGTATCCTAGGAAGACTTATTCATCATACTTAGGGTCAAACTTTCCTAGCAGAGATATCCCATTATTTATAATGAACACTTTACATCCAATGAGATGAAGGTGAGAGATGTTTGGTGTCCTACCCTTAGGGATTTCATAAGGCAACCTGTTTAGCTTGGATCTAACATTAACTATATTTAAAATATTACAGGTAGTATTTATCGCTTTTACCCAGAAGTATTTCAGAAATGTAATATTAGCTAATATGCTTTAGTAGATTCTACTAAGGTCCTATTCTTCTTTCAGCTATCCCATTCTGCTGAGGGGTTATAGGAGCTAAAAAGTTAAGACTTATCACTTTTTCATTTTTAAATTCTCCACCATGATTCAACTATGAATGGTCAAAATTTCACACCTTAGCTTCCTTTTAATCCAAGTGGAGAATGTCGTAAATTCCTCGAATAATTCTATATTATGAGATAATAATCTAGTCCAAGTAAACCTCGAGTAATCATCAATAATCACATACCCAAAAACTTTCCCTCATTGGCTTATAGTACTAACATGTCAAAAAAGATCAATGTGATGGATTTCTAAAGGATTGTTAGTGTTACTATCCTTGATTGAGTGGAAGGAGGATTTGATATATTTTCTTAACTAACAAGCATCACACAAGTGATCCTTAGTGAATTTTAGTTTAGTTATGCCTCTCACTAAGTTTTTTTGGGTGGTTTTTCTAAGATTTTTTATGCTTGCATGACAAACTCCCATGTAATAACTAAGATTTGTCAGCAATAAATTTTTGAAAAAGAGAAGTAAAAGATGCAATACAATTCATATCATGCATGTAAACATTATTAATTCTTTTCACTTATAAAATAAATTTTCCATTTAATCTTATCATGCAGTTGGTGGATAAAAATTTTAAGCTAAAGCTTTTATCATAGAGTTTGCAAATGTTGAGCAAATTATGTTTTAAGCCATCTACCAATAAAACATTTCCAATGAGAAATTTTTTTGAGTTTCCAGTTATATATGTTCCAACGACCTTCTTAATAGTGTTATCTCTAAGTGTTACCTACCTCCAGCTTAATAAATGGTTTTATATCTACAATCATATGCCTTGAACATCTGTTATTTAGGTACCACATGCTCTCATTGGGCATTTTGTTAGAGCAACCCTAGAAATAATTAATGATTAGATTTAGGAAAACAAACAAGTTTGAGTACCAACTTATGGATTGAAGGATGAAGTGTTTACATGTTATGCTATGATTTATGCAATTTTAACCTCCACACTAAATGTGTTCTATGGTCGATAGTGCAAGTGTGGGAGATATATCCTAGCATGCCACAAGAAAAGCCCAAACTCCTTGGAATTGATTTAGTAGTCTATTTGGGTTATGGTGCCTCTTTCTAGGTTTAGATAATGCAAGAAGTGGTGATGTTTAGTCTTCTTTAGGAGTTGTTGATTTTTTTTACAGAATTTTATTTGCACTTTCTAGAATTGAGTTATCAATTTTTAATGCATGCTCCCTATTTTTCAGCTTCATCTAAATATGCCTTTATTTCTTTAAATGAATCTTCTTATTCAGTATAAGATGATTTCAAGAAATCATGCTTTTAAATTAAATCAATATGATTTTTACTTAATTCATCAAATTCATCAATCAATACCATATGATTGTTATCTAAGGTAAAGTGATTTTTTTAAAGTCATTCATACTCTTTTTATAAGATTTAAAAATCAAAATTAAGGCTTGCATCTATTTTTTTGAGTTTCCTATATGCATTACGAATTTTTTTAGAAACTTTAAATAGTTCATTATAGGAAAGCTCACATACCTCCTCTTCATTAGAATAATTGGGATGGCTATCAGTAATTAAGCACAGGTTGGTTTCCTCCTCTTCAACATCTATCTAAGATGAGTCTAAAGCGGAGTCTGCCTAAAAAGTTTTTTTATTTTATTGCTTGATCTTCTTGAGTTTGGCTTTTTCTTCTCCCTTCTGCTTGATTGAGTTAGCTTTAAGATTTGAAAAATCAGTCCTTAAGTGCCCTGGCTTCTTACATTTAAAAAAGATGACATTAGAAGAAATCTTAGAATTTTTTTTAGGTTTACTTTTATTCTATTAGTGATAACCCTTTTGCATTTTCTTCAACAAGCACTTAAATTGCCTTGTCTTCAGCTCAATGTCATCATCACCTTTAGGTACAAAACTATCACATTGTTTTTGAATCCCACTCTGATATAGCTAGATAGTTAGTGAAGTTTTTCAAACCTTAAAGAACCAGCCTAAGCCTAACTATGTGGGCGAATTGATTATTTTAAAACATTTCAACAAAAAGTATTTTTTATAACCTTTTTAAAACCTAAAAACAAACACCTTTTCGTAATGCAAAAGCAGATTAACTTCACAATAAATCACAAAAAAATAAAAGTACAATATAATAGAATAAAATGCATTAAAATTTATAGTGATTCGATCAAACCTGACCTACATCCACTATATGAAAACCTCCTTTCTAGGTATTGTACTAAAAGTAGTGTCTCTCTTTTTGCCCCCATAGTTAGGGGGAGAAGCCCTTATAAAATCCATTTTTACCATTCTGGTGAAGACTGAGAATCTAGATTTTTTTTCCACTCTTCTAACAAAGGAAAAAAACCTGTAATCCTTTTTCTCAATCCTGGAGATGACAGAGAACCAAGAATCCCTTTTATCCCTTCTAGAGAAGGCAGGGAACCTTGGACTACTACTGTGGAAAGTCTTCCTAGAGCCAGGAAAGGAACATGGAAAAAGCTTGAAGAAGACTAGAAATAACCTTGCTTAGAGTAACCTCATGAATCCCTCGTAACTCTCTTTGACAAAAAAACTCTCCCTCTCTTCTCTCCCAAAAAACTCCTTAACTCCTTCTCTATGCTCCCAGACACTTTGCTGCAAAAGTCTTAGAAGCATGTATAAGTAAGAGTTTAAATAGAGAGCCTCTCAAAAATCCCTAAATTTTAATCAACCGACTTTGATCATCCAGTACAATCCAAGATCATCCTGTACGATTTGTTGAAAGTTGTCCTATTAGTACTGTGTGAGGAAAAAGATGATGTACAATTAGTTCAAACAGATGAACTAATCATCCAATATGATTGAGGACATCATCCAATATTATTAGACGAAAACAACCTTTTTAGATAGTATGAAAAGTATTACATATACGATCAGTTCAAGAGTTTGTACTGATCATCCAATATGGTAGGAGATGATTTAATTATAATTGTAGGCAGAGATTTGTTTGTTTAGTATGAAATTTGCGTTCGTCCTATAAGATTCATTTAAAACTATGGCATTTCTTGTTGGAATATAGGAAAAAATTTATTTAACATCCCACACATCGCTCGATTATCACCAATCGTCAAGTGTGCTTTATTTAAATAAATTAACCATAATTATTCTCTTAATTATAGGAACAATTTAAACATAATTGTTATATATCATACAATACTATGTATATCATACGGTATGATTAAACACAAGTTTTGAATTTTAGAATATTACCTAAAATATTATTGGCGATTATTTTGATGATTACACCTAATCGACCTGTACGATAAGGATCATATAGTTTGATGAATTTAATCAACCTTACTTATCACATAACCTCAGATTAGGGTTTTTTGGATAACTGATAGTCCAATACAGTAGAAATCATGGTGTTTGATTAGTTTAGAAATTATAACTTCTTCATAATTCAATAACTCACCCATTGAGTGTGTAAATTCAAGGTTACTTAGTTCTAGGATCCACAAGAATACATGATTAACTCAAGAAAGAAAAAATGTATAATAGGATTGAAAATACATACTTTAATCATGGTCTACCCAATCTTTAGCTGATCAAGGTTGCAAGTGAACTGTTGACCTGAAATGTTACTGAGTAGAAAAAAAATTGATATGCAATAAATTAAATTATCACGAGATAGCATAGTTAGAAATCTAATAATGTTTATTATCATTAAAATAAGAAGGCTTGTATCAAGATTTTTAAGAATTTTTACTTATTAATTTTACTTTGGCTATTAAGTAATCAATAGGTGATTTTTACCATTGCTTGAGGACAAACAAGAGTTTTAGTTGGGGTAATTTGTTAAATGTAAATTATGTAATGTTAATTGTTTCTAAATTTAGTAAAAACTTATTTGTTTATATATAATTATGCAGAAATATTCATAATGAAAAAAACTACATGTGTTGAATAATGCCATATTGTCATGATTTGAAGGACCACGTCATATGATTTCATAGTTTCCGAGCACTACATTCGTACATTGCAGCACAAGTTCCTTATTATATGACATCATAATGACACCAAAGTAAGTTCTGTAATGTTACATAGTGTTGTTGCACCAAAATTTAGCCTTAGACTCAAAAAAGGTGTTGGAGCCCAACACATGCAATACCACTACAGTAAAATACATATTCATGCACTATTGTGCTTAATATTTTTTTCACAATGGCGAAGCAGTTGGCAAGAGAACAAACTGTGACGACTTAGCCAAAAGATTCACCATTTAAATAATTATTCATGCCAGGTCATCCAACGCCTTTGTGGAACCAATTTTATAGCATCGAGCCACTATTTCATTTTTTACAATTGTAGTGTCACCTTGTTGAGCATTGTATTGCTTGAACATATCCTTGTACGTACTTTTTTTTTTAACAAGTTCTATTATTTAGTAAGTTTTGTTACTTAAATAAAAATTTATGATTTTAAGTGATTTTTTTAATGCTTCCTTAGAGCAAAGTCTATGAGAGGCTAGGTAAGTGCAAGATACTTTCATTGTGGAGATCATAGCCTATTTATGTAAGCAACTCTATGGTTGGAGGATGGAATGTGGAGATGATCATTTGGTTGTTTTGGGAGTAATTATTTTATTAGTTCTATTGTATTTCTTCTTTAATTGAATGAAAATTAGTTGTCATGTAGATTCTTCCATGTCGGCTAATTCTCATGTTTTGGGTTGATGATGTAAAAGCATAACAAGCACTAATATAGACTCTTATGCCTTGTATGAAATATTAATATTTTTAATATCTATTATTCTTTGATTAATGCATATAATTATCATATGTGTTGTTAATATCTAGTGTGATGTATAGCTTCAATGATGGAATGAAGGAACAATAGAAGTATTGAAATAAAATTTTAGCATGCCTAGACATATGATGTATGAATATTTATGAGTTTATATAGATAGTAAAGCTGTAGGAAGGCCATAAACCTTTCATTTCACCCTAATAAGCTAAAGAGAGATCTAGGGATACATATGCTTAGATCTTTGTCTAAAAGTAAGAGTCTCATTAGAGAAACTATGTTATTTTTATTCATTAGTCCACAACACTTTATTCATATAATTATTAAAATCTCCTTGCAAGTTTTTCTTTTAGTGATAAAAACTTAATAACTTACAATTTATTTTAGTAGGATAAATTGTGCATTTAAATTAAATAATAAAAGTTTATTGCAATTAAGCAAAGACTTCTTCATGGGATTGGCACTCTACTCTATCATCTTATTACTTGTATATTTTATTGGGCTTTCATTAAGTTTATATCAAAAAATAATTAAGCTTATTTCAACTTATTAAGTCATATTCTATTCTCACGCCCATCATTAATTAGTGGCTTCACCCACTTAAGATTCAATAATTAACATTATCATTTAAAATATAAACTAATATAACTTGAATAATTAAAACATCTTCTAATAAAACATAAAATATTGATGCATTAAAAACTTTAAATTAAATACCCTTTGACATGAAAAAATGTAAGTCATTAATAAGTTCAAATAAAAATAGACTTCAGAATTATCCAAGTCACATAGTATTTTACACTCTTTTAAACGTAAAGGTAACCATAAACAACATTTAGCACTCATTAGACTAAGTTGTTGCAACATAGGAGGAAACGAAGCGATGTTGTTAAGGCAATTTATAAGTAGCTTATTCAAAGTGGCATTTGATTGCTATGCAGAACTACCCAATTGATCTGTACATAACTTTGAAAAATTAGAACATTTGTTCATAAAACTATTTGTTGGAGCAAATCATCATTTTATAGTTAGGGATCGAGTGATTGAGAAACATAAACCTGACAAGACTTTAGTGGATTACATTGTACGTTGGAGGAACTTTATCATAAAGTGAAAACTATAGTTATAAGAGCAATATGCTAACAAGATTATTATGAAAAATATACATGCATTAGTAGCATTTCTGCTAAAATGGTTTACAATCAAGACATTTCAAATATTATTATGTAAGGCTTCCAATCTCCAAGAGGAAGCTTCTTAGCTGTGCTTTCTTAATGAGAAAACTTTGGTAGAAAATAAAAAGTTCAAACCTCAAAAGATTTTAGAAAAGAGGTTAGGGGCAGTGGCTATAGTTGACAATGAAAAAGAAGCAAGGAAAGTTGAAGTAGAAAGTCCAGGTTGGGCTTCTTAGTATCAACTGTATAGTAAGTCTGAAAATGAACAATTCAAACTTCATTCCAATCCACTCAAAAAGAGAGAAGGAGAAGTTTAAATCACACATAGATATATCTTATTCATGTAAAAGGGAAATGATTAAAAAAAATTAAGAATCTCTGAAAGAAATTTGATTTCAAACTTTATGACCCGAAGAGGCTAGATGAAGTGGGCAAATAAAGGCGACCCAATTTCTGCCCATATCACCACATGCTAGGACATGAACTTGAAAACTCTATATTCATCAAGGAGTGGCTTGAGAAATAAATTAAATCTATGATAGAGTGATTCCCACGGAATATTTAGAAGATTTGAGTCAGGGATCTTCTAAATGAGAGATTGGTTAGCCTTTTGCACCCTCTCTTATTTTAAAGCCGAATGAAAGGTTGCATATCATTTTATATCATTCTTCTATAAAAATTCAAAATAAATTATATCGTTCATCTACTCATGTATCTCCAGGAGTATAGAATCCCATCCAAGTTGATTTGGAAGCTTCTAAGGATTCGATTTAGAATAAAGTTTCAATTAAAGATCCTAAGGATATTCAAGCAAAGTAGTCTTCCATAATTCTAATGGTGGAGTAGAAAAAACAAAAGTAAAAAAGTAGAGTAAAGTGGAAAATTTTAGAAGTGGTGGATCCAAATCCCTTAATCCACTTACACTATATGATTTCTATTTTTTCAATTAAGGGATGAGAAAGTAATGAAGAAAGATTTAGTATATGTCTTGTCTATCTAAAATGATATACACAAAAGTTAACAATATTAATAGTTCAGTAGATAGTAATTCTCAAAAAATTTAGATGAATTTAAAGGAACTTAATGAATTTCTTTGATATTTTTACATAATAGTGATTCTCCTATTCTTAATGTGAAGGAAACCAATGATCTTAAAATGAACAATAATGTTTCCTTTTCACCTAAAGAGCTAGTTAAAGAAAATCTCCAAAGTGGTATAGTACTAACCCCATATACATCTACAACTGATAAAGAAAAGCAAGTTATAGATATTCCTAAAATTTAAAATTAACCTCGATCATCATAATTAACATTACACAAACACACACACACACACTCACATACTCACATATACTTTAGAAAAAATCATGTAGAAGATTCAGATACTTCTTTTAATGCTCTCATTGGTAGAACTTGTCTTCATGAATATAAAATGGTGGCTTCCTTCTTATATTAGTGTATTAAATATTCCCATGAGGGATTTAAACACTATATTAAGGGAGATTTACAACCATTCATGATTCATGAACTAGATGTATAAGAAAAATCCGTGTTCTATTTTCCTAAAAATTATATAGTCATCTCAAGATACTTCAATCTAGCTAAAGAAAATGGAAAAGAAAAAGAAAAAGAAAAATATGAAACAGAAAATTAAAAGTTTGAAATGTAGAAAAAGAAAAAGAAGAGCATCTTGGCCTGAAACACAATGTCCATTTGAGATATGTCCCTTCATCACAAAGAGGTGATATAATTGCTCAATTATCTAGAGGGAGAGATTGAGGTTGGAAAAAAGAAAAAAAATAACTATATGTCAATAAAAATGCGTATAATATATATCAATTTGGAATCTAGTTTGGAGGATGAATGCTATGTGTTTGATAAAAAGAATCAAACTGCAAGATTGAAAAATATTTTTGAATAGCCAATATTTTAAATTTTTTTTTAAGTAGATGGCAATGAGGAAAGGGTCCAAATCACATAACAAGATAATCTAAAAATGTTTACCTTTGGTAGAATAAAAGAGTTCATAGAGAATATCACTCTAAACCCAATATAACAAAATAATAAGGATGGGTTGTTAGTTAAGGTCTCTCCAAGTTTGAAACAAGATTGTAAAACAAATGTCTTCATACCTCCATTAGCCAAATAATGATGTTTCCTTGATGATCCATTCTAGGATGAGATATTATAACTTCATTTTGATTTGTATTTGAACTGTATAAATAATTTTTCTAACCAAACTATAACACTATTAACCTTGACAAAAGGTGAAGCCAATTAATTTAAAAAGTTGTGGAATACAAATTAAAATATATTGAAATCAAAAGAAGGTGTTATCTTCGGTACTCTATGTTCTTTTGATGATGATGACTATTTTTTAGTTATAAAAAATAATCTAGAGTCTGACTATTTTTTTTAAAATGGATGTTAAATCTTTTAATAGATCTTATTTAGAGGATTTATATGATTTGTATGACTCTCAAGTAAGGTATGCACCCCCCAATCATAAAGAGTAAATTAAATCTACAGTGTATGAATTAAAGGAAATAAACTTTAGCAATGATGAAGACCCTCATCTGATCTTCATAAGTTCTTTATTGAATGAGGATAAGGAAAATAAAATGGTGAAGTTGCTTTAGTAGTTTAAAGACTACTTTTCCTAGAGTTATGAAGAAATGATTAGACTATCTATTTATATAGTGGTTCAAAAACTATAAATTTAACTTAATATAATTGTTGTAAAATAAGCACCACAGTGAATGTGACTTTTAATTGATCAACAAAAAATAATGGAATTCAAGAAGCTATTTTTATCAGGGAAGGAAAATATTCAACCTGATTAGCTAGCCATATTATAATAAAGAAGAAATGCAACCAGATTGTATTTGTATTGACTTCAAAAATTAAGCTTGTCCAAAAGATGAGTATTTCTTTCTATACCAGAACTCATGGTAGATATTACCTCTTTAAATGCAATATTATCCTTTATGGATGGCTTATACAATTACAATCAAATAAAACTTGCTCATGAAGATGATGATTATATATTATTCAAAACA
Source organism: Dendrobium nobile (assembly GCA_022539455.1). Classification (NCBI taxonomy): domain Eukaryota; kingdom Viridiplantae; phylum Streptophyta; class Magnoliopsida; order Asparagales; family Orchidaceae; genus Dendrobium; species Dendrobium nobile. Next base: position 47,042,455 of record CM039721.1, read on the forward strand.
CCTATTGAAGTCCATGCTACAAACATATGCCTTGCAGACTAATGAATGACTTGCAATATACAAGTGGCAAATAATGACGATCTTTGGCAAACTTAACCATGAACTGCAGGAGTGTTATGTTGATTATTTAGTTTTTAAAAGTTGTGAAAGGGAAGGATATATATATAACTTAAGAATTGTTTTTGAATGACTTTGTTTGTTTAAACCTAAAATAAATCCTCTGAAGTGTGCCTTTTAGATTATTTTGGGGAATTTTTTAGGTTTCAGGGTAAAGCATTATGTAATTAAAATATATTCCACCTAAATTAAAGAAATCTTAAAAATGTCACTTCTTAATGGTGTCACTCAATTGATCTCCCTCTAAGGTTGGTTAGCTTATTTGAGAAGATTTATTTCAAACTACTCAGGTAGATGTCAACTATTAATAATCTTATGCTTGGATGACATTTGATTCCATTATGAAGATATTAGTCAGAAGGATTTCAACTATATTAAAGTGAATCCTCTAGTTTTGGCTTCTCTTATCCTAAGAAAGATATAAATCTTGTTTGTGGATGCTTTAAGTTAATCTCTTGGAACCATATTAGCATAAGTTAATGAGGAAAGTAAAGAGAATGCACTTTAATATGTTCATAGAAGGTTGCTACCAGCCAAACAGAATTATCTCACAATTCAAAAGCATTGTTTGGCCTTTATCTTCATTACTTAGAAGTTGATGCATTATATGCTTTCCCATAAAGTAAATTTGATCTTTAAAATAAATCCATCACAACATTTAATGACTTATCTGACTTTATTAGGAAGATTAGCTCGATGTTTTATGATTCTATTACGATTTGATATAACATTTACTTCCTTGCATGTTTTGGAAGGTTAAAAAGCAGTTGTAGACTATAGACGTACATTTTGTTATAGATGATTGCTCAATAAAAAATGAATTACCATATGTGAAGATTTTGAGATTAGAAGAAAATAAAAATTCCCCTTGGGATTTTTATTTCAAGGGAGTTGCATCTTGCGAGAAAGATAAAAGACAATAGAATTCATCCCTAGGGAAAGATAGAATTTATAAAGTATTTATCTCACCAAAAAATGGCTTAATGTGTTACTCTTACCAAATGTTAGAATCTTGTATAAATAATAAAGCTTAGTATGAGGCACTGATTATTAGTTTAGAGTAAACCATCCTCAACAAGATTAAAGAAGTAAGAATATTTGAATATGCATAGCTTATTGTCAATCAAGATGTAAGAAGCTATATGAACTGTTAAAATAAAATCTCATTCATACCACCAATATATATTAAAATAACCTGAACAAATTCTAAATGTGTCATTGAATAGGATATCATATGGGAGAAAATTTATGGAAGACACCTTAGGAAAGCTCACTAAAGAATATGCACTTTACCTAAATATGTTGATGTTTTTAACAAACTAGGTCTGGATGATGAAACTGGTTTCAGATGACCCTATTTAAACTTGTACATTTTTAAATCCCTAGTGCTTGATTATATTTTATTACTAAATATTTGTTATAAGTTATCATGGTAGCAATTTTTCTTTTTGAACTTTGGCCTATATGGTAACATGATCCTTGTTATTATCCTAATATGGCTATTTAAATATACACATTTGGGAATGTTCTCTCTTTTGAGTTTTCATAAATCTTATTATTTGGCATAGAACTCCAATTCAGGTTTAAATTTATGTTCCTAAGGATTGGTCCATGTCACCCTAGAGACTTCCTTTTCTTTTGAACGTGGGTAGATTAAATAATACAATTCCTAATATTTTCTTAGTCTAACCTTCAAAATATATTCATCTAAGATAGATATCTTATATGAACAATGTAAATCTACTTATTTTGATATGACCTTTCATTCAGATATAAACCTTACACATTAATCTGACCTAGTCAGGTGAGTAATAAATCTTCACTATTTTATATTTGGAGATGGTCTAGTGAATGTTGGACCATTTTAAATTTTCCACTTTCAATACTTTGATATGGTCAGGCAAATTTTTGATTTTTTTAACTTAAATTGCTTATTTGATATGGTGAGGCAGACATTAAATTTTTAAATTTTTTCCACTTTCACTACTTCAATTAATGACACAAACAGAATCACAAAACTATATTAAATTTCTCATGCTCAATCAATAAATTTATTCATTCAAATAGTAAGGGTTGAATTCTCAATCACCTTTGAAACATTCAATGATGTTAAGTTATTTAATGATTTTCATCCAGTCAAGCTCAAGATATATCTAGAAAGCATTCTTAATAAGTTAATAAACTTAAAAGCTTCCATCACATTCAATCATTCAATCAAAATCTAGAGAAAAATCTAAAGCTCAAACTCAAGTACACATCTAAGCCCTAAAGCCCTTTGGACTTTTCCATTTCAAGTAAAAATTTTTAGAGGATCAAAACCTTAGGTAAAGCACTTTAAATTGAGTTTTTATCATCAACATCTTGATTGGACATGGCCCTAGACTAATTTTGGAGGCATCTACAACCTTATAAATTCTAAATCTAAGGCCTCCTTCAATAAAACCTTCAAATATTTTAAGTATATTCCACTGAATTAGTATATTTATTCAAATAACCTTGTAAACTCTTCCAATTCAACTTAACTTACTTGTAATAATTGATGTAATTATTTGAATTCGTATGAGTTCATGTTTGACCATTGTTCACTTCAATTCACCTAATTTGACCCAAAAACACTATTAAACTCTAAATCCTTCTTATACATGAATTATATTAGGACCCATGATTCTTCTAGTGGTTGTTGTGGTGCTGTTGGACTTTTTGGCCTTATGCTTTGCTTATTTCATTCGCTGTTCATTTTTGTTCGGGAGTTGAGGAATGATTGGTATATTAAAAGAACTAAATTATATCCCCCTTATTGCTCTTCTATTCCCATTTGTACTTGCTTGGTTTGGTTAAGATGTTTTTTCCTGTGGTTGTCTTATTGACTCGCCCATTTATTATGCTATTCTGGAGCTGTCGGGTTTCTTCATTGGGTGGCTATTGGATAGGGTGTTATGGAGTCCTTGTTGCTATATTGGCTGGCTTGTCTGCTTTATTTTCCTTGGGTTGTCGGGTCTCCTTAATAAGTAGTTGTTGGACAAGGTGTCCTGGTTGATTTTTGGTTGGGGGGCCTGTAGGTATTTTTGTTGGGTGTGGAAGGATCTTGTGCTTTGGTTGGTGTGGTCTATTGGTATAGTGTTGGTGAGGGTGAATCGGTTGCCTTTTCCTGATTATCTCATTTGCCAGGGCTTTCATGGGTTTGGAATTAAGCGGCTTTGGGGATTTAATCATGAGGAGTGGTGGCTATATTCTTAGCTCTATTTCTTGGATCCCCTATTTGTTATTCATTGTTGGCAGCTGGACTTATTATACCATTCACTTTTTTAAGGATATTTTCTTGAACTTTTATTGCATTTATGGTTGGCCCGTTTCTTTTTGTATTGTTTGGAGTGACTTTATTGGCTATTTTTTCACCGTTGGGCACCATCATCACCTATTTTATTTTATTAAAGGGAGTATCTTTAATTTTGCTCAAATTATGAGTTGAATATTTCTTTGTTAGTATTAATCGGTTTTTTCTTTAGATATGGATTTTGTTTTTGCAGGTTCCTTTGTGTTGTTGATCAGGATTATAGGTTCAAGGACTTTTTATGCTGGTGGAGGATCTGCTCTTTTTTTGGGAGAAAGACTGTACAAATTATCCTTTCATTTGTCTTTCTTTTTTCGGTGTTGTCTTCTTGCAGCCCTAGAATGTTACTAGGTTTTTTTTGTAATTGTTTGCACATGGGACTGTCGTCTCTTAGGATTTTTATTGGATTTCTTTAGTTTCTCTTCTAAGCAGTAGATGGCTGAAGGTCCCTTTTAAAGACTATGTATTTTTTGCTTAATTAACGTGTAGGCCCCTGATGGGTTTTAACCAAAAAAACAAATATTGGGTCCCCATGAACACATGTAAATTTACTTGAGTTGCCAAGTAATCCAAGGTTGACTAAACCAACCCGAGAGCCACTAAACTTCAATTTTAATGATCTAAAGTAATCCAAAGTCCGCAAATCCTTAGGATTGTCAATTAGGTCCCCAAGGATCAACTCTTGCTAGCCAAATTCATAGGCCTTATTTTTTGACCCATGTAGTAAAAAAAAGAGGTATTCTTAAGCCAATTATAACCCAATTAAAATTAAACCAAACAAGCAAATGCATTAGGTACCCCTCATCCCATTGTACCAAACTAGATAACCCAACCCTTATGTTGACTTAAGCCAACTAATTTTGCTAATTGAAGGCATTAGAAACACAATTCAATGAGTTATATTTTAGCTTAAACAAGACTATGGCCAATTACAACATATATTGGACTCTACCCGGATCAAAACACTTGACCATGTTAGCTTGGCTAGGTCATGGTCTAAGGTGGCCATAAATTAAAGAAATAGCAATGCCCTTGATTTGATCATTCATAACTGCTTCAGAGATAGAACACATGGCATCAAACTTCCAATATGAGTATTCTTACTCCCATTGGCCCATCCCAAACTGCATGGGTTGCCTAAGCAATGTTGCAAATCTGAACCAAACTATGATTTAAATGATAACAAATATTATTGAATTCCTTATTATAATATCCCTTATTAATAGTTATCGTTGCATATCCGCTCCTATTGTGTACTAACATTTTTGGTCCACCATATAGTGTGCAAAATTGATCATCTCAATATTTGGTAAAATAGGGTTAAAGTGCTTGGAAGAGTTTGTAATTTTTCTTTTTCTTATTTGTACTTTCTTCAGTCAAAATTATGTATTTGGTGGATACTAAGCTCTAAGACCATGCACACACATACTTAAGGAAGAGTGATAGTGAAAAAATTAGGAGGAAAATTTTCTAAACAAATCGTACAGTACGATCCATATTGTACTATATAACCAGCTAATCAGAAAAACATTAAGATGGCTAATTGTTAAAACTAAAACCATTTGAACTAATCACACTCTATTATATTGATCGTATAAGATAATTAGTTGAAATAAAGATCCTAGATGTTAATCATCATTTAGGCAATGTTTTGAAATTCAAAATTTAAGCAAATCATATCGTACAATAGTATTATACTGTATGTTGTAATTAAATATTGCCTACATTAAACCTATAATTAGTGAAATGATTTTGGTTGACTTGCTTAATCCGATCGTACTGGAAGATTGGAGCCAGTCGTACGATACGGGATGAAAAACTTAGTCGTTTTAAGGAATCATACTATACAAACTTCATATCATACTAGAAGATCAATGAAAATACATTGAACTGATCGTATAACACTTCACAAGTCATATAATACTAACAGGGTGATTTAAACAAATCATATCATACGATCTTGGATTAAAATGTATGATTATTATTGATATAATTGAATTTTAGGGCTTTTTGTGAGGCCTTATATTTATTTTCTTTGAATAGACTTATTTAAATTCTTCAGTTGCAAGATATTCTTGAGACAGAGTGCAGTGAAGAAGATCTAGGAGAGCTGAGGAAAGAAGAAATGGAGAGCTTGTGAGTGAGGGAAAAATAGTGTGAGGGTTTCACATGGTTGCTCCAAGAAAGTGTCTTTTTTGTTCCTCCAAGTACATGTCTAGGTTTCTTAGGTTGCTCTAGGAAGAAATTCTTTATTTCAAGATCATGGTTCACTGCCAAAACCAGGAGGGTGAGAATGGAGGTCTGAGTTCTATGCCTTCTCGAGGAGGGATAAAAAGCATTAAGGTTCTCTACATTCTCTTTTTTATTTTTTATTTTTGAAGAAATTCAAATATCATTAATAATGAGAAAAAAAATCTATTACAAGTTAAAAAGCAAATAAATCTAATACACATTCATTTTCTAACATTGGGAAAGCAAGCATACTAGAAAAGCACACTAAGCATGAAAGGAAAAGTGTATTTGCATAATAAAAAAAACACAATGGAAATAAGTTCCACCAATCCTCACTTTAAACCAATTGGGGTATTGGGGGAACCAAATATTTGACAACCAAAAGGTTGGTTAGTATCTCAAAATTCCCAAGTATATAAAAAGTGATAACTAGAAAGGGTCTTAAATCCCATTATTCTAAAATCATAATGCAAAAACAAAATGTGGACAACCTAAAAACAAAGATGTCAAAATGCGACCTCTTCAGTACTAACACATGTTACAATGATAATCATTATCACAAACATCACACAGGTAGGCAAAAAACTAGAATTGTCCACTTCCTTCAAGTCTTCAACAAATAAGACTTGGTCATCAAAGAACAAAGCAGTAACATTCCTTAGACTTAATGGGATGACATCCCACCAAAAGAAAATACCAATATGCCTAGGAAGATCCAAACTAACTTCCATAGACATTCCAAACAAAGGCACACCAGTCGCTACAATAACTCCAACAATTGGAACCATACGAAGTTCCTTAAAACTAGACAAAGATTAGATATCTTTTGCCACTTCAACAATCATTTTCTTTTACTTAAACTTATTAGTTGTACTTGACATTATAGCTTCTATGAAACTACAAATAATATAGATGCTAGATACTATACAAATGGATCAGCAATCCAACAAAACTTTACTCAAAACCCACACTTGCTTCTCATATGTAATGTCTTCAAAAATGCCCCACAAGAGCTCCAAGTTTACAATCTTCATAAAGGAGATAACAATGCTTGTTAAAACAACCTTTACCTTCACTATAAAATCCACAGCTTTCATTACAAAACATTTTAGAAGTCCTAACCTTTCTTGAACATTCAAATAAACAAACCATACATCCTTGGACACTCTCATCAATGACAACAAAACAACTCCATATAATACCAGAGAACCATTAGCAATTAGATCATCTATCCTAGGGATAGTATCCAACTTTCCTTCTAAATAAGAACTTCTATTAAGTCTAAAGCTTACTTGCTCAGACAATCAAAACACAAACAACCAAATAACTACAAAGGCATCACCATTTAGAAATGAAATCGCACTAAACTTAATCTTAGTTTCCTCAAAACTATATGAAGGATTGATCACACCTTCAACTTCAAAAATCTTTTGTTTACTCTGGAACTTCTATGAACTACTAGATAAAGTAAAGTAAATCTTGAATAAGAAAACATCAAAAGTTTCACCAAAATCATTCCTGAAAAGCAGCATGAAATGCTAACAAAATTCCAACAAAAAATCTTCTCAGTAGCAAACAAAAAATTCAGTATATATGAGTTTTTTCACAAAAAATAGCCATAATAACCACTCAAATATCCAATGAAACCACCCAGGATAAAAAAAACCTAGATCTAAAAAAACTTTTAAAAAGCACAATCATCAGATGCAATCGTTACTTGAATAAGTACAAACCTTGACTGAAGACAAATGATTAATGAAAACTTTACCAAACTATTGAACGATCCAAATCTACCAAACAAAAACCACCCAAATAATTCTTGAACAATAAGAGATATCTTACCAAGAACTTGCATTTCTAAACCTCATTGTAAGAAAACTATCAATCAAGAACTACTCAAAAAGCACATTTGTACACATATACAGAAATGTAGAATCAACACATGCTTCACCACAAAACCCTCAATTAGCCACACTAGGCTGATGAATGATCATCACCAAAATGCAGTCTATGCAGCTCCACATGACTAGCTCAAAACTATCTACTTCACTATGCTTTCTATTGGAGAAAGAAAAAAGGATTGAGGTTCACTACCTTATCCAAGATGGAGTAAAAAGATTGTGGGTTTCTACCTTCTCTAGGAAAAAGACAAAGATTAAAGGTCCATTGCCAGCATACGGACCGTGAGAAAGCTTTTTGTTCTCCATTGCATCGTGTTTGCTGGAAGTGATTTGTGTAAGGGCTTCGCTACCTTATTATGAAAAAAAAAGAGATACATTATAATGATAATGCAATACTCAGAGTGGATGACTTCGGGGAGTGGAAGTAGGTCATTATTTGACCGAATCACTATAAGTTTCTGGTGTGTTTGTTCTTATTTCTTATTTTGTTCATTTTACTTATCAAAATTTAATTTTTTGAGATAACTGCTTTGTGGAAATCAGTAATAAATGATTTTCTCTATTACTTAGAAAATCATCATTATTATTTCAATTTTTGATAATGTTAATTGCAAAGATTATAAAGTTATCGAGAATGAAAATTTTTGTACCCAAGGTCGATTATTAGTTTTGGACTTTATGATAAAGGAGAAAAAATAAAAAAAATTGTTAAAAAATACTTTAAAATTAGATAGTGGTATTTAAAGAATATTAACAAAAATATTTTTTAGATTAAGATTTTAGATATTAAGATTTTATCTGTGCATGAGGTTTCTAATATTATGTGGTAAAAAGTGACTAGTGATATTAAGATTATTGCGAAAGATGTGCTTGGATTATCAAAGAGAAAGCTCCTAATAGTAAAAATATTTGGTGGTGGAATCCAAAGGTGCAAGAAAAGATAAAAAATAAAATCATTTATTTTAAAAATTATTTTAGATGTAAAAATTCTGATAATTTTGATAGATATAAAGAGGCACATATGGAATCTAAATATATTATGCAAAGAACTTAGCTTTTAATGATTTATATAATAGATTAAATACTAATGAGAGAGAAACATATATGAAAAAGTTAGCTAAATAAAGAGATAGGAGTAGTAAGGATTTTGTTTAAGTGATGTTTTTTAACGATGAAGATCACAAACTACTTTTCCTAAAAGATGATATTCAACAAAGGTTGATGCAATATTTTGCTAAGTTTTTTAATGAAGATTATGAAAATTCGATTGACCTTAGTGACCTTAGCACCCTAAATGAAAATAAAGATTTCTATTTTCATCAAAATATTTGTAAAACTTAAGTTAAAAAGGCTTTAAAGAAAATGAAGTGTGGAAAAACTGTTGGACCTTATGATATCCCAATAGAGGCGTGGAAATGCTTAGGAGATGAAGGAATTTCATGGCTTATTAAGCTTTTAAATAGTATTTTTATGACTAAAAAGATGCTAGATGAGTGGAGAATGAGTGTGTTAGTTCTTATTTTTAAGAATAAGGGTGATACATAAGTGTGTGTCAATTATAGAGGAATAAAGTTAATGTGTCATACTTTAAAACTATGGGAGCAAGTTATGACGTGTAGGTTGTGGCATGATACTAATGTTTCTCAAAATTATTTTGGATTCATGCTAGGTAGGTTTACCATGGAAGCCATATATTTATTAAGAGGTTTGATGGAGAAACATGGAGAGAATAAGGAGGATCTACATATGATATTTATTAATTTAGAGAAAGCATATGATATAAGTTCTAAGAGAAGTGCTATGGAGAGTTCTTAAAAAGAAAGGAGTTAGTAATGCTTATATTCAAATCATTAATGATATGTATGCTGAAGCTATTACTTGTGTACAAACACAAGGTTGATTAACCAAGTATTTTCCTTTTTTGGTTGGATTACATCAAGGATCTTCCCTAAGCCGATATATTTTTGCTTTTGTCATGGATTTTCCCACTTGATAATTATAAGAGGATGTACCGTGGTGTATGCTTTTTGGAGTTGTTTTTTATTTTTTTTTTATTTTTTTTTAAGAAGACTAGTAAGGGAGTTAAAGGAATACATGAATTATGGATGTGAACCTTAGAGTCTAAAGGTTTTTCCTTTAGTAGATCAAAAACTAAATATATGGAGTGTAATTTCAATAATAATATGCCTAGTGAGGGGATTATGACTTTGGGTGATTGAGTAATTATTAAGAGTAAATGTTTTAGATTTCTTAGATATATTATTCAGAGTGATGGTGAAATAGATAGGGATATTATCAACATAACTCAAGTTGGATGGTTGAAGTGGAGGAATACATTGGGCTTGTTGTGTGATCGAAAATTCCCCCTCAAACTTATGGGAAATTCTATAAGATGGTGGTGAGGCCTGCAATGCTTTATGGTGCCAAATATTGGTCATTAAAAGAGAACCATAATACTAAGTTAAGTTTTGGAGAGATGTGGATACTTCAGTGGATGAGTGGCTTTACCCATAGAGATAGGATACAAAATGAGCATATACGTTAAAAGGTTGGAGTAGCTCTAGAGCAAGATAATATTAGAGAGAGTCACCTTAGATGTTTCGGTTACATAAAACGATAACCTTCCGATGACCTAGTTAGGAAAGTAGAGGTATTTGATTTGACTTATGCTAAGAAAGCTAGAGGTAGACCTAAAAGACTTGATTAGAAAATATTAGAAATGATCTTTCTTTATTAGATTTATATAAAAATATGACTTTTAACAGGACACAGTGGAGAAAAAGGATTCATGTAGCTGACACCACATAGTGGGATAAAAGCTTGATGTTGTTGTTATTGTTATTGTTGTTAATTGCTTCCACATACAGTAACAGTGGTTTCATATTTTGAAATTATAGAAAAATTAAATTCAAAAATGTAAGTGTTGTATTTTAAAGTAGTCAATTAGTTTTTAAATTCACCAATTCACCCCTTCTTGATGTTCCTCAGGACAGTTTACTTAGGCTTAACATCCTATATCGAAGTTTCAATTGGTATCAAATAGGTACCCAAAATAGTATTTTAAAAAACCTAGAGGAAAATGATCCATGACACAATTCAAAAATAGGAAAACTTCAAAATGTTACCCTATTACTCATTTACCTTTGTTCGATAACATATCATTTGATTTCTAAAAACTTTGCATGTTTACTTTTGTATAATCTATCGATTTTTGCATGTAGTTTTTAGTACAAAAAGGTTCTTCTACACCATCTCATTTTATTATTGGCATTAAAATTGAGTTACTATTTACTAAATGGAATAATGAGGATAGAGACTTAGCTCAATTGAATGCAAAGTGTTTAAACTTTTTTTTTTTTTTGTGCACTTAAGTCAACATATTATATGAGAGACTCTACCTGTACCACCGGCAAGAAAATTTGGGATAAATTATGTATTACATATAAATGAACTAGTGAGGTTAAGCAATATAGATTGAACATCTTATTACATGATTATGAACTCTTTCACATGATATCTAACAAACCATTTCAGATATGTACAATAGGTTTACACAAATTGTAACATCTCTACATGCTTTAGGAAGAGAGCTTTTTAAAATTGAGAATATAAATAAAAGCTTAGATGCTTGCCTAAAAATAATGATGCTACGGTTGCTACAATCTTTGAATCAAATTAATGTTTATTCTATTGATAACTTTCTAGGCTCCCACATTACTTATGAGCAAGGTGTGAGTCAAATATTATAGGATGCATGATATAAGAAAAAGAACAAGGGGCTAGAATAGAAAGTAAATGAGTAAAAAAGTGATAGCTCTACAACGAAGGATAGGATAATATATCATAGATGACACAATAATTTTAAAGCTTCCTAAGAAGAAAATAAAAGTGTCATCAAGAGTGGAACAATAATAAATTAAAAAGAATTCTAATGTATCCACTGATATTATATATCTGAATACAAGAAGTTGAGACACTTGAGGAAGGATTATCCTAACCAAAACTCTCACTTGATAAAGGAGAAGGGTGAAGAGGAGACAATTTATAAAGGGGAAGCAACGTGCTAAGAAGGCATTTTGGGAAGACCCTTCTTTAAATTCATCAAAAATAGAGATAGAAGAGGATGTAACCAATCTGTAACTTTGGGCAGACAATAGTCTTAATCATTCTGATTAAGAGGAGGTATGTGCACTTTCCTATAATGAGTTATTAAAGTTTTAGAAAAAATTCATAATGCATATAGAAAATTGAAAAAGATGTTTGCAGGCTTAAACACTGACTTTTTTAATATGCAAAAAGAGCATACTAGTTCAATAAGTGAGCATTCTACTTTAGATAGTGATCATATCTCTTTATTTATTGAATATGATGCATTAAATAAGAATTATATTGATTTTTCTAATGCATATGATTCCTTAAAAATAATGCATGTCGAATCAGAAAACACATTTGAGGAATTAGAAAAACTTGCAAAGTAATTCTGATAGTGGAGAGCATGCATTGAAATTAGAAGTTGCACATCTTAAAAGTACAAATAAATTCCTACAAGAAAAGTAAATAAACTTCAAAGAATTAAGCCATCACTTACATTGGCATAGTAACATAACTCATCACCATAACATGCTTCATATAACCCTAGGAAGAGACACAATAACTCACATAGATTAGTGAATCCCTTTATGATGTTAGGAGTTACTCATGTAGCAAGCAAGGTTAATAGCCCACACTTGTATTCTCCACCATAGGACACATCTAGTGTGGATATAAAGACTACTTGCATCATAACATTACTTACAAACATCTCATTCATCAATACATAAAGTTGAACACAAACTCACGTGGGTTATCAAATCTAATATTTGATTGACTTTGAAGGGATGCTCACATAAATGGCCTAGTGAGAGCATATGGTACCTTGACATCAGATGCTCAATGCATACGACTGGAGACATAAAGTAATTCATCAGGCTGGAGGCCAGGGGTAGGAGACAAGGCAAAACTTTGAGATAATACCACTAAAAAGTGGTAGGAATATGTATGGCTCGTAGTTCTAATAATTTCATTATTGAAAATGTTTTACTAGTAGATGGATTGAAACATAATCTGCTTAGTATTAGCCAATGGTGTGTGACAAAGATTTTCACATTAAATTGTTATCTACTAGTTATATTGATTTGTTTGAAAGGAAATATTATTTTAGAAGGAAAAAGAATTAACAATGTTTATATGCTTGATTTGAACTGTAATTAATCTACTAATTATATTTGTTTGAAAATAAGAATTTATTGGCAAAATTAGTCAACACTACTTACTATATTCTCAATAGGGTTAATATTAGATCCAACCTAAATAAGATGCTCTATGAGTTACTCAAAGGAAGAACAACAAATCCCTCTCACCTTCATGTCTTTAGAAGTAAGGCATTTATTCTAAATAATGGAAAATATCTATAAGGTAAATTTGACACTAAATATGGAGTTTTCCTAGGATTTTTAACTGTTACTAAATCCTATTGAGTTTTCAATAAGTAGAGATTAATGGTAGAGGAGACCACTAATATAGTATTTCAGGAATCTGATAAAATTGGTGGGTCTAGGTTGAAGAAAAAGAAGTGGTTGAGGTTACCCAAGGAGTAGAACCTATTGACTTAGAAGATATAATAGAGCTTATGAACCCATTACCTAAAGACTGGTGATATTCATAAATTAATCTTAAGGACCTCAATCTTGGAGATCCATCAATAGAAGTAAGAACTAGGCATATACATAGAAAAGAGGATAGCCAATCTACCTTTATCTCTATGATAGAACCCTCAAATATAGATCAAGCTTTATTTGATAAATGTTTTATCCTAGCCATGCAAGAATGGTTAAACCAATTTGTTAAGAATTATTTTTAGGAATTTTTTAATAAACCCTAAGACTAGAGTGTTGCAAATCTATTTTTCATGGCTTGTGTTTTGATGATTGACAAACACTACTTCTCTTGGACTACTTGTTGCTTCTAACTTTTCAGGAATTGAAGATCGGACGATCAAGAGGAAGCCAGTTCAAGATTGCGTAGGTTTAGGGTTGAGTCAGTCTATACTTTTGTTTTTTTTACCTTTTGAGTCTACTTGTAATGGTCAAAGAGACTGATGTTAAGTAACCCTACACACACACACCTGAGAGACTTAGAATTTCTATTTTTGCCCATATCGGCCAGGCCGATATTTATATCATCCTGGACGATTAGCTTAAAATAGAAAGTCTAAATAAGGATTCTTAATTAAGGCAGCCGTCATTAACATATCAGTCTGGACGATATGTGTATCGGCCAGGACGATAAGCTCAAAATAGAAAGAAGTAGTCGCCATAGACAGTTAAGGTATACTGTATTTTTAAATTATCGGCCAGGACGATCCACGGATTGGCCTGGACGAAATTATCAAATTATGCCTTAATTGATCAGGAAATCAAGGGAGTAATTAAGGATGATTGATACAATCATATCGTTCTGGACGATTGCAGGATCTGCCAGAACGATCTATTCAAAATCCTTAAGTTACTTCAGGACGATAAATATCGGCCAACTCAAAAATAGGGCGATGCTCAGGACGATTTTCCTCTGATTTGAGCTAATCGACCAGGACGATCGTGAGATCGGCCTGGACGATCAAGCCAAAATTTAATCATCCAGGATTGTTCCCAGGGCGATGCCCAGGCCGATCTTCTGTGATTGTACTAATCGGCCAGGCCAATGTCCTTATCGGCCTGGACGATAAAGTCGGCTACTTGCCATTAATGAGCTCTTTTTGAGCTCTTCTATTTAAGAGCTCTTGTTCAACTTTTTTTCAACACCTTTGGCTGCTGCCTTGACCTGAGAAGACCTTGAGGAGAGAAAGAGAGAGAGAGGATCTTGTGAGGGGGAGCTTGTGAGGGGATTCACAAGGGTTGCTTTAAGGATCGCTCTGCTTGTCTTTCGTCTGGAGTTTCTCATCCGTGGAAGGGTCGGTAGAGGTAAGGAGTTTGCTTCTGGTTGTGGTTCTCTGCAAGCTTCAGGAGGAAGCAAAAGGAGGTAGGTTCTCTGCCTTGCCGGGGTGGAAAAAAGGAGGTTCTTGTGAGGGCTTCTCCGCCTAGCCGTGGGGGCTAAAGGAGAGTCACGTTTTGTAGTGCAATACTTGGAGGGTGCCTCCAAGGAGTGGACGTAGGTCGAGTCGGCCGAACCACTATAAATCTCTGTGTTCTTTTTCTTGCTTCCGCACTTTTTAAATTCCGCGTTTTATTTCTCTGGTGTGATTTGGTTTATGAATTTTTCTTTCTTTATGAAAAGAGTTTTTAAAATACCAATTCACCCCCCCCCCTCTTGGTTAGCTTGGGACTAAATTCATAGGGCTTAACATCCCTAATGAACTTTCAAGTGGTATCAGAGCGGTTTCATAAAATAAGTTTTTAAAAGCTTTTGAATTTTTGATCGATGGCTAACCTTGGGAATCGTAACACTACAGAAGGGTATTCCATTACCCGACCTCCCTGTTCGATAACCTACCTTTTGACTTTTGGAAAACTCACATGTCAACATTTTTACAATCTACTGATTATCGCATGTGGATGCTTATTCAAGAAGGTTATTCTCCACCTTCTCGTGAAATTAATGGTGTTAAAACTGAAATTTCTTTTACTGAATGGACTTTTGATGAACGTGATTTAGCTCAATTAAATGCAAAATGTTTGAACTGCTTTTTCTGTGCTTTAAAATCTGAGGATTACATGCGTGTCTCCACTTGCAAAACTGGTAAAGAAATTTAGGATAAATTATGCATCACCTATGAAGGTAATAATGAAGTTAAGCAATCCCGTTTGAACTTTCTCTTGCATGACTACGAACTTTTTTGTATGAAACCTCATGAATCAATTTCTGACATGTACACTAGGTTTACTCAGATAGTTACTTCATTGCATGCACTAGGAAAGGAACTTTCGAATTATGAAAAAGTTAATAAGATTTTGAGATGCTTGCCTTCGTCTTATGATGCAAAAATCACTGCAATCACTGAATCTAAAGATTTGAACACCTATTCTATTGATAACTTACTTGGCTCACTCATTACTTACGAGCAAGGGGTGAATCAAAGAAATCTTGATGCAGGTGAAAAGAAAAAGGAGAAAACAATCGCACTTAAGGCGCACAAATCAGATTCTGAATCTTCCGGGTCTGAAAGCGATGAAGTTGCCTTCATCACAAGGCAATTCAAAAGCTTTCTAAGGAAGAAACAAAAGCATCATCAAAGTTGGAGGAAAGGTAGGGATCATAAACATGTTAAAGGATCTTCTGATGTTGTTTATTTTGAATGCAGGAAACCTGGACATGTAAGAGCCGATTGCCCTACACTTCAAGATCATTCGAGCAAAGAAAAGGAAAAAGGTGAGGAGAAAGCTAAGTCTATGAAGGACAAGAAGAAATTCCAAAAGGGTTTTTGGGCAGAATCTGGTACTGATTCCTCTGAGACTGAACCAGAGGAAGAGACTACAAACTTGTGTTTCATGGGAGAAGATCAAAGTGATGAAGAGGTATGTAAATCAACCTATGATGAATTATTTGAAATTTGTGAAAAAATCCATGCATCATACAAAAAGCTTAAGAAGACTCATGCTAGCCTAAAATTAGAACATTCAAATCTACAAAAAGAGCATGAAGTTTTTCTCAAAGATCATGCAACGATTGATTCAAATCACATGGCTCTACTTGATGAATTTGATGAGTTGAACAAAAAGCATTTGGAATTATTTAATGAACATAATGCATTAAAAGCTTCACACACCTCACTTAAGGTTGATCTTAAGAAATCTAAAGAGATTGAGAAAAATTTGAGGATTGAGATTGATGCATTAAAAAGAACAAGTTTGAGGATTCAAAATGATTTTGATACATGACTTCCACTTTTGATCTTAAGCCAGAACCTAGGAAGAGACACTATAACTCAAATCATTTAAGAAACCCTTTTTCTGGAGTTAGATGTTTTTCTTGTGGCATGCTAGGACACATCTCACACACTTGCACCATACACCGTAATACACATTGGGTGTGGAGACCTAAGATGCATAATTTACAACACACCATACCTGCATTGCATTCTACTTTTCCTAAGAAGGATCCCAAACCTGTTTAGGTTCCTAAATCTGACTGTTGTTGAGTTTTGCAGGAATGCTCTCACCAAAGACCTCGTGGGAGCATAAGATAACTGGACATAAGGAGGCTTGCAACTCAAAATTGCTTAAACTAGCTGCTTTATCACTTGCTTGAAATTTTTAGTTCTTTTTTTTGTGTCTTTTATTTTATTTTTGTGTTAGTTTTTGTGCTCACTTTGTGTTATTTTTAGTTTGCTTTATTTTTATTTTTTTTGATTTGTTTTTTTTATGTGTTTTGGTTTCACATTGTTCTTTAAATTTGGCCTTCCATATGATGAATCTTTTCAAGCTTTTAAATATTGGAGTTTTGGAGATAGTGTTTAGCTTTTCTAAATTGGTTAAAGGGAGTATAATGTTGATGTTTTTCCTCCTTCTGACTTTATTTAGTGGTATGATTTTCTTCTCTAAACAAAAGTCTAAACTCAGTTTAACCAATGGCTTTTTATTTAAGATCTTTACTTATCTTGCTACATTAATTTATCTTATGCATAATAGCCAAAGTTTTTAGATATCATTCAAGCTTTTGAAATATTGCCATTGCATTTATCACATGATTTTGATTTTGATTTTGTGTTGTGGATTATTCTTCCCTATGTTAGAGAGAGAGCTCCTATTCTCTAATATTTGGAGGATATACTCACAACTAAGTTTTTTTTAAGGGTATATTAAAGAGTTTCTAGCTTGCAAGAGTTAAAAAGGAAAGAGGCCAATGAAGCCAAATTGAAAAGAAAGCTATATACACAAAAGTGTATCAAAGATTCAAAAGATGCTCAAAAGAGCCAATCAAAATAACAAGAGGCATAAAATGAGCCCACTAAATGCAAGCTATCCTCTCTTTGGAAAAACTCTTAAAACTTAGAAAACTCATTGATTATGTGATGTTTTCAAAGACTTGATTACAATTTCCATGATTGAGAAAAATTACTTTGGGTTATTAATTATGAGATATTTTCTTTGTAAACAAGTCTTGAGTGGATCTTATTTTCCCTATAGTTATTTTGAGTTGGATTTTTGTTTTCCAAAAGAATTTTGTACCCTGAAGGATGTCTGATCTAGGGTTAACAGAATCGGATGTTCTACCTTCTTCTGATTGGAATTTGTTAAACTCCTTGATCTCCTGGAACTCTAAAGTTTAAAAATATTTGAGATTTTATCATATGAAATGCTTTGCTAAAAAAAATTAGAAAAATTAAAATCCAAAAATATTCGTTGTTTGATTTTCGTTGTGTTTTTTGTTTTACTGTGTTTTGACTATTTTTTTTCTTTTGTTTTATTTTTGAGGGTCTTGATCATCACCATCTTTTCCTTATTTTCAATTCCTAGTCACATCGTCCTGGCCGATATTTTTATCGTTCTAGACGATAGGACAAATCATCTTCAAAATCTATCTGCTGACCTTTTTCTGTGCTTGCTGTAACTCATCATCCTGGACGATCCTATGTCGTCCTGGACGATTTGATCGAACTCATGGTGATAGTCCTAGCTGATAGAATATTTCGTCTGGATGATGCAATTTATGTGCATCATCCTGGCCGATCCACTGGATCGTCCTGGACGATCCACATGTCAGCACATTTTGATCTTTAAAATTTGCCCCGGACGATCCATTATTGGACAATCGTCCTGGCCGATCCACTGTTCATCCTGGACGATACACGTGGCAAGAATTTTAAACGCTTTAACTTCGACCGGTACGATCAATTATTGTGCATCGTCCTGGACGATACACCTAATCGGTCCGGTCGATCTGCTTTTTCAATGGTCGTCCGGATTGACTCCTCGGGACGATCGCCTGTGTCTAATCGGCCTGGCCGATATCTGATCGACCCGGACGATCGGACCGCTTTTTTGACCAATCAGCCTGTACGTAATTTTTGAGCCATATCGGCCCGGACGATTCTGCGATCGGCCAGGAAGATATGGTCGTTTCTTTAAATTCTGGCCGTTCCAGCCATGATTTCCCACTCTCCACTCTTCTTCCTTTTGTGTTTTCTTGCTAACTCTCTTCTATGGCTGGTGGGAAATGTGTTCGTCAGGCGTCTGGGAGTTCTTCAAGGGCAACTCTAGACCCTCGATTCAGGGAGGCAGAGGATCAGGCTGCCTATCGTCACTACAATGAGTGTGGCATCACCCTCTCCCACACAATCAATCCTGCACATCTCTCATATCCGGTAATGGATCTTTTTGCCCACACCTCTCTTTGTTTCATACTCACCCTCGTCGTCCCTTTCTCTTCCGAACTCCTCCTTGAATTTTATGCAAGCCTGCACATTAACCGCACCTTCACATCCCTGACCTCCTATGTGAATCGACGCCCTGTCGAAATCACATATCAGGATTGTGTTGATCTTTTACAGCTATCCACCACCGAGGATAAGCTGCACCTAATCGCCTCTGATCCTGATTTTGACTGGTCCACGACGAATCACTTCCTTCGTCAGACCAATGCACCTTTCCATGTTAGAGAGACTAGCTCTTTAGTCAAAGATGCTAGGACAATTCAACATGTCCTTCGCACCTCCATAATTCCAAAAGCCGGGGACCGAATCCACATCACCCCTCTACTTTCTATATTATGGCCCAGAGAGAATTCAATGCCACTAATATACTCTTTCGCTACATCGATCACCTAACCACTATTCGCGATCCAGGCCATAAGAGAAAACGCAATCTAGCCTTAGGACACATCATAGCCTATGTCCTTGAAACCAACTACAATCTCCAATATCCTGCTCGTCCTGACCTTCATCCTCCTTACTACTCAAACAATTCCTTCACTGCCCTTCATAGTACTCGTCTCCACCCAGGAGATGGGGAAGGTCGGGGGGATAGAGAGCAGGAGGCTCCCGCTCCCGCTCATGTTCCTGATCCTGTTCCTCTCCACCAGCAGTCACCGGTTGATCAATTGATAGAGAGGTTTGATCGTTGGGAGACCTGCTTCAATGCTTACGTTGCTGCACAGGAGCAGCAACATTCTGAGGACATTTCCCGCTACGAGTAGAATCGCGCGGAGGACTTAGCCCGCTTTGATAGTTACTTGGTTCACCAGCAGTAGCAGCATAACCAGGACATCGCCTGGTTCAATACTCAGTTCACCACACTTGCCACCTACTTCCAGTAGCCACCTCCACCACCTCCATCTGATGATCTGGATCTCTCGTTGTTTTAGTCTGTACTTTGTGTTGTTTGTTTCCTGTCATTTTGTAGTTTGCTTGTTAGTCTTTTGTGATGTTTTCTTTTTTTATCTAGACCCTCTTTTTGTGATGACAAAAGGGGGAGTAGGGTGTAGGAAAAAGCTCTTGGGTTTTGGGTTTGAATTTTTAATGAAACTTTTTTATTTTATTTTATTTTCCTACTTGTGTTTGCCATTATAAAAAAGGGGGAGATTATTGCAAATCTATTTTTCATGGCTTGTGTTTTGATGATTGACAAACACTACTTCTCTTGGACTACTTGTTGCTTCTAACTTTTCAGGAATCGAAGATCGGACGATCAAGTGGAAGCCAGTTCAAGATTACGTAGGTTTAGGGTTGAGTCAGTCTATACTTTTGTTTTTTTACCTTTTGAGTCTACTTGTAATGGTCAAAGAGACTGATGCTAAGTAACCCTACACACACACCTGAGAGACTTAGAATTTTTATTTTTGCCCACATCGGCCAGGCTGATATTTATATCGTCCTGGACGATCAGCTTGAAACAGAAAGTCTAAATAAGGATTCTTAATTAAGGCAGCCGTTATTAACATATCGGCCTGGACGATACGTGTATCGGTCAGGACGATAAGCTCAAAATAGAAAGAAGTAGCCGCCATAGACAGTTAAGGTATACTGTATTTTTAAATTATCGGCCAGGCCGATCCACGGATCGGCCTGGATGAAATTATCAAATTATGCCTTAATTGATCAGGAAATCAAGGAAGTAATTAAGGATGATTGATACGATCATATCATCCTGGACGATCGCAGGATCGGCCAGGACGATCTATTCAAAATCCTTAAGTTACTTCAGGACGATAAATATCGGCCAGCTCAAAAACAGGGCGATGCTCAGGATGATTTTCCTCTGATTTGAACTGATCGGCCAGAACGATCGTGAGATTGGCCTAGATGATCAAGCCAAAATTCAATCATCCAGGACTGTTCCCAGGGTGATGCCAAGGCCGATCTTCTGTGATTTGTACATATCGGCCAGGCCGATGTCCTTATCGGCCTGGACGATAAAGTCGGCTACTTGCAATTAATGAGCTCCTTTTGAGCTCTTCTATTTAAGAGCTCTTGTTCAACATTTTTTCAACACCTTTAGCTGCTGCCTTGACCTGAGAAGACCTTGAGGAGAGAAAGAGAGAGAGGGAGAGAGAGAGGATCTTGTGAGGGGGAGCTTGTGAGGGGATTCACAAGGATTGCTTCAAGGATCGCTCTGCTTGTCTTTCATCTGGAGTTTCTCATCCGTGGAAGGGTCGGTAGAGGTAAGGAGTTTGCTTCTAGTTGTGGTTCTCTGCCAGCTTCAGGAGGAAGCAAAAGGAGGTAGGTTCTCTGCCTTGCCGGGGTGGCAAAAAGGAGGTTCTTGTGAGGGCTTCTCCACCTAGTCGTGGGGGCTAAAGGAGAGTCACATTTTGTAGTGCAATACTTTGAGGGTGCCTCCAAGGAGTGGACGTAGGTCGAGTCGACCGAACTACTATAAATCTTTGTATTCTTTTTCTTGCTTCCGCACTTTTTAAATTCCGCATTTTATTTCTGTGGTGTGATTTGGTTTATGCAATTTTCTTTTTTTGTGAAAAGAGTTTTTAAAATACCAATTCACCCCCCCCCTCTTGGTTAGCTTGGGACAAAGTTCATAGGGCTTAACATCCCTAACGAACTTTCATAGAGTATGGTAGAAACCAAATGAGTTTCAAAAAGAAGATGAACGACTTTGGCACAGTAATTTAAAATAAGCCTAGATTAGTAGCTAAGGGGTACAATTAAATTAAAGGGATTTACTTTAAAAAGACTTTTCCTCCTAAAACAAAACTTTAAGCCACAAGAGTGATGTTGGTTATTGCTTACTTTAAAGGATTTAAGCTGTATCAAATAGATGTTAATAATTCCTTCATAAATGAGATAATTAAAGAAGTTATAAATGTTCAGCAACCCCCAAGTTTTAAGAACTCTAAATTTCCCAATTATGTTTTCAAACTAAAGAAGGTATTATATAGATTAAAGCATAAACCTAGAACATGGTATGAAAGGCTGAGCACTTTCCTTCTAGATAGATATTCTGTTAAGTGTGGTGTATACACGACACTACTTCTAAAGAAAGAAAAAGAAAACCTACTCATTATTCAGATTTATATTAAATATATATTATTTGGACCTATGAATAAAAATCTTTATGATAAATTTTAAAAATAATGAGTGAGGAGTTTGAAATTAGCATAATGAGAGAGCTTACCTATTCTCTCGGATTTTGTATAAAGCAAAAAAGATGATTGTACATTCCTTAGCTAAAGATAGTATATAAAAGATATTCTTAAAAAATGTAAGATGGATAATGCGAAGGCAATTAAAACTCCCTTGAGCACCACCTTAAGATCTAAGTGGAAAATTAGTTGACCAGAAGAAGTACAGAGGAATAATTGGATCACTTCTTTAGTTAACTATTAGTACATTTAATAACATGTTTAGTGTTTATCTCTGTACTAGATTTTAGGCTAATCCCAAAGAATCCCATATGAGTAATATTAAGAAAATTTTTAAATATCTTTTACGAGCTGAGAACTTAGGAATCTTGTATCCTAGAGAAAAGAATACTTTTGAAATTATATGATTTTTTAATTTAGACTTTTAAGGATTATAAGTTGATAAGAAAATAACTTCTCAAACTAATAAATTTATAGGACAATCTTTAGTCTCTTGGACTAGTAGGAAATTGAACTCATTAGACCTATATACTACTGCAATATAATACATAGTTATAGGAAGCTATTATGCTCAAGTATTATTACTGAAATAACCAATTATAGATCATAGACTCTCTGTCAACATTATTTTAATCATGTGTGTTAACACTAGCTCTATTTGCATTTTAAATAATCCAATTCAATACTCCAAGATCAAACACTAGACATTAGACAACATTTTAATTGAGATAATGTCACTAAGGGATATATTAAGTGAA
Source organism: Dendrobium nobile (assembly GCA_022539455.1). Classification (NCBI taxonomy): domain Eukaryota; kingdom Viridiplantae; phylum Streptophyta; class Magnoliopsida; order Asparagales; family Orchidaceae; genus Dendrobium; species Dendrobium nobile. The sequence continues at coordinate 47,065,359 of CM039721.1, forward strand.
AGTCCATATAGGTTGTTACACCTTATAGAACTGTCCCAAGGCTAACCAAGAGGAGGGGGGGGTTAATTTGTTATTAAAATTAAAATTTCATGGATTTTATAAAACCTTTCTAGAAAATTTTAGAAAATTAAATCATTAATCCTTAAACATGCAGTTGTTTATAGAAATGTTTGTCAAAGAGGATTTTCCAACCACAAAATTTTAAATGTAGAAAAATATAAATGTGGGAAAAATTAAAGACAATGGAAGAACACTAAATTTTAAAGTGATTCGGTCCAACTTGACCTACACAACCACTCTTTGAAGACTCCTTCTCAAGGTATTTCACTAAACAACCCGGTGCAATAGAGAACCGTTGCCTTTTATACTTTCCAAGCTCTGGAAACAAACCATCATGTCCATTTTCACTCTCCTAGTGAAGGAAAAGAATCTTGATTCAATATTGAAGATCTTCTCTTAAGAGCCTCCAGAGAATTTGGGTATAAAATTGATGAAGAAAAAGAGATCCTCACTTTGGGGAACCTTGTGAATCCCTCAAAAATCCCTTTCACTTGATCTCTCACTCTTCACTCAAATTTTTTTCCCAAACACACTCTCAATGGTCCCTCTCAAGAGAAATTTGAAGCAAATGAAAATTGAGACACTTTTAGGACCCTTTATATAGAAAAGAAGTGAAAAATCATCAAAAAACTATGTTTTTTAAGAGAACCATTCTACATTTGAATTGTAGGATTATGGATCATCCGGTAAAAACAATTCAAAATATTAAGGCATCATTTGTTACAAACTTGGATGAACATAATTTTGTACACTATAAGTCATTTGTATTAATGAAAATAGTATTGTATGAATATTTCAAAAAATAAATATGTTCATTCGGTACGATCTAGTATGAACCTAATTTTATACTATGTCAGTCATTTGTATGAATTCAGATTATACTGTATAAATAGTTCAAAAATAAATATGTTCATTTTGTATGATGTGGTACAAACCAAATTTCCTACTCTATTAGTTTTCTATACGAATTAGCATCATATAGTACAAATAATTAAAAAAAATCAAGCCATGATTTGATTAACTATATTTTCAAGGAAAAATAAGTCAAATTGTACAGTACAATTAGATATCCTATTATATGATTAGTCTTAAAAAATTTTATCACACTCTCCCTGTATTTGATTGCACGATTATCCAATTACAATCACACTTGCTCAGACTCAAGAAATAAAAATAGATATAAATAAACTTTATTACATGAAATCATATTCTACCTTATCTTGTCTTCAGTAGTCTGGAGTAGTATTTGGTTTCTGTGAAATGTTAGTACACAAAGAAATATCCAATATATGCTAGAGAAATAAAAAAATCATAATAATAATATTTTATTATAAAAAATCACAATCTCCAACTTAATTCCTGATAGGTAACAATCTCCCCCTTTTATATGATGTCAATAATAATTATTGTTTGAATTACAAACTAAAATGATTTTCTCCTAAATTCCTCCTTAATAAATGAAAAACTAAAAAAAATAGTAAAAAAAATTTCGTCCTCCTTTTTTTAATTAGATTTTTCTAAAAACAAACATAAAACTTGCAAGAAAAATATAAGACAAACATTAAAAAAAAACACAAAACCTCCTAAAAACATAAGCATCAAAACATAAACATAGGAGCTAGAATACTTCAAACAAACACAAACTACATCCCTCTTTTGACTTCAACAAAAAAGAGGAAAGAGAAAAAAATTTGTTTGAATCTGAAAGCAGTTATGGACGAATCAAATAGTTTATCAGGAAAAGAATTTTAAGGTTTGAAAAACCAATATTATATTCTTGATGCAAAAAGTCATATTTTAAATCAAAGAACAAATAAGATAAAAAAAGTTGACCATGTTCAATGTTTTTTCTAGAATGCAGAAGTATCAATTAGAACAATTTTTAGAAAAATAATTAAATAAAATTTAAATATTTTTAATTTCAATAGTTGAAATTATTGTTTAATGTATGGATTTTTCTAAGAGTTAAAGATATTGAGGAATGAACTAAATGTAGTATGAGCTCATTTTATGCCTCCTTATTAACTAGAATTGAGAAATTTTTAATGATGCAATTGCATATCTTTTGAATTTGAACTTTATTTGGGGAAAATTACGCATCTTTTTAGGTTGGGCTCATTTTGTGCCTCTTTTTAAATTTGTACACTTTATACATCTTTTAACATTTTATTCATTCCACAACGTCAATCCGCAATTCTTAGCTTGTATGATTATCTTCCAAATGAAGGAAAGACTTTCTCGTATAAGGAAGAATAAACTACAAAACAAAACAAATAGTTAACACTAAAATCAATAAAATTGAACAAGAAAATAAAAGAAAAATTTGTCACAATTTTGCAATAATTATAACTATAAATAAATGTATATTAGAACATGAAGATGATCTACTTATCTAATTTTATTTTGATTTAATGTTTGAGTAAACAAAATTTCTATGGAAATAACATTGTAATGCAAATAATTTAAAACTTTCATCCTTTAAAACAACATTTTAGACTAGTCAATAATAACTCATAGATAATTTATGAGAGAAAAAAAATCAACAACCAAACCACTTTTTTTCATATTTATGTTTTTTAAATAAAAAAACTAAAAAATAAATAAATTCACCAATCCCAAAATAAATGAATCTAAATTAAACATCATAAAAACTAAAATAGTAAAACATAGAGTAATTAACAACCAAACTAAAAACCAAAAGGATCTTGATCTGGAGGAGGCTGTGGAGGACTAAACTGGGTAAAGTTATTGATAAACTTGAGTATTAAGTGAATCAAACTGTCCGATAACCTAGTTCATTCCCTCCTTGTATTTATTGTCCTACGTGTCCAAACGAGTCTAAACATGAACAAATTTTTGATCTACTTGAGACTCTAGGCAATTGAATCTTTAGATAAAATCTTGGTAGAATTGATGCTCCGGTCCAGGAGCAGGAGCAGGTGCAGGTAACTGATCGAGTTCTTCTACTTCATTAAATTCATCTCCCTCAACCCCTTAATCTCAGAGGAAAAGAATATGAAATGAATCAGTAAAATAGAAAGGCATATTATTTTGGGGATCAAAATAAATAAGATTGTATTTCTTCTCAAGGGTGTAAAAAATCAAGTATCCTATGGCCACATTCTTTTTCCTTCCAGTGGGAGGGAGTATGTCGGGAATATTATTGATGTAGTCCAGAACCAACTAGGCTTCATCAATTGGAGGGTTTTACATATGTAGTAAATTACAGTAGAAAGCAAAGGAGTGATATTTATTCGATCACCTGCTTTTGGAATAATGAAGGTTCTTAAAACATGCTAGATGATTCTAGCATTTTAATTCAAAGTATAAATAAGGGGTAAGGGTTGGATTGAAGGTATACCCTTACGAGTTTTATTTACACCAAACCAATCAAACTCACTTCTTAAAATCATAGAACGTGCCCTTACTCCTTAAGCTCTAAGATGTAAAAATGTTCCCAAATCCTCTTTAGTGATTTCAACTCTTTGGTGGAAGACAGATAAGGACATTTTGGTGTTATTCTCTCTCATTCTCATGTTGGCAAGAAAATAATAAAATGTGTCAGAGTGAAATGCATAGAACAATATGAAACTGAATGTAAGTTTAGTACAGTCAAATAGAGGCATAATTAAAAATTGATTTCTTCTGAATAAGAAGAAAGAAGGAGTAATCTATGCTTGAACAAATAGATTCTAGGCTTATTCATTCTCTCTTGAAAGAAATTTATCATCTTATTTAGTATGATATGAACTTCCTTTGGTGTGATGTGGCTGTTTGTTATCACTTGCCATTTAAAAAGGATTAAATATAAGGATTGAAAAGGACTAGATGTGGAATAGATTGCAAATAATTTCAAAGAATAACTTCCAATTTATAGAAAATGAATGATTTTGTACATTATAAAATTTGGTTTGTACGTATAACTGTGAACTCTGTACACTATGAAATTTGCTTCATACATATAAATATAAACCATCAAGAATAGTTATTGTAGTGAAATGACTTTTCATAAAATTACCTTCTCGATGCATCGTTTCGTATATTGTTGACCAAAACTGATCATACAAACGAGTAGGTGTTCATACCATATGATCTATCAATAATGATCGTACCTATCGATTGAATTCATCCACATGTAAACTAATAAACAGATCCTACAAACAAATAGGTATTCTTCTTGGACATTCTTCGAATAGTAATTGCCTTACACCCTAAATGAATTCATCTTAAAGCATTTTTGCCATGTGTTTAAATGAACAATTGATTTATGATTTAAACAAATGATGAGGTGTTCATATTATATGATTATCATGAAAAGGTACAAAACATTCATCTACGCAACTAAAAAAAAGATCATGAAAAATCTGAAGAGTTTGTACAATGCAAAAATGGTACGTACAGTATAATTAGAACTCAAACTTTAGATTTGCACATGAAGATCAAGATACTTTCTATAATAAATGAAACAAGACCCATTTAACACTAAAAAAATAATAAAAGGATAAAATCAAAGATAAAATAAAGAAGTACAAAATAAGAATAACAAAAAATAGAAAAAAAATACAATCATAAACATAATAAAAATATACACAATCTCATTTTATAAACTTACAATTTTTTAAGCATGAATATCAATAACACCAAAACTAGATCTTAAGGTACTGAAAGTTTAAAAAACATGTGGTTTTATGAAACAATTTGCAAGTTAATTTTTAGTAGCTACATGACGTAGCTCAAATTTTTTCTTTATTGATATGATCTCGGATGAGGTGATGCCTTATATCTTTATGCATAGTACTAGAGTGTTAGATTGGATTCTTTGAAATATAAATGGCACTTGTATTATCACAAAAATTTGAAATAGTGAAAAACCTAAATCTATAAGTTTTTATTTTAACCAAAGAACTTATGCCATATATCTTCTTAAGGCTATAAATTCTGCTTCAGTAGTAAAAAGGGATACTGAATTATGTTTTCTGCTACAATAGGAATCTAAAGAGTTTCCAATGAGTTGACATGTTCCAGTAGTACATTTCTATCAACCCTAACTCCTGCAAAATCTAAATAAAAATATCGAATGATTTCAAAAGAAGTGTTGTGCCTTAGATACCAAATCATTAAGTTTTAAGTTCCTAAAAGATATCTTAGAATTATTTTAACAACAGTCAAATGTGATTCTTTTGGATCATCTTGAAATCTTGCACAAAGATAAACACTAAACATGATATATGGTCTGCTAGCAGTTAAATATTGTAATGATTAATTTATCCCTTTAAATTTATTTTGATCAGCTAATTTGCCTTTAAAATCCTTATCTAATTGAACTTAGGAACTCATGGGATTACTTATTAGTTTTGATTTATCCATTTCATACTTATTAAGGATGTCATTAATGTATTTTGTCTGATTAAGAAATGTTCCATCCTTTTTTCTACTTTATGGTAAAACTAAGAAATTAATACATGTCTAATATCAAACTCATTTCAAAATTCTTACTCATTATTTTTGAAAAGTCAATGCAAAAAATAATTTTTAAACAATGAGAATGTCATTTACTACTCTTTTTATGAAGAGAGTGGTATCCACACTCCCTTTAAAATTGATCTTTTTACTAGGAATGTGCTTAGCCTTTATACTATGCCCTAGGTGCCTGTATTAGTTCATACAATGCCTTCTTCAATCTAAACATATGATTACGATTATGAATTTTAAAAATCTGGAGGTTGCTCAACGTAAACATCATCTTTAGTCATCCCATTAAGAAATACAATTTTAATACACATTTAAAATAATTTAAATTCTTTAGAAATAACAAAGGCTAAAAGTAGTCTTATTGCTTCAAGTCTGGCTACAGGTGATAAATCCTCCTCAAAATTAATTTCTTTAACTTTATTGTACCCCTTGGCCATAAATCTTGCCTTATTTCTAACCACAACACCAAAATCAATCATCTTATTTTTGAAAATCCACTTAGTTTCAATAACACATTAATTTTAGGTCATTTTACCAACTCCTAAATATCATTTCTAACAAATTGATTCAACTCTTCTTGCATAGCAACAATCCAAAAATTTATTAGAACATACTTGATTTATATTAGTGGTTCAATCATTCAAATAAACATTGAGTGATTTACTTCTTTACTAAGTCCATACATAGCTCTAACACCATCACTCAGGTCTCCTAAAATTAGTTCTTTAGGTTGACTTTTAGAATATTTCCATTCTCTAGGCAATGTATTTTCTGTTCAAACCCTCTCTTGCATATTCAATTTCTTAGGTAATTTATTCAATATCTTCTTCTTCTAACCTAAACCATCTAGAAATATCAAATTCATCAAAAACTACATGGGTTGTCTTCTTTATTACCAATGTCCTTTAGTTAAAAACTCTATAGGATTTGCTAACACTTGAATATCCTTGAAAAATTTTCTTATCAAATTTAGGATAAAACTTTCCTAAAAGAGTTTTGCCATTATTATGAATGAACATTATACGAGTGGAAAGTTATGGTGTTCGAGTTATATATGTAATGCACCCTCCACCTTTTTGAGAATGATGGATGAGGCATTAAAACCTTTTTGGGAAAGATATGCATTATTTACTTTGATAATATATTAGTTTATAACAATACCTTTAAACAACATATCAATCATCTAGCTGTTCACTTTTATGTTGAGGGAGATGTAATTTGAGAAGTTCACACAGTCGATCCAAGAAAGTTTCTTGCCTTATTCCTCCAAGTGAGTGTCGAGGTTTCCTGGGTGGCTCTAGGAAAAAGTTCTTTAGCTCAAGATTATTGTCCTCTACCATTACCAAGAGGGTGAGAAAAGAGATCCGGGTTCACTGTCTTCTCTAGGAGGGATAAAAAAGATTGAGGTTCTCTAACCTTATCCAGGAGAGAGAAAAATAATTAAGGTTCTCTACTTTCTTATAGAGGGAGAAAAGATTGAAGGTATGTTGCCATCACTAAGAGGGTGACAAAGCTTCCGGTTCTCCACTGCATCGGGTTTGGTGGAAGTGATTTTCTAAGGGCTTCCCTGCCTTGTAATGGGGTTAAAAGAAGAGACACTATAGTGATAGTGCAATACTCATAGTGGAGGATTTTAGGGAGTGGATGTGGGCCTTTATTTTATCAAATAAAAATAAATCTCTGGTGTTATTTTTCTAATTTCTTATTTTTTGCCTTTTTTATTGAGCATTTAATTTTCAGTGATAGCTACTTGGGGGAAATAAATGATAAATGATTTGCTCTACTATTTAGAAATTCTCCCTTGCTATTTCAATCTTAGATAACATTAATTACTTAAGCATCAAGTAATAGTAGTTGCTTATTTTTAAATTACTAAGAAAAAATTTAAAAATATAAGGTTGCATTTTTAAAGTAGTCAATTATTTTTTAAGTTCACCAATTCACACTCCTCATGGTGTTCCTAGGGATAGTTCACATAGGAATAACCTCATATATCAAAATTTCAAGCTAGCTACATTTATAATTTTTTTTAACCACCTTGTGAAATTTCGTTAGGTATGTTAGGCCCTATGAACTAGTCCCGAGGCTAACCAAGAGGGGGGGTGAATTGGTATTTTTAAAAATGCTTTAAAACCAAGAACAAATATCACAAACCGAAATCACCATGAAAAAATAAGAGCGGAAAATTAAAGTGCAGAAGCAGAAAAAAGAAAATAAGGGTTTATATTAGTTCGATCAACTTGACCTACGTCGACTCCCCGGAGGCGCCCTCAGAGTATTGCACTACCAACGTGACTCTCCTTTAGCCCCCACAGCTAGGCGGAGAAGCCATTATAAAATACCTCCTTTTTGCCACACCCGACAAGGCAGAGAACCCAACTCGTTTTGCTTCCTCCTGAAGCAGGTAGAGAACCTCGATCGATTGCTAAAGCTTACCTCTCCCAACCCTTTCAAGGGCAAGAGAATTTAGAGAAGAAGATGTGGAATAATGCTTGGAGCAACCCTTGTGAACTCCCTCACCAGCTCCCCCTCACAAGATCCTCTCTCTCTCTCTCTCCCTCTCTCTCTCTCCTTTAGGTTTTCTCAGGTCAAGATAGTAGCAAAAGATCTCTTAAAAAATGTTGAACAAGAGCTATTAAATAGAAGAGCTTCAAAGGAGCTCAATAATTGCAAGTTGCCTACTTTATCGTCCAGGACGATAATAATATCGTCCTTTACGATCAGTTTAAAACACAAACGATCGGCCAGAACATCGCCTTGAAGATGATCTGGATGATTAAAAATTGGCTTGATCGTCCAGGCCGATCTCACGATCATCCTGGTCGGTTAGTTCAAATCAAAGGAAAATCGTCCAGAGCATCGCCCTTAATTTGAGCTGGCCGATAGTTATCGTCCAGGAGTAATTAAGGGTTTTTGAATAGATCGTCCGGGCGAATCCTTCGATCGTCCAGGACGATATGATCGTATCAATCATCCTTAATTACTTCCTTGATTCCTGGATCAATTTAGGCATAGTTGTACGATATCGTCCAGGCAGATATCACGATCGTGTTGGCCGATTGTCAAAAATACAGAATACCTAAATTAATCATGGCGGCTATTTCTTTCTGTTTATATCGCCCTGTCCGATAAATTTATTGTCAAGGATGATCAGTTAATTACGACCGCCTTAACTAAGAAATCCTGATTAGAACTTCTATTTTGAACTCGATCGTCCAGGCCGATATAAATATCATTCGGGATGATGTGAGTTCAAACACAAATTCTAAATCTCTCAAGTGTGTGTTTGTAGGGTTACTTTACATCAGTCACTTCAAACATTTATAATTGACTCAAGAAAGGGAAAAAAAGAAAATTACAGACTGACTCAACTCTAATCTACCCAGTCTTGAGCTGATTTCGATTTCCGTGCTACTTTTGATTTTTGTCCGATCTTTGAGTCCTAAAAAGTCAGTAGAGAAAAGGCAGCTATATTGTTTGCTATCATCAAAACCATAATTCATGAAACCAAATCTGCAATAATCTCCCCCTTTTTAATAGTGGCGAACGCTCTGATGATTATTTCAAAAATAGCAGTGTAAAATAAAAATTTAGAATAAATGTTCAAACATACAATCCTACTAACATGCAACCCTACTACTCCCCATTTTGACATCTCAAAAAGGAGGAGGAAAGCAAAAAAAAAAAATTTTACTTTTTTTTTAATTACTTTTTTATTTTTTTAACCAAGGCATGAACAAGATGAAGTATTCCATTTGATTGATTTTTAAAAATTTGTGAGCTAATGAATCAACATAAAAAAAAATCCATAAAATAGTATAACATCCGATCATGGTTACCCTTAGCTCGGACTTTCTTTTAGGGTAGAATCGTCTTTGGAAATCAAGGATCTTTTGTTGGCATCATTGGCCAAATTTTTTTTTTTTTTTGCAAGCTCTATTTTCTTTTACAATCTCTTAAAATTGGATCCTTAGTTGTGAGTATATCTTGTAGATATTAGAGAAGAGGAGCTCTCTCTCTAACATAAATAAGAACTATCCACAAAACATAATCAATAACAAATGACAAGAGTAACAAGGAATTTTGATGTGACAAAAAGACTTTAATCATTATAAATACAAGATAGATTTGCTTTAGCAAGGTTAGAAAAGATCTTAATTTCATACACAATCGTTAAATTGAGATAGATTTTTTATTAGAAAAGAAAACTGTGCCACTAAAATAGGTTAGATAAAAAGACACAATCAATGGTTTATTTTTACCATCTATTAGATTAAGAGATGTAATACATTGACTACAAACTTTCAAAAGGTAAGGACAAGGCATGCGATATCATTTCAGCGATGATTTTGAAAAACAAATTCAAGAAAAAATAAAGTAAAACAAACCAAATAAAAACTAAAGGTAAAGCAAAGAGCAAAATAAAAAGTAAATAAAAGAAATAAATCAAAAGCAAAAGAAAGTGAGTAAAAGATCAAGTTCATGCATTTTTGTCAATCACACCCAATCTGGTCCTTAAAGAGCTGCAAGTGTCGAAGGCCAGTGGTTTAGTAAAGATGTCAGCTAGTTGATTTTTAGTTGTCACATGGTGTAAATCAATGTCTCTCTTGGTCACATGATCTCTATTAAAGTGATGCTTAATGTTAATGTGCTTAGTCCTTGAATGTTGGATAGGATTCTTAGAGATCAATATGGCACTAGTGTTGTCACAAAAGATTGAGATGGTGCCTACAGGTAATCCTAAATCCAATACCTATTGTTTCAACCAAAGGACTTGGGCCACACAACTTCCAAGAGCAATGTACTCAGCTTCAACAGTGGAAAGTGCAACAGAGTTTTGCTTTCTACTAGACTAGGAAACCAAAAATTGTCCTATGAATTGGCAAGTTCCTGAAGTGCTTTTTCTATCCACCTTGCATCCTGTAAAATCAGAGTCAGAAAATCCAATACTCTCAAAGGAAGTGTTGTGCCTCGGATACCAAATCCCTAAGCTTTGGGTCCCCAAAAGGTATCTAAAAATTCTCTTAACAGCAATCAGGTGGGATTCCTTGGGGTCAGCTTGAAACCTAGCACAAAAGCAAATACTAAATATAATATCAGGTCGGCTAGCAGTTAGGAAAAGTAAGGATCCAATCATGCCTCTGTACTTCTTCTGATCAACAGAGTTACCACTTGGGTCCTTATCCAACGGAACACTAGAAGTCATGGGAGTATTAATTGGCTTAGCTTTATCCATCTCATACTTCTTCAAAATGTCCTTAATGTATTTTGTTTGATTTAGAAAGGTTTCATCATCCAATTATTTTATGCTAAACTCCAAAAAGTAGGATAACTCTCCCATCAAACACATCTCAAACTATCTACTCATTGTTTTAGAGAACTCATCACAAAGTTTTTTATTAAGAGATCTAAAAAGTATATCATCTACATAAATCTGAACAATGAGCAAATCACCTCCAACTTTTCTAAGAAAAAGGGTGGTGTCTACGCTCCCCTTAACAAACTCCCTTTCTAGTAAAAATGTGCTAAGCCTCACATACCAAGCTCTTGGTGCCTGCTTTAACCCATACAAAGCCTTTTTTAATTTAAAAACATGACTTAGATATTGGGAGCTCTCAAAACTCGGGGGTTGTTCTACAAACACATCCTCTTTTATTTCCCCATTTAAAAAGGCACTATTAACATCCATTTGAAAAAGCTTAAATCTTTTATAACAGGCAACAGCTAATAGCACTCTAATGGCTTCCAATATAGCTACAGGGGCAAAATTCTCCTCAATGTCTATCCCTTCTCTTTGGTTATACAACTTAGCCACTAATCTTGCTTTATTCCTAACCACTACTCCAGAATCATTCACCTTGTTCTTAAAGACACACTTTGTTCTAACTACAATTTGTCCCTTAGGTCTTTCTACAAGCTCCTAAACATCATTCCTAACAAATTGATTCAACTCCTCTTACATGGCTAAAATCCAAAACTCATCAGAAAGGGCTTGGTTTATGTTGGTGGGTTCAGTCATTGAGATAAAGGCAGAGTAATTCACCTCCTTCCTAAGCCCATGTCTAGTCCTAATTCCATCAGAAGAGTCTCCTAAGATCAAATCCTTAGGGTGACTTGTAGAGTATATTCAATCTCTAGGCAACGTGTGAGACGGTCCAACCCTTTCCTCCAGATCTATATTTTCTACTCCTTTGGTGACATCTCCTACTCCTTCAATGTTTTGGTGACCTACTCCCTTCTCCAAATTTTCTACTCCAGTGTTAACCTCTCCAACATCATCATCATCCACAACTCCAGGCTTTTTAGGATCAGACTCATCAAATACTGCATGTGTAGTCTCTTCCACCATCAAAGTACTCTTGTTAAACACCCTAAAAGACTTCCCAACACTAGAATATCCCAAGAACACTCCTTCATCAGATTTAGGATCAAATTTGCCCAAGTGAGACTTCCATTGTTGTGAATGAAAATCTTACAACCAAAGACATGAAGGTGGAAAAGATTGGGTGTCCTACCCGTAAGGATCTCAGAGGGTATCTTATCTAGTTTGGCTCTAACATTCGCCCTATTCAACACATAACAAGCTGTGTTAACCGCTTCAGCCCAAAAGTATTTTGGAAGTGAATACTCAGCAAGCATGGCTCTAACAGCTTCCATTGTCCTCACAAAAATCTTCCTTTCAGCTACCCCATTCTGTTGAGGGGTCCAAAGAGCTGAGAAGTTGTGGCTAATCCCCTTATCCTCACAAAAATCTTCAAATCCCTTTGTCCTCACAAAAATCTCCAAATCTTTCATTCTCAAACTCTCCCCCATGGTCACTATGGATGGTCAAGATCTCACAACCTAGCTTTTTCTAAATCCAAGTAGAAAATGTTCTAAACTCCTCAAAAGACTCATATTTATGTGAGAGAAATCTAATCCAAGTGAACCTCGAGTAGTCATCAATAATCACCAATCCATAGACTTTCCCTCCTAAGCTGGCAATGCTAATGGGTCCAAACAAATCCATGTGAAGGACTTCTAAAGGTCTGGAGGTGCTAATGTACTTAGTGGGGTTAAAAGTCGAGTGATCTTGCTTTCCTAGTTGGTAGGCATCACAAAGGTGGTCTTTTGAAAACTTCAGTTTGGGGACACCTCTAACTAGGTCTTTTTGGGTCACTTTCCTAAGGATTTTCATACTTGCATGACATAGTCTCAAATGTCATAACCAGGAATCATCAACAATAGTTTTTAAGCAAAATTAGGGGTGTCAATTCGGGTTAACCCGTCGGGTTCGGGTCGAACCCGGCTCGACCCGGATCTAAATGGGTCAACCCGAACCCAACCCATTTTTACAAATGGGTTAGAAATTTCAACCCGGACCCGACCCAGCCGGGTTGCTGGGTTGACCCGACCTGACCCCTCATCCCGGTAGTGTCGCGCGTGGCACGCAATTTGGCAACGATAGTGCGGACGGCGCGGCAGCGCGAGCGAAGCGCGGCAATGGCGACAGTTGGACGGCGGCAGCGGGACGGCAGCGTGGCACGTCGCACGCGGAAGCGGGGCACACGGCAGCACTGGGCAGGCGGGCAGCTCAGGCTGGGGCAGCGGGCAGCCGGGCGGGAAATTTCAATTTTTTTTAAAATAAATGGGTTGTCAGGTTGACCCAGCAACCCGCCTAGTCAACCCGACCGCACCCATTTTATCAAACGGGTCAAATCTATGAACCCGAACCTGACCCGTTTATCAAATGGGTCGGATTCAACCCAGATTTTCCGAGTCAGGTCTGAGTCGGGTTTTTGGGTCGGGTCAAAAGTTGACACCCCTAAGCAAAATGATGCAGCGCATTCAATGTTGTTTAAATCAAGCATGTACGCATTGTTGATCCTCTTTCCCTGCAAAATAGTGTTATTACTTAAACTTACAATGCATGAATTTGCAAAGAATTGCACGATGAAGCCTTTGTCACAGAGTTGACTGATGCTGAACAGGTTGTGCTTTAATCCATTTACAAGCAAAACATTTTCAATCATAAGGTTCTTGGAATTACCAATTATACCTGAACCTACCACCTTCCTGGTGGTGTTCTCTCCAAGAATAACCTTCCCTCCAGTCCTGGACTCCAGCATAACAAATTGATTGGCATCACTAGTCATATGTCGAGAGTACACGCTGTCCAGGTACCACATACTCTCACGAGGCCTTTTGTGAGATATCACCTACAAAATTATCAAATGTCAGATATAGAAACCCAAATAGGTTTGGGTCTGTTCTTATGAAAAGTATGATGCAATGCATGTGTGGTATGTTGTAAATCATGCACCTTTGGTCTTCACACCCAATGTGAACTATGGTGAATAGTGCAAGTGTGTGAGATGTGTCCTAGCATGCCACATAAAAAAGATCTAACACCTGGAAAAGGATTCCTTAAATGGCTTGAATTATAATGCCTCTTCCTAGGTTTTTGGCTTTTGATTAAGTGTTGGTGTCATCCTAGTTTTCTTAAATGTATCCAATTCATTTTGAATCCTCAAGTTAGTACTTTTTAAGGCATCTTTATCAATCCTCAAATTTTTCTCCATCTCTTTACAATTCTTAAGATTAGATTCAAGTGATGTGTGTGTGACTTTTAGTGACTCATGCTCTTCAATTAATTCACAATGTTTTTTGTTTAACTCATCAAATTCATCAAGTAGAGTCATGTGATTTGAACCAATCGTAGAATGATCTTTGAGAATAACTTCATGCTCTTTTTGTAAATTTAAAAATTCCAATTTCAAGTTAACATGTATTTTCTTCAGTTTCCTATATGATGCATGAATTTTTTCAGAAACTTCAAGAAGTTGATCGTAGGAAAGTTCACATACCTCTTCTTGATCAAGATTATCATTTGCCATTAAGCACAAGTTTGTTGTCTCATCTTCTGGTTCCGTCTCTAATGAATCTGATGTAGAATCCGCCCAAAATACCTTTGGAGTCTCTTTTTGTCTTTTTTAAACTTGGATTTCTCCTCACTCTTTTTCTTGCTTGTGTGCGTCTTAAGTGTAGGGCAATCTGCTTTCACATGTCCTGGCTTCCTGCATTCATAACAAACCACATCAGATGATCATTTAGGATATTTATTATCCTTACCTTTTCTCCAATTTTGATAATGCTTGTGTTTCTTCCTTAGAAAGTTTTTGAATTTCCTTGTGATTAAGGCAAAGTCATCGCTTTCAGACCTGGAAGAGTCAGAGTCTGATTTGTGCACTTTCAGTGCCACTGTTTTCTTTTTCTTTTTCTCACATGCATCAAGATTTCTTTGATTCACCCCTTGCTCGTAAGCAATGAGTGAGCCAAGTAAGTTATCAATTAAATAGGTGTTTAAATCCTTAGATTAAGTTATAACAGTGATTTTAGCATCAAAAGAGGAAGGCAAGCATCTTAATATTTTGTTTACTTTTTCATAGTTTGAAAGTTCTCTTCCTAGGGCATGCAAAGAAGTTAAAATTTGAGTAAACCATATATACATATCAGAAATTGATTCAGAAGGTTTCATACAAAAAAGTTCATAGTCATGCAAGAGAATATTCAAACGAGATTGTTTCACTTCATTGGTTCCTTCATAAGTAATGCACAACTTATCCCAAATCTCTTTTCTAGTAGAGCAAGTAGAAACACAGATGTAATCCTCAGACTTTAAAGCACATAAAAAATAGTTTAAACACTTTGCATTCAATTGAGCTAAATCTCTTTCATCGGTAGTCCATTCAGAAAAAGTAACTTTAGTTTTAATTCCATTAATTTCATGAGAAGGTGGAGAATATCCTTCTTTAATAAGCATCCACATGCAATAGTCAGTTGATTGCAACAATGTAGGCATGCGAGTTTTTCAAAAATCAAAAGGAAGGTTGTCAAATAAGGAGGTCGTGTAAAAGAATATCCTTCAGTTGTATTACGATTCCCAAAGTTAGCCATAGATAAAAATTCAAAAAGTTTTCAAACTCAGTTTTTATGAATCAGGCTCTGATACTACTTGAAAGTTCGTTAGGGATGTTAGGCCCTAAGAACTAGTCCCGAGGCTAACCAAGAGGGGTGGGGGGGTGAATTGGTATTTTTAAAAATTCTTTAAAACCAAGAACAAATATCACAAACCAAAATCACCACGAAAAAATAAGTGCGGAAAATTAAAGTGCAGAAGCACTAAAAAGAACACAGGGGTTTATAGTGGTTCGGTCAACTTGACCTACGTCCACTCCCTGGAGGTGCCCTCTGAGTATTTCACTACCAACGTAACTCTCCTTTAGCCCCCATAGCTAGGCGGAGAAGCCCTTACAAAACACCTCCTTTTTGCCACACCCGGCTAGGCAGAGAACCCAACTACTTTTGCTTCCTCCTAAAGTAGGCAGAGAACCTCAATCGATTCTTGAATCTTACCTCTCCCAACCCTTCCAATGATAAGAGACTCTAGGGAAGAAGGAGTGGAATAATGATTGGAGCAACCCTTGTGAACTCTCTCACAAGCTCCCCCTCACAAGATCCTCTCTCTCTCTCTCCCTCTCTCTCTTTCCTTTAGGTTTTCTCAGGTCAAGACAGTAGCCAAAGATCTCTTAAAAAATGTTGAACAAGAGCTCTTAAATAGAAGATCTTCAAAGAAACTCAATAATTGCAAGTTGCCGACTTTATCGTCCAGGATGATAATAATACCGTCCTGTACGATCAGTTCAAAACACAAACGATCGGCCAGAACATCGCCCTAAAGATGATCTGGACGATTGAAAATTGGCTTGATTGTCCAGGCTGATCTCACGATCGTCCCAGCCGATTAGTTCAAATTAGAGGAAAATTATTCAGAGCATCGCTCTGAATTTGAGCTAGCCGATAGTTATCGTCCAGGAGTAACTAAGGGTTTTTGAATAGATCATATGGGTCGATCCTGCGATCGTTCTGGACGATATGATCGTATCAATCATCCTTAATTACTTCCTTGATTTCTGGATCAATTTAGGCAAAATTGTATAATATCGTCTAGACCGATATCATGATTGTCCTAGACAATTGCCAAAAATACAGAATACCTAAATTGATCATGACAGCTATTTCTTTTTGTTTTGAGCATATCGTCATGTCCGATAAATGTATCATCCAGGATGATCAGTTAATTACGGCTGCCTTAACTAAGAAATCCTGATTATAACTTCTATTTTGAACTCGATCGTCTAGGCCGATATAAATATCATCCGAGACTATGTGAGTAAAAACACAAATTCTAAATCTCTCAAGTGTGTGTGTGTATGGTTACATAACATCAGTCACTTCAAATATTTACAATTGACTCAAGAAAATTACAGACTGACTCAACCCTAATCTACCCAGACTTGAGCTGATTCCAATTTTCGTGCTTATTTCAATTTCCGTCCGATCTTTGACTCCTGAAAAGTCAGTTGAGAAAAGGCAGTCGTATTGTTTGCTATCATCAAGATCATAATTCATTAAACCAAATCTGCAACACCTTGACCATTTAAATAATCTAAAAGTATATCAAGATATGTTTTATTCTTTTCTTTCTAAAGACTTCTTAATACACTATCTTACATTCCCCTACTTCCTAGACCATCTAGTGACCTTTCCTGAAGAGTTTGAGCAACCTTTAGTGATGCCATTCAGTCCAAATTTCAATTCCCAATGAAGTGCCCATATGCTTCAACAATATTTTTAGAAATTATTCTTGTGGTGTAGACAAACACGAAGAAACTAAACTCTAGCTTAATTTTTCAATAGATAGAGGCATGGATATATCTCGAGCCTCAATATACTTTGGGTTGGTTATGTGTGAAGTGAACATTCAATCCAAAGTAATTTGAGTGTTGGTTCATGTCTAGATGATACTATCTTTTCATTTGAGCATGAACCACTAAGCTGATCTCTTTGATCTTGGTAAACATCATCTATGGCTGAGAAATTGACCAAGTTGAGGAAGACATAATCATGAACCTTTGTTCAATTTAAATTGTTGGGTTGTTCTAATTGAGTTGGAACTTAATCCATTTTACTATCCTATGATTTCAAGCTATATATTCAAAGCTCATGATCTAGAATCAAATGGCTAGGAATTAAAACAAGTTATACCCATTGTAACACTAATGATTGAACTTCCAATTTGAGGCCTCCATGTGGAACACAATGTTGAATGTGTAAATGGATTTAAAAAAAAAAATAGAGAAAATCAATAGAACTTTGAAAATCCATAGCTACTCACACACTTATCAAAATTAGGCTTGCTTAGACTTTATATTTTTGTCTTGAGGAGTAGAACAAATGCCCAATGAATTAGCAATAAATTTTTAAAATGGATAAAAAATAATTATAAAAATTCTCTCAAGGTCATTTTTAAGATTATTATTTAAATACAAATAAACTACATCACCAAATCATACATATTAATCATAGCCATATTTCAAATTAACTAGCTTTATGTCATCTATTAAAGGACTTTGAATTTAAATTTTGAAATCAAAGGTCAAGAAATTACCTAAGATTTAAACATTTTAATAAGCTCAAATCTAGAAGGTATTTAGGTGATTACTTGTGTGCTTTGTTAGATTTGTATAAAAGGGTTAGATTGTCATTGATTTTGCCAAAGATAATGGTCTAGTAAGCCTTCAGCCAAATTTCAAAAGTATGGATATATTTACTTTGAAAATTAATTGGAAACATAAGGAAGGATTTACTGGGCCCTAATTTATATGCATTAGACATTAAATCTTAAATGACTTAAGGTTTAAATTTTAATGCATTAGGAGTTTATTTGATTTAAACACTGCCGTTGCCAGGTTCCAAGTCCTGGATGAGAAAAGTGGAGGGTTGCATTAGGTAGTCGACAGCCAGCGTAAAACTTGTTGAATAATAATGACATGAATCCTTTAAGAAATTGTGTTAATGCTAGGCATTCCCTGGAAGCGACGCGCTGTATGGCCTGAATACAGTGAAAAGTGTACAAGGGCCGCTGCACTGGCGCCCGGGTGCAGTGTTAAATAGGCAAGGGTTCCCACATCAAGGATGGATGTGGGCAAAGAAGGTAGTCCATGAAACTAAAATTAGGATAGGAACTTGGAATATATGTTCCCTTATAGGAAAATTAGTGGAATTAATAGATGTTATGATTCATAGGAAGTTAAATATTTTGTGCATTCAGGAAACTAAATGGGTTGGAGAGAAGGATAAGGTAATTGATAGTTTAGGATTTAAACTTTGGTGTTCGGGTAGGAGTCGTACTAGAAATGGAGTAGGTGTTATTATAAATAAGAGTTTAAAGGATAATGTTATAAAAATTAACAGGATTGGAGATAGAATTATAGCTTTAAGGATTGTTGTTGGTGATAAGATTGTTAATATTATAAGTGCTTATGCTCCCCAAGTTGGTTTGGATATGAGTTCTAAATTAAATTTTTGAAATGACTTAGAAGAACTAATACAAAAGATACCTCTTGAAGAAAAAGTGTTTATTGGAGGAGATTTAAATGGACATGTTGGTAGAGAGGTAGATGATTTTAAAAGCATTCATGGTGGCAATGGATTTGGAACGACGAATGAAGGTGCCAAGAACATATTGGATTTTTGTTTAGCTTATGATTTTTTAATTGCTAATACATTATTTAAGAAAAGGAATGAGCATCTCATCACTTATAAAAATTGATATAGTACAACTCAGATTGATAATTTTCTTATTAGAAAATTAAATCATTTAGATTGTAAAGTTATTCTAAGAGAAAATTTATGTACCCAACATCGATTATTAGTTTTGGACTTTAAGATAAAGGGGCATAAAATAAAAAATAAAATAAATTAATTTTCTAGAATTAGATGGGGGCATTGAAAGAATATTAACAAAAATATTTTTGAGAATAAGATTTTAGATCTTAAGATATTGTCTGTGCATTAGGATGCTAATGTTATGTGAGAAAAAGTGGCTAGTGATATTAAGAGTATTGCAAAAGATGTCATTGGAGTATCAAAGGGAAAAGCTCTTAATAGTAAAAATAGTTGGTGGTGGAATCTAAATGTGCAGGAAAAGATTAAAAATAAGAAGTTTTGTTAAAAAAATTGGTTTAATTTTAAAAATTCTGATAATTAGGAAATATATAAAGTGGCTCGTAAGGATGCTAAGAAAGCAATATGTGATGAAAAGACATTAGCTTTAGTGATTTATATAATAGATTAGATACTAAAGAAGGAGATATATATATGTATAAGTTAGCCAAACAAAGAGATAGGTGTAGTAAGGATTTAGTTCAAGTGAAGTGTATTAAGGATGAAGATCAAAAAATACTTTTCTTAGAAAATGATATTCAACAAAGGTGGATGAGATATTTTGCTAAACTTCTTAATGAAGATTGTGAAGATAAGATTGACTATAGTGATCTTAACACCCTAAATGAAAATATAGATTTCAGTTTTTATCAGCGTATTAATAAAATTGAAGTTAGAGAGGCTTTAAAGAAAATGAAGGGTGGAAAAGCTGTTGGACCTGATGATATTCCAATAGAGGTGTGGAAATGCTTAGGAGATGAAGGAATTTCATGGCTTAATAAACTTTTTAATACTATTTTGAAGACTAAAAAGATGCCAGATGAGTGGAGAATGAGTGTGTTAATTCCTATTTTTAAGAATAAAGGTGATGCACAAGATTATGTGAATTATAGAGGTATTAAGTTAATGTGTCATACTTTAAAACTATGGAAGCGAGTTATGGAGCATAGGTTGCGGCGTGATACTAATGTTCCTCAAAATCAATTTGGATTCATGCCGGGTAGGTCGACCATGGAAGCCATACATTTATTAAGAGGTTTGATGGAGAAATATAGAGAAAATAAGGAGGATCTACTTATGATATTTATTGATTTAGAAAAAGAATATGATAAAGTTCCAAGAGAAGTGCTATGAAGTGTTCTTAAAAAGAAAGGAGTCAATAATGCATATATTCAAATCATTAAAGATATGTATGCAGGAGCTATTACTTGTGTTCAAACACAAGGTGGATTGACTAAGTATTTCCCTATTTCGGTTGGGTTACATCAAGGATCAGCCTTAAGCCCATATCATTTTGCTTTAGTCATGGATGTTCCCACTAGACATTTGCAAGAGGATGTACCTTAGTGTATTCTTTTTGCTGATGATATTCTTCTTGTTGATAAGACTAGAGAGGGAGTTGAAGGTAAACTTGAATTATGGAGGTCAACCTTAGAGTCTAAATGTTTTCGCTTGACTAGATCTAAAATAGAATATATGGAGTGTAATTTTAGTAGTAATAGACCTAGTGAGAGGATTATGACTTTCTGCGATCAAGTCATCAATAAGAGTACACGTTTTAGATATATTGGATCTATTGTTCAGAGTGATGGTGAAATAGATGGGGATATTATTAGCATAATTCAAGTTGGATGGTTGAAATGGAGGAATGCATTGGGCTTGTTATGTGATAGAAATGTACCCTTCAACTTAAGGGAAAATTTTATAAGATGGTAGTGAGGCCTACAATGCTTTATGGTGCAGAATGTTGGCCATTAAAAGAGAAGCATAATACTAAGTTAAGTGAGGCAGAGATGAGGATGCTCAGGTGGTTGAGTGGCTTTACCCTTAGAGATCGGACACGAAATGAGCATATACGTGAAAAGGTTGGAGTAGCTCCATTAGAAGATAAGATTAGAGAGAGTCTACTTAAATGGTTTGGTCACATAAAATGGCGACCTTTTGATGACCCAGTTAGGAGAGTAGAGGTATTAGATTTGACTTATGTTAAGAAAGGTAGGGGTAGACCTAAAAAGACTTGGTTAGAAAATATTAGAAATGACCTTCCTTTATTAGATTTAAATGAGAATTTGACTTTTAATAGGACACAATGGAGAAAAAGGATTCATGTAGCCGACCCCACGTAGTGGGATAAAGGCTTGTTATTGTTGTTGTTGTTGTTTTTGTTGTCGTAGGAGTTTATTTGGTTTGTCAAATAGTAATCCTAAATTCAAGAACATAGATAACCTAGGATTATTAATAAATCAATAAAAATTAACAATAAATAAGAAAAATAAAGAATAAACTAAAATGAACTTTAAATTCAAAAACCTTTCAAGGAAAAATAAAATCTATATAACTAAAATTCAAAAAGAAATTGAAAATTAAAGTAAATTCAATAATTAGCTAAATAACTTATATTAAAATAGTAAATAAATATCAAATGACTCCATAACTTTTAAATCATCATATTAAGTTATTTTTTACCACTACTAAAGATTTCAAGTTGATTAGAACTAATTTGGTTCAGAAATCAAAATCACCCTAAATACCTTAATTAAAATAATTCAATTAACAGAATAATTTTGTAAAAATCATAATTAAATAAATAAAAAACATGAAAACACAAACGAAATTGCATTTAACTCTAAATAATATGAAAATTTCAATAAAAATAATAAACTTATAAAAATTAAAATAAAAAATGTAAATTCAAATATTGGTCATTTCATATAGTAAATAAAAGAACAAAAACCAATAAAAACGAGAGAATGAAAAATAAAAAGTAAATTGAAAATTAAATCAACACTAAATCAAAATAAAATTAAATTAAAAAATTGAACTAAAAAAATGTAATAAATAAATTTAATTTTTTTTTTGAAGAAAATGCAACCAAGTGCATTTAAATTTTATTAAAAACTAATAGCAAGAGCTAATAAAAAACTTTTGATTCCTCCTTTAACAAAGAAATAAAGGTAGCAGGAACCTTATTTAAAACTAAATCTTCCCAAATAAACGAACTGATAATAGCATAGTTAGCACATAGATCCGCTAACTTATTGCACTTTCTATTTATACAATTAAAGATAACATTTCAAAAGTCTTTGAACATACCTCTCAAATCGGCATTCTTGTAAAAAAACTCATCTTGTAGATTCTTGATGATTTTTACATTATCACTTTCAATTATGATTCCGTCATAATTCAGCATCCAATCTTTAAAAACATCTTTGATGGATTGAATAGCAAGCATTTCAAGCATTGAGACATCCTAGTGAACACAAGGATATCCAAATGCTAATAAAAACATGCCTTTGAAGTCTCTAAATACTCCCCCAATTCCACCTTTATAAGATTGAAGTAGAGAAGCATCAACATTTATCTTGATCCAACCGGGTGGAGGGGGATGTCAATGAACATCCAACAACTTACCAAGCTGATTGACACCCCATTTACCCAAGACAGACACAACATTTGAAGTTGAAATTGAAGCCATAGTAAGTGACTCCATTGCAATGAATAAGGAACCAACCTCTTTGCTCTCATGAACAAGATTGTTCCTTGCTTTCCAAGTGAAGTTGGTTTCTAAGAAAAAATCTTTGCTGGAGAGTGGTAAAGGAAAAGAAGTAATGGATGCTTTGAAAAGTAAGTCAACTTCACCCTTGCCGGTTTTGATCCCTAGAGCTAATGATTTGGAGGCTTCCACTTCAGGTTGCACCGATCACAATTTGGATAATTCTAATGTGTGGATTAAAAAACTACACATTAAAATTAACTCAAATAAAATTCATGAAGAAAGTAAAGATGCTAATGTGGTAAAACTAGACTTGGAAAATGAAAAATCCAATGTTCATGTTTTAAGAAAACTCATTGGTAGTGAAAATTCTTTGCAAAAAGAAGCAATGGAGGAAGTTCTCAATGGAGGTCCATGGTATGTTGGTGGTTTTGTCATTGGACTAGATAAATGGTCTCCCAATTTTTCTCCTTATTCATTGGATGGGATTTCTTCTCCCATTTGGGTTCGTCTTCCTCACTTGCCATTACATTGTTGGGATGAAACCAAAATTACGAGAATTGTTTCAAGTATCGGGACTCCCTTATTATTGGATGTCAACATGTTTGGATGGGGGAGAAGAGAATTCACTAGAGCATGCGTTCGGGTAAAATTGAACTCAAAACACCCTAGTGGTACTTGGGTTGAAGGTATGCATGGCAGATTTTTTCAGAAATTTGAATTTGAAAATTTATCTTCTATTTGTTTTAAATGTGGAAGAATTGGACATATAGATGTGGTATGTCCAATTGGTTTTGATAATCTAGATTTCATTGATAAGGAGGTTCCCAAAGATCCATTAATAGTTGAAGATAATTCTTATGGTCCTTGGATGCACGTTAAATTCAAATCTAATAAAAGGATTAAGAGCGTTAAGAGGAATTCTTCTAAAAATCATGTTGAAGGCTCTCATCCAGATCACTGGATAATCTATGGTGGATCAATTTCAGATCGTATTCCTATGAAGACAGCTCAAAATTCAATTGCAAAAACTGCTGAAATTAAGGGAGGAGATGAAGTTGCTCTTAGCCTTAATTCAAATTTAGTAGTTGAGCCGGTTATAGCTCATAACATAAATTTTGAATACAATCAATCTGAAACATTGATAGCTGAAATTAGAGATGAAATTGCTGAAGTTGATTTGGTGGTTCCAATAGATAATGGAGATTCTTCAGTGGAACAACTTAGCAGTGCTGAAATTTCAAATTTTCAAAATTCAAATTTTGAAATCATACAAACCATGGAGGCAGATAAGGAAGATATTACATCTGAGATTAACTTGCTTCCGGATGATCAAAATCCAATTGATTTATTGAATAAATCAAAGGTTGTTGAGGAGCTGAAGCCAATTTTTTCTCCAACAAATCCAGCTAGTAAATTAAAGAAGGACGGGAGAATTGAAGGAATAAATGAGAATGTTGTTATTCTAGAGGATCATCCAAAGATTGCTGGAAATTTGGAAATTCAAATCCCACATACGATGGAGGCAGTTAAGGAGAAGTTCAAGAAGGAGCTGAATTCAGTTTTGACTCCTTCTAAGGCAACAAATACTTCTGAAATATTTGTTAATAATGATGAAATAGGAGATGGATTTTCAAAAACCATTTCTCCTACTTCAACTATCAGTTTAAAGTTAAAAAAAAACTGTCTTATTAAAGAATAAAAAAGGATCTTCATTGGAGCTTGTTTCTTCTGGTTCTAAACACAAGCTGTTCAAAGAACTACAAGATCTAGGACCGATGAAAAATCTGACTAGAAGGTGGATTACTGATCTCAGAATGAAGAATGATTTGAGAAGTTCTTCCCAAACTTCTCAGTAATATGATACCCGAAATTCTTATTGCAAGCAGCAAAGCCGAAAGATACATAAGGTTGGAAATTCTGATCAAAGAATTTTCCATATATTTTACCTTGTATTACAGCATTGGTAATTAGAAAATATATCTAAAATACCTATTATTTTTTTTCATAGGTTTTTTGAGATTGTCTTGTTTTTTTTTTTAATTTTCTTTTGATTATCTTTTATAGCTGCTTTTTTGGTTTGGCTTTTTTGTTTTTTAAACTTATTATATTTTCTTATGGGATCGTTACTAGATCCTATTCTTTAACCCTGGGAACTCTGGGATACTAACCAACCCTCGGGTTGTTTCAAACTTTGGTATCCCCTGCATCTCAACGGTTTTAAAATAGGAAACAGTGGGTTTCATTTCAAAAATAATAGGTTTAATGTTAACAAAATTGCTTTCGATAAGGATCCTTTTTCTCTTGATCAAGGATCTATTAGTTTTTTACTTCCTAGTTTGTATTAGGTGGTTATTTCTTTCTTTTTAATGTAACTTTGCATTTTCTCTAAAAAAAAAAAAGTGAAGTAAAAAGAATTACAAAAGAGGTTTACCAACCAGTAATTTGATAACCAAAAAGTACATTCTGTAAACAAGTTGAAGGTAGGAAACTGAATCCCCATCGATTTAGATGCTGGAACACCTCACACAGCTTTTTGCATTTGACAACTAGATGTTAAATATCTTCTATCATATTGCAACCTTTAGGACATTTATTTTGCATTTTAAATCTTCTATAGCATAAGAATTCAAATGTCAGGATTGCTTTGTTAAAAAGTTTCCACCAAAAACCTTCAACTCTAGGTGAGAGCTTTGACTTCTTTATCTAGCACCAATAACAAATATGCATAGAATTCTAAACTGAAGCTTCAAAAGCCATGCTAGATATTGATTTGCTTGATCTGTATTATACAAGCTCCAAGCAGTCTTTCAGTAAATCAGCAGGTATGCTAGTTTACATAATCAAACTAACAAGTTCTGATCCAAATACTTTGTTTAGTTCCTCTGCATCCCATCTTCCATTTGAAATAAATCTGTCCACTGAGGCTTCTTCTAATTCTTGAGGAATTAAATAAGTTGGCATTTTATTGATATTTTTATCTAATACCCAAGTGTCTTTAAGAGCATTTATATATTTTCCATCAGCAACATTCCACCTTACAATTGGTCTTAAGAAGTATGCTCCATTTTTGATAATTTTCCAGGCTGTAGAACCTTTCCTTTTTGAAAACTGATTCTAAAAAATAAATCCATATTTGGGAAAATAAGAATTTGTGTAATAAGGATTCTTCCATTTGATTGCACCTCCATGCAATTTTTGCTCTTAATGACCCAACTTTGTCATAACAAGAGTGAAGTCCTCTTCCACCCCATTTAGTTGGTAAGCACAAAACCTTCCAACTAACAAAGTGCATACCATGACTCCCATTATTTTTATTCCAAAACAAGCTTCTACACAATTTGTCCATCTCCTCAAGAATACTTTTTGGAATCATGGAGTGAGTACTATGGAAAATGGTATAAGAAAGCAAAATCGACTTGACTCAGTTTATTTTTCCAACCAAATAAATGATTTTTCTTCTCCAAATATTGATCATTTTAAGAGTACTATGGAAAATGGCCAACTAACCTCCTCCAGGATATCATTGGCCATATATATTGAAATTCTTTAACACTTTTGATCGCCATAATATGTTTTATTTTTTTCTTCTTCCTTCTACTTACAGCTTTCCAAAAAAGCACACATGATTTGTTAGCATTAACATTTTGCCCAGTCCAACCACAAAAATCATTAATAATGCATTTGATCTTTTTGACCTCCTTCACATTTGATTTTGAAAAAATTATGATATCATCCGCATATAACAAATGTGAGTTCCTTAGCCCATTTGAGAAAATGCTTATACCATAATTCTCACATCTTTGTTTAAGAGCTTTTTTGAACAATTGAGCACAAAGAATGAACATATAAGGAGATAAGGGACAATCTTGGCGAAATCCACATTTAGCCTCAATCCAATTTGATGACCTCCCATTAATTATTAAAGAAAATTTTGAATTTGTAACACATTCCATAATTAAAGCAGAAATTGTAGATGGAAACCCGAAATACCTCATAGCTTTTTCCAATGTAGGCCATCCCTTGGAGTCATAGGCTTGCTCCAAAACAAGTTTGAAAGAAACAAAACTACTAGAGTTCTTTGAATATCTGAATTTGTGGAAGATCTCATGGGCTATCATGATGTGATCTGACATAGCTCTGCCCTTCAGAAACACTGCTTGTTCAGTTGAGATTACTTTGTGAATGACTGGATATAATCTATTAAGAATAACTTTGGTCGCCACTTTGTAAATTACATTTCAAAAACTAATTGGTCTATAGTTGGATGGATATAATGGGTTAGAAACTTTAGGAATCAAAACGATTAGAGTTTCTTTCCAAGTGAAATTCATCTCTCATGTAAGAAAAAACTGATTCAAAGCTCTCCACAGATCTTCCTTGATGGTCCCAATAGCCTTTAAGAAATGTGTGACTCCATCATTTCTCGGAGCTATATAGTTCCCAGAATTTTTGATGACCATCTCTACTTCATCAATAGAGAATTCTCTGTTTAAATTGTTGACATCCTCCTCCTCCATACAATAAGTAGGCTTCGGCCATCCTTCCAAAATGCACCTCCTAAACTCCCATTTTTTCTGAAAAAACTAAAAGATCTTGTCTTCAATTTGGTTCAGATCTTCCGTCTCAGTTCCATCCTCATTTTTGAGTTTATTTATAAAATTGGCATTTCTCCTTGCACTTGCATAAGCATGAAAAAATTTTGAATTTATATCTCCTTCTGAAGATCATTTCAACTTGGCACATTATCTCCACCAAGTGTTGAGTCTAGCTAAATTTGAATTGAACTCTCCTACCTTCATTTTGAGAATCAAGCAATCATCATCCGAGAGCCCTTCTCTGCTTTCTTTTTCTTGTAGCTCCAGGATCTCCTTACTGAGATAGTCTTTCCTTTGAGAAATAGCCTTGTGATTATCTTTTATCCAATAGTGTTTTAGCCTTCAACGTCCTCTGCAGCTTGCAATTGAGAATTTGGCTAAAGTTTCCAACTAATTTCCTACTCCAAACTTTCTTTACCATGGCAAAAGATGTTGGATTAGAGATCCAAGATGTTGGATTAGAGATCCAAACATCTTCACATTTAATAGTTTTTTTAAGGACAACATTGTAGTTCAACATATTCAGAATTATTGGACAATGGTCCGAGGCAATTCTAGCTAGGTGCCTTACCACTAGCCAATGAGGAGGGCTTAAGCCAATTGAATTCAAATAGCACCTATCCATTCTTTCGAGGATTCTATCAGCTCCGATTTTATTGTTGCACCATGTTTATTTGGGTCCAATACACCTCACCTCATGAAGGTCATTGAATACAAGGAACGACTCCATTTGTTTGGCGCCCAAGGAATAAACAAATCTCTTCCCATCTCTTTTGTCATCCTTATTGAGGAGACAATTGAAATCACCTCTAATGACCATTGCTTTATCCTTTGTAAAGTATAACTACAATGTTTCCCATAGCATTCTTTTATTGCATACATCTGTGCTACCATAGATGGTAGCAATTCTCCAACTTCCCTTGTTTTCGACATCTATCTCCCCAATGATGAATTGGTTTGAAGATTCCAAAACTTTGAAAGTGGCCATATCTAATTTCCAAAGAAGCATGATTTTTCCAGACAATCCAACCGAAGGGACTTGAAAAAAATGCCAACCTGCTCCAATTAATAGATCTACATCTTTTCTACTAAACAAGGCAACTTTAGTTTCCAACAAACCCATAAAAAAAAACCCATTTTCTTTTAGAAACTCCTTCAAATATAGGGAAACTCTCCTCTTCCTAGCTCCCCTGCAATTCCAGAAGCCGATGGACAACATTAATGCAAAAGAGGGGAAGGATTCCCCACTTTTTCTTTTTGATCTCCCTCCAATCTTCTACTCCTTGAAGTCAATTTTATAGGGCCTAATCCCTTAAGCTGCTTAGAACCTTTCTTTTTTGAGCTTGATTTTTTTCCTTCCTCCAATTTTCCTTCATCACCACAGTCCACCATGCTGCTGCTATGATTCATGAAACTACTATTGCAACAAACATCTGACAAATCTTCTTTACTAGCTACAACAATTTCTCCTTCTTCAAATTCATCACTTAACAGTTTGAGTTTGTTATTCTTAACAGATATTGCTGGGATAAAGAATCCATACTGGAGCTAGCATTTCTTTTTCATTCTGATGAATAACTGAAGCTGGTGCATCTCCAGATTTTTCCAACCTTTCTTCCATAGATACAGATACATCATTCAACTCCAGAGCTTGTCTTCCTTCGTCTTCAATTGTTGTTTTCTCCACTTTCCTATACACCATAGAATTCTTTGCATGAATTTTAAAATTGCAAGTATGAACATTTGAGTTTTTCTGAGAATTGCTTCTTGGACCTTGTTTTTCAAACTTATTTCTCCTAAAGTTTACGTGAATCCAAGGACCATAGTCAGCTTCATTTGATACTACTTTTTAATCAAGCCTTCCTCCTGGGTTGAATTAGCATTAGAGGTTAAAAAAAATTTTTGGACTGGTTGGATTTCCTTCATTAATTTTTCTAGACATTTATCTTTCAAATGCCCTATTTTGCCACAGCAAAAACAAAAGTTAGGAATCTTCTCATATTCAATCCTTTGAAAGAATTTTCCTGAAGATCCTTAAACCCAAACTCCCAAAGGAAGCTTGGAATCCTGGTTTACACAGACATAAATCCTGGTGAATTTCCTTCTACTTCATTGGAATGAATTCCCATCTATCATATACGGCTTCCCAATCATTGAAGAAATTCTACCCATGTTGATTTCATCCCAGCATTGTAGAGGAAGGTTTAGCATTCTAATCCAAACCAGAGATGTGAGGCCTTTCAAAGATAATGGGTAGAATGCAGGAGACCACTTGTCCATGACGATTATGTTATCTTTTACATACCAATGCCCACTAGATAAAACAGAGTCCAATTCCTCTTGTTCATCAAATGCACACAATACCCATCCTAAACCAAGTATTATTAGATGAAATATACCGAACTTAGACCATTGTCTTCTCAATTTCGTGCAAATCAATGGGAAAGGGATGCTTTCACCAAATACCTTAATAACCAGTGATTTCTGGAACTTCACTGAATTCTCCCGCTCATTTTCCACATGAAGTTTCACCACCATGCTTTCTCCTATATAATCTTTCCCAAAGTCCATATTAGAAACATTATTGTTATTTTTCTTTGTCCAACCATTTGGTAACAAATTGCTGGACGTCTTCAATGTTATTAGATTCTAAACCATCTCCTCCGTATATCCAACAAGTTCGGCTTCTTAAAAACATGAACTTTTTCCAGATCATCATTTATAATTACCTCTTAATTGACACCATCTTAAGTTTCCAAATTCTCCTCAGGGATTAGCTTCTGATAATCAACATTGTCTTCCAGCTCCAACCTAGATTTAATTGGACATATCTTTGAATTAGATGTCGACGCTTCACCACTTACAACTTTAGCCATAGATTTCAATCAGAGAATCCTTTTTATGAAAACCCATAGATTTCTCAGAGATGATGTTCTACCCTTTCCCAATTACTTTAGCTGATTTCTTCTAAATCAAAAGACCACCTTCATTAATGATTAATGGCTTCCTAGTCATAAAATGAACCTTCTAGTCCAGATTGTTCAGAAATGCCTCTTCGCCAAAAACTGGAGGAGAAGATGGCAGGCATGAATGTGATGAGAATATTGGAGTCAGAATAGCACGTTGACCCTCAATTAGACCGCCGACTGTTGAAGACGGACGGCGACTGTCCACAGCCATGAAAAATGCGAATAAAAAAATTTGGTAAAAGCTTAGTTTCTCTCAGTAAAAAATCAGAGTTTCTCTCCAGAATACCATCTAAAATAAAAAATCAAAGGTAATTTGTGCTTGCTTGATCCCTAGGGACGGGTTCTAGCAAATTCATTATATTTGAATGCCTATGACTGCAATTAATAGCTTTATGTTTTTTTTTTTAAGCTTTCAATTAATAGGGTTCTTCAAAATTTAATTAAAAAATCATAAAATATAATGAATGGGCTCTATGTAATTACTCTCTCTCCCTCTCTCTCTCTCTCTCTCTCTCCCTCTCCCTCTCTCTCACTCTCTCTAGATTAAATGCATGCATTTTTCATTTATTCAAAAGGAAATTACAGCCTATGTGATAGCTTTTCGCTCACACGCCATCCTTGAAAAAGAAAGGAAAGTTGAATGAAGGTTATTGCCTAAAACATTATCACAAATGAAATTTCTTAACAATGCATAAGATGCATAAAAATCATCAACCAAGTTGTAATTCCCAAGAACATAATGGAAATTAACTTTTTAAAGTCATGTAGAAAAATTATATATATGGGTTTGTACTTCCCACACACTGTGAATTGATATTAAGTTTGATCACATTAACATTATCACAATCAATCCAAATGCTATTCTTATTAAGCATCCTTCAATGAATGATCTCCTTAACTGTAAGGAACGCATAAAGTTACATTTGATCAATTTCCAAATGTGCCAATTGTCTCCCAAAAGCAAGGAGAAACATACCTTTGTGGTCTCTGATGACTCCTCCTATTTTAGCTCCATTTGATTGAGTGATTAAAGAAAATGTGTTCACCATAATCCAATTTGGAGGTGGGCAATGCAAAAAATTCATTTTTTACCTCAATGATCCGAGTAAAAAATAGAAGGACAATATATATTAGCAATTACAGGATTGTCCCTGAATCTCCTATGTAGTTACCCTATGAGTTAAGTAAGAGATTAAAATACTTGTATCATATTTCCCCATCGATTAAAATAAGAAATTGCCTTAATTAACTTGTATTAGGTTATTGAAATATGTTGAGTATCTTATGTTTGCTGACACTGTCTTGGACAAAGCTTAGATTCTTATAACCTCCAATAATTAAGCTAATTAGTAGTAGGCAGAGCAATCGTTCAAGGATGCTACCAGAACATGGAAAGCCTTGGTCTTAATTTTAATATTTTTATCCACTTCACAATTTTACACAAAATTAAATGATTATATTATGTTTCAAAACCATTGCAAAAATTTATTTTCAAATTTTAGCATTTATTAAGTCAAATTGATCTTCCTCCATCTCAAAATGCAATATTATTTTAAGGATAGTCTAAAATATTTCCTACCCACAACACTCTTCCAACTTGATTAAAATCCATGCCCCATTTTTCATCAACTAATCATCATGTTATGCAATCCTTGGTTATCAAAATATGTCAGCCATTTTTTCTAAGAATCAAGTTCAACATCCAAATATAGACAATGTAATAACCTTTATTGCATTTGCTAATTTCCATCTTGTTGATGAGTTCATGTCTTGATCTCCTTCAATGAGTGCACACCATCCAGGAGAAGCCTAGCTTTTGGGTAAACAATTACATAAATCATTAATATACTTTGAAATGATATTCTTATTTAGCATTGACTTTGGATTCTAATAGAATTTCTATGCTAATCGAGCTCTCAATGGACCTTTCCATGATTTTGATGAATGTAACCTAAGACCACCCATCGGAATTGGAAGGAAATGTTCCTTCCATGCCACATAGGGCAAACCTTACTTTCCTTGCTCCTTGAGCCACAAGAACTTCATATATTTCTTATATAAATCCCTTTTACAACTAAAGAATGTGTCGTATGAATGATGAAAGAGATAATAAATATTATTTAAACCAGTACAATGAGTTGAAGCAATTCCAAAACTTAGAACATCATCCCCATATAAGAGGTAAGAAATGGTTTCAGATATTTTATCAATTTTAATTCCCAACCCCATCCCTCTTTGGTGAATAGATTTGGATAATAGTGTAGAACAAAGAATAAAAAGGTATAAAGCTAGTTATAGCACTATCTAAACCCAAATTTTGCCTATATCCACTCAGTCCATTTCTCATTAATAAGGATTGAGTATCTAGGATTGGTAATATGCTCCATAATCTAATTGGAAAATTTTAGTGGAAACTCCATAAGTTTCATAACTTGGGAAAAAATGGGCCATTACATACAATTATGTTCTTGCTCTATGTCTAATTTAATGTCAAAAAACTCATTTGACAGCTAAGAACCTAAACTTGTTGAACATTTCTTGGGCAAGCAAATAGTGATATGATATTGAGACATTCAGGACAAATGCTTCCTATCATTAACCTTGTTATTCAATGGTCAAATTTTCTACACCAAACATTTAATAAGGTCACACATCAATCATTGAACCACACTTCAGATTCTAAATCAAACTCATCACTATGCCTTCGAATGGTATCCTGATCATTGACTCTTGAAATCCCTCACTTGATAATTTCCTTTGCTTATCATTTAATCATTCGATCCATCAAATGATAATCACTAAATGATTATTAGTGACATGATCATTCAAAATCAATCTCCCCACATTTAATAGCTTCCATTGATCAACTAAAAATTCAAGCTAAAATCAAACCGAAAAATTCTCCAGTTGACAATCACCACAAATGTAACCTGATCACCTGTTCAAGCATTGATAGTCATCATTGATTATCATTAATCTAAATATATCAAATTACAAACTCCTTCACATCATTATTAAAATAACATCCCAATCAAATCCATTGATTAACTTGAAGCCATCCAAGATCCCTTTGAACTCAAAGCAATTCCATAGGATGTGAAACCTTTAAATATTTATAAGTTATGCCACTAAACATGGCATATTATGGGATTTTATATTTGAATCTTCTACAAAACCATTAAACACTATCATTAACCTAAACATGATGCATTGAATCAACATTGAACCTTTGGTGGACCTTGGTTAACCATAGTTGACCATTGTGTCACCAAAACCTTAATAACCTAAAACCTTGCAAATGGATTTTGTCTTGAATCTACACATGAATCAATGAAAATAAGCTATGAAACCTATTATAATATGTTCAAAACATCACTTGACATACACTAAACCAAAACCCATACTATGTTCTATTTTGGTTGACTGAGTCAACCTAGGTAGACCATAAGGATCCACTGAACACAATAATAACATTTTATACATATAATACACATCATTCCCTGTAATCTTTTCCAATGTGTTCAAAATATTGTTTGGAAGGCGTTGAACTAAAGCCCAAACAATGGTTTAACATAGTTGACCAAAAAGACCCTTAAGGGTTTAAACTTGAATTTCATATAAAAAGGCTTGGCCAATTCTTGAGGTCATCTCCATAAACTCAAGAATTAATTTTAAAACTTAATAAAACCAACCCTAACCCTTAAGTCAACTTGGCTGACAAAATCAACAAAGTGGACCAAGCATGCATATAAGGAAATCTATTTCAAATTTCATGCTATTGCGAATCTATTTTCATGGATTATGATTTTGCTGATAGCAAACACTACTGTTTCTCTACGACTGCCTTACCTACTGACATTTCAAGTCCACAAGATCAGACTGCAATTGGAACCAGCTCAAGATTGGGTAGACTAGGTTTGAGTCAGTTTGTACCTTTCTCCTTTCTTGAGTTTATTATAATTGGTGTGGCTCCTGATGCTAAGTATTCAGGGCGATGTTCAGGATGATTTTCCTCTGATTTGAACTAATCGTCCAGGATGATATCCTATCGGCCTGGACAATATGCCAAAAATCTTTTGATCGTCCCTAACTGACCGGGCTTATTGAGTGTAATTTACGCTAATCAGCTAGGATGATATTTATATCAGCCTAGATGATAATGTCGACAAGTTGCATTAATGAGCTCATTTTAAGCTCTTCTATTTATGCTTTGACAAGGCACTTTGTGAGTTTCTTTGGCATCCATTGTAACTTCGTTCTTTTGGAGGGAACTTGAAGAGAGAGTTTAAAAGGGAGAGAGGGAACGGTGGAGTTTGAGAGAGGGAGAAGATCCTTGGAGGGGGTTTCAAGGGAGTGTGGAGGGGGATTCCAGACGGTTTCTCCTGTGAGCTTGCACCTTAGTACCATCGGATTTAAGGCTTGTCTTGAGGGAAGTTCTGGGAAGAAGAAGATCTCTTTGGTGTCAAAGGACCCAGCTACTCCGCCGCACCAGGGAAGGTGTAAGTGATTTTATAAAGGCTTTTCACCTAGCTATGGGGGCTAAAGGAGAGACATTGAGTTTAGTGTAATACTCGGAGGGTGCCTCTGAGGATTGGACGTAGGTCAAGATTTGACCGAACCACTAAAAATCTAGTGTGCTCTTTCCTTTATTATTTTCACATTTAATTTCTGCATTGTGTTTTCTTTGTGGTTAATTTAAGTTTGGTTTGTGTTTTGATTGAAAGATTTTTTAAAAAACCAATTCGCCTCTCTCTTAATTAGCCTTGGGCTAGTTCATAAGGGACTAACATCCCTAATGATCTTTCACATGCATAAGGACTAACCAAACCTATTTAAATATATAAAAAGTTCCTTATTATCCATAGTAACTAACTATTGGTAACCCATTCCTTGAGCACACTTGGGTTAGAAACATGGCTTGACCCAAGTGGTCAAAATGACCATGCAATGAGCTAAATACAAATATACACAAAACTAACCCAAATAAGTACTTCCATTGCATTCTTTATGGTCTTTTGCATCTGACTTGGTCACCCCATCCCATGGGCTAACCTGGGTCAACACATTGGACTAACCAATATTAACCTAAACTAGCCGTAATGAGTGACATTTCATAACTCAACCTATCCAAGCCCAATTAGCACATGAATTAAGCTTAGGAGCATTTTAGAGGCTTTGTCATCTAAGCTAGCTCCATATGTAGTCAAAATCTACCATCTTCTTAAAAACCATCGGCTTGTGACTTATGGGCTGGATGAGATCTTAAAATATAGGTGAACTAAGTCCCAACCCAATGGTCGGAGACAATTTAAAAAAAGCCTAAATCCCAACCAAATATATTCTGAAACTTTAAAAATAACTTGACTTTTCCTTACATAAGGGTTGGTGATCTCATTTTGAAATGCTTCCTAAGTTCTATTGATTACCTTCCCTAGCTTATCAGCATTCTATATGAGGTTTTCTAATGACTTTTATGGATCTCTGATTAGCTTTCCATCATAAAAGTGCATCTTTTGAACCATCTTTCCTCTAGGTGAGACTTCTTTTGAAGAAAAGATCTCTAGACTCGATCGATTAGGCCTAAAGCTAGGTTAAGGAAATATGAGAAATGCATCAATTATTCTTCCATTTTTTTTTTCTTCATCTTATGGTAGTCTATGAACGTGTGAAGGAAATTTTCAATCATGATGGATTTGACTCTTGGATTGAACAATTCTAGTTAATTGATCCTCTTTATGAAGTTTAAATGAGATCCCTCTGGAAAATCTTTAGGATCCTGTTGGAATATGTTTATAGTTGAAAATTCAAATTGAGAGGAGGGGAAGAAATAAGAATCATTTATTTTAAACAATGTTTCATATTCTATCATATAATCTTTCATACTACCCACCCACTATATCAACCATTTCAATCTAAACTCTGAATCTTGATTCGATGGCTTAGATTAATCCTGTATTATTTAGATAGTGTGATAATGATTATTTGCCCAATCAAATAGTGCCACATGGAAAGGCGTCTCTGAGCATGTATTTAGGGCATTTGAATTTCACAGAAAATAATTTAACTTAAAAAAAAATATCTCCTCATCTACTTATCCAAATCACATCATCTTAGGGTCTATGAACTCAGTGTGAGGAGTATTATAAATGTTCAATATTTAGCATAATTCTAAAAATACCCTCATGGGTATTTCTTAAATTATTATTAAAATTATTTCACCACTAGGGAAGCAGAGGGGAATGATTATTTGGGATGTATTGTACATACCCACAGAATTTTTAGCTCAACTTGAATCCCCTAAGGGCTTCAAATGATTTTTTTAAATGTATAGGTAAATATTTGATCCTTTGATTGGAAAATTCAAAAATAAAAATCCATATATAAGAAGGCATTGAATTTTAGTGTGCTTGTTATTATATGTTAAAGAGTTGTAATACCAATTATTACATCCCCATCAAATGTATAAATTACCTAAAGTAAAATGCCTAAGGTAGAGATGTACCTCCCTTAGGGGGTTTGTTTTGAAATTTAAAGGGCCTTTAAGGGGTTCAAGTTACTCTTTATAATTAGTATAAGAATTTCATTAAATCTTAATAAATTTATATTAGAAAATATATTTTAAGAATTTAATTTCTAATAATTTAAAGCTTAATAAAAAAATTTCAGTCCTATAAAATTATTTAAAAATAAAAAAATAATATAAAATGAAGAAAATTTAAGAACTAAAAATATATAGAACCACCAAATAAATAAACCCTTGATATTAGCTCCAAGAGACATCTCTAACATTTGGGAAAAATTTCAAGAAGTTTGAAATTGATTTTGTACAAAAAAATTATAAAATCCCTCTAATTAAAAGTGGGTAGTCCATAATATAGAAAAATGAATAACCTCAATCCTCAATTAAAGTTAGCACTTAGAGGAAATGATAGGGCTCAGACCTATAGTGGGGGAGACTGACCGAAGTAAGCAATGGGGATGTGTAATCCACATTATCCATCTCTCAAACAGAATCTTTGCATGGAGTACTCTTTTGAGAAAAGTGAGCATGGGAAAATTAATCAAACATGCATTAAAAAATTAACTTTAGTTACCACAATGAAAAAATCCTAAGGAAGCTAATCTTGCTATCAATCCTAATTATTTCCCATACCATTGGATGATTAGATATTATATCAAAGGTTATTATATATTTAAAGACTAGTTATAAAAGAGAAATAGAAAAGGTGAGTTCATAATATCAAATAGTGTTCTAACTCACTTGATAAGAGAATTAATAAGGACAAGCAAGCCCTTTTGTTTGTTTAAACTTGTTAAATATGAGTTAGGCTGTTAGACCTAAGTTTTTGTCCCAACGGCTAATCAAGAGGAGGGGGGGGGGGGGGGGGTGAATTGGCAATTTTAAAAGGCATGAAAAACTATCTAAAAATTGCATTTCTCAATTTCTCACCTTCCACGATCATCCTGTACGATCCAATTTTGTATGTACGAATAGTGTAAAAACTATTATGTACAAACTTATTGTGAACTAATACGAATTGCCTTTATACCCGATCATCTTCCCATACAAACTTGGTTTGTCTGGTACGAATAGTTATTCTCAAAGTTCATTTTTATGAAAAAGCAGGATGAATTTTAAGTTTCTAAAATAAAGAAGATCGTTCTGGGATGAACAATAAATATCGTATGGATGAATAGTTAATTTTGGCAAATCCATAGCCCATTATCTTGGGACGAACGATAAATATTATTTAGACGAATGCATCCAGAGAGCATCGTCCTAAGACGAAAGATAAATTTCATTTGAATGAACACATCCAGAGAGCATCAATCTGGGAAAAACAATAAATATTGTCTAGACAAACGCATCTAGAGAGCATCATCTCGGAACGAAAGATAAATATCATCTGGACGAATGCATACAGAGAGCATCATCCTGAGATGAACAAAAAATATCATCTGGATGATCTATACTTAGAAAAAATTTTCCCTCTTTGTTCGTTCAATTGCTCGTTTGGGAGTATAACTGACTAGATCGTCTTGTACAAACATGGTTTGTACAGCACGATTAATTTAAAAATTATGAATTTTAAAGCTCTCCCTCGGTGTGTGTGTGTGTGTGTGCTAAGTTACTCAATTACAATCTCACTTTCTCAAACTTTAAATAAAATGAAAAATACAAACTCCAATATTACAAAACATTCTAAGCAGATCTTGATTTGAAGTCTTCAATAATCTGGAGTATGATTTCCCTGAAATGTTAGTACACACAAGAGAAAAACAAATTCTTCCAAAATATGTAGAAGAAAATAATAATAATAAAATAATAATATTTAGAATTATAAAAAACATACAAGTTGCAAGAGTGTAAAATATGCAAAGCTAAGTAGCAACTTCCTTAATAATCTCCCCCTTTTTGATGATGGCAAAAAAATTATTGTTTGTATAAATTTGAAAGTCCTAAGTTTCTCCTAAACTCCCCCTGAATGAATAAGCATGTGAGAATAAGTGACATTTAATTTGAACAATTAAAATTTTTAATTTTAAAGTTTTTCAACACAAAAAAAATAATCACACACAACATAAAAAAAGATAGCTCGAAATGAACCATCATTGTAGTTCAAATTCTCTTCAAGTTAAGACACAACTGGGTAAACTAAATCATACTTCTTCTTAAGAATATAAGCCACGAGGTTTGCTAGAGCAATGTTCTTCTTTCTCTTATGGGATATATGGCCAATTTTAGAAAGCCCATAAAGGTAGTCAAGAATGAGTTGGGCTTCATCAATGGGTTGACCAGTAATGATCAGATAAGTGATAGTGGAAAGAAGAGGAGTGATATTAATTCTATCACTAGCTTTTGGAATGATGGAAGTTCTAAGAACATGCTGGATGATTCAAGAATCATGGTGTATAGTGTTTACCTTGGGCAAATGGCATTCTTGTCTAATCCCTCTAAGTACCCGGTTAATGTCATTCCAATCAAAAGTTATGGAAGAAGTCAAAATGTGGGCTCTTATTCCTTTAGTCCTTAAGTTTAAGAAAACTCCTAGATTCTCCTTAGTTATTTCTACATTTTTCCCTAAGACATAGGATCTAATCCTATCTTGGTCACAGTTAAAGGTCATGTTTTCTAGGAAATAATGAAATGTAGATATGTTAAAGGAGAAAATCAGAGTAAGGATAAACTCAAATTGAGTAGAAGCAAAGAGTGGCAGTATTTGATAGATTGTATTATCCTAAATCAAAACTCTTGAAGGAGTCATTTTCGCAGATACAAACCTAGGAAAGGATTCCTCATTTGCTTTGGACAAGAAGTTCTCACGGGTATTCCAAGAGGAAGGTTCCCTAGTTAGTTCCTTAGCGTGCCTAACTCTCTTGCTTAAACTCGCCATAAAAAAGATCAAAGGGAATAGAAGATTGAAAAGGCTTTTGAAGTGAATGAAGCTTGAGTTCTAAACCCATTCAATTTAAAGAAAAAATGATATTTCATACAGACAAAATTGGGTTCGTCCCGTAGGATGCATGGGTTCATATGTACGAAGCAACATTTCGTATGTACGAACAAATATGGTTAAAATGAAATGACTTTTCATAATAATACGAGTTACGATGAATCCTTTCGTACATACTTTTTGACCAAACGATCATACATACAAATAGCTATTCGTACAGGACGATTAGTTATTTAAGATCATTTTTATGAAGGTTTGAATTATCCTCTATTCAGAATGACACGTGGTTCATATATACTAACTACAGGTTCGTACGTATGATCGAGAATAATAACTGATTCTGTCCATATAACCATCTAATTACATACATACGATTGAATACATTCGTCAAGATGATCGTGACAATTGTACAGATGAACTGTATCAAAAACTAAAAAACTGTACGCATTTTATTCTACCCAATCAATCAATATGCTACAGGATTCGTCTAGTACAAAATTAATTTCGTATAGATAAAATTCACACTAGGAAATTTATATGTTTACATGAAAATCATGATTTTAA
Organism: Dendrobium nobile; assembly: GCA_022539455.1. Classification (NCBI taxonomy): domain Eukaryota; kingdom Viridiplantae; phylum Streptophyta; class Magnoliopsida; order Asparagales; family Orchidaceae; genus Dendrobium; species Dendrobium nobile. Next base: position 47,105,737 of record CM039721.1, read on the forward strand.
AATAATGTTTAGAAAAACACACAAAAAAATAAAATTAGACAAAGATATAAGAGACAAAAACATTTATGCATAAAAATAAACAAAACACATAATTAAAATTACACAACTAAAAATACACTCATGAAAATACATATCAATGCTGTAGAAACATTAAATTAAGCATTCAAATCAATCACACCAAGCCTTGTTCTTAATGTATTAAATGTATTAAAGGTTAATGATTTAGTAAAATGTCTGCAAGTTGATTTTTAGTTGAAACATCATTGAGTTCAATTTCTCATTTGGATATATAATCCCTTATGAAATAATGCCTGATGTCTATATGTTTGGTCCTTGAATGATGAATAGAATTTTTAGAAATGCAAATGTCACTAGTGTTATCACAATAAATAGAAATTGTGCCTATTGTTAATCCTAAATAAATCAATTGTTGTTTCAACCAAATTACTTATGCCACACAGTTTCCTCATGCTATGTATTTAGCTTCACCAGTAAATAGGGCTACCAAATTCTATTTTTTATTGGACCAAGAGACTAAAGAATTTTTAATAAATTAACATATTCCAGAAGTACTCTTTCTATTAACCCTACAACCTATAAAGTCTGAATTTGAATATCCAATTCTTTCAAATGAAGAGCTAACCTTATGAAACCAAATTCCTAAGTTATGAGTTTCCAAGAGATATCTCAAAATCTTTTTCACTGCTGTCAAATGTGATTCTTTTGGATCTGATTGAAATCTAGCACACAAATAAATGCTAAACATAATATCGGGTCTGCTAGCTATCAAGTAAAGCAAAGATCTAATAATTCACCTAAATTTCTTTTGATCAATACATTTTCCCTTAGGGTCCTTATCTGACTAAACTGAGGAACTCATGGGTGTACTAACAAGTTTACCATTGTCCATTTCATACTTTTTGAGGATGTTCTTAATATACTTCAACTAACTAAGAAATATTTCTTGCTCAAGTTACTTAATGCTAAAATCTAAAAAGTAATTCAAATATTCCATTAGGGTCATCTCAAATTTACTACTCTTTATTTTAGAAAAATCATCACAAAGATTTTTATTAGTAGATGTAAAGATGATATCATCAACATAAATTTATACAATGAGAATATCATCTCCCAAATTCTTTAAAAATAGAGTTGTGTCCACACTTACTTTTTCAAAAGATCTCTCAAGTTGGGAGGTACTCAACTTCTCATACCAAACCCTAGGTGCCTGTTTCAATCCGTACAATGCCTTTTTCAACTTAAACACATGATTCAGGTATTTTAAAATTTCAAAGCTTGGAGATTGTTCTACAAATACATCCTCTTGGATTAACCCATTTAAAAAGAAACTTTTAACATCCATTTGAAAGAACTTAAATCTTCTAAAACAAGCAAATGCTAATAAAATCTTAATTGCTTCAAGTCTAGCTACAGGGGCAAAAGTCTCCTCAAAATCAATCCCTTCAATCTGATTATACCCCTTAGCCACCAATCTGGCCTTATTTCTAATGACTACTCCTAAGTCATTCATTTTATTCTTAAATATTCATTTTATTCTTAAATACCCACTTAGTCCCAACTACACTTTGATCCTTTGGCCTTAGAATTAATTCCCATACTTCATTTCTTATAAATTGATTTAATTCTTGTTGCATTGCCAAAATTCAAAATTCATCCGAAAGTGCTTGATCAATATTTATTGGTTCTATTATAGAAATAAATGCTGAATGATTGACTTCTTTACTCAGTCAATGCCTAGTCTTAACACCCTCACTAGATTCACCTATAATCAATTTCTTTGGGTAGTTTTTAGAAAATCTTAAATCTCTAGGCAATGAGTTTTCTATCTCTAAATTTTTATCCAAATTTATTTTATCAATCTTTTGGGAGTCAATTTTTATCTCATCCTCTTCAATAATTGGCTCTTTCAAAAAATTAGATTCATCAAATAAAACATGTGTGGTCTCATCCATTAACAAAGTTCTTTTATTGAATACTCTATATGATTTTCCAACACTAGAGTATCCTAGAAAAATTTCTTCATCTAATTATGGATCAAATTTTCCTAAGGCAGATTTTTCATTTTTATGTATGAACACCTTACATCCAAAGACATATAAATATGAAAATTTAGGTGTTCTCCCCTTAGGAAACTCATAGGGTGTTTTATTCAAACTCGATCTGTTGTTCACCCTATTCAGAACATAACATGCAGTGCTAATCGCTTCAGCCCAAAAATATTTAGGAAGTGAATATTCTACCAACATAGCTTGAGCTGCTTCTATTAATGTTCTGTTTCTCCTTTCGACTATCCCAATCTGCTTAGGGGTTCTAGGTGCAGTAAAATTGTGATCAATCCCTTTCTCCTTACAAAAATTATCAAATTTTTCATTTTTCAAATTCTCCTCTATGATCACTTTGAATTTTCAAAATCTCACATCCTAATTTCTTCTGAATCCAAGTCAAAAAATCTCTAAACTCCTCAAATTATTCACTCTTATGATATAAAAATCTAAACCATGTGAATCTAGAAAAATCATTCATAATCACAAATCTGTATACCTTCCCTCCAAGATTTACATTTTGTACTGGTCCAAAAAGATCTATATGCAAAATTTATAATGATTTACTAGTTCTAAGATCCATATTGGACAAAAAAGAGGACTTTACCTATTTTCCTAATTGACATGCATCACAAAGGTGATCCTTAGTAAAGTCTAGTTTTGGTATACCTCTTACTAAGTTCTTTTGGGTAATCCTCCTAAGGTTTTTCAGGATAAAGTGACAAAGTCTCCTATGCTATAGCCATGAATCATCAGAAATAGTTTTTAAATAAAAAGTAATAGGAGTTTTGATATAATTCAAATATAGCATATAAATATTATTTACCCGTATATCAAGCAAAACATCATTATCATTTAGGCTTAATATGCAGCTAGTAGGAAAAAATTTAATACAATATCCTTTATCACATAGCTGACTAATACTCAGATGATTATGCTTTAAGCCTTCTACTAACAAAATATTTTTTATAAAAAAGTTTTTTAAATTCCCCATCTTGCCTGACCCAATCACCTTCCTTGTGGTGTTATCTCCAAGTGTAACACTGCCTCTACTTCTGGCTTCCAGCGATATGAATTGTGCATAATCTCCAGTCATATGTTTTGAGCAATCACTATCCAAGTATCATATGCTCTCACGAGGCCTTGTGTGAGAGCGATCCTACAAAATTATTAAACGTTAGACCTGGGAACCCAATCAAGTTTGGGTTTACCTTTTGGAAACTTATAAATAGATGCATGTATGATATGTCTATTTTTATGCATCTTAGGCATTCCACACAAAATAAGTTTTTTTTATCCAAAGTATAGGTGTGTGCTATGTGTCCAAACATGCACAATTAAAATATTTAATTCTAGTAAATGGATATCTTAATTTTCTATAATTGTTCTATATCCTGCTGAGTTTTAAAAATTTTGGATATAAATTAGGATTTGTAAAATCATCAAGTGTTGGGGGCTCCTATTTTTCTCGAGAGCTTCTACTTTCAATCTCAAATACATGTTCAAGTCCTTATAGATTCTTATGTCATAATTCAAATAGTGCTCTCTATTTTTTGATTCATCCTTAAAAGTTTTAAATTCTTTTTCTAGTTCTGATTGGATGATTTTAAATTTTCATGGCTCTTATTCAAATCGTTGAACTCATTAAGTAATTTGATGTGGTTGTTATCAATTAATGCATGATCTTTCCAAAGGATATCTTATTCTCTTTGCAGTTCTTGTAACTCTAAGTTCAGACTAGCATGCATTTTCTTTAACTTCCTATATACATCATGTATGCATTCAGAGACTTCTAAAAGTTAATTATAAGTCAAGTCACATACCTCTTATTGATCTGACTGATCAAGATTATTGGCCATCAAGTACAGATTGCTGACTTCCTCTTCCTTTTCAGTCTCTGACTGGTCTGAAGCTGAGTCTGCCTAGAAAGCTCTTTGAAATTTCTTCTTGCCTTTCTTCATAATTGGTTTCTCCTCTACCTTCTCCTTGTTAAGAGTTGCTTTGAGTTTTGGGCAGTCTAACTTAATATATGCAGGTTTCCTGCACTCATAGCAAATAATATCATTTGAGACCTTAACATTACTATTAAACTTACTTTGATTTCATTGTTGGCGTCTCTTTTGCTTCCTCTTCAGAAAGCTTCTGAACTGTCTAGTCATCAAAGTGATGTCATCCTCATCCTTAAGTACTGATAGATCACTCTCTGACTCCTCCACCTTCAGTATAATATTCTTCTCCTTTCGTGGCTCTCCAGCATCAATCTTTTGTTGACTCACTCCTTACTCGTAAGCAATTAGTGATCCAAAAAAATTATCAATACAGTAAATATTTAAGTCTTTAGACTCTATAATCACAGTTATTTTAGCAACATAAGTAGTAGGCAAACAATGAAGTATCTTATTAACCATTTCAGCATTCATTAGTTCCCTACCCAATGCATGTAAAGAGGTGACTATTTGTGTGAATATTGTGTACATGTCAGAAATGGATTCATTGGGTTTCATACAAAATAATTCATAGTCATGCAATAAGATATTAAGTATGGATTGTTTAACTTTATTAGTCTCTTCATATATTACATAAAGTCAATCCTATATGTTCTTTCCACTTTTGCAAGTAGAAACCCGTATGTAATCCTAAGATTTAAGAGCACAAAAGAAACTATTCGAATATTTAGCGTTAAGTTATGCTAGTTCATGTTATTTTACAGTCCAGTCTGCAAAGGGAATTTCAACTCTTACTCCGTCAACTATTCTTGTTGGTTTTGTATACCCTTCCTGAACTAAGATCCACATACGATAATCTAGTGACTGTAAAAATGTTGACATGCATGTTTTGCAAAAATCAAAAGGAATATTGTCAAATAAGGGAGGTCTAGTTATAGAGTAACCTTCAAGTGTGTTTCAGTTTCCAAATGTAGCTATAGTTGTTAATCAAAAAGTAGTCTAAATTTATAATTTTGAAACTAAGCAATGATATCACTTGTTGAAACTTGTTAAATATGAGTTAGGTTGTCAGACCTAAGTTTTTGTCCCAATGGCTAACCAAGAGGGGGGTGAATTGGTAATTTTAAAAATTTCTTTTTATTTTAATTTTGAAAAACTGATGAAATTGTTTTTAAAATTATAAAAGAAAATTTTCAACCACAGGTAATAACAACACATAAAAAATAAAAAGCCGCAGAAAATAAAAGACACAAGATTTATAGTGGTTCAGTCAAACACGACCTACATCCACTCCCTAAAGTCTCCCACTTCAGGTATTGCACTATTACCACTAGTGTCTCTCCTTTTGCCCCCACAGCAAGGTAGGAAACTGAAACACGACCTACAAGAAGCCTTCATAAAAACTCTCTTCCACTACTACCCGGTGCGGCACAGAACCGTCATCCTTTTACACCCTCCAAGTGTAGGCAGAGAACCTTCCATTGTTAACACTATCCAAGTGTAGGTAGAGAACCTTCCGTTGTTCACACTCTCTAAGTGTAGGCAAAGAACCTTCTGCTGTTCAAACTCTCCAAGTGTAGGTGGAGAACCTGATCTTTTTGAAAGATCTTCTCACGAGAAATCTAGTGGGATAAGAGAAAAGAGTGAAGTAATCACAAATTACAAATTGAGATCCTTACTTTTGAGTAACTTAAGTGAACCCTTCACACTCCAGTAGTAATAATCACCTTTAAACACTCTGTCTCACTCTCTCCTTCGAATTCCCTTTAGTATACACAAAGACCAAATGACAAAAAGATTTTATGATAGTCTAACTTGGACCTTTTATAGAAAAGACAAGAAAAACCGTCCAAAACTACATTTTTCAATTTCTGACCATCCACGATTGTCCCGTAAAAACCAATTTCGTACGTACGAACAGTGTAAAAACTATTAAGTATGAACTTAATGTGAACTGATATGAAATACCTTCGTACCCGATCATCGTCTCGTATGAACTTGGTTTGTCTGGTATGAATAGTTATACTCAAAATTCATTGGTACGAAAAAGTATGATGAATTTTAAGTTTCCAGAACATAGAAGATCATCCTGGGATGAACCAAAAATATCATCTAGATGAATAATTCATTTTGGCAAATCCATAGCCCATTTTCTTGGGACAAATGATAAATATAATCTGGACGAACGCATCTAGAGAGCATTATCTTGGGAAAAAACATAAATATCATTTGAACGAACACATCCAGAGAGCACCATTCTAGGATGAACGATAAATATCGTCTGGACGAACACATCCAGATAGCATCGTCCTGGGACTAAAGATAAATATTATCTGGATGAACGCATAGAGAGATCATTGTCATGGAACGAACGATAAATATCATCTGGACAATCTATACTTAGAAAAAAATTTGCCCTCTTTGTTTTTTCCATTGCTCGTTTGTGAGTATAACTGACCAGATCGTCCCGTACGAACATGGTTTGTACTGTACGATCAGTTTAAAAAATTGTGAATTTTAAAGTTCTCCCCCAGTGTTTGTGTGCTAAGTTACTTAATTGCAATCACACTCTCTTAGACTTTAAATAAAATAAAAAATACAGACTCCAATATTACAAAATATTCTAAGCAGATCTTGATTTGAAGTCTTCAATAATCTGGAGTATGATTTCCTTAAAATGTTAGTACACACAAGAGCAAAAATAATTTTTCCAAAATGTGTTAGGAGAAAATAATAAGAAAAAACAATAATATTTAGAATCATAAAAAATATACAAGTTGCAAGAGTGTAAAATACGCAAAGCTAATTAGTAACTCTCTCAATATTGTTAACCCCTAAGTAAGTATGAATTAAAAGAAAAATCAAATTAAGATGGGATATGAGAGACTATGAGCTAAAAAAAATTGCTGAAAAATGTTGAAATAGCTTCAGGGAGTTCCAAATATTAAGTGAAAATATTAAATTAAGGTGGTGCTCAAATTAAAAGGATCATGGAAATGAAATGCATTTCCTTTATGGTCACAAACCCATAACAAAGCTAGCGTGTCAAAGTTTGAGAAGATGAAATCAAATCCTCCCAAAATAAAGTCTTGACTAAGAAAACCTAAGTAGAAGAAAAAGTAACCTAAAGGGTTATAGACATTTTAAAAGACACTTACCAGTCCATAAGGGAGCCTGTTAAGCTCACTGATTTCAAGAAGGGTCTCCAGATTATTGAAGTATGATTAGGTGAAAAAAATGAAGAAGAAGAATCCCTTCCAATTGAGACATATTAAGTCAATCCAAAGATGTCAAATATTTTTTTGAGAAGATTCATCAAAAAATTCTAATTAAAGTTTAACAATAATGCCTCCAACAAAATCAAAGTGCTTTAGAAAGGTAAGAAAACCTTTCTTAGTAAAAAGGGGGGATCTTATTGACCTCAATTTTATGGACAAATCCAAATCCCTACTTAATTAATCTGATGGTTGATAAAATATCTAGGTCTCAATAATAAAGATTATAATTTAGGACACAACATGTTCAAGCTTTAAATCATTCCAGACCTCAAATAAATCTAAAGCCCAGATCAATCTAGGCTCAAGATCAATCTAGGCCACAGATAGATCTTAAACTATACTCAATCCTAACCTCATGTCAATCCAAATATGAAATTAGTTCAAACTTCAAATCAAACCAATATTTCAAGCCTATGTAGATCTCAACTCCATTCAAACCTCAATCAACCCAGACTTCAGTTCAAACCTTGGCCAAGCCTTCCATAAGGAATCAATGCTACCAAAAAAATAAGAATAATTTAATTTATTATAATTAATTTGGATATTTTAAATTCTATAAATCAAATTAAAAATCTAGATCAAACTTAGAAATGTAGCCCAAAATCCAAGGCTAAAGAACTAAATCTAGAAAGCTTTTTGAGTGTTTTTTTAAACATTTCAAACCCCTATTAAATGATCCCCAAATCATGATATATCAATTCAATATTGATTAGACATGTCCCTAGGGTCTACCCTAAATATATATATATATATATATATTAGTTGAAACCCACAAAGGGGCCTATGTGTTAATTAAGGAAAAAATGTACATAGTCCATAAGGGGATCTCAAGCTTGCTACTGCTCAAAGAGCTATAAAAATAAAGAAAAATAAAACCTAAGAGCTCGAGTTCCCCACTATAGATAAAATATAAGAATCCCTAAGTACATTATACAATGCTTAAGAGAAAGCACCCAAAAAGGAGCAGACCAAAAATAAATAAAATGCTTCATGGAACCAATGCTTGAGCAATCCTTACGGTCATCCACCCAAAAAAAAACCTGCAAAAAATGCTGATAGGCTAAGAGGATATAGCAGTAATATGGCCTAAACAAAATATAAGGATAGTCCAAAAGATTAATAACCAAACCATTAATATAATAGTCAAAAGGAATAAAAGTAACCAAGCTAACCACCTGATGCTTCTCCACAATAACAGCAAGATAAAATAGATACTCAAATTCCAAATGACATAATAAAGAGAAACCATCAAAGTCTAGAAGAATCAAGTAACTAGAGCCCATCTCCATAATCAACAAAAAAGGATAGAACCAATATAAGGCACCAATGCTCCCAACATATAAACCATACCCGGCAATCATACCCAATAAAGGAAACTCAGCCCTAGTAAAAAATAGGAGATCCATATAACACAAGAAAATCCAAATCAAGCCGTTCAATAACCCAGGATTGAACAAAGACAACCTGCACCCCTGCAACAGCCCAGGCATAAATAAAAATAAACAGAAGCACCGCTATAACATCCTAACCACCACCTTCCAAACAACCTAGAAGTCTAAAAGAAAGCAACAGAATAAATAACAGGGAAGAAACAAACCAGAAAAATGCAACTTAATATACCTCATCAAGAACTCGAAGATTTTTTTTTTTTGAAGGAAAAAACCAAAGCTTAATATATAAAAGTAAAATAAAAGAAACTGCAAAGATGATTCCTCCTTCAATTTATTAGAAAAAGGAGGAATCTTATTCAAAGAGAACTCATCCAAACTAAAACTACCAAATAAAGCATAGTTAGTACACATGTTTGCTAACTCATTGTTCTCATGATTTATACAATAAAAAATGACAAAATTAAAATTTTGTAAAAAATCCATACCCTCATCCAATTTGGCTTTTTGAAGATAAGAAATGACATTTGAATTGTCTCCTTCAATGATGATGCCTTTATATTTGAACATCCAATCCTTTATCTCCTCTTTTAGAGAATATATAGCTAATAATTCTAGCTGAGCAATGTCCCAATGAGTGCACGATCTACCATAAGCATAAAGAAATCTTCCATAGCTGTCACGGAATACTGTTGCAATCCCAGCTTTGTAGGAAGAAAGAAGAGAAGCATCCACATTTACCTTTAGCCAATTGGGTGGAGGATGCTGCCAAATATTGGACAGTCTTGATGACTGGTTGACATCCCAAATGCCCAAATTATATGGACTTAACCAGTAAGAAACCGAAGCATGGCAAATGGCATTGGAAGCTATAAGACTTGGATTATCCTCCACTCCTTCCTATGTGAATTTATTCCTGCTTTTCCAAGACAAGAACACCGTGTTGAAATACAAGTTAACCACCATTCCTTTCTTCTTAGAACTTGATTCCAACCAATTCAGGCATTGCTCAATGTTATCAAAAAATGGAATGCAAAATCCCCAATGGTTTAGAAGAACAATCACATCTTTAAATTTTAAACAAGAACACATGATATGTTCACTGTCTTCCGTTGAATTGCATCCTCTTGGATAGTTAACATGATCAGTTAATCTTCTATATGAAAGGAATTTAAGTGTTGGGATTGCATTTCTATGAAGTCTCCACTAGAATACTTCCACCTGTGCATTGAGTTTAACTTTCTGATCCATTTCCAGTATTTGATTTCTTCAGTATCAATGGTAGTTGCTTTATAAGCACGACATGTAATGGTCATTCCAGAATTTTGATGGATCAACTCCATATGATCCTCTCCACCATCTATATTAATTCTGGTTTGAATGATCAAATCAACCAGATCTTTCCCAAATGTCTCCAACAACTTAGCTTCATTCCAAACACCATCATTGATAAATTTGTTTAGATTAACCAAATATTCTTCTTGGGGAGCAACAAATGTTGGCTAGCTTTGAATACTTCTATCAAGAAACTAGATGTCTTTAAAAACATCCACTTTATCTCCATTCACAAGCACCCATTTGACAATGGGTTTCAGCATCTTGTAGCCTTCCTTGAGTAATTTATAAGAAGAGGAACAAACAATTCTCTCCTTTCCCTTGTCCTACTTCTCTCCATATTTAGAAACCATATGCTTGTTGGGAAGAAAATTTTTATCTTGAATAAATCTCCATGCTAACCGTGCTCTCAGTGCAGGTGTTTTGAAGCTGTTAGAATGCATTCCACGGCCTCCTTCGTTCAGCGGTTTGCACATCTCTGACCAACTGATGTAATGCATTCCTTTAATTCCATTTTTCTTACTCTAGATAAAACTCCTATTAATTTTATCCAGCTCATCCAATATTCTCTTAGGAACCAGAGAGTGAGTAGCATGGAAAGTAGGTAAGTTTATTAGCATTGATTTCACAAGGGTCATTTTACCCGCAAGTGACAGCATCTTATTACCCCATTGATTAAGCTTTTTCAAAGCATTTTCAATGATAAATTGAAAATCATCATATTTGAGTTTTCTCAAAACAATCTACAAACCAAGATAGTTGAATTCTCTCACAGACTTGAATCCCATTATTCTTTTGATGCTTCTTTCCATCTTCTTTACCATATTTTTCGCAATCATCATGGATGATTTATTCAAGTTGATTTTTTGTCCAATCCAATCACAGAAGTTATGAAGTATTTTCCTTACTTCAATAACTTTCTTCCTATTGGCTTCCGAGAATATGATAATATCGTCGGCATACAATAAATGAGAAATTCTCGTCCCATTCGAACAGATTTTGATTCCACATGAACTTTGAACAAAAGCATTAGAAAGAAGCTGAGAACATAAAATAAAAAGGATAGGAGATAGGGGACAACCTTGTCTAAACCAAATTTTTGCTTGAATTCAGTTAGAGTAGCTACCATTGATGATAATAGAATATTTAGGATCTTCTACACACTCCATGATTAGATGAGAGATTTTTGGAGGGAAGTTGAAGTATGTAAGAACTTTTTGTAAAGAAGGCCACGCCATGGAGTCATATGCTTGTTCCATATCAATTTTAAAAGATACTAGACCCATAGATGCCTTGGAATACCTTAGTTTATGAAAAATCTCTTTAGCCAACAAAGCATGATCCGACAAAGACCTTCCCTTGATGAAGCAGCTTGCTCCATAGTAATTAGTTTTGGAATAACCAAAACCAATCTATTCAAAATAATCCTTGCCTCAACCTTGTATACAGTATTACAAAGACTAATAGGTATATAATTAGAAGTGAATAACGGATTTGATACCTTTGGGATTAAGATAATTAGAGTATCCTTCCATTCTTTGTTTAAAACACCTTTGCTGAAAAACTTATTTAGAGCTCTCCAAAAGTCTGTTTTAATCAATCTCCAAAAGTTTTCAATGAAGGAGTTTGTGACTCCATCCTTTCCTGGAGCTGTATTCCATACATTTGCTCTAAAGCAACTACCATTTCCTTCCAGGTCAGATCATCTTCAAGGAAAAAATGTTCTATTTCATCAACACAATTGTTTACTTCCGGCCAGCCATCCAGAATGCATCATCTTCTCTCCCATTTTCTACAGAAAAACTGATATAAAATTTCTTCCATTTTGTCTTGATCTTCCACTATACATCCATTTTCATCCTTAATTTTGATTAATTTGCTGGAATTTCTTTTAGCACTTTCATGAGAGTGAAAGAAATTAGAGTTAACATCTCCCTCCTTTAGCCACTTGATTTTTGCTCTTTGCTTCCACCAAGAATTTAATCCTTCCATAGTAGAATTAAGCTCATAAACTTTGTCTTTAAGACTCAAATATTCAAATTCAGATAGACAACCATTTACAGCTTCCTTGCTTTGAAGATCCAAGATCTCACTTAATAAATCTTCTTTGAGTTTGTTTAGATTTTTCAACTTCAGTTTGCTCCAGTAATACAGGGATGAATATTTGAACTTCTTGTTTAGCACTTGTGAGTAATCACCTTGATACTTTTTGTTCCACTCCTTCCTTATAATTGCAAAAGAAGCTTGATAAGAAGACCAATAATTTTCATACCTTATTTTCTTTGATAAAGCCAGTTTAGAATTCTAAAAATGGAGAATGATTGGGCAGTGATCAGAGGCTACCTTAGCCAAATGCCTCTCTATCAACTGAATTGAAGTGATTAATTCTATGGTATTAATAAAGCACATATCCAATCTTTCAAGAATCCTAGCACCTCCACTTTTGTTGTTACACCTAGTGAATTTCGATCCAATGAACCCAACTTCATGAAGATCATTATTGAGCAAGCATTCCTTCATTTCCTTAGGCCCTTGAGAGAAAATGAATCTTCTACCACCAATCTTGTCTTCTTTGTTCATAATATAATTAAAGTCCCCTCCAACTACTAAATGAGCTTCATTGCTAGCATACTTGTCTATCATATCCCAAAGCTATCTTCTGTTATGAATTTCTCTACTACCATATACTGTGGCCACTCTCCAAGTTCCTTTGACTTGTATTTTGAGATATCCAATTACAATTGGAGAAGAACAAGTTACTAAAGAAAATTCAACAAAAGTAGAATTCCAAAGCAGTAAAAAACCTCAAGAAAGTGCTGTTGATGGCACCAAGTAATAATCCCAATCTGTTCCCACCATTTCATTAATTTCACCTTGATTAACATCACCAACTTTTGTTTATACCAATCCCAAAAAAAATACTCGATTATTTTTCACAAACTCCTTGATGTAGAGAGAAGCACTCCTCTTCCTTGCTCCTCTACAATTCCAAAAAGCAATGGAATTCATTAAAAGAGTTTTTGGGGATTAATGCCCATATTACCTCTTCCTTCATGCTCAAGTCTTCTTCTTCTTGAATTGGAATTGATAGGACCCAATTCCCTCAATTGTTTTGGAATTCTCTTCTTTATTGAGATAGAAGAATCTACAGTCCCTGTTTTAACAGTCTTCAGTTCTTCACCCAAAGCTGTGTCCGAGAATTCTTTATCATTTACATCAGATATACTATTAGGACCTTCTTTGTCTTGAGAAATATAGCTATCTTCTTCAACAATAGCTGCAACTGCATTTGGGATAATTTCTCCTTCCTCTAGATCAATTAGAGCATTGAAGTAGTTTTCTATTCTCACAGAATTTGATCCTCTGAGATCATTTATTTTGGACACTTCATTACAAACTACAATACTCTCAGATTTATTTCCCACCATATCAGTAATTCCTTCATTAATCTTATTCTACTGTGATACCACACCATCATTTTGGTTCTGTTTTACTGGTATCCAGTTGGTTTTCACCCGAGGAATAGTTTTCCTAGCCATATTGTTGAAGATTTTCTTCTTTCCATAATTTACTAGCATCCATGGACAATATGAATCTTTATCAGTAGTTACAACTGTCTCCATATCAGCTGTTCCTTTGTCCTCTGCACTGATGGCATCTGACATAGCTGGTTTTGTAAACATCGACTTATGCTCCAATGCTTTAACAGAACATTCATTCTTTCAATGACCGATCTTCCCACATTCAAAACAAAGATTTGGTAAATTCTCAAACTCTATTCTCTGAAAGAATTTATCATCTACACCTTCAACCCATACTCCTGTAGGATGTTTAGCATCAAAGTTTATGCGGACACAAACTCTACTGAATTCACGCTTGGACCATTGGAACATATTGTCGGCTATTAAATATATAGAGCCTACCATAGATGCTATACGGCATATGTTTATTTCATCCCAACAATGCAGCGGCAAATTTGGCAATCTAATCCAAATGGGAGCAGAAATACCTTTGAGAGAATTAGGATCAAACTTGTGAGACCATCTATCTAACCCCATAATGTTTCCATTAACAAACCATGGACCATTGGTTAATATTGCCTCCATGTTTTCATGTTCTTAAAAAGAACATAAAAACCATCCTCTCCCAAGAACCATTAGATGGAATTTTCCATATTGACTCCATTATCTCCACAATTCATAACTAATGGAAGAGAAAGAGATTTCATTCCCAAATACCATCACCACCAGTGATTTCTCCAATTTTTTGGAATTTTCCTGAACTTTTACCTCATTGAGCTTCACAGATTTACCATCCACAGATTTGCAATTACCAAAGTCCAAATCAGCAACTCTAATGTTTTTATTTTTTGACTAAACATTTTGCTGGTTGTCTTGATTGATCCTTTGTGGCATTTCAACATTCACATCATTGCATCTACCCAGATCTCCAGATTCGTAGGTACAAACTTCCTCCAAATCATTAGCCGAGAAATCCTCAACAACAAGGATTTTTTTCCTTCCAGAATTCACCACTTCAATAGAGACATTCAACATTTCTTCAGAAAGTTTAATTTCTCACCTTTACCAGATGCAAAGCTGACTGCATTGTCTTCAGAATTTGTATTCACCTTGTTTTTAAAAGATGGAGAAAAAGAAGTTTCTCCCTTCACAGCAAGTTGTTTCTCCAAAAGTTTAACTTTATCCAGATTTTCTTCTACCATGATTCTTTTGCCCTTGCTAGCTATCGCAGGTGTTTGTTTCTTCATTAATAAGCCTCCATCACTGATAATTAAAGGTTTGTTCGCATTAACCTTCAATCCGGGATATTCTCTGATATCTACAAATGCTGGAGGTGATGTCAACGCAAATTGAACTCCTCTCGATTGTTGTCCATTCAATCATTTATCCTCCACCAGAACGCCGGCCGAAGATGGCCAGTGACCGTGCACCACCATCGTCCACGATGAAATAGCCGCCTAAATAGATTTTAAAAAAATAGAAATTTGGAATTCCCAGAACTTCTCTCACTAGTTTCTCTCTCTACCTTTTACCTTGAATCCTTAGGAATCCAACATCTACCAAAAGAACTTATATAAAGAACTCGAAGTTGTAAAATAAAAAAAGAACAAAAAACAACCCAAAAAAGGGGAAGAGAATAAATACAGCAGCAGAATTCCAAAGAAATAAAAAATACTAAACCTGAGCCGAGAGGAAATTAGAGCACCCCAAAAGGGAGCAGAACCACAAAAACTAATGCTTAACGTAAGATAAACCTATTTGACCAGTCTTAAGAGCCTTTAACAAGAAACAACAGTTGAGAAAATGAAAGCTCAGTCAAACTGTTAAAATCACAACCCAAATTGGCAGTAGACTGAGCATATGCATTCCCTTCTTCCTAAATCACATAAAAGGAGCAGTTAATATTGTTCCAGATATCCCTTATGTTCCTCCGAATGTAAAATAGAGCAGAAGAACAAATCTTATCCTCCTTATCATGAAGAAAATGGTATTCAAAATAAGAACCCACCTCCATCACCATATTAATTTGATAAATGTTAGCAATGAGACTTAAGTCGTGAAGCACAACATAGGAGATCATAAAGTTAACCTCACCATTAGTAGTAGGACAAGCAAAACCCAACATGTAGGTGCCATTATGATCTCTAATGACCCCACCAAAGCCAACAATAGTGCCCAATCTATCACTAGCCTTATTAACCTTAAAAGAATTAGGACGAGGCTTTACCCAAGTAAAGGACCTTGACACCTTATTATAATTATCCACCTCCAAGTTAATTCCAAAAGCAAAGGAAGTAAATAAAAAGTTCTTAAAATTCTTAAAAGAGAGTAAATTAGCAGAGTAAAGGGTAGCCACTTTATCCTTAACTTTATGGATAATTCTCTGGTAATTCATAACAACCCCATTGAAACGAGAATCATTTCTCTCCAACCAAAGGAACCGAAGGATAAGAGAGGGAATAACATTTCTGATATGGTCTTTAGGCTTCACAAACCAACATTCAAGCAAATAGTAAATAGAAATCCTTGTAATAAAAAAGTTAAGATGAAAAATGTCCTAAAAAAAGTCCAAACATTAACAACAACGGTACCAGAGATGAAAACATGATGCATATTGTCAACATGGTAATAACATTAGCATTTAGAAGGAAAGATAAAACCTCTTCTCCTCAAATTCTCATCAATAGGAATAAGTTTATGTAAAATTCTTCAAATAAAAATAAAAATCGTAGAGGGGAGGCTTTTATGCCAAATCATTTTAAAAAGCTTAGAAGACCCATTTTTAGCTCTAAAGGAATGCCAAGCATCTTTATAAAGAAGCCATTTTTAGTGAAAGTAGAGAGCAACACATTCTTGGAGTTAATGTTTAGAGGAATCTTTAAAATAAGCTAAAAATTAAGTAAGGAAGAATAATAGAAAGTTTCTCCAAATCCCAACCATTATTAAAAAAGATGTAGTTAACCTTTATATTAGTAATAGAAAAGGAGTTCAATAATGAGTCAATCGACTGGACATTCAGCCAATGATCTTGCCAAAAGTGAATATTTCCATTGCCAAGACCCCACACAATAGAAGACTCAACAATTCTTTTAACAGAGTAGAGCCTCTAACAAACTTTAGAGTGGCCTTTACTAAAATAACTCATGGTTGGATGCCTCCCTCCATAATACTTGGCCATCATAAAAATGGCCCAAAGACTCTCATTGGCCCTAAGGTTGTACCAAAGTTTGAAAGAAAAAGTGGAAGCCATATCAAAGTTAGTCTTACACCCTAAAGCCCCTTTTTGCACAGTCCCACAACATTTACCCTAGGATGACTAATGAATCTTAGAATTATTACCAGAACCTTTCCAAAAAAAAATTATTAAAAATTCTATCAATTTTATAACACACGGTCTTATTAGGAAGAAAGGTTAGAAAACTATGGACCGGAATAGAGCAAAGAACACTTTTAATAAAAATAAGAAGGCCACCAAAGCTTAAGAAATAAGAATCCCAAGATGTTGTCTATTCTACACCACAAAAATTAAATCATCAAAGAGAAAAGATTTCTTTCTTCCCTTAGAAAGAGGAATACCTAGATATTTTAAAGGCAAAAAACCTTGAGTTAAATAAGAGAGATTCTTAATAGCCACGACACGATCAGAAGGAATATTCTTAGTGGCAATAAAATAATACTTTTGCTTATAAAAGGCCAAACCACTAAATGATTCAAACTGGCCAAAGAAGCTCATAATTTTATCAATCATATTCATCAAAGCTTTTAAAAATACAATGAAATCATTAGCAAAACATTTATCAAAAAGATCATCAAGGCCCCTAGAAAGGTAATCCGCAATAATAATAAAGAGCGCATGAGAAATGGGATGCCCTTGTCTAAGCCCATGAGAAGCCCTAAAAAAACCATGGCTCTTATAATTCACAATGACATAGAAAAAAGGGCTTTCAATACACGTTTTGATGAGGATGATGAAATTATAATCGAAACCAAATAAACTCAAGATATTGTAAATAAAATTCCAATTGATATTATCATAGGCGTTAGCAGTATCAAATTTCATAGTCATATTACCACCTCTAACCTTAACATCCAAGTCTTAACAAAATTCTTACTCTAATAGAATATTGTTAGCAATGGCACGACCTTCGATAAAGCCCATTTGAAAAGAAGAAATAAGCTTAGATAATAAAACAGTTAACAAATTCATCAAATTTTTAGAAAGTAGTTTATAAAAGAAAGTACGCAAACTAATAGGTCTAAAGTTATGCCAAGAATTTACAACATTATTCTTGAGAATAAGCACAATAGAAGTAGAAGAAAAAAGATCAAAATATGATTACCATTAAAAAATTCAGTGATAACTGAGAAAATATCATTATAAATAGTAGGCCACATTTTCTAAAAGAACTTAGTTTTGAATCTATCAGGGCTAGCCACAGAATCAGCATTTTTACTAAATAAAGTATATTTAACATCCTCAAGAGAAGGAGACTTAGATAAGCCGCTGTTATCCTCAAGAGAAACAATATTAAGAATAATGGACAAATTGGGATTAATAGACAGATTAAAGGTTTTATGAAGATGGTTTTGAAAATGATTTGCAGCCAAATTAGTAATTTCAGCAGTATCCTTAGAAACATAGCCATCCTCACATGGAATTTTGTGAATTAATTAATAACATGTTTTTTATTAACCAAAGCATGAAAATATTTAGTATTGTTATCACCTTCGGCCATATTCTTGATTTCCACTTTTTGCTTCCAAAAAGTTTCTTCATGAGCTTGAAGATTACAAAGCTCAGCTTTAACCTCTTTTAAAAGATAGAGGTTAGACTTAGAGGGATCCAACTGATAAAGATCCTCAATAGAGTTCACCCTATCTTCCACAATTAAAATATTAGGAAACAAATCTTTAAAAATATTATAATTCCACCATATCAAAACTTGCTTAAGCCTTTTTAGTTTAAGCCAAAGTCTATTCATACCAGAAATAGAATCATCGGGAAAAAGAGGGCTTGCCAATTATTCTGAACCATATCAAGAAACGAATCATAAACCAACCACATATTTTGAAATCTAAATTCAGAAGGGAGACCTCAATCTCTATTCTTAATATTGATAAGAAGAGGAGAGTGATCAGAGAGGGTGCGACTAAGGTGGTCAACCTTAGTCAACTCAAAAGAATTAAGCCAAACATTATAAAATAAAACTCTATCAAGCCTTTGCCACAAATAGCCATGATTCCAAGTAAAATTATTTCCATAAAAACTCATATTAATAAGGTTGTAATCCATAATCATATCATTGAAATCTTCCATAAACTGATAGATAGGAAGATAACCCCCTATACACTCAGTCGGGTTAATAATAGTGTTAAAATCACCACTAACAAGACAAGGAAGGTTGCAAATACTATAAAATTTAATGATTTGATCACATAAAATCCTTCTTGTATAACGAGAAGAAGTAGCATAAACAAATGAAGAATAATGT
Organism: Dendrobium nobile; assembly: GCA_022539455.1. Taxonomy (NCBI): domain Eukaryota; kingdom Viridiplantae; phylum Streptophyta; class Magnoliopsida; order Asparagales; family Orchidaceae; genus Dendrobium; species Dendrobium nobile. Next base: position 47,124,760 of record CM039721.1, read on the forward strand.
TAGAAATTAAAACTTTCAATATTACAATACAATACTTGGGTAAAATCCCTAATGATATGAGTTCTAACATAATCTTTCTAGAAAACCAAAATTTTATTGGCAACATTCAACTTAGAATGTTTAAAACCAAGAAATTTAGTAGTACCAACTAATTTATCCACAAAAATAAGAGGCTCAAGCAAAACAAGAATAGACACATTATGAATATGACATAAATTTCTAACTCTGACCTTAGAGGAAGGGCAACCAATACCCTAGACATTCTAAATAATGGCGTTAAACATAAAAATCAAAATTAATGAGAAGTATGTGAACGTGTGCTTCTAGGAGACAATAAGAAAATATTTTTGGGGTTTCTACCTCTCTGACCCCGACCCTTGGAGAAACTCAAATCATGATCTTCTCTAGCATAGCATTTAGCCAAAATATCCACCTCTGTGTTAGTAAAAGCATCACTAAGATAATGATCAGATAAAGGAAGCTTACTATCAATTAAATTACATGAAAGCCCCATAGTAAGAGGTAGCTCACCTTCCACATAGAAAACACCATCTTCCAAAGTAGAAACATTCCTGTCAACGCCTCCAAGTAATTCCTTCACAATCTCAATTTAGACACTAGGAAGGCTCTCTTGTTGAGATAATTCATCCTTCGGCAATAAAGGCTCTGCTCTTTCAGGAATTAGATCATTAACTTTCTCATTCAAAATTAGAGATTGAGGAGGATTAGGAAAGTTAGTATTAACATCAATAACAACCATTTGAGACAAAGCTTATTGTGAGTCATAAGGATTATATAAGGAAGACGGATCAGCTATATTGTTAGAATTATTAGGTAACATTTGCTTCTCCCTAATAGATATAAAAAAAATAGTATCCATAATTGGAACCACAATTTGAACACTAAGGAGTTCACCTCTAATTGATGAAGAAAGGGGGGGGGGGGGGGGGGGGGGGGGTGATGGCCAGAATGAGATCAGGCTAAAGATTAACCACTTCATTACCTAGGGATACATCACCATTACCTTACAGCACATTATGATTCAAAATAGTATTAACATGATCATTTGAAATACCCTCTTACACTTTAGAATGTCTGGCTATTTCTTTTTCCTTCTTAAGGTGTGGATGTAATTTAAATCAATCACTCAAACCATGCCCGTGCATCTTATAGTGAGAACAAAATATCAAAAAAATTTCAAAATCAACCTTTTGGAAATAACTGCTCAGTTCAAAACCTAACAATATCTCCGTAGGATGTTTTTTAGAAATATCTAACTCAACCAAAATACGAGCCATAGAGGTCGTGAGACCAAAGATGTGGCATGGTCCGTTTGCAATGGCCGACTAAGAATGGAAGCATGCCCAAAAAGAACTTGAGAATTGAAAAAATGGAGCCTCATATTAGGGAAAGAAACCCAAATAAGAGAAATTAGGGATTCCTCATGGACATCAAAATCAAGTGTCCATTTAAGGAGTCCCATTTGGCAAGCCTGAATATAATAAGATATCCTCAAAAAAATCTGATTATAATCCAAGTCATTGATCAGTTGGATTGCCACATGATGGGGGTCAAGTAATCAGATATAAAAGAATTAGACAACTTTAAATTCATGAAAAACTTATAAATAACATCGAGGTTAGGTCACCTCAGAACAAATTTGCCAATAAGGGTAAGAGTGAAGGGAAAGGTAATTGATACACAACCGAATCATCAAACATTAAGGCGGGACAGCCCTTAAATGATGTATGAATGAAGTGGAAGGGGGGAAGCAGAAGTTCCGGCAAGCATATACTTAAAAGTGCTGGATTTTCCATTCAAAACAACAACCAATGGAAGGTAAGATGACGATGGGTTTTTCATCCCCCAAAACAACAAAAAATGAAGAACAAAATAAAATGGAAACTCATAAGCAACATGAAAAACACTAAAAACTTGAAAAATGATCGAAGACGAGAAGAAAATCCATAGAAAACCTTGCTAGAGATAGCTCGAAATGAGATCGCATGGGAAACCCTAAATTGCAAAGCAATCGCTCAAAGCACTAGAGCTTAACATCTATTTCTCAGGATATTTATAGAACCTTCAAATATTTACAACCTATACCACTAGACCTTCCATATAGTGGAATTTGACCTTGGAGCCTTCTCCGAAGCCTCTAACCAAATTGAGGCTCTTAATCATGATATTTTGTAAAATAAACTATACTTTGATGGGCCCACTTTGACCCCAAGTTCACCAGGGGTCAAATTAACCAAAATGTCCCTCAAGGGTAATTTTGATATTTTCTCTAAACTTTAAAATGACCTAATCAAATCAAACCCTAGAACCTCCTCCAATGTATCCTAAACACCATTAGGAGTGCATAGGACTAAAGCCCTTACCCTAGGTCAACTTGGTTATCAAGTTAATAATGGTAGACTTAAATACCCCTGAAGGGCCCAATAAGTCATTTTCACTAAAATGACCAATACAAACAATGGGACCACCTCTAATGATCTCCAAAAATCAATTCAAACCTATTTATCTTAGACCTAACACCTAAAAGTTTGATAGGGATGTTAAGCCATAATGAACTAGTCCCAAGGCTAACCAAGAGGGTGGGGGGGGGGGTATAAATAGTAATTTAAAAATTCTTGAAGCAAAAGCACAAACTTAAACCAATGTTCACCACAAAGAAATAGAAGTGCAGAAATTAAATGTGGAAGTAATAATAATGAACATAAAAATTTATAGTGGTTCAGTCAACCTGACCTACGTCCACTCCAAGGATCCTCTTCTCTGAGTATTACACTAAACACACTATCTCTTCTTTTTCTCCCACAACAAGGTAGAGAAGTCTTTACAAACCACCTTTTCTCCGACCCCGGTGAGGAAAAGAACCCAATTCCTTTTGCTTCCTCCATAAGCAGGTAGAGAACCCAACTTCTTTTGCTTCCTCTTGAAGCAGGCAGAGAATCTTGATCATATGCTGAAGTAGACCTCTCTAGAACCCCCAAGAAACTAGGGACAATGACCGAAGAAGATGATGATGGATCCTTTCTTAGAGTAACCTTTGAGAAACCCCTCAAAAACTCCCCCTCACAAGATCCTCTCTCTCTCTCCCTTGCTCTCCCTCTCCTCCTGGCTCTCTCAAGTTAGAACAATAGTAAAAGATAAACTCTTGGATAGAATAAAAGGTCTTATATAAAAGAGCTTCAGAATTGCTCTTAATTACAATAAACTGACTTTATCATCCAGGAAGATATAAATTTCATCATGTATGATCAGTATAAATTTAGCTCAATCACCCATGATAATTTGGGATGATTATAAGGTTTTTGTTCATATCGTTCAGGCTGATAGGATATCGACCTGTTTGATTAGTACAAGTTATTTAATATCAACCAGAAAATTTCCATGAATGGATGTCTGGATGATGTAAAAATAACTTGATTGTCCAAGCTGATCTCAAGATCATCTTGGATAATTAGTTTCAATTCATTACATATCATCCAGAACATTGCCCTGAATAGAAGTGGGCTGATATTTAATTGTCCAGGAACAACTAAGTTTTTTAAACTAATCATCTCGGCCAATCCTTTGATCATCTAGGATGATATGATCGAGCAATCAAATCGTATTACTTTCTTTAATTATCAAATTAATTTAGGCATAATTATATTGCATCATTTAGGACAATAACTTGGACGATATCCAAAAATAAAAGAGAGAGGGATGGAAAAAATCAACAGTGTTTCTCCCTTTAACTAATTTAGAGATGTCAAAATATTGACTATAAATTATCAAAAATAAAAATAAAGCATAAAATATCATTTCAACTATTACCAAAAATAAGAAAAACTAATAAACAAAAAAAAAACAACAGAGATGAATAACTACAAAATAACAAAAAAAAAACTGACTTAAAATTAGAATAGAAAGAATAGAAAATAATAACAATCAATAGAGTAGTAAATATGAAAATTAGAGTTTATTAAGTAGCAAATTTATGCAATTAAGAGCTGCGAGCCTCCGCTCTCTAAGTACCACATGCTCTCATGAGGTCTTTGGTGAGAGCACACCTACAAAATAATCAAATTTACTATTTAGGAACCCAAATAGGTTTGGGTCCCTTCTTATGAAAAGAAGAATGCAATGCATGTGTGTTATGGTGTGAATCATGCAATTTGGGTCTCCACAACTATTATGTACCATAATGAACAGTGTAAGTGTGTGAAATGTGTCATAGCAAGCCACATGAAAAAGATCTCTAACTCCAGGAAAAGGATTTACTAATCTGTTTGGGTTATAATGCCTCTTCCTAAGTTTTGGCCTTAGATCAACTGTGGTTGTATTCAAATTTCTCTCAAGTCCATTCAATTTAGCTTTAAACCTCATGTTAGTACTTTCTAAAATAGCATCATCAATATTCAAATAGTGCTCCTTATGCTCAGATTCTTCAATATAAGTTTTAAAATTAGATTCAAGTGAGGTGTAGGATGCTTTTAAAGAATCATACTCAACAATCAATTCAGAAAGCTTTTTATTCAATTCATCAAACTCATCAAGTAATGACATATGATTGTTATCAAGTTGAGTGTGATCTTTACTTAAACTTTCATGTTCTTTTTATAAATTCAAAAACTCCAATTTTAAACTACTATACAATTTCTTAAGTTTCTTATAAGATGTATGAATATTTTCACAAACTTCAAGTAATTGATCATAGGTTGGATCACATACCTCTTCTTTGTTGCGACCCATGACCCCGAGTTTGAGATTTTGATGATGAAAAATAATGTCTCCTGAACTACTATTCATTGAATATCATTTATTGTTTGCTATTGTCCGTGAGTATTAACATTTCAGGAAGATCACAAGCTATGAAGGACAACAGGAAGACTCGAGACTGGTTAGATTAGGAGTATGAGTCTAATAATATAATTTGTTATTTATTTTATTTTTTATTTTCTTGAGACTGGCCAGAAACTATATGTAAGTCTGAGCAACCATGCACACACACAGGGGGAGAGGGTTTTAAAAGTAAAAAATGTAGATTTTCTTTCTCTGGTGATCGTACTGTACGACTTTATTTCATACTATACGATCTGAGCTTGTAAAATGATTTCTGTGAATAGATCGTATTGTACGAAAACTATCGTATTGTATGATGTGTTCCAAATCCAAAACCCTAGCCGTCAAATTAACTTAAGTAAGTTTTTCTCAGCCGTTCGTACTATTCAAAGGACTTCATACTGTATGATTTATTTTAAATACATACTTAAATTAACCCGAGATTAGTGGAATAAATCAAGGCTTAATTACTAATTGAAAATCATACTGTACGAATACATTCGTACTATACGATAAATAGAGATGAATTCTGATCGTCGTGGAGATCATCCTGAATGACCCCTTATTTTTTACTCATCATACTGTACGTTTTCTATCATACCATATGATGAACAGAGATGACATTTGATCATCTTAGAATTTGTACTTGACGATGCCTTGATTTTGAACATTCATACTATACGATGTATATCATACCATATGATGTACAGACATGACATTTGATCGTCCCGGCTATCGTCTTGTACTAGTAGTAGTGTTGGGGATTGTACCGTATGATTTATTATCATACTATATGATTATATTTTGAACTGTTCATACACCTTCGTACCAGGATGAGGCATGTTATACATATCATACTATATGATTTGAAATTGTATTGTACGAATGTAACAACTACTTTGAATAATTCAGGGATTTTGAAGCCTAATTTAAATATGAAAGTAGTAATCTTCTTGAGAGAGATAGAAAGAGGGGAACGTGATTAGAGAGGGAATCCTTGGGAGAGAGCTCTTGAGAAGTTTTTAGGGTTTGAGGGAGGAAGGAGAAGGTGAGCTTGGTGAGGGAGAAGAGGTGTGAGGGAGATCACACGATTGCTTCGTTCTTACTGCATCTTGCTCGTCCTGTGGCCCGGGAAGAACTTATGGGAGGCTCTCTGAGGGGGAGACTCTTCTACATCCGTGACCTTGAAGGTACTTTGCCTTCTCCAGGAGGGAGAAAAATAAGAAGGTACTCTGCCGTCGCCAGGAGGGTGAAAACAGTGCTTGGCACTCCGCCACACTGGGTTGGTGAAAGGGAGTCTTGTAAGGGCTTGTCCGCCTTATCAAGGGGGCAAAAGGAGAGCTATAATTTGTAGTGAAATTAGCAGAGCGGAGGACTCTGAGGAGTGGACGTAGGTCATGGTTTGACCGAACCACTATAAAATTTCGGTGTGCTTTTTCCTTATCGCTTTTTATTCTTGCGTGCATTTTTATTTTCCTTATATTTGCTTGATGAAAATTTGTGAAAGAAAAAGGATTCTATTGTTGCACGTTGAGTTCAATTGTTTGCCTTCGTAGTAGTTTAAATTTTTATGTTAAAATTTTAAAAACACCAAAAAAATTAGAATTCCTTCTTAGGTTTTTAATTATTGCTACAAAGTTTTCACAATTCACCCCCCCCCCTCTTGTCAATCTAGTTATTTTAATTGTTATCAAAGCTTGTTTTCAAAAATAGTGTTTTAGAAAACAATGAAAAAATGATCATGTCGCATTTTGGTAATCGTAACACCGCAGAGGGTTATTCAATAACCCGTCCACCTCTTTTAGAGAACATCTCATTTGATTTTTGAAAAATTTGAATGTCTACTTTTTTACAGTCTATTGATTACCGCAAGTGGATGTTAGTCAATGATGGATATGTTGCACCATTTAAAACTTTGAATGTAGTGAAAACTCCAATACCTTTAAATGAATGGAGCAACGAGGATAGAGATTTAGCCTAATTGAATGCTAAGTGTTTAAATTGCTTTTTCTGTGCATTAAAGTCTGAGGACTATATGAGAGTTTCTACCTATGCTACTGGTAAGAAGATTTGGGATAGACTGTGCATCACGTATGAAGGAACTAGTGAAGTAAAATAGTCTAGGCTCAACATTATATTGCATGATTATGAACTCTTCCGTATGAAACCTAGCGAAATAATATCTGACCTGTATACTAGGTTCACCCAAATTGTGACATCCTTGCGTGCATTAGGTAGAGAGATTTCAAATACTGAGAAAGTTAATAAGATTCTAAGATGCTGACCTAGTTCCTTCGATGCTAAGATAACTGCTATCACTGAATCTAAAGACCTTAACATTTATTCTATTGATAATCTCCTTAGGTCACTCATTGCATACGAGCAAGGAGTGAGTCAAAGACAAAGTGATGCAGGTTTAAAGAAGAATGAGTGAATGGTGGCATTAAAAGCAAATAACTCAGAAACTAACAGCTTTGTAGGGGAGGAAGAAGATGATATAGCACTGATGACCCAACGGTTCAAGAACTTCTTAAAGAGAAAACAAAGGCGTCATCAGAACGACTGGAACAAAGGTAAAAACTCAAAGTTTAATAAAGTTTCATCTGATACAATTTATTTTTAGTGTAGGAAGCCAAGTCACCTTGGAGCTGATTGCCCAACTTAAAGAACCAACCTGCTAAGGAAAAGAGTGAGGACAAAGCCAAGTATAAAAAAGGAAAAATGACGTCACAAAAAGCTTTTTGGGTCGACTCTGCCTAAGAATCATTAGAAGAAGAAGCAGAGGAAGAGGTCACAAATCTGTGTCTAATGAATAACAATAATCTTCATCAATCAGATCAAGATGAGGTATGTTAGCTTTCATATGAAGATTTATTACTTATTTTTGAAAAAAAATATGACTCGTATAGGAAATTGAAAAAGATGAATGCTAGTCTTAATATTGAATTCAGTAGTTTACAAACTGAGCATGCTAACTTAGTCAAAGAAAATTCTTATTTAGATAGAGATCATATGTTATTTCTTGATGAGTATGATGCATTAAATAAGGAACATATTGAACTAACTGAAATATATGAAACCTTGAAAATCACTCATGTTGAACTAGAAGAGGCTTTTCATAGACTAGACAAACTTGCATTAGAAGTATATCACAGTGAGCATTTGTTAAAAATAGAAGTTCATGGATTGACATATCAAAACAACACTTTTAAAGAAAAAAATCAAAGAACTAGAAAAGTAAATTGCATCACTCACATCGGCCCAACCTAGTCAACCCTCAACACAGCATGCATCACACAACTTTAGAAAGAGGCATCACCACCTACATATGTTAGTGAATTCAATTCCTAGTGTTAGGTGCTTCTTTTGTGGCATGCTAGGTCACATAGCCCGCACTTGCACAATTCACCGTAGGACACACTTAGTATGGAGACCTAAACTGCATCCATAACAGCATAGCATACATACATCTCATTCATGCTAGCATAAGGAGGAACCCAAACTCACTTGGGTTCCCAAATCTAACCCTTGAATGAAATTATAGGGTTGCTCTCACAAAAGACCTAGTGAGAGCACGTGGTACCTGGATAGTGGCTGCTCGTGACACATAACTGGAGATATGAAGAAGTTCATCTTACTGGAGACCAGAACTGAAGGCAAAGTAACATTGGGATACAACACTACGTAGAAAGTGATAGGCTCAGGTATTATTGGTAATGCTAAGAATTTTTTAATTGAAAATGTCTTATTAGTTGATGGTATGAAGCATAATTTACTTAGCATTAGTCAATTGTGTGACAAAGGTTTTGATATTAAATTTCTATCTGATAAATGCCTAATTAGTTTAAATGATAAACTTGTTTTAGAAAGAAAATGAATGAATAATGTTTACATGTTAGACCTTAATTGTATTGATAGCTCAAATTCATTTTGTTTGAAAATAATAGTAGATGACTCATGGCTATGGCATAGGAGACTACACCATGCTAGTATGAAAACACTTAGAAACATCACCCAAAAAAGCTAGTTAGAGGCGTACCTAAGTTAGACTTTACTAAGGATCACTTATGTGATGCTTGCCAACTAGGAAAACAAATCAAATCATCCTTTCATTGAATTAATAATGTGATCACCTTTAGGCCATTACAAATCTTACAGATGGATTTATTTGGACCTGTTAGCACAGCTAACCTAGGTCGAAAACATTATCGATTTGTGATTGTAAATGACTTTACTATATTCACTTGGGTAAGATTCCTAGCACATATGAATGAGTCTTTTGAGGAATTTAAGATATTCTCCACATGGATTCAACGAAAATTAGGTTGTGAAATCTCAACAATACATATCCCTCATGGTGGAGAGTTTGAAAATGATATATTTGAATCAATTTGCCAAGAGATAAGAATAGAATATAATTTCTCATCCGCTAGAACACCTCAACAAAATGGTATAGTATAAAGGAAGAATACAACCTTGGTAGAATCCGCTAGGGCAATGTCAGCAGAGTACAGCCTTCCTAGATACTTTTGGGTAGAAGCAGTCAACATAGCGTGTTATGTTTTAAATATGGTAAACATTAGATCTAAGCTGAATAAAACTCCTTATGAACTCCTTAAGGGAAGGACACCGAATCTTTCACACTTATATGTCTTTGGGTGCAAGTGCTTCATCTTGAATAATGGCAAACATCCCTTAGGAAAATTCAATCCCAACTTTGATGAGGGTGTCTTCTTAGGTTATTCATCTGTAGCTAAGGCCTTTAAAATCTTTAATAAGAGAACCCTAGTAGTAGAATAGTCCACCCATGTAGTATTTGATGAATCAGATAATCCCTCTAAATATAAAATTAAAGATGATGAAATAGAGGCAATTCAAGGAGTAGAGACTATGACCTTAGAAGAAAGGGTAGAATCTCAGGAAGAGTTGCCTAGAGAATGGAGATATTCTTCTAGTCATCCTAAAGATTTAATTTTAGAAGACCCTACATAAGGTGTAAGAACTAGGCATGGACTTTGGAAAGAGGTTAGTCATTCAGCATTCATCTCTATGATAGAACCTACAAGTATAGATCAAACCTTAAGAGATAAATTTTGGATTCTAGCAATATAAGAAGAGCTGAACCAATTCACCAGTAATGATGTTTGGGAGTTAGTCAAGAAACTTAAAGAACAAAGTGTAGTTGTAACAAAATGGGTCTTCAAAAATAAGGTGAATGATTCAGGAACAATAATAAGAAATAAAGCCAGATTAGTAGCTAAGGGGTACAACCAGATTGAGGGAATAGACTTTGAAGGAACCTTTGCCCCTGTTGCAAGACTAGAAGCCATAAGAGTGCTCTTAGCTTTTGCTTATTTCAAGAACTTCAAACTATATCAAATGAATATAAAGAGTGTTTTTTTGAATGGGATAATTAAGGAAGATGTCTATGTTGAGCAACCCCCTGGATTTGAAAGTTCAGAATTTCCAAACCATGTATTCAAATTAAAAAAGGAACTTTATGGATTAAAGCAAACATCTAGAGCATGGTACGAAAGACTTAGCTCATTCCTATTGGATAGAGGATTTGAAAAGGGTAGTGTAGTTACTACACTCTTTTTACAAAAGATCAAAAATGAAATTCTTATTGTTCAAATTTATGTGGATGTCATCTTATTTGGATCTTGAGATAAAAACTTGTGTGATGAATTCTCAAAAACAATGAGTAATGAGTTTGAAAAGCATGATGGGAGAAATTAATTACTTTCTTGGCTTTGGTGTAAAATAAATGGATAACAAAACTTTTCTTAGCCAAACAAAATACATTAAGGATATTTTAAAAAAATTACAAAATGGATATTGCTAAACCCATGAACACTCCAATGAGCTCAACAATTCAATTAGACAAAGATCCTAGTGGAAAATCAGTAGATCAAAAAAGGTATAGAGGAATGATTGGATCCCTTCTTTACTTGACAGCCAGTAGACTGGACATAATGTTTAGTGTGTGCCTCTATACCCGTTTTAAAGCAGATCCTAAAGAGTCTCACTTAACTGCAGTCAAGAGAATCCTTAGATATCTACTAGGCACCCAAAACTTAGGAATTTGGTATCCTAGGCACAACACTTCCTTTGAAATCTTAGGGTACTCAGATTCTAATTTTGTAGGATGTAGAATATATAGAGAAAGCACCTCTGGTACCTACCAATTCATAAGACAATCATTAGTTTCTTGGTCCAGTAGGAAGCAAAACTCAGTAACTCTTTCCACGGCTAAGGTAGAATATATTGAAGTAGAAAGTTACGTTGCACAAGTACTATGGTTAAAACAACAAATTCTTGATCATGGCCTACCTATAGGAACCATCACAATCATGTGTGACAACACAAGTGCAATTTGCACCTAAGAACTTAATTTAGCACTCTAGAATGAAACACATAGACATTAGACACCATTTCATAAGAGATCATGTTGCTAAGGTAGATATAGAATTGCATCACATCGCTATAGAAGATCAATTGGCTGACATATTCACAAAACCACAAGCATTCGACACCTTTAGCACCTTAAGGACTAGACTAGGTGTCATAGACATTAATGCATAAAACAAAAAAAAACACACAGAAACACACCAAAAAAATCTTCTAAGGTTGTTCCTGATCATCACACACTCACTACATAAAACCAAAAAATTTGACATTTCATTATCGTTCTGTACGATACTATATCATACCGTACGATATATCTAAATCTACACAAAACATAACCCATATGCAAATTTTCCCTTTATTTATCGTACTTTATGATACCATCGTACTATACGATACAGCTGGCATTCATTCAATCTGTCTGGTACGATATTATTGATCATCATATGGTATGATACCTCCTCTTTGTATTATACGATCCACGTCAGAAAATGGATTGGGATGACTTAACTCAGTTTGGTACAATATTATTGGTGTTCGTACTGTATGATACCTCCACTTCGTACTGTACAATCCACCTCAGCAAGACAGATGCGAACAAATTAATGGTGTCTGGTACGATATAATCATCATTCGTACTGTACGATACACTTATTCGTACAGTATGAAACTTTTCATCAAAGATCGTACCGACGACCCTCGGGCCTATCGAAATCCTTCTGATCGTACAGTACAATACACATCGTACCGTACGAGTTGACGACCTTTTCCCGAAATGATCAGAACATTTATTACCAATCGTGTTGTATGAAACACAAATGTACTGTACGATGTTAAAAAAAATCTATAAATTGCCTTGCTTGGCAGATCTCTTCACTCCAAACTCTTCACTCACATCTCTTATTCTACTTGCCTTCTTGATCATGTCGAGTTCCAGCAAGAGGGATCCTTTGGCAGCTAGAAGTTCGTCTTCCTCTCGTCGTCACAGTGTTCACTTTCTAAATGCTGAGTGTGAAGAGGCCTATCACAAGTATAAATCCTGCAAGATTACACCATAAAAAATGCTCAATTAGGCTACTCTGAACTTTGAGGTACTGAACCTCTTTGCTTTCACCACCTTCCATGTCCTTCTCACCCTGGCCTTTCCCTACAACTCTGAACTTCTATTGAAATTTCTAGCAAATCTAACATACACTGTTGACAATACAACTTTCCACTCCTTTGTTAATCACCAAAACATCAAGATTACCAATGCTAACATCACACAATATATTGGGCTATCCACTAAAGGACCTCGAGTTCATTCCTATTTAACAAACAAATTTGACTCGAGTGATGTTAATCAAGTCCTTAGGAAAACCGCATTCTATCTATGCCATCCAATCACTCAACCAAAATGCCAAAATTATTCAATATGTCTTTAGGACATCTATAATACCTAAAGCTGGCGACCAGGTAAACATGACCCCAACTTTATCTATCACTACCTATCTTATCATGTCCAACACCAAATTCGATGAGGTAGATTTGATTATTGATTACATTTGTCATATAACTTTTGTTCTCCTACCAACTACTCACCGGAAACAAAATCTAGCCCTTGATCACCTTATAGGATATATCCTTCAAAATAAATACCAATTAATCTATCATGGTGAGCCTGATAATCTTCCAATCTTTTATACGGATGTCTCCTTCCATATTCTTTTCCATTGGGGACAAGAGCCTGAAGAACCTAACTTTGATGATGAAGAAGCAGAAGCTACCCCCGCAGCAGTTCAAGCTAGACCACGATGACATGAAGCACCCCAAGCTCCTGCACCAGCTTACCCTCATGATAATTTGGTCGAACATTTTGACCAAGTTAAGGCTCATCTCGATATGCACATACAAGAGCAACATCAGCAACACGAGACAAACATGCAATGATTTGGGGAATGCTTCACCACGATTGATCAACGATTTGACACAATCCTTCACTATTTTCAGCCAAACCCACCTCCACCTCCAAGTGATCAGGATCCTTTCCTTTGAAGTGTATGTGTTGTATTTTTCTTTCTTAGTGTTGTTTGCTCCTCTTTTTGGTGCTATCAAAAGGGGGAGAAGGTTGTTGTAGTTTGCTTATATTGTAGTTTCCTTTTGCATTTCAAAAGAATTCATTACATCTCTTTTCTTGTCTTGTCTAGTTTGTAATTTCTTTTTCTATTAACAATATATATATATATATATATATATATATATATATATATATATTCCTTTCAAACTTGCCTACAACAAATATTATTTGACATCATCAAAAAGGGGGAGATTGTTGCGACCCATAACCCTGAGTTTGAGATTTTGATGATGAAAAATAATATCGCCTAAACTACTATTCATTGAATATCATTTATTGTTTGCTATTGTCCGTGAGTACTAACATTTCAGGAAGATCAAAAGCTACTCAGGATAACAGGAAGACTTAAGACTTGTTAGATTTGGAGTATGAGTCTGACAGTGTAATTTGTTATTTATTTTATTTTTTACTTTCTTGAGTCTGGACATAAATTGCATGTAATTCTGAGACAACCATGCACACATATAGGGGGAGAGGGTTTTAAAAGTAAACAATGTAGATTTTCTTTCTCTAGTGATCGTACTGTACGACTTTATTTAGTACTATACGATCTGAGCTTGTAAAATGATTTCTATGAATAGATCGTACCATATGAATACTATCGCACTATACGATGTGTTATAAATCAAAAATCCTAGCCGTTGAATTAACTTAAGTATGTTTTTCTTAGCTATTCATATTGTACGAAGGACTTCGTGCTGTACAATTTATTTTAAATACTTATTTAAATTAATCTGAGATTAGTGGAATAAATCAAGGCTTAATTACTAATTGAAAATCATATTGTACGAACACATTCATACTATACGATGAACAAAGATGAATTCTGATTGTCCTGGAGATCATCCAGGACGATCCTTATTTTTGACTCATCATACTGTACGATGTTTATCAAACCATATGATGAACAAAGATGACATTTGATCATCCCGAAATTTGTCCTAGACAATGCCTTGATTTTGACCATTCATAATGTATGATGTATATCGTACCATACGATGTATAGAGATGATATTTGATCGTCCCGACTATCATCCTATACAAGCAGAAGTGTTGAGGATCATACCGTACAATTTATTATCGTACTGTATGATTATATTTTGAACTGTTTGAACACCTTCGTACAAGGGTGAGGCAAGTTATACATATCATACTCTACGATTTGAAATCGTACTGTACGATTGTTACGGCTACTTTGAATAATTCAAGGATTTTGGAGCCTGTTTTAAGTATCAAATTAATAATCTTTTTGATTGGGATGCTCTCTAAGGGGGAGACTCTTCTATATCCGTGACCTTGAAGGTACTCTACCTTCTCCAGGAGGGATTAAAACGAGAAGGTACCCTACCGTCGCCAGGAGGGTGAAAATAGTGCTTGGCACTCCGCCACGCTGGGTTGGTGAAAGGGAGCCTTATAAGGGCTTCTCCACCTTGCCGAGGGGCCAGAAGGAGAGCTATAGTTTGTAGTGAAATTTCCAGAGCGGAGGACTCCGGGGAGTGGACGTAGGTTATGGTTTGACCTAACCATTATAAAATTCCGGTGTGCTTTTCCTCATCGCTTTTTATTCTTGCGTGCATTTTTTTTTCATAATATTTGCTTGGTGAAAATTTGTGAAAGAAAAAGGATTCTATTATTACACGTTGAGTTCAAATGTTTTCCTTCATAGTAGTTTAAATTTTCATGTAAAAATTTTAAAAATACAAAAAAAATTAGAACTCCTTCGGTTTTTAATTATTGCTACAAAGTTTTTATAATTCACCCACCCTTTTGTCAATCTAGTTATTTCATTCTTGATCAGACTGGCCAAGATGATCACCCATTATGCACAAGTTTGTTGTCTCCTCTTCAGCTTCAATCTCAGATGAGTCAGATGTAGAATCTGCCCAGAAAGCCTTTTGGAACTTCTTTTATCCTTCCTGTATTTAGGTTTCTCCTCACCTTTCTCTTTGCTTAAGTGATCCTTAAGTGTAGGACAATCAGCTTTGATATATCCAGGCTTCTTGCATTCATAACAAACAAGATCATAAGAACTTTTAAAGTTTTTGAAAGTTCGTTTGGGATGTTAGGCCCTCTTGAACTTAGTCCCAAGCTAATTAAAAGAGAGAGGTGAATTGGATAACCTTAAAACCAAAACACAATCCAAATCACCACAATCAAAGTGCGGAAATTAAAATGCGGAAGCAGTAAAAAGAAAGAACACACCGGATTTATAGTGGTTCGATCAAACCTCGGCCTACGTCCACTCCTTGGAGGCAACCCCCAAGTATTGCACTAAACTAGTGTCTCTCCTTTAGCCCCCACGGCTAGGCGGAGAAGCCCTTACAAAATCACTTCCACCTTCCCCGGTGCGGCGGAGTCGCCGGGTCCTTTGACACCAAAGAGATCTTCTTCTTTGGTGAACTTACCTCGAGACAAGCCTTGAATCCGATGGTACTAAGATGCGAGTTCGCCGGAGCAACCGTGTGGATCCCCCACCACACTCCCTTGAGTTCCTCCCCCTCACAGGATCTTCTCCCTCTTCTGGACTAAGGAAGAATAACAAGTTTCATTAGAAGTGGAAAAAAGGTAAGGATAGTAAAAACTGTTGCGGATCAATGGTTCATGATTTTGATGATAGCAAACATTTCCTTTTCTATACGATTGCCTTATGTACTAACATTTCAGGACCACACACTCAAGACTACAATTCAGAAAACCAGCTCAAGATTGGGTAGACTAGGTTTGTGTCAGTTTGTAATCTTCTCCTTTCTTGAGTCAACTGTATTGGGTGTGGGACATGTTGTTTTGTAACATAGTAGTTTTAATGTTGTTCTCTTTAGGATTTCTGTTTTTGGTAACATCGGCCTGGACGATGGTCCTATCGGCCTGGCCGATCGGTCTAGAAATAGAAACCCTAATTAGGGCTTCCTCATTAAGGCAGCCGCCACAAATCGGCCTGGACGATACTTGTATCAGCCAGGACGATATGCTCAAATTCAGAAAGAAATCAGCCGCCATAATCAGTTTAGGTATTCTTTATTTTAGGAAATCGGCCAGGACGATAATCCTATCGTCCGGGACGATCTAACTCAATCATGCCTAAATTGATCTGGTTTTATTTGGAAGGAATTAAATGCTGATTGATACGATCCAACGGCCGGGCCGAATATGGGATCGGCTGGGACGATGGCTTAAACAACTTGCATCGGCCAGCACCAATCCAGGGCTATGATCAGGACGATAGAGTTGGTTTTAAACTAATCGGCCCGGACGATCGTAAGATCGGCCGGGACGATATAACCAATTTCCTTCTGATCGTCCCAGATCGTCCCGGGCTAATGAGCTGAAATTGAACCAATCGGCCAGGACGATATGCCTATCGGCCTGGACGATAATGTCGGCAACTTGCATTAATGAGCTCGTTTTGAGAGCTTCTATTTAAGCTATGGCATGGCACTTTGTAAGTGTCTTTGGCAGCCATTGTAGCTTCGTTCTTGTGGGGGAAACTTGAAGAGAAAGCTTGAAAGGGAGAGAGGAAAGGGTGGAGTTTGAGAGGGAGAAGATCCTGTGAGGGGGAGGAACTCAAGGGAGTGTGGTGGGGGATCCACACGGTTGCTCCGGCGAACTCGCATCTTAGTACCATCGGATTCAAGGCTTGTCTCTTACCTCGAAAGTTACCCCTTAGTTAAAAAACTTAGTAGAATTGGATTGACAACTCATAGTCCAGAAGAGGATAGAAATTCAAATTTTAGAAAATCCAAAACTCAGGTTTCTTTAAAAAGGCTAAAAAAACTTTTTAATTCAACATCCAAATCATAAAATAAATTAGGGAAAGAAACAAACAGAACTTCTTCCATAAAATATATCTAATAGAAAATCAATGTACGAATTTTTTAAATCAGGAATCAAGATTTTTAAAACCAAGTATCAAAGTACCAAGGGTTTTTTTAAGTTTTTAAGACAAAACAAAAAAGGTAGGCATTAAATTTTGGGCTCATTTTATGCCTCTTGACAATTGATTGGCGCACTGCGCATCTTTTGATACACTTTGTGTATTCAGTATTTTCAATTTGGCGTCTTTGCGCATCTTTTATGTTTGGCATCTTTGGCCAATTTTTTTTCTTCATATGTTACCTTTCTTAAATCTTAAAAATAAAAGTTAACCCACAGGACGAATCTCTTGATTAAGAAAATTATGAGTTTGATTCATCAATTTGCAAAAGATTTCTATACGATAAATAAAACGTAGGGAGATAAAAAATTTGTTTCAAAAACCAATGTAAAATATGAAGAAGATTTTAAATCAAAAGTAGAAATAACCTATTTTAGGAAATAGAGATTGGAGAAAAAAAAAATCATGAGTTTCCTTTCTCACACTAGTTTTAGAGAAGTCAAACTCAACTTTACCAAGGATTTCAAAAAAAGAAGTAAACTTTTCACTTTTAGAAAACGTGAGTGTGTGTTTTTGATAAAAGAAAGAGAGAAAAAGAACGAAACAAAAACACAAAGAAAAGAAAAAACAAAAGAAAAAACAAAAACAGAGAAGCACGAAAGGGCTTATTTAACCATTATCTCTTTCCTGATCTGATGCTTCTGAGACCAGATCTGCTCATGAAATTTTTTGTTTTTCATTATTTTCCCAGTTTGAAATTTGCTTTGCCTTTCCCTTTTCTTTTGTAGGAAGAATCATTGAATTAGGGCAGTCTTTTTTCATATGTCAAGACTTCCTGCATCGAAAGCAAATAACGTCAGAAGAAATATGGACATCCTTACCATTTTTACCTCTTTTCCACTTTTGCTTGTGCTTTGGTGAGTTTTGTAATTTGCATGACAAGTCATTGGTATTGTCTCCAACTAAGCTTCCTTTTTCCTTTTCTTCGGCTTTTAGAATGATTGTTTCTCCTGCATCCAAAAGTCTTTGACTCAATCCTTGCTCGTAGGCAATGAGTGAGCCAATCAAATTATCAATAGAATACACATTCAAATCTTTAGATTCACAAATAGCAATTATTTTGGCATCAAATTTATCCAGTAAGCAACGAAGAATTTTGTTAACCTTTTCAGAATTTGAAAACTCTTTTCCTAAGGCATGCAATGATGTAGTAATTTGAATAAACCTTGTGTACATGTCTAAAATCGTTTCATAAGGTTTCATGGAAAATAATTCAAAATCATGCATTAAGAAATTCAACTTTGATTGCTTGATTTCACTATATCCTTCGTATACGGTATGCAGTTTATCCCAAACTTCCTTACCAGTAGTGCACGTGGATACCAACATAAAATCATCAGAATTTAAGGCACAGAAAAAGCAATTTAAAGACTTTGCATTCAATTGAGCATTGACTAATTCTTCCCTATTCCATTGATTAAAAGGAATATCAGTTTTAACTCCATTAATAATATGTGATGGTGAAGAATAACCCGTTAAAATCATGTGCCACATACGAAAATCAATAGATTGCAAAAAAGTAGACATGCAAATTTTCCAAAAATCAAATGTAATACTTTCAAACAATGGTGGTCTTGTGATTGAATAACCTTCCGAAAAAGTACGATTTGAAAAATTAGCCATGGATCAAATTCAAAAGTTTTTAAAAACTTGTTTTATGAAAATCTTGCTCTGATACCACTTGAAAGTTTGTTCGGGATGTTAGGCCCTCTTGAACTTAGTCCCAAGCTAATTAAAAGAGAGAGGTGAATTGGAAAACCTTAAAACCAAAACACAATCCAAATCACCACAATCAAAGTGCGGAAATTAAAATGCGGAAGCAGTAAAAAGAAAGAACACAACGAAATTATAGTGGTTCGGTCAAACCTCGACCTACGTCCACTCCTTGGAGGCACCCCCCAAGTATTGCACTAAACTAGTGTCTCTCCTTTAGCCCCCACGGCTAGGCGGAGAAGCCCTTACAAAATCACTTCCACCTTCCCCGGTGCGGCGGAGTCGCCGGGTCCTTTGACACCAAAGAGATCTTCTTCTTTGGTGAACTTACCTCGAGACAAGCCTTGAATCCGATGGTACTAAAATGCGAGTTCGCCGGAGCAACCGTGTTGATCCCCCACCACACTCCCTTGAGTTCTTCCCCCTCACAGGATCTTCTCCCTCTCAAACTCCACCCTTTCCTCTCTCCCTTTCAAGCTTTCTCTTCAAGTTTCCCCCACAAGAACGAAGCTATAATGGCTGCCAAAGACACTTACAAAGTGCCATGCCATAGCTTAAATAGAAGCTCTCAAAACGAGCTCATTAATGCAAGTTGCCGACATTATCGTCCAGGCCGATAGGCATATCGTCCTGGCCAATTGGTTCAATTTCAGCTCATTTGCCCGGGACGATCTGGGACGATCAGAAGGAAATTGGTTATATCGTCCCGGCCGATCTTACGATCGTCCGGGCCGATTAGTTTAAAACCAACTCTATCGTCCTGATCATAGCCCTGGATTGGTGCTGGCCGATGCAAGTTGTATAGGCCATCGTCCCGGCCGATCCCATATTCGGCCCGGCCGATTGGATCGTATCAATCAGCATTTAATTCCTTCCAAATAAAACCAGATCAATTTAGGCATGATTGAGTTAGATCGTCCCGGACGATAGGATTATCGTCCTGGCCAATTTCCTAAAATAAAGAATACCTAAACTGATTATGGCGGCTGATTTCTTTCTGAATTTGAGCATATCGTCCTGGCCGATACAAGTATCGTCCAGGCCGATCTGTGGCGGCTGCCTTAATGAGGAAGCCCTAATTAGGGTTTTTGTTTCTAGAGCGATCGGCCAGGCCGATAGGACCATCGTCCAGGCCGATGTTACCAAAAATAGAAATCCTAAAGGGAACAACATGAAAACTACTATGTTACAAAACAACATGTCCCACACCCAATACAGTTGACTCAAGAAAGGAGAAGATTACAAAATGACACAAACCTAGTCTACCAAATCTTGAGCTGGTTTTCTGAATTGTAGTCTTGAGTGTGTGGTCCTGAAATGTTAGTACATAAGGCAATCGTATAGAAAAGGAAATGTTTGCTATCATCAAAATCATGAACCATTGATCCGCAACAGTTTTTACTATCGTTACCTTTTTTCCACTTCTAATGAAACTTGTTATTCTTCCTTAGATAGCTTTTGAATTGCCTAGTGATGAAGGTAACATCATCGCTTTCAGACCTGAAAGAATTTGTAACTATATCATTAGCTTTTAGTGCCATAATTTTTTCCTTCTTTTTCTCACATACATCAAGTCGTCTTTCGTTTACCCCTTGCTCCTAAGCAATGAGTGGTCCATATAAATTATTAATAGAATAAGTATTCAAATCTTTAGATTCAATAATTGTAGTAATCTTAGCATCAAAAGAAGAAGGTAAGCATCTCAAAATCTTATTTACTCTTTCATAATTAGTTAGCTCTCTTCATAAAGAATGTAATGAGGTGACAATTTGAGTAAACCTAGTATACATGTTAGAAATTGATTTAGTAGGTTTCATATGAAAACATTTGTAGTCATGCAACAAAATATTCAATCTAGAATGTTTAACTTCATTGGTTCCTTCATAAGTAATACCCAATCTATCCCAATTTTCTTTACCAGTTGCATAAGTTGAAACACAAATATAATCTTCTGATTTCAAAGCACAGATAATATAGTTCAAATATTTTGAATTTAGTTGAGCTAAATCCCGTTCATCAAAAGTTTATTCAGTAAAAGGAAGTTCAGTTTTAATGCCATTAATTTCATGATGGAGGTGTATAACCATCCTTAACAAGCATCCACATGCAATAATCAATCGATTGTAAAAAAGTAGACATGCGAGTTTTTCAAAAATGAAAAGAAATATTATCAAATAAAGGTGGTCATATAATAGAATATTCTTCTGCAGTATTACGATTACCAAAGTTAGCCATGGATAAAAATTTAAAAAGTTTTCAAAAACTCAATTTTATGAATTCAACTTAGATACAACTTGAAAGTTTGACAATATATTAAGCCCTAATGAACTAGTCCAAAGGCTAACCAAGAGGGGTGAATTTATATTTTAAAAAAATGTTAAGCAAAAGCAAAAACTTAAACCAAAGTTCACTATAAATAAATCAAAGTATGGAAATTAAATATGTAAGAAATAATAACGAACACTAAAATTTATGGTGGTTTGGTCAACCTGACCTACATCCACTCCCTGGAGCCTATGCTTTGAGTATTGCACTAAACATAATGTTTCTGCTTTTGCCCCACAGCAAGGTGGAGAAGCCTTTAGAAACCTCCTTTCCACCGACCCCGATGAGGTAGAGAACCTAACTCCTTTTTTTCCTTCAGAAGCAGGCAGAGAACCCAACTCCTTTAGCTTCCTCCTGAAGCAGGCAGAGAACCTTGATCAGATGCTGAAGTAAACCTCTCTAGAACCCCCATGGAACTAGGGATGAAGATTGAAAATGATGATGATGGAACCTTATTTGTAGTAATCTTTGTGAAACCCCTCACAAACTCCCCCGCAAAAGATCCTCTCTATCTCTCCCTAGCTCTCCCTCTCCTTATATTTCTCTTAGGTTAAAACAACAACAAAAGATCCTCTCTTGGGTAGAACAAGATGTCTTATATAGAAGAGTTTCATAATAGCTCTTAATTACAATAAACTGACATTATTATCATGTACAATCAGTACAAATTTAGCTTAATTAGCCAAGATGATTTGGGACGATTAGAAAGTTTTTGTTCATATCGTCCAGGCCGATCGAATATTATCCTTTTAGTACAAGTCATTGAATATCATCCAGAATATTTCCCTGAATGGATTTCTGGATGATGTAAAAATAACTTGTAAATCCAGGCCGATCTCACGATCATCCCGAATGATTAGCTCAATTCAGTATATATTGTCCAGAACATCACCCTAAATAGAAGTAGGTCGATGTTTGATCATCCAGGGATAACTAAGGTTTTTGAACTAATTTTCCTGACTAATCCTTCGATCATCCAGGATAAAATGATCGAGCAATCAAACTCTAATTTCTTTCCTTAATTACCAGATTAATTTATGTATAATTATAATACATCATGCAGGATGATGTCCAAAAATAAAAGATACCTAAGTAGATCTAGCAACTAATTCTTTTTTATTTGAGTCTATCATCCCATCTGATATGAATACCATCTAGGATGATGCGCTTAATGATGGTTGCCTTAACCAAGATGCCCTAATTAGGGTTTCTATTTTTAACTGATCGTCCAGGCTAATTTTTGGATCATCCTGGACGATGTTAGTAAAAATAAAAAACTCTAAAATAGTCAAAAAAATTCCACTAAGTGTGTGTGTGCAAGATTACTTAGCATCAGGACCCACAGTATTATAATGGACTCAAGAAAAGGTAAAAGATATATTTTCATACATTACAAACTGACTCAGTCGTAATCTACTCAATCTTGAGTTGGTTCAACTTATAATTTGATCTTGTGGACCTGAAATGTTAGTAGGTAAGAAGTCATAGAGAAATAGAAGTATTTACTATCAACAAAATTCTATTTCTTAAAATTAGATTTGCAACAGATGCTAGGCCAACTTGGTTGACTAAAATAGTTAGGGTTGATCTAATAGCCCTTAAAGGGTCTTAGTAGTCAATTTTACCATTTAGACCTCAATGACGTAGGAAATCACCTCTACATGACTTCATACATTAAACTAAACCCATTGATCAAAACCAAGACCTTGGGTTAACCTTGTTGATCAAGTCAACCAGGGTTCACCCAAAAGCCTTATAATAGTCAAATTGGTCATTATCATTGAAATGACTAATCCAGACATTAAAACTACCCCTACTAGACTCAAAACATCAATTCAAACCTATTGAGCCCAACCCCTAGCCCTATGTCAACCAGGTTGACCAAGTCAACCTAGGTTAACCTAATAGCCCCTTAAGGGTTCAAATGGGTTGATTCAACCCATTTAACTAAATCAAACCATTCAAGCTTTCAAATCCACCACAAATAATAATCAAACAAATTCAAACCCATTTTGTGTCAAATAATATTTGATTTTTCTTGGTCAAAAAATCAAATCTAGTGAAACTAGCTGAACATATATTCAAATCATTCCATCCAATGAATGATCTCCCTAGAGAGAAGCTAGAGAGAGAAGCTCTGAGAAAAATTCTATTTTCTGTGGCCTTTTTTAAATTTTGAAGTTTGCGGGATATCCGCTGTTGCATCTGGCAACGGCGGATCGCCGGTCACCTAATTCTGGTGCCTTAATGGAGGTTCGACGATCTACCATCAACAATTCACATGGAAAAATTCGGTCTTTTTCCTCATCTCTGCCTGCATTCAGAGATATCCATCCTAGCATTGCTCTGGCTTCTAAATCAAAATTTCATACGGGAATGCTGATAATAATCAAGGAAGGAGGATCGACTATGCCTTCTAAGAAATCTCCTGAAGTAGTTGGGAAAGGAAAAGGCTTATTAAATGATAATGAAGCATTTGTGAATGTGAAGGATTTTGATTTTTCTATTTCTGTACAGAATAATGAAGTGTCTGCTTCCCCTGAGCCATTTCCAAAGCTTGTTATTAAACCCATTTTAAACAACTGCAATGAAATTGTTTTACAAAATACCTCTGGAAAGAAGAATTCTGAAGAACATGACCTAGTTCGTAATGGGGTTGGCAATAGTATTGATGCTCTTAAATTCTCTGAATCATCTAAAACCGATAATGTGGCGGTTAATACTACCGATTTAAATCAAGTTCGTCAGTGCAATAATGGAGATCTGGGAATGTGCAAGTAAGCTATGAATGAAGTCATAGAAAGACCAAAACTTATTAATCAACAAAATGCTTGGAGTAGGAAGGAACAAATCAAGGTTGCTCAGCTGAATCTGGGAGACTTCCTATCTGAAGATGGAGCTACAGTTAAACTCAATGAAGACAAGGTGATGGAAAATTCAGGGAAATTACAGAATTCCATTGTAATTAAGGTCTTTGGAGGTAAAATCCCTTTTTCGATGGTGAGCACAGAACTTAGAAGACAATGGGCATCTTATGGAAAATTCCACCTAACCATGTTAGGATTGGATTGGGTGCTTTGTTCCTTTTTTGAAAAAGAAGCAATGGAGGCTATCTTTTCCAATGGACCTTGGTTTGTAAGTGGTAAAATCATTGGGATGGAAAAGTGGTCGGTAAGCTTCAATCCAACTTCTTTAAAAGGCTTAAGTGCTCTTATTTTGATAAGACTACCTAATCTCCCTCTACAATGTTGGGATGAGATCAACATTTGTAGAATTGATTCCATGGTTGGTAAACCGATCTTGATTAATGGCAACTTGTTCCAATGGGTAAAAGAGAATTTGGAAGAGTTTGTGTTCGTCTTAATTTAGACGCTAAACTACCCATGGGAGTTTGGGTGGAAGGAAGTATGGGCAAATTCTTTCAAAAAGTAGAATATGAAAGGCTCCCAGAATTTTGTTTTCACTGTGGGAAAATTGAGCATAACAAAAACACTTGCTTGGAGAATCTACAGAAGGAAAACAATGTTTTAAATATAACTAAGGAGAGCACAAAGGTTATACCTGATGGGAATTCAAAAATCTCTAATTCTGAAATAGTCGCTGCTGTGAATGAAGAAAATACGGGTTATGGACCCTGGCTCTAGGTAAACTATGGCAGGAAAAGAATTTTTAAAAATGGCTTCAGGAATTCATCTCGAGTTGACAAGACAAATGCTCTAGATAAATCTGTTGCTGGTAGCAATCAGACTGTTTGGAAGGCAGTTGAAGCTGTAAAGACTACTAATGTGGAGATCTCTAGCAATCAGGCAAAGGAGGTCTATCAAAACCCCAACCCATAAAAGGAGGTTCTTCCACCAATCCAAGAAGAAGAAGGTATGAATGTTATTCCTTCTAAATTAATTTATGGTAATAAATTCAGCATCCTGGAAGATTTAATTGAAGAAGGAGAAATCATTTCCTCTATTATGGAGGAGAATTTAATATGTGAAGACAAGGGAAAATTACATGTCTCAGAGCCTAATAATTTCAATAATAGAGATCTTAAGATGACTAATGAAAACAAGGATGATGGCACTTTTGTTAACAAAAGGAAAGGTTCTAAACAGTTAAAAGGATTAGGACCTATTAATTTAACTCCTAGGAGTATAAGAGCCGAGAATGACATCAAAGATAAGCCGGGGTCTTCAACCCCTCTTATTCAATGAATTCTTCCATTGCTTTTTGGAATTGTAGAGGAGCTAGGAAGAGAAGAGCTTCTCTATATTTAAAGGAATTTGTGAAAGAACATGGCATTTTTTTTATTGGTTTATTGGAAACTAAAGTTTCTTACTTTGATAGAAAAGATGTGGATCAATTGCTTGGATCTAAATGGGATTTCTTTTATGTGCCTTTGAAGGGCTTTCAGGAGGTATTCTTGTTCTTTGGAAGTCAAACATTGCTTCTTTTAATGTACTAGAATCTTCATCTCAATTAATAGTGGGAGACTTGGAGATGCTCAACATAGGAATTTGGAGGATAGCTTCTATTTATGCCAACAAGGATTGCTATGTTAGGAGAATGCTTTGGGAAAGCTGGAGTTCTTTACCTTTAAGGAGGTACCTATGATCATAGGTGGAGATTTAAATTGCATTTTATCTAGTGAAGACAAGAGGGGAGGAAGAAGATTTAATCTCTCCCTTGGTACAAAAGAAATGAAGATCTTCCTTGCTAACAATGACTTTCATGAAGTTGGATTTGTGGGTCCTAAATTCACATGGTGCAGCAATAAAAAAGGGGTGGATCTAATCCTTGAGAGGCTTGACAGATGTTTTCTCAACCCAGCAGCCATTTCTTCAAAAAATTGGTTCTTTATAAGGCATTTAGCTCGGGTGGCTTCAGACCATTCTCCAATCTTATTGAACTTTATAGTTCAACAAGCTAGCAAAAAAATTCTTAGATTTGAGGATGTTTGGGCTTCCAATAAAGCTTCTATGGCTGTGGTGGAGAAAGTATGGAGAAGGAATTAAAAAGGCAATGCATCAAAGATTCTTAATAGCAAAATGAAAAACTCTCTCAAAGCTCTTTACTTTTGGAATAAGGCTAAAATGAAAAATCTGTTATCCCACAAGAAAGAGTTGCTTGTTCAAATAGAGGAACTGTAATAGAAGGAATCTAATGATGGTTTTCTATCGGATGAGGAATGCTGGAGTCTGAAATCTAAAGTTGAGGAGCTTAATTCTACTCTTGCCCGATTAGATATGTGGTGGAGACAAAGGGCCAAAGTTAAATGGATGACGGAAGGAGATCGGAATTCAAATTTCTTTCAAGCTTATGCATCTACTAGAAGAAATTTAAATTTCATTTCTAAAATCAAAGACGGTTTGGGAGAAGTAATAGAGGATCAGTCTCTTATTCATAAGGTCTTGCTAGACCATTTCACAGAAAAATGGAGGTACCAGAGGTGCAGTTTGGAAAATTGGCCGAATTGCTGAAGCTGCCTTGAAGATGAAGACAGAACTAATCTGAGCAAGGAATTTTTAGTTGAAGAAATGATTGAAGCAGTGAAGAATACGGGCAACAACATCTCCCCAGGAATAGATGGTATTACTTTCTCTTTTTTAAAGCTTATTGGATTATCATAAAAGATGATTTATGGAATGCCATTAAAATGTTTTTTGATACCTCTGTTATGGATCAGATATGGAAGGAGACTATTATTATTTTGATTCCCAAAATCAGTAATCCTCTAACACCCTCTAATTATAGACCTATTAGTTTATGTAATTCAGTTTACAAAGTGGTGGCAAAAATTCTTATGAATAGATTGACTCCAATAATGCAAAAACTAATCTCTGAAGAGTAAGCAGCTTTTATCAAGGATAGATCCTTGTCCGACCATGTGTTAATAGCTCAAGAGGTCATGCACAAACTTAGAATTTCAAATTCTAAAAAAGGCTTTGTTTCTTTTAAAGTTCATATGGAATAAGCTTATGATTCCATGGGTTGGCTTACCTTGGAAAAAGCTTTGAGCTATTTTGGTTTTCCTAGTTTCTTCTCTAAGCTGATTTTAGAATGTATTAAAAATTATAAATTCTCTATATCTATCAATGGTAGCTTTTCAAATTGGATTGAAGGTCATTGTGGCTTTAGACAAGAATGCCCCTTGTCTCCTTATCTCTTCATTCTTGTGCACAATTATTATCAGATGCTTTCAAACAAAGAAATGCTTCATTGGGAGTTCGAATTTGTGCAAATGGACCTTCTATTTCTCACTTACTATGTGCAGATGATGTGATCATCTTCTCAGAAGCCACTCTTAAAGCTACCAAACAGATTAAATCTATTTTGGCCAATTTTTGTAATTGGACAGGTTTGTCCATCAACATAAATAAGTCTTCTATGATGTTCAGCAAAAATGTTAGAAGAAGGAGGAGGAGATCTATTGGCCGAATAATGGGGTTCAATCCAACAAATCAGATAACTTATCTTGGAGTAAATCTTGCAATGAGAAGGTTAGTCAAAGATGATTTCATTTTCATTATTAATAAAGCATTGAGAATGACAAACACTTGGGGTGGAAGACTTATTTCTCTGGCTGGGGGAATTTAGTTAACAAAATCTGTCTTGCTTTCATTCACTACCTTTCATTGTAACAACTCCCTTGTTCCCAAAAGTATTCTTGGTGAAGTAGATAAAATTTGTAGAAGCTTTGTGTGGAACAAATCAAATGGTACTAATGGCATTCACTATGTTAATTGGCAAACTATGTGCTTGCCTATCAAATGGGGAGGTAGATCCCTTCATTCCTTTTCTACTAAAGTTGGTCCTTTAAGATAAAAAATTGCTTGGAAATATTTGAATGATAAAGACTTTCTCCATATAGTATTTTTTCCAAAATATGGGAATTTGCCGGAAAAACTGGACAGCTAAAACTCGGGATCATCTGCTTGGAAAATGGTTAAATCGGGTGGTAAAGCTATTAGGCCTCTTAGCAGATGGAAGCTAGGTAATGGGTCTGACATTGATGCTGTTAATGACGTATGGATTTTGGATAAGAGAATTTCTAAATGGCCAACCTTCATTGCTCCTATTGACTCCAGCAGATTCACTGTTTCAAACTTTCTACTTAATGGAAGATGGAATGTAGAAAATATGAATATATTCATGGGAGAAGACTTGATTAATCTTATACTACAGAACATTGTCCCAAACTGCTCAAATGAAGATTGTATGGAATTGTTGTTTAAATACAATGGAAAATCTTTATCTTCTATAGTCTTTGAATTATCGGTGAAACAAGCTGAACCGAAAGAATTCTGGAAATGGTTGAAGAAAGCAAGACTAAACCCGAAAGTGGAATCCCTTTGGTGGAAAATCTTCAACAATGCTCTTCCCACTTATGATTTTCTGGAACACAGGAGATTACTTAGGGACAATCAATGCCCAAGGAGCTGCATTGCAATAGAGGATAGAGATCATATTGTAGCTAATTGTGAAAAACTGAAGGAAGTGCTGAAACAGATTAAGGAATGGGGATTTGTTTTCCATGATTTCCATTCTATACAAGACTGTTGTAATCATTTGTCCACTCAACCTCCATTCAAGATTAACCTCTATTGTTCGGTGGTGTATTTTACTTGGAAATCAATGAATAGCTTCATTCACAATGGGAAGGAGGATAGTTCTTTTAGTATTGCTTCCAAAGCAATTAGCTTTGCTTCGTTCTTAAATCATGAGAATCATAGTATTACAGGTATATGGGATGTCAACCAACCTTATAGGTTGTTTAATACTCATTGGCATCCCCCTCCACCCAATTGGCTCAAAGAAAACATAGAAACTTCATTACTTCCTTCAAACAAAGCCGGACATGGAGGAGTGTTCCGTGATCATAAAGGAAGATTTCTTCTAGCATTTAGAAAACTGTACACTCATTGGGATATATCGGCTTTGGAATTTTTAGCCACACAATCTATTAAGGAGATGCTAAAGGATTGGATGTTTAAATACAAGGGAATCATCATAGAAGGAGATGATATCAATGTCATAAAGCTCTTGAAGGAAGTCAAGAAGAATGGGGAATCAAGGTATGCAAATATTCATATATTTGATGAGTTTAATAATGTTATCTTCAATTGTGTTGATAGAAGTTGTAATAAGTTAGCAGACTTATGTGCCAACTATGGTATCTTGTCTTCTTTTATTTGGGATGATGTTAGCCTCAATAAGATTCCTCCTTTATTTATGTCAATATTAAAGGAGGAATCATTAGTTTGAGTCTTTTACTTTGTAATACTTTCTTATTTTTCTTTAATGCTAATTGAGGCTTTTTTCCTCAAAAAAAAAAATGAATGATCTCCCGTTTATTATGACTTAAATTAACCTCAATTTCTAATTCAAATATTTTAAAACTTGCTTTAAGTAAAGTCTTGGTCAATTTGACCAAGTCAATTCACTTTGACTTGATTAAATCCACTCAAATCCCATATACTTATTCAAGTTTAAAGCTATGGTTTAATACTCCTTACAAGCCAGCAGAAGACCCATCCCATGCCACCTCACTAGTCAATATGATGAGTTTACTGGTCAAATAGTCAATATAAGGCTTGAAATAACTTAAAAGTGGTCAAATACTCATCGAAACCCATTTCACTCCACTCTTAATCAACTCTAGCTTTTTAGGGCCCTTCTCAAATACTCTTAAAAAATTTCTAAACCAAGCTTAAGACCTAATCTTACCCTATGAGCTTGAATGGCCCCAAAAGGGTTAGGAGACGATAGAGAGCTCAAAATCCTTTAAATCAAATGATATAATCTCTTAAAAACTCTAGCCCTAGTTCACAACATATTGGGTCATATAGCATTTTACTAAGCAATTTCTAAATGTGAAAGTATACCCTCACAATTTCTATTCACTATAGTAATCAAGGTTAAAAATTTGAGGCATTTTGATCTACTTGATTGAGAAACTAGGCATTTTATTATTCAAGGGTATTTTTCATAGTCTCTATAAAATGTGTATTTTCTAGACCGTTGATCTTGCAATCAATGGTCCAGATTGCATCATTATGCATAAATAATCTTGCAATTACTCCTTTCATCCGACACAATAATGGCCTTCCATATCAAACCATGCAAGATGGTATGGATCCATGCATCGACTAACATGTTTAAGTGAAGTCACATTCACGATGTTAATGATTGGTAATGATTTTTGGTGGCTCAATAAATGGTATTCATTATGCCGCCAACTCATGATTTCCCCACATTTTGAACGGGTGAATCTCGACATGCCTCATGTCCTCACGCCGCCACCGGCATTGCCAAACCCTTAAAATAATTTAAGAAACTAGTTTAAATAATGTTACACCAAAAAATTTTTAAAAATGATTAAAACTTACTTTTAAATCATAAAAACACACATAATATTTCAAAATGTTCAGTTTTTAAAATATTTTTATTTAAAATTAATATTAACTTAAAATATCAAATATGTTTGAAGTTACTTTAATTAATATTTATTTAATATTTATAATTTTTATTTAATTAATAATAGTTAAAAAAATAATTTCAAATCTTGATTAATTTACCTTAGGTGTATTCTATGATTTTCATAAAGTATTTCAAAACTTGTATTGATCAAACTTTAAAAATTTATACTTAATAGTAATTATATTAAATTATTTTATATACATTAAATTTCTAAAAATATTAGAGAGATCATTAAAAATCTAAAATTAAATTATAAATTAATAATATCTTATACTAAGATTTTCAAGATTCAAAATACATTAAATTAAAATAAAATTTTTTAAAAATTAAATATATTTTAAATCATTATTAAATATTTAATATTTAACTATTTATTTAATATTTCATTAAATATAAAATAAAATATTCTAAAATTTTTATTAAATTAACTTTAAATCATTTCAATTTTTTTTGAAAATAATTTAATAATACATTAATATCATCTTGAAATTAACTTTAATATTCTATTTTTTTTTATTTTTAAATATATTATTGATTAGATATTTCAAAATGTTTTAAATAAAATTTAAATTAAACCAAAACTTTTATCAATTAATATTTTAAATTCAAAAGTTCAAAAATTCTTAAATTTAAGATTAAAATTTATTTTAAAATATTACATATTTTAAATATTTAATTATTTAATTAATAGTTTATTAAAATAAACTAGAAGAATTTTATAAATTTTAAGAAAGTTATTTTACATTATTTACAATTTTTAGAGAATTTCTTTAATTTAGTTTAATCTAATTTTAAATTGATTTGAAGAGCTAATTAATGTTAATATTTTTAATACACTTAATTACTAGAAATTTATAAAATTCATTGAAAATTCGAATAAAATCATAAAAATTAATATTATAAATAAAAAAAATTAGAATATTTAATATTTTAATTTTAAATTAATTATAATATTAAAAACTTAATATATTTTAAAATAATTTTAATTTTTTAACTATTTGAATTTTACGTTAATATTTAATTAATTTTTTTGACTCGAATATTTTTCAAAACTTTAAATTTCTTTTTTAAATATTTTCAAATTATGAAAGTATTGTAAAAATTATTTTAAAATTATCTTTCCTATAATAAAAAATTAACCAATTTTTTAATATAAAATATAATTTTAAATTATATATTTTAAATAATTCGTTGCTTTGCATGTGAGATTTAAATTTTAAATATAGATTAAGCTTGATTTAATTGAATTAATGAGGAGATAATTAGTGAACAATAATGTCTTAATTGTTTATTAATCTATTTATTATTTATTTATGCTAATTTTGTTCTTTTAATGTGTAGTATGCACATACTTGCACCTAGCTTTAGGCTCTCATAGTTCTAAGGGCTTGATTGTAATTATGTGTACATTTATAGGTGTGTTAAGGGTTAGTGAGATATTGATTCAATCACATATATTCTAGTGACATATTAAGGACAAAAATTATGGTCTTGTTTAGGGAACTTAGTAAAATTTTAGAAAATAAAATATAAGTCCTATAAACATTAAACTTAATCCATTCAAACATAGTGAGATCCTCTACCTTAGGAAAATTCCCAACTGATTTTAAACATCATTAAGCGATTAACTAATAAACTAAACATTAAACCTTTAATTAAGTGTTAAAACTTCTAAAAATTACAAAAATTCAAATTAATCTTTTCTTGAGAAGATGCATATAACATTAAAAGCGAAAAGCTATTGCAAACTAGAACAAAAACTACTAGGCAATCCCTTCAAAACAAAAGGGAGCCTTATTAAAAAGAAAATTAAGCATAATAAAAATATTAGAAAAATAGGAAATGTAATAATGCAAATAAGACCCTCTACTTCTCATTTTAAACCAATTGGGGTGGAGGTGATACCAAAGATAAAACAGAAAAAATGGTTGATTAGTATCCCATATTTCCTAATTAAGTAAAAAATAAGAGATAGATAGATGCTTAATTCCCATTATTCTAGCTCCTTTTTTCAAAAAGCAAATTATGCTTAAAATAAGTCTAGAACAACTAATATTACTAAACAAAGAAAAAGAACTAAAATAAAAATAAGACTCTATAGCCAAGTGATAAACTCGGATCTGCACAGCTCCATAAACTCTGTCTTTCACAAACTCCATCTTCACTCAAACCACAATTGAGTCTTGCAAATCATTTCCAACAATCATAAGCTTATCATGAGATAAATGGTGAAGTGACTCCAACACTTTCACCAAGAATACCAAAGTTCCTTCCTCTAAGATTGCCTTTTATATTACCAAACAAATTCAAGTCTTTATTTAACTTCTTCTTATGAAGCATTGACTTAGATGGAAAATGGAACTTTCCATCTTCAATCAAGTCTTCTCTACTCTTTGCCTTATCATTCTTGGACAAAGGAGTATCCTCAACATGCTTTTTACTTCCAGGATCTAGAACGGTTGTAGCATTTACTTGAAAATTCCCAAAATCACCTTCAGGAATTATCATATCTGAACTTCCTTGGCCAGTCGTATTGATATTCAACTAAACTTGTGTAGCACATAATGTAGAGTCTTTTGAAATTATGATTGACATCTCAGCAACAACCAATTTGCCTTCTTCAACTTCTATTGTAACCGAGCCATCATTTTCCTTCCTAGCATCCTGTTCTCCACACATATAACCAAGAATTTTAAAACTATTATAGTTATTAGTTGCCTTAGACATTTTTGTTACCTTCACAGTAGGTTCTTCAACAACTATATTTTGAATTTCTTCATTGTCCGAAAGAGTCACTTTCGACACATGAATTTTAGAAGCAAATTTAGCTCTTATTAGGTTCACTGCATTCCTTGTTCCCATCTTTCTTTTACTATTTCTTTTATGGTTAACCAACATCTTAGGCCCATAAGATGCATTAATAGAATTAACATTTAACTGGTCTTAACCAAGAATCTTCTTAGATATAATTTCCTTTCCCTTATCTTTTGTCCCTCCAATTCCCGCCTTCAAACTAAAAACATCACATAAATAACCAACATTTCCACACTTAATATATATATATAAAAAGGGATCTTCTCATACTCAACTTTTTGAATAAAACTTCCATTTATCCCTTCCACCCAAACACCCAAAGGTAGATGTTTGTCAAGCTCTACTCGAACACATACTTTTGCAAATTCCCTTCCACCCCATTGAAACATATCACTATATATATAAGGATAGGATTTCCTATCAAAGAAGCAATTCTTTACACATTGATTTCATCCCAACAATAAAGTGGAAGGTTAGGTATTCTTACCCAAATCGGAGATGATAAGCCCTTCATTGAATTCAGAGAGAAGTTCAAATTCCATTTGTCAAGCCCTATAATGTGGCCATTCATGAACCAGAGGCCACCAGATAAAACATTATCCATAGCTTCATGTGAAAAGAGCGAATAAAACACCCATCCAGAACCAAGAACAGTCAAATGAAACTTGCCAAATTGCAACCATTTATGTCACAATTCATTTGATATTACATGAATTGGAATAAGTTTACCAAACACATTCACCACCACCGAACCTTAGAGTTTATATTCACATTCGGTTCATGGAATTTTGAAAGTTCGTTAGGGATGTTCAACCCTTATAAACAAGCCTGAGGCTAACGAAGAGGGGGGGGGGGGGGTGAATTATTGTTTTAAAATTCTTTCAATCAAAAACTCAAAACTTAAACACAAATTCACCACAATGATAATCAAAGTGCGAAAAAAATAATTGCGAAATAAAACAAAAGAACACAAAGATTTGTAGTGCTTCGGTCAACACAACCTACGTCCACTCCCCAGAGGTGCCCTCCGAGTATTGCACTAAACTCAGTGACTCTCCTTTTGCTCCCATAGCAATGTGGAGAAGCCCTTACAAAACCTCCTTTCCACCAACCCTGGTGCGACAAAGAACTGACTCCTTTTGCTTTCTCCTAAAGCAGGCAGAGAACCTTAATCAATTGCTGAAGAAGACCTCCCTTGAGCCTCCTAGAATGAGGAATGATGATTGGAGAAGACACCTTGGACCCTTGCTTAAAGCAACCCTTGTGAAACCCCTCACAAGCTCCTCCCTCTCTCTCCCTCTCTCTCCCTCTCCTCTAGGCTCTCTCAGGTCAAGATAGCAGCAAAGGATGCTTGTGCTTGAGGAAACAAGAGTCCTTTCAATAGATTTTTAAGAACTAACTTTATCATCTAGGATGATATTTATATCATCATGTATGGTTAGTACAAATTTTAGCTGAATCAGCCCGGACGACTTGGGGCGATTAGAAGATATTTTATTCCTATCATCTAGGATGATAATATATCATCCTGTACAATTAGTTCAAATCATGAAATATCATCTAGAACATCACTCTGGATGGGAGTGTGGATGAAAACAAAATGATTTGATCATCCAGCGTGATCGTCTTGGTTGATTAGTTTAAATCTACACAAAATTGTCCAGAACATCGCTCTGAACAGATTATGTACAATTTTTGGTCATCTAGGAACAATAAATGTTTTTGAATTGATCATCCTGGCAAATCTTGTGATAGTCCAAAATGATATGATCGAATCAATCAACCTTAATTACTTTCCTTAATTACCAGATCAATTTAGGAATAATTGAACCACATCGTCCAGGCTGATGTCCTGGATAAAGATTAAAAAATAAAACTTCATAAATAGATCTGGTAGTTGATTCTTTTTTATTTGAGCATATCATCTCGATCGATATAAAAATCATTCAGGATGATATGCTTAATGGCGGCTGCCTTAACCAGGATGCCATAATTAGGGTTTCTATTTTTAGTCTAATCATCCCGGACGATATTGGAATCATTCTGGATGATGTACTCAAAATAAAGAACTCTAGGTTAGAAAAAATTTCCCCAAGTGCTTGTGTGCAAGGTTACTTAGCATTAGGAACCACAAGTATTAAAAATAGACTCAAGAAACAAAAAAGGTTTATAAACTGACTCAGACCTAGTCTACCCAATCTTGAGCGAGTTCAAATTACAGTCTTGATCCTATGGACCTGAAATGTTGGTTGGAAAGCAAGTCATAGTAAAATAGAAGTATTTGCAATCATCAAAATTTTAATTCAAAAAATTAGATACGTAATAATCTCCAACTTTTTGATGATGGAAAACATATAAGAAAATTTAAGCAATGAAGAAAAGACACATCAACTAAATAATAGAATCAAAGTACAAAGCAAGTAGTATATTAGATTACAGACTACTCCCCCTTTTGACATCACAAAAAGGAGGAGGAAAGTAAAATAGAAACAAAGCAGAAAGTAAATGGCAAATAAAAAGAAACAAACTACAACGAAAAAAGAGCAGCATAAAAACACTAGTAAAATGACTGCCCTTGATCATCTGAAGGAGGATGTAGTGGTGGTGGCTGCTGAATGTAGCTAGACAGCAAGGTAAACTATGCTCCAAACTAGGCCATATCTTGGTCGTATTCTTGTTGCTGGTGTCCAACATAGGTGCTAAAATGGGCTAAGTCCTCTATGCAGTGCTGCTCATAATGGGCTATGTCCTCAGCATGTTGCTACTCCTGTGTAGTAATGAAAGTGTCAAAACGGGCATCCCACTGATCAAAACGCTCCGTTAGCTCATCCAGCTGAGAGTACTGGCGAAGCGGAGCAGATGCAGAATAGGTGGGGGAGTCACCACCTCCTCAGTTGCCTCAGCTTCCTTGTGCCCCAGGTGGAGACGAGTACTATGAAGAACATGTAAGGAAATGTTGGAATAGAAGGCTGGCTAGAAATTAGGAGGTGTAGGATATTAAAGGTTGTATTTGGTTTTTAAGACATAAGAAATGATATGTTCTAAGGCTAGATTTGTCTTCCTCTTATGTCCTTGGTCACGAATGGTGGTCAAATGCTCAATATAATGAAAGATCAGATCAGTTGCATTGAATTCAAGATGGGTTAAAATATAAAAGGTGGTGAGCGAAAGAAGAAGAGTAATGTGGACACGATCATGAGCCTTTCGAATTATTGAAGTGCAAAGGACATGTTGAACAGTCTTAGCATCTTTGAGCAAGGTGTTATTCTCGCCCATGTGAAAGTGAGCATTTGAGTTACAAAGAAAATGGTTGGTCGAAGCCCAGTCAAAATCAAAGTTAGAACACTAGGTGTGAATTTTATCCCCTGTGGTGGAAAGCTGCAAAATCTCCACACAATCTTGATATGTGATCTCGATGGGACGTCGATTCATATACGAGCTAATAGAGGTAAAAGCAGAATTCATACAAAGATTTCAAAAAAACTCAAAGAGCAACTCAGAATTGAATGGTGCAGTAAGAGTCAGAAGAAAGTACAAGGAGGTGTGGGCAATGAAATCTAGTACCGGATACGACAGGATGTTTAGATTGACGGACTGGGAGATAGCGATTCCGGCCGCCTTGTAGCGTTGGTAGGAGACTTGATCATCTGCCTCCAAGAATCGAGGGTCCAAAGTAGCCCTTGAGGAACTTCAAGAAGGGTGGCGAGCGCGCTTGCCTCCGGCCATTATCACAAAACATCAAGAAAATAGGATGCAGAAAGTAAGGAGAATGAGATGGTGTGAAGAAAATGCTATAAGAGCTCAGTTTATAAAGAATCAGCCGGATTGTCTAGGACGATCGCAGGATCATCCAAGATGATCTGGTGTAATAATTATGGCTAGACGATTGGTTAAAAAGGCAGTGATATCATCCAGGATGATTATATATCATCCAGGATGATTAGACACAGGTGATCATCCTGAGGCGACAATTCAGATGACCATTGAAAAAGAATATCATCCTGGACAATTAGGTGGATCATCCAGGATGATGTCGAATAATGGATCATACCGACAAAATTTAAAATATTTAAAATGCATGCCATGTGTATAATCTAGGACGAACAGGTGGATTGTCTTGGACGATCACCATTAATGTATTGTACCGGCCGAATTTAAGGCTTCTAAACTTATTTCCATGTTTATCGTTTCGGACAAATAGTGGATCGTACGGGACGATGTCATTATAGAAAGTATCATCCAAGACATAAAAGGCTAGTCTAGGATCATCACATATGATTAAATTAGATATCGATCATATCGTCTAGGATGATAATGAATCATCAAGGACGATGAAGAGCAGAAAGGTCAGAACATTCAGCAGATGGGTGTTTT
The DNA here is from genome assembly GCA_022539455.1 of Dendrobium nobile. Lineage (NCBI taxonomy): Eukaryota > Viridiplantae > Streptophyta > Magnoliopsida > Asparagales > Orchidaceae > Dendrobium > Dendrobium nobile. The sequence goes on from CM039721.1 coordinate 47,162,748, forward strand.
TTCAAGAGAATTTAACTAATCGTCCAGGATGATATGAATATCATCCAGGATGATGTGACAAAAAAGCGAGAAATAGAGGATGGATGGAGATTATTAAAGAAGGCCCAAAAACATTAAAATCAACTAAAAATGATAAGAATAAAATATGAAAAACAGAAAAACTAACAAAACGCAAAGTTTTTTTTTTAATCAAGGAATGAATATGATATAGTTTCCATGTGATTAATTTTAAACACTTGTAAGTCAATGAGTTAACAATGTTAAAAATTCAAAAAATGGTAAAATATTTAATCATGTTAACCCATAGCTCGGACTTCTTTTAGGACAAAATGATCTTTTAAAATCAAAAGACCTATCTCAGAAAAAATAATTGGATATGAAAAAGAGATCCATTCAATACTTGGTTTCAAAAAAATATCTTATAGAATAATATATCAAAGTAGTTTGTCACAATCGTGAAATTCGAAATCAAGTCTTTGAAAATCTCAAGTGATACATGAATTCTTCTAAGTTTTAAGAGTTGGAAAAGAGAAGAGAGCTTACTTTTGATGGACTCATTTTATGTCTCTTATCCATTGAATGGCGCACATTGAGCATCTTTTGATTTGATTTTTTTTTTCTTGATACACTTTATGTATATTTTCTAATTTTGCGTCATTCTGCATCTTTTTATTTTTGGCATCATTGGCTGCTTTTTTTTTTAATTTTTTGCAAGCTAGATTCTCTTTCAAAAACACTTAAATATTCTTAGTTATGAGTATATCTTCTAGATATTTGAGAAGAAAAGCTCACTCTCTAATATAGGGAAGAACATACCACAAACCAAAATAAAAAATCATATGAGAAATGCAATGGCAGGATAACGAGAAATCTTGAAGTAACATAAAGGCTTTGATCATTATAAATATAAGCTAGATAACTTTAGCAAGGTAGAAAAGATCTCAATTGCAAGATTTAGTTGTTAATTTGAGATAGACTTTTATTTAGAAAAAAAATTACACCACTAAAATAGGTTAGAGAAAGAGAAACAATCAAGGATATTTTTACCCTTTAACAAATTAAGAGATGTAAAACATTGACTAAAAATTTTCAAAAATAAAAATAAGGCATAAGATATAAATTCAATGATGATTAGAAAAACAACTTAAAGCATACAAAAAATAAAGCCCTAAAAATAAAAACAACTACAAAAATAAATAACGAAAAAAACTACAAAAATAAAGCAATAGAAGTAACAATAAATAGCAGATAATATATCATAAATTAGCAAAAATCAAGTTTATGCATTAATGTTAATCACACCCATTTAAATCCTTAAAGTGCTAAAAGTGTCGAAGGCCAGTGAATTAGTAAAAATATCAGCCAAATGATTCTCAGTTGCCACATGGTGTAACTCAATGTTTCCCTTAGTCATATGGTCTCTAATAAAATGATGCCTTATGTCAATGTGCTTAGTCCTTCAATGTTGGATAGGATTCTTAGAAATATAGATGGCACTTGTGTCGTCACAAAAAATTGAGATCGTGCCTACAGATAATCTTAAATCCAATATCTACTATTTCAACCAAAGGACTTGGGCCACATAACTTCCTAAAGCAATGTACTCAACTTTAGTAGTGAAAAGTGTAATAGTGTTTTGCTTTCTACTAGACCAGGAGACTAAAGACTGTCCTATAAATTAACAAGTTCCAGAAGTGCTTTTTCTATCTACCTTACATCTTGCAAAATTAGAATCATAATATCCAATAATTTTAAGAGAAGTGTTGTGCCTAAGGTACCAGATTCCTAAGTTTTAGGTCCCTAAAAGGTATCTAAGAATTCTTTTAACTTGCAGTCAAGTGGGATTCCTTAGGACCAGCTTGAAATCTAGCACAGAGATAAACACTAAATATTATATCAGGTCTGCTAATAGTCAGGTAAAGTAAAGATCTAATCATCCCTCTATACTTCTTTTGATCAACTAACTTTCCATTTGGGACCTTATCCAACTAAACATTGGAGGTCATGGGAGTATTAATTGGCTTGACTTAATCCATTTCATACTTTTTCAAGATGTCCTTTATGTATTTAGATTGATTTAGAAAGGTTTCATCATCTAATTATCTTATGCTAAACCCCAAAAAGTAGGACAACTCTCCCATCATACTCATCTCAAATTCCATACTCATTGTTTTAGAAAACTCAACATATAGTCTCTTATCAGAAGATCCAAAAAGTATATCATCAATATAGATCTAAAAAATGAGTAAATTATCTCCTACTTTCCTCAGAAAAAGGGTGGTGTCTACGCTCCCTTTAACAAACTCTCTCTCTAGTAAAAATGTGCTAAGCCTCTCATACCAAGCTCTAGGTGCTTGCTTTAATCCATATAAGGCCTTTTTTAATTTCAAAACATGATTTGGAAATTGGGAACTCTCAAAACCTAGGGGTTGTTCTACAAACACATATTCTTTTATTACCCAATTTAAAAAGGCACTCCTAACATCCATTTGGAAGAGCTTAAATCCCTTATAACAGATAAAGGCTAATATCACTCTAATGGATTCCAATCTAGCTACAATAGCAAAGGTCTCCTTAAAATCTTTCCATTTTATTTAGTTGTACCCCTTAGCCACTAATCTTGTATTATTCCTAACCACCACATCAGAATCATTCAACTTATTCTTGAAGACCCACTTGGTTCCAACTACACTTTGTCCCTTAGGTCTTTCTACAAACTCCCAAACATCATTCCTAACAAATTGATTCAACTCCTCCTGTATGGCTAAGATCTAAAACTCATTAGAAAGGGCTTATTGATATAGATGGGTTCAGTCAATGAGATAAAGGCAGAGTGGTTCACTTCCTTCCTAAGTTCATGCCTAGCCCAAACACCTTCAGAAGGGTCTCCTAAGGTTAGTTCTTTAGGGTGACTTGAAGAGTATCTCCAATCTCTAGGCAAAGTGTTTGTAGTTTCAACCCTTTCCTCCAGATCTACATTTTTTACTACTCGGGTAATCTCTCCTACTCCCTCAATGTTTTAGGGCTTTATCCTCTTCTCCAAATTTTATACTCCAGTGATAATCTCTCCAACATCATCACCATCCTCAACTTTAGGATTTCTAGGATCAAATTTATCAGACACTACATGTGTAGTCTCCTCCACCACCAATGTCCTCTAATTAAACACCCTAAAAGACTTCCCAACACTAGAATATCCTAAGAACACTCTATCAAATTTTGGGTCAAATTTTTCTAAGTGAGACTTTCTATTATTGTGAATGAAAATCTTACTACCAAAGACCTGAAGGTGGGAAAGATTGGGTATTCTACCCTTAAGAATCTCATAGGGTGTCTTATCTAGTTTGGATGTAATATTTACCCTATGCAACACATAACAAGCTATGTTAACCGCTTCAGCCCAAAAGTATTTTGGAAGTGAATACTCAGCAAGCATGGCTCTAGAGGATTCAACTAAGGTCCGGTCCTTTCAGCAACCCCATTCTATTGAGGGGTCCTAGGAGCTGAGAAGTTGTGGCTAATCCCCTTATCCTTACAAAAGTCTCCAAATCTCTCATTTTTAAACTCTCCCCCATGGTCATTATGGATGGTCAAGATCTCACAACCTAACTTTTTTTGAATTCAAGTGAAGAAGGCTCTAAACTCATCAAAAGACTCACTCTTGTGTGATAGAAATCTAATCCAAGTCAACCTCGAGTAGTCATCAACAATCACAAAACCATAGACTTTCCCTCCTACGCTGGCAGTACTAATACGTCCAAAAATATCTATGTGAAGGACTTGTACAAGTCTAGAGGTGCTAATATCCTTAATGAGGTGAAAAGTGGAGTGGACTTGATTTCTTAATTGGCAGGCATGACAAAGGTGGTATTTTGAAAACTTAAGCTTGGGGACACTTCTAGCTAGGTCTTTCTAGGTCACTTTCCTAAGAATTTTCATACTGGCATGACATAATCTCCTATGCAACAACCATGAATCATCAACAGGAATTTTTAAGCAAAATGAAGTAGCATATTCAATATTATTTAAATTAAGCATGTAAACATTATTGATCCGCTTTTCCTACAAAATAATGTTATTATTTAAGCTGATAATGCATGAATTTGCAAAAAAATTTATGAAGAAGCCCTTATCATAAAGCAGACTAAAGCTGAGCAAGTTGTGTTTCAGTCCATCTACAAGCAAAATATTTTCAATCAAAAGGTTTTTGGAATTTCTAATTATATCCGAGCATACCACCTTCCTGGTGGCGTTATCTCTAAGAGTAACCTTTCCTCCTATCCTGGCCTCTAGCAAAATGAATTGATTGGCATCGCCAGTAATATGTCGAGAGCATCCGCTATCCAGGTACCACATGCTCTCATTAGTCCTTTTGTGAGAGCTTTCATACAAAATCATCAAATGACAGATTTTGAAACCTAAACAGGTTTGAGTCCCTTCTTATTGAAAGTAGAATATAATGCATATGTGTTATGCTATGAATCATGCAATTTGGGTCTCCATTCCTAATGTGTATTATGGTGAATAGTGCAAGCGTGTGCAATATGTCCTAACATACACATGAAAAACATCTAACTCTAGGAAAAGGATGCACTAATCTACTCATGTGGTGATGCTTCTTTTTATGTGAAGCATGCAATGATGGTTTTTTATTTTCAAAAGATTTTAGATATTCTAACTTTTTAAACTCCTTTTCTAACTCAGCATGAGATGATTTTAATGAATCATGTGCATCAGATAATTACGTATTCTTTTTGTTTAATGCATCAAACTCATTAAATAAGGACATGTGATTGCTATCAATTATAAAATGATCTTTGAGAAGAATTTCATGCTCTTTTTATAAATTTAAAAATTCTAATTTGAAGCTAGTATGTGTTTTCTTAAGTTTCCTATATGATGCATGAATTTGTTCTGAAACTTCAAGTAGTTGCTCATAGGTTAGTTCACATACCTCTTCTTGGTCACCTTGACTAAGATGCCGTCAACCATTTAGCACAAGTTTGTTGTCTCCTCTTCAGGTTTAGTCTCAGAGGAGTCTAATGCAGAATCCACCCAGAACACCTTTTGGAATCTCTTCTTATTATTTTTGAACTTGGGTTTCTCCTCACCCTTTTCCATGCTTGGGTGAGACTTAAGTGTAGGGCAATCAGCTTTAATATATCCTGGCTTCCTGCATTCAAAACAAATCATATTATTAGAACTTTTGATATTTTTATTTCCCTTACCTTTGTTCCACTTTTGATGCATCTTTTACTTCTTTCTTAGAAAGCTTTTAAATTGCCTTGTGATTAAGGCAACATCATCACTCTCAGACCCATAAGAATTAGTGTCCATATTACTAGTCTTCAATGCCACAACTTTTACCTTCCTCTTCTCACTTGCATCAAGATTTCTTTGATTCATCCTTTGCTCGTAAGCAATGAGTGAGCCAAGTAAGTTATCAATCGAATAAACATTCAATTCCTTAGATTTAGTAATTGCAATAATTTTAGCATCAAAAGAGGAAGGCAGGCATCTCAAAATTTTATTTACCATTTCATAGTTAGTGAGTTCTCTTCTTAAGGCATGAAGTTATAATTTGAGTAAACCTTGTATACATTTAAGAAATTAATTTAGAAGGTTTCATACAAAAAAGTTTATAATCATGCAAAAGAATATTCAATTTGGATTGCTTAACTTCATTAGTTCCTTCATAAGTAATACACAATTTATCCTAATTTTCTTTAGCATTTGTGCAAGTTAAAACACGTATGTAATCTTCATATTTCAAAGCATAGAAAAAATAGTTCAAAAATTTTGCATTAAGTTGTGTTAATTCTCTTTCATCAAAAGTCCATTCAATAAAAGAAATTTCAGTTTTAATGTCATTAAGTTCATGAGAAGGTAGTGTATAACCTTCTTTAACAACCATCCACATCTGAAAGTCAATCAATTGTAAAAATGTAGATATGTGAGTTTTCCAAAAATTAAATGGAATATTGTTAAACAAAGGTGGTCGGGTAATAGAATACCCTTCCACAGTATTACAATTACCGTTGTTAGCCATGGATTAAAATTCAAAAAGTTTTCAAACTTTATTTTTATGAATCCCGCTCTGATACCACTTAAAAGTTTGTTAGAGATGTTAAGACCTTATGAATAAGCCCGAGGCTAACCAAGAGGGGGAAGTGGGTGAATTGGTGTTTTAAAATTCTTTCAATCAAAAACACTAAACTTAAACAAAAATTCACCACAATGATAATCAAAGTGTGAAAGAAATAAATACGAAAGAAAACAAAAGAACATAAAGATTTATAGTGGTTCAGTCAACACGACCTATGTCCACTTCCCGGAGGTGCCCTCCGAGTATTGCACTAAACTCAGTGACTCTCCTTTTGCTCCCACAGTAAAGCGGAGAAACCCTTACAAAATCTCCTTTCCACAGACCCCGGTGTGGTAGAGAATCGACTCCTTTTGCTTCCTTCTGAAGCAGGAAGAGAACCTTGATCAATTGCTGAAGAAGGCCTCCCTTGTGCCTCCAAGAATGAGGAACGATAATTGGAGAAGACACCTTGGAGCCTTGCTTGAATCAACCCTTGTGAAACCCCTCACAAGCTCCCCCTCACAAGTTCCTCCCTCTCCCTCCCTCTCTCTCCCTCTCTTCTAGGCTCTCTAAGGTCAAGACAACAGTAAAGGATGCTTGTGCTCTATAAAACATGAGTCCTTTAAATAGATTTTCAATAACTGACTTTATTGTCCAGGATAATATTTATATCATCCTGCACGATCAGTACAATGTTTACCTCAATTAGCCCGGACGACTTGGGACGATTAGAAAATTTTTTGTTCCTATTATATAGGATGATAATATATCATCCTATACGATTAGTAGAAATTAGGGAATATCATCCAGAATTTCTCTCAAGATGGTAGTCTAGACGAAAACAAAATGACTTGATTGTCTAGGCCGATGTCATAATCGTCCTGGCCGATTAGTTCAAATCTATGCAAAATCATCTAAAACATCACTCTCAACAGATGATGTATGATTTTTGGCTATCTAGGAGCAAATAAGGTTTTTGAACTAATCGTCCTAGCAGATCCTACGATCGTCAAGGACGATATGATCAAATCAATCAACCTTAATTACTTTCTTTAATCACCAGATCAATCTAAGCATAATTGAACCTCATCATCCAGGTTGATGTCCTGGATGATGATTAAAAAATAAAACTTTCTAAATAGATCTAGCGGTTGTTTCTTTCTGATTTGAGCATATTAGCCCGGCTGATACAAAAATTGTCCAGGACGATATGCTTAATAACGGCTGCCTTAACCAGGATGCCCTAATTAGGGTTTATACTTTTAGTATAATCACCCCAGACGATATTAGAATAGTCCTGGATGATGTTCTCAAAATAGATAACTCTAGGTTAGATAGAAAAAATTCTCCCAAGTGCGTGTGTGCAAGGTTATTTAGCATCAGGAACCACAAGTATTATAAATATACTTAAGAAAGAAAATGGTTTACAAACTTTCTCAGACCTAGTCTACCCAATCTTGAGCTGGTTCAAATTGCAGTATTGATCTTGTGGACCTAAAATGTTAGTTGGCAAGCCAATCGAAGAAAAATATAAGTGTTTGCAATCATCAAAATTCTATTTCTGAAAATCAAATATGCAACAAATTTAATAACCAACATATGCTCAAATAGAAAATTTTATTCCTTAGACATATCAACTTTAATGTAAGGACGTTTCTCCCATTGGTTAGCTGGATTTTTATCCAAATCAATGCCACTATTCCCTAGAATTTTTGCAACATTACTTCTTGCTGGAACATTATCACATACATATGAAGGATTAAAATCCTTCTTTTAGATTGAAGGAAACTCCTCCAAACTGGAACCAGGTTTGGGAATATTACCAAACCTATTAAAATTTTTTTTCAAATTTGAAGAAGAAGACCCAAAATCTCTTGATTTTGAAATTTCGCTCTTAAGTGGAGTGGAAATTTTATCCTCAACTATCAGTTTCTCCTTCCCCTTACCGACCAATAGTGGAGGAGAAACGAACTTGACTCCCGTCGGATCTCTGAAAACCAATGGACCATTGAATCAAACAAAACTAAGTTCAACAACTAATGATGTTGGTGTTAGATGAAGGATTTACCTTTGAAATCCAACCGTCAGAGTTGGCTGGTGGGCACTCCTCCATCCCGCGGTAAATTCACCAAATTGCTGTAGAAGAAAATTTTGAAAAAGCAAATTCAAAATCCTGGAGTCTCTCTCTAGCTTTCTCTCTCTCTCTAAGTGGGCATCTAAGTGAATTTTTAAATTTATCAAAATTAATCAATTTTATAAAAATAAAATTTTAATCACAATTCAAATTGATCAAAAAATGCAAATAATGCCTCAAACTGACCAAAATTTAACCCTTAATCAGAGAAAATTAAAACCCCCTTAATTCGACATCTATTCTAAGATTAATTTATTTTAAGTAAAAATAAATATTTATTTAATTAAAAATTTCTAAAAAAAATTTCAAACCCTAGAGAACACCTTCTTAAGTTATTTCTAACCTTTAGAGGTAATTTAAAGAAGTTTGGAGCTTATTTGGATTCAAATCATTAAAACTCTTCTAATTAAAGAACTTTATTAATTCAAAAAATACTCAAAATTTAAAAAGTCATAACTAATTTCTAAAGATTTCAAATTGAGCAAACTCGAAGCCATTGTATTCCATTGGTGGTCTAATATTTATTAAAAATATTAACTACTAGAAATACTTAAAATTTTAAAAGTAAACTTTTTGGTCAACCTTAAGTAAAAAATAAAGTTAAAAGTTAATAAATTCATAACTTAGTGTAGAAAAATAATATTCCAGTAAACTTATGGACCAATAACTTATCTTAAGATCAAATATTTAAGAAAAATTTCAAAACTCAATAAATCAACCTTAAACAAAAAGACAAATTTCAACCTCTTAGTTTAATGATTAAAATAATAAAGAAAATTCAAAAAATTCAATAATTACTTAAAAATCCATAAAACCTTAATTTGAACATTAAAACCAACAATAATCAATTTTAAATGAAAATTATCAACCATTAAGTCTTAATCAATTAAATTCATGTATTTATATTTATTATCACTAGGTAACCCGGGCCTATGAGGCTATTAGCTTGGCCCTAAGGAAGGTGAAATAAACTTCACTACCTAAGTGAGCAACAAAGGTCATAGCCATTTAACATATAAAATATATCTTAAAATTAGTATTAAATCATTATTATTAAAATTTAACTAAATTATCCCTTAAGCCTTTGAACTAACTAGAACATCAAACAACTTTAATGAATCATCCTATATAGGAGATAACCATGAAGCCTATCTTACATACTTTAGATTGTTTGCTAGGACAAGCAGCTCTAATCTTAAGCTAGGCTGGTATTTTACTTTCCTGCTGTTGTTTGTTTGGTTTTTCAAGCTCTCATTACATACATGTTAAAATTACTCGATGTGACTATTTATATAAATTTTAATGCAATTAGATTACCCTTAGGTTATGGATGATTTAAATGCTAACATAATCTTATGCATGTGGTCATGTTCAAATAAGGCTCTTAAAATAAAGGAGGCAAATAAAAAAAAATTAAGCTTTCCATTAATAAATTTATCTACAGGTGTTATACATGCTTAAGTCCCCCATTAAAATTAAAAGAGTATAAAAAGTGTGGCTATTTTGAGTATTTTAAATTTAATATATAACTACTTAGAATTATTTAAATCATAATTTCCTAGGATAACTTGACAGGTTATTTGATTCTATATTTTTATTTTAATATTAAATGTAATTTGATTGTGTTTGAGTTATAGAAGTGTTGTAAAAGTGTATTAAAATGGGATATTAATATCCAATCTGGAATCCAAAGAGAATGGTGAGATTCCCTAGTGAAGAGTCCCTCTTCACTTAGATATCTATATTAGGATACTTTGAGATAAAAAGAGAAAAGAAAACACCCCTATTCATGGGGAGTTTCTTTCCATTTGGATATCCGGACCAGACGTATCCAAGAAGTTTATAGAAGGAAAAAGAAGTTAAGACTAAGAAGAATCCCATTCTCAAAGTTACTTGAGTCTTAGGAGTTAAATTTGAGTTGTTGTTAGTAGTACTTGGCAACTTTACTTTTTTTGTAGACCCTAGGATACAATGTTTAGTGTCACTTGCCCCATGGACATTCAATTTGCGTATTTAATTGAATTGATTGATTTACATTGACTGTGAAGTAGAAATTTCATCTCTTTTAAGTTTTTTTTCTTGCATGCCTATTTTATTTTAGCTTGGAAATTGATTAGAGACTCAAGAAGGAATGTTAAAAAACTTTTTTTACTCTAATTAATTAGAAAAAGTTAAGCTCATATAGAAACTCTATTGACTTTAAGATGTAAGCCCGAGCTTGCCATGGGTTTAATGAATCATATTATTACTTCTCTTCCTTGTAAGGCACCTCCTCCTCATTATTTATGGCATGCCACCTTACTTATTAGGGTGTAGTCCTATTAAGGGGATGTTGTGAAATCTTGAGGATCTCTATTTTTAAGCCCTTTTAAAACTGCTTCATTATAATTTAAGCTTTTATTTAGTCAACTAACATGCATTGTATTAGAAAAAAACTTAAAAGTGACTAAAAATTTAAATGCCTTTTATTTCAAGCTTCCTTTTATCCTATATAAGTCATGAGGCCAATTAGGATCTACTCTAGATGTCGACACCATCTTATTAAAATTAACTAAATAACATCCCTACCACTCTTGCATAAAAACTTGATACATCATTTTAAAGAAGCTAGGTGCTTAGTTGGCTCCCTATTATAGGATGGGGCAGGTTAAGATTTTCACTATATTTGCTAGGCTTGGGCTATTTATTTTCAATGCCCAATTTAGATTTAGGTTTTGTAGGTTCAGACTATACAACCTTGACTTTTTGGGAATATAATCCAATTTTTCTAATAAACTTGACAACTCAAATCAAATATATTAAAATCAAAATTCAAAGCCTAACACATAGGGTAGTCCGAGGAGTTCTAAATAAGTTCAAAATCTCAAACACCTCTTACTTTTCTTCCTTGACTTCTTGAAATAAGTGTTCCAATTTCATCCAATCCCAGTTGAATTCCCATCCTCACTCCTTTGACATCAATCTTTGAAAACACTTTAAATAAAATTTCTACCATTTTATTAATTGAGAGTATTTGTAGGAGTCCTAAGTTTCCTATGATGAAATTAACTGTAAGGGTTTACACTCATAGGAGATTTAAAAACCTATACCAAATTTTTAAATATCAAATTTTCAAAATTCAATTAGTTATCCTTGTGAAAATTCAAGTCAAAATTAATAGTCATTATCATCATTTTCAAATGATTAATAATGGCTAATATCTTCTTTCCTCTGGATTATAAATCAATTATTATCATAACATTGATTTTGAAATTATTTATATTTTTTTCTAAATTATCATAATTAAATACCTTGTTGAATAATCATTTTGACCCTACGAGGTCATATGTGTTACAAATATGATTTTATGGATTAGAATTTTGATAATAATAAATATTCATATTTTTCTATGACAGCCTTGCCCACTAACATTTCAGGTCCACAAGATCGAGTGCAACTCAAGCTAGCTCAAGATTGGATATATTAGGTCTGAGTCAGTTTGTACTTTTTCTCTTTCTTGAGTCTATTATAAATGATGTGATTCCTAGTGCTAAGTGACCTTACACACACACACAAATATGGGAGAAAATTTCTATCTATTGGTTAGAGTTCTTTATTTTTATCACATTATCCTGGACAATCGAAACATTATCCTGGACGATCTATTAAAAAAAGAAACCCTAATTAGGGCATCCTGGTTAAGGCAGTCATCATTAAGCTAATCATCCTGGACGATATTTGTATCGATCGGGATGATAGGTTCAATCAGAAATAATCAGTCGCTAGATCTGATTAGGTATTATTTATTTTTAGACATCATCCAGGACATCGTCCTAAACAATGCAACATAATTATACCTAAATTAATCTACTTATTAAGGAAAGCAATTAAGGTTTTGATTACTCGATCCAATCATCCTGGACGATCATAAGATCGGCCTGCATGATCAGCTAAAAAAACCTTAGTTGCTCCTAGACAGTCTTCAATGGTCAGCTACCTTCAAGGTGATTATTTGGATGATTTTAACAGATTTTAACTAATCATTCATGACGATCGTGAAATCGGCCTGGACGATCAAGCTATTTTTTTCATCTTCCAGACATCCATTAAGTGCGATTGTTTGGATGATATTCAAGGATTTGTACTAATCGTACATGTTGATATTATAACGGTCTGGATGATATGAACAAAAATCTTCTGATCGTCCCAAACTGTCCAGGTTGATTGTGCGAAAATTATATTGATCGTCCAGAATGACATCCATATTATCCTAGATGATAAAGTCGATTTGTATAAAATAAGAGCTATTCTGAAACACTTCTATTTAAGAGCTCTTGTTCTACTCAAGAGCTCATCTTTTGCTATTGTCTTGACCTGAGAGAGCCTATAGGAGAGGGAAAGAGAGAGAGAGAGAGAGAGAGAGAGAGAGAGAGAGAGAGAAAGAGAGAGAGAGAGAGGATCTTGTGAGGGGGAGTTTATGAGGGGTTTCACAAAGGTTATTCCAAGCAAGGATTCAAGTCATCCTCTTCGATTGTCATCCCTTGTTCTTAAAGGTTCAAGAGAGGTTCACTTCAGCAATCGATCAAGGTTCTCTTCCTTCTTCAGGAGGAATCTAAAAGAGTTGGGTTCTCTGCCTCACCGGTGTCGGTGGAAAGAAAGTTTTATATAGGCTTCTCCTCCTTATTGTGGGAGAAAAAGGAGAGTCACTGAGTTTAGTGCAATACATGGAGGACACCTCTGGGGAGTGGACATCGGTCGAGTTGATTAAACCACTATAAATTTTTGTGTTCTTTTTTATTGCTTTTTCCATATTTAATTTTTGCATGATTTCTTTGTGCTGAATTTTGGTTTGGTTAAGATTTTTTTTTTGATAGAAAGAATTTTTAAAATACTAATTCACCTCCCCTCTAAGTTAGCTTGGGCTAGTTTATATGGGCTTAACATCATTAACAAACTTTCAAGTGGTATTAGAGCGGAATTCATAAAAAGAAGTTTTTGAAAGCTTTTGAATTTTGATCCATGGATAACTCCAGTAATCGTAATACTATGGAAGGGTATTCTATTACCTGACCACCTTTCTTTAATATTATTCCTTTTGATTTTTAGAAAAGTTGCATTTCTACATTTTTACAATTAATTGACTATCGCATGTGGGTGCTTGTTAAAGAAGGATATTCGCCTCCTTCACAAGAAATTAATGTTATTAAAATTGAACTTCTTTTTACTGAATAGACATTTGATGACAGGGATTTAGCACAACTTAATGCAAAATATTTGTACTATTTTTTCTGTGCTTTAAAATCTATATACTACATGCGTGTTTCAACTTATGCTACTAATAAAGAGATTTGGGATAGATTGTGTATTACTTATGAAGGAATAAATGAAATAAAGCAATCTCGATTGAATATTTTATAGCATGATTTTAAACTCTTTCGTATGAAACCTTTTAAATTAATTTTTGAAATGTATATAAGGTTTACTCAAATTGTTACCACTTTGTATGCCTTCGGACGAGAACTCACTAACTATGAAAAAGTGAATAAAATTTTAAGATGTTTGCCTTCCTCTTTTGATGCTAAGATTACTGCAATTATTGAATCTAAAGATTTGAATACTTATTCGATTGATAATTTACTTGGATCACTCATTGCTTATGAGCAAGGGGTGAATCAAAGAAATCTTAATGCACGTGAGAAAAAGAAGGAGAAAACAGTGGCACTAAAGGCCAATAACACAAACAATAATTCTTTTGGGTATGAAAGAGATGATGTTGCCTTAATCACGAGGAAATTCAAAAGCTTTCTAAGAATGAAGCTTAAGAACCATCATAAGTGGAATAACGGTAAGGGTAATAAAAATTTTAAGAGTTCTAATGATATTATTTGTTTTAAATGCAGCAAGCTAGGAGATGTTAGATATGATTTCCCTACATATCAAACTCATCCTAGCAAGGAGAAGTGTGAGGAGAAAACCAAGTTCAAAAAGGACAAGAAGAAGTTCTAAAAGGCATTTTGGGCAAATTCTACTTCTGACTCCGCTAAGACTGGAGCTAAAGAGGAGACTACAAACTTGTGCTGATGGCAGACACAAATCATGGCCAAAGTGACCAAAAAGAGGTATTTGAACTAACCTATGAGCAACTACTGAAAAAATTCATGCATCATATAGAAAACATAAGAAATCACATGCTAGCTTAAAATTGGAGTTTTTAAATTTATAAAAAGAGAATGAAATTCTTCTTAAAGATCATTCTATAATTGATTGTAACACATGTCATTACTTGACGAGTTTGATACATTAAACAAAAAAAGCATACTGAATTATCTGATGCACATGATTCCTTGAAGTTATTACATGCTGAGTTAGAATAGGAGTTTAAGAAATTAGCAAATCTCAAAGCTTTTGAAAATAATAAATTATCATTGCATTCATCACATAACTTTAAAAAGAAGCATCACCATCTAAGTAGATTTGTACATTTTTTTTTGGTGTTAGATGTTTTTTATGTGGCATATTAGGACACATTGCACACACTTGCACCATTCACTATAGTACACATTAGGTATGGAGATCCAAATTGCATGATTCACAGCATAAAATACATGCATTGCATCCTACTTTTCATAAGAAGGGACCCAAACATGTTCGGGTTCCTAAATCTCAAGTTTGATGATTTATCAGGCTTGCTCTCATAAAAGGCCTCACGAGAGCATCTGGTACCTGGACAGCGAATGCTCACAACACAAGACTGGAGATGCCAATTAATTCATTTTGGTAGAGACCAGGATAGGAGGCAAGGTTACTCTTAGAGACAACACCACCAGTAAGGTAGTGGGCGCAGGTATAATTAAAAACTCCAAGAACCTTTTGATTACAAAATTTTTTCTTATAGATGGATTTAAACACAACTTGCTCAGCATTAGTTAGCTTTATAATAGGGGATTCATAATAAAATTCTTGGTAAATACTTGCATTATAAGCTTAAATAATAACACTATTTTGTAGGGAATGTGGATCAATAATATTTACATGCTTGACTTAAATAATATTGAAAGTGCTACTTCTTTTTGCTTAAAAATTGCTACGGACGATTCATGTTTGTGGCATATGAGATTATGTCATGCTAGTATGAAACCTTTAGTAGAGTGACCCAGATAGATCTAGTTAGAGGTGTCCCTAAACTTAAATTCTCAAATGACCACATTTGTGACGCCAGCCAACTAAGAAAGCAAGTTTATTCCTCTTTTCACTCCATTAAGAACATTAGTACCTCTAGATCTTTAGATTTCTTTCACATGGATTTGTTTGGACCCATTAACACCGCCATCTTAGGAGGGAAATTTTATGATTTTGTGATTATCGATGACTACTCGAGGTTTACTTCAATTAAATTTCTGTCACATAAGAATGAGTCTTTTGATGAGTTTAGATCCTTCACTTGGATTAAGAAAAAGATAGGTTGTGAGATTTTGACTATCCATAGTGACCATGAGTGGAGTTTGAAAATGAGAGATTTGAAAACTTTTGTGAGGATAAGGGGATTAGTCATAACTTTTTAGCTCCTAGGACCCCTCCATAGAATGGGGTAGTTGAAAGGAAGAATCGGACCTTAGTTGATGCCGCTAGAGTCATGCTTACTGAGTATTCACTTCAAAAATACTTTTAGGCTGAAGCAATAAACACAGCTTGTTATGTGTTGAATAGGGTGATTGTCAGAGCCAAACTTGATAAGACACCTTATGAGATCCTTAAGGGTAGGATACCTAATCTTTCCCACCTCCATGTCTTTGGTTGTAAAGTTTTCATTTATAACAATGGGAAGTCACACTTAGGGAAATTTGACCCAAAATTTGATGAATGAGTATTCTTAGGATACTCAAGTGTGGGGAAATCCTTTAGGCTATTTAATAAGAGGACATTGGTGGTGGAGGAGATAATTCATGTAGTGTCTGATGAATCTGATCTTCAGATGTCTAGAGTTGAGGAGGAAGATGAAGTTGGAAAGAATACCACTGGAGTTAAAAATTTGAAGAAGAGGGTAGAGCCCCAAAATACTAAAGTCATCTTAAGGAACTGATCTAAGGAGACCCTTCTAAAGGTGTTAGGACTAGGCATGGACTTAGGAAGGAAGTGAACCACTCTGCCTTTATCTCAATGACAGAACCCACCAACATCAACCAATCCCTTTCTAGTGAGTTTTGGATGTTAGCTATGCAAGAGGAGTTAAACCAATTTGTTAAGAATGATATTTGGTAGCTTGTAGAAAGACCAAAGGGACAAAGTGTAGTTAGAACCAAATGGGTGTTTAAGACTAAAATGAATGATTCTGGTATGGTGGTTAGAAATAAGGCAAAATTAATGACTAAGGGTTATAACAAAATAGAAGGGATTGATTTTGAGGAGACCTTTGCCCCTGTAGCTAAATTGTAAGCCATTAGAGTGCTACTAGCCTTTGCATGTTATAAAGGATTTAAGCTTTTCCAATTGGACATTAAGAGTTCCTTTTTAAATGGGACAATAAAAGAGGATGTGTTTGTAGAGCAACCCCCATGTTTTGAGAGTTCCTAATTTTTTAATTTTCAAATTAAAAATGCCTTATATGGATTAAAGAAGGCACCCAGAGCTTGATATGAGAGGCTTAGCACATTCTTACTAGAGAGGGAGTTTGTTAAGGGGAGTATAGACACAACTCTTTTTTTTAGAAAAGTAAGAGATGATTTACTCATTATTCAGATCTATGTCGATGATATACTTTTTGGATCTTCTGATAAAAGGTTATGTGATGATTTTCCTAAAATAATGAGTAGGAATTTTGAGATAAGTATGATGGGAGAGTTATCCTACTTTTTGGGATTTAGCATAAGACAACTGGATAATGGAACCTTTCTATATCAAACAAAATATATAAAAGACATCTTTAAGAAGTATGAAATGAATAAACCCAAGCCAATAAATACTCCCATGACCTCCAGTATTCAGTTGGATAAGGGCCCAAATGGAAAGTCTGTTGATCAAAAGAAGTACAGAGGGATGATTGGATCTTTACTTTACCTGACTACTAGTTGACCTATCATAATGTTTAGTATTTATCTCTGTGCTAGATTTCAAGTTGATCCTAAAGAATCCCACCTGACTGCAATTAAGAGAATTTTTAGATACCCTTAGGAACCCAAAACTTAGGAATCTGATATCCTAGGCACAACACTTCTTTTGAGATTATTGGATATTCTGATTTTGATTTTGTAGGTTTTAAGGTGGATAGAAAGAGCACTTCTAGGACTTGTCAATTCATAGGGCAGTCTTTAATCTCCTGGTCTAGTAGGATGTAAAACTCTGTTGCACTTTCCACTGCTGAAGATGAGTACATTGCCTTAGGAAGTTGTGTGGCCCAAGTCCTTTAGTTGAAATAGCATATTCTGGATTTAGGATTACCTTTATTATGAATATGTTTTCATGGATTATTATTTGATGATAGCAAATACTTTTGTTTCTCTATGACTACCTTACCTACTGACATTTCAGGTCCACAAGATCAGACTGCAATTTGGAACCAGCTTAAGATTGAGTAGAATAGGTCTAAGTCAGCTTGTACATTTTTCCTTTCTTGAGTCTATTATAATTGGTGTGGCTCCTGATGCTAAGTAACTTTGCACACACACACCTTAGAAGGACTTTTGACTGTTCCAAAGAGTTGGTTATTTTTGGTCGCATCATTTGGGTTGATATTTATATCGGCCTGGACGATCAGCTCAAAAATATAAACTCTAATTGGGGCATCATCCTCCATAAGACAACCATCATTAAGCCGATCGGCCTGGATGATCCTTATATCGACTAGGATGATAGGCTCAATTAAGAAAGAATTAGCCTCCATGATCAATTTAGGAATTCTTTATTTTAGGACATCGGCCAGGACGATCTAAACATCAGCTTAGATGATACAGCATAATTATGCCTAAATTAATCTAGTAATTATGGAAAGGAATTAAAGCTAATTGATACGATCACATCGGTGGGGTCAGTCGTAGGATCAGCAAGGATGATGTCCTAGACGGTTGACATTGGCCAGCTTCTTTTCAGGGCGATAATCAGGACAATTATGCTCGGATTTAAACTAATCGGCTAAAATGATATTGTATCGGCCTAGACGATGTAACAATTTTTCTTCTGATCATCCCAAATCATCCTGGCTGATTGATCTTATTTTGTACTGATTGGCCAGAATGATATTCTTATTGGCCTGGACGATAAAGTCAATAAATTGCATTAATGAGCTCATTTTGAGATCTTCTATTTAAGCATTGACAAGACACTTAGAAAGTGTCTTTGGCAGCCATTGTAGCTTCGTTCTTTTGGGAGAACTTGAAGAGAGAGCTTGAAAGGGAGAGAAGAAAGGGTGGAGTTTGAGAGAGGGAGAAGATCCTCGGAGGGGGACTCAAGGGTGTGTGGAGGGGGATTCCACATGGTTGCTCCGACAATCTTGGACCTTAGTACCATTGGATTCAAGGCTTGTCTTGAGGGAAGTTCATGGAAGAAGAAGATCTCTTTGGTGTCAAAGGACCCCGCCACTTCGCCGCACCGGGAAAGGTGGAAGTGACTTCTTAAGGGCTTCTCCACCTAGCTGTGGGGTCTAAAGGAGAGACACTTTATTTAGTGCAATACTCAGAGGGTACCTCTGAGGAGTGGACGTAGGTCAAGGTTTGATCGAACCACTATAAATCTGGTGTGTTCTTTCCTTTATTATTTCCATATTTAATTTCTTCATTGTGTTTTTTTATGGTGAATTTTAGTTCGGCTTTTTTATTGTGAAAGATTTATTTAAAATACCTATTCACCTCTCTCTTGATTAGCCTTGGGCAAATTCATAAAGGGCCTAACATCCCTAACAAACTTTTAAGTGGTATCAGAGTGAGATTCATAAAATAAGCTTTTTGAAAGCTTTTGAATTTTTGATCCATGACTAATTTTGGAAATCGTAATCCTACGGAAGGGTATTCAATCACCCAACTACCTTTATTTGAAAATATTATTTTTGATTTTTGGAAAATTCGCATGTCTACATTTTTGCAATCAATTGATTTTCGTATGTGGCATATGATTTTAACTGGTTATTCTATAACATCTCATGTTTTAGATGGAATTAAAATTTATATTCCTTTTAATCAATGGAGTAGAGAAGAGAAAATCAATGCTCAATAGAATGTAAAATCTTTAAACTACTTTTTCTGCGCTTTAAATTTTGAAGATTGTATGTCAGTTTGAACTTGCACTATTGGTAAGAAAATTTAGGATAAATTACACACCATATACGAAGGAACTAGTGAAATCAAGCAATCTAAGTTGAATATTTTAATGCATGATTATGAATTATTTTGCATGAAATCTTATGAATCGATCTTAGATATGTATACTAGATTTATTCAAATTGTAACATCATTGCATGCTTTAGGTAAAGAATTTTCAAATTTTAAAAATTCAATAAAATTCTATGTTGTCTACTCGATCAGTTTTATGCTAAAGTTGTTGCTATTTATGAATCAAAGAATTTGAATGAATATTTTATTGATAATTTGATTGGCTCAATTATTACTTACGAGCAAAGCTTGGGTCAACAACTTTTGGACGCGGGTGAAATGATAATTCTAAATGCTGAAGACATAGAGAAAAGTGGCTTTGTTGGTAAGGAAAGCGATGACTTATCATGGAAATTGGAAAGCTCACTAAAACATCAGCATCAACAAAAGTGGAATAAAGGTAAAAATGATAAGAATGTTAAGATTTCTTCTAATGTTATTTGCTTTGGATGTAGGAAACCTAGATATATGAAAAATTAGTGCCCTAATTTGAGAACTTGTCCTGAAGGGGAAAAGGCTAAAGCCAAGCAATTTATAGAAAGGGTAAGTAATGTAAAGCAAAAAATCTCCTGGGCAGACCTAGCTTCTAAATCATCAGACCAGGAGCAAGATGCTGTTTAAATTTATTTGTGTGTTTATTTGTTTGTGTTGTGTATTTTTTTTTTTGTTATTTTCGATTTTGTTTAACATCATTTTTGTTATTTGTTTGAAAATTTTAAATTAGCTTTTATACTTAGTTTTTGTGAAGTTCTCTCTGATCAACATGCACGTTCACATTTCTAAAAATGAAAAACCTACCTCCTTTTTTTTTCTTGAATTCTTATGTAAGTTGTGGTTGACTTCTCTAAAAATAGTGAAAGGAAGGAAACTCATGATTTTGTCTCTCTATCTCTTTTTTTAAAAAGCTTATTTTACTTTTGATTCAAAATCTTCATCATACTATAAATTGGATTTTGAAACTGATCTTTTTCATCTTGCTACATTTTTTTTATTGCATAGAGATCCTTTGCAAGTTGTTCAATCTATCTCATAATTTTTTTAATCAAGTAGTTCACTTTATTAATAGAATGGGTTTACTTTTAATATAAAAAATTTCAGAAATGTAGCATATTTTATTTAAAAAAATGGCCAATGATGCCAAATAAAAAAATGGCCAATAACGCCAAATTAAAAGATGCGCAATGATGCAAAATTGAGAAAGATACACAAAGTGTATCAAAAAGTAAAAGATGCACAAAGTGCGCCAAAAACTGACAAGAGGCATAAAATGAGCCCACAAAGTGTATGCTTTCTTTTTCTGTTTTACTTAAAGCTTAAGAAAACCTTTGATATTTTCGATACTTGATCTTGAAAATCATGATTCTTGATTCACCAATTTTGCATTAATCCTCTATTAGATATGTTTTATGAAAGGAGTTTTGAAAAAGTAGTGTTTCTTCTTCTAATTTGTTCCTTGATTTAGATATTGGATTAAAAAGTTTTTTAGCCTTTAAAAGAACTTGAGCTTGGATTAATAATTTTTGAATTTCTAACCTTTTCTAGATTATGAGTTATCAATCCATTCCTTAGTAAGTTTTTGAATAAAATCAAGAGGTAACTTTCTCATTTTAAAAATATTTGATTTTTGTCTTCACTTTTTGATAATGTCAAAGGGGGAGAATGTATTATTGTATTTGTATCTTTTTTTTCTTCTTTCAAAAATAAAAATAAAAATAAAAATTTTTTATTTCCCCTATTTTTTTAAAGTTTTATTTTAGTAAGGGGGAGATTAGGAGAACATGATTTCTTTTTTGCAAATTTAACCAGTATTGTTTGTCATCATCGAAAATGGGTAGATTATTGTGAATATGTTTTCTTGGATTATGATTTTAATGATAGCAAACAATCTTATTTCTCTACGACTTCCTTACCTACTGACATATCAGGTTCACAAGATCAGACTGTAATTTGGAACCATCTCAAGATTGGGTAGACTAGGTCTGAGTGAACTTGTACCTTTTTCCTTTCTTGAGTCTATTATAATTGGTCTGGCTCCTGATGTCAAGTAACTTTGCACACACACACCTTGGAAGGACTTCTAACTATTCCTAAGAGTTGACTATTTTTGGTCACATCGATCGGAATGATATTTATATCAGCTTGAACGATCGACTCAAAAATAGAAACCCTAATTAGGGCATCATCCTCGTTAAGGTAGTCGTCATTAAGCCGATCGGCCTAGACAGTCCTTGTATTGGCCAGGATGATTGGTTTAATTAAGAAAGAATTAGCCGTAATGATCAATTTAGGTATTCTTTATTTTAGGACATCGGCCAGGATGATCTAAACATCAGCATGGACGATGCAGTACAATTATACTTAAATTAATCTGATAATTATGGAAAGGAATTAAGGTTGATTGATACCATCACATTGACCGGGCTGATCGCAGGATAGGCCAGGATGATGTCTTGGATGATTGACATCGGCCAGCCTCTATTAGGAATATTGTGCTTGAATTTGAACTAATCGGCCAGGATGATATTATATTGGCTTGAACGTTGTAACCATTTTTCTTTTGATCGTCCCAAATCATCCCGACTGATTGAGCTTATTTTATGCTAATCGGCCAGGATGATATTCCCATCGGCTTGGACGATAAAGTCAGCAAATTACATTAATGAGCTCATTTTGAGATCTTCTACTTAAGCTTTAACAAGACACTTAGTAAGTGTCTTTGCCAGCCATTATAGCTTCGTTATTTTATGGGAACTTGAAGAGAGGGCTTGAAAGGGAGAGAGAAAAGGGTGGAGTTTAAGAGGGGAGAAGATCCTTGGAGGGGGACTCAAGGGAATGTGGTGGGGAATTTCACACGATTGCTTCGGCAAACTTACACCTTAGTACCGTCGGATTCAAGGCTTATCATGTGAAAAGTTCACTGAAGAAGAAGATCTCTTTGGTGTCAAAGGACCCTGCCACTCCGCCGCATCGGGGAAGGTGGAAGTGATTTTGTAAGTGCTTCTTCGCCTATCTGTGGGGGATAAATGAGAGACACTTTGTTTAGTGCAATACTCAGAGGGTGCCTCCTAGGAGTGGGCGTAAATCAAGGTTTGACTGAACCACTACAAATCAGGTGTGTTCTTTCCTTTATTATTTCAGCATTTAATTTTTGTATTGTGTTTTCTTTGTGGTGAATTTTGGTTCGGCTATTTAATTGTGAAAGATTTATTTAAAATACAAACTCACCTCTCACTTAATTAGCCTTGGGCTAATTCATAAAGGGCCTAACATCCATAACGAACTTTCAACCTGTAGTCACAATTTCAATCCTTTGTGACAACACTAGTGCCATCTACATTTCTAAGAAACATATCCAACATTCAAGGACCAAGCACATAGACATACGTCATCACTTTATTAGAGGCCATATGACCAAAGGAGATAGTGAGAACACCATGTGGCTACTAAGAATCAACTGGCTAACATCTTTACTAAACCACTGGTCTTTGACACTTTCAGAACTTTAAGGACCAGAATGGGTGTTATTGACATAAATGCATAAACTTGATTCTTACTGATTTCTAATCTACTTATGTTGTTTTTTTTTTCTTTTTTGCAGTTTCTCATTGATTTTTTTTTGTTTTTGTTTGTTGCTTTATTATTCTTTCATATGATTTTTTTTCTAATCATTTCTTAATTAATATCTTATGCTTTGTTTTTGTTTTTGGAAAATTTGTAAGTCAAAGATTAACATCTCTAAATCAGTTAAAGGAGAAAACACTGTTGATTTTTTTCTTTCCTATAACTTCTTTTAGTGGTGGAATTCTCTTTTCTAAACAAAGATCTATCTAACATTAAAAACTAAATTTTGAAATTTAGATCTTTTCAATCTTGCTAAAATAATCTATCTTATATATATAATATTCAAAGTCCTTATTTTACTTTCATATTTTTGTAATACTGTCGTTGAATTCATCATATTATTTTTTATTCTATTTGTGATTCATTCTTCCTTACATTAGAGAGTTAGTTTTTCTTCTCTAATCTCTGGAATATATAATCACAACTAAGAATTTTTAAGAATTTTGAAAAAGGGATCTAGCTTAAAAAAAATTAAAAGAAAAAAAAAGTAGGCAATTATGTCAAAATCAAAAGATGTGTAATGACACCAAATTGAAAAAATATATACACAATGTATATCAAAAATTAAAAGATGTTCAAAGATCGCTAATCAAATTAACAAGAGGTATAAAATGAGCCCACCAAAAGCAAGCATCTTCTCTTTCAAATTTTTTAAATCTTAAAAGAATTCTTATGTCACTTGATATTTTTCAGAGGCTTGATTTTGAAATTCATGATTGAAACTAATTACTTTGATATATTATTGTATAAAATATTTTTTTGAAACCAATTCTTAAATGCATCTCTTTTTCTTATCCAATTGATTTTTATGATTTAGATCCTTATTTTCAAAAGACGGTTTCCCCTGGGAGAAGTCCGAGTTAAGGCTACCATGATCAGTTGTTCTACCATTTTCTAATATTTTGACAATATTAACTCATTGATTATTATAAATTTTTTAATTCAATCACTTGGAGAATTTATCATATTCAAGCTTTGATTTAAAAAAAAATCTTATTTTTCTTTTGTTCTTGTCTTTTCCATATTTTATTTTCTCTTTTAAGTTGATTTTTCATGTGTTTGGGCCTTCTCTGATCATCTCCATCCATTCTCAGATTTTAAACTTTTGCTCACATCATCCTGGACAATATTCATATTGTCCTAGACAATCTATTTAATTCTTTCTTTGAATTCCATCTAACAATTTTTTTTTACTCTTCTGCTTCTAATCGTACTGAACGATCCAATATCGTCCTGGATGATCTAATCATCTTCTATTTCAATTATTTATGATTGTCCTGAATGATCCTTATCATCTTAAAAAATCTTTATAACCTCTACTCAATTATTGGTAATCATCCCGGATGATACACCTGTTCGCCCTAAACAATCCACGTGGCAAAATTTAGCATTCAACTTTAATTCGGTCAGTATGATCCATTATTGTGCATCGTCTGGGATGATTCACCTTATCCTCTAGGACAATCTATTTTTTCAATGATTGTTCGGAATGACTCCTCGGGATGATCGCCTGTGTCTTATCGTCTTGGACGATATTTGATCATCCCGGATAATTTTACCACCTTTTTAACCAATCATCCTGGATGCAATTATTGCACCATATCGTCCTAGATGATTCTACGATCATCCTGAATAATCGGGCTAATTTTTTATAAATCAAGACTTTCAGACATTTTTTTCTCACTCAAACCTTCTCAAATCCCCTTACGCTCTTACACTTGTGCTCTATTTTCTGATAATGGCTGGTTAAAAGCGATCTTGCCATCATTCTGAGAGTTCCTGAAGAGAAACTCTGGATCCTCAATTCACTTAGTCGGATAATCAAGCCACCTACCAAAGATATAAGATGGCCAAAATCACTACCTTCTGGTCTGTCAACCTGAACATTCTCTCATATCCGGTACTTGATCTATTTACTCACACCTTCTTATGTTTTATCCTTACTCTTACAATTCCGTTCAACTCTGAGTTTCTTTTTAAATTTTTTGCTAGCCTACGCATAAAATCCACTTTTACCTCTCTAGGGTCCTATGTAAATTGACGTCCCGTCGAAATCACATATCATGAGTGTTAGGAGCTTTTACACCATTCAACTATAGAGGACAAACTTCATACCCTATGTTATGATCCTGACTATGATTGGGCTTCAGCCAACCACTTCTTAAGGAACACCATTGCTCACTTTCATGTTGGAGAGGCTAGCACCTTACTCAAAGATGCTAGGACAATCCAGCATATCCTTCGCACCTCTATCCTCCCAAAAGCTGGTGATCGCATTCATATTACTCCACTTCTTTCAATCACCACCTTCTACATTTTGGCCCATCGCAAATTTAATGCCACTGACCTGATCTTTCGTTACATCAAGCATTTGATTACTATTCGAGATCCAGGACATAGGAGGAAGCCCAATCTTGCCCAAGGACATTTCATTGCATATGTTCTAGAATCAAAATACAACCTCCAATATCCTGCCCCACCTATCAGCCTGCCTTCTACTCGAATAATTCCTTCCACGTTCTTCGTAGTACTCGTCCCCACCAAGGGGATGAGGAAGCTCAGAGAGCCGAGGAGGAGGAAGCTCTTATGCCTTTTCTTGTACCTATTCTACCTCGCCAGTACTCTTAGCTTGATCAGCTGGTGGAGCGATTTGACCAGTGGGAGGCATGGTTCAAGAACTATGTTCTTGCACAGGAGTAACAACATACTGAGGACATTATTTGCCTACAACACCGGCATGACCAGGATATGGCCTAGTTTGGAGAGCAGTTCGCCACTCTTTCAAGTTACTTTTATCCAAATCCACCTCCACCACCACCTCCTTCAGATGATTAGGGACCATCATTTTTTCTTTATATTATTTTTTATTATAGTTCAATTCTATTTAGTCTTCTCTACTTTATTTCATTTCTAATTTTCATCTTCCTTTTATGATGTCAAAAGGGGGAGTAGTTAGTTGTACTGTTTGTTCTGTAGTTTGATTTTGTTATTAAATAGTTGATTTATTTCCATTAAACTGCCTTGAACTGCTTAGATTATTTTTTGGTTTTCCATCACCAAAAAGGGGGAGCTTAATACAAATCTAATTTTATGGATTAAAATTTTGATGATAGCAAACATTCATGTTTTTTCTATGACTGCCTTGCCTACTAACATTTCAGGTTCACAAGATTGAGTGCAACTCAAGCCAGCTCAAGACTGGGTAGATTAGATCTGAGTCAGTTTGAAATTTTTTCTCTTTCTTGAGTCTATTATAAACGATAAGGTTCTTGAAGGTAAGTAACCTTGCACACACACGCATGGGAGAAAATTTCTATCTGTTGGTTAGAGTTCTCTATTTTGATCACATCATCCGGGATAATCCAAACATCATCATAGATAATCTGTTAAAAATAGAAACCCTTATTAGGGCATCCTTGTTAAGGTAGCCATCATTAAGCTTATCATCTTGGATAATATTTATATCAGCCAGGATAATAGGCTCAAATCAGAAAGAAATAGCTGCCAGATCTGTTTAGGTATTTTTTATTTTTAGACATCATCCTGGACAATGCAACACAATTATGCCTAAATTAATTTGCTTATTAAGGAAAGCAATTAAGGTTTTTATTACTCGATCCAATCATCCTGGATGATTGCAGGATTTGCTAAGATGATCAGTTCAAAAAACCTTAGTTGTTCCTGGATGGTCTTCATCGGCCAGCTATCTTTAGGGCATTTATCAAGACAATGTTTTTATGAATTTGAACTAATCATCCGGGACGATCGTTAGATCAGCCTGGATGATCAAGCTATTTTTTCATCGTACAAACATCCATTTAGTCCAATTATCTGGATGATATTCAAGGATTTGTAGTGATCGTATAGGATGATATTATATCGGCCTGGACGATATGATTAAAAATCTTCTTATTGTCCCAAACTGTCTGGGCTAATTGAGCCAAATTTATGCTGATCATCTAGGATGATATAGTCGGTTTGCATAAAATAAGATCTATTCCAAAACTCTTCTATTTAAGAGCTCTTGTTCTATCCAAGAGCTTATATTTTACTGCCATCTTGACATGATAGAGCCTATATGAGAGGGAGAGAGAGGGAGGGAGAGAGAGAGGATCTTATGCGGGGGTGTTTGTGAGCAGTTTCACAAAGTTTGCTCCAAGCAAGGATCCAAGTCATCCTCTTTGATCGTCATCCCTTCTTCTTGGAGGTTCAAGAGAGGTTTACTTCAGCAATCGATCAAGGTTCTCTGCCTGCTTTAGGAGGAAGAAAAATGAGTTGGGTTCTCTGCCTCACCGGTGTCGGTGGAAAGGAGGTCTTGTACATGGTTCTCCTCCGTACTGTGGGAGCAAAAGGAGTCACTAAGTTTAGTGCAATACTCGGAGGGTGCCACCGGGGAGTCGAGTTGACCGAACCACTATAAATTTTTGTGTTTTTTTCTACTGCATTTTCTGCATTTAATTATTGCATGATTTCTTTATGTTGAATTTTAGTTTGGTTAAGATTTTATTTTTGATTGAAAGATTTTTTAAAATACCAATTCACCCCCTTCTTGGTTAGCTTGGGCTAGTTCATAAGCGCTTAACAACCCTAATGAACTTTCAATATGTAGTTCTTCTTAGAATTTGACTAAAAGGTAATAAGGATAAATTTTCAATCCTATAAATTGAACCCATTAGAGAAAGATATGTTCATCTCCCAAGGCGATATTTCATTCATAATGACATGTCAAGTCTCAAAATCTAAATTCCATAAATTAAATTCTTCTAAAGAAAATTAATCTTTTCAAAACTCCAACTTTTTCAATCAAATAGATCTGTAGAAAAATAATGTGAGAGATATGTTTGATGGTGCTATTGGTACATGACACCTAGAATACTTTATGCTTCTTTTGATGAAAATAACACAGATTCTACACTAGTATCAAGCATTTAAAGCATAAAGTTGGGGAGAAATTTGGAATCTTCCAACCAATCTTATGAACATGTAGAGGATGACTCTGAGAAATTCATCTCTTCTAAAGATTCTAATGTAAATGTGGTGATCCAAGTGCAATTGAGGAGTGGTAGGGTATATCATTCTCTACCAAATAAAGAAACTTAAAATAAAGATAAACGGAAGAACATCATCAACTATTAAAAAATCATTAATGAAGGTTCTAAGAAGAAATTTACTTTTAGCAATGGAGTGGACTATAATGGCTTATCTCATTAACAAAATATTCTAGCACACATTCATGTTTATTAGGCCCTTCTGATGTTGAAGAACCTTTGTGAAACCTTAACTTGTGCTCTTATGGATACTGAGAAGTATGAAGTATAATAACTAAATATTGTATAACTAAAGTTCTATAAGTTAAGCATGAACCATTTTCCATTTTCTGTGATGATGATCTCATGTTAGGGAAAATAGAGCATAATCATCCATAACAATTGCTAATGTATTTGATTATATTTAAATATTTTAAAATCTCTATCACACATTAAAATTTATTTTTTTCAAATCAAAGTGAGTTTCCTTGAGGAGCATGTCATCATCTTGAAAGCTATATAGCTGCCTTGGGAAGAGTGCAGTAACTCCAAGAAGAGTGCTACCATCTCAAGAAGTAAGTCACTACCTAGAGAAGAATGTAATAACCAAACAACGCATACAACATTAAAAATCATGTGAACATGTTATACAATATATCAAAATACAAGAAAGTGCATCACGTGAATATATAAAAGTATAAAAAGAAGTTTTAATTTCTTATATGTTTTTTAATGGACATGCTAAATTTTTAAACACAAATGTCTAAGAATGCTAGGTGGGGTTATAAGCTCATTAATTTTAAATAGTTTTTCAAACCAAATACCTACATGTGATCTAAGCATTAGGTGTAACTTATAAATATAAAGGTTTGAAATACTACGTAGGTAAAATTTCAAGTCAGATCCTTCTTCTTAAAAGGATTGGAGTCAATAAAGTTGAGTTAATAAGTGAAAACCTACTTATATATATATATATATCTATATATATATATATATATATTGAAATATTTATTTTTAAAGTTTAAATTAGGCCTTCAAAGGCCTTTTAAATGAATCTTTTAAAAAATATAAGAACTAAATTCTCAACATTAGTATGATAACTTCCATATCAATTATTGAACTTCATCCTCTATCTACGGGCAAATAGAGTTGACGTGCTTCAAATGATAAATATACAAGCTATTTAAATCTCTCTGATGATGACCATGTTTAAAACTAAGCTCAATCAAAGGGGAATGTACCTATTAATTGGCTTTAATATCCTGATAATATGTACATTTTCAAATGACTTTAATATCCTAACTGATGGAAATTTTATTAGATAATCCCAATGAAAGGGGAATCTACTTAATAAATGCATAACAATATTGATAAAATCTGGACAATTTTAAATAAATTTAATGTCATCCTGATGATGGTATATTGAAAGTTAATCTCAGCAATAGAGGATAATTTTAAAATCTATTAAAATTCTAAATTCTAAATGTGTTAAGGATTTAATGTTTAAAATAAAATTTAATCATCTAGTAATTTTAAGCAAAACTAATCAACTTTCCTCAACCATTTTATGAGGGTAATGAATATATAAATAACTTCATCTCACGAAGATAAAATATCAAGTCAAGTAAATCACATAGATTCATTCTTAAAACATTTTCTAGTAGTAATTACATGGCATTTTTACTCTAACCATTGGCTAAGCAAGATGGCGCCACAAAACCCAATGCTTTGCCAACTAGTTATATGTGGTATGGCTATTGTTAATTCTCTAATCGGTGGTTTAGTTGTTTGGTGTTGACTTCAATTTTAATGAGGTTAAATATCCCCATATCAAACACCAATATGTAAGCCTAAATCATTAGAACAAATTCTAAAATCTAAATTAAACTCATCACTACGTTGTGCATGGTGATTTTATCATTGACCCATAAAACCATAATTTGACAATCACCCATGACCATCATTTGATTATCCCATCTTCCACTTCACAATCATATTAAATTATTAGTGGTTTGATCATTCCAAATCCCAAAGTTCCATCAATCATTGGCCTCCATTAATCATGTTAAAACCTAAATAAAAATTAATTTTTAAATCCATCAGTTGATAGTCCCTACTAATAGTGAGCAATTTATTTGTTCAATTACTGATGATAAGCAATGATTATCAATGATCTAAACATTTGAAACCTTAAATCCTCAAAAGATTATTTTCCAAATCTAATCTAGTGACTCAACTCTTTAATCAAACCTAAAAACCCTTGGTCCATAATCTATTTTTTAGAGAACCAAACCCTAACACTTAAGTCAACTTCACAACCACCTTAGATTATTAGTGATTTGATTATCTCATATTCCACTTCCCAATCCTTGAAACCTATTCTAAAGTGTTCAACACATCATTTTGAATGTGATGAATAAAACCCCTTCACTTGAGTCAACTTGGTTAACCAAGATTGTATTATTGAGACCCTTTTCCAATCCATCAACCAAGGCTTAATCAAACCCATTTGAGCAAATGGTCCTATCCATAGGATCTGAAAGAGCTAACCATAGGTTACGAATGCTTTGATTTCACTTAGGTTAGCTACTAAGCTTGACCCAAGTGGTCGAAATGACCTTACGTTGAACCAACTTCAAACCTAGATCCAATTGACCTAAGTTAACACTTCCATTGGATTCCCTATATTATATGGTATCTCTCTTGGTTAGCCCAGTCTTTGAGCTGACCTCTGTCAACTCATTTAACCTAGCCTAATATAACCCAAAGTGCCTAAAATGAGATACATTGCATGCTTGACCTACCCAAGCCCAGGTGGCACCTAAATTTTGTTCACGGACTCACCAAAAGATATGCCACCTCAGTGCTTCTAGTTGGTAGTTAGGTTCAATTATAATTGAAGAAACTGTCCACGTGACCTAATAGATTGAGCCATCCATTTCATCCCAAGTTAACACAACCCAATAAGACTTCAAAAATCCTTCACTAAATATTATGAAACCTCCCTTACCTAATCCATTTTCTTGAGGCACCTTAATCAGATTGGAATACCATCTCTATTCAATTCCAAACACAATAAATAATTAATATTTTAGGCAAAAAAAGGGTTAGTTTTTTCATTTTGTAAAGCTTCATTGGTGTAAGAGCATCCTTCCCTCAACTTCCAAGCTATCATTGTGAGGTACTAATGTGGTTTGAAGTGAGCTCCAGTGTTCCTTCCATTATAAAAGTGCATCTTCAATTCCAGTATTCATCAAGCCAAGGCTTCTTGAGAAGGATAATTCTTTGGACTTAGTTGATCAAACATAAAGCATGGCTAAGGAAATTAGATCCTCCCTACAACTAATATAACATTCCTGATCCTCACAATAGCTAGGTCATGGATAGTGTGAATGAAATTTTCAATCCACATAGATCAGACCATTGGATTAAATGTTATTTCACAACTAATCTTCCTATGAAGTTTGATGTAATTTGGTTAATCCATTTCCTTGCATCTTGACATAATTCATTCATAGATGAGTAGCTTCGCATGAGGTTAAAGATGAAATCATGGCCATCCATTTGAATTAGTGGCTACAATCAGATACCATAGTTTTAATATATTTTAAATCATGACCATTCTTTCTTGAAACAAATAATTAAAATGAAAGCAAGTGAATATCATTAGTGCATTTATCATTACTACCTAATCAGACGGTTGCATAGATAGGTAGTCTATTTGTGTAATCGAGGGATTTAATTGCACACAAAATTAATAGATATTTGAAAAGTGATTTCTGCTCATCTACTTATAAAAATCAAGAGATCTTAGGCTATATTGATATAGCTTGAGGAGTGCTATCAAACCCCCCATAGTTATAGGTAATGTTTAGTAAAACATTTAGTGTAATTAAAAAAAAAACTCTCTTGGGTATTTTTTTGATTATTCATAAAATATATATCACCACAGGATCAAATTGAAGGGTATATTTCTTGGAGATGTTTAACCTGTCTCTGAAAATTGTCAAATCAATTGGAAGTGTTTAAGCATTTCAAATGGATTTTCCAAGTCTTTGGATCATCAATAGATTTATGAATTTGAAAATTCATAACCACAAATCCATAGATATTTAATGGTGGATCAATGGTTTATGATTCTAATACAATATTAAAGGGTTAGTTAGCCAATTATTTTACTCAAACCCATTGCATCTAGATCCTTAAAAAAAATTTAATCAGAGTACGAAGAAATGATATCACCCATAGACATCTTCTACTGAAATAACCTCTTATAATAGATAAAGAAATATTCCCACCAATTAGCAATAATAATGTTAACAATACAAAACCAAGGATCCAAATTTTATTTACAATAATGCCTAAAATACCAAATTAGGAGAACATAGAAAGAGGAGAAGACATGCCAGCTAATAAAGAAAACCAACCAAAACCACCACATACAATCCAAACAAAGGTACATAAATATAGAGCTCAGGACTTGATGAACCCAACAACCATCACTAGGGAAAACCCAAAGACGCTCCATCCTGCAACCAAGCCTAAGCCTCCATAACCTATAAAATAGAGCCCAGAAATAATAAGGAAAACTCCTAGAAAACTTGGATAGAGAGAAAAAACAACACCAAAAAAATTGCAAGGTGCAGAACAATCACCAACAAAAATAGGAAATATCCCCTAGGTCAAGACCAGCATACCAACTAGCAATGGCCCTAAAGACCACAACCAATTGTAAGATATACCAGTACCAGAGAGAACCCTAGGCTTTCCCCCATCCAACCATAAGCCACCCAGAAATTACAGAAGAAGGAAAACCCAGAGCCAAAGAATGTTACCAAAATAGAACCTGAACATTACGCCCATAACAAAACATGGAGGTAAGAAAGCAAAAACTAGGAACCTCGTGAAAAGCTAAAACATTGCAATCATAGCTCAATCACATAACCACAATTACCTAAAATAAAATAGACAAAACCTTAGAAGAATGCCAACAATAATTTAGAAAAACTAGAACATTATAATAAAATAAATTAAACAATCCATTATTAAGGTAAGGGATATTATAAGCAACTATAGAATGCTCAAGCAATAAGTCAACCCCACACTGCAAAGAGAAAAGAACAACATACACCAAATCAACACCAACTTCAAGCAACCATAAGGGAACCAACCCAAAAAAAGCCACAACCCCAATAGCCTAGCCAGTGGGAAAGCTTCAAGAGAACCAACCAGAACAACACTAATCAGCACAACGAAGAAGGATCACAACAACAAGAAATAAAAAGAAATAACAATGTCTACAAAAGGTGACAAAAGACATCAAACCAAAACAAGAGTCCCCAACAACAGTCAGCAGGAAAGAAAATCGCCAGGCTAAAATGAGAGTCAAAGAGACCAGCCAACAAGAAACAGAATAGCATAAAGCACTAAAATCCTCAAAATCCAACCAAACAAACACCTGAACTATGAATATAGGGAACAAAAATAACATCATGTCTAAGAAGACCTTTCAAGACCACAAGAATATTAGACCAAATAAAGTCAGAGAAAAACTGTCAACCACACACCCATTGAGCAAGCCAAGTAGCACAAGCATTACTATCTTTGCAAATATGATAAAATGAATAATTCAAGAAAATCAACAAATTCTTCATCTCCCTAACATGATAAAACATATAAGGGTTGTACAACGAATGATCAATAAAATTTAAAAAATGGAAATTATAATCCAAATTATCCTTCATAAGAACATTAATTAAATTAAGAGAAATACACACCCTTAAACCAAAAAGAATAGCTAAGGTGGTAGCATAAAAATCATCACCATTCTATAGAGGGCCCGACATAATAAAACAGCATTACTATCTTTGATAGTCCCACATAACCCACAGAAGAGTTAAGGCTAGCACCATCCACATTCAGCTTATAAAAGTTATTGGGGGGTCTAGTCTAGTAAATAATTCTAGACTCTTTGACAATATGACCATCATCCAGACTAAGACCAAAAGTAGAATAAAGAATTGAATAACTTATAATGTTCTTAACATAGAGAAAATTAACAGAAAAAAGAGCCAAAACCTTATCTTTCACATTCTAGATCACCTTATGATGATTCATACGAACAACATTAAAAAAGAGTTATTCCTTTATAGCCATAAATACCATAAAATGATAGTAGGAACAACATTTATGATGTGGCCTTTAGACTTAATGAACCAAGCATTAATTATATAATTTAGGGACAAATGAGCATTAAAATAATTCAATTGAAACATGTCATCAAAACAAACCCAAGTTTTAATATCAATAGGGCCAGAAATAAAATCATGATGCATATTTTCAAAATGGTAACAACATTGACACTTGGAAGGCAAACTAAAACTTCTTTTGATGTGATTGTTAACCGTGGGAAATAATTTATATAGGATTCTCTAGACAAACACAACCATAGTAGATGGAATACTTATATGTCAAATCATGGAGAAAATATTATCAATATTCCTCCTTATTTTAAAAGCATGCCAAGTATTCTTTAAGTGAAAGCCACCAACTTTAGATAAATCACATAAGAGAATATCCTTAGAATCTATATTTATAGGCAGATTCAGAATTTATTGAATAATAAAATCTGGAATAAAATTAGAAATCTTCTCATAGTCCTAATAATTAACAGTAAAGAAAGAATTTACCTTAATATTCGCAATGGAAGAAGAGTTCATAATGGAGTCAATAAACTATTTATATAACCAATGATCTTGCCAAAAGAAAGCATTACCATCACAAAACCCCCCAAGATATAGAAGGCTCAATAGCCCACTTAACCTTGTAAATCCTTTGCCACACTCTAGAATTACCTTGAATAAAATGACATGTAGTGGGATGCTTACCAACACATTACCTGGCATACATAAAATTAGACCAGAGGCTCACTTTAGCACAAAAATTATACCAAAATTTAAAGAAAAATGCCATAGCCGAATTATTCATATTCTTACAACTTAAACCCCCTTCAGCCAAAACACAACCGCATTTATCACAAGTAGCCCAAGTAATTTTGAAGTTAGTAGAAGTACCATTTCAATTTTTTTTTGATAAGCTTATGCACTCTATTGCAAACCGCTTAAGTCGGAAGAATAGTTTGAAATCTATAAACTGACAAAGAGCAGATAACACTTTTGATAAGAGTAAATATTCCACCAAAACTCAAATAATTTTAATCCCAAGATAAAAGTTTATTTTAAACAGAGGAAATAAGATCATCAAAGAGAAAAGTTTTCTTTATACCTTTAAAAAATGGAACACCAAGATACTTAATGTGAAATTGACAATGCATAAAAAAAGTTAAAACCTTAAAGGCAAAAATATGATCACTGGGAATTCTCATAGAAGCAATTAAATATCTCTTATTTTTTATAAGAGATAAGCCACTAACAATTTCAAATTGGTAGAAAAAATCCATAAGTTTATGAATCTTGTTATCTGAAGCATTAGTAAAAACAATAAATTAATCAGCAAAAAAAAAAGATGAGATATGGGAAAACCACTCAACTTTCTATAGTAATGACTAGGATTATTCTCAAAAAGATTGGTATAGCCCCTAGACAAAATTTCAGTAGCAGTATTAAAGAGAGCAGAAGAAATAGGGTCACCATGTCTTAAACCATGAGAGCATTTAAAATAACACGTACTATATCCATTAATAATAATAAAGAAATAAATAACTTCAATATAATTCTGAATAAGCTTAGTAAAAATTGAATTAAATTCAAAAAAATTAAGAATGGGATAAATAAAGTTCCAAATAATATTATCATAGGCCTTGGCAATATCCAGTTTTAAAATCAAGTTACCCCCTCTCACCCTAACATCCAAGTCTTAGCAAAATTCTTGAGCCAACAAAATATTATCCGTAATGGCCTCACTTTCACAAACTCCATTTGAGAAGGACAGATAATTTTAGGTAAAATAGAAGTAAGACAACTCATGAGATTTTTAGAAATCAATTTGTTAAAAAAGGTACAAAGGCTCATAGGTCTAAAATCATTTCAAATATTGATAGAGTTATTTTTGGGAATAAGCATAATAAAAGTACATGTTAAGAACATAGGGATAAAATTACCAGCTAAGAAATCCATAACAGTATAAAAAAGATCATTATTTATAATATGTCAAGTTTTTTTGACAAAATTGAGTGGTTGAACCGTTAGGCCTAACCACATAGTCAATATTCATACAAAAAAGAGTCTCTTTAACTTCCTCGAAAGATGGAGGTTTAGAAAGAGTCTCATTCTCCTCATGGGATATAAGGCTAAGAATAAATGAATGATCAATAATCTGAGCAGAACTAAAATTCTTATTGAGGTGACTTTGAAAATGCTGAACATCTAAATTTGTAATTTCCATATTACTCTCAGTAAAAGAACCATCCTCCCATTGGATTTTATTAATAAAATTTTTAGCCCTTTTCCTCTTAACCAACACATGAAATATTAGTGTTATTATCACCTTCAACTAGATGCTTAGATACAACATTTTATTTCCAAAAAACCTTCTCCAAAGGTTGCCAATTTTTCTGAACAACATCTAAAAAAGAGTCATGAAGTAACCACATGTTTTGAAATTTGATTTGAGAAGAAACATTAAAATATATAAAATTAAAGCTAATAAGCAAAGGGGAATGGTTAGAAAGAGTCCTGTTATGAAGCTAAACATTAGTGGAGTTAAATGAGTTAAGCCAAGAATCAATAAAGAGAACACGATCTAAACGTTGTCATAAGTTACCCCTTTCCTAAGTGAAATTATTCCCAAAAAAACCAATATCAATTAAATTTCAATCCAAAATTATGATTCTAAAATCTTCCATAGACTGATAAGAAGGGGAACAACCTCTTATCCTCTTAGAAGGGTTAGTAATAGTATTAAAATCACCACTAACAAGCCAAGCAAAATTGCAAATACTATAAAAACTAATCATTTGATCCCAAATCAATTTCTTAATGTAATGGGAAGAAGCTACATACACAAAAGAATCACAATAATGAAAATTAAAAACTACAATATTACAATGTAACACTTGAGTAAAGTCACCAATAACATCAATTTTAACAAGATTCTTCTAAAGAACCCAGATCTTCTTAGCCAATTTCGAAATAGCATAATTAAGATAAAAAAATCAAGAGGTTCTACTGAACCTAGTAGAAGAAATAAGAGACTTGAGCAAAACAAGAATAGAAATATTGTGAACATGCATAAATTTTTAACAAGTAATCTAGAAGAGGGATAAAAAAAATAAAATTAATGTGAAGTATACGAGTGAGTGGTCCTAGGAGATTGAAATATGATATGTTTTTTCTTCCTTACTCTCTTACTATGAAACCTAATGTAACTAGTTTCATTATCATCTTTAGTAAAGCATTTAGCCATAATGTCCATATCCTTAGTATTAGTAAAAGCATCAGAACTAGAAGGTGATTTTAAGAAACATTTTCTTTCATCATTAAAACCTTTCTACCAAACATCTTGTTGAAAATTATCTCCCTCAAAGCTATAACCATCCTCCACATTTGATATACTTTTATCATCATTATTATCTATCTTGCCACCTTGGCCTTCATTCTGAGCAATAATAATAGATTTATTAGATACCAAATCAGGACAATTATTTTTAACCATCATTGCATCCATATCAATTAAATTATTATTAGTAACACATTAAATAATAGCTGAAGATGGGATAATAATTTGATTAATAGTAGAATCTGGCCCATGCGCAACCAAAGCTTGACCTTCCATATACAAAGAAGAGGTAAAATTTACTCCTTGTTCATAATTAGGATCAATAATATGTTGACCTCATTTTTATATGAGGTCACTGGGAACAATCCAAACACTAGGATCTAACCAACCCCTAGATCAATCCAGACCTTAGGATCTAATCTAGACCCTATGATACAATCCATATTTTCAAACCGAGAATCCAAGGTTAAATGCTCTATCTTGAAAGCCTTTCACATGGTTTTTTGAAACACTTGAAAATCTAATCAAATGACCTATTATTTAGAGTCTATCAATTTCATATTGATAGGACATGTCTCTTGAGGCAACCCTCCAAATTTGGGCTCATTCTAAGGCCTCTAACCCTAGCAATTGAAGTAAAATCCAAAGGCTATAAAACCTTTAAATATTTATAGCCTATGCCACTAGACCTGCCACCTGGTGGATCTTGACCTTAAAGCCTTCTCCAAACCTTCTAATCACACCTAGACCCTTGATCATGATTTGTTAAGCCTTAAAATGCACTTTAGTGGACCCATTTTGACCCCCAGTAGACCTAGGGGTCAAAATGACCAAAATACCCTCAAATGTTTAAATACCTATTCCAAACCAAATGACCCCCAAATTGCATGGAACCTCTTCCAACAATTTTCAAAAATTAAATCAAACCTGTCAAGCCTTGACACTTCCTATGGGTCAACCTAGTTGACCAAGTCAACCTAGGTTGACCCAAGTACCTTTTTAAGGCTTTAAATGGGTCACATCAACCCATTTGACCTATCTAACTACTTCAAGGTCTCAAACCCATCTCAAAACTTAATTCAAATCCATTAAAACTTATTTGAAGTCAAATTACATCAAGTTTGACTTTGTTAAACTTCAATTCATGGTCAAATATCTCCATATATGCTCTATCTAATGGCTTTACGCATTAGGACCCTTTGCAACCTATCATATAGACATTTAGATACTATTTGTGTGCCACCTCATTCAGCCATGTGGATTTGTTGACTAGTCAACTCAGTCAACAAGTCCCTAAAGTGCTTTCAAGTGGACAAACACCTTTAAAAACATAATCCTTATTGGGATATTGGGTATAATGCATCTAACCAGCTCTTAAACTCTTGCCCATGCCACATCACTATTCCACATGGCAAGTGGACTAGTCAAATAGTCAAACCAATCCTTTAAATGGGTCAAACTAGGTCAAACTCCTATTTAAACTTAACCCTCCTTAATCCAAATCATCCTAGCAGATTTAATACACTCTAAAACCTTCCTTGAGTCTATCATAACACTTAGATCAGGATCAAATGGCTCTCAATCGTCCCATATGCTTGAAAGAGACAAAACAACCTTTCCACATAGGATGTCCTTTAGTCCTTTTGATTCTCTTCTCCCACCTACTCTTGGGACACATGGCAATATCCTAGAAGCTCTCCAAATCAAGCCCAACCCTCTATTCGATCAGAAGGAGTTTGGATAGGGTAATACCCCATTTTGAGCATCCATTCTAACTAAAGCCTTAAATCTCCATTCTAGCCCCCCTCAAGCCTAGACCTTAGCTCTTTTGAGCTTACTAGAAATCTGTCAACACTTCCCCACTCAAACCCTGTCGGTCAAAGAGGT
The DNA here is from genome assembly GCA_022539455.1 of Dendrobium nobile. Lineage (NCBI taxonomy): Eukaryota > Viridiplantae > Streptophyta > Magnoliopsida > Asparagales > Orchidaceae > Dendrobium > Dendrobium nobile. Next base: position 47,202,354 of record CM039721.1, read on the forward strand.
TTCTTATGAACTGAGACTGAACTCCATCCAAGGAGTATTCCTTTTGATCCAGACGATAGAATCTTTAGTGGTCTTCTATAATATGGAGCGTGGACAACCTACAAATCCAATAATCCATTAAACGAGTAAAACCATCCATTAGATTGGGTAAAATCTTAAACCCTAGTTCAAACACTTAGCATTAATTAGTATTTTGATAAGTGATTTTTAGACCAAAAAAATTACTCTCCACTTTTTCTATTAATCTTAGAAATCTAGGTTTAAAATTTGAAGTAATTTCATTAACTCAATTACTCAAAGGAGCCAAAAACCCCTATAGGGTTTGGTTTATGCAACTCTTATATTATGTAAAATTTGAACAATTGATCTCACGATCAATGGCTTGGATTCAGCCATTTCGTGGCATGATCTGATCGTGAATCTGATCCTTTGCTCTATCTCACAGTTTGACGCGATCCTGGCCGTTCACCTGAAATGGCGCTTGATCGAACGCCTCCCACTTCCTATTGACGTGGATATGTGGTGCGACAGAAGTTGTTGATTAAGGCTTCATTTGGTTGGATGATTTTACTACTTGTTTATTTTTAAAACTGTAAAATTAAATTTTATTTCTTGTTTGGTTAAACCGCTTTCCCTTCACACGTTCTCAAAACTGGTGTTTTACATGGAAACATGAAAGCTATAACGTATCACCATTTTCATAGCGGTCTGTGATATTCTCATCTATTTTGTCTATTTTACCTTCGCACGTATGCACGATGTTGTCTTCTTCTTTGCCTCTACAATTCCTCCCCACAAAGCATCCCATTAACAGTCAGTTTTTACTATTTTGGTTTTATGTGCTCCTCTTCTTTTTAATAATGTCAATTGGGGAGAGCATACTGTTGTTTTTGTGTATCTTTTTAGTTTATCTTTAACTAATTATTTAATTTATTTTACTTATTTAAAAAAAATAAATAAAAAAAAGAAACAAAATTAATTTTCTCCTTATTTTAAATTTTTTATCTTAATGAGGGTGAGTTTATGAGAAAATACTTTTGTTTTGTAACTTAACCAGAAATGTTTGCCATCATAAAAAAGGGGGAGATTGTTAGAACTTAAGCTCGCGAGTTTTATGTTTTTCATGAAAACAAACACCTTTATATCTCATAGTATTTTTCATTCTATATTTGTTTGAGTTTATACTAATATTTCAGGGATACCATGCAACATAAAACAAAGAATCAAAGCTCAATTTTGGGTTGAATAAGGTTATGATGTAAAGGTTCTGTAATATTCATTGGCCATGCTCTTTTAATTTAATGGGGTCTTATGCGTCTTCTAAAGCACCTCTGCAAAGCATGATATATAATTTTTATTTTTATTGTCCCCTTTAATCTCAATGCCCTATATGAGCATGGCCAAATGTGGCTCAAATAATGCATTTCAATTTTCAAATTATAACTGCTTGGGATTGTATATACAACAGCTCATTATTAGGATAACCTTGCACGATTGAGTCTAGATTTTTCTTTTAAATTCAAATGTAAATTTGATTGAATAATGTTGTAAATTGTTTTAAGTGATTTGAATTTGGGATATTTAATCCAATTTGAATTCCAAAGAGGGGAAGACATCCCTAAAGGGGAGAGTCATTTTCCATTTGGAAGTAAAATTAGGATGTCTTTTAATATCCAAAGATGAAAGATAACACCCCGTTCAAGGGGGAGTTTCTTTTCATTTGGATATCCAAAACTGAAGAATCAAGATATTCGTGAGAAGACAAAGAAATGGACGATGAGAAGAACCCCAAATCTCAAAGTCACTTGAGTCTTAGGATAGAATCCAGGTTGTTGTCAGTGGTGCCCGGCCACTTTACTTTTCTACAAATCTGGGATGTAATATTATAAGGCACTTGCCTATGGACATTAAATTTGATTGATTTATTTAATTGATCGCGCATTAAAACTGTATGCTTTTCTAGTCTTTTTATTAACATGCCGTATTTGATTTAGCCTGGAATTCGACTTTAGGCTCTTAGGGGTTTGCAAAAAATTCTTCTACTTCAATTAAATAAAAATTTTAAGATAATATAATAACTCTAAACAGTTTTAAGAAGTAAGCTCGGACTCGCCGAGGCTTTTTCATGCATCATATTGAACCTTCTCTACCTTGTTAGGCACCTCCCCGCCTGCAGGTTTTTGCAGACCACCTGGCCTATGAGGGTATCGATCTGCTAAGGGGATGTTATGCAATCTCTAGGGAAAAACCTATTTTTTATGCTAAAATTTTTAAACTGCTACATATTGATTCATGCTTTTAATCGAGTTGACTAGCATGCATCATATAAGTAATAAATTTAAAAAGAGTCTAATACTTAATTGTATTTATTTAGACATCAAATACCTAACATAAGTCAAAGGGGCAATTAGGATCCGCTCTAGATGTTGGCCCCCTCTCTTCAAACTTAATCTAATTAACGTCCTTAATCACTGTTTCATAATTAACTGGACTCATATTTTTAAAAGCACTTAAGTGATTTAGCTGGCTCCCTAATCAAGGCCGGGGTAAGTCCAGACTTGCACTACAATAGCTAGGTTTGGGTTACTAATTTTAAGTACCCAATTTATGCTTAGGTTCTGAGGCAAGCTCGGGCAATAAGACCACAACCTCTAGGAATTGAATCCCGACTTTGTAATAAAATTGACCATTCAAACTAAAATCACTTTCAGTCAAATTTAAGCCCAACACTTAGGATAGGCTGAGGTGTTTCTGAAGTAATTCAGAATCTCAAAACACCTCCTACCCCTCTTCCTTTGACTCCAAAAATAAGTGTTGAACCTTGATCCAATCCCAATTGAAAATTCCAACCTTTACCTCCTTTTGACATCCAGCTTTGAAAATCTAAATAAAATTTCTACCGCTATTTTAATCGATAGTATTCGTAAGGAACTCCAGTTTCCTACGATGTAATTAACTACGAGTGCTTACGCTTGTAGAAGATTGAGAAACCCAGACCTGATTTTCAAAATCAAGTTTTTTAAAACCTCTCATTAATTATCTTTGGGAATTCAAACAAAAAAATGGCGATCGTTATTGTCATATTCAAATAATCGGTAATAGGTAATATCATTTCCTTTCAGGAAGATATAATATTTTATTACCATTATTTTGATTATGAAATTAACGATCTCTTCTCCAAATTATTAAAGTTAAACAGTTGATTGAACGTCATTTTGATCTTTCGAGATCATATGTTGTTCCCGCTTGAGTTTGACTACGATAATTTGGATAAATTTAAAATTCTAAATTTTGAATCCATTAGGGAATGATATGATCACCTCCTGAGGTGATATATTGTTCATAATGACGTGTTCAATTTTAAAATTCAAAAATTTAATATTCCCAAAGAAAATTAATCTTTTTTTCAAAACTAAAATTTTCAATCAAAGTAAAAATGGCGACTCCGTTGGGGATAAGTCTCACTCCCCATCTTTAATAGCGGTATAAATTTTATTGCATCGATAGTTTTTACTACCTTTCTCTCCGTTGGTCCCTCTACCCATTTCTTCCTTGGGTGAGTGTGGCTAAATCAATTAAGACATGTTAATGGAGAGGTGAGTGTAGGAAACCTCCCTTTAAGTTGGGCTTTGACATTTTGCCTCCAACTTGATTGGTAGAGCGAAAGAGTCAAGCCAAAATTCTTATGTATATGTTGTAAACTTGCATGCGAACAAATATATAGCATGCTAAGTTTCACAATTTACAGAAAATACTTCAACTTCAAAATCATAGATTTCAATCCTTTAACAAAGTTAATCCATTTCAAATCCTTTTGATCTCTATATCCTATCACTAGGTGCAGAATTGTAAGCTCTTACAATTCAGTACAAGTGATAGAATATACACACCTTTAAATTTGATCTATTCTTCCGGTAAAGTCTATCTTCGACATTTCATCCCAATTCAATTGATGAAATGAAAGATTTAGGTCGACTTTTAAGAATCTTTCATGCAAATTTGTAAACCTTTATGTTGAATGTGAATTCAACACATTGAGTTTCAAAATAAGGGAGTTTCTACCGGATTTTCAAAAATTCAACATCTCTTTCAAAATCTTTCAAATCTACTTCAATCTTCGTTGTCATATGTCTTTTATAATATTCTGTTGTAATTGAACACATGCAATGAAAACCCAACTCTTAAGTCAATTCTGGATTTTGACATTTCATGCTAAGCTAGTCAGTGTAGTGAAAGAGTTAAGTCGAAGCCTCCCAATTTTCTCTTATTTTTTGTTAGCGATTATGTTGAAAATAAAAATCAACATTTTGAGTTTCAAAAATGAAGGAAAATCATTCAAACCAATTTCAATCGTCATTGCCATGTGTCTCATATAACATTCTGTTATAGTTGAACATATGCAACACAAATCCAAAATTCTCTTGTCAAATCTAGGCTTTGACATTTTACCCCCAGAACCCTTTGGTGGGGTGAAAGAGTCAAGCCTAATTTCATAGGATCTTCCTATAATTTTGTAAACCTCTACATTTGAGTGAAATTTAATGTCTTGAGTTTCAAAATTTAAAGGAGATCCATTTAAATATAACCTTAAGTTAAAATTCAAATCAAACTTTGATTTCAAATAAAATTTCAATCTTAAGTTTAAACTTGTTTTCCACCTCAAACTTAAGTTCAATTTTTATTTCAAATGCAATTCCAAACTTTGACAATTTGCCCCCTGTCAGTTGGTGTAGCGAAAGAGTCAAGTTCAACTCGTCAATTTTAAGAACCACCGTGTTCAGCGTAAACTGAATACGATTGAGTTATAAAATTTTGAATAAATTCAATCAAACTTAAAATTCAAATTCAATTTCAAATCACTAATTCAAATCACTTTCTTAATTCCAAGAAAGTGAACACTCAAATGGCTGGGAAACTCGTCTTCTCACTGAATAGAGATGTGCCTGTAGAAGAAATTCTTAATGGCAATTCAATTCAGTATGAAATGGAATTTCAAAACCTCAAGATTTCAGTTAATGGAGAAACACTGATTGATCTATCTGCCACGATACTAGGAAAGTCTCCTTTAGTTGAGATTACTTTAGGGTTAGGAGTTGACTCCCCCATCTCCAAGATGGAGGTCACTGTCGCCTCTCTACCCACTGCACCCTCTACTCAGTAGGATCAAAACTAGAAGTCAATAATGATAGAAGAGCTACCATCTCAGTCTGAGATTGGGTCAAGCTCTAGCATCCCTATCGTCGGCAGGAATAAGATGAAGATTTACCTTCGAAGAGCCAAGAAAAGGAATCTTAAGGCTAGAAAGATCATTGAGTTGGAAGCCTTAGAGAGGGCCGACTTTGAGGCCAATCGAGAGTTTGTTTCTCCTTCTATGTACCCTCTCTTAGCATAAAGGAGGGAGGTTGTAGAGATGAGAGTACGATCTTCAATACACCTACTTGATTACTATACAGAAAGACTCAAGCAAGAAAGAATTGAGCGATCATCAGCAATAGGCCATAGGCCCCCAACTAATGGTTATGATCCGTCTACTCTACTAGAAGACGTTAAGGCATGTTACTATATGTATCCCACTACATCATTTGTAGAGGAGGAGGAGTAGAAACCACATGGGGTGCCACTCTCTTAAATACTAGGCCACTAGTAATGTGAGACGGGAATTAATCTAAGATCTTATCAGATAGTGATACCGTCAAAATTTAAATTTTGACGGGGACCTATCATGTTAAATCTTTTGATTACAGTAATGTCGTTCCTTTTAGGGATGATGCAGATCCTATAACAGTCTCTTCCTCCAAAGAGATTGTAGGAATTCAATTCAATGTTGACAAGGGTCTTGCCACCTAGAACTGCAACCTTTTAAGGAAAACTTTCAAGTGTACTAGATCTAAATTTTCAAGATAGTTGATTTCTCTCTTTAATCAAAATTGACCTCTACCTTAAGTTCTAAGCTGGAGAGAATTGTAGTTGACTCCATCAAATGTTTGAATGCCCCTCCCTCCCACTTCTCTCGTGGGTTGAATTAACTTTTGAATTAAGATCTATATCAAGATTAAGTTGACTTTAGAAATAAAATCTTATCAATCTTCTAGAAATCTTCTATCTTAATAGGCGATTCTCGCAAATCTAAAATCTGTTCAATGATTTTCAAAAATCAAGTTAATACCATTTAAAAAAAAAGATTGGATGTGCTATGAGGATTATTTTTACTTGTATAAGAGAATAGATTCTCTTCTCTAATACTTGAGATATAATCCCAACATTCAAAATAAATAATGAAATCATTTTGAGACTTTAAAAGAAAGTGGAGCCTCTTCTCGAATTCAATTGAAATCAAAAGATGCGCGAATGCGCCAAAAATGAAAAGATGTGCAAATACACCAAAAATCAAGAAATGCATGAAGTGCACCAAGTCAAAAGATACGCAAACTGCATCACCAAAAAAAGAGTAGAAGAGTAAGATGGCTTCCTTCCTTTAAATCCTTAAATCTCAAAATACCCGATCACCTTTAAATATTTGACTTTGAAAATCTTGATTCTCGATTTTTCATCATGCATGAATTATCTATCAGATAGAAGAACATCGTGCAAGATAATTGTAAAGACTGAATTTCTCTCTTCAACTTAAACCCTTTGAAGTTGATTTTAATTTAAAATTCATTGAAGGGAGACCCCAGTTCAGTTTCTACGAAACTTGGTCTGGGTCAACAAAACTTAAATCCTTCCAATTGAGTTGGAGTCGACTCTACTTCTCACTGCACTTGCAAGTTTGTTCCCGTTTGTTGTTCCGATTGGGTCCAAATGGTTAGCAGAAATTTCCAATAAAATGAACGAATCTTCTACTCCTGAAAATATTTAAATCCTATCATTGAGGAATGTGTAAGTTTTTATGTATAAGCATCTTTTCCTTTAAAGCCTTTGCAACAAAATTACACTCTATACTGGATCCATGATCAGCCCACTAGAGGAGTATTTTGTAATGCTGGAAATTGTCATTCAAAATCAAACCACGACAGAGCAGAGTGCCCGACTCCAATTTGAGGAGCTCGAGGCCTTACAGAGTTTTATCTTTAAGGCTCATTAAATCTCAGAATCGTACATAGCTTGATTGGTTTAAGTTCGTAATAAGATAGTGAAAGTACGTTAGGGATGTTAAGCCCTTATGAACTTAGTCCCAAGCTAACCAAGAGGAGGGGGGGGGGGTGAATTGGTATTTTAAAAATTTCTTTTCACAAAGAATGAAAATCACATAAACCAAAATCACAACACAAAAATAAATGCGGAAATAAAAGTGTGGAAGCAAGAAAACAAGAACGCATGAATTTATAGTGGTTCGATCAACTCGACCTACGTCAACTCCTTGGAGGCACCCTCCAAGTATTGCACTACAAAACGTGACTCTCCTTTAGCCCCCACGGCTAGGCGGAGAAGCCCTCACAAGAACCTCCTTTTTGCCACCCCGGCAAGGCAAAGAACCTATCTCCTGCTTCCTCCTGAAGCTGGTGGAGAACCATAACCAAAAGCTAACTCCTTACCTCTACCGATCCTTCCACGGATGAGAAACTCTAGATGAAGAACAAGCAGAGCGATCCTTGAAGCAACCCTTGTGATTCCCCTCACAAGCTCCCCCTCACAAGATCCTCTCTCTCTCCCTCTCTCTCTTTCTCTCCTCAAGGCCTTCTCAGGTCAAGGCAGCAGCCAAAGGTTCTAAAAAACGTTGAACAAGAGCTCTTTAAAGAGAAGAGTTTCAAAGGAGCTCATTAATTACAAGTTGCCGACAATATCGTCCAGGCCGATATGAACATCGGCCTTGCCGATCAGTACAAATCTCAGAAGATCGGCCTGGGCATCGCCCTATTTTGGGTGCTGGACGATTGAAATTTGAATTGATCGTCCAGGCCGATTAGTTCAATTCAGAAGAAAATCATCCTGAGCATCGCCCTGTTTTTATGCTGGCCGATCCTGATCGTCCAAGAGTAACCAAGGATATGGAATATATCATCCTGGCCGATCCTGCGATCGTCCAGGATGATGTGATCGTATCAATCATCCTTAATTACTTCCCTGATTTGTCTGTTCAATTAAGGCATAATTGTGAATATCGTCCAGGCCGATCAATGATCGTCCTGGCCGATAATTTAAAAATACAATATACCTTAATTGTCTATGGCGGCTACTTCTTTCTGTTTTGTGCTTATCGTCCTGGCCGATACACGTATCGTCCATGCCGATATGTTAATGTTGGCTGCCTTAATTAAGAATCCCTAATTAGACTTTCTGTTTTAAGCCTGATCGTCCAGGACGATGTAAAAAGTTGTCATGGCCGATATGAGTAAAAACAGAATTTCTAAGTCTCTCAAGTGTGTGTGTAGGGTTTCTTAACATCAGTCTCTTTGACCATTACAGGTAGACTCAAGAAATGAAAAACAAAAGTACAGACTGACTCAACCCTAAACCTACGCAATCCTGAACTGGCTTTGTCTTGTTCGTCCGATCTTCGATTCCTGAAAAAGTTAGAAGCAACAAGCAGTCCAAGAGAAATAGTGTTTGTCAATCATCAAAACATAAGTCATGAAAATATATTTGCAATAATCTCCCCCTTTTTGATGATGGCAAAACACTACGAAAACAATTAGTAGTAAAAGTTCATGATCGACAAAAAGGAACCTCATAGACTTCTCCCCCTTTTGACATATCAAAAAGGAGGGAACAAAAGACAAATAGCAAAATGATTTTTTATTTTTTTTTTAACCAAGGTATGAAAATGATATAGTATTCCATGTGATTGATTTAAAAAACTTGTGAGTTAATGAGTTAACAATCTCATTAATCCATAGAATAGTAGAATATCTGTTCATGGTTTACCCTTAGCTCAAACGTTTTCTTAGGGTAGAATCGTCTTTTAAAATCAATGACCTAACTCAAATAATTAATTGGATATGAGAAAAAGGATCCACCCATCACTTGTCTTAAGAAAAAAAATCTTTATAAAATAATGAAGTAAAGTAAATTTGTCACGATTATAAGATAATTGAAATTAAGCTTTTGAGAATCAAAACTTCTAAGTTCTAAAGGATTTAAAAAGGGATAATAGCTTGCTTTTGAGTGGGCTCATTTTATGCCTCTTGTCAATTTAGTGGCGCTTTGCACATCTTTTTATAGATTTTTCAATTTTTGGCGTCTTTGCGCTTCTTTTGTTGGCATCATTGGCCAAATTTTGTTATTTTTTGCAAGCTAGATTCTCTTTTATAATCCTTTAAAAAAATCTTAGTTTTGAATATATCTTCTCAGATATTAGAGAATAGGAGCTCTCTCTCTATCATAAGGAAGAATTACCACAAGCAGAATTAATAATCAAAGACAAGAATAATGAGGGATCTTGATTGTGACAAAAAGACTTTAATCATTATAAATACAAGATAGATTTTCTTAAGCAAGCTTAAGGAAAGATCTCAATTTCATAAACAATCTTTAATTTGAGATAGACTTTTGATTAGAAAAGAAAATTATGCCACTAAAATAAGTTAGAGAAAGAGACACAATCACAAAATATTCCTATCATCTAAGAGATTAAGTAGATGAAAACACATTAACTACAAATTTTCAAAAAACAAGGACAAGTAATATAATACCATATCAGCGATGATTTTGAAAACTAAGTAAAAAGAGACAAAAGAAAAAAAATAAAACACACTAAAAAGACAAAACAACAAAAAAAAAACAAAAAAGAAAACAAAAAGCAAAAGAAAATAACTAAAAGTTTCATGCATTTATGTCAATCACACCCAATCTGATCCTTAAAGAACTGAAAGTGTCGAAGGCTAGAGGTTTAGTAAAGATGTCTGCCAGTTGATTTTCAGTTGTCACATGGTGTAACTCAATGTCTCCCTTAGTCACATGATCTCTAATGAAGTGATGCCTAATGTCAATGTGTTTAGTCCTTGAATGTTGGATAGGATTTTTAGAGATGCATATGGCATTACTGTTGTCACAAAAGATTGAGATGGTGCTTACATGTAATCCTAAATCCGATACCTGTTGTTTCAACCAAAGGACTTGGACCACACAACTTCCAAGAGCAATGTATTCAGCTTCAGCAGTGGAAAGTGCAACAGAGTTTTGCTTCCTACTAGTCCATTGAATTGACAAGTTCTAGAAGTGCTTTTTCTATCCACCTTGCATCCTGCAAAATCAGAGTCAGAAAAACCAATAATCTCAAAAGAAGTGCTGTGTCTAGGGTACCAAATCCCTAAGCCTTGTGTCCCCAAAAGGTATCTAAAAATTCTCTTAACAGCAGTCAGGTGGGACTCCTTAGGGTCAGCTTGAAATCTAGCACAAAGGCAAACACTAAACATAATGTCAGGTCGGCTCGCAGTCAAGTAAAGTAAAGATCCAATCATTCCTCTATACTTCTTCTGATCAACAGACTTACCACTTGGGTCCTTATCCAATGGAGCACTAGAAGTCATGGGAGTGTTAATTGGCTTAGCTTTGTCCATCTCATATTTCTTCAAAATGTCCTTTATGTATTTTGTTTGATTCAAAAAGATTCCATCCTCCAATTGTTTTATGCTAAACCCCAAAAAGTAGGACAATTCTCCCATCAAACTCATCTCAAACTCTCTACTCATTATTTTAGAAAAATCATCACACAATTTCTTGTTAGAAGATCTAAAAAGTATATCATCCACATAAATCTGAACAATGAGTAAATCATCTCCAACTCTCCTAAGAAAAAGGGTGGTGTCTATGCTCCCCTTGACAAACTCCATCTCTAGTAAGAATGTGCTAAGCCTCTCATACCAAACTCTTGGTGCCTGCTTTAAATCATACAAAGCCTTTTTTAATTTAAAAACTTGATTTGGAAATTGGGAACTCTCAAAACCTGGGGGTTGTTCTACAAAAACATCTTCTTTTATTTCCCCATTCAAAAAGGCACTCTTGACATCCATTTGAAAAGCTTAAATCCTTTATAACAGGCAAAGGCTAATAGCACTCTAATGGCTTCCAATCTAGCTACAGGGGCAAAAGTCTCCTCAAAGTCTATCCCTTCTATTTGATTGTACCCCTTAGCCACCAATCTTGCTTTATTCCTCACCACCACTCCTGAATCATTCATCTTGTTCTTAAAGACCCACTTTGTCCCAACTACACTTTATCCCTTAGGTCTTTCCACAAGCTCCCAAACATCATTCCTAACAAATTGATTCAATTCTTCTTGCATTGCTAAAATCCAAAACTCATCAGTAAGGGCTTGGTTAATGGTGGTGGGTTCAGTCATAGAGATAAAGGCAGAGTGGTTCACCTCCTTCCTAAGTCCATGTCTAGTCTTAACTCCACTAGAAGGGTCTCCTAAGATCAAATCCTTGGGGTGACTTGTAGAGTATATCCAATCTCTAGGCAAAGTGTGTGAAGGTTCACCCCTTTCATCAAAATTTTCTACTCCTTGGGTGACTCCTCCTACTCCTTCATTACTTTGGTGCTTACTCCCCTTCCCCAAATTTTCTACTCCATTTGTAATCTCTCCAATATCATCATCATCTACTCCATGTTTCTTAGGATCGGACTCATCAAAAACTACATGGGTTGTCTTTTCCACCATCAATGTTCTCTTGTTAAACACCCTAAAAGACTTCCCAACACTAGAATACCCCAAGAATACTCCTTCATCAGATTTAGGATCAAATTTTCCCAAGTGAGACTTCCCATTGTTGTGAACGAAAATCTTACAACCAAAGACATGAAGGTGGGAAAGATTGGGTGTCCTACCCTTAAGGATCTCATAGGGTGTCTTCTCTAATTTGGCTCTAACATTCACTCTATTCAACACATAACAAGCTGTGTTAACCTCTTCAGCCCAAAAGTATTTTGGAAGTGAATACTCAGCAAGCATGGCTCTAGCGGCTTCCACCAAGGTCCAGTTCTTCCTTTCAGCTATCCCGTTCTTCTGAGGGGTCCTAGGGGCTGAAAAATTGTGGCTAATCCCCTTGTCCTCACAAAAAACTCCAAATCTTTCATTTTCAAACTCTCCCCCATGATCACTATGGAAGGTCAAAATCTCATAACCTAGCTTTTTCTGAATCCAAGTAGAAAATGTTTCAAACTCCTCAAAAGACTCATTTTTATGTGAAAGAAATCTAGTCCAAGTGAACCTCAAGTAGTCATCAACAATCACAAAATCATAGACTTTCCCTCCCAGGCTGGCAGTGCTAATGGGTCCAAACAAATCCATGTGAAGGACTTCTAGAGGTCTAGAGGTGCTAATGTCCTTAATGGGGTGAAAAGTAGAGTGGACTTGCTTTCCTAGTTAACAGGCATCACAAAGGTCGTCTTTTGAAAACTTAAGTTTGGGGACACCTCTAACTAGGTCCTTTTGGGTCACTTTCCTAAGGGTTTTCATACTTGCATGATAAAGCCTCCTGTGCCACAACCAAGAATCATCAATCACAGTTTTTAAGCAAAAAGAAGCAGCACATTCAATGTTATTTAAATCAAGCATGTAGACATTGTTGATCATTTCCCTGCAAAATAGTGTTGTTACTTAAACTTACAATGCATGAGTTTGCAAATAATTGCACGATGAAGCCTTTATCACGGAATTGACTAATGCTGAGCAAGTTGTGCTTCAATCCATCTACAAGCAAAACATTTTCAATCATAAGGTTCTTAGAATTACCGATTATACCTGCTCCTACCACCTTCTTGGTGGTGTTGTCTCCAAGAGTAACCTTGCCTCCAGTCCTGGACTCTAGTACAACAAACTGGCTGGCATCACCAATCATATATCGAGAGCGTCCACTGTTCAGGTACCACATACTCTCGTGAGGCCTTTTGTCAGAGCCTTCCTGCAAAATTATCAAATGTTAGATTTAGGAATCCAAGCAGGTTTGGGTTCCTTCTTATGAAGAGAAGAATGCAATGCATGTGTGGTATGTTGTGGATCATGCACCTTAGGTCTCCACACCCAATGTGTACTATGGTGAATCGTGCAAGTGTGTGAGAAGTGTCCTAGCATGCCACATGAAAAACATCTAACTCCAGGAAAGGGATTTCTTAAGTGGTTTGAGTTATAATGCCTCTTCCTAGGTTTTGGCAATTGATCAAAAGTAGGTGTCATCCTAGTTTTATTACATGCTTCTAAATCATTTTGAATCTTCAAATTAGTGCTCTTTAAAACTTCATTTTCAATCCTCAAATTTTTCTCCTTCTCCTTAGACTTTTTAAACTCAGATTCAAGTGATATGTGTGAGACTTTTAATGCATCAAGCTTTTCAACTAACTCACAATGATTTTTATTTAACTCATCAAATTCATCAAGTAAAGTCATATGATTTGAATCAATTGTTTGATGGTCTTTAATCAAAATTTCATGCTCTTTTTGTAGATTTAAAAATTCTAATTTCAAGCTAGCATGAGTTTTCTTTAATTTCCTATATGATGCATGAATTTTTTTAGAAACTTCAAGAAGTTGATCGTAGGAAAGTTCACATACCTCTTCTTGATCATGATTGTTGTCTGTCATCAAGCACAATTTTGATGTCTCATCTTCTGGTTCTGTCTCTGATGAATCCGATGTCGAATCCGACCAAAATGCTTTTTGTACTCTCATCTTATCCTTTCTTGGCTTAGGTTTCTCCTCACCCTTTCCTTAGCTTGAGTGATCTTTAAGCGTAGGGCAATCAGTTCTCACATGTCCAGGTTTCCTACATTCAAAACAAACAACATCAGAAGATCCTTTAACATGTTTATGATCCTTACCTTTTCTCCAACTTTGATGATGCTTTTGTTTCTTCCTTAGAAAGCTTTTGAATTGCCTTGTGATGAAGGCAACTTCATCGCTTTCAGACCCGGAAGATTCAGAATCCGATTTGTGCGCTTTCAGTGCAATTGTTTTCTCCTTTTTCTTCTCACCTGCAACAAGATTTCTTTGATTCACCCCTTGCTCGTAAGCAATGCGTGAGCCAAGTAAGTTATCAATAGAATAGGTGTTCAAATCCTTAGATTCAGTGATTGCAGTGATTTTAGCATCATAAGACGAAGGCAAGCATCTCAAAATCTTGTTAACTTTTTCATAGTTTGAAAGTTCTTTTTCTAGTGCATGCAGTGAAGTAACTATCTGAGTAAATCTTGTATACATGTCAGAAATCAATTCATGAGGTTTCATACAAAAAAGTTCATAGTCATGCAAGAGAATGTTCAAACGGGATTGTTTAACCTCATTAGTACCTTCATAGGTGATGCACAATTTATCCCAAATCTCTATACCAGTTTTGCAAGTGGAGACACGAATGTAATCCTCAGATTTTAAAGCACAGAAAATGCAGTTCAAACATTTTGCATTTAATTCAGCTAAATCACGTTCATCGAAAGTCCATTCAGTAAAAGAAATTTTAGTTTTAACACCATTAATTTCACAAGAAGGTGGAGAATAACCTTCTTGAATAAGCATCCACATGCGATAATCAGTAGATTGTAAAAATGTTGACATGCGGGTTTTCCAAAAATCAAAAGGTAGGTTATCGAACAGGGGAGGTCGGGTAATAGAATACCCTTCCGTAGTGTTACGATTCCCAAGGTTAGCCATGGTTCAAGAATTCAAAAGCTTTTAAAAACTTATTTTATGAAAACCGCTCTGATACCACTTGAAAGTTCGTTAGGGACGTTAAGCCCTTATGAACATAGTCCCAACCTAACCAAGAGGGGGGGGGGGTGAATTGGTATTTTAAAATTTTCTTTTCACAAAGAATGAAAATCACATAAACCAAAATCACACCACAAAAATAAATGCGGAAATAAAAGTGCGAAAGCAAGAAAACAAGAACACAAGAATTTATAGTGGTTCGGTCAACTCGACCTACGTCCACTCCTTGGAGGCACCCTCCAAGTATTGCACTACAAAACGTGACTCTCCTTTAGCCCCCACTGCTAGGCGGAGAAGCCCTCACAAGAACCTCCTTTTTGCCACCCCGGCAAGGCAGAGAACCTATCTCCTTTTTCTTCCTCCTGAAGCTGGCAGAGAACCACAACCAAAAGCTAACTCCTTACCTCTACCGACCCTTCCACGGATGAGAAACTCTAGACGAAGAACAAGTAGAGCGATCCTTGAAGCAACCCTTGTGAATCCCCTCACAAGCTCCCCCTCACAATATCCTCTCTTTCTCCCTCTCTCTCTTTCTCTCCTCAAGGCCTTCTCAGGTCAAGGCAGCAGCCAAAGGTTCTCAAAAATGTTGAACAAGAGCTCTTTAAATAGAAGAGCTTCAAAGGAGCTCATTAATTGCAAGTTGCCGACAATATCGTCCAGGCCGATATGAACATCGGCCTGGCCGATCAGTACAAATCTTAGAAGATCGACCTGGGCATCGCCCTGTTTTGGGTGCTGGACGATTGAAATTTGACTTGATCATCCTGGCCGATCTCACGATCGTCCAGGACGATTAGTTCAATTTTGAAGAAAATCATCCTGAGCATCGCCCTGTTTTCATGCTGGCCGATCCTGATCGTCCAGGAGTCACCAAGGATATGGAATATATCGTCCTGGCCGATCCTGCGATCGTCCAGGACGATGTGATCGTATCAATCATCCTTAATTACTTCCCTAATTTGTCTGTTCAATTAAGGCATAATTGTGAATATCGTCCAGGCCGATCAATGATCGTCCTGGCCGATAATTTAAAAATACAGTATACCTTAATTGTCTATGGCGGCTACTTCTTTCTACTTTGAGCTTATCGTCCTGGACGATACACGTATCATCCAGGCCGATATGTTAATATCGGCTGCCTTAATTAAGAATCCTTAATTAGTCTTTCTGTTTTAAGCCTGATCGTCCAGGACGATGTAAAAAATCGTCCTGGCCGATATGAGTAAAAACATAATTTCTAAGTCTCTCAAGTGTGTGTGTGTAGGGTTGCTTAGCATTAGTCTCTTTGACCATTACAAGTAGACTCAAGAAATGAAAAACAAAAGTACAGACTGACTCAACCCTAAACCTACGCAATCCTGAACTGGCTTTGTCTTGTTCGTCCGATCTTCGATTCCTGAAAAAGTTAGAAGCAACAAGCAGTCCAAGAGAAATAGTGTTTGTCAATCATCAAAATATAAGTCATGAAAATAGATTTGCAACAGATAGCGTGACTTAGAACCTTCCAAGTAGGAGACTTGGTCTAGGTTCTTTGATGCATATCTTAGCCTACCGAGAAATTGGTGGAGGAGTTTGAACCAGTATAAGAATTTCCTCTTATCGTAGAGACGATATTTGAGAAAATTTCAAACATTAACTGATAGACCCTTAAGGATGCCACCTGTCATTTTGAAATGTCGGGGCGGTTCTTCACGAAGTACCATGCCAGATGAGTTTGAAAATTTAAAATCAAATAAAAAAAATCTTCAAACTCGAACAAATCAAGGCCAAACAAAATTAAATTCAAACTTTTCAAATTCAAACAAATCAAAATTCAATCAAATTGAATTTCTCAAATTCAAAACCAATTCAAATCAAATTCAAATCACTCCATAAATTCAAAGATCCTTTGAATTCGAAATCAAGTTTAAATTGCAAAATTCAAAATCAAATCAAAACTCAGATTCAAAAACCTTCAAATTCAAATTCATCAAATCAAGTTTCAACTTCAAACATTTTCAAAATCAAATTCATCAAATCAAACTTCAAATTCAAACAAGTTCAAATGTAAAATCAAATCAATTCAAATTCAAAAGTCACACAAATCTCAAATTTCAAAGTTTAAACCCGATCCTCTATGTGGAGCAAGTTTCCTCCACATACAAACAATTCAAACACAATCCTCTATGTGGAGCAAGTTTCCTTTACATACAATCATTTCAAACCCGATCCTCTGTGTGAAGCATATTTCCTTCACATATGATCATTCCAGATCTAATCCTCTGTGAAGAGCAAGTTTCATCTACATACAATCATTCCAGACCAAATCCTCTGTGTAGAGCAAGTTTCCCCTACATTCGGTCATCCAGATCTGATCCTCTGTGCAGAGCAAGTTTCCTCTATATACGATCATCCAGTCTTGATCCTCTGTGTGAAGCAAGTTTCCTTCACATACGATCATTCCAGACCTGATCCTCTATATAGAGCAAGTTACCTTCATATACGATCATTCTAGACTCGATCCTCTATGTGGAGCAAGTTTCCTCCACATATGATCATCCAAACCCGGTTCTGTGTGTAGAACAAGTTTCCTCTCCACAAGATCGTCCTTTAGTGTTGGACTACGCCCTATGTGGCACCATCCTAAATTCTAAATCTATATCTTATCTTTCATGGGAAGTAATGCTTCCTTCCCACAAGATCATCCAGTTTTCTCTTCCTTAAGGTCACATGTGAGTCATCGTTCTTTCTCTCCTTAGGATTAGATCCACTAGTGATGGAGCACGCCCTCTATGGCACCATCCTAGTTTTAAACTCCAGATCTGATCTTTTGTGGGAAGTAATGCTTCCTTCCCACAAGATCATCCAGTTTTCTCTTCCTAAAGGTTAGATGTGAGTCATCATGCTTTCTCTCCTTAGGATTAGATTTTCTAGTAATGGATCACGCCCATTGTGGCACCATCTTAGTTTTCAAAATCTAGATCTGATCTCCCGTGTGAAGCAATGCTTCCTTCTTACAGGGTCCTTCAGCTTCCTTCTCCTTAGGGTTAGATTTTCTTTTTCCCCTAAGATTGGACTCCATATTTTAAATTTTACCTTCAAATTCCTGAATTCAGTCTTCTTCTCCTTAAGGTTAGGTTTCTTCCCTTCCTTAGGATTAGATCTACTAGTGGCAGAGTACGCCCCTCGTGGCACTACCCTAGTATTAATTTCAAACTCAATCCTCTATAGTTAGGAGTTCTTCCTTTCTATACGATCAATCGACCCTTCTTTTCTTTAAGGTTAGGTTTCTTCCCATCCTTAGGATTAGATCTACTAGTGGCAGAGTGCGCCCCTCGTGGCACTACCATAGTTTCAAATTCAAATTCGATCCTTCATAGTTAGGAATTCTTACTTCCTATATGATCATCCCAGCCTTCTCTTCCTTAGGGTTTAGGTACTCCCTTCCCTTAGGACCAGATCCGCAAGTGGTAGAGTACGCCCTTAGTGGTACTACCCTAGTATCAAATTTAAATTCAACTCTCTAGGGTTAGGTCTTCCCTTCCCTTAGAATCAAATTCAAATTCAAACTTCTAAGGTTAGGCTCCCTTTCCTTTAGATTCAAAACTCAAATCTGATCCTCTATAGTTAAGAACTCTTCCTGCCTATAAGATCACCTAGAAATCCTTTTCCTTTAGGGATATAACCTTTTCTTCCTTTAGGATTTTACTCGCTAGTGGTAGAGTACGCCCTCTGTGGCACTACCCTGGTATCAACTCAAACTTCGATTCCATATGGATAGATTTTCTCCTTCCCTTAGGTTCAAAACTCCAGACTTAACCTTTGAATTAGGTCAACGCAAATATATTACAATGGAACTTTATTCTATTAAGCATATTGGGGTCCATTTGTTGACCTCATTTTTGTATGAGCTCACTTGGGCCAATCCCAACTCTAGATCAATCCTGATCCCAGATTAATCCAAACCCTAGGATTTTCCTGAATCTTAAGATCCATTTAGATTTTAGATCCTAGGTTCCACTCTAGATCCTAGGATTCCTCCTAACAAATCTAGATCTTAGAATTTATTCCAGATCTTAGGACTCTTTTAGATTTCAGACATTAAGATTTATCTTAGACTTTAGGATTCTTCCAAGTCAATCTAAACACTAGGATTCTACTAGATCCAGACCTTAAGATCTATTTAGGTCTTAGGATTCCTCAGGAGCCTAGATCATAGGACCTATCTAGAACCTATGACTCCTCTAAATCCTTTACCCTAGAATCCCTTTAGATTCTAGGATCAATCTAGACTTCAAACCAATCTTGACCTCATGTTAATCCATACCTTAATCCAATTCAAGCCTCAATCAAAATCCAGACTTCAGTCCAGTTCAAAAATTCAAACTTCAGTTCAAATCTTGATCCTGCTTCTAACTCAAATTCAATCATATCCAATCACTTATGATCATCCCAGATGATCATAATTGATATGGATAATTTAAATCCAGTCATCCAAATTTAAATTCCAGCTCAAATCCAAAAATTCAAACCTAAATTCTAAGTCTAAAGGCCCTGTCCTAAAAGCCCTTTTTAGGATTTTTTCAAACACTTCAAAACCCAGTCAATTGACCTCTAATTTAGAGTCTATCAGTTGCATACTGATGGGACATGTCTCTAGAGGAAAACCTCCAAATTTGAACCCATTAGGGAATGATATGATCACCTCCCGAGGCAATATATTGTTCATAATGACGTGTTCAATTTTAAAATTCAAAAATTTAATATTCCCAAAGAAAATTAATCCTTTTTCAAAACTACATTTTTTAATCAAAATAATTCCTAAATTGATCATATAATTAGGGGATGAATTATGGTTAAAATTTTCAATCATATCATCTTGGAAAATATGTATAATATCTTAGTCGATTTGTATATCGTCCAGGATGATGTTTGCTGACATATTTGATTATTGCTATTGAATAGATTGGAAGATGAAGATCTAATTAAGCAAGCTGAAGATCTCAAGATAGCTTCAGCAGATGAAGACTCGGTTCTAGAAGGTGAAGTTCCTATTTGAAATTTTCCTATAGAAACCAGCTATGTTGATGAAAGTCTTGTACTATTAGAGGATGGCAAGATTGATCCAAGTAATGAAATCTTAACTGTGGAAGAAATTCTGAATGCAAATAAAACTAATCCAGAAGATCCTGTGGATGGAAAGAAAGTTGATTTTCCAAAACAGGATGGAAGCAAGATAGAAAATTCAGTAATTATTAATGATGGAGAGGCTGTTGAAAGCATAATTATAAGTGTTCCAAATTTAGTACAAGGAGAATTTGCTACGGCTTCTCAATGGGCTTGCAAGGAGATTGTGAAGAATAAAAAGAACCTGATTGAAGAAATAGCTGATTTGAATAATATAGTAAGTGGGGAAGGAGGCTCAAAAATTTTAAAAATTATGGTTGATGAAGGAGGTATGGGTAACTATCTTGATTTTGAAAATCTGAAGTAGGTGAGTACTCCTTTGTCCAAATTTGGTAAAGTAAATAATGGAGAAGCTTTATTTAAAGATGGGAAATTTCAACTCCCTTCTTAGTCCGTTCATCTTAAGAAAAATTTTAATAAAGATTCAAAGTTGTTTGGTCCTATTAAAGGAAACCTTAGAGGAAAGAAGATGGGCACTCTTGGTGGCAGCATGGGAGCCACTACAATTTTTAACCCGTGATATGAGTTGTGTAAGTGAAGTCCTAGAATGGTTGGTGGATCGGTTGATGATGGTAAAGCTTCTTAAAGGCAACACTTGTGGAGACATCAAGATCGTTGTTTATGTCTTGATGAATTTCTTTTGCTTGTGTTTCATTTCTTTTATTTTATTTAGTAAACTTGTTTTTTCTTTATTTATTTTAATCATAGGTTGGTATTTGGAAAAAGGAACTAGATTAATGGAATTTAAGAATCATTATATCTATTATTCTTTACTCAATTGGGAAATATGGGATAATAATCAACCTTTTTGGTTGTTTTATCTTTGGTATCCCCTCCACCCCTATGGGTTTAAAATGATAAGTAGAGGGTCTTATTTTCATTATGACATTTCATCTTTTCCTAATATTTTCATTATGCTTAAATTGCTTGCTAATAAGACCTCCTTTTGTTTTAAAGGGAGTGTCTAGTAGTTTCTTCTTTTTTCTTTGTAATAGTTACTTTTTTTAAAAATAATGCTATATGCATTTTGTCAAAAAAAAAAAAACCAAAATTAGGAATTACTTCCTCCCAACTAAATGAAATTAGAAATTCATCAAGTTTGTAAAAAATTCCATGTTCCATATTGTTCTAACAGATGATACTCCGGTCCAAAGAAGGGATAACTTGAATGTCCTTACACTCAATGTCCATCTTTGTTCTTAACTGGTTAACTATAAAAAAGGCCTTATTTTGAGAAATTGAATGCTTAACAGAGGAAAGTAGATTAGAAAGGACTTCTAAATGTGAAATTGAATTGATATGTATTGAACAATTAATTACTATGTAATTTCACTTTGATTATAGGGAATTGATTTGATTTGAATTCATTTTGCACTCCCATAAGTGTTTACATCTCATTATTATATTTTCTTACAATACCTAAATGCAATTATTTTAAGCAACATATGAGTGAAATTTTTGGGTGTAATGAAATACATGTATGCACACTATGTTAGTAATAATTATAAGTATATTATAACATACTTTACTAACTTACTATTATATAGGACGCCTATCAAAAAAATGGGAAAGCAGAAACAAGAAGGTGGCCGAGCAACGTGGGAGATGGAAACTACTTTAATCAGTTGTGACATCTGTATTAAGGAGATAGAATTAGAAAATAGACCAACTACTCACTTTAGTAAGGAAGGGTGGCGAAACTTAACAAAAACCTTTAATGAGCGCACATATCGTACCTAACTAAAAAATAAATGGGATCAACTCAAGAAGGAGTGGAAGTTTTGGAAAGATTTAATATGCGGTGAAACTGGAATAGGATGGAACCCTTTGAAGAAAACAATTGATGCATCAAATGAGTGGTGGACTGAGAAATTATTGGTATATTAGCATATATAGTTATGTTAAGTTATATTATTAAAAAAGCTATAATGCACTTATAAATCAACTTGCCTTATTATATTTTAGTCTTTTCATTCATGGAAGAAGTTTTGGTATAATGCAATTATGCCTAAATTTTAGGAAAAAATAGATATTATGTTTGGTCGTGTCATAGCTACTGGTGCTGATGTATGGGTCCCAAACTCTGGTGTATTTCCCACTGAACTTAGAGATGTAGAAGAAGTTGCATCTTCTGAAGAAGAACGACAAGATGATGAAGCCAATACAATACATATGGACAACCATGATGATCCTATTATTGGTGAATCACAAAGATCACATAAAACTCAACCTACTACACATAAAAGAAAAAGAATTAGAACAACCAAACCAGGAGGAAGACAAAAGTTCATTGAGCATATTGAAGAGCTTGTAAGTGCAGCTAAATCGATTGGTTCAGCATTATCATC
The DNA here is from genome assembly GCA_022539455.1 of Dendrobium nobile. NCBI lineage: Eukaryota > Viridiplantae > Streptophyta > Magnoliopsida > Asparagales > Orchidaceae > Dendrobium > Dendrobium nobile. The sequence continues at coordinate 47,224,509 of CM039721.1, forward strand.
ATCAATTGCTTCACAAAAATGTCCCACAATTGGAGATGCATTGGATGAAATATCTCATATACATGAAATTTTTGGCGATCCAGAGTTTTGTGACTTTGTCGTCGAGTATATAGAAGATAGGAATCATAGGGAGGCTTTCATGGGACTCTCTACTGATAGGAAAGTTTGGTTTCTAAGAAGATGATACCACGTGAGTTTCACATCTTTATTATAGATCACAATTTGTTGATAAACTTAAAAATATTCAAGTGTATTTAGTACTTTTGGTAAATTGTTTAAAGAATTGTGCGTATTAGTTTTCATTCTGGACACCATTTGTGCTTATTAGTAATGTTACTCAGTGAACTTATGTTTAATTAATTTTCCTTTGTTGAAGATACAGTTGTTCCTTTTAGTTTTTAGTTTTTTAAATGCCTTGTGAAGAATTTGGATTTGAGGGCGAATGCTAGGCTTTGTACCATAGCATCAAGTTCTCTGTAACAAATAGTCAATTACTTGCATTTAACTTGCATTGATCCTTGCAATTCCTATATAAAACGATGGTGTGGAGGGAAATGCCTTCCACATATATGTATTAATATTTTCCTTGTAAACTAGCTTATGCTTCATATTTAAAGAAGAATAAATATGTAGCAAAAAGGACACATAATGGGAAGCAAACTCTAGCATTACTTGAAATCACTCTGTAAGAGAAAACAGTTTTGCATTGGCCTCATAGTTAAAAATTCTGAGATTTTGTTTATTAAATGCCTCCTTAGTTGTGATTTCTTATGTTCTGTGTGCTTAATTTCTCTTGTTGTTCTTTTATTTAACAAAGTTAGACAATTTATTATACAATTTATTTAAATCCATTTAAAAAGTTTTCTATAATGTAAGTTCATTGATTGTTTCATATTGAACCCAGCAAAAGTTGTTGTTCTTTATTTTCTTGATGGCTAACGACAACCTGCTGAAGTTCATGATTGCCTAATGTAAAACTTGTTTAATCTTCCTCACTATCTGCTGCTTATCAACTTGGTCACTTGCAATATGCTTTTCAATGTTCAGACAAGTTTAATTTGAATTTTTTTTATCAATGCAAATATTTGTTGGACAACTTATAACATTTATTTGGTTCTCAAATACACAATGTCGGAGGATGACGAGATTTTCTCAAGTGACTAGTGTAATGATGGAAAATTGGGAAATATTAAAAAAATGGAAGTTACACAATTTAGCAATACAATGGTTGCCTCAAGTTTTTTGCAAAATGATTACTTTTCACTTTATTTGAACAAAAGGCCTTGCATGATATCATATAAAAGTGGAGACATATGGGTATGGGATTTACTTTGTGGCCATCCCGTTTGGTTTAATAACATATTTAGGATGTCCCAAGTTATATTTATTGACTTACTTTGCAAACTAGAATCACTTTATGGATTATGTGGTTCACATAGAACAACCGCTAGAGAAAATCTTGGAGGAACTTTGTTTAATTTGAATCACAATGAATCCGTAAGAGTTAACTCAGAAAGATTTCAGCATTCTACAGAAATAATAAGCAGGTGTTTTTCCTTAGGAGTTTGAGCATCGGTTAATTTAGCAAAGGATAATATTGTACCAGAAGATAAGGAATTTCGTGACATCCCTGTACATATTAGAAACGATACCAGGAACATGCCAAATTTTAAGGACTACATTGGGGCAATTAATGGAACTCATGTAGATGCTTGTATTCTTATTGAAGACCAAATTTCGTATATAGGGAGACATTATTCACCTAAACAAAATGTGATGGCAGTCTGTGATTTTAATACATGCTTTACATTTGTGACATCAGGATGGGAAGGTTCATCTCATGATGCTCATATCTTAAAACATGTTCTAAGGAGTTCACTATACAATTTTCTTGTATCTCCATCAGGTAATATTTAATTAATAAGTAATGATTTTAGTAAGTCGATTTTAAATTAAAAATAATGAGAATTCTCCGAGATATGCCGAACTATTCTTTCAAAAAACAATGGCATATTGTGGTGGCTACAATGGCACTACGTAACTATATAAGAAGACATAACTCAAGGATTGATAAGAAATTTGAGGAATGTGATGTCGATGAAAATCTTGTTCATCCGGAGGCACATGAGTTCCAAGTTGAAGCCTTAGGAAGTACGAATTGTTCTGTAGAGTTGCTTGATAGTGAAGGTGCGAACGATATGGCTGAAGTTAGAGAGACTATTGCAAAGCAATTATACACTTGTAATAGGTAGTAAATTTACCTTAAAGTTTTTTTATATTTAAATATACTGTAAATAATTATTTATAAAGCTATTATAAATATAATTATAAATGATTGATGATATAGTTATAATATATTCTTATTTTATTTCAGGTTTCCTGATGAAAATTGAGTTTCGTCAAATATGACTTACTATGAAGTAAAGCATGAGATGACAATAGTTTAGTTTTGTTATTTGGTATATGTAATTTTCATGTGCTTTTACTTGCTTATTTATATCTCGTTATGCCTTTGTACTCCTATCCCTGTGATATGTGGTTGTTGCATTCTGTAGTATTGGATAAACTTAATATTAAACATTGATAAGTTTGATTTTTATTGATGCCAATGGTAGATAGTTGACAAGATATTGCTTCAGTTATGATTACAAAAATTCATCGTAGTTATAAGAAGATCGGAATGCAACTCATGATGTAGACTTCTTTTGGATCCATTCATTTTGTTTTTTCTTTATACTTGCAGCTCCATTTTTGTAATTAATTTGGAATTGAGATGAGAAAAAAAAAGTATGAAAAAATTGCAGGAGAGATGTAGCATAGCTGTGGTATCTATGTAGAGTGGATTTGTGAATCATTACAGATGTGTAAACTGATGCTCATGCTGTGGTTTTTTTCACATATCTGAATTTTGACGGTAAAAAATTTGTTACTAGGACACTGTTGAGCTGAAGGACACTGGTTTTAGAATGACTACAACGAAGATGAGAAAGTTATTAGATATGTTCTTGAACTTCAGTCCCCTCAAATTTTTTAACTGGCATTATCTATCTTTTAAAGTAGAGATCTGTTCTCACGAAGAGTTTCTAACCAGCTTGAAAATTTCTAGGCTTTATTAAACGGCATTGTAGCATTCCAAGGTGCACGTGTAACTATATAACACAATTATTATTATTTGAGCAGAAAGTTGATATCCGCAATTTTATTCGTATGTATTATAAATTTAGTGAACTTAACAAAATAATAGGAGTATACAAAATGCTAAAATGAGAAAAATTGGATTCATATTATTTTGTTTAGTAAGCAACGTAGGCTCTAGCACAATTTTTTATACTTTTTTTTAATTAATGTGCGAGGTTATATAGAGATAAAATAATATAAATTTAATTCATATTAATCAAGAGGTTGTTTATTTTAAATATACTCGAATTTATTGTTTAATGTCAAAATTTAAGATAACTAAAAAAACTTTATTTAAATTCTATGTATAATTTCATTTATGTATGTAGTAAAAAAATTAAGTATATTTGTGTTTAATATATGAGTAGTTTCATCATTTGTGATGAAAAAGCTGAAATTGTTAATCATACCAAATACTAATTATTTATATTAAAGTTTGAATAAGCACATAAAAAGCAATTTAACCAAACAGTACTATGTAATAACTCCATTATATAGAACATTATTTGTGAAACTCTATCTCTTTACAACTGCTTTAAAACAAACTTTTTCTAGAACAATGACAAACCAAACGAGGCCTAAATAGCAATGATTATGGGCGGCATAATCATTGCTAATTAATGTGCCCTTGGCTTATCATTGCCAAATTTTTTTATAGAACGTATCGGACTCCGCCACATGGCATTCCCGCTACCAGTTCAATTTAAATGATTTAAAATTCTTTTTTAAATCATTTTAAATTCAGGAAAAACATTTAAAAAGTTAATTTAAATTTAAAAATATATATTTTATATAAAAAAAATTGTTATAAAATTACTTAATATATTTTTAAATTAATATCAATTTAAAATATTACTTTTATTAAATTATTTTTAATATTAAATATTAAATATTTTAAAATTAATATTTATTTAAACATCATTAAATATTTCTAAGATATTCAAATATTTAATCTTAAATTTTAAAATATTTTAAAGTTCCAGATATAATATTAAAGTATTTATTTTTAAATTAATATTAATTTAATTTAATTTATTAAAATATTTTAATTTTAATTAATAATTAATATCATTTAGTATATTAATTAGACATTTTCAAAATTAAAACCTATCCTAAATATTTTAGATAATTAAATAATTATTATTTTTTTAAATACCTTAATTTAAAATTAATTTTAAAATTTAAATATTAATTTATTTTAAATTATTTAAATTATTTTAATATCTTTAATATTTATTTAAATATTATGTTGAATATTTAAAATAATTGAAAATTTTTTCAAATTAATTTAAAAAATAAGATTATCTCTCAAAATATTTTAACATATTTTTGAGTATTTTTTTTAAAACTTAAATTTACTTTTATATATAGGTTTATATATATATATATATATATATATATATATATATTAAAACTATATATCTTTAAATTTTTAAATAATTGAGAGATCGATTGAAATTTTAAGCATGGTTTGTCTACTTGAATAACAATAATGGGGAGTCGAATAGTGAATAATCATGACTTGATTATTCACTAAACTAACTTGATTATTCACTAATCTAATTATTAATTATTTAGATTAATTTTTGTTATTTGAATGTGTAGGTGCACACACACACTTAAGGCTCTCCTACTTCTAGGATGTGAATGTAATGATTATATGTGTGTTTACATGTATTTGTCCAAGGGTTAGCAAAACTTTGATTTAAACCTTTTTTTTTTTAATAAAAGAAGCATATTGCATTAATACTAAAGAAAGAAAGAAATTTACAACCTACTAAAGAAAAATAAACCTATTACAGTCCTTCTTAATCAAGTCAACAATGCTTGATGGAAGTTTTGAATATTTCCTCTTTATTGAGAATTGGAGCTTATTTATGATATTTACATTGTCTCCCTCCACTATTATTCCTTTATATTCGCTCATCCATCCTTGAATGTAATTGTCAAAAGTAATTATTGATTTTAGCTCCAAAAAGCAATATCTCAATATATCATTTTTTTGCCATAAGCACACATCATTCTCCCTTTGTGGTCTCTTAGCACTCCTATAATACTTGCCGCATTTGATGGTAAAACTATCGCATCTACATTCAGTTTGATCTAGGTGTGTCAATTTCGGGTTGTTGCAAATCTATTTTTTCATGGCTTATGTTTTGATGATTGACAAACACTACTTCTCTTGGACTACTTGTTGCTTCTAACTTTTCAGGAATCGACGACCGGACGATCATGAAGAAGCCAAGTTCAGAATTGCGTAGGTTTAGGGTTGAGTCAGTCTGTACTTTTGTTTTTCTCTTTTTGAGTCTACTTGTAATGGTCAAAGAGACTGATGCTAAATAACCCTTCACACACACACACTTGAGAGACTTAGAATTTCTGCTTTTGCCCACATCGGCCCGGCCGATATTTATATCGTCCGGGACGATCAGCTTAAAACAGAAAGTCTAATTAAGGATTCTTAATTAAGGCAGCCGACATTAACATATCGGCCTGGACGATACGTGTATCGGCCAGGACGATAAGCTCAAAACAGAAAGAAGTAGCCGCCTTAGACAGTTAAGGTATACTGTATTTTTAAATTATCGGCCAGGACGATCCCCGTATCGGCCTGGACGAAATTACCAAATTATGCCTTAATTGATCAGGAAATCAAGGGAGTAATTAAGGATGATTGATACGATCATATCGTCTTGGACGATCGCAGGATCGGCCAGGACGATACATTCAAAATCCTTTAGTTGCTTCAGGACGATAAATATCGGCCAGGTCATAAACAGAGCGATGCTCAGGACGATTTGCATCAGATTTGAACTAATATGCTAGGACGATAGTATTATCGTCCTGGATGATCAAGCCAAATTTTAATCGTCCAGGACTGTTCCCAGGGCGATGCTCTGGCAAATCTTCTTTGATTTGTACTAATCGGCCAGGGCGATGTCCAGATCGGCCGGGACGATAAAGTCGGCTACTTGCAATTAATGAGCTCCTTGAGAGCTCTTCTATTTAAGAGCTCTTGTTCAAACGTTTTAAAAAAAAGAGACCTTTGGCTGCTGCCTTGACCTGAGAAGACCTTGAGGAGAGAAAGAGAGAGAGGGAGAGAGAGAGGATCTTGTGAGGGGGAGCTTGTGAGGGGGATTTACATGGGTTGCTTCAAGGATCGCTCTGCTTGTCTTTCGTCTGGAGTTTCTCGTCCGTGGAAGGGTCGGTAGAGGTAAGAAGTTTGCTTTTGGTTGTGGTTCTCTGCCAGCTTCAGGAAGAAGCAAAAGGAGGTAGGTTTTCTGCCTTGTCGGGGTGGCAAAAAGGAGGTTCTTGTAAGAGCTTCTCCGCCTAGCCGTGTTGGCTAAAGGAGAGTCACGTTTTGTAGTGCAATACTTGGAGGGTTCCTCCAAGGAGTGGACGTAGGTCGAGTCGACCGAGCCACTATAAATCTTGTGTTCTTATTTTTTGCTTCCGCACTTTTTAATTCCGCATTAATTTCTTGTGGTGTGATTTGGTTTGTGATTTTATTTCTTTGTCTTAAAAGTTTTTTAAATACCAATTCACCCCCCCCACTTGGTTAGCTTGGGACTAAGTTCATAGGTCTTAACATCCCGAACGAACTTTCACGGGTCACGGGTCGGGTTCGGGTCGAACCCGAAACTGACCTGGCACTATTCGGGTCAACCCGGACCCGACCCGTTTTTAAAAATGGGTCAGTTTTCCTGACCCGAACCCGACCCGCTTCGGGTCCGGGTCAACCCAACACGACCCGAATGACCCATTTCCAAAAAAAAAATGGCTAATTTTCGGGTCAAAAACGGGTCAATCTCCTCTTTTCGGGTCAAAAAAGTGTCAAAATCGGGTCAATCTTGTTGAGTCTATTTAATAGGTTGTTAAACCTAAGTTAATGTCTCAAGGCTACCAAGAGGGGGGGTGAATTGGTATTTTAAAATTTTAAACCCTCTTTGAAAATGAGTTGAACCGAAATGAAAATTTTTATTAAGTTTGTATAGAAAACATTTTTCAACCACAGAGTTTTTTACACAAAAGAAAAATACGGAAAATAAAAAGCAGTAAAATAAATGACATAAGATTTATAGGGCTTCGGTCTAAACCAGACCTACATCCACTCCCCAGAGGCACCCTCTGAGTATTGCACTAATACCAATAGTGACTCTCCTTTTGCACCCACAGCAAGGAGGAGAAGCCTTTACGAACACTCTTTTCACCACTACCCGGTGCGGCAGAGAACCGTCGTCCTTTTACACAATCCCAAGTGTTGGCAGAGAACCTTCCGTCCTTTCACACTCTCCTAGTGTGGGCAAAGAACCCTCCGTCTGTTCACACTCTCCAAGTGTAGGCAGCGAACCCTTCAGCTGTTAAAACTTTCCAAGTGTAGGCAGCGAACCCTTCGGCTGTTCACACTCTCTAAGTGTAGGTAGCTAACCCTTCGGCTGTTCACACTCTCCAAGTGTCGGCAGCGAACTGGATCTCCTTGACACATCTTCTCACAAGAAATCTAGAAGGAAGAAAAAAAAGAGTGAAGTAATTCAAATTCACAAGTAGAGATTCTTACCTTTAAACACCAAGTGAAGTCTTCACACTCCAATGGTAGGAATCCTCCTTTGAATGCTCTCTCACACTCTCTCCTTGACATTTCTCTCAATAGGCACGAAGATTAAATGACAAAAAGATTGGGTGGCAGTCTAATTTGGACTATTTACACAAAAGACAAGAAAAACTGCCCAAAAACTACAAGTTTTCAATTCTGTACGCATTGGATCGTCCCGTACGATCGTGGATCGTCCTGGACAATATTACTTAAAAGCCTTGAAACGAACCTCTTTGTATATGTGTACGAAATGTTTTCATAGAAGCTGATCATCCCGTACGAACCAAGTTCGTCCGGTACGAATGGTTATTAAAAGGTCGGTTCCAAAAAAAAATGAATATAGAAAAATCGTCCTAAGTCGGTTGTATCGTCTGGACGAAAATTTATTCGTCCGGACAAAAATCTTACAGAGACCAAATCATCCCGCACAATATTTAATTTCATCTGGACGAAATTCTTACAGAGAGCAAATCGTCCCTGACGATAATTAATTTCGTCTGGACGAAAATCTTACAGAGACCAAATCGTCCCGGACGATATTTAATTTCATTTGGACGAATTTCTTACAGAGAGAAAATCATCCCTGACGATAATTAATTTCGTATGGACGAAATTCTTATAGAGAGCAAATCGTCCCGTACGATATTTAATTTCATCCCGGACGAATGGGACTTAGAAAAAATTTTCTTGCCAGTTCCTATTCGTTCCATGTGATCTTAATAGGAGATAACTGTCTGATCGTCCCGTACGAACTGATATCGTCCCGTACGATCAGTATAAATTTTATATGATCTCCTTATGTGTATGTGTGTATGTTTTTATTCACTCAATTACAATCATTCCCTCTCAATTAAAAAGATAATCTTAAGCTTCAAAAAAAAGGTATTTCTTGCTGAATTTGATTTGAAGACTTTGTGTTTGAGAGTATGATTCTCCTGAAATGTTAGTACACACAAGAGCAAATACAAATCTTCTAAATTTGTTAGGAGATAACTACATATTTGAACAATAATGTTTGGAATCATCAAAACTATACTAGTTGCAAAAAATGTAAAACATGCAAATAGCAACTATCTTAACAAATCTCGGGTTGGCGGGTCAAAATCGGGTTTTTGGGTCAAAATCTGGTCATTTTCGGGTCAAAGGGTTAACCCGAACATGACCCGATTTTTGAAATGGGTCGAAATGTTGAACCCGAACCTGACCCGTTTCAAGTTCGGGTTGACCCTAACCCAAAATTTTCTGGTCGGGTTCAGGTCGGGTTTTTGGGTCGTGTCAAATATTGACACCCCTAGTTTGATCCAACTTTCAAGTGGTTGGCACCAAACGTTAGACGACATTTGGTGATTAATGTCCCAGTTCTTCTCGATTGGAGCTGACTGTATACAACAAGTGTTAGACAAAATTTCAGTCGCTAGATACACTATAGTTGGAACATTTTTTCCATGTTTCGAGAAGTTTTGAAACTTCCAATTATAGTAAACTATTGAAATATAAATTCTGGCCAATCCAGCATTCATTCTTCATTTGTTTTATAGTTCGTCTTCACACTGCATCATACTTTGAAACAAAGGAACGTTGATTCCCCATTATCTCAACTTCTATAATATTTAAATTAGCTTAGAGCAGCTAATAGCAAAGTGTTATGTATCTTCTAGAATTTGGCAACCTTTAGGACAGTCCCTATTGCCAGTTAAGCTTCTTGGGTGTAACCACCCATTGGTCGGCAATGCTTCATTCAGTATTCTCCACCAAAACAGAAACTCCCTTTGATTTACTTTTAGACTTTTCATCCATCTTATGTTTTTAACCTTACCACTTTGAATTTGAGTAATAGCTTCATGAGACGGTGTAGTTATTGTTCTTCAAGAGTTACTGCAGATTAGTTCAATCTTATTTTCATTTTCCTCATTTTCAATAGAAATTTGTTGTAACAGCTTACCCATTTCTTCTGAAAAATAAATGTTTAACTTCTCCTTGTTCCAATTTCCATCATCTTTGATTAATAAAGAAACCTTCTCATCATTCAATTCATTTACATTATAGGTGGACGGCTAATAGTTAAGTCTTCTATTAAGTATCCAAGTGTCTCTTGTAATGTTAATTTTTTCTCCATTCTTAACTCTCCATTTTATTATTGGTTTCAGATATTTTGCTCCTTCTTTCAAAATTCTCAAGTTGGAGAGGTATTTATTTTAACACCTTCATCCCAAAGGCCTTCACCATACTTGTTTTTTAATACTCTATTTAAAAGTGAATCTTAATGTTGTAAGAAGTTCCATGCTAGTCTTACTTTCAGCGGGCCTTGTCTATCCAATGCTCCAAGTATGCCAAAACCTCCAACTTTTATAGACAAGCATAATGTATCCCAAGCTATGTAATGCAGTCCTTGTCTTCCATCTTCTTTATGCATAAAAAAAATCGTACTTAATTTATAAATTGTCATCAAAATACTACTTAGTATTAATGAATGCACCACCTGGTATGAGATCTTGGAAGAAAAAGATGACTTGAATAATAGCATTCTTCCTGCCATGGATATTCACCGAGCTCCCCAAGAATTCAATCTATCCATTGCTTTCTCAATTGTATAATTGAAATCTATTGCTTTCAATATTCTTAATGACAATTTTATTCCCAAGTATTTATTAGTTTATTTAATTTCCTTCTTCTCCTCTTTGATACCCACTTTCCGTATAACACAAGTGACTTTTGAGAGTAGATTTTCTGACCTATCGAGTCGCAATATTCTTTGAAGATTTGCTTCAAAGTAGTAACATTCCTTTTGTAAGCTTCAGCAACCACTAGCACATCATTAGCAATTAGTAAATGCATCATTTTCTCAACTTTAGGAGTTAATCTTATGCCCAATAGATCAGACTTTGATTGAAAAGCCTTGGACATTAATTTAGAGCACAAAATGAACAAACTAGGAGATAGTGGACATCCCTTTCTGAAACTGCACTGTGCATTTTTCCATCTCATCAATCTACCATTTATGTTGATCACATATTTAGGATTGCTAACACATTGCATTTTCAGCTTTATCAACCTCTCAGGAAATCCCAATTTCATCATGACTTGATTTAATGTTCCCCAACACATGCTATCATAAGCTTGTTCCATATCAAGCTTTAGTAACATGTATCCCAATTTTGCAACTGAGAACCTCATCTTGTTAACTATTTCTTGAGCTAGGAGGCAATTGTCTGATATACTTCCTCCTGGAACAAAGGTACCTTGGTGCTCAGAAATTACCTTAGGGAGATACAATTTAAGTTTGTTGAGGATCATACCTGCTGCCATTTTGTAAATGGTTTGGCATAGACATATAGGTCTAAATTTAGAGCATTCATTAGCATTTCGAACTTTAGGAATTAAAGCCACTAGTGTCTCTTTCCAATACTCTGGCATTTCTCCTGACTTGAAAAAGCCTTCAATTGCATTCCATGTCTCTCCATTTACAGTGCTCCAATATGATTTAAAGAAATAAGAATTTGCCCTGTTAGTACCTGGAGATTTATTATTGCTCATTTTCATCCTGGTATTTAGCAGACCCTTCTTTGTATAATCTGAATTCAGTAATTTCCTCATATCTTTTTGTAGAATGTCCATGTTATTGAACTTCGGCCAATTTACCATATCATCATTGCGACTACTTCATTTTTTTAGAAGAAATTCTATATTCTCGCATGGATAGAATCCATATTTGTTTCCAATGTGCCATCTTATCCAGCAATCTAATTAATCAGGTTACTCTTGTTTTTTGCTGTGGCATATATATGGTAGAAACATGTATTTTTTTTCTCTACTTCCATCCATTTGGTTTTTTGATCTTTGTCTGCACCATGTTGCCACTCTAGCCAAAGTAATGTTGACTTCGTGCACTTTGATTTTAAGATTTAAGAGATTTTCCTGGTTCAAGCTACCTATCGTGGCCTCCAATTATTGAAGATTCAAAATCTCCTTTCGTAGCTCTTGCTTCTTAATCATAAACTCTTTCAATTTGTTCTTGCTCCAATAGTATAAACGTTTTAGAGATCTTTTAATTTTTCTTTTTAGGATATCCTCAGCATTTCTATGATCCTTTTTCCTCCAAGCATTAGCAATGATTCCTCTAGCCGCCTCATAAGAGCACCACACATTCTCAAATCTAATTTCTATTAGCTTAAACATATTCATAGAGTGAAATTGAAGGAGAGGGCAATGATCTGATGCCACTCTGGGAAGGTGTTTAATAACTACTGAAGGAAAATACATCATTGACTTTGAATTTAGCCAAACTCTGTCAAGTCTCTCCCATATTCTAGCAAGTCCTTCTTTGTTATTACACCATGTGAATTTTAGACTAATAAATCCTATGTCATGAAAGTCATTATTGTTCATGAACTCTTTCATCTCTTGAGGTCCATGTGAGATAGAAACCCTTTTCCTCTCTTCTTCTCATGCTTATTTAATAAGCAATTGAAGTCTCCCCCTACATTACAAGGCTCTTCACTATTCATGTTATTCTCAATCATCCTCCATAGTTTTCTTCTTTCATACAAGTTTTTATTGCCATAAATTATGCCTACCTTCACTGAATTATCCCTTAGAGTGGTCAAATTACCAATAATACCTTGGTTGGATGATTCAATAACTATAAACGAAGTGATTCTATGTTTCCACATTGCTAAAACTCCACCTGACATTCCACTAGAAACCACATGGTATAACTTCCAATCATCTCCTACCAATTTTCTAACATCTTCCTTCTCTAATCTTTCAAGTTTTGTTTCCACAAGACCAATAAAGAAAGTGTCATTCTCTCCTATTTAACTTTCACAAATAGTGGGAAGCTTCCTTTTTCTTAGCTCCCCTATAATTTTCAGAACATTACGGAAGACATTGAAAAGAGTTGTGGCCCCAACCTTTCACCACCTCCTTGTCCTTTTCTTGTTCTTTGATTGACCTTGATAGGTCCTAGTATTTTCAATTCTTTCGCTAGTTTGACTTTAAAAGAAGATAGTTTAGGAGTAATCTTACATTCTCCCATCTTCCCATTCTCCTCTGGCACTATATTTACATCTCCAATACCCTTGCCTTGATTAATTATCTCTTCGTGCACTTCTAATTCTTTGTTTGTTTCCTTCGGTATCATCCCATCTTGTTCTATATTCTGAACTAGAGCAGCCTTCTTTTCTGATTCATTATTGTTTTTAATTACCTCTATCTTTAAGAGTTCGTCATTATGAAATGTTGATTTTGGGTTTTCATCTTGATCACATTCTACTTCGTCTGTAGTTGGAATTATCACCTCAGCTAGCTCATCTTCAATGGAGTGCTCATTCTCCATGATTATTTCTCCTTCTTCTACCATTGTGTTGCTAACAGTTTCCTTCTCTACTACCACCTTCACATTGGATTCCTTATCTTTATTTACAAAACCCATTGTTTTAGTTGTTTCCTCAGTAAACGCATTCTTTAGTATGTTCTTCATGAGTGACTTCTTAATTGGCATTCCATTAGAAACAAATATAGTCTTGTTTCTTTTGTAATACACATGCACCCATGGTCCATAATTTGTATTCTCTTCACCTTCATGAACCAAGTCTTGAATTTTCTTACTATCTCCTTCAACTTGCATTTTTTCCACCATGATTCCCTTTCTACATTCACTCTTGACATGTCTTATCATTCCACTTTAAATTTTTTTTTTTTTTTTAAATTCTCTCATATTCAAATTTTTGAAAGAATCTTCCTGCAATACCTTCAACCCCAAGCCCCCAGTGGGAGTGATTGATTTAAATTCACTCAAATGCAAACTCTCTTCTTCCCCATTGAAACATATTACCATCCAACATTAATGGAACTCCCACCATAGAAGCAATCCTTGCTACATTGCTCTCATCCCAACATTGCAAAGGAAGTTGAGGCATTCTAATTCAGCTTGGGGAGGTAAGTACTTTCATAAATGAAGCTAAAAACTCTGGTGACCATCGATCCATACCTATGATATGCCCATTCACAAACCAAGGTCCTCCAGAAAGAACCCCTTCTAAAGCTTCAACAGTTTTGAAATAACACAAAAACCATCCCATTCCAAGAATAGTAAAGTGAAATGGATCATATTGTGCCCACTGGTGCCTAAGTTTCCAAGCTACAATATGAGAAGGTAATTATTTTCCAAAGACCTTACATACCAGGGATTTTCCAAGTGTTTTAGCATTTCTGATTTTAGATTCCATAATCAGTTTTATTACTTTCCCATCTTCCATCAAAATATCTTCTCCTTCAATAAACTTTAAATTTATGTAGGGCTTCTTGATCCATGCATTTCCAGGATTAAATTTCTTAACATTCCTCTAAGTCATTTGATCATCCATTTGCATTGCTAAGTTTTCTTTGAACACAAGTGACTTCTCCTTCAAAATATAAACATCCTTGTTGGCATTAGGAATAATATTTTTTTCTCAGAACTCAGGGAATTCACATTTATCACACTATTTCCAGGGATTGCATTTAAATTTTTGAATCTATGAATAAAAATATTCATTCCCGATGACGAGGCCTCATTCTCTAAAAATTTTGCTGGAGACAGTTTTGGTTTTTTAGAATATGAGGTGTTTTGTTTTAGAATCAAAAGAAACATTCTTACCCTTTCGTTCCACATGATTGATAATTTTGGAAAGGTTATCTGCATTTTTGTTTATCACTAATATACCTCTTGCTCTTCTTCTTTATGCTTCCTCTGCTTTTATAGTTAAACTTCCTTTCGACCTATCAGTTGCGCCATTATTCGGATTCGATTATTCGAATATTTAACTAGCCTTCATTGTTGAGTCCAATGATGGTCGACGGTCCTCCTCCACCGTGTCTAGGTCGCCTGCAACGATTGTGGCTAAAAAAATGAGATTGATGAATTTGAAAATTTCACTATTTAGCGGTAGTTTCTCTCTCTAATGGGAGTTTCTCTCTCTAGCGGGGCACATATGTGTACACATAATAGAAATAAACATATCTAACTTAGTGACATCATTAAGGACAATAATTAAGGACATATCTAGAAAAATTAAAAAAATTCTAGAAATTAGGACACACATCCTATTGACATAAAACTTTGAACACTTTAACTTAGTCACATTTCCATCCCAAAAAAAAAAAATTCACTAATTTTAAAAATAATTAAGGTATTTAATTAATTAATTCTTTAATTAAGCATTTAAAATTCCAAAAATTCTAATAAAACAAATTTAATCTAAAAATTACAAATAATACATCAAAATATCTAGAATTCAAACCTTAATCAATGAAAAATAAAATTTTTATGATTTGATTGCAAATAAAAACTTAATTTGATTTTAATTAAAATTTTATATTTAATTAATTTAATTAATTAAAAACAATATTAATCTCCCAAACACTTGGTATCTATCATTAGGTCATCCTTGACCTTTTGAGTTAATTTCAAGGAGTTGAGAGTTCATTTGAAGCAAAATCAATAAAAAGCCCATAATTAAAATAATTTAAAAATTCAAAAATTTTCAAACTTTGAAAAATCATAACTAATTCCAGAAAAATCCAAATTGAACAAACTCAAAGGCATTCAACTCATATAAAAATCTAAGATTTATTAAAAATATTAAAATTCTAGAAATCATTCTAATTTAAAAAAGTAAACTTTTAATCAAATCTTAGTTAAATTTTAAGTCAAAACTTCAAACCAACATAACTAAATATAGAAAAATACATATCTTGCATACTTACAGTCTACCTGATTGTCGTAAGGTCTATTATTTTATAAAATTATTAACTTTCTAGAATTCAACTTTAATTAAAAGTTAATTTTTGACCCCTTAATTAAATGATTAAAATAATCCAAAAAAGGCCAAAAAACTCAAAAATCACTTTAAAATTCCAGAAATCTTCAATCAATCTGAAAATAATAAATCAATAAATTTAACTAAAATTCATTAACTTTAAAACCTTAATCAAATCAAATCACTTAATCATATCAATTATCACTAGGTAAACCAGACCTATAATACTATTAAATTAGCCCCAAGGAAGGTGAAATAAATTTGCAGCCTCAATGAGCAACACAGGTGGTAATCAATAACCCTTTAAAATATACTTTAAAACTAATTTTAAGCCATTAATACTTAAACTCAAAATTAAATTTCTTAAGCCTTTTAATCAACTAGAATATCAAATAACTTTAACTAATTACCCTATTTAGGACATATCCAAGCCACACAGCCTACCTCACACACTTTAGATGATTTGCTAGGGCAACCAACTCTAGTTTTAGGCTAGGCTATGTTTAATTTTCTATTGTGTGCCAAATTTTTGAGCTTTCACTGCATGTTGTTTGCTAGTGTAAATTTATATGTTTATTTAACTACTTTTTACACTCTATGATGTTATTGATTGCATGATAGATTACCCTTAGGTTAGGAAAAATTTATACTAAATCAATTTTATGTAGGTGGTCAGGCTTATATAGGGTAATAAAATAAAGGGGGCATATAAAAAAAATAAATGAATAATATATTTTGCATAGGTGCTCTAGAAACTTGCATAAGTCACCCTTTAAATTTAAAGAGCATGGCCAAGTGTGGCTATGATATGAGAAATTTAAATTATATATATATATATATATATATATATATATATATATATATATATATATATATATATATTAATCACTTGGGATTAAATATAACTTCTAATTATTAGGATAACCCTACAGGATTGAGTCTAGAATTTTATTTTTTAAATCTAATTTTATATAATCTGAGTTGTAATATTTTAAGTGCTTTGAGATTGGGATGTTAAACATCCAATTTAGAATGCAAAGAAGAAGGGATATATCTTACGGGAGAGTCCATCTCCATTTGGAGATCCAAATTAGGATGCCTTCAAATACCCAAAGAGAAACAACCCTTTCGAAGGGGAGTTTCTTTTCATTTGGATATCCAGACCCGATGACCTAAGGAGTTATAGAAGGAAGAAGAAGTGGATAACGAGAAGACCCATTCTCAAAGTCACTTGAGTCTCAGGAGTAAAATCTGGGTTATTGTTAGTGGTGCTCGGCCACTTTACTTTTTTGTAATTCTAGAATATAATATTAAGTGGCACTTGCCTCATGGATATTTAATTTGAGTAATTAATTTAATTGATTTATTTAATTAATTATAAAATTGAAATTATATGTATTTTTAGTCTTTTTATTTGCATGTCATATTTGTCTTAGCCTGGAATTGGATCGGAGGCTCGTGAGGTTATGATAAAAATTCTTCTACCTAAACCAATTAAAATTTTTAGCTCAGATAGAAACTCTAACGATTCTAAAAAGTAAGCTCGAACTCACCCAGGGTTTTTCATGCATCATATTATACCTTCTCTAAATTGTTAGGCACCTCCCCGCTTGCGGGTTCTGGTATACCACCTGGCCTATGAGGGTGTAGATCTATCAAGGGGATGTTGTGCAATCTCTAGGGAAAAACCTAATTTTTAAGCTTTTTAAACTACTTCAGTTTGATTCATGCATTCAATCAAGTCAATAAACATGCATTACATTAGTAACAAACTTAAAAGTGTCTCAATCTTTAATTGCATTTACTTATCATTAAATACCCAATGTATGTTAAGGGGGCAATTAGGGATATGATCTAGATGTCGGCCCTGCTTTCCTTAAACTCAATATAATTAACATCCTTAACCACTCTTTTATTAATAACAAAACACATAGTTTTCAAGCGTTTAGGTGGTTTAGCTGGCTCCCCAATCTAGGCCGGCCGGGTAAGTCCATATCTATATTGCATTAGCTAGGTTCAAGTAATTTATTTTAGTACCAAATATATACTTAGGTTCTGAGGCAAGCTAAGGCTATAAGCCCTCAACCTACGGAAATTGAATCTCAACATTCTAATAAAATTGACCATTCAAACTTAATCCTCTTTCAATCAAATTCAAGCCTAACATTTAGGATAGGCTGGGGTAATTCTAAAATAATTTAGAATCTTAAAACACCTCCTAACCTTGTTCCTTTAACTCCAAAAATATGTGCTTAACAATGAACCATTCCGTTTGAAAATTCTAGTCCTTACATCCTTTAACATCTACCTGTTTAAATTTAAATAGAATTTCAATCATTATTTTAATCAAGAGTTTTCATAGGAAAACTTTGCTTTCCTATAATGTAATTAAATATGAGGACTTATGTTTGTAAGAGATTTAGATACCTAGATCTAATTTTAAAAATTAAGTTTTCAAAACCCTTAATTAATTATCTTTAAAAAAATTAAAATTTAACAATCATTATCTTCATTTTCAAATGATTGATCGTAGATGATATTCTCTTTCCTTGGGAAGATATATCATTATATTATCAAGATTTTGATTATAAATTAATGATCCCTTATCCAAATTAATATAGTCAAACACTTGATTAAACTTCATTTTGATCTTCCAGGATCGTATGTGGTTCTTTCATGAGTTTAACTATGATAATTAGGATAAACTTAAAGTTTTGTAATCTAAACATATTAGTGAACGATATTCTTGCCTCTCGAGATATTATATTATTCTTAATAACATGTTCCATTTCAAAACTAGGATTCCAGAAATTAATCCTTTCCAAAAGAAAATTAATATTTTTTAAAACAACACCTTTTAATCAAATAAAAAAATGGTGCTCCACTGGGGATAAGTCTTGCTATCCATCTTTAATAGAAGTACAAATTTTATTACATCGATAGTCTTGACTACCTTTCCTTCTATTGGTCCCTCTACCCATTTCTTCCTTGGGCGAGTGTGGCCAACATCAATTAAGACATGTCAAAAGAGAGGTGAGCGTAGGAAACCTCTATCAATATCGGGCTTTAAAATTTTTCCTCCAAGTTAATTACTAGAGCTAAAGAGTCAAGCCAAATCCTCCTATAAATGTTAGAAACTGATATGCTCATATTAGTCAATAGCGTGCTAAATTGTATAACATATTGAGGTCCTTCAAATTCAAAATAAAAATTTTAATCTTCTAGTATAATTTGATCTTCTTCATTCCTTAATCGATCCATATACTCTATCATTACATATGAAACTACAACTCTTATAATTTGATATATGTAATAGAATATAAATCTTGTCCAAATTCGATTCTAGAGTTTCAATCTTTCTGGAAAAGTCGATCTTTGACATTTCACTCACAAATTATTTGTTGGGTTAATTGAGTTGAGTCAACTTCTTAGAATCCCCCCTCCCCTACAATTTTTTGTAAACCTTTATGTTGAATGGGAGTTTAACATATTGAGTTTCAAAATAAGGGGAGGTTTTGCAAAATTTTCAAACTTTCAAAACTTATTCAAAATCTTTCAAATTAACTTCAGTCGTCGTTTTCATGTGTCTTCTATAACATTCTAATGTAGTTGAACATATGCAACACAAATCTAAAACTCTCAAGTCAATTCTGGGCTTTGACATTTCACCCCCAAATCACTTGGTGAGGTAAAAGAGTCAAGCCTAGTTTTTAGTATATTCAGATTAATATTTTAAACCTTCATATTTGAACATAATTCAATAGTTGAGTTTCAAAATTGAAAAAGATCCATTCAGTTCCAACCTCAAATTCAAAATCAATCTTAAGTCCAAATTCAATTTCAACATTAAACTCAAGTTTGACTTCAACCTTAAATTCAACTTTAATTTTGATTTCAAAGTCAAATATGGGCTTTGACATTTTGCCCCAAGTTAATTGGTTAAATGAAAGAGTTAAGCCAAATTTTTGGATTTTTCATTCCAATTTTATGAACCTACATAATTGAGTTAGACTCAATATATTGAGTCACAAAATTTGAAGAAGATCCAATTGACTTTAGTTCAAACTTGATTTTAATTTTCAAATTCAAATTAAGACTTTAACATTTTGCCCCCAAGTCAATTGTTGGTGCAAAAGAGTCAAGTTTAACTCTTAAGTTTTTCTTATCAATTTTATGATCCATTGTATTTAGTGTAATCTGAACACGATTGAGTTATAAAATTTATAATAAAATTAATCAAACTCAAATGTCAATTCACAATAAAAAATTTTGATCACTTTCTTAATTCTAGAAACTCAAGCATATTCAAATGGCTGGGAAACACATCTTCTCTTTGGATAAAAACTTGATAGTAGAAGAAATGACCTCTGACAATTCGATCCAGTTTGGAATAAAATTTCAAAACATCAAGTTATCAGTCAATAGAGAAGAAATGAGTGATCTGTTCGCTAGAACTTAAAAGGATGTCCCTTTATTTGAGATCATTTTAGGGCAGGAGTTGACTCCCGCATCTCCAAGATGGAGGTCGCTGTCACCCCTATATCCACTGTACCCTTTACTCAAGAGGATAAGAACCAAAAGTAAATAACGATGGATGATCAACCATCTCAATCTATAATTGGGTCAAGTTTTATCACCCCTCTCATTGGTAGGAACAAAAAAAAGAACTACCTTTGAAGAATCAGAGAGAAGGTTGTTAAGGCCTTAAAGACTGCTGAGTCAAAAGCCATAAAGCAAGGCAAATTTGTGGCCAATCAAGAGTTCGTTGCTTTTTCTGCATAACCCCTTGGTGTAAATCATTTCCACGCCTCTCATGTTACTCAAAAGAGGGAAGTTGTAAAAATGAGAGCATAATCTACAAAACACCTGCTTGACTACTACACAGAAAGACTCAAGCAAGCCAAAATTGAGCATTCACCAGCAATAGGCCATAGGCCCCTACTTGAAAGTTATGACCCATCCACTCTACTAAAGGATGTTAGGGCATGTTACTATATATATTCCACTACATCATCTATAGAGGAGTAGGTATAAAAATTACTTGGGGCTCCACTCTCTTAACTACTAAGCCACTAGTAATTTGAGAGGGGAAATAATCTAAGATTGTGTTAGACAGTGATACCGTCAAAATTTAACTTTCAACAGGGTCCTATCATGATAAATATTTTGATTATAATGATGACACATCAACTAGGGATAATGCATACCCTATAACAGTCTATCCCTTTAAAGAGATTGTAGAAATTCAATTCCATGTTGATAAGGGTCTTGCAACCTAAACTTTTAAGTTTTAAGGAAAACTTACCAATTTCTCAAATGTACTGGGTCCAAATTTTCAAGATAATTGATTACTCTTTTTAATAGAAATTGACCTCTACCTTAGGTCTTATGAAGGAGAGAGTTGTAGTTGACTCCATTAAATGTTTAAATGGCACTCCCTCCCACCACTTTTATGGGTTAATTTAAATTTTTAATTAAAATCTATCTCAAACTAAATTTGACTTTAGAAATAAAATTTTCTCAATCTTCTTGTAGTTCTCTATCTCTGTAGGCATCTCTTGCATGCTCTGAATCTATTAAAGATATTTTTTTGTGAAGTTCATGTTCCCGTCAAAAGATTGGGTCTGCTTTGAAGATTATTCTTCCTTGTATAAGAGAATGAGTTTTCTTCTTTAATACTTCAGATATAATCCCAACATTCAAAATAAAGATAAACAATTAGTTTAATATTTTTGATTAAATTAAAGCCTCTTCTCAAAATCAACCAAAAAATTGAAAAGATGCATAAAGCGTACTAGAAATCAATCAAAAGACATGCAATATGCACCACCAGAGAAGAGTAAGAGGGATTCCTTCTTTTAAATCCTTAAATCACAAAAACAAAACTTGCTCATCTTTAAATACTTGACTTTGAAAATCTTGAATCAAGATTCTTCACAATGCATGAATTATCTATTAGATAGAAGAATATCATGCAAGAAAATTGAAAAGATCAAATTTCTACCTCCAATTTTAATCCTTTTGAAATTTATTTTAATTCAAAATATTTAAGGGAGACTCGAGTTTAGTTTCTATAAAACTAGGTCTAGGTCAATAAAACTTAAATCCTTCCAATTTAGTTGGAGTTAACTCTACTTTCACTACACTTACAAATTTGTTCTCACATGTCATGCTGACATGGTCCAAATGGTTAGAGAAAACTTCAATAAAATTAACAAACCATCTACTCCTGATAAAAGTTTAAATCTTGTCCTTGAGGAAAATGTATAAGTCCTTGTATATAGGCATCTCTTCCTTGAAGTCCTTCTTAATAAAATTACACTTTATGCTGGGTCCTAGATCAACCCCACTAGAGGAGTATTTTATAATGCTGGGATTTAACGTTCAAAATCAAACTACAATTGAGCAAACTCCCTGACTCTAATTTACGGAGTTTTAGGGCCTTAAATAAAGTTAAATTCATGCTCAATAAATTTTAAAAGTCCATAAGTTATGGGTGATTCAAGATCCTGATAAATAGTGTCACTTTAGAACTCTCCAAGTAGGAGACATGGTCATGGTCTTTAGGAGACCACTTTTAATCCATCAAAAAATAGATGGAAACCTTGAATCAATGTTTAATGGATAGTTCATTCTAATGATGATCTTTGAGGAAGTTATCATCAACTGATGAACCCTGAAAGATACCACCCGATAATTTTGAGGGGTGGCTCTTTAGGAAGTACCATACCAGATGAGTATCAAATTAAACAAAAACTCTATGAATTATTAGATTTAAGAACTTTCCAAAATTCAAAATTCAAAATTCAAAATTAAATTAAATTCCAAATTCAAAACTCTTAAAATTCAAAATTCTCTAAATTTAATTTCAAAATTCTCCAAATTCAGATCTCTATTTGAAATTAAAATTTCATTCAATCTCAAACCACATCAAATTCAATCAAAATCCAAAATTCAAAAATCATATCAAATTCAAAACCAAAATCAAAACCTCTTTTTCTTAAGGATAGGTGTGAGTCCCTGTGCTTCCTCTCCTTAGGATTAGAATTAAATTTGGGTTAGATAGCTTTTGCCAAAATCCTTTGAGTTTTAGGTAGACTATCTCCTTGGATAGTCCCCCTAGTTAGATATGAGTCCCTATACTTTCTAGCAATGCTAGTCAGTGAAAACCCAAAACAAATTTGATCTTTTAGGAGTAGGTGTGAGTCCTTATGCTTCGTATCTCCTAGGATATTGATTGACTAGTTGTAGATTTAGGCCTATTGGGTCCCATCCAAGTTAGTCATCTTCTTTTCCTTAAGGTTAGGTGTGAGTCCCCATACTTCGTTTCCTTAGGAATATAATTAATTTGGGTTAGATAGTTTTTGCCAAAATCCTTGAAGGTTTTGGTAGACTATCTCCCTGGCTAGTTCTACTAGTTAGATGTGAATCCTTATGCCTTCTAGCTAGGTTAGTCATTGAAAACCTAAAAAAAAAATTGATCATTTAGGAGTAGCTGTGAATCCTCGTGCTTCCTACCTTCTAAGATCTCGACTGACTAGTGGTGGATTTAAGCCTATTAGGCCCCATCCTAGCTAGTCATCATCTTTCCTTAAGGTTAGGCGTGAGTCCCTATACTCTCTTTCCTTAGGATCAGATTCACTAGTGATGGAGTATGCCCTCTATGGAACCATCCTAGTTTCAATTTCAAATTCAATCATATATGGGAAGCAATGCATCCCTCCCACATGATCATCCTCTTTTCCTTAAGGTTAGGTGTGTTAAGAGAGTTACTAATTGCTTGTTTTACATTCTTACAACTTGTATTCTTTGGAAGATTCCAAATATTATTGTTTTAAGTTTTGTATTCTCCTAACACTTTTTGGAAGAATTGTTTTTGCTCTTATGTGGACTAATATTTTAGGATAATCGAACTCCAGACTAATAAAGACTTCAAATCAAAATCCAACATGAGATAATTTATAAATTGAAGCTTGTATTTTTCATTGTATTGAGTTTGAGAGGGACTTATTGTAATTAAGTAATTTATTACACACACACTTGGGGAGATCTTTAAAATTCTTACTAATCATATGGGACGATCAAGTCAGTTATCCCCTCGGAAGAGCAATGGAACGAACAGGAAGAAAAAAATTTGCTAAGTCTTTGTCGTCCAGACAAATTTTTCGATTCATCCTAGGACGAAATGCTCTCTAGAAAATCTTTATTCAGACGAAATCCTGTTCGTGCAAGGACGAATTGCTCAGTGGAAAAATTTCATCCAGACGAACTTTAATTTGTCCCCGGACCAAATCCTCTCTGGAAAATTTTTATTTTGACTAAATCCTATATTCGACCCAGGACGAAATTATATCTATAAAAATTTCATCCAGACGAACTTCAATTCATCCCAGGACAAAATGCTCTCTGGAAAATTTTCATTCAGACGAGTTCCTATTCGGCCCAAGACAAAATGCTCTCTGTAAAAATTTTGTCTAGACGAACTCTTATTTGTCTCAGGACAAAAATGTTTTATTATTTCCAATTTTGATAAATTCCAGCTGTTTGTCAAACTGACCTATAGTATAACTGTTCGTACCGGACGAACTTAGTTCATATGGGATGATAATCGGGAATGAAGTCAGTACGTACCAATATACATTGGGTTCCTATGTAGCTGATTTAAGTAAGTTTCTCTAAGATGATCCACGATCGTACGGGACGATCCACTTTGTTAAGACTTCAAAATCAGTAATTTTTGGACGGTTTTTTGTGTCTTTCCTATATAAAGTCAAATTAGAATTGCCTCTTAATCTTTTTACCTACTGATCTTCGTGCCTACTGAAAGGAGAGTTAAGGAGAGAGTGTGAGAGAGTGTTTGAAGGAGGATTCTTACTACTAGAGCGTGAAGGTTTCACTTGATACTCAAAGGTAAGTGTCTCTACTTATGGTTTTTTATTCTTCACTCTTTTCTCTCTTCCTTCTAGATTTATTATGAGCAGATCTGTCAAGGAGATCAGGTTCTCTACCGACACTTGGAAAGTGTGAAAGGACAAAAGGTTCTTTGCCTACACTTGGAAAGTTTGAACAGTCGACGGGTCCTCTGCCCAGACATGGAGAGTGTAAAAGGATGAAGGATTCTCTACCTACACTTGGAGAGGGTGAATATCTGACGGGTACTCTGCCGACACTTGGAGAGTGTGAAAGAATGAAGGATTCTCTACCTACACCGGGAGAGTGTGAAACGATGGACAGTTATTCATAGAGGTAAATTGTGACAATGAAAACTCCGAATTCCTAGAGAGAGAAGCTCTCATTTTTTCCTAGAGAGAGAAAGTTTGAATTCTCTGTTTTTGCGGGCTTCTTTCTCGCCTCCGGCCATGGCGGCCGATTGCCGTCGGCCTTCAGATCCTCCTGATCTGAATCCTTCCGTGGTCCTTCCATGCTCTATTGATCGTTCGCCCCTGGAGCAATCGACGAACAACAACGGAACTCTATCTTCAAGATCGGCTCTTCAGTTCTCTAAAGAATGACTTGACTCGCAATTTCCACCATTGTCTGATTTGAAAGGTAAGGGTGTTTTAGATCCTACATCTTTTGATCTAAGAGATCGAGACATCCTTGTTTCCCGTCATTCTGCAAACCCGGATGATACTGTTTCATTGGATGGCAAGCATGTTGAAGATACGAAGAACCCGAAAACTTCTTTTATCAACGCTTGGTCAAGACCTCAGCGCATCAAGATCAATTTTGATCCCAATTCCACCGTCATGTCCTCAGATGGGCTTGCAGTCAAACTTAACACCGAATTGGAAATCACCAATTCTAAAATTCTACAGAATTCTATTGTGCTGAAGGTTCTAGGGAAGAATGTTCCTTTCTCTACTTGCAGTATTGAGCTACGCAAGCAATGGAACAGGTTTGGCAACTTGCACCTTACTTCTTTAGGGATGAATTGGATTCTATGTTCTTTTAAGACTACCGTTGCTATGGATGAAGTCTTAAGCGGTGGACCTTGGTACATTGGTGGACACATAATTGGGCTTGATAAATGGTCACCATCTTTTTCGCTTCTCTCTTTGAAAGGCTTAACAGCACCTATCTGGATTCGCTTCCCTCACTTGCCTTTGCACTGTTGGGACGAAACCAACATAGCCATGATAGCTTCAAGAATTGGCACACCATTGTTCTTTGATGGCAATTCCGTTAGTTGGAGCAAAAAGGAATTCGCAAGGGTCTGTGTGCGCATAAATCTGGAAAACAAGTTACCTTCGGGTATATGGGTGGATGGCTTAGGTGGAAGATTTTATCAAAAAGTTGAATACGAAAAACTTTCCTCATTCTGCTACAACTGTGCCAAAATTGGGCATCTTAATACGGCTTGCCCAGATCTTATCCTGGCTACTGGAACCAGTAAATCACCGACTGAAGCTACAAATGAAGAGTCCCACCAACCAGATCACAGTGACTATGGACCCTGGATGCACGTCAAATTCAAGAAGAGATCGAGACAGTTGAGGAACAGAGGAGCTTCTTTTAGAAATGATGATAAGACTGCGGGCACTTCTGGCAATACTAACCATCTTGATCCAGACAATTCTTTTCTAAATAAAACTGATGATCTCCCACATCAGAGTATTGCAGGTGTAACAGACTTGAAATTAACCAGGAGTTCTGACGTCCTGAATGATATAGTTGAAACAACTAGCAGAGATTCCAATCCCCCTCTTCCACCTAAAACTGTCCCGGCAGCTGATTTAAAAGTTTCAAACAGTTTTGAGATTCTTGATAATATAACTGACTCCAACACTGACGAAAAATCGGGAAGGCAATCTATTACTGATCAGGATAAAGTTACAGCTGGGAATAACGATACTCACTTGCTTCTCACTGAGCAAGCAACTGATCCCATCACCATTCCCAATTGCCTGAAGACTCTGGACTGTTCCGAAATTGACCAGAATGGTTCTGATACTCTTTTGTTGGCTGATGTTCCCATTGACAATAATGCTAATGGAATTCTTCTGGACTGTAATGCTGAAGTCTCAAATTCAAAA
Source organism: Dendrobium nobile (assembly GCA_022539455.1). NCBI lineage: Eukaryota > Viridiplantae > Streptophyta > Magnoliopsida > Asparagales > Orchidaceae > Dendrobium > Dendrobium nobile. Next base: position 47,251,115 of record CM039721.1, read on the forward strand.
TCAGCAAAACAGAAAGCTAAGCCTCAATTAAAATTCTTGGGACCCATTGAACCCATCACTAGAAAGAGAAAGGTGGAAGGGAAACTCAGAAAGAAAGGCGGGGACTCTTCCCCTCTGGTTAATCAATGTCCTCCTTAATCTTTTGGAACTGTAGAGGGGTCAAGAAGAAAGAGACTACCCTCTACCTTAGAGAAGTGGTTAGAGATAATTCAGTTTTCTTTGTTGGTTTGGCTGAAACCAAAGTCTCCACTATTAATAAGACTGATGTTGGTCGTATTGTTGGCAATAGCTGGGATTTCTTTCACCAACCTGCTGTTGGCACAGCAGGTGGCATTATGATTATGTGGGATAGCAATTTGGCTAGCTTTACAGTAATTGAACATACCTCACAGGTTGTCTTCGGTGTTCTGACTACACCAAACAAGGGCATATGGCATGTTGCCATGGTGTATGGTCATATGGACTTTCAAGTCAGACGTGATCTTTGGAATTGTCTTGACAAGGTCATGAGGACTGTTGTACCTACGATTGTGGGAGGAGACTTCAACTGCCTCCTTTCAGCTGAAGACAAAAGAGGTGGCAAACGTTTTAAAATGACTAAAGGAACCGAAGAAATGAAATCTTTTATGGTTAATCAAGACCTTCATGACTTAGGCATTGTTGGTCCTAAATACACATGGTGCAACAATAAACATGGAATTTCTAGAATTTGGGAACGGCTAGATCGCTGTCTTTTAAATTCACCTGCCTTAGAGTTGGATCCATCTGCATATGTCAAGCACCTTCCACGAATTGCTTCAGACCACTGTCCAGTGGCTTTTAGGCTGGACGACACTATGCATTCGCAACCTAAAACCTTCAGATTTGAAGATACTTGGAGATCATATCCTGCTACCAAAAGAATTGTTGCCAAAGCATGAAACAAGCACGATTATGGTGATGACTCTGAGATCCTCAACATAAAAATCAAGAGAACCTTGAAATCCCTCTTTTTCTGGAATAGAAACAAATGCAAAAGCTTAAATCAGCTTAAAGATGAACTGCATAATGATATTCTCAATTTGCAATCACAAGAAGATGAAGCAGGTGGTCTTAGTCCTGACGATCTTGACACGCTCTGCAGAAAGGTTAGAGAGTATAACGTCACTCTAGTTAGACTCTCTACATGGTGGAACCAGCGCGCCAAAGCCAAATGGAATGATGATGGTGATACTAACTCTAGATTTTATCATACCTATGCAACGGCTAGGAAGAATGGCAAGGTGATCAGACAAATTAAGGATGAGAACAATATTACGGTGAATGATTTGGAAAGAATTGAATCTGTTTTTTTAAAGTTCTTTGAAGATAAGTGGAAGCCTAGAAGCTGCAATATCCAGAACTGGCCTGATATTGACCCCAAACAGAAGCTTGATACTACAGATTTTAATTACCTTATTTCAGGTTTTTCTGAAACTGAATTCTTCAATGCCGTCTCCCAACAAGGCTCAAACAAATCTCCGGGATTGGATGGCTCTACTTCTTCGTTCTTCAAATTCTATTGGGACATTATTAAAGATGCTACTTGGAGAGCTATCAATCATTTTTTCACCACTGGACGCATGAACGGAGCTTGGAAAGACACCTTGATTGTTCTTATTCCCAAGATCAATAATCCGGTAACTCCCTCCAATTTTCGTCCTATAAGTCTTTGTCAAACTATCTACAAAATTGCTACTTCTATGATAGTTAATAGACTTAAAACCTTCATTCCTAAACACATCACTGAGGAGCAAGTTGCTTATGTTCCGGGTAGATCTATGTCAGATCACTGCCTCTTGGCTCTTGAAATTTTTAATAAATTCAGGATCTCAAAAAATAAGAAAGGCTTAATGGCGATCAAGCTTGACATGGCCCAGGCTTTTGATAGTATGTGTTGGAAGACATTGGAGAATGTCCTTCACTGGTTTGGTTTCCCGGGAAGTTTCACCAACCTCATCCTAGAATGTGTCACTGGAGTTCGTTTCTCTATCCTCCTGAATGGTAAAGGAACGAGATGGATTGAAGCCAAGAGCGGCTTTAGACAAGGCTGTCCCATGTCACCTTATCTTTTTATTATGTGCTCTCAGCTTCTGTCTAGCTTAATTCAGCAAAGAGGTCATCAAATTGGCATCCAAATGTCCAATAGAGCTCCTAAGATCACTCATTTACTCTATGCCGATGATGTCTTGTTGTTTGGCAAAGCCTCCGTCTCTCAGCTCCGTGTAATGATGAACCTTATCAAAGAATATTGCGGATGGACTGGGCAAGGTGTAAACCAGAGCAAATCACAGATTATCTTTGGGAGTTCTACTAACCAATCTATGAAGCGTAAGATCGGTAAAAAAACTGGATTCAAAATTGTCAAAGAATTTCACTATCTTGGCATTAAAATTGCTTTGAGAAGGCTGACAAAGAACGATTATCAATTTGTCATTGATCATGCTTTAGACAAACTCAACTCTTGGGGAACTCGATTCCTCTCTATGGCTGGTAGAATAATTCTAGCAAAATCATCCCTGCTATCGCTTCCAACCTTTGTCTCTACTCACTCTCTAATCCCAAAGAAAATTCTTTATGATTTGGACCGCATCTGCCGTGGCTTCATTTGGCATCAGAACAGAGATAACAAGGGACTACATTACATCGCTTGGGATGACCTGTGCACGCCGAGAGACCGTGGAGGTTTGGGTATGCATTCCTCAATTAAAAGAATTGGACCTTTACGTGCCCGCTTAGCCTGGAGATTTTATCAAAATCCTTCCTCTCTTTTGTTCAAATGCTTGACTGCTAAACAAGCTTCGGACATTTGGAATGGTAAGGCAAAACAGGGACACTCTGCTGCCAGATCCATAATCGCCAATGGAGTTTCTTTCCTCAAGCCTATCATCAGATGGAAAATTGCCAAAGGTGCTAACATTAATGTGATGGATGATATTTGGCTTCTTGACAAAAATTTTAATAAATGGCTAATGCTAGCTGATTGTATTGGTTTGGAGAATCTTACATTGCAGAATTTTCTCACGGACGGGCATTGGAATTATATTGAACTCAACCGTTACTTCAATCCAGATTTAGTCAACCTCATTGTTACACATTGTATCATTCAAAATGATGATAATGATAGTTTGGAGCTTCTTTACCAACATTCTGGCAAATCAATCACTTCGTTGGCTTATGCTGAAGTGATTAAATTTCAGAATACCTTTGAAGATCATGGCTTTGCTATATGGCTACGTAAGTTGAAGCTTAAGCCAAGGGCTGAGCTTTTTTGGTGGCGCTTGAGCAGATTTGCCATTCCAACGAATGAGTTTTTGAAATATAGAAGGCTAACTACAAATGATCTCTGTGCTTACGGTTGTCTGGATACTGAAACCAGCGAGCATATCTTGATACATTGCAAGTCTCTAACTGAGATTTTGAATAAACTGAGAGCTTGGGGATTCTACATTCCATTATTTAGCTCTCTTGAAGATTGCTTCCAACACCTTAAATCGCTTTCCAGCAAAAGAACTGACACTGCTAGGCTTTACTGCACGGCAGTTTATTACTCCTGGAACCGCAGAAATGACAAGAAGCATTGCAATCCGGTTTCCACTGTTTCAGTGATTGCTGCTAATGTGATCTTTGCTGCCACTAACAAGTTCCAATTTCTAGTTAACTGGGATGTTAACCTCCTAAGGGAGTCTGGTGCTACTTGGCATCCCCCACCACTAGATTGGATCAAATTTAACGTTGACGCTTCACTCCTGGACTCTAGCTTAGCAAGTATTGGCGGTGCAGCACGGGATTCTAAAGGTAATCTTCAACTTGCTTTTGGAAAGAAGAGATTACATTGGGATATCAATCAACTAGAATTGGAAGCTGTCTACGCTCTGAAGGATTACATCCAAGACTGGAAATTTAATTGTAAAGGACTGATTATAGAGGGAGATAACTACAATGTTATCAATTTTTTACATAACACTGTCGTGAAGAATGCCGCTGCTGGTCAAGACAACGAGAAGCTCCACTTCTTACACGACTTCAATAAGGTGATTTTTCAACATACTGATAGTAATGGTAATAAAGTTGCTGACTTATGCGCAACTCTTGCTTTGAAGAATGATTTCTTTTTTGATTCTATTTCTTCTACCGATATTCCTTCTTCCCTATCATGTCTTTTGAAGAAGGAATATGAGGCTGTTTTTCTTTGAACTTGTTGTAGTTTTTTTTTTACTCATTAATGCATCTTTGCAATCTTCAAAAAAAAAAAAAGAAAGGATGGACAGTTCTCTGCCAATACTGGGAAGAGTGTAAAAGGATGACGGTTCTCTGCCGCACTGGGTAGTGGTGGAAGAGAGTTTTGTAAAGGCTTCTCTAACTTGTTCTGGTTGCAAAAGGAGAGTCACTAGTGGTATTAGTGCAATACTTAGAGGATGCCTTCGGGGAGTGGATGTAGGTCATGTTTGACCGAACCATTATAAATCTCGTGTCTTTTATTTTTCCACTGTTTTTATTTTTATCGTTATTAACTTGTGGTTGAAAAATCTCTTTCTACAAAATTCATTAAAGTTTTTTTTCAATTTAAAATATTAAAAAAGGGACTAAGTTTTTAATTACCAATTCACCCCCCCTCTTGGTTAGCCGCTGGGACATAAGTTTAGGTTTAACAACCTAATTCATATTGAACAAGTTTCAACAAGTGGTATCATAGCTTTGTTTCAAAATCATAAGTTTAGACTACTTTTTGATTAACGTAGTTGGCTACATTTGGAAACTGAAATACACCAGAGGGTTACTCTATAACTAGACCTCCATTATTCAATAATATTCCTTTTGATTTTTGGAAAACACGCATGTCTATATTTTTACAGTCACTTGATTACCGAATGTGAATCTTAGTTCAGGAAGGGTATTCAAAACCAACTAGACTAGTTGACGGAGTTAGAGTTGAAATACCATTTATGGACTGGACAGTAGAAGAACATGACTTAGTATAATTAAATGCCAAATGCTTAAATAGTTTCTTTTGTGCTCTTAAATCAGAAGACTACATGCAGGTTTCTACTTGCAAGAGTGGAAAGGACATATGGGATAGACTTTGTATAACTTATGAGGGGACTAATGAGGTTAAGCAATCTAGAGTTAATATCTTATTGCATGATTATGAAGTGTTTCGCATGAAACCTAATGAATCAATTTATGATATGTGCACAAGATTCACACAAATAGTCACCTCTTCACATTCATTAGGTAGGGAACTAACGAATGCTGAAATGATTAATAAGATTCTTCATTGTCTGCCTACTGCTTATGATGCTAAAATCACTACAATTACAGAGTCTAAAGATATAAACATATACTCTATTGATAATCTTCTAGGTTCGCTAATTGCTAACGAGCAAAGAGTTAACCAAAGTAAGATTGAGGCAGGTGAACCATGAAGGGAGAAAAACATAGCACTGAAAGTGGAGGAATCTAAAAGTGAACATTCACAACCTGAGGATGAAGACGATATCGCACTGATGACTAGATAATTCAGAAGCTTTCTTAAGAGGAAGTGGAAGAGACGCCAGCAATGGAATAGAAGTAAATTTAATAAAAATGTTAAAGTTTCAAATTATGTTATTTGCTATGAGTGCAGGAAGTATGGACATATTAAGATAGATTTCCCAAAACTCAAAGCCACTCCTAGCAAGGAAAAGGTAAAAGAGAAACCATTTTGTGAAGAAGGGCAAGAAGAAATTCCAAAGAACTTTTTGGACGGACTCAGGTTCGGACTCATCAGAGATAGAAAATGAAGAGGAAGCCACTAATTTGTTCTTAATGGCTGATAGTCTTGATCAGTTAGATAAAAATGAGGAATTTGACTTAACTTATGATGAGCTTTTTGAAGTTTCTGAACACATGCATGATGCATATAGGAAAATGAAAAAAATGCATGCTAGTCTAAGTTTAGAATTTGAAGAACTACAAAAAGATCATGAAATCCTTAGGAAAGATCATGCTTTAATTAATGACAACCACATGAAATTATTTGATGAGTTTGATACTTGAATAAAAATCATGAAAGTTTAAAATCATTTTATGCAGAACTTGAAAAAGATTTTAAAAATTTTAAGGATGAATCTGAGAGCAAAATTTATAGAATCAATTATACAAATTGAATTTTGGAAGATATGAATTCATTTTACAAATTAACGATAAAAGCTCTCGAGGATAATAGGATACCCCCTAAACTTGAAGACTTCACTAATCCTATTTTATATCCTAAATTTATGCAATCCCTAAATAGATAAATGAATAGTATAAAACTTAGGAATCTTTTTCCAAAAGAAAAAATGTAACAATTGTGGATTGATTGGACACATAGCACACACCTATACTTTGAAGAAGAAAACTTATTTGGTGTGGAAACCTAAGATGTATAAACCTAGACATATCATACATGCATCTCTTTATAATTTGCCAAAAGGAAAACCAAAACTTATTTGGATTCCCGGGTCTAACGTTTGATAATCTTGCAGGGTCGCTCTCACACAAGACCTTGTGAGAGCATATGGTACCTAGACAGCGGATGTTCAAAGCATATGACTGGAGATACTGCACAATTCATATCACTGGAAGCTAGGAGTGGACGCAAGGTTACACTTGGAGACATCACCACAAGGAAGGTGGTTGGGTCAGGTATGATTGGAAATCTTAAGAATTTTTACATTGAAAATGTGTTATTGGTAGAAGGCTTAAAGAATAATTTGTTAAGTATAAGCCAGCTATATGATAAAGGATATTGTATAAAATTTTTTCCTACTAGCTGGATATTAAGCCTAAATGAAAATAATGTTTTAAATGGTATAACGGTAAACAATGTGTATATGCTAGATTTGAATTGCATTCAAACTCTTACTGCTTTTTGTTTAAAAACTATTTCTGATGAATCATGACTTTAACATAGGAGACTTTGTCACTCTAGCATGAAAAACCTTAGGAGGATTACCCAAAAGAACCTAGTGAGAGGTATACCAAACTAGACTTTACTAAGGACCACCTTTATGATGCATGTCAATTAGGAAAATAGGTGAAGTCCTTTTTTCAGTCCAATAAGGATCTTAGAACTAGTAAACCATTGGAGATTTTGCATAAGGATCTTTTTGGACAAGTTGGAACTGTAAGTCTAAGAGGGAAGGTATACAGATTTGTGATTGTGGATGATTACTCTAGATTCACATGGGTTAGATTTCTATTTCATAAAAGAGAATCATTTGAGGAATTTAGAAACTTTTTGACTTGGATTCAACGAAAGCTAGGATGTGAAATTATGACTATACAAAGTGATCATCGAGGAGAATTTGAGAATGAAAGATTTAAGAATTTTGTAAGGAGAAAGAAATTCATCACAACTTTTCTGCACCTAGAATCCCTCAGCAAAATGTGGTAGTCAAAAGAAAGAACAGAACATTAATAGAAGCGGCTCGAGCTATATTGGCAGAATACTCACATCCTAAATATTTTTGGGCTGAGGTGGTTAGCACTGCATGTTATGTTGTAAATAAAGTGAATGTGAGATTTAAAGTAAATAAAATACCTTATGAGTTGCTAAAAGAAAGAACACCTAATTTATCATATTTGTTTGTTTTTAGTTGCAAGGTGTTTATTCATAACAATAGAAAATATGCCTTAGGAAAATTTGATCCAAAATCAGATGAAGGAATTTTTGTAGGATACTCAAGTGTTGGAAAATCTTATAAAGTATTCAACAAAAGAACTTTAATAATTGAGGAGACCACACATGTTGTATTTGATGAATATGGAATTTTGGAAGAGCCAAATATTGTAGAAGATGAGATTGAGATTAACTCCCAAAAGATTGATAAAATTAATTTAGAAGAAAATTTAGAGGAAAATTTGGAGATAGAAAATCCTTTGCCTAGAGAGTTAAGATTTTCTAAAAATCATGCAAAGGAATTAATAATTGGTGAACCTGGTGAGGGTGTAAGGACTAGGTGTGGATTAAATAAAGAAGTCAATCATTCAGGCTTCATTTCAACAATAGAACCCGCAAGTATTGATCAAGCACTTTCGGATGAGTTTTGGATTTTGGCTATACAAGAAGAGTTAAATCAATTTGTAAGAAACAAAGTTTGGAAATTAACTACAAGACCAAAGAATAAAAGTGTAATTGAAACTAAGTGGGTATTCAAAAATAAAATGAATGACTTAGGAGTAGTAATTAGAAATAAGGCTGGATTAGTTGCTAAGGGGTATAATCAGATTGATGGGATTGATTTTGAGGAGACTTTTGCCCTTGTAGCTAGACGTGAAGCAATTAGGGTTTTACTAGCCTTTGCCTATTTTAGAGGATTTAAACTGTACCAAATGGATGTAAAAAGTGTCTTTTTAAATGGGGTAATTCAAGAGAATATTTTTGTAGAACAACCTCTATGTTTTGAAAATTCTAGATACTCAAATGATATTTTCAAATTGAAAAAGACATTATATGGATTGAAACAGGCATCTAGGACTTGGTATGAGAGATTGAGCACCTTTCTACTTGAAAGATCATTAGAAAAAGGAAGTGTTGATACAACTCTCTTTTTGAAGAAAGTTGGATAGGATATACTCATTATACTAATTTATGTAGATGACATCAACTTTGGATCTTCAAATAAAAATCTTTGTGATGATTTTTCTAAAACATTGAGTAGTGAATTTGAGATGAGTCTAATGGGAGATTTAAGTTACTTTCCGAGCTTTAGCATTAAGCAAATTGAGGAGGGTACATTTCTTAGTAAGTCAAAGTCTGTTAAGAACATCCTCAAAAAATTTGAAATGGACAATGCTAAACCTGTTAGTACACCAATGAGTTTCTCAGTTCAGTTGGATAAGGACCCTAAAGGAAAATCTATTGATCAAAAGAAATTTGGGGGGATAATTGGATCTTTACTTTACTTGACAGCTAGCCAGCCCGATATCATATTTAGTGTTTGTTTGTGTGCAAGATTTCAATTAGATCCAAAAGAATCACATTTGATAGCAGTAAAAAAGATTTTAAGATATCTGTTAGGAACTTAGAACTTAAGAATTTGGTATCCTAAGTTTAGCTCTTCATTTAAAATAATTGATTATTCATATTCTAATTTTGCAGGTTGTAGGGTGGATTGAAAAAGCACTTTTAGAACATATCAGTTTATTAGAAATTCTTTAGTCTCTTAGTCTAGTAGAAAATAAAATTTAGTAGTCCTATCTACTGTAGAAGTTGAATACATTGTATTATGAAGTTGTGTGGCACAAGTACTTTAGTTAAAACAACAGTTGCTTGATTTAGGATTAACTGTAGGCACTATTCCAATTTATTGTGATAAAACTAGTGCTATTTGTATTTCTAAAAATCCTATTCAATTTTTAAGAATCAAACATATAGACATCAGGCATTATTTCATAAGGGATCATGTATCTAAAGGAGAAATTGAAGTCACTCATATTTCTACTGAAAATCAACTTGCAGATATTTTTACAAAACCTTTAGCCTTTGATACTTTTAATGCACTAAGAATAAGGCTAGGTGTGATCGATTTGACTGCTTAATTAAAATGTTTCTACAATATTAATGTGTGTTTTTAGTTAATATTTTTTGTATGTATCCTTGTGTTTGTGATTTTTTCTGTATTTTGAGTTTGCATTTTCATTTTTCTATTGTGTTTTTGTTGTGTTTGTATTTTAGTTTGATTGAGTGCATGTTTTGAAAAACAGAGTGACATTCATTATGGAAAAAAAAATTTCATATGAGACGAATTGTGTAGTGTGTCAACTGTCAGATTTGATTTGTGTGATTATGAGAAGTCGTTTCATTTTGGACTCATTCGTTCGTCCATACAAAATTTTTTTGTACAGGACAAACTGAATTTCGTACGGGACGAAAATATTTTTGTCTGTACAAATAGTCATATTTCATTAAATTGACCAACTTTGAACTCAACAGTCACACTCACACATCCCTTTCAGAACATTTTCTTCCTTTAGATCTTATCCATGGCAAGTTCAAGCAAGCGACAAAAGGTTATCGCCAAGGGTCCACACAGAAATTCTTTTGATAATTTTCTGTCCAAAGCCAATGAAGAATCTCTTCCTAGATTTGCCTCCGCTAAGATCACCCCATCTAGAATTCTTATCTAGGAACAACTAACCTTTCAGGTAATGAACTTGTTTGCTTCAACTCAATTTGGTTTCATTCTCATACTATTCCACCTCTACAATAAAGAGACCTTTCATTATTTCCTAGAAAATATGTCTTTCAACTCCAACCATTCTATAATCAAGTCCTATGTTTTTAAGAAGAAAGTTGAAATTACCAAGGCTAACTTAGGAATCTTTTTGAACTTAAGGACAGAGGGAATTAGAGCCCATACCATGACCACTACTACTAATTTTGATTGGAGTGAAATTAATGAAGTGATTAGAAAAATTATATTTAAGGAGCATATGCCTAAAGTGTTCTCTCTTGTTCGCAATGCTCTTATCATCCAGCATGTTCTTCGAACTTCCATAATTCCTAAAGCTGGTAATAGAGTCAATATTACTCCTCTTCTTTTAATAGTAACCTACTTGATTATGACTAAATAATCTATAGATGAAGCCCAACTAATCCTTGACTATCTTTATGGACTTTCTGAAATTGGTCATGTCGAATATAAAAGAAAGAAGAACATAGATTTAGGACATCTTGTTGCCTACATTTTGGAAACGAAGTATGAATTGATTCATTCAGTTGAAGATTTTGAAGAACCTCTCTACTACAACGAAGGATCTTTTAAGGCAATCTTCAATAAAGATGAACCAAGTAAAGCACATGTTATTAGTGACTCAGAGGAGGAACATGAACCTGCATTTGTTCCTGCTAGTGAACCAAATTATAAAGATTTGGTTCAGAGATTTGATTGCTTAGAGTCTCATTTTGATCAAAGATTTGATCAAATTGAAACTCATTTGTAGCAGCAGGATATTCAATACAATCAGGATATGTGGTATATGAGAGAGCAGATGAATGATATTAGTTCCAACATGCTTATGATAAGTAGTTATTTTAACTTCTTCAGTACTGTACCTCCTCCTCCTCCTCCAGATCAGGGACCATCAGAGTGATTTATGTACTTGGTTATATTTTTCTTTAGATGATGTGTTTGTGTTTTAGTAGTTTGTGATGTATTTTTTTTTTAGTTATGTATTTGTTCATTAGATGTTTATGTATTTGAGTTTTATGTGGCATTGATATCATTCATAGATTGTAATATCTATTATAATGATATCAATATAACTTATCTTATTTTAGTTTTAATCTTGTTTTGAAATGTGTGTTAGCCTATATGAAAATTCCTAAAGTTTTTTATCCCACAAGTGCTATACCTTGAAGTGCAACTTAAAATTACATTCATTATAAAATCTAATTTTTCTAAATTTAAGTTTTACTTTTAACTTGATATGATTAAAATTATCAATTTCATGTCTCTGATTAGACTACATTAATGTTTAATATTATTATTGCAATTGTGATATTTTCTTATTTTATATTTCACTTATCAATAAATATTGATGCACTTAGAAAAATTTGAAAATTTTTATTATTGATTTTGGAAATATCAAAATTACTCTTGAAAAATGTACAAATGTAGAAAAATCAAAAGGAATGCATAATGGTTCACAATTAAAAAAAAAAGAGGCACAAAATATGCCCACAAGTTAAAACATGCACAAAAATGTGCTAAAAATATTGAAAAAGATGCGCAAAGCGCCACATGTGGTAGTCATTTCTTTCCACAATCTTTTAATCTCTTAATTCAAATTGATCTTCTATACATTTATGTTTCGTATTGACATTTGAAATATACAAATTTTATAATCATCCTTTTTGTAAAGATTTTCTTTATCTTAGTGTCTAAATTGATTCATATTTTTGATATAATTTTTTTATTATTAATGTTATATCTCTTCTTAAATTCTATGAATCTTTTTTATTTACCTAATGAATTGATTTTATTTGCAATAATTATTTCAATCACTTTCACTGATCAGTTATCAAAAGATCATCATATGACTGCTTACATTTCTATTCCTTTTCTTCTTCGCTTTTGCTGTTGACAAAAAGGGGGAGAAAATATTGTTTGTATTGTATATGTGTGCTTGTTTGTCTCGTATATGTGAGCTTATTTTGTTTTGTATCAAAAAAGGAAAAAGATAAAAGATAAAATTGTTGTGAAATGCCTCCTTATTTTCATATGTTCATCAATTCAGGGGGAGTTTAGGAGATTCTTAAAATTTGAAATTTATACAAAGAATAATTATTTTGTCATCATCAAAAAGGGGGAGATTGTTAAGAGAGTTGCTAATTGCATGTTTTGCATTCTTGCAACTTGTATTATTTTGATGATTCCAAATATTATTGTTTTATGTTTTGTATTCTCCTGACACTTTTTGGAAGATTTATTTTAGCTCTTGTGTGGACTAATATTTCAGGATAATCGAACTCTAGACTAATGAAGACTTCAAATCAAAATTCAGCATGAGATAATTTGTAATTTGAAGCTTGTATTTCTCATTGTATTTAGTTTCAGAGGAAGTGATTATAATTAAGTAATTTAATACACACACACACTTGGAGAGATCTTTAAAATTCATACTAATCGTACGGGACCATGTTCATATGGGATGATCAACTCAGTTATCCCCTCAGAAGAGCAATGGAATGAATAGGACGTAAAATTTTTTTCTAAGTCCTGATAGTCCAGGCAAATTTTTCTATTCGTCCCAGGATGAAATGCTCTCTGGAAAATTTTTGTTCTGACAAAATCTTGTTTGTGCAAGGATGAATTGCTCTCTGGAAAAATTTTGTCCGGACGAACTTCAATTCATCCCAGGATGAAATGCTCTCTAGAAATTTTCATTCTAACTAATTCCTATATTTGGCCCAGGATGAAATGCTCTCTATAAAAAATTTTGTCCAGACGAACTTCAATTCATCCCAGGATGAAATGCTCTCTGAAAAATTTTCGTTCAGATGAGTTCCTATTCGGCCCAGGATAAAATGTTCTCCGTAAAAATTTTATCCAGACGAACTCTTATTCGTCTCACGATAAAAATGTTTTATTATTTCAAATTTTGATAACTTCCTGCAGTTTGTCAAATCAAATTATGGTATAACTGTTCGTATCGGACGAACTTAGTTCGTACAGGATGATAATTGGGTACAAAGTCAGTTCCTATCAATATATATTGGGTTTGTATGCAACTGATTTAAGTAAGTTCGTCCAGGATAATCCACGATCGTACGGGACGATCCACTTTGTAAAGACTTGAAAATCCATAATTTTTGGATAGTTTTTTTGTGTCTTTCCTATATAAAGTCCAATTAGAATTGCCTCTTAATCTTTTTGCCTACTGATCTTCATGCCTACTGAAAGTAGAGTCAAGGAGAGAGTATTTGAGAGTGTTTGAAGGAGGATTCTTACGACTGGAGCATGAAGGTTTCACTTGGTACTCAAAGGTAATAGTCTCTACTTGTAGTTTTTAATTACATCACTATTTTTTGTCTTCCTTCTAGATTTCTTGTGATAATATCTGTCAAGGAGATTCGATTCTCTGTCAACACTTGGAAAGTGTGAAAGGATGAAAGGTTCTGTGCCTACACTTGGAGAGTGTGAATAGAAGACGGGTCCTCTGCCCACACTTGGAGGGTGTGAAAGAATGAAGGGTTCTCTGCCTACACTTGGAGAGTGTGAATAGCTAACGAGTCCTCTTCCCACACTTGGAGAGTGTGAAAGGATGAAGGGTTCTTTGCCTACACCGGGATAGTGTGAAAGGACGGACAATTCTCTGCCAACACTGGGATAAGTGTAAAAGGATGACGGTTCTCTACCGCACTGGGTAGTGGTGGAAGAGAGTTTTGTAAAGGCTTCTCCGCCTTGATAAGGGTGCAAAAGGAGAGTTACTAGTGGTATTAGTACAATACTTAGAGGGTGCCTCCGGGGAGTGAATGTAAGTCGTGTTTGTCCGAACCACTATAAATCTCGTGTCTTTTATTTTTTTGTTGCTTTTAATTTTATCGTTATTAACTTTTGGTTGAAAAATCCATTTCTATAAAATTCATTAAAGTTTATTTTTAGTTTAAAATATTAAAAAGAGGGACTAAGTTTTTAATTACCAATTCACCCCCCCCCCCCCCTCTTGGATAGCCGCTGGGACATAAGTTTAGGTTTAACAACCTAATCCATATTGAACAAGTTTCAACATGGTGTGAGTCTTTGTACTTCCTTTCCTTAGGATTAAATCACGAGCGATGGAGCACCCCTTCTGTGGCACCATCCTAAATTTGAATTTCAAATCTGATCCTTTATGGGAAGCAATACTTCCTTCCCACATGATCATCCTCTTTTCCTTAAGGTTAGGTGTGAGTCTCTTTGCTTCCTTTCCATAGGATTAGACCTTCTAGTGGTGGAGAACCCCTCTGTGGCACCATCCTAATTTCAAATTTCAAATTTAATGCTCTGTGAGAAGGAATGATTCTTTCCTCATGATCATCCTCTTTTCTTTAAGGTTAGGTGTGTGTCTCTATGCTTCCTTTCCCTAAGATTAGATCCACTAGTGATGGGGCACGCCCTCTATGGCACCATCCTAGTTTTAAATTTTAAATCTAATCCTCTGGGGGAAGCAATGCTTCCTTCCCACATGATCATCCTATTTTTCTTAAGCTTAGGTGTGAGTCCTTTGCTTCCTTCCTTAGAATTAGATCATCTAGTGATGGAGCACACTCTCTATGGTACCATCTTAGTTTCATATTTCAAATCTATTCATCTGTGAGAAGCAATGCTTCCTTCCCACATGATCATCCTCTTTTCTTTTAGGTTAGGTGTGAGTCCCTATGCTTTGTTTACTTGGGATTAGATGCACTTGTAATGAAGAATGCCCTCTGTGGAACCATCCTAGTTTAAAATTTCAAATCCTATCCTCTGTGGGAAGCAATGCTTCCTTCCCACATGATCATTCTCTTTCATTTTTGTTAGGTGTGAGTCCCTGCACTTCCTTTCCTTAGGATTAGGTCCACTAATGATGGAGCACGCCCTCTATGGCACCATCCTAGTTTATAATTTCAAATTCTATCCTTTATGGGAAGCAATGCTTCCTTGCCACATGATCATCCTCTTTTCCTTAAGGATAGGTGTGAGTCCCTATGCTTCCTTTCCTTAGGATTAGATCCGCTAGTGATGGAGCATGCCCTTCGTGGCACCATCCTAGTTTCAAAATTCAAATCCGATCCTCTTTGGTTTGGTGTAAGTTCTAGTGCTTTCTTCCCATAAGATATTATAGTCTTGTTTTTCTTAAGGCTTGGTTTGAGTTCATGTGCCTCCTTACCTCAAGATTATATCCACTAGTGATGGAGCATGCCTTCTATGGCACCATCCTAGTTTTAAATTTTTAGATTTGATCTTTCGTGTAGAGAAAATTTCCTCTCCATAAAATCATCATTTAGTGTTGGAAACGCCCTCTTTAGCACCATTCTAAATTCAAAATCCATATATATTCTCCTGTATAAAGCAATTCTTCCTTCCTACAGGGTCATTGAGTTCTCTTCTTCTTAAGGTTAGATGTGAGTCATCGTGCTTTCTTTCCTTAGGATGAGATCCACTAGTGATGGAGCAAGCCCTCTATGGCACAATGCTAGTTTCAAAATACATATTAGACCTTCTATGGGAAGCAATACTTTATTTCCGCAGGGTCCTCCAACCTTCTTCTCGTTCTTTTAGGATTTAATCTACTAGTGGTAGAGTATGCTCCTTATAGTACTTCCCTAGTATCATATTTTAAACTTAATCCTCTCTAGTTAGGAATTCCTCCTTCCTAAACAATTATCCCAAAATTCTTTTCCTTAAGGTTAGGTTCTATCCTTCCATAAGATTAGATTTACTAGTGGTAGAGTACGCCCCTCGTGGCACTACCCTAGAATCAAATTTTAAATTTGATCCTCTATAGTGAGGAATTCATCCATTCTATATGATCACCCAGGCTTTCTTTCATTTATGGATATATTTTCCCTTCCCTTAGGATTAGACCCACTACTGGTAGAGTACGCCCTATGTAGTACCATTATAGTATCAATTCAAACCCTAATTCCCTAGGGATAGACTTTTTCTTCCACTAGGATTAGACTTACTAGTGGTAGAGTACGCCCTCCGTGGAACTACCCTAGTATCAATTTAAACCCGAATTCCCTAGGGATAGACTTTTCCTTCCCTTAGGATTAGACCCCCTAGATCATTCCAAACCTTAGGATCTATTCCATATTTTTAAACCCAGAATCAAACATTTAATGCTTTATCATAAAAGGCTTACTCAAGGATTCTTCAAACACATTAAAATCTAATCAAATGATCTCTGATTCAGAGTCTATCAATTGCATATTGATAGGATAAGTCTCTAGAGGCAATCCTTCAAATTTGGGCTCATTCTGAGGTCTCTAAACCTAGAAATTGAATTGAAATCCAAAGGCTTTAAAACCATTTAATATTTACGTCCTATGCCATTGGAGCCTTCTCCAAAGCTTATAATCATACCTAGACCCTTGATCATGATTTGGTAAGCCTTAAACTGTACTTTAGTGGACCCATTTTGACACCCAGTTGACCAAGGGTTCAAAATGACCAAAATACTCCTCAAAGGTTTAAATACCTATTTCAAATTAAATGATCCCCAAATTGCATGGAACCTCTTTTAGAAATTTTCAAATATTAAATCAAACCTGTTGAGCCTTGACCCACCCCTAGGTCATCCTAGTTGACCAAGTCACGCTAGGTTGACCCAGGTAGCCATTATGGCTTTAAATGGGTCACGTCAACCCATTTGACCTATCTAACCAATAAAGCTCTCAAACACATCTCAAAACTTAAGTCAAATTCATTCAAACATATTTAAAGTCAAATCACATCAAGTTTGACTTGGTCAAACTTCAATTCATGGTCCAATCACTCCATATATACACTATATAATGGCTTTACCAATTAGGGCTCTTTGCAACCTATCATATAGACATTTAGATATTATTTGTGTGCCACCTCATTCAACCATGTGGAGTTATTGACTAGTCAACTCAGTCAACAAGTCCCGAAAGTTTTTCAAGTGGACAAACAGCTTTTAAACACATAATCCCTCTTGGGACATTAGGTTTAATGCATCTAACCAGCTCTTAAACTTGACAATGCCATATTACCAGTCCACACGGCAAGTGGACAAATCAAATAGTCAAACCAATCCTTTAAATGGCTCAAACTTGGTCAAACTCCTATTTAAACTTAATCCTCCTTAATCCAAATCATCCCAGCAAATTTAAAGCCTCTAGAACCTTCCTTGAGTCTATCATGACCCTTGGATCAGAATCAAATGGCTCTCAATCCTCCCAAGTGCTTGAAAGAGAAAAAAGGACATTTCAACCTAGGATGTCCTTTAGTCCTTATGATTCTCTGCTCCCACCTACTCTTTGGACACATGGCAACATCCTAGAAGCTCTCCAAATCAATCTCAACCCTCCATTCGATCAGAAGTTGTTTAAATAGGGAAATACCTCATTTTGAACATCCTTTATAACTTAAACTTTCTCTCTCCATTCTAGTCTCCTTCAAGCCCAAACCTCAGCTCTTTTGAGCTTACCACACATCTCTCAACACTTCCCCACTCAGACCCCGTTAGTCAAAGCAGTTTTCGGCAAACTTCTGACGAACCAAGACCCAAGTCCATCCAATGAGTATTCCTTCTGATACAGACATTAGAAGCTTAAGGGGTCTTATAAAAAATTGAGTGTGGATAGCATACAAATTCAATATTCCATTAAATTGGTAAAACTATCCATTAGATTAGGTAAAATCTTAAACCCTAGTTCTAACACTTAGTGTTAATTAGCATTTTGATAAGTGATTTTTAGACTAAAAAAATTGCTCTCCACTTTTTCTGTTCATCCTAAAAATCAAGGTTTAAAATTTTAAGTTATTTCATTGACTCGATCAATCAAATGAGCCAAAAACCCCTCTAGGGTTCAGTTTATGCAACTCTTCTATTAGGTAAAATCTGAACCATTGATCTCAAGATCAATGGCTCGGATTCGGCCATTCGATGGCTCCATCCGATCGCTGATCTGATCCTTCAATCTATCTCACTATTTTATAAGATCCTAGCGGTTCTCCTAAAATGACGCTCGATCGGATGCCTCGCGCTTTTTGCTGACGTGGATAAGTGGGACGGTGGACATAGTCGATTAATTAGTAATGATTGCCGGTGTCACAATCATTGCTAAAAAATATGACACTGGTTAATTTGGATCAGATGAATCGTACTCCGCAACGAGGCATTCTTGTCGCTAGTTCAATTTAAATGATTTTAAATTCTTTTTTATATAATTTTAAATTGATAAAAATATTAAAAAATTTAGTTTAAATTAAAAAATATATTTTATATAATAAAATTGTTATAAATTTAATTACTGTATTTTAAAATAAATACTAATTTTAAATGATACTCTAATTTTAAATTATTTTTAATATTAAATATTAAATATTAAATATTTTAAAATTAATATTTAGCTAAATATGATTACATATTTCTGATATATTCAAATATTCAATTTTTCATTTTAAAATTTTTTAAAAATCTAGATATAATATTAAAGTGTTTATTTTAAAATTAATATTATTTTATTTTATTTTGTTTAAATATTTTAAATTTAATTTTAATTAATAATTCATATCCTTTAATAAAAAATATTTAATTTAATATTATCAAAATTAAAACCTATCTTAAATTATTTTAAATAATTATGTAATTATTATTTTTTTAAATACTTTAATTTAAAATTAATTTTTAAATTTAAATATTAATTTATTTGAAATAATTTGAATTATTTAAATATTTTTAATATTTAATTAATATTTATTTAAATATTATGTTGATATTTTATAAAATTTGAAAATTTATTTTCAAATTAATTAAAAAAAATTAAATGATCTCTCAAAATATTTTAAAAATATTTTAACATATTTTTTATTATTTTATTTTTAAGACTTACATTTAATTTTATATATGTGTTTACATATATATATATATATATATATATATAATTATATAACTTTAAATTTTCTAAATAATTGAGAGATCCATTGAAACTTTAAGCATGGATTGTCTACTTGAATAGCAATAATGATGCATCAATTAGTGAATAATCATGATTTGATTATTCACTAATCTAATTATTAATTATTTGAATTACTTATTGTTATTTGTATGTGTAGGAGCACACACTCACTTAAGGCTCTCCTAGTTCTTGGATGTAATTGTAATTATAATATGTGTGTTTACATGTTTTTGTTCAAGGGTTAGAAAAATTTTGATTTAAACCTATCTAACTTACTGACATCATTAGGGATAATAATTAAGGACTTGTTTAGAAAACTTAAAAAAAATTTAGAAATTAGGATACACATCCTCTTGACTTAAAACTTTAAACACTTTCACTTAGTGAAATGTGAAGCCCATTAAAAAACATTCTTTGATTTTAAAAATTATTAAGGTATTTAATTAATTAATTCTTTAATTAAGCATTTAAAATTTACAAAAATTCAAATAAATCAAATTTAAATCTAAACTTTACAAATAATACCTCAAACTCTCCAAAATGTAAACCTTAATCAATGAAAACTAAAATTTCTATGATTTAATCGCAAACATGAACTTAATTTGATTTTAATCGAAATTCAATATTTAATTAATTTAATTTATTAAAAATTCCAAAAATTCCAAAAAAATTCCAAAACACTTGGGAATCTATCCTTAGGTCATCCATGACCTTTGGAGTTGATTTTAAGGGTTGAGAG
The DNA here is from genome assembly GCA_022539455.1 of Dendrobium nobile. NCBI lineage: Eukaryota > Viridiplantae > Streptophyta > Magnoliopsida > Asparagales > Orchidaceae > Dendrobium > Dendrobium nobile. Next base: position 47,271,016 of record CM039721.1, read on the forward strand.
TTCATTTGAAGATAAATCCATAAAAGGCCCTTAATTAAAAAAATTTAAAAATTCAATAATTTATAAAATTTTGAAAAATCATAAAAAATTCTAGAAAAAATTAAAATTGAGCATACTCAAAGGCATTCAACTCATATTAAAGTCTAATATTTATTAAAAATATCAAACTTCTAGAAATTTTTCAAATTTTAAAAGTCAAATTTTGGTCAAATCTATGTCAAATTTCAAGTCAAAACTTCAAACCAACATAACTAAATGTACAAAAATCCAAACCTAGCAAATTAACTATCTAATTGATCGCATTAAGGTATAATATTTTATAAAAATATTAACTTTCATGAATTCAACTTTAATTAAAAAGTTAAATTTTTACCACTTAATTAAATTATTAAAATAATCCAAAAAATGCAAAAAAAAATCAAAAATCACTTTAAAATTAAAAAAATATTTAATTAACCTTAAAACTAGCAATCAACCAATTTTAATCAAATGAAGTCACTTAATCTTATCGATTATTACTAGGTAACGCAGGCTGACAAGGCTATTAAATTAGCCCCAAGAAAGGTGAAATAAACTTCACGTCCTCGGAGAACAACAAATGTGGTAATCAATAACATTTTAAAATATACTTTAAAATTAATTTTAATCCATTAATACTTAAACTCGAACTTAAATCTCTTAAATCTTTCAACCAACTAGAATATCAAATAACTTTAACTAATTATCCTATTTAGGACATATCCAAGCCACACAACCTACCTCACACACTTTAGATGATTTGTTATGGAAACCAACTCTAGTTTTAGGCTAAACTGGTGTTTACTTTTTTGCTGTGTTAAGTTTTTGAGCTTTCATTGCATGTTGTTTGCTCATGTAGATTGATGAGTTTATTTATTTAATTTTTATACTTTGTGATGTGATTGATTGTGTGATAGATTACCCTTAGATTATGAATGATTTAAACTAATTCAATTTTATGCAGGTGGCCATGCTTAGACAGGGCAATAAAATAAAAGTGGCATATATAAAAAAAATGAATAATACTCTTTGCATAGGTGCTCTAGAAACTTGCTTTAGTTCCCCTTTAAATTCAAATAGCATGGCCAAGTGTGGCTATAATTTGAGTAATTTAAATTATATATATATTAACTACTTGGGATAATATATAACTGCTGATTATTAGGATAACATTATAGGATCGTGTCTAGAATAATATTTTTTAAATGTAATTTGATATAATTTGAGTTGTAATATTTTAATTGCTTTGAGATTGGGATGCTAAACATCCAATTTGAATCCAAAGAGGAAGGGGCATCTCTTAGGGGAGAGTCCCTCTGCACTTGGAGATCTAAATTAGGATGCCTTCAAATACCCAAAGAGAAATACCTTTCAAGGGGGAGTTTTTTCATTTGGATATCCGGACCCGACGACCTAAGGAGCTATAGAAGGAATACAAAATGGATAACAAGAAGGCCCATTCTCAAAGTTAGTTGAGTATTAGGAGTAAAATCCAAGTTGTTGTCATTGGTGTTCGGCCACTTTACTTTTCTATAATTTTGGAATGTAATAGTGAGTGGCACTTGCCATATGGATATTTAATTTGAGTAATTAATTTAATTGATTGTGCGCTAGAAATGTTTAATTTTGTACTCTTTTTATTTTCCTGTCATATTTATTTTAGCCTGGAATTTGCTATGAGGCTCGTGAGGGTACGATAAAAATTCTTCTACTTAAACCAATTAAAAATTTTAGCTCAGATAGAAACCCTAACGGTCCTAAGAAGTAAGCTCAGATTCGTTGATGGTTTTTCATGCATCATATTATACCTTCTCTACCTTGTTAGGTACCTCTCCACCTGTGAGTTCTAACAGACAAACTAGCCTATGAGGGTGCAGATCTATCAAAGGGATGTTCTGCAATCTCTAGAAAATAACCTACTTTTTAAGCCTAATTTTTAGACCTCTTAATTTTGATTCATCCATTTAATCGAGTCAACTAGTATGCATCACATTAGTAAAAAACTTAAAAATGTATAAATCTTTAATTACAATTACTTATACATCAAATAACAAAATGTTAAGTTAAGGGCTAATTAGGGTTCTACTCTAGATATCATCCCTGCTTTCCTTGAACTCAATCTAATTAACATCCTTATCCACTATTTATTAATAACCAGATACATGGATTTTAAGCATTTAGGTAGTTTAGCTCGCTCCTAATTCTAGGCCGGGATAAGTCCATATCTGCATTGCATTAGCTAGGTTCGAGTCACTAATTTTCAGTATCTAATTTTAACTTAGGTTTTGAGGCAAGCAAAGGCTATAAACCCTTAACCTTTGGGATTTGAATCCCAAGTTTCTAATAAAATTAATCATTCAAAATTAAACCTCTTTCAAAAAAATTCAAGCCCAATATTTAGGATAAGCTAGGGTTTTTCTGAAGTAATTTAAAATCTTAAAACACCTCCTATCCTTCTTCTTTTGACTCCAGAAATAAGTGCTCAACATTGAACCATTCCCGTTTAAAAATTTTAGTCCTTACTTCCTTTGAAGTCTACCTTTGAAATCATAAAAAGAATTTCTACCACTATTTTTAATCGAGAGTTTATGTTGGAAAATTTTGATTTACCTATGATGTAATTAACTTACGAAGGCTTGTGCTTGTAGGAGATTTAGAAACCCAGATCTAATTTTTAAAAGTAAGTTTTCAAAACCCTCAATTAATTATCTTTGGAAAAATCAAAATTTAACAATCATTATCTCCATTTTCAAATGATTGATCGTAGATGACATTCTCTTTCCTCGAGAAGATATATCATTATATTATCAAGATTTTAATTATGAAATTAAATATTTCTTATCCAAATTATTATAGTCAAACACTTGATTAAACTTCATTTTGATCCTCCAAGGCAATATGTAGTTCTTTCCTCAATTTGACTATAATAATTAGGATAAACTTAAAGTTTTGTAATTTGAACATATTAGTGAATGATATTCTCGCCTACCATGATGATATATTATTCTTAATAATGTGTTCAATATCAAAAATATGATTCTAAAAATTAATCCTTTCCCAAAGAAAATAATAATTTTCAAAACAACACCTTTTAATCAAACACAATAAGAAGGGGAGAAGGCTCCTTATGAATTAAGGAACAGTGTATCCATTTATTAGCCTTATCCTACACATTAGAAGTATGATGCACAACCACTTCAGGAATGTTAGTATCAATGTTAGAAAATTTTCCTTTAACCATTATACTAGAAGCCACATAATTAACATCAACCAAAGGTCTATCCAATCCATGAGTAACTTTATTTGAAACCTTCTCCTTGCAGAGATGAGGATGCAACCTAAAGCACTCATTAACCCCATGACAATACAACCTAAAGCACTCATTAACCACATGACCATGGATCTTGCAATGAGAACAGAAAATGGGAAGATGCTTAATTTTCACCTTCTGAAAATAACCATTCAATTTAGAACCCATTCAAATCTCATTCGGATGCTTTTTGGAAATATCTAACTCAACTAAAACTTGAGCCACGGAAGGTCTAGAGATTGATGCAATAGCTTGGTCAGTTTGTAAAGGCCTACCAAAGATCGAAGCCAAACCAAATAAGAATTGAAAATGTGAAGGCAACAATTTAGGAATGAGATCCACACAGGCACTATAGAAGATTCCTCATTCACATCAAAATTCAGAGTCCATTTAATTAATCTCATTTAACAAGCTTGTATATAATAAGATCTCCTTGAGTAAATGTGACTATATTCAAGATCATTGGTGAGTTATATCGCGATATGATGTGGATCCAACAAACCAATATGAAAGGAGCCAGGAAGCTTAAGATTCATGAAAAATTTTTGAATCACATCTAAGTTAGGTCTATGAAGAATGAACTTGCTAACTAATCTAAGAGAAAATGACATAGCAAGATGCGACAGCACTAAATCATCAAACTTGAGAATAGGAACTCCCTTAAATGAAGTATAAAAAAAATTAAGCTTAGTAGAAGATGAAGAAGAACCCGCTCGAATACCCATAAAGAACGAGTTTTTCCATAAGGGAACAAAGACAAGGAGGGGATAGATGACGTCGAGGATGTCATCTCCCACAAATGAAAATATTTAGAGAAACCTCAAAACCAAGTGCAGCAAAAACCAAAGAAGCCAAAAAGGAAGAAAATTAACGAAAATAAAAATCCAACTAGCAACTATTGGAGAAAAGAGAGGAAGCGGACGAGCGAAAAACCTAAATCACCTCTAATTGGCTAAAGCAGAGAGATGATGCGCATGATATAAATTGAGTTATGATGAAGCAATGTGTAGAACCTAAAATAAATAACGAAAGCTACAACTATATTTAGGTTTGGAGATTCATATCTTAACCTAGGGAGGATTTGATTAGCTCAAATTCAATGGGTTTTAAGTACCTATATTCATTTACCCATGTTTCAAATTTCATTGCATTGAAAGGACATTTGGCCTGCCTTTTAGAAAACAAAAAAATCATGTATATAATGGACCTAAAATTGTTAAAAATTCATAATAAATCTATTTTAATTACAAAAATTACACACAATATATCAGATGTTCATAACTAAAATCTTAATTGACAAAAATAAAACCACTTTATAATTCATTCAAAATTAAAACTAATTTAAAAAAATAAAATATTTAATTAAAATAAATAATTAAAAACTTATGAAAATTATTAAAATAAATTTATACACATGAAATGATCCCTAGAGGTCTTTTCCATCATTTGGGGAAAATTGCAAGAGAGTTGGACTTTATTTTGTACAAAAATAAGAAAATATACCTAATTAAATAATCAAATTTTAATAATTCATAACTAATTATAGAAAACTCTAAATTAATGAAACTTAAAGACATCAGACTCTTGTGAAGGGCATCGCTGGGAAACGGGTGAAGAGATAGAAGCTCCACAAAATTGGGAAGAATTTGGAAGAAGATTTTGAAGATTTCGGGTGCCTTGTTGGAGATGGAAGAAGGTGGCCGGTCATCTAAGGATGACCGGAACACCAAAACTTCGCTATCTACCGTGAGTCCAATTATGTTGGATTCAAGAGGTGGATTCTCCTTTAAACGAATCTCCCCTATTCGGATTTTGGAATCTCCTCTTGTGATCAAAGAGGGAGGGTTGATTGCAAAGCAAAAATATTTGCCGATTTTAGGCAAAAGGAAAGAAGTAAGTTCATTCTTGGATGATAAGCCAAAACCTATGTGGACTATCATCTCTGGAGTAAATGATATGGAGGCTTTTTCATCAGGATGCAGTTTTGCTGATATATTAAAGAAGGATATTGATATTGGCAAAGGTATAGTTAATATCAAAGATTCTAGTATTTCTTAAAGATTGGAAGTTTCTAATGTGTGGGTCAAAAAACCTCACATTAAAATAAATTTTAGTGAATTGCATGATGATATTGAAGATGCAAATGTAGTCAAACTTGACATGGAAAAGGAAAAATCTAATGTTCAAGTTTTGAGCAATTCATTGGTTGTTAAAATTCTTAGAAAAAACTTTCCTTTTTCTAAGTGTTCAATTGAACTAAGAAACCAATGGATGAAATATGGAGGGTTTCATATAACATTGCTTGGTCTAGATTAGCTCCTTTGTTCATTTCAATCACATGAAGCTATGGAGGAAGTTCTTAACGGAGGTCCTTGGTTTCTAGGGGGCTTTGTTATGTGTTTAGACAATTGGTCTCCTACCTTCTCTCCTTATTCCTTGGATGGAATTTCTTCTCTGATTTGGGTTCGTCTTCCTCATTTGCCTTTACATTGCTGGGATGAATCCAATATCACTAGAATTGTTTCTAGAATTGGAACTCCATTATTATTGGATGGTAACATGTTTAGATGGGGAAGAAGGGAATTTGATAGAGCTTGCATTCGAGTAAATTTGAATTCTAAACTACCCCATGGTATTTGGGTGGAAGGCCATAATGGTAGATTTTTTCAAAAGTTTGATTATGAAAATCTATCATCTATCTGTTATAAATGTGGAAAGATTAGACATATTGATTCTGTTTATCCAAATTCAACACTTAATCAAAATCTTCTTGTTAACGAAGTTCCTTTCAGTTCTTTGCAAACTGAAAATTATCCATATGGGCCTTGGTTACATGTGAAGTACAAAAACAAAAGAAGGATAAATCCTGAGAAAAGCTTTTTAAAGTTGTCACAGCCAAAGAAAAGTTGGATGATGCTTGTGTTAGTATCAATAATACAGCCTTGGAAGAATTTGAAGAAGACGTTAATGATGTTTTAGAAGTTCTTGTTGATTCTTTGACAACTCGAGGTGATGCTAAATTAAGGAAGGAGATGAAAAGGCTGTTATACATGGAGAAGGTTCTTCCGTCAATCATCCTGCTATTGCTGAAAATTTGCAAATTCAAATCCCACAAAATTTGGAGGAAGGTAGGGAGACAAATAAGTCTTCTGATTTAATTGTGGAACAAACTCAAGCCGCTCAGAATTTGAATTCTGAATTCCCTATCTTGGAGGCTGATCCCGTGGGAGTTGATTGCAATGTTCCTAGTATAGATGCTGATCTATTGGGAGAATTTAATTCATTTAATAAACTCAATAATAATTCAAATTCAAATCCTGAATTCAGAATTGCTGAAAATGTGGAAGTAATTAAGGTAGGAGTCTGCTTAGAAGAGATTTCACGTGAAACAACTTCTACCAATCCAACTTATATTGCTGAAAGAATGGGAGATCACAAACCAGATTTTGAAATTTCAGATTTCCAGGAGGAAGGAAATGAGGATATTAATTCTAAAATAGAATTGGTAGTTGTACCTTTAACAGTTTTGGTGGCTTTGAGTGCCTATCCAACTGATAATTCAGCTACAGTTTATGAAATTAAAAATAGCATGGACAGATTGAAAGACTCTTCTCCTCCTTCGGCCATAAGTTTGAATTTTAAGAAAACTATTCTTAAGAAAGATAAAAGTTTTTTCAAGAAGAGTGATCCAGGCTCTAAGCATACATTGTTCAAAGAACTTCAAGCCTTAGGACCGGTGGAAGTTCTACCTAGAAGGAAGATGGCTGGACTCAAAGTGGAGAATGGTATGAAAGGTTCTTCTTCTCTATTATCTCACTAATATGCAAGATGGTTCTTCCTTTGATAGCAACAAAGTGGATAAATACTTGAAGATGGAACAAATTATCAAAAAGTTTGGCATAATACTATCATTGAATTCCGACTTTGGAAGTTGGAAAAAAGCTTATGGAGTATCTATCAGTGATATTCTTAAGTGATTTTTGGAAATCATTGTGAAATTTTATTTTACTTTTTAGCTTTTGCTTCTTATTTTTTTATTTAGTTTGGCATTTTAAACTTTTTCTAATTGATTATGGGATCATTGCTAAGTCTTATCTCTAACTGGATGGGGATTCTAGGATACTAATCAACCCTCGGGTTGTTTAAAACTTTGGTATCCCCTTCATCTCAACAGTTTCAAAATAGGAAATAGTGGGTTTCATATCAATTATAATAAGTTTAATTTAACAAACTTATTTTCAATAAGGTCCCATTTTCATGTTGAGAAAGGAACCGTTAGCCTCTTTTACCTAGTTTGTATTAGGATTTCCTTTCTTTTATTTTAATGCACTCTTGCATTTCTTCAAAAAAAAAAAAAAAAGACATCAGACTCAACTATGGGTCTAATATTGATTTAAAAATTCAAAATTCTATCTAAATTAGAAAAGTTAATAATTAGGCCAAACTTAATACATAAAAAACACTAAACTTATAAAATCCATAACTAATTTTAAAAAAATACAAAATTAAATAAACTAAAAGGCATTTATTGCATCTCATGCTCTCATATTTATAAAAATTTTAAATATTTTAAAAATAATAAAAATAAAATAGCCAAAGAAAGGCCTTTACATAAAATGTATTAAAATATTTTTTTAAATATAAGAAATTAGTAAATCATTAAAAATTCCATACATCATTAATTCAGGGAAATTAATAAAAATATAGTAGCTAGAGAATGGACCTTACATTAAATGTATTAAAATATTTATTAAATATAAAAAATTAGTAAATAATTAAAAATTCCATACATCATTAATTCAAATAAATTAAATTAGTAAATAAAAATTAAATAACCATCAAACATATTTAAAAATGAAGCTTTTTTTGTAAGGATAGCCTCGGTTTGCATGGTTACTTATCCTGAGGTTTTGATCCTCGTGCCTACTGTGACAAAGCAATGATTGAATTTGATATAATGTAAACATTAAAATTACAAACTTAATAAATTAATAATAAATTAAATTAAAATTAAATTAAAAACATTTAAGAAATATATTTAAACATTATTGTTTTTAGACCCTTGTGCTAGCTTTGAATAAGGAAGGTAAATACACAATGACTTGTGAAGTTTTATGGATCAAAACATATAATTAAAATGTCACTTAGAAGTTATTGAATGCTATGTTATTTAAAACCTAAAGTTAAATAACTTCAACAATCCAAACAACTTTAAAAGAATTTTAAAACCTCAAAATATATAAAACTTATATTCATAAATTCCTTTAAGGACCTTGAGAAAATAAATTATTTTTTAGATAAATTTAAATTAATAAAACTTAGGAACTATCTATGCCACATAAACTTTTTACTTACATTTAGATGGTTTGCTAAAACAACAAACTGTAGTCTTGGATAAGGTGGCGGTGTGATGCATGCTAGCTGCTTTTCTTAGAAAGTTCTTTTTTTTATGTTTATTTATTTATAGTAATCTAGATATCATACATTTTAATTCCTTTTTATAACTTAGGATCTTTAAGGACTGCATTAGAAGCATCATGTTAATATAAAACTACTTTACCCTTTTCATACTTTTATATGCTTTTATATTGCCTTCCAGTTCGATTAAGAGTGAAAAGTAGAATCTACCTAAGATTTATTTATATATGTTCAAGTCACTGTGAAAGTAAAATGCATATAGATTAAGTTATATTGTGTTTTAAGTTGTAAATGATTTAATTAAACCTGCTTATACATAAATAAATGGGGCCAAAAGATGATATCTATACCATTTGAGGATACTCTCTTTTGGAATTCTATAGAGGACATGTAACTTGAAGATCTAAAGTATATATATATATACATTATTGGGTACAAATTTTTCTTGGTTTCTTTCATTGTATATGTTCTAGGCTTTAAAGAAACAAGTATACTAGTTCTAGCATAATGCAGTACTGGGTACCATATACACCAACCCCGTTACCTATATATGCATACATACATGCAAATCATTTATGCAACTTATATTAAACATAAATTTTATTCACAACATGTGTAAGGTAGCGAGGTCCTCATTACACTCAAAGGATGCTACACTTTTTCATTTTGTATAGGGTTGTTATGATACCAAAATTTCTAATCAATTTTGGTGGTTAGAAAATTTAGTTTGGTAAATTGAAAATAAAATAAAATAAAATTTAGAGTTCTTAGTGATACTTCTCACTAGTTTCATTTGAACTTAAAGTTAAAAATATTCATCTTGAGTAATAAATATTAGAATCTAATTTTTCCTTTAATCTCTTAGGATAGAGTTTAACATTTTATGCAGTACTTCTAAGGTGATTTATTGTGCATTAGGATTGTTAGCTAAAACTCACTCCAAGCAAGAATAAGTTTAGATTGTAAGCATCTCTTTAATTTTAATACATTCTTATTCATTTCTTTTAACAATCAAAATTTAAAATTTAAATTCAAATGATAATAAAAAATTTTATATTCTAAAACTTATACTTTAAATCTGGTAAGCATAAATATTTATTTAGATCAACATGTTTTTAAAAATCTTTAGTCTTCACTTTATTTTAGAGCATTCTCTTAGCAGATGTAATTAACTCTAAGGGATTACCCCTATAAGGAGTCTATAAGAAAGAATAAAATAAAGCCTATCTTTATTTCTTTCTAAGGTAGGGAAAAGATTTAGGAATGCAATCCTATGATTCAAACATTAGATTAATTTTAGAATTTAAATTATAGGTGTATATTTATTTTATCCTTTGAGTCTAATTTAATATTCCCTATGTAGTGTTCAATAATTAATGAAAAGTTTCTCTTCTCAAATTGATAGGGAAAACTTAGTCAATCCTTAGGGATCATACAATGTTAGTCTATGCATATTTGATTAAATAAACCCAAAATATAAATTTAAAGAAAAACTTGTGTGATATTGCATTTTGACTTTAAATTTGTCCACAAATTTTTCTCATGACTCTGTTGGGGATAGACTTTTCTCTCCATTTATAGCGACGATAATTTTTTTTTAAAATACATATAAATTTAATTAAATTTTAAGGCTATTAGATTTAATATAAACTCAACCTTTAGGTTATTGTTGCGGATCTATTTTCATGGATTATGATTTTAATGATAGCAAACACTCTTATTTCTCTATGACTACCTTATCTACTAACACTTCAGGTCCACAAGATTAGAATGCAATTTGGAACCAGCTCAAGATTGGGTAGACTAGGTCTTAGACAGCTTGTATCTTTTTCCTTTCTTGAGTCTATTATAATTGGTGTGGCTCCTGACGCTATGTAACTTTGCACAAACACACTTTGGAAGATTTTTTATCTGTTCCCTAGAGTTTACTATTTTTGGTAAATTTATCCGGGATGATATTTATATCATCCTGGACAATCAGTTCAAAAATAGAAACCCTAATTAGGGCATCATCCTCATTAAGGCAGCCGTCATTAAGCTGATCAGCCTAGACGATCCTTCTATCAGCCTGGACGATCCTTGTATCAGCCAGGATGATAGGGTCAATTAAGAAAGAATAAACCAGCATGATCAATTTAGGTATTCTTTATTTAAGGATATCGGTCAGGACGATCTAAACATCGGCCTAGACGATGAAGCACAATTATTACTAAACTAATCTGGTAATTATGGAAAGTATTTAAGATTGATTGATACGATCACATCGGTCAGGCCGATCGCATGATCAGCCAGGATGATGTCTTGGATGAATGACATTGGCCAGACTCTATTCATGGCGATGATCAGGGGGAATGTCCTCGGATTTGAACTAATTTGTCAGGACAATATTATATCGCCCTGGATGATGTAACCAATTTTCTTCTGATCATCCCAAATTAACCCGACTGATTGAGCTTATTTTGTCTGATTGGCCAGGACAATATTCATATCAGCCAGGATGATGAAGTCAATAAGTTGCATTAATGAGCTCATTTTTAGATCTTTTATTTAAGCTTTTGACAAGGCACTTTTGTAAGTGTCTTTGGCAGCCATTATAGCTTCGTTCTTTTGGGAGAAACTTGAAGAGAGAGCTTGAAAGAGAGTGAGAAAAGGGTAAAGTTTGAGAGAGGGAGAAGATCCTATGAGGGGGGACTCAAGGGAGTGTGAGGGGGGATTCCACACGGTTGCTCAGCCAAGATTGCACCTTAGTACCGTTGGATTCAAGTCTTATCTTAAGGGAAGTTCATAGAAGAAGATCTCTTCTGTGTTAAAGGATCCGGCGACTCCGCCGCACTGGGGAAGGTGGAAGTGATTTTGTAAGGGCTTCTCCGCCTAGCTATGGGGCTAAAAGAGAGACACTTAGTTTTGTGCAATACTCGGAGGGTGCCTCTGAGGAGTGGATGTAGGTCAAGGTTTGACCGAACCACTATAAATTTGGTGTGTTCTTTCCATTATTATTTCTGCATTTAATTTCTGATTGCGTTTTTCTTTGTTATGAATTTTTGTTTTTCTTGAGTTTTGTTTTAAAGATATTTAAAATACCAATTCAGCTCTCTCTTAGTTAGTCTTGGGTCAGTTCATAAGGGGCCTAACATCCCTAACAAACTTTTAGTTATAACTTCTAAAGTTGTTTCTCTCTTTTGTTCAAAGTCCTTTCATTTATGTCTCATCAAAATCTAAAATCAAATCGAGTTCATACCTTCTTCCATTATCCACACTTTAGATTCTATGGGTAAAAGTCCTTCTTTAATGTTCTTTTAAAATCTAAATTCAAATCAAACTTCAATTGTCACTTTAAATTTTAATTCCAAGTAGCTTTCTAGTATATAGTTATATAGGTTGGGCCCATGTAAATGCTAAATTTTTTGATAAATCCCATTTAATCATATTTTATGGATTCGGTAAAGTTTTTTCAGTGTTTTCTTCATACTTAAATCTTAAGTAAAGATCAAGTGAATTTTGAAGATTGATATATGATTAATTTCAATTATAGAAATAATAAGTAGAAAGTTAATATTCTCTTTCTCAGATAATGCAAACATGGCTTTTATTTAGGGTCCAGCTGCTAAGGCAACTATGATCTAGTTTAGATTAATGAACAACATTTAGTTCAACATCACAAGACCACAATCTTATATGGTCAAGGTTGAGTTTGTATCTGATAAAGCTATTAAGAATGTACTTGAGGGTAGGTATGCATTTTCCTCATTAACTATTAAACCCTTAGTTTTCTCCCATCTGACTTTCCCAAGGCTATTTGCAAGCCAAAAGTGAAAATCTACCATTATTCATGGATTCTTGTATAAAGTCACAGTAAGGTGTCTTGTAGTGGAAAAATAAAAGCCTGGAGAAAGTGTAGTTAACTATATTCTAAGGTGGAGGAACATTAGCTTGAAATGTAAGCCTCAACTTGAAAAGCAACATGTAATAGAAATTCTTCTAAAAAATATTAATTATCCAATTATCATCTTACTGAAAGGATTTATAATTAAAACTTTAAATAAGTTATGAAATTAACCCTCTAATCTTTAAGAAGAAATACCTCAATAGGCTTTCTCAAATATCTATTTTTTGTAGAAAAAAAATGTAAACCTCAGAAGGTGCTCGAAAAGAAGTGTAGGTCAATATCTGCAGTTGATGAGGGCAAGAAGCCAATGCAAATTCACACAAAAAGTTATGTCTTTCATCATAATATTACCAATATAATACATTCTTAATCCTTAATTTAAATCTCACTATAATCTTACAGTTGAAGAGCAAAGAGAGAGAGATTTGAAGCTTTAAGGAATAAGCGATATTCATTTAAAAGAAAGGTTATTAAGAAGATCTCTAAAAAATCTTCAAGAGAAGTCACAATCTAAATTTCTTGAACTGAAAAAGCTTGAAGATAGAGGAAAATCAAGATAGCCAACATATTGCCCATATCGTTAGATGATCAATCATGAGTTAGATAATTAATAACATTTAAAGAATGACATGAAAAAACATCAAAGAAAAATCTGTTGTGATATCCAAGGAGTATTTAGTTGATCCTAGTCAAGGATCAATTTTGACTAGTGAGCCTTTCAAATTAATTTTAGATTCAAAACCTAATGACAATTGAGATATAGATTTATATTGATCTTCTAGAAAAATTATGAATAAATTTAATCATTCATCTACTCAAGTATCTCATGAAGTGCGGAGTCCCATCAAAGTTAAGCAAACTCCTCATGAAAAAGTACATGAGCAAGTTCTTATTGATGAACCTAAGAAGAAATCAACTGATAAGTCTTCAATAGTTCAAAAAGTGGAGCTCAATAACAAAAGTAGTAATGTAAACAATAAAGTTGTTGTTTTTTTCTAATAATAAAGCAAAGGATCTTATGATGCTTAAGCTATATGATTTTTATTTTGTTCAGCCAGGGGCTAAGAAAGAAATGAGGAAATATTCAGTGTATTTAGTTTTTATATATAGTGATGATCAAACAAATGATGAAACAAAAAATAACCCTATAGAAACTGAAATAAACATAAATGAATTTAAAGAACCTCTTTAATATTTCTCTAATAGTGATTCCCCTATCCCTGATATTTAGGGTGATCATATCTATTTAAAAATTTAGATGTCTAACTATGATACTTGATCAGATGAAGCATTAAAAATAAATAAATATTTAGAATCAAAAGAATCCATTGTCTCTTCCTTAGAAGAGATACTCCACAAAAATCTACGTAGTGGTAAAGTGTTACCATCATTAATATTAACAACCAACAAAAGAAAACAAGTGGTTGATAATCTAGAAACTTTAATAATAATTTAAATAAATTCATATACGGCTAATTCATATATTCTTAAAGGGGATTATAATCTGTTAGCACATCTTAGAAAAATTCCTACAAAATTGCGTATCTACGATGCTTTAGAGCTCTCCAAAGAAATGAGGGAGGCTTTAATTAAAGCTTTACTCAATATGAAGATTTGTATTGCTTAGTTAGCATCAATTCAATCTTAAGAAACACTAAGTTACAAAGATGGCCTAGAAATTATATTTTTAGAGGATGATTTATTGTTTGGAACTACATATCATTATCATCCATTCTATACATCTGTAAACATATACAATTTCGAATTGTCTTATGTTCTTATTGATCTTGGTGCATTGATTAATATTATGACTTATATAATTCTCATATACTTAATGGTAGACCTTTATTAGCTTACTTCGGATAAAAAGATGTTGCAAGGCTTTCACGGAAAAAGTGAGAGTACTTTGGATTCAATTATCTTAAAATCAGAGCCAAATTCTATATAATATATTTTGAAGCTTCTTTTGATGCTCTTTTGGGTAGATCGTGGCTACATGAATAAAGAATGGTGCCTTACACCCTTCATCAGTGTATCACATACTCTCATAAGGGAGTAGAGCATTGCATTAATGATCATTTGTAATCATTTTTATTTTATGAAGTTGGTATATAAGAAGATGTTTCATCCTATCAGCATGAAAAGAAGCATCTTTCCTAAAAAATCTCAAACTGGTAGAATAAGAAGAAAAAAGAAAAAAGAAAGAAAAAAAGGACAAAAAACAAAATAAAAGAAAAAATTAAAGCATTTTAATCTCGAACACGATGTTTGTTGGTCACAATTAAGAGGTGGTAGAATATCTCAACGTCTAGAGGAAGAGGTCGAGGATAGAAAAATATATCGATAAAAGAGAATGAAATAAAAGTATGAAAATAAAGGCCCATGTAATGCATATCAATTTCGAATCTAGTTCATAGTGGGAATCATGAGTGTTTGATAAAAAGCCATAGGCCATAAAATATAGGAGTACTATAAAGTAGCCAATGTTTAAAAATTTATATAAAACATGATAACGATGAGGACATGATACACATCACTAGGAAAGATAATTCAAGTTTATCTACCATGAAAAGATTAAAGAAGTATATGGAAAATACTCCACTCTCCTAAAATGAAGTAAAAAGATTTGAGGTTAAAGCATCTCTTCCATTAAACCTAGACAACAAAACTAACGTCTTTGTACCTTCTACCCATAAAAACCATGAAATTGATGTACCCTTCAATGAACCTTTATCGATTAAATAGTATATCTCCATTTTGACTAGTATCCAACTATGTAAGCAAATTACTTAAGCAAGGTTTAATGCCATCAAATTGGACTAAAGGTGAAGCTCAAAAGTTTGAACAGTTGTGGGATAAAAGAATCCACAAACATATATCAATACTAGGCATCAGCTTCACTACTCTATGTTCATTTATGATGATCAATTTGCCATAGTTATATCACATAATGTAGATTATGATATTCTCTTTAAGTGAATGCTAAAACCCTATTGAAATCTTTTTAGAAACATTAGATGATCATGATGACTCTCAAGTTATGGAAGCACCTCTAGAACTTCAAGAGGAGATTAAATCTATGATTGATGATCTAAAGGTAATAAATCTAAAAAAATTAAGATGACCTAGTCTAATTTTCATAGCTCATTATTTAATGAGGATGAGGCAATGAAAATAGTGAAAATATTAAAAGAATTCAAAAACTATTTTGTCTGGAGTTATGAAGAAGTGCTTGGTTTATCTCTAGATATAGTAGTACATAAACTAAAAATGCTTAATTAAATGTTTCTACAATATTAATGTGTGTGTTTTAGTTAATATTTTTTGTATGTATCCTTGTGTTTGTATTTTTTCTGTATTTTGAGTTTGCATTTTCATTTTTTCTATGTGTTTTGTTGTGTTGTATTTTAGTTGATTGAGTGCATGTTTTGAAAAACAAGTGAGTGACATTCATTATGGAAAAAAAAATTTCATATGTAGACGAATGTGTAGTGTGTCAACTGTCAGATTTGATTTGGTGTGATTATGAGAAGTCGTTTCATTTGGGACTCATTGTTCGTCCTAAAAATTTTTTTGTACAGGAACAAACTGAATTTCGTTCGGGACGAAAATATTTTTGTCTGTACAAATAGTCATATTTCTTTAATTGACCAACTTTGACTCAACAGTCACACTCACACATCCCTTTCAGAACATTTTCTTCCATTTAGATCTTATCCAAGGCAAGTTCAAGCAAGCGACAAAAGGTTATCGCCAAGGGTCCACAAAGAAATTCTTTTGATAATTTTACTGTCCAAGCCAATGAAGAATCTCTTCCTAGATTTGCCTCCGCATAAGATCACCCCATCTAGAATTCTTATCTAGGAGACAACTAAACCTTTCAGGTAATGAACTTGTTTGCTTCAACTCATTTGGTTTCATTTCTCATACTATTCCACCTCTACATAAAGAGACCTTTCATTATTCCTAGAAAATATGTCTTTCAACTCCAACCATTCTATAATCAAGTCCTATGTTTTTAAGAAAGAAGTTGAAATTACCAAGGCTAACTTAGGAATCTTTTGAACTTAAGGACAGAGGGAATTAGAGCGCCATACCATGACCATTACTACTAATTTTGTTGGAGTGAAATTAATGAAGTGATTAGAAAAATTATATTTAAGGAGAATTTGCCTAAGTGTTCTCTCTGTTCGCAATGTCTTATCATCAGAAGTTCTTCGAACTTCCATTAATTCCTAAAGCTGGTAATAGAGTCATATATGACTCCTCTTCTTTTAATAGTAACCTACTTGATTATGACTAAATAATCTATAGATGAAGCCCAATATCCTTGACTATCTTTATGGACTTTCTGAAATTGGTCATGTTCGAATATAAAAAGAAGAAGAACATAGATTTAGGACATCTTGTTGCCTACATTTTTGAAACGAAGTATGAATTGATTCATTCAGTTGAAGATTTTGAAGAACCTCTCTACTACAACGAAGGATCTTTTGAGGCATATCTTCATTAAAGATGAACCAAGTAAAGCACATGTTATTAGTGATCAGAGGAGGAACATGAACTGCATTTTTCCGCTAGTGAACCAAATTATAAAGATTTGGTTCGAGATTTGATTGCTTAAGGTCTCATTTTGATCAAAGATTTGATCAAATTGAAACTCTTTGTAGCAGCAGGATATCAATACAATCAGGTATGTGGTATATGAGAGAGCAGATGAATGATATTAGTTCCAACATGCTTATGAATAAAGTAGTTTATTTTAACTTCTTCAGTATGTACCTCCTCCTCCTCCAGATCAGGGACCATCAGAGTGATTTATGTACTTGGTTATATTTTTCTTTAGATGATGTGTTTGTGTTTTGTAGTTTGTGATGTATTTTTTTTTTAGTTATGTATTTGTTCATTAGATGTATGTATTTGAGTTTTATGTGGCATTGATATCATCATAGATTGTAATATCTATTATAATGATATCAAATATAACTTATCTTATTTTAGTTTTAATCTTGTTTTGAATTGTGTGTTATGCCTATATGAAAATTCCTAAAGTTTTTTATCCCACAAGTGCTATACCTTGAAGTGCAACTTAAAATTACATTCATTATAAAATCTAATTTTTCTATATTAAGTTTTACTTTTAACTTGATATGATTAAAAATTATCAATTTCATGTCTCTGTATTAGATACATTAATGTTTTATTATTATTGCAATTGTGATATTTTCTTATTTTATATTTCACTTATCAATAAATATTGATGCACTTAGAAAAATTTGAAAATTTTTATATTGATTTTGGAATATCAAAATTACTCTTGAAATGTACAATGTTGAAAAATCAAAGGAATGATAAATGGTTTCACAATTAAAAAAAAAGGGCACAAAATATGCCCACAAGTTATAAACTGACACAAAAATGTGCTAAAAATATTGAAAAAAGATGCGCAAAGGCCACATGTGGTAGTCATTTCTTTCCACAATCTTTTAACTCTTAATTCAAATTGATCTTCTATACTTTATGTTTCGTATTGACATTTGAATATACAAATTTTATATCATCCTTTTTGTAAAGATTTTCTTTATCTTAGTGTCTAAATTGATTCATATTTTTGATATAATTTTTTTATTATTAATGTTATATCTCTTCTTAAAATTCTATGAATCTTTTTTTATTTACCTAATGAATTGATTTTATTTGCATAATTATTTCATCACTTTCACTGACAGTTATCAAAAGATCATCATATGACTGCTTACATTTCTATTCCTTTTCTTCTTCGCTTTTGCTGTTGACAAAAAGGGGGAGAAAATATTGTTTGATATGTATATGTGGCTTGTTTGTCTCGTATATGTGAGCTTATTTTGTTTTTGTATCAAAAAAGGAAAAAGATTAAAAGTTAAAATTGTTGTTAAATGCCTCCTTATTTTCATATGTTCATCAATTCAGGGGGAGTTTAGGAGATTCTTAAAATTTGAAATTTTACAAAGAATAATTATTTTGTCTATCATCAAAAAGGGGAGATTGTTAGAGAGTTGCTAATTGCATGTTTGCATTCTTGCAATTGTATTATTTTGATGATTCCAAATATTATGTTTTATGTTTTTGTATTCTCCTGACACTTTTTGGAAGATTTATTTTAGCTCTTGTGTGGACTAATTTTCGGATAATCGAACTCTAGACTATGAAGACTTCAATCAAAAATTCAGCATGGATAATTTGTAATTTGAGCTTGTATTTCTCATTGTATTGATGTTTCAGAGGAGTGATTATAATTAAGTATTTAATTCACACACACACTTGGAGAGATCTTTAAAATTCATATAATCGTCATGGGACCATGTTATACGGGATGATCAACTCAGTTATTCCCTCAGATGAGCAATGGAATGAATAGGACGTAAATTTTTTTCTAAGTCCTGATAGTCCAGACAAATTTTTCTATTCGTCCCAGGATGAAATGCTCTCTGGAAATTTTTGTTCTGCAAATCTTGTTTGTGCAAGGATGAATTGCTCTCTAGAAAAAATTTTGTCCGGAGAATTCATTCATCCCAGACGAAATGCTCTCTAGAAATTTTCATTCTAACTAATTCCTATATTTGGCCAGGATGAAATGCTCTCTATAAAAAATTTTGTCCAGACGAACTTCATTCATCCCAGGATGAAATGCTCTCTGAAAATTTTCGTTAGATGAGTTTATTCGGCCCAGGATAAAATGTTCTCCGTTAAAAATTTTATCCAGACGAACTCTTATTCGTCTCACGATAAAAATGTTTATTATTTATATTTTGATAATTCTTGCAGTTTGTCAAATCAAATTATGGTATAACTGTTCGTATCGGACGAACTTAGTTCGTTAGGATGATAATTGGGTACAAAAGTCAGTTCCATTTATCTATATGGGTTTGTATGCAACTGATTTAAGTAAGTTCGTCCAGGATAATCCACGATCGTACGGGACGATCCACTTTGTAAAGACTTGAAAATCCATAATTTTTGGATAGTTTTTTGTGTCTTTCCTATATAAAGTCCAATAGAATTGCCTCTTAATCTTTTTGCCTACTGATCTTCATGCCTACTGAAAGTAGGTCAAGGAGAGAGTATTTGAGAGTGTTTGAAGGAGGATTCTTACGACTGGAGACATGAAGGTTTCACTTGGTACTCAAAGGTAATAGTCTCTACTTGTAGTTTTTAATTACATCACTATTTTTGTCTTCCCTGTAGATTTCTTGTGATAATATCTGTCAAGGAGATTCGATTCTCTGTCAACACTTGGAAAGTGTGAAAGGATGAAAGGTTCTGTGCCTAACTTGGAGAGTGTGAATTAGAAGACGGGTCCTCTGCCCACACTTGGAGGGTGTGAAAAATGAAGGGTTCCTGCCTACACTTGGGAGAGTGTGAGAAAGCTAACGAGTCCCTTCCCACACTTGGAGAGTGTGAAAAGGATGAAGGGTTCTTTGCCACACGGGATAGTGTGAAAGGCGGACAATTCTCTGCCAACACTGGGATAAGTGTAAAAGGATGACGGTTCTCTACCACTGGGTAGTGGTGGAAGAGAGTTTTGTAAGGCTTCTCCGCCTTGATAAGGTGCAAAGGAGAGTTACTAGTGGTTATTAGTACAATACTTAGAGGGTGCCTCGGGGAGTGAATGTAAGTCGTGTTTGGTCGAACACATATAAATCTCGTTGTCTTTTTTTTTTTTGTTGCTTTTAATTTTATCGTTATTAACTTTTGGTTGGAAAATCCATTTCTTAAAATTCATTAAAGTTTATTTTTAGTTTAAAATATTAAAAGAGGAATAAGTTTTTAATTACCAATTCACCCCCCCCCCCCCCCTCTTGGATAGCGCTGGGACATAAGTTTGGTTTAAACAACCTAATCCATATTGAACAAGTTTCAACATGGTGTGAGTCTTTGGACTTCCTTTCCTTAGGATTAAATCACGAGCGATGGAGCACCCCTTCTGTGGCACCATCCTAAATTTGAATTTCAAATCTGATCCTTTATTGGGAAGCAATACTTCCTTCCACATGATCTCCTCTTTTTCTTAAGGTTAGGTTGGGAGTTCTTTGCTTCCTTTCCATAGGATTAGACCTTCTAGTGGTGGAGAACCCCTCTGTGGCACCATCCTAATTTCAAATTTCTAAATTTAATGCTCTGTGAGAAGGAATTGATTCTTTCCTCATGATCATCCTCTTTTCTTTAAGGTTAGGTGTGTGTCTCTACGGCTTCCTTTCCTAAGATTAGATCCACTAGTGATGGGGCACGCCCTCTATGGACCTCCTAGTTTTAATTTTAAATCTAATCCTCTGGGGGAAGCAATGCTTCCTTCCCATGATCATCCTATTTTTCTTAAGCTTAGGTGTGAGTCCTTTGCCTTCCTTCCTTAGAATTAGATTATCTAGTGATGGAGCCACTCTCTATGGTACCATCTTAGTTTCATATTTCAAATCTATTCATCTGTGAGAAGCAATGCTTCCTTCCCACATGATCATCCTCTTTCTTTTAGGTTAGGTGTGAGTCCTTGCTTTGTTTACTTGGGATTAGATGCACTTGTAGATGAAGAATGCCCCTGTGGAACCATCCTAGTTTAAAATTTCAAATCCTATTCCTCTGTGGGAAGCAATGCTTCCTTCCCCATGATCATCTCTTTTCATTTTTGTTAGGTGTGAGTCCCTGCACTTCCTTCTTAGGATTAGGTCACTAATGATGGAGCACGCCTCTATGGCCCATCCTAGTTTATTTCAAATTCTATCCTTTTGGGAAGCAATGCTTCCTTGCCACTGATCATCCTCTTTTCATTAAGGATAGTGTGAGTCCCTATGCTTCCTTTCCTTAGGATTAGATCCGCTAGTGTGAGCATGCCCTTCGTGGCACCATCCTAGTTTCAAATTCAAATCCGATCCTCTTTGGTTTGGTGTAAGTTCTAGTGCTTCTTTCCCAAAGATATTATAGTCTTGTTTTTCTTAAGAGCTTGGTTTGAGTTCATGTGCCTCCTTACCTCATGATTATATCCACTAGTGATGAGCATGCCTTTATGGCACCATCCTAGTTTTTAATTTTTCTTTGATCTTTCGTGTAGAGAAAATTTCCTCTCCATAAAATCATCATTTAGTGTTGGAAACGCCCTCTTTTGCACCATTCTAAATTAAAATCCTATATATTCTCCTGTAAAAGCAATTCTTCCTTCCTACAGGGTCATTGGTTCTTCTTCTTAAGGTTAGATGTGAGTACATCGTGCTTTCTTTCCTTAGGATGAGATCCACTAGTGATGGAGCAAGCCCTCTATGGCACAATGCTAGTTTCAAATACATATTAGACCTTCTATGGGAAGCATACTTTTTTTCCGCAGGTCCTCCAACCTTCTTCTCGTTCTTTTAGGATTTAATCTACTAGTGGTAGTGTATGCTCCTATAGTACTTCCTTGTATTCATATTTTAAACTTAACTCTCTAGTAGGAATTCCTCCTTCCTAAACAATTATCCCAAAATTCTTTCCTTAAGGTTAGGTTCTATCCTTCATAAGATTAGATTTACTAGTGGTAGAGTACGCCCTGTGGCACTACCCTAGAATCAAATTTTAAATTTGATTCCTTCATAGTGAGGAATTAATCCATTCTTTATGATCACCCAGGCTTTCTTTCATTTTGGATATATTTTCCCTTCCTTAGGATTAGACCCACTACTGGTAGAGTACGCCTATGTAGTACCATTTAGTATCAATTCAAACCCTATTCCCTAGGGATAGACTTTTTCTTCCCCTAGGATTAGACTTTACTAGTGGTAAGGTACGCCCTCCGTGGAACTACCCTAGTATCAATTTAAACCCGAATTCCCTAGGGATATGACTTTTCCTTCCCTTAGGTTAGACCCCCTAGATCATTCCAAACCTTAGGATCTATTCCTTATTTTTAACCCAGATCAACATTTAATGCTTTATCATAAAAGGCTTACTCAAGGATTCTTCAAACACATTAAAATCTAATCAAATGATCTCTGATTCAGAGTCTATCAATTGCATATTGATAGGATAAGTCTCTAGAGGCAATCCTTCAAATTTGGGCTCATCTGAGGTTCTTAAACTAGAATTGATTGAATCCAAAGGCTTTAAAACCATTTAATTTTACGTCCTATGCCATTGGAGCTTCTCCAAGCTTATATCTACCTAGTACCCTTGATCATGAGTTTGGTAAGCTTTAAACTGTACTTTTAGTGGACCACATTTTGACACCCAGTTGACCAAGTGGTTCAAAATGACCAAAATACTCCTCAAAGGTTTATTAATCCTATTTCAAATTAAATGATCCCCAATTGCATGGAACCTCTTTTAGAAATTTTCAAATATTAATCAAACCTGTTGAGCCTTGACAACCCCTAGGTCATCCTAGTTGACCAAAGTCACGCTAGGTTGACCCAGGTACATTATGGCTTTAAATGGGTCGTCAACCCATTTGACCTATCTAACACATAAAGCTCCAAACATCTCAAAAACTTAAGTCAAATTCATTCAACATATTTTAAAGTCTTCAAATCACATCAAGTTGACTTGGTCAAACTTCAATTTGGTCCAATCACTCCATATATTACACTATATAATGGCTTTACCCAATTGGGCTCTTTGCAACCCATCATATAGACATTTAGATATTATTTGTGTGCCACACTCATTCAAACATGGGGAGGTTATTGACTAGTCAACTCAGTCAACAGTCCCGAAAGTTTTTCAAGGGACAAACAGCTTTTTAACACATTAATCCCTCTTGGGACATTAGGTTTAATGCATCTAACAGCTCTTAAACTTGACAATGCCATATTACCAGTCCCACACGGCAAGTGGACAATCAAATAGTCAAACCCAATCCTTTAAACGGCTCAAACTTGGTCAAACTCCTATTTAACTAATTAACCTCCTTAATCCAAATCATCCCAGCAAATTTAAGCCTCTAGAACCTTCCTTGAGTCTATCATGACCCTTGGATCAGAATTCAAATGGCTCTCAATCCTCCCAAGTGCTGAAAGAGAAAAAAGGGACATTTCAACCTAGGATGTCCTTTAGTCCTTATGATTCTCTGCTCCCACTACTTCTTTGGACACATGGCAACATCCTAGAAGCTCTCCAAATCAATCTCAACCCTCCATTCGATCAGAGTTGTTTAAATAGGGAAATACCTCATTGAACACCTTTATATCTAACATTTCTCTCTCATCTAGTCTCCTTCAAGCCCAAACCTCAGCTCTTTTGAGCTTACCACACATCTTCAACACTTCCCCACTCAGACCCCGTTTAGTCCAAGCAGTTTTCGGCAAACTTCTGACGAACCAGACCCAAGTCCATCCAATGAGTATTCCTTCTGATACAGACATTAGAAGCTTAAGGGGTCTTATAAAAAATTGAGTGTGGATAGAATACAAATTCAATATTCCATTAAATTGGTTAAAACTATCCATTAGATTAGGTAAAATCTTAAACCCTAGTTCTAACACTTGTGTTAATTAGCATTTTGATAAGTGATTTTTTAGACTAAAAAATTGCTCTCCACTTTTTCTTTGTTCATCCTAAAAATCAAGGTTTAAAAATTTTAAGTTATTTCATTGACTCGATCAATCAAATGAGCCAAAAAACCCCTCTAGGGTTCGTTTATGCAACTCTTCTATTAGGTAAAATCTGACCATTGTACTCAAGATCAATTGCTCGGATTCGGCCATTCGATGGCTCCATCCGATCGCTGATCTGATCCTTAATCTATCTCACTATTTATAAGATCCTAGCGGTTCTCCTAAAATGACGCTCGATCGGATGCCTCGCGCTTATTGCTGACGTGGATAAGTGGGACGGTGGACATAGTCGATTAATTAGTAATGATTGCCGGTGTCACATCATTGCTAAAAAATATGACATGGTTAATTTGGATCAGATGAATCGTACCCGCAACGAGGCATTCTTGTCGCTAGTTCAATTTAAATGATTTTAAATTCTTTTTTATATATTTAAATTGATAAAAATATTAAAAAATTTAGTTTAAATTAAAAATATAATTTTATATAATAAAATTGTTATAAATTTAATTACTGTATTTTAAAATATAAATACTAATTTTAAATGATACTCTAATTTTAAATTATTTTTAATTTAAATATTAAATATTAAATATTTTAAATTAATATTTACTAAAATTGATTTACATATTTCTGATATATTCAAATATTCCAATTTTTTCATTTTAAAATTTTTTAAAAATCTAGATTTAATATTAAAGTGTTTATTTTAAAATTAATATTATTTTATTTTATTTTGTTTAAATTATTTTAAATTTAATTTTAATTAATAATTCTATCCTTTAATAAAAAATATTTAATTTAATATTATCAAAATTAAAACCTATCTTAAATTATTTTAAATAATTATGTAATTTTATTTTTTAAAATACTTTAATTTAAAATTAATTTTTAAATTTAATTATTAATTTATTTGAAATAATTTGAATATTTAAATATTTTTAATATTTAATTAATATTTTTTAAATATTATGTTGAATTTTTTATAAAATTTGATAATTTATTTTTCAAATTATTTAAAAATTAAAATGATTCTCTCAAAATATTTTAAAAATATTTTTAACTATTTTTTTTATTTTATTTTTAAGACTTACATTTAATTTTATATATGTGTTTACATTTATATATATATATATATATATATTAATTATATAACTTTAAATTTTTCTAAATCAATTGAGTGATCCATTGAAACTTTAAGCATGGATGTCTTTACTGAATAGCAATAATGATGCATCAATTAGTGAATAATCATGATTTGATTATTCACTAATCTATTTATTAATTATTGAATTACTTATTGTTATTGTATGTGTAGGAGCACACACTCACTAAGGCTCTCCTAGTTCTGGATGTAATTGTAATTATAATATGTGTGTTTACATGTTTTTTGGGTCAAGGGTTAGAAAATTTTGATTTAAACCTATCTAACTTACTGACATCATTAGGGATAATAATTAAGGACTTGTTTGAGAAAACTTAAAAAATTAGAAAATTAGGATACACTTCTACTTGACTTAAAAACTTTAAACACTTTTCACTTAGTGAATGTGAAGCCCATTAAAAAACATTCTTTGATTTTAAAAATTATTAAGGTATTTAATTAATTAATTCTTTAATTAAGCATTTAAAATTTATCAAAAATTCAAAATAATCAAATTTAATCTAAACTTTACAAAAAATTCCTCAAACTCTCCAAATTGTAAACCTTAATCAATGAAACTAAAATTTCTATGATTAATCGCAAAACATGAACTTAATTTGATTTTAATCGAAATTCAATATTTAATTAATTTAATTTATTAAAAATTCAAAAATTCCAAAAAAATTCCAAAAACACTTGGGAATCTATCCTTAGGTCATCCATGACCTTTGGAGTTGATTTTAAGGGTTGAGGTTCATTTGAAGATAAATCCATAAAAGGCCCTTAATTAAAAAAATTTAAAATTCAATAATATAAAATTTTGAAAAATCATAAAAAATTCTAGAAAAAATTAAAATTGAGCATACTCAAAGGCATTCAACTCATATTAAAGTCTAATATTTATTAAAAATACAAACTTCTAGAAAATTTTTCAAATTTTTAAAAGTCAAATTTTGGTCAAATCTATGTCAAATTTAAGTCAAAACTTCAAACCAACATAACTAAATGTACAAAAATCCAAACCTAGCAAATTAACTATCTAATTGATCGATTAAGGTATAATATTTTATAAAAATATTAACTTTCATGAATTTCAACTTTAATTAAAAGTTAATTTTTTACCACTTAATTAATTATTAAAATAATCCAAAAAATGCAAAAAAAAATCAAAAATCCACTTTAAAATTAAAAAAAATATTTAATTAACCTTAAAACTAGCAATCAACCAATTTTAAATCAATGAAGTCACTTAATCTATCGATATTACTAGGTAACGCAGGCTGACAAGGCCTATTAAATTAGCCCCAAGAAAGGTGAAATAAACTTACGTCCTCGGAGAACAACAATGTGGTAATCAATACATTTTAAAATATACTTTAAAATTAATTTTAATCCATTAATACTTAAACTCGAACTTAAATTCCTTAAATCTTTCAACCAACTAGGAATATCAAATAATTTAACTAATTATCCTATTTAGGACATATTCCAAGCACACACCACAACCTACCTCACACTTTAGATGATTTGTTATGGAAAACCAACTCTAGTTTTAGGCTAAACTGGTGTTTACTTTTTTGCGTGTTAGTTTTTGAGCTTTCATTGCATGTTGTTTGCTCATGTAGATTGATGAGTTTATTTATTTAATTTTTTACTTTGTGATGTTGATTGATTGTGTGATAGATTACCTTAGATTATGATGATTTAAACTAATTCAATTTTATGCAGGTGGCCATGCTTAGACAGGGCAATAAAATAAAAGTGGCATATATAAAAAAAATGAATAATACTCTTTGCATAGGTGCTCTAGAAACTTGCTTTAGTTCCCCTTTAAATTCAAATAGCATGGCCAAGTGTGGCTATAATTTGAGTAATTTAAATTATTATTTTATTAACTACTTGGGATATATATATAACTGCTGATTATTAGGATAAACATTATAGGATTGTGTCTAGAATAATATTTTTTAAATGTAATTTTGATATAATTTGAGTTGTATATTTTAATTGCTTTGAGATTGGGATGCTAAACATCCAATTTGAATCCAAGAGGAAGGGCATCTCTTAGGGTGAGTCCCTCTGCACTTGGAGATCAATTTAGGATGCCTTCAAATACCAAAGAGAAATACCCTTTCAAGGGGGTAGTTTTTTCATTTGGATATCCGGACCCCCGACCTAAGGAGCTATAGAAGGAATACAAAAATGGATAACAAGAGGCCCATTCTCAAAAGTTAGTTTGAGTATTAGGAGTAAAATCCAAGTTGTTGTCATTGGTGTTCGGCCACTTTACTTTTCTATAATTTTGGAATGTAATAGTGAGTGGCACTTGCCATATGGATATTTAATTTGAGTAATTAATTTATATTGATTGTGCGTAGAAATTGTTATATTTTGTTAACTTTTTTATTTTCCTGTTCATATTTATTTTAGCCTGGAATTTGCTATGAGGCTCGTGAGGGTACGATAAAAATTCTTCTACTTAAAACAATTAAAATTTTAGCTCAGATAGAAACCCTAACGGTCCTAAGAAAAGTAAGCTCAGATTCTTGATGGTTTTTCATGCATCATATTATACCTTCTCTACCTGTTAGGTACCTCTCCACCTGTGAGTTCTAACAGACAACCTAGCCAGTATGAGGGTGCAGGATCTATCAAAGGGATGTTCTGCAATCTCTAGAAAATAAACCTACTTTTAACAGCTAATTTTAGACCTCTTATTTTGATTCATCCATAATCGAGTCAACTAGTATGATCACATAGTAAAAAACTTAAAAATGTATAAATCTTTATTAAATTACTTATACATCAAATACAAACTTATGTTAAGGGGCTAATTAGGGTTTCTACTCTAGATATCATCCCTGCTTTCCTTGAACTCAATCTAATTAACATCTTATCCACTATTTATTAATAACCAGACTACTGGATTTTAGCATTTAGGAGATTTAGCTCGCTCCTAATTCTAGGCCGGGGATAAGTCCATATCTGCATTGCATTAGCTAGGTTCGAGTCACTAATTTTCAGTATCTAATTTTAACTTAGGTTTTGAGGCAAGCAAAGGCTATAAACCCTTAACCTTTGGGATTTGAATCCCAGTTTCTATTATAATTAATCATTCAAAATTAAACCTCTTTCACAAAAATTCAAGCCCAATATTTTAGGATAAGCTAGGGTTTTCTGAAGTAATTTAAAATCTTAAAAACACCTCCATCCTTCTTCTTTTGACTCCAGAAATAAGTGCTCAACATTGAACCATTCCCGTTTAAAAATTTTGTCCTTACTTCCTTTGAAGTCTACCTTGAAATTACTAAAAGAATATTCTACCACTATTTTTAATCGAGTGTTTATGTTGGAAAATTTTGATTTACCTATGATGTAATTAACTACGAAGGCTTGTGTTGTAGGAGATTTAGAAACCCAGA
Source organism: Dendrobium nobile (assembly GCA_022539455.1). Taxonomy (NCBI): domain Eukaryota; kingdom Viridiplantae; phylum Streptophyta; class Magnoliopsida; order Asparagales; family Orchidaceae; genus Dendrobium; species Dendrobium nobile. The sequence continues at coordinate 47,299,769 of CM039721.1, forward strand.
TCTAATTTTTTTAAAAGTAGTTTTCAAAACCCTCAATTAATTATCTTTGGAAAAATCAAAATTTAACATCATTATCTCCATTTTCAAATGATTGATCGTAGATGACATTCTCTTTCCTCGAGAAGATATATCTTTTATATTATCAAGATTTTAATTATGAAATTAAATATTTCTTATCCAAATTATTATGTCAAACACTTGATTAAACTTCATTTTGATCTCAAGGCAAAATATGTAGTTCTTTCCTCAATTTGACTATAATAATTAGGATATAAACTTAAAGTTTTGTAATTTTGAACATATTAGTGAATGTTTTCTCGCACTACCATGTGATATATTATTCTTAATAGATGTGTTCAATATCAAAATATGATTCTAAAAAATTAATCCTTTCCAAAGAAAATAATAATTTTCAAAACAACACCTTTTAATAAACACAATAAGAAGGGGAGAAGGCTCCTTATGAATTAAGGAACAGTGTATCCATTTAATAGCCTTATCCTACACATTAGAAGTATGATGCACAACCCTTCAGGAATGTTAGTGTCAATGTTAGAAAATTTTCCTTTAAACCTTTATACTAGAAGCCAACATAATTAAACATCAACCAAAGGTCTATCCAATCCATGAGGAACTTTTATTTGAAACTTCTCCTTGCAGAGATGAGGATGCAACTAAAAGCACTTCATTAACCCATGACAATACAACCTAAAGCACTATTAACCAATGACCATGGATCTTTGCAATGAGAACAGAAAATGGGATGATGCTTTTTTCACCTTTGAAATAAACATTCAATTAGAACCATTTCAAATCTCATTCGGATGCTTTTTGGAAATATCTAACTCAACTAAAACTTGAGCCAGGAAGGTCTAGAGATTGATGCCAATAGCTTGGTCAGTTTGTAAAGGCACCTACCAAAGATCGAAGCCAAACCAAATAAGAATTTGAAAATGTGAAGGCAACAATTTTAGGATATGAGATCCACACAGGCATATAGAAGATTCCTCATTCACATCAAAATTCAGAGTCCATTTAATTAATCTCATTTAACAAGCTTGTATATAATAGATCTCTTGAGATAATGTGACTATATTCAAGATCATGGGAGTTATATCGGATATGATGTGGATCCAACAAACCAATATGAAAGGAGCCAGGAAGCTTAAGATTCATGAAAAATTTTTGAATCACATTAAGTTAGGTCTATGAAGAATGAACTTGCTAACTAATCTAAGAGAAAGAAGCATAGCAAGATGCGACGCACTAAATCATCAAACTTGAGAATAGAGAACTCCCTTAAATGAAGTATAAAAAAAATAAGCTTAGTAGAAGATGAAGAAGAACCCGCTCGAATACCCATAAAGAACGAAGTTTTTCCATAAGGGAACAAAGACAAGGAGGGGATAGTAGACGCGGGATGTCATCTCCCACAAATGAAAATATTTAGAGAATCCTCAAAACCACAGTGCAGCAAAACCAAAGAAGCCAAAAAGGAAGAAAATTAACGAAAATAAAAATCCAACTAGCAACTATTGGAGAAAAGAGAGGAAGCGGCGAGCGAAAACCTAATCACCTCTAATTGGCTAAAGCAGAGAGATGATGCGCTGATATAAATGAGTTTGATGACAGCAATGTGTAGAACCTAAAATAAATACGAAAGCTACAACTATATTTAGGTTTGGAGATTCATATCTTAACTAGGGAGGATTTGATTAGCTCCAAATTCTAATGGGTTTAAGTCTATATTCATTTACCATGTTTCAAATTTCATTGCATTGAAAGGACATTTGGCCTGCCTTTTAGAAAACAAAAATCATGTATATAATGGACCTAAAATTGTTAAAAATTCATAATAATTCTATTTTAATTACAAAATTACTCAACAATATATCAGGGATGTTCATAACTAAAATCTTATTGACAAAATAAAACCACTTTATAATTCATTCAAAATTAAATATAATTAAAAAAATAAAATATTTAATTAATAATAAATTAAAAACTTATGAAAATTATTAAATAAATTATTACACATGAAATGATCCCTAAGGTCTTTTCCATCATTTGGGGAAAATTGCAAGAGAGTTGGACTTTATTTTGTACAAAATAAGAAAAATATACCTAATTAAATAATCAAATTTTAATAATTCATAACTAATTATAGAAAACTCTAAATTAATGAAACTTAAAGACATCAGACTCTTGTGAAGGGCATCGCTGGGAAAACGGGTGATGAGATAGAGCTCCACAAAATTGGGAAGAATTTGGAAGAAGATTTTGAAGATTTCGGGTGCCTTGTTGGAGATGGAAGAAGGTGGCCGGTCATCTAAGGGTGACCGGAACACCAAAACTTCGCTATCTACCGTGAGCCATTATGTTGGATTCAAGAGGTGGTTTCTCTTTAAACGAATCTCCCTTATTCGGATTTTGGAATCTCCTTTGTGATCAAAGAGGGAGGGTTGATGCAAAGCAAAAATATTTGCCGATTTTAGGCAAAAGGGAAGAAGTAGTTCATTCTTGGATGATAAGCCAATACCTATGTGGACTATCATCTCTGGATTAATGATATGGAGGCTTTTTCATCAGGATGCAGTTTTTGCTGATATATTAAGAAGGATTTGATATTGGCAAAGTATAGTTAATATCATAAGATTCTAGTATTTCTTAAAGATTGGAAGTTTCTAATGTGTGGGTCAAAAAACCTCACATTAAAATAAAATTTTTAGTGAATTGCATGTATGATATTGAAGATGCAAATGTAGTCAAACTTGACATGGAAAAGGAAAAATCTAATGTTCAAGTTTTGAGCAATTCATTGGTTGTTAAAATTCTTAGAAAAACTTTCCTTTTTCTAAGTGTTCAATTGAACTAAGAAACCAATGATGAAATATGGAGGGTTTCATTATAACATTGCTTGGTCTAGATTAGCTCTTTGTTCATTTCAATCACATGAAGCTATGGAGGAGTGTTCTTAACGGAGGTCCTTGGTTTCTAGGGGCTTTGTTATGTGTTTAGACAATTGGTCTCCTACTTCTCTCCTTTATTCCTTGGATGGAATTTCTTCTCTGATTTGGGTTCGTCTTCTCTCATTTGCCTTTTACATGCTGGGATGAATCCAATTCACTAGAATTGTTTCTAGAATTGGAACTCCATTATTATTGGATGGTAACTGTTTAGATGGGGGAGAGGGAATTTGATAGAGCTTGCATTCGGTAAATTTGAATTCTAAACTACCCCATGGTATTGGGTGGATGGCCATAATGGTGATTTTTTCAAAAGTTTTGATTATGAAAATCTATCATCTATCTGTTATATATGTGGAAAGATTAGACATATTGATTCTGTTTATCCAAATTTCAACATCTTAATCCAAAATCTTTTTTCTGTTAACGAAGTTCCTTTCGTTCTTTGCAAACTGAAAATTATCCATTATGGGCCTTGGTTATCATGTGAAGTACAAAAAACAAAGAAGGATAATATCCTGAGAAAAGCTTTTTAAAGTTGTCACAGCCAAAGAAAGTTGGATGATGCTTGTGTTAGTAATCAATAATACAGCCTTGGAAGAATTTGAGAAGACGTTAATGATGTTTTAGAAGTTCTTGTTGATTCTTTGACAACTCGAGGTGATGCTTAAATTTAAGGAAGGAGATGAAAAGGCTGTTATACATGGAGAAGGTTCTTCCGTCAATCTCCTGCTTTGCTGAAAATTTGCAATTCAAATCCCACAATTGGAAGGAAGGTAGGAGCAAATAAGTCTTCTGATTTAATTGTGAACCAAACTCAAGCGCTCAGAATTGAATTCTGAATTCCCTATCTTGGAGGTGATCCGTGGGAGTTGATTGCAATGTTCCATGTTAGATGCTGATCTATTGGAGAATTTAATTCCATTTAATAACTCTCATAATAATTCAAATTCAAATCCTGAATTCAGAATTGCTGAAAATGTGGAAGTTAATTAAGGTAGGAGTCTGCTTAGAAGAGATTTCACGTGAAACAACTTTACCAATCCAACTTATATTGCTTGAAAGAATGGGAGATCACAAACCGAGATTTTGAAATTTCAGATTTCCAGGAGGAAGAAATGAGGATATTAATTCTAAAATAGAATTGGTAGTTGTACCTTTAACAGTTTTGGTGGCTTTGGTGCCTATCCAACTGCTAATTCAGCTACAGTTATGAAATTAAAAAATAGCATGGACAGATGAAAGACTCTTCCCTCTTCGGCCATAGTTTGAATTTTAAGAAAAACTATTCTTAAGAAAGATAAAGTTTTTTCAAGAAGAGTGATCCAGGCTCTAAGCATACATTGTTCAAAGAACTTCAAGCCTTAGGACCGGTGGAGTTCTACCTAGAAGGAAGAGTGGCTGGACTCAAAGTGGAGAATGGTATGAAAGGTTCTTCTCTCTATTATCTCACTAATATGCAAGATGGTTCTTCCTTTGATAGCAACAAAGTGGTTAAATACTCTGAAGAGAGGAACAAATTTCAAAAGTTTGGCATAATACTATCATTGAATTCGACTTTGGAAGTTGGAAAAAGCTTATGGAGTATCTATCAGTGATATTTCTTAAGTGATTTTTGGGAAATCATTGTGAAATTTTATTTTACTTTTTTAGCTTTTGCTTCTTTTTTTTTTTATTTAGTTTGGCATTTTAAACTTTTTTCTAATTGATTATGGGATCATTGCTAAGCTTATTCTCAACTGGATGGGGATTCTAGGATATCAATCAACCCTCGGGTTGTTAAAACTTTGGTACCCCTTCATCTCAACAGTTTCAAAATAGGAAATAGTGGGTTATATTCAATTATTAATAAGTTTAATTTAAACAAACTTATTTTCAATAAGGTCCCATTTCATGTTGAGAAAGGAACCGTTAGCCTCTTGTTTTTACTAGTTGTATTAGGATTCCTTTCTTTTATTTTAATGCACTCTTGCATTTCTTCAAAAAAAAAAAAAAAAAGACATCAGACTCAACTATGGGTCTAATATTGATTTAAAAATTCAAAAATTCATCTAATTGAAAAGTTAATAATTAGGCCAAACTTAATACATAAAAAACACTAAACTTATAAAATCCATAACTAATTTAAAAAAATACAAAATTAAATAAATAAAAGCTATTATTGATCTCATGCTCTCATATTTATAAAAATTTTAAATATTTAAAAATAATAAAAATAAAATAGCCCAAAGAAAGGCCTACATAAAATGTATTAAAATATTTTTTTTAAATTAAGAAATATAGTAAATCATTAAAAATTCCATAATCATTAATTCAGGGAATTATAAAAATATACGTTGCTAGAGAATGGACCTACATTAAATGTATTAAAAATTATTTATTAAAATATAAAAAATTTAGTATAATATTAAAAATTCCATACATCATTAATTCAAATAAAATTAAATAGTAAATAAAAATTAAAAACCATCAACTATTTAAAAATGAAGCAGCTTTTTTGTAAGGATAGCATCGTTTGCATGGTTCTATCCTGAGTTTTGTCCTCGTGCCTACTGTGACAAAGCAATGATTGAATTTGATATAATGTAAACATTAAATTACAACTTAATAAATTAATAATAAATTAAATTAAAATTAAATTAAAACATTTAAGAAATATATTTAAACATTGTTTTTAGACCCTTGGTTAGCTTTGAATAAGGAAGGTAAATACACAAATGACTTGTGAAGTTTTATGGATCAAAATCATATATTAAAATGTCACTTAGAAGTTTTTAATGCTATGTTATTTAAAAACCTAAAGTTAATATAACTTCAACAATCCAAACAACTTTAAAAGAATTTAAAACCTCAAAATATATAAAACTATATTCATAAATTCCTTTAAGGACCTTGGGAAAATAATATTTTTTACGATAAATTTAAATTAATAAAACTTAGGAACTATCTATGCCACCATAAACTTTTTCTTACATTTAGATGTTTGCTAAACAACAAACTGGAGTCTTGGTTAAGGTGGCGGTGTTGTAATATGCATGCTAGCTGCTTTCTTAGAAAGTTCTTTTTTTTATGTTTATTATTTATAGTAATCTAGAATATCATACATTTTAAATTCCTTTTTTATAACTTAGGATCTTAAGGACTGCATTAGAAGCATCAGTTAATAATAAAAACTACTTTACCCTTTTCATATTTTATATGCTTTTATATTGCCTTCCGTTCGATTAAGAGTGAAAAGTAGAATCTTAAGATTTATTTATATATGTCAAGTCACTGTGGAAAGTAAAATGCATATAGATTAAGTTTTATTGTGTATTTAAGTTGTAAATGATTTATTAAACCTGTTATACATAAATAAATGGGCTCCAATAGATGATATCTATACCATTTGAGGATACTCTCTTTTGGAATTCTATAGAGGACATGTAACTTGAAGATCTAAATAGTATATTATATAACATTATTGGGTACAAATTTTTCTTGGTTTCTTCATTGTATATGTCTAGGCTTTAAAGAAAGATTACTTAGTTCTAGCATAATGCAGTACTGGGTACCATATACACCAACCCCGTTACCATTTGTCTATTTGCTACATACATGCAAATCATTTTATGAACATTATATTAAACATAAATTTTATTCACAACATGTGTAAGGTAGCGAGGTCCTATTACACTCAAGGATGCTACACTTTTTCATTTTGTATTAGGGTTGTTATGATACCAAAATTCTAATCATTTTGGTGGTTAGAAAATTTAGTTTGGTAAATTGAAAATAAAATAAATAAATTTAGAGTTTTAGTGATACTTCTCACTAGTTTCATTGAACTTAAATGTTAAAAATTATTCATCTTGAGTATATATAATATTAGAATTCTATTTTTTTTAATCCTTAGGATAGAGTTAAATTTTATGCGGTACTTCTAAGGTGATTTATTGTGCATTAGGATTGTTAGCTAAAACTCACTCCAAGCAAGAAATAGTTTAGATTGTAAGCATCTCTTTAATTTTAATACATTCTTATTCATTTTTTAACAATCAAAATTTAAATTAAATTTCAAATGATAATAAAAAATTTTTATTCTAAAACTTATACTTAAATTGGTAAGCATAAATATTTATTTAGATCAACATGTTTTTAAAATCTTTAGTCTTCACTTTATTTTGAGCCAATTCTTTAGCAGATGATTAACTCTAAGGGATTACCCCTATAAGGAGTCTATAAGAAAGAATAAAATAAAGCTAATTTTATTTCTTTCTAAGGTAGGGAAAAGATTTAGGAATGCAATCCTATGATTCAAACATTAGATTAATTTTAGAATTTTAAATTAAGTGTATATTTATTTTATCATTTGAGTCTAATTTAATATTCCCTATGTAGTGTTCAATAATTAATGAAAAGTTTCTCTTTCTCAAATTGATAGGGAAAAAATTAGTCAATCCTTAGGATCATACAATGTTAGTCTATGCATATATTGATTAAAGTAAACCCAAAATTAAAATTTAAAGAAAAACTTGTGTGATATTGCCATTTTGACTTTAATTTGTCCACAAATTTTCTCATGACTCTGTTGGGGATAGACTTTCTCCATTTATAGCGAGATAATTTTTTTTAAAATACCTATAAATTTAATTAAATTTTAAGGCTATTAGATTTAATATAACTCAACTTTAGGTTATTGTTGCGATCTATTTTCATGGGATTATGATTTATAATGATAGCAAACACTCTTATTTCTCTATGACTACCTTATCTATAACACTTCAGGTCCACAAGATTGAATGCAATTGGAACCAGCTCAAGATTGGGTAGTCTAGGTCTTAGACAGCTTGTATCTTTTCCTTTCTTGAGTCTTTTATAATTGGTGTGTCCTGACGACTATGTAACTTTGCACAAACACACTTGGAAGATTTTTTTATCTGTTCCCTAGAGTTTACTATTTTTGGTAAATTTATCCGGATGATATTTATATCATCCTGGACAATCAGTTCAAAAATAGAAACCCTATTAGGGCATCATCTCATTTAAGGCAGCCGTCATTAGCTGATCAGCCTAGACGATCTTCTATCAGCCTGGACGATCCTTGTATCAGCCGGATGATAGGGTCAATTATGAAGAGAATAAACCAGCATGATCAATTTAGGTATTCTTTATTTAGGATATCGGTCAGGACGATCAAACATCGGCCTTAGCGATGAAGCACAATTATTACTAAACTAATCTGGTAATTATGGAAAGTATTTTAGATTGATTGATACGTCACATCGGTCAGGCCGATCGCTTGATCAGCCAGGATGATGTCTTGGATGAAAGACATTGGCCAGACTCTATTCATGGCGATGATCAGGGGAATGTCCTCGGATTTGAACATAATTTGTCAGGACAATATTATATCGCCCTGATGATGTAACCAATTTTCTTCTGATCATCCCAATTTAACCGACTGATTGAGCTTATTTTGTCTGATTGGCCAGGACAATTTAAATCAGCCAGGATGATGAACAATAAGTTGCATTATGAGCTCATTTTTAGATCTTTTATTTAAGCTTTTGACAAGGCACTTTTGTAAGTGTCTTTGGCAGCCATTATAGCTTCGTTCTTTTGGGGAAGAAACTTGAAGGAGAGCTTGAAGAGAGTGAGAAAAGGGTAAAGTTTGAGAGGGAGAAGTATCCTATGAGGGGGGGACTCCGGGGAGTGTGGAGGGGGATTCCACACGGTGCTCAGCCAAGATTGCCTAGTATACCTTGGATTCAAGTCTTATTTAAGGGAAGTTCATAGAAGAAGATCTCTTCTGTGTTAAGGATCCGGCGACTCCGCGCACTGGGGAAGGTGGAAGTGATTTTGTAAGGGCTTCTCCGCCTAGCATATGGGGGCTAAAAGAGAGACACTTAGTTTTGTGCATAATCGGAGGGTGCCTCTGAGGAGTGGATGTAGGTCAAGGTTTGACCGAACCACTATAAATTTGGTGTGTTCTTTCATTATTATTTCTGCATTTAATTTCTGATTGCGTTTTCTTTGTATGATTTTTGTTTTTCTTGAGTTTTGTTTTAAAGAGTATTTAAAATACCAATTCAGCTCTCTCTTAGTATAGTCTTGGGTCAGTTCATAGGGGCCTAACATCACCTAAACAAACTTTTTGTTATACTTCTAAAGTTGTTTCTCTCTTTTGTTCAAAGTCCTTTCATTTATGTCTCATCAAAATCTAAAATCAAATCGAGTTCATACCTTCTTCCATTATCCACACTTTAGATTCTATGGGTAAAAGTTCTTCTTTAATGTTCTTTTAAAAATCTAAATTCAAATCAAACTTCAATTGTCACTTTAAATTTTAATTCCAAGTGCTTTCTAGTATAGTTATATAGGTTGGGGCCCATGTAAATGCTAAATTTTTTGATTAATCCCATTAATCAATTTTATGGATTCGGTGTAAAGTTTTTTCAGTGTTTTCTTCATACTTAAATCTTAAGTAAAGATCAAGTGTATTTTGAAGATTGATATATGATTAATTTCAATTATAGAAAATAATAGTGAAAGTTAATATTCTCTTTTCAGATAATGCAAACATGGCTTTTATTTAGGGGTCCAGCTGCTAAGCAACTATGATCTAGTTTAGATTAATGAACAACATTTAGTTCAACATCACAAGACCACAATCTTATCAGGTCAAGGTTGAGTTTGTATCTGATAAAGCTATTAAGAATGTACTTGAGGGTAGGTATGCATTTTCCTCATTAATATTAAACCCTTAGTTTTCTCCATCTGACTTTCCCAAGGCTATTTGCAAAGCCAAAAGTGAAAATCTACCATTTTCATTGGATTCTTGTATAAAGTCACAGTAAGGTGTCTTGTAGTGGAAAAATAAAAGCCTGGAGAAAGTGTAGTTAACTATATTCTAGGTGGAGGAACTTAGCTTGAAAGTAAGCCTAACTTGAAAAGCAAACATGTAATAGAAATTCTTCTAAAAAATATTAATTTACCAATTATCATCTTACTGAAAGGATTTTATAATTAAAACTTTAAATAAGTTATGAAATTAACCCTCTAATCTTTAAGAAGAAATACCTCAATAGGCTTTCTCAAATATCTATTTTTGTAGAAAAAAAATGTAAACCTCAGAAGGTGCTCGAAAAGAAGTGTAGGTCAATATCTCAGTTGATGAGGCAAGAAAGCCAATGAATATACACACAAAAAGTTATGTCTTTCTCATAATATTACCAATATAATACATTCTTATCCTTAATTTAAATCTCACTATAATCTTACAGTTGAAGAGCAAAGAGAGAGAGATTTGCGCTTTAAGGATTTAATACGATGATTTTGATTAATTGAGATCAAGAAGATCTCTAAAAAATCTTCAAGAGAAGTCACAATCTAAATTTCTTGATCTGAAGTTGAAGATAGTGGGAAAATCAAGATTAGCCAACATATTGCCCATATGTTAGATGATCAATCATGAGTTAGATAATTAATAACATTTAAGAAATGACATTGAAAAAACATCAAAGAAAATCTGTTGTGATATCAAGGAGTATTTAGTTGATCCTAGTCAAGGATCAATTTTGACTAGTGAGCCTTTCAAATTAATTTTAGATTCAAAACTATGTCAAGTTGAGATATAGATTTATAGTGATCGTCCTTTTTTCAGTCCAATAAGGATCTTAGAACTAGTAAACATTGGAGATTTTGCATAAGGATCTTTTTGGACAAGTTGGAACTGTAAGTCTAAGAGGGAAGGTATACAGATTTGTGATTGTGGATGATTACTCTAGATTCACATGGGTTAGATTTCTATTTCATAAAAGAGAATCATTTGAGGAATTTAGAAACTTTTTGACTTGGATTCAACGAAAGCTAGGATGTGAAATTATGACTATACAAAGTGATCATCGAGGAGAATTTGAGAATGAAAGATTTAAGAATTTTGTAAGGAGAAAGAAATTCATCACAACTTTCTGCACCTAGAATCCCTCAGCAAAATGTGGTAGTCAAAAGAAAGAACAGAACATTAATAGAAGCGGCTCGAGCTATATTGCAGAATACTCACATCCTAAATATTTTTGGGCTGAGGTGGTTAGCACTGCATGTTATGTTGTAAATAAAGTGAATGTGAGATTTAAAGTAAATAAAATACCCTATGAGTTGCTAAAAGAAAGAACACCTAATTTATCATATTTGTATGTTTTTGGTTGCAAGGTGTTTATTCATAACAATAGAAAATATGCCTTAGGAAAATTTGATCCAAAATCAGATGAAGGAATTTTTGTAGGATACTCAAGTGTTGGAAAATCTTATAAAGTATTCAACAAAAGAACTTTAATAATTGAGGAGACCACACATGTTGTATTTGATGAATATGGAATTTTGGAAGAGCCAAATATTGTAGAAGATGAGATTGAGATTAACTCCCAAAAGATTGATAAAATTAATTTAGAAGAAAATTTAGAGGAAAATTTGGAGATAGAAAATCCTTTGCCTAGAGAGTTAAGATTTCTAAAAATCATCCAAAGGGATTAATAATTGGTGAACCTGGTGAGGGTTTAAGGACTAAGTGTGGATTAAATAAAGAAGTCAATCATTTAGGCTTCATTTAAACAATAGAACCCGCAAGTATTGATCAAGCACTTTCGGATGAGTTTTGGATTTTGGCTATACAAGAAGAGTTAAATCAATTTGTAAGAAACAAAGTTTGGAAATTAACTACAAGACCAAAGAATAAAAGTGTAATTGAAACTAAGTGGGTATTCAAAAATATAATGAATGACTTAGGAGTAGTAATTAGAAATAAGGCTGGATTAGTTGCTAAGGGGTATAATCAGATTGAAGGGATTGATTTTGAGGAGACTTTTGCCCTTGTAGCTAGACGTGAAGCAATTAGGGTTTTTACTAGCTTTGCCTATTTAGAGGATTTAAACTGTACCAAATGGATGTAAAAAGTGTCTTTTTAAATGGGGTAATTCAAGAGAATATTTTTGTAGAACAACCTCTATGTTTTGAAAATTCTAGATACTCAAATGATATTTAAATTGAAAAAGACATTATATGGATTGAAACAGGCATCTAGGACTTGGTATGAGAGATTGAGCACCTTTCTACTTGAAAGATCATTAGAAAAAGGAAGTGTTGATACAACTCTCTTTTTGAAGAAAGTTGGATAGGATATACTCATTATACTAATTTATGTAGATGACATCAACTTTGGATCTTCAAATAAAAATCTTTGTGATGATTTTTCTAAAACATTGAGTAGTGAATTTGAGATGAGTCTAATGGGAGATTTAAGTTACTTTCCGAGCTTTAGCATTAAGCAAATTGAGGAGGGTACATTTCTTAGTAAGTCAAAGTCTGTTAAGAACATCCTCAAAAAATTTGAAATGGACAATGCTAAACCTGTTAGTACACCAATGAGTTTCTCAGTTCATTTGGATAAGGACCCTAAAGGAAAATCTATTGATCAAAAGAAATTTGGGGGGATAATTGGATCTTTACTTTACTTGACAGCTAGCCAGCCCGATATCATATTTAGTGTTTGTTTGTGTGCAAGATTTCAATTAGATCCAAAAGAATCACATTTGATAGCAGTAAAAAAGATTTTAAGATATCTGTTAGGAACTTAGAACTTAAGAATTTGGTATCCTAAGTTTAGCTCTTCATTTAAAATAATTGATTATTCATATTCTAATTTTGCAGGTTGTAGGGTGGATTGAAAAAGCACTTTTAGAACATATCAGTTTATTAGAAATTCTTTAGTCTCTTAGTCTAGTAGAAAATAAAATTTGTAATCCTATCTACTGTAGAAGTTGAATACATTGTATTATGAAGTTGTGTGGCACAAGTACTTTAGTTAAAACAACAGTTGCTTGATTTAGGATTAACTGTAGGCACTATTCCAATTTATTGTGATAAACTAGTGCTATTTGTATTTCTAAAAAATCCTATTCAATTTTTAAGAATCAAACATATAGACATCAGGCATTATTTCATAAGGGATCATGTATCTAAAGGAGAAATTGAAGTCACTCATATTTCTACTGAAAATCAACTTGCAGATATTTTTACAAAACCTTTAGCCTTTGATACTTTTAATGCACTAAGAATAAGGCTAGGTGTGATCGATTTGACTGCTTAATTAAAATGTTTCTACAATATTAATGTGTGTTTTTAGTTAATATTTTTTATGTATCCTTGTGTTTGTGATTTTTTCTGTATTTTGAGTTTGCATTTTCATTTTTCTATTGTGTTTTTGTTGTGTTTGTATTTTAGTTTGATTGAGTGCATGTTTTGAAAACAGAGTGACATTCATTATGGAAAAAAAAATTTCATATGAGACGAATTGTGTAGTGTGTCAACTGTCAGATTTGATTTGTGTGATTATGAGAAGTCGTTTCATTTTGGACTCATTCGTTCGTCCATACAAAATTTTTTTGTACAGGACAAACTGAATTTCGTACGGGACGAAAATATTTTTGTCTGTACAAATAGTCATATTTCATTAAATTGACCAACTTTGAACTCAACAGTCACACTCACACATCCCTTTCAGAACCCTTTCTTCCTTTAGATCTTATCCATGGCAAGTTCAAGCAAGCGACAAAAGGTTCTCGCCAAGGGTCCACACAGAAATTCTTTTGATAATTTTCTGTCCAAAGCCAATGAAGAATCTCTTCCTAGATTTGCCTCCGCTAAGATCACCCCATCTAGAATTCTTATCTAGGAACAACTAACCTTTCAGGTAATGAACTTTTTTGCTTCAACTCAATTTGGTTTCATTCTCATACTATTCCACCTCTACAATAAAGAGACCTTTCATTATTTCCTAGAAAATATGACTTTCAACTCCAACCATTCTATAATCAAGTCCTATGTTTTTAAGAAGAAAGTTGAAATTATCAAGGCTAACTTAGGAATCTTTTTGAACTTAAGGACAGAGGGAATTAGAGCCCATACCATGACCACTACTACTAATTTTGATTGGAGTGAAATTAATGAAGTGATTAGAAAAATTATATTTAAGGAGCATATGCCTAAAGTGTTCTCTCTTGTTCGCAATGCTCTTATCATCCAGCATGTTCTTCGAACTTCCATAATTCCTAAAGCTGGTAATAGAGTCAATATTACTCCTCTTCTTTTAATAGTAACCTACTTGATTATGACTAAATAATCTATAGATGAAGCCCAACTAATCCTTGACTATCTTTATGGACTTTCTGAAATTGGTCATGTCGAATATAAAAGAAAGAAGAACATAGATTTAGGACATCTTGTTGCCTACATTTTGGAAACGAAGTATGAATTGATTCATTCAGTTGAAGATTTTGAAGAACCTCTCTACTACAACGAAGGATCTTTTAAGGCAATCTTCAATAAAGATGAACCAAGTAAAGCACATGTTATTAGTGACTCAGAGGAGGAACATGAACCTGCATTTGTTCCTGCTAGTGAACCAAATTATAAAGATTTGGTTCAGAGATTTGATTGCTTAGAGTCTCTCATTTTGATCAAAGATTTGATCAAATTGAAACTCATTTGTAGCAGCAGGATATTCAATACAATCAGGATATGTGGTATATGAGAGAGCAGATGAATGATATTAGTTCCAACATGCTTATGATATAGTTATTTTAACTTCTTCAGTACTGTACCTCCTCCTCCTCCTCCAGATCAGGGACCATCAGAGTGATTTATGTACTTGGTTATATTTTTCTTTAGATGATGTGTTTGTGTTTTAGTAGTTTGTGATGTATTTTTTTTTTAGTTATGTATTTGTTCATTAGATGTTTATGTATTTGAGTTTTATGTGGCATTGATATCATTCATAGATTGTAATATCTATTATAATGATATCAATATAACTTATCTTATTTTAGTTTTAATCTTGTTTTGAAATGTGTGTTAGCCTATATGAAAATTCCTAAAGTTTTTTATCCCACAAGTGCTATACCTTGAAGTGCAACTTAAAATTACATTCATTATAAAATCTAATTTTTCTAAATTTAAGTTTTACTTTTAACTTGATATGATTAAAATTATCAATTTCATGTCTCTGATTAGACTACATTAATGTTTAATATTATTATTGCAATTGTGATATTTCTTATTTTATATTTCACTTATCAATAAATATTGATGCACTTAGAAAAATTTGAAAATTTTTATTATTGATTTTGGAAATATCAAAATTACTCTTGAAAAATGTACAAATGTAGAAAAATCAAAAGGAATGCATAATGGTTCACAATTAAAAAAAAAAGAGGCACAAAATATGCCCACAAGTTAAAACATGCACACAAAAATGTGCTAAAAATATTGAAAAAGATGCGCAAAGCGCCACATGTGGTAGTCATTTCTTTCCACAATCTTTTAATCTCTTAATTCAAATTGATCTTCTATACATTTATGTTTCGTATTGACATTTGAAATATACAAATTTTATAATCATCCTTTTGTAAAGATTTTCTTTATCTTAGTGTCTAAATTGATTCATATTTTTGATATAATTTTTTTATTATTAATGTTATATCTCTTCTTAAATTCTATGAATCTTTTTTATTTACCTAATGAATTGATTTTATTTGCAATAATTATTTCAATCACTTTCACTGATCAGTTATCAAAAGATCATCATATGACTGCTTACATTTCTATTCCTTTTCTTCTTCGCTTTTGCTGTTGACAAAAAGGGGGAGAAAATATTGTTTGTATTGTATATGTGTGCTTGTTTGTCTCGTATATGTGAGCTTATTTTGTTTTGTATCAAAAAGAAAAAGATAAAAAGATAAAATTGTTGTGAAATGCCTCCTTATTTTCATATGTTCATCAATTCAGGGGGAGTTTAGGAGATTCTTAAAATTTGAAATTTATACAAAGAATAATTATTTTGTCATCATCAAAAAGGGGAGATTGTTAAGAGAGTTGCTAATTGCATGTTTTGCATTCTTGCAACTTGTATTATTTTGATGATTCCAAATATTATTGTTTTATGTTTTGTATTCTCCTGACACTTTTTGGAAGATTTATTTTAGCTCTTGTGTGGACTAATATTTCAGGATAATCGAACTCTAGACTAATGAAGACTTCAAATCAAAATTCAGCATGAGATAATTTGTAATTTGAAGCTTGTATTTCTCATTGTATTGAGTTTCAGAGGAAGTGATTATAATTAAGTAATTTAATACACACACACACTTGGAGAGATCTTTAAAATTCATACTAATCGTATGGGACCATGTTCATACGGGATGATCAACTCAGTTATCCCCTCAGAAGAGCAATGGAATGAATAGGACGTAAAATTTTTTTCTAAGTCCTGATAGTCCAGACAAATTTTTCTATTCGTCCCAGGATGAAATGCTCTCTGGAAAATTTTTGTTCTGACAAAATCTTGTTTGTGCAAGGATGAATTGCTCTCTAGAAAAATTTTGTCCGGACGAACTTCAATTCATCCCAGGACGAAATGCTCTCTAGAAAATTTTCATTCTAACTAATTCCTATATTTGGCCCAGGATGAAATGCTCTCTATAAAAAATTTTGTCCAGACGAACTTCAATTCATCCCAGGATGAAATGCTCTCTGAAAAATTTTCGTTAAGATGAGTTCCTATTCGGCCCAGGATAAAATGTTCTCCGTAAAAATTTTATCCAGACGAACTCTTATTCGTCTCACGATAAAAATGTTTTATTATTTCAAATTTTGATAACTTCCTGCAGTTTGTCAAATCAAATTATGGTATAACTGTTCGTATCGGACGAACTTAGTTCGTACAGGATGATAATTGGGTACAAAGTCAGTTCCTATCAATATATATTGGGTTTGTATGCAACTGATTTAAGTAAGTTCGTCCAGGATAATCCACGATCGTACGGGACGATCCACTTTGTAAAGACTTGAAAATCCATAATTTTTGGATAGTTTTTTGTGTCTTTCCTATATAAAGTCCAATTAGAATTGCCTCTTAATCTTTTTGCCTACTGATCTTCATGCCTACTGAAAGTAGAGTCAAGGAGAGAGTATTTGAGAGTGTTTGAAGGAGGATTCTTACGACTGGAGCATGAAGGTTTCACTTGGTACTCAAAGGTAATAGTCTCTACTTGTAGTTTTTAATTACATCACTATTTTTTGTCTTCCTTCTAGATTTCTTGTGATAATATCTGTCAAGGAGATTCGATTCTCTGTCAACACTTGGAAAGTGTGAAAGGATGAAAGGTTCTGTGCCTACACTTGGAGAGTGTGAATAGAAGACGGGTCCTCTGCCCACACTTGGAGGGTGTGAAAGAATGAAGGGTTCTCTGCCTACACTTGGAGAGTGTGAATAGCTAACGAGTCCTCTTCCCACACTTGGAGAGTGTGAAAGGATGAAGGGTTCTTTGCCTACACCGGGATAGTGTGAAAGGACGGACAATTCTCTGCCAACACTGGGATAAGTGTAAAAGGATGACGGTTCTCTACCGCACTGGGTAGTGGTGGAAGAGAGTTTTGTAAAGGCTTCTCCGCCTTGATAAGGGTGCAAAAGGAGAGTTACTAGTGGTATTAGTACAATACTTAGAGGGTGCCTCCGGGGAGTGAATGTAAGTCGTGTTTGTCCGAACCACTATAAATCTCGTGTCTTTTATTTTTTTGTTGCTTTTAATTTTATCGTTATTAACTTTTGGTTGAAAAATCCATTTCTATAAAATTCATTAAAGTTTATTTTTAGTTTAAAATATTAAAAAGAGGGACTAAGTTTTTAATTACCAATTCACCCCCCCCCCCCCTCTTGGATAGCCGCTGGGACATAAGTTTAGGTTTAACAACCTAATCCATATTGAACAAGTTTCAACATGGTGTGAGTCTTTGTACTTCCTTTCCTTAGGATTAAATCACGAGCGATGGAGCACCCCTTCTGTGGCACCATCCTAAATTTGAATTTCAAATCTGATCCTTTATGGGAAGCAATACTTCCTTCCCACATGATCATCCTCTTTTCCTTAAGGTTAGGTGTGAGTCTCTTTGCTTCCTTTCCATAGGATTAGACCTTCTAGTGGTGGAGAACCCCTCTGTGGCACCATCCTAATTTCAAATTTCAAATTTAATGCTCTGTGAGAAGGAATGATTCTTTCCCTCATGATCATCCTCTTTTCTTTAAGGTTAGGTGTGTGTCTCTATGCTTCCTTTCCCTAAGATTAGATCCACTAGTGATGGGGCACGCCCTCTATGGCACCATCCTAGTTTTAAATTTTAAATCTAATCCTCTGGGGGAAGCAATGCTTCCTTCCCACATGATCATCCTATTTTTCTTAAGCTTAGGTGTGAGTCCTTTGCTTCCTTCCTTAGAATTAGATCATCTAGTGATGGAGCACACTCTCTATGGTACCATCTTAGTTTCATATTTCAAATCTATTCATCTGTGAGAAGCAATGCTTCCTTCCCACATGATCATCCTCTTTTCTTTTAGGTTAGGTGTGAGTCCCTATGCTTTGTTTACTTGGGATTAGATGCACTTGTAATGAAGAATGCCCTCTGTGGAACCATCCTAGTTTAAAATTTCAAATCCTATCCTCTGTGGGAAGCAATGCTTCCTTCCCACATGATCATTCTCTTTCATTTTGGTTAGGTGTGAGTCCCTGCACTTCCTTTCCTTAGGATTAGGTCCACTAATGATGGAGCACGCCCTCTATGGCACCATCCTAGTTTATAATTTCAAATTCTATCCTTTATGGGAAGCAATGCTTCCTTGCCACATGATCATCCTCTTTTCCTTAAGGATAGGTGTGAGTCCCTATGCTTCCTTTCCTTAGGATTAGATCCGCTAGTGATGGAGCATGCCCTTCGTGGCACCATCCTAGTTTCAAAATTCAAATCCGATCCTCTTTGGTTTGGTGTAAGTTCTAGTGCTTTCTTCCCATAAGATATTATAGTCTTGTTTTTCTTAAGGCTTGGTTTGAGTTCATGTGCCTCCTTACCTCAAGATTATATCCACTAGTGATGGAGCATGCCTTCTATGGCACCATCCTAGTTTTAAATTTTAGATTTGATCTTTCGTGTAGAGAAAATTTCCTCTCCATAAAATCATCATTTAGTGTTGGAAACGCCCTCTTTAGCACCATTCTAAATTCAAAATCCATATATATTCTCCTGTATAAAGCAATTCTTCCTTCCTACAGGGTCATTGAGTTCTCTTCTTCTTAAGGTTAGATGTGAGTCATCGTGCTTTCTTTCCTTAGGATGAGATCCACTAGTGATGGAGCAAGCCCTCTATGGCACAATGCTAGTTTCAAAATACATATTAGACCTTCTATGGGAAGCAATACTTTATTTCCGCAGGGTCCTCCAACCTTCTTCTCGTTCTTTTAGGATTTAATCTACTAGTGGTAGAGTATGCTCCTCATAGTACTTCCCTAGTATCATATTTTAAACTTAATCCTCTCTAGTTAGGAATTCCTCCTTCCTAAACAATTATCCCAAAATTCTTTTCCTTAAGGTTAGGTTCTATCCTTCCATAAGATTAGATTTACTAGTGGTAGAGTACGCCCCTCGTTGCACTACCCTAGAATCAAATTTTAAATTTGATCCTCTATAGTGAGGAATTCATCCATTCTATATGATCACCCAGGCTTTCTTTCATTTATGGATATATTTTCCCTTCCCTTAGGATTAGACCCACTACTGGTAGAGTACGCCCTATGTAGTACCAATAGTATCAATTCAAACCCTAATTCCCTAGGGATAGACTTTTTCTTCCCTAGGATTAGACTTACTAGTGGTAGAGTACGCCCTCCGTGGAACTACCCTAGTATCAATTTAAACCCGAATTCCCTAGGGATAGACTTTTCCTTCCCTTAGGATTAGACCCCCTAGATCATTCCAAACCTTAGGATCTATTCCATATTTTTAAACCCAGAATCAAACATTTAATGCTTTATCATAAAAGGCTTACTCAAGGATTCTTCAAACACATTAAAATCTAATCAAATGATCTCTGATTCAGAGTCTATCAATTGCATATTGATAGGATAAGTCTCTAGAGGCAATCCTTCAAATTTGGGCTCATTCTGAGGTCTCTAAACCTAGAAATTGAATTGAAATCCAAAGGCTTTAAAACCATTTAATATTTACGTCCTATGCCATTGGAGCCTTCTCCAAAGCTTATAATCATACCTAGACCCTTGATCATGATTTGGTAAGCCTTAAACTGTACTTTAGTGGACCCATTTTGACACCCAGTTGACCAAGGGTTCAAAATGACCAAAATACTCCTCAAAGGTTTAAATACCTATTTCAAATTAAATGATCCCCAAATTGCATGGAACCTCTTTTAGAAATTTTCAAATATTAAATCAAACCTGTTGAGCCTTGACCCACCCCCTAGGTCATCCTAGTTGACCAAGTCACGCTAGGTTGACCCAGGTAGCCATTATGGCTTTAAATGGGTCACGTCAACCCATTTGACCTATCTAACCCAATAAAGCTCTCAAACACATCTCAAAACTTAAGTCAAATTCATTCAAACATATTTAAAGTCAAATCACATCAAGTTTGACTTGGTCAAACTTCAATTCATGGTCCAATCACTCCATATATACACTATATAATGGCTTTACCAATTAGGGCTCTTTGCAACCTATCATATAGACATTTAGATATTATTTGTGTGCCACCTCATTCAACCATGTGGAGTTATTGACTAGTCAACTCAGTCAACAAGTCCCGAAAGTTTTTCAAGTGGACAAACAGCTTTTAAACACATAATCCCTCTTGGGACATTAGGTTTAATGCATCTAACCAGCTCTTAAACTTGACAATGCCATATTACCAGTCCACACGGCAAGTGGACAAATCAAATAGTCAAACCAATCCTTTAAATGGCTCAAACTTGGTCAAACTCCTATTTAAACTTAATCCTCCTTAATCCAAATCATCCCAGCAAATTTAAAGCCTCTAGAACCTTCCTTGAGTCTATCATGACCCTTGGATCAGAATCAAATGGCTCTCAATCCTCCCAAGTGCTTGAAAGAGAAAAAAGGACATTTCAACCTAGGATGTCCTTTAGTCCTTATGATTCTCTGCTCCCACCTACTCTTTGGACACATGGCAACATCCTAGAAGCTCTCCAAATCAATCTCAACCCTCCATTCGATCAGAAGTTGTTTAAATAGGGAAATACCTCATTTTGAACATCCTTTATAACTTAAACTTTCTCTCTCCATTCTAGTCTCCTTCAAGCCCAAACCTCAGCTCTTTTGAGCTTACCACACATCTCTCAACACTTCCCCACTCAGACCCCGTTAGTCAAAGCAGTTTTCGGCAAACTTCTGACGAACCAAGACCCAAGTCCATCCAATGAGTATTCCTTCTGATACAGACATTAGAAGCTTAAGGGGTCTTATAAAAAATTGAGTGTGGATAGCATACAAATTCAATATTCCATTAAATTGGTAAAACTATCCATTAGATTAGGTAAAATCTTAAACCCTAGTTCTAACACTTAGTGTTAATTAGCATTTTGATAAGTGATTTTTAGACTAAAAAAATTGCTCTCCACTTTTTCTGTTCATCCTAAAAATCAAGGTTTAAAATTTTAAGTTATTTCATTGACTCGATCAATCAAATGAGCCAAAAACCCCTCTAGGGTTCAGTTTATGCAACTCTTCTATTAGGTAAAATCTGAACCATTGATCTCAAGATCAATGGCTCGGATTCGGCCATTCGATGGCTCCATCCGATCGCTGATCTGATCCTTCAATCTATCTCACTATTTTATAAGATCCTAGCGGTTCTCCTAAAATGACGCTCGATCGGATGCCTCGCGCTTTTGCTGACGTGGATAAGTGGGACGGTGGACATAGTCGATTAATTAGTAATGATTGCCGGTGTCACAATCATTGCTAAAAAAATATGACATGGTTAATTTGGATCAGATGAATCGTACTCCGCAACGAGGCATTCTTGTCGCTAGTTCAATTTAAATGATTTTAAATTCTTTTTTATATAATTTAAATTGATAAAAATATTAAAAAATTTAGTTTAAATTAAAAAATATATTTTATATAATAAAATTGTTATAAATTTAATTACTGTATTTTAAAATAAATACTAATTTTAAATGATACTCTAATTTTAAATTATTTTTAATATTAAATATTAAATATTAAATATTTTAAAATTAATATTTAGCTAAATATGATTACATATTTCTGATATATTCAAATATTCAATTTTTCATTTTAAAATTTTTTAAAAATCTAGATATAATATTAAAGTGTTTATTTTAAAATTAATATTATTTTATTTTATTTTGTTTAAATATTTTAAATTTAATTTTAATTAATAATTCATATCCTTTAATAAAAAATATTTAATTTAATATTATCAAAATTAAAACCTATCTTAAATTATTTTAAATAATTATGTAATTATTATTTTTTTAAATACTTTAATTTAAAATTAATTTTTAAATTTAAATATTAATTTATTTGAAATAATTTGAATTATTTAAATATTTTTAATATTTAATTAATATTTATTTAAATATTATGTTGAATATTTTATAAAATTTGAAAATTTATTTTCAAATTAATTTAAAAAATTAAATGATCTCTCAAAATATTTTAAAAATATTTTAACATATTTTTTATTATTTTATTTTTAAGACTTACATTTAATTTTATATATGTGTTTATATATATATATATATATATATATATATATATATATATATATATATATATATATATATATATATATATACTAAATTATATAACTTAAATTTTCTAAGAGAGATCCATTGAAACTTTAAGCATGGATTGTCTACTTGAATAGCAATAATGATGCATCAATTAGTGAATAATCATGATTTGATTATTCACTAATCTAATTATTAATTATTTGAATTACTTATTGTTATTTGTATGTGTAGGAGCACACACTCACTTAAGGCTCTCCTAGTTCTTGGATGTAATTGTAATTATAATATGTGTGTTTACATGTTTTTGTTCAAGGGTTAGAAAAATTTTGATTTAAACCTATCTAACTTACTGACATCATTAGGGATAATAATTAAGGACTTGTTTAGAAAACTTAAAAAAATTTTAGAAATTAGGATACACATCCTCTTGACTTAAAACTTTAAACACTTTCACTTAGTGAAATGTGCAGCCCATTAAAAAACATTCTTTGATTTTAAAAATTATTAAGGTATTTAATTAATTAATTCTTTAATTAAGCATTTAAAATTTACAAAAATTCAAATAAATCAAATTTAAATCTAAACTTTACAAATAATACCTCAAACTCTCCAAAATGTAAACCTTAATCAATGAAAACTAAAATTTCTATGATTTAATCGCAAACATGAACTTAATTTGATTTTAATCGAAATTCAATATTTAATTAATTTAATTTATTAAAAATTCCAAAAAATTCCAAAAAAATTCCAAAACACTTGGGAATCTATCCTTAGGTCATCCATGACCTTTGGAGTTGATTTTAAGGAGTTGAGAGTTCATTTGAAGATAAATCCATAAAAGGCCCTTAATTAAAAAAATTTAAAAATTCAATAATTATAAAATTTTGAAAAATCATAAAAAATTCTAGAAAAAATTAAAATTGAGCATACTCAAAGGCATTCAACTCATATTAAAGTCTAATATTTATTAAAAATATCAAACTTCTAGAAAATTTTTCAAATTTTAAAAAGTCAAATTTTGGTCAAATCTATGTCAAATTTTAAGTCAAAACTTCAAACCAACATAACTAAATGTACAAAAATCCAAACCTAGCAAATTAACTATCTAATTGATCGCATTAAGATATAATATTTTATAAAAATATTAACTTTCATGAATTCAACGTTAATTAAAAAGTTAATTTTTTACCACTTAATTAAATTATTAAAATAATCCAAAAAATGCAAAAAAAAATCAAAAATCACTTTAAAATTAAAAAAATATTTAATTAACCTTAAAACTAGCAATCAACCAATTTTAATTAAAATTTATTAACTTTTAAAACTTAATCAAATGAAGTCACTTAATCTTATCGATTATTACTAGGTAACGCAGGCTGACAAGGCTATTAAATTAGCCCCAAGAAAGGTGAAATAAACTTCACGTCCTCGGAGAACAACAAATGTGGTAATCAATAACATTTTAAAATATACTTTAAAATTAATTTTAATCCATTAATACTTAAACTCGAACTTAAATCTCTTAAATCTTTCAACCAACTAGAATATCAAATAACTTTAACTAATTATCCTATTTAGGACATATCCAAGCCACACAACCTACCTCACACACTTTAGATGATTTGTTAGGGAAACCAACTCTAGTTTTAGGCTAGACTGGTGTTTACTTTTTTGCTGTGTTAAGTTTTTGAGCTTTCATTGCATGTTGTTTGCTCATGTAAATTGATGAGTTTATTTATTTAATTTTTATACTCTGTGATGTGATTGATTGTGTGATAGATTACCCTTAGATTATGAATGATTTAAACTAATTCATTTTTATGCAGGTGGCCATGCTTAGACAGGGCAATAAAATAAAAGTGGCATATAAAAAAAAATGAATAATACTCTTTGCATTGGTGCTCTAGAAACTTGCTTTAGTTCCCCTTTAAATTCAAATAGCATGGCCAAGTGTGGCTATAATTTGAGTAATTTAAATTATATATATATTAACTACTTGGGATAATATATAACTGCTGATTATTAGGATAACATTATAGGATTGTGTCTAGAATAATATTTTTTAAATGTAATTTGATATAATTTGAGTTGTAATATTTTAATTGCTTTGAGATTGGGATGCTAAACATCCAATTTTGAATCCAAAGAGGAAGGGGCATCTCTTAGGGGAGAGTCCCTCTGCACTTGGAGATCTAAATTAGGATGCCTTCAAATACCCAAAGAGAAATACCCCTTTCAAGGGGGAGTTTTTTCATTTGGATATCCGGACCCGACGACCTAAGGAGCTATAGAAGGAATACAAAATGGATAACAAGAAGGCCCATTCTCAAAGTTAGTTGAGTATTAGGAGTAAAATCCAAGTTGTTGTCATTGGTGTTCGGCCACTTTACTTTTCTATAATTTTGGAATGTAATAGTGAGTGGCACTTGCCATATGGATATTTAATTTGAGTAATTAATTTAATTGATTGTGCGCTAGAAATTGTTTAATTTTGTACTCTTTTTATTTTCCTGTCATATTTATTTTAGCCTGGAATTTGCTATGAGGCTCGTGAGGGTACGATAAAAATTCTTCTACTTAAACCAATTAAAAATTTTAGCTCAGATAGAAACCCTAACGGTCCTAAGAAGTAAGCTCAGATTCGTTGATGGTTTTTCATGCATCATATTATACCTTCTCTACCTTGTTAGGTACCTCTCCACCTGTGAGTTCTAACAGACAACCTAGCCTATGAGGGTGCAGATCTATCAAAGGGATGTTCTGCAATCTCTAGAAAATAACCTACTTTTTAAGCCTAATTTTTAGACCTCTTAATTTTGATTCATCCATTTAATCGAGTCAACTAGTATGCATCACATTAGTAAAAAACTTAAAAATGTATAAATCTTTAATTACAATTACTTATACATCAAATAACAAACATATGTTAAGGGGCTAATTAGGGTTCTACTCTAGATATCATCCCTGCTTTCCTTGAACTCAATCTAATTAACATCCTTATCCACTATTTATTAATAACCAGATACATGGATTTTAAGCATTTAGGTAGTTTAGCTCGCTCCTAATTCTAGGCCGGGATAAGTCCTTATCTGCATTGCATTAGCTAGGTTCGAGTCACTAATTTTCAGTATCTAATTTTAACTTAGGTTTTGAGGCAAGCAAAGGCTATAAACCCTTAACCTTTGGGATTTGAATCCCAAGTTTCTAATAAAATTAATCATTCAAAATTAAACCTCTTTCAAAAAAATTCAAGCCCAATATTTAGGATAAGCTAGGGTTTTTTTGAAGTAATTTAAAATCTTAAAACACCTCCTATCCTTCTTCTTTTGACTCCAGAAATAAGTGCTCAACATTGAACCATTCCCGTTTAAAAATTTTAGTCCTTACTTCCTTTGAAGTCTACCTTTGAAATCATAAATAGAATTTCTACCACTATTTTTAATCGAGAGTTTTTGTTGGAAAATTTTGATTTACCTATGATGTAATTAACTACGAAGGCTTGTTCTTGTAGGAGATTTAGAAACCCAGATCTAATTTTCAAAAGTAAGTTTTCAAAACCCTCAATTAATTATCTTTGGAAAAATCAAAATTTAACAATCATTATCTCCATTTTCAAATGATTGATCGTAGATGACATTCTCTTTCCTCGAGAAGATATATCATTATATTATCAAGATTTTAATTATGAAATTAATTATTTCTTATCCAAATTATTATAGTCAAACACTTGATTAAACTTCATTTTGATCCTCCAAGGTAATATGTAGTTCTTTCCTCAATTTGACTATAATAATTAGGATAAACTTAAAGTTTTGTAATTTGAACATATTAGTGAATGATATTCTCGCCTACCATGATGATATATTATTCTTAATAATGTGTTCAATATCAAAAATATGATTCTAAAAATTAATCCTTTCCCAAAGAAAATAATAATTTTCAAAACAACACCTTTTAATCAAGCACAATAAGAAGGGGAGAAGGCTCCTTATGAATTAAGGAACAGTGTATCCATTTATTAGTCTTATCCTACACATTAGAAGTATGATGCACAACCACTTCAGGAATGTTAGTATCAATGTTAGAAAAATTTCCTTTAACCATTATACTAGAAGCCACATAATTAACATCAACCAAAGGTCTATCCAATCCATGACATTGATATTAAACTTTATTTGAAACCTTCTCCTTGCAGAGATGAGGATGCAACCTAAAGCACTCATTAACCCCATGACAATACAACCTAAAGCACTCATTAACCACATGACCATGGATCTTGCAATGAGAACAGAAAATGGGAAGATGCTTAATTTTCACCTTTTGAAAATAACCATTCAATTTAGAACCCATTCAAATCTCATTCGGATGCTTTTTGGAAATATCTAACTCAACTAAAACTTGAGCCACGGAAGGTCTAGAGATTGATGCAATAGCTTGGTCAGTTTGTAAAGGCCTACCAAAGATCGAAGCCAAACCAAATAAAATCTAAGAATTGAAAATGTGAAGGAAACAATTTAGGAATGAGATCCACACAGGCACTATAGAAGATTCGTCATTCACATCAAAATTCAGAGTCCATTTAATTAATCTCATTTAACAAGCTTGTATATAATAAGATCTCCTTGAGAAAATGTGACTATATTCAAGATCATTGGTGAGTTATATCGCGATATGATGTGGATCCAACAAACCAATATGAAAGGAGCCAGGAAGCTTAAGATTCATGAAAAATTTTTGAATCACATCTAAGTTAGGTCTATGAAGAATGAACATGCTAACTAATCTAAGAGAAAATGACATAGCAAGATGCGACAGCACTAAATCATCAAACTTGAGAATAGGAACTCCCTTAAAGGAAGTATAAAAAAAATTAAGCTTAGTAGAAGATGAAGAAGAACCCGCTAGAATACCCTTAAAGAACGAGTTTTTCCATAAGGGAACAAAGACAAGGCGGGGATAGATGACGTCGGGGATGTCATCTCCCAGAAATGAAAATATTTAGAGAAACCTCAAAACCAAGTGCAGCAAAAACCAAAGAAGCCAAAAAGGAAGAAAATTAACGAAAATAAAAATCCAACTAGCAACTATTGGAAAGAGAGGAAGCGGACGAGCGAAAAACCTAAATCACCTCTAATTGGCTAAAGCAGAGAGATGATGCGCATGATATAAATTGAGTTATGATGAAGCAATGTGTAGAACCTAAAATAAATAACGAAAGCTACAACTATATTTAGGTTTGGAGATTCATATCTTAACCTAGGGAGGATTTGATTAGCTCAAATTCAATGGGTTTTAAGTACCTATATTCATTTACCCATGTTTCAAATTTCATTGCATTGAAAGGACATTTGGCCTGCCTTTTAGAAAACAAAAAAATCATGTATATAATGGACCTAAAATTGTTAAAAATTCATAATAAATCTATTTTTATTACAAAAATTACACACAATATATCAGGATGTTCATAACTAAAATCTTAATTGACAAAAATAAAACCACTTTATAATTCATTCAAAATTAAAACTAATTTAAAAAAATAAAATATTTAATTAAAATAAATAATTAAAAACTTATGAAAATTATTAAAATAAATTTATACACATGAAATGATCCCTAGAGGTCTTTTCCATCATTTGGGGAAAATTGCAAGAGAGTTGGACTTTATTTTGTACAAAAAATAAGAAAATATACCTAATTAAATAATCAAAATTTAATAATTAATAACTAATTATAGAAAACTCTAAATTAATGAAACTTAAAGACATCAGACTCTTGTGAAGGGCATCGCTGGGAAACGGGTGAAGAGATAGAAGCTCCACAAAATTGGGAAGAATTTGGAAGAAGATTTTGAAGATTTCGGGTGCCTTGTTGGAGATGGAAGAAGGTGGCCGGTCATCTAAGGATGACCGGAACACCAAAACTTCGCTATCTACCGTGAGTCCAATTATTTTGGATTCAAGAGGTGGATTCTCCTTTAAACGAATCTCCCCTATTCGGATTTTGGAATCTCCTCTTGTGATCAAAGAGGGAGGGTTGATTGCAAAGCAAAAATATTTGCCGATTTTAGGCAAAAGGAAAGAAGTAAGTTCATTCTTGGATGATAAGCCAAAACCTATGTGGACTATCATCTCTGGAGTAAATGATATGGAGGCTTTTTCATCAGGATGCAGTTTTGCTGATATATTAAAGAAGGATATTGATATTGGCAAAGGTATAGTTAATATCAAAGATTCTAGTATTCTTAAAGATTGGAAGTTTCTAACGTGTGGGTCAAAAAACCTCACATTAAAATAAATTTTAGTGAATTGCATGATGATATTGAAGATGCAAATGTAGTCAAACTTGACATGGAAAAGGAAAAATCTAATGTTCAAGTTTTGAGCAATTCATTGGTTGTTAAAATTCTTAGAAAAAACTTTCCTTTTTCTAAGTGTTCAATTGAACTAAGAAACCAATGGATGAAATATGGAGGGTTTCATATAACATTGCTTGGTCTAGATTAGCTCCTTTGTTCATTTCAATCACATGAAGCTATGGAGGAAGTTCTTAACGGAGGTCCTTGGTTTCTAGGGGGCTTTGTTATGTGTTTAGACAATTGGTCTCCTACCTTCTCTCCTTATTCCTTGGATGGAATTTCTTCTCTGATTTGGGTTCGTCTTCCTCATTTGCCTTTACATTGCGGGGATGAATCCAATATCACTAGAATTGTTTCTAGAATTGGAACTCCATTATTATTGGATGGTAACATGTTTAGATGGGGAAGAAGGGAATTTGATAGAGCTTTCATTCGAGTAAATTTGAATTCTAAACTACCCCATGGTATTTGGGTGGAAGGCCATAATGGTAGATTTTTTTTAAAAGTTTGATTATGAAAATCTATCATCTATCTGTTATAAATGTGGAAAAATTAGACATATTGATTCTGTTTATCCAAATTCAACACTTAATCAAAATCTTCTTGTTAACGAAGTTCCTTTCAGTTCTTTGCAAACTGAAAATTATCCATATGGGCCTTGGTTACATGTGAAGTACAAAAACAAAAGAAGGATAAATCCTGAGAAAAAGCTTTTTAAAGTTGTCACAGCCAAAGAAAAGTTGGATGATGCTTGTGTTAGTATCAATAATACAGCCTTGGAAGAATTTGAAGAAGACGTTAATGATGTTTTAGAAGTTCTTGTTGATTCTTTGACAACTCGAGGTGATGCTGAAATTAAGGAAGGAGATGAAAAGGCTGTTATACATGGAGAAGGTTCTTCCGTCAATCATCCTGCTATTGCTGAAAATTTGCAAATTCAAATCCCACAAAATTTGGAGGAAGGTAGGGAGACAAATAAGTCTTCTAATTTAATTGTGGACCAAACTCAAGCCGCTCAGAATTTGAATTCTGAATTCCCTATCTTGGAGGCTGATCCCGTGGGAGTTGATTGCAATGTTCCTAGTATAGATGCTGATCTATTGGGAGAATTTAATTCATTTAATAAACTCAATAATAATTCAAATTCAAATCCTGAATTCAGAATTGCTGAAAATGTGGAAGTAATTAAGGTAGGAGTCTGCTTAGAAGAGATTTCACGTGAAACAACTTCTACCAATCCAACTTATATTGCTGAAAGAATGGGAGATCACAAACCAGATTTTGAAATTTCAGATTTCTAGGAGGAAGGAAATGAGGATATTAATTCTAAAATAGAATTGGTAGTTGTACCTTTAACAGCTTTGGTGGCTTTGAGTGCCTATCCAACTGATAATTCAGCTACAGTTTATGAAATTAAAAATAGCATGGACAGATTGAAAGACTCTTCTCCTCCTTCGGCCATAAGTTTGAATTTTAAGAAAACTATTCTTAAGAAAGATAAAAGTTTTTTCAAGAAGAGTGATCCAGGCTCTAAGCATACATTGTTCAAAGAACTTAAAGCCTTAGGACCGGTGGAAGTTCTACCTAGAAGGAAGATGGCTGGACTCAAAGTGGAGAATGGTATGAAAGGTTCTTCTTCTCTATTATCTCACTAATATGCAAGATGGTTCTTCCTTTGATAGCAACAAAGTGGATAAATACTTGAAGATGGAACAAATTATCAAAAAGTTTGGCATAATACTATCATTGAATTCCGACTTTGGAAGTTGGAAAAAGCTTATGGAGTATCTATCAGTGATATTCTTAAGTGATTTTTGGAAATCATTGTGAAATTTTATTTTACTTTTTAGCTTTTGCTTCTTATTTTTTTATTTAGTTTGGCATTTTAAACTTTTTCTAATTGATTATGGGATCATTGCTAAGTCTTATTCTCTAACTGGATGGGGATTCTAGGATACTAATCAACCCTCGGGTTGTTTAAAACTTTGGTATCCCCTTCATCTCAACAGTTTCAAAATAGGAAATAGTGGGTTTCATATCAATTATAATAAGTTTAATTTAACAAACTTATTTTCAATAAGGTCCCATTTTCATGTTGAGAAAGGAACCGTTAGCTTTTTTACCTAGTTTGTATTAGGATTTCCTTTCTTTTATTTTAATGCACTCTTGCATTTCTTCAAAAAAAAAAAAAAAGACATCAGACTCAACTATGGGTCTAATATTGATTTAAAAATTCAAAATTCTATCTAAATTAGAAAAGTTAATAATTAGGCCAAACTTAATCCATAAAAAACACTAAACTTATAAAATCCATAACTAATTTTAAAAAAATACAAAATTAAATAAACTAAAAGGCATTTAATGCATCTCATGCTCTCATATTTATAAAATATTTAAATATTTTAAAAATAATAAAAATAAAATAGCCAAAGAAAGGCCTTTACATAAAATGTATTAAAATATTTTTTTAAATATAAGAAATTAGTAAATCATTAAAAATTCCATACATCATTAATTCAGGGAAATTAATAAAAATATAGTAGCTAGAGAATGGACCTTACATTAAATGTATTAAAATATTTATTAAAATATAAAAAATTAGTAAATAATTAAAAATTCCATACATCATTAATTCAAAAAAATTAAATTAGTAAATAAAAATTAAATAACCATCAAACATATTTAAAAATGAAGCTTTTTTTGTAAGGATAGCCTCGGTTTGCATGGTTACTTATCCTGAGGTTTTGATCCTCGTGCCTACTGTGACAAAGCAATGATTGAATTTGATATAATGTAAACATTAAAATTACAAACTTAATAAATTAATAATAAATTAAATTAAAATTAAATTAAAAACATTTAAGAAAATATTTAAACATTATTGTTTTTAGACCCTTGTGCTAGCTTTGAATAAGGAAGGTAAATACACAATGACTTGTGAAGTTTTATGGATCAAAACATATAATTAAAATGTCACTTAGAAGTTATTGAATGCTATGTTATTTAAAACCTAAAGTTAAATAACTTCAACAATCCAAACAACTTTAAAAGAATTTTAAAACCTCAAAATATATAAAACTTATATTCATAAATTCCTTTAAGGACCTTGAGAAAATAAAATATTTTTTAGATAAATTTAAATTAATAAAACTTAGGAACTATCTATGCCACATAAACTTTTTACTTACATTTAGATGGTTTGCTAAAACAACAAACTGTAGTCTTGGATAAGGTGGCGGTGTAATATGCATGCTAGCTGCTTTTCTTAGAAAGTTCTTTTTTTTATGTTTATTTATTTATAGTAATCTAGATATCATACATTTTAAATTCCTTTTTATAACTTAGGATCTTTAAGGACTGCATTAGAAGCATCATGTTAATATAAAACTACTTTACCCTTTTCATACTTTTATATGCTTTTATATTGCCTTCCAGTTCGATTAAGAGTGAAAAGTAGAATCTACCTAAGATTTATTTATATATGTTCAAGTCACTGTGAAAGTAAAATGCATATAGATTAAGTTATATTGTGTTTAAAGTTGTAAATGATTTAATTAAACCTGCTTATACATAAATAAATGGGGCTCCAAAAGATGATATCTATACCATTTGAGGATACTCTCTTTTGGAATTCTATAGAGGACATGTAACTTGAAGATCTAAAGTATATATATATATATATATTTACATTATTGGGTACAAATTTTTCTTGGTTTCTTTCATTGTATATGTTCTAGGCTTTAAAGAAACAAGTATACTAGTTCTAGCATAATGCAGTACTGGGTACCATATACACCAACCCCGTTACCTATATATGCATACATACATGCAAATCATTTATGCAACTTATATTAAACATAAATTTTATTCACAACATGTGTAAGGTAGCGAGGTCCTCATTACACTCAAAGGATGCTACACTTTTTCATTTTGTATAGGGTTGTTATGATACCAAAATTTCTAATCAATTTTGGTGGTTAGAAAATTTAGTTTGGTAAATTGAAAATAAAATAAAATAAAATTTAGAGTTCTTAGTGATACTTCTCACTAGTGTCATTTGAACTTAAAGTTAAAAATATTCATCTTGAGTAATAAATATTAGAATCTAATTTTTCCTTTAATCTCTTAGGATAGAGTTTAACATTTTATGCAGTACTTCTAAGGTGATTTATTGTGCATTAGGATTGTTAGCTAAAACTCACTCCAAGCAAGAATAAGTTTAGATTGTAAGCATCTCTTTAATTTTAATACATTCTTATTCATTTCTTTTAACAATCAAAATTTAAAATTTAAATTCAAATGATAATAAAAAATTTTATATTCTAAAACTTATACTTTAAATCTGGTAAGCATAAATATTTATTTAGATCAACATGTTTTTAAAAATCTTTAGTCTTCACTTTATTTTAAAGCATTCTCTTAGCAGATGTAATTAACTCTAAGGGATTACCCCTATAAGGAGTCTATAAGAAAGAATAAAATAAAGCCTATCTTTATTTCTTTCTAAGGTAGGGAAAAGATTTAGGAATGCAATCCTATGATTCAAACATTAGATTAATTTTAGAATTTAAATTATAGGTGTATATTTATTTTATCCTTTGAGTCTAATTTAATATTCCCTTTGTAGTGTTCAATAATTAATGAAAAGTTTCTCTTCTCAAGTTGATAGGGAAAACTTAGTCAATCCTTAGGGATCATACAATGTTAGTCTATGCATATTTGATTAAATAAACCCAAAATATAAATTTAAAGAAAAACTTGTGTGATATTGCATTTTGACTTTAAATTTGTCCACAAATTTTTCTCATGACTCTGTTGGGGATAGACTTTTCTCTCCATTTATAGCGACGATTATTTTTTTTTAAAATACATATAAATTTAATTAAATTTTAAGGCTATTAGATTTAATATAAACTCAAGCTTTAGGTTATTGTTGCGGATCTATTTTCATGGATTATGATTTTAATGATAGCAAACACTCTTATTTCTCTATGACTGCCTTATCAACTAACATTTCAGGTCCACAAGATTAGAATGCAATTTGGAACCAGCTCAAGATTGGGTAGACTAGGTCTTAGACAGCTTGTATCTTTTTCCTTTCTTGAGTCTATTATAATTGGTGTGGCTCCTGACGCTATGTAACTTTGCACAAACACACTTTGGAAGATTTTTTATCTGTTCCCTAGAGTTTACTATTTTTGGTAAATTTATCCGGAATGATATTTATATCATCCTGGACAATCAGTTCAAAAATAGATACCCTAATTAGGGCATCATCCTCATTAAGGCAGCCGTCATTAAGCTGATCAGCCTAGACGACCCTTGTATCAGCCTGGACGATCCTTGTATCAGCCAGGATGATAGGGTCAATTAAGAAAGAATCAACCAGCATGATCAATTTAGGTATTCTTTATTTAAGGATATCGGTCAGGACGATCTAAACATCGGCCTAGACGATGAAGCACAATTATTACTAAACTAATCTAGTAATTATGGAAAGTATTTAAGATTGATTGATACGATCACATCGGTCAGGCCGATCGCATGATCAGCCAGGATGATGTCCTGGATGAATGACATTGGCCAGACTCTATTCATGGCGATGATCAGGGGGAATGTCCTAGGATTTGAACTAATTTGTCAGGACAATATTATATCGCCCTGGATGATGTAACCAATTTTCTTCTGATCATCCCAAATTAACCCGACTGATTGAGCTTATTTTGTCTGATTGGCCAGGACAATATTTATATCAGCCAGGATGATGAAATCAATAAGTTGCATTAATGAGCTCATTTTTAGATCTTTTATTTAAGCTTTTGACAAGGCACTTTTGTAAGTGTCTTTAGCAGCCATTATAGCTTCGTTCTTTTGGGAGAAACTTGAAGAGAGAGCTTGAAAGAGAGTGAGAAAAGGGTAAAGTTTGAGAGAGGGAGAAGATCCTATGAGGGGGGACTCAAGGGAGTGTGGAGGGGGATTCCACACGGTTGCTCAGCCAAGCTTGCACCTTAGTACCGTCGGATTCAAGTCTTATCTTAAGGGAAGTTCATAGAAGAAGATCTCTTCTGTGTTAAAGGATCCGGCGACTCCGCCGCACTGGGGAAGGTGGAAGTGATTTTGTAAGGGCTTCTCCGCCTAGCTATGGGGGCTAAAAGAGAGACACTTAGTTTTGTGCAATACTCTGAGGGTGCCTCTGAGGAGTGGATGTAGGTCAAGGTTTGACCGAACCACTATAAATTTGGTGTGTTCTTTCCATTATTATTTCTGCATTTAATTTCTGATTGCGTTTTCTTTGTTATGAATTTTGGTTTTTCTTGAGTTTTGTTTTAAAGATATTTAAAATACCAATTCAGCTCTCTCTTAGTTAGTCTTGGGTCAGTTCATAAGGGGCCTAACATCCCTAACAAACTTTTAGTTATAACTTCTAAAGTTGTTTCTCTCTTTTGTTCAAAGTCCTTTCATTTATGTCTCTATCAAAATCTAAAATCAAATCGAGTTCATACCTTCTTCCATTATCCACACTTTAGATTCTATGGGTAAAAGTCCTTCTTTAATGTTCTTTTAAAATCTAAATTCAAATCAAACTTCAATTGTCACTTTAAATTTTAATTCCAAGTAGCTTTCTAGTATATAGTTATATAGGTTGGGCCCATGTAAATGCTAAAATTTTTGATAAATCCCATTTAATCATATTTTATGGATTCGGTAAAGTTTTTTCAGTGTTTTCTTCATACTTAAATCTTAAGTAAAGATCAAGTGAATTTTGAAGATTGATATATGATTCATTTCAATTATAGAAATAATAAGTAGAAAGTTAATATTCTCTTTCTCAGATAATGCAAACAAGGCTTTTATTTAGGGTCCAGCTGCTAAGGCAACTATGATCTAGTTTAGATTAATGAACAACATTTAGTTCAACATCACAAGACCACAATCTTATATGGTCAAGGTTGAGTTTGTATCTGATAAAGCTATTAAGAATGTACTTGAGGGTAGGTATGCATTTTCCTCATTAACTATTAAACCCTTAGTTTTCTCCCATCTGACTTTCCCAAGGCTATTTGCAAGCCAAAAGTGAAAATCTACCATTATTCATGGATTCTTGTATAAAGTCACAGTAAGGTGTCTTGTAGTGGAAAAATAAAAGCCTGGAGAAAGTGTAGTTAACTATATTCTAAGGTGGAGGAACATTAGCTTGAAATGTAAGCCTCAACTTGAAAAGCAACATGTAATAGAAATTCTTCTAAAAAATATTAATTATCCAATTATCATCTTACTGAAAGGATTTATAATTAAAACTTTAAATAAGTTATGAAATTAACCCTCTAATCTTTAAGAAGAAATACCTCAATAGGCTTTCTCAAATATCTTTTTTTTGTAGAAAAAAAATGTAAACCTCAGAAGGTGCTCTAAAAGAAGTGTAGGTCAATATCTGCAGTTGATGAGGGCAAGAAGCCAATGCAAATTCACACAAAAAGTTATGTCTTTCATCATAATATTACCAATATAATACATTTCTTAATCCTTAATTTAAATCTCACTATAATCTTACAGTTGAAGAGCAAAGAAAGAGAGATTTGAAGCTTTAAGGAATAAGCGATATTCATTTAAAAGAAAGGTTATTAAGAAGATCTCTAAAAAATCTTCAAGAGAAGTCACAATCTAAATTTCTTGAACTGAAAAAGCTTGAAGATAGAGGAAAATCAAGATAGCCAACATATTGCCCATATCGTTAGATGATCAATCATGAGTTAGATAATTAATAACATTTAAAGAATGGCATGAAAAAACATCAAAGAAAAATCTGTTGTGATATCCAAGGAGTATTTAGTTGATCCTAGTCAAGGATCAATTTTGACTAGTGAGCCTTTCAAATTAATTTTAGATTCAAAACCTAATGACAATTGAGATATAGATTTATATTGATCTTCTAGAAAAATTATGAATAAATTTAATCATTCATCTACTCAAGTATCTCATGAAGTGCGGAGTCCCATCAAAGTTAAGCAAACTCCTCATGAAAAAGTACATGAGCAAGTTCTTATTGATGAACCTAAGAAGAAATCAACTGATAAGTCTTCAATAGTTCAAAAAGTGGAGCTCAATAACAAAAGTAGTAATGTAAACAATAAAGTTGTTGTTTTTTTCTAATAATAAAGCAAAGGATCTTATGATGCTTAAGCTATATGATTTTTATTTTGTTCAGCCAGGGGCTAAGAAAGAAATGAGGAAATATTCAGTGTATTTAGTTTTTATATATAGTGATGATCAAACAAATGATGAAACATAAAATAACCCTATAGAAACTGAAATAAACATAAATGAATTTAAAGAACCTCTTTAATATTTCTCTAATAGTGATTCCCCTATCCCTGATATTTAGGGTGATCATATCTATTTAAAAATTTAGATGTCTAACTATGATACTTGATCAGATGAAGCATTAAAAATAAATAAATATTTAGAATCAAAAGAATCCATTGTCTCTTCCTTAGAAGAGATACTCCACAAAAATCTACGTAGTGGTAAAGTGTTACCATCATTAATATTAACAACCAACAAAAGAAAACAAGTGGTTGATAATCTAGAAACTTTAATAATAATTTAAATAAATTCATATACGGCTAATTCATATATTCTTAAAGGGGATTATAATCTGTTAGCACATCTTAGAAAATTTCCTACAAAATTGCGTATCTACGATGCTTTAGAGCTCTCCAAAGAAATGAGGGAGGCTTTAATTAAAGCTTTACTCAATATGAAGATTTGTATTGCTTAGTTAGCATCAATTCAATCTTAAGAAACACTAAGTTACAAAGATGGCCTAGAAATTATATTTTTAGAGGATGATTTATTGTTTGGAACTACATATCATTATCATCCATTCTATACATCTGTAAACATATACAATTTCGAATTGTCTTATGTTCTTATTGATCTTGGTGCATTGATCAATATTATGACTTATATAATTCTCATATACTTAATGGTAGGCCTTTATTAGCTTACTTCGGATAAAAAGATGTTGCAAGGCTTTCACGGAAAAAGTGAGAGTACTTTGGATTCAATTATCTTAAAATCAGAGCCAAATTCTATATAATATATTTTGAAGCTTCTTTTGATGCTCTTTTGGGTAGATCGTGGCTACATGAATAAAGAATGGTGCCTTACACCCTTCATCAGTGTATCACATACTCTCATAAGGGAGTAGAGCATTGCATTAATGATCATTTGTAATCATTTTTATTTTATGAAGTTGGTATATAAGAAGATGTTTCATCCTATCAGCATGAAAAGAAGCATCTTTCCTAAAAAATCTCAAACTGGTAGAATAAGAAGAAGAAAAAAGAAAGAAAAAAAGGACAAAAAACAAAATAAAAGAAAAAATTAAAGCATTTTAATCTCGAACATGATGTTTGTTGGTCACAATTAAGAGGTGGTAGAATATTTAAACGTCTAGAGGAAGAGGTCGAGGATAGAAAAATATATCGATAAAAGAGAATGAAATAAAAGTATGAAAATAAAGGCCCATGTAATGCATATCAATTTCGAATCTAGTTCATAGTGGGAATCATGAGTGTTTGATAAAAAGCCATAGGCCATAAAATATAGGAGTACTATAAAGTAGCCAATGTTTAAAATTTATATAAAACATGATAATGATGAGGACATGATACACATCACTAGGAAAGATAATTCAAGTTTATCTACCATGAAAAGATTAAAGAAGTATATGGAAAATACTCCACTATCCTAAAATGAAGTAAAAAGATTTGAGGTTAAAGCATCTCTTCCATTAAACCTAGACAACAAAACTAACGTCTTTGTGCCTTCTACCCATAAAAACCATGAAATTGATGTACCCTTCAATGAACCTTTATCGATTAAATAGTATATCTCCATTTTGACTAGTACTCCAACTATGTAAGCAAATTACTTAAGCAAGGTTTAATGCCATCAAATTGGACTAAAGGTGAAGCTCAAAAGTTTGAACAGTTGTGGGATAAAAGAATCCACAAACATATATCAATACTAGGCATCAGCTTCACTACTCTATGTTCATTTTATGATGATCAATATTGCATAGTTATATCACATAATGTAGATTATGATATTCTCTTTAAGTGAATGCTAAAACCCTATTGAACTCTTTTTAGAAACATTAGATGATCATGATGACTCTCAAGTTATGGAAGCACCTCTAGAACTTCAAGAGGAGATTAAATCTATGATTGATGATCTAAAGGTAATAAATCTAAAAACTTAAGATGACCTAGTCTAATTTTCATAAGCTCATTATTTAATGAGGATGAGGCAATGAAAATAGTGAAAATATTAAAAGAATTCAAAAACTATTTTGTCTGGAGTTATGAAGAAGTGCTTGGATTATCTCTAGATATAGTAGTACAAAAACAAAAAATTCAACTAAAATTAACTCTAGTTAAATAAGCACCTCAATGTATGTGACTTTGAGTACCAAGTGATTTTTAAAGTTAAAAATTTAATTGATGCATACTTTATTAGCGAGGAGCAATATCCAATCTGTTTAGCCAAGTTTTTCAAGTTAAGAAAAAGAATGGTCAAATTCATGTTTGTATTGATTTTTCAGATCTTAACAAAGATTGTCCTAAAGATGTGTTTCCACTTTTTATAATGAAACTTATAGTTGATATTGCTTTCTATTGTGTAATATGTTCCTTTATGGATTACTAATCTAGATACAACCAAATTAAAATGGCTCTTGAGGATAAAAAGTATATAGCTTACAGAACATTGATAGGTGTCTATTATTATAAAGTTATGACATTTGGAATAAAGAATGTTGGAGCTACATACTAGTAAGAAATAATAAGGTTTTTTTATGAACTAACCCACTATAAAGTGGAATGTTATGTCAATAGTTTTGTTTTTAAAAGTTTTAAAAGTGATAATCATTTAAATGATGTAAGAACCATTTTCCAAAGATTATGTTAGCATAAAAATGAGCTTATTGAAGTGAGTTTTATGGTGTCACTTTA
This sequence comes from Dendrobium nobile, assembly GCA_022539455.1. Taxonomy (NCBI): domain Eukaryota; kingdom Viridiplantae; phylum Streptophyta; class Magnoliopsida; order Asparagales; family Orchidaceae; genus Dendrobium; species Dendrobium nobile. Next base: position 47,339,765 of record CM039721.1, read on the forward strand.
TGAAATTTTTTAATTTTTGTTATCTAACATCAAGGAATCAAGATAGACCCAAACAAAATCAAACCTATAATAGAAATGCCACCACCAAAAAGTCTTACTCAGTTAAGATGTTTCTAGGGTCGATTAGCATCCCTTAGAAGATTAAAGTGAAATCTTTAAGGAAGATGACATCCATTTATAGCTTTATGCAAGAAAAATGCCCATTATAAGTGGGATGAAAGTTGTAAGAAAGTATTTGATAGTATAAAGAAATATTTAAAAGTTCTTCCATTTTTTGCTTCTCCCATTCCAGAAAAGCATCCAATTTTATATACTATAGGTTTAAGTGAATCTATTAGTACCTTGTTAACTTAAGTTAATGAGGAAGGAAAAGAGAATGCACTTTACTATTTGAGTAAACAGTTTCTATCAACTGAAGTAAATTATCATCTAATAGAGAAACCTTAAATAACATTACTCTTCGCTACTCAAAATTTAAGGCAATATATTCTCTCCCATAAAGTGAACCTAATATCCAAAGTAAACCCATTACAATATGTAATGACTCGTCCATTATTGTCAGTAAGATTAGCTTGATGGTCAAATATTTTATCATAATTTGAAATCATATTCATTCCTTTATGATTAAAAAAAAAGGCAAGTTCTGCATATTTTTAGCAGCTCATCCAATACAAGATGATTGTCTAATTAATGTTGAACTACCAGATTAATAAATCATGTCTATAGAGTTAAATGAGAAATCCACTGGTGAATTCTATTTTATTGGTGCTGCTTCAAGAAAAAAAGAAACAGCTGATCATATTCCCTTGAAAAAGCTGTAATCAGTATAGTAATTGTTACCCCAGAGAAGGGAGTCATGTATTACTCATACTAGCTTTCATAACCTTACATGAATAATGAAGCTGAGTATGAGGCAATAATGACAAGGTTATAATTGATGATCTTGAATCAAATTCAAGAGAAAAAAAATCAAATAATCTTCGCTCATGATTAATGAAATCGCTGGAACTTAACAACTACTAAAAGAAAATCTAGTTCCTTATTATCGATACATGACGCATTTACTTGAACAAAACCTGAATGTAACCTATACAAGATTCCATGGGGATAAAATTCTATATTAGATGCCTTAGCAAAGGTAGCAAAAAATTTATCTTGCTTAGAAGAAGTTTTGATTCTGGTAGAAATATAAGGTCATCAAATCTTATCCTCAATTGTTTTTAAACATATAAATAGAAAATCATCAATAAAGGTGAAAATTGTTTTTTTGGTAGATGATGAAGTGGTGGATTGGAGAAAACTCTTCATTTAATAATTGCAAGAAAATAAGCTCCCTAATGATAGATCAACAATAGATCAAATTAAAAGATGATTTCTATCCTATACATTAATTAATGAAACCTTATACAAGAGATTATTTAATTAAATGAGGTTAAGGTTTTTAAGTAAATTAGAAGGATTAAATATATTAAAACAAGTATACACCACATTATGTTGCATAAATCAATTAGATCTAAAGATGAAAATAAAATTTAATGGAACTGGTTATTATTAGTCATCGATGATTGATGGCAGCATGAAAATTTCAAGTTGTTGTCACCAATGTCAAGTTCACAGTGTGGTTTTACATCAACCACCAAATAAGTCAAATCCAATAGTTGCTTCATGGACTATAAAAAGAAATATTAGTACCTTGATAGTATAAAGAAATATTTAAAAGTTCTTCCACTTTTTGCTTCTCCCATTCCAGAAAAGCATCCAATTTTATATATTATAGGTTTAAGTGAATCTATTAGTACCTTGTTAACTTAAGTTAATGAGGAAGGAAAAGAGAATGCACTTTACTATTTGAGTAAACAGTTTCTATCAACTGAAGTAAATTATCATCTAATAGAGAAACCTTGAATAACATTACTCTTCGCTACTCAAAATTTAAGGCATTATATTCTCTCCCATAAAGTGAACCTAATATCCAAAGTAAACCCATTACAATATGTAATGACTCGTCCATTATTTTCAGTAAGATTAGCTTGATGGTCAAATATTTTATCATAATTTGAAATCATATTCATTCCTATATGATTAGAAAAAAAGGCAAGTTCTGCATATTTTTAGCAGCTCATCCAATACAAGATGATTGTCGAATTAATGTTGAACTACCAGATTAATAAATCATGTCTATAGAGTTAAATGAGAAATCCACTGGTGAATTCTATTTTATTGGTGCTGCTTCAAGAAAAAAAGAAACAGCTGATCATATTTCCCTTGAAAAAGCTGTAATCAGTATAGTAATTGTTACCCCAGAGAAGGGAGTCATGTATTACTCATACTAGCTTTCATAACCTTACATGAACAATGAATCTGAGTATGTGGCAATAATGACAAGGTTATAATTGATGATCTTGAATCAAATTCAAGAAAAAAAAAATCAAATAATCTTCGCTCATGATTAATGAAATCGCTGGAACTTAACAACTACTAAAAGAAAATCTAGTTCCTTATTATCGATACATGACGCATTTACTTGAACAAAACCTGAATGTAACCTATACAAGATTCCATGGGGATAAAATTCTATATTAGATGCCTTAGCAAAGGTATCAAAAAATTTATCTTGCTTAGAAGAAGTTTTGATTCTGGTAGAAATATATAGTCATCAAATCTTATCCTCAATTGTTTTTGAACATATAAATAGAAAATCATCAATAAAGGTGAAAATTGTTTTTTTGGTAGATGATGAAGTGGTGGATTGGAGAAAACTCTTCATTTAATAATTGCAAGAAAATAAGCTCCCTAATGATAGATCAGCAATAGATCAAATTAAAAGATGATTTCTATCCTATACATTAATTAATGAAACCTTATACAAGAGATTATTTAATTAAATGAGGTTAAGGTTTTTAAGTAAATTAGAAGGATTAAATATATTAAAACAAGTATACACCACATTATGTTGCATAAATCAATTAGATCTAAAGATGAAAATAAAATTTAATTGAATTGGTTATTATTAGTCATCGATGATTGATGGCAGCATGAAAATTTCAAGTTGTTGTCACCAATGTCATGTTCACAGTGTGGTTTTACATCAACCACCAAATAAGTCAAATCCAATAGTAGCTTCATGGACTATAAAAAGATGGGGTACATATATTATCAATCTAATTGATCGACCATCCTCCAAAGGACATAGGTTTATCCTAGCAGCTATAGATTACTTTTCAAAATGGGCAGAAGTAGTTCCATTGAGAAACGTCAAATCTCATCATGTTCTAAACTTATTTAAAAACTATGTCATATAACGATTTGGTATTCCTCATCAAATTTTGTCCATTAATGGTCTATCATTAAAAGCACTATGATAAATAACTTTAATAAATGTCATAATATTGATTGGAGATACTCTTTATCCCCAAGAAAATGGATTAGCTAATGCTTTCTTTAAAATGGTTGTTCAAATTCAAAAAAAAATATTGGATGATAACAAACATCAATGGCATGAAAATAGGACTTGCTTTATATGCATACATAATCACTTATAGAACTCTAGCCCAGTCTATGCCATTTGCATTGGTATTTACCATACAAGTTCTGTCCTTCAAGAGATATAACTACCTTCACTATTTATAGTTGTCAGTTGTAGGATCACCAAAGATCAAAATGTAAAACTCATACTAGGAGAATCTGATGGTTTAGATGAGAAGTATCTGCAAGCTCAATAGAACTATGAATTATATAAAGTCAAGTTGATTCAACCACTCGATAAGTTGGTTCATTCAATAACTTTCCAAGAAGGAGACTTAGTTTTGTTTCTACAAAGATTTATTTTAGCTAATTGAAAGATAGGTAGTAAATTTGAAACAACCTCAAAAGGTTCATTCATGATAAAAGGGCATATCAAGGTGGATTTTATCTTGTGCTTGATTGTAAAGGAAATCATGTAATGATACTTATAAATGGATGATATCTCAAATGTTATTAAGGTAGATAGTGTTAAAGTAGAAATATTATAATAAATAAACTATTTCTTGTCATTATTTTTGTATATTACTTAAATGTATTGAAATTTTTTTCTTAAGAAATTAGGTGTAGAGGATAAGACCAGGTCCCAGGTTTATACTAAAGCTTATAAGTTTTAAATTCCATAAATATTATTAAAGTATATAATTAAATTAATGATGTAAAGTTCTTTATGGAATACTTTTTATTAACGATATGATGGTTTGATCAACTAAATCCATATATTTGAGAGTTGCCTCTCGTTTGATCTTCCATCTTCATATAAATCAACCATTAGGTATTCACTCATTTATATAGCATCATATATATTTCATCAATGTCTAGTAGTGGTGGAGAAAGCCCCTCATTGTACCAACCTAGTTTATATCTAAATTTTATCCTATATGGTTGGGTATAAGTCTGTGATAAATCCTTTCTTTTCATATGATCATCTGGTCCTCTAAGGTTAGGTTTGATTCCCCTCACAAAGGCTTTCTTTCCTCATGATCAATTGTTAGTGGTGGAGCAAGCCCCTCATGACACCATCCTAGTATAAATGTAAATATGATCTTCAATGGTTGGGTATAAGTCTTTTATGATGGCTTCTTTTCCATATGGTCATCTGGTCCTTTGAGATTAGGTGTAAGCCCTGAATAAAGGCTTCCTTTCCTAATGATCATCAACTAGTGGTGAGGCAAGCCACTTGTGGCACCATCCTCGTTAAATTATAAATTCAATCCTATATGTTTCGATGTAAGTCTATGATAAAGGATTCCTTTTCATTTAATCATTTATTATTGTTGGACCAAGCCCCACATGGCACCATCCTAACAAAATCTTAAATTGAAACCTTCTAGGTTTTGGTGTAAATGTTCAAGTAGATTTTTCCTTTCTTCAAAAATGCCCGCTAGTATGTTGATATATGTTTGATCCCCTTGTGTATTCATTCCTTCTCTTGATTGGAAAGAAGACTTTTAAGTCTTTTCAAATCCATCTATTTTAGAGATGTTATCCCATTTAGATTTCCATTCAGTTCTCTAGGAGACATATCCTAGTCAAGTATAAATTCATTTAAAGTTAAATCTAAATTTCAAACAATTGTTTGGTTTCTTTTGATTTCTTCGATCAATGCCAACATGTATCTTACTTTTGAAGTTTTCCACACCTATTTGGAGTAAATTTCTTAACACAAATTCTAATAAGGACAAATATTCCCAAATCATGCACCAATTTTTAAAACTAAATCATTGATATATATTTTAAAATCTAAATCAAACTCATCACTATGTTGTGGCATCGTAATTTCATCGTTGACCCTTAATACCATCATTTGGCTATCACACTTGACTATCATTTGATCAACTCATCTACCACTTGACAATCACCCTTGAATGTCAATGTTATGATCATTCCAAAGCCTAAAATTCCCTTAATCATAGACCTCCATTGATCACTTTAAACAATCAATCTAAATCATTATTTAAAAATTTAGGTTGGCAATCCCAAACTATTATCTAAATTAATTCTAATTCGATTGAGAGACTAAACATTTTGATCAATTCCAATCTTAAGAATCAAGTGTAAGAACCAATTGCAAAACCCCTTATTCCATAACCTATTTATGAAAAAATTATATTTGCCTTAAAACCTAATCAAATGACCTTTGATTCCTGATCTATCACTTGAAAATTGATTAGGACTGTCACTAGGGTAAACCATATCAGTTTGAACAAATTTTAATATCCTGAACCCCTAAACCTCAAAGTATTTCCATAGGTTAAAAATTATTCAAAAATTTACAGCCTACTAATGAACATGGCATTGTGATATTAAACTTGGAGACCTTTCCAATCTCATTGATCATGATCACCATTGTTGGCAAGATCTATTAAAAAAACATTGAACCTTGGTTAATCCTAGTTTACCATGGTTTTCCACAAAACCCTAAATCCTTAAACCTTTAAAATAAAATTTTATTAAACCTCACTATGGTGGAGTCAAATTAGGCTATACAACCATCTTTGAATATGTTCAAAATGCCAATTGACATGCATTCAATAAAACATTATTGCAAATCTAATTTCAATGAATATTATTTTGATGATAGCAAACACTTGTTTCTCCATGACTACCTTTCCTACTAACATTTCAAGTTCACAAGATCAAACTGTAAGTTGAACCAGCTCAAGATTGGGTAGATTAGGAATGAATCAGTTTGTAATATACGACATGTGTCTTTTACCTTTTCTTGAGCCCATTATAATATTGTGGGTCCTGGTGCTATATAACCTTGCACACATATACTTGGGGGAAATTTTCTGACTATGTTAGAGTTTTTTAATTTTCCTCACATCATTCGGGACGATCCAAAAATAGGCCTGGATGATCAGTTAAAAATGGAAAACCTAATTAGAGCACCCTAGTTAAGGCAAATGTCATTAAGCACATTATCCTGGATGATTTTTGTATCGGCCGTGATGATTAGCTCAAATCAGAAAGAATCAGCGTCAGATCTATTTAGGTATCTTTTATTATTGGACATCATCCTTGATGATGTAATGTAATTATGCCTAAATTAATCTGGTAATTAAGAAAAGCAATTAAGGTTTGATTGCTTGATCATATCATCTTGGACAAACACAGGATTGGCTGGGACGATCATTTCACAAACCTTAGTTGTTCCTGGACTGTCAAACATCAACCTGCTTTCATTCAGGGCGATGCTCTAGATGATATGTAATAAATTGAAATAATTGTTCAAGATGATCATGAGATCAGCCGGGACGATCAAGTAATTTTTACATTGTCCAGACATCCATTCAGGGTGATGCTCTAGATGAAATTCAATGATTTATACTAATCGTACAAAATGATATCATATTATCCTGAAAATATGAACAAAAAACCTTCTGATTTCCCAAATTGTCTTGGCTAATTGAACTAAATTTGTACTGATCATACATGATGATATTTATATTGTCCTGGATAATAAAGTAGGTTTATTACAATTAAGAGCTATTCAGAAGCTCTTCTATATAAGACCTCTTATTCAACCCAAGAGAATTTCTTTTGCTACTATTCTGACTTGAGAGAGCCAAAAGGAGAAGGACAGCAAGGGAGAGAGAGAGAGAGAGAATCTTGTGAGGGGGTTTCTATTAAGATAGTTGCTATTTGCATGCTTTACATTTTTGCAACTTTTATAGTTTTGATGATTCCAAACATTATTTTTCAAATGTGTAGTTATCACCTAACAATTTTAGAAGATTTGTATTTGCTCTTGTGTTTACTAACATTTTAGGAAAATCAAACTCCAGACTATGAAGACTTCAAATCAAATTCAACATGAGATACTTTGTGAAATTGAAGCTTGCACTTTTCTTTGAATTAAATTTGAAAGAGAGTGATTGTAATTGAGTGAATAAAAACATACACACATACATAAGGAGATCATATAAAATTTATACTGATCGTATGGGACGATATCAGATCGTACGGGACGATCAGACAGTTATCTCCTATTGACCACATGGAACGAATAGGAACTGGCTTAAAAAATTTTTTAAGTCCTATTCATCCAGGACGAAATTAAATATCATCCAGGACGATTTGTCCTCTGTAAGATTTTCGTCCAGACGAAATTAAATTATCGTACATCACAATTTGCTCTCTGTAAGATTTTCGTCCAGATGAAATTAAATATCATCCAGGACCATCGGCTCTCTGTAAAATTTTCGTCCAGACGAAATTAAATTATCGTACATGACGATTTGCTCTCTGTAAGATTTTCATCCAGATGAAATTAAATATCATCCAGGATGATCTGTTCTCTGTAAAAATTTCGTCCGGACGAACCAATTTTCGTCCAGATGATACAACCGACTTAGGACGGTTTTTCCGTAGTTTCTAGAACCGACCTTGTAATAACCATTCATACCGGACGAACTTAATTCGTACGGGACGATCAGCTTGTACGAAGGCATTTCGTACACATATACAAATAGGGTCGTTTCAAAGCTTTTAAATAATATCGTCCAGGACGATCCCCGATCGTACGGGACGATCCACTACGTACAGAATTGAATACTTGCAGTTTTTTGGGCGGTTTTTCTTGTCTTTTGTATAAATAGTCCAAATTAGACTGCCACCCATTTTTTTTGTCATTTGATCTTCGTGCCTCTTGAGAGAATAGCCAAGAAGAGAGTGTGAGAGTGCATTCAAAGGAGGATTCCTACCACTGGAGCGTGAAGGCATCACTTGGAGTTCAAAGGTAAAAATCTCTACTTGTGAATTGGGATTACTTCACTCTTTTCTTTCTTCTTTCTAGATTTCTTGTGAGAAGATCTATCAAGGAGATCCGGTTCGCTGCCAACACTTGGAAAGTGTGAACAGCCGAAGGGTTCGCTGCCTACACTTGGAGAGTGTGAACAGCTGAAGGGTTCTCTGCCCACACTAGGAGAGTGTGAAAGGACGAAGGGTTCTCTGCCCACACTAGGAGAGTGTGAAAGGATGAAGGTTTCTCTGCCCACACTAGGAGAGTGTGAAAGGACGAAGGGTTCTCTACCTACACTAGGAGAGTGTGAAAGGACGGAAGGTTCTCTGCCAACATTGGGAATTGTGTAAAAGGATGACGGTTCTCTGCCGCACCGGATTGTGGTGAAAAGAGTGCTTGTAAAGGCTTCTCCTCCTTTATGTGGGTGCAAAAGGAGAGTCACTATTGGTATTAGTGCAATACTCAGAGGGTGCCTCTGGGGAGTGGATGTAGGTCTAGTTTAGACCGAACCACTATAAATCTGGTGTCATTTACATTACTATTTTTACTTTTTCGCATTTTATTTTTGATTTTAAAAACTCTGTGGTTGAAAAACATTTTCTACAAAAACATAAAAGAAAATTTTCATTTTGGTTCAACATAAATTTAAAGAGGGTTTAAAATTTTTAAACTACCAATTCACCCCCCCTCTTGGTAGCCTTAGGACATTAACTTAGGTTTAACAACCTATTTACTAGATTCAACAAGTGCTATCAGAGCTCCGTTTTAATATCATAAGTTTAAACTACTTTTTGATTAACGTAGATGGCTACATTCTGAAATCGAAACACACCTGAGGGTTACTCTATTACTAGACCTCCACTGTTTGACAATATTCCTTTTGATTTCTGGAAAACACGCATGTCTACTTTCTTACAGTCACTTGATTATCGCATGTGGATCCTAGTCCAGGAAGGTTATACAAAATAAACTAGATTAGTTGATGGAGTTAGGGTAGAAACACCTTTTACAGATTGGACTATAGAAGAACGTGACTTAGCACAACTAAATGCCAAATGTCTAAATAGCTTCTTTTGTGCTTTAAAATCTGAAGACTACGTGCGGGTTTCCACTTGCAAAAGTGGAAAGGACATATGGGATAGACTGTGTATAACTTATGAAGGGACTAATGAGGTTAAGCAATCAAGACTCAATATCTTGTTACATGACTATGAGTTGTTTCGCATGAAACCTAATGAATCTATTTCTGACATGTACACAAGATTCACACAAATAGTCACTTCTTTGCATGCACTTAGTAGGGAATTACCTAAAGCTGAAATAGTTAATAAGATTCTTCGTTGTTTACCTACTACTTATGATGCAAAAATTACTGCAATTACAGAGTCTAAAGATCTAAATATTTATTCTATTGACAATCTTCTTGGTTCACTCATTGCTTATGAGCAAGGAGTAAGTCAAAGAAAGATTGATGTAGGTGAACCAAGAAAGAAGAAGAATATTGCACTAAAAGTGGAAGAGTCAGAGAGTAAACACTCACAACCTGAGGATGAAGATGATATTGCATTAATGACTAGACAATTCAGAATCTTTTTAAAGAGGAAGCAGAAGAGACGCCAGCAATGGAATAGAGTTAAGTTTAACAGAAATGGCAAGGTTTATAATGAAGTGATTTGTTATGAATGCAGGAAACCAGGTCATATCAAGACTGAATGCCCAAAACTCAAAGCCACTCCTAGCAAGGAGAAGGTAGAGGAGAAACCAATTATAAAGAAGGGCAGGAAGAAGTTTCAAAGAGCTTTTTGGGCGGACTCAGCTTCAGACTCATCTGAGACTGAAAAAGAAGAAGAAGTCACCAACCTTTGCTTTATGGCAGACAATGTTGATCAATCAGATCAAGAAGAGGTATGTGACTTAACTTATAATGAATTGTTTTAAGTTTCTGAACACATGCATGATGCATATAAAAAAATAAAAAAGATGTATGCTAGTGTAAGTTTAGAATTGGAAGAGCTTAAGAAGGAACATGAAATCTTTAGGAAAGATCATGCATTAATAGAAGACAACCACATGAAACTACTTGATAAATATGATGACTTGAATAAGAATTTTGAAATTCTAAAATCATCCTATGCTGATCTTGAAAAAGATTTTAAAAAATTTAAGGATGAATCTGAGAGGAAAACATATCGAATCAATTATACAAATCGACTCTTGGAAGAAATGAATTCATTTTATAAATTGATAATAAGAGCTCTTGAGGATAATAGGATACTCCCCAAAATTGAAGATTTTACAAATCCTAAATATTATCCTAAATATATGGAATCCCTTAGAAGACAAACAAATGGAAGAAAATTTAGGAATATTTTTCCTAAAGTTAAATATAATAATTGTGGATTTTTAGTACATATAGCTCACACCTATACTTTGAAGATGAAAACTAATTTGGTATGGAGACCTAAGATGCATAAACCTAGACATATCATACATGCATCTGGTTATAAATTGCTAAAAGGTGAACCCAAACTTGTTTGGGTTCGCAGGTCTAACATTTGATATTTTTGCAGAGTTGCTCTCACACAAGACCTCGTGGGAGCATATGGTACCTGGACATCGGATATTCAAAGCTTATGACTGGAGATACTGCACAATTCATAACGCTGGAAGCTAGGAATGGAGGCAAGGTTACACTTGGAGATAATACCACAAAGAAAGTGGTTGGATCTGGTATGATTGGAAATTTCAAAAACTTTTTCATCGACAATGTGTTATTGGTTGAAGGATTAAAGCATAATTTGTTAAGTATAAGTCAGCTATGTGACAAGGGATAAAATGTAAAAATTTTACCTACTAGCTGCATATTAAACCTAAATGGGAAAGAAATTTTAAATGGAAAAAAGGTAAAAAATGTTTACATGCTAGATTTGAATTCAATTCAATCTCCTACTGCTTTTTGTTTGAAAACTGTTTCTGATGAATCATGGCTTTGGCATAGGAGACTTTGTCATTCTAGTATGAAATCCCTTAGGAGAATTACCCAAAAGAATTTAGTGAGAGGTATACCAAAACTAGACTTTACTAAGGACCACCTTTTTGCTGCATGTCAATTAAGAAAACAAGTGAAGTCCTCTTTTAAGTCCAATAAGGATCTTAGAACTAGTAAACCATTAGAAATTCTTCACATGGATCTTTTTAGACCAGTAGGAACTATAAGTCTAGGAGGGAAGGTATACGGATTTGTTATAGTGGATGATTTCTCAAGATTCACTTGGGTTAGATTTCTTTTTCATAAAAGTGAATAATTTGAGGAATTCAGAAAATTTTCAACTTGGATTCAAAGAAAACTAGGATGTGAAATAATGTCTATACAAAGTGATCATGGAGGAGAATTTGAAAATGAAAGATTTGAACATTTTTGTAAAGAAAAAGGGATTGATCACAATTTTTCTGCACCTAGAACCCCTCAACAAAATGTGGTAGTTGAAAGGAAAAACAGAACATTAATAGAAGCTGCCCGAGCAATGTTGGCAGAATACTCACTTCCTAGATATTTTTGGGATGAGGCAGTTAGCACTGCATGTTATGTTCTAAATAGGATGAATGTGAGATCAAATTTAAATAAAATTACTAAAAGGTAGAACACCTAACTTGTCTCATTTGCATGTTTTTGGTTGCAAGGTCTTCATTCATAATAATGGAAAATCTGTCTTAGGAAAATTTGATCGAAAATCAAATGAAGGAATTTTTGTTGGATATTCAAGTGTTGGAAAATCTTATAGGGCATTCAACAAAAGAACTTTAGTCATTGAAGAAACCACACATGTTGTATTTGATGAATCTGGAAATTTGGAAGAGCCAAATGTTGTTGAAGATGAGATTGAAGAAAACTCCCAAAAGATTGATAGATTAAATTTGAAAGAAAATATGGAAGAGATTTTGGAAAGAGAAAACCCTTTGCCTAGAGATTTGAGATTTTCTAAAAATCACCCAAAAGAATTGATTATAGGTGAACCTAGTGAAGGTGTTAGAACTAGGAGTGGATCAAATAAGGAAGTCAATCATTCAGCCTTTATTTCAACAATAGAACCCACTAATATTGCTCAAGCACTTTCTGATGAATTTTAGATATTGGCCAAGCAAGAAGAGTTGAATCAATTTGTAAGAAATAAAGTTTGGGAATTAACTACAAGACCAAAAGATCAAAGTGTTGTTGGAACTAAGTGGGTGTTCAAAAATAAAATGAATGACTTAGGAGTAGTCATTAGAAATAAGGCTAGATTAGTTGCTAAGGGGTATAATCAAATTGAAGGAATTGATTTTGAGGAGACTTTTGCCCCTGTAGCTAGACTTGAAGCAATTAGGGTTTTACTTGCCTTTGCTTGTTTTAAAGGTTTTAAATTGTTACAAATGGATGTCAAAAGTGCCTTTTTAAATGGGGTAATTGAAGAAGATGTTTTTGTAGAACAACCTCTAGGTTTTTAAAATTCTAAATACCCAAATCATGTTTTCAAGTTAAAAAAGGCATTATATGGATTGAAACAGGCACCCAGGGCTTGGTATGAGAGGTTGAGCACCTTCCTACTTGAAAGATCTTTTGAAAAATGAAGTGTGGATACAACTCTCTTTTTAAAGAAATTTGGAAAGGATATACTCATTGTTCAAATTTATGTGGATGATATCATTTTTGGATCTTCAAATAAAAATCTTTGTGATAATTTTTCTAAAATAATGAGTAGTGAATTTGAAATAAGTCTAATGGGAGATTTAAATTTCTTTCTAGGATTTAGCATTAAGCAACTTGAGAAAGGTATATTTCTTAGTCAAACTAAATATATTAAGGACATCCTCAAAAAATATGAAATGGATAATGCTAAACCTGTTAGTACACCAATGAGTTCCTCAGTTCAGTTGGATAAGGACCTTAAGGGAAAATCTGTTGATCAAAAGAAATATAGAGGAATTATTGGATCTTTACTTTACTTGACTGCTAGCCTACCAGATATTATGTTCAGTGTTTGCTTATGTGCTAGATTTTAATTAGATCCAAAAGAATCACATTTGACAGCAGTAAAAAGGATATTAAGATACTTACTAGGAACTCAGAACTTAGGAATTTGGTATCCTAAGTTTAGCTCTTCATTTGAAATTATTGGTTATTCAGATTCTGACTTTGCAGACTGTAGAGTGGATAGGAAAAGCATTTCTGGAACATGTCAATTCATTGGAAATTCATTAGTTTTTTGGTCTAGTAGAAAACAAAATTCAGTGGCCCTATCTACTGTAGAAGCAGAATACATTGCATTAGGAAGTTGTATGGCATAAGTACTTTGGTTAAAATAATAGCTGATTAATTTAGGATTAACTATAGGCACTATTCTAATTTATTGTGATAATACTAGTGCTATTTGCATTTCCAAAAATCCTATTCAACATTCTAGAACCAAACACATTGATATAAGGCATCATTTCATAAGGGATCACGTATCAGAGGGAGAAATTGAACTTACACATGTTTCAATTGAAAATCAACTTGCAGACATTTTTACAAAACCTTTAGCCTTTGATACCTTCAGTACATTAAGAACACGGCTTGGTGTAATTGATTTGAATGCTTAAATAAAAATATTTTTGCAACATTGATATTCCTGTTTTCGAAGTTTTTGTTTTTTATGATTTTTGTTTTTGTGATTTTTTTTGTGAATTTTTGTTTGTTTTGAGTGATTTTATTTTAGAATCTGTGAATTTGTCATTGTCCTTTGTGATTTGAGTGTTTATTTTGATTTTCTTTGATAAAACTTCAAAAATCCAAAAAATTTTGAAAATTGTCCGGGACGAAATTTTTTCGTACTGGACGATGTGTGTAAAATTCAGTTTGCGTGATTTTAAATGTCTTGAGAGCAGTGTTTAATGTAGTTCGTCTGTACAATCTGATGATCGTCCAGGACGAAATATTTTTTTCTCAAACGTCGGGACGATTGAATGCAGTAGTTGATTGGATAAGGCAGTTTTAATTGTGAAGTTCGTCCGTACGAACTTTTTGTTCGTCCAGAAGAACAGACGTCGATTCATAGTAGGGGACGGTTTTCAACTGACATTAAAATGAATTAACTTTTGATCGTCTGTACAAAATTTTTTCGTCTGTACGATCGATCAAGTCAAAAAGTCTGTACGAAAGGACATATCGTAAACTTTGTTGATTACGAAAAGCCGTTACATTTTGGATGAATTTGATCGTCTGTACGAAATAGTTTCGTCCAGACGAACGATAAGTTTCCTCCAGGACGAATAGTTTTCGTCCAGGACGAACGTATCGTTTTCTTTAAATAAGAAGGCTTTCCAACTCAACAATCACAACTCCAAACTTCACTTTCAATCCCTTTCAACTTCAAATCGACAATGGCCTCCTCAAGCAAGAGACAAAAGGTGTTGGTGAAAAAACCCCACAGGAATTCCTCTGAAAACTTCCTTTCAAAGGCAAATGAGGAATCCTTTCCTCGTTTTGCATCTGCCAAAATTACACCCTCTCGCATTCTGATTCAAAGCGAGATAAATTTTAAGGTAATGCACCTTTTTGCTTCCACCCAGTTTGGATTCATTCTTTCTCTCGTCCACCTCTACAACAAACAAACCTTTCTCTATTTCCTAGCCAATATGAGTTTTAATTCCGACCACTCCTGTATAAGTTCTTTTGTTTTCAAACAAAAAGTTGAAATCACTAAGCATGACTTAGGTGCCTTTCTAAGCTTATGAACTGAAGGATTAATAGCCCACACCCTTATGAATGAGAACACCTTCAAATGGTATGAAGTCAATAGGGTGATTAGGGAAAATGGTCTAACATATCATATTCCTATGGTTTCAGGAATGACCAAAAATGCTCGAATCATCCAGCACATTCTTTGATCTTCAATTATTCCTAAAGGTGGTGATAGGATTAATATTACCCCACTCCTTTCTGTTGTGACTTTTTTGATTATGGATCGTCAGCCTATTGATGAAGCCCAACTTATCCTTGACCATCTTTATGGGATTTCAGAAATTGGGAATGCAGAACAGAAAAGAAAAATGAATATTTCATTAGGACACTTAGTTACCTATGTTTTGGAAAAGAAATACAACCTAGTGCATCCTGATGAAGAATATGAGGAACCGGTTTACTACAATGATGCTTCTTTTAGAGCAATCTTCAAGGAGCAAAAAGAGAAAGCACCTGCCAGTGCTTCTGAAGAAGAAGAAGGAGAACAATCATCTGCACCTCAATCAAATTATCAAAATTTGGTTGAGAAATTTGATAGACTTGAGACTCATTTTGATCAAAGATTTGATCAAATTGATGCTCAACTTCTGCAGCAGCAAAAGGACATTGGTAGTATCAGAAATGAAGTTCATGAAATCAATACCAATGTTATGTTGATGACTTCTTACTTTAACTTATTTGGTAGCATTCCTCCTCCTCCTCTAGAAGAATAGAGATTTGGGTGATGATCTTTTAGATGTTTATTGTATTAGTGTTTGTTCTAATGTTTGTTTTAGTTGTGTTTGTTTGTATTTGTTTTAAAAGTTCAGTATATTTTTCTTTTAGTATTTTTGTATTGATATTATGAAATGATCTTGTAATACTTTTCATCAATATCAATGTATGTTGTATTTGCATTAAATTTTGATTGTTTTTGAAATGTGTTTAGTTTTTATGAATTTTATTACTCTTTTTAATCTTAAATTGTGCTTAAATCAGATTGTAATTTGAGATTAATTTTATTAGAAAATCTAGTCTTTCTAAATTTAAAATTTGTTTATAACTTATCATAATTAGAATTTTTAATCTCATGTCTATTCTTTTAGACTACATAAAATTTAATATTATTATTACAATTTAGATGTGTTCTTATTTTGTATTTCTTTGCTCAAGTGATATTTATGCACTTAGAAAAATTTGAAATTTTAGATTATTGATCTTGGAAAGAATTGGTTTCAATTACTCTTGAAAAATTGTACAAAGAGTACAAAAATCAAAAGGAATGCGCAAAGGTTCGCAAATGTCAAAAATAGGCACAAATAAGTCCAATGTAAAAAGATGCACAAAAATGTGCCAAAAATTTGAAAAAGATGCGCAAAGCGTCACATGTGGTAATTCCCTTCTTTCCAAATTCTTTCAATCTCTTAATTCAAATTGATCTTATGTTCATTTATATTCTATTGAACTTTGAAATATAAATTTTTTTATTCATCTCTCTTGTAATGATTTTCTATATTCAAATGTCTAAATTGAATCATGTCTTTGATAAATTCTTCTTACTTACAATATTATATCACTTCTTAAATCTATGAATTTCTATGATTTACCTAATGTTATTAGTTTTAGATTGCATACCTTATGTCAATCACAATTTAGATTAAATTTTCAAATGAATTTCATATAATTACTTATATTTCTTGTCTATTTTTTCTTCACTTTTTGTTGTTGTCAAAAAGGGGGAGAAATTATTATGTTTGTATGCTTGTATTTTGTGTATGCTTGTATTTTGATTTTGTGTCTTTTGACTTGTGGTATTCTCTTAGTATTTTTTAATCTTTTGTTAAAAATTTATGAAAAAAAAAATTGTGTTCTTTGGTTCAAAATGCCTCCTTATTTTCATGTATTCATCAATTCAGAGAGAGTTTAGGAGATTTGTTTAAATTGAAATCATACAAATAATAATTGTTTTGCCATCATCAAAAAGGGGGAGATTATTAAGATAGTTGCTATTTACATGCTTTATATTTTTGCAACTTGTATAGTTTTGATGATTCCAAACATTATTGTTCAAATGTGTAGTTATCTCCAAACAATTTTAGAAGATTTGTATTTACTCTTGTGTGTACTAACATTTCAGGAAAATCGAACTCCAGACTATGAAGACTTCAAATCAAATTCAACATGAGATACTTTGTGAATTTGAAGCTTGCACTTTTCTTTGAATTAAATTTGAAAGGGAGTGATTGTAATTGAGTGAATAAAAACATACACACTCACATAAGGAGATCATATAAAATTTATACTGATCGTACGGGACGATATCAGATCGTACGGGACGATCAGACAATTATCTCCTATTGACCACATGGAACCAATAGGAACTGGCTTTAAAAATTTTTCTAAGTCCTATTCGTCCAGGATGAAATTAAATATCGTCCAGGACGATTTGTCCTCTGTAAGATTTTCGTCCAGACGAAATTAAATTATCGTACATGATGATTTGCTCTCTGTAAGATTTTCGTCCCGACGAAATTAAATATCGTCCAGGACGATTTGCTCTCTATAAAATTTTCATCCAGACGAAATTAAATTATCGTACATGATGATTTGCTCTCTGTAAGATTTTCGTCCAGATGAAATTAAATATCGTCCAGGACGATCTGTTCTCTGTAAAAATTTCGTCCGGATGAATCAATTTTCGTCCGGATGACTTAGGACGGTTTTTCTGCAGTTTCTAGAACCAACCTTGTAATAACCGTTCGTACCGGACAAACTTATTTCTTATGGGACGATTAGCTTGTACGAAGACATTTCGTACACATATACAAATAGGGTCGTTTCAAAGCTTTTAAGTAATATCGTCCAGGACGATCCACGATCGTACCGGACGATCCACAACGTACAAAATTGAATACTTGCAGTTTTTGGGCAGTTTTTCTTGTCTTTTGTATAAATAGTCCAAATTAGACTACCACCCAATCATTTTGTCATTTGATCTTCGTGCCTCTTGAGAGAATAGCTAAGGAGAGAGTGTGAGAGTGCATTCAAAGGAGGATTCCTACCACTGGAGCGTGAAGGCTTCACTTGGAGTTCAAAGGTAAGAATCTCTACTTGTGAATAGGGATTACATCACTCTTTTCTTTCTTCCTTCTAGATTTCTTATGAGAAGATCTGTCAAGGAGATCCGGTTCACTGCCGACACTTGGAAAGTGTGAACAGCCGAAGGGTTCGCTGCCTACACTTGGAGAGTGTGAACAGCTGAAGGGTTCTCTGCCCACACTAGGAGAGTGTGAAAGGATGATGGGTTCTCTGCCCACACTAGGAGAGTGTGAAAGGACGAAGGGTTCTCTGCCCACACTAGGAGAGTGTGAAAGGACGGAAGGTTCTCTGCCAACACTAGGAATTGTGTACACGGACGACGGTTCTCTGCAGCACCGGGTAGTGGTGAAAAGAGTGTTTGTAAAGGCTTCTACTTCCTTCGGGTGCAAAAGGAGAGTCACTATTGGAATTAGTGCAATACTCAGAGGGTGCCTCTAGGGAGTGGATGTAGGTCTGGTTTAGACCGAACCACTATAAATTTGGTGTCATTTACTTTACTAATTTTACTTTTTTGCATTTTATTTTTGATTTTAAAAACTCTGTGGTTGAAAAACGTTTTCTACAAAAACTTAAAAGAAAATTTTCATTTCGGTTCAACATAAATTTAAAGAGGGTTTAAAATTTTTAAACTACCAATTCATCCCCCCCCCTCTTGGTAGCCTTGGGATATTAACTTAGGTTTAACAACCTATTTACTATATTCAACAGTTTCAAAAAGGTTGCTCCAAGTAAGGATCTATTATCATCTTCTCTATTCATCATCCCTAGTTCCTTGGGGGTCTAGAGAGGTCTACTTCAGTATCTGATTGAGATTCTCTGCCTACTACAGGAGGAAGCAAAAGGTGTTGGGTTCTCTGCCTGCTTGTAGAGGAAGAAAAAGGAGTTAAGTTCTCTTCCTACTTCTAGAGGAAGCAAAAGGAGTTGGGTTCTCTGCCTCATCGAGGTTGGTGGAAGTAGGTTTGTAAAGGCTTTTCCTCCTTGTTAAGGGGGCAAAAGGAGAGACACTGTACTTAGTGTAATACTCAGAGGAGATGCTCTACGAAGTGGACATAGGTCAAGTTATCCGAACCACTATGAATTTCTGCATTCTTTATTATTGCTTCCATATTTAATTTTTACACTTTGATTTTTGTGGTGAACATTAATTTAATTTTGTGCTTTTGCTTAAATAGTTTTTAAAATACCAATTCACCCCCCTCTTGGTTAGCCTTGGGACTAGTTCTTTAGGGCTTAACATCCATGTCGAACTTTTAAGTGGTATCAGAACGGGATTCATAAAATTGAATTTTTGAAATTTTTTTGAATTTTGAATCATGGCTAACTTTGGTAATCATAATACTATGGAAGGATATTCTATTACTCGACCACCTTTGTTTGATAATATTCCTTTTGATGTTTGGAAAACTCGTATGTCTACATTTTTATAATCGATTGACTATCGTATGTGGATGCTTGTTAAAGAAGGTTATTCACCTCCATCACGTGAAATTAATAGCAATAAAACTAAAATTCCTTTTACTGAATGGACTTTTGATAAACGGTATTTAGCGCAACTTAATGCAAAATGTTTGAAATATTTTTTCTGTGCTTTGAAATCTGAAGATTATAGGCGTGTTTCAACTTGTGCTATTGGTAAAGAAATTTGTAATAGATTAAGTATTACTGATGAAGGAACTAATGAAGTTAAATAATCTTCTTTTTTTGAAGAAAAAGCTAGAGCTTACTTTTATTACCAAACAAAATAAAGAGCAACTACAAGCTTGATTCCTCCTTCAAAGTGTTATAGAATGAAGGAGAAACCTTATTCAAAGAAAATTCATCCCAACTATATCTATTGAAAATACCATAGTTAGCACATAAGTTTGCTAACTTATTACTTTCTCTACTTAAACAATTGAAAATAACAAAATTAAAATTCATAAGACATTCAAAAAGTTAAATAATCTAGGTTGAATATTTTGTTACATGGCTACGAACTTTTTTGTATGAAACTTACTAAATCAATTTCAGACATGTATATAAGGTTTACTCAAATTGTCATCTCATTGCATGCTTTAGGAAGAGAGCTAACTAATAATGAAAGAGTGAATAAAATTTTGAGATTCTTGCCTTCTTCCTTTGATGCTAAGATCACCGTAATTACTGAATCCAAGGATTTGAATACTTATACTACTGATAACTTACTTGGATCACTCATTGCTTACATGCAAGGGGTGAATAAAAGAAACATTAATGTAGGAGAGCGAAAGAAGGAGAAAATTGTGGAGTTGAAGGCCAACAACATGGACACTAATTCTTCTGAGTCTGAAAGTGATGATGTTGCCTTAATCATGAAGCTATTTAAAAGCTTTCTAAGGAAAAATCGTAAGTACCATCAAATATGGAACAAAGGTAAGTGTAGCAAAAATTATAAAAGTTCTTCTGATGATATTTATTTTGAATGCAAAGGATCACCCAAGCAAGGAGACGGGTGAGGAGAAACCCAAGTTTAAAAAAGACAAGGACAAGAAGTAGTTCCAAAAGGCTTGCTTGGTGGATTCTTCCTCTGACTGCAGTTGAAGAAGAGATAACAAACTTATGCTTCATGGAGATCATCTTGGTCAATCTAATCAAGAAGAGGTATATGAACCAACCTATGATCAATTACTTGAGGTTTGTGAGAACATTCATACATCATGTATGAAACTTAAGAAAACTCATGCTAGCTTGAAATTGGAACTTTCAAATTTGCAAAAAGAGCATGAAAGTTTATGTAAATATCAGACTCAACTTGATAGCAATCACATTTCATTAATTGATTATTAAGAGAGTTGCTACTTAGCTTTTGCATGTTTTACATTCTTGCAACTTGTATAGTTTTGATGATTCTAAATATTATTGTTTTAATTATTATTTTCTCCTAACACTTTTTAGAAGAATTATTTTTGTTCTTGTGTGAACTAATATTTCAAGACAATCGTATTCCAGACTAATGAAGAATTCAAATCAAATTCCAGCATAAGATATTTTATAAATTGAAGTCTATATTTTTCATCTTTATTGAGTTTGAGAGAGTGTGATTGTAATTGAGTAACTTAGCACACACACACTGGGGGAGATCTTTAAAAAAATTAAATTTTTTATTATATTGATCGTATGGGATGAACCAAGTTTGTACGACAGGATCAGTTCAGTTATACCCCTCGAAGAGCAATGGAACGAATAGAAAGAGAAGAAAATTTTTCCAAGTCCTGATCATCTGGACGAAATGTCCCATTCGTCCCTAGATGATGTTATCTGACCTCTCACTATTAAACTGTTTGTCCAGATGATCTACTTAGTTCATATCAACACGATGTTCTCTAGACCCATGACTTGAACTGTTCGTCCAGACAATTTACCTAGTTCGTCCCAAGATGATGTTCTGTGGACCCATGACTTGAACTATTTATCCTGACGATTTACCTAGTTTATCCCAGGACAATGTTCTCTGGACTCATGCCTTATTCTATTCGTCTAGACGATTTACCCAGTTCATCCCAGGACAATGTTCTCTGAACCCATGACTTGAACTATTCGTCCATACAATTTACCTAGTTCATCCCAAGATGATGTTCTCTGGATTTATGCCTTGTTAGGTTCTTCTAGACGAACTTGTATATTTGTCCTAGAATGATGTCCTCTATTGCTTATATATGGACCATCCTGTAGTTTAGTCCCAACGAACCCTTGATATAACTGTTCATACCAGACGAACTTAGTTCGTACGGGATAATTATCAGGTACGAATTTATTTCGTATCAACGCACATAGGGTTCGTATGCAACAATTTTTACACTGTTTGTATGGATGAAATCACGATCGTATGGGATGATCAAGTACGCACAAATTTGTAATTTAGCAATTTTTAGATAGTTTTTCGTGTCCTTCATATAAAAGGTCCATTTAAAATTGTTTCTTTGTCTTTTTGTCCACTGGTCATTCGTGCAAACTGAAGAGAGATTGAAGGAGAGAGTGTGAGAGAGTATTTGAAGGGGATTTCTTACCACTAGAGCGTGAAGGATTCACTTGGTAGTCAAAGCTAAGGATCTTTATTTTTGAATCGTGATTACTTCACTCTTCTCTCTTGTCCTTTGAGATTTCTCGTAATAAGATATTGTCAAGGAGATCCAGTTTTCTGCCGACACTTGAGGAGTATAAACAGCGAAGGGTACTCTGCCTACACTTGGAGAAGTGTGAAAGGATGAAAGGTTTTCTACCTACACTTGGAGAAGTGTGAAATGAAGAAAGGTTCTCTGCCTAAACTTGAAGAGTGTGAATAGCGAGAGGTAATTTGCCTACACTTGGAGGGTGTGAAAGGACAACGTTTCACTGCTGCACCGGGTAGTGGTGGACGAGAGTTTTTTTTTAAAGGCTTCTCCGCCTTGCTGTGGGAGCAAAAGGGGAGACACTAAGTGGTAATAGTGCAACACCTAAAGTTGGAGACTTCAAGGAGTGGATATAGGTCATGTTTTACCGAACCACTATAAATATTGTGTCTTCTATTTTCCTTTGCTTTTTACTTTACTTTTTTATTTGAAAGTGTGGTTGAAAAATTATTTTTATAAAAAATTTACTAAACTTTTAATCAGTTCAAAAAGAGGCATAATTTTTAAATTACTAATTCACCCCCCTCTTGGTTAGCCTTTTGGATATAAGCTTAGGTCTAACAACCTAATTCATACTTAACAAAGTTTCAACAAGTGGTATCAAAGCATAGTTTCAAAATTATAAGCATTGTTGAAAAATCTTATAGAGTATTCAATAAAAGAACTTTGGTAATTGAGAAGACCACACATGTGAAAGTGCTTTGATGAGACTATAAAGTTTGTTAGGGATGTTAGGCCCTATGAACCGGCCTAAGGCTAATTAAGAGAAAGAGGTGAATCGATATTTAAAATAAATCATTCGATCAAAAATATAAACCAAGATTCACCACAAAGAAAATCAAAGTGCGGAAAATAAATGAGGAAATAATAAAGGAAAGAACACACCAGATTTATAGTGGTTTGGTCAAACCTTGACCTACGTTCACTCCCTAGAAGCACCCTCCAAGTATTGCACTAAACTAAGTGTCTCTCCTTTAGCCCCCACAGCTAGGCGAAGAAGTCCTTACAAAATCACTTCCACCTTCGTCAGGGCAGCAGAGTAGCTGGGTCCTTTGACACTAAAGAGATCTTCTTTGGTGAACTTCCCTCAAGACATGCCTTAAATCAGATTGTATTAAGGTGCAAGCCTGCCAGAGCAACCGTATGGAATCCCCCTCCACACTCTCTTGAGTTCCCCCTCACAGGATCTTCTCTCTCTCTCTCTCAGACTTCACCCATTCCTCACTCCCTTTCAAGCTCTCTCTTCAAGTTCCCCCAAAAAGAACGAAGCTACAATGGCTGCCAAAGACACTTACAAAAGTGACTTGTCAAAAGCTTAAATAGAAGATCTTAAAATGAGCTCATTAATGTAATTTGCCGACTTTATCATCCAGGCCGATATAAATGTCGTCCTGGCCGATCCGTACAAATTAAGCTCAATGAGCCCAGGACGATTTGGGACGATCAGAAGAAAATTAGTTACATCTTCCAGGCCGATGCAATATCATCCTAGCCGATTAGTTTAAAATCGATTACAATCGTCCTGATCATCACCTTGAATCGAGGCTGGCTGATGTCAATCATCCATGACATCATCTCGGCCGATCCTACGATCATCCCAGATGATGTGATCGAATAAATCAGTCTTTAATGCTTTCCAATTATACCAGATTAATTTAGGCATAATTGAGTTTGATCATCCTGGATGATGTGGATATCGTCTTGGCTGATTTCCTAAAATAAAAAATACTTAAACATATCATGGCAGCTGATTCTTTCTCAATTGAGCCTATCATCCATTGGCTTAATGATGGCTGCCTTAACGAGGATGCCCTAATTAGGGTTTCTGCTTTTGAACTGATCGTCCAGGCCTATATAAATATTGTTCTAGATGATGTTACAAAAAATAGTAAACTCAAGAGAACAGTTAGAAAATCTTCCAAGGTGCGTGTGTTTAAAGTTACATTGCTTTAGGAGCCACACTAATTACAAAAGACTCAAGAAATGGAAAAGGAGTACAAACTTACTCAGACTTAGTCTATCCAATCTTGAGCTGATTCTAAATTACAGTCCTGATATTCTAAACCTGAAATGTCAGTAGATAAGGCAATCGTAGAGAAATAAGAGTGTTTGCTATCATCAAAATCATAAACCAAGAAAATAGATCCGCAACAATCTCCACCTTTTTTAAGATGGCAAATATTACTATTTGAATTTGCAAATAGTATTTTCTCCTAATCTCCCCCTCACTAAAATAAAACTTTTAAAAATAGGGGAGATACAAAAAAATATTTTTAATTTTTTGAAAGAAAATATATAAAAAAAGATACAAATTCAACAGTACGTTCTCCCCCTTTGACATTATCAAAAAGAGAAGGGGTACAAATAATAAGAACAAAATAATTAAAAGATAAAAATGATCCCTGATCTAGTGATCAAAACAAGTATTCTTAAAATAAAAAGTTACATCTTAGTTTTAATTAAAAAATTAGTAGAATTGTATTGACAACGCATAGCCTAGAAAAGGTTAGAAATTTAGAATTTGATAATATTTTTGTGAAAATCTATGTGTTTTATTTTTGTATTTTCTCATATCTAGATTCATAATTTTGAGCATTGGCTTAAAATTTTATAAGTGTGAAATTCGTCTATACAAAATTCATTTCGTACGGTGTAGTGTATTAACTGTCCAATTTAAATAGTCTGCATATAATTTTTCAGTTTTCATTTCACTGTTCATCTGTACGATCGTCAAGATCTTCCAGACGATGTGTATTCAATCGTATGTACGCATGAAGGCAGTTATACGGATAAGATCAAATTAATTATTCTCGATCGTACGTACTAACCTTGGTTCGTACATACGAACACATGACATTTCAATGTGGAGGACGTTTCAAACTGTCATAAAAATGATCTTAAATTTTTTATTATCCTGGACAAACACGTGTTTGTCTTTACGATCGTCTTAGTCAAAAGTCTGTACGAAATAAGACCTCATAAATTGTGTGAGTACAAAAAGTCATTTCATTTTTGTACTCACTCGTTCATCCATACGAAATATTTTTGGTACAAATGAACCACAAATCGCACGTGACAAAATTTTTTTTGACTGTAGGAATTCTCATTTTTTCTTTAAATTGAAGGGTTTTGAACTCAAATTTCATCATTTAAAAAAAAAATCCCTTTCAAACCTCTATTCCCCTAGATCTTCTCCATGACTAGTTCAAGCAAAAGGCCAAAGGTACTTGCTAAGGGACCCCCCAAAAACAATGGTGAAAACTTTCTGTCCAAGGCAAATGAAGAATCCTTCCCTATATTTGCTTCTGCCAAAATTACTCCCTCTAGAGTCCTTCTCCATGAGCAACTCACTTTCAAGGTAATGCATTTTTTTGCTTTTGCCCAATTCGACCTTATCCTCACTCTTATCCATTTCTACAATAAGGAGATCTTAACTCTGACCAATCTATGATTAGGTCTTATATTTTTAAAAAGAAAGTAAAAATCACTAAAGAAGACTTGAAAATTTTTCTAAACTTAGGAACTCAAGGGATTAGAGCCCACACTTTAACCTCCTCCATTGACAATGATTGGACAGCAATAAATCAAGTAATTAGAGGATATAGAGGAGTAGGTCATATGCCTAAGGTAGCCACTCTTAATCGCAATGCCCGTATCATCCAGCATGTTCTTTGCACGTCCATTATTCTTAAAGCTGGTGATCGAGTCAATATCACGCCTTTTCTTTCTATAGTGACCTATCTGATTATGACTAACCAACCTATAGATGAAGACCGACTAATCATTGACTATATTTATAACCTTTTTGAGATTGGCTATGTCACCCACAAAAGAAAGAAAAATATAGCTAGGACATCTTGTGACCTATATTTTGGAGAAAAAGTATGATCTAGTCCATCCAGTTCAAAATCTAGAGGAGCCTCTCTACTATAATGATGGATATTTTTGAGCGATCTTTAATAAAGATGAACAACGTGAACAACATATTATTAGTGACTCAGAGGAGGAAATGGGAGCACCTCCACCTGCACCTGCTAGTGAACCAAATGTTCAAGTTTTGGCTCGTAGGTTTGATCGTCTTGAGACTCATTTTAATCAACGCTTTGATCAAATTGAAACTCATCTACAAATGCAGGATGCTCAGTACCATCAGGATATAAGTTAAATGTGAGAGCAAATAGATCGTATAAACTTAAATATGACTATGATGAGTAGCTATTTTAACTTCTACAACCAGCCACCTCCTCTATATCAGGGTCCCTTAGAGTGATCTCTGTAGTTATTTATATTTTTCAAATGTGATGTGATATGATGTCAATTATGCTTTTATGATTTATGTGTTAGTTGGTTTTATGTTTGTATTGATATCATTTTTGCTCAAATGTATCATCTTCTATCAATGATATCAATAAAGGTTATCCTGTCTTATTTTACAATATAAAAATTCATTTTAGAAACGTGTTTTGGCCTGTATGATCTTCCTCAAAATATTTGATCTCACAAGTGCTATATCTTGAATTGTAACTCAAAATTAAATTCATTAGAAAATCTAATTTTTCATATTTTAAGTTGTGATTATAACTTGATCTAGTTAAGAATGTCAATTTATGTCTCTTGTTAGACTAATATAATTTTTATATTAACATTGTAATTATGATGTTTTCTTATTTTTGTATTTTTCTTATCAATATAAATTTTGTTGTACTTAGAGAAAATTGAGATTTCAGATTATTAATTTTAAAAAGATTAAGATTACTCTTAAAAATGTACAAATGTACAAAAATCAAAAGAATGTGCAATGGTTTGCAATTTGAAAAAGAGTCACAGAATAAGCCCACGAGTAAAAAGATACACAAAAATGAGCCACAAATATTGAAAATATGTGCAAAGTGCCACATGCGATAGTTAATTTTTTCATCAATCTTTCAATTCAAATTGATCTTCTGTACAATTTTATTTCGTATTGAAATTTAAAATATAGAAATTTTACATTCATCTACTTTGCAATAATTTTGTTTATTTTATTGTCTAAATTGATTCATGTTTTTGATATTTTTTTTCTTGTCAATATTATATCTCTTCTTAAATCATATGAATCATTCTATTTCTCTAATGACCCTTAATTATCTTTGCAAATATATCTCAGTCTCTTTAAAGGATCGATTACCAAAGGATTATCATATGACTTCTTAGTTTTCTGTTTTTGTTCTTCTTTTCTCTTTGCTGTTGTCAAAAAGGGGGAGAAAATATTATTCATAAATTTTGTCATAAATTTTATTCGTAACGTTGCATTTGTTATTTGTTTGTTTGTTTGTTTTATAGTTGCAATCGTTTGTTCTTGTTCTTTTGTGTTATCGTTGCATTTTTGTTTGTTTGTTTGTTTGTTTTATCATTCCAATCGTTTGTTCTTGTTGTTTTGTGTTATCGTTGCATTTGTTTGTTCGTTTGTTCTTGTTGCATAGTGTGTTAAAATTTTTAAAATAATTTTTTTTGTTATGTTCAAATGCCCCTTATTCTCACATGCTTATAAATTCGGGGGGAGATTAGGGGAATTTAGGAGATACTTAAAAATTTGAAAATTATACAAACAACAATTGTTTTGCCATCATCAAAAAGGGGGAGATTGTTAAGAGAGTTGCTACTTAGCTTTTGCATGTTTTACATTCTTACAAGTTGTATAATTTTGATGATTCCAAATATTATTATTTTCTCCTAACACTTTTTGAAAGAATTATTTTTTCTCTTGTGTGGACTAACATTTCAGGATAATCGTACTCCAGAGTAATGAAGACTTCAAATCAAATTCCAGCATAAGATATTTTATAAATTGAAGTCTGTATTTTTCATCTTTATTGAGTCTAAGAGAGTGTGATTGTAATTGATTAACTTAGCAAACACACACTAGGGGAGATCATTAAAAAATCATTTTTTTTGTACTGATCGTATGGGACGAACCAAGTTTATATGGGACGATCAGGTTAGTTATTCCCCTCGAAGAGCAATGGAATGAACATAAAGTGAAGAAAAAATTTTCCAAGTCCTGATCGTCCGGATGAAATGTCTCATTCATCCTTGGATGATGTTCTCTGACTTCTCACTATTAAACTGTTCGTCCAGATGATTATATAGATTAAAATAGACACCAAGAGTTTGGTATGAGAGGCTTAGCACATTTTTACTAAAGAGAGATTTTATTAAGGGAAGTGTAGACACCACACATTTTTCTAATGAAAGTAGAAGACGAGTTACTCATTATTCAGATTTATATTGATGATATACTTTTTGGATCTTCTAATAAAATACTATGTGATGATTTTTCTAAAATAATGAGTAATGAGTTTAAGATGAATATAATGAGAGAGTTATCCTATATTTTAGGGTTTAGCATAAGATAATTAGATGATGGAACCTTTATAAGTCAATCAAAGTACATTAAGGACATCTTGAAGAAATATGAAATGGATAAAGCAAATAAATAATCCCATGATTTTAATATTCAGATGGATAAAAACTCAAATGGAAAAATTGTTGATCAAAAGAAGCATAGAGGGAATGATTAGATCTTTACTTTACCTGGCTGCTAATCGACCTGATATAATGTTTAGTGTTTATCTCTGTACTAGATTTCAAGCCGATCCTAAAGAATCCCACCTGACAGTAGTTAAGAGAATTCTTAAATATTTTTAAGGACCCAAAACTTAGGAATCTGGTATCTTAGGCACAACACTTCTTTTGAGATTATTGGATATTCTGATTCTAATTTTACAGGATGTAGGGTGGATAGAAAGAGCACTTTTGGAACTTATCAATTCATAGGATAATCATTAGTCTTCTGGTCTAGTAGAAAATAAAACTCTATTGCAGTTTCCACTCTGAAACTCAATATATTGCCTTAGGATGCTGTGTGTCCCAAGTCCTTTGGTTAAAATAACAAATTTTAGATCTTGGATTCCCTATAAGCACAATTTTAATCCTTTGTAACAACACTAGTGTCATCTGTATCTCTAAGAATCCTATCCAACATTCAAAGACCAAACACATTGACATAAGACATCACTTTATTAGAGACCATGTGACCAAAGGAGACATTTAGTTACACCATATGACAACTGAGGATACATTTGTTGACATCTTTACTGAACCACTGGCTTTTGACACTTTAGCATCTTAAGGACCAAATTTGGTGTCATTGATATAAATGCATGAACTTGATGTTTAAAAATTCTGAATTTCTTTTTTTTTTTGCTTTTACTTTCTTCTTTTGTTTATTTCACTTTGTCTGACTTACTTTTTACTTCTTTTTTTCTTTTTTTTATTCCTATTATTTTAGTTTTTCCTTTTTTGTGACACAGATAAAATGATATTTTATGCCAAGTTCTTGCTTTTTGAAAACTTATAGTCAATGTTTTACATCTCTAAATCAGTTAAAGGGAAAAAAATCGTTGATTATTTGTCTTCCTCTAACCTCTTTTAGTGGTGTATTTTTTTTTCTAAATAAAAGTCTATCTCAAATTAACAACTGGACTTTGCGATTGAGATCTTTTCTATCTTACTACAGTAATCTATATTATATTTATAATGTTTAAAGTCCTTACATTACTTTCAAGTATTTCATCATCTTGTCATTGTATTTATCATAAGATTTTGATTCTGTTTTGTAGTTTATTCTTCCTTATATTAGAGAGTAACTTCTTTCTTCTCTAAAATATGGAAGATATACTCATAGGTGAGAGTATTTACGAGTTTTGAAAAGGATCTAGCATGGAAAAATAAAAATAAAAAGTGGTCAATGACGCCAAAATTAAAAGATGCGTAATGACGCCAAATTGAGAAAAATACATAAAGTGTATCGAAAATCAATAGATGCACAAAGTGCGCCAATTCAATGACAAGAGGCATAAAATGAGCCTACCAAAGCAAGCTATCTTCTCTTTCTAACTTTTTAAACTTAGAAGAATTCATGTGTCACTTAATATTTTTAAAGGCTTGATTTCAAATTTTGCGATTATAACAAATTACTTTGGTACATTATTCTATAAGATATTTTTCTAAATCAAGTTTTGAATGGATCTTTTTTTCTTATCCAATTAATTTCTCTGGGTTACGTCTTTATTTTCAAAAGATAATTTTTCCCTAAGAGAAGTCCTTGCTAGGGTTAACAAGATCGAATATTCTACCATTTTAGTATTTCAACGATGTTAACTCATTGTTCTTACAAGTCTTTAAAATCATTCAAATGGAGACTCTATCATATTCATGCTTTGATTAAAAAAAAAACTTTGCTTTCATTATTATTTTTTTGCGTTCTTTTTACTTTTTTCTTTTCTGGCTTTTATCTCCTCCTTTCTTATGATGTAAAAAGGGGGAGTAGTATTTGAGTTTGTTTCCATTTTATTTAGATTATTTTTCATTTTATTTAGGTATGATTATTTGATTGTTTGCCATCATAAAAAATGGGGAGATTTTTGTGAATCTGATTTCAAGGAATAAAATTTTGATGATAGCGAACACTTCTATTTCTTCATGACTTCCTTGCCTACTAACATTTTAGGTCCACAAGATCAAACAGCAAGTTGAGTCAGCTCGAGATTGGGTAGATTAGGACTAAGTCAGTTTATAAAGTACAACATGTGTCTTTCACTTTTTCTTGAGTCCATTATAACATTTTTGGTCCTGATGCTAAGTTACCTTGGTCACACAAACTTGGGGGAATTTTTTTGACTATTTTAGAGTTTTCTATTTTTGCTCACATCATTTGGGATGATCCAAAAACTGGCCTGGATGATTAGTTAAAAATAATAACCCTAATTAGGGCATCCTAATTAAGGCAACCGTCATCAAGCACATCATCTTAGATGATTTTTTTATCGGTCGGGATGATAGGTTCAAATAAAAAAATCAAATGTCAGATCTATTTAGGTATCTTTTATTTTGTACATCCTCTAGGATATCATCCTGGATGATATAATACAATTATGCCTAAATTAATCCTCTAATTAAGGAAAGTAATTAAGGTTTGATTACTCGATCATATCATCCTGGATGATCGTAGGATCGGTCGGGATGATCAGTTCACAAACCTTAGTTATTCTTGCATGATCAAACATTGGCCTGCTTCTATTCAAGGTGATGCTCTAGACGATATGAACTAAATTAAACTAATCATCTCGGATGATTGTGGGATCAGCCTGGACAATCATGTTATTTTTACATCGTCCAAACATCCATTTAGGGCGATGCTCTTAATGATACTCAATGATTTATACTAATCATATAGGATGATATCCTATCGTCATGGATGATATGAACAAAAAACATTCTGATCGTCCTAAATTGTCCTACCTAATTGAGCTAAATTTGTACTAATCGTACATGACAATATTTATATCATCCTAAATGATTAAGTCAGTTTGTTATAACTAAGCGCTATTATGAAGCTCTTCTATATAAGACCACTTGTTCTACCCAAGAGAGTATCTTTTGCTATTTTTCTGACCTGAGAGAGTCAAGAGGAGAGGGAGAGCAAGGGATAGAGAGAAAGGATCTTGTGAGGGGTTTCGCAAAGGTTGCTCCAAGTAAGGATCCATCATCATCTTCTCTGATCATCATCCCTAATTCCATGGGGGTTCCAGAGAGGTCTACTTCAACATCTAATTGAGGTTCTAAGCCTGCTTCAGGAGGAAGCAAAAGGAGTTGGGTTCTCTGCTTACTTTTAGAGGAACCAAAAGGAGTTAGGTTCTTTGCCTTCTTCTAGAGGAGGCAAAAGTAGTTAGGTTCTCTACCTCACTAGGGTCTGTGGAAAGGAGGTTTATAAAGGCTTCTCCACCTTGCTATGGGGGAAAAATGAGAGATATTGTGTTTATTGCAATACTCAGAGGAGAGGCTCCAGGGAGTGGACATCAAACAAGTTGCTCGAACCATTAAAAATTTCTATGTTTTATATTACTGCTTCCGTATTTAATTTCTGCATTTTAATTTTTGTGGTGAACTTTATCTTTTGCTTAAAGAATTTTAAAATACCAATTCACCCTCCTCTTGGTTAGCCTTAGGACTAGTTCAATAGGGCTTAACATCCCAGTCAAACTTTCAAACATGAATTCGTGATAAAGCTTAGCTGACTAAGTTAACCTAGTTTGACCATATATAACCATTAAACCATGAAGAAACATTTAATATATATGAACTATACCAATGCATGAAACCTTTCCAATATGTTCAACATATTATTTGGAATAGTTTGAGCCCAACTATAGCCCATATGTTGAATTAGCTGACCAAGTCAATCTATGTTGACCAAATCTATTTTTAAGTGTTTTAACATGCATCTCAATTATATAAGCTTTCACAATCCTTGAAATACCATTCAAAGTGTTTTTCATGTCGTTTGGAATGTGATGAATAAAACCTTAACCCATAAGTCAACTTAGTTAACCAAATTTGACAAAGCTTTCATACATTAAAATGCTTTGAAATCCATTGACCAAGGCTTTATTAAACCCATTTGAATATGTAGGGCAATTTATGAGATCCCTAGAAGCTAACCCTAGGTCACCCATGCCTTGATTCTACTTGGGCTATCCATGTTTCCTGAACCAAGTGGTCTAAATGACCATACATTAAACCAATTTTAAAACTAGATCGAATTGACCCAGTTAACACTTCCATTGCATTCACTATAATTCATGGAATCTATCCTGGTTAGCCCAACCTTTGGGTTGACTGAGTCAACTCATTTGAGCAAGCCTAATGTCACCCAAAGTATCTAAACTAAGATCTATTGCATACCTGGCCTGCCAAGCCTAAGTTTCACCTGAATTGAGTTCAGGAACTCTCCATAAGATCTACCACTTTAACAGCACCAGGTGGTTAGTGGGTTTAGCAATAAATTAAGAAATAGTCCATGTAACCTGATAGGCTAAGTTGATCCTTGCAACCCATGTGAAACCAAGCACATGGGGTATCAAATTTGCTTAATTGAACTGTATGAAACCTCTTTGAGCTGACCCAGTGCCCAAGGCACCATTAATCATATTGGAATCCCATCTTTTTTCAATTTAGAACTCTATAAATTGTTCAAAATTTTTCCAAAGAGGGTATTATTTTCTAATGTCTTAAAGCTTCTCATGTGTGAGAACATCCTTTCCCTAACTTCCCAACTATTTGTGTGAGGTCCTAGGGTGGTTTTGTGTGAGTTTTTGTGATCATTCCACCATGAAAGTTCAGCTTTCATTCCTGTCTTCTTCATGCAAAGGTTTCTTAAGAAGAAGATTTCATGGGACTCAATCGATCAAGTCTAAAGTTATGCTAAAGCAATTAGAGAATTCAAGAAATATTTCATTCTCAATCCTCACCTTAGCTAGGTCCAAGCAACTCTAAAAGAAATGTTCAATTCACATAGATTAGATTATCAGATTGAATGATCTTACTCTATTGATGCTTCCTGTGATGTTTAATCTAATTTTGTCAGACATTTCCCAGGATCTTAAAAAAATTATTCACATATGATAAGTTATATTGGATGTTGAAGATAAATCATGACTGACCATTTTAATCAGTAGCTACAATTAGATTCCACAGTTCGAATCTGCTTTAAATCTTGAATCCTATTGGTTTATTTCTTTATTGAATGGATGTTTTCTCTATATATATTAAAGTTTGTTTATGTTTGAGCAGCAAGTGTATGTTTATGATTATACTTATAATGCAAAACCTGGGCCAATTTATTATTCGAATTAGGACTCTTAATTCTATAACCATGGCTTATAAGTGGGACCTTTACATGATGATTCTTGTAATATGTTATTATATCTCTCAAAATTTTTTTGGCATATTCTCTCCTTGTGTTCTTCAATGGTTTTGATATATTATGGCTGAGGATTATATTTTGTTTAAGGAGGTGGCTTTACTCTTATAAATTTATTTTTTTATGGCTATATTAATTATGTTAATTCTTGGGCTATTGCCCTTGTGATTTACCTGGGTATCTGTGGTGGGTTCACTTCTTATAGCCAATCTATCCTTGTTATTTGAATTACTATCATAATTCTTTGTTGGTTGTTGCCCCCTTTTCATTTGGATGGATATGTTCATTATTGATTATCCCATCTCCACTGAACTAAACTTCATTGCTTATGTCACTATTTGGTTTAACAACTATTATTTTGAATTGATCTCTACCAATACTATTAATTTGATAAATCTTTTGAGGCAGAATAAAATCATTGGGTCTATTATTCATTATAAAAATTGTAATAGTTTGGTTACTATATGTGATAGTACTACTAACTTTTATTATTTGATGTTTAATTATCCTATTACTGCTTGTTCTATTAGCTTTTGGTGTAGGATCCTCCTTTTGCATGTGATCCTATTAATTGTTGTTGATTGAATATTACCATATTTTGGAAGAAAGATTATGCTGAAAGCTTCTAATTTTTCTTTCTCTTTTTGGTGCTAATATTGACCTCATTTCTTTATGAGGTCATCAGGACCTATCCAAATTCATACTTGGTGATCTAATAGTTGATAATCATCCACTTGTCGATCATATAGTTCCCAATCAATTCTAATCTAGCCTTTAATGCCAGAATTTCAATCCAGAATCTTAATGAAACTTTCAATCATATCTAGTCAGCTACAACAATTCATTTGATTTTAATTGGTGTGGATAATCCAAATTTAACCATACAAACTCAAAATCAAATCTAATTTCATAATTCCAAACCCAATTCAGGGTTAAGGACTAAGGTTTTTTAAACCTTTTCTGCGTGATTTTTGAATCCTCTTGAAATCTAGTGAAATTACATTTGCCTTATGATTTATCAGTTCAATAATGATCAGACCTATCATTAGGGTCAACTCCTAAAATTTGTTCTCAATTTGACACCTCTAACCCCAAAAATTATATTAATTTCCAAAAGCTGTAAAATCTTATAATATTGATTACACCACTAGAACTTCCACCTTATGGAACTTGACCTTGGAACCCTCCCCATGATCTTTGACCATGTTCGTAGCCTTCCTTATGACATGTTGACTAGTAAATTGTACTCTGTAGGACCCAGTTTGACTAGAGTTGACTTGGGGTCAAAATGAACAAGAAGCCTTTAAAGGGCATTTTTTTTTATTGAAATGCCAATAACATTAAAAAAACAAACGAAATTACAACCTAAGAAGTTGAAGTAGAACCCACACCCTCATATTTCTCCTTTAATAAAGACATAAAGGAAAGAGGAACATGATCACTACAAAGATCTTCCCAAACAAAATTACTAAACAAAGTATATTTAGCACACATATTGGCTAACATATTACATCACCTTTTAGAATAATTGAATAAAACGTTATTGAGCTCCTTTAAAAAAAAAATTCTCCTTGAAATAAACTTTTTGACATAATGTTTGAATCGCCAAGATAGCCTTGTATAATTTAATAATATTATAGTTGTCCCATTCTATGATGATACCTTTTGCCAATATTCAATAACCTCTCCCAAAGAAAATATAGCCATCGTCTCCAACTGAGTTATATCCCAAAGAAAACAAGTAAAACTTTAAAGGGAAAAATTAGCCATTTACCCAAAGCTTAAAATGGCATAGTCAATTCAATCCTTGAAACCTCTTCTAATGCATCTTAAAAATCAATTGGAGTGCATTGGACACAAACCAATGTTTTGGTTTGACCAGGTTGACCATGTCTGCCATAGTTGACTAAATCAACCCTTAAAAGTCCAAATGGTCATTTAAACCAAATTATCATTCAATTACATGGACCACCTTCATTGGCCTCGAAACACACATTTGAACTTATTTTACTCAAACACCACCCATGGTTTGACCAAGTTGACCAAGTCTGCCATGGTTGACCAAATTAACTCTTAGCCCACAGTAATGTCAAATTCAATGCTTGAATCCATCTCAAATCAAAGCAGCCCTTCAAAAAGATTCAATTGGACATTTCATATATGTCCAAAATTTCTCAAGTAAAATCTCCCTAGGTTTTACTTGTTCAACCCTTTTGGAGGGGTGAAACCCCTCTCCATTCCCATGTATTTGCTCAAAATTTCAAATCCTTGGCTTTAAAACCTAGTCATTCATTTAACCTACCAAATAAACTCCCTTGCCTGCCACATCACTCTCATAGATTAGTTTGAGCAGTTAAATGGTTAAATAAGCCCTCATTTAAGCTTAGGTGGCCACACCACCTTAACAATCCATTCCTCATCTTAAAACAAGCTCTTACCTGATATAAAATGGAAAATTTCCCTCCCTGAGAGGCCCTAAGCAATCTCCTTAAACAATGCTATGCTTGAGTTTAGACAAATGGGGGAAAAGCATTTGTCCCACTCCCCCATTGGCCAAGGGAAGTCACAATCAACCCAAACACTTTCCCCTGGTTTTTAGTATCCTTGGGGATAGTTGTAACCCATCTAAACCTTCCATAATTAAATGCTAACCATTCAATTCAAATAAAGAGGGTTAAGTTTGATAACTTGACCTGAAACCCTATTATTTACTCTCATTACCAAAAAGTCCAGCTCCAGCAGCCTCTAACCATCGAAAACTCTTCCCCATACATCCCCGGACATTGTGTTGACAACTTATAAAATTTTTAAGAAATTCTACACACACCCAATTGGGGTAAAACTTGACAACAATAAACTTAGTGATATTTAGTAACATATATTGAAATTTTATTGGATTTTCAGCCCATTAGGTCAGAAAATTAAGCAAGTCAAAGTTCATCACTTTTAAGGCCTCAGAAAATTCAAAAAGTTATAACAAATCTAATATATATATGACTGGAACATAATCCTTAACCTAGAAATATAAAAGCCCTTTAACTATACCCACTTTTAAGCTTAATTTAAAATTTAGTAAAAACTAATAATTAATTAATTTAATTAATTTTAAATAATTTTCAAATAGTTGGAAATACTCTCATGGGTCATCCCTGACCTATGGGAGTGATTCCATAATGTTTGGAATGAGTTTGTATCAAAACGTTAAAACCATCCAAATTAAATAATTTAAAATTTTTTTTAATTAATCAATTGTTGAAAAATTATAAGTAATTCTAGTATATTCCTAATATACCAAACTCAAAGTCATTTAACTCTATTTAAGATCAAGTATTTTTTTAAAAAAAAGTCAAACCACCATAAATAAATCAAAGTCAAAAAGTAAACTATCAAATCAATCATAGTTCAAAACTTGGTCAAAGCTTCTAAAATTCATAACTTAATGTAAAAAAATCAAATTCCAGCAAATTTAGCATCTAATTACTCATCTTTAAAAATATTAGAAATTTATAAATCATTCTAATTTAAAAAGTCAACTTTTTGCCCATTAATTAATTCAATTAAATAATTCCAAAAATTCTTAAAATTCAATAATTAATTAAAATTTTAGAAATTACTAACTTGATTAATAAAATTGATTAAAAACCCTTAATTCACATGAAGCACTCCAAAGATGAAGTTTTTAAAATGGACTATCTTGAACTGCATAGCTAAGTGTCCTAAAGAGGCCTGGTTACTCAAGTCAACTGTGACATCGACAAGAAAAAGTTTAATGGAGTATTAAAACATAAAACTAAGTGACTATTAATTACTTAACTAAATTTAAATCCTCAATTTAACAGAATCAACCTAGTTTTAAGGTTAGACTATCTTAAACTACTGGGCTAAGTATCCTAAGGAGGCTTGGTTCCTCGAGCCTACTATGATGACACCATGAACTGGATGATGGAAAACTTAAATTAATTTAATACCTAAAATTATAAACTAACTATGTTAATTAAAAATTATGAATCTTTTAATTTCCAAACATTTAAATTAATTTAGTCGAACTGGTTACTACTAAGCAACTCTGGCCTACTAGGTTATTAGCTAACCCTATGAAAGGTTAACACTTATAATATATTCTATCAAGTTAGTAATTTCTATGAGGTTATTAGCCTACGAGGTTAAACTTCAAGGCCCTAGTGTAAACAAAGGTCATAATCATTTAACACTTATAATATATTCTAAAAATTAAATTTAAAACACTAATACTTAAATATAAATTAAAACTTCCCTTTGACCTTCAATAAATATAATATTTGATAATTTTAAAAAATTACCAAGTCTAAAAAAATATTTAATATACAAACACTTTAGATAGTTTTCTAGGACAACCGACTCTAGATTTAGGTTAGGCTAACTTTTTCTTTTCTACTATTATTTACCAAATTTTTCATAGGTTTCACTTTATCCTATTTGAAAAATTGATTGACTGATGTTTTTATTTATTTAACAAAAATTGGGAATTGATGTGAATGGCAATAAATTATACTCAGGTTAGGAATGATCTAGATGCTCACAGAGTTTTTATAGATCGCCACACTCATACACGGTTATAAATCAAGGGGGTAAATTCAAAAGTTTTTATATTATCATTTTTTATGTTAGTGCAAGAAAATGTGAAGTCCCCCTTAAAATCAAAAGAGCGTGGCCAAGTGTGATGTTATTTTCATTTGAGCATATGTATATATACCTGCATGGGAGGTTATTATTGATTTCATTAGCTTATGTTATTTTAGCAGGGTGTTTAGATTTTATTCTTTAATTTAATTTAATTTAATTAAGTTTTAAACATAAAAGGGTAACTTTGAGGTGGGATACACATCCAACTTAGAATCCAAATGGAGAGAACATCCCTTAGGGGAGAGTTCCCTTCCATTTGGATATCTAAGTTATGATGATTTTAATTATCTAAAGAGAATAAAAATACTTCTTTGGGAGGAGTTTCTTTTCATTGGGATATCTAAACCAAACAAATCCAAGGAGCTCACAAAAGGAAAAAGAAGTAAAGACAGAGAGTATGCCACTTGAAGTGTGTTGCGTTAGTCCTAGAACTAAAATATGGATTGTTATTACTGGTTCCCAATCATTTTTAAATTTTGTAAAGCCTAGGTTGTAATATTAAGTGGCACTTATCACATGAACAATTTTTTATTTTAATTTATTTATTTGATTGACTTATTTATATTTTTTTATGTACTAAAATACTAGCTTTTCTAGCTTTTATTATTATATGTTATATTTTATTTTAGCCTGGATACAATTTAAGGATTGTGAGGGTATGAATAAAATATTTCTACTTAAAATTAAAATTAAAATTTTAGGCTCACATAAAAACTCTAACATTTTAAGAAGTAAGCTCAGTACCACCGAAAGTCTGTATAAGCATATCATAACTTTCTCCTCCTTGTTAGGCACTTCCCCACCTGCGGGTTGTGGCAGACCACCTGGCCTATTAGGGCATAGGTATGTCAAGGGGATATTATACAATCTATAGGCAAAAAATGTATTTTTTAATCCTTTTTAAAACTACTTCATTCATTTTATGCATTCGAGTTAATTAGAAAGCATTCTATTAGAATTAATATTAAAAGAGTCTAAAATTCTAATTGCAATTTCTTAAGATTAATTACACAATATTATGTCAAGGATTCACTTAAGATCCTCTCTAGATATTGGCCCCAGATCCTCATAACTTAACAAATACCCCATTACTCTTTCATCAAAAGATCAAACTTAAGGTTTTATAGAGCTTAGGCGGTTAGCTTGCTCTCCAATCTAGGCCTTGGTAAGTCCAAATTTTTCATTGCATTTGCTAGGTTTGGCCTATTTTTTTTAGTGATCAATTTAGAATTTGGATCCGGTGCAAACTCAAAATTGTAAGACCCCACCCTACATTAATATAATCTTAACATTCCAATAAATTGATCAATTCAAATTAAAACATCTCTTCAAATCAAACATAAAGCAAAAGCAAAACACATAGTGTAGAATGAGGCATTTATTAATTATTTTAGAATCCTAAAATCTCTCCTACCTCTCTTCCTTTGGCATCAAGAAATAACTATTCAAACTTGATCCATTCCCAATTGAAATTCCAACTTTAACTCCCTTGATATCATTCTTTGAAAAATCTTAAAATAAAATTTCTATCATTATTCTAATCGAAAGTATTCATAAGAAATTTAATTATCCTACCATGTAAGTAACTATGAGGGATTACACTTGTAGAAGATTTGGAACCTACATTTTTCTAAAATTGATTTTCAGAAGTCAATTTGTCTTCTTTTGAAAAATCAAAATCAATGACCATCATTATCATCATATTCGAATGATCAATAATAAATGATATTCTCTTTCCTTGGAAAGACATGTCATTTGCTATCATGTCAAATACTCGATAGAATGTCATTTTGATCCTTTGGGGATGTTTATGGTTCATCCTTGAATTTGATTATAATAATCAGGATTAAACTTTTAGTTTCATTTATCTTGACCCATTAAAGAATAATATGTTTGTGTCCTAAGGCGATATACCATTTATAATAACTTGTTACATTTCAAAACTTAAATTCAAAAAATAACTTTTCATAAAGAAAATTAACAATTTCAAAACGCCACTTTTGAACTATAAATAAAAAATGGCGACTCCACTGTGGAAAAATATCTCTCCAATTTTTAATAATGGTAACTTTGTTGTATTAGTATTTTTCACTACACTTCTTCTATTGGTCCCTCTAACCACTCCTTCCTTGTGTGAGTGTAGCCAATATCAAAAAGATATGTCAAAAAGAGTGGTGAGTGATGAAACCTCTATCCAATTTCGGTTTTGGCATTTCACTCTTATGTTAATTGATTGAGTGAAAGATCAAAGTTAAACTCTTAGGATCTTCACATCAATTTTGTAAGACTGCATGTTTGGGTGAAAATTCAACATTTTTAGTTTCAAAATTTCAAGAAGGTCCATTCAATTTAAATCTCAAGTTCAAATCTAGGCTTTGACATTTCACCCCTAAGTCAACTCGTGGGATGAAAGATTCAACCAAACATCTAAGGAATTTTATATTAATTTTGTAAGCCCACATGTTTGAGTAAAAACTTAATGTGCTGAGTTTCAAAATTTGAAGAAGATCTGTTATATTTCAATCTAAAGTTTAAGTTCATTTTTAAGTCTCAAGTTCAAATCAGACTATAGCATTTCTCCCACAGTCAATACCAAGGATGAAAGAGTAAAGCTAATCCTTGAGGTTTTTATAACAATTTTATAAACCTTCCTAGTGAGTAAAACTCAACATGTTGAGTTTCAAGGTTTGAAGGATATCACCCAGTTTCAAAATCTCATTTCATTTTTAAAATCATCAAAATCAGTTAAAATTTTAATCATCATATATTATATTATAGTATCATCTTCTAGTTTAACTTATAAAATGATTCAAATTCTTCAAGTCATAGGTGGCCTTTGCATCTTACTGTCATATGTCAAGTTATAGATTTTTATATCCCAACATATGTGATAAGATACAGGGTCCCTTATGAAATTTTAATTTTCACTTCAAAATTCGAATTTAGTCTCCCTTTTAAAATTCCATAAACTGGACTTTGTTGAAATGTTCAACAAACTCATCTTTTCCCTTAATCAAGATATGTACCTCTAAGAGCTGATTTGCAATAATACCATCAAATTCGACATGGGTTTTAAGACTTTGAAGTTGTATGATAATGGAGGGGTAATCATCAACTTGACTACTGAAGGGAAGAAGGACACCCCATTGGTAGAGATTACTATCAGGGCATGAATAGACTCCCTCTATTCCAAAAGGGAGGTTATTATCTCCTCCATGCCACCTCTATGAGGGAGAAAGAAAAGTTGAAATCCCTTATTAAGGTTTATAAAGTCAAGTCAGTTTTCAATGGAGGGGTCGAGTTCTGGAACTCCTTTCATGAGAAAAAATTAATAGAAGAACTATTTTAGGTGAGTGAGAAAGAAGATAACCAGGTCAAAAAAAGTTGTTGAATTGAAAGCCCTAGGCCAAGTAGAGCCAGAGGATGTTGAGGAGCTTCCTAGTTCTGCTTCTTCTCCACTCCTTGAGGGGAACAACTTTTACCCACTTAAAGCTACAGCAAGGGAGGAGAGGGTGGCTAGGATAGCTTACTTGCTACCATGCTAGGTGGACTAATCCATCAAGAGGACTCCTAAAGAGAAACAAGTGCAAAGGAATAGAATGTAAAGAAACATAATCCACACCTGCACTACCTAAGAAGGGGAAACTAAGTAACAATATGTAAGGCACCTAAAAGGCGTGATCTAACATAAGTTTAAGAAAGAAATCCTTAAGGAAGAAAACTCAAAAGAAAAGAATTTAACTCCTCAGCCTATAAGGAAGAATAAGAAGTTTGTTAAGAAAACTCTTACTTCAATGTTGGTGGGTGGCTACCATTGGGTGCCTCTCCTCCCCTTTAGTAAGATGGAGGATATTGTGCTAACTGAATTCGATAGTGGATGCCGTCATTCTAATAGGTCACCGGTTCCACCTCCAAAGCCTACAAAGTTAGACTAAGTGGTGGTTAAGAATAAAAAGGAGGACAATAATAAACAGACCATGGAAATTAAGGGTAAGAGGTGCAAGTCCCCTAATGAACAAAATAGTCCAAAGAAAGTCACTAGGATGGATTACTCCCAAATTCTAGTTGATGACCCTAAGTTCCCTATCCAGGGATCTTAGGAATCTACCCTACTTGATGTAGGAGCTATTGCCCTTCAAGTTCCTTCATCACCTCATAAGGTAGATGTACGTCACCTTATAGAGGATGCCACCCATCTGACAACTAACCTCAAGATAGTCGAAGGGGAAGGGATTGACCCATATGAAGACTAAGACATGATTGATCAAATGGTTGCAAAATCTGTTATAGTATATGACATTAAGATCTAGGTGTCCTCTCTAAAATGGAATGAAAAGAAGTTGATGATATGATGGAATATAAGGGATATATACCCGTCAACCT
Source organism: Dendrobium nobile (assembly GCA_022539455.1). Classification (NCBI taxonomy): domain Eukaryota; kingdom Viridiplantae; phylum Streptophyta; class Magnoliopsida; order Asparagales; family Orchidaceae; genus Dendrobium; species Dendrobium nobile. Next base: position 47,382,847 of record CM039721.1, read on the forward strand.
TAAGTCAATCGAGGGGAAGACTGGTCGATAAGGTAGTTCAAGAAATTATTGAAGTCATAAAGAATAAAGAAGATGAGAAAGCTTTTTATCTAAAACTTAATGATTTATTGATGGATGAAGATGTGCCCACTTGTAGAACCTATACGATTGAAACCAGGGTGCCAGATAAGGTAGCATAGCCTAGGGCTTTGTGCCAAAATCTTTTAAAGTTTTTACAGTTATTGAAAACCAAATATAGCATTTAACACATTTTCAAGATAGCTGTTGCAACACATGAGGGTTGGATACTCTACTCTTTCACCAATTTGTTTGTAGCCTTTCTGTCATTACTTTTGATTGGTATACTAATCTGCCCAATTGTTGGGTCAGAACCTTTAATGAGCTAGAAAAACTATTCTTAAAGAGATTTTTTAGAGTGCAGTAGTGTAGAACTATGGGGGATCTGGTCATTAAAAAACCAAAGCTGGGAGAGTCTTTAGTAGAGTACATCTTGAGGTGGAGAAATTTCTTGATGAAGTTTGAACCCCAGTTACAAGACAACATGTGGGGGAGATTCTCCTCAAGAATATCCATGGACCTTTCTCTTTTCTTTTCAAGAGGTTCACCATTAAGACCATTGAAGAGCTTCTTATGCCATTCTTAAAGGATTTATCATATGAGAAGAAAGTTGTCAAACTTGTTAAGTCTTTTGAGAAGAAAGTGGCAACTATCTCAGTAGTGAATAAGGGAAATTAACCAGTGGCAAGTCAACCAAATCCTCCACTCTAGCCAATTTAAAGGAAACCATTCTAGATACCTCCCCAGTCTACCAAGAAACCTTACTTGATTCCTCTAAAAGAGAGATTAGGAAAACCATATTCATCTAAGAGAGAGTCAGCAAAGAAGATATTCAGGAGTGTTTTGATGAAATCAGACTTCAAATTATTTGAGGCCTGTTGGCCGGAGGATGCAAGTAAAAAGGATGATCCTAATCACTACCCGTACAATAACATGCTAAGCCACCTAATTGAGGATTATTTTATTTTCAAAGACTGGATCAAGGAAAACTTCAAGAAAGATAAAATTATAATTCCAAAAGAATATCTTGTATGTTTAGAACAGAGATCAGTCAAGACAATCTCAGGTAAAATTTTTGACTTTCCTCTATCAATTAAAGATGATTGGGATATTATTTTATCTTAGGCATTTAAAAACTCAATTAATAAGAATTTTCATCTTTCTCAATAGTTGTTGATGAGAGTATGATGTCCCTGCTACTATTATCTGACTTTTACTTTGCCCCATTAGAGGAAAAGGGTCATAAACTAACGAAAAAAGATCCTTTTATGTCTATTTTAATGATTAACCATGAATTACAGAGAGAATATTCCTTGAAAGAAAACAAAAATCCAATTGAGATCATTCAAGAAATTCAAAATTTTGACCTTCTAGATTTAAATTATAAAAAGGAAGAAAAACCTGAGAATTTATTAGATAGTAACCTCCCTTAAATTAATTTCCATGGTAGCCCCTTCATGATTGACTTTTTTAGAATCATACTCCTCTCCATAAATTGATAATGTGCTACCTACACTGAGCATGGACCTTCCCAAAGTTTTTCCTCCCAAGGATATCATGGAGGTACATCTTCGTGCTGGTAAGGTCTTACCCGCTAGGATCTCTCCTTAGAAAAAGTTAAGCAAGTTTCTCCAAATTATCCAATTCCACATCCTCCTTAACAATCTAATCTTCCTTTAAATTCATCGAGTCCTGACTTCAATGTTCCTATAATTGATTATAATACTTTTTCTCATCTTAGGAAGTTTCCTTCCAAGTTGAGCATCTGCAACACCCTCGCCTACCCAAAGGAGATGAGGAAAACTTTAATCAAAGAACAACTCAACTCAGAGATTTTCCTAGGTAAACTAGCTTTAACCCTTTAAGAAGTAGCCCTCTACGTCAAGCAAATCCTAGAAATAACTTTCTTTAATGAGGACATACTTCTAGGGGCTCTCGATCACAATTACATATTTTACATCACTTTAAATGTTGGAATCTTCAAGTTATCAATAGATTTAGGTTATCTGGGTGCATTATTTATTATGATGAATGTAAAGACTCTAGCATACCTTAGAGTAGATATACGCAAGCTCATAATCAAGAAGTTGGTGTTGCGTAGGTTAAATGAATGGGTAAGAAGGCTTTAGTTTTGATCATTCTCCTTTTAGATATTTGAGATTTGAAAATAGAAGTGAAATTTCATATACTTAATTTGATGAAGTCCTTTAATTTGCTCCAAGGTAATCACTAGATCCATGAATATAAGTTGATTCCATCTACCCTACACCAATGCATCAAGTACCAACGAGATGACATTGAGTATATGATTAACAATGATTTGTAACCATTCTCTATTCAAGAGATTGAATTCTAAGATGATGTTGCATACAATATACATAAAGGGTCCTCTTCCAGTCCTAAAGTTGAGTTCAAAATCGAAGAAGAGAAACCAAATGAACAAAGGTCAGGTGGAATTCAAGAATCAAGAGGAGAAAAAGAGAAATGTTAAAAAATACAAGAATCACGAAGAGAACCTCGAGACCGTGGTACTTAAGCTTCCAAACTATTAACTCTAAAAGGTGGGAGGATGACCCAAAGGGCACATGGTCAAGGATACGCGTCATTTGAAAGAAGAACACTCCTAATTTATGTTGATCTTGAATAGTTATAATGAAGAATCAGAAATACGGGGTGCTATAACTCATTTTTATTATTTGAAAATTTATGCTCATCGAAAATTTGATGTCACTTTAGAACCAGATAGTGAGCTTTAGGTTGATGATACAAAATTTTAAACTGGCAAGCCTGATCTGACTATGTATAAAAAAGTCAGTATGAGAATTCAAGCCTTATCCTTAACCCCACCTTTTATGGGTAGGATTGTAGTGTTAGTAATTAAGGAAGCTCCTAATCTTGATGGTGAAGTAAGGAAAGTCTAGACATTTTATCCTGGCCATCCACCTTAGAGATAGAAAATGATGTAACCCTTGAGAGGCTGATTTCAATGAATTAATTAAATTATCTTTGGCTACATTCTTGTTGGTATTAAAAGTCTTATCTCTAAGGGTCTCACGCCGAGTCGATGGAACAGGGGTTAAGATGGATACCACTAGAGCCTTTGGTATACACAAAATAAGAGAAATTCAATGAGAAGTATCAGCTTTGGTACTATTCGTTCATTTGATTATGATAAATATTATCTTCTGACAGTTGATCACCTTGAATCAAACAATGTCCCTGTAGAAGTTGTCGACAACCTTGATAGAATTTGTTTGGAGACTTTAGATAACTTTTATGAACTTCAAGTTTGGGATGCACCCCTTAGTTTGAAGAAGAGATTAAATAAATTATTAATGAATTAAAAGAGATTAAACTTAAATAGAAGAAGACCCTCACACCACCTTCACAAGTTCTTTATTGAGTGAGGATGAGTCTAGGTATCTAATTTAACATCTTTTTGAGTTCACAGACTATTTCATCTTGACACAAAACAAAATATCTGGCTTGTAAACTGATCTAGTAGTTCATAAATTAAAATTTTGAATGATGTCATTCTTATCAAGCAAGCTCTTTGACGCATGTGTTTAGAGATAGGGCAATAAGTCATTTCTGAAATCAAGATACTGGTCAAGGCTGGATTTATTTGAGAGGAATAATATCTATCTTGGGTAGCTAACATCGTGCCAATTTGAAAAAAGATTATTTAAATATGGATCTATGTCAACTATAAGGATCTAAATAAAGCATGTCCTAAGGATGAATTTTCTTTCCCAATACATGAGCTTATAGTGGGCATTTCCTCATCGCATATTTTTTCTCCTTTATAGATGGCTCATTTGGTTATAATCAAAACAAGATGGCCCTAGAAGATGAGAGAAATAATGCATTCAAAACTCTTATAAGAATATACTATTTTAAGGTGATGCCATTTGGCCTAAAGAATGTTGGTGCAACCTTCTAGTGGGCCATGACTAACAACTTTAATGACTTAATCCACAATCATGTTGAGTGATATATCGATGATTTGGTTGTTAAGAGAAATTTCGAAGATGCTTGCCTGTATGACTTAAGAGTTATTTTTGAGCAATTGTACCGCTACAACCTAAAATGAATCTCATAAACTACACTTCTGGCATCACCTAAAGAAAATTTTAGGCTTCATAGTGAGACATCGCTGAATCAAAATTGATCCTAGAAAAATAAAGGTCATGTTAAATATGTTGTCTTCTGAGAGCCTTACTTAATTAAGATCAGTTCATGGTATATATGCATATAAGGAGGTTCATATCAAATCTTTTTGAAAGATGTCACCCTTCTCTATCTTAACCAAAAAGGATGCTTATATGGGATAATAAATGTCAAAATGTTTTTAACAACATCAAAGAGTAACTTACCAATCTACTAGTCTTTATAGCCCTTATTCTGGGGAAACCTCTAATTCACTATATTATGGCCCTCGATGAGTCACTTGATACTCATCTAGCTCAATCAATGATGAGGGAAAAATGAATGCTCTTTATTACTTGAGCCGACGGCTTCTTCCTGCAAAAATTTAGTAACGCTCAATTGAGAAGGATTGTGTTACTTTAGTTTTTGTAGCCCAAAATCTAAGACATTACATGCTCTCTCATCAAGTGAGCTTGATTTCTAAAGTAAATTAACTACAACATTTTATTAATTGGCCTACCTTATTAGGACATTTGGCACAGTGGTATGTGATATTACTGCAATTCAAGATAACTTTCATTCCAATGCATGCTATGAAAGGATAAACCATTATTGACTTCCTTATAGTGCACCAACTGTTAATGTATTCTCCTTTAAATGATGATCTACCTAATGAACAAATCATGAGTTAAAGTAATTTGATGATCGCATTTGGGAATTGCATTTTGATGGTGTGGAGTCCTCTCAATGGGACAAAACCAAAAAATCTTCAATCTCCAGAAAAACCATAATTGGCTTTATTTTCATAACACTCAAAAGGGAATGATACATTTTTCCTATCATTAATCAGTCTTGTATTAACAATAATACTTAAAATGAAGCTCTGATACTGGCTTAGAGCTTGTAATAATGATGGAGATAAAAGAGATTTATATCTTTGGTAATTCTTAGCTGGTTATAAACCTAATTATATGAACCTATAAGGTTTTAAATCATAAACTCCCCAAATATTACCAGTACATTGGTCACCTGCTCAAGCATATTCATATAGTAACTTTATACAGAATTCCATGTGGAAGCAATTCCATAGCAGATGCCTTAGCTAAGGTTGCAAAAAAAAATTCCTGTCGTTAAGAAGAATCCATTCCTATAGAGATTCAGGGTCATCAGGTCCTATCTTCTATAGCTTTAGATCACATTAATAAATAATCTTCCCAAGTCCTTTCTTTCTCTTTAGCAATCGATGATGAAGGTTATTAGAGATGACCATTAATTGACTACCTTCAGGAGGGCAATTTACTCAAGATAATTCTCTTGCCAAACAAATCAAGAATTATGCCCTATTATATACACTTGTGAATAATAAGTTATATCGATGATCATTTGATCAGATGTGGCTACATTTATTAGATAAATGAGAGGCTTTAAAGATCATAAATGAGGTCCATTCCAAACTATGATATTCTAATCAATCAGGTCCTAAGATGAAAATGAAAATCAAAAGACTTAGATACTCAAGGCCTATCATGTTTGGCATTTACATAAATGTTGCAAAATGTTTTCATCAATTCCATGTACATGGTGCGATCTTACATCAATCGCCTAACGTGTTGCATCCCAAAATAGTTTTGGGGCCCTTTGAGAAATGGGTCATTGATGTTATCAAGATTATTGACCCTCTTTGTTGTCAACGCTTAATTTTAGCAGTGACAAATTACTTTTTTATGTGCCATATCGTATATCAATTTGGCATACCAAATAGAATCATATCTGACAATGGGTCTGCAATGAAGTCCACAAAAATTAATTATTTTGTATGGCACAACAATAGAGTTTGGAGATGCACAATAATCTTTTACCTACAAGAAAATGGGTTACCCAAGTCCTTCTACAAAACTTTGGTGCAGATCATGAAGAAGACCATCGATGAGAATAAACCTTAGTGGGATGAGAGGTTGGTGGAAGCCTTGTAGGCCTATCAAACCACATATAGGACCCCGACACAATCCACTACATTTGAATTAGTGTTTGGGTTCAAGGTCGTATACCCCCTAAAAGTACGTATTCCCTTAATCAGAGTTGCAATCTGGAATTAAATCACAACTAAACGGAATGCACAACTCTAGCTAGAAGAACTCAAGGCCTTAAAGAGCGTCGTCACCAAGCTCAGTAAAGTCAAGAGTTTTATCAGGTCTGAATGGTTCAAGCTCATGAGAAGTTAGTGTGTTGGTTCTCTGGAGGACTATCTTAGCTCACCAAAAGATTAATGGGAATTTTGTACCAATATGGGGAGGACCCTTCATCATAAAGACAATCTATAAGGGGGCTTCAATCAGCTAGTTAATTGTAAAGGAAATCACCCAATGTTGCCTCTCAATGGGCGTTTCCTCAAGAAATACTATGCTTAATGTATCTCAAACTTTATATAAATAAATTTCTTTGAGTTTATAATTAAGTTGGTTTACTTTTGTTCAAATTCAAAAAGAATCCTCATTAAAATCTTTAAATAAAGTTTTCTTCTCCTTAAGCCTAGATCTCTTCTTTCCTTAGAATTTACGTGTTAGTGATGGAGCATGCCCTTCATGATACCTTCCAAACTTCAAATCCAATTTTCTTTTACTTAACATTGTATCTTTTCTTTCCTTAGGATTATACCTGTTTATGGTGGAGTAAGCCCTTTGTGATATTGTCCCAACTCCAAATCAAAAATTCTTTTAGGATTATACATGTTAGAAGTGAAGTACGCCCTTCGTGAAACCATCCAAACTTCAAATCTAGTTTTCTTTTGCATATGGTTAGATCTCTTTTTTCCTTAGGATTAGATGTGTTAGTGGTAATGTAGGACATTCATGGCACCATCCTAACCTCAAATCTAGTTTCCTTTTACATAACGTTATATACTTTTTTTCCCTTCGTATTAAATATGTTAGTGGAGTACTCCCTTCGTGGCACCATCCTAACTCCAAATTCATATTTTATTTTTCTTAAGGTTAGATCCTTTCTTTCTTTAGGATTATACGTGCTAGTGGTAGAGTAAACCTTTTGTGGTACCATCCTAGCTTTAAAACCACCCATCTTTTCTTTAAGGTTAGGTTATTCCTTCCCCTAGGATTAAATCTGTAAGTGGTGGAGAACACTCTTTATAGCACTACCTTAGTATAAACCCAACTTTTGTTCGCCAAGGGTAGATCCTTCCTTCATTCAGGATCAATATGCCAGATTTGACATTTTTATTTGGTCAATACCAATATGTGCACTAGAATTTCATCTTACTATAAATATTAGTGGTCAATTTGTTAACCTCATTTCTTTATGAGGTCATCATGACCTTTCTAGAATCCTTCTTGGTGATCTAATGGTTGATAATCATCTACTTATCAATCATAAAGATCCCAACCAATTCTAATCTAACAATTAATGCTAGACTTTTAATGCATACTCTAAATCAAACTTCAAATCATATCCAGTCAACTAAAACCATTCATTTAATTATAACTAGTTTGGATAATATAAATTTATCCAAACAAAATTAAAATATAATAAAAATACAAAATTTTAAACCCAATTCAGGCTTTATAACCTAGGTTCTAAAACCCTTTTTATGTGATTTTTTAGTCTTCATGAAATCCAGTAAAATGACATCTGATCTATAATCTATCCATTACATATTAATCTGGAATATCCCTATCGAAAAACCTTCAAATTTGAGCTTAATTTTACTCCTCTAACCTCAAAACTAAATTGATTCCAAAGCCTTTAAAACATTGAAATATTTACAGTATATGCCACTAGATCCTCCAACTTATGGAACTTGAACTTGGAACCCTTCCATAGATCATTGACCATGTTTGGAGCATTATGAAATTTTAACCAATAAACTTCACATTACTCGTCCTATTTTGACCCAAAGTTGACCAGGGGTCAAAATAATTAAAACCCCCTTAAAGGAAAAAATTAGGCTTTCCCTAGGACTCAACATGGCAAAGTCAATTCAATCCTCGAAACCTCTTCCAATATAGCCTAAACATTATTAGGAGCGTATTGGATGTAAACCCAAGTCTTGGTTTAACCAAGTTGACCAAATTAACTCTTAAGGATCCAAATGGTCATTTCAACCAAATTGGTCATTCCATTTCATGGGGCCACCTATATTGGTCTCAAAACACTAATTTGAACATGTTTAACCTAACCCCAACTCGTGGTTTAACCATGTTGACCAAGTAAACTATGGTTGACCAAATCAACCCTTAACTCAAACTATTATCAAATTATTCTTGAATCTATTTCAAATTAAATCAACCCTTCAAAATCTTTCAATTGGAAATTCCATGCATGTCAAAAAATTTTCAAGTCAAATCTCCCAAGGTTTGACTTGGTCAACCTTTTTAGAGGACTCAAAACCCTCTCCATTCCCATGTATTTGCTCAAAACTTCAAATCCTTATCTTCAAGCATCTATCCATATATTTAACCAGCCAAATGCACTCTATTAACGACCACATCTCCCTCATTGACTAGTTTAACCAGTTAAATGGTAAAATAATCCCACACATGAGCTTAGGTTTCCATGCCATCTTGGAAATACATTCTTTATATCCAAAACTACTCTTTTTGGATGTAAAGTGGCTAATTTCAATTAATAATAAGCCCTAAGCCAGCTCCTTAAACCATGCTTTGCTTAGGTTTAGTCAAATGGGGGAAAAACATGTGGTCCCCCTCTACATGGACCAAGAAAAGTCACACTCAAACCCAGCCCTATCCCCTTATTTTGAGCATCCTTAGGGACACATTTCACACATCTAAACTCTCCTTAATTAAATCATAACCATTCAATTCAAAGGGAGAGGGTTAAGTTTGATAACGACCTAAAATCCTATCATTCACTCTCATTTCAAACAAATCTAACTCAAGTAGCCTCCAAACTTCAAAAGTTCTTCCCTAAGCTTCCCAACCATTTTACCACCTTTCCCAAGCATTCCCCCACTAATTTCAAGCATCAAATCCCTATTTTAGTGAGGAGAGATGAGGGTAGTGAGAAAAAGGGAGTTATCATGATTAACTTTCAATGTAGTCATCAAAAGCTTTTGGGATTTTTAGAAAAATTGTATAGGATTTCACCAAGAGTAAAAGGAGATCATGATCTCAAACATCCTGTCACTATATTGTATGTTATCTTAACCTTTAGTTTAGATTTTAATTTGAAACCATAGAAAATCTATAATTTATGGAACCTCTAAACTCTAGGCATTGTAAGATTATGTTGCCATTAATCTCAGTTTCAAATTTTGTTAAATTTGGTTGTGTATTTTTGAAGTTATGGAAGTTTGAATTTTTAAATCATTTTGAACTTAAACTCTCTGGCTCAATCAAAGCCGTCTGATCAAGCAGAAGGTGCAAGCAGATAGTCTAGGAAATCTTGCATTGTTGCTTAGATTTGTATTTGATTTGTTTTGAATTGTGTGGGAGACATGGCATCATCTAAGCCTTCCATTTCCTGCAATTTGAGTTTAATTGTCTCGATTGGTTTCCACATGGATAATTAATGTGGTGGCACAACTCTACATCGTGCAATTATTGTCAATGATTACGTCGGCCGAATTAAAGATAAAATTGAATTAAAAAATCATTTAGAATAACTAAAACTTCATAAATTCATTGAAAATATGTTTTTTCACCAAATTAAGTGTTCTTCATTTCTTGGGAAAGGTATTGAATTGTTGTAATTAATAAAATTAATTTCATATTTTTTTTGATAATTAGATATTAAGTTATTTAAGTTTGGTTTAAATTTAATTTTATTAATCTTCTCATAAAGTGGTGGTCAAACTGGACACAAATTTTGGTGAAATTTTATTTTGGACTTCTTAGGCTATCCATGTATTTTTCTTAGGTCCAAATGTCCTTTGTATTTCTATGGTATGGATTTTCAAACCAATGCATTCATTTTGGACTAAAAACTTTAAAATTTCATAACTCTCAAAATTTATAAAATTAGGCTATGCATTTTCTATGGTATTCTTGCACTTGTATCAAGGTTGGTTGGATAGAGATTGAAATCCAAATTAATATTAGTGACATCTAAGAAACATAATAAAGGATAAAGTCTAAAAAAGATAGAAAATAATTAGAAAATTCTACATACATCCAATAGGGGTGAAACTTGACAACTATAAACTTAGTGACATTTTAGAACATAGGTTTAAATTTCACCAAATTTTGAGCCCATGAGGTCATAAAATTAAGCAAGTCAAATTTTAGCCTTTTGAAGGACCATGAAAATTAAAAAACTTATAATAAATCTAATTTAAATCATAAAATAGAAATAAATTTTCAAACAGAACATAACATAATCCTCTACCTAAAAAATATAAAAGCCCCTTGATTGGATCTCAATTTTATGCTAAATTTAAATTTTAGTGAAAATTAATAATTATTTAAAATTTTTAAATAATTTTTAGTCACTTTGAAATACCCTCATAGTTCACCCCTGACCTGTAGGAGTAATTCTATGAAGTTTAGAATGACTTTAGATAAAAACATTAAAAATATTAATAATTAAACAATTTTAAAATTCATTTAATTAACCAAACTTTAAAAAAATATAAGTAATTTTAAAATTTCCAAATTGACCCAACTCAAAGTCATTTAATTCCATTTAAGGTCCAGTATTTCCTAAAAATGTCAAACTACTAGATATAAGTCAAAGTCAAAAAGTCAACTCTCTAGTTCACTATAGTTCAAAACTAGGTCAAAATTTCAACTATTCAAAACTTATTGTTGAAAAATCTAATTTTAGCAAACTTAGTGTTTAATTACTTATCTTAAGGTCTGGTATTTAGGAAAAATACTATAAATCTAGAAATCACTCTAATTTGAAAAGTCAACTTCTAGCCCCTTAATTAATAAAATTAAATAATTCAAAAAATTCCAAAATTGCAATAATTAACTAAAATTCAAAAAATCAATAACTTAATTAATAAAATCGATTGATAAATTTTTTATACACAATAAGTACTCAAAATATTAAGTTTTGAAGATAAACTATCTTGAGATGTGGAGCTACGTGTCCATAGGAGTTCTGATTCCTCAAACCCGCAATAACAACACCACAAACGGATTCAATAGAGTGTAAAACCTTAAAATTAAGTGAGTCTTAATTACTTAACTAAATTAAAATACTTAATTCTACTACATCAACCTTATTTGTAAGCTATACCACCATGAGATGTGGGGCTAAGTGTCCTAAAAATGCCAAGTTCCTCGAGCTTATTATGACAATGCCACGAATCAGTTAGTGGAAAACTTAAATTAATTTTATCCTTAAAATTAACAACTAACCCTATCAATTAAAAATTATTTATCATTTAATTTTAAACCATTTAAATTAATTTAATTAAACTAGTTACTACTTGGCTACCCGGGCCTGCGAGACTATTAGCTTAGCCCCAAGGATGGTGAAATAAACTTCTCAGCTTAGATATGAAGAAAGATAATAATCATTTAACCCTTGAAATTTATTTTAAAAATCAACTATAAAACATTGATGCTTAAATTTAAATTAAACATTATCTTTGACCTTAAATAAATCAAGGGAAATTTACATACATACCAATTTATAATATCCTATTTACAAATCTAACACTCAAAATTTTAATATTACATGCACACCACCCAATATTATTTTAATATCAAATATACCACTTATATTTCTTTCCTACCACTCATATATTTCATTTCTACCACTCCTATTTGATATGAAAATGAACAATGAGTGGTATGTATGTAATATTAAAGTTTTAGATGTTAAATATGTAAATAGAATAGTATTATATGGTATGTATGTAAATCTCCCATAAATCAAATATTTGATAATTTTTACAAATTACAATTTATGATATATCTAAGCCACACAGCCTTCTACACATACTTTAGATAGTTTGCTTGGACAACCGACTCTAGATTTAGGCCAGACTGGTGTTTACTTTTCTATTATCGTGTTCCAGTTTTTTTATGGTTTTAAATGCAAGTTATTTATAAAATTGATTTATTAAAGTGTTTATTTTTTATTATAATCTATGAATTTATGTAATAGGCGATAGATTATCCTTAGGTTAGGAATGATCCATAAGCTAAAAGAGTTTTCTATAGGTGGCCACGTTTATATATGTTCATAAATTAAGTGGGAAAATTAATAAGCTTTTAAATTAATATGTTTTATGCATGTGCAAAAAATACGAAGTCCCAATTGAAATTAAAAGACCGAGGCCAAGTGTGATGTTATTTTAATTTGATGATATGTATATATAATTGCTTGGGAAGTTATTATTAATTTTATTTGCTTAGGATAACCATAGAGGGTGTCTAGATTTTTTACCTTTTATTTAATATAATTTAATTGAGTTGTAAATATGAAAGTGTAAATTTAAGGTGGGATACACATCCAACTTAAAATCCAAAGAGGAGGGAACATCCCTTAGGTGAGAGTTCCATTCCATTTAGATATCTAAGTTAGAATGATTTTAAATATCAAAAGAGAAAAGAAAACAATGCTTCAGGGAGGTGTTTCTTTTCATTTGGATATTCGGACACAATGAATCTGAATATCTCATAAAAGGATTAACAAGTAAAGACAAAGACTATCCCATATAAAGTCACTTATGTCAGTCCTAGGATTAGAACTTGGGTTATTATCAGAGGGACTAAACCTTTTTTCTGTTCTTTCTATAGTCTTTCTATTGTAATAGTACAATATATTACATAGTAAGGACTAATCGAGTCGAACTCATAAACTAGGCCGGTTTGCGGTCCATTATATGCCTGACATGTAGTAGTTGTTGTAACTCGAGCTTATTAGATTATATTTTTTATGGTAACAAATATTATGGCTCACTTTCTACTGTACACTTGTATTTGCAATATATGTTTATTTGTGTATATACTAATATTTAAGGAATACCATGGAACATCAAACAAAGAATCAGAGCTAAAGATAGGGTTGAATAATGTTATGTTGTAAAATGGTCTGTAATATTCATTGATGTAATTTTGATTTCTTGAGTCAAGTCTTGTTAGCTTGTATGTTTGCTTGGTGACCATGCACACACTCAAGGGAGTGAGATCTAATCAAATCTAGAAGATCATGTTTTGAACTAATCGTACTGGATGATTTTTGATCGTCCAGGATGATCTTTATAATCTTGAAAATAGCCGCCAATGCTAATTTAGGCAACATTTTAAGATTGAATTTTTGTTCTAATCATCCCGGACAATTTGGATCATCCAGGGCGATCAATAAAAATCTTGTCTAAATTGATCCTGTGATTAGGGGATTAATTATAAATCAATTTTTCAATCTGATCATCCTAGATGGTCTGTATATCATATAAGATGATGTTTGCCGACATTCTTGATTCTCCTAAATCGTCCAAGCCGAAATATCATAATTTTTCTTCTAATCATCCTGGATGATCCATAATATCATCCTGGATGATCTGTACATTTTTGTACTAATCGGCCTGAACTATCCAAATATCGTCTGAGACTATCAAGTCAAATTATGCACATCGTACTGGACGATCCTGCGTTCATCCAGGATAATTCTAGGCACTGAAATTGAGTTTTTAAGATTTTCTAAAGCCCTTATTTTAAGTGCATTGTATGGGACAATCATGTGATTGTCCTGGATAATATTTGGCACTGGAATTGAGTTTTTAGGGTTTTTTAAGCCCTCTTTTTAAGCATATTGTACGGGATGATCCGGCGATCTTCCTGGATGATAATGTTAGTTTAGTGCATTTAAGAGCTTTTTTAGATCTCTTCTATTTAAGCTTTATCAAGGAACTTGATATGTGTCTTTGGCAGCCATTGAAACTTCGTTCTTTTGGAGGAAACTTGAAGAGAGAGCTTGAAAGGGAAAGAGAAAAGGGTGGAGTTTGAAAGAGGGAGAAGATCCTTGGAGGGGGTTATAAGGGAGTTTGGAGGGGGTTCCACACGATTGCTTTGGCGATCTAGCACCTTAGTACCATAAGATTCAAGGCTCATCTTGAGGGAAATTTTGCGAAGAAGAATATCTCTTTGGTGTTAAAGGGCCCGACTACTCTGCTGTATCGGGGAAGGTTGAAGTGATTTTGTAAGGGCTTTTCCGCTTAGTTGTGGGGGCTAAAGGAGAGACACTAAGCTTAGTGTAATACTCGGAGGGTTCCTTTGAGGAGTGGACGTATATGAAGGTTTGATCTGACCACTATAAATCTGGTGTGTTCCTTTCTTTATTATTTTTATATTTAATTTCCGCACTTTATTTTTCTTTGTGGAGAATTTTGGTTTGATTAAGTTTTGTGTTTCGATCGTAAAAGATTTTCAAAAAACCAATTCACCTCCTCTCTTGGTTAGCCTTGGGCTAGTTCATAAGGCCTTAACATCCCTAATGAACTATCAAGTGGTATCAGAGCGGGATTCATAAAAATAAGTTTTTAAAAACTTTTGAATTTTGAGCCATGGCTAATTTTTGTAATCGTAATATTGTAGAAGGTTATTCAATCACCCATCCACCTTTGATTGAAAATATTACTTTTGATTTTTAGAAATTTTGCATGTCTACTTTCTTGCAATTTATTTATTTTCGAATATGGCAAAAGATTTTAACTGGTTAGTCTATACCATCACATATTATAGATGGAATTAAAACTGATATTCCTTTTAATCAATGGATTAGAGAAGAAAAAATCAATGCTCAATTGAATGCTAAATAATTAAAATTTTTTTCTATGCTTTAAATTATGATGATTTTATGCTTGTATCTACATGCTCTACTGGCAAGGAGATTTGGGATAAATTATACACTATATGCAAAGGCACTAGTGAAATCAAGCAATCCATATTAAATATTTTAGTGTATGATTATGAACTTTTTTGCATAAACCTTATGAGACAATCTTAGAAATATATACAAGATTTATTCAAATTGTGACATCATTGCATGCTTTAGGTAAAGAATTTTCAAACTTTGAAAAAGTGAATAAAATTCTATATTGTTTACTTGATAAGTTTGATGCCAAAGTTGCTTCTATTTATGAATCAAAAAATTTGAATGAATATTCTATTAATAATTTGATTGCCTCACTCATTGCCTACGAGCAATGTTTGGGCCAAAGACTTTTGGATGCTGGAGAGATGATAGTGCTAAACACTGAAAATATGGAGAAAAGTGGCTTAGTTGGTGACGAAAGCAATGACTTATCAAGCAAATTAAAAGGCTCACCAAAGCATAAGTATCAACAAAAGTGGAATAAAGATAAAAATGGTAAGAATGTTAAGATTTATTCTGACATTATTTGCTTTGGATGTAGGAAGCCTGGACATATGAAAAATCAGTGCCCTAATTTGAGAACTCTTCCTGCAAAAGAAAAGGGTAAAGCTAAGTAAATTGTAAAAATGATAAATAGTGAAAAGCAAAAAATCTCTTGGGCAGACCTAACTTCTGAAACATCTGATAAGGAGAAAGATTATGTTTAAACCCTTGTTTGTGTGTTTATTTATTTGTGTATGCATATTTTTGTTCATTGTGTTTTTTACATTTTTTGGGTTTATTTTATTTTATTTTATTTTTTGGTACATTAAAACTTTAAATTTTCTTTATTTTTTTTTTGTGAAGTTTTCTCTGATCAACACACACATACCACCTTTTTGTTTTCTATACACTTTAGAAAATCAAATCTTTTTTAAAGATCATTTTTTCTAAAAAATGAAAATTTTACCTCTTATTTTTCTTGAACTCTATATAAGTTGTTATTTATTTCTCTAAAAATAGTCCAAAGAAGGAAACTCATGATTTTGTCTCTCAATCTCTTTTCTTAAAGAGGTTATTTTACTTTTGATTCAAAATCTTCATCATATTATAAATTGAATTTTGAAACTGAACTTTTTAATCTCCCAACATTTTGTTTATTGCATAGGGATCTTTTGCAAGTTGTTGAATCTACTTCATTATTTTTTTAATCAAGTAGTTTATTTTTATCAATAGAATGGGTTTGCTTTAGTTTTTAAAAAATTTCAGAAAGGTAGTATATTTGATTGAAAATAAAAGTGGCAAATGACGCCAAGTCAAAAGATACACAATGATGCCAAATTGAGAATGATACACAAAGTGTATCAAAAAGTAAAAGATGCACAAAGTGCACCAAAAAACTTACAAGATGTATAAAATGAGTCCATAAAAAGTAAGGCTTACCTTTCTTAAACTTCTTGAAATTTAAGAAAACCCTTGATATTTTTTATACTTGAGCTTGACAATCATGTTTTCTGATTTACCAATTTTTGCATTAATCTTCCATTAGATATGTTTTATGAAAGGAGTTTTGAAAAATTAGTATTTCTTTTTCTAATTTATTCATTGATTTAGATATTAGATTAAAAATTTTTTGAGCCTTTAAAAGAACTTGAGCTTGGATAAACAATTTCTGATTTTCTAACCATTCTGGGTTATGCGTTGTGAATATATTTCTTACTAAGCTTTTGAATAAAATAAAGAGGTAACTTTCTCATTTTTTTTCTTTTCACTAGATCAGGGATCATTTTGCTTTTTATTTATTTTTATTATTATGATTGTGTGTGTCCCTCCTCTTTTTGATAATGTCAAAGAGTATTTGTATATGTTTTCAATTTTAAAAAAAATAAAATAAAAACAACAAAAATTGTCTTCCCCTATTTTTAAATTTTTATTCTAGTGAGGGGGAGATTAGGAGAAAAAATTTTCAATTTTTGCAAATTCAACAAGTAATATTTGTCATCATCAAAAAGAGGGAGATTATTGTAACTCGAGCTTATGAGTTTATATTTTTGATGATAATAAATATTATGGCTCATGTTTTATTGTCTACTTGTATTTACAATATATATTTGTTTGTATGTATACTAACATTTCAGGAATACCATGCAACATCAAAAAAAGAATCAGAGCTCAAGATAGGTTGAATAAGGTTATGTTGTAAAAGGATCTGTAATATTCATTGATGTAATTTTGATTTCTTCAGTCAAGTCTTGTAAGGGTGTGTGCTTATTTGGTGACCATACACACAGACACTCAAGGGAGTGAGATCTAGTCAAATCTAGAAGATCAAGTTTTGAACTAATCGTACTGGACAATTTTGGATCGTCTAGGATGATCCTTTATGATCTTGGAAAATAGCCTCCAATGCTAATTTAGGAAAGATTTTAAGATCTAAATTTATTCTAATCATTTTGGATGATCTGGATCGTGCAAGAAGATAAATACAAATCTTACCTAAATTGATCCTATGATTAGGGGATTAATTATAGTTAAATTTTTCAATCCGATCGCCCTGGATGATCTGTATATCGTATAGGGTAATGTTTGCTGACATACTTGATTTTCCTAAATCGTCCAAGCTGAAAAATCATAGTTTTTCTTCTAATCGTCCTGGATGATACACAATATCGTCCTAGATGATCTGTACATTTTTTTACTAATCGGCATGGACTATCCAAATATCATCCAGGACTATCAGGTCTAATTCTGCACATTATACTGGACGATCCTGCAATTGTCCAGGATGATTCTGGGCTCCAAAATTTAACTTTTCAGGTTTTTTGAAGCCCTCTTTTTAAGCACATCATACGGAATGATCATGTGATCGTCCTGGATGATATTTGACTCCAAAATTAAGTTTTTGGGGTTTTTTGAAGCCCTCTTTTTAAGCATATCGTACGGGATGATCCGGCGATCATCCTCGATGATAATGTTGGTTTGGTGAATTTAAGAGCCTTTTTGGAGCTCTTTTATTTAAGCTTTGGCATGGCACTTGATATGTGTCTTTGACATCCATTGAAGCTTCATTCTTCTGGAGCAAACTTCAAGAGAGAGCTTGAAAGGGAGAGAGGAAAGGGTGGAGTTTGAGAGAGGGAGAGGATCCTTGGAGTGGGTTTCAAGGGAGTGTGGAGGGGGTTCCACACGGTTGCTCTAGCGAGCTTACACCTTAGTACCATCGTATTCAAGGCTCATCTTGAGGGAAGTTTTGGGAAGAAGAAGATCTCTTTAGTGTCAAAGGGCTCGGCTACTCCACTGCACTAGGGAAGGTGAAAGTTATTTTATAAGGACTTCTCTGCCTAGCTATGGGGGCTAAAGGAGAGATACTAAGTTTAGTTCAATACTCAGAAGGTGCCTCCGAGGAGTGGACGTAGGTCAAGGTTTGACGAAACCACTATAAATCTAGTGTGTTCTTTCTCTTATTATTTTTGCATTTAATTTCTGCACTTTCTTTTTCTTTTTGGTGAATTTTGGTTTGATTAAGTTTCGTGTTTGGATCATAAAAGATTTTTAAAATACCAATTCACCCCCTCTCTTTGTTTGTATTGGGCTAGTTCATAAGGGCTTAACATCCCTAATGAACTATCAATAATAAGTGTCACTTGCCATTTTGAAAATTTTAATTTATTTAATTTATTTGAGTGATTTGTTTACATTATTTATGCACTAAAAATACCTACATTTTTTATTCCATGTCATAATTTATTTTAGTATAGATACAATCGGAGGCTCCTGAGAATATTAATAAAATATTTTCTACTTAAAATTAAAATTAAAATTTTAAGCTCACATAGAAACTCTAACATTCTAAGAAGTAAGTTCAAGACTGCTAGGAGTATACATAAGCTTATCATTACATTCACCTCCTTATTAGGCACCTCCCTACCCGTGAATTCTCATAGAGTACCTACCTATTAGGGTGCAATTCTATCATGGGAATGTTTTCTAATCTCCAATTAACATGCATTGCATTGAAGAAAAAATATATTTTAAAGCTTTTTTTTAAAACTGCTTCATTCATTTTAAGCATTCGATTCAATTAACATGCATTGCATTAGAAATCAAATTAAAAAAAATTTAAATTTTAATTGCAATTTCTTAAGCATAATTACCATATATTTAGTTAAGGGGCCACTTAAAATCCTCTCTAGATGTCAGCCTGAGCTCATCAAAATTTAACTAACAGCCCATCACACTTCTATTAAAAGAATAGACTCATGGTTTTAAAGTGCCTAGGTAGTTAGCTGGCTCACCAATCTAGGCTGGGGTAAGCAAGGGTTTATCACTAGGTTTGGGTTAATACAATTCAGTGCCCAATTTAGACATAGGATCCAAGGCAGACCAAAAATCATAAAGTCCCCACCATCTAAAAATATAATCCAAGCATTCTAATAAATTGATCAATTCAAATTAAAACATCTTTTTGCACCCAAACATAAATCCTAACATGTAGGGTAGAACGGGACATTTCAAAATTATTTGAAAATCCTAAAATACTTCATTCCTCTCTTCCTTTGACCTCTAAAAGAACTATTCAAACTTGATCTAATTTTGATTAAAATTCAAACTTCACCTCTCTTGATAGCACTCTTTGAAAAATCTTAAAAGAAAATTTTGTAGTTATTCAAATGAAGAGTATTTGTAGGAAATTGAATTCTCTTATCATGTAAATAAATATGAGGGCTTACGCTCATAGGAGATTTAAAACCAAGGCTAATTTTAGATATTTATTTTCAAAGCTTAATTAATCTTCTTTGGGAAAGTCAAAATCAACTACGATCCTTATCATCATTTTTGAATAATCAATAATAGATTATATTCTTTTTCGTTGAAATGGCATATCATTTATAATCATGACATGGATATATAATTAATGATCCTTCATCTAGATTTTAATAGTCAAGTACTCGCTAAAACATCATTTTGATCCTTCGAGGTCATATTTGGTTCTTCCTTGAACTTTATTATTATAATCAGTATGAAACTTTTAGTTTCATTATCTGAACCCATTACAGAATAAAATATTTTCATCTCGAGCTGATATACTATTCCTAATGACATGTTCAATTTTAAAACTGATTTTATAAATTAACTTTCCCAAAAAAAATTAAGCATTATAAGATTCAACTTTTCAACCACAAACAGTTGGCTACTAGCCACCCTAAAAATTTAAGATATTTTGTAATTTATATTAGCGAGGACCTTTGGCTCATAGGTTTTATTTTTCTTTATTTTGTAGATCTTTTGAGCATTAGAGCGTAGAATGTCTCCCATAAGGAACTTGTGTTTTATTTTTTAATTAATGCATAGGCACCTCCTTGGATTTCCCCTATATATATATATATATATAGTAAGTTGTGTTGTTTTGGTAAGTCCTAGATTATTTTTTAATGCTAACTAATGGTTTATTTTTAATTTATTTGAGCTCAAAAAGGATTTAAATCATAAGTTCTAGTATTTTACAATCTAAAATTTGTTTTAAAGAATGTATCTTAAGTGTTTAAATGTTTCATTTAAGTTTTAAATAACATATTGCTCAACGACCCCTTAAGTGCATGGAGTTATTGATTAGTAAGTCTTATGCTCATATTTGTAATGCATTTCACCTCCACTAAGATATCAAATTTAATGCATAACATCTTTTATTTTATTTGGGTGTTTTAATGACTTAGGTTTTAAGGAATTTTGTGAATTAATCTATTCAGGAATATAAAGCAATCAATTCAAAGATTCCATGCACAAAATTGTAATGCATTTGATATCCCCTATGTGATTAAATCAAGTGTATAGACTCCTTTGATTTATTTATCTTCTTTATTTAAGTTACTAAATTTTATTTTATTTATTTAATTTTAGTTGGATATTAAATAATTTTTTTTACATAAATTTTCTTTTAATTTTAGTTCTCTAAATCAAGATTCAATTATTTGATTTTTTTTTATTTTTTTGTTTTTAATTGAATATTTATAATAGTTCAATTTATTTTATTAATTTAGTTGAATGCAATTTATTATTTATTTATTTTATTAAAGAAGTAAAATTAGAAGTAAAAACACTAAGCCAAAAAAAGAGCCTACTTAATAAGAAATTGTTATGCAAAAGAGAAGTTTGAATGGATATAATGATATTAATTGATTTCATACACTTTTTATATTTAATAATGAAGAAAAGTAGAAACCAAATAAAATGACTATTAAAGAGATGAGAAGCGCAACTATAGCAAAACTTCCAAATATTTCCTTCACCACAAACAAGATGATGTGCTAATCAAAATTCTAAATGATTAATAAGGAAAAAAGGCAAATAAGATAGTAATAGAATTTTTCCAGCATAACCAAGCAGAAGGCCCACTTCAAACAGAAACAAGAAGGCCCAATGTTACTAAGGACCAAAAAATAAGTCCTTCTCCAATATACTAAGGCCATACAATCGGTAAACCAAAATAGCAATCCCATAAAATAGAGGTGAGTCAGGCTAGAAGACCACAACAAGATACAACCATAGCATACCCCATGATGATACCTCTGTTAAGAAAGTTGCTATTTGCATGTTTTACATTCTTGCAACTTGTACAGTTTTGATGATTCCAAATATTATTGTTTTAAGTATTATATTCTCCTAACACTTTTTGGAAGAATTATTTTTGTTCTTGTGTGGACTAACATTTCAAGAAAATCGAGATAAATGATATATGTTCCAATATGCTTATGATAAGCAGTTATTTTAATTTCTTCAATGTTCCACCTCCTCCTACTCTAGATCAGGGTCCCTCACAGTGATTCATGTACTTCCTTATGATCTTCTAGAGTTTATGTACAAGTGATGAGATTGATTGTGATGTGATGTGTTTTAGTTATGTGTTAGTTCATTTGTTGTGTTAGCATTTAAGTTTTATGTTGTATTGATATCATTTTCTCTTATTGTAATATTCTTTATCATGATATCAATATAAGTTATCTTGTCTAGATTTTAATCTTGTTTTGAAATGTGTATTAGCTATATGAAAACCCCTAAAAATTTTGGTCTTACAAGTACTGTACCTTGAAGTGGAATACAAAATTAAATTCATTAGAAAATCTAATTTTTCTAAATTTAAGTTGTGCTTATAACTTGATGTAATTAAGAATGTCAATCTCATGTCTCTTGTTAGACTAATTTAAATTTTCATATTATTATTGTAAATTGTGATGTTTTCTTATTTTATATTTTTATTATCAAAATAAATATTATTATACTTAGAGAAATTTAAAATTTTAGATTATTGATTTCGGAAAGATTGAGAATACACTTGAAAATGTACAAATGTACAAAAATAATAAAGAATGCGTAATGGTTGGCAATTTGAAAAAGATGCACAAAATAAGCCCACAAATAAAAGATGCACCAAAAGGTGCCACAAATATTGAAAAGATGCGCAAAGCGCCACAAGTTGTATTGTGTTCAGATTCTTTGCTTAATCTTTCAATCTTTTAATTCAAATTAATCTTCTGCATGATTTTATTTCATATTGAAATTTGAAATACATAAATTTTATATTCATCCTTTATGCAATGATATTTTTTATCTCAATGTCTAAATTTACTCAAGTTTTTGATAAATCTTCTTTACTATCAATGTTATATCTCTTCTTAAATCCTATAAATCATTCTATTTGCCTAATGATTTGATTTTATTTGCAAATTTATTTCAATCACTTTCAAGGATCAATTATGAAAGGGTTATCATATGACTGCTTACATTTCTATTTTTGTTCTTTTTCTTCTTCTCTTTTTGCTGCTGTCAAAAAAGGGGAGAAAATATTGTTCATATTTTATTCTGTATCATATTTTTATTTCATATCGTATCTATTTGTATTTTAAAATAAAAAAATAAAATAAAAAAAAGATATAAAATTGTCATGTAATGCCTCCTTATTTTCATATGTTTATCAACTGAGGGGGAGCATAGGAGATTCTTAGAATTTGAAAACTATACAAACAATAATTATTTTGCCATCATCAAAAAGAGGGAGATTGTTAAGAAAGTTGCTATTTGCATGTTTTATATTCTTGCAACTTGTATAGTTTTGATGATTCCAAATATTATTATTTTAAGTATTATATTCCCCTAACACTTTTTGAAAGAATTATTTTTGCTCTTGTGTGGACTAGCATTTCAGGAAAATCGAATCCAGACTAAAGAAAACTTCAAATCAAATTCAGCTTGAGATAGTTTGTATATTGAAGTTTGTATTTTTAATTATATTGTGTTTGAGAGAGTATGATTGTAATTGAATAGCATAGCACACACACACACTTGGGGAGATCTTAAAAGAAATCATACTGATCATACGGGACGAACCAAGTTCGTACGAGACGATCAGGTCAGTTATCCACTCAGAAGAGTAATGGAACGAATAGAAAGTGAGATAATTTTTCTAAGTCCTGGTCGTCTAGACGAATTTCCTATTCATCCTTGGACGATGCTCTCTGGATTCTCATAATGAATTGTTTGTCAGGAAAAAATGGACGGTTCGTCCAAGGATGATCTCCTCTAGATTTTCAGTCTGTACTGTTTGTCCAGACGAAATGGACAGTTCATTCTAGGACAATGTCCTCTGATTTCAAAGTTTGTGATGTTCGTCTGGACAAAACTCAAGGATATCGTCCTGGAACGAACTGTCCATTTTGTCTGGACGAACAGTAAAAACTGAGAATCCAGAGACGAACTAGGAATTTTGTCTAGACGAATAGTTCAATCTCAGAATCTAGAGAAGATTGTCCTGGGACTAACCGTCCATTTTGTCCTGACGAACAGTTCATTGTGAGAATCCGGAGAGCATCGTTCAAGGATGAATAGGGAAATTTGTTTGGACGATCAGGACTTAGAAAAATGTTCTCACTTCATGTTCGTTCCATTGCTCCTCCGAGGGGATAATTGACCTGATCATCTCGTACGATCAGTATGATTTTTTTTTAAGATCTCCCCAAGCTTAGGTCTAACAACCTAATTCATATTGAACAAGTTTCAACATCCTCCACCAGGTAAACTGATCAAGAAAAGCACAAACTATGTCATAGGTGGTTCCAAATAAAATATAAACAAAATAGCATAAATAATTGAACTCAGCATAGGTAATAAACTTAATCACATAAGAGAAGATCTAGTCTTTGAAACTACAATGATCACCCAAAGGCTTATCAACGAACAATAAAAAAACTCAGACATTATACCACAGCTAGAAGGATCCCAGTCATAGATAAACCAAAAGACCATAACAACAGTAAAAATTAACTGAAAAATAGAAAAGCTATAGTGATAGGGGGGAGCAAAGCTCAGAAGTGTAGTATTTGTAATATTATAATGAAGAAACCCCAAATGCCACTCAGATCAAATCGCAGACCCACCCGAGGATAACCAGCACAAGAAATCTACAATGGGAAAGATGGAGAAGTTAGAGGTAGTATAAGTCATCAAGAACACACAACTCAACTCCTCTTTACAGAACCCACAAGCCAATTAATGAAGGAAAAACTGGAAACAACACAAAGTAACTAACCCTGAAATGCTACCACTTAAATTATACCCCATATAAAAAAGATAAAAAGGACCACAGCCAAGTAATTTAGAAGACTCCAAAAAGGGAAAAGAGAGCAACATGTAGGGGTTAAATAAGTTACGTAATTATCCCAATGATTGCCCAAACCCAACCAACCGTTACAGTTAAAAACCACCATAAAAAAGGAAAGATGATAATAAATCCACACAAAAATAAATCACAATAAACTAAGCATGTCAATATAATGCTAATCAACCAAATCTCCAAGCTCCACTATAAAAGAATATGATGAAAGGTATACTTCATATAATAAAACAAAAAAGCCCTAAAAAAACTGACTAGCAGACATTAAAAACCAACATTGTCCAAGGAAAAGATAAGCCAAAGCCAAACGACATGTCTAGCATAAAATAAAAGAAAGAAGAAATGACTAGGACATTTGAACATATGGGAGACCAAAGAAATCAATTCTAAACATACCTTTAATCTCCCTTCGTAAAGAAGGTTCAGTAAATTAAGTGAAACTAGCTAAATTATACCCAACTTTAATGAGGGAGTTAGCAGTAGCATTTCCTTCTCATAAAATATGAGATATAGAGAAAGTAATGAAAGGGAGCCAATGCTTAATATCTCTTAAAATGTAAAAAAATAGTAGGATTGGAATTAGACTTCCCATTAATGTAATGAATCAAAAGCATAGCATCCAATTCAATCCAAACATTAGTGATGCCAAAAGAAATGCATAATTCAAAAAAATAAAGAAGACCTTCAATTTCAACTTTAATAGTTGTATTAGAATTGCAAGGACAAGCAAAGACAGTAATAACAAAAACATTGAAAACACTAATAATTTTGCCACAACTAGCATTCAAATTGTTAATAAAACTATCAAAATTAAGCATAAAGAAACCCTACAAAGGCTTCCTCCAAATAATAATTATCTTTAATAATAGAGAGAGAAGATTGGAAATCAAAACCAATTTCATTAGCAACATGATAATAGCCTTTAAAAGAGCCAACCATTAATAAATAAGTTAAAAAAGGCTAAAGAGCTTTATCCTTTACTTTAGAAATAATACTAATAGCATTCATCTTAATATTCTCATGTTTAGACTAATTTTCCTTCTCCATGAAAACCAGCAAATAATAATAGGTATGTTGTTCCTATTATGACCATTAGTAGGAATGAACACTCTTTAAGAAGATCAGATATAGAATTAAACCAAAAAGAGGATTTCCTATTAAACATATTGTCAAAATATAACAAAACGTTTAAAACAATCGAGCCATGAATAAAATCTTGTTTCATTTTCTCAATATGAACATCATTGGAATTTGGAAACTATATAGTAACTTTTTCTTATTAAAATAGAATTCTTTTTATGAAGGAAATACCAAATTGCATTTAAAACTAAAAAGGGAAATTATTACAAACTACTATGTGATAAAAAAACTTTTCACAATCCTCCTTTAACAATTGAAAAAACATAGGAGGTATATTATTGCAAACCAACCCTTCCCGCCGAAAATCACCTCCTAAAGCATGATTAGCACAAAAATTAGCTAATTTATTGCAGTTTCTATTTGCAAAATGGAAAAGAAGCTTACCAAATCTATCCAAGAATGAAATATCTTCCATTTCTTCATTTGGATCACTCTGATTCTTTTGATCCACCGCCTTTTGTAGGTACTTAATCACATTGATGTTGTCACTTTCTATTAAGATTCATTTAGCATCTAACATCCACTCCATGATGATCATCTTTAAGGACCGAAATGCCATCAACTCCATTGTGCCGCTATCTCAATGGGTGCAAGAGATTCCAAAAGCAAGCAAGAACCTTCCTTTTGAATCTCTAAATACTCCACTAATTCCACCAATATAAGACTTAGTTAAAGAGGCATTAATGTTAACCTTAATCCATCCTGGGGGAGGAGGGTGCGAAGATGAAAACAGCTGATTCAGCTGGTCAGCACCCCAGTGATCCATGAATAGATTAGTAATGGCATTGGATGCAAAGCTAATAGAATTAATAGCTATAGTATTTAAGCTTAGCTCACGGTCACCATGCTTAATCAGATTTCTACTATTCCAGGACCAGTAAATCATAGAGCAGTAAAGCTTTGCAATGAACCTATTTTCCATTGATAGCCATTCCAACTTGTTTTTGCAATCTCTAATTGAAGTAAACATTGGAACCAGAAAACCCCATTCTCTTAGAACATCTGAAATTTGCTGAATCTTTGAACATAGAACCATCACATGCGTTTTTACCTCCATTGCATCCTCTAGGACATGAATCATGTCTCAACAATCTCTGGTACATCAAAAAATGCATTAGTGGGCAATGCATTATTAAAGTCTCCACCAAAAGCATTCAACTCTATCATTAAGTTTCAGCTTTTCTAACCATCCTCCATAATCAACTTCCACCCTCTCTATATCCAACGAAGAAGAAGCCAGACCCATAATACTTCTGATTTTTGACCCGTAATACTCCTGACCGAAAATTTGTATATCAATTCTAAAGTATCTTCAGCCATTTCAGGATAAATTTGGACTTGGAGAATAACTTCAATCAAAGAATTCCAAAAGAACTCCTGTAGGAGAACTTCATTCCACACTCCTTCACTAATAAAAGAATCAAGTGAAGGAAATTCAAAATTTCCCATTGCAATAAAGGTAGGCCACTTGTCTAAACTTATATAAAAAATCCACATATCTTTTAAGATGTTAATAGACTTACCAATATCAACCTTCCATCTAGTGATTCGGTTCAGAAAATGTGCTCCATTAGCTAATAATTTCTAAGTGGTAGAACTGTTTCTCAGGCCAGATTTTTCCCAAAAATTAAGTCCATACTTTGCCATTAAGACTTTGTTCAATAATGAATCATCTTTTTTCATGAAACTCCAAGAAAACTTGGTTCTTAAAGGACCGAATATATTAACCAATGAATGTATGCCTTCACCCCCTTCCTTCCAACTCTTGCATAAGTTGTTCCAAGCCACATAGTGTAAGCCATGACTTCCACCTTATTTCCCAAATAAAACTTCTACAAGCTTTGTCCAACTCTTTTAAGATACTCATTGTAATTAATGAATGAGTAGCCATAAAAATCGATAACAAAGCTATTACCGATCTAATTAACACAAGTCTTCCGGCCATAGAAATAGATTTCTTACCCCAAACATTAAGTTTGGCAGCAGCTTTTTCTAAAATAAAATTAAAGTCTGAAGACACCAACCTCCGAAGAGCCATCTTCGTCCCAAGGTAGTTGAATTTGTTCACAGTTTTAAACCCCCAAAGCTTGGCAATAGCTTTCCTTCTCTTCCTTTTAACAGATTTTCCAAACAAGATCACTGATTTCTGCTCATTCACTTTCTACCCTGTTCGGCTACCAAAGTCTCCAATAATCCTCTTAAATTTCTTCATGCAACTAAGCTTTGCTTCTGAGAATAAAGCATCATCTGCATACAATAAATGTGATATTCTTGGAGCATTTGAAGAGATTTTAATACCTAATTTCCTTCCTCTTTGACTCAAATCATCAGTCAAAATCTAAGCACAAAGAATGAATAAGTACGGAGACAGTGGACATCCCTGTCTAAACCCACTTTTGGCTTTGATCCCATCTGACATCTTACCATTAATCAAAATAGAAAACTCAGGATTCTCCACACATTCCATAAGTAGCTTGATAAAACTACGAGGAATTCCATACTGGTTCTTAACTTGTCTTAAAGTTCCCCATGCCATGCTATCATAAGCTTGTTCCATAACAAGCTTAATGGAGACCAAACCTTTACTAGATTTAAAGAATCTGAGTTTATTGAAAAGTTCATGGTTTAGCAAAATATGAGAGGATAAGGATCTACCTCTAATAAAAGCCGTTTGCACTTCGAAAATAAGACCATTAATCACCTTCAAAAGCCGGTTCAGCAACATTTTGGCTATGACATTGTATAATGCGCAACAGATACTGATAGGCTGGAAGTTTGCAGAAGACACCAGGCTGATCACTTTTGGAATAAGAACCACTAAAGACTCTTTCCAATTTGGATCAAGTCTTCCTATCTGAAAAAACTTTTCCACTGCCATCCACACCTCCTTACCAATAATGCTCCAATAGTTTTTAAGGAAAGAATCAGTGATACCATCTAAACCCAGTGAAACATGAGGATTGTTCCCTTGAATAACCAATTCCAACTCAGAATAATTGAAATCCTCCTGAAGCAGCTTTTAGTCTGATTCATTTAAGAAATTTAAACTAGATGGCCACCTATCCAAACAACAAGTCCGTTCCTTCCATTTGGTACCAAAGAATTTCAATATAATCTTTTCAATTTCAGAATGTTCTTCAACCAAAATCCCATCTTCATTCTTCAATTGTCGAATAGAATTCCCCACTCTTCTTTCGCTGGCAACAGAATGAAAAAAAAACTAGAATTCATGTCATTAACTTGGATATACCTCACCTTTGCCCTTTATCTCCACCATGAGTTGATCCTAGCCAATGTCAGATTAAACTCATGAATTTTGGCTCTCGACAATATAATTTTTTCATTAGACAAAGCCTGCACATTAGATTCTTCAAGTTGTAAAGTCGAAATGTCCTGTTTCAGTTTTTCTTTCAGCTCCATGAAGTTCTTTAATTTTGATTTACTCCAATAGTGAAGATCTCTTAACACCCTTTTACACTTCAAATTAATCACTTTAATATCATCTCCTTGCACCAATTTGTTCCATGTTTTCCGCACAATAGCTTTAGAAGCGGGGTATGAGGCCCAAACATCCTCATATCTAAAAATTCTGCATTATTGAACCTTTTCATTAAAAATCCTGAGAATTAACGGGCAATGATCCTACCCAATTCTCTCCAAGTGCCTGACATCAGCATTTTGTATCTCATATAAGGCTTTGGAATTCTAAAGGCACCGATCCAGTCTTTCAAGGATACGAACATTTCCTTTTTTATTGTTACACCATGTAAATTTTGGTCCTATCATCCAAACATCATGAAGGTCCATTTTTGACATAAATGCTTTCATTTCTTGAGGCTCATATGAGAATGAAAACTTCTTCCCACCCCTTTTTTCTTCTTGAGCTAATACACAGTTGAAATCCCCTCCTTCAACCATTGGTAATTCCAAGTCACCAGTGCCTTCTAATTGAATCCACAGCCTCCTTCTAGACTGAAAATTTTTATTTCCGTAAACAGTCAATACAACCCAAGTACCTTGATTAAAAATGTTAAGCTTTCCACTAACACATTATGGAGAATAATCAATCAAGGAGAAACTTGCCATATTTGTTTTTCGTATAACAATGATACCTCAAGAAGAACCATTAGAGAGATGTATAAAGAAATCCCATTCATCTCCCAGTAATTTGTTCATCTCCACTTTCTCATAAGAAGAAATTTTATTTTCAACCACCCCAACAAAAAAAAAACATCCCAAGTTTTGACAAACTACTTTAAATATAGAAAAGCCTCTCTTTTATTGGCTCCTCTATAATTCCAAAATGCAAAAGATGTCATTTTGGATTAAAGAGGGGAATGACCTTACTCCTTCCTTTATATATTACCTCAGATTTCTTCCTTGAAGAGTTATTCAAAGGCCCAAGATGATTAAGTTCCTTCAATAGCTTTGGTTTTTGAGTTACAGATTCAGAATTCTCCAAGCATAGGATCACCAGACTTTGAGCTGCTTTAGCTGTCGTGTTGTTGGGGCTGGTAAGAGTCATCAGCCCTTCAGTATCTGCACCATTAACTTTAGCAATTTCTCCTTCTTCTAGTCCCTGTTCAGCTAAAGAAAACAAAACTGAAACCTCCTCATTACTGTTATCCTCCAGCAGTGTGAATTTGTTATGTAATTCAGGCAAGTCTTTTTTGAAGGAAGAATTTTTCAGCCCAGTCCCATTACTGTTAATAATATCTAAAACCACTTTCGTATCATTTTTGACATCCTGGAGATTTTTATTGATTGGAAAGCATCAGAACAACACCTTCTTTAATTGAAGAAAAATCTGAAACAGGCTTCACTCCAACCAACCTCTTTTTAGATACCCATTCCTCTTTCAGATTTTTATTATCCTCACCCTTATTATATTTTGGAGGGAAAAAATTCCTCCTACCTTTTTTAAGGTTCACATGGATCCACGGCCCATAATTACAATCTTCAATCAGAAAATTAATCCTTGAATCTTCTAAGCTTCCCTCCTTGACAATTGAATCAGCACCTTTGTTAAGAGTTAACTCCTTCTCTTTGCAACTATTGCTAAGATGACCAATTTTCCCACAAGAAAAACAAAATGATGACATTTTCTCATACTCAACTTTTTGGAAGAACCTTCCATCAAGTCCATTCTCCCAAACACCCAATTGTAGTTGTTTGTCTAGTTCTAACAGAACACAAACTCTGGCGAACTCTCTCCTTCCCCATTGAAACATATCACCATCAAAGAGCATTGGGGAACCAATCAATGATGCAATCCTAGCAACATTAATTTCATCCCAACAATAGAGTGGTAGGTTCGGCAATCTCACCCAAACCGGTGAAGTTAAACCCTTTAATGAAGAGGTTGAGAATTTAGCACTCCACTTATCAATCTCGATGATGTGTCCGTTAATGAACCATGGACCTCCAGAGATAACCTTATCTGCAACCTCGTTAGAGAAAAAAGAACATAGTATCCATCCTGAGCCAAGTATCGCCAAGTGAAACTTGCCGAACTATGACCATTGACATATCAATTCTGCCAAAATTGCTTGAGTTGGAATGACCTTCCCAAAAACTTTCACCACTATTGAATTTTGTAGTTTCTCAGAATTTTCAATAATCTTTGGTTCATATAGTTGAACAGCTATCCCATCTTCAGATAGAATTGATCCTTCTATTGGCAAATTAACTTTGATGTGTTGACGTTTAGCCCAAGGATTGCGCACCACTTGTGCTGGTTTAGAATTCTTTTGTGCATTCTCACAAACATTCAAAGCACTGGGTTCTCCGTTATGGAATGAAAGACCTCCCTTTGCATTATTCACATAGTTGCCAAATTTGCTGACAAAAATCTTCATACTTGAAGATGAAGAATCGTGATCATTTGCTTTAACATTGAGAATTGACGATGGGGATTCAACAATAGTATCATCTACTATCTGCTTCCCCTTCCCGATGACAGGAGAGAAAATCTTGATTGGATCTACAGACGGTTCTTGGATAATCAACGTGCCATTGCCACAACTGATTTTGTTATTACCAAGATTCCCTCTAAACGATCCTTGAAATAGAGGAAAATCATGATCAGAAGGGTCGACCACAATCCGACCACTGGAGAAGGAGGTCGAATGGCCGATCCTCAACTACGCCGATCCCGCCAAACCAACGAAATTCAAAAAGAAAATTTCTCTCTCTAGAAAAACTCTTACCTCTCTCAAATTAATTATAATTCAGAGGAACACTAGCATGCAAGATAGCTAAATAGAGAGAGTCTTTAGGATAGGCTTTGCCCAAGAGAATTACAAATCTTCTTATTAGTAAACTTACCATCAATAGAAAGATTAAATAAAATGAAATTGTCCATATCTAAATGAATACAAATCTTGAGAAAAATAATGGTGATAAAACCTGGAACAAAATTATTAAGCAAATCAATAGTTAATTTTTTGTTAGTAATAAACTCCTTAACTTTGCAAGCAGAAGTGTAGTGAGTGTTTAAAAGATTATCAAATAAGAAATTTCCCAGCCATTTATCCTTCCAAAAAAAAAAATTGCCAAATCCCAAACCCATTGGAAAATCTCTTCAGCCTCCCATTTAATGTAACATATTCTTTTCTAGATAATAGAGTAACCTTATTTAAAGAAACATTTGAGTGGATGTTTACTAATACAATACTTAAATGTCATAAACTTGGCCCACAAGCTAGTCTTTTCTATAAATATAAACCAAAGTTTATAAGAAAAGAATTTTGACATTTTAGTCATAGATTTAAAGCTTAATATACCTTCATCAATAGCCACAAAAATGTTTTTTAATGATCCCCATTGAATAGCATGTTTACCCACTTTGACACCCCGAGAGGAATTTATTAAACAAATTCTCCATTCTATTACACATATTAAAAGTAGCACATAATGTCTAAAGTAGATAAATAGGAATAGAGCATAACACATGTATAATAAGAACAAGTCTACCACCAAATGACAGAAAATTAAATGCCAATGAAGAGAGTTTCTTATGAATCATAAAGAAAATGTCGCAAAATAAATGAGAATGTTTCCTACCCTTGATGAGAGGAGTATACAAGTATTTCAACAATAAATTTTTTGTAATGAACCCAAAATTAATTTCAATACTAGTAACCATCCTAGGAGAAATAGAGTTAGCAAGAATAAAATAACTCTTGGAGGGGTTAAAAATCAACCTGCTAGCATGCTAAAACTTGTTAAGGAATTTAAATAGGATGTAAATAATTTTAATATAACCATTAGAAAAAAATAAAGAAATCATCAACAAAAATAAAATGAGTAATGGGATAGCTAGCACTAATTCTAAACTATAGATATGGATGAATTTTAATAAGATTAATAATATCTCTAGACAAGATTCCACAACAATAATGAAGACAATATGAGATAGAAAATCTCCCTATCCCAAGCCATATTAAGATTTGAAATAGTTATGAGTCTTAACATTAATAATAATAGAAAACTAGAAAATCTGAATACTATTTTTAACCAGATTAAAGAATTGCATGTCGAAACAAAATTACTTTATAAAATTGTATAAAGAAAATTCCAATTTAGATTGTCATAAGCTTTAGTTATAATAACTTTGAAAATATTATTTCCTCAAGTAACCTTAACATGCAAATCATTAAAAGTTTGAATAGGTCATTAGAACTACATCAATTATCCCAAGGCTAACCAAGAGGGGGTGAATTGGAAATTTAAAAATCTCTTGGTAGATTAGAAAAACCATTTTTAAATTTTTAATCAGCATGAAAAAATTTTTCCAAAAATGTTTTTCAATCAAAAATTAACTTGTAAAAAATAAAGACAGTAAGAAGTAAAAATAGAAAGAACACAAAAATTTATAGTGGTTCGGTCCAACTAGACATATGTCCACTCCCTAAAGACTCCCTCTTTAGGTATTGCACTATACCAAAGTGACTCTCCTTTAGCACCCACAACAAGGATGAGAAGCCCTTACAATTAACCTCTATTCCACCAATTCCCAGTGTAAT
The DNA here is from genome assembly GCA_022539455.1 of Dendrobium nobile. Classification (NCBI taxonomy): domain Eukaryota; kingdom Viridiplantae; phylum Streptophyta; class Magnoliopsida; order Asparagales; family Orchidaceae; genus Dendrobium; species Dendrobium nobile. The sequence goes on from CM039721.1 coordinate 47,416,663, forward strand.
AGAGTATCATTGTCCTTTTCACCCTCCTTGTAATGGCAAACAACTGATGTCCTTTCACACCCTCCTAGTGATGGCAAAAATTTGACAACCTTTTACACTCCTTGTGTTGGCAAAGTATCATCATCCTTTCACACTCTCCTGGTGTTGGTAGAGTACCAACACTACTTTGAAATTCTTCTTCCAAGAGTCTTCAAGAAAGTAGGGAAGAACTTTGAAGAATAAGCAAGAAATACTCACCGTCGGGTAACTTTGTGAATTCCCTCACAATTCCCTCTTTAAAAATCTCACACTCTCCAATCACAAGAAACTCTCCCAAACACTCTCAAAGTATACTCTCAAAAGAAATTTGTAGTAGAAGTCCGTATACAATCAGTTTTAAGAACTCTTTTATATGAATGATATGAAAAACTTTCTGGAAAATTGAAAATTTCAATTTGACCGTCATGGATTGTACAGTACAATCGTACATCATACGTACGATCATTTCAAAAAATGCTCATATGATCCTGTATGAACTAATTTGGTACTTTAGCAGTCATACATACAAACTGTCATCATACAATATGAATAGTACAGAATTGAACCAATTCATATGGTATGATTCTATATGAATGCATTTCATACTCTAGATGGCATATTTTATGAACTTTATTTCATATAGTATGATCTATTTAACCAAATCATGCTTCATTTGGTATGAACCCAAGCTAGTATAATACAAATAGTTAAAAAAATTTACCTATTTGTATGGACGTACTGGTATGCACCCATTTCGTACTCTCGACATCGTATGTACGAACCAGTGATTATATAATATGAATAGTTCAAAAAATTTTGAGTTTATTTGGGACAAACCGATACGTAGCTATTTCATACTCTGGATGTCATCTGTACGAATATAACTTCGTACAATACGAACAAAACTTAGAAAAGTTTTCCTAGCATGATTTGATCAACTCCATTCTGGAGGAACACTCAGGTCAAATTGTCCCATATGATCCACGATTGTGCACTATGTTTAGTTTTAAAAATATAAGTTTTTACACTCCCTCAGTGCATGTTTGCACGATTATCCAATTACAATCATACTCTCTCAGACTCAAGAAAAATACAAAAAGTGCATACTTCAATTATAATAAACCCTAATCTAATCTTTCTTGAAGTCTTAAGCAGTCTAGAGTATGATTTACCTAAAATGTTAGCACACACAAACAACACAAATAATATTTCTAATATATGTTAGGAGAAATAGTAATCAACACAATAAGATTTTGGAATAATAAAAAAAACACATGATATAAAACATAGTTTTGAAAACTAAGTTGCAATAATCTCACTCTTTTTTATGATGAAAAAATAATTAATGTTTGAGTTAGCAAATAAAATAATTTTTCTCCTTAGCTCTCCCTAATGAATGACCAATTTAAAAATAAGGTTTTCTATGAAATTTAAAAACATAAAAAACACAAAAAAAAGAAGAAGAAACTAAAACCAAAAATCTACTAGAATAAAACACAAACAAAACACACGTTCACAATCACAATATATATACACACACCACAACATATTCACACACATAAAGCACACATTCATATTCAAAATATATACATACACACACCATAACACATTCACACACATAAAACTCACATTCACAATACAACACACATACATCAAACAACAATCAACAACAATAAAAAGTATTCTGACTCCCCCTTTTGACAACAACAAAAAGAGAAGAAAATCTTGAAATGAAAAGTTTCTATGAATAAATCAAAAGAGCTGAAGAAGAAGAAGATTTTAAACTAATTGTTAATCGAACATTAACTTCCAAATGCTAAAAAAGGAAAATTCAAAGTTTAAATCAAATAACAACTAAGATAAGAATAGTTAACTAGGTTCACTATTCGCACTAGATAAATTAAATAAAAATTATTATTACAAAAATGATGAAATAAAAATTAATTAATTTCTAATTCAACAGTGAAGATTATTGTTGATTATATAGATTTGGATTAGAGATAGAATGATAATGGAAAGAAAAAATGAATTTTTCAATAGGTGTCATTGTGCATATTTTCAAATGTTTGTGGCACACTTTACGCATCTTTCTATTTGGGCTAATTTTGTGCCTCTTTTCACTTTGTGAACCATTGCACGTATTTTCTATTTTTGCATGTTTTGTATATCCTTTTTTTTTACTTTTTAGTTTTTCCAATATCAATAATCTTAATTAAAATTCAACGAATAACAAAAATAACAATTTGAAAATAAAATAAAATAAATAAGACATCTATTTTGCAATAATTATATCAAAATAAGATTTGTCTATACAAACGTGAAATTGATCTCCTTATCTATATCCAGCCATAATTTTAATTTAAATTTTGAAGATAAATTTTGTAAGAGATTTAGTTTGTAGAGCAAAGTAATTGAAAATCCCATTCTAAAGATCAACCACAAAAGATTTTTCTCTAAAAACATAAACATTTTAATAAAAGAAAATCAATGCAAGTCAATAAAATATTCCATCATTTCATTTATCACCTAGAACACATACAAACATATTTTTCCATTTAACATCATCCCAAATAGCATCATCCTAAAAAAAATTGCTTATTATTGAAAGATGATAAAAAGGGAGGGAAAAGGTTTGTCTTTTCCCAAGGATAAAAGGAAATTTAGATATTTTTAACTAATAATGATTATCATGAAGTCAATTTTATTAGAGAATTTCACTCTATGTAGTAACTAAGCTAGGGGAGCACATATTTTAGAAAGATTAGACAGATACTTTGTTAACTCTAATGCTATTAATTCTTCTCAGTTATTAGTGGTTCATCATTTCTTAGAGTGGCGTCAGATCTTTTCCCTGTTGTTCTAAATCTATGGAATGGTGTTTAGAAGGCAAACTTGGCTATCAGATTTGAAGACACTTGGGTTTCTCACTTTGTTTCAGCAGTCATAGTTCAAAAAGCTTGGAACTACAAGAATATGGGAGGATGTTCTAATATTCTAAATATCAAATTTAAAAGGGCTTTAAAAATAAGAGGGAAGCTAGAGATTGTTTATTGAATGGTTGGCCTTTTCCTAGGTGTTGAATGAAAATGAATGAAAAAAATTTTAGGTTGAACTATCTATGGAGGAAGTTATGGGAGATATTAATCAACTTGGTGGAGGGATTTCATTGGGAGTAGATGAGATTACACACACTTTTATCAAAGCTTATTGGTCAATTATTAATATAGATATTTGGAATGCGATTAAGCAATTATTTTATACTAGGAAAATGAATACTAATTGGAAAGATACATTGATTATGCTCATTCAAAATGTGGATAAGCCTTTGGTTCCATTGAATTTTAGGCCAATAAGTTTATGTAAAACTATTTATAAATTTATGGCTAAAATTCTACTTAATAGATTTGTATATATTCTTCCAAAACTCATTTCAAATAATCAATTAGCTTTCATAATAAGTCGTTCCTTATCAGAATATTTCTTGATTTCTCAAGAAATCTTTCATAAATTTAGGTATTAAAAATCTTCTAAACGATTGGTTTCATTCAAAATTTATATGAAACAAGCCTATGATAGCATGGCTTGGAGAACTCTGGAACATATATTGAAATATTTTGGCTTTCCTTTAAACTTTTCTAAACTTATTATGGAGTGTGTAAATAATTAAAAATTTTCTATCTTAGTCAATAGTAATTCTTCAAATTGGATTAGTGCTCAAAGTGGATTTCATCAAGGTAGTCCCTTATCTCCTTTTCTTTTTGTTTTATGCTCTCAATTATTATCAAATGCTTTAATACAAGGAGAGAATGAGATAGGTATAAAAATTCACCCAAATGCTCCAAGGATATCTCATTTGCTTTATGTATATAACATTTTGAATTTTTTTTAAGCTAATGTGAAGTTGGTAAAAAATATTATAGATATTTTATCAAACTATTATAGTTGGTCGAGCCAGAAAATAAGTAATTCTTTTTGGTAAAGTAGTTAAAAGGAGGAAAAGAATTTCTCGGGTAATGAGGTATAAATTGTTAAAAAAATGAACTACTTGGGTGTGAAGATTGCTTTGAGGAGACTTGTGGCAGCATATTTCATGATCATTTTGGATAAAATGATAGGAAAGCTTAATACTTGTGGGAATAAATTTTTCTCTTTAGAAGGAAATTTCTTTCTTATCAAATTGGTTATTCTTTCAATTTGAATTTTTCATTGCACTCATTCTCTTGTGCCTATTGGTATTTTGGCCGAAATTGATAAAGTTTGTAGGGAACTTATTTGGCTTAAAAATAATAGAAGAAGTGAACTTCATTATTTGTGCTAGGAATCATTGTGTAAACTAATTCAATTGGGGGGCCATGGAATTCATTCATGTGTTATCATGGTGGGAGCATTAAAGGTGAAGCTTGCATGGAAGTTCCTTAATGATGTTGACTTATTAATGTATAAGAACTTGGAACCAAGATATGGTTCTTCTTGTTGGAATTTTGAATTGAAGCAGAACCTATCAATTGCTTAGAAGATCATTTTGAGTGGTGAAAAAGCTCTACAATTGATAGTTAGATGGAAGATTTCCAATGGGGAATCTATTAATGTGATGAATGATGGTCGGGTATTGGTTAAAGGCTTTAATAAATGGTCTACTTTTGTTTCTATTTTGTAAAGCGATGATATGACTATTGATCACTGTTAAAAATGGAGAAGGGGAAATTAAGGAGCTTTAAAAGTTCTTTGGGGAGGAGTTGATTAGCCGAATATGCAATATTCAGATTGATCCAAACTGTAACAAGGACCAAATGGAGCTTATGCATAATGTTGTTGGAAAATCTATTTAGGCTCTAGCAATTGAAGCTGCTATGAGTTATCTAATTTTTCAAACATATTGGTTATGGATTAAGAAAATTAAACTTAATCCAAGGGTCAAAGTATTTCGGTGTAGTTTACATCACAATGCTATTCTTACAATTCAACTTTTGGAATATAAAAGATTAAGAGGTAAGAATTTATGTCCTAGAGGATGTATAAAGATAGAAGATTATGAACATGTTGCAGTTAGCTGCTTTAAGCTTGCTCAAATTGTTCAAATTTTGAATCAATGGGGTTTTGAAATTCCTATTTTTGGAACTTTTTTGGAATGATGTAGTTGGTTGGAAAAATTTTCATCAAGCAAAGCTTTTCTTACTAATCTATATTATTCAACTATTTTTTTCTATTGAAAATCCTGAAATAAATCTATTCATGGTGATAAGGAGGATAGTAACGTTAGTATTACAGCAAATTCAGTTGGAGTAGCCTCCATTTCTCTATCAGATAGACATAATTTGGGCATCTAGGGTGCTAATCAATAAGTTCGGTTATTTAGAAATTGTTGGCAAGCTCCACCACCCGATTGGATCAAAGTTAATATAGATGCTTCCTTGTTAACGTCCTATAAGGCTAGAGTTGGAGGTGTTTTTCGGGGTTATAAAGGAAGGTTTTTTATTGCATTTGGATTCAATAGTGTTCATTGGGACATCTCTCGATTTGAAATGATAGCTATCTAATTTTGGGAATTGGTTGTCAAGATTGGATGATGCAATACAAAGGTAGCATAATTGAAGGGGATAATGTCAACATGATTAAATACATTCAGGATGTTCTCAAGAAGATGGAGGTCAAGCCAAACTTTGGATTTGAATTTATATTTTTTATTAAAGATTTTAATCATGTTATTTTTAATTATGTGAATAGAGATTGCAATAAGTTAGCGGATGCTTGTGCTAACTATACTCTTAGTGGTAGTTTTGTTTGGGATAATATTAGCATGGATCATATTCCTCTTTATTTTATTAAATTGTCAAAGGAGGAGTGTGATGCTATTATTAGTTTGTATTAGGTCGCTTTTCTTTTAATGTTATTGCTATGTGCATCTTTCAAAAAAAAATCACATCAACCTATAAATGCAAAAACAACACATCTAATACATAAAATTACTAAAATTATAGAAAAATATCTCAATAATAAACACACAAACTCATCATCAACTATAACATATAATTACAACTAATAATCATAGGGGCCTTGATCTGGAGGAGGTGGTGGGTTGAACGTTGAAAAAGTAACTATTCTTCATAGGTACGTTGGTGTTAACCGAGTAAAATTTCCCTTAGATCCAACCCATGTTATCATTGTATTTAGCATCCTACATATTCAAGTGATTCTATATTTGATTAAAGTAATGATCAAAATGAGTTTCCATTTTGTCAAAGCGTTGGACCATTTCTTGCTAGAAATTCTTGTCGGGTCCAGGTGCAGGTGTGGGAACTGGAGCTCCTTCTTACTCAGAATCATCTCCCTTAGAGCATTACTCCCGCCTAAAGTGTGCCCAAAAAGTGGCTTTAGTAAAGAAGATAGGAAGTTCAGTGGGTGGATCATGATGGATAAGATTGTACTTCTTTTCTAAGATATAGGCAATTAGATGTCCTAAAGCAACATTTTTCTTTCTCTTATTATGAGGAAGACTAATATCAAAAAGTTTGTAAATATAATCCATGATAAGTTGGTCTTCATCAAAAGGTTTTTCAATCAATATCAAATAAGAGATTATGGATAAAAGATGAGTCAAGTTTTTCTTATCACCAGCTTTTAGAATAATTGAGGTTCGCAAGACATGCTGGATAATCCTATCTTTTTTATTAAGAGAGTACACACGTGACAAATGACTCACTTAGGCAACACCTCTAAGAGTTTAATTAATTTTTGACCAATCAAATTCAACTTTAGAGGTTAAGGTGTGTGCACTGATTCCATGGGTTCTTAGGTGGAGGATGTTTCCTAAGTCTTCCTTAGTGATTTCTACTCGTTGCATGAAAATATAAGAGGTAATCCTTGTGTCATATTGGTTTACCATTATGTTAGATAGATAAATTTGAAAGGTTTCTTTATGAAAGGCATAGATGAGTCTGGATAAACAATAACTTGGTCGAGGCGAATAAGGCATGATAGTGAAATTGATATCATTCCTAATGAGGAGTCGAGAAGGGGTAATTTTTGCAGCAAAATACCTATAGAAAGTATCTTGATTCTCATTGGATAAAATTTGTCATCCCTACTAGATCTAGAGGACGATCCCTTAGAGGTGCAAGGTCGTTTTCTACTGCTTGTCATTCTTAAGATTTGGACTCTATAGGGTTTAGAATGGATGAGAAAGTGAAGAAAAACTTATCCAAAGACCCTTCTATTTAAAGAAAAATGACCTATCATACAATACAAAGTTAAGATCATATGTTTGATTTAAAATCATATGGGATGAAAACATTTTCATACATACAAATGGATACGGCTAAAAATAAAAAGGCTTTTCATAAAATGCCATTTTTGAGGCATCATTTCGTACAAACTTTTTCACCAAACGACTGTACTTATGAACACATATTCATCTGGGATGATCAGAATAATAAAGATCATTTTATGATGGTTAGGTTCATCCTTACAAGAAACTAATAACATAATCATACATATGACATGCAATTTTGTACATACAATCTATAATTAATAACTAAAATTTTCTGGAAAACCATCCCTGGTCGTAGAGATAAAACAACACATATTGTACAGTATGATGACATAATCATACAATATAAAAATAAATAAAAACCTTAGTTTTGTGCGCTTAGCTCAAAAACCTATCAGGTATATGCTACAAAATTCATACAATAAAAAAAATTCAAATAGTAAAACAAGACATGATAAATAGAAAGCCATTTCTCACAAAATGGCATGCTTCCAGTAAAATAAAAAATAAAGCAAGCACAAAACTAACAAAGAGAAAAAAATTAAGAAATAACAAAAACAACTAAAATAAAATACAAACAACAAACTCTTACAATCAACCTAAGAAAATTAATAAACATATAATTACACAATAAATTAAGTTTGTAGAATTTCAATTTAAGTATTAAGATCAATCACACCTAAGATGGTCCTTAAAGTGCTAAATGAGTTAAAAGCCAATGGTTTTGTGAAAATATATGCAAGTTGATTCTCCGTAGCAACGTGATGTAATTCAATTTCTCCCTTAGCTACATAATCTCTAATTAAGTGATGTCTTATGTGTATATGCTTGGTTCTATAATGTTGAATATGATTCTTTGAAATGCATATGACGCTAGTATTATCATAAAAAATAGCAATGGTGGCAATAGAAAATTCTAAGTATATCAGTTGTTATGTTAACCAATGAACTTATGCCACACAACTACCTAAGGCAATGTATTCTGCTTCAATAGTAGATAAGGCTACTAAATTCTATTTTCTACTGGACCAAGACACTAAAGAGTTTCCTATGAATTGATAAGTTTTAGATATACTTTTCTGGGTAACCCTACATCCTATGAAATATGAATTAGAATATCCAATAATTTTAAAAGAAGAGTTATGCTTAGGATACCAAATCCTTAACTTTTGAGTTTACAAAAGATATCTCAGAATTCTTTTAACTGCTATCAAATGTGATTCATTTGGATCAAATTAAAATCTGGCACATAAACAAACACTAAACATGATATCTAGTCTACTAGCAGTCAGGTAATGCAAAGATCTAATAGTTCCTCTAAATTTCTTTTGATCAATAGATTTTCCCTTAGAGTCTTTATACAACTGCAATAAGGAACTCATTGGTATAGTCACTAGTTTAGCATTATCCATTTCATATTTTTTGAGGATGTCCTTAATATATTTTGACTAACTAAGAAAAGTTCCTTCCTCGTTTTTCTTTATGTTAAAATCAAGAAAATTACTCAAAATCTCCCATCAAACTCATTTCAAATTCACTACTCATTATTTTTGAAAATCATCACAAAATTTTAATTTGTAGATCCAAACAATATATCATTAATATATATTTGAACAATGAGTATTTCATCTCCTATCCTTTTCCAAAAGGCAGTGGTGTCCACACTTTCTTTCACAAATGATCTCTTTAATAGAAAAGTGCTTAACCTATCATACTAGCCCTAGGTTCATATTTCTGTCCATTCAATGCCTTTTCAATTTAAACATATAATTAGGGAATTTAGAATTTTCAAACATTGGAGGTTGCTTAACATAAACACCTTCTAATATAACCCCATTTAGAAAGATAATATTAACATCCATTTGATACAATTTAAAACCTTTAAAATAGGTAAAGGCATACAAAACCCTTATCACTTCAAGTCTTACTATAAGGGCAAAAGTTTCTTCAAAATAAATCCCTTCTATTTGATTATACCCATTGGCCACCAATCTTACCATATTTCTAATCGCAACTCTTGAATCATTCATTTTATTTTTGAACACCACTTGGTTTCAACAACACTTTGATCCTTAGGCCTTTCTCTCAAACATCATTTCTAACAAATTGATTTAATTCTTCTTTTATGAAAAAAAATCTAAAATGCCAGATTCATTAATGACAACATGTGTGGTCTCCTCAATAATTAAAGATCTCTTATTAAAAACTCTAAAGTTTTTCCAACGCTAGAACATCCAAGAAAAATTCATTCATTATTTTTTGGGTCAATTTTTCCTCAAGGAGTTTTGCCATTATTGTGAATGAACACCTTGCATCCAAAAACATCCAAATGTGAAAGATTTGGTGTTCTACCCTTAAGAAGTTCATAGGGTGTCTTGTTTAACTTTGATCTAATGCCATGCTATTTAAAACATAACAAGCTATACTAACTACTTCAGCCCATAAATATTTTAGAAGTGAGTATTCTGCCAACATGGCTCTAATGACTTCAATTAATTTTTTATTTTTTCTTTTTACTATCCCATTCTACTGAGGGGTCCTAAGTGCTAAAAAATTATGATCAATTCCATATTTTTTACAAAAATCTTCAAATTTTTTATTTCAAATTCTTTTCTATGATCTCTTTGAATTGATAAAATCCCACAGCCTAGTATTCTTTAAATCCAAGTAGAAAAACTTCTAAATTTCTCAAATGATTCAGATTCATGAAATAAAAATTTAACCCAGGTGAGTCTTTAAAAATCATCAACTATGAGAAATCTAAACACTTTACCTCCTATACTTGTAGTGCTAACTAATCCATAAAGATCCATGTGAATGATTTCCAAACTTTCGCTATTTCTAAGATCCTTAATGAAATGAAAAAGGTGACTTCACCTATTTTCCTAATTGACATGCATCACACATGTAATCCTTAGTAAAGTTCAGTTTGGGTATTCCTCTAAACAATTCTTTTTGGGTATTTTTCCTTAGATTTTTCATGCTTATGTGATAAAGTCTCCTATGCCATAACCATGATTCAATAGTAAATGTTTTGAGACAAAAAACATTAGGAGAATTAATAAAATTCAAATCAAGCATGTACAGATTATTTACCCTAATTTTATACAAAACATGAATTCTATTTTGCCTTATTTTGTAGCTAGTTGGAAAACTTTTTACATTATAACGTTTATCACATAGTTAACTAATACTCAACAAATTATACTTTAAACCTTCTACCAATAAGACATTTTTTATAATTTTTTTTAAAAAAAAATTTCAATCTTACATATGTTTACAACTTTCCTAGTGGTATCATCTCCCAATGTAACCTTGCCTCCACTCCTGGCTTCTAGCGATATGAATTGTGTCGTATCTCCAATCATATGCTTCAAACATCCGCTGTCCTGGTACCAAATTCTCTAATAAGGTCTGGTATGAGAGAGTTTCTACAAAATAATTAAATGTTAGACTTTTTTTTTTTTTTTTGAAGAAGCATAAAAACATTAAAAAAATAACAAGAGAAAAAAAACTACAAGCAGGATTCCTCCTTCACCAATTGAACAAATGAAGGAGGAATCTTATCCAAATGTATGTCTTCCCAAATAAAGCTACTAAGGATACCATAACTAGCACAAAGGTCGGCTAGTTTATTTCCTTCTCTAGAAATGCATTTAAAAATCACATAATTAAAATCATTTAAGAAATTTAACTCATCTTGATTTTGGAACTTCTTTTCCTTTGCATCTTGAATAACCTTGATGACATTGAAGTTGTCACTCTCAATAATTGCTCCTTCGTACTTGAACATCCAATCTTTGATAACATTCTTCAATCCTTTGATTGCCAAGAGTTCCAATTGATAGATATCCCAATGAATACAAGTATTTCCGAAAGCCAAAAGGAATCTTCCTTTACAATCTCTAATTATGCCTCCAACTCCTGCTTTGTACGAAGATGAAAGAGTAGCATCTACATTGATTTTTAACCAACCGGGTGGAGGGGGATGCCAAGTATTGAACAGTCTAGGAGACTGGTTAACATCCCATAATTCCGGCACTTGATTAAAAATAATCTTTGAATAAGAAATCTGACTTATAGCTTGTACAGCAATAGAGATTGCACTTTCATTATTGCCTTCGTGTATCAACTTGTTTCTAGCTTTCCATGAATAATACATGACATTAAAACAGGGATTTAATATCATACCTTTACTCTTGGAGATATTGTGAATCCATTTACAGCAATCTTGAATATTATTGAAATCTGGCAAAACAAATCCCCAGCTTTTTATAATTGCAATAACCTCCTTGATTTTCAAGCACCCTCCGATAATATGCTCTAAATCTTCTTTGCCAGCATTGCATCTTGGACAAAGGTGATTGTCTTTTAATTTTCTATGCTTCAGGAAATGAAAAGTTGGTATTTCATTATTGAAAGCTCTCCAAATAAATGTATGAACCCGTGGATTTAGATTAGCTTTCTTAATCCAAAAGAAAGGAGTCCATTCTTCATCTTTTTGCTGATATTCTGAAATCATTCCAAGAATAAACTTTCCCGGATTTTGGTATAAAAGTTCTTGGACATCATTTTCAAGAGCTGTATCAATTTTGATATTTATTATGAGATGAATAAGTTCATTACCAAAGAACAGTTTCAGTTTGTCCTCATTCCAGCCACCATTTTCAATAAACATGTTTAGAAACAGATCATCATCTTCTTGAGAGATTACAAGAGTAGGCCATTCATTGATTCTCCTATCAAGTATCCATTTATCCTTGAATACTTTGATTGAATTACCATTAGCAATATTCCATCTAATAAGTGGATCTAATGCTTCACCTCCATTATTAAGAATTTTCCAAGATGAAGAAGACTTCTTCATTCCATTACTTCCAAAAGAAGTACCATATTTAGAAGCCAAAGTTTTATGAAGTAAGGACTCCTTATTGTTAAGGAATCTCCATGATAATCTAGCTCTAAGAGGAGCTACTTTTGTGTTTGAAGATTGAAACCCGCAGCCACCATTCTTCTTTGATTTACAAAGATTTTCCCAACTAAGATAGTGTAATCCTGTTTTCCCTGAAGCTTTCTTCCATAAGAATTCTCTACAAATTTTATCAATCTCCTTTAGTATTCTCATCGGCACTAAAGAATGAGAAGTGAAGAAGTTGGGGATTGTTAAAATAACAGTTCTTATGAGAACTATCTTTCCTGCCAGAGATAAAGACTTTGTTCCCCATACATTTAGAAATTTGAACAATTTTTCAATGATGAAATAAAAATCACTTGCCACCATTCTTCTCAATGTCATTTTGATGCCAAGATAAACAAGTTCCTTAACTTGTTTAAAACCAATAATTCTGGTTATTAGTTTCTTCTTTCTTTCATTAACATTGCACCCAAAAATGATGGATGATTTTTCATAATTTATTTTCTGTCCAGTCCACATGCTGAAATTTGCTAAAATGTCTTTAACTTCAATTACAGCTTTCCTTGTAGCTATAGAGAATACCATAACATCATCAGAAAAAAGTAAATGAGATATCCTCGGACTATTGGGACAAATTCCAATTCCAATGGATGAATTATTGAGAGCATTTGTAAGGAGTTGGGAGCATAAGATAAAAAGAAAGGGAGACAAGGGGCATCCCTGTCGAAATCCACTTTCAGCCTTGATATATCCAGTTGGTATTCCATTAATAAGAAATGAAAATCTTGGATTTAAAACACATTCCAAAATAAGTTTTGAAATCATATCTGGGAAATCAAAATAGTTCAAAACCTGTTTTAATGTGTTCCAACTCATAGAGTCATAAGCTTGCTCCATATCAACTTTGAATGCCATCATCCCATTATTTGTCTTAGAGTGCCGAAATTTGTGAAACATTTCTTGGCCAATAAGAATGTGATCTGAAATGGACCTCTCTCTGATAAAAGCCGCTTGCTCCTCCGTGATTAACCAAGGAATTACCGGAATCAACCTGTTTAGAATTACTTTTGCAGCAATTTTATATACAGAATTGCATAGACTTATAGGTCTGTAGTTAGAAGGCATCAAAGGATTGGAAATCTTTGGAATAAGAACCACCAAAGTATCTTTCCTGTTATAATCCATATTGCCATAGATAAAAAACTGATTTAGAGCTTTAAGAAAGTCCTCCTTTACAATACTCCAGTAACCTTTGATAAAAGAGTAAGTGACTCCATCACTACCCGGAGCAATGTTATTACCCAAGTTTTTTATAACATTTTCAATTTCCTGCATTGTAAAATCCTTGGACAAATTGAATTTATCTTCCCCATTCAAAGTTTTTTCAGGATTTGGCCAATTGCTCAAGTTACAACATCTTTGTTTCCACTTGAATTTGAAAAACTGCTTGAAAATATCTTCAATTTGGCTTTGTTCTTCAATAACTATCCCATTTTCATTTTTAATTTTCAAGATCCTGTTGTTGTTCCTTCTCGCACTAGCAAAAGAATGATAGAATTTAGTGTTGCAATCTCCCTCATTCATCCATCTTACTTTGGCTCTTTGTTTCCACCAACTACATAAACGTGCCATGGTAGAATTCAATTCAAGAACTTTAGATTTCATCTCCCAACATTCATCTTCAGAAAGCCAGCCATTTTCGAATTCCAAGGTTTGTAGTTTAAGAATGTCTTCCATTAAGCTCCTTTTGAGGTCTTCAAGATTCCTTAATTTCGCCTTGCTCCCAAAGAACAAAGACTTAAGAGTTCTTTTACATTTAGCATTAAGAATTTGAGCGTGATCCCCAATGTAATTTTTGTTCCATTCATTCTTAACCACACCAAAGGAAGCAGAATAGGAAACCCATATGTCCTCAAAGATAATTCTTCTCTTATGGGTGTAAAAAGCATTGCATAAATTGAGCACCAAAGGGCTATGATCGGAAGCAATTCTAGCTAAATGCCTCACATTTAAATTAGAAAAATGGCTCATAATAGAAGAGTTAAGAAAGCACCTATCAAGTCTCTCCAAAATGCGAGAACCTCCAGATTTGTTGTTGCACCATGTATATCTTGGACCTATGAAGTTGACTTCATGTAAGTCATTGTTGGAAATGAAAGAATACATTTCTCTAGCTCCTTGAGAAAAGTAGAATTTTTTCCCTCCTCTTTTGTCTTCTTTGGAGGTGAGACAATTGAAATCACCTCCAATTATCATAGGAAAATCCTCCACATTGTAGAACTCCAACAACTCCCATAATTCCCTTCTTTTGATTACATCTTTACTCCCATAAACCGATGCCACTCTCATTTTACAATTGTTGTTTATAAAAAGATCACCAATTAGACATTGTGATGTAGATCCCACCTTAGAGAATTTAGCTGTTTTAGAATTCCAAAGGACAATAATACCTCCAGAAAGTCCATTAGAAGGAACCATTTCAAAATCCCATTCTTCGCCCATGATATTCTTCACTTCTCTTATATCAATATAAGATATTTTAGTTTCAAGCAATCCCAAACACACCACATTATGTAATTTCACTATTTCCTTCATATATAGAGAAGCACTTTTTTTCTTTGCTCCTCTACAATTCCAAAATGCCAATGAAATCATTGAAAAATGAGAGAAGTGGGTTTCACTCCCACTTTACCTTTCATATCCTTCTCCAATCTTCTACTCCTTGTGATATTGCTAATAGGCCCAAGGTCTTTCAGCTGTTTAGTATTCTTCTTCTTCATACAACTTGAGTCATCTTCTTTGTTATTGGGATTAGAATCAACATCTGTTGTGATTTTTTTCCTTTCATTGCCATTGCCATCATTTGTTATTTCTTCATGAAATGATCCTTCATATAAATCCTGATTGATTTCTCCTTCTTCCAATAGTGCATTTAAAGTATTAAATTTGTTTTCATTAATGAGAGTGTTGGAAACATTCCTTTCACCCTCATCTGCTGTCTTACTACCAGATTCTTTGTCTTCATCATTAACTTTTTCTGGACTGATTTCCTTAGTAATGATAGAACTTACATTGTTCTTTCCAATAATATTTGATTGTTTTCCAATCTCTTCTTTCTTGTTTTGATCTTCAGCTCTCCTCCATACTGTCTTCTTGCTGGGAGTTGGAAAAACCTTCTTTGACTGGTTCTGAAAAAATTTCCTTCCTCGGTTTATAATCATCCACGGTCCATAGGTGCTTGATCTGATGTGTTCTTCTCCATCTATATTTGACTTTTCATTTCTAGTTGAATCTGAAACAGATTTCTGCTGCTCTCTGTTGAAATTTCCAATAGCATCAAAGTCTTCTTTACACAATTCTTTTGAATGTCCAATGAAACCACATTGGAAGCAAAAATTTGGAATCCTTTCATACTCTATATTTTGATAAAATTTTCCACTAGCTCCTTATACCAATACTCCTGTTGGAAGTTTCTTGTCCAAGTTGATTCGGACACAAACCCTCCCGAATTCTCTACGTCCCCATTGGAACATATTACCGTCCAGCATAATAGGTTTCCCTACCATTGATGCTATTCTGCAAATATTCAAATTATTCCAGCATTGCAGTGGAAGGCTCGGAAGTCTAATCCATATTGGAGATGATAATCCTTTGAGAGAATTAGGATCAAAGTTTTGAGACCATTTGTCCATTCCAATAATTTTGCCATTAACAAACCAAGGCCCATTAGAAAGTACCTTGTCCATACTTTGTTTTTCATGAAAAGAGCAAAGCACCCAGCCCTTGCTTAGCATAGTCAAATGAAATTTTCCATATTGATCCCATTGCCTTCTCAATTCTTTACTGATTATTGAAATAGGAGCTTCACCACCAAAGAGTTTGACAGCCTCTTGGTATTTTCTTCTTCATTCTTTTCATGCAATTTCAAAATCATCCCATCTTCAGCTAAGTATTCGCCGTGTTGTAGATCTTCGACTGATATATTTTCTCTTTTCTTCCAGGCATTCGATAGTCCAACATCAGTAGTTCGTTCAACAAACAGAATATTTTCATTACCATCTCTTGTTTCAGCTGAAACAACATCTCTCACCTTTAATAAATCACTGAACAATACTCTGTTTTCCTTTAACGGGAAAGTTTTATCAGAACCTTCAGTCGCAATGTCTTGTAGAGTTGGAGTAGGTAAACCTTCAGAATTGGTGATTTCTTCATTACTCTCAGAATTAACTTTGTCAACTTCACCCGTATTAGAAATGCCATTGGTGGTGATTTTTTCAATGGGCTTTAGAAAAGAAGGGGATGCTTCAAGATCATTACCGAACATCACAGAATTTTTTGTCATCTTCAAATTAGCCTTAGATGCAAAGATCACATTCTTTCCCTTGCCTATTACCTCAGGCTCCTTCATTTCTCGAAATCCTCCTTCGTTGATAACAAGATTTGTGCCTCTACCTTTACTTCTGTTGTTCAAATTCGGAAGTCCATCACCGAAAGCAGGCGGCGACATGAGAAATGACTTATAATTTGATAATGACGTCCTAGCAGATGGACGACGATCTTCTTGTCTACTACCGATCATCGAATGCCGGCGATCATCCGATTCCATTCGATCTCCATTAATCCCGCGGAGATCGAAATTTGAAAATTTCCGTTGAAATGCCCAACTTCCTCAGAGTTTCTCTCACTAAGTTTCTCTCACTAAGTGTATATAAACTTATTCAGAGAGTATAATTAAATGTTAGACTTGGGAACCCAAATAAATTTAGGTTCTCCTCTTGACAAAAATAATCTAGATGCATGTTTGATATGATTTACTTTATGTATCTTAATTCTCAACATAAGATATAATTTATTTTGAATATTACAAGTGTGAGAAATATGTCTAATAAATCCATAAGAAAAACATTTCACTCAAGGAAGAGGATTTATTAGTCCATGAGTTATACTATCTTTTTCTAGGTTTTAAAGTTTTAGGCTTTAGATCAGGATTATAAAATCTTAAAGTGTTAGGAGTATCCTATTTTCCTCAAGTGCTTTAACTTTCCCTTTATAATAAGAGTTAAAACTTTCTAAAATAATATTTTTAACTCTCAGATAGTTCTCTCTACTATCAAATTCATACAAAATTATTTTATAATCATTTTTAAGTTTAGTGTGTGATGATTTCAATAATTCATGCTTTTGTTCGAATCGTCAAACTCAACCAATAATTTTATGTGATTGCTATCAATCAATGCATGATCATTCTTAAGTATTTTATTCTCTTTTTTTAATTCTAAAAATTTTATGTTCAACCTAGCATACAGCTTTTTTAGTTTCCTATAAGTAGTATGAATCTTCTCAAAAACTTTAAATAATTCATCATAGATTATGTCATATACCTCTTATTAATCTGATTGATAAAGCTTGTCAGCCATTAAGCACAAGTTTATAACTTCCTCCTTTGCTTTTATTTATGAGGAATCTAAAGCTAAGTACGCTCAAAATGCATTATGCAATCTCTTCTTGCCCTTCCTTACACTGCTTTTCTCCTTGACCTTCTCCTTGTTAGGATTAGTTTTAAGATTCAAGCATTCATATTTGAAGAGTCCAGGCTTCCTACATTCATAACAAATTACATCATTAGAAGCCTTAGCAATTTTGTGGAACTTACTCTTATTCCACTTCTAACATCTTTTTTTGCTTCCTCTTAAGAACACTTTTGAATTGCCTTATCATTAAGGCAATATCATCTTCATCCTTAGGCTGAGACTGATCACTATCTGAGTCATCCACTTTCAATGCAATATTTTTCTCCTTCCACTTGTCACCTACATGAATATATCTTTAAGTTGCTCCTTGCTCATAGGCAATTAGTGATCCAAAAAGATTTTAAATTGAATAAGCATTTAAGTCTTTTGGTTTCATTATAATAATTATCATTGCATCATAAGCCGTTGGCAAATAATTAAGAATTTTTATTACTTTTAAGTATTTGTTAGGTCCCTACCTAAATCATGCAATGAGGTGACTATTTGTATGAAACGAGTATATATATCTGTTATTTATTCATTCAGTTTCATGTGAAAAAGTTTGTAATCATGTAGAAGAATGTTCATTATCATACCTCATTAGTACCTTTATATATAATGCAAAGCCTATCCCAAATTTCTTTTCTTAATCTATAGTTGAGACACACATTTAGTCCTTAGATTTAAGTGTATAAAAAAAATCATTTAAACATTTAGCATTTAACAGAGCTAAGTCTTTTTCTTCTACTATCTAATCAATAAATTGTGTTTCAGTTATAATGCCATCACAGGTCTAGTTAGCCTAGTTTATCCTTCCTATACTAAAATCTATATGCGATAGTCAAGTGATTGAAGAAAAATAGACATATGTATTTTCTAAAAATTGAAAAAGATGTTATCAAATAATGGTGGTCTAGTGATCGAATACTCTTCGGGTGTGTTACACTTTCCAGAAATAGCCATGATCATTTTCAAAAAGTTGTATAAACTTTAATATTTAAAAGTAGTCTCTAATACCATTTCAAAGTCTGAATAGGTTATTAGACCTACAATAATTGTCATAAGGCTAACCAAGAGGGGGGTGAACTACTAATTCAAAAATAACTTGGTAGATTAAAAAAACAATTTTTAAATTTTTCAAAAAATGTTTTTTAACCAAAAATTAACTTGAAGAAAATAAAGACAGTGAAAATTAAAGATAGAAAGAATAAAGAAATTTATAGTGGTTCGATCCAAGTAGACCTATGTCTACTTCTTAAGACTCCCTTTTCACGTATTGCACTAAACCAAAGTGACTCTCCTTTTACTCCCACAGTAAGGCGGAGAAACCCTTATAATTAACCTCTCTTCCACCAATCCCTGATGCTACAGAGTACCATCATCCTTTTTTATCCTCATGAGGACAGTAAAAAACTGGTGACCTTTCACACCATCCTGGTGAAGGCAGATAACAGGCGTCTTTTCACACCCTCCTGGTGTCAGCTAGGTACGGTCATTCTTTCACACCCTCCTGGTGTCGATAGAGTACCAATGTTCCTTTAAAATTCTTATTCCAAGAGTCTTTAAGAAAGTAGGGAGGAACTTTAAAGAACAAGCAAGAGATACTCACCATTGGCCAACCTTATGAATCCCCACACAATTCCCTCTTAACAAATATCTCACTCTCTAATCACAAGAAACTCTCCCAAACACTCTCTAAGTGCACTCTCAAAAGAAATTCATAGTAGTAGATCTTAGACAATTATTTTTAATAACTCTTATATATGAATGACTTGAAAAACCATTCAAAAAATTGAAAATTTTAATTTAACCATCATGGATCATACAGTATGATTGCACATCGTACATATGATCAATTTAAAAAATGCTTGTATGATTTTTCATGAACCTATTTCATACACTAATAGTCATATGTATGAACTGCCATCACATAGTACGATCAGTTGAGAATTGATTTAATTCGTCCAGTATGATTCTGTAAGAATGCATTTTGTACTATGGATGGCATATTGTACAAATTTTATTTCGCACAGTATGATCCATTTAACTAAATCATGCTTCGTTTGGTATGAAAATTGACGAGTCCATTTCATACTCTAGGCATCATTTGTATGAATCCATGTTTGTATAGTACAAACAATTCAAAAATTTTACATGTTCGTATGGACAAATTGGTATGCAGCCATTTTGTACTTTGGAGGTTGTCTATACAAACCTGTGATCATAGAGTATGTTGCAGTCCATGACCCCTCATCTGAGATTTTGATGATGACAAATAATATTGATTGAATTATTATTCATTAAATATTTTTTATTTTTTGCTCTTATCTATGAGTACTAACATTTCAGGGAGATCACAAATTACTTAGTACAATAAGAAGACTCAAGACTTGGTAGTGTAGGATTTGGAGTCTATAACCTTATAATTTTCTTTTATTATTATTTTTCTATTCTTGGGTCTGGCCACAAAGTGTATGCAAAACTGAGCAACAATGCCCACACACAGGGAGAGAGTTTTTATTAAAATGAAGGAATTTTTTTTGTCGATCATACTGTATGAGTTTTAATTGCACTATATGATCTACTCTAGCTCAATGGCTATCTATAAATGAATCATACTGTATAATACCTATCATATTGTATGATGTGTTTCTAATTAGAAACCCTAACTTCTAGATTAATTTAAGTTCTTAATTCATAAATTTTGTACTGATCCAGAACATCATACCAAACAATCTCTTGATTTTTGTGCTAATCATAATGAATGATGTGAACATCATACCAGACAATGTGAAGGTTTTAATATATCGTACTGTTAGAAGTGGTTCATACCATACGACATATAGTAATGATTTTTTGTCATCCCAACATTCATCCTATATGAACAGAAGGAAGATAACATGTCATATTAGACGATGTTATATCATAATGTATGATATTATTCAAAAAAATTGCTTGTTCATACACCTACGTACCAGGACAAAGGCTATTTTGAATTGATCGTACTATACAATTTTGGATTATACTAAGTGAATAGAAACAGGTATATTGAAAATTTAAGGTTTCTTGGAGCCTAATTTAAATATCTAAACTTCTATCTTTTGAGATATAATGGGTGAGAGAGGAATGTGACTAGAAGGTTATTTCTTGAGAGAGAACGTTTTTAGAAGATTTTTAGTTTGTGAGAGGAGGGAGAAGATGACTTATGAGGGAGGAGTGTGAGGGAGATCACAAGGTTGCTCCTAGCTTGCTAGATGTTGCTCCTCCTATGGCCCGAGAAGATCTTGTCAAAAGCTTTCTAAGGGGGAGATCCTTCAAGGTCTATATCCTCTAAGGTACTCTGCCTTCTATAGAAGTGAGAAAAATGAGAAGGTTCGCTACCATCATCAGGAGGGTGACATAGCGTTTGGTACTCCACCACGTCGGGACGGTTAAAGTGAGGTTTGTAAAGGCTTCTCTGTCTTATTGTTGGGGAAAAGGAGAATTACTATTTAGAAGTTAAATTCCTGGGGTGGAGGACTCTGGGGAGTGAACGTAGGTGAAGTGATTAAACCACTATAAATTTTCTGGTGTGATTTTTCCCTTACTACACTTAAAGTGATCTATATTTTTACATTCGTTATAATTTCTTGGTGAAAATCATATTCTAATTATTTGTTGAGCAAGTTAAAATTTCACCACCTATTATTGCAATCGTGTTATAAGAATTCTCTTCCGCATAAATTTTTTTCTTGTTTAAAATTTAAAAACATAAAAAAAATTAGAGCTCCTATTTAGGATTGTTATTTTATTTAGGATTGTTATTTTATTGCAACAAATATCCAATTTAACCCCCCCCCCCCTTCTCATCTTATACTTTCAAGTGGTATTAAAGTGGGGTTTCAAAAATAATGTTTTATATAACCTTAAAAAATTGATCATGAATCATTTTGGTAATCATAACACTGCGGAGGGTTATTCTATAACCCGTCCACCCCTGTTTGACAAAATTCTATTTGATTTTTAAAAAATTAAAATGTCAACATTTTTGCAGTCTATAGACTATCATATGTGGATGTTGGTTCAAGAAGGTTACATTGCACCGTTTAAACTTGTGAATGGTCAAGTACCTTTTAGTAAAATGAGCAATGAGGATAGGGATCTACCATAAATAAATGCAAAGTGCTTAAATTATTTTTTTGTGTATTAAAATCTGAGGAATACATGAGAATATCTACCGGTGCTAATGGTAAGGAGATTTGGGATAGACTGTGTATCACGTATGAAGGAACTAGTGAGGTTAAACAGTCTAAACTTAACATTTTATTGTGTGATTATGAACTTTTTCATATCAAACCTAGCAGAACTATATCTGATATGTATATAAGGTTCACCTAATTAGTGACATCCTTGCATGCATTAGGTAGAGAAATTTCTAATTATGAAAAAGTTAATAAGATTCTTAGATACTTACCGAGTTCCTATGAAGCTATTGTTGCAACCCGTGACCCCGAGTTTGAGATTTTGATGATGCCAAATAATGAGTGTTTTGGAACTGCTTTTCATTGATTATTATTCTATTTGTTATTTTCCTTGAGCACTAACATTTCAGGAAGATCATAAGTGACTCAGGAAGAAAGGAAGACTCAAGACCGGGTAGATTAGGAGTATGAGTCAAACATTGTATTTTTCATTTATTGTATTTTTTACTTTATTGAGTCTGGCCACAAAATGCGTAAGAGTAAGAGCAACCATGCACACACACAGGGGGAGAGTTCCTTTTTAACTACAAAATATTACTAAAATTCTTCTCTGTAGATCGTACTGTACGATTTCATTTCGTACCGTACGATCCAAGCTATGTGGGCATATCTGTGAATAGATCGTACTGTACGAAAGTACTTCGTACTGTACGATATGTTCAGATCCAAAACCCTAGCCGTGATTTAACTTAAGCAAGTGATTTTGCGCCGTTCGTACTGTACGAACATGTTCGTACTGTACGATCCGTTTTAATTACTTACTTAATTTAACCCGTGATTAGTGCATGTAATCCAGGCCTAATTCAAAATTGAACATCGTACTGTACGATGTCAATCGTACCATACGATGAACAGAGACGAAGTATGATCGTCCCGGATATCGTCCTGGACGATCTCTTGGTTTTTGTCACATCGTACTGTACGATACTGATCCTACCATACGATGAACAGAGACGACATCCGATCGTCCAGACCATCGTCCTGTACGAATAGTATCTTGTTGAATCGTACCGTACGATATTATATCGTATAGTACGAATTGTTTTTGTACTGTTCGTACATCTTCGTACCAGGACGACGGCTGTTTATGAAGATCGTACTGTACGATACCAGATCGTACTGTACGAACAGTAACGGCTACTTTTGAATTCAGAGGTTTTTGGAGCCTTTTTGAGATACCAATCAAGTTCTTTTTGGGTAAGATTGACAGAGGGGGTGAACGTGATTAGAGAGGGATTCCAAGGGAGAAAACTCTAGAGAAATTCTTGAGGTTTGAGAGAGGAAGGAGAAGGTGAGCTTTGTGAGGGAGAAGAGGTGTGAGGGAGATCACACGGTTGCTCCAAGCTTGCTGCATCTTGCTCCTCCTGTGGCCCGAGAAGGATTTGAGGGAGGATCTCCAAGGGAAAGGCTCGTCTGCATCCGTTACCTCGAGGTTCTCTGCCTTCTCCAGGAGGGAGAAAAACGAGAAGGTTCTCTGCCATCGCCAGGTGGGCGAAAACAGAGTTTGGTATTCCGCCACGCCGGGTTGGTGAAAGGGAGGTTTGTACAGGCTTCTCCGCCTTGCCGAGGGGGGCAAAAGGAGAACTATTTTTATAGTGAAAATCACGGAGTGGAGGACTCCGGGGAGTGGACGTAGGTCATATTTTGACCGAACCACTATAAAATTCTTGGTGTGTTCTTTCTTTATCATTGGTTACTTTTTGCTTGCACTTTCATTTTGTCATATCTATTGCACGTGGATTTTTGTGAAAGTAAAATTGCATAAATCTTTGTTTTAATATTTCAAAAATAACAAAAAAATTAGAACTCTTGTTTAGGGTTAATTTTATTAAGAGAAAGACTTTTACAATTCACCCCCCCTCTTGTCGTTTAGTAATTTCAATTGGTATCAGAGCTAGTTTTTCAAAAATAGTGTTTTAAAAAACCTTGAAAAAACGATCATGTCGAACTTTGGTAATCGTAACACTGCGGAGGGATATTCAATAACTCGTCCACCACTTTTTGATAACATACCGTTTGATTTTTGGAAAATTAGAATGTCTACATTTTTGCAATCCATAGATTACCGCATGTGGATGTTAGTAAATGATGGGTATATTGCACCGTTTAAAATTGTTAATGGTTTGAAAACTTCTGTACCGTTTATTGAATGGAGCAATGAGGATAGGGAATTAGCCCAACTGAATGCTAAGTGCTTAAACTGCTTTTTTTGTGCATTGAAATCTGAGGACTATATGAGAGTATCTACTTGTGCTTCTGGTAAGGAGATTTGGGATAGACTGTGCATTACATACGAAAGAACAAACGAAGTAAAACAGTCTAGGCTTAACATTCTACTGCATGATTATGAATTATTCCGTATGAAACCTAGCGAAACAATTTCTGACATGTACACTAGGTTCACCCAAATCGTGACATCCTTGCATGCATTAGGTAGAGAAATTTCAAATTCTGAGAAAGTAAATAAAATTCTTAGATGCCTACCTAGTTCCTATGATGCTAAGATAACTACTATCACTGAGTCCAAAGATCTTAATGTTTATTCTATTGATAACCTCCTCGGGTCACTCATTGCATACGAGCAAGGAGTGAGCCAAAGGCAAAGTGATGCAGGTGAAAAGAAAAAGGAGCGGACGGTGGCATTAAAAGCTAGCAACTCAGAAAGTAAAAGCTCTGCAGGGGAGGAAGAAGATGAAATAGCACTGATGACCCGACAGTTCAAAAATTTCTTGAAGAGAAAACAGAAGCGTCATCAGAACAGCTGGAATAAAGGTAAGAGCTCAAGGTCCAATAAGGTTTCATCTGATACAATTTGCTTTGAGTGCAGGAAGCCAGGTCACCTTCGAGCCGATTGCCCTAATCTGAAGAGTCAACCAGCAAAGGAGAAAGGAGATGACAAAGTTAAATACAAGAGAGGAAAGACAAAGACACAGAAAGCTTTTTGGGCCGACTCTGCCTCAGAATCATCAGAAGGAGAAGCAGAGGAGGAGGTAACAAATTTGTGTCTTATGGCTAATGATAACCTTGATCAATTGGATCAGGATGAGGTATGTCAACTTTCTTATGATGAATTATTGCTTATTTCTGAGAATATTCATGACTCGTATAGGAAACTGAAGAAGATGCATGCTAAACTTAATATTGAATTCAGCTCCTTACAAATTGAGCATGCTAACTTAGTTAAAGAAAATTCTGATTTAGATAAAGATCACATGTTACTTCTTGATGAGTATGATGCATTAAATAAGAAGCATATTGAACTAATTGAAGCGCATGAATCCTTGAAAACATCACATATTGAACTAGATGTAGAGTTTGAAAAACTAGGTTCACTTGCATTAGAAGTAGATCATAGTGAGCACTTGCTATTGATAGAAGTTGATGGATTGACTGCTCAAAATAAAACTTATAGTGAAAAAATAAAAGAACTAGAAAATGAAATTGCATCACTCACAATAGGCCATCCAAGAAAATTCCCAACACAACATGCATCACAAAACCTTAGGAAGAGGCACCACCACCCTCATAGATTAGTAAACCCATTTCCTGGTGTTAGGTGTTTTTCTTGTGGCATGCTAGGTCACATAGCCCGCACATGCACAATTCACCGTAGGACACACTTAGTATGGAGACCTAAACAGCATCCATCACAGCATAACATGCATACATCTCATTCATGCAAGCATAAGGAGGAACCCAAACTCACTTGGGTTCCCAAATCTAATCTTTGAATGAAATTGTAGGGATGCTCTCACAAAAGACCTAGTGAGAGCATGTGGTACCTGGATAGTGGCTGCTCACGACACATGACGGGAGATATGAAGAAGTTCATCCTATTGGAGACAAAAACTGGAGGTAAAGTAACGTTGGGAGACAACACTACCAGGAAGGTAATAGGCTCAGGTATCGTTGATAATGCTAAGAATTTTTTAATTGAAAATGTTCTACTAGTTGATGGTTTGAAACATAATTTACTTAGCATTAGTCAACTGTGTGACAAAGGTTTTGATGTTAAATTTTTTTACTGATAAATGCCTGATTAGTTTATTTGATGAAGTAATTTTAGAAGGAAAACGAATGAACAATGTTTACATGTTAGACCTTGATCGTGTAGATAACTCAAAATCATTTTGCTTGAAAATAATAGTTGATGACTCGTGGCTATGGCATAGGAGACTATGCCATGCTAGCATGAAAACTCTTAGAAACATCACTCAGAAAAACCTAGTTAGAGGTGTACCTAAGTTAGAATTCACCAAGGATCACTTATGTGATGCTTGTCAACAAGGAAAACAAGTCAAATCATCCTTTTACTCAATTAGAGACGTGATCACCTCTAGGCCACTAGAAATTCTACACAAGGACTTATTTGGACCCGTTAGTACAGCCAGTCTAGGTGGAAAGAATTATGGATTTGTGATTGTAGATGACTTCACTAGATTTACTTGGGTAAGATTCTTAGCACACAAGAATGAGTCTTTTGAGGAATTTAAGATTTTCTCCACATGGATTCAACGAAAATTAGGTTGTGAAATATCAACAATCCATAGCGATCATGGTGGAGAGTTCCAAAATGATAGATTTGAGTCATTCTGTCAAGAGATAGGAATAGAGCACAATTTCTCAGCTCCTAGAACACCCCAACAGAATGGCATAGCAGAAAGGAAAAATAGAACCTTGGTAGAAGCTGCTAGGGCAATGTTAGCGGAGTATACCCTTCCTAGATATTTTTGGGCAGAAGCAGTCAACACAGCCTGTTATGTTTTGAACAGAGTAAACATTAGATCGAAGCTGAATAAAACTCCATATGAACTCCTTAAGGGTAGGACACCAAACCTTTCACATTTACATGTCTTTGGGTGTAAGTGCTTCATCTTAAATAATGGTAAACATCCCTTAGGAAAATTCGATCCCAAGTCTGATGAGGGTGTCTTCTTAGGCTATTCTTCTGTAGGTAAGGCCTATAGAATTTTTAATAAGAGAACCCTTGTAGTAGAAGAATCCACCCATGTGGTATTTGATGAATCAGATATGCCCTCAGAAACTAAAATTGAAGATGATGAAATAGAGGCAATTCAAGGAGTAGAGACTATGACCTTAGGAGAAAGGGTCGAATCTCAGGAAGACTTGCCTAGAGAATGGAGATATTCTTCTAGTCATCCTAAAGAGTTAATTTTAGGAGACCCTTCAGAAGGTGTAAAAACTAGGCATGGACTTAGGAAGGAGGTTAGTCACTCAGCTTTCATCTCTATGATAAAACCTACAAGTATAGATCAAGCCTTAGGAGATGAATTTTGGATTCTAGCAATGCAAGAAGAGCTGAACCAATTCACCAGGAATGATGTTTGGGAGTTAGTTAAGAGACCTAAAGAGTAGAGTATTGTTGGAACGAAATGGGTCTTCAAAAATAAGGTGAATGATTCAGGAACAATAATAAGGAATAAAGCAAGGCTAGTAGCTAAGGGGTACAACCAGATTGAGGGAATAGACTTTGAAGAAACCTTTGCCCCGGTTGCTAGACTAGAAGTCATAAGAGTGCTCTTAGCTTTTGCTTGCTTCAAGAACTTTAAGTTATATCAAATGGTTGTAAAGAGTGCATTTTTGAACGGGGTAATTAAGGAAGATGTCTACGTTGAGCAACCCCCCGGATTTGAAAGCTCACAATTTCCAAACCATGTATTCAAATTAAAAAAGGCACTATATGGATTAAAGCAAGCACCTAGAGCATGGTATGAAAGACTTAGCTCATTTCTTTTGGATAGAGGATTTCAAAAGGGTAGTGTAGATACTACACTCTTTTTACAAAAAGTCAAAGAAGAAATTCTCATTGTTCAAATATATGTAGATGACATCTTGTTTGGATCCTCGGATAAAAACTTATGCGATGAATTTTCAAAAACAATGAGTAATGAGTTTGAAATGAGCATGATGGGAGAGCTTAACTACTTTCTTGGCTTTAGTGTAAGACAAATGGATAATGGAACCTTTCTTAGCCAATCAAAGTACATTAAGGATATTTTAAAGAAATATGAAATGGATAGTGCAAAGCCCATGAACACCCCAATGAGTTCGACAATCCAATTAGATAAGGATCCTAGTGGAAAATCAGTAGATCAGAAAAAATATAGAGGAATGATTGGATCACTTCTTTACCTGACTGCCAGTAGACCGGACATAATGTTTAGTGTGTGCCTTTGTGCCCGTTTCCAAGCCGATCCTAAAGAGTCTCACTTAACTGCTGTCAAAAGAATTCTTAGATATCTACTAGGCACCCCAAACTTAGGAATTTGGTATCCCAGACACAGCACTTCCTTTGAAATCCTAGGTTACTCAGATTCTGACTGTGCAGGATGTAGGATAGATAGAAAGAGCACCTCTGGTACATGCCAATTCTTCGGACAATCATTAGTTTCTTGGTCTAGTAGGAAGCAAAACTCAGTAGCACTTTCCACAGCCGAGGCAGAATATATTGCAGTAGGAAGTTGTGTTGCACAGGTACTATGGTTAAAACAACAAATTCTTGATCTTGGACTACCTGTTGGAACCATCTCGATCATGTGTGACAACACAAGTGCAATTTGTATCTCTAAGAATCCAATTCAGCACTCTCGAACGAAACACATAGACATTAGACATCATTTCATTAGAGATCACGTCGCTAAGGGAGATATTGAATTACATCACATCGCTACAGAAGATCAATTGGCAGACATATTCACAAAACCATTAGCTTTTGACACCTTTAGCACCTTGAGGACTAGATTAGGTGTCATAGATATAAATGCATAAAAAAAAATTTAAAAAAAAAAATAAAAAAAAAATTAAAAAAAAAAAAAAAATCTTTAGGGCTGCTCCTGATCACCACACACTCACCACACCAACACTCACATTGACTGTTCTTCGTACTGTACGATCTATATCGTACTGTACGAACAATCACAATCAACCATCCGACAATAGGCAGATTTCAGCTCTGTTGATCGTACTATACGATACACATCGTACTGTACGATAATCGTCCCGCATGATTGACTACCGTACTGTACGATTACTCCTCTTCGTACAATACGATCCATGTCAGCAACGGATTGGGACGAATTAAAGCAGTTTGGTACGACATTATTGAGTATCGTACTGTACGATCCATTCGCTTCGTACGGTACGATCCACATCAGCACAACGGACGAATTCGAGTTAAAGCGGTTTGGTACGATATTTATTACGTATCGTACTGTACGATCCACGTATTCGTACAGTACGAAACTTTTGGTCAAAAGTCGTACTGAGGTCCCCGGGACGATCGATATTCGCCTGATCGTACTGTACGATCTATATCGTACTGTACGATTTGACTGCCTTTTCCCGAAACGATCGGTCAAGATATTAATTAGATATCGTACTGTACGATCCAAGATCGTACTGTACGATTTACGGAAAATCCTATAAATACCCTTGCCTAGGCTGCTCAACTCACTCAACCCTCTCCTCCCTCAGCCTTCCATTCGTTTTCGTGCCCTCCTGCAATGTCTAAGCGAGGTCGGATGACTGCCGGAAGCTCGTCCTCATCTAGTCGTCAACCCGATCGCTTCCTGAATAGTGAGAATGAGGAAGCCTACTACCGCTACAAGGCTTGCAAAATTTCTCCCTCAAAAATGCTTAATCAGGCCGCTCTAAATTTCGAGGTAATGGGCCTCTTTGCCTCCACTACCTTTCAATTCCTACTGACCCTAGCGTTTCCATACAACTCTGAACTCCTGTTTGAATTTCTTGCCAACCTCACCTACACAGTCGATAACACCACTTTTCACTCCCTTGTTTGTGGCCGCCCCGTTGAAATAACTAGAGCCGACATCACCCAACATATTGGGCTGTCCACTGAAGGACCTATGGTTCGCTCGTTTCTCACCGATGATTTTGATTGGAGCGATGTAAATAGAGTCCTTAGGAATACTATTTTTCATCAACACCAGCCTCCAGTCCAATCCTTAACCCGCAATGCCCGTATAATTCAACATGTTCTTCGAACCTCTATCATACCCAAAGGTGGCGACCGCATCAATCTGACCCCTACTCTGTCAGTCGCTACCTACCTGATTATGTCCAACATTAAGTTTGATGAGGTCGACTTGATTAGCAACTATATTCGGCACATGACTTTTGTTCGTCTTCCCACCACTCGTCGAAAACAAAATCTGGCTCTTGGTCACCTCATAGAATATATCCTCTTCCATAAATATCAATTATCCTATCCTGGTGAACCCGACATGCTTCCCATTTTCTATACGGATGCTTCCTTCCGTATCCTCTTTCATCGGGGACATGAGCCTGAAGAACCCATCTTTGATGAAGAAGAAGGAGAAGATGCACCAGCCGCAGCTCCAGCTCGACCACGACGCCATGCTGCACCCCGAGCAACTGCACCAGCACCAGCTCCACCACACCCAAATGATGATTTAGTCGCCCGCTTCGACCAGCTGCAGACTCGCCTCGACATACATATTCAAGAACAACATCAGCAACACGAGGCTGATATGCAATGGTTTGGAGAGTGTTTTACAGCAATTGATCACCGCTTCGACGCTCTATTTCAATACTTTCAGCCAAATCCACCTCCACCACCACCTGATCAGGACCCGTCTGACTAGATTGTCTATGTTTGCATTGTAGGTTTTTCTGTTTTTCCGCTTTTTGTGCTTTTAGTTGCTCCTCCTTTTTGTGCTGTCAAAAGGGGGAGAAGTTTGTTGTAATGTTGTAATGCCTATTTATCTAAATGCAATATCTTTTGTTTTCTTCTTGTGTTTAATTTAAAAAAAAAAAAAAACAAACAAAAAAAAATAAAAGAAATATTTTTTCTTTCTTACTTGCAACAAATTATTTGACATCATCAAAAAGGGGGAGATTGTTGCAACCCGTGACCCCGAGTTTGAGATTTTGATGATGCCAAATAATGAGTGTTTTGGAACTGCTTTTCATTTATTATTATTCTATTTGTTATTTTCCTTGAGCACTAACATTTCAGGAAGATCATAAGTGACTCAGGAAGAAAGGAAGACTCA
Source organism: Dendrobium nobile (assembly GCA_022539455.1). NCBI lineage: Eukaryota > Viridiplantae > Streptophyta > Magnoliopsida > Asparagales > Orchidaceae > Dendrobium > Dendrobium nobile. The sequence goes on from CM039721.1 coordinate 47,447,670, forward strand.
AGACCAGGTAGATTAGGAGTATGAGTCAAACATTGTATTTTTCATTTATTGTATTTTTTACTTTATTGAGTCTGGCCACAAAATGCGTAAGAGTAAGAGCAACCATGCACACACACAGGGGGAGAGTTCCTTTTTAACTGCAAAATATTACTAAAATTCTTCTCTATAGATCGTACTGTACGATTTTATTTCGTACCATACGATCCAAGCTATGTGGGCATATCTGTGAATAGATCGTACTGTACGAAAGTACTTCGTACTGTACGATATGTTCAGATCCAAAACCCTAGCCGTGATTTAACTTAAGCAAGTGATTTTGCGCCGTTCGTACTGTACGAACATGTTCGTACTGTACGATCCGTTTTAATTACTTACTTAATTTAACCCGTGATTAGTGCATGTAATCCAGGCCTAATTCAAAATTGAACATCGTACTGTACGATGTCAATCGTACCATACGATGAACAGAGACGAAGTATGATCGTCCCGGATATCGTCCTGGACGATCTCTTCGTTTTTGTCACATCGTACTGTACGATACTGATCGTACCATACGATGAACAGAGACGACATCCGATCGTCCAGACCATCGTCCTGTACGAATAGTATCTTGTTGAATCGTACCGTACGATATTATATCGTACAGTACGAATTATTTTTGTACTGTTCGTACATCTTCGTACCAGGACGACGGCTGTTTATGAAGATCGTACTGTACGATACCAGATCGTACTGTACGAACAGTAACGGCTACTTTTGAATTCAGAGGTTTTTGGAGCCTTTTTGAGATACCAATCAAGTTCTTTTTGGGTAAGATTGACAGAGGGGGTGAACGTGATTAGAGAGGGATTCCAAGGGAGAAAACTCTAGAGAAATTCTTGAGGTTTGAGAGAGGAAGGAGAAGGTGAGCTTTGTGAGGGAGAAGAGGTGTGAGGGAGATCACACGGTTGCTCCAAGCTTGCTGCATCTTGCTCCTCCTGTGGCCCGAGAAGGATTTGAGGGAGGATCTCGAAGGGAAAGGCTCGTCTGCATCCGTTACCTCGAGGTTCTCTGCCTTCTCCAGGAGGGAGAAAAACGAGAAGGTTCTCTGCCGTCGCCAGGAGGGCGAAAACAGAGTTTGGTATTCCGCCACGCCGGGTTGGTGAAAGGGAGGTTTGTACAGGCTTCTCCGCCTTGCCGAGGGGGGCAAAAGGAGAACTATTTTTATAGTGAAAATCCCGGAGTGGAGGACTCCGGGGAGTGGACGTAGGTCATATTTTGACCGAACCACTATAAAATTCTTGGTGTGTTCTTTCTTTATCATTGGTTACTTTTTGCTTGCACTTTCATTTTGTCATATCTATTGCACGTGGATTTTTGTGAAAGTAAAATTGCATAAATCTTTGTTTTAATATTTCAAAAATAACAAAAAAATTAGAACTCTTGTTTAGGGTTAATTTTATTAAGAGAAAGACTTTTACAATTCACCCCCCCTCTTGTCGTTTAGTAATTTCAGCTATAATCACTGCAATTACTGAATCCAAAGATTTAAATGATTATTATATTGATAATTTTCTTGGTTCACTCATTGCGTACAAGCAAGGAGTGAGCCAAAGGAAAACTTATGCAAGAGAAAAGAAAAAGGAGCGGATGGTAACATTAAAAGCAAACAACTCAAAAAGTGAAAGTTCTGTAGTAGAGGAAGATGATGGCATAGCCTTGATGACCTGAAAATACAAGAATTTTTTGAAAAGGAAATAAAGGCATCATCAGAATAACTGGAATAAAGGTAAAAGCTCAAGAACTACTAAATTTTCATCTGACATGATTTGTTTTGAGTACAGGAAATCAGGGCACCTCAGAGCTGATTTACCCAACATAAAGAATCAACCAAATAAGGAAAAAGGCAATGAGAAAGCCAAATATAAGAAAGAGAAGATGAAGACACAAAAGGCATTTTGGGCCGACATTGTTCAGAATTATTAGAAGAAGAAGCAGAGAAGGAGGTAACAAATTTGTGTCTAATGGCTGACGATAATCTTGATCAACCTTATCTAGAGGAGGTATGTCAACTTTCATATGAGGATTTGTCGGTTATTTCTAGGAAAATCCATGACTCTTACAAAAAGATAAAGAAAATGCATGCTAGTCTTAACATTGAGTTTAGTACATTACAAACTGAGCATGCTAACTTAGTTAAATTTTTTTTTATTTAGATAGAGATCACATCTCCCTACTTAATGAGTTTGATGTATTAAGTAAGATGCAAATTAAATTAACTAATGAACATGAATCCTTGAAAATATTACATGTTGAGTTGAAAACTGCATATAAGGACTTAGATACTCTTGCAAGTAATTCAGATAGTAGGGAGCATGCTTTGGAATTTCAAAATGCAAATCCTAAACATGCAAACCAATTTTTACAAGTCAAGATAAAGGCTTTGAATGAAAATAAAAAATCACCTTCACTTGAAGAGTTTTGAAATCCATCACAACAGCATGAATCATTCAAACGTAGGAAGAGACATCACCACCCACAAAGGTTAGTGAACATATTTCCTAGTTTTAGGTGCTTTACTTGTGGAATGCTATGTCACATAGCCTGCACTTGCATTATTCAACATAAGACACACCTAGTGTGGAGGTCTAAATATCATTCATCACAGTATACTATGCTTACATCTCATTCATACAAGTTTAAGGAGGAACCCAAACTCACTTGGATTCCCAAATCTAACCCCTAAATAACTTTGTAGGCCTGCTCTCACAAAAGTCCTAGTGATAGCATGTGGTACTCAGACAGTGGCTACTCGAGACATATGACTTGAGACATGAAGAAGTTCATTACACTGGAGACCAGGACCGGAGGCTGGGAGACAAGACCACCAGGAAACTGGTGGGCTCAGGTATTATTGGAAATGCTAAGAAATTTTTAATTGAGAATATTTTATCAGTTGATGATTTAAATTATAATCTATTAAGTATTAGTAAATCGTGTGATAAAAGTTTTGACATAAAATTTCTTTCTAACAAATGTCTGATTAAAGACACATAGAAATATCACCCAAAAAAACCTAGTTAGAGGCGTACCTAAGTTAGACTTCACTAAGGACCATCTATGTGATGCCTGACAACTAGGAAAATAAATAAAATCTACATTTCATTCAATCAAGGATGTGAACACATCTAGGCCACTAAAAATCCTTCAAATGGACCTATTTAGACCCATTAGCAGAACTAGCCTAGGTGGGAAGAATTATGGATATGTAATAGTAGATTACATCACTACATTCACTTGGGTAAGATTCTTAGCACATAAAAATGAGTCTTTTGAGGAATTTAAGACTTTCTCCACTTGTATTCAAAAAAATTAGGATGTGAAATCTCAATAATCCAAAGATATCATGGTGGAGAGTTTTAAAATAAAATATTTGAATCATTTTGTCAAGAGATAGGAATATAGCATAATTTCCTAGCCCCTAGAACTCCTCAGCAAAATGGAATAGCAAAAACAAAGAATAGAACCTTAGTAGAAGCTACTAGGGTAATGTTAGCCGAGTATACTCTTTCTAAATATTTTTGAGAAAATATAGTAAACATTGTGTTTTATGTCTTAAATAGGGTTAACAATAAATCAAAGCTGAATAAAATGCCTTATGAACTCCTTAAGGGTCGGACACCGAATCTTTCGCACTTACATATGTTTGATTGCAAATGTTTTATCTTAATTAATGGAAAACCTTCCGTAGGAAAATTTGATCTCAAATCTGATGAGGGCGTCTTCTTAGGTTATTCATATGTAGGTAAGGCCTATAGAATCTTCAATAAGAAAACCCTTGTAGTAGAAGAGTCCACCCATGTAGTGTTTGATGAATCAGATAAGCCCTCTGAATCTATAATTGAAGAAGATGAAGTTGAGGCAATTTAGAGAGTAGAAACTATGACCATAGAAGAAAGGGTAGAACCTCAGGAAGACTTCCCTAGAGAATGGAGATACTCTTCTAGTCATCCTAAAGAATTAATATTAGGAAACCCATCGAATGATGTAAGAACTAGGCACAAACTTAGGAAAAAGGTTAGTCATTTTGTATTTATTTCTATGATAGAACCCACAAATATAGATCAAGCTTTAGGAGATGAATTCTGGATCCTAGCAATGCAAGAAGAAATGAACCAATTCATCAGGACTAATGTTTAGGAGTTAGTCAAGAGACCTAAAAAACAAAGTGTAGTTGGAATAAAATGGGTCTTTAAAAATAAGGTGAAAGACTCAGGAAACATAGAAAGGAATAAGGCCATACTAGTAGCTAAGGGGTATAACCAAATTGAAGGGATAGACTTTGAAGAAACCTTTACCCCGATAGTTAGACTAGAAGCCATAAGGGTGCTCTTAGCCTTTGCTTCCATCAAAAGTTTTAAACTTTATTAAATAGACATAAAGAGTGCTTTTTTGAATGGGGTAATCAAAGAAGATGTTTATGTTGAGCAACCCCAAGGATTTGAAAGCTCATAATTTCCAAACCATGTATTCAAATTAAAAAAGTCTCTGTATGGGTTAAAGCAAGCACCTGGAGCCTAGTATAAAAGACTTAGCTCATTCTTACTAGAAAGATGATTTGTAAAGGGTAGTGTAGACAAAACTCCCTTTCTATAAAAAGTTAAAAATGAAATTCTCCTTATTCAGGTTTATGTAGATGGCATTCTGTTTGGAAGTTCAGATAAAAATTTATATAATGAATTCTCAAAATAATGAGTAATGAGTTTGAAATGAGCATGATGGGAGAGCTTAATTATTTTATTGGCTTTAGTATAAAATAAATGAAAAGTGGAACATTTCTTAGCCAAATGAAAAAATATGAGATGGACAATGCAAAGCCTATGAACACTCCAATGAGCTCTACGATTCAACTAGACAAAGACCCAAATGGAAAATCAATAGACCAGAAAAAATATAGAGGAATAATCGGATCACTCCTCTACTTAACTGCTACTAGACCAGACATAATATTTAGTGAGTGTCTCTGTGCCCATTTTTAAGTTAATCATAAAGAGTTTCACTTAACTGCGACCAAGAGAATCCTTAGATATGTACTAGGCACCCCGAACTTAGGAATTTAGTATCTTAGGCACACAATTCTTTCGAAATCTTAGGGTACTAAGATTCTAATTTTATAGGATGTAGGGTAGATAGACAAAGTATATCTGGCACCTACTAATTCATAGGACAATCGTTAGTTTCTTGGTCCAATAGGAATTAAAATTTGGTAGCCCTCTCCATGGCCGAGGAAGAATATATTGTAGCAAGAAGTTGTGTTGCATATGTACTATGGTTGAAATAACAACTTCATGGTCTTGGATTATCCGTAGAAACCATCCCATTCATGTACGACAACAAGAATGTAATCTGTATTTCTAAAAATCCAATTCAACACTCTAGAATAAAACACATAGACATTAGACATCACTTCATAAGAGATCGTGTATCTAAAGGAGACATATTATTATAATATATAGCTACTGGAGATCAATTGACAGACATTTTCATGAAATCACTAGCCTATGACACCTTTAGCATTTTAAGGTCAAGACTTGGTGTCATAGGCATTCATTCATAATAAAAAAAAACCAATCAAACCAAAAAAAAATATAACAGGTCTAAGGTGTCTCCTGATCATCACACACTCACCACACTAATCTAAAAATTGATATTTTTTCACAGTACATTCGTACTATATGATCAAATCACAACACTCTGTCAAACCAACAGCACAGCTTCAATTTTTGCTCTATATATCGTACTGTACTATTCTTATCATACTATATGATACATGAGACTGTGCATTCAAACCGTTTGCTATGATATAATTGCTATTCATATTATACGATATATCTTCTTTATACTATATGATCCACATCAACAAAATGGATTGGGATGAATTAAAGTTAGTTGGTATGATATAATTGTGATTCTTACGGTACACGCATATGTTTGTTCTGTACAAACATTTTTGTCAATGATCATCCCGATGACTCCTCAGGACGAATACAATTCCTTCAGTTCGTACTGTACGATATCGATCGTACTATACGATTTGACCACCTTTTCCCAACCATTCATCTAGACAACATAATTGCACATCATATTATATGATCCTCGATCGTACTGTATAATATCCCAAAAACTCTATAAATTTGAAGGCACCTATGATCACATCACTCATTTCTTAGCCACCTCAATCACTCGTACCTATTCTCACTCAATATAAAGCTCCATCAAGCACGATTGACTTATCCTAGGAAGCTTGTCTTCCTCTCACCATCACAATGACCATTTTTTGTCTGCCAAAGATGATGAAGCCTACTATAAATTAAAGGAGTGCAAAATTAACCCATCTCGATTGTTGAATCAAGCTGCCTTAAGTTTTGAGGTGATGAGCTTATTCGCATCTATTACCTTACAATTTCTCCTTACCCTAGCATTCCCTTATAATTGTGAACTTCTCTTTGAATTCCTGGACAACCTCACTGAAAGTTTGTTAGGGATGTTAGGCCCTTATGAACTGGCCTAAGGCTAATTAAGAGAGAGGTGAATTAGTATTTTAAAATAAATCTTTTGATCAAAAACACAAACCAAGATTCACCAAAGAAATTAAAGTGCAGAAATTAAATGCGGAAATAATAAAGGAAAGAACACACTAGATTTATAGTGGTTCGGTTAAACCTTGACCTATGTCTACTCCTCGGGAGCACCCTTAGAGTATTGCACTAAACTAAGTGTCTCTCCTTTAGCCCTCACAACTAGGCGGAGAAGCCCTTTCAAAATCACTTCCACCTTCCCAGGTGCGGCAGAGTAGCCGGGTCCTTTGACACTAAAGAGATCTTCTTCTTCCCAGAACTTCCCTCAAGACAAGCCTTGAATTTGACGGTACTAAGGTGCAATCTCACTGGAGCAACCGTGTGGAATCCCCCTCCACTCTCCCTTGAAACCCCCTCCAAGATCTTCTCCCTCTCTCAAACTCTACCCTTTCCTCTCTCCCTTTCAAGCTCTCTCTTCAAGTTCCCTCCAAAAGAATGAAGCTACAATAGCTTCCAAATACACTTACCAAGTGTCTTCGCAAAGCTTAAATAGAAGCTCTGAAAATGAGCTCATTAATGCAACTTGCTAACTTTATCATCCAGGCTAATATAAATATCAGCCTGGCCGATCAGCATAAATTATGCTCAATCAGCCCGGTCGGTTAGGGACGATTAGAAGATTTTTGGTCATATCATCCAGGGCGATAGGATATCGTCCTAGATGATTAGTTCAAATTAGAGAAAAATCATCCTTAATATCGCCCTGAATTGAAGATGACCGATGTTAAATCATCCTGACTGATCCTGCGATCGGTCCGGCCAATGTGATTGTGTAAACCACCATTAGTTGCTTCCCTTAATTACCAGATTTATTTAGGAAAAATTGAGCTGGATCGGCTAGGCTGATCCAAGATAGGCCAGGCCGATCCCCGATATGATGTCCAAAAATAAGTAATTCCTAAATAGATCTGGCGGCAGATTCTTTCTAATTTGAGCTAATAATCCTGGCCAATACAAAATCGTCTAGGCCGATGTGCTTTATGATAGATGCCTTAATAAGGATGTCCTAATTAGCTCTCTATTTTTGAACTGATCTTCCAGGCCAATATAAATATCATCCCGGACGATGTTACCAAAAATAATAAACTCTAAGGAGCAATCAGAAATTCTTCCAAGGAGTGTGTGTGCAAGATTACTTAGCATCAGGAGCCACACCAATTACAATAGACTCAAGAAAGAAAAACGGTACAAACTGACTGAGATCTAGTTTACCCAATCTTGAGCTGATTCCAAATGCAGTCTGATCTTGTGGACCTAAAATGTCAATAGATAAGGCAGTCGTAGAGAAACAAGAGTGTTTGCTATCATCAAAATCATAATCCATAAATTCAAATTCGCAACACTCACTACGAGTGTAGAAAACCTAACCCTCACCTCCTTTATCTTCTAATAAAATGTTGAAATCACTAAAGTAGACCACACCCAATACATTAGGCTTTCTACTAAAGGTCCTAGATCTCATTCCTTCTTTCGTAATGAATTTTGACTGAAGTGCCACAAAACTAGTACTTAAGAATGTAGCTTTTTACCAACACCAACCACTTATCTAGTCACTAACCCGAAATGCCAGAATTATTCAACATATTCTTCAAACTTCTATCATACCCAAAGCTGGTGATAGAATCTGCATGACCCTAGTCTTATCCATTGTTACCTACCTCATTATGTCAAACGCCAAATTTGATGAAGCTGATTTAATTATTGATTATATCTTAAACATGACCTTTGTTCGCTACCACCAGTAGAAAACTTAACCTAGCAGTTCCCCACCTCATAGGTTATTTTCTACATCACAAATATCAATTAACCTATCCTGGTGAACCTGACATTCTACCCATTTTCTATAAGAATTCCTCCTTCCATATTTTTTTTTTCATTGGGGGGCAAGAGCAGGAGGAGCCAGATGTTATTGAAAAAGAAGGAGAGGCTACTCCAATAGGAGCTCCAATTCCACCAAGATGGCATGCACCATTATGAGGACCTGCATCAGCTTATCTCCATGATGACCTAGTCGAACGATTCGACTAACTCCAAAGCCACCTTGACACTCACATCCAAGAACATCACCAACAGATTGATCAGTAATTTGCATGAGGATCCTACTTTTTGATTTGTCTCTATTTTGAGATATTTTTCTAAGTGTTGTTTGCTACTCCTCTTTTTGGTTATATCAAAAGGGGGAGAAGTGTACTGTGTAATTTAGTTAGTATGTCTTATTATCATATTATTTTTTATTCCAACGAAATGCATTTTTTTATCTATTCTTGTTTCTATTCATGATGTTTTATTTAATTAAAAAAAAATTCTTTTCTAATTTGCTTATCAACAAAGTTATTTAACATCATCAAAAAGGGTGAGATTTTTGTAGTCCATCACCCCTAGTACGAGAATTTAATGATGAAAAATAATATTAATTGAATTATTATTTATTGAATATTTTTTATTTTTGCTCTTGTCTGTGAGTACTAATATTTTAGGGAGATCACAAATTACTCATGACAATAAGAAGACTCAAGACTGGGTAGAGTAGGATTTGGAGTTTATAACCCTGTAACTTTTCTTTTATTATTATTTTTCTTTTCTTGAGTCTAGCCATAAAGTGTATGCAAAATTGAGCAGCCATGCACACACATAAGGGGAGAGTTTTTTTTTTAAATGAAGGAATTTTTTTCTATTGATCGCACTGTATGAGTTTCAATCATACTGTATGACTTGCTCTAGCTCAATGGTTTTCTGTGAACAAATTGTATTGTACAATGTATTTCTAATTAAAAACCCTAGCCACCAGATTAATTTAAGTAAGTTCTTAATTTGAAAATTTTGAACTGATTGTACTATACGATCGTATCGTATAGTAAGAGTTTTGAATACTTACTTAAATTAACATCCATGATTAGTCAATTGAATCAAGAATTAATTACTAATTGGTGATCATATAGCATGATATGATCTGTACTGTATGAGATATTTAGGCTATTTTTTATCATCTCGAACATTATTCTGAACAATCCCTTAATTTTTATACTAATCGTATTAGACAATGTGAACTTCATACCAAATGATGTGAAGGCTTTAACATAACATACTATACGATGTGGGTCATACCAAATGATGTACAGTGACGAGTTTTGATCATCTCATCATTCATCCTATACAAATAAAAGGAATTTAACATATCGTACTAGATGATGTTATATTGTACTGTGTGATATTGTTAAGAAAAATTGTATGTTTGTACTCCTTCATACCAAGATGAAGGCTATTTTAAACTGATCCTATTGTATGATCTTGGATCGTACTGTACGAAAAAAATAGCTATATTGAAATTTTAGGGTTTTTTGGAGCCAGATTTTAATATTTAAACTTCTATCTTTTGAGATATAATGGGTGAGAGAGGAACGTGACTAGATGGTGATTTATTGAGAGGGAGCTTTTTGAGAAGATTTTGGGCACTTGAGAGGAGGGAGAAAGTGAGTTTGTGAGGGAGAAGGAGTGTGAGAGAGATCACATGGTTGCTCCTAGCTTGCTGCACATTACTCCTCATGTGGCCCGAGAAGATCTTGTGGGAAGCTTTCTAAGGGGGAGATCCTTCAAGGTCTGTGTCCTCTAAGGTACTCTGACTTCTCCAAGAGGGAGAAAAATTAAAAGGTTCGCTACCATCACTGGGAGGGTGATATAGCATCTGGTACTCCACCATGCTTGGAAGGTGAAAGTGAGGTTTGTAAAGGCTTCTCCGCCTTATTGTGGGGGAAAAAGGAGGATTACTATTTAGTAGTTAACTCCCTGGAGTGGAGGACTCCAAGGAGTGGATGTAAGTCAAGTTATTGAACAACTATAAATCTTCTGGTGTGATGTTTCCCTTACTGCACTTTATTTATGTTCAACATTTTTATATTGGTTATAATTGCTTGGTGAAAATTATATTATAATTCTTTATTGAGCAAGTTAAAATTTCACCAACTATTGTTGCAATCATGTTTTAAGAATTTGCTTCTGCATATTTAATTTTCTTGTTTAAAATTTAAAAACACAAAAAATTAGAACTCCTATTTAGTATTGTTATTTTATTATAAAAAATTTCTAATTCACCTCCCCCCCCCCCTCTTAGCGCATCTTGTACTTTCATAGTATGACTAGTTCAGAAAATTTTGAGTTCATTTGGGATGAACTGGTATATAGCCATTTCATATTTTGGATGTTGTCTGTATGAATATAACTTCGTACAGTATGAATAGGACTCAAAAAAGTTTTTCTAGCATAATTTGATCAACTCTATTCTGGAGGAACACTGAGGTCAAACCATCCCATATGATCCATGATCGTACAATACAATTAGTTTTAAAAATTTAAGTTTGTACACTCCCCCAGTGTGTGTATGCATGGTTGCCCAATTACAAACACACTCTCTTAGACTTAAGAAAAATATAAAAAAATATACTTCAATTATTATAAACCCTAATATATTCTATCTTGACGCCTTTAGTAGTCTGGAGTATGATTTCCCTAAAATGTTAGTACAGACAAACAACCCAAACAATATTTCCAATATATATTAGGATAAAAAGTAATCAACAGAATAAGATTTTGGAATCATAAGAAAAACACATGATATAAAAATAAAGTTATGAAAACTAAGTTGCAACAATCATGATTTAATTCTTGGGCAACCAAAACATTATCAAATATATATCTACATTTAATAAATCCCATTTTCTCCAAAGAGATATTCTTAGTTAAAATGAAGGCTAATATCCCCATAATGATTTTAGTAATAAGTTTATTAAACGGGTCCAAAATCTAGATGGCCGATAATCATTCAAAAAATTAATGGCATTGGACTTTAGAAATAAGCTATGGAAGTAGTAGTAAAAAATTTAGGTATTAGATTGCCCAAAAAGAAATCAATAATAATGTTAACAAGATCCTCTTTAATAATAGCCAATGAGTTCTAAAATAACTTAGTAGTGAAATCATCTAGACCAGCCATAGAATTAGAATTCATACCTTTCATGGTTTTCCAAATTTCCTCTTCACAATGAACCTTAGACATTAAGAAATTATCGTCCTCAGTAATAACTATAGGAATAAAAGTGAAATTAATGTTTAAATCTTAACATAAATCTTTATTGAAAACATTCTCAAAATAATCAACACAAGAAGCAATAACAAAGTCAAGATTGTCGAAAACAACACCAATAAGAGAAGTGACCTTATGAATTTGCCTAATCACTTTATTATGGTTAACACTATTATGAAAGAAGGAAGCATTTTGTTTTCCCTCCACAAGAAATTTAGAAGAAATTTTCTACCTCCAGTAAACCTCTTCTTTTTCCTGAAGTTTGAATAAAGTAGCCTTAGCTTCATCGAGAGCAGAAAAATTCTCAAATGAAGAGTCCTGCATGTAAGTTATATCAATAATGTCCACCATATTTTCATCAAATAAAATACTAAAGAAGTTATTCTAAAAGATGCATTTATTCCACCAGGAAATTTTTTGTTTAAGTCTCTTAAGTTTAAACCACAACCAAGTCATACTAGAAGCATTATCAAAAGGAAAGAGGGGAGCATACCAGTTGCTTTGCACAACATTTAAAAAATTATCATCAAGAAGCCAATGTTTTGGAATCTAAAATGTTGAAATATATTTCTACAGTTCATAGAAATACTTAATAATAAGTGAATGAACAAACAAACTTCTAGTTGAATATTCAGCATGAGAAAAGAATGTGATCTAATCATTGCCACATAGTACCTTTATTCTAGGTATAAACATTACCATAAAAATAAATGTCATGAAGATTAGAATTCAAGATCATGTCATTAAAATCTTCCATAGCTTGAAAATTAGGGACATTACCTCATATTCTTTCAGAAGCATTAGTAACATAATTAAAATCCCTGCCAATTAACCAGGGGGCCTTACTAGAAGAAGAGAAATCCATGAGTTGGTTCCAAAGATTCTTCCTGCCTAATCTAAAGCAAGAAGCATAAACAAATGAAGCATAAAAAGGGAATTTATTAAAAGTAATGTTAATATGAATCATTTGGGGCAAATCCATAACAACAACTAAATAAATAAAATGCTTCAAAAATACCTCAGATTCTATTGGAATAATTGCTAAAAGTCACATCAAAACCCAATTTCTTACAAATAGAATCCAACTTACCAACAGAATTAAAGGCTCAATTAAAACAAGAAGATGAATATTATAAATCCTACATAAATTCTTAATAATATCCTTAGATAGAAAACTCTCAACATGCTTAATATTCTATATAAGCACTTTAACTAATAATAGATGAAAGTTCGTTAGGGATGTTAAGCCCTTATGAACTAGCCCAAGCTAACCAAGAGGGGGGGGGGGGGGCCTTAGAAAGAAAACTCTCAACATGCTTAATATTCTATATAAGAACTTTAACTAATAATAGATGAAAGTTCGTTAGGGATGTTAAGCCCTTATGAACTAGCCCAAGCTAACCAAGAGGGGGGGGGGGGGGGGGGGGGGGTTGAATTGGTATTTTAAAAATTCTTTCAATCAAAAATAGAATCTCAACCAAATCAAAATTCACCACAAAGAAATTTAACGTACGGAATTTAAATGCAAAAAAAGCAGTAGAAAAGAAACAAAAATTTATAGTGGTTTGATCAACTCAACCTACATCCACTCCACAGAGGCACCCTCTGAGTATTGCACTAAACTCATTGACTCTTCTTTTTCTCCCACGGCAAGACAGAGAAACCTATACTTAACCTCCTTTCCACCGACACCAGTGAGGCAAAGAACCCAACTCCATTTGCTTCCTCCTGAAGCAGATAGAGAAACTTAATCGATTATTGAAGAGGACCTCTCTCAAACCTCTAAGAATAAGGGATGACAACAGAGAAGATGACTTGGATCCTTTCTTGGAGCAACCTTTATGAAACCCCTCACAAACTCCCCCTCACAAGATCCTCTCTCTCTCTCTCCCTTTCTCTCCCTCTCCTCTAGGCCCTCTCAGGTCAAGATAACAACAAAAGATGATTTCATGGGTAGAACACGAGCTCTTAAATATAAGAGTTTCAAAATATCTCTTAATTTAAATAAACTGACTTTATCTTCCAGGATGTTATAAATATCATTCAAGATGATCAGAGCAAATTTTGTTCAATCAGCCAGAACAATTTGGGATGGTTAGAAGATTTTTTTTCATATCATCCAGGCCAATAGGATACCATCCTATACGATCAGTACAAATCCTTGAATATCATCAAGACAATCGCACTAAATGGATGTTTGGATGATGAAAAAATAGCTTGATCATCCAGACCAATCTCACGATCATCCCAGATAATTAGTTCAAATCCATGAAAATCGTCTAGAGCATCACCCTGAATAGCAGCTAGCCGATATTGATCATCTAGGAACAACTAAGGTTTTTTTGAACTAATTGTCCCGGCCGATCCTGCGATCATCCAGGGTAATTTGATCGAGCAATCAAACCTAAATTGCTTTCCTTAATAACTAGATTAATTTAGGAATAATTGTGTTTTATCGTCCATGATGATATCCTGGACAATATCCAAAAATAAATAATACATAAATATATCTGGCTGCTAATTTTTTATGATTTGAGCCTATCGTCCTGGCTGATACAAATATCATCCAGGGTAATGCTCTTAATGACAGTTGCTTTAATCAGGATGCCCTAATTAGGATTTCTATTTTTAAGATATCGTCGAGGATGATTTATGGATCATCCCGGACGATGTGACCAAAAATAGAGAACTCTAAAAATAGACAAAAAATTTCCCTCATGTGTGTGTGCAAGGTTACTTAGCACCAGAAACCATATTATTTATAATAGACTAAAGAAGGGGAAAAGTTTACAAACTAACTCAGACCTAATCTATCCAATCTTGAGCTGTTTCAAATTACAGTTTTATCTTGTGGACCAAAAATGTTAGTAGGCAAGGTAGTCATAGAGAAACATAAGTGTTTGCTATCATCAAAATTATACTCCCTGAAAGCATATTTGTAACAATCTCCCCCTTTTTTATGATGACAAATACAAAGTAATTGAAGTAGTTCAAAGAAGTTTTAATGGAAATAGGTAAAGAAACAACCACAGTTCAAATAATTCAACTATCCATCATAAAAACAAAAAAAACTAGAATAGTGCAAGCTAGTACAACTACTCCCCCTTTAGCATCACAAAAAAGAGGGAAAAAGAAAAATAAAATAAACTACTAAATAGAAGTAAAACAACATCACATAAAAATAAGCAAACAAAATAAAAGACGGCCCCTGATCAATCAAAGGAGGAGGTGGTGGTGGTGGATATGGATGAAAGTAACTGAAAAGTGTCCCAAACTGCTCCTAAGCCAGGCCATATCCTGGTAGTACTGGAGCTGTTGGTGAGCTACGTAAGCATCGAAGTGAGCAACATCCTCCACATATTGCTACTTCTATGCAACAAGGAAGGTCTCGAAGTGAGTCTCCCACTGGTCAAATCGCTCCACCAATTGATCCAGTTGAGAGTGCTGGTGGAGCAGAGTAGGTGCAGGAATAGGTGCATAAGCTGCCTTCTCCTCAGCTCCCTTAACTTTCTCGTGCCTTGGGTGGAGAAGAGTACTGTGAAGAATATGGAAGGAGTTGTTTGATTAGAAGGCAGGCTAAAAATTTGGTGGGTTAGGATATTGGATGTTTTATTTTGATTCTAAGACATATGCAATGATATGTCCTACGGCAAGATTGGGCATCCTCCTATGTTCTGGATCATGAATAGTGGTCAGATGCTCAATGTAGCAAAACATCAAATATGTAGCATTGAATTCACAACGAGCCAAAATGTAAAAAGTCGTAATCCAAAGAAGAGGAGTGATATGACTGCGATCACCAGCTTTTGGAAAAATATAGGTGCGAAGGACATGCTAGATTATCCTAGCATCTTTGAGTAAGGTGCTAGACTCTCCAATGTGAAAGTAAGCATTAGTATTTCTAAGAAAGTGGTTGGATGGAGCCTAATTGTATTCAAGATCAAAGCACAAGGTATGGAGTTTGTACCCAATGGTGGAAATTTGTAAAAGTTCTTCATAGTCCTGATATGTGATTTTAATGGGACGTTTATTCACATAAGGACCCAAGAGTAGTGAAAGAAGAATTTATACGAAGGCTAACAAAAAATTCAAAAAGAATCTTTGAGTTGAAGGGGATAGAGAGAGTAAGAAGGAAGCTCAAGGAAGTGTGCGTAAACAAATCTAGGATAGGATAGGAAAGAATGTGCGGATTAACAGTCCGGAATATAGTAATCCTGAATATTTTATACCTTTGGTAGGCGGCTTGATCATCCGCCTCAGTGAAGCTAGGGTCCAAATTCGCTCTCGAGGAACTCCTAGAAGGATGGCGAGATCGCTTTCCACCGGCCATACTTAGGAAAATAAAGCACAAGAGTAAGAGAAAAGGGGATTTGAGAACGATTGTATGAGAAAAACATTTGAGAGCCTCAGCTTTTAAAGAATTGTTGAGATCATCCATGATGATCGTAGAATTATCCATGACGATAAGGTGCAATAATTGCGTCAGGGACGGTTGGTCAAAAAGGTGGTAAAATTATCTAGGATGATCAGATATCGTTCGGGATGATAAGACACATACAATTGTCCCGAGTACTCTTTCCGAATGACTACTAAAAAAGAAGATCGTGCTGGACGATTAGGTAGATCATTCAGGATGATGAACAATAATGGATAGTATCGGCATAATTAAAGTTGAGTAACAAATTTTGCCATGTTGATCGTCGAAGACGAACAGGTGTATCATCCGGGATGATCACTAATAATTTAGCAGAGATTATAAAGATCATCCAGGACGAGGAGGATCATCTAGGACGATCAAAAATAAATTGAAACATAAGACGATCAGATCATCTAGGATGATAATGGATCGTCTAGGACAATTAGAAGTAGAAGAGTTAAAATAGCCATTAGATGGAATTCAAAGAGTGAATTGAATAATTCATCCAAGATGATATAAATAACATCCGGGATGATGTGAGAAAAAGTTTAAAATCAGAGAATGGATGGAGATAATTAGAGAAGGCCCAAATACATGAAAAATCAACTTAAAAGAAAAAATAAAATACGAAAAAGATCATAACAAAAGCAAAATAAGGGTTTTTATTTTTATTTTTTTTAATAAAAGCTTGAATATGTTAAATTTTTCATGTGATTGAATTAAAAAATTTGTATGAATCAATGAATTAACATCGTCAAAATTAGAGAAAATAGTAGAACAACTGATCCTATTAGCCTCAATTCAGACTTCTCCTAAGAGAAACTGTCTTTTGAAAACAAGGATCTAAATTAGAATAATAAATTGGATATGAAAAAAGAGATCCGTTCAAGTCTTATTTCCAGAAAAATATTTTATGGAATAATATATCAATGTAATTAATTACAATCATGAATTTTAAAAATCAAGCCTTTGAAAAATATCAAGTGACACATGAATTCTTCTTAAATTTAAAATTTTTGAAAGAGAAGAAGCTTGCTTTTGGTGGGCTCATTTATGCCTCTTATCAATTTGATTGGTGCTCTTTGCACATCTTTTAATTTTTAATACACTTTGTATTTTTTTTTCAATTAGGCGTCATTGCACATCTTTTGATTTTGGCATCATTGGCAATTTATTTATTTATTTTTTGCAAGCTAGATCCCTTACTCAAAATTCTTAGTTGTGATTATATCTTCCAAATATTATAGAAGAAAAACTCACTCTCTAATATAAGAAAGAATAAATCACAAAACAGAATAAAAAATCATATGTTAAATTCAACGACAATACTACAAAGAATCTGAAGGTAAAATAAAGACTTTTAATATTATATATATAAAATATATTACTGTAGCAAGATTGAAAAGATCTCAATTTCAAAATCCAATTATTAATGTGTGATAGATTTTTTTATTTAGAAAATAAAATTACACCACTAAAATAAGTTAGAGAGAAGTAAACAATCGACGATATTTTCCCCCTTAAACTGATTTTAGATATGTCAATCATTGACAAAAATTTTTAAAAAAACAAAAACATGACATAAGATATCAATTCAATAGTGATTAAAAGAAAAATATAAAACAACAAAGAAACTCAAATCAACAAAAATGAAATAGTTAAAAAAAATAAGGAAAAAACTACAAAAAGAAAACAACAATCAACATATAAATGATCAGAAATCAAGTTCATGCATTTATGTCAATCACTCCCAATCAGGTTCTTAAAGTGCTAAAAGTGTCAAAGGCCAGTGATTTAGTAAAGATGTCAGCTAGTTTATTCTCAGTTGTCACATGGTGTAACTCAATGTCTCTTTTGGTCACATGGTCTCTAATAAAGTGATGCCTTATGTCCATGTGCTTGGTCCTTGAATGTTGGATAGGATTTTTAGAAATGCAGATGGCACTAGTATTGTCACAGAGGATTGAAACTGTGCCTACATGTAATCCTAAATCCAAAACTTACTACTTCAACCAAAGGATTTGGGCCACATAACTTCCTAAGGTAATGTACTCAGTTTCAGTAGTAAAAAGTGCAACAAAGTTTTGCTTTTTACTAGACCAGGAGACTAAAGATTGTCCTATGAATTGGCAAGTCCTAGAAGTACTCTTTCTATCCATTTTACATCCTACAAATCAGAATCAGAATATCCAATAATAAAAAAGAAGTGTTGTGCCTAGGATAACAGATGCCTAAGTTTTGAGTTTCTAAGAGGTATCTGAAAATTCTTTTAACGACATTCAGGTAGGATTCTTTAGGATCAGCTTGAAATCTAGTACAGAGACAAACACTAAATATTATATCAGATCAGCTAGCAGTTATGTAAAATAAAGATCCAATCATCCCTCTGTACTTCTTTTGATAAACTGATTTTCCATTTGGGTTCTTATCCAACTGAACACTGGAGGTCATGGGAGTATTAATTAGCTTAGCTTTATCCATTTCATATTTTTTCATAATGTCCTTTATGAATTTTGATTGATTTAGAAAAGTTCCATCATCTAGTTATCTCATACTAAAGCCCAAAAAAGTAGAATAACTCTCCCATCATACTCATCTCAAATTCCCTACTTATTATCTTAGAAAAATCATCACATAGCCTTTTATCAGAAGATCCAAAAAGTATATCATCGACATAGATTTGAACAATAAGTAATTCATCTCGTATTTTAATCAGAAAAAGGGTGGTGTCAACTCTCCCCTTAACAAACTCCCACTCTAGTAAGAATGTGTTAAGCCTCTCAATCCAAGCTCTAGGTGCCTGCTTTAAATCATATAAGGCCTTTTTTAATTTGAAAATATGATTTGGAAATTGAGAACTCTTAAAACTATGGGGTTACTCTACAAACACATCCTCTTTTATTATCCCATTTAAAAAGACACTCTTAACGTCTATATGGAAAAGCTTAAATCCTTTATAATAGAAAAAGGCTAGTAGCACTCAATGGCCTCCAATCTAGCTACAGGGGTAAAGGTCTCCTCAAAATTAATCCCTTCTATTTGGTTGTACCCCTTAGCCACTAATCTTGCCTTATTCCTAACCACCACACCATAATCATTCATATTATTCTTAAAGAACCATTTGGTTCCAACTACACTTTATCCCTTTGATCTTTCTACAAGCTCCTAAACATCATTCTTAACAAATTATTTTAATTCATCTTGTATGGCTAAGATCCAAAACTCATCAAAAAGTGAATGATTTATATTGGTGGGTTCAATCATTGAGATAAAGGCAGAGTGGTTCACTTCCTTTCGAAGTCCATGCTAGTCCTAACACCTTCAGAAGGGTCTCCTATGATTAGTTCTTTAGAATGACTCAAAGTATATCTCGAATCTCTAGGTAAGGTGTATGTAGGTTAAACCCTTTATTCAAAATTTGCATTTTCTACTTCTTGGGTAATATCACCTACTCCTTCAGTGTTTTGGGGTTCTATCCTCTTCTCCAAATTTTCAACTCCTATAGTAATCTCTCCAACTTCATCTTCATCCTTAACTCTAGACTTCTTAGGATCAGATTCATAAAATGCTATATTAGTTATCTCCTCCACCACCAAAGTTCTCTTATTAAACACCCTAAAGGATTTCCCCATACTTGAATATCCTAAGAACACTCGTTCATTAGATTTTTGGTCAAATTTTTCTAAATGTGACTACCCATTATTAAGAATGAAAACCTTACAGCCAAAGACATAAAGGTGGGAAAGGTTGGGTGTCCTACCCTTAAGGATCCCATAGGGTGTCTTATCAAGTTTAGCTCTAACATTCACCCTATTCAACACATAATAAGCTGTATACCGCTTTAGCTAAAAGTATTTTGGAAGTGAATACTCAATAAGCATGGCTCTAACGGCTTCAACTAAGGTCTGGTTCTTTCTTTAAGCTACATCGTTCTACTGAGGGATCCTAGGAGCTGAGATGTTGTGACTAATCCCCTTATCCTCACAGAAGTCTCCAAATCATTCATTTTCAAATTCTCCCCCATGGTCACTATGGATGGACAAAATCTCACAACCTAGCTTTTTTTGAATCCAACTGAAGAAGGATCTAAACTCATCAAAAGACTCATTCTTATGTGATAAAAATCTAATCTAAGTAAACCTGGAATAGTCATCAATAATCACAAATCCAGAGACTTTTCCCCCTAACCTGGTAGTGCTAATGGGTCCAAAAGAAATCCATATGAAGGACTTCTAAAGGTCTAGAGGGCAAAAGTCCTTAATGGAGTGAAAAGAGGATTGAACTTGTTTCTCAAGTTGGCAAGCATCATAAAGGTTATCTTTTGAGAATTTAAGGTTGAGGACACCTCTAACTAGATCTTTCTGGGTTACTCTCCTAAGGGTTTTGGTACTTGCATGATATAATCTCCTATGCCACAACCACGAATTATCAGCAATAGTTTTTAAGCAAAATGAAGCAGCACTTTCAGTATTATTGAAGTCAAGCATGTAAACATTATTGATCCACTTTCCCTATAAAATAGTGTTGTTATTTAAGCTTATAATGCAAGTATTTTCCAAGAATTTTATGATGAAGCCTTTATCGTAAAGCTGACTGATGCTGAATAAGTTGTGTTTCAGTCCAAGCAAAATATTTGCAATAAAAAAGTTCTTGGAATTTCTAATTATACCTGCGCCCACTACCTTCCTGGTGGTATTGTCTCTAAGAGTAACCTTGCCTTCAGGCCTGGCCTCCAACAAAATGAATTGATTAGCATCTCCAGTCATGTGTCATGAGCATCTACTGTCCAGGTATCACATGCTCTCATGAGGCCTTTTGGGAGAGCAAGCGTACAAAATCATCAAACTTTAGATTTAGAAACTCAAGCATGTTTGGGTCCCTTTTTATGGAAAGAAGAATGCAACGCATGTATGTTATGCTGTGAATCATGCAATTTAAGTCTCCACATCCAATGTATACGACGGTGAATAATGCAAGTGTGTGAAATATGTCCTAATATGCCACATAAAAAATATATAATACCAGGAAAAGGATTTACTAATCTATTCAGATAGTAATGCTTCCTTTTAAAGTTATGTGATGCACGCAATATTGGTTTGTTATTTTCAAAAGCATTGAGATTTTCTAATTTCTTAAACTCTTTTTCTAACTCAGCATGAGATTACTTCAAGGTCATTTGCATCAGATAATTCATTATGCTTTTTGTTTAATTTATCAAACTCATCAAGTAATGACATGTGATTTCTATTGATTATAGAATGATCTTTAAATAGAATTTCATGCTCTTTTTGCAAATTTAAAAGCTCCAATTTCAAACTAGCATGTGATTTCTTAAGTTTTCTATATGATGCATTAATTTTTCAGAAACTACAAGTAATTGTACGTAGGTTAGTTCACATACCTCTTCTTGGTCAAATTGACCAAGATGATCATTCGCCATCAAGCACAAGTTTGTAGTCTCCTTGTCGTCTTTAGTCTCAAGGGATTCTGATGCTAAATCAACCTAGAATGCCCTTTGGAACCTCTTCTTGTCCTTTTTGAACTTGGATTTCTCGTCACCCATCTCTTTGCTTGAGCTAGCTTTAAGTGTAGCACAATCAGCTTTAACGTGTCCCGGCTTCCTACATTCAAAGCAGATCATATCATTAGAATTCTTAAAATTTTTTTTGCCCTTACCTTTATTCCACTTCTAATGGTTCTCATGCTTCTTCCTTAGAAAGCTTTTGAATTTCCTCGTGATGAAGGCAACATCTTCGTTTTCAGACACGGAAGAATCAGTGTCCGTATTGTTGGCCTTCAACGCCACAGTTTTCTCCTTCTTTTTCTCACCTATATCAAGATTTCTTTGATTCGCCCCTTGCTCATAAGCAATGAGTGATCTAAGTAAATTATTAATAGAATAAGTATTTAAATCTTTAGATTCATCAATTGCAATGATCTTAGCACCAAAAGAAGAAGACAAGCATCTCAAAATTTTATTTACTCTTTCATAATTAGTTAGCTCTCTTCATAAGGCATGCAATGAGGTGAAAATTTGAGTAAACCTAGTTTACATGTCAGAAATTGATTCAAAAGATTTCATACAAAAAAGTTTGTAGTCATGAAACAAAATATTCAATCTAAATTGCTTAACTTCATTGGTTCCTTCATAAGTAATACACAATCTATCCCAAATTTATTTTCTAGTTGTACAAGTTGAAATACGCATATAATCTTTAGATTTCAAAGCACAAAAAAAATAATTCAAACATTTTACATTAAGTTTTGCTAAATCTCTATCATCAAAAGTCCATTTAGTAAAAGGAAGTTTAGTTTTAATGCTATTTATTTCCCGAGAAGGAGATGTATAACCATCCTTAACAAGCATCCATATGCGATAGTTAATCGATTATTAAAAAGTGGACATGCGAGTTTTCCAAAAATCAAAAGGAATATTATGAAACAAAGGTGATCGAGTAATGGAATACCCTTCCGTAGAATTACAATTGCCGGTGTTAGCTATGGATCAAAATTCAAAAGTTTTCAAAAATTCGATTTTATGAATCCCACTCTGATACCACTTGAAAGCTCATTAGGGATGTTAAGCCCTTATGAACTAGTCCAAGCTAACAAAGAGGGGGGGGGGTGAAATGGTATTTTAAAAAATCTTTCAATCAAAAACAAAATCTCAACTAAACCAAAATTTACCACAAAGAAATTTAACTTGCGGAATTTAAATACAAAAAAATAAGTAGAAAAGAAACACAGAAATTTATAGTGGTTCGATCAACTCGACCTACGTCTACTCCATTGAGGTGCCCTCTGAGTATTGCACTAAACTCAGTGACTCTCCTTTTTCTCCCACATCAAGGCGGAGAAGCCTATACAAAACCTCCTCTCTACCAACACCAGTATGGTAGAGAACCCAACTCCTTTTGCTTCCTCCTAAAGTAGGCAGAGAACCTTGATCGATTGATAAAGAGGACCTCTCTCGAACCTTCAAGAACAAGGGACGATGATCATAGAAGACAACTTGGATCCTTGATTGGAGCAACCTTTGTGAAATCCCTCACAAACTCCCCCCTCAAAAGATCCTCTCTCTCTCTCCCTTTCTCTCCCTCTCCTCAAGGCTCTCTTAGGTCAAGATAGCAGCAAAAGATGATTTCTTGGGTAAAACAAGAACTCTTAAATAGAAGAGTTTTGGGATTGCTCTTAATTTAAACAAACTGATTTTATCATCCAGGATGATATAAATATCATTCTGGATGATCAGTGCAAATTTTTCTCAATCAGCCCGGACAGTTTGGGACGATCAGAAGGTTTTTATTCATATCATCCAGGCTGATAGGATATCATCTTGTATGATTAGTACAAATCCTTGAATATTATCCAGATAATTTCACTGTATGGATGTTTGGACGATGAAAAAATAGCTTGATCGTCTAGGCCAATCTCACGATCATCCCGGATGATTAGTTCAAATCCGTGAGAATCATCCAGAGCATTGCCCTAATAGCAGCTGGCCGATGTTGATTGTCTATGGATAACTAAGGTTTTTTGAACTGATCGTCCTGGTCGATCCTGTGATCGTCTAGGACAATTTGATCGAGCAATCAAACCTTAATTTCTTTTCTTAATGACTAGATTAATTTAGGAATAATTATGTTTCATCATCCAGGATGATGTCCTAGACGATGTCCAAAAATTAATAATACCTAAATAGATATGGTGAATGATTCTTTCTAATTTGAGCCTATCATCCCGGCCAATATAAATATCGTCCAAGATGATGCACTTAATGATGCATTCCTTAACCAAAATGCCCTAATTAGAGTTTCTATTTTTAACATATCATCCAGGATGATTTGCGAATCATCCTGGATGATGTGACCAAAAATAGAGAACTTTAAAAATAGACAAAAAATTTCCCCATGTGTGTGCAAGGTTACTTAGCATCAGAACCACATTGTTTATAATAGACTCAAGAAAGGAAAAAATTTTACAAATTGAGTCAGACCTAGTCTATCCAATCTTGAGCTGGTTCAAATCATTGTTTGATCTTGTGGACCTGAAATTTTATTAGGCAAGACAGCCGTAGAGAAAAAGAAGTATTTGCTATCATCAAAATTATACTCCCTGAAAGCAGATTTGCAACAATAGATTGGTTAGATGCTCTAGTGACCCTTGAGGTGCTACCAAACATATTCTTACTGCTCTTACCCTTCTTTTTGGAAGTTGTAGTATAAACTTTCACATTAATTTTAGCTTTACAATTTGGAGATGACATAGAGTTGGCAATAATACCCTTGAGGGCATCCTTAAGAGAGAATTTATCCTGAGATCCAATTTCCCGTTCCTCCATATCATCAACCTTATCCCCACTAGTCAACTAAATATGATTATTAGATCAATTTTCACACTTCTTCGAATTGACATGATTTAAAGCACAAGCAATATGATTATATTTAAAACAATGTGAAAGGTCATCCTAAATTGTGTTATTATACTAATTTCCTTGATTATCAAAAGAGCTAGTAATTATCCTATTTTGTTCCTTAAACACTTGCCCCCCCCCCCCCCCCCCCCCCCCCCCCCCCCCCCCCCACACACACACACACACACACACACCAAAATAATAATCACATGTTTCTACAAAATCATTCTCCTCAACTGAATCAATTATATTTTCAACTCTTTCTTCAATTTTCTTATCATCATTATTTCCCTTATCCAAAATTTCTACACTCCTAATGGGATAATCTCAAGGGGTGCTCTCTTTGTCAACCCCATAAACTTTTGGTTTATCCAAAATCATATTTTGAATATTCTCATTATCCATAATATGACCTCTATACCCAGAAGGTTCACCATGAATTGATTAAACCATAGGTTTGGAGGTGATATTATTCTTTCTGAGTTGAGGATGGACAACCAAAAAGTCATTAATGGAATGTTCATGAACTTTGCAATGAATACAAAAAATAGAAACATTTTTAAAATGAACTTTTTATAAATAACCAAAAGTTTCAGAACCAAGCCAAATGTCTTTAGGATGCTTCTAAGTAATGTCAAATTCCATAAGCATTTTAGCCACCGAAGTCCTCGATTGTGAGGAAGTGGCTTGAACCATTTGAATTGGCCTACAAAAAAGAGACCCCAAAACATGAAGAACATGGGAATTTAAAAATGTGACTGTAAGTTTGGAAAAGAGGTCCAAAATGGAACAACAGGTGATTCCTCTTTAATATCAAATTATTGTTTCCATTTTAGAAATCTAATTTGATAATTTAAGATATAGTAAGTTCTCCTAGCTAAAACCCTACTGTAATAAAGATTATTGGATAATTGAATCGCAACATGTCTCTCATCAAGTAAACAGATAGAAAAATTCCAGATATTTTCAACTTCCAAAAAAAAACTAATCTTGAGCTGGCTTTATTTGCAATTGACCTTGTGGACCTGAAATATTAGTAGGCAGGGCAATAGTAGAAGAAATAGAAGTGTTAAAAATATTTGCAATCATCAAAATTATAATACAGATAAAAATTTGCAACCATTGTCGGTGCTAACATTAACGTGATGGATGATATTTGGCTCCTTGATAAAAATTTTAATAAATGGCCAATGCTAGCTGATTATATTGGTTTGGAAAATCTTACTTTACAGAATTTTCTCACGGACGGTCACTGGAATTATACTGAACTCAACCGTTACTTTAATCCATATTTAGTTAACCTCATTGTTACACATTGTATCATTCAAAATGATGACAATGACAGTATGGAGCTTCTTTACCAACATTCAGGCAAATCAATCACTTCGTTGGCTTATGCTGAAGTGATTAAATTTCAGAATACTTTTGAAGATCATGGCTTTGCTTTATGGCTACGTAAGTTGAAGCTTAAGCCAAGGGTTGAACTTTTTTGGTCGCGTTTGAGCAGATTTGCCATTCCAACGAATGAGTTTTTGAAATACAGAAGGCTAACTACTAATGATCTTTTTGCTTATGGTTGTCTGGATATTTAAACTAGTGAACATATCTTAGTTCATTGTAAGTCTCTAACTAAGATTTTGAATAAATTGAGAGCTTGGGGATTCTACATTCCATTATTTAGCTCTCTTGAAGATTGCTTCCAACATCTTAAAATGCTTTCCTGTAAAAGATCTGATACTGTTAGGATTTACTGCACGGCAGTTTATTATTCCTGGAACCGCAGAAATGACAAAAAGCATTGCAATCCAATTTCCCTTGTTTCTGTGATCGCTGCAAATGTGATCTTTGCTGCCACTAACAAGTTCCAATTTCTAGTTAACTGGGATGTTAATCTCCTAAGGGAGTCTGGTGCTACTTGGCATCCCCCACCACTAGATTGGATCAAATTTAACGTTGATGCATCACTCCTGGACTCTAGCTTAGCAAGCATTGGCGGTGCAGCAAGGGATTCTAAAGGAAATTTACTACTTGCATTTGGGAAGAAGAAATTACATTGGGATATCAATCAACTAGAATTGGAAGCAGTTTACGCTCTGAAGGATTACATCCAGGATTGGAAACTTAACTGTAAAGGACTGATTATAGAGGGAGATAACTACAATGTTATCAATTTTTTACATAATTCTGTCATGAAGAATACCGCTGCTGGTCAAGACACCGAGAAGCTCTACTTTTTACACGACTTCAATAAGGTGATTTTTCAACATATTGATAGGAATGGTAATAAAGTTGCTGACTTATGCGCAACTCTTGCTTTGAAGAATGATTTCTGTTTTGATTCTATTTTTTCTACTGATATTCCTTCTTCCCTATCATGTCTTTTGAAGAAGGAATATGAGGGTGCTTTTCTTTGAACTTGTTGTAATTTTTCCCTTTAGTCTTTAATGCATCTTTGCAATCTTCAAAAAAAAAAATCATCAAAATTATAATCATTGAATCCAGATTCACAGTAGATAATACTATTATGGTGGCTAAGATTCTTAGTTTATTTAAAAGATACATCGCTAACAAATTTTTTTTGTACTAAATTTGATATAAGGAAAGCATTTGAGACTATCTCACGGGAGTTTCTCTTTTCTCATATGGCTCAAAAGGGTTTTCCACCTATTTTCATTAATTAGGTTAAAGCCAGCAAAAAGGATATACATTTTTTCCATTTGCATTGATTGGACCCTTGAGGGGTTTTTCTCCTCTTCGTTCGAACTTTGGCAAGGATGCCCTCTTCATCCTTGTCTTTTTTACATCATTATGGATGCTCTTTCGTGTGTTATTGCTGCCCAAAATGATGCTCTAAGGTTTCAAGGCTTTAATTTAAAGATTTTTCACCTGTCACATCTCATTCATGCCGACAATCTCTTAGTTTTTGGTAAGGCTGATGGCAACAACTGCAATAACATCATGAGGATGCCTAATTTCTTTTCAAGTCTATCTGGCTTGCATATTAATCTGCATAAAATCTCTCTCATTAAATCACCTAATGTGTCTACAACTTGTGGTATCTCTAATATTTTATAAATCCCTCGTATTTCCATGAAAATATCTTACTTAGGGATTTCTTTATTGCTAGGAACGAAAAAAGTATCTAATTTCTCACCTTTTAACTGACAAAATTACCACTCTTCTGTTTGGTTTGGAAGGCTCGGCTGCTTTCATTTGCTGGTAGGATACAATATCTCAAATATAATATAACTAATACTATGGTATACCTGATCCATAGCATTATCATCTCCAAAACCATTTGCACAGACATTGGTAAATTTTGTTCAAACTTCTTGTTCTATGGGAGAGCTGAGTCCTGATGATTATAACTTATCTCTTAGGTTAGAACTTGTCAGCCTTATTCTACAGGTGGGCTTGGGATTGCTTCTTTTTCGGCTCTAAGACATGCTTTTAATTGTGGGATTATTATTGAGATTCTTTAATACCCATTCCCCTCTCTCGAACTGGATTATTTCTAAGTATATTTCTCCCTAGAAGCCTCCTCAGCTTACTGATACTGCTTATTTGGAAAGCATTTGTAATACTGTTCTCTTAGCTAGACCCAAATTTAAATTTCTCATTTGTCAAAAAGTTCCCATTGCCATTATTTGGGACCATTAGTGCAGCGGTGATTAAGAGGTGGACAGCATTCCTGAATGCATTATCTCCTCTACTTGCAAATCTAACGCATGCTTGGCTGCAGGGGCGGAACCAGCTTCAAATATAACGTGCTCGTTGCGGACGGACGACGGGAGCGACGTGTCTCGCTGGGGGAGCTATTCAAAAGAAGCAGCGTTGAGGAGGTTTCTGTGGGTGGTGATATGGACGACGACATGACGGCTGAGGAAACAAATATGATGACGAATAGGATGCTACAATGCGTGAGATCTGTACGCGGCAACGCTCGTGGCCGTGGCGGGAAGTGTGATGCTGCGGAGACTAACAAATTCCGCAAGGTACCAGTTTTAAAGATTTTTTTTTATTTTTTTATTATTTTGATTTTTTGGGGAACATTTAGTAAATTCACATGCACGTTATACATATAAGATTAGAACCTAAGAATTTTTTATTGATAGTAAAATCTCTCAACCAAAAAATTAAAATGAACTGTATTATTTTAAAGGATTCATGCCACCAAGTTTTCCATGGGTTTTTTCAATTAGGATATCTCATATTTTAAGAATTAAATAAATCATAAATAATTTCTCATAAGAATAGCTAAGGAATTTTTTCCACGATTTTATAATTAAAACGATCCAAATTAATTTTTTGTCAGTTGTTGGAAGGTCTTATTGATCGCTAAACAAGCCTCGGATCTCATCGCAAAAACGTTAGTCACTGATCCTTTTTTTAGATGCCATTGGTGAATTCATAGAGGGTCCTAGGGGCTCTTGTACCCCCCTCAAAAAAATGTAGTGTCTAATTAAGGATTAAAAAAATTTTGGGCATATAGGGCTGGCAATCGTAGGTACTTCATGGCTTGCATAAAAAGTACTATATCGTTATGGCCACTGGTTAGTAAAACATGCTATGATAAAGCCTACCTATAGATCTAGCAAGCCAATCAAGAACATGACGGTAAACCAAACAATATCCACGGCATCGCATACCAATCTATCAAAAAATATAAAAAAGTTTAGCAAATCTTAGTAAATGCTAAATTAGAGCTTCTTTCACTTTGTCTAAGTAAATTTCAAATTTAAGTAAGTCATGTTATTCATTTCATATATTTTATAAACAAATAAATGTTATAGAAATTAAAAAGAAATGCAAAATCTCAGAAAAATCTGAATAATAGCATTATTTTTTTAAACTTTTAATATAATAATCGGTATTTATCTTATTTACAAATTATTTGTAAATTTGGACAAATTAATTATGGCTATTATTTATTTTTAAATTGTCTATGCAAGTCCAAGTCTGGATGAAAAAGTTGATCGAAAGTTTGTCAAATAAATTTATGACGCCTGAAAAAAATTTCTGGCTCCGCCACAATTGAAGTCCTTATTATGACAATCATGATTATCTATGCCTACAATGATCACTGCAATTTCAAAGATTTTAGAGAACCCTAATTAAAAAATGATTGTTTAGCAACCCAGGGTAGAAAACATTGCAACAAAATTGATATCACAACCAGTTATTAAACAGACACTCACCTAAAATATGTGGCCTATGCAAATGCATTTCAACATGACATCTTTTATTATATTATATATTCAAATTGATTACATTATTTTCTGAATTCAATCAACTTGAATAAATAATATAATAAATATTACAGATCAAATGTAAAACACATTACATTCTTTATAATTTCTACAATTTTTGGACGTCACTTTTTTGTGTTGTTGAGTTTAATCTGTTGTGAGGACTCTCTCATGTATGTATGTTTTCCTTCTTGACTGTTTTTATTTGAGAATCTAGACTATTGTGAAGCCCTACAATATATTAGATTGAGATCGCGACAAGCTAAAAATTTTATTACTAGATTTTTTTCTACAATATGGTGTAAACTAATAATTATAAAAAAAGGTGTTCAAAATCAGTAAAAGGAAAAGAATCATAATAATATAAACTGGGTGTATTTCATAATTTTCCTAGCATAAATAGTGTTATAGTAAGTATGATCAACTTTTATTCCAGTTAATGTTTACTTTTGAGAGGTTCAATTCTATTCTCCCACATTGAGTCCATTCCTACTCGAGAAGGGCCCCAAAACCATTTAGCATGTTGCTTTTCACTTGCCCATCATTCACATAGATGTTTTTATTGCAAAACAAATTAGCATTACAACTAAAAACTCTCTTAAGGTGTCATCAATGTCCCATATGCAGAAACTCTCTTGGTTGGCACTCCCTATCTTCACAAGCCTTGACTTTCTAAAACTTTAGTCCTATTACTTATTTACTTTATATAGGCATGACTAATTAGAGAGAAACATCTATATCCTCTTACTTTCCCATTCCACTTTCTCCATCCTTAGCATTAGATTATTAGGTTGAGATTCTTACTTAAAAGTGATTTTTTATTTTTTAATGTTTTATATGCCTTCTGGAAAATTATTTGAATGTCATTCTTTTGTCATTACTCCTCCAGCAAATCTTGGTCGACAACCAAGTCCTTTATATTATTTTCGTACCAAGCTCATCCCTCTTTATATTGATCTCATCTCGAAAGTCCTTTTGCATCTGTTGTAGAGTTTGGCTAAAGTCATTTCCCAACTCAAAAGAGTTAGAGTGAATGGGGCCCTCATGTTGATGGTAGAGGGATTTTTGTGATAAGACTAAAAGAAAGCCAAAAGTTTATTTATAAAGGCCCCTTTAAGGGACATTAATTATTTTATTGGTATGTTAATGAATATCTTATTAGTTGTCTTGACCTGCCATTTGTTTGGGAGTAATTAAAATAAGATAACCTTAAGTTAGTCCCCAAACCCTCATATAATTTAATAAATTTTTAGTTGTTGAGTTGAGGGTAATTATTATTAGTAGTGTAAATCTAGCTAATACTTTTGACCAAAGAAATTTAATGGCTTTTTATGTGTTCTCCATGAGCAATAATTTTGACTTTCTCTATGAAGTAGTCTACCAACAACAACAAGAATTTTTCCCTTGTTACACTTTGGGGTCAAGGTAATAAAGAAATATAACCCCAACATAAAGAATAATCTAAAGCATAGAATTAGTCACAAGTCCTGTGGATTGCTCTAGCATCTCCTCCACTATGACCAAGTTATTTTTTTTTTTGCATATAAGTGTTTGAATAAGAAATTGACGATATCAAGAATAAATGTCGTCTTGTCCATCTCATGATTTTATGTTCATGACATCTTGGAATGACTAGAAAAATCAACACTCATGATCCTATATATAGGAGTAACTTTACACGAAATAATGTTGAGTGGATTTTAGTGATTGCATGGAAGTGGTAAAATCTATTTTAAATTAGTCGCATAGTTCACTCAATAAGGTAGTGCTATTAGAAAAAAATGCTTGGTGAACTAGCTGCAAGTGTGTTTCTTAAGTTAATTACAAAATTGGGGCAATACAGCTTGTAAAAAATTGGGGGCTAACCTCATAGTTTTATTGAAGCTTCTAGGATACTAAAGGGTTTTTTTAGCCCCATGTAGTGATCCAATTGTGGGAACTTAAGTTTTGATATTGGAACCTTATTTAGTATTCCAACTTGACTAACAATAGGATGTAAGTTTCATATTACTAAATGCAACCTCAAGCTATGGGCGCTTCCCTAAGAGGTCTTTCATTAGGCTTGCAGCCATAGTATCATTGATGGCCTCATCAATTAATTATAGGGTTTGTAGGATGGCCTTGGGTAAGGAATGAGATATTGCGATGGAATTGGTCAAAGAATCTATTAGTGCAACTAGTTGCAAAATGGGATTATACAAGATGACCATTTTCTCCTTAAAATTATGAAAGAAAATCCATTAGATTTAGTTGCATGGATGTGCCTTCTAAGACATTCTCCATGGTATATAAAATGCTGGGGGTAGAAAACAATACCTCATGGTCTAGTGGTCATCCACCACACTTGTTCTACCTTCTAAAAAATATTATATTGGATCTCTAAAAGTCATTATTATAAACACGTGCTTGATCGAGATCCATGCATGGTCCTCTAATTGCATGGCTGGAAAGGTGAATATTTTATTTAAGTCTACAAATTGAATTACTGTTAACTAAAAAGATGCAAATGCTAAAAAAAAATTATAAGGGATCAATTTAGATAAGAAAAATAATATGTAAGTTGTTTAAAGGTCTTTCTAACCATTTACTTTTGTAAATTCTTAAGATTTTTAACAATAAAATTTTGAGGGAAGAAATAGCTCTCTATTATAATCAATTTCCTCTCCTTTCATATGTTCTCTCATGATATATTCATTGTCTTTGTGGATGGTATGCCTGGTGCATTCATCAATTATGAGAAGAGTGGAGAATGCTATAATAAACCTTATGGGTGTGTGTTTGTTTGAAAAGAGCTTTGCTTTGCATTAAGAAGATATAGAACAAATTTTGAATTAAATTTCCTTGAATAATAATTAATTTCTATAATTTCAGTTTTGAAGTAAAACACATCATCATGAACGATATATCACCTTATTAGGCAAAATTTTCATCCTCTGATGGGTTCAGACAACAAAAACTATAAATTTCATCTTGATTAAAATAGTCTTTTAGGAGTGAGATATTTTCTATGTCTTTACTTCTTCATCTTCTTTCCATCTGTGGGATCCTTGGATTTTTCTGGTCTAGTTATCCAAATGAAAAGAACTCCTCCCCAAAGGGTTGTTTCTTTTCTCTTTAGATTTTAAAATCATCCTAACTCAAATCTCTAAATGAAAGGGAAGTTTCCCATAGGTGATGTTTCCCTTCTATTGGGCTTTCAAGTAAGATGATTGATATCCCACCTTAAAACACAACTTTCATACCACTTTTGAATTAAAATACATATAGAAATATAGAAAGGACTTCATACAACCTATAGGTTTTTCCTAAGTAATTATAATTAAAATTAACATCACAAGTAGATATATTATTAAATTGCTCAAATTAAAATGTAATCATATTTTGCCATGCTCTTTTAACTTCAAGAGGCTTAGCATTTTTTACCACCTATAGAAAATATATTAGTTTAAATTTAAATTTTATCCCCTTGATTTATAGCCCTAAATAAGTATGGCCACTTGTAGAAAACTCTATGAGCATCCGATCATTCCTAACCTAGGAGTATTCAAATGACCATCACATCAATTCACAGACTGCATAAATAAATTAACATGTTACAAAGCATCACATCAATCAAATTATTATAGCTAGCATGCATAAAAAACCATGAAAAATCAAGCTCACAATAGCTTAAAAAGAAAACACTAGCCTAACCAAATGCTAAAATTGGTTGTCCTCACAAACCATCTAGAGTGTGTGTATCAGGATGTGTGTCTTGAATATGTCATATATCTAGTGTTTTGATTTGCTGAAAGTCAAAGGAAACTTTTGGTTTAAGTTTGAGTATTAATGTTTTAATGTTGATTTTAAGATTGTACTTTAAGTGTCAAATGATTACTACCTTTATTTACAATAGAGCTATGAAGTTTATTTCACTTTTATTGGGGCTAAGTTAATAACCTTGTATGCCAGGATTACCTAGTACTAACCATTATTATTAATTAATTTAACCAGTTTGAATTTAGTTAATGGTTTAATTGATTTTCAAACCATAAAACCCAGGACATAATAGCTTAATTAAAGTAATGATTAATAATTTTTAGGATTTAGTTAAAATTTTCTTGGAATATATACTAATTATTAAACATTTTTTGAATTACTTAATGCAATAAATTAAGGCTAAAATTTGAAGCTTTGATATTTTTCTTAAATAATAGATCTTAATATATGTAATTTGACACAATGTTTGTTGGATTTGATTTTTTTTAGATAAAGTTATGAGTTTTTGATGTTTTTATTTACTTTTGAACAATAGTTGACTAAAAGGTTGACCTTTTGACTTTGATTTATTTTTTAAGGTTTGGCATTTTTAGTAAATACTATATTTTAAATGGAGACTAATGGCTTTGATTTTTTTTTTTTTAATTTTTGAAAATTTTGGAATTAATTATGAATTTTCAAAATTTGAGTTTTTAATTAAATTATTAAATTGCTTAATTTAGGAGGGTTTTATTAATTTTGCTCCAAACTCCTTTCAAACTTTATGAAATCACTCCCAAAGGCAAGAAATGACTTATGAGAGTGTTCTCAAATGTTTGATATTTATTTGAAATTTTTAATTATTTTTAAAATATTTAACTTATTTAAATATTTATTTTTCTTAAAAATAAATATAAGATCAAATTGAGCTTCCAGTCATGGGGCTTTTAATTTTTCTAGATAGAGGGATTAGTTTTGGAGAGTTTGATATGTTTTTTAAATTTTTGGATTTAATTTGAATTAATTGTAATTTAATTTATATTTCTTGGTCAATTTTAAAGGTCAATTTTGGGTTACCTTAATAATTGGCCAATTGAATTCCAATTACAGTGAAACTTGGGTCATGAGTTCAATTGATCTGAAGCCCACAAAATTCGGGTCCATGGAGAGCCCTCTAGGGTCTTTAACCAAGCCACTTAAGGTAACCACAAGGTTACCTTGATGGGTTTAATATGGGCTATCTAGATAAGGGATTCGGGAACAAATGGAGGTTCTCATACCATTATATAAGCATAGTTAATACATCAAAGATCAAGTCCTAATTCCCAATGGATAGGTAATTAAGTTAATTTACACTTAAGGGTCAACCAATGACCCTTGAGTTTAAATTAATTTAAATATGCCATTAATCAAATCAAACAGAGGGGAAATTTTTGGAACATGTTAGGAACATGCCCAAGATTGATTCCCTAGGTCCCAAGCTATGGTGAGTTCAATCCTAAGAGAAATGACAATAATAATCCTAAGATAATGATTATCATTAATTAGGTTACTTATAAAGTCATAGCCTTAGACGATGGGTCTTTAATAGGTCTCCTCAAGATTTTTCAAATGAGCCTAAGATCACTTAATTTGGTCAAGTGGATGAGGTATTATGATTTTTTTAAATTCATTGATTTTTCTATGAAATTATATGTGGGAATTACATAGTTAACTGGGTGTTTTCCATATGACTCCTTTTGATTGGCAAGGTAATCATGTTAGGTAACCATGTAAAGCTAGATTGAACATAGTAGTCAAATGATTAATTAGACAACTACGATTAAATTTGCTCCTAGATTATAGGATATAATTTGTACCGTTGATTAAGATCAATGGCTAAGGTTACATCTTCAACCCCCTATGGGAATTAAATGTCGTAAGCTTTCTACATTATCATTTGAGAGAACCCATCAGAGATTTTCCACTAGATTTCACTAGAAGGATTAGGATCAGTAAACTTCTAATGGTCAAAAACAAATAGTTTGACAGTTTATTTCGCACTTGACCACCACCTTTTAACTAGGAGCTCGATACAAGGTTTTAATGTCAAGGAAAGACCCAACCCAAAGGCTTTTATATCATGAAGCTTGAGAAGTTGATGTCAAGCCCCTTTCCTTCAAACATCAAAGTCAGAGGATCATCGGGAGTAGGATTTTGAGTGAAGGGCAGAGGAAGATTTTTGGAGCTCGCTCAAACTTACTCTGAATAAGGCAAGGAAGCTAGGGGAAGGAATGGGAATCCTCAAAGAGCCCTAGGAATGAATTTTGTAAAGATAGAAGCAAATGAGGCTGAATGGATCAAGATGTTTTATTTAGGCCTCAATAATGACAAAGGATGATTAGGATCGACCAAGCGAGAGGCTGGAGGCCTACTAGTTAGAGGAGGAAATCATCCTGAGCCTCATGACCCTAAAGCCGACTTGTTCAGACTATGGGTAAGCCTTAGACATGATGAGAGAGAGAGAGAGAGAGAGAGAGAGAGAGAGAGAGAGAGAGAGAGAGAGAGAGAGGAATTAGACCCCATTTTGATTTACTCCCACCATCGCCGGTCACTACCTCGAGTTAGGCTTAGGTGAAAAGCCTACTGGGATGGGTGAACTCATCTGTAAACTCAATTTGGGCATAGTGAAGCCAAATTATAGGAATTGGCTTGGGCTACCCAAACCTGAATCTTTTGGGTTGGTTTGGGTGCAGCTAGGTTCAAGTCAAATCATGGGTTTGATAAGGGAGATACATTGGGAAAGGATTTTTCTAATGCAAGTGGAAATTTAGCTTGGTTTTGTCTATGTTGAGAATTTGCTCAAGACAAAGTGTTTTTGAACACTTTGGGCTAGCTTAAGTCTTGACCCATGTTAAACTAAGTGTTGGGAAGATTTGGTTAGGAGTGTTGGGCCTAGGGCCACAAAATGCAAGTTTTTATTTGGTTTGGTTGAGCCTTAGCTAATGAATGGCTCAACCCTTATTGATTTTGGGCAATTTAGGCTAGCCTAATTCTAAGCCTGGGTTGACCTAAGGGATTGGCCATCAACGGTAGGTGTGTTGGGTCATGAGAGACCCAATATGAGCTTTTGTTTGATTTGATTTTTCTTAGGGTGAGAATTGGCTCATGGAGAACCCATTTTGGACACTTCGATCAAGCTATGTGCTTAACCCAAGTGGGCTTAAGGTTTGGCCCTTCAAGAGGACCCTCCTAGGGACTTAATGTGTCTCCCTAAAAGTTTGCGTAGACTTGAAAAAGCCTTGATCAAACAATTTGAGTTGGTTTGAAGGGTATGTAAGCTTAGTCAAACTTGATTGACTTGGTCAACCAAGTTGATCTAGGTTCAAGGGTTAGTCTATTGAGTTTGTATTGATGATTTGAATTCAATGGTAATGGTCTCAAGTGATGGGAAGGTCATTTGGATTGAAATGCATGTTTAAATATTTAAATAAGGTTTTAGTCAACCATGGTTAACTTGGTCAACCAAGTCAAACAAAATCCTGGGTTTGAGTCCATTACATTCCTAATGATGCTTAGGTGCAATGGAAGGGGTTGCATTGCTTAGTTTGACTAGGCCACTTTGCCCTTGAAAGGTATTTTTGTCATTTGGTCCTCTAAAAAATCATGGGTTCGCCAAAGTGTAGTTTTATGCTTAACATGTAACAACAAGAGTTATGAATATATTCAAGGGCATTGGGAAATGTCTCAATGTCAATTTCCACAATGTGACACATCTAGTGGCATATGTTGTAAATATTTGATGGTTTTTATAGCATTTGGATTTCAATTGAGTTTATGGGGTTAGTTGGGTCAAATTAAACTCATACTTGTAGGGTAGACCCTATGTATATGACCTCATCAATATGCAATTGATAGATCATGAATCAGATGTTCTTTGACTTGGTTTTGAAGTGATTAAAAAATCACTCAAAAAGGGTTTTAGGATAAGGGCCTTTACCCATGAAATTTGGTCTGAAATTCTGGGTTTGATCTAGACCTTGGGTTTGATTTATTGAATTTGATTTATCCACATCAATCACAATTAATTGGGTGATTTAAGTTGACTGGACATGATTGAAGCTTGATTGAAGGCTGGATTGAAGGTTGAGGTGAGGATTGAATTGTAGATTGGTTGAAGTCTATATTGAAATTTGATTGAGGGTTGGATTGAAATTTTACTGAGCTCTAGATGATTGACAACCATCATATCAACAGGTAGGAGTCTGGATGGATCCTGATAACCTCATATATAAATGAGGTCAACAATGTGCTACCATGGAGATTATGAAATTTATTTATTATGAGGTGCCCAAATTCAACCACTCGAATAGTTGGCTAAATTTGGATGAGGAACCACAGAAAGGCACAATCAATTCTTATCTCAATTCAAGTGAAAAATGTTACGGCCAGTCATCTTACACTATTTGGTTGGGCCTGATGGAGGATAACCATCATAGACAATAGACGAATAGTATGAGGTGTTATAATATGCGATAGAGTTATATATTTATATATTTAATAATGAAAGATCTTGAAAAGGATAAATAATTAAAACATTTTATTAAGTATTTTCTATAATGATTAAAATGTTTCAGCTAAAAATTGTGAAAAAAATATTTTACCCACATTTTATCACAAAAGAAGGAATTGCTGCGACCTTATTCGAAGTTTGACCTTATTTTGAAGCACAATTCTTTATCCATTAATTATCATTATCTAATGAATTTATATAAATAATATTCTGTATTATGCTTAATTCATTTATACGTACTTAGTTTCTTATAATTTGTTTATATTGAAGTATTATTAATACGTAATGCAACATTAATAACCATATATGGTATAAACGAAATTTTGAAAAAAGGGCTTTTTTATTAACTTTCTTTCTTCTAGACAGGGTTTTTGGCATGACATTTTAATTACTGCTTTAAAATAATTAATTAATTTTTAGACGAGCTAATAATTTGGTGAAATAATTTTATACTGTATTTTTATTATTTGTGTGTAGGTGCGCACAGCACCACTAATAATTTCATATTTTTGTTGTTTGTACCCATTAAACGAATTGAGTTTTTTTTTTTTTTTTTTTTTTGCTGCTTTCACTAAAGAAATGAAACTAAAGTGCATTATTCTCTACAACGATTATTTTTGAGCCACATGAGTGGTGTTAGTTTTTATTTGATAAGTGGAAAAGATAAGGGTATCAAATTTTCTAGGTCAACAATTTAAAGGCAGCATTTAGTGTACAAAATAAGCTGTTCCTTGTAAAAAAAATAAAAGGAAAGACATTCTTGATCAAATATTAACTAATAAAGAAAAATTCCCAAAGAAATTACTGAAGCCTTCCGGACATGGAGAAAAAGAAATGTTTTACATTACTAACAATTGTAGTAAAGCATTCAATGGTAATAGCTGCAAAATGGATGCTGAACGGAAAGAATTTAAAAGAGACGGAATCTCAATGTTTAAATGTCATTCCTACCCACAATCTTCAAAGGGTATTTGTAGGGGCAACTCAGATGGGAACCACGAACACTGGATTAGGACTGATGCAGAATGTAAGTGTTTACAAACTAATAGTATAATATTTATTCATGTGATCATATAGTCAACTTCATGAAATATTTTTTTCTTGATGTATGTGCATGCATGTAACATACATCATAACTCTGTGTCTGCATGCCTCCTTATAGTTAAGCAGAGATACATTTATTAGAATAGAAACATATTCTTTTTCACGTAAAAACTTATGCATGGAGGCACTACAAGAATACGAAGTATTGATAACATGTTGCAGTGTTGCCAAATTACACTATTTAGAATAATAATTTCTTCTTGTCAAAAATTATGTTCTTTCTTTGAATAATTTGCAGAAACGCAATGCTGTTTTGATACAACACGTTCTTTCATTGAGATCTATGCTTATGTTTAGCTAAAATTCATCCTTAGACACATAAAGACAATGATTAAGATTTTTTTTATTATCATTAAAAATATATTAACACTGTTATTGCTAGGTCCTAAGTTTTGGATGATATCAAAAGTGGATGGTTGCGTTAGGTAATCAACAGCCAGCGTAAAACCTGTTGAATAATCATCATATGAATCATTTAATACATTGTGTTAATGCAAGGATGTTCCGTGGAAGCGACACGTTATATAGCATGAATACAGTGACAAGTGTGCAAGGGCCACAACATTAGCGCCCGGGTGTAGAGTTAAATAGGCAAGGGTTCCTACATCATGGATGGATATGGGCAAAGAAGCTAGTACATGAAAGTGGAATTCATATAGGATCTTGAAATGTAGGTTCTCTTATAGGCAAATTAATGTAATTAATTGATAATATGTTCCATAGGAAGATAAATATTTTATGCATTTAGTAAATTAAATGGGTTGGAGAGAAGGTTATTAAGGAGATTTATAATTTAGGATTTAAACTTTAGTACGTGTTATGGTAGAAGTCGTTCTAGAAATGGTATGTGTAAGTAAAGATAAGAGTTTGAAGAATAATGTTATCAAAATTGATAGAATTGGTGACAAAATTATAGATTTGAACATTATTTTTTTATGCTAAGATTATTAATAGTATAAGTACTTATGATCCTCAAGTTAGTTTTGATATGTGTTTACAATTAAAATTTTGTAATTACAATTAAAATTTTGTAATTAATTAAACGGTAGAAAACCGTCTAGCAGTGCAGCTATTTTCTTAAGACAGTGTTACCTGCATGTGAAAAATGTGCCAAAAAATATCTTTCAAAACTTCTTGTGGTAAACTCTATGTCTTACTTAAACACGATGAAATTTTCCATTGGAAATGCAAGTGGAGACATCGATGACAGAAAATATGCCAACAGTATAAGCAAAAAATTCTCTATTTCCCCTCCTGATTTGTTCACATTCTTCTTGTTATTCATTCCATTCATGCATTGTTCATGGTCGGTTGAGTCGCCATCGTTCATTGCCTCGTTCATTGAAACAACCGTATGTTTTTCTCTGGTCAGCCCATATATTTTTTCATTGGTCATGGATGTGCTCAGTAGACATTTGAAAAAGATTGTACCATGGTGTCTACATTTTGTGATGATACTCTTCCTATTGATAAGACTAGAGAAGGTGTTGATGGTGAAATAGAAGTGAATACTATTAGTCAAATTCAAGTTAGACAGTTAAAGTGGAGGAAGATTGCGTTGGGATTATTGTGCGATTAAAAATTCACCTTAAACTTAGGGAAAATTTCTATAAGATAGTGGTGAGACCTGCAATCTAAAATGTTGGTCATTAAATAAGAAGCATAACATGATGTTAAGTGTTTGCAGATTTGAGAGTACTCATGAGTGGATTTACTCTTAGAGACAAGTTACAAAATGAGCATATGTGTGACAAGGCTGGAAAAGCTCCTATGGAAGAAAAGATTAGAGAGAGTGAAAGAGTCTCTTTAGATGGTTTGGTCACATAAAACGACGACCTCCTGATGACCCAGTTAGGAAAGTAGAGGTATTAGATTTGAATTAAGTTAAGAGTGGTAAAGGTGGACCTAAAAAGACTTTGTCAAAAAATATTTGAAATGACCTTTCTTTATTTAATTTAAGTGAGAATTTGACTCTTAATAGAACAAAATGGAGAAAAAGGACTCGTGTAGCTGACCCCATGTATGGGGATAAAGTCTTTGATGTTGTTGTTAATTTTTTTACCCTTTAATTAGATTTAAATGAGAATTATCACCATATATTGATTGGTTAGTTTGAATTCATTTTATTTTCCTTCAAAAGATATTATTCCAATCTCTAATATCTTCATTTTATGTGTAGGCTAAATTCTTCATATTATGGATATTAGAAATCAAAATGTTGGATGTATAATAGATTAGCACAAGAATGAAAAATATTAATATATTAGTTTATTGATGGAGAGAAGTTTTTCATCCAGATAGCCTATCAACTTCCTAGCTTCATCTTAGCTGGAAAGTTTTATTGTCCATGTTCTAAACATAAAAATCAAGTGAACCTCACACTAGATGACGTAGTTATTGATTTATATCACAAAGGATTCATGCCAGAGTATTGGTATTAAACTTCTCAAGATGAGTAAGAGCAACATTTTGGTTCTCAATGCAGCCCATCTATAAGTTCTAATATAGCTAATGAAGTAAATATCTGGCCTCTGGAGGACTTAATTTATGATACAATTGGGGCATAATTTGAATAATTTACGAAAGAGTCACCAAATAAGGTGGCACAAAATTTTATGATTAGCTACATGATGTCCAATAATAAATTTTTAATAGGTGCACTACTCACTTAGAGTTATCTATTAAGGTAAAAAGGTTAAATATCAAGACAAAATATAATGTACGCCCTTTGTGAATATTTTAATCAATTCTTCAAGACTCTTATCCTTCATCCAAGCTTAGGGTTAAAAATTTATGTCGTATTCATAATATTTCTGTGCTTGTTCTGCTTGAACCTCTCATTTCGAAAGATAAATTGTTCAATACTGCTAATTTTTTGGGCTTCAAGCAAGCTTTTGCTAATGTTTCTAATAAAATTTGGGTTTTTTGGAAAGATTATGTGAGGATTGACTTTATTGGGGATTTCACCCAAGTGCTCCATTGTAATATTGAATCGTCTAATTTCCAATGTGTTACTTCCTTTGTTTATGCTGCTACTTCTTGTGCTTTGAGACATATTCTGTGGAATCAACTTGGTAATTTTCACAGTATTAATACTCTCCCTTGGTTGGTTGGTGGTGATTTTAATACTATTGTCAATCCCTCTGAACGTGTTGGGGGTATGCATCCTAATTTTCGTTCTATGGATGCTTTTAATGATATGATCATGAACTGTAATCTTATTGATATTGGTTTTTCTGGTAATAAGTTTACTTGGAACCGTGGCAATCTTTGGCAGCGGTTAGATAGAGTTCTTTTCAATAATGATTGGGTTAATATTTTCAATGCTACTAAAATTGTGCATTTAAGTCGTACTTTATCGGATCATTCCCCCTTACTCGTTAATGTTAATTTTAATTCTCCTACTTTTAATTCTCGTTTTAGATTCCAGAACATGTGGTTAGCTCATGAATCCTTTAAGAATATTGTTCACAATAACAGGTCCGCTCCTGTTTATCCTGATAATTCTATTTCTGGCATGTGTCGTCTTTGGGCTAAGCTTAAAAGGCTCAAGATTGTTTTGAATTGGTGGAATAAAAATGTGTTTAAAAATATTTTTTCTAATATTAAGCATGAAGAGGATAAGATTAATGATCTCGAAACCTGTTGCTAAAATAATCCTACGGATCATAATTTTGCTATTCTTAAGGAGGCTAAAAAGGCTCTTTCTAACCTTCAAGGTCAGGAAGAAATTTTTTGGAAACAGAAGGCTGCTATTAAGTTCTTGGCGGAGGGGGACAAAAATACTCGGTATTTTCATGCCTTGGTGAACAAGAAGCGTGCTATTAATGGGATTCATAAAATTGATCGTGGTGATGGCACTTTTACTGAGAATGGTGATGAAATTGCGACCCTTGCTGTTAATTTTTTTCAACATCACCTTAATAAAAATTTCAGTCCTGCTCGCATTGAGGATCACTCTTTTATCCCTAATAAAGTGAGTCAAGAGGAGAATTTCACTCTTACTTCAATTTCCCTTTTGGAGGAGGTTAAAGACACTTTATTCAATATGAATGCTGATTCGGTGGCTGGGCCTGATGGCTTTACGGTTAAGTTTTTTCAACATATGTGGTCTTCTATTTCTGTTGATGTGTATGATGCTGTTTTGGAATTTTTTAATGGTAATATGTTACCCAAGTACTTCTCTTCCACTTCTATTGTGTTGATTCCTAAGAATAATAACATTAATACTTGGAATGATTTTAGGCCTATTAGTTTGTTTACTATTTTCTACAAATTAATAGCTAAGATTTTGGCTAACCGTCTTGCTGTTCTTCTTCCTAAACTGATTTCGCCTAACCAAATGGGGTTTGTTAAAGGTCGTACTATTGTGGACAATATT
The DNA here is from genome assembly GCA_022539455.1 of Dendrobium nobile. Taxonomy (NCBI): domain Eukaryota; kingdom Viridiplantae; phylum Streptophyta; class Magnoliopsida; order Asparagales; family Orchidaceae; genus Dendrobium; species Dendrobium nobile. The sequence goes on from CM039721.1 coordinate 47,491,218, forward strand.
TTGATAGCGCAAGAATTTTGTCAAGATTTAGATATTAAGACTAGAGGGGGTAATATGATTTTGAAACTTGATATTGCTAAAGCGTATGACAACATCAATTGGAGCTTTATTTTTAAAATGTTGAAATTCTTTGGGTTTGATGAGAAGTTTATTTCTCTTACTAGTCGTTGCATTGAAAGTCCCTTCTTCTCCATTATCTTGAATGGCAAGTGCCACGGTTTCTTTAAATCGTCCCATGGTTTGAGGCAAGGGGATCCCTTTTCTCCGGCTATTTTTATCCTTGCTGTTGACTATCTTTCTAGGGGCATTTCGGATTTGTTCAGTAAGTTTCCTAGTATGTATTTTAGAACTTTGGGTGGCATTAATATATCTCACTTATGTTTTGCTGATGACTTTATCATTTTTATGAATGCTTCTAAAAATAAGGTTTCTAAAGTTTTGAAATTGTTTGATCATTTTGAAGCTATAAGTGGTCTTATTTTTAATAAAGCTAAAAATGGTTTTGTTATTTCTAGAAATGTTAATCATAATAGAGTTCTGGATATTCAGAACCTAACGGGTTTCTCTCAAATTGATTTGCCTTTAAAGTATTTAGGTAATCCTTTATTTAAAGGTAGAAAGAGATCCTTTCTTTCTGACGATTTAATTTCTAAAGTTCATAATCGTCTGTCTTCGTGGGATTCTAATTTTTTGAGTTTTAGAGGTAGACTGGTTCTTATTAAAAGTGTTCTTGCTTCACTTCCGGTGTACTCTTTTCAAGTTATTTTTCCCCCTATGAATGTTTGTGTGAGGATTGATAGGGTTCTTAACAAAATTTTTTGGAGGGGTTCGGCTACTAATGCTAAAATTCATTGGGCTTCTTGGGATAAGTGTTCGGTACTAAGCCAGAAGGTGATTTGGGTTGCAAATCTATGAATGACATTGTTCTTGTTTTTTCCTATAAGCTTTGGTACAACTTCAGGGCGAAGGATAATTTGTGGGCTAAGTTTATGCAAGAGAAGTATTGTGGGGTTCTTCACCCTTCCCTTTGCACTCTTTCTAAAGGTCACTCTAAAGTTTGGCAATGTATGCTTCAAATCAAATGGAAAGTTGAACCCTTTTTAGTTTGGGGCCTTGGGGAAGGTTTGATTCATATTTGGCAAGATAGGTGGATTAATGGTATGTCTATTGATTCTTTTTTAAATACTGTCTCTACGAGTACGATTAAAGTTAATTTTTTTTATTCTGATAATGGTTGGGATATGTCCAAGTTAATGTCAGTGCTGCCTTCTTCTATATGCAATTTGATTTCTAAAATTCCTCTGAACCGTTCGGCTAAAGATGTTCTTCTTTGTTCGTTCTCTAAAGATGGGCGTTTCAGGACGAAAGATGTGTGGCATGTTTTTAGAAGTAAAAAAAAGTATTAGTAAACCTTTTAAAATGATGTGGCATAATAGCATCCCTACTTCTATTTCTGTTTTTAATTGGAGAATCATGAAGAACTTTATTCCTTCTGATGAGATTCTTAAGAGTAGAGGCATGTTTATTACCTCTAAATGTCAATGTTGCCTTAACATGGAAAGTTTACAGCATGTTTTGGTGTCCTCTCCTACTGCTAACAAGGTTTGGGCTTACTTTGAGGATCTTTTCCGGTTAGACTGTTGGGAGCCTAATGCTTCGGTTCAGTTTTTGTTGGATGGTTGGATGGTGGGTATTAAAGGCCACATTAGAAATGTTATCCCTCTCTTGATTTTTTGGTTTCTGTGGTTGGCTAGAAATGATTCTGCTTTAATGGAAAGGTGATTAATCATCATAAGATTATTGCTAGAATTAAGGATAAGGTTTGCTCTCTAGTTGCTGCTAAGTTGTTATCTTTTAAAAGTTTTTATAAAGTGTTGTATACTGTGGAGGTTTTTGGTCTTCATTTTGAGGAGATGGGTAGCTTCCGTGGTTGTATCCCAGCTGTTTGGGTGAAACCTAGCTTTAATGTTTGTAAGCTGAATTTTGGCATTTACTATTCTGGTTCCAGTTGGTATAGTGGTGGTTTGATTAGAGATATTGCTGGGGACTTTGTTTTGGCTTTTGCTGGTAATACGTTGGCTCATGATATGCGTTCTTAACTGTCTCCCACGGGTTGAATATTTGTGCTGGGCTTAATATTCTTAATATTGTGATTGAAGGTAATTTGAATGAGGATATTAAAGCTTTAATTGATGATGATAGGTATGGTTACTCTCACTTTTATACCTGTAGGAACATCCGTTTTTGGTTGGGTTCTGTTAATTGTCTCTTTGTTAATGTTTCTCCTGCTGTTAATTCTGCTACGAGGTACCTGGCACTGTTTGGATGCAAGTTTCCTGGTATTACTGATCTTTCTTGTGATAATCTCTCTATTTAGATTAAAGGTTTGATTAATTTGGATAAAAATGGTGTGCCGTATGTTAGTGTTCATTAGGTTGTTCTGTTTGGCTGCCCTGCAGTTGCTGTGGGTTGCTTTGTGGTGTTTTCTGGGTTCCCTTTCTCTGTTTTTGTTGATTTTGGTGGTGGCTGGTTGGTTCTTCACGGGTTTCCTAGGTTCTTTTCCTCCCAGTTCTTGCTGCTATTGTTTCATGTGGGTGTCTGCCCGTTTCTGTTATCCGTCTCATTGCTTCTGGGGTCTCCCTGGCTGGTTTTTGTTCAAGAATTGGGTTTGGTTCCAGCTGTGGTGTTTTTGGTTCCGGTGTTTCGGTTTTTCCCTTACAATGCCTGATGTGTTCAGGGATTTTAGTACCTGGTTTGATGTTGGTTTTTATGTGAATTTTAATTCCTTTTACTATTTTAATTTGGATATTATTCTTCCCTGTTTTCATCATTTCTTTTTTAGTATCTTTGCAGGCCTCCTTTGCAGGTTTTTGGAGCTCCGCGCTTGTTTTGTGCAGGATACTTGGTTTGGTTGGTGGGCTGTGCTGATTGATTTTATCTTCTCCCATTATTTTTGGTTGTTTTTCTTTCTTAGAATGTTACTAGTTATTCATGTAATTTTGATTACTAGGGAACTCCGTCTCGTTGGTTTTCTTTTCTTTTTGATTGTAGCTCGTATGAGCATTAGTGAGCTTGAGTTCCCTTTAAGGACCTTGTAATTTTTTCCTTTTATTAACGCGTAGGCCCGTAGGTGGGTTTTAACAAAAAAAAACCCGATAGATAGCATAATTTCTATTGATTTATATTGGCCTAAGAAGCTAGTTTTCAATCTTTGTTTCACATATACAAAAATCTATTTTATATTATAAAGCTTGTTTCAAGTATTTGGTTGTTGGGTTTTCTAGACAGAGAGATTTGAGAAGAAATCTTGGTGTACTTTTGGAAGGAAAAATGAGAGTTCATGTGAGAGAGAGGAGCATGAGGGATTGTTATATGATTATTTCAAGCAAGCTTCTACCTTATTTCCTTTGAGTGTCTTCCTTTATATCTTGGGTAGCTCTATGAAGAACAAAATTAGCCCGATGACGGTTGAGGTTTTCTACCTTTAGCAAAAGGGTGAAAAAGGTTTGCTAGATTCTCTGCCTTCACCAAGAGGGTGAAAAAGAGATCAAGGTTCTTTTCCTCATCATGTTTATGAATAGATTGTAAGGGATTCTCCGTATAACTATGGGGGCTAAAAGAGAGACACTAAAGTTTTAAATTAATAATCATAGAGGAGGACTCTGGGGATGTGGACATAGGTTATTGTTAGAACAAACCACTATAAACTTTTAGTGTATTCATTCAGAGTTTTACTTTTTGCAATTTACTTTTATGCACTTTATTTTTTCTTAAAATTATAAGTTGGAAATTTGTATGGTTGTTAATGTATCAATTTGAGTAACTAATCATCACCATAATTATAAGTATATTTTGTTAATTTGCTTCCGCATCAGCTAATAACATAGTTTATTTTAAGCTATTAAAAAATCTCAAAAAGTTATTTTGTGTTATTTTTTAAAAATAACTAATTCACTCCCCTCTCTTAGTGTACCTAAGGATAGTTCAATGAGGCTTAACATCTACATGTGTGTACCCTTTTTCTACAAGAAGGTTATTTTGTACGCTTTCATTTTGTTAATGGTATCAAAACTAAAGTACTATTTAATGAATGGTGCAATAAGGATGGGGACATAGCTCAATTAAATATAAAATATGTGAACTACTTTTTTTGTGCTCTGAAATCTAAAGATTACATGAGATTTTCTACTGTATCACTGGCTAGGACATTTGGGATAAACTACAAATTACATGTGAAAGTACTTGTGAAGTTAAATAATCTAGGTTAAACATCTTATTGCATGATTATGAATTTTTTTGCAAGAAACCTAATAAAATCTTTTCAATCATGTACACTAGGCCTACCCAAATAGTGACATCCCTGTGTGCTTTAGGTAGAGAGCTTTCAAATTCTAAAAAAGTTAACAAATTCTTTATTTTTTACTAGTAATTATGATGCTAAGATTATTACCATTTTTGAATCAAAAGATATTAGTATTTATTCTATAGAAAACTTGAAATGTTCAATTATTACCTATGAGCAAGGTGTGAGTCTGAGATTGTAGGATGTAGGAGATAGGAAAAAGGATAAAGCTACAGATTTGAAAGCCAATAACTCTAACAATGATAGCTCAATAGCTGAGGAGGAAGTTGTCATTGTGTTGATGACTCAACAATTCAAAAGCATTATGAAGAGAAAGGAGATATGTCATCAATAATGGACTAACAATAAAAGTAATAAAAGTTTCAAAACTTCAACTAACACAATTTGTTTTAAATGCTTGAAGCCAGGGAATCTTAGATCTTATTTCCCAAACCTAAAAACTCTCCTGAGCAAGGAGAAGGGTGATGAAAAGGTCAACTTCATGAAAGAAAATAATGGGAGACTTAAGGATTTTTGGGATGAGTCCAGCTCAGGATCATTAGAATAGGATGTATAGGAGGAGATAACTAATATGTGTCTCTTGGATAATGATAATCTTGATCAGTCTGATCAAGATGAGGTATGTAAGCTATCCTATGATGAACTTGTCATTATATCTGAGAAAATTTTTGATTATATAGGAAGCTTAAGAAAATATATGCTCGTTTAAATTCTAGATTTTTAAGTTTGCAAAGAGAGCATGATAGCCTTAGACTGGAACATTCTGGATTAGAAAAAGTGCACATGTCTTTACTCGATGAGTATGATGTATTATATAAGTATCATGTTGACCTAACTAATGCACATGAATCCTTAAAATCAAATCACCTTAAGTTAAAAGAATTATAGTAATAATTAGGAGCATTTGCAAGTGAACTAGATAATAATGAGCATTCATTTAAATTGAATGTTGCAAGCTTTGAAAGTTCAAATGAGTTCCTAAAAGCAAAAGTCCATGCACTTCAAAAAAATAAAACACAACCTATATTGACACAATGGTATAACCCCACATTACTGCATGCATCACATACCCTTGGAAGAGGCACCACATCATACATAGATTAGTGAATCCTTTTCCTAATGTTAGGTGTTACTCTTGTGGCATTCTTGGCCACATAACCCTCACTTATAAATTACCCCATAGGACATAATTAGTGTGGGGGACTAAATCAACCGCACTATAGGATTTCAAACATGTAATTCATTCATCAAATCTAAAGATAGATCCCAAACTCACTTTGGTTCCCAAATCTAACTATTGATTAACTTTGTAAGAGTGCTCTCACATAAAGCCTAATAAGAGCATGTTGTACTTGGACAACGGATGGCCACATCACATTACTAGAGATATGAAGCAATTAATCATGCTGGAGGCCACGGTAGGAGGCAAAGTTACACTTAGAGATAGTACCAAAAGAAAAGTGGTAGGTTCAACTATGATTCAAAATTTTTAAAAATTTTTTATTGAAAATATTTTACTAGTAGATCACCTGAAAAATAACTTACTTAGAATAATTCAAATACGTGATAAAAATTTTGATATTTAATTTTATCCATTAGTTGTATGATTAGTTTAAATGAAAATATTATTTTATATGAAAAGAAAATTCATATTGTTTAGATGCTTGACTTGAATTATATTGACTATAATAGTTTTTTATGTTTGGAAACTATTGCTAATAAATCCTGGCTATGGAATAGGAGACTATTCCATGCAAGTATAAAAACACTTATAACGATAACTCAAAAGAGTAGTGCCTCAAGTTCCTTTGCCTAGAGATTGGATATACTCATCTAGTCAGCCTAAGGATATCATCTTAGGAGATCCATCTATAGGATTAAGAACTAGGCATGAACATAGAAATGAGGGTATCCACCCAAATTTTATCTATATGGTAGAACCCTCAAATATATATCAAATCCGATTTTATGAATTCTTGATCCTAGCCATATAAGTAGAATTGAATCATTTTATTAGGAATGGTATTTGGGAGTTAGTCAGAAGCTATGGACCAGAGTATTATTGGAACTAAGTGGGTCATTAAAAATAAGATGAATGATTTTGGTATAATGATTAAGAATAAGGCCAAGTTCGTAGCTAAGGTGTATAATAAAATAGAAGGAAATGGCTTTGAAGAAACATTCACTTATGTAGATAGGTTAGAAGCCATTGGAGTTTTATTAGCTTTTTAAGGCTTAAAATTATATTTGATGAATTTTAAAATTTCCTTTCTGAATTGGGATATTAAGGAAGATTTCTACGCAAAACAAACCCCTAGATTTGAGAATTCATAATTTTCCAATCATGTGTTCATATTGAAGAAGGCATTGTATGAATTGATGCGAGCACCTAAAGCTTGGTATGAAATACATAACATCTTCATCCTCAATAAATCCTTTGTTAAGGGTAGTATAAATACCACCATATTTCTAAAAAGGATAAGAAAATATTTGGTCATAGATCAAATTTATATAGATAACATATTATTTGGATCAACTAATAAAAATATTTGAGAAGAATTTTAAAAAAATGACTAAAGAATTTGAGATGTTTATGATGGGAGAGCTTATTTACCTTATTAGATTTAGTGTGAATCAAAGAAATGATGGATTTTTTCTTAGTTAGGGAAAGTATATCAAGGACATTTTGAGGAAATATGAGGTGAAAAATTCTGAGGAAATAAATACACCTATGAGCTTTACCATTCAATTGGATAAGCATCCAAGTGAAAAATTTGTAGATAAAAGAAGTATAAGGGGATTATAGGATCTCTTTTTATTTGATTGCTAGCATACTTATCATTATGCTTAATATTTATCTTTGTGCTAGATTTCAAGCTGATCCTAAGGAGTCTCATATGATTACTGTTAAGAGAATTCTCAGATATCTTCTTGTTGTAACTCGGGCTTCCGAGTTTATAATTTTGATGATAACAAATAATATTGATTAATCTTTTATTTCTCCTAGTGTTTGTAGTGCATATTTGTTTGTGTGTTGACTAATATTTCAGGTACATCATGCACTGTTCTTTGAAGATTCAAGGCTCAAGATTGTGTAGAACTGGTTATATTAAATGAGTCTATAATTTTCATTTCTTGAGTCAAGTCTTGTAATGATGTATGTTAGTTTGTTGACCATGCACACACAGAGGGAGCAAAAAATGATTATAAATATTTTAATTTTTCTGTACATCGTACGGTACAATCTGGATCATATAGTACGATCAGGTGTAACATAAATTAATTAAATGATTTTATTTTCCTAAAAAAAATATTCTTAAAATATAATTAATTGTATTGTACAAATAGTACATTGTACTGTACGATTTGTTATAATTAGAAAGCTCGCTATCAATTAAATTAGGTAAGAATTTGAGTTTGAAAAGTTGTTCTAATAGTACTGTATGATCATGATCATACTGTACAATGTTTAAAACATTTCCTAATTTAATCCTTTGATTATTCAATCAAACAACTTAATTTTTATATTTTAATCGTATTCTATGAACTGGATGTACAGTACGATCAACAGAGACAATTCTGGCCGTCCCATGCTTCATCCTGGACGAATTGCACTTTTATTAAACTCTTTGTACAACATATCGTATAGTACAAACTTCAACTGAACTGTTCGTACAATACTAACTGGACATCGTACAGTACAAACAGGTCAATTTTTGCACATAGTATTAGACGATCTTACGATCGTACAGTACTATCTTTGGCGGCTGAATTGAGTTTTTTAGGGTTTTTTGAGCCCTCTATTTAAGCACTCTCATAATACTTTGTAAGAGTCTTTGGAAACCATTGTGTCTTCATTCTTTTGGAGAAAACTTGAAGAGAGGACTTGAAAGGAAGAGAGGAAAGGGTGGAGTTTGAGAGAGGGTGAAGATCCTTAGAGGGGGTTTCAAGGGAGTGTGAAAGAGATTTCATACGGTTGCTCCAGTGAGCTTGCACCTCAATACCATCGGATTCAATGTTAGTCTTGAAGGAAGTTTTGGGAAGAAGAAGATCTCGTTGGTGTCAAAGGACCCGGCTCCTCCACCGCACCGGGGAAGGTGGAAGTGATTTTGTAAGGGCTTCTCCACCTAGTTGTGGGGGTTAAATGAGAATCTTTAAAGGTTTAGTGTAATACTCAGAGGGTGCTTTCGAGGAGTGGACGTAGGTCATTGTTTGATCGAACCACTATAAATCGGTGTGTTCTTGCCTTTATTTTTATTTTCACACTTTATTTCCACATTCATTTTTTATTGCGATTAATTGCGTGGGTGAAATTGATAATCTATCTTTTTATTATGAATGAAATTCGCTTCCGCATAAATTATAAAAAGATATTTCTTTTCATTAAAAAAAGTTTTTAAAACATCTATTTCACACCCTTCTTAGCGCATCTAGCAATTTCACTGCTAAGAACCCGAAACCTAGGAATATGATATCTTAGACCTACCTCTTCCATTAAAATCATATGATTTTCTTATTCAAACATTGTAGGATATAGGGTTGATTGAAAAAGTACCTTTGGAACCAATCAATTCATAGGATAATCTATTGTCTTCTAGTTTAGTGGAAAGCAAAATTTTGTAGCCCTATTACCACTAAAGTAGAATATATAACTATAGGATGCTATGTTGCTCAAGTGTTATGGCTTAAGCAATAAATCCATGACCTTGGACTCCCTATCAGCACTATTACAATCATGCGTGATAACATTAGTGCCATATGTATATTGAAATTAAATTGTCATACATCTTTAAAAAATCCTTGCTTATGACACATTTAGCACCATGAGGAATAGACTTGGTTTTATAGACAGTCATGCTTAATTTAGGATGAATTAGAAATTAAAAACTTAAATTTTTTTGTGCATTTGAATGTTATTTGTTTTGTGATTGTTCATATTCATTACTTATGTTTGTTAACTCTTTGTGTTATTTTTTATCCTTTTCATGCAGTTTTCTTGATGATAACACACAAATCCAAAATTGCTCACATTATAATGTATGATCTTATATCGTATCATACATCCTTCATAAAATGTCACATCACTGTTCACAACACAACCTAAAGTTATGATTGATCAATTATTGGTGATCGTATTGTATGAATATATCATTCATATTATATGATACATATTGAACTCATTACTAGACAAATTGAATTTAGCTGATAAGATATTTAATATTGTATTATACTGTACAAATACATGTTCTTCCTATACAATATGACCAGTTAAATATCATACAGGTTGATGCCTTAGAATAATTGATTTAACACTCATCATCTAGTATGATTCTTGTTATGCTTTTTGATATGACCAAATTTTTTAACTGATCAGACAGGATGAATTAAATTATTACGATTGTATTGTATGATAGTACATCATACTGTATGATATTCATGTTTTCTATTTAAAGAATGGAATCACAAGCATTCTCTTCATACCAATTCTTCCTCTCTTCATACCAAAAGCATTCAAGGGCTCTCGTTGGGAGTTCTTCCAGATGTCCATTTTATCCCCACTTTCCTTAAGCAATGGATGTAGAGGTATAAAATTATTATAAGGCTATCAGGATCACCCCTTCTAAGATCATAAATCAGAAAGTTCTAAACTTCCAGGTACTCAATCTATTTGCTTACACCACCTATTAATTTATTTTTACTCTAACCGTTCCATTTAACTCTAAACAACTATATAAATTATTTGCTAGCCTTTAAATCAGTAGTGAGGGCACTACCCATAAATCTTATGTCACTAGGATGCCCATAGAGATTACATATCAATACTTTGATCAATTTCTACACCTTTTTACTACTGGTGAAAAAGTTCACCCTTTAGCTTTTCTTCTTGATTATAATTGGATTCCTATAAACACCACATTTAGGGAGCACACATTAAATAGTCATATTCCTCATATTAACACCTTAGTTAAAGACACCTGAAACATCAACATATCCTTTAAAATTTAGTCATTCCAAAAGATGGTGATAGGATAAATATCGCATCTTTTCTATCCCTCACTACCTTATTTATCATGGATGAAATGGACTTCAATGGATTTGATCTTATTATTTTATACATTGAAACCCTTACATGTATTAGAGATTCTATAAGTAAGCAAAAGCCAAATCTTGTATTTGGTCATATCTTGGCATATATTCTAGATATAATCTTCAATTTCCTACACCACCTAACCATCATCCAATCTTATATTCAAATAGCTCCTTCTACATCCTTCATAGTGCTCATCACCAAAATGGTCATTATGTGGACCCCGAGCTAGAAAAGGTAGAGGGAGGTTGAGCACCAACTCGAGCACCAGCATTTGTACACCAGCCTTCTTAATATGAGTCACAGATTCATAAATTGATCAGATGGAGAATCCCTTTGATGGTCATGTTACAGAGCAGCATCAATAATATTATACTGATATAATAAGGTTTAGAGAGAAGTTTGTATCCCTTCATCAATACTTTAAGCCACCTTCTCCACCACCATGTGATTAGGGACCTTCCTAGTTTTAGCATGTGTTTTTATTATACTTTATGCTTTTGTCTTTCATTTCATTATCATGTTTGTTTTATTTTTCTTATTATGCTTAGTCATTCCTCCTTTTTGGTGATGTCAAAAGAGGGAGTAGAATATTATTGGTAGGTTGTATTTCTAATTTTCTATGTTTAGTCTAGTTTTTTATTTATTTATTTGATTATTATGTCTTGTTCTCTTATTAATGATTAAGTGTTATTCTCTTTTTCATGATTGTTTGTTGTTCTAGTTATTTTCATTTATTCCCTTAAAAAAACTCAACTAGTTAGAGGGATTTTAGGACATAGCAAAATTAATTTAAAATTGTGACCAACAATATTTTCCATCTTTAAAAAATGGGAGATTTTATTGTAAATCTGGACCCATTTTTTGTGATTATGGTGATAACAAATTTTATTGGGTTGTCTACTATGTCATCTCGTGTTATTATTATTATTGGATTTTTGTTATTGTGCACTAACATTTTAGGTCCATCATAAACCACGCAAAGTGGTCAACTCATGACTGGATAGACTAGTTTTAAGTTTCTTTAAGAGTCTGCATTTTTACTTTTATTTAATTCTACATTTCTTGAGTCAAAGTTTTATATTTGGTGGATGTTAAACTTGGTGATCGTGCACACACATATAGGAGAGTAAGAAAGTGAGAAAATCATACTGTATGATCTATATCGTACAGGACGATTAGTAAACATTATGATCTAAGCTTCTAATCATATATTAAACAATATATTAAAATTCTAAATTCAAACTAATCATATAATATGATATGCATTATACTATATGATATAACCAAATCTTGCCTAATTTAATCAAGTAATTAATGGATTAATTTTGTATTAATTATTTCAGTCAAATCATACTTTATGGCATGATTTCTACTTGGGATTATAATTAATCACAACCAATAACACAAAATGAAAATCCAATTTGAAATAACTATTCATACTAGATGACTCATTATATTATACTAGATGATCAGCTCACATACTTGAACTGATCGTATAATGCTTTATTCTTCAGATAATACTAACATGCCTATTTGAACTAATTATACTATATGATCTTCTATCATACTGTCCGATCAATGTTGAAAGAATTGAATTATTATGATTTTTTTATGAAGCCTTATAGTTAAGATCTCTTAATAAACTTGTTTCAAGTCTTTGGTTGTTGGGTTTTCTGGAGAGAGAGCTTTAAGAAGTGATCTTGGGTGGTTTGGCAAGGAGAAAGAGGAATTCATGTGTGGAGGAGAAGAAGTGTGAGGAGTTTTCACATGGTTACCTGAAGCAATCTTTTTCTTTATTTCCACCAAGTGACTTGCTTGGTTTCTTGGGTAGATCTGGGAAGATGAACGTCAGGCCAATGATCATCGAGATTCTATGCCTTCTCTAGGAGGGTGAAAATGGATTTCTAGCTTATACGATTTCACTAGGTGGGTGAAAAAGAGGCTAATATTTTCTGCCATACCGGGTTTATGAAAAGATTATAAGGGCTTTTCCATCTATCTATGGGTTTTAAAGATGAGACACTAAAGTTTTAGTGCAATACATGAAGAGACAGACTCCGAGTAGTAGATGTATTTCATTGTTTGACTAAACCTCTTTAAAATTGTGGTGTGTTTATTTTGAGTTTTACATTATGCAATTTACTTTTCTATGCTTTATTTTTTCTAAAAAATGCTTTTCAGAAAATTTTATGTTTTATGATATATTTATTTGAGTAACTCTTTTTTTAGAAGATGCTAATATAAATTTTATTAATAGAAACCAAATTACAGCCAACTAAGTGATAGCTATTCTATCACTTTCCTCCTTTAACAAAGAAATAAAATTAGGAGGAATATTATTACAAGAAATATCTTCCCAAAAAAAATTTAAAGAAAGAGCATGGTAAGCACAACAATCAGCTAACTTATTACAATCTTTACTAACCAAATGAAATAATACTTAATTAAAATCTTTATGAAAAGATAAATCTCCTTCCTTCAAGAACTCTTCCTTGACTTCTTCTTTATTCACCAAATCTTTGATATATTTGATCACATTATAATTATTTCCTTCTATGATAATATCTTTAGCCTCATACATTCACTCATGAAGAAAATTCTTCATTGATAAAATGGAGAGCAATTCAAATTGTGAATTATCCCAATGAAAACAAGAGGAGCCAAATGCACATAAAAATCTTCCTGTATGATCTCTAAGAACACCTCTAACACCTGCTTTATATAAACTTAATAATGAGGCATCAACATTTATCTTAATCCATTTAAGAGGAGGAGGATACCAAAAAAAAGACAGCTTAGAAAGCTTATTAGCACCTCAGTGATCTGAATATAGATTAAGCTTAAAATAAGAAATTGCAAAGCAAACTGAATTGGCTGCCACCATAGTTGTGTTATCTTCCTTTCCACCTTGATTAAAATTATTCCTTCTTTTCCAAGTAAAGAAGACTACAGAGCAATTCAAATTACCTAATAACGGCACGGAATTAAATAGTTTGAGCAAATTTTGATAGCAATCTTCCATACTACTGCTCAAAGAAATATTAAATCCCCATCTAATTAGTAGCTTCAAAACTTTCAAAAGGAATGCACATTCAAATGCAATATGATCTATATTTTTAATTGAATTGCATCCTCTCGGGCTCCCATTGAAATCCAACAATTTTCTATAAAATAGAAAGTCATTTGTTGGAATTGCATTTATATTTAATCTCCACTAGAATAATTCTACCCAAGGATGTAGATTAAGTTTTTTAATCCATTTCCAATTACTATATTCTTCAACAAAAGCACAATTCTTCTCCATCACAAGAGCATAAATAGATTTACCTGAACATTTGTGTTGCAGCTCCATTTTGTCTTCATCCAAGTTAGGAATAATAGGGATGGTGGAAATTAAATCAACTATATATAGACCAAAGAACTCTTTTAGCTTTGGTACATTCCATTCCCCTTCATGAATAAAACCTTTTAATAGTTTGGCATCATGATCCATGTTTGCAACAAAGGTAGGCCATCTCTCTATGCTTTTGTCTAAAATCTAATGTCTTCGGCTGTATTGATGCTATCGCCATTTGAGACTTTCCATCTGATAACATGCTGTAAGTAGTTTGCTATAAATGTGAAATCTTCCATGTCGGAGAACAGGGCCTCTTTGAGCAAACTATAAATGTGAAATTTTTTCTGCATTTGAAGATTTCTTAATCCCAATATTGTTTCCTCTTTGAGCAAACACATCAGACAGTAGTTGTGAATATAAGATAAAGGCAACCTTGTCTAAACCCACTTTTGGCTTCTATCCCTCTAAAATTACACCCATTGACCATGATAGAAAATTTTGGATTGAGTACACATTGCAATAAAAGATTAGCAAATCTATCTAGAAATCCTAAATTCCTTAGAACCTATTCCAATGTAAACATGATCATACTGTTATATGCTTGTTCCATGTCGATTTTAATAGCGATCATACCTTTCTTGTATTTAGAGTATATGAACTTATTAAGAATCGCTTGAGCCAGTAAGATGTGATCTGATATGGAACGACCTCTAATAAATCCTGACTATTCATCAGAAATAATCTTGGGAAGAAGACCCATCATTCTATTCAATAACATCTTAGCCACAATCTTATAGATTGATAAACAATGTCTAATTGGTCTAAAATTAGAGGGATAAACCAGATTCTTAATTTTATGAAGAAGGATTACTAAAGTTTCTTTCCATTCTTCGCACATAAAACTAGAAGTAAAAAAATAATTGATTGCATTCCAAACATCTTCTTTGATAGTAGACCAATAAGATTTTATAAAGGTATAAGAAATACCATCCATTCTAGGAGATATGTTTGCTTCCAATTGATTGACAACAAGATCTAGCTCCTCTTTGGAAAAGTAAGCTGCTAGCAAGCATTTATCTGCATCCCCAAGCACATGAAAAGGAGTAGGCCAATCCTTCAAAACACAATTTTTTTTTTTCCACTTATATTTAAAAAACTCAAAGAAAGCGTTTTCAATCATCTTTTGGTCTTCATTCATTAATCCTTCACTATTCTTGATATGATTAATCCAATTACCATTTTGTCTTGCTGAAGCATAAGCATGAAAGAAATTGGAGTTAGAATCACCTTCTTTTGCCCAATTAATTTTTGCTCTTTGATTCCACCAAGTATTTAGTCTTCCAAGAGTCGAATTAAGCTCTAACACCTTGGATTTGAGCAAACCAAGTTTAAATTCCGAAAGCCCGCCTCTTCCAATTGTAATTCCAAAATGCCTTTTTTAAGCTATTCTTTTAAAACATTGAGTTCCTTGTGTTTTTCTTTGCTCCAAAAGAACAATTCCTTCAAAACTCTTTTAAACTTTAAATTCAGAGATTGGAATGCATCACCTCGAGCATATTTTCCCCAAGATTTAGAGACAATTTTGGATGAAGCTGGATAGGAAGCCCAAAGTTCTTCAAATCTCAACATTTATTAGTTTTCAAAGAGGAGGAGAAGATCTTAATCACTACAGGACAGTGATCGGATGCAACTTTAGCAAGATGATGAATTGTCGTTATTCTTATAGCTTCTAAAACAATAGAATTTAAAAAACAATGATCCAACCTTTCAAGAATATGAGGACCACCTTTCTTATTATTACACCAAATATATTTGGGACAATTACCCCAATATCATGGAAATCACCTTTGTTCATGAATAAGCACATATCCTGAGAGCCCTGATTATCATCACCATAGTTATAAGTTCATTTAATCAATATTCTTTTTCATCGGGTAATAACACTATTTGTTTTAAGTACTTAAAAAGAATCTCAAAATATTATTTTTTTGTTAAATTGTTTTTTTTAAACAACCAGTTCACTCCTCCTCTTTGTGTGCCTAGGAATAGTTCAATGAGGCTTAACATCCTACATTGAACTTTTAGCTTCTCCAACCTTTCACCTATATGCACATTTTGTATTATGTCTCTAAGAGTAAAGCCACTCATTAGCATTGTAGGTCTCACCACCATCTTATAAAATTTTCCCTTAAGTTTGAGGGGAATTTTCTATCACACAACAATCCCAGATTTTCTATTATTATAAATGGAAAGCTATCAAGATGGATTAAGGCTGAGAGTGGATTTCGTCAGGGATGTCCCTTGTCCCCCACGTTATTTATCCTTTGCTCCCAACTTCTCACAAATGCTTTCTCAAATACTACTATTGGAATTGGCCTAAGCACTAATGGGCCACGTATTTCCCATTTACTGTTTGCTGATGATGTTATGGTATTCTCAGAAGCATCAAGGAAAGCAGTTTTTGAAGTTAAAGCCATTCTTTCCGATTTTAGCTTGTGGACAGGACAGAAGATAAACACAGAAAAATCATGTATCCTATTTGGTAGCAATGTGAGTAGAAGGAAGAAGAAGCAACTGTCCAGAACTATGGGGTTCAAACAAGTTAAGGAATTTTTTTACCTTGGAATTAAAATGGCGCTGAGAAGGATGAAGGCTTCTGATTTTTACTTTCTTATTGAGAAAGTTTTCAGATTTCTCAACACTTGGGGATCAAAGACTCTATCCTTAGCAGGGAAATTAATACTGATCAAAACTGTAATCCTTACCATCCCAAACTATTTCAGCTCCCATTCTTTGGTACCGGTACAAATTATAAAAGAGATAGACAAAATGTGTAGAAGCTTCCTTTGGAAGAAATCTGGTGGAAATCCTAGACTACACTATATTAGTTGGGAGAACTTGTGTAAGCCAATGAAAAAAGGAGGTTGGGGATTATTTTCTTCAACAGCAAGGGTAGCTCCTCTTAGAGCTAGATTATCTTGGAGATTTTTGAATAACAAGAATACCTTACTACATAAAACTTTGGCTCCAAAGTATGGTTTAAGGTTTGAAATTTCTGGTAACAAGAGAACTTCTTCCTCTTGGAAAATACTTTGCAATGGAGGAAAGGTGCTGGATCCATATTTAAGATGGACAATAGCTAATGGGAATTCTATCAATGTATTCAAAGATAAGTGGATACTTGACAGAAGAATTAATGAATGGCCGACCTTTGTTGTTCCTCAAGATGAAGGAGATGACATGCTGAACAGGTACATTGAAGAAGGAAGCTGGAATGTAGAAACTTTGAAGCAGAATTTCGGTAAAGATCTGGTTGATCTTATTCTTAAGATCAAAATCAATCCTGATCAGAATGATGATGTAAGAGAACTGATTTTTCAAGGACCAGGGAAGACAATTCCTGGGATGATCTCTGTTTTACAGCAACAAGAAGAGGATTGGGAACCTTTTTATTGGATAAAAAAGGCTAAAATTAATCCAAGAGTTCAAACTTTCATATGGAGATTATTTAAAGGTGCTTTACCAACAAATCAATTTCTTAATCACAGGGGGATGTTAGAGAACTACAAATGCCCGAGATGCTCTCTTGGTATTGAAGATCTAGAGCACATTCTTTGCGGGTGTATCAAAGTGAAGGAGGTGGTCAATTTATTAAACATATGGGGCTTTGGTTTACCCGTCATCAACAATCTTCTAGAAATCTGCAGGTGGTTTCAAAAGATTAAAAAAGGATATGTTATGATGCTAAATCTCTACTTCAATGTGATATTCTTTTCTTGGAAAGCTAGAAACATATTGATTCATCAGAGAAAAATTGAAGGTGCCAATTCAATTGCTATTCAAGCAATTTGTCAATCTACTTATTCCAACTTTATTTTTAACCAATTACCGGAACAATGGGGTGTTAATCAGTCTTGTAGACTGTTGAATGTTTGGCATCCCCCGCCACCCGGTTGGTTAAAAATAAATGTAGATGCTTCTATTTGTTCTTCTTATAGAGCGGGAGTTGGATTTATTATTAGAGATCATAAAGGAAGATTCTTATTAGCTTTTGGGGAGTCTTCAATCCATTGGGACATTTACCAATTGGAATTTCTAGCTATCAAAACATTGAATAGCATTTTAAAAGATTGGATGTTCAAGTACAAGGGAGCAATTATTGAAAGCGACAACTACAACGTCATTAAGGTGATTCAAAATGCTAAGGATCTTGGCTTCAAGAGTTCAGATGAGTTAAACTTTTTCAATAATTTTAATTATGTTGTTTTTAAATGCATCAGTAGAGAAGAAAATAAACTAGCGGACTTGTGTGCTAGTTATGGACTTCTTAGTAGTTTTATTTGGGAAGATATTACCTTAGATAAGATTCCTCCTTCATTTGTTAAATTAATGAAGGAAGAATCTACTTTGTAGTTCGCTTTATTCTTTTCCTTAATGCATTTATGCTTCTATCAAAAAAAAAACAAGCCCAACACATTCCTCCACTTTAACAATCTAACTTGAATTATACTAATAGTATCCACATCTATTTCACCATCAACTCCTTCTCTAGTTTTATCAACAAGAAGAATATCACAATAAAACACACACATTAAGTAGAATATCATCAACAAAATACACACATTATGGCAAAATCTCTTGTAAATGTCTATCATGAACATCCATGACCAAAGCAAAAATATATGGGTTGACGTAAGAAAAACTTATGGCTATTAAGGCGAACAATATGGCGAACGATAGCGACGTAGGTGATGTTTTAAGGACACAGAGGTGATGTCCAGCGAGAGGTGACTCACACGACATGGAGCAAAGAGGGAATAAAATGAATAGCAAGACTATTGCGAACAACTTCGGGAGGGGAAAAAAGAGTTTCTCCATTGGTGCTGCCGGTGAATTTTCCGCTAGAGATGTCTTTAATGGCCTTTTGGCCAAAAAAAATTTGTCTTATTTAAATTAGTAGGTGGGTTTTCCGCTTGACAATTTTTTTGCATTTTTGGTTGGAAGGGCTCGACGGCATAAGAAAGTTGATGGCACTGCAAATAGGTTTTATGCTAGTAATGTTACGGTGGTTTATCTGTTGGACAACCCTTCGATAATTGGTAGGCATTATATCTACCACTTGCAGCACCACTACTACCGGCAGATATAATACTACCGGAAAGTCAATCGGTAATGCCAATTTTTCCTGTATTTAGAGAAATTAAGTTTATGTGTCATACTTTAAAACTTTGGGAGATGGTTATGGAGCATTGTTTATGACTTGATACTAATATTTCTAGAAATCAATATTGATTCCTGCAGGGTAGGCTTACTATGGAAGCTATTCATCTAGTGTGATGGTTGATGGAGAAGTTTAGGGAGAATAAGGAGGATCTACATATGATAATTGTTGACTTAGAGAGAACATATGATAAAATTCCAAGTAGTGATAGATCTAGTTGCTGGTTTGTGATTTTGAGAGATCGAGCCAATAATAAGTGTACTCATTTTAGATATATTGGGTCTATTGTTCAGAGTGATGGGGAAATAGATGGGGATATTATTAGTAAGAAGTGGATGAATGATTCTGGTTTGTTGTGTGATAGAAAAGTACCACTCAAACTTAAGGAAATATTTTTTAAGTTGGTGGTGGACGAGCAATGCTTTATGGCACAGAATGTTGGCCATTAAAAGAGAAGCATATTATTTAGTTATGTTTGGATGAGATGAGGATGCCCAGGTGGATGAGTGGATTTACTCTTAGAGACAGGATATGAAATGAGTATATTTGTGAAAAGGATGAAGTAGTTCCAGTGATAGATAAGATTATAGAGAGCCTCCTTCGATGGTTTTGTCATGTAAAACGGTGGCCTTCCGATGACTTGTTAGGAGAGTAGATGTATTAGATCTGACCCATGTTAAAGAAGGAAGAGGTAGGCGTAAAAAGATTTGTTTAGAAAATATTAGAAACAATCTTTATTTATTAAATTTAAATGAGAATTTGAATCTTAACATGACACAATGGAGAAAAATGATTCATGTAGCCGGCCCCAAGTAGCGGGATAAAGGCTTGATGTTGTTGTTGTTGTATTCAAAAATTTAATTTTAATTTATATGATAAAGAAGATAATAAATCCATCATTTTACAAACTCATTCTTTATTGTGTTTTAAACCAACTCATGTTTGGGTGCGAGATTAGGATGATTTTTTTTATTAAAAGACATAAGCTCTTCCACCTTATTTTATGAAATAGTTTATACATAAGAAGTAACAAATCATTTTTCTTTTTTGGCTAATAATTGTATAGATAAAATTTTTTAGCTTTGTTATCTGATTGACATACTTCGACCTTAATTTCGTGCCTTACTCAACATTAATACTATATGGAAATATTTAGCTATGATATTAAGTCATAATATAATACAATATACTAGGTTTCTATTACTACAATATTGCAAAAAATAGCTTTATTATCTTTACACATGTAACTCATACAAGTGAAAAATAAATGCATTCAATACGAAATTTCATTGTAATACCACAAGAACTTCGATCAAGTTGATGCATATTCTACGTGTCCCTTCTAACTGTACAGAATTGTTGAAATCAAACATTGGAGATGTGAACGTGGTAAGAAAATATAGTTGATATTCTCTGTTTACTATTATTTTCACGATTATTTATATTCTCAACTTAAATAGTAATGATTATTTTTTTTACCAACGGAATTGCAGATCTGGTGCTTGAACTTTGACAATTGAGTCGGTATAGAAGCAAAACCAAGTATAGCATCTGTGGCGTGCATTGTGAAAGACAGTTCATGGCATTCATAAGTTAAAACGATTTGTTTTCCAGTTATCCTTTGTGTAAAATTAGAGTTTGCTAATTATCCCATTTATGTGTTCTACTGTTCTTGGGTTTAACTACATTTACTAGTTTATGTTTATGAGAATATAATCAAGATCCAAAATTTCTTCTACTGTCACTCACTGATGACGATTTGTTCTGGCAGCCATTCATATTGTCCTAGGAAAATCTTTAGGGTAACTAAAGGTTACTGTATTTTTATGCATAAAGCACATCAGGAACCGGCAAAAAGCAACTTTTAAAAACCATAGAGGCGACAGATTCTACAAAAATCGGAGCAGTCAACCTAATACATGCACCCAAAAGAAACCACAAGCAAATTAAAAGGAAATGCTAGACCGACAACACACTCCACCCCTACAAAAGGAACAACACAAAGAGAGAGCAGAAGAGAAAAACAAATGGAAAACATAAAGCTAGTACCACTAATAAATCAGTAAATGGAAGATGCAATCACCACCTGAAAAAAAAAAAAAAAGACTGAGAGGAAAATAAGGACACTTGAAAAAAGGAACACCATCAGAAAAGAAAACGAAGTTGAAATTAAAAAAAAAAAAATTGCACGAGCTCCAGGTGTTGATGAAGCACCATAGCGAAAGGCAGCAAAAACTAATAGTGCCAACCATAAATAAAACAAAACAAAATACTAACGGTAAGTGCAAAGAAAGCCCAAATCAACTCGGAAACCAATCCTAACTTAACAATCGGGGCCTAAAAAACAGAGAAAGCCCCAGCCAAACCCACAAACATGAAAAAGGCCAACCCAATATAGAAGTCATCAACATAATATGAGGAACAAAAAAAGAAGGCAAGAAGAATATATATAAGGGCTCAAGAAGAATGTGGAAGCTCCCATGTTAAATACCTGGATAGTGTCTATTTTGACCACTGCCTTGTAGCATGTTTTTTACCTTTGTTAAATAATTACTAGAATAAAGTAATGTCTATATAATCATAAGCAAGGAAACTCTTTTTGGTAGCTTGTTTAGATTACGATTTATTAATTTATTCATAAAACAAAAAAAATTTAACTATTAAAACAATATACTAAACTATAAAAGTTAGCGAGATTAACATTTTTCAATGGAAAAATAAGATCGACAATAAAAATTCATGAGCTAAATAATGATATTAAATGGATCAACAACAACAACAACAACATCAAGCCTTTATCCCACTACAAAATAGAGATAACAATGAAACAATAGATTTTTAAGTAACAAATAACATGATCACCAACATTGGCTTCTACAGTGCATGGTCTAAACTAAATAGGATTAAAGCTAAAATAAAGAGCAAAATAAAAAAGAGATAAGTTCATATTTATGAGGTTTTTGACTAACGCTTATGTCCTAGTCTTACGCTGTCCAACTCAAAATTTAGAACCCTTTTCTTGAACCACCAGAGGGTAGATAAGACCCTCTCCTTAAAATATAATAGAGAAATCTAACATTCAATTATAGTACAGGGCACACCTAAAAGAGGGGGAGTACTTCTTTAAAACTTGTGAAATTTTTATTTAATGAAAATGAACTAGCAAATATTGGATGAGCTAGAATTTAATTTTTCCTTAAAAATTATAAGGATGGAATTTAATACAATATGTAAACAATATTTAAAATAAAATTAAAATCAAAGAATTTTTTTTTCTTTCTCTGAACCCTTAATTCACTTTAAGATCGAGTCACCACTTATGAAGATCAAACTCAGTTTATCATATCAGAAGATATCAGGAGAGCATAGATAGTATCATCATCACATATCACACACGTAGCACAAAGGTAATAAAGTACAAAAGAAAAAAAGTTATAAATTGTATTTATAGTGGTTCAGCCTATCGGCCTACATCCACTTCTTAGGTCCTTTACTCAAAAATTCTACTACCTCTCACATTTTGCTCCATGGAAAGAAGATAAATCTCTCTTCTTCGTGTGGTGGTTGAGAAACTCCACCTACTTTTCTCCTGAAAAATATGACTACTCTAGCCCACCAACTAGATTTCACAGTACATAGAAAACAAAAAAAAAAAAAAATATCTTATAAATAAAGTAGAATAAGAACTTAGATTAGTATTTAGAATCTCAAATCAGAAGAATAAAGGATTAATTTATTTTCGGGAAGCAACCAGCAATGCAAAATATCACACAAGAAACTCTCTTTGAATAGTGGGAAATCATTAAAAAAAAATGAGAGATGTAGAAATATCCCTAAAACTCTTTGTTTACTATGGCTTCTCTTTTAAAAATCTCATTTTAGTTTTTTTAAAAGGTATATTTAGATGGTGGCATTAGTAGAAATTTTAAATGGTTATTTATTAAAATTTTTGACCAGTTCATATAGTTATAGCCAAGGATTATATTGTAGAAATAGTATATTTATTAAATTTTAAAAAAATAAATCATCTTTGTTTGATTGGACTATATGATACCTATCATATAGTATGATATTTTTCTATTTTTTAGTTTGTTTATTGATTTACAACTATTAATGAGGCGATTTGCTTACATCATAATACAATAAGCTAAGTGTTGTATATTACAACTAGTTTAATTTTTGAATTTAACTAATTATGAAAACAAGTGTATTTTAAGAACCTTCATACGCTCACAGGTGGTGATTTCCTTAATGGAGTGGAATGAAGGTTACGCTCACAGGTGGTGATTTCCTTAATGGAGTGGAATGAAGGTTTAATTTGTTTTCCTAGATTGCATGGGTCACAGAGGTGGTCCTTGGAGAAATTTAATTTAGGTATGTTTCTAGCTTGGTCTTTCCTGGTGATCTTCCTAAGCATTTTCATGCTGCATGACTTAGTCGCCTATGCCATAGCCATGACTCATCAACAACAGATTTCAAATACATAGAAGTTGAATAGCCAACATAGTTCAAGTCAAGCATTTAAACATTATTAATCCTTTTGCCTTCTAAAGTTATTTTATTATTTAAGCCAATAAGACACTTAGCAGACATAAATTTAATATCAAAACCATTATTACACAATTGACTAATACTAAGTAAGTTGTGCATCAATCCATCTACTAACAAGGCATTTTCAATAATAAGATTCTCTTAGCTGCTAATCATACTTGAGCCTACCACTTTATTGGTGGTGTTGTCTCCAAGTGTTATCCTGCCTCCTGCCCTAGCATCCAGCATGATGAATTGCTTTATATCTCAAGTCATGTGATGTGAGTATCTACTGTAGGTACTCAATGCTCTCACTAGGCCTATATGAGAGCACCCCTACAAAGTAACTCTCTTGTTAGTTTGGGAACCAAAGTGAGTATGGGTTCCAACTTATGCTTTAATGAATGATTTCTATGCTTTTTATGTTGTGATGTAAAATGATTTTGGCCTACACACAAGATGCATTCTATGGTCTACTATGCATGTGTGGGCTATGTAACCTAGCATGCCACAAAAATAGTACATAACACCTAGGAATGGATATATCAATCTATATCGGGTGTTGTGCCTCTTTCTAAGGGTATGAGATGATTAATGCTGTGTTTTGGGGTTAGTTTATTATGCTAGTATAGGTGGTGGCGTATTATTTTAAAGTGCATGAATTTTTATTCTCATGAAATCATTAGCACTTTTAGAACTTTTAACTTCAAGTTTTAATGCATACTCATAATAAACTAGTTTAGATGCAAGTGCTTTTAATTATTTGTACAAATCTTCAAACTCAAGATGGTTGGATTTCATGGATTCATGTCTTTTTGTTAACTTAATATGCTTTTTGTTTAGATCATTAAAATCATCAAGTAAGGAAGCATGATCTTTTTCTAAACTAGAATGATCAACCATAAGAATGTCATGCGCTTTTTATATCTAAACAATTTAACATTTAAACATGCATGCATTTTCTTTACCTTTGTATATACACCATAAATTTACTCAAAAGCATCAAATAATTTGCTATATGAAAGCTCACATATCTCTTCTTGATGTGAATGATCAAGTGCATCATTTTCCATAAGGCATTGATTTGTTACCTTCTCCTCTGCTTTTAGTTCGGATGAGCTTGAAGCAGAGTTTGCCCAAAATACCTTTTGCAACATTTATTTCCCTTTTTTGATCTTAAGCTTCTCCTCACCCTTCTCTTTGATTTGGTGATCCTTTAAATTGGGGCAATCTGACTTTAGGTGATCAAGGTTTATGCATTTAAAATAAATAATATTCGAGAAAACCTTTGTATTTTTATTATTTTTACCTTTATTCTAATGTTGATGCCATCTTTGCTTTCTCTTTAAAAAGCTCCTGAATCGTGGGTCATCAATGCTATGTCATTTTTCTCATTAACTGTAGATGTATCACTTTTATAATCATTTTATTTTAATGGCATAGTTTTCTCGTTCTTTTTGTCACCTACATCGAAATGTCTTTGACTTACACTTTGCTCGTAGGCAATGAGTGATCTAAGTATGTTATCAATAAAATAAACATTTAAATCTTTAGACTCACATATTGTAGTGACTTTGGCATCATAGTTTCCAGGTAGACAACACATAATATTATTGACATTCTCCGAGTTTGAAAGTTCTTTACCAAGAGAATTCAAGGATGCCACTATTTGAATAAACCTAGTGTTCTTGTATGAGATGGTTTCATTAGGTTTCATGCAAAAAAGTTCATATTCATGCAATAAGATGTTCAAGTTATATTTTTTGACTTCACTAATACTTTCATATGTAATGCATAGTATATTCAAAATGTCCTTGCTAGTGATACATGTAGAAACTCTCTTATAATTTTATATTTCAAAGAACAAAAAAAGAAGTGTAAGCATTTAGCATATAATTGAGCTAAGTGCCTATATTCATTTTTATGGTGAAAGGTGTGTCTACTTTAACTCCATTAATGAATTTAAAAGGTGCAAATTATCATTCCTTAATCACATTCCATAGGTGAAAATCTATAGGTTGGAAGAAAGTAGACATGTAGATTTTTTAGAAATCAAAAGGATCAAATAAATGTGGACGAGTTATATAATAACCATCTGTGGTGTTTCTGTTACAAAAACGTGTCATGTATCATTTTTCCAAAGGTTTTCTATAATGCTACTTGTGAGACCCGCTCAAATACAAAATTGAAAGATCAATGTAGGAAGTAAAGCCTAATTGATATATCCTTATGCACATAAGGAGTGGTGGTGGGGGGGGGGGGGGGGGGGGGGGGGGGGGGTGTTAATTAGTTGTTTAAAAATTTCTTTAACACAAAATATTTCATTTTGAGATTTTTCAATAACTTAAGATAAACATTGTTATCACTATATATAGAAGAAAATTAATGAAAAAAATTATAATAATGGTCATAATAAGTTACTCAAATTAAGATAACATCAACCATAAATTTTTGCAATATGCAATTTTAGGAAAAATAAATATTAGAAAATAAAAATTAGAAAGACACCAAATTTTATAGTAGTTCAGTCAAGTAATTACCTATATCCACTACTCATAGTCCTCGTTATGTATTCCACTAAAACTTTAGTGTCTCTCCTTTAGTCCCCACAGCAATGCGGAAAATCCCTTACAAAATCTCTTCCACTAACCTGGTATTGCAGTGTATTAGAATCCTTTTTAACCCATATAGTGAAGGAAGAGAACCTGAATCCTCTTTCACCCTCTTGGTGAAGGAAAAGAACCTTAAAAATATTTGGCCTTGAAGTTCTTCTTTTCAAAGCCACCCAAGAAAAGAAGCAAGACGTTCAAAGTAACAACAACAAAAGCTTGCTAGAGTAACGGGCTGAAATCCCTTTACACTACTTCTCCCTCCCATATATCCTTTCCTTCTCCTTCTCCAAGCTCTTCTAGATATATCACAACTCCCTTTAAGAAAACTCAACAAAAAAAGATTTCCAAAATTCTATTAAGAGATCTTAAATTCAAAGGGGTCCAAAAACCTTAAATATTAAATTTAGTTGTAACTATTCTTATAGTACGGTTGATGATCGCACAATTCGGGATGAATTCTTCAAAATCTATGTACTTAATCATACAAGATGATTAGTTTATTTATTATGTGACCGTACAGGATGATTATTGAGAAGACTAAAATCATCTCTACCCATCATTGGGGAAATTAACATCATATTTCTATTAGAGAAAAAATAAAGGGTGTGTCCAAGAAGATTACTGGGATGAACATTCTTGTATAGTATGATATGAAGATTGTATAGTTCAATTTCCTATATTATTTAACCCTTAATTTGATTGACTAATCACAGGGTTTCAATTGAGCAAGTTTTCAAATATCGTATTATACAAATGTGATTGTAAATTATAGCTAATTTAAAAATTAAAATTTATAAACTTGCTTAATTTTAATTGGTGACTAGAGTATCTTTTTTAAACATATCATTCAGTATGATCTTAATCATATGTATGGTGTATGATGTACCTTAAATATTTGTACACACAAATATATATATTAGTGAAGGCAAAGAACCCTAGACCCTAACTTTGAAGCTTATCTCTCAAGAGCAACTCTAGGAAATAACCTAGGCCATAGGAGGAAGTTAGGTGTAAGCTTGCCTAGAGCAACCATATGAATGCCCCTCACACTCCTTCTCCCTCATACATAACCTCTCCTTCTTCCTCTCTAAGCTCAAAGTTCTCTCAAGAATTTCTCTCCCAAAGTTTCTTCAATAAAAATTTCTTTTTTTCAAAAGGCTTCAACATTCCATAAAATTTTTATTAGTCTTCAAAATTCATGCTATATGATTAGTTTAAAATAGATGTTTGACCAGTATAAAGGAATAGTTATTCAGATAAACTGTTCAAATTCTACATACTTAGCGTACTATATGATCGTAAGTTCATACAATACAGTAAATTCAATTTCATCTTATTTATTCAGGATGATTATTAGGATGATTGGAAATCATCTCTATCACTTATCTAGTATGATAAACATTATACAGTACATTCAGTTAAACATAAATGGTTCGTATACTATGATTAACATCACACTATATGATTAATTAAAAAGTCAAGGTTTTTATCCAGTGTGACATTGGGGATAGCTGAATTTTGTCTTTGTCAATCATACGATTCGATCTTCATTGTATAGTATGATTAATTATAATTATTAAAACTTGATATAATTGACAAATCACAGGAGATAATTTAAATAAGATTTCAAATATTGTACTATACAATTTGGATTGTATAGTACGATTAGTTCAAAATTTGATTTTAAAACACTTATTTAAATTATTTAGTGGCTAGAGTTTCCTGATGGAAATGATTCATACAATATAATTAGTTAATTAGAATTAATGAAATAAATAATTATTAACCCTCTATTTTTATTTACCAAATATTTCAGTATGATCATAATCAATTAAAAAAATTCAACTCAATTTTCCTCACTCCCTTGTGTATGTATGAACCATTACCTAACCAGACTCAAGAAATATAAATTAAGAAAATCAAAAATACAAACTCTTTTAAAATACATTCTATTCTATCCAAAATTGAGTCTTGATCAATCTTAAGTGGTTTTTCATGTACATGAAATGTTAGTACAAATAGAAAATACTATATCCAATTTATATGCTAGAAGAAAAAAAATCTCAATCAATAATATTTTTATCATCAAAATCATAAGCTAGGGATCCTTGATTAAAACAATCTCCTCCTTTTTTATGACAGAAAATATTTTTGGTTGAAAAAGTAAGTTAATGTTCTTTTCTTCTAAACTCCCATCATTAGGTGATAGAATTAAAAAAAAAGGGGTATGATTATTTTTAACTTAACGATTTTTTTTTTATTTTAGAAAAATAAATGATAAGAGGCGGAAAAGATGAAGAGAAAAAAAGACTAAAAGAAATAATGACATAACAATAACTATTTAATAAAAATGAAACATTTATACAAATAACTAACAACTACTCCCCTTTTAACTTCTCCAAAATAGGAGAAAAAAGAATAAACATAAAAAAGGCTATAGAGCACAAAAAATACATAAAGAACAACAAAACACAAAATACAAAATCTAAAAGTAGGAAGGCCTCTGATCTGATTGTAGTGGGGGTGGTGGATGGAGATATCTATGAATAGAAGAAAAAATTTCCCCAAACCATGCCATAACCTCGTGCTATTGTTTCTATTACTAAGTATGAGAATTTAAGCATGAATCTAGTTGATCAAACCACTGTACCAGCTCCTCATATGGGTATGATTGATATGCTGGTATAGATAGTGGCACTGGAACTAATGCAGGTGCATATCAAGTTGCCAGACCAACTCCCCCTTTTGAATTAAAAACTGGTTCACCTTGCTCTTTCCATAGTGATGATGAAAATGAATATGGAAGGAACCACCAGAGTAAAAAATAGGAGAATGATCGGCAGTCACAAGGAAGGTAAGCTCATACTTTTTGTCCAGAATATAGGCAATGATATGTCCAAGAGTAATATTTTTCTTTCTTATAGTGGAAGGAAATCAAATAGGAGTTAGGTTTTGAACATAATCAATAATAAATTGGGCTTCATCAAATTGGGTTTCAAACTCAATAAAATATGCTAGCAAGGAAAGATGTGGAGTAATATTCATGCATTCTCCAGCTTTAGGAATTATATTTATTCAAAGGACATGATCGATAATACATGATTTTTAATTTAATTAGAGTATAATAGGGGTGATGTTGATTTAGAAAGATATTTTGGATAGTTAGATTGAGTGAACTTTACTAAAAGTCACCCCTAGAAGTTTTTGATTGCGGTTGAGGACCTTTTATGGAAAGGTGGAGGTTTTTGCCTAAATATTCTTTTGTAATTTATATGGGATGTTAGAAAACATAGGATATCATGATAGGGGTAGTGATGCTAATCCTAAGTTTTGCAAAAAAACTCTATAAAGAAGCTCAGAGTTGAAAGGAAATACATGGGTAAGGAGAAATTGGAGAGAGGTGGATGTGAAGATACTCATCACCTCATAGTTCTGTGCTTATTTATTTAGCATTGAGGAGGGGGTGATATGAGATTCTTTATACCTATAGTACATAGTTTCATCCTTTACATATTAAAAATGAATATTAATGGTGTGACAAGAGGAAGATCCTCCTTGGTTTAGTCGACCTCACTTGTTCCCTCCTTCCATTTTAGCACGCAAAGATATAAGTGTATGAGTTGAGAGGGAAGAAAAGGAATTGTAGGATTGAGTGAGTTGAACAATAAAAATACCTTTAATATATAGATTTATTAGATGATTGTATAGTATGATTTGATATCATATAGTATGATCTAATAAAGTAAAATCATCTATACTTGTTAGAAAAAGAGGTCAAATCATATAGTACCATCAGTATCGTACTAGATGATTTTACGAAATTACATTCATCATGAGGTGCCATCTTTACAAATTTTAACTAAATGTATTATACTGTATGAGCAACTATTTTATAATATGATAAGCTAGTTATATTATCATGTTGGATGATTTGAATTCATCCAACGACTTTCTACTAATGTATTGTATTATAAAAAAAGGTGTTTATATGGTACGATCAGTAATAATTGAACATATTTGGACCATTGATTTATTGAGAGCAGTTTGTTAGGATGTGTAGATCATATAGTGCAAACGGAATCATACCATATGATGTGAATAAATTTTGATTTCCAAAATTTTAATTAAGTAATTAATTTATTTAATGCACCGAAGGGTGCGTGATGATTAGGGAACTACTAAATAAATAAAATAAGAAATACAAAATAGAAAATATATACTCAGACAAATTCAAAATGACATATATTTAAAGCACAAAAAATGAATGATTGATTTCAAATGATAGAATAATTTAGATTCATCCTGAATCAAGTATGAATGTCTATAACACCTAGTATAGTCCTCAAGGTGATAAAGGTTTCATAGGCAATGGGTTTAGCAATGATTTCTACCAATTGATATCTAGCAGCTATATGATGCAGTTCTATATCCACCTTGGCTACATGATCTCTTAAAAAATGATTCTTAATGTTTATATACTTTTGTACTAGAGTGTTGGATTGAATTTTTTGAAATACAAATGGCACTATTGTTGTCACACATAATATAAATTGTCCTACAAGTAGTGCAAGATTCAAGATTTATTACTTTAGCCATAAGACTTGAGCAACACAGCTTCTTACGATAATGCATTCTGCCTTAATAATGGATAAGGCTACTGAATTTTGCTTTCTACTATACCACAAAATTAATAATTTTTCTATAAACTGACATATTCATGATATGCATTTTCTATCAACCCTACAACCTATATAGTTAGAGTTTAAATATCATATAATTTCAAATAATGAGCTTTATTTAGGGGACAAGATACCTACATTTTAGCTGACTAATTTGTATCTATGGATTCTCTTAACAACATCCATATGAGATTCTTTGTGGTGAACCTAAAATCTAACACAAAGACATACACTAAATATTATATTAGGTCTATTAGTAGTCAAATAAAGAAGTGATTCAATTATCCCTCTATATTTCTTTTGATCAATTAATTTTCCATTTGGATCATTATCTATTTGAGTAGTAAAGCTTATGGGAGTATTTATTACCATTGCATTATCCATCTTATATTTCTTAAGGATATCCTTTATATATTTTGATTGGCTAAGGAAGGTTTAATCATCCCTTTACATCACACTAAATCTAATGAAGTAATTAAGCTGCTCACATAATGCTCATCTCAAACTCTTACCTCATAACCTTTAAAAATTCATAACATAGAGGTTTATTTGTGGATCCAAATAGTATATCATCAACATAAATCTAAACAATGTGTATATCTTCTCATACTTTCTAAAAAAATTGTTGCAACTCAAGCTTATGAGTTTATATTTTTGATGATAACAAATATTATGTCTCACTTTCTGTTATCTACTTGTATTTGAAATATATGTTTGTTTGTGTATATACTAACATTTCAAGAATATAACGCAACATCAAAAGAATCATAGCTCAAGATTAGGTTGAATAATGTTATGTTATAAAAGGGTCTGTAATATTTATTGATGTAATTTTGATTTCTTGAGTCAAGTCTTGTAAGGGTGTATGCCTGCTTGGTGACCATGCACATGCACACTCAAGGGAGTGAGATCTAGTCAAATCCAGAACATCAAGTTTTGAACTAATCGTACTAAATGATTTTGGATCGTCCAGGATGATCCATTATGATATAGGAAAATAGCTGCCAATGCTAATTTAGGCAAGATTTTAAGATTTGATTTTTTTCTTATCGTCCTAGATGATCTAGATCATCCAGGATGATAAATACATATCATGCCTAAATTAATTATGTGATTAGGAGATTAATTATGGTTAATTTTTTTAAATCCGATCATCTTGGACTATCTGTATATCGTACAGGACGATGTTGCCGACATACTTGATTTTTCTAAATCGTCCAAGCTGAAATACCATAATATTTCTTGTAATCATCATGGACGATCCACAATATCATCCTGGATGATATGTAATTTTTAGTACTAATCGTCCTAGCCTGGACTATCCAAATATCGTCTAGGACTATCAGGTCAAATTCTGCACATCGTACTGGATGATTTTGCGATCGTCCAGGACGATTCTGGCATCAAAATTGAGTTTTTTAGGATTTTTTGAAGCCCTCTTTTTAAGTGCATCATACGGGATGATCCTGTGATGGTCCTGGATGATGTTTGGTATCCAAATTGAGTTTTTAAGATTTTTAGAAGCTCTCTTTTTATGCATATGGTATGGGACTGAAAGTTCGTTCGGGATGTTAAGCCCTCTTGAACTTAGTCCCAAAGTTAATTAATAGAGAGGTGAATCGGTAATTTTAAACAAACACACTCCAAAACCAATATTCACCACAATGATAACCAATGCGGAAGAAAATAATGCGGAAGCAATAAAAAGAAAAGAACACACCGGATTTACAGTGGTTCGGTCAAACCTTGACCTACGTCCACTCCTTAGAGGCACCCCCCAAGTATTGTACTAACACAAGTGTCTCTCCTTTAGCCCCCACAGCTAGGCGGAGAAGCCCTTACAAAATCACTTCCACCTCCCCCGGTGCGGCGGAGTCGCCGGGTCCTTTGACACCAAAGAGATCTTCTTCTTTGGTGAACTTACCTCGAGACAAGCCTTGAATCCGATGGTACTAAGGTGCGGGTTCGCCGGACCAACCGTGTGGATCCCCCACCACACTCCCTTGAGTTCCTCCCCCTCACAGGATCTTCTCCCTCTCAAACTCCACCCTTTCCTCTCTCCCTTTCAAGCTCTCTCTTCAAGTCTCCCCCACAAGAACGAAGCTACAATGGCTGCCAAAGACACTTACAAAAGTTGCCATGCCATAGCTTAAATAGAAGCTCTCAAAACGAGCTCATTAATGCAAGTTGCTGACATTATCATCCAGGCAGATAGGTATATCGTCCTGGCCGATTAGTACAAATTAAGCCCATTAGCCCGGGACGATATGGGACGATCAGAAGAAACTTGGTTACATCGTCCTGGCCGGTCTTACGACCGTCCTGGCCGATTAGTTTAAAACTAGTTCAATCGTCCTGATCATCGCCCTGAATAGAGTCTAGCCGATGTCAATCGTCCAGGCTATCGTCCCGGCCGATCTCACGATCGTCCTGGCCGATCTGATCGTATCAATCAGCCATTAATTCTTTCCAAAGATACCAGATCATTTTAGGCATAAATGAGTTAGATCATCCTAGACGATGTGTATATCGTCCGGGCCGATTTCCTAAAAGATATAATGCCTTAACTGATCATGGCGGCTGATTCTTTCTTAATTGAACATATCGTCCTGACCGATAAAAGTATCGTCCAGGCCGATTAGTTGACGACTGCCTTAATGAGGATGCCCTAATTAGTGTTTCTGGTTTTGGACATATCGTCCAGGTCGATATTAATATCGTCCCGGATGATGTTACCAAAAATAGAAATCATATAGGGAGCAAGAGAATTTCTTTCAAGTTATAGCCACACCAAATACAACAGACTCAAGAAAGGAAAAAGATTACAAACTGACATAGACCTAGTTTACCTAATCTTGAGCTGGTTCCAAATGTAGTCTGATCGTGTGGACGTGAAACATTAGTATAAAAAGGCAATCGTAGGAAGATAAGGAATGTTTGCTATCATCAAAACTATAAATCATAGATCCGCAACAATCTCCCCCTTTTTGATGATGGCAAACGATTCTCTTTAAATTTTCAAAAAAAAGTAAACACACTCACCTAATCTCCCCCTCACTAGAATAAAACCTTAAAAACTAGGGGAGATGAAAATATTTTTGTTGTTTTTAATTTTTTGAAAACAATATACCAATTCAACAGTACGTTCTCCCCCTTTGACATAATCAAAAAGAGAGGAGGTAGAAATAAAAAACAAAACGAACAGGAGAAAACGTTCTCTGATCTAGTGAAAAGAAAAAAAAAATATTCTTAAAATGAGAAAGTTACCTCCCAGTTTTAATCAAAACTTTTAGTAAAAAAAGATTGACAACGCATAGCCCAGAAAAGATTTGAAATTCATAATTTGATAATCCAAACTCAAGTTCTTTAAAAAGGATTAAAAACTTTTTAATTCAATATCTAAATCAAGAAATAAATTAGAGAAAGAAACAAATATTTAAAAAAAAAAACTCCTTCCATAAAATATATCTAATAGAAGATCAATGCATGAATTGTTGAATCAAGAATCAAGATTTTCAAAGTCAAGTACCCAAAATATCAAGGGTTTTCTTAAGTTTTTTTTTTAAGAAATACAAGAATGGTAAGCATTAACTTTTTGTGGACTCATTTTATGCCTCTTGACAATTGGTTGGCGCACTGCGCATCTTTTGATACACTTTTTGTATTCTATATTTTTCAATTTGGCGCTTTGCGCATCTTTTATTTTTGGCATCATTGGCCAATTTTTTTGAATATGCTACCTTTCTTAAATCTTAAGAAAAACAAAGGAAAACCCATCTTAGTGACAAAGCGAATTTCTTAATTAAGAAAATTATGAGTTAGATTCACCAACTTGCAAAAGATTCATATACGATAAATAAAATGTATGGAGATAAAAAAAATTTGTTTCAAAAACCAATTTAAAAGATGAAAGAGATTTTAAATCAAAAGTAGGATAACCTTCTTTAGAATAACATGGATTTAAAAAAAAATGAGTTTCCTTCCTTTGACTGTATTAGAGAAGTCAAACAAAATCTACCAAAGATTTCAAGAAAAATAGAAAGTAGATTTTTCATTTTTAGAAAAGTGAATGTGTGTGTTGATCAAAGAAAAATTTTCACGAAAGGAAAAATTTCAAGAATTAATCAAAACAAAATAAAAAATAAAATAAAATAAAAAAGGAAAAAACACAAAAACACAAAAACATGAAAGGCTCTTTAACCATTATGTCTCTCCTGGTCCGATGCTTCAGAGACCAGATCTACCCATGAGATTTTTTGCCTTTCATTATTTCCTCTGTTTAAAGTTTGTTTCGCCTTGCCCTTTTCATTTGTAGGAAGAATTCTTAAATTAGGGCACTGATTTTTCATATGTCCAAGCTTCCTGCATCGAAAGCAAATAACATCAGAAGAAATATGGACATCCTTACCACTTTTACCTTTTTTCCACTTTGGCTTATGCTTTGGTGAGCTTTGTGATTTGCTTGACAAGTCATTGCTATCGTCACTAACTAAGTTTCCTCTTTCCGTATCTTCAGCTTTTAGAACGATCGTTTCACCTGCATCAAAAAGTCTTTGACCCAAACCTTGCTCGTAGGCAATGAGTGAGCCAATCAAATTATCAATAGAATAATCATTCAAATCTTTTGATTCACAAATAGCAACTACTTTAGCATTGAATTTTTCAAGTAATCAACAAAGAATTTTGTTAACTTTTTCAAAATTTGAAAAATTTTTTCCTAAGGCGTGCAATGATGTAGTAATTTGAATAAATCTTGTATACATGTCTAAAATTGTTTCATAAGGTTTCATGGAAAATAATTCAAAATCATGCATTAACAAATTCAACTTGGATTGCTTGATTTCACTAGTGCCTTCGTATATGGTGTGCAATTTATCCCAAACTTCCTTACTAGTAGTGCACGTGGATACTAACATAAAATCTTCAGGATTTAAAGCACACAGAAAAAGCAGTATAAAGATTTTGCATTCAATTGAGCATTTACTTGTTCTTCTCTATTCCATTGATTAAAAGGAATATCAATTTTAACTTCATTAACAATTCGTGACGGTGATGAATAACCAGTTAAAATCATATGCCACATGCGAAAATCAATCGATTGCAAGAAAATAGACATGCGAGTTTTCCAAAAATCAAATGACATATTTTCAAATAAAGGAGGTCTTGTGATTGAATAACCTTCCGCAAAATTACGATTAGCCATGGATCGAAATTCAAAAGCTTTTAAAAACTTATTTTATGAAAACCGCTCTGATACCACTTGAAAGTTCGTTCGGGATGTTAAGCCCTCTTGAACTTAGTCCCAAAGCTAATTAATAGAGAGGTGAATCGGTACTTTAAAACAAACACACTCCAAAACCAATATTCACCACAACGATAACCAATGCGGAAGAAAATAATGCGGAAGCAATAAAAAGAAAAGAACACACCAGATTTATAGTGGTTCGGTCAAACCTTGACCTACGTCCACTCCTTGGAGGCACCCCCCAAGTATTGTACTAACACAAGTGTCTCTCCTTTAGCCCCCACAGCTAGGCGGAGAAGCCCTTACAAAATCACTTCCACCTCCCCCGGTGCGGCGGAGTCGCCGGGTCCTTTGACACCAAAGAGATCTTCTTCTTTGGTGAACTTACCTCGATACAAGCCTTGAATCCGATGGTACTAAGGTGCGGGTTCGCCGGAGCAACCGTGTGGATCCCCCACCACACTCCCTTGAGTTCCTCCCCCTCACAGGATCTTCTCCCTCTCAAACTCAACCCTTTCCTCTCTCCCTTTCAAGCTCTCTCTTCAAGTCTCCCCCACAAGAACGAAGCTACAATGGATGCCAAAGACACTTACAAAAGTTTCCATGCCATAGCTTAAATAGAAGCTCTCAAAACGAGCTCATTAATGCAAGTTGCCGACATTATCTTCCAGGCCGATAGGTATATCGTCTTGGCCGATTAGTACAAATTAAGCCCATTAGCCCGGGACGATATGGGACGATCAGAAGAAACTTGGTTACATCTTCCTGGCCGGTCTTACGATCGTCCTGGCCGATTAGTTTAAAACTAGTTTAATCATCCTGATCATCGCCCTGAATAGAGTCTGGCCGATGTCAATCATCCAGGCTATCATCCCGATCGATCTCACGATCGTCCTAGCCGATCTCACGATCGTCCTGGCCGATCTGATAGTATCAATCAGCCATTAATTCTTTCCAAATATACCAGATCATTTTAGGCATAAATGAGTTAGATCGTCCTGGACGATGTGTATATCGTCCGGGCCGATTTCCTAAAAGATATAATGCCTTAACTGATCATGGCGGCTGATTCTTTCTTAATTGAACATATCGTCCTAGCCGATAAAAGTATCGTCCAGGCCGATTAGTTGACGGTTGCCTTAATGAGGATGCCCTAATTAGGGTTTCTGGTTTTGGACATATCGTCCAGGCCGATATTAATATCGTTACGGACGATGTTACCAAAAACAGAAATCATATTGGGAGCAAGAGAATTTCTTTCAAGTTATAGCCACACCAAATACAACAGACTCAAGAAAGGAAAAAGATTACAAACTGACATAGACCTAGTCTACCTAATCTTGAGCTGGTTCCAAATGTAGTCTGATCGTGTGGACGTGAAACATTAGTATAAAAAGGCAATCGTAGGAAGATAAGGAATGTTTGCTATCATTAAAACTATAAATCATAGATCCGCAACAATCTCCCCCTTTTTGATGATGGCAAACGATTCTCTTTAAATTTTCAAAAAAAAGTAAACACACTCACCTAATCTCCCCCTCACTAGAATAAAACCTTAAAAACTAGGGGAGATGAAAATATTTTTGTTGTTTTTAATTTTTTGAAAACATTATACCAATTCAACAGTACGTTCTCCCCCTTTGACATAATCAAAAAGAGAGGAGGCAGAAATAAAAAACAAAACGAACAGGAGAAAACGTTCTCTGATCTAGTGAAAAGAAAAAAAAAATAAATATTCTTAAAATGAGAAAGTTACCTCCCGGTTTTAATCAAAACTTTTAGTAAAAAAAGATTGACAACGCATAGCCCAGAAAAGATTAGAAATTTATAATTTGATAATCCGAACTCAAGTTCTTTAAAAAGGATCAAAAACTTTTTAATTCAATATCTAAATCAAGAAATAAATTAGAGAAAGAAACAAATATTAAAAAAAAAACTCCTTCCATAAAATATATCTAATAGAAGATCAATGCATGAATTGTTGAATCAAGAATCAAGATTTTCAAAGTCAAGTATCCAAAATATCAAGGGTTTTCTTAAGTTTTTTTTTTAAGAAATACAAGAATGGTAAGCATTAACTTTTTGTGGGCTCATTTTATGCCTCTTGACAATTGGTTGGCGCACTGCGCATCTTTTGATACACTTTGTGTATTCTATATTTTTCAATTTTGCGCTTTACGCATCTTTTATTTTTGGCATCATTGGCAAATTTTTTTGAATATGCTACCTATCTTAAATCTTAAGAAAAACAAAGGAAAACACATCTTAGTGACAAAGCGAATTTCTTGATTAAGAAAATTATGAGTTAGATTCACCAACTTGCAAAAGATTCCTATACGATAAATAAAATGTATGGAGATAAAAAAAAATTTGTTTGAAAAACCAATTTAAAAGATGAAAGAGATTTTAAATCAAAAGTAGGATAACCTTCTTTAGAAAAACATGGATTTAAAAAAAATGAGTTTCCTTCCTTTGACTGTATTAGAGAAGTCAAACAAAATCTCCCAAAGATTTCAAGAAAAATAGAAAGTAGATTTTTCATTTTTAGAAAAGTGAATGTGTGTGTTGATCAAAGAAAAATTTTCACGAAAGGAAAAATTTCAAGAATTAATCAAACAAAATAAAAAATAAAATAAAATAAAAAAGGAAAAAACACAAAAACACAAAAACATGAAAGGCTCTTTAACCATTATGTCTCTCCTGGTCCGATGCTTCAGAGACCAGATCTGCCCATGAGATTTTTTGCCTTTCATTATTTCCTCTGTTTAAAGTTTGTTTCGCCTTGCCCTTTTCATTTGTAGGAAGAATTCTTAAATTAGGGCACTAATTTTTCATATGTCCAAGCTTCCTGCATCGAAAGCAAATAACATCAGAAGAAATATGGACATCCTTACCACTTTTACCTTTTTTCCACTTTGGCTTATGCTTTGGTGAGCTTTGTGATTTGCTTGACAAGTCATTGCTATCGTCACTAACTAAGTTTCCTCTTTCCGTATCTTCAGCTTTTAGAACGATCGTTTCACCTGCATCAAAAAGTCTTTGACCCAAACCTTGCTCGTAGGCAATGAGTGAGCCAATCAAATTATCAATAGAATAATCATTCAAATCTTTTGATTCACAAATAGCAACTACTTTAGCATTGAATTTTTCAAGTAAACAACAAAGAATTTTGTTAACTTTTTCAAAATTTGAAAATTTTTTTCCTAAGGCGTGCAATGATGTAGTAATTTGAATAAATCTTGTATACATGTCTAAAATTGTTTCATAAGGTTTCATGGAAAATAATTCAAAATCATGCATTAACAAATTCAACTTGGATTGCTTGATTTCACTAGTGCCTTCGTATATGGTGTGCAATTTATCCCAAACTTCCTTACTAGTAGTGCACGTGGATACTAACATAAAATCTTCAGGATTTAAAGCACACAAAAAAAGCAGTATAAAGATTTTGCATTCAATTGAGCATTTACTTGTTCTTCTCTATTCCATTGATTAAAAGGAATATCAATTTTAACTTCATTAACAATTCGTAACGGTGATGAATAACCAGTTAAAATCATATGCCACATGCGAAAATCAATCGATTGCAAGAAAATAGACATGCGAGTTTTCCAAAAATCAAATGACATATTTTCAAATAAAGGAGGTCTTGTGATTGAATAACCTTCCGCAAAATTATGATTAGCCATGGATCGAAATTCAAAAGCTTTTAAAAACTTATTTTATGAAAACCGCTCTGATACCACTTGAAAGTTCGTTCGGGATGTTAAGCCCTCTTGAACTTAGTCCCAAAGCTAATTAATAGAGAGGTGAATCGGTACTTTAAAACAAACACACTCCAAAACCAATATTCACCACAACGATAACCAATGCGGAAGAAAATAATGCGGAAGCAATAAAAAGAAAAGAACACACCGGATTTATAGTGGTTCGGTCAAACCTTGACCTACGTCCACTCCTTGGAGGCACCCCCCAAGTATTGTACTAACACAAGTGTCTCTCCTTTAGCCCCCACAGCTAGGCGGAGAAGCCCTTACAAAATCACTTCCACCTCCCCCGGTGCGGCGGAGTCGCCGGGTCCTTTGACACCAAAGAGATCTTCTTCTTTGGTGAACTTACCTCGATACAAGCCTTGAATACGATGGTACTAAGGTGCGGGTTCGCCGGAGCAACCGTGTGGATCCCCCACCACACTCCCTTGAGTTCCTCCCCCTCACAGGATCTTCTCCCTCTCAAACTCTACCCTTTCCTCTCTCCCTTTCAAGCTCTCTCTTCAAGTCTCCCCCACAAGAACGAAGCTACAATGGCTGCCAAAGACACTTACAAAAGTTTCCATGCCATAGCTTAAATAGAAGCTCTCAAAACGAGCTCATTAATGCAAGTTGCCGACATTATCTTCCAGGCCGATAGGTATATCGTCTTGGCCGATTAGTACAAATTAAGTCCATTAGCCCGGGACGATATGGGACGATCAGAAGAAACTTGGTTACATCTTCCTGGCCGGTCTTACGATCGTCCTGGCCGATTAGTTTAAAACTAGTTCAATCGTCCTGATCATCGCCCTGAATAGAGTCTGGCCGATGTCAATCATCCAGGCTATCATCCCGATCGATCTCACGATCGTCCTAGCCGATCTCACGATCGTCCTGGCCGATCTGATAGTATCAATCAGCCATTAATTCTTTCCAAATATACCAGATCATTTTAGGCATAAATGAGTTAGATCGTCCTGGACGATGTGTATATCGTCCGGGCCGATTTCCTAAAAGATATAATGCCTTAACTGATCATGGCGGCTGATTCTTTCTTAATTGAACATATCGTCCTAGCCGATAAAAGTATCGTCCAGGTCGATTAGTTGACGGTTGCCTTAATTAGGATGCCCTAATTAGGGTTTCTGATTTTGGACATATCGTCCAGGCCGATATTAATATCGTTACGGACGATGTTACCAAAAAAAGAAATCATATAGGGAGCAAGAGAATTTCTTTCAAGTTATAGCCACACCAAATACAACAGACTCAAGAAAGGAAAAAGATTACAAACTGACATAGACCTAGTCTACCTAATCTTGAGCTGGTTCCAAATGTAGTCTGATCGTGTGGACGTGAAACATTAGTATAAAAAGGCAATCGTAGGAAGATAAGGAATGTTTGCTATCATCAAAACTATAAATCATAGATCCGCAACAATCTCCCCCTTTTTGATGATGGCAAACGATTCTCTTTAAATTTTCAAAAAAAAGTAAACACACTCACCTAATCTCCCCCTCACTAGAATAAAACCTTAAAAACTAGGGGAGATGAAAATATTTTTGTTGTTTTTAATTTTTTGAAAACAATATACCAATTCAACAGTACATTCTCCCCTTTGACATAATCAAAAAGAGAGGAGGCAGAAATAAAAAACAAAATGAACAGGAGAAAACGTTCTCTGATCTAGTGAAAAGAAAAAAAAATAAATATTCTTAAAATGAGAAAGTTACCTCCCGGTTTTAATCAAAACTTTTAGTAAAAAAAGATTGACAACGCATAGCCCAGAAAAGATTAGAAATTTATAATTTGATAATCCGAACTCAAGTTCTTTAAAAAGGATCAAAAACGTTTTAATTCAATATCTAAATCAAGAAATAAATTAGAGAAAGAAACAAATATTTAAAAAAAAAAAACTCCTTCCATAAAATATATCTAATAGAAGATCAATGCATGAATTGTTGAATCAAGAATCAAGATTTTCAAAGTCAAGTATCCAAAATATCAAGGGTTTTCTTAAGTTTTTTTTTTAAGAAATACAAGAATGGTAAGCATTAACTTTTTGTGGGCTCATTTTATGCCTCTTGACAATTGGTTGGCGCACTGCGCATCTTTTGATACACTTTGTGTATTCTATATTTTTCAATTTGGCGCTTTGCGCATCTTTTATTTTTGGCATCATTGGCAAATTTTTTTGAATATGCTACCTATCTTAAATCTTAAGAAAAACAAAGGAAAACACATCTTAGTGACAAAGCGAATTTCTTGATTAAGAAAATTATGAGTTAGATTCACCAACTTGCAAAAGATCTTATACGATAAATAAAACGTATGGAGATAAAAAAAAAATTGTTTCAAAAACCAATTTAAAAGATGAAAGAGATTTTAAATCAAAAGTAGGATAACCTTCTTTAGAAAAACACGGATTTGAAAAAAAATGAGTTTCCTTCCTTTGACTGTATTAGAGAAGTCAAACAAAATCTACCAAAGATTTCAAGAAAAATAGAAAGTAGATTTTTCATTTTTAGAAAAGTGAATGTGTGTGTTGATCAAATAAAAATTTTCACGAAAGAAAAAATTTTAAAAACTAAACAAAACAAAATAAAAAATAAAATAAAATAAAAAAGGAAAAAACACAAAAACACAAAAAACATGAAAGGCTCTTTAACCATTATCTCTCTCCTGGTCCGATGCTTCAGAGACCAGATCTGCCCATGAGATTTTTTGCCTTTCATTATTTCCTCTGTTCAAAGTTTGTTTCGCCTTGCCCTTTTCTTTTGTAGGAAGAATTCTTAAATTAGGGCACTGATTTTTCATATGTCCAGGCTTCCTGCATCGAAAGCAAATAACATCAGAAGAAATATGGACATCCTTACCACTTTTACCTTTTTTCCACTTTGGCTTATGCTTTGGTGAGCTTTGTGATTTGCTTGACAAGTCATTGCT
This sequence comes from Dendrobium nobile, assembly GCA_022539455.1. Classification (NCBI taxonomy): domain Eukaryota; kingdom Viridiplantae; phylum Streptophyta; class Magnoliopsida; order Asparagales; family Orchidaceae; genus Dendrobium; species Dendrobium nobile. The sequence continues at coordinate 47,533,994 of CM039721.1, forward strand.
ATCGTCACTAACTAAGTTTCCTCTTTCCGTATCTTCAGCTTTTAGAACGATCGTTTCACCTGCATCAAAAAGTCTTTGACCCAAACCTTGCTCGTAGGCAATGAGTGAGCTAATCAAATTATCAATAGAATAATCATTCAAATCTTTTGATTCACAAATAGCAACTATTTTAGCATCGAATTTTTCAAGTAAACAATAAAGAATTTTGTTAACTTTTTCAAAATTTGAAAAAAATTTTCCTAAGGCATGCAATGATGTAGTAATTTGAATAAACCTTGTATACATGTCTAAAATTATTTCATAAGGTTTCATGGAAAATAATTCAAAATCATGCATTAACAAATTCATCTTGGATTGCTTGATTTCACTAGTGCCTTCGTATATAGTGTGCAATTTATCCCAAACTTTCTTACCAGTAGTGCACGTGGATACTAACATAAAATATTCAGGATTTAAAGCACAGAAAAAACAGTTTAAAGATTTTGCATTCAATTGATCATTTACTTGTTCTTCCCTATTCCATTGATTAAAAGGAATATCAATTTTAACTTCATTAACAATTCGTGACGGTGATGAATAACCAGTTAAAATCATATGCCACATACGAAAATCAATCGATTGCAAGAAAATAGACATGCGAGTTTTCCAAAAATCAAATGAAATATTTTCAAATAAAGGAGGTCTTGTGATTGAATAACCTTTCGCAAAATTATGATTAGCCATGGATCGAAATTCAAAAGCTTTTAAAAACTTATTTTATGAAAACCGCTCTGATACCACTTGAAAGTTCGTTCGGGATGTTAAGCCCTCTTGAACTTAGTTCCAAAGCTAATTAATAGAGAGGTGAATCGGTACTTTAAAACAAACACACTCCAAAACCAATATTCACCACAATGATAACCAATGCGGAAGAAAATAATGCGGAAGCAATAAAAAGAAAAGAACACACCGGATTTATAGTGGTTCGGTCAAACCTTGACCTACGTCCACTCCTTGGAGGCACCCCCCAAGTATTGTACTAACACAAGTGTCTCTCTTTTAGCCCCCACAGCTAGGCGGAGAAGCCCTTACAAAATCACTTCCACCTCCCCCGGTGCGGTGGAGTCGCCGGGTCCTTTGACACCAAAGAGATCTTCTTCTTTGGTGAACTTACCTCGAGACAAGCCTTGAATCCGATGGTACTAAGGTGCGGGTTCGCCGGAGCAACCGTGCGGATCCCCCACCACACTCCCTTGAGTTCCTCCCCCTCACAGGATCTTCTCCCTCTCAAACTCCACCCTTTCCTCTCTCCCTTTCAAGCTCTCTCTTCAAGTCTCCCCCACAAGAACGAAGCTACAATGGCTGCCAAAGACACTTACAAAATTGCCATGCCATAGCTTAAATAGAAGCTCTCAAAACGAGCTCATTAATGCAAGTTGCCGACATTATCGTCCAGGCCGATAGGTATATCATCTTGGCCGATTAGTACAAATTAAGCCCATAGCCCGGGACGATATGGGACGATCAGAAGAAACTTGGTTACATCGTCCTGGCCGGTCTTACGATCGTCCTGGCCGATTAGTTTAAAACGAGTTCAATCGTCCTGATCATCGCCCTGAATAGAGTCTGGCCGATGTCAATCATCCAGGCTATCATCCCGGTCGATCTCACGATCGTCCTGGCCGATCTCACGATCGTCCTGGCCGATCTGATCGTATCAATTAGCCATTAATTCTTTCCAACGATACCAGATCATTTTAGGCATAAATGAGTTAGATCGTCCTAGATAATGTGTATATCATTCGGGCCGATTTCCTAAAAGATATAATGCCTTAACTGATAATGGCGGCTGATTCTTTCTTAATTGAACATATCGTCCTGGCCGATAAAAGTATCGTCCAGGCTGATTAGTTGACGGCTGCCTTAATGAGGATGCCCTAATTAGGGTTTTTGGTTTTGGACATATCGTCCCGGACGATGTTACCAAAAACAGAAATTATATAGGGAGCAAGAGAATTTCTTCCAAGTTATAGCCACACCAAATACAACAGACTCAAGAAAGGAAAAAGATTACAAACTGACATAGACCTATTCTACCTAATCTTGAGCTGGTTCCAAATGTAGTCTGATCGTGTGGACCTGAAACATTAGTATAAAAAGGCAATCGTAGGAAGATAAGGAATGTTTGCTATCATCAAAACCATAAATCATAGATCCGCAACAGGGACAATCAGGCGATCATCTTTGCCTATAATGTTAGTTTTATAAAACTATTTAAAGTCCTCTTGCTTTCTCATGAAGAGTGTCTTTGGTACCCATTCAAGCTTCTTTCTTCTGGAGGAAACTTGATGAGAGAGCTTGAAAGAGAGAGAGAAAAGGGTGGAGTTTAAGAGAGGGAGAAGATCCTTGGAGGGTGTTTCAAGGGAGTGTGGAGGGGATTCCACACGGTTGTTCCGACGAGCTTGCACCTTAGTACCATCAGATTCAAGGCTCATCTTGAGGGAAGTTTTGGGAAGAAGAAGATCTCTTTGGTGTCAAAGGGCCCGGCTACTCCGTCGCACCGTAGAAGGTGGAAGTGATTTTTTAAGGGCTTCTCCGCCTAGCTGTAGGGGCTAAAGGAGAGACACTAAGTTTAGTGCAATACTTGGAGGGTGCCTCCGAGGAGTGGACATTGGTCAAGGTTTGACTTAACCACTATAAATTTAGTGTGTTATTTCCTTTATTATTTTCGAATTTAATTTTGTTGCGATTAACTGCTTGGGTGAAATCTTTGTTTGATCTTTATAATATTATTTCAATTTATTTCCGCTGCAATATTTTTCACCCTCCTTCTTTGTTAGCCTCGGGATTAGTTCATGAGTGTTGAAACTTGTTTAAAATGAATTAGGTTGTTAAACCTAAGCTTATGTCCCAGCGGCTAACCAAAAGGGGGGTGAATTGGTAATTAAAAATTTATCCCACTATTAAAAATTTTATATAGAAAATAACTTTAGTGAATTTTGTAGAAAACATTTTTCAACTACGAGTTAAAATAGTAAAAATAAAAGAAGCAAAAAAAAATAAAAGACACAAGTTTTATAATGGTTCGGTCAAACACGACCTATACCCACTCCCTGGAGGCACCCTCTGAGTACTGCATTAATACCACAAGTGACTCTCCTTTTGCACCCACAACATGGCGGAGAAGCCTTTACAAAACTCTCTTCCACCACTACCCGATGCGGCAGAGAACCGTCATCCTTTTACACTCTCTAAGTGTTGACAGAGAACCGTCCATCCATTCTCACTCTCCCGGTATAGGTAGAGAACCCTTCGTCCTTTCACACTCTCCAAGTGTGGGCAGAGAACCCTTCACCTGTTCACACTCTCCAAGTGTATGCAGAGAACCCTTCGTCTGTTCATACTCTCCAAGTGTCGGTAGAGAACCGGATCTCCTTGACAAATCTTCTCATAAGAAATCTAGAAGGCCGAGAGAAAAGAGTGAAGTAATAACAAATTACATGTAGAGATTCTTACATTTAAGTACCAAGTGAATCCTTCACGCTCCAGTAGTAAGAATCCTCTTTCAAACACTATCTCACACTCTCTCCTTGACTCTCCTTTCAATTGGCACGAAGATCAGTAGGAAAAAAGATTAAGAGACAGTTTTATTTGGACTTTATATAAGAAAGACACAAAAAACTGTCCAAAGACAGTTGATTTTCAAGTCTGTACATAGTGGATCATCACGTACGATCGTCAGATTGTCCCATATGAATCTACTTAAATCAGTTGCATACGAACCCAATGTATATAGGTACGAACTAACTTTGTACCCAATCATCGTCCTGTTTGAACTATGTTCGTTCGGTAGGAAAAGTTATTTTATGGGTTAGTTTCGACAAACTGCAGGACATTTCCAAAATTTTAAAAGACAGAGCATTTTGTCCTGGGACGAATGGGAGTTCATCTGGACAAAAATTTTCCAGAGAGCATATAGTCTTGGGACTAACAGGAGCTGATTTGGATGAAAATTTTTCAAAGAGCATTTCGTCCTTTGACGAATAGGATTTTGTCTGGACAAAAATTTTCCAGAGAGCATTTCATCTTAGGACGAATAGAAGTTCGTCTAGATGAAAAATTTTCTAGACAACATTTCATCCTGGCATGAACAGGATGAATCGTCTGGACTATTCAGCACAAAGTGAGAATCCAGAGCAGATCATCCCGGGATGAATTGAGAAATTCGTCCATACGATCAGGACTTAGAAAAATTTTCTCATTTCCTGTTCGTTCCATTGCTCTTCCGAGGAGATTAACAGACTTGATCGTCCCGTACGAACAAGGTTAATCCCGTACGATCAGTGTGATTTTGAAAGATCTCCCCATGTGTGTGTGCTAAGCTTATTCAATTAAAATCATATTTTCTCAAACTCAATTACAATAAAAATTACAAACTTCAATTTACAAATTATCTCATGCTGAATTTTGATTTGAAGTCTTCATTAGACTGGAGTTCGATTATCCTGAAATGTTAGTCCACACAAGAGCAAAAATAATTTATCAAAAAAGTGTTAGGAGAAAAAAGAAAGTTTAAAATAATAATATTTGGAATTATCATAACTATACAAGTTGCAAGAAGGTAAAACATACAAATTGCAACTCTCTTAACAATCTCCCCCTTTTTGATGATGGTAAAATAATTATTGTTTGTATAATTTTCAAATTCTAAGAATCTCCTAAACTCCCCATGAATTGATGAACGTATGAAAATAAGGAGGCATAACACAACAAATATATTTCTCTTTTTTTTTTTTTAATTTAAAAAAAAATACGATACAAAAATAATACGATAATAGGAAATAATACAATAACAGAAAACAATACAAACATTATTTTCTACCCCTTTTTGACAACAACAAAAAGAGAAGAAGAAAAAGAACAGAAACGTAAGCAGTCATATGATAATCCTTTGATAATTGATCCTTGAAAATGATTAAAATAAATTTTGCAAATAAAATCAAATAATTAGTTAAATAAAAATAATTCATAGAATTTAAGAAGAGATATAACTTTTATAATAAAAAAGATATATAAAAAACATGAACCAATTTAAACACTAAGATAAAGAATATCATTGCATAAAGGATGAATATAAAATTTGTATATTTCAAATTTCAATTAGAAATAAAAATTTATAGAAAATCAATTTGAATTAAGAGATTGAAAAATTATGGAAAGAATTAAATACCACATGTGATGCTTTGCGCATTTTTTTCAATAGTTTGTGACACATTTTTGTGCATCTTTTTAATTGTGGGCTTATTTTATGCATCTTTTTCAAATTTCGAACCATTGTGTATTCATTTTAATTTTTGTACATTTATACATTTTTAAGAGTAATCTTGATTTTTCTAAAATTAATAATAAAAAATTTCAAATTTTTCTAAGTAGTGCAATATTTATTGATAAGTGAATTACAAAATAAGAAAAAATCACAATTGCAATAATAATATTAAACATTAATGTAGTCTAATAACATATATGAAATTGACATTCTTAATTATATTAAGTTATAAGCAAAACTTAAATTTAGAAAAATTAGATTTTCTAATGAATTCAATTTTGACTTGCAGTTTAAGGTATAGCGCTTGTAAGATAAAAATTTTTAGGAATTTTCATATAGGCTAACACATATTTCAAAACAAGATTAAAAGTGAGACAAGATAATTTATATTAATATCATAATAGAGAATATTACAATCAATGAAATTCGATATCAATACACTTACACGTTTAACTTAAAACATAAAATTTAAAAGCTAACACATCAAAATGAAACTGACACATACCTAAAACATGCACATTATAATCTATCACATTACAATCACATCAACTCAATAAGACCATAAACAAGTACATGAATCACTGTGATGGGCCTTGATCTGGAGGAGGAAGAGGAGGTATAGTACTAATGAAATTAAAATAACTACTTATCATAAGCATATTTGAACTTATATCATTTATCTGTTCTCGCATAAATCCCATGTCTTGATTGTACTGAACATCCTGCTGCTGTGAGTTTCAATTCGATCAAATCTTTGATCAAAATGAGACTCTAAACGATCAATTTTCTGAAACAAATCTTAGTAATTTGGTTCACTAGTAGGTGCAGGTTCAAGTTCCTCCTATGAGTCACTAATAACATGTGTTTTACGTGATTCATCTTTATTGAAGATTGCCCTAAAAGATCCATCGTTATAGTAGAGAGGTTCTTCAAAATCTTGAACTGGATGAACCAATTCATACTTCTTCTTCAAAATGTATGCAAAAAGATGTCCTAAGGCAATGTTCTTCTTTATTTTATGGGCGACATGACTAATTTCAGAAAGTCCATAAAGATAGTCAATGATTAGTTGGGCTTCATCTATAGGTTGGTCAATCATAATCAAGTAGGTTACTATAGAAATAAGAGAAGTAATGTTGACTCTATCACCAGCTTTAGGAATTATGGAAGTTCGAAGAACATGCTGGATGATACGAGCATTACGAACAAGAGTGGACACTTTAAGCATATGCTCCTAAAATATAATTCCTCTAATCACTTGATTAATTTCAGTCCAGTCAAAATCTGAAGTAGTGGTCAAGGTATGGGCTCTAATCCCTTCAGTCCTTAAGTTTAGAAAAATTCCTAAGTTTGCCTTTGTGATTTTTACTTTGTTTTTAAAAACATATGACCTAATCACAGAATGGTCAGAATTGAAAGACATGTTTGCTAGGAAGTAGTGAAAGGTTTCTTTATTCTAGAAATAGACTAGTGTGAGAATGAGACCAAATTGAATGGAAGCAAACAAATTCATTACCTTAAAGGTCAATTGTTCTTGAAGAAGAACTCTAGAAGGGGTGATCTTAGTAGAGACAAATTTAGGAAATGACTCTTTGTTGTCCTTAGACAGAAAGTTATCACTAGTGTTTTTTTGTGTGGACCCTTGGCTAGAACCTTTTTCCTTTTGCTAGAAATTGCCATAGAAAAGATCTAAGTGAAAAAGGGTTTGAAAGGGATGTTTGAAGTGATGATATTTGAGTTCAAAAGCCTTCAATTTAATGATAAAACTATTTTCAAACAGACGAAAATAATTTCATCCCGTATTACTTTTAGTTCGTTCCGTACGAAAAAATTTCGTATGGAGGAACGAATGAGTTCAAAAAAGATACGGCTTTTCATAATCACATAAGTAACGATGCATCCTTTCGTACAGACTTTTGACCAAACGATCGTATAGACGAACAAGTATTCGTCCTGGATGATCAGACATTAAAGATCATTTTGATGGCAGTTTAAACCATCCACCACATCGAACCGGCAAACATTATTCTGTACGAACCAAAGGTTCGTACGTACGATCATGCATATTAAAAATGACCTTATCCGTTTAAGTGTCCATCAATTGTATAGACGTTTAAAAATTTTGTCCGGACAATTGTGATGATTGTACATATGAAGTGAAAAATAAAAACTGAAAACTGTACACAAACCGTTCAAATCCGACAGTTATCTTACTACACAATTTGTCCTGTATGAAAATTATTTCGTCTTGGATGATTTTTACTCAATTTTTCAAAAAACATGCAATCCAAAGTCTAGATGTGAAAAATTTATAAAACTAAAACACAAACTCAAATACAGAAAATCACAAACCTAAAATAAATAAATAAACACAAAAATACTAACTAGAAAAATACACATCAATGTTGCAGAAATATTTTAATTAAGCATTCAAATCGATCACACCAAGCCTTGTTCTTAATGCACTGAAAATATCAAAGACTAAAGATTTTGTAAAAATGTCTGCAAGTTGATTTTCTATAGAAACATGAATGAGTTCAATTTCTCCTTTGGATACATGATCCCTTATTAAATGATCCCTGATGTCTATATGTTTCGTTCTTGAATGTTGAATAGAATTTTTAGAAATGCAAATAGCACTAGTGTTATCACAATAAATTGGAATAGTGGCTATAGTTAATCCTAAATTAATCAACTATTGTTTCAACCAAAGTACTTGTGCCACACAACTTTCTAATGCAATGTATTCAGCTTCAGTAGTAGATAGGGCTACTGAATTTTGTTTTCTACTAGATCAAGAGACTAAAGAATTTCCAATAAACTGATATGTTCTAGAAGTGCTCTTTCTATTCACCCTACAACCTGCTGAATAACCAATTATTTCAAATGGAGAGCTAAACTTAGGATACCAAATTTTTAGGTTCTGAGTTCCTAACAGATATCTTAAAATCTTTTTTACTGCTGTCAAATGTGATTCTTTTGGATCTGATTGAAATCTAGCACACAAACAAACACTAAACATGATATCAGGCCAGCTAGGTGTCAAGTAAAATAAAGATCCAATTATCCCTCTAAATTTTTTTTGATCAACAGATTTTCCCTTAGGGTCCTTATCCAACTGAACTGAGGAACTCATAGGTGTACTAACAGGTTTAGCATTGTCCATTTCATACTTTTTGAGGATGTCCTTAACATACTTTGATTGACTAAGAAATGTACCCTTCTCAATTTGCTTAATGCAAAAGCGTAGAAAGTAACTTAAATCTCTCATTAAACTCATTTCAAATTTACTACTCATTATTTTAGAAAAATCATCCCAAAAATTTTTATTTGAAGATTCAAAGATGATGTCATCAACATAAATTTGTACAATGAGTATATCCTTTTCAAATTTCTTCAGAAAGAAAGTTGTATCCGCACTTCCTTTTTCAAATGATCTTTTAAGTAAGAAGGTGCTCAATCTCTCATACCAAGCCCTAGGTGCCTGTTTCAATCCATATAATTCCTTTTTCAATTTGAATATATGATTTGGGTATTTAGAATTTTCAAAACCTAGAGGTTGTTCTAAAAAACATCCTCTTAAATTATCCCATTTAAAAAGACACTTTTTACATCCATTTGATACAATTTAAATCCTATAAAATAGGCAAAGGCTAGCAAAACCCTAATTGATTCAAGTCTATCTACAGGGGCTAAAGTCTCCTTAAAAACAATCCCTTCAATCTAATTATACCCCTTAGCAACTAACCTTGCCTTATTTCTAATGACTACTCCCGAGTCATTCATTTTATTTTTGAATGCTGACTTAGTTCCAACTACACTTTGATCCTTTGGCCTTGTAGTCAATTCCCAAACTTTATTTCTTACAAATTAATTTAACTCTTCTTGCATAGCCAAAATCAAAAATTCATCTGAAAGTGTTTGATCAATTTTTATGGGTTATATGGTTGAAATGAAGGCTGAATGATTGACTTCGTTGTTTAGTCCACGCCTAGTCCTTACACCCTCATTAGGTTCACCTATTATCAACTCCCTTGGGTGATTTTTAGAAAATCTCAAAGCTCTAGGCAAAGGATTTTTTATCTCTAAAATTTTCTTCCAATTTATTTTATCAATCTTTTGGGAGTTAATCTCAATCTCTTCTACAACATTTGACTCTTCCAAAATTTCAGATTCATTAAATACAACATGTATGGTCTCCTCAATTACAAAAGTTCTTTTGTTGAATACTCTATAAGATTTTTCAATACTTGAGTATCCTATAAAAATTCCTTCATCTGATTTTAAATCAAATTTTTCTAAGATAGATTTTCCATTATTATGAATAAATACCTTGCAACCAAAAATATGTAAATATGCCAAATTAGGTGTTCTTCCTTTTAGCGAATTATAGGGTATTTTATTTAATTTAGATCTCACATTTACCTTATTTAGAATATAATATGCAGTGCTAACCACCTCAGGCCAAAAATATTTAGGAAGTGAGTATTCTGCCAACATGGCTCGGGCGGCTTCTATTAATGTTATATTTTTTCTTTCGACTACCCCATTCTGCTGAGGGATTCTAGGTGCAGATAAGTTGTGATCAATTCCTTTTTACTTACAAAAATTCTCAAATCTTTCATTCTCAAATTCTCCTCAATGATCACTTTATATAGTCATAATTTCATATCCTAACTTTCTTTGAATCCAAGTCAAAAAGTTTTTAAATTCCTCAAATGATTCACTCTTATGAAATAGAAATCCAACCCATGTGAATCTTGAGTAATCATCCACAATCACAAATCCGTATACCTTCCCTCTTAGACTTACAATTCCAACTTGTCCAAAAAGATCCATATGAAAAATTTCTAATGGTTTACTAGTTCTAAGATCCTTATTGGACTAAAAAAAGGACTTCACTTATTTTTCTAATTGACATGCATCACAAAGGTGGTCCTTAGTAAAGTCTAGTATTGGTATACCTCTCACTAGGTTCTTTTGGGTAATCCTCCTAAGATTTTTTAGGCTAGAATGACAAAGTCTCCTATGCTAAAGCCATGATTCATCAGAAATAGTTTTTAAATGAAAAGCAGTAGGAGTTTTAATGCAATTCAAGTCTAACATATACACATTGTTTACCCTTATACCATTCAAAATATCATTTCCATTTAGGCTTAATATGCAGTTAGTTTGAAAAATTTTTACATAGTATCATTTATTACATAGCTGGCTTATACTTAAAAATTATGCTTTAAGCCTTCTACCAATAACATATTCTCAATAAAAAAGTTCTTAAGATTTCCAATCATACCTGACCCAACCACCTTCCTTATGGTGTTATCTCCAAACGTAACCTTGCCTTCACTCCTGGCTTCCAGCGATATGAATTGTGCAGTATCTCCATTCATATGCTTTGAGCATCAGCTGTCCAGGAACCATATGCTCTCACGAGGTCTTGTGTGAGAGCGACCCTGCAAGAATATCAAACGTTAGACCTGGGAACCCAAACATGTTTGGATTCTCCTTTTGGCAATTTATAAAGAGATGCATGTATGATATGTCTAGGTTTATGCATCTTAGATTTCCACAGCAATTAAGCTTTCTTCTTCAAAGTACAGGTATGAGCTATATATCCAATCAATCCACAATTATTACATTTGACTTTCGGAAAATAATTCCTTAGTCTTTTACTATTCATTTGTCTATTTAGGGATTGCATAAATTTAGGATACAAAATAGGATTAGTAAATCTTTAAGTTTAAGGGGTGTCCTATTATCCTCGAGAGCTTTTATCTTTAATATGTAATATGAATTCATATCTTTCAAAATTCAATTTGTATAATTAGATCTATAAATTTCACTCTCAGATTTATCCTTAAAATTTTTAAATTCTTTTTCAAGTTCTGCATAGGATGATTTTAAACTTTCATGATTTTTATTCAAGTTGTCATATTCATCAAGTAATTCATGTGGTTGTCACCAATTAAAGCATGATCTTTCTTAAGGATTTCATGTTCCTTTTATAGTTCCTTAAATTCTAAGCTCAGACTAGTATGCCTTTTTTTATTTTTCTATATGCATCATGTATGTGTTCATAAACTTTAAAAAATTTATTGTAAGTCAAGTCACATACCTCTTCTTGATATGACTGATCAAGATTATCATCCATTAAGCACAGATTAGTAACTTCCTCTTTCTTTTCCATTTCTAACGAGTCTGAAGCTGAATTTGCCCAGAAAGCTCTTTGGAATTTCTTCTTACCCTTCTTCACAATTGGTTTCTCCTCTACCTTCTCCTTGCTAGGAATGGCTTTGGGTTTTGGGCAATCGGTATTAATATATCTAGGTTTCTTGCACTCATAGCAAATAACATCATTTAGAACCTTGACATTCCTATTAAATTTACCTCGATTCCCTTACTGGCGTCTCTTCTGCTTCCTCTTCAAAAAGCTTCTGAATTGTCTAGTCAGAAGTGTCATGTCGTCTTCATCCTCAGGTTGTGAGTGTTCACTCTCTGACTCCTCCACTTTAAGTGTTATGTTTCTTTCCCTTTGTGGTTCACCTGCATAAATCTTTCTTGGGCTAACTCCTTGCTCATAATCAGCTAGCGAAACAAGAAGATTATTAATAGAGTAAATGTTTCTTGGCCTAATAAAGAGCTGTGTTTTCTCAATGATTTTAATAAAGTGGTTTTTCTCCATGCTAATAGAAGATGTAATAAGGTAGCTAATTGTTGTGCTACTTTAGCATTGGAGAAGAATTTCTTTTTCGATAGTTTTACTTTTGATCTCATTCCTTCCTTGTTGTCTAGTTTAATCAAGGAAGAGTGTGATCCTCTTGCTAATTGTAATTACTTGTTTCCTCTTTAATGCAATTTTAGTGCATTTCTTTCAAAAAAAAATGTTTAGATCTTTAGACTCTGTAATTGCAGTAATTTTATCATCATAAGTAGTAGGCAAACAATGAAGAATCTTATTAATCATTTTAACATTCATTAATTCTCTACCCAATGCATGTAAAGAGGTGACTATTTGTGTGAATCTTGTGTACATATCAGAAATAGATTCATTTGGTTTCATGCGAAATAGTTCATAATCATGCAACAAGATATTAAGTTTAGATTGCTTTGCCTCATTAGTCCCCTCACAAGTTATACAAAGTTTATCCTATATGTCTTTTCCACTCTTGCAAGTAGAAACCGTATGTAGTCTTTTGATTTAAGAGCACAAAAAAAACTATTCAAGCATTTGGCATTTAGTTGTGCTAAGTCATGTTCTTCCACTGTTCAGTCCATAAAAGGTGTTTTAACTCTAACTACGTCTACTAGTCTAGTTGGTTTTGTATACCCTTCCTGAATTAAGATCCACATACGGTAATCAAGTGACTGTAAAAATGTTGCCATGCATATTTTCCAAAAATCAAAAGGAATATTGTCGAACAATGGAGGTCTAGTTATAGAGTAACCCTCAGGTGTATTTCGATTTTCAAATATAGCCATCTATGTTAATCAAAAAGTAGTTTAAACTTATGATTTTGAAACAAAGCTCTGATACCACTTGTTGAAACTTGTTTAATATGAATTAGGTTGTTAAACCTAAGCTTATGTCCCAGCGGTTAACTAAAAGGGGGGGGGGGGTGAATTGGTAATTAAAAATTTACTCCTCTTTTAAACATTTTATACTAAAAATAACTTTAGTGAATTTTGTAGAAAATATTTTCAACCACAAGTTAAAATAGTAAAAATAAAAGCAGCAAAAAAAATAAAAGATACAAGTTTTATAGTGGTTCGGTCAAACACGACCTACATCCACTCCCTGGAGGCACCCTCCGAGTATTGCACTAATACCACTAATGACTCTCCTTTTGCACCCACAGCAAGGTAGAGAAGCCTTTACAAAACTCTCTTCCACCACTACCCGGTGCGGTAGAGAACTGTCGTCCTTTTACACTCTCCAAGTGTTGGCAGAGAACCCTTCGTCTGTTCACACTCTCCAAGTGTTGCCGTCCTTTCACACTCGCTTGATGTAGGCAGAGAATCCTTCATCCTTTTACACTCTCCAAGTCTGGGCAGAGAACCCTTCGGCTATTCACACTCTCCAAGTGTAGGCAGAGAACCCTTCATCTATTCACACTCTCCAAGTGTCGGTAGTGAATTGGATCTCCTTGACAGATCTTCTCACAAGAAATCTAGAAGGATGAGAGAAAAAAGTGAAGTAATCATAAATCACAGTAGAGATTCTTACCTTTGAGTACCATATGAATCTTTCACGCTCCAGTAGTAAGAATCCTCATTCAAACACACTCTCACGCTCTCTCCTTGACTCTCCTTTCAGTTGGCATGAAGATCAGTAGGCAAAAAGATTAAGAGACAGTTTTATTTGGATTTTATATAGGAAAGACACGAAAAACTGTCCAAAGACTGTTGATTTTTAAGTCTGTACATAGTGGATCGTCTCGTATGATCTTCATATCATCCCGTACGAATCTACTTAAATCAGTTGCATACGAACCCAATGTATATTGGTACGAAATGACTTCGTACCCAATCATCGTCTTGTACGAACTATGTTCGTACGATACGAATAGTTATTTCAAGGGTTAGTTTTGACAAACTACAGGATGTTACCCAAATTTCAAAAGACAGAGCATTTCATCCTGGGACAAATGGGAGTTCGTCTGGAAAAAAATGTTTTAGAGAGCATTTCGTCCTAGGACTAATAGGAGCTTGTCTGGATAAAAATTTTCTAGAGAGCATTTTATCCTGTGATGAATAGGATTTCGTTTGGACAAAAATTTTCAAGAGAGTATTTCATCCTGAGATGAATAGAAGTTCATCTGGAGAAAATTTTTTCAGAGAGCATTTCATCCTGGCACGAATAGGATGAATCATCTGGACTATTCAGCACAAAGTGAGAATCCAGAGTAGATCGTCCCTTAATGAATTGAGAAATTCGTCTGGACAATCAGGACTTATAAAAATTTTCTCACTTCCTGTTCATTCCATTGCTCTTCTGAGGGGATTAACTGACTTGATTGTCCTGTACAAACAAGGTTCATCCCGTAAGATCAGTGTGATTTTTAAAGATCTCCCCAAGTGTGTGTGTGCTATGCTTATTCAATTAAAATCATATTTTCTCATACTCAATTACAATAAAAAATTACAAAATTCAATTTATAAATTATCTCATGCTAAATTTTTATTTGAAGTCTTCATTAGTCTGGAGTCCGATTATCCTGAAATGTTAGTCCACACAAGCGCAAAAATAAATTTTCCAAAAGTGTTAAGAGAAAAACAAAGTTTAAAACAATAATATTTGGAATCATAAAAATTATACAAGTTGCAAGAAGATAAAACATGAAAATAGAAATTCTCATAACAATGAGGGCTTAACATCCCTAACAAACGTTCAGTGGTATTAGAGCTGGATTCATAAAAATAAGTTTTTTAAAATATTTGAATTTTGATCCATGTCTAATTTTTGTAATCATAATATTGTGGAAGGTTATTCAATCACCAAACCACCTTTATTTGAAAATATTACTTTTGACTTTTGGAAAATTCTCATGTCTACTTTATTGCAATCTATTGATTTTCGAATATGGCAAATGATTTTAACTGGTTATTCTATACCATCACGTATTATAGTTGGAATTAAAGCTGATATTCTTTTTAATCAATAGAGTAGGGAGGAACAAATCTATGCTCAATTAAATGTTTAATCAATAAACTATTTTTTATGGAGCAAATCAAATTATCAATAGAATTACCATTGAAGGAATACTCCTGGTTATGGTTCTAGAGAGAGAAGCTATGGGATTTTCTAGAGAGAGAATCATCTTCTTATTTTTTTATTTTGATTTTCACGGGTTTTCTGCATTCGGATCATTGAAGGTGGATGACGATTCTGGACCGCCGGCAGCGGATTGCCGGCGGTAATCTGAATGATGACCCGTCTCGTGATGTTATAGTGAAATCCTCTGGTATCAAAATCATTAACGATCGCGATGGTGATCAAGGATCAACAAGAACTTCTTCTTGTCTGGTTATTAACGAGGGTTTTCAACCTCCATCTAGGTCTAAATCTGTCGTGGATGGTAAAGGAAAAAGTGTTCTTGATAAGCCAGGTTTGGGTAATTTGGGTACATAACCTTCGTCGTCTTCAAAATTAATTTTGAAGGTTAATAAGTTTACGAGATTGCAAGAAGTGGGAATTCAGAAATAAGTTGTAAAAGATCTATCGGTAGCGTTTGAACAAGATGGCAACGTTGTGGATGTTGCTGATGATTTGAAGATTAATTCGGGTCCTCGGAGCAATTTTACATCGGCATGGCAGAAGACTCAACATATTCGGTTAAGCTTCAATAAGAATTCTGTTCATTTATCAGAAGACGAAATGGCAATCAAGCTTAACTCAGATAAGGAATTGGCTAATTCCCAGGTTTTGTAGAAATCTTTGGTGATTAAGGTGCTTGGGCAGGGTGTTCCCTTCTCTGTTTGCAGTCAAGAGCTTAGACGCCAGTGGAGCAGTTTTGGCAGTTTTCATCTTACGTTCTTGGGTCATAGCTAGATTTTGTGTTCCTTTGCTAACAGTTAAGCCATGGAGGAAGTGTTTAGTGGAGGGTCATGGTATATTGGTAATCACATTATCGGTATGGATAAGTGGTCTCCTTCCTTCTCTACTGATTCTTTAAAAGGTATCTCATCCCTGGTTTGGATTCGATTTTCGGGTCTGCCATTAAGTTGTTGGGACGAGGGTAATATTGCTATGATAGCTTCCATGGTAAGAACTCCTATGTTACTTGATGGGAGCTCTTTCAAATGGAGGAAGAGGGAATATGCTAAGTGCTGCGTGCGTATTGATCTTGAAAAGAAGATTCCCAAAGGAGTGTGGATTGAAGGGATGCATGGAAGAACATTTCAAAAAGTGGAATATGAGAAGTTAACTTCTCTCTGTTATCACTGTGGAAAGGTGGGACACAGCAATGCATTATGTCCAGAGGTGATTCCAGAAAAGAATAAGGAAAAGCATAATCTACCTGATGCAAAGGAAGGTTTGAAACAAACTTATGTTGCTTTTGATAAAGGCTTACAACAACATGGAAATGATGGTTATGGACCATGGATACACGTCAAATTCAATAACAGAAGATTCAAGTATGCAAACAGAAATGCTGGGTCAAATGTTCCTGCCAAATAGGTGTATTCACCTGTTGCAAATGTGAATCAAATTAAGAAGGATGCTGTGCTGTTGAGTGAACCAGGTTTTTCACCAGATTGTCAAGGAGAATCTGGTAGTCTGGAAGCTATTTGTGGTGCTGAAGTGAAGAGGATTCAGGGATTATCCACCAGTTTAAATCGATTTCAAACTCTGGAAAATGATCTGGAGGAAGGGGAAGTCATTGAGATGGCTATTACTGGAAAGCAAAGTGAATCAAATAAGGAGAGCTCAGGTATTACTGCTCTTATTCCAGATGTCATTATTGAAAATATAGTGCAAGATATTGGGAGCATAGCGTTACCTTCATCAAACTTAAGCAAAATCAAATTATCCAAGGAATTGAAATCTTTGGGACCTCGGGAAACTGATCAAAGAAAGAGGAGAGGTGAGAAGAAAACAAATAAAATGATAGGGGATAACTCTCCTATTGTTAATTAATGGCTTCTCTTATCTTTTAGAACTGTAGGGGGCCTAGAAAGAGAGAAGCCTCCTTATATCTTAGGGAGATTGTGAAAGACAATGAAGGTTTTTTTGTTGGTCTTACTGAAATGAAGATGACCTCTCTTAACAGAAGTGATATCCATATGATTATAGGAAATGATTGGGATTATTTTCATCATCTTGTGAATGGTATGTCGGGTGGCATTCTGGTTTTGTGGAAAAGAACTATGGCATCCTTTGAAGTCTGTAAGTATTCTTCCCAATTTGTTATGGGTACGCTCAATATTAATGCTTTGGGTAAATGGAATATTGCTACTGTTTATGGTGGGAGGGACGTTCAAACTCGCAGAAATCTGTGGCAAGACCTGGAAGGTTGTTTGATTGGTGATGATCCAGCTATCATTGGAGGCGACTTTAATTGCATCCTCTCTAAGGAGGATAAGAAGGGTGGAAAAAGATTCCATTTCTCTAAAGGACCTAAAGATATAAAGATGTTCTTAGCTAATAATGATCGCCATGACATTGGTTTGTGGGTCCAAGCTTTACTTGGTGTAATAACAAAGAAGGCAATTCTAGAATTTGGGAGAGATTGGATCGGTGTTTACTCAATACTACAGCTTTACACAAAATCCCAATGGCTAAGGTTCGACACTTATCTAGAGTTGCTTCGGATCATGCTCCCATTGCTCTTAACAAGATTGAGCCTCAAAATCAAAAATCTAAATTTATTAGATTTGAAGACACTTGGAAATCCTACCCGGCTACTTGGAATATTATTTTAAAAGCTTGGAGGAAAGCTAATTTTGGTAATAATGCTGAAATCCTTCAATGGAAATTAAGGAGATCTTTGAAAGCTCTGTATTTCTGGAACAAAAATAAGTGTAAGGAGTTGAACTCACTGAAAATTGAGTTGAAGAGGGAAATTTTGCTGTTGCAGCATGAGGAATCTATTGTTGGTCTCATGGTTGATAAGTTGAATCTGTTGAGAAACAAAGTTCATGATTTAAATGTGACTTTGGGAAGGCTATCCACATGGTGGAATCATCGAGCTAAGAGCAGATGGAAGCAAGAGGGCGACACAAATTCAAGATACTTCCATCGGTATGCTTCAGCCAAGAGGAATGGAAACTTGATTTGGCAAATCAGAAATGAAAATAATTTGATTGTTGATGATTTTGATCAAATTGAAGAAGTGTTTTTTAACTTCTTTAAGAAGAAACGGACAGCTAGGGAATTTAAACTCACTGGTTGGCCTACCGTTCCAGAAAATCTGAGAATATCCTGGGAAGATGCAAAGCTCTTGGATGCCGAATTCACTAATGAAGATATGGTGAAAGCTGTTTTCAATTAAGGTAACAACAATTCCCCTGGTTTTGATGGTATCACTACTTCGTTTTTCAAATTTTATTGGAAAATTGTGGAAGAGGATGCATGGAAGGCTATTGATAATTTTTTCAAAATCGGTTGCATGTATAATGATTGGAAGGATACTCTTGTTGTCCTAATTCCTAAAATCAATAAGCTTATTGTTCCATCTAACTTTAGGCCTATTAGCTTGTGTCAGACAACTTATAAGATAGTGATTCTTAATAGAATGAAGAGTTTTATTCCCAAGTGTATCATTGAAGAACAAGCTGTATTTATCAATGGTCATTCTATGTCTTACCATTGTCTTCTTGCTCATGAGATTTTTCATAAGCTTAAAATTTCAAAAAGCAAAAAGGGATTAATGGTGGTTAAGCTTGATATGGAGCAAGCTTATGATAGTATGTGTTGGGATTCTCTAGCCCAAGTTTTAAATATATTTGGTATGCCTATGAAATTTTCTAGGCTTATCATGGAATGTAAAAGAAGTGCTAAATTTTCTTTCATCATTAATGGAAGAGCTTCCAAATGGATTACTGCTGAGAATGGTTTTAGGCAAGGTTGCCCATTATCGCCATATCTTTATATCCTTTTCTCTCAACTATTCTCTTTAGCCATGTCACAAGGAGGGCATGATCTGGGAATTCAGGTAGCACAGCGTGCCCCCAAGGTGAACCATTGTTCCACTGTAACTCTTTGCTGTTTGCTGATGATGTGCTGATTTTTTCATAAGCTACTGCCCAGCTGGCTGTAAAACTGAGAAATATTGTGATGGATTTTTGTTCCTGGACAGGGTTGAATGTCAACAACTCTAAATCTTAAATTTTATTCAGTAAAAGTATGAGTAGAACTGCTGCCTCCCGAGTTAAGAATGTTCTGGGATTTAAAGCTGTTAAAGAGTTACAATACTTAGGCATCAAGATGATGATGAGGAAAGCTCTGAAATCTGATTTCAGTTTCTATTGGATAAGGAGACGCATAAGCTGAATTCTTGGGGAAGTAAAAATCTATCCTTGGCAGGTAAGCTTACTCTTGCTAAGACTTCTCTTTTAGCTCTTTCTAATTTTGTCTCTACTCATACTTTGGTCCCAATGAAAGTATTACAAGAGATTGATAAATGTTGTAGAAAATTTATATGGCATAAGGGGAACGGTAAGAAAGGTATGCATCATATTGGTTGGAATACTCTTTGTAAACCGTATGATAAAGGTGGTTTGAACTTCCCTTCGGCAGTAACTAGAGCAGGACCTTTGAAAGCACGTTTGTCTTGGAGACTTCTATAAAATCAAAATTCACTACTTTATCAAGTTATTTAAGCAAAATATGGAGATAACTTGTGGGAAGCTAAAAGTAGGAATGGTAGTTCAATTGCTTGGAAGATTTTGATTGAAGGTGCTCATTACTTAAAACCTTTATTAAGGTGGAGAGTTGCTAATGGTAAGAATATTGATATTCTTAATGATACTTGGTTGCTTGATAAATGTTTGAATGAATGGCCAATCAATGCAAATTGTTTGGAGCTAGAAGGACTTAAACTCAATCATTTCATCAATGATAATGGTGGCTGGAATCTCCATGTGCTGCAAGGCTACTTTCAGTGTGAACTTATCTCTACCATTCTTCAAATTTCGATTGATAGAAATGCAGAAAAAGATTACCTGGAAGAAATCTGTTTATTATCTAGAAAATCTATCACTAACCATGCAACTGAAGCTTACAACAAACGTAGCAGTATTGAAGGTGATATGGGATTTTATAACTGGCTAAAAAAATTGAGACTTTCAGCTAAGACTGAATTATTCTGGTGGAGATTGAGTAAAGATGCTATTCCTACAAACAATTTCTTAAAGTATAGGAAGCTTAAAGATGAGGACTTATGTGGTAGAGGCTGCCAAGTTATTGAAAATCTAGAGCATATTGTAGTCCATTGCATACATCTTCAGGATGTTATTAGAAAGATGCAAGAATGGGGATTATACATACCTATTTTTAATTCTCTTAATGAATGCTTTCGGGAATTGAAGACTCTTGCTAGATTTGCACCTAATATTGCCAATATGTACTGTACAGCAGTTTACTTTAATTGGAGGAATAGGAATGATGTTAATCATGGAAAATCTACAAGTTCTATTACAGCTACAATTGCTAATGTGCTATCTTCAGCGTTTAAATCTTCTAATCCAATCATAGATAGCTGGGGTGCTAATCTCCCTAGGGAGTTTCAGAATTTTTGGCACCCTCCACCGCTTGGTTGGATTAAGATCAATGTTGATGCTGCACTCCTTACCACTTATGATGCTGGGATTGGTGGATGCTTTCGGGGCCATAAAGGGAGATTGCTGATTGCATTTGGAGAAAGGAAATTGAATTGGGATTGTGCTCACCTTGAACTGGAGGCTGTGATGGCTGTTAGAAGATTCATTCAACCGTGGATGTTAGAGGGTTATAATTGAAGGGGATAACATCAATGTTATCAAATTCATTCAACATTCTTTGAATAAAGCTAAATGGAAATACTACAATCGGTTGGAGGAGGATCTTATTTTCTTGGCCGATTTCGAAAAGGTAATTCTACACCATATTCATAGGAATTGTAATAAGGTAGCCGATATGTGTGCTACTTTAGCACTTGATAGCAACTTTTATTTTGATAGCTCTTCTTCTGCTAACATTACTCCTTCTCTTAGTTCTTTACTGAAGAAGGAATGTGAGCCTTTACTTTAGCTTGTATCTTGTTCCTTTCATATTAATTGCTATATGCATTCTTAAAAAAAAATTATTTTGTCTGTGCGTTAAATTTTGATGACTTTTTGTTTGTATCAATGTGCTCTACTGGCAAGGAAATTTGGAATAAATTATACACTATATATGAAGGCACTAGTGAAATCAAGTAATCCATGTTGAATATTTTAATGCATGATTACAAATTATTTCGCATGAAACCTTATGATACGATCTTAGACATGTATACTAAGTTTATTCAAATTGTGATATCATTACATGCTTTAGGTAAAGAATTTATAAACTTTGAAAAAGTCAATAAAATTTTATGTTGTCTACTTGATAAGTTTGATTCCAAAGTTGTTTCTATTTATGAATCAAAAAATTTGAATGAATATTTTATTGATAATTTGATTGGCTCACTCATTGCGTATGAGCAAAGTTTGGTCAAAGATTTTTAGATGTAGGTGAGATGATAGTGCTAAACGCTGAAGACTCGGAGAAAAGTGGCTTAGTTGGTGTTGACCTCATTTTTGTATGAGGTCACTTGGACTACTCTTGATCCTAAATTAATTTAATTTCCAAATTAATTTAAACTCTAGGATCCTCCTAGAATCTTGACCTTAGGATCTATGCTAGGATTCTTCTAGAGCTTAGACCTTAGGAGTTACTCTAGATCATAAACTCCTTCTAGACTCCAAGTTCTAGGAATTTCTTAGGCTCTAGGATCCTTCTAGATTCCTAACTTTAAGATCTATTCAGACCTTAGGATCTACCTAGATCTTAGGTCAATCAAGCCAAATTTAAAGTCTTAAGGCCCTGCCCTAAAGGTCTTTTTCCATTGAATTTCAATCACTTTGAAACCTAGTTAAATGACCTCCGATTCAGAGTCTGTCAGTTTCATACTGATGGGACATGTCTCTGGAGGCAACCCTCCAAATTTAACCCCATTCTGAGGTCTCTAACCTCAGAAACTTAATTAAAATCCATAGGCTGTAAAACTTTCAATTATTTACAGCCTATGCCACTAGACCTATCACTTTGAAGATTCTGACCTTAGAGCCTTCACCAAAGCCTCTAGTCACTTCCATACCTTTAATCTTGATATGTTGAGCATTAAACTGTAGTTTTCTAGACCTAGTTTGACCCCTAGTTGACCAGGGGTCAAAATGACCAAAATACCCCTATGGGGTTCAAATATTGATTTTTAACTAAATGAACTTTGAATTGAACGCAACGACCTCCAGCAAGTTTCAAATGTCATTTCAAATTTCTTGGACTCATTCCCAACCCTTGGGTCAATCTGGTTGACCAAGTCAACAGGTTTGACCCAAAAGGCCCTTTAAGGGTCCAAACATGTATTTTGAACCAAACGACTTCCCTAGGACTCGGGACCATATCCAATAGATTCAAAATGTCGTTTTAATTTTGTTGAGCCCATTTCCAGACCTTGAGCCTAGCTGGTTGACCAAGTCAACCAATTCTGGCTTAAGAGCCCATTAAGGGCCCATTAAGCCCTTTTGACCTAATTGACCCATTTAAACCATGGAATCACCTCTTCCAGACTCCAAATATTGTATCAAACCTGTCTAGACTAGACCCACACTTTGATACAATCTGGTTGACCCAGTCAACTTAGGTTGACCAAAATCAACCCTTAAATCCTTTTATTTTGAATTAAACCCCAAATGCATACAAATTTTTGTCAAACCCTATCCAAGGTATTTTAATTAATTTTTCAAATGATCTTTGTCGCCACATCACCTATTGTTGACCAGTTGACTAGTCAACATGGTCAACAAATCTATTTAAGAGGTTTAAATGCCCATTTGGCTTGATCCAAGCTAACCCATTCCCCCCCCCCTCAATCCATTCCAGCAATCCCATTTAATCCCTAATGCCCTTTCCATGCCACCTCAGCTGCCACATGGCATGGGGACCAGTCAAAGAGTCAAATCATGCTTTGGAATGGTCAAATGTGGTCAAAACCCCATTTAAAACTAATCACCCTTTAATTAAAATCCCTACAGCTGTTAGAATATTCTCTAGAAGCTTCCTAGAGTAACCCTCAGCCCTTAGATCAACATCTAATGGCTCATATTCGATTCCACATGGACAAAAGGCCAAAATAGAATTTCCACCTAGGATGTACCTTTGTCCTTTGATACCCCTGCTCCCAACCACTCCTGGGACAGATGTCACTCATCTGGAAGCTCACTCAAATGATCCCAGCCTTTCATTCAATTTGGAGGGGATTGAATAGGGCAAAAGGTTCAAAATAAGCCAAATTTGAAACCCTAGCCTCTCTCTCCACTTAAGCTCTCTCAAACCCAGCCCCTTATTCCATTGAGCTCCCCAGAGGTCTCTCCACACATCCCCATTCAAATCCAGTCGGTCAAAGTCATCGGCGATCACCCTTCTGGCGAGATAGGGGTATTCCGTCCAAGCTCCCATTGCAATTGATCCAGGTGCCATTAGCTCGAGTGATCTCCATCAAATAGGAGCGTGGACAGTCTACAACTACAACCGAAACATTTTCCTATAGATTCAACGGTAAAAATCTTTTAAAACCTTAGATGTAGGTCACTAGATGTCAATTTAAATAATGTTAAATTAAAAGCTTTAAATTCAAAATGGTTTTCTCCCCATAATTTCTGTTCATCCCCTTCATCTAGATTTAAAATTTCAGAAAAATTGATCGAGCCGATCGCCTGAACGAGTCAAAAAATGCTTTCTAGGGCGTTTTCATAGTCTGGTTCAGGCGTACACTTTCTGGACCGTTGATCACTAGATCAACGGTCCAGATTAAGCCTTTCAGGACCAATGTCTGACCGTGTATCCGTTTGGCGTTCAGCTTTTGGTCCGGCGGCATCCTAACCGTTCGTTTGAGACCGCGGGATCAAAGTCTAACCGTCCGATCTTTCTCAACGAGATCGGGCCGCGGGATTGAATCTGATCCGGTCGTTTCGTTAGCCCGAGCGATCCGACGGCCACTAATCCACGCTTACGTGGATTAGTGAAAACGCGTGATACCGCCAGCAGACGATGCGTGTCTGACCGCCGCCGCGCCGTCGTCCGAGTCAGCCCAATCATTGGCGCCGCCGCCGCGGTTTGATTTCGTAAACCAGAGAATGCCACGTGGCGTTTCCGCCGCCAGATTTTTAAAAAATGGTTTAAATTAGTTTTAAATCGTTTTTTAAATTCAAATTTCTTCTAAAAATAATAGAAAATAAATTTTAATAAAAAAAAATATTTTATACAATAAAATTATCATAAAATTAATTAATATATTTTAAAAATTAATATTAATATAAAATATTACTTTTATATTAAATTAGTTAAGTATTAAACATTAAGTATTTTAAAATTAATATTTATTTATATATAATTAAATATTTTTGATGTAATTAAATATTATATTTTAAATTTTAAAATACTTTAAAATTTTAGAAACAGCATCAAAGTATTGAATTTTAAATTAATTTTAATTGTAAATATATATATATATATATATATTTATATATTTAAATACTTTAATTTGAAATCAAATTAATTTAAGATATATGTTATATCTTAAATAGTTAAATTTTGATTAATATTAAATTAAAAGTAAATTCAAATATCTTTGAAAATTCTAATAATTCAAAATTTCAAAAATGTTTATGACCTAATTTAACTTGATTTATTAATTATTTTAATTATTAATTAATTTTAAATTAATTAATCTTAAACTTTAAAAATTCAAATTAATTAAGAAAAATTTAAATAATATATCAAATATTTTTATAATTTCAAATGTTTTAATTTAAAACTATTTTCAAAATTTAAAACTCAATTGATTTTGATTAATTTCAATTATTTGATTATATTTAGTATTTAGTTATTATTTAATTAAATATCATATTAAATATTTTGAAAATTAAAATTTTATTTTGAAATAACTTTAAAATCAGTGGATCTCACAAGTTTAAAATTTTTATTTTAATGATATTTTTAATTATATTATTTAAAAAAAAATCTATATCCTTATGTATATAAGTTTATATTTATAAATACATATATTTTGAATTCTATTTTAAAATTATACATATTAAATCTTTATTATACTTGAGAGATCCTTTTGAAATATTAAACATAGATTGGGCTTGATTGAATAGAAATTTTTGGGGAATGATTAGTGAGCGATTATATTCTAATCATTCACTAATCAAAATTTTGTTATCTTAATCATTATCAATCTTTGCATGTTTAGGATGTGCACACACCACTTAGTCTAGGCTCTCCTAGATCTAAGGACTTGTTTGATTGTGTGTGTTTGCTTATATGTTAAGTTTGAGGGTTAGTTAAAACCTTGATTTGGACCTATTAAACTTAGTGTCACTAAGGACAATAATTAAGGACATGTGTTTAGAGAACTTAGAATATTTCCAATAATTAGGATTCATCTCCTCTTGAGTTGAAACTTGAACCATTTAGACTTAGTGACACTCTCAGCCCTTAGGAAAAGTTCCACTGATTTTTGAAGTCTTTAAGTCTCTTAATCGAATTTCCTAAGTTTAAGCCTTAATTAATTCTCAAAACTTCTAAAAAAATGTAATAAATCCATGTTGAACCCAAAAAATATGTGTAAGCCCTCTAACTGACCAGAATTCAGTTCTTAACCCAAGAAAATTTAAACCAACCTGATTTGACAGCAATTCTGTAGTTAATTTAATTTTAAGTAAAAAACCAATATTTAATTCATTTAATTAATTAATAATAATTTTAAAATTTCAAAAATTTCCCAAACACTTGGGAATCTCCTCTGAGGTCCTCCCTGACCTTTAGAGCTGATTCCAAGGAGTTGGGACCTCATTCAGAGCAAAATTCAAAAAGGGCCACTAATTAAGCAATTTTAAAAATTCATTAAGTATGCCAAACTTCAAATATTCATAACTAATTCCAGAAAAATCCAAATTGAACAAACTCACTTGCATTCAACTCATAATAACTCCTAGTATTTATCAGAAATATTAAAATTCCAGAAAATCTTCAAATTCAAAAAGTCAACTTTTGGTCAACCATAGGTCAAAATTAGTTCAAAACTTCAAACCTTTGTAATAAAATGTAGAAAAATCCGATTTCAACGTACTTACCTTCTAACGGATCGTAGCAAGGTCTAGTATTTTAATAAAATACAAACATACCAAAAAACACCCTTAATCCAAAATTCATTTTTTTGAACCTTTAATTAAATGATTAAAATATTCCAAAAATTCATAAAAACTCAAATTCACTTTAAAACTCCAGAAATGATTAATCAACTTTAAAAATCAGTAATCGAACTTTCCTAATAAAATTTATCAACACTTAAACCCTTAATCAACCTAATCTACTTAATTATACCGGGTACCACTAGGTAACCCAGGCCTACGAGGCTATTAACTTAGCCCCAAGGAAGGTGAAATAAACTTCACGGCCTCGGTGTGAAACAAAGGTGGTATCCAATAAATAATTAAATAAATCTTAAAATTAACCTTAAGCCATTAATACTTGAATTTAAACTTAAATCCCTTAAGCCTTTCAACCAATCAAACCTTAAGCAACTTCAATCTAATGATCCTACTTAGGACATATCAAAACCACACGACCTATCTCACACATTTTAGATGATTTTCTAGGACAACCAACTCTAGTTTTACGCTAGGCCGGTGTTTACTTTTCCGCTGCGTGCCGGACTTTCGAGTTTTCACTGCATGTTGTTTGCTAGTGTAGAATTGATTTGTTTACTTACTTCTTGCACTATGTGATTGATTGTGCGTTAGATTTACCCCTAGGTTAGGGGCGAATTATATTTGTGCAATCTTATGTAGGTGGCCATGCTTGTACAAGGAGCTGAAATTAAATGGGGCAATTAATAAAAAAAATCATATGCTCTTTGCACAGGTGCTTCAGAAGATGCTTAAGACCCCCCTTTAAATAGTAAGAGCATGGCCAAGTGTGGCTAAAAAAAATGCATTTTAATTTCTTTTATACTATAACTGCTTGGGATCAAATATACAATTATTGATTATTAGGATAACATTGCAGGATCGAGTCTAGATTTTCTATTTCAAATTAATGTAATTTGACTGTATGTAGGTTGTATTTATTTGAAATGACTTGAATTTGGGATATTAATATCCAATTTGGATTCCAAAGAGGTGAAGACATCCCCAAAGAGGAGAGTCTTCTTCCATTTGGAAGTCAAATTAAGATATTTTTTAAATATCCAAAGAGGAAAGACAACACCCCGATCAAGGGGGAGTTTCTTTTCATTTGGATATCCGGAACCGACGAATCAAGATGTTCGTGAGAAGACGAAGAAATAGACAACGAGAAGAATCCCAAATCTCAAAGTCATTTGATTTAGGATTAGAAATTCGGGTTGTAGTCAGAGGTGCCCGGCCACTTTAATTTTCTGTAAATTCTGTGATGTAATAATAAGGGCACTTGCCTATGGACATTCAATTTGATATATTTAATTTGATTGATTTATTTTAATTGATTGCGCATTAGAACTCCTGCTTTTCTAGTCTTTTTATTTGCATGCCGCACTTGATTTAGCCTGGAATTCGAATTTAGGCTCTTAGGGGTCTGTCAAAAAATTCTTCTATTCTAATTAAATAAAATTTTTAAGATAAGATTGAAACTCTAAACAGTCCTAAGAAGTAAGCTCGGACTCGCCAAGGGTTTTTCATGTATTCATATTGTACTTTCTCAACCTTGTTAGGCATCTCCCCGCCTGCGGGTTCTGGCAGACCACCTGGCCTATGAGGGTGCCGATCTGTCAAGGGGATGTTATGCAATCTCTAGGGAAAAATCTATTTTCTAAGCCAAAAGTTTTTAAACTGCTACATACTGATTTTTCATTCAATTGAGTCAATTAGCATGCATCTCATTAGTAACAAATTAAAAAGAGTCTAATATTTAATTGCATTTATTTAGACATCAAATACCCAATATAAGTCTAAGGGGTCAATTAAGGATCTGCTCTAGATGTCGACCCCATTCTTTTATACTTTTCTAATTAACGTCCCTGCCACTCTACAAAAAGACCGGACTCATATTTTAAAATCGTTTAGGTGGTTTAGCTGGCTCCCCAATCCAGGCCGGGGTAAGACCAGATTCGCATTGCACTAGCTAGGTTTGGGGCACTAACTTTTAGTGCCAAATTTAGACTTAGGTTCTGAGGCTCGCTCGGGCCATAAGACCTCAACTTTTGGGAATTGAATCCCAAATTTCTAATAAAATCGACCACTCAAACTAAAAATTTCTTTCAATCAAATACAAGCCTAACAATTAGGATAGATTGGGGTGTTTCTGAAGTAATTCAGAATCCCAAAACACCTCCTACCTTTCTTCCTTTGACTCCAGAAATAACTGCTCAAACTTGAACCAATCCCACTTGAAATTCTTACCCTTTTCTTTCTTTGATATCTAACTTTGAAATCTAAAATAAAATTTACACCGCTATTTTAATCGAGAGTGTTCGTAGGAAAAGTTTCAATTTTCCTACGATGTAATTAACTGCGAGGGCTTGCGCTCGTAGGAGATTTAGTAACCCAGATCTAATTTTCAAAATTGAAATTTTCAAAACCTCTAATTAATTATCTTTGGGAAATCTCAATTAAACGATCATTATCATTATATTCAAAGGATTGATAATAAATGATATCCTCTTTCCTTGGAGAGATATATCATTTTATTATCCTGATTTTGATTATAAATTAACAATATCTTATCCAAATTATTATAGTTAAACAATTGATTGAACGTCATTTTGATCTTTCGAGATCATACATGTTCCCCCTTGAGTTTGACTACGATAATTTGAATAATTTTAGAGTTTTGAAATTCGAACCAATTAGTGAATGATATTCTCTCCTTTTGAGATGATATATCGTTCCTAATCTTGAGTTCCATTACAAAATTAAAATTCAAAATTTAATCTTCCCAAAGATAATTAAATATTTTTCAAAATTATATATATATATATATATATATATATATTAATCAAAACAGTTGGTGACGAAAGCGATGACTTATCAAGCAAATTAAAAAGCTCACCAAAGTATAAGCATCAACAAAAGTGAAACAAAGATAAAATTGGTAAAAATGTTAAGATTTCTTCTAACGTTATTTGCTTTGGATGTAGGAAGCCTAGACACATGAAAAATCAATGCCCTAATTTGAAAACTCTTCCTGCAAAAGAAAAGAGCAAAGCTAAGCAAATTATAAAAATGGCAAATAGTTAAAAACAAAAAATCTCGTGATCAGACCTAGCTACTGAATCATCAGATTAGGAGTAAGATTATGCTTAAATCCTTATTTGTGTGTTTATTGTTGTTCGTTATTTTTCGTAGTTTCTTTAGGCTTTGTTATTTATTTATTTATTTATTTTTCATTCTTTTTTTTTCATTTATTTTAAACTTGTCTTTACTTTTCTTTTTTTGAAGTTCTCTCTGATCAACACACACGTTCACTTTTCTAAAAATAAAAAACCTACATCCTATTTTTTCTCCCTATCTCTTTTCTTAAAGAGCTTATTTTACTTTTGATTCAAAATCTTCATCATATTATAAATTAGATTTTGAAACTGATCTTTTTTATCTCCCTACATTTTGTTTACTCATAGGGAACTTTTGCAAGTTGTTGAATCTACCTCATAATTTTCTTAATCAAGTAGTTCATTTTAGCAATAGAATTGGTTTGCTTTTGTTTTTAAAATTTTTAGAAAGGTAGCATATTTAATTAAAATAATAGCCAATGACGCCAAATAAAAAAAGTGGTCAATGATGCCAAATCAAAAGATGCGCAATGATGCCAAATTGAGAAAGATACATAAAGTGTATCAAAAAGAAAAAGATGTGCAAAGTGCACCAAAAAACTAATAAGAGGCATAAAATGAGCCCATAAAATGTAATGCTTACCTTTCTTGTACTTTTTAAAACTTAAGAAACCCTTGATATTTTCAATACTTGAGCTTGAAAATCATGATTCCTGATTCATCAATTTTAGCAATAAAAAGTAATACACCAATCTTCTATTTGATATATTTTATGAAAAGAGTTTTGAAAAAATTAGTTTGTTTTCTAATTTGTTCCATGATTTAGATATTTGATTAAAAAGTTTTTGAGCCTTCAAAAGAACTTGAGCTTGGATTAACAATTTCTGAATTTCTAACCTTTTTTTGGATTATGCGTTGTCAATCAATTCCTTACTAAGTTTTTAAATAAACTCAAGAGATAACTTTCTTATTTCAAGAATATTTGATTTTTTTTCCTAGATTAGGGATCGTTTTGTTTTTTATTTGTTTATTTGTGCCCCTCCTCTTTTTGATAATATTAAAGGGGGAGAACGTACTATTGCATTTGTATCTATTTTCTATTTAAAAAAAAATAAAAACAACAAATTTTGTCTTCCCATATTTTTAAATTTTTATTCTAGTGAGGGTGAGATTAGGAGAAAATATTTTTAATTTTGCAAATTAAAACAACAATATTTGCCATCATAAAAAAGGCGGAGATTGTTGCAACTCGAGCTTATGAGTTTATATATTTGATGATAATAAATATTATGGCTCACTTTTTGTTATCTACTTATATTTGCAATATATATTTATTTGTGTGTACACTAACATTTCAGGAATATCATGTAATATCAAAAGAACCAGAGCTCAAGATTGGGTTGAATAATGTTATGTTATAAAAGGGTATGTAATATTCATTGATGTAATTTTGATTTCTTGAGTCAAGTCTTGTAAGGGCAAGGGCGGAGGGAGGGGGGGCAAGGGGGGGCACGTGCCCCCCCCAAAAAAAAATAAAAATCTACTTATAAGGTAAGCTCTTCCTTTGCGAACTGATTGCCTGGAAGCTTCCCAAAAGAACAAAGGATAAAGGTTTTAGGGATAATGTGAGCGTGAGCAAGAGAGAGAGAGAGAGAGAGAGAGAGAAAGAGAGAGAGAGAGAGAGAGAGAGAGAGGAATGATCTTGTAATAAGCAGTTGGGAAGCAAAGACACGATAGAGAGAGAGAACAAGAGGTAATTAAGCTGTACAGCTTTATGAGGATGAGGAGATGGGCAATAGGGGCCTGGCCATGAATTACCTGGCTAGGCTGATGGAGCATGTTCTTTTCATCTTTTTGTTTTTTAAATTTTTTTATTTTGTAATTTATATGGTGCAGATGTGTCAAAGAAATGTGATTTTGGCTTAGAACTAAGGTAAAAAATTGAAGATTGCTGTGAAGAAAATTCTTTTTCTTTGAGAGCAAGGAAAACAGATTCTGATGGAAGCAAAAAAACTATGACATAGACAATTAAAAAAAAATTATGTTCTTTAAATATTATAAAGTGTAAGTTATTTACTATCTTATATTTAATATTTTACATTTTTGGATAATAATTGAAAAAAAAAATTAAAAATGTCTATGCCGGTCTCAAGCCCGAACGAAAAAAGTTGATAAAAATTTTTAATAAAATATTTTAGGCCCCCCCCCTCAATAAACTGTCTGGCTCCGCCAGTAACGGTGTATGCTTGCTTGGTGACCATGCACATGCACATTCAAGAAAGTGAGATCTAATCAAATCCAGAAGATCAAGTTTTCAACTAATTGGACTGGATGATTTTGGATCATTTAGGACGATCATTTATGATCTTGGAAAATAGCCCCCAAAACCAATTTAGGCAAGATTTTAAGATTTGATTTTTTCTCTAGTCATCCTGGACAGTCTGGATTGTCTAGGATGATCAATATAAATCATGCCTAAATTGGTCATATAATAAGGTGATTAATTATGATTAATTTTTTCAATCCGATCATCCTAAACGATCTGTATATCGTATAGGATGTTGTTTGCCGACATACTTGATTTTTCTAAATCGTCCGAGCAAAAATACCATAATTTTTCTTCTAATTATCTTGGATGATCCACAATATCATCCCGGATGATTTATACATTTTTATACTAATCAGCATGGACTATCCAAATATCCTCTAAGACTATCAGGTCAAATTCTGCACATCGTACTGGATGATCCTGCGATCGTACTGGATGATCCTGCGATCATCCAGGACAATTTTGGGCTCCAAAATTATATTTTTTTAGGATTTTCTGAAGCCCTCTTTTTAAGCGCATCATACAGGATGATCCTGCGATCATCCTGGACGATATTTGGAAGCGAAATTAAGTTTTTAGGGTTTTTGGAAGCTCTCTTTTTATGCATATCATATGGGACGATCAGGTGATCGTCCTGGAGATAATGTTAGTTTTTGAAAAACTATTTAAAGACCTCTTACTTTCTTATGAAGAGTGTTTTTGGCAGCCATCGAAGCTTCGTTCTTCTGGAGGAAACTTGAAGAGAGAACTTGAAAGGGAGAGAGGAAAGGGTGGAGTTTGAGAGAGGGAGAAGATCCTTGGAGGGGGTTTCAAGGGAGTGTGGAGGGGGCTCCACACGGTTACTCCAGTGAGCTTGCACCTTAGTACCATCAGATTCAAGGCTCATCTTGAGAAAAGTTTTGGGAAGAAGAAGATCTCTTTGCTGTCAAAGGGCCCGGCTACTCCGCCTCACCAGGGAAGGTGGAAGTGATTTTGTAAGGGCTTCTCCGCCTAGCTGTGGGGCTAAATGAGAGACACTAAGTTTTGTGCAATACTCAGAGGGTGCCTCTGAGGAGTGGACATAGGTCAAGGTTTGACCAAACCACTATAAATTTGGTGTTTTCTTTCCTTTATTATTTCCACATTTAATTTTATTGCGATTAACTACTTAGATGAAATCCTTATTTGATCCTTATACTATTATTTCAATTTATTTCCGCTGTAAGATCTTTCACCCTCCTTCTTTGTTAGCCTCAGGACTAGTTCATGAGGGCTTAACATCCCTAACAAACTTTCAGAAATAGGGTGGTGTCTACACTACACTTAATAAAGGCTCTATCTAGGAGGAATGTGATCAGCCTTTCATACCAAGCTCTAAATGCTTACTTTAATCAATATAATGCCCTCTTTAATTTGAATACATGATTGGAAAATTGAGAATTCTCAAAACCTGGGGGTTGCTCAACATACACAACTTCTTTAATCACCCTATTTAGAAAGGCGCTATTAATATCCATTTGATACAACTTAAATAAACTAAATCAAGTAAAGGCTAGTAACAATCTAATAGCTTCTTATCTAACTATAGGGGCAATGGTTTCCTCAAATTAACTTCCTTCAAATTGATTATACCCGTTAGTTACTAATCTAGCTTTATTCCTTACCACTATGCTGGAGTAAATAATTTTATTTTTGAAAACTTACCTAGTTCCAACAATACTTTAGTCCTTAGGTCTTTTGATTAATTTCTCATACTAGGATCCATAATTTATCAACTAGGGCTTGATCTATATTGGGGGTTCTATCATGGAGATAAATGTAGATTGGCTAACCTGCTTCCTTGGTAGGGCAGCAAATGAACCGAGCCGAGCCGAGTATGTGAGTGTTCATGTTTGTGTTCATTTAATTTCAGCTTGTTCAAGTTTGGTTCATGTTTGTTGGAGCTTTATTGTTTGTGTTCATGTTTGGTTCATTTAAATTAATGGTGTTCTTGTTCGGTTTATGTTCAGTTCATGTTCGTTCGTTTAGTGCTTATCGAGCTTTAAACAAACAAACATGAACGAACTATAAACGAGCTCTACTTTTAGATGTTAATTAACTTAATAAACAAGCTTTATTAAGCTTCCTAACAAAAGATTACATCAAGCATGTTCACGAACATATTTAACGAATTTTTTTAACTATCAAACAAACACGTTCATGAACATATCTATGAACAAACACATTTATAATAAAAGCAATTGTCTATGTAAAAAAGATAATGATTTATAAGAAAATCGCATCTTCACAGAATTTTCCTAACATCAACATTAAAAAAGATAATGATTTATAAATAAATAGCTTTATCGAGCTTTTATCAAGCTTCTTATCGAGCTTAATGTCGAGCTTGTTCACGAACTTCTAATGATGTTGTTTGTGAACATAAATGAGCCGAACACATTAGTGTTCAAGTTTGTTTATTTAAGATTCGAGTATTTAAAATATTGTTCAAGTTTGTTTGCTTAGTTAATTAAACGATCACAAATGAGCTTTTTAATCAAATCGAACAACGAGTAGCTCGTCGAACGTTTGGTTCGCTTGCAGCCCTATTCCTTGGTACATGCCTGATTCTTAAACCTTCAGATGGGTCTTCTAGGATATGTTCTCTAGGATGACTAGATGAGTATCTCCATTCTATAGGAAAAGGCACTTAATGTTCCACTCTATCCCTTAGGTAAATGGATTCTACCCCTTGGATGACCTCTACATCTTCTTCTTCTAGCTTAGGTTTATAGGTTTTATCTGATTCATCAATGTCAACATGAATAGATTCTTCTACTTCTATGGTCCTCTCATTAAAAATTCTATAGGCCTTACCTATAGAAGAATATCCTAAGAAGAATTCTTTATAAGATTTGGGATCAAACATTCCTAGAGGTGATTTTTTATTAATCAGGGCAAAACATCTACATCCAAAGACATGAAAGTGAGAAAGGTTGGGTGTCATACCCTTTAGGAGCTCATGGGGTGTCTTATTTAACTTGGATCTAGAATTTACCCTAATTAGTATGAAATAAGTAGTATTTACTAATTTTTCCCAAAGATATCTTTTTTTTTTTTCTTGAACAAAGGATGCAAACTACATTAATACTAATAAAAAGAAAACTATTACAATCTACTTAAGAAAAATAAACCTTTCATAGTCCTTCCTAATCAAGTCAACAAAGCTTGATGGAAGTTCCATGTCTAAAAAAGTTTCCCAATAAAAAATCGTCTAACAAAGCTAGATGAGAGTAATAATCTGCTACCTTATTATAATATCTAGGTACAAAATTAAAAAATAATGTTATTAAAAACTTCAAGAAAGGAGAAGTCCGTCCTTTGAGGATTATTATTCTTCTCTGATTTCATCTTTGTAATTCTTTGGAGCTTATGCATGATAGTTACATTGTCTCATTCTATGATTATTCCTTTATTTGCAGTCATCCACTCTTGAATGAAATTCCTGAATTGAACTACCTCCTTTAATTCAAGAAAAGCCACATCCCAATGAATCAGTTTTTTTTTCCATAAACACACATCATTCTTCCATTATGATCTCTTAGGACTCCTACAAATCCTGCTAAATTAGATTATAAGACCGCCACATCTACATTCAACTTAATCCAACCTTCAAGAGGGGGACGC
Organism: Dendrobium nobile; assembly: GCA_022539455.1. Lineage (NCBI taxonomy): Eukaryota > Viridiplantae > Streptophyta > Magnoliopsida > Asparagales > Orchidaceae > Dendrobium > Dendrobium nobile. The sequence goes on from CM039721.1 coordinate 47,569,308, forward strand.
TAAGCTTTAGACAATATTTATTGATTGGTGTCCTAGTTCTTTTCGATTAGGATTGAATGTAAGCAACAATAATTCGATAAAATTTTTGCTGTTATGAATGATGAAGACAAAGCTGTCTTGCCATGCTTTGCTAAATTTTGAATTTTTCAATTGTGGTAAACAACCACTACATATAATTTAGCTAGAACACATTTCCTTCTTCCTGACTTCTGTAGTTCTTCTACACATTGAGACTTGTTTTGAAAAATCGAAACATTAATTCACCATTTTCTTAAAATCTTCAATATTTCTAGAAATTCGGCACAACTTGTTATAATATGTTTTGTATCCTCAACGATTTGGCAGCCTCGAGGACAATCATTTATGCATTATAATTTCCTTTGATTTAGCCACACATTAGTTGGTAATGCATCATTCAATAGTCTCTACCGAAACAAGAATTCCCTTTGAGATATTTGTAGTTTTTTTCATCCATTTCATATTAGTCACTTTTCCTTCTTGTTCTTGGCAATTTGCTTGATATGACAGTGAGGTAATTGATCTACTTGTATCATTATTTATTAATTCAATGTTATCTTCCTTTGTTTCATTACCAATAGGAATTTGTAGAATCGACTCTCCCAGTTCATCAGAGAAATATCTTTCCACTATCTCTTTGTCCCACGATCCTTCTACACTTATTAGGAAAGAAACTTTCTTACCGTATAGATCATTTACATTACATGTCGATGACCATCTATCCAAAATTCTATCAAGTATCCATATATCTTTTAATATGTCAATATTCTTTCCTGATTCCATATTCCATCTTGTAATTTTCTTTAGATAGTTTGTGCCTTCCTTAATAATGCGCCAAGAAGGAGATGAATTCCTTTTTATTCTTTTTTCCCAAATGCCATTGCCATGCCTCATTTTTAGAATTATAATCAATAATGAATTTTGATTTTGTAGGAAGTTGGATGCTAATCTGGCTCTCAATGGGCCTTGCCTTTCAGCTCTTCCTTGAATTCCAAATCCTCCTTAAATGGTTGATAAGCACAATGTAGGTCATGCTATGTAGTGCTTTCACTAATTTTTGTTCTCCTTATTCTAAAAAAAGTTTATGCATATTCGATCAATTGTCATCAAAATACTTCATGGAATAAGAGAGTGTGTTATTAAATATGGAATGATTGATGAGAATGCAATTTTAATTAACAATATTCTTCCTGCCAAAGAAATCCACCGAGAACCCTGAGTTTAATCTTTCCATTGCTTTTTCTATGCAAGAGTTGTACTCATTAGCTTTCTTTCTCCTTAATTCCAGTTTTATTACCAAATAATTGAAATCCTTGACTTTCATAATTCCCATGAGTTTATTTAATCTTTTCCTCCTTCTTCTTGGAACATTTTTGCCGAAGAGAAGCTATGATTTCTATGAGTTTATTTTTTGTCCTGTCCATCCATAGCTGTCCTTAAAAATTTGCTTCAAGATGACAACATTCATTCTATTAGCTTCAACTCCAACCAGCACGTCATCCTCATAGAGTAAATGAGTTATTTTCTCCTCGTTCGTAGCTAATTTAATACCTAGCTGATTAGACTTTGCTTTTAGAGCGTTAGACAATAATTCATAGCACAAAATAAATAGACTAGGAGATAATGGGCATCCCTGTCTAAATCCACACTGTGTAGTTATCCAATTTGTTCCCCTACCATTAAATTAATCTTAAATTTGGGATAACTAACACATTGCATTATCAAATATATTATCCTCTTTGGGAATCCCAAAATATTCATAATTTGATTTAATGTTTCCCAGCATATGCTATCATATGCTTGTTCCTTGTCAAGCTTTAAGGGCATGTATCCTAGTTTAGCTACAGAAAATCTCATCTTATTCACAATCTCTTGTGTAATAAGGCAAATATTAGATATACTTCTTCTAGGTACAAAAGCACCTTGATATTCTGAAATAATATTAGGTAGACACATTTTTATTTTGATTAAAATCATACTTGCTACCATTTTATAAGTGGTCTGACATAAACAAATTGGCCAAAATTTAAAGCATTCTGAAGCGTTAGGGACTTTAGGTATAAGCACCACCACCATCTCTTTCCAATAAGTAGGCATTACCACCATTATAAAGAATTCATTGATTGCATTCCAGGTGTCTTCCTTCATAATACTCCAATATGATTTAAAAAACAAGCATTTCCCCATCTGTGCCCGGTGATTTATTGTTGCATATTTTCATGATAGTTGTATATAAATCTTCCTTCCTATTAACTGAATTCAGTAGCTCTTTCATCTCCTCATTTAAACAACTTTCAGTGCTAAAGTGAGGCCAATCAGAGAGGTCACATTTACGTTTTCTCCATTTCTTTGTGATATAGTTCTAAAAAATATCGTGGATAGCTTCTGGATTTATTTCCACTGAGTCATTTGCATCCACAACTTGATTGATCAAGTTGCCGTTTCTTCTAGCTGTTGTATAGGTGTGGAAAAAATGATTATTCCTTTCACCTTCTTCCATCCATTGTATCTTTGACCTTTGTCTCCACCATGTTTCCATTCTTGCGAAAGTCACATTGAGCTCATGCACTTTCAGTCTGAGTTTAAGCAGATTTTAAGAAATTAAACCACCCTCCTTCGCCTATTCTTCTTGCATACACAAAATATCATTTTGAAGTACTTGTTTCTTAATGTTGAGTTCTCTCAATTTATTTTTTCTCCAAAAGTACAAATTTTTTGGGGATCGTTTAATCTTCATTTGAAGGACATCTGCTACTTCCCCATAATTTTTCTTCCACCAAGCATTTGAAATAATCCCTCTTGCAGCCTCATATGAACACCATAGATTTTCAAATCTAATTTCACTTTGTTTTCTTGGCTTCAAATTAGACAATTGAAGAAGTGGAGGCAATGATCCAATGCCACTCTAGGGAGATGTTTAATGATTGCATAAGGAAATTCCACAATGGATTTAGAGTTTAGCCAAACTCTATCAAGTCTCTCCCATATATGAGCAAGGCCATCCTTATTGTTGCCCCATGTAAATTTAGGGCCAATAGAACCTATGTTATGAAAGTCATTATTTGCCATGAATTCCTTCATTTTTTGAGGGCCTTGGGAAAATAAGAATCATTTTCCTCCCTTCATCTCATGCTTTGTCAATAAGAAATTAAAGTCCCCACAAATTATAAATTTCTCCTTACTAGTCATATTGTCTGCAATCAACCTCCATAATTTCCTTCTTTCATACACATCTTTGTTTCCATAAACAATTGATGCCTTCACTGATATATTCATTGGTGGTGTCAGGTTTCCAATGATACATTTATTGCTAGATTCCAGTATAGTAAAGGATGAATTCTTGTGTTTCCAAAATGCTAAAATGCTTCTCGAGGTTCCAGTAGTAGCAAAATGGTAGAAATCCCACTCATCACCCACCATTTTCCTTACCCCATCTTTATTCAACTCTATAAGTTTTGTTTCCATAAGACCAACGAAAAAAACATTATTCTCTACTATCAAACTCTTCAAATAGTGGGAACTTTCTTTCTTTTTTTCTCCCCTATAATTCCAAAATATTATAGAAGACATTTAAAGGTATTTTGGGGAAGAGGCCCCAACCTTTTCACAACCTCCTTTACCTTTTCTGGTTCTCAACTTGCCCTTAGTTGGTCCAAGCATCTTCACTTCTTTGGCTAGCTTAACTTTGATGTTCGATACTTTGGGATTATCCTTAATTCCTCCAATTATTACATTATCATCTATTCCTCTATTGTCCCCTACTATGCCTTTATCTGCATTAGACATTATATCTTCTTCGTGTACTACTAGTGCATTGTTCATCTTGTGTTTTATCTCTTTTTATTCAGCATTCATTTCCAAGAATATTTCATTTCTTAAACCTCCATCTAGATTGCTTTAGTCAGAGCAACGTTGGGTGTAGAGACTTTTACCTTGTCAGCATTTCATCCTTCTTGCACCTCAGTAGAAGATCTGGGCATCTCAAAAGATTTTGAAATTGTCAATCTTTCCTTACAATGCTCACTTCCAGTAATTATTTCACCTTCTTTCGCCATTGCATTATTTCCTTTTTCATCCTCAATTTCCACTTCCATATTTAACTCTATCTCATTTATTCCCTGACCGATGGATTTAGTTGTATCCATAATTATTGGATCAGGGATTTCCTTCTTAATTAACAACTTTTGTGTTGGCCTCCCATTGTTAATACCTTTAAAATTCCTATTGTTTCTTTTGTAATTAACATGGATCCATGGCCCATATGATATGTTTTCCTCAATTTCTTGTAATAATCCACCCTGGCACTCTTGAGCTTTCTTTGTGGTTTCATCAATGTGGTTTTTTTCCAGTATGCTTCCCTTCTTGGAGTAGATCTTCACGTGACCTATCATTCCACATTCAAAGCATAATGTGGAAATCCTCTGATATTCCAATTTTTTTAAAATTCTTCCGGCCATGCTCTCAACCCAAACCCCCAAGGGAAGAGGTTGATTTAGTTTCACTCAAACACAAACTCTTGCAAACACAAACATGTTTCTATCCAACATCAATGGTACACCTACCATAGAAGCAATTCTTACCACATTGATTTCATCCCAACATTTCAAAGGCAATTGGGGCATTCTAATCCATATAGGAGAAGTAAGGCCTTTCATTGATGATGGTGAAAACTCCATAGACCATCTCTCCAATCCAATTATGTGACCATTCATGAACCAAGGGCCTCTTGAAAAAACTCCATCCAATGCTTCCTAATTTTTGAAAGAGCACAAAAACTAACCCAATCCAGAGGTAGTGAAGTGAAATTGACCAAATTGTGCCCATTGACGCCTAAGTTCCCAAGCCACTACATGGGGAGGTATTTCTATACAAAATACCATGGCTACCAAAGAATTTCCAAATCAGTTAGCATTTATCCTTTCAGTTGCCTCAATCAATTTCAATGCCTTCCCATCATTTGTCAAAATAGCATCTCCTTCCTTAAAGTTTAGCCGAATTTAAGGTTTCTTCATCACTGGGTTCGCAACACTAGAATTTTCCCCTTTGTTCACAATTTTTAAGTCAGTCACTGGCAGTGCATTATGGCCTTTAACCAAAATAGAATCAACCATCAAATTCTCAGAATGCTTCTCACCATTGTTACAAATACTTTTGTTATCAGAACTCATGAAATTATCATTTATCATACTATCGCTAGGAATTGCATTTGAATTTTTGAATCAATTAGGAAAAATATTCATTCCAGATGATGAAACATTAGGTTCAATAGCCTTAGAAGGAGACATTAATGTCAATTTCAGTAAGCGAGATGTTTTATATTCATTTTCCTTAGAAATTTCCTTCCCCTTACCCTCAACATGAGTGATCTTAATAGAACCATGATCATCATTTTCATTAATCACTAACTCACTTTTTAATCTTCTCCAGCGGGCTTCCTCTGCATCACGAACGAAGCTAACATACAAGTGATAAGGATTGACTTTATTCTGAAAAACCATTGGGTTAGCATTCACAAATGAATCCAATGATGGTCGTCAGCCATCCGCCGCCATGACTAATGAAATTGAAGAAACAATAGATTGAAAAATATGAATGAAAATTTTAAAATTTTATTCTTTCTTTTAATTATATAGAGAGGGAATATATAGCTAATGTGTCCCCAGCAACTTCTTCTAAAATTCTATTCTTTCTTTTAATTATTCCATTTGACTAGGGGGTTCAAGGGGAAAAAATTATGCTCTATCCCTATCTCATGACAAAATGATTCAAACTTATCATTTTAAACTCTCCACTATGATCACTATGAATGGTTGATATTTTACATCCTAATTTTCTTTATATCCAGGTGGAGATGGTTCTAAATTCCTCAAATGATTTTTTTTTTTTTTTGCTTAAAATTTAACAACAGTGAATCTAGAATAGTCATGAATAACTAAAAAACCATAAGGTTTCCTTGCTAGAGTGGTTGTACTAATGGGCCCAAACATATCCATATAAAGAATTTTTAGTGCCATGGAGGTGTTGACATCCTTGATTGAATGAAATGATTACTTAATTTATTTTTCAAGTTGTCATGTTTCACACAGGTGGTCCTTAGTGTACTCTATCTTGGGTAGGCCTCTAACTAAGTTTTTCTGATAAATATTCCTAAGGATCTTTATTCTTGCATGACATAGTTTCCTAAGCATTAACCATGATCAAACAATAGTAGTTTTTGAACATGGAGTGTTAGAGTATTCAATGCAATTTAAATCAAGTATATAAACATTGTCGACTATTTTCTCTTCTAAAACCAATTTCTTATTCAAACTAATCATGCATTTTATAGATTAAAATTTAATATCAAACCTTATGTCACTAAACTGACTAATACAAAGTAAATTTTTCTTTAAACTATCTACAAGTAAAACATTCTCAATTATGAAATTCTTTGAATTTTATATTATACTTGATCCCACCACATTCAGAGTAGTGTTGTCTCCCAGTATGACCTTGGGGTATATGATGCATGTATTGATGTGGGATTATACCATTATGTTAACGTAAGTGGTGTTCTATTTTGTTGCAATGCATGAATTTTTTCTTTTAAAATTTAATTTGCACTTTTAAGATTTTTAACTGTTGAGAATGTTGCAACTTAGTTTTTCGATTGTTAAGATTCATACAGCATGTATGTTTTTGATGATTCCAAATATTATTGCTTTAATTACAATTTCTCCTAAGATATTTTGGATGTATTGTTTTATTATTTGCGTGTACTAATATTTTAGGGAAATTATACTCCTGATTATTGTAGACTTAAAATTAGATTAGATTAGGGTTCATTATAAATGAAATTTGTATTTTTCATTTTATTTAGTCTGAGAGAATATGATTATAATTTAGTAACTTTGCATATAAACACACACACTAGGGGAGTGTTTTAAAATTTGTAATTTTTAAATTGATCGTACTGCACGAAGTCATTTCGTACATGATGATTTGTTCAGTTATTTTTCCCTATGAGTAGTGAAACAAACATAAGGTAGAATATTTTTCTAAGTACGGATCATACTATTCGAAGCTTCGTTCGCACAGATGCTGTCAAGAGTACAAATTTGATGGGTCCCTTTTCATCTCGATGAATTCAAAGTTTTTTTGAATTGATTGTACTGTACGATGTTGTGTTCGTACAGATGATGTCCAGAGTATGAATTAGACGAGTCCCTTTTTGTCCAGACAAATTCAAAGTTTTTTTAAACTGATCATACTGTACGATGCCATGTACATACAGATGCCATCCAGAGCATGAATTGGATGGGTCCCTTTTCATTCTCACAAATTCAATGTTTTATTGAACAATCGTACTGTACGATATTCCATTCATATAGATGCCGTCTAGAATATGAAAATGTGGGGTACCTTTTTGTCCCGATGAAGATGAAAAACATACGAACCTTTTTTGAGATTTTTAATTGTTGAGAATGTTGCAACTTAGTTTTTGATTATTGAGATTCATGCAACATGTATGTTTTTGATGATTCCAAATATTATTGCTTTAATTACAATTTTTCCTAACATATTTTGGATGTATTGTTTTGTTGTTTGTGTGTACTAATATTTCAGGAAAATCATACTCCAGATTGTTAAAGATTTTATTTCAAATTAAATCAGGGTTAATTATAAATGAAGCCTATATTTTTCATTTTATTGAGTCTGAGAGAATGTGATTGTAATTGAGTAACTGTACACACACACACACACATTGTAGGAGTGTTTTAAAATTTATAATTTTTAAACTGATCATTCTATATGAAGTCATTTCATATGGGATGATTTGTTCAGTTATTTTTTCCTATGAGCAATCGAACAAATAGTAGGTAAATTTTTTTTCTATTTATGGATTGTACTGTACGAAGATTCCTTCATACAAAAGCCGTTCAGAAGAATAAATTGGACGGGTCCCTTTTTTTCCCAACAAATTCAAAGTTTTTCTAAACTGATCGTACATTATGATGTCATGTTCGTACAGACGCCCTCCAAAGTACGAATTGGATGGGTCCCTTCTCATCTCGATGAATTCAAAGTTTTTAAAAACTGATCATACTATATGATGTCGTGTTCGTATAAATAACGTCCAGAGTATGAATTGGATAGGTTCCTTTATATCCAGAACTGATCGTACTATACGATTTCCCATTCGTACAGACGTCATCTAGAGTATGAAAATAAGTGGTACCTTTTTATCCCGATGAAGATGAAATTTTTTTTGACTGTTCATATAGTACGAACCTAGTTCGTACTGGACGATCATCGTGCATGAAATCATTTTGTACAGATTCACAAAAGGTTTCTACTCAATAGTTTTTGAACTATTCATATTTATGAACATACAATCGTATTGTATGATCATACATGCTCAAAATGGAAAATTTTAATTTTCTAGATGGTTTTTTGTCTTTCATATAAAAGGTCCTTAAAAATTGATGTAGAAAGAGTTGTTCTTTGTGATTTTTTAAGAGCAAGTGAAAGAGTGATTGTGGGAGAGTATTTGAGAGAGATTTCTTACAAGTGGAGTGTGAAGGATTCACAAGTTTACTCAAAGGTAAGGATCTCTTTTTGTTTTTAGTTACAACTCTTTTTTTCTTCTTTCTAGTGGCTCGTGAGAAGATCTATAAAGAAGATTCGGTACTCTGCTAACACATGGAGGAATTTTTATTGGGTGTGGAGTGTGAATGTAGCTCTATGTATGCAAACCTGTAACACAATGCCATATGGAGGCCAACTTCACCCCACGATTCTAATGACCACATTTTTGTTTTTATAGTGTGACCCGATGACCTGAACCGCCCGAAATATTTAAAAATTGAAAAAAATGCTTACAAGCTCGATGACCCATCCGAAAATGAATTTGTATTTGTCATTTTAGTTTTTCCAAATGATTCAAAATGTCTCTTCCAGTTTTTCTTATTCGGGCATTTTGGTTTTCTACATTACTCCACAAGGAGTAGTTGTATATTCATCTTCTATATGAAGCCACTACACGAAGCCGTTTCATATTCAATCTTCATCTTCAACATGACGAAGGTATAATTTTTCTATAGCCATTTATATTTATTAGGTTTTAGGGTTTAGGGTTGGATTAGATAGTAGTTTTTGTAATGTGTATTGAGTATTGGTATGTAGCTATCTATTTTGCTCTATAAGCCGTGTGGGCACCGCTCGGTTTTCCGTCTGGGTACCGCTGGGTTAGTCATCTGGGTACCACAGGGTATCCCATCTTGGTACACTGAGTACCACCCCTTCTGTTCATTTCAGAATGCATTGTAAGTTCTATTAGTTCTAGGTTAAGTGGTTAGTGTATTTTTTTTTTTTTTTTTTGAGAGGAAACCATTTTGTACCTTTTGAGAAGCACTAGGTATCGTTCTGGGAACTATTGTGAATAGTAGGTGCTGATATGTACCTCTTGGTACTGCTAGGTACTTACAGGTGTTACTAGGTACCGCTTAGTACGTCTCGATACTGCTTGGTACTGCTAGGTTTTTGACCCATAATATATTTTTTCTTGTTCAAATACAACATATTACGTAGGGATATGTTCTGAAGATTAGTTTCTGTAGTAGAACATCAACTTTTAGAGAAGTCTGTGATCATTTGGTCAAAACATTAGGCCAAAAATTTGTGGATTATTTGAAGCAAAATAATCTTCATCATTTTCTTTTGATGCCAAGCTATGTACAAAATGTTCCATTGGTTTTGAAGTTGCTGTCGTACTGGGATATTATGAAGCAATGCTTTATCATTAGAAACCAAAGGTTATAATTTACTGCTGATGAAGTTTTCATGATTTTAGGCCTGCCAAATAGAGGAAACAATTTTGAATAAGAAGCGCCAAAACCACAAGAAAATTAGTAAATGATATTAAAAAAGAGGTTCTTAGTTTAGATGAATCAACTCCACTTCCCAATGTAGTGAAGAAATTCATCATTTTTTAGTTATCAAACCTTTTCTTTCCTTTGCACAACTACCAAACACCAACTACTATCCTCAATGTAACTCGTAATATAGAGAATTTTTTTATCTTACAATTGGTTGGATTTAATCAGAGAATTCCTTGTGGCTGACTTTGTTGCAATTGCGAAGAAGTTTTGTAAAGGACAGTCACTTGGATACTTGAATAGTTTTGTACATATTATAATTGTGAGTACATTGAATTATTTATTTATATATGAATGATATATAATCTTTGAATATCCTTTTTATGTTGCCATCCTTATGTTTTAGTTGCACATATGGTTTCTAGAGCACAGTATTGCCCACAAACTAGTGGATTCAAAATCAAGACCACGATTTCTTCGATCGGGTTGTGATTTAATTTATAATGAAGTAGAGGCCACTACTTTATTTGAAGGTCTTGAAGCTGTAGATATAATAAAATCTTTTGACAAAATAGCCAGTGAGGAGAGGACATTATTAGCAATACCTCCCCCACATACATCTGTAGATTGAAGATCCACATCACCTTAAAGATTCCCCAACTTACAACTCACCTTGTGCAAACCTCGCGTAGTTGTTTCTTCACCTTCAACATCACCTACACCCTAAAAACCCCCAAGCCCATTCAAACCTCCCAACCCACGAAGCACCCATAGCCCCCCAAAGTCATCTGGCCCTAAGTCACCTGGGTAGCAGCAGCCAATTTCTTTAACTAATCTACACCACTTTAGTATTGAAGAATCCCTCTTCAAGATATTGGATCAAAATTAAATTCTTCAGTAAAGGTTAGTTAATTTGGAATAAATAATAGCTCTGAGAGAGCGAAGTGGCTGCAGTAGAACATCATGTTTTAGAGCAGTGGGAGATAGATAGGAGATTTGAGGCTATGGAGAAGTTTATATATGAGAACTTTCCAACATTTAAACCATTGTCCGCTCTAGAGGCACATGTTGAATCTTCATTCAAGACTGTGACAGATGAGAAGAAGAAAGTGGTGGATGAAGGCATGGATACAAATATAATTATCATTATTGAAAGCCTATTTTAACTTGATGTACTGATCAACGATAACCCATCAAATCTATCGGGTGATATGGATGGTGCTAGCCTAGCTGATTCATTTAGTACGGGCATAGCAAGAAGAGTGAGAAGAAGGCTAAATTAGAATACTAAAGATGTTAAGACCCCATTCACCAAGGGTCAATATAAGAGAAAGAAGATGATGAAAAAAGTCATTATAAGGCCTTCCCCTGTAAAGAGAACAATTACAATAACTCAAATAATTAATGTTGATACTATAAAATCACCCCAACCAATACCAGCACCAGTGGAATGAGATTATCCTAGGAGGGCAATGATAAATGATGAAATGAGGATCTTCATCGACAGCTGCCTTCAAAAGTATACTGATAAGTAAGTTTCAATACTGATAAGTAAAATAGTAGTTATAATTCGGTACTGCTCAATACCGCTCGGTACCACTTGGTACTGATTGATAATATTCGATCTCTTATAAGTACAACTTAGTATAGCTCGGTACCACCATTCAATATTTATTCTACTTATATGTACTGCTAGGTATTGCTCGGTATCGCTGGGTATCCCTAGGTACCGCTCGGTATCGCTAGTAACTGATTGGTACCGACACATTGATGAAAAAATATTTGCTGATGACCTCTTCTATTTTGTAGAGGTGAAATTATTTATTCTGCATGAAATGTTCATATTTTAAAAAGTCAGATTGATGAACTTTTAGCCAACCAATATCTAGACAACAACCACATCGATGCCTTCGCCATTTTTCTAGCTGAGAAGAATAAACTTTGGCCAGGACTTTATAATCCATTCATTTTTTGTTTCTAGCTTGCATTAGGTAATTTAATTATTTCTTATTTTATATTTTTTGTATGTTCTTCTAATAAACTTCAACATACAGGGTTCCACATTATATAAGTTAGAGACTAGACAATATGTATCTCATATTTCAAAGGATGCTATGAGTGCTTTAAATTTCATTATGCTGCCAATATCTGAGAAGGACCCCTGAACACTTTTGGTTGCTGCTTTAAAGAAGTCAACTTGGCATTTCTTTGATTCATTACCAAACCCGACACATCGGGCCGTTCTCCTAAATGTTGTAAGTGAAGAGTCATACATTATAAAGAATTGAATCGATTCATACATAAATAATAACAAGTTAACTTTTTCTATAGATTAATCTTTTGTATGAGGAAACTGAAGATAGTTTTGAAAGTGATATCAGTACTTGGCCAGTTGCGATTTCTAATGGAATATCAACACAAACAAATGGCTATGACTGTTGGATGTTTGTTTGTAAATATAAGGAAGCTGCAATCCTTCCACAATCAGTTAAGTGGGAAGAACTATTATATAAGCAAGTTAAAATGCCAAAGTACATATCAGAACTGGCATTCACACTTCTATGTTCAATGCTTAAATGATTATTGATTATAGAGCGTACATTGTAATATTGTAAATAATATAACTACATTTAGATAAAATAACTTGTTTATTGAATAAAAAACATTTTGGTGCATATTACTTTAACAAAGTTTTACATCTTAAGCAAATTGAGAACATGTTGCTGGAATTGAGTTTATTTAGGGCAACATCCAAACTCTGTAATCAGCTCAAATTATAAATCTTGCTAATCGCTTAAATCAAGAACTTCATTAGCTTCATCTATGCACATGCTACTTTAGTAATTGCTTATATAAGTCTATTAAAAAGTTTCTTCAACTAGATCCCAATGATGGTAAAGAATTATATTTTCTACATCACAATGTTGCCTAACCACATAATCAAAGCATGATGCTTTGCCCTTACATGTTAACTCATGATGAAGCTGTTGCAGTAAATGACGACTAGCAAGATGATAATGATTTTCAAAAAAGTTAATTTGCACACATCACCACCCTTCAGCATTTAAGAAGCATCCTATTCTATTTGCCTTATCAGCCATCGCTTCTCTCCATGCCTCTTCAACCAAACAATCTCAATTATCATTCCATGTATGAACACAACATTTAAAAATTTTATTTTGCCTTGCTTGTTGCTCAAGATGACAATCAATAACCACAACCATGCATTTATGCATTCTAGTTCTGGAAATCTTGATAAAATATTTCGTAGCCATACCAAGATGCAGTTTAGCATCCGGCCAACGTAGTTTATAAACCATAATCAAAATATGTCGAATAGAAGAATTGGCTAAAGTTATATAGCTTATAAGTTCAACAAACATAGTAAATATCACAACAACCCATCTTAAATAGGTGAACCTCCACAACTACCAACTTTAAATCTCATTAAAAACCAAACTTAATACATCAAATGGCTGCTAACCACTATGTTACCGACTTCTAAAATGGAAGGTACGGACTGGTACCAAATGGCACTGTGGTATTGAGAAGTATAGATCTGTACCTAGAGGTATCAAGGAATAGATAGGTAAAAACCTAATGATACAGATATGTATCCAGTAGTACTGAGTGGTACCGAGTAGTACCGAGTGATACCGAGTGGTACAGAATGGTACAGAATGATACTGAGTGGTACAGAACAGTACCGAGCAGTACACATATATGACAGAACATATGCAAATTAGTATGAAATATCAAACATTACAAAATTAATTTCCATACAAACATCTAGACTAATATTTCAACAAACATAAAAATTTAAATTACCAAATTCAAATTAAGTCATTTTTTATTTTCACAGTTCGGCTGGCTTGTTGGTTGGTTGGTTGGTTGGTTGGCTAGCTGATTTATGCCTTTCTGTATCAATTATTTCATTCAACTTCCATAGATATTCGGAGTTTAGCTGGCTGGTTGGTCAACGAAGGGTGAACTCATCTGTGAAGCATTCTGGTATGTTTGGAAAGATAACTTGACTAATTGGTTCCACTAGTGTACATTTTTTAGTTGACGGAGTAGGTTATTCCTCAATTTTTTACCTCTTCAGTTTTCTTTTCTCACAATGACTCTTTAATCTTACATTAGAAATGCCTTTGGGCTTGCACTTCAGTGGGCCTTTTAATTTGTTTATCATATTGGAATTCGCAATGAACTTATGGTTCTTTTTGCCATTTAGTATCAAATCAACATTTTCAGCCTTGTCAGACATTGCAACTAATATATACTATTCTGCTTCAACATTTTTTTGTCCTCTTGTGCTTATTTGATATGTGAATCTACTGAAATAATTTTGATACATCATTCCACCTAAGCCATGAGATGGGGTACCGTTAACCACCATACATGTCATTCATCTGCTAGAATAAATATATTTTCTAGTTCGAGCTGACCATCTCTTAAGTAGATATTTTGGAGGTATAACTCTCAAGTAGTGAGAACATAGTTTCCCATCATGCAGAAGTTTCCACAACTGCATTCAATGGTACCCTCTTTTTCATCAAAATGAACAATCCAATGATGAGGATGAACAATCTTGTCAACAATTTTGACAAAAAATATTGATGAGTAGCTTGAGGTATGAGCTATGCACATTCCACCCACACCTTGTAAAAACTCATCCTCAAAGAATGAATACAATTTACATGAATAAAATTGAGCGGCTTGCTTAAGAATTGGACTACTTTTATTTAAAGGTACAACATCGGACCGGCTGCATTTGAAATCTTCATCCTTATCATTCCGCGGCCATGTCTTCATCACCTTCTCTAACCCAAAAAAATAGTCAGTTATGATACATGTAGGCTTAAAAATTTTTTGGCACACATTTTTAGTTGATTTGCTACGCTGTGTTGAAAGAATACCAAGGTTAAAACAACTCTTGTTGTATGCTGTGGACCATTTCTTCCCTATATTGTAAAGTTCTTTTAACCATTCATGGTTGTGAAGGTCCCATTCATTGATTATTTTAGCCCAACAACTCTCAAAATTCTCCTCTAAATCACACTTGCTTAAACATTTATAAAAGAGGCCTCTCACTTTGTTGTTGTTGTTGTAGCAACACACCTTGTAAGGAACCTTCTTAGTGATATGCCATTGGTAATGCCTATGGCATGTTTGAGGTAATGCAATTTCTACTGCCCTAGCCATTGCCTGGTCTTGATCAGTAAATATTGTAATGCGATGTTTATCACCAATAATTCACAAGAATGCTCTAAATAATGATGTAAATGATTCTATTATTTCCTCCGATAGAAATGCCACCCCCAAAAGAACATTCTACCAATGATTATTAACTCCAACAAAATGTGCACATGCTAGATTATATTTGTTTAGCCTTTAACTAGTATAAAAAATGATCACATCTCCAAAATAGTCATAATCTATTCTCCCCACCCCATCAACCCAGAAAAAATTCATCAATCTATCCTCTTCATCATATTGGACTTCCCATGCAAACATGTTATCATCATTTGCTTGATCTTTAAAAAGTCCAATTAGGGATATGGTATCCCTATTCTCAATCTTATCTCTTTTCCCTTTCTGAACATAGTTATATGTATACCTTTTAGAGAATCCAACATTCTCTCTTCCTCTAACTTCATCAACTAGGTTTGTAAATGCATCAATGGTTCTTATCCCAGCTTCCGACATTGATTTAAGAACAAATTATTTCTCATCACTAATATTCCTACATGATCTAATTAAATATTGATTTTTAAGCTTAGCTAATTCATGATTGTGGCTCTCTATGCTTTTTTGGACCTTTCATACTCCATCCAAGTCAACTAAAAATCTAATCATCACGGGACACTCGGTCCTAGTATTATATTTTATGTATTAATTTCGTGTTCAAGTCAATGCCTTTCTTAAATCTAGCTTTCAAACATACAAAATCCTTGCACCTTTTCTTTCTCGAATTAGGCTAGTAATAATGATGATCTTTGTGAACACTAAAACCAACATTGTGAGCATAATGGAAGCACTAGTCATATGCTTCTTTCTCAATATTACAGATAACCTAAGAATAAGAAAATCTATTTAAACACTTCAATTCTAACATTGGAAATAGACAGATAAATTGGCAACAACATCGGTACCTAGCAGTATCGAGCGATACCTAAGGAGACCTAATTTTAAAATGTGCTACGTACGACCAACATTGGCCAACAAAAATATATTTCAAAGGAAATATTATTAAACTAAACACTGAAGTAATTCCTTCCATATCATATTTACCTATAATATCTCCATCTTATCTTCCGTAGTTTGCTGAAAAACATATTTTTTACTTTGTTGGGTCTCTTGTGTAATGCCTTCCATCTCCGAGTAATCTTCAAAGTCCTCTAGACCGGTATCAATCTTCATAGCTTCCTATCCTCTCTTTCTTTCTCAGCTTTCAGGTGATGAGAAAAACTTTTTTAACTAAGGTAAATAACTCGTGCCATCAAATAAAA
This sequence comes from Dendrobium nobile, assembly GCA_022539455.1. Lineage (NCBI taxonomy): Eukaryota > Viridiplantae > Streptophyta > Magnoliopsida > Asparagales > Orchidaceae > Dendrobium > Dendrobium nobile. The sequence continues at coordinate 47,585,695 of CM039721.1, forward strand.
CCCTAGGTATTACTGTGTTTTTTTTATCAATTTTTGGGCAGTTTGGGTTGTCGAGTCACGCTGTAAAAAATAAAATGTGGTTATTATAATGGTGGGGTCAAGGTGGGCTCCATGTGGCATTGTGTTATAGATTTGTATACATAGAGTAACCTTTGCACTTCACTCCCAATAAAAATTTGTTGATTCTACTTGGAGAGTGTGAAAGGATGACAGTTCTCTGCTGACACTTGGAGGGTGTGAAAGGAAGAAAGTTCTCTATCAACACTTGGAGGGTGTGAAAGGATAACTATTCTATACTGATACTTGGAGAGTGTGAATAGATAATGATTCTATGCCGACACTTAGAGGATGGGAAAGGATGACAGTTCTCTGCCGTACTGGGGATTGGTGGAAGAGAGAAATTGTAAAGGCTTCTCTGCCATATTATGGGAATAAAAGGAGTGTCACTTTGGTAATAGTGCTTTACTTGAAGGGGGAGTCTTCAAGGAGTGGATGTAGATCATGTTTGACCGAACCACTATAAATCTTTGTGTCATTTTATTTTCAGCATTTTTATTTTTTGCAATTTTGTTATTGTGGTTGAAAAGCTCATTCCAAAAGATAAGTAATTTTGGAATTTTATTAAAAGAGGTTTCTATTAGAAATCTAAGAGAATTTTTTTTTTAAATTATTAATTCACCCCTCCTTGGTTAGCCTCGGGACATTTGCATAGATTTAACAACCTATATGGAATCAACATTAACTTCTAATCCTAATACATGCTCATTATTATCTTGTTCAGATGCATATATTTCTAATTATTTGTATGGGTTTTCTATCTCAAAATGCTTTGAGTTTTAGGTTTCATATGCACTAGATAAATCAATGTGCTTCTTGTTTAATGCATTAAATTTATCAAGTAAAGATATGTAATTGCTATATAAATTATAATGTTTAATTATCAAATAATTATGCTCTTTTTGTAAATTATGTGTTTGAACTAGCTTACATCCTTCATTCAAAACATATCATGTTAGATGACGCTTTAAATGCTTTTTATTTTTACCTTTGCTCCGTTGTTATTGTTGACACTTCAACTCCCTTTTAAAGAAATTTTGGACTAATAGGTGAAATTACGAGATGCGCCAAAAGGTGGGTGAATTGGAAAAATGTTGCAATAAAAAATCCTAAACAAGAGTTCTAATAATTTTTTTTGTATTTTTAACATTATAACAAGAACATTACATAATGCGGAAATAAGTGCTTGAAACACAATTTGCAGCAATGAATTTCATAATAATTTTCAACAAGCAATTTTAATGAAAAAAAATTGCAAGCGTAAAAAATCAGTAAAGGAACAATCTCACCAGAGATTTTATAGTGGTTTGGTCACTTGACCTACGTCTACTCCCTAGTGTCCTCCACTCCAAGAATTTCACTACTTAAGAATAGTTCTCCTTTTGCCCCCATGACAAGGCGGAGAATCCCTTACAAACCTCACTTTCACCAACCCGGCGTGGCAGAGTGCCAAGCACTTTGTCACCCACCTAGCGACATTGTACCTTCTCATTTTTCTCCCTCCTAGAGAAGGAAGAGTACCTTAAAGGACACGGATGTAGAAGAATCTCCCCCTTAGAGAGCCTCCCATAAGATCTTTTTGGGCCACAGGAGGAGCAAACTGTAGCAAGCTTGGAGAAACCATGTGATCTCCCTCACACTCCTTCTCCCTCACTAAGCCCACCTTCTGCTTCCTCACAAACCCTAAAATCTTTTCAAGAGCTCTCTCCTAAGGAATCCCTCTCTAATCATGTTCCTCTCTCATAGTCACACATCAAAAAATAGATGTTTTGATATTTAAAATAGGCTCCAAGAAACCCAAAAATTTAGAAATTAGCCATTAGTTTCATGCAATACGATACAATATCGTACAATATAATAAATACAAAACGACCATTATCTTGGTATGAAGGTTTACGAACGGGCAAAAAAATATGAATATAATCAACAGTATGACAAACATCTATATAGTAGGATATATAAAATCCTTTTGTTCATACAGTACGATTGCCGGGATAACGAAAGTCGTCTTTGTAATTCATAGGGTACAAACCACGTCATATAATACTACTAGTCAAAATCAAGGGGTCATCTAGTACAAAAACTGGGATGATCAAAAATAGCCTCGGTTGATCATATAATATGAACTATGTCGTACAGTATGATAACTAATCAGAAATTGATCCTTGATTTACAGACTAATCTAGTGGTTAATTCAAGTAAGAATTCAAAATAGATCATACAATATGACTTAGATCATACAATACGCTTAGTTATTAAACTTACTTAAATTACTCTGGCAGCTAGAGTTTTTAAATTAGAAACACTTCATACAGTATGAATGGAATTGTACAGTATAACTTGTTCACAGATAACCATTTCAACTAGATCAGATCGCATAGTATGATTTAAACTCATACAGTACTATCAATAGAGAATATTTTTTTTCTCAATTTTTTAACCCTCTTCCCCAGTGTGTGTGCATGGTTGCTCAATCTTGCATAAAGTTTTTGCCCATACTTAAGAAGCAAAAAATAATAATAAATGAAAAATTATAATGTTATGGACTCCAATTCCTACTCTACCCAGTCTTGAGTCTTCTTTTTATCCTGAGTAACTTTTGATCTCCCTGAAATGTTAGTACTCATAGAAAAGAGCAAAAATCAAAAGTACTCAATGATTAGTAATTCAAATGGCATTATTTGTCATTATCAAAGTCTCATACTAGGGGTCATGGATTATAACAATCTCCCCCTTTTTGATGATGTCAAATAATGTTGGTTATTAGTAATTTGTAAGGCATTTTTTTGTTTTTTGTTTTTAAAATTTTTTAATTATTTTTAATTAACTAAATATCACAAAATAAAATAGGAAAAGAAAAATGTATTTCATCGAAATATAAGCATAACATACTGACTACAACAAGACATATTGACTACAACAGACTTCTCCCCCTTTTGACATCAACAAAGAGAGGAGTCACAAGCAACACTAAAAAAGCACAAAATAGATACACTTCAAAAAGGAGGAGCCTGATCACTTGGAGGTGGAGGTGGTGGTGGTTGAAATTATTGGTGGATTGACACAAATTATTGATCAATCAAAGTAAAGCGTTCTCCAAACCACCGCATATTTTTCTCATGTTGGTTGTGTTGGTCTTTGATGTGAGTATCAAGATGACTCTGGAGTTGGTCAAAATGTTCAACCAAGCCATCGTGAAGGTAGGATGGTGAAGGTCCTCGGGGTGGTGCACATTGTCTTTGTGGAGTAGGAGCTCCTTCTGGAGCAGCTTCTCCTTCTTTTGTTCTTCAGGCTCTTGCCCCCAATGAAATAGAATATGAAAAGAGGCATCCGTATAGAAAATTGGTAGATTATCGGGTTCACCAGGATAGGTTAATTCGTTTATTTTTAGGGATGTAACCCATAAGGTGTCCAAGGGCTAGATTTTGTTTGCTACGAGTGGTAGGGAGGCAAATGAATGTCATGTTTTGGATATAATCAATAATAAAATCCTCCTCATCAAATTTTGTGTTTGAAATTATAAGGTAGGTAACGACTGATAAGATTGGGGTTATGTGGATTCGGTTGCTAGCTTTGGGTATGATTAAAGTGCTGAATAATTCAATCATTTCGATTTAAAGATTGAACAGGAGGCTGGTGTTGATAGAAAGATACATTTCTAAGGACTAGATTTGTAGCACTCTAGTCAAAATTTTTTGAGAGGAAGGAATGAGCTCTAGGGCCTTCAGTAGATAGCCCAATATATTGGGCGATGTCAGCCTTAGTGATTTTTACACATTGTCGCTAGACAAAAGAGTGGAAGGATATGGTGTTGACAGTGAAGCTTAGGTTGGATAGGAATTCAAAGAAGAGTTTTGAATTGTACGGAAAGGATAGGGTAAGGAGGAATTGAAAAGTGGTGGATGCGAAGAGGTTCATTACCTCAAAATTTAAAGCAGCTTGATTTAGCATCTATAATGGTGTAATTTTGCAGGCCTTATATTTATCATTTTCGGGAGTCAAGAAATGGTCATTGAGATGGCAAGAGGAAGACGAGCTTCCAATGATAAGATGGTCCTGCTTGCTAAAGCTTGACATTTTGTGAAGAAGGGTGATACCAAGTGAGGTGAAGGAAGAGTGAGTGAAAAAAAGCTTCAGATTCAGCCAATTTATAAAATTTTTGAGCTATCGTATAATATGATCTAGGATCATACAATATCATGGGTAATAATGTCGTCTGAATGAATAGTTTTGAAATAATGGTCAAATTGTATAGTACGATATTAATCATATAGTACAAATAGAAGGATTTTAATCATCCCGAGGGTCACCGGTACGACCTTTGACGAAAGCATCATACAGTATGAACAAGTGCTCATATTGTTCAAACATCTATTATATTGTACCGACCGCCTTTATGTTGTCCTCATTCGTTTCACTGACGTGGATCATATAGTATGAAGAGGAGATATCATACTGTATGATGAGCAATAACTTTGTACCAAACAGAGTAAATTTGTCCCTATCCATTATTGACGTGGATCATATTATATGAACACCTGTTCGTACGAACGAATTGAATGACCAGACACCTATATCATAGAATATGATGGTGATCGTATAGTACGATCAACATAGATGAAGTTTGAGTCTTGGTTGTGATTTGTATAGTTTTGATATATCATACAGTACCAGAGTAGATCATACAGTACGATAAAGAAAATATTAATTTTTGAGTTTTGTGCAGTGAGTGTGTGATGATCAGGAACAACCATAGAATAAGTTTTTTTAATTATGCATTAATGTCTATGACACCAAGTCTTATCTTCAATGTGTTAAAGGTGTCGTAGGCTAGTGGTTTCATGAAGATGTCTGCCATTTGATCTCCTGTAGCTATGTGATGTAATTCTATAACTCATTTAGCAATATGATCTCTTATGAAGTGAAGTCTAATGTCTATGTGTTTTGTTCAAGAGTATCATATTAGATTTTTAGAGATGCAGATTTCACTTGTATTGTCGCACATGATTGAGATGGTTCCTATAGGTAATCTAAGATCAAAAAGTTGTTGTTTCAACCATAGTACTTATGCAACATAACTTCCTACTGTAATATATTCTGCCTCAGCTGTGGAAAGGGTTATAAAATTTTGCTTCCTACTGGACCAAGAAACTAAAGAATGTCCTATGAATTGGTAAGTACCAGAGAAGCTTTTTCTGTCTATCCTACATCCTGCAAAATCAGAATCTGAGTACCCTAAGATTTCAAAAGAAGTGTTGTGCCTAAGATACGAAATTCCTAAGTTTAGGGTGACTAGTAGATATCTAAGGATTCTCTTGAGCGCATTTAAGTGAGACTCTTTAGGATCAGCTTGAAAATGGGTACAGAGGCACACACTAAACATTATGTTAAGTCTACTGGTAGTCAGGTTGAGGAGAGATCCAATTATTCCTCTATATTTTTCTAGTCAACTTATTTTTCATTCAGGTCCTTGTCCAGTTGAATTATGGAGCTCATTGGAGTGTTCATAGGCTTAGCACTATCCATTTCATATTTTTTCAAAACATCCTTAATGTATTTTATTTGTCTAAGAAATGTTCCATTATCTATTTGTTATACACTAAAGCCAAGAAAGTAATTAAGCTCTCCTATCAAGCTCATTTCGAAGTCATTACTCATTGTTTTTGAAAATTGATCACATAAATTTTTATCTGAAGATCCAAATAGATTTTCATCCACATAAATTTAAACAATGAGAATTTAATCTTTAACATTTTATAAAAAGAGTGTAGTGTCCACACTACCCTTAATAAATCCTCTATCCAGTAAGAATGAGCTAAGTCTTTAACCCATATAGTTCCTTTTTTAATTTGAATACATGGTTTGGAAATTGTGAACTTTCAAATCCGGGGGGTTGCTCAACATAAACATCCTCTTTGATTACCCAGTTCAAAAAAGCACTCTTTTTATCCATTTGATGTAGTTTGAAACTTTTGAAGCAAGCAAAAGCTAAGAGCACCCTTATGGTTTCTAGTCTAGCTACTGGGGTAAAGGTTTCTTCAAAATTTATTCCCTCAATTTGGTTGTACCTCTTAGCTACTAGTCTGACCTTATTTCTTATTATGGTTCCTAAGTCGTTCACCTTATTTTTGAAAACCCATTTTGTTCCAACTACACTCTTTTCTCAGCCCCTAGAAATTATGCTCTATTCCTATCTCTTGATATAATGATTTAAATCTTTAATTTTAAAACTCTCCACTATGATCACTATGGATTGTTGAGATTTCACATCTTAATTTTCATTAAATCCAAGTGGAGAATATCTTAAATTCCTCAAATGACTCATTCTTATGTGATAGGAATCTTACCCAAGTGAATCTAGTGAAGTCATATATAATCACAAATTCATAATTTTTCCCACCTAGGCTAGTGGTGCTAACGGGTCCAAATAAGTCTATGTGAAGGATTTCTAGTGGCCTAGATGTGTTCACATCTTTGATTGAATGAAAGGATGATTTTATTTATTTTCCTAGCTGGCAGGCATCGCATAAAAGGTCTTTAGGGAACTTTAACTTAGGTACAGCTCTAAATAAGTTTTTCTGACTGATGTTTCTAAGTGTTTTCATACTAGCATGACATAATCTCCTATGTCATATCCACGTGTCATCTACTATTATTTTAAGCATAATGAATTTGAATTGTCAATGCAATCAACATCTAATATGTAAACATTGTTTATTCATTTTCCTCCCAAAACAAGTTTATTATTTAAACTAATAAGGCATTTATTAGAAAGAAATTTTATGTCAAAACCTTTATCACACAATTGACTAATGCTTATTAAGTTGTGCTTTAAACCATCAACTAACAAAACATTCTCAATTAAAAAATTCTTAGCATTTCCAATAATACCCGAGCCTACCACCTTCCTGGTGGTGTTGTCTCCCAATGTTTCTTTGCCTCTAGTCTTGGTCTCCAGTAAAATGAACTTCATCATGTCTCTCGTCATGTGATACGAACAACCACTATCCAGGTACCACATGCTCTCACTAGGTCTATTGTGAGAGTTTCCCTATAATGTCATTCAAGGGTTAGATTTGGGAACCCAGGTGAGTTTGGGTTCTTCCTTATGCTTGTATGAATGATATGTATGTATGTTATACTGTGATGGCTGCAATTTAGGTCTCCATACTATGTGTGTCCTACTGTGAATCATATAAGTGCGGGCTATGTGACCTAGCATTCCACAAGAGAAGCACCTAACACTAGGAAATTGGTTCACTAACCTATGTGGGTGGTGATGCCTCTTCTTAAAGTTGTGTGATGCAAGCAGTGCTGGGGGTTTGATAGAATGGGCTAGTGTGGGTGATGTCTTCTCTTTTTCTAGTTCTTTTATTTTTTCTTTAAATGTATTAATTTGATATGTCAAACCTGCAACTTCCCATTTTAATAAATGTTCATTGTGATCTAACTCCAAAACAAGTTTGTCTAGTCTGTCAAAATCCTTTTCTATTTCAATATGCATTATTTTCAAGGATTCATATGCTTCTGTTAATTCAATATGCTTCTTATTTAATACATCTTACTCATCAAGAAGGGATATGTGATCTCTATTTAAGTTAGAATTTTATTTAACTAACTTAGCATGCTTAGTTTGTAAAGTACTAAAATTAATATTAAGACTAGCATGCATTATTTTCAATTTCCTATACAAGTCATGATTTTCTCAGAAATAAGCAGTAGATCTTCATATGAAAGTTGACATACATCTTTTTGATCTGATTGATCAAGATTATTGTTAGTCATTAGACATAAATTTGTTACCTCCTCCTCTACTTCTTCTTCTAATGATTCTGAGGCAGAGTCAGCCCAAAATGCCTTTTGTGTCTTCATCTTCCCCTTCTTATATTTAGTTGTCCTCACCTTTTTCCTTAGTTGGTTGACTCTTTAAGTTGTGGCAGTCAGCTCGTAGGTGACCTGGTTTCCTGCACTCAAAGCAAATTGTGTTAGATAAAACTTTAGTAGTTATCAAGCTTTTACCTTTATTTCAGTTGTTCTGATGACACATTTATTTTCTTTCCCGTAAGTTCTTGAACTGTCGGCTCATAAAGGCTATGCCATCTTCTTCCTCCATGACAGAACTTCACTTTCTGAGTTGTTTACTTTCAATGCCACCATCCTCTCCTTCTTCTTTTCACCTGTAACACTTTGCCTTTGACTCACTCCTTGCGCATACGCAATGAGTGACCCGAGAAAATTGTCAATAGAATAAATATTAAGATCTTTAGATTCTATGATTGCAGTAATTTTAACATCATAGGAACTAGGTAAGAATCTAAGAATCTTGTAAACATTTTTAGAATTTGAAATTTATCTACCAAATGCATGCAAGGATGTCACGATTTGGGTGAACCAAGAATATATATAGAAAATTGTTTCGCTAAGTTTTATATGGAAGAATTCATAATCATGCAATAAAATGTTAAGTCTATACTGTTTAACCTCACTAGTTCTTTCTTACGTGATGCACAGTCTATCACAAATCTTATTACCAATAGTACAGATAGATACTCTCATATAGTCCTCAAATTTTAATGCACAAAAGAATCAGTTTAAGCTTTTTGCATTTAATTGAGCAAAATCCTTATCCTCATTGTCCATTTATTAAAAGGTACTTGAGTTTTTACCCCATTCCCAAGTTTAAACAGTGCAACGTAACCATCATTAACTAACATCCACATACGATAGTCTATAGACTGTAAAAAATTAGACTTTCAAATTTTCCAGAAATAAAACAGGATATTGTCAAAAAGAGGTGGACAGGTTATTGTATAACCCTCCACAGTATTACTATTACCAAAATGAGATAGGATCAATTTTTAAGGTTTTCTAAAATGCTATTTTTGAAATGTTGCTCTAATACCAATTAAAATTATGAGATGTGCCGAGGGGGGGGGGGGGGGGGGGGGGGGGGGGGGGGTAAATTGGAAAATTGTTAAAATAAAAAATCCTAAACAGGACTTCTAATAATTTTTTTGTGTTTTTAAAATTAAAAAAAGAAAATTAAATAATATGAAAACAAGTGCTTGAAACATAATTTGTAACAATGAATTTCACAACAATTTTCACCAAGCAATTTTAATGAAAATAAAATGCAATTGTAAATAAAAGCAGTAAAGGAAAAATCACTCCAGAGATTTTATAGTGGTTCGGTCACTTGACCTACGTCCACTCCCTAGAGTCCACTCTGAGAATTTTACTACTAAATAATAGTTCTCCTTTTGCCACCACGATAAGGCAGAGAAGCCCTTACAAACCTCACTTTCACCAACTCGATGTGGCGGAGTGAAAAGCGCTTTGTTAAACTCCTGGAGACGGCAGCATACCTTCTAAATTTTCTCCCTCCTAGAGAAGGCAGAGTACCTTAGAGAACATAGATGTAGAAGAATCTCCCCCTCAGAGAGCCTCCCACAAGATCTTCTCAGGCCACAGGACGAGCAAAGTGCAGCAAGCTTGGAGTAACCGTGTGATCTCCCACACACTCCTCCCTCACTAAGCCCACCTTTTCCTTCCTCTCAGAAAACCTAAAATATTCTCAAGAGCTCTCTCACAAGGAATCCCTCTATAATCACGTTCCTCTCTCATAGTCACATATATATAAAAAAATAGAAGTTTTGATATTTAAAACAAGCTCCAAGAAACCCTAAAATTTTTAAATTAGTTTGTAGTATCGTATAGTACGATATAATATCTTACAATATGATTAGTACAAAATGACCCTCATCCATGTACAAAGGTTTATGAACACACAAAAAGTATGAATACAATTGGACAGTACGATAAATATCCATACAATACAATATGTATATATCTTTTATTCGTATAGTATGATTACCAGGATGATGAACCTCATCTCTATACTTCATAGGGTACGAACCACGTCATACAGCATGAGTAGTCAAAATTAAGGGATCATCCATTACAAAAACTGAGATGATCAAAAATAGCCTAGGTTGATCGTATAATAAGAACCATGTCGTACAGTACGATAACCAATCAAAAATTAATCCTTGATTTATGCATTAATCTTGAGGTTAATTTAAGTAAGTATTCAAAATAGATCATACAGTACAACTTAAATCATACATTATGCTTAGTTATTAAACTTAAATTACTTTGGCAGCTAGGGTTTTTTAAATTAAAAACACTTCATATAGTACGAAAGGAATTGTACAGTATGACTTGTTCACAGATACCTGTTTCAACCAAATCAGATCGTACAATATAATCTAAACTTATATAGTACGATCAAAAGAGAAAAAATGTTCTTCAATTTTTAAACCCTCTCACCTTGTGTGTGTGCATGGTTGCTCAATCTTGCATAGAATTTGTGGCCAGACTCAAGAAATGAAAATTAATAATAAATGAAAAATTACAATGTTATGGACTCCAACTCCTACTCTACCCAGTCTTGAGTTTTTTTGTTGTCATGAGTAACTTCCGATCTCCCTTAAATGTTAGTACTCACAGACAAGAGTAGAAATCAAAAGTATTCAATGAATAGTAATTCAAACGGCATTATTTTTCATCATCAAAATCTCAGACTACGGGTCATGGATTGCAATAATTGGTCAACAACACTATGACTTCATCCTCCTCAGCTATAGAATTGTCATTATTTGAGTTGTTGGCGATCATGGGCATAGTCTTCTCCTTTTTCTTATCACTTGTATGAAGTAGTCTTTGACTCATGCCTTGCTTATAGGCAATGAGTGAGCCAAGCAAGTTATCAATTGAATATACACTTAAATATTTGGATTCTTAATTTATAATGGCCTTATCATCATAAAATCAAATATTTAGCATTCAATTGAGCAAGCTCTCCATCTTCATTACTCAATTTAGTAAATAGAATATAAGTTTTGACTTTAATAAATATTTGGGATGGAAGAGAATAACTAGTTTGAATCATATGCCAAATTTTATAGTCAAAGGATTCTAGAAATATAGACACAAATTTTCGAAAAATCAAAAAGAATATTTTCAAACTTAGGTGGACGAGTTATTGAATAAACCTTCACAGTATTTTTATTTCCAAAATATGTAATAAGATATTTTTTTAATGATTTTAAAATTTTGAATTCCAGTACCGGCTCTGATACCACAAGAAAGTTTGAGGTGCACCAAGAGGGAAGGGGGTGAAATTGTACTTTTTAAAAATACTACAATAAAAAATTTCTTTTTGATTTATACAAGATAACAATTTTTTGAAAATAAATATAAATGAGTTACTAACACAGGTAGAAGCAATTCAGAACTTGAAATATTTTTTGTTTTGAGGCATAAATAGATTAAGTAGATTATGAAATTTCACTTTTTGCTAATCACAAATTAAACTAACTACAGCTTTAAATAATAATTAAAATTTATGCAAGAAATTTAATGTGTAGAAACTAAAAAATGTATAAAAGAAAATCAAATCAGAAAGTGCACACCAAGAAAATTATAGGTGTGGTCAATCTTAACCTACATCCACTCCCTAGTATCCTCCTCTCTGGGTATTGCATTAACACTATATTAACTCTCTTTTATCCCCCACAATAAAGTGGAGAAGCGCTTAAAGAAATCACATCAACCCAACCAAGTGATGACAACATACCATCAATCCTTTTTCCCCCTCATAGAAAAGGTAGAGAACCAAAGAATTCATTCTCACCCTTCTAGTGATGTTAGAGAATCTTTAATCCTTTTTTACCCTTATGGTGAAGGAAGAGAACCCTTGACCCTTACTTTTAAGCTTCTTTCCTAACAGTAACTCCAAGAACTCATCAAGGCCATAGGAGGAAGCTAGGTGCAAGATTGCCTTCAGCAACAATCTGAATACCCCTCACACTCCCTATCCATCACCCATAACCTAAGCTTCATTCTCTCTAAGCATAAAGCTCTCTCAAGATATTTTCCCTTAAAGTTCCATCAAAAGCAAAACATTTTTTTCAAAAGACTTCATTGAGATTCTTAAGTACAATGCTTCAAAAATCCCTAAATTTTTAATTAGGCTATCACTGTTCGTATTGAAAGTTCATGAGGGTTGTGAAACTCTATAGAACTAGCTCGAGGTTAACTAAGAGGGGGAGTGAATTGGTTTATTTAAAAATTCTTTAGTAAGAAAGAACTTCTTAAAAAACTTTTCAAACACACACACAATAATCGATACAACATATACAGAATAATAAATTTCACAATAATGAAATAAAGCAAATTTTTTAACCATACATATGATTGCAAAAAATAAACTAAAATAATCAGAGTGAACACACTAGAATTTATAGTGGTTCAGTCAATCTTACCTACATCCACTCCTTATAAACTCCATCTCTAAATGTTGCACTAATTAATAGTGACTCTTGTTTTGCTCCCATACCAAGGTGGAGAAGCCATTACAGAAGCTATTTCACCTCCCTAGTGCGGCAGAGAACTTTGACACTTTTATAGGTAGAGAACCTCAACTCTCTTTTCTCCCTTCTAGTGATACTTAAAGAGCCAAAACTCTATTTTTACCTTGCTGGTGATGGTCAAAGAACCACAATTCTATTTTCACCCTTCTAGTGATGGTTACAGAACCATGATATTTACTGAAGAACTTCTTCTTCGGAGCCACAAAGAATCCAGGTAGAGGTTGTAGATACTAGGAAAGATTCTTGCTATGAACAGCCATGTGAATCCCCTCACAACTTATCCTTCACAAAATCTCCCTCTCCTCTCTCACAAAGATCTCCTTCTTTTCTCCCTCAAGGCTCTTTCTCATGAAGTTTCAATAGCCAAAGCTTTTCTAAAAAGTGTATTAGAAATCCTTAAATAATGAGCTTTAATGACAACTTAAATTTTAAGAGATCCATCTTCTATGCATACAGTACAATACATGTATCGTACTGTATGATAAGTGTAATTTAAACTCATCTAGCAAGATCATTCAGATGAACTACTTAACTTTTATAACATTTTGTACAGTATGATCAAAACATCATATGGAACTAACTGTAAAAATTCCATCAATTCATTTGGGATGATTGTTAGGATATCCAACAGCATACACTATCGATTATCTAAAACTGTGAACATCATAAAGTACAATTAGTAAAAAAAATCATGGATTTTGTTTGTTATGATCTTTGGGATGACCAATTTCATATAATGGTAATAATACATTATGAAATGTTTCATATAGTATGATCAATCTCAATAGTGGTCCATAATTTAATTGCCTGATATCGGGGAATTAATTAAGAAAGATTTGAATTAGGGCATACTGTATGATCAGTACATAATTAGTATCTTTCTTAATTTTTGGTAGCTAGGGTTTTGATAGAGCATAATAGATCATACAATATAAATTAATATCGTATAGTATGAAATATGGTCATATAGTACAAATCCAAAATCATATAATATGATGTACATAAAAAACTCTCTCAAAAAATATTTTCTCTCTTTCCCCTATGTGTGTGCAATGTTACTCAACAAAGATATCCATCCAATTACATGATACAACTCAAAAAAGGAAAAAAAATAATAAAATGAAAATTGACCGTAACACTAATCTATCTAGTCCTGAACTGATCAGAATTGCAAGGAATAGTGGCGTGATCTCCTGAAATGTTATTACACAAAAAATAAACCAAAATATCATAAAACTAGGAGTAAGTAGTAGTAGAAATAACAATGTTCGTTATTATCAAAATCATAGTGCTTGGATTAGGTTTTCAACATGCTCCCCCTTTTTGATAATGACAAATATTATTATTTTTGAATTTTCAAAAAGTTGCTTTCCTCTAAACTCCTTAGATGAAAATTAATTGAATGAAAAAGGAGTTTAAAAATTTATTTTAATTTTTTTTATTTTTTAATCTTAAATTATATACAAATAATAACAAAAATAATAAATAATAAAATACTACTCTCCCTTTTAACATCACAAAAAAAAAAGGAAGAAAATAAAAATAGAAACAAGAAATGCATAAACAAAACAAACTCAAAATGACTAGCAACTCAAGTTAAAGAAAGTAACATCACAAGTATGAGAACTCTCGAGGGGACTTTTCAAAATGTAATAAACTTACTCTACAAATAGAAAATATCAAATAAGATAAGTGTTGACATTACTGGAACTACAACTAAATGATTTGGATTCTAGAGTTTGCAAATCAGCTTAACATCTTCATAGAATAAAATCCTTTATTTAAACAAAAATCTAATTCAAGAATTACAGTTAGATAGGTAAATTTAAACATTTCAAACTGCTGGCATGAAATATAACAAATAGAATAATACTATAAAAGTGATTAATGAAGAACATAAATTTTTTAAAATCAAGTATTAAACATATTATGATACACAAGAATTTTCTAAGATTGAAAGATTTACCATAAATAAAATATAATTTAAGTTGGGCTCATTTTGAGCCTTATTTATCAGCTTTCAATGTACATTGCACATCTTTTATTTTTGATATATTTAGTACATCTTTTACTTTTGGCGTCATTATGCATCTTTTTATTTTGGGCTCATTTTGTCTCTTTTGAATTTTTTTCAAATTGCTTCCTTTCTAAATCTTTAACAATCTCAATTGTATAAATTATCTTCCAAATAAAAGAGAAGAGTAACGCACCCTCTTATGTAGGGAGAAATAATCTATAAAGCAAATCTAGTATTTCTAATAGGAATAAATAGCTTAATTTATGAAAAATGTTGAATCTCATTTATTAAATTATAGAATATTTTCATGAAATAAAAAATGCAGTAAAATAAAATTTTGTTTCATTTCAACCATCTCAACTCCAACTCAATTTAGAATTTCAAGTTCACACAAGAAATTACCATGTAAAGGAAATAAGAAAGGATTTGTCAATTCATGAAACTATTTTCTTTTAGTTTTAATCATGTCATAAATTTTATATCTAACCTTTAAGTAAGAATTGAAGTAATTTTATTACAACCAGAAAAGAGTATTGCAGTAAAAGCTCATTCATATATTATAAGTCATACATTACATTTTAGATTGTATAATATGAGTATGCTTTGTATAGTATGATCAATAGAAAAATCATGTTACTTGACTGAAATTTCTCAAGCAAGGGGCACAGAAAAAAACCCAACATTAAAAGAAATACAAGAACCTACTTGAAAGAAAAAAATAAATAAATATTACTTGAAAGTGAAGAAATAAACATAAAGTAATATATATATATATATATATATATATATATAAATTTAAAAGGATAACAAAATTAGAGGTGCTGGAAAGAAAATTGTGATACAGAAAAAAAAAAAATTGAACACAAAAGGTAAACATAGACATAAAAAGAAAAGTACAACAAAAACAAACTAGAATATATGTAAATCTTGATCAGAATGAGACTGTGGAGGTGGTTGGAAGAACTGGCTAAAGTTGTATGCTATTATTGGATGGTGGTGAACTGCAAGTTGGATATTTCAAAATTTCTCCGTAAACCAAACCATATCATTATCATGTTGGGTTTCTTATTGATGTATGTGATTCTCAAGTCTATCAAACCACTAAATCAACTCCTCATATGAGTAGTGGTGAGGAGGTGGTGCAGGTGCAAAATAATAGTTGGGGAAACCTCACCTTCTTCACCAAATAGAGGGTCTTCTAGCTCTTGTTCCATATGAAAAAGCATAAGGAGGCATCAAAGAAAAATAATGGATTGTGGTTAAGAGGAGCATTATATGTGATGTTGTATTTTTTATCCAAGATATACCTAATCACATGTCCAAGAACCACGTTTTGGTTTCTCTTAGTGGTTAGGAGTCAAATGGAAGTGAGGTTTTAGATGTAATCAATTAGCAATTGAGCTTCATCCATTTGGATTTTCAACATTATGAAGTAGTTGATAATTGACAGTGAGGGATTGATGCTTATATGGTCTCCTTCTTTTAGATAATAAATGTTCACAGATGTAATCAATTAGCATTTGAGTTTCATCCATTTAGATTTTTAAAATTATGAAGTAGTTGATAATTGACAGTGAGGGAGTGATGCTTATATGGTCTCCTGCTTTCAGATGATAAATGTTCTCAGAACATGATAGATAACCTTGGAATTTTGATTTAGAGTATGAACCTGAAAGTTCGTTAGGGATGTTAGGCCCTCTTGAACTTAGTCCCAAGCTAATTAAGAGAGAGAGGTGAATTGGAAAATCTTAAAACCAAAGATAAAACTCCAACCAAAATCACCACAATCAAAGTGCGGAAGAAAAATAAATGCGGAAGCGATAATAAGAAAAGAACACACCGGATTTATAGTGGTTCGGTCAAACCTTGACCTACGTCCACTCCTTGGAGGCACCCCCCAAGTATTGCACTAAACTAGTGTCTCTCCTTTAGCCCCCACGGCTAGGCGGAGAAGCCCTTACAAAATCACTTCCACCTTCCCCGGTGGGCGGAGTGGCCGGGTCCTTTGACACCAAGGAGATCTTCTTCTTTGGTGAACTTACCTCGAGACAAGCCTTGAATCCGATGGTACTAAGGTGCGAGTTCACCGGAGCAACCGTGTGGATCCCCCACCACACTCCCTTGAGTTCCTCCCCCTCAAAGGATCTTCTCCCTCTCAAACTCCACCCTTTCCTCTCTCCCTTTCAAGCTCTCTCTTCAAGTTTCCCCCACAAGAACGAAGCTCCAATGGCTGCCAAAGACTCTTACAAAAGTTGTCATGCCATAGCTTAAATAGAAGCTCTCAAAACGAGTTCATTAATGCAAGTTGACGACATTATCGTCCAAGCCGATAGGTATATCGTCATGGCCGATCAGTACAAATTAAGCTCATTAGCCCGGGACGATATGGGACGATCAGAAGAAACTTGGTTACATCGTTCTGGCCGATCTTACGATTGTCTTGGCTGATTAGTTTAAAACTAGTTTAATCGTCCTGATCATGGCCCTAAATAGAGTCTGGTCGATGTCAATCGTCTAGGCTATCGTCCCGGCCGATCTATCGATCGTCATGGCCGATCTGATCGTATCAATCAGCCATTAATTCTTTCCAAATATACCAGATCATTTTAGGCATAATTGAGTTAAATCATCCTGGACGATGTGTATATCGTCCTGGCCGATTTCCTAAAAGATATAATGCCTAATTTGATCATGGCGGTTGATTCTTTCTTATTTGAACATATCGTCCTGGCCGATATAAGTATCGTCCAGGCCGATTAGTTGACGGCTGCCTTAATGAGGATGCCCTAATTAGGGTTTCTGGTTTTGGACAGATCGTCCAGGCCGATTTTAATATCGTCCCGGACGATGTTACCAAAAATAGAAATCATATAGGGAGCAAGAGAATTTCTACCAAGTTATAACCACACCAAATACAATAGACTCAAGAAAGGAAAAATATTACAAACTGACACAGACCTAGTCTACCCAATCTTGTGCTGGTTCCAGATTGCAGTCTGATCGTGTGGACCTAAAATGTCAGTACATAAGGAAATCGTAGAGAAATAAGGAATGTTTGCTATCATCAAAACCATAAACTATAGATCCGCAACAATCTCCCCCTTTTTGATGATGACAAACATTTCTCTTTGAATTTTCAAAAATCTCCCCCTCACATGAATACCGCTTAAAAAACTAAGGGAGATAAAAATAGATAAAAATATTTTTGTAGTTTTAAATTTTTGAAAAGAAAACAAGGGATACCAGTACGTTCTCCCCCTTTGACATTATTATAAAAGAGAGAAGGCACAGAGAACAAAATGAAATAAAAACATTCCCTGATCTTGTGAAACAAAAAGTATTCTTAAAATGAGAAAGTTACCTCTTGGTTTTAATCAAAACTTTAGTAAAAAAAAATTGACAACAAACTCAAGTTCTTTAAAAAGGCTCAAAAACTTTTTAATTCAATATCTAAATCAAGAAATAAATTAGAGAAAGAAACAAACATTTTTCAAAAACTCCTTTCATATAATATATCTAATAGAAGATCAATGCACGAATTGTTGAACCAAAAATCAAAATTTTCAAAGTCAAGTATAAAAAATATCAAGGGTTTTCTTAAGCTTTTAAGAAGTACAAGAATGGTAAGCATTTAAATATTGTGGGCTCATTTTATGCCTCTTGACAATTGGTTGGCGCACTGCTCATCTTTTGATACACTTTATGTATTCTAAATTTTCAATTTGGCGTCTTTCCGCATCTTTTATTTTTGGCATCATTGGCCAAATTTTTTGAATATGCTTCCTTTCTTAAATCTTAAAAAACAAAGGAAAACCCATCTTAGTGACAAGCAAATTTCTTGATTAAGAAAATTATGAGTTAGATTCAACGACTTGCAAAATATTCCTATGCGATAAATAAAACGTAGGGAGAGAAAAAAAATTTTGTTTCAAAAACTAATTTAAAAGATGAAAGAGATTTTAAATCAAAAGTAGGATAACCTCTTCTAGGAAATAGAGATTGAGAGTAAAAATAAATCATGAGTTTCCTTCCTTTGATTGTTTTAGAGAAGTCAAACACAACTTATCAAAGTTTTCAAAAAAAAAAAAAGTAGATTTTTCATTTTTAGAAAGGTGAGTGTGTGTGTTGAATCAAAGAAAAAAAATACGAATAAGATAAAAAGAACAAGTAAAAAAAATGAAAACAAAAGAAAAATAAGAAACAAACAAAAAGAAAAAAACACAAATAGCTCATTTAACCATTATCTCTTTCTTGGTCCGATTCTTCAAAAACCATGTCTGCCTATGAGATTTTGTGTTTTTCATTATTTTCCCAATTAAACTTTAGCTTTTCCTTGCCCTTTTCTTTCTTAGGAAGAATTCTTAAATTAGGGCACTGATTTTTCATATGTCCAGGCTTCCTGCATCGAAAGCAAATAACGTCAGAAGAAATATGGACATCTTTACCACTTTTACCTTTTTTTCACTTTTGTTTATGCTTTGGTGAGCTTTGTGATTTGCTTGATAAGTCATTGCATTCGTCACCAACTAAGCAATCTTTCTCCGTATCTTCAGTTTTTAGAACAATCGTTTCACCTGCATCCAAAAGTCTTTGACCCAACCCTTGCTCGTAGGCAATGAGTGAGCCAATCAAATTATCAATAGAATAATCATTCAAATCTTTTGATTCACAAATAGCAACTACTTTAGCATCGAATTTTTCAAGTAAACAACGAAGAATTTTGTTAACTTTTTCAAAATTTGAAAAATGTTTTCCTAAGGCATGCAATGATGTAGTAATTTCAATGAACCTAGTGTACATGTCTAAGATCGTCTCATAAGGTTTCATGGAAAATAGTTTAAAATCATGCATTAACAAATTCAATTTAGATTGCTTAATTTCACTAGTGCCTTCGTATATGGTGTGCAATTTATCCCAAACTTCCTTACCAGTAGTGCATGTGGAAATTAACAAATAATCATCAGAATTTAAAGACTTCGCATTCAATTGAACATCCATTCGTTCTTCCTTACTCCATTGATTAAAAGAGATATTAATTTTAATTCCATTTAAAACTCGTGACGGTGAAGAATAACCATTTAAAATCATATGCCACATACGAAAATCTATCGATTGCAACAAAATAGACATGCGAGTTTTCCAAAAATCAAATGTAATATTTTCAAACAAAGGTGGTCATGTGATTGAATAACCTTTCGCAAAATTACGGTTAGCCATGGATCGAAATTCAAAAGCTTTTAAAAACTTATTTTATGAAAACCGCTCTGATACCACTTAAAAGTTCGTTAGGGATGTTAGGCCCTCTTGAACTTAGTCCCAAGCTAATTAAGAGAGAGAGGTGAATTGGAAAATCTTAAAACCAAAGATAAAACTCCAACCAAAATCACCATAATTAAAGTGCGGAAGAAAAATAAATGCAGAAGCGATAATAAAAAAAGAACACACTGGATTTATAGTGGTTCGGTCAAACCTTGACCTACGTCCACTCCTTGGAGGTACCCCCCAAGTATTGCACTAAACTAGTGTCTCTCCTTTAGCCCCCACGGCTAGGCGGAGAAGCCCTTACAAAATCACTTCCACCTTCCCTGGTGCGGCGGAGTCGCCGGGTCCTTTGACACTAAGGAGATCTTCTTCTTTGGTGAACTTACCTCGAGACAAGCCTTGAATCCGATGGTAATAAGGTGCGAGTTCGCCGGAGCAACCGTGTGGATCCCCCACCACACTCCCTTGAATTCCTCCCCCTCACAGGATCTTCTACCTCTCAAACTCCACCCTTTCCTCTCTCCCTTTCAAGCTCTCTCTTCAAGTTTCCCCCACAAGAACGAAGCTCCAATGGCTGCCAAAGACTCTTACAAAAGTTGTCATGCCGTAGCTTAAATAGAAGCTCTCAAAACGAGCTCATTAATGCAAGTTGCCGACATTATCGTCTAGGCCGATAGGTATATCGTCCTGGCCGATCAGTACAAATTAAGCTCATTAGCCCGGGACGATATGGGACGATCAGAAGAAACTTGGTTACATTGTCCTGGCCGATCTTACGATCATCCTGGCCGATTAGTTTAAAACTAGTTCAATCATCCTGATCATCGCCCTGAATAGAGTCTGGCCGATGTCAATCGTCCAGGCTATCGTCCCGGCCGATCTCACGATCGTCCTGGCCGATCTGATCGTATCAATCAGCCATTAATTTTTTCCAAAGATACCAGATCATTTTAGGCATAATTAAGTTAGATCATCCTGGACGATGTGTATATCGTCCTGGCCGATTTCCTAAAAGATATAATGCCTAATTTGATCTTGGCTGCTGATTCTTTCTTATTTGAACATATCGTCTTGGTCGATACAAGTATCGTCCAGGTCGATTAGTTGATGGCTGCCTTAATGAGAATGCCCTAATTAGGGTTTCTGGTTTTGGACAGATCGTTCAGGCCGATATTAATATCGTCCCGGATGATGTTACCAAAAACAGAAATCATATAGGGAGCAAGAGAATTTCTACCAAGTTATAGCCACACCAAATACAACAGACTCAAGAAAGGAAAAAGATTACAAACTGACACAAACCTAGTCTACCCAATCTTGAGCTGGTTCCAGATTGCAGTTTGATCGTGTGGACCTTAAATGTTAGTACATAAGGCAATCGTAGAGAAATAAGGAATGTTTGCTATCATCAAAACCATAAACCATAGATCTGCAACAGAACCAATGGTTAGTGGTTGTTAAGAGCAGCATTTCATAGCAGGAGATTTATAGCACTCTAGTCAAAATTGGATCAGAAGGCCATAGCAAGGGGTCTATTTCCTTGACTATTTAATTAAAGATGAATTCCTATGTCCTAATTAGTTTTTATAACATTTTGATAATAAACACGGGAAGACATTATAAAGGCATCCCCACTTATCCTAAGATTTCCAAGGAACTCTTATAGGATTTCAGAGTGGAAAGGATAGGCCAAAGTCAGAATAAATAGAAGTGCAGTGAAATTAAATAGGTTCATTACCAAAAGTTTAAGGCATGTTAATTAAGAGTCCTTGAAGGTGTGATCTTAGCTTCTTTGAATTTTTGGTAGGCGGCTTCATCAGAAGCCATTATAAAGTGATTGTTGGTAAGGTTAAGAGAGGAGGAAGCACCCTAGGCCCTGGGCTTAGCAACTATGCTTTCCTCCACTAGCCATTATATAGATTGTGATTACAAAAAAAGTGGATTAAAAAGATTATGTGAATAATTTAAATAAATTGGGGATGTTTAAATAGAATTCCCATGGATTATATAGTATGGTCGTGAGATTGTACGAGACAATCATGAGTAATTAATTAAGCTAGAAGATCAGTTAAAAAGGTTGTCTAATCGTATAGTATAATCAAACATTACACAAGATGATTAGAGATAGTGAGATTAACCCAAGGAGTTAGACAGTATGACTATTGACCAAAAGGTTTGTATAGTATGAATAGGTGTTTGTACAATATGATTAATAATTAATGTTATACCAACTAAAATGAATTCATCCCAATTTGGATTGATACATGGATCATATAGATGAATAAGTGTTCATACAATGTGATTATCAATCATAGATTCAACTTGGATTATCCATTGTGGTAAGGGTTATGATCAAATCAGTGTTGTGCAAATCATATAATACAAAGGTGAAAGTATGAATAGGTAGTTAGACCTATTAAATCTATCCCAAGGCTATGTAAGAGAGGGGTAAATTAGTAATTTAAAAAATTTCTTGGTAAATTTTACAAAATCGATTTAAGTTTTTATCACAATGAAAAATTTTCTCCAAAATTAAATTTTCAACCATAAAGTTAAAGAGCAGAATAATAAAAATGCAGTAAAAATAAAAATAGAAGAACACAAAAATTTATAGTGATTCAGTCGAACTAGATCTACAACCACTTCCTGAAGACTTGCTGTTCAGTAATTTCACTATACCAAAGTGACTCTCCTTTTGCTCCCACAAATATGTGGAGAAGCCCTTACTATTACCCTCTAATCCACCAATCCCCTATGTGGCAGAGTACCATCATCATTTCTCACCCTCCTAGTGATGACAGAGAACTGGCATCCTTTCACACCCTCCTGGTGTCCATAGAGAACTGTCATCCTTTCATACCCTCTTAGTGTCAATAGAGAATCATCGTCCTTTCATACCATCCTAGTATTGATAGAGTATCTATTCTCCTTTAAAAATCTTCTTTAAAGAGTCTTCAAGAAATGAGGGAAGAACTTTGAAAAATAAACAAGAGATTTTCATCGTTGGGCAACCTTATGAATCTCCTCATAAATCCCTCTTAAAAGAAATTTGTAGTAGGAGTTCTTGGGCAGTCAGTTTTTAGGACCTTATTTAGAGAGGATAAGAAAAACTATCCAGAGAATTGAAAATTTCAATTTGATCGAATTAGATCGTACAATATGATCGTACTTCATATGTATGAACAATTTAAAAATCCTTGTCCAAACATGTAGAAATCTATTTTTATACTCTATCAGTTGTATGTATGAACTGACATCATACTATACAAACAATTTAAAAATGAACAAGTTCATCAAGTATGATTCTGTACGAATGCATTTCATACTCTGGTTGGCATATTGTATGAAATTCATTTCATACAGTACTATCAATTTAACCAAATCATGCTTCATTGGTACGGAAATGGACGAGTCTATTTTGTACTATGGACGTCATCTATATGAACCCAATTTTATATATTACAAATAGTTTAAAAAATTTACAAGTTTGAATGGATGAACTGGTACACACCAATTTTGTACTATGGACATTGTCAGCACGAAACTTATTTCATACAGTATGATTAGTTCAAAAAATAGTGAGTTTGTTTGGGACCAACTGGTACGTAGCCATTTCATACTTTGGATGTCGTCTCTACGAATGTAACTTCGTATAGTATAAACAATTCAATTTAAAATTTTTAAGGCATAATTTGATTAATTATTTTCTGGAGGAACACTCAGGACAAATTATCCTGAACTAAGATATAATCGCATAGTACGAATATCTTTAAAAATACAAGTTTTGAAAATCAATGAAAATAAAAAAATACAATAACAAAATAAAAGACCCAAAAACTTAAATAAAAAAACATAAACAACACACTAACACAATCATACACATACATCGCACACTTCACAAACACATCACACAATTCACAAAAAATTACAAAATCATAGAAAACATCCAACATCAAAGAAACAATAAATTACATCAATATCAAATAATATTATAACTCCCCCTTTTGACAACAATAGAAAGGGAAAAATCTTTGAAATGATAAATTTTTATGGATAAATTAAAGTAGTTGATAAAGAAAATTATTTTAAACTAATTGTAAATACAAGAGTTTAAAGTTGTATAGGTTGGTAGACCTAACGTAATTATCCCAATGTTAACCAAGAGGGGTTTGGGGGGGGGGGGGGGGGTAAATTGGTAATTTTTAAAAACATCTTGGAAATATTATAGAAAGCCATTTTATAATTTTGGCCCAATGAAAATTTTAATCAAACTAAAAATTTTCAACCACAAATATTAAAATTTCCAAAAAAAAATATAGTAAAATGAAAACACAAAAATTTATAGTGGTTCTATCAAACTAGACTTACATCCACTGCCAAAAGACTCTCTCTTAAGGTATTGCACTATTGCCAAAGTTACTCTCCTTTTACTCCAACAGCAAGTTAGAGAAGCTTTTATAAATCACCCCTCTTCCACCAATACCCGGTGCGATAGAGTACCATCAACCTTTCACACTCTCCAATTGTCGATAGAGAACTGTCATCCTTTCACACACTCCTGGTGTTGGCATAGAACTATTTTCCTTTTACACACTCCAAGTGTTGTCAAAAAACTGTTGTCCTTTCACACCCTTCTGGTGTTGGAAGATAATCGTCATCCTTTCAGACCCTCTTGGTATTGGGAAAGAACTATCATCCTTTTACACCCTCATGGTGTCTGCAGAAAGCAAGATTTTTTCAAAAGTTTTTTTCTTGAGTAAGTTCAAAGAAGTAAGGAAGAGATTCGACTAAACTTATAAAGAGATCCTTACCTTTGGGCAACCTTGTGAACCCTTCACAAATTCCACTTGCAAGATCTCTTCCACACTTTCAAACACTCTCCAAAAGCACTCTCACACTTGATCTCAAAGAAGAAATAATGAAGAATATATCCACAGTATGTTTTTAAGACCTTATATATAAAAGGCATGAAAAGCCATCCAAAAAATTGAAATTTTTAATCTGACTGTTTATGATCATATAGTACAATCAAAGATCGTATGTATGAATAGTTCAAAATTTGCTCGTATAATCTAGTAGGAACCAATTTTGTACTTTAATTTATCTGTGCACAAACTAACATTGTACCGTACAATTAGTTCAAAATTTAACAGATTTGTTTGGTACGATACAATACAAACTAATTTCATACTCTAGATAATGTAGTGTATGAAACCCATATTAGACAGGATGATATGTTTTAATTAAAAACATGTTTCATTTGGTAAAAAAATGGACGAGTCCATTCTATACTCTGGAAGTTGTCCGTACAATCCTTTGATCATATAGTTTAAACAGTTCAAAAAATTTACCTATTCATATGGACGAAAAGATAGCAACTATTTCATACTCTGGATGTCGTTGGTACGAACCTAAAATCGTACAGAATGAATAGTTTAGAAAAAATTAGTAGTTTGTCAGCATGAACTTATACATATCTATTTTGTACTCTGGATGTCATTTTGTATGAAGGTAACTTCAAACAGTACGAACAAGACTTAAAAAATTATCCTAGTATGATTGATTTACTACTTTATGGAGGAACCCTCATGTCAAATCATCTCGTACGATCTCAAATCGTATAATATAATTAGTTTTAGAAATTAACAAATTTTTATACTCCTCCAATGTGTATGTGCACGATTACCCAATTTTTTATAGCGCTCTCTCGGGCTCAAAAAAAATATAAAAGCAACATACTCTAAAAATAATAAACCTTAATCTAATTTGACTTGAAGTCTTCAGTAGTTTGGAGTATGATTTTCCTAAAATATTAGTACACATAAATAACAAAAGAAATATTTCCAAAATTGGTTAGGAGAAAACAGTAATCAATACAAAAATATTTTGGAATATTAAAAAAAAACACATGATATGAAAATATAGTTATGAAAACTAAGTTGCAATCATCTCCCCCTTTTTGATGATGACAAAATAATTATTATTTTAGTTAACATTTAATCCAATTTTTCTCCTTAGCTTCCCCTAAATGAATGACCAACTAAATAACAAGGTGTTCCTATGAAGATAAAAAACAACAAACCTAAAATCAAAAGAGAAACAATAAACAATGACTACTCAAATAAAAAATAACTCGAACAAAAATGCATACTCAAATAAAAAATTACTCAAACAAAAATGCGAACATGAATGAAAATTCAAACATTCAAAACATACACACATTCACAATACACACACAACATATAATAATTATCATACATTATTCTAACTCCCTCTTTTGACAACGAAAAGGGAAGTACATCTTGAAATAAAAGGTTTCAATAAATAAACCAAAAGAGTTGAGGGAGAAAAAGATTTTAAACATATTACAAATATAATTTTAATTTTATAATAATAAAAAGAAAATTTTCAAAATTTTAAATCAAAGAATAACTGAGATAAGAAAAGTCAACCAGATTTATCATTCATGCTAGACAAATTAAATAAAAATAATTATTACAAAAATTATGAAATGAAGATTAGTTAACTTTGAATTCAATACTGAATATGATTATTAATTAGATGGATTTAGATTAGAGATTGAATGATAAGAAAAAGAACACATTAAAAGCTTTCATTTGGGCATATTGCACATCTTTTCAAATATTTGTGGCACACTTTGTACATCTTTTCTATTTGGGCTAATTTTGTGCCTCTTTTCACTTTGTGCGCATCTTTTCTATTTCTGCATGCTTTGTGCATTTCGCTTTTTTTACTTTTTGAGTATTTTTAATATCAGGAATCTATATTCAAATTTCACTAATAACAAAAATGAACATATTGAAAAAGAAATAAAATATAATAAGACATCAATCTTATAATAATTATAGCTTTGATATATTTGTCTATAAGAACATGAAATTTGATCTCCCTATCTAAATCCAGTAATAATTTTTATTTAAATTTTTTGAAAGATTAAATTTTGTAAGGAAATTAATTTGTAGATCATAATAATGGATAACCCATTTCAAAAATTAACAACAAAAGGTTTTTTTTTTTTTTTTTGTTAAAGACATAAACATTTTAAGAATTAAGAATTAATTCATGTCAACAAAACACATCACATTTTATTGATTTTTAACGCACTTACAAAAGTATGATTAACACAAGACAACACAAACATATAACAATACTGAAATGAAAAAAAATACTTCTCAATAGCAGATATAACTACTAAGAAGTAAGAACAATATAGAAGTACATATAAAAATCTTTGGGGGGGGCGCTGATTTTGAGGAGGTGACTGGTTGAACATTGAAAAGTAACTATTCATCATAGTTATATTCATGTTGACGGGGTCAAATTAACCACGAATCCAGCCCATGTCTTCTTGATATCTCACATCTTGTTGATTTAAGTGATTCTTAATTTCATCAATGTATTGATCAAAATGAGTCTCCAATCTATTAAAATATTGGACCATTTCCTGGTTGAAATTCTAAACAGGTCCATATATAAGTGCTGGAGCAAGAGCTCCCCCTTCTTCCTCTAAATAATCACTCTAAGAACTCTGATCCCGCCCAAAGAGTATGCAAAAAGAGGCTTTAGTGAAGTAAATAGGAAGTTCTGTGAGAGGATTAGGATGGATAAGATTATACTTCTTTTCTAGGATGAAGGCAACTAGATATCCTAAAGCTACATTTTTCTTTCTTTTATGATGTGCAAGTCAAATTTTAGAAAGATTATAAGTGTAGTCCATGATGAGTTGGGCTTCATCAAAGAGTTTTTTTAGTCATAATTAGATAGGTGATTGTTGATAAAAGTGAAGTCATATTTATGTTACAAATTTATTTTTCAGGGAATATAATTTTGATGATAGCAAACACTTCTATTTCTCTTTGACTGTCTTGCCTACTAATATTTTAGATCCATAAAATTAAACTGCAAGTTGAACCAGCTCAAAATTGGGTAGATTAGGTCTGAGTCAGTTTGTAAACTTTTCCCTTTCTTGAGTCTATTATAAATGATGAGGTTCCTGATGCTAAGTAACCTTGCACACATACACTTGGGAAAAAATTTCTAACTATTTTTAGAGTTCTTTGTTTTTGGTCACATCATCTAGGATGATTCATAAATTGGCCTAGATGATTAGTTAAAAATAGAAACCCCAATTAAGACATCCTGGTTAAGGCAACCATCATTAAGCGCATCGTCCTGAATGATATTTGTATCGGCTAGGACGATAGCCTCATATCAGAAAGAATCAACTATCAGATCTATTTAGGTATTATTTATTTTTGGACATCATCTAGGATATCATCCTGGATGATGCAACACAATTATGCCTAAATTAATCTTGTAATTAAGGAAAAGAATTAAGGTTTGATTGCTCAATCATATCTTTTTGGACAACTGTAGGATCGGCCAGGATGATAGTTCACAAACCTTAGTTATCCCTGGATAACCAAACATCGGTTAGCTATTATTTAGGATGATGCTCTCGATGATTTTCACATATTTGAACTCATCATCTTGGACAATCATACAATCAGCCTGGACGATTAAGCTATTTTCCCATCGTCCAGACCTCCCTTTAATGTGATTGCCTAGTCTATATTTAATGATTTGTATTGATCGTACGTGATGATTTACTATCAGCTTGAACAATATGAACAAAAACCTTTTGATTATCCCAAATCATCCTGGCTGATATAGATTTGCACTGATTGTACAGGATGATATTTATATCATCCTGGATGATAAAGTCAGCTTGTTTAAATTAAGAGCTATTCCAAAGCTCTTCTATATAAGACCTCTTGTTCTACCCAAGAGATCACCTTTTACTACTTTCTTGACCTGAGAGAGCCTAGAGGAGAGGGAGAGAAAGTGAGAGAGAGAGAGAATCTTGTGAGGAGTTTATGAGGGGTTTCACAAAGGTTGCTCCAAGAGAGGATCCAAATAATCTTCTCCGATCATCATCCCTTATTCTTGGAGGTTCTAGAGAGGTCCACTTTAGCAATTGATCAAGGTTCTCTACCTGATTTAGGAGGAAGAAAAAGGAGTTGGGTTCTCTGCCTTCATTGATGTCGGTGGAAACGAGGTTTTGTAAAGGCTTCTCCACCTTGCTATGGGAGCAAAAGGAGAGTCACTGAGTTTAGTGCATTACTCGGAGGGCGTCTCCGGTGAGTAGATGTAGGTCGAGTTGACCGAACCACTATAAATTTCTATCTTCTTTACTATTTCTTTTTCTGCACGTTAAATTTCTTTCTGGTGAATTTTGGTTTGGAGTTTGTGTTTTTAATTGAAAGATTTTTTAAAATACTAATTCACCCTCCTCTTGGTTAGCTTGGTCTAGTTCATAATGGCTTAACATCCCTTACGAACTTTCAAGTGGTATCAGAGTAGGATTCATATAAATGAGTCTTTGAAAACTTTTGAATTTTGATCCATGGCTAACTTTGATAATCATAATACTGCAGAAGTGTATTCTATTACCCGGCCACTTTTATTTAGCAATATTTCTTTTTTTTTTTTAACAAAGCCACAAAAAGGGATTTATTAGCTAGGGAAAAAAATTATAAATGCTGTCCTAAGGAGGTCTAAAAGCATCCTCCTTAAGGATATTAATAAAATCATCTCAGGAAATAAAATCTTGCTCTTGTCTCCATAAAAAGGAGGAAGAAAGAGCATGCTTCGCAAAAAAATCCACAGCCTTATTAAACCTTCTAGACATATAGTTGAAATTTACATGATTAAAATCTTTAACAAAAGAAAGATCAAAATCCAAGGAATTGCATCACCATTTGCCGAGCTGAACATTCTTATGAAGCCACTCCATGTTTGATTTGTTATCCCCTTCAATGATGATACCCATAGAACCTATAATGTTTTCATTAAGTACTTTCTTCAACATATTGATAGGTTGAAGCTCAATGTAAGCAACATCCCAATGCCTTACTTGGTTAACGGCTTCTACCATAACTTTTCCTGTGAAGTCACGAACAATGATTCCAATACCAGCATAATACAGTTTAATAAGTGCTCCATCAATATTAACTTTAAACCACATAGAAGGGGGAGGACACTAGCTACAACCAATCAGGTAAACTCGAGTAGTCTCCCATTGCTTCTTAAGTGATGCAAGATTTACCATAGAAAAATTTCCAAGAATATGTTCTACCACCATAGTAGGTGTTGATCAATGTTTCCCATGCTTTTTCTCATTTCTATTCAACAAAATCTGATACACTGATTTAAGAAAGAGCACATCTCTTTTCTCATAATGAAACTGGCAGGATCTATCAGTAGCACACCTATCCATGACAACAGGTATAGAAAACCCCCACCTCTTAAGAGCTTCGAACACTTCCAAAGATACTTTACAACGAAACATAATATGATGGATGTCTTCTTTAGCATGACAGCCTCAAATACAAAGATCTGAGACCTCAAAGCCTTTATGAAACAACCAATCCTGAGTTGGAATAGCATCATGGATAACTCTCCACCAGAACACATGCTCCCTTGGTTGCAACTTCACCTCCTTAAGCCAATCAAATCTATCATCCACCCTCCGGAATTGGGCCCGAAAAACCTGCTTAGTAACTGAACAAGACAATGTAGAATAGATAAGCTCTAGTCTGTCCATCTCCAAATCCTGATAAATGCTTATACCCATAACCTCTTCTATAAGAATTGGTCCAAAAAGCTGTAGAAGCAAATCCTCCCTCAAACATCCGTTCTCTATCAAATCCTCCACCATATCTTCCTCTTTAATAGAAATATTAAAGAGCGAAGTCCAAGTCAAAAACTTCTATCTAGGACCCAAACATCCATGAGTATAGAAAATGAAGCTCCATTACCAACTTTCCATATGATAGCATCTTTAAGAGATCTCCAGCCCTCCTGTAGAATTTGCCAAGATCTCCCCGATTTTTTAAAAACTACATCCAGAGATTTCCCATAAGCATCACTTAAAAGAGAATTATGCAATTTATCAGGATTTCAGATAATATCCCAAGCCAACTGAGCCCTCCAAGGGCCACTGCATAGACGAAAAGAATTGATCCCCAATCCACCTTGATCATAAGGCAAACAAATCTTCTTCCAACTAACATAATGAGTGCTTTTATGTTCAGCTGTATAATTCCACAAAAAAGATCAACAAATCTTTCCTATTTTTTCTAAAACAGCAATAAGAACCGTAGAATGAGCAAGATGATAGTAAATAAGAGTAGAAAGTGTAGATCTAACAAGCGAAATCCTGCAAGCTAAGGACAGCAGTTTGGATCTCCAAGCAATTATCAATTTCATGACTTTAGAAATAACTTTGTTGAAATCTGAAGCCTTCATACGAGATAGAGAATAGTTCAAACCCAAAAAATCAAAATAAATAACTCTCCTCATACCCAACATTTTGGAAAGACTATATTGCTCCCATCGAGGTGTATTTTTACTGAATATGACCATAGATTTCTTTGTGTTGATTTTCTGACCAGTCCAAGAGTAATACTAATTTATAATTTCATTAATTTTCTTAAGATGCCAAGATTTGGCAATAGAGAAAAGAATAATGTCATCTGCATAAAGCAAATGACTGATTTTTGGACCTCACCGCTGTAAAGATACTCCAAGTCTTTCTCCTCTAAATTGTACAATAGCTTTTGACAGAAGATCTGAACATAAGATAAAAAGACACGGTGACAGGGGGCAACCTTGCCTAAATCCTTTGCACCCATGTATCCAATTCATCCTCTTACCGTTAATGGATAAGAAAAACCGAGGATTAGAAACACATTGTAAAATCCAGCAAATAAAATTTGAAGGAAATTTTAGTAACTGCGTGATTTTCCTTAACGAATCCTAGCTCATGCTATCATAAGCTTGTTCCATGTCAATCTTTATTGAACATAAACCACCTTTAGATTGAGATCTTCTAAACTTCTCCATCATTTCTTATGCAATCAAACAATGTCCAGATATAGATCTACCCGACACAAAAGCAACTTGATGTTCATCAATCAAAAGCGAAAGCAATGACTTGATTATATTTAACAAAACAATAATAATTACCTTATAAATAGTTTGACAAAGGCTTATCGGCCTGAAGTTAGAAGGGCAATCAAAATTATTAACTTTTGGATTAAGGACTACAAGAGTATCCTTCCATTCCATATAAATTTTTCCTAAGGAAAAAAATTCAGAATAGCCTCCATAACATTCTTACCCACAATATCCCAGTAGTTCTTAAAGAAGCTAGCTGTAATACCATCTAATCTTGGAGATTTGTTAAAGGAAAGATTGAAAACAGCTTTGATTACCTCTTCCCTAGTAACTATACGTTGTAGCATCTAAATGTGAGAATCATTTAGAAGGCTTTGTAGACAGGGCCAATTCTCCAAAGAAACATTCTTACTCGCCCATTTCTTCTTAAAAAAAATTAGTCAATTCAGAGGTAATCTCTTCCTCCCCCTTTAACAGTTTTCCCTCCTCATTTATTAAAGACAAAATTCTATTAGAGTTCCTACGGTGGAAGCAGCCGCCTAGATTCCGATCCCCATCTTCAATCCACTGACATTTTGCTCTTTGAATCCACCATGTATTAATCCTTGCAAGAAATGATTGAAGAAGAACAACATTCTCTTTCATATCCTGTATTTGCATCTGATTAAGTCCCATATCTGAGCAGTCCTGGTTCTGGAGTTATAACAGCTCATCTTCCAACAAAAGCTTGGTATCGTTAAGCTCCTTGAGCTTATTCTTACTCCAAAAGAACAAAGCTCTAAGTGTTTTCTTACATTTTTGTTTCAAGACTTCTACAGCCAAACCATTAGAGCTCCCAACCCATTTGGCTTTGACAATTCTATAAGACCGATGATAAAACAACCAAGTATCCTCAAAACGTATAATTGGCTTCAGAGAAATAGATTTCTCAAATAAGTACAATAAAATGGGGGCATGATCAGAAGCCACTCAAGAAAGATGATGAGTAATTACAATTGGTAATGCTTGAAGAGAGAGAGAGTTCATAAAAAATCTATCATTTCTCACCCATATCTTGCTAGCACCTTCCATGTATTAGTCAAAGTATGTGTAGGACCCACAAATTTCGTTTCCTGTAAATCACATTTAATCGTACAATCTAATAAATCCTGAGCAGTAGAATTGAAGACGAAGGGTTTACCACCTTTCTTATCACTTTGATCAAGCACACAATTAAAGTCTCCACCTACAATCATAGGCATTTCCCTATTACAATGATGTTGAAGAAAGTTCCACAATTGTCTTTTTCCAGCAAGAGAAGTGTTGGCATAAACTGTGGCTATAAGGAAAGAAACACCTTTTCCATTAGAAAGAATTCCCAATATGCATTGGTCCATCTCCTAAACAATCTGAAAAGATAAAAAATTGACATTCCAGAAGATCATCATACCACCAGATTTCCCCTTAGAGCAAGACAGTGAAACTCCCATTACCTCCCAAAGATCTTATTCACTTTCTTTATATGAAAACCATCCACCTTAGTCTCAACCAGAGCAAATAAGGAAGGTTTATGTACATCCAAAAGATGATGTACATAGTTTGTTGTGGACTTCTTCTTGGCCCCATGACAATTCCAAACAATAATGGGATTCATTGTTCTAATAGAGTGGGAGAAAGTCCCCCTCCATCTTTCATAATTTCCTTAACAATCTCTGATTTAGTATTCATTTCTTGCTCATAACCACCAATGTTGTCAGGTTTTATAGAATCTGAAAAAATTTCTTTACCCTTCAATGATCCACCAGATTAAACCAAATTTGAAACCGGTTCCATGATAGGATCCTTGAAAATAATTCCAGTCTGTTTCCGATTGATACTAGAAAGGAAACTACGGGATTTTCTAGAAAATGGATCAATCTTCCCACCGCTTTCTCCAGTTGAATACAACAAACCCTTCAATCTCCAATGCTGAACCATATTTCTAACCACAGGAGGTTTAACCACCTTAGAGCTTGAATTGTTTCTTTTGACAAAAGGGTTTCTCTTTCGCTTAACCATCACCAAAGGTGCTGAATCAGCCTCTCTAGACTTATCATTCTGAACATCAACTAAAACCTAAGTAACCTCGGAATTTTTAATCTCCGGTTGCTCAAAATGATCCTCTACAATATCACGATTAACAAAACCATAATGATCTAGACATTTCTCTTTAAGATGCCCAATCTTTCCACAATCATAGCACAAGATTGGGATTTCCTCAAATTCACAAGGTTGAAAAAATTTTCCATTTAACCCTTGAATAAATATTCCCTTAGGAAGTTGTTTTCTTAGATCCAAGAAAATACAAACTCTAGCATAACTACTATTGCCCCACGAATTAGTGAAATCATCAAGCCAAACAGGTTTACCTATCAAGGAGGAAATTCTAGTAATATTTTTAATATCCCAATATAACAGAGGAAGATTAGGGAGTCTAACCCAAACAGGAGTAAAAAGTCCCTCCATAGAATTGAGATCAAATGTAGGGGTCCAATTATTAAGACCAACCAATCTACCCAATATATGCCATGGTCCTCCATTCAAAACAGAATCCCTGGCCATACTAGAATGGAAAATGCAAATAAAAGAATCTGCACCAACTAGAATGAATTTAAATTCTCCTTATCTATTCCATTTCTTTTTTAACTCTATAGAAATGAAAGAATATGAAAGTTTCTTCCCCAGGACTTTTCCCACCTGAGCATTTTCCATTCGCTTCATATTTAACATCATCTCATCATGGGACAGCTACATGGTAATACCATCATTACAAAACTCCTTCACATCTTCTAGAAGAACAGGGGAAAACCTCGATTTAGAAGGTTTTCCAACGAAATTAACAAAGGACCATTTATCAGAGTTGATAATAGGTACACCCACACCTGATTGATCAGTTACAAAACCCGGTTCTTGGATATTGTAATTCTCTCGCACAGATTGCTGGACTATGGAATCAGAACTCCATCCGGTAAGTCCTTCCTGAATAAAAACTTAATCATAATCTCATTCCAATCCAATCTACAATCCTCCGAGGAATAAACAAATTTAGAATTGATAACATCATCCATAATAGGATCTTCAGAAAATAGAACTTCTTCTTCAGAACAAGAATTGCTAGACTTCTCTTCGTGAAGATCAAATTTAGAAGTATTAGAACAGCAAATCTCTTTAGATTTAATCTTCAAAGAAAGATTTTGACCAGTCTTCTCCCTGGTACTGATGTTATAAGGAGAAACAAAGGAATTGTCCAATCTAACCATTCCTCGCACCTCAGAAACCCCGAAAAGTAGTCCGAACATATGAAAGAAATCAGAAATCCAGAATAATATCAAGAAATGCCTGGGCCAAAGCCCAGACCTAAATGACGGAATTGTCACCCAATTCGAAAGTAATCCAAACAAATAAATCGAGAAAATGATGAAGAAAATCAAATTCGAATCCCACGAATATTCTCTCTCTAAAAACCCACAGCTTTCTCTCTAAAAATCCGCCCATGAAGGAATTGGCTTTCTTTTTCTGACGCATACTATTTGAGAAGCCTGTGGTGATTCTATCAGAAGTATTAATAATATTTCTTTTAATTATTGGAAAACTCGCATGTCTACTATTTTACAATCAATTGACTATCGCATGTGGATGCTTATTAAGGATGGTTATACACCTTCTTCTCATAAAATTAATGGCATTAAAACTGAACTTCCTTTTACTAAATAAACTTTTGATGAAAGAGATTTAGCACAACTTAATGCAAAATATTTGAATTATTTTTATGTGCTTTGGATATGAAGATTATATATGTGTTTCGACTTGTGCAACTGGTAAAAAACTTTTGGATAGATTGTGTATTACTTATGAAGGAACCAATGAGATTAAGCAATCTAGATTGAATATTTTCTTGCATGACTACAAACTTTTTCATATGAAATTTTTTGAATCAATTTCTCACATGTATACTAAGTCTACTCAAATTGTCACCTCATTGTATACTTTAGAAAGAGAGCTAACTAATTATGAAAGAGTAAATAAAATTTTTAGATGCTTGCCTTCTTCTTTTGAAGCTAAGATCACTATAATTATTGAATCTAAAGTTTTAAATACTTATTCTATTGATAATTTACTTGGATTACTCATTGCTTACGATTAAGGGGTGAATAAAAAAAATCTTGATGCAGGTGAGAAAAAGAAGGGGAAAATTATATCACTGAAGGCTAACAACACGGACACTAGTTCTTCTAGATCTGAAAGCAATGATATTACCTTAATCACAAGGCAATTCAAATGCTTTCTAAGGAAGAAGCATAAGATCCATTCGAAGTGGAATAAAGGAAAGGGTAGCAAAAATTTTAAGAATTATAATGCTATGATTTGCTTTGAATGCAGGAAGTCGGGACGCATTAAAGCTGATTACCCTACCCTTAAAGCTCACTCAAGCTTGGAGAAGGGTAAGGAGAAACCCAAGTTTAAAAAGGATAAGAAGATGTTCTAAAAGGTATTATGGGCAGATTCAGCATTGGACTCCTTTGAGACTGAAGCTGAAGAGGAGACTACAAACTTGTGCTTGATGGTGGATGATCATCTTGGTCAGTTTGACAAAGAAGAGGTATGTGAACTAACCTACAAACAACTACTTGAAGTTTCTAAATAAATTTATGCATCATATAGGAAACTTAAGAAATCACATGCTAGTTTGAAATTGGAGTTTTTTAATTTGCATAAAATTTTACTTAAAGATTATTCTATAATTGATAGAAATCACATGTCATTACTTGATGAGTTTGATGCATTAAACCAAAAGCATACTGAATTATCTGATGCACATGATTCCTTGAAGTCATCTCATACTGAGTTAGAAAAAGAGTTTAAGAAAGTAAAAAATCTCAAAGCTTTTGAAAATAATAAACCTACATTGCATGCATCACATAACTTTAAAAAGAAGTATTACTACCCAAATAGATTAATAAATTATTTTCCTGGTGTTAGATGTTTTTCATGTGGCATGTTAGGACACATTTCACACACTAGCACTTTTCATCATAGTACACATTGGGTGTGGAGACCCAAATTGCATGATTCACAACATAACATATATGTATTGCATTCTTCTTTTCATAAGAAGGGACCCAAAAATGTTTAGGTTTGTAAATCTAACATTTGATGATTTTGTAGGCTTGCTCTCATAAAAGGCCTTGTGAGAGCATGTGATACCTGGACAGCGGATGCTCACGACACATGACTATAGATGCTAATCAATTCATTTTGTTGGAGGCTAGGGTTGGAGGGAAGGCTACTCTTAGAGACAAAACCATCAGGATAGTAGTGGGTGCAGGAATAATCAAAAACTCCAAGAATCTTTTGATTGAAAATGCTTTGCTTGTAGATGGACTGAAACAAAACATGCTCAGCATCAACCAGCTTTGTGATAAAGGCTTCATCATAAAATTCTTGACAAATACTTTCATTATAAGCTTAAATAACAACACTATTTTGCAGGGAAAGCGGATCAATAATGTTTCTATGCTTGACTTAAATAATATTGAATGTGCTGCTTTATTTTGCTTAAAAACTACTGTTGATGATTCATGGTTGTGGCGCAGGAGGTTATGTCAAGCCAGTATGAAAACCCTTAGGAGAGTGACCCAAAAAGACCTAGTTAGAGGTGTCCCCAAGCTTAAATTCTCTAAAGACCACCTTTATGATGCCTACAAACTAGGGAAGCAAGTTCAATCCTTTTTTCACTCCATTAAAGACATTAGCACCTCGAGACCTTTAGAGGTCCTTCACATGGATTTTTTTAGACCCATTAGCACTACCAACTTTGGGGGAAAAGTCTATGGATTTGTATTTGTTGATGAGTACTTGAGATTTACTTGGATTAGATATCTATCACATAAGAATGAGTCTTTTGATGAATTTAGATCCTTCTTCACCTAGATTCAAAAAAAGTTAGGTTGTGAGATTTTGACCATCCATAGTGACCATGGAAGAGAGTTTGAAAATGAGTGATTTGGAGACTTTTGTGAGGATAAGGGGATTAGTCACAACTTTTAAGCTCCTAGGACCCCTCAGCAGAACGGGATAGCTGAAAGAAAGAACCGAACATTTGTTGAAGCTGCTAGAGCCATACTTATTGAGTATTTACTTCCAAAATAGTTTTGGCCTAAAGCAGTAAACATAGCCTATTATGTGTTGAATATGGTGAATGTTAGAGCCAAACTTGATAAGACACCCTATAATATTATTAAGGTTAGGACACCCAACCTATCCCACCTCCACGTCTTTGGCTATAAGGTTTTCATTCTTAATAATATGAAGTCAGACTTAGGAAAATTTCACCCAAAATCTGATGGAGTGTTCTTACGATATTTAGGTGTAGGGAAATCCTTTAGGGTGTTTAATAAGAGGACTTTGGTGACGGAGGAGACTGCTCATGTAGTGTTGGATGAATCTGATCCTAAGAAGTCTTGAGTTAAGGATGAAGATGAAGTTGGAGAGATTACCATAGGAGTTAAAAATTTGAAGAAGAGGGCAGAACCCCAAAATATTGAAGGAGTAGGTGAGATTACCCAAGGAGTAGAAAATGCAAATTTGGAGGAAAGGGTTGAACCTACACACGCCTTGCCTAGAGATTGGAGATATTCTTTGAGTCATCCTAATGAATTGATCATAGGAGACCCTTCTGAAGTTGTTAGGACTAGGAATGGACTTAGGAAGGAAGTGAACCGCTATGCCTTTATCTCAATGACTGAACCCACCAACATCAATCAAGCTCTTTTTGATGAGTTTTGGATCTTAACCATGTAAGAGGAATTAAACCAAATTGTTAGGAATGATGTTTGGGAGCTTATAGAAAGACCAAAGGGACAAAGTATAGTTAGAACTAAATGGGTCTTTATGAATAAAATGAATGATTATGATGTCGTGGTTAGGAATATGGTAAGATTGGTAGCTAAGGGATACAACCAAAGAGAATGGATTGATTTTGAGAAGATCTTTGTCCCTGTAGCTAGATTGGAGGTCATTAGAGTTATATTAGCCTTTACCTTTTATTAAGGATTTAAGCTTTTCCAAATCGATGTTAAGTGTGCCTTTTTAAATGGGGTTACAAAAGAGGATGTGTTTGTAGAGCAACCCCCAAATTTTGTGAGTTCCAAACTTCAAAATCATGTTTTCAAATTAAAAAATGCTTTATATAAATAAAACCAGGCACCCAGAGCTTGGTATTAGAGGCTTAGCACATTCTTACTAGAGAGGGAGTTTGTTAAGGGCAGCATTAACACCACTCTTTTTCTAAGGAAAATAGGAGATGAGTTACCCATTGTTCAAATCTATGTTGATGATATACTTTTTGGATCTTCTAATAAAAGGCTATGTGATAATTTTTCTAAAATAATGAGTAGGAAATTTGAGATGAGTATGATGGGAGAGTTATCCTACTTTTTGGGTTTTAGCATAAGACAACTAAATGATGGAACCTTTTTAGATTAATCAAAGTACATAAAGGACATATTGAAGAAATATGAAATAGATAAAGCTAAGAAAAATAATACTCCCATGACCTCTAGTGTTTAGCTGGCCAAGGACCTAAATAGAAAATCAGTTGATCAAAAGAAGTATAGAGGGATGATTAGATCTTTACTTTATCTGACTGCTAGCCGACCTGATATAATATTTAGTGTTTGTCTCTATGTTAGATTTTAAGCTGATCCTAAAGAATCCCACCTAACTGCAGTTAAGGGAATTGTTAGATACCTCTCAGGAACTAAAAATTTAGGAATTTGGTATCTTAGGCATAACACTTTTTTTGAGATTATTGGATATTCTGAATCCAATTTTGCAAGATGTAAAGTGGAAAGAAAGAGTACTTTTGGGACTTTCCAATTCATAGGACATTCTTTAATCTCTTAGTCCTGTAGGAAGCAAAACTCTATTGCACTTTCCATTGCTGAAGCTGAGTATATTGCTTTTATGAAGTTGTGTGGCTCAAGTCTTTTAGTTGAAGCAGCAAGTTCTAGATTTAGGATTACCTCTAGGCATAATTTCAATCCTTTTTTACAATACTAGTGCCATCTGTATTTCTAAGAACTTGGTTTCTGATCCTTCATCTATTGTTTGTTGTTTTCTTTTTATAGTTTTTTCCTTGCTTATTTTTATTATACTTTTCATCTATTTCATTTTTATTGATTTGATTTTCTTCATTCTTTTATTTTTCTTTTAATCACAGCTGAAATGATATCTTATGCCATATTTTTATTTTTTTGAAAATTTGTAGTAAATGATTGACATCTCTAAATCAGTTAAAGGGAGAAACACCGTTGATTATTTCCTTATCTCTAACTTCTTTTAGTGGTGTAATTTTCTTTTCTAAACAAAAATATTTCTTACATTAACAATTGGACTTTAAAATTGAGGTCTTTTCAATCTTGCTATAATAATCTATCTTATATATATATATAATATTCAAAGTCTTTATTTTACCTTCAAATTTTTGTAATCTTGTCGTTGAATTTATCATATAATTTTTTATTTGTTTTGTGATTCATTCTTCCTTATATTAGAGAGTGAGTTTTTCTTCTCTAATATCTAGAAGATAGAACCATAACTTAGAATATTTAAGAATTTTGAAAAAGGGATCTAGCTTACAAAAAATAAATAAAAAAAAGTGGCCAATGATGCCAAAATCAAAGATGCGTAATGACGCCAAATATATATACATATATATATATATATACATAAAGTGTATCAAAAATCAAAAGATATGTAAAGAGTGTCAATCAAATTGACAAGAGGCATAAAATGAGCCCACCAATAGCAAGCCTCTTCTCTTTCAAAATTTTTAAATCTTTCAAGAATGCTTGTGTCAATTGATATTTTTCAAAGGCTTGATTTCGAAATTCATGATTGTAACTAATTACTTTGATATATTATTCTATAAAATATTTTTCTGAAACCAAGTCTTGAATGGAGCTCTTTTTTTTATCCAATTAATTTTTTTGATTTAGATCCTTGTTTTCAAAAGACAGTTTCCCTGGGAAGAAGTATAAGTTAGGGATAATAGGATTGGTTGTTATACTCTTTTTTTGAATTTCGATGATGTTAACTCATTGATTCTTAAAAATTTTTTAATTCAATCAAATGGTGAATTTATCATATTCAAGCTTTGATTAAAAAAAAACCTTTATTTTGCTTTTCTTTCATTTACTTTCAGCCACATCCATCACCACCTCTTCCTCCTTCGGATGATCAGGGGCCATATTTCTTTTAGTTTGCTTGTTTTTGTGTGATATTATTTTTTCTTTTAATATTATTTTACTTCTATTTAGTATTTTGTGTTATTTTTCATTTTCCCTCCTCCTTTTTGTGATGTCAAAAGGGGGAGTAGCTATACTAGTTTGTACTGTTCTAGTCTATTTTTGTTTGTTATATTTTTATGTTTGTTAGTTAAACTATTTGAACCGTGTTTGTTTCTTTACCTTTTTTCATTAAAACTGCTTTGAACTACTTCAATATTTATTTATTTTTCATCTTCTAAAAGGGGGAGATTGTTGCGAATCTATTTTTCAAGGAATATAATTTTGATAAGACAAACACTTCTATTTCTCTTCGACTGCCTTACCTACTAACATTTCAAGTCCATAACATTAAACTATAATTTGAACTATCTCAAGATTGGGTAGACTAGGTCTGAGTCAGTTTGTAAACTTTTCTCTTTCTTGAGTCTATTGTAAACGATATGGTTCCTAATACTAAGTAACCTTACACACAGACACTTGGGAGAAAATTTTTGAATGTATTTAGAGTTTTATGATTTTGGTCACATCATCCGGGATGATCCATAAATCGTCCTGGACGATCAATTAAACACATAAACCATAATTAGGGCATCCTAGTTAAGGTAGCTATAATTAAGCGCATCATCCTGGATGATATTTATATTTGTCGGGATGATAGACTCAGATCAGAAAGAATCAGCAGCCAAATATATTTAGGTATTGTTTATTTTTGAACATGGACATCATCCTGGATGATGCAATATAATTATGCCTAAATTAATCTTATAATTAAGGAAAGCAATCAAGGTTTGATTACTCGATCATATAATCTTAAATGATCGCAGGATTGACCGGGACGATTAGTTCACAAACCTTAGTTGTCCTTGGATAACCAAACATCGGCCAACTGCTATTTAGGGCGATGCTTTGGATAATTTTCATAGATTTAAACTAATCATGTGGGACGATCGTGCGGTCGACCTGGACAATCAAGTTATTTTTCCATCATCCAGACATCCATTTAGTGCAATTGTCTGGATGATATTCAATGATTTTTACTAATTGTACAGGATAATATACTATCGGCCTGGATGAGATGAACAAAAACCTTCTGATCATCTTAAATCATCCTGGCTGATATAGCTTAATGTGCATTGATCGTACATGATGATATTTATATTATCCTGGATGATAAAGTCAGTTTTTTCCAATTAAGAGCTATTTCGAAGCTCTTCTATATAAGACCTCTTGTTCTACAAAAGAGATCATCTTTTGCTGCTATCTTGACCTAAGAGAGCCTAGAGGAGAGGGAGAGAAAGGGAGAGAGAGAGGATCTTATAAGGGGGAGTTTGTGAGGGGTTTCACAAAGTTTTCTCCAAGAAAGGATCCAAGTCTTCGTCTTCGATCATCATCTCTTATTCTTTGAGGTTTGAGAGATGTCCACTTTAGCAATCGATCAAGGTTCTCTGCCTGCTTCAAGAAGAAGCAAAAGGAGTTAGGTTCTCTGCCTCACCAGTGTCAGTGGAAAGGAGATTTTATAAAGGCTTCTCAACCTTATTGTGGGAGCAAAAGGAGAGTCACTGAGTTTAGTGCAATACTCGAAGGGCGCC
The DNA here is from genome assembly GCA_022539455.1 of Dendrobium nobile. Taxonomy (NCBI): domain Eukaryota; kingdom Viridiplantae; phylum Streptophyta; class Magnoliopsida; order Asparagales; family Orchidaceae; genus Dendrobium; species Dendrobium nobile. The sequence goes on from CM039721.1 coordinate 47,628,344, forward strand.
TCGAAGGAGTGGATGTAGGTCGAGTTGACCGAACCACTATAAATTTCTGTGTTCTTTACTACTGCTTTTTCTGCATTTAATTTCCGCACCTTAAATTTTTTTGTGATGAATTTTGGTTTGGTTCAGTTTGTATTTTTAATTAAAAGATTTTGTAAAATACCAATTCACCCCCCACCACTAGGTTAGAATGGGCTAATTCATAAGTGCTTAACATCTCTAATGAATTTTCAATTTATGCGATCACTAGCTTTAGGAATAATTAATGTTATCAAAACATGTTGGATGACCTGAGTATTTTGATTTAAAGTATAAATACTAGACAAATCTCTCACTTGGGATACACCTCTATGAGTTTGATTAATTTTATACAAATTAAGATTGGCTTTTGAGGTCAAAGTATGGGCGGAAATCCTTTGGGTTCTTAAATAGATAAAGTTGCCTAAATCTTCCTTTATAATTTCTACATGTTATTTCTAAACATAGGAAGTAACCCTAGGGTGATCTTTGTTTACTCTACTTTAGGAATAATTAATGTTATCAAAACATGTTGGATGACCTGAGCATTTTGATGTAAAGTATAAATACTAGACAAATCTCTCACTTGGGATACACCTCTATGAGTTTGATTAATTTTATACAAATTAAGATTGGCTTTTGAGGTCAAAGTATGGGCGGAAATCCTTTGGGTTCTTAAATAGATAAAGTTGCCTAAATCTTCCTTTATAATTTCTACATGTTATTTCTAAACATAGGAAGTAACCCTAGGGTGATCTTTGTTTACTCTCCTATTTTGCCAAAAAAAAAATGAAAAGTCTCTTTATGGTAGGCATATATGAGAGTTATAATGAAAGAAAGTTGAGTTAAAGCAAACATGGGCATGATAGAAAAGTGAAGATCACCCTGAATGAGAAGTCAAGAAGGGGTGATTTTGGTAACAGAATACCTAAAGTAGGCATCCTCATTCTCCTTAGATAGAAAGTTATCATCCCAACCTCTTCTAGAAGAAGAACCCTTAGAGAGACGTGTACATTTGCTAGAACTTACCATTCTTAAGATGAGGTGTCTAGGGGTTTTTGAAATGGATATGAAAGTGAATGAAAATGATTTCAGAGACCCTTCTATTTAAAGAAAAATAACCTATTGTACAATAAAAAATTGGAATGATACATAAAATTTTAAAATCATATGAAACAAAAATATTTTTGTACGTATGAATGGAAAAGGCTTTTCATAAAATGCCATTTTGAGGTGTCCTTTCATACAGGCTTTTTTACCATGTGAACATATATATGAATACGTGTTCATCCGAGATGATCAGAATATTAAAAATCATTTTAAAGGCTATTAGGTTTGTCCCCCTTAGAAACTACCAACTGGATCAGACAGACAAAATACGATTTCATATGTATGATCAACAATTTATAACTAACTCCAACTAGTTAACCATCCTCACACATATAGATAAAAAATATACAAATTATAAAGTATGATGATGTCATTGTACAATATGAACCCTATAAAAATTATGTTTTACGTGCTCAACTTCGAAACCTACCATGTACATGTTACAGAATTTGTACAGGACAAAAATAGTTTCATGTAGTACAAATAGACCATTTAGAAAACAAGACATGATAATAAAAAAAAAAACTTCTCAAAACTAAACATTTTACATCAAGTGACATGCTTATAGTATAATTAAAAACAAAAATGAAGAACACAAGACTAAACACCCAAAAACAAACAAAACAAATAAATAGAGATAAACTAAATAGACACATATTTACAACACATCATGTTTACAAATTTTCTTATTTAAGCATTAAGATAAATCACACCTAACCTGATTCTTATGGTGCTAAAAGTGTTAAAGGCTAGTAGTTTTGTAAAATACCAGCAATTTAATTTTTCATAGTAATGTGATTCAATTCAATCTCTCCCTTAAGAATATAATAGCTAATGAAGTGATGCCTTATGTCTATATGCTTGATTCTAGAATGTAAATTAGATTCTTTGAAATGCATATGGCACTATTATTATAAAAAAAACAAAATTGTGACAAATGAAAATCTTAAATTAATCAATTATTATTTCAACCAAAGAACATATACCATATAACTACCTAAGTCAATGTATTCTACTTTAGTAGAAGATAGGGCTACTGTATTATTTTTTCTACTGGACCAAAAAACTAAATATTTTCTATGACTTGGCAAGTTTCAGATATACTTTTCTAATCAACCCTATATCCTACAAAATCTAAATTAGAATATCCAATAATTTTAAATGAAGAGTTGTGCTTAGGATACCAAACTTTAAATTTTGAGTTCCCAAAACATATCATAGAATTCTTTTTACTGCTGTCAAATGTGATTCTTTTGGATCAGATTGAAATCTAGCACACAAATAAATATTGAACATTATATATGATATGCTAGCAGTGAAGTAAAGCAATGATCTAATTATACATCCAAATTTCTTTTGATCAATATATTTTCTCTTAGGGTCCTAATCTAATTGAACTAAGGACTTCATTGGTGTAGTCATTGGTTTATTATTATTCTTTTCATATTTCTTGAGGGTTTCTTTAATATACTTCAATTGACTAAGAAAAGTTCCTTCCTTATTTTTCTTTATACTAAAACCAAGAAAATAACTCAAATCTCCCATCAAACTCATCTCAAATTCACTATTCATTATTTTTGAAAAATCATCACAAATTTTTTTTTTTTAGATCCAAATAAGATGTCATCAACATATATTTAAACAATGATTATATCATCTCCTATCTTCTTCAAAAAGAGAGTGGTGTCCACACTTCTTTTCACAAAAGATCTCACTAATAGGAAAGTGCTTACCCTCTCATACCAAGCCCTATGTGCCTATTTCATTCCACATAATGCATTTTTCAATTTAAACTAATGATTAGAGGATTTATAATTTTCAATACCAAAAGGTTTTTTAATATAAACATCCTCTTATATGAACCCATTCAAAAATACACTCTTAACATCTATTTGATATAATTTAAAACCTTTAAAATAAGTAAAAGCTAATAAAACCCTAATTACTTCAAGTCTGGCTACAGGGGCAAAAGCCTCTCCAAAATCAATCCCTTCTATTTGATTATACCCCTTGACCACAATCTCACCTTATTTCTAATCATAACTCTTGAATTCTTTCTTTTATTTTTGAATACCCACTTAGTTTCAAGAGCAATTTGATCCTTTGGCCTTTTAATCAATTCCTAAATATCATTTCTTACAAATTAATTCAACTCTTTTTGCATGGAGAAAATTCAAATTTCATCCAAACCTGCTTGATTTATATTTTGGTTCAATCATTAATATAAGGGAAGAATTATTCACCTTTTTGAAGTCCATACCTAGTCCTAACACCCTCACTAGGTTCACCTAAAATCAATTACTAGGGTGATTCTTAAAAAAATTTCATTCTTTAGGTAAAGGGATTTCTTTTTCCACATTTTCAACCAAAATTATTTTTTAATTCCTTAGGAGTTATTTTCAATATGATCTTCTTCCAACCTTGGCTCTTCCAAAATGTCAGATTCATCAAACATAATATATATGGTCTTCTAAACTATCGAAGTGCTCTTATTAAAAACTCTATAAGATTTTCAAACACTAGAGTATTCATGAAAATTTCGTTCATCAGATTTCGGATCAAATTTTCCTAAAATATTTTTCCCATTATCATGAAAGAACACCTTAAAATAAAAAACATGCAAATATGAAAATTTTGGTGTTCTTCCTTTAAAAAGTTCGTAGGATGTCTTATTCAATTTGGATCTAATGCTCACCCTATTCAGAACAAAACAAGCTATACTAACTACTTCAGCCCAAAAATATTTTGGAAGTGAATATTCTACCAACATAACTCTAGTGGCTTCATTTAATATTCTATTCTTTCTTTCTACAACCCTATTCTACTGAGGGGTCTTAGGTGCAAAAAAATTATAATCAATTCCTTTTTCTTTACAAAAATCTTTATATCTCTCATTTTTAAATTTTCCTCTATGGTCACTTTGAATTGATAAAATCTCACACCCTAATTTTCTTTGAATCCAAGTGCAAAAATTTCTAAATTCCTCAAATGATCCACTCTTACGAAATAAAAATTTAACCCTAGTGAATCTAGAAAAATCATTAGCAGTCACAAATCCAAACTCTTTACCTGCTAGACTTACATTGCTTATCATTCCAAAAAAATCCATGGAAATAACTTCTAATGGTTTACTAGTTCTAAGATCCTTAATAAAATGAAAGGAGAACTTGAACTATTTTTCTAGTTGACATGCATCACAAAGGTGATCCTTACTAAATTCTAATTTTTGTATTCCTCTAACAAGTATTTTTTTGGGTAATTTTCCTAAAATTTTTCATACTTGCATGACAAAGTTTCCTATGCCAGAACAATAATTCATCACTAATTATTTTAAGACAAAAGGTATTAGTAGATTTAATACAATTTAAATCAAGCATGTACACATTATTTTCCCTAGTTCCATTTAAAACATCAATTCTATTTTAACTTGTTATGCAGCTAGTGGAAAAAAATGTACATTATAACTCTTAACACATAGCTGACTAATACTCAATAGACTATGCTTTAAGCTTTTTACAAGTATAACATTCTCAATGAAAAAAATTGTTCAAGTTTCTAATCATACCTGTATCAACCATTTTTTTAGTGGTATTGTCTCTCAGTTTAACCTTGCCTCCATTCCTGACCTCTAGTATAACCTTTCCTCAATTCCTAGCTTCTAAAGATATGAATTATGTAGTGTCTCTAGTCATATGCTTTGAATATCTACTGTCTAGATACCAAATGCTCTCACGAGATTTTGTATGAGACCATTTCTATAAGATAATCAAACATTAGCCTTAGCAAACCAAATAACATTAGGTTCTCCTCTTAGAAAAATTAATCTAGATGCATGTTTGATATGTTTTATTTTATGCATCTTTGGTCTTCACACTAGATATGATTTACTATAAATAGTGCAAGTGTGAGATATATGGCCAATCAGTCTACAAGAAAAATATTTAACTCCAATAAAAGGATTTAACAATTTACATAAATAGAATTGTCTTTCGCTAGATTTTAAATTTTTTTGGTTTCTTATTAGCATTGAAAATTATTCAGGTGTGGGTGAAATCCTATTTTCCTCAAGTATTTTCAATTAAGCTTTAAAAATTGAGTTAGCACTTTCTAAAATAATATTGTCAACTTATAAATAATACTCTCTACTATTAGATTCATCCATAAATATTTTAAAATCATTTTCTAGTTTAGTGTGGGATGATTTCAATAGTTCATGCCGTTTGTTCAATTCATCAAACTCATCCAATAGTTTCATGTAGTTGCTATCAATTAGTGCATGATCTTTCTTAAGAATTTCATACTTTTTTTTTATTATTCTAGAAATCTAAATTCAACCTAGCATGCATCTTTTTGAGTTTTCTATATGTTGTATGAAATTTCTTAGAAATATCAAATAACTCTTCATAGGTTAAGTCACATACCCCTTGTTAATCCAACTTGCAGCCATCAAACATAGGTTGGAGACTTCCTCCTCTACTTTTGCTTCTGAAGAATTTGAAGTTGAGTCTGCCCATAATGATCTCTACAATCTCTTCTTGCCCTTCTTTACATTACTTTTCTTCTCAACCTTTACCTTGATAGGATTATATTTAAGATTCAGAAAATACAATTTATTATGTCGAGGCTTCTTGCATTCATAATAAATTACATCATTTGAAGCCTTAACATTTTTTGTGGAACATACCTTTATTCCACTATTGACTTCTCCTTTGCTTCCTTTTTAGAAAACTCCTAAATTATCTTGTCATCATGGAAATGTCATCTTCATCCTCAAGCTGAGACCGATAACTCTCTGAGTCATCCACTTTCAAGGCTATGTTCTTCTCCTTTCTCTTTTCTCCTACATCAATCTATCTTTGAGTCAATCCTTACTCAAAAGTAATTAAGAATCTGAGAAGATTATCAATATAATAAACATTTAAATCTTTTGATTCTGTTATAACATTGATCTTTGCATCATAAATAGTAGGCAAACAATGAAGAATCTTATCTACATTCTCAACATTCATTAGTTCTCTACCTAAATCATGCAATGAGGTGACTATTTGAGTGAAACATGTATACATGTCAGTGATTAATTCATTTAGTTTCATGTAAAATAGTTCTTAATCTTGTAGTAAAATATTCAATCAAGATTGTTTCACTTCGTTAGTCCCTTCATATGAGATACAAAGGCTATCCCAACTTTTTTTCCCACTTTTATAATTAGAGATGCACATATAGTCTTTAGATTTAAGCACACATATAAAACTATCCAAACATTTAGCATTTAACAAAGCTCGGTTAGGGCTGCAAATGAACCGAGCCGAGCCTAGTATGTGAGTGTTCATGTTTATGTTCATTTAATATCAGCTTGTTCATGTTTGGTTCATGTTTGTTTGAGCTTTAGCATTTGTGTTCATGTTTAGTTCATTTAAATTAAGGAGTGTTCATGTTCGGTTCATGTTCAGTTCATGTTTGTTCGTTTAGTGTTTATTGAGCTTGTTCGCGAACATATTTATCGAATTTTTTTAACTATCAAACAAACACGTTCATGAACATATCTATGAACAAACACATTTATAATAAAAGCAATTGTCTATGTAACAAAGGTAATGATTATTTATATTTATTAATTCTATAGTAAAATATTAATTATTTTTATCGAGACAATTCACGTGTTCAAAATCGAACACAAATCGAGCTTTTATTGAGCTTCTTATCGAGCTTAATGTCGATCTTGTTCACGAACATCAAATGATGTTGTTCACAAACATAAATCAGTCGAACACATTAGTGTTTAAGTTTGTTTATTTAATAATGGAGTATTTAAAATATTGTTTAAGTTTGTTTGTTTAGTTAATTAAACGATCACAAATGAGCTTTAATCGAATCGAACAACGAGTAGCTCGTCGAACGTTTGGTTCGCTTGCAGCCCTAAGCTAAGTCATTTTCTTCTACATTCTAATCAGCAAACTGTGTTTCAGTTCTAATGCCAACTACAAATCTAGTTGGCTAAGTGTATCCTTCATGTACTAAAATTCGTATGCGATAGTAACGTAATTAAAGAAAAGTAAACATACGTGTTTTCCTAAAATTTAAAGGGATGTTATCAAATAATGAAGGTCTAGTGATCAAATACCATTCAGGTGTGTTACGGATTTTAAAATTTGCCATGATCATTTTCAAAAAGTTTTCTAAACCTTAATTTTTGAAAGTAATCACTTATACCACAAAAAAGTCTTTATAGGTTATTAGACTTAAAGTAATTGTTCTAATGCTAACCAAGAGGAGGGATGAATTGTAATTTTAAAAAACCTCTTAGTAATTTTATAGAAAATCATTTTATAATTTTAGCAACATGAGAATATTAATCAAACTAAAAACTTTTCAACCACAAAAGTTAAAATGTGCAGAAAAATAAAAATTTGGTAAAATAAAAACACAAAAATATATAGTGGTTCGGTCCAACTAGACCTACGTCCACTCCCTGAAGACTCCCTCTTTATGTATTATACTATTACCAAAGTGATTCTCCTTTGCTCCCGTAGCAAGGCGGAGAAGCCTTTACAAATCACTTCTCTTCTACAAATCCCCGGTGCGGCAGAGTAACATTATCCTTTCACACTCTCCAAGTGTTGACAAAGAATCATCGTAGTTTCACACCCTCCTAGCATTGGTAGAGAACTGTCATTCTTTCAGACTCTCTAAGTGTCGGCATAGAACCGTCATCATTTCACACCCTCATAGTGTTGGTAGAGAACTATCATCTTTTCACACTCTCTTTATGTAGGGGAAAAATTGGATCTTCTGTAAAGTTCAAATCTTATGCAACTTCAAAGAAGTAAGGAAGAGATTTGAAAAAACTTACAAAGAGATCCCCTCCTTTTGGCAATCTTGTGAACCCTTCAGAAATTCCCCTTATAAGATCTATTTCCACACTATCAAACACTCTCCCAAAGCACTCTCACACTTTCTCTTAAATAAGAAATGAAGAAGGATTTATCCAAAGTTAAATTTTAAGACCTTTTTCAAGAAAGGCACGAAAAACCATCTAAAAATTGATATTTTCAATTTAGCCATACATGATCATACATTACGATCGAAGATCGTATGTACAAAAAATTCAAAATTTTCTCGTATAATCCATAATAAACCAATTTCATACAGTAATTGACCTGTGTATAAATTGACATCATATAGTATGATCAGTTCAAAGTTTAGCAGATTCATCCAGTATGATTCAAAATGAACTGGGTAATAAATTATACAAAACCCATATTGTATAGTAAGATATATTTTAATCAAATAATATTTCATTTGGTACAAAAATGGATGAGTCTATTTCATACTCTAGAAGTCATATGTACGATCTTAAAATAGTATAATATAAATAGTTCAAAAAATTTACCTGAACATATGGATGTAAAGATACGCAACCATTTCATACTTTGTATGTCATCTATAGGAACCTAAGATTTTACAATATAAATAATTTAGAAAAAATTAGGAGTTCACCAGGATGAGCTTGTACGTATCTATTTCGTACTTTGGATGTCGTACGTATGAAGGTAACATCGTACAGTACGAACAAGACTTAGAAAATTTTCCTATCATGGTTGGATTAACTGCTTTATGGAGGAACAGGTCAAATAGTCCCATATGATCTAAAATCATATAGTATGATTAGTTATAAAAAATTTCAAATTTTTACACTCCCCCAATATGTGCATGTACGGTTACCTAGTTACAATCACACTTTCTTGGACTCAAGAAAAGTATAAAAGGTAAAGACTCCAAAAAATAAAAAACCCTTATCAAAATGACTTAAAGTCTTCAGCAGTCTGGAGTATGATTTTTCAATAACATTAGTACACATAATTAACAAAAGTAATATTTCCAATATATGTTAGGAGAAAATAGTAATCAATACAATAATATTTTGGAATCTTCAAAAATACACATGATATTAAAATATAGTTATGAAAACTAAGTTGGAACAAGTGTAATTTCCTATTGCTAAAAAGAAAAATTCAAATTTTAAATAAAAAAACTACTAAGATATGTAAAGTCAACAAGGTTTACTGTTCATTCTAGACAAATTAAATAAAAATAATTATTACAAACATCAAGAAAGAAAGATAAATTAATTTCTAATTCAATAGTGAAGATGATTATTGATTATATGAATTTGGATTAGAGATAGAATGATAACAATAAAAATAATATGAATTTTTAAATTGGTGACATTGCACATCTTTTCAATTGTTTGTGGCACACTTTGTGCCTCTTTTCTACTCGGGCTTATTTTGTGCATCTTTTCACTTTGTGAACATTGCACGTCTTTTTAATTGTTACATGCTTTATACATTCTTTTTTTTAATTTTTGGTCTTTCCAATATCAATAATCTTAATTCAAATTCAAATTCGAATAATAATAAAAATAAACACATTGAAAAAGAAAATAAAATAAATAAGACAAAGATTTTGTAACAATTATATCTAAATAATACTTGTCTATACAAACATGAAATTGATCTCCAACTCTACTTCTAGTCATAATTTTTATTTAAATTGTGAAAGATTAAATTTTGCAAGAAAATTAATTTGAAGAATAAAATTATTCAAAATTCTATTCAAGAGATCAACCACAAATGATTTATCTAAAGAAAAACAAACATTTTAAGAAGTGAAATTTCAATGGACATCAACACAACATTTCATCAGTTCATTTATCATCCAAAACATATACAAGCACCTTTTTTCATTTAAAATCACGTTATTCCAAATGAAAGAAAAACATATGAATACAGTAATACATGAAATCATTAAAATCACATAAAAACATCTCAACAACAAATATATAAACTCATCATCAACTAAAACAAAGAAGTATAACTAATAATTAAATGGGCCTTGATCTAGAGGAGGTGGGGGATTGAATATTGAAAAGTAAGTACTGATCGTAGCTACATTCATGTTAACTAAACAAATTGCCCTGGGATCTAACCCATGTCCCACTGTATCTAGCATCCTGCTGATTCAGGTGATTCTCAATTTGATCAAAGCATTGATTCAAATGAGTTTCCATTCTAGCACTAGAGCAAAAGCTCCTCCTTCTTCCTCAAATCATCTCCCTCAGAACTTTGATCATGCCCAAAGAGTACTCGAAAAGAGGCATTAGTAAAAAAATAGGAAGTTTAGTGGGTGAATTAGGATTGATTAGGTTATACTTTTTCTTTAAGATATAAGCAACTAAATGTGTCATAAGGCCACATTTTTCTTCCTATTATTGTGAGTAAGTCCAATATCAGAAAGTTTCTAAATATAATCCATAATTTTTCCTTCATTAAAAGGTTTCTCAATCATAATCAAGTAAGTTTATGTGATCACCAGCTTTTGGAATTATAGAGGTTCTCAAAACATACTTAATGATCCTAATATTTTGGTTGAGAGTACATATGAGATTTATGGCTAACTTGGGCAACACCTATAAGAGTCTGATTTATTTCTGATCAGTGAAAATTAGCTCTAGAGGTTAAAGTGTGTGCTCTAACTTCTTGGGTTCTTAGGTGAAGGAAGTTATTTAGATATTCCTTAGTGTGGTCTTGATTTACCTTCATATTTGTAAGAAACATTTGAAAGGTTTCACAGTGGTAGGCATAAATCAAAGTAAGGATGATGAAAACTAGGCTGAGGAAAAAAATGACATGACATAAAAGTTTATATCATTATGAATAAGGAGTTTATAAGGGGTTATTTTGGCAGTAGAATACCTATCAAAGGCTTCTCCATTGTCTTTCCAAAGAAAATTGTCATCCCAACTAGTTCAAGAGGAAGAGCCCTTAAAAGTGCTGGGTAATTTGCTATTGCTTGCCATTTCTAAGATTTGGACACAAGAAGGTTTGGAAATGAATGAGAAAGTGAATAAGAAACTTATCCGAGACACTTCTATTTAAAGAAGAATGTCCTATCAAAGAGTATGAATATGGACAAAATGTACGATTTTAAAATTGTACGTGATGAAAAAAGTTTCGTATGTATGAATAGAAAGGACCAAAACTGAAATGACTTTTTTTATAGTGCCTTTACTGAGGTCATTTCGTATAGACATTTTAACCATATATACAATCATATAGATGAACACTTATTCATATGGGATGATAAAAATTTAAAGATCATTTTATGACAATTAGGTTTGTCCATGTGAAAAACTGACAACAGGATCGTACAGACGAAATCTAATTTTGTACGTATGATTTGATAAAAATAAATGAACACTTGGAAAACTATCCAAACAAAACTACATAATTTGTATAGATGATGATGACATCATATAATATAAAAATTATTGAAAAATACAGTTTTGTTTACACAACTCTGAAGCCTGCCATTTACATGCTATAGAATTCGTATAGTATAAAAAAATTTTTACAGTACAAAGAGAACACTTAAAATAAAATATGATTAACATAAAACCATTTAAAATAAAATTACATGCTTCTACTAAATTCAAAAACAAAACAAAAACATAATACTAAATAAACAAAAATAAACAAAGCAATCAATAAGAAAAATAAATAAATAAATAATTACACAACTAATAAATGATAGTTCGTTAGGGATGTTAAGCCCTCATGAACTGGCCCAAGGCTAATTAAAGAGAGAGGTGAATCGGTATTTAAAATCTCTTGAAAACTAAACATAAAACTCAAACCAAAATCACCACAAAAATTAAAGTGCAAAAGAAATTAATGCGGAAGCAATAATAAGAAAGAACATGCCAGATTTATAGTGGTTCGGTCAAACCTTGAACTACGTCCACTCCTTGGAGGTACCCTCCAAGTATTGCACTAAACTAATTGTCTATCCTTTAGCCCCCATAGCTAGACGGAGAAGCCCTTACAAAATCACTTCCACCTTCCCCGGTACGGCGAAGTCCTCGGGTCTTTTAACACCAAAGAGATCTTCTTCTTCTATGAACTTCCCTCAAGATGAGCCTTGAATCCGACGGTATTAAGGTGCAAGCCTGCCGGAGCAACTATGTGGAATCTCGCTCCACACTCCCTTGAGTCCCCCCTCACAGGATCTTTTCCCTCTCTCAAACTTCACTCGTTCCTCACTCCTTTTCAAGCTCTCTTCAAGTCCTCCCAAAAGAATAAAGCTACAATGGCTGCCAAAGACACTTACAAAGTGCCTTGTCAAAGCTTAAATATAATATCTCAAAATGAACTCATTAATGCAACTTGCTGACTTTATCGTCCAGGCTGATAGGCATATCATCTTGGCCGATCAGTACATATTAAGCTCAATCAGCCCAGGACGATTTGGGACGATTAGAAGAAAATTGGTTACATCGTCCTGGTTTATACAATATCGTCCTGGCTGATTAGTTTAAAACCAAGCACAATCGTCCTGAACATCACCCTGAATAGATGCTAGCCGATGTTAATCATCCAAGCCATCATCCCAACCGATCCTACAATCGACCCAGCCGATGTGATCGAATCAATCAGCCTTTAATGCTTTCCATAGATACCAGATTAATTTAGGCATAATTGAGTTCGATCGTCCCGGACGATGTTGATATCGTCCTGGACGATTTCCTAAAATAAAGAATACCTAAATTAATAATGATGGCTGATTCTTTCTTAATTGAGCCTATCGTCTTGGTTGATACAAGTATCATCCAAGCCGATCTGCTTAATGATGGCTGCCTTAATGAGGATGCCCTAATTAGGATTTTTGCTTTTGAACCTATCATCCTAACCGATATAAATACCATCCCGGACGATGATATCAAAAATAGTAAACTCTAGGGAACAGTCGAAAAATCTTTCAAGGTGCGTGTGTGCAAAGTTATATAGCATCAGGAGTCACACCAATTATAAAAGACTAAAGAAAGGAAAATAGTACAAACTAACTCAGACCTAGTCTACCTAATCATGAGCTGATTCCAAATTGCAGTCTTGATCTTGTTAACCTTAAATGTCAGTAGATAAGATAGTCATAGAGAAATAAGAGTGTTTGCTATCATACAAATTATAAACTAAGAAAACAGATCCATAACAATCTCCCCCTTTTTGATGATGGAAAACATTACTATTTGAATTTGCAAAAAAACATTTTCTCCTAATCTCCCCCTCATTAAAATAAAACTTTTAAAAATAGGGGAGATAAAAAAATTTTGTTGTTTTTAATTTTTTGAAAGAAAAAATATAAAAAAATTACAAATTCAATAGTACGTTCTCCCCCTTTGACATTATCAAAAAGAGAAGGGGAACAAATATGGTACATTTCTGAAATTTTAAAACCAAAAGTAAACCTATTCTATTGACACAATAAACTACTTGATTAGGAAAATTATGAGGTAGATTCAACAACTTGCAAAAGATTCCTATACGATAGATAAAATATAAGGAGATGAAAAAAGTTCAGTTTCAAAATCCAATTTAAAATATGATGAAGATTTTAAATCAAAAGTAGAATAACCCTTTTTAGAAAATAGAGATTGAGAGTTAAAATCATCAGTTTTTTTTTTCTTTCACAGTTTTTAAAGAAGCCAACCACAACTTATATAAGAATTCAAGAAAAGTAGGAGGTAGATTTTTTCATTTTAAAATTTGTAATCCCCTTTTTTTTAATTTTAAAAGGATGGTGATGAGTGAATTGACAAAAAAGAAAAAGTAAAGACACAATTAAAATTTAAAGAAGATGAAAAAGAAAAGAAAAGAAAGAAATGATATAAAAATAGAATAAATCTAAAAAAAACACACACACACACGAAAAACACAAAAAAATAACAAAACATGCAAACAAAATAAAAAAAACAAACAATGATTTAAACATCATGTTGCTCCTGATTAGATGATTCAGAAGCTAAGTCTGCCCAAGAGATTTTTTTTCTTTTCATTATTTTGCCATTTAAAAATTTGCTTTGCTTTTCCCTTTTATTTTCTTGGAAAAGTTTTCAAATTTGGGCAATGATTTTTCGTATGTCCATATTTCCTACATTCAAAGCAAATAATGTCAAAAGTAATCTTAACATTCTTACCATTTTTTCCTTCATTCCACTTTTGTTGAGGATTATGTTTTGGTGAGCTTTTTAATTTTCTTGACAAGTCATTATTTTTGTCACCAATTAAGCCACTTTTCTCCATATTTTTAGCGTTTAGCACTATCATTTCACCTGCATCCAAAAGTCTTTGACCCAAACTTTACTCGTAGGCAATGAGTGAACCAATCAAATTATCAATAGAATACTCATTCAAATTTTTTGATTCATAAATAGTCACAACTTTAGCATCAAACTTATAAAGTAAACAATGAAGAATTTTATTGACTTTTTCAAAGTTTAAAAACTCCTTTCCTAAAGCATGTAATGATGTAACAATTTAAATAATTCTAGAATACATGTCTAAGATCGTCTCATAAGGTTTCATGCAAAATAGTTCATAATCATGCATTAAAATATTCAACTTGGATTGCTTGATTTCACTAGTGCCTTCGTATATAATGTGTAATTTATCCCAAATTTCCTTACCAGTAGTGCACGGTTAAATTTTATTGCATTTTGGTGTTTCTATCTTGGAAAAGTAGAAACAAGATGATACATGGTGGAATAGAAGATAATTCCAGCTTTATAGCCTTCGAGGCCATTGTTCAAGCCTCGGTCTCTAACAATTTTAGCCATTTTAATTTGGGCTTTTGGGATGTTAATCAGTCGTTAAGACTGTCTAATGCTTGGCATCCTCCTCCACCCAATTGGCTAAAAGTAAATGTTGATACTTCTCTCATTTCATCATATAAGGCGGGTATAGAGGCTATTTTCAGAGATAGTAAAGGGAGATTCCTTCTTGCTTATGGCAAATCATTTATACATTAGGATATTGCTCAATTGGAACTACTTGTTATTAATTCAATTAAAGAGGATATCAAGGATTGGATGTTCAAATATGATGGAATATTCATTGAAGGTGATAACTCAAACATTATTTCTTATATCAAAAAGGCGTGGAATAAGGAGGAGCTGAAGGAAAATGGTATGAAATTTCTTGCTAAATTCAATTTTGTTATTTTTAATTGCATTGATAGAGAGGGTAATAAGTTAGCAAACTTATGTGCTAACTATGCTTTAGTAGGAAACTTTACTTGGGACGAATGCTTGATAAATAAGGTTCCTCCTTCATTTTTTAACATTTTGAAGAAGGAATCTAAATTATAGTTGCACTTTCTTTTTAATGATAATTTAGCTTCGGCTTCTTAAAAAAAAAAACTAAAATACAATCTTCAGAATTTAAAGCATAGAAAAAAATAGTTTATAAATTTTGCATTCAATTAAGCATTGATTTTCTCCTCTCTACTCCATTGATGAAAAGGAATATCAATTTTAATTCCATCTAAAATACGAGACAATACAAAATAACCAGTTAAAATCACATGCCACATAAGAAAATCAATTGATTGCAAAAACGTAGACATGTTAATTTTCCAAAAATCAAATGTAATATTTTCAAATAAAGGGGGTCTGGTGATCTAATAACCTTCTGCAATATTATGATTAGAAAAATTTGCTATGGATCAAAATTCAAAAGTTTTCAAAAACTTGTTTTTATGAATCTCGCTCTAATACCACCTAATAGTTCGTTAGGGATGTTAAGCCCTCATGAACTGGCCCAAGGCTAATTAAAGATAGAGGTGAATTAGTATTTAAAATCTCTTAAAAACAAAACATAAAACTCAAACCAAAATCACCACATAAATTAAAGTGCGAAAGAAATTAATGCGGAAGCAATAATAAGAAAGAACACACCAGATTTATAATGGTTCGATCAAATCTTGACTTACGTCCACTCCTTGGAGGTACCCTCCAAGTATTACTCAAAACTAAGTGTCTCTCCTTTAGCCCCCACAGCCAGGCGGAGAAGCCTTTACAAAATCACTTCCACCTTCCCTGGTGCGGCAGAGCCACCGGGTCCTTTGACACCAAAGAGATCTTCTTCTTTTATGAACTTTCCTTAAGATGAGCCTTGAATCTGATAGTATTAAGGTGCAAGCCTGCCCGAGCAACCATATGGAATCCCCCTCCACACTCCCTTGAGTCTCCCCTCATAGAATCTTCTCCCTCTCTTAGACTTCACCCTTTCCTCACTCCCTTTCAAGCTCTCTCTTTAAGTTTCCCCTAAAAGAATGAAGCTACAATGGCTGCCAAAAACACTTGCAAAGTGCCTTGTCAAAGCTTAAATAGAAAATCTCAAAACAAGCTCATTAATGCAACTTTCCAACTTTATCATCCAGGTCGATAGGCATATTGTCCTGGCCGATCAGTACAAATTAAGCTCAATCAGCCCGGGATGATTTGGGTTTATCAGAACAAAATTGGTTACATCGTCTTGGCTGATACATTATCATCTTGGCTGATTAGTTTAAAACCAAGCACAATCATCCTGAAAATCGCCCTGAATAGATGCTGGCCGATGTTAATCGTCCAGGCCATCATCTTGGCCGATCCTGCGATCGACCCGGCTGATCTTGCGATCGGCCCGGCTGATCCTGCGATCGGCCCAGCCGATGTGATCAAATCAATCAGTCTTTAATGATTTCTATAGATACTAGATTAATTTAGGCATAATTGAGTTAGATCATCCCGGACGATGTGGTTATCATCCTGGCCGATTTTCTAAAACAAAGAATACCTAATCTTATCATGGAAGCTGATTCTTTCTTAATTGAGACTACCATCCTGGCCCATACAAGTATCATCCAGGCTGATCTGCTTAATGATGGTTTCCTTAATGAGGATGCCCTAATTAGGGTTTTTACTTTTGAACAGATCGTTCAGGATGATATAAATTTCATTCCGGATGATGTTACCAAAAATAGTAAACTCTAGGGAATAGTCAAAACATCTTCCAAGGTGCATGTGTGCAAAGTTACATAGCATCACGAGCCACACTAATTACAAAAGAATCAAGAAAGGAAAAAGGGTACAAGCTGACTCAGACCTAGTCTACCCAATCTTGAGCTAATTCCAAATTATAGTCTTGATCTTGTGAAACTGAAATGTTAGTAGATAAGACAGTCGTAGTGAAATAAGTGTGTTTGCTATCATCAAAATCCATAACTATCAAGTTTGTAGAATTTCAGTTTAAGCATTAAGATCAATCAAACTTAATCTATTTCTTAAAGTGCTAAATGTGTGAAAAACCAATGGTTATGTAAAAATGTTTGAAAGTTAAATCTCAGTAGCAACATGATGCAATTTAATTTCTCCTATAACTATATGATCTCTAATGAAGTGATGCCTTATGATAATATGCTTGGTTATAAAACATTAAATAGGATTATTTGAAATGCATATGACACTAGTATTATTACAAAAAATTAGAATTATACTAATTAAAAATCCTAAGTTAATCAGTTGTTATTTTAATCAAAGAACTTGTGCCATACAACTACCTAGGGCAATGTATTATTCTTCAGCAGTAGATAGGGCTTCTGAATTTTATTTTTTATTTGACTAAGAAACTAAAGAGTTTCTTATGAATTTATAAGCTCTAGAAGTACTTTTCTGATCAACCCTACAACCTACAAGTTCTAAATTTGAATATCCAATAATTTCAAAAGAAGAGTTGTGTTTAGGATACAAAATCCCTAAGTTTTTAGTTTTAAAAAGGTATATAAGAATTCTTTTAACTGCTATCAAATGTGATTCTTTTGGATCATATTGAAATATAACAAAAAAATAAATATCAAATTTAACATATGGTATGCTAGAAGTCAAGTAAACAAAATGATCTAATTTTTCCTCTAATTTTTTTTTATCAACAGATTTTCCCTTAGAGTCCTTTTCCAACTGCATTGAGGAGCTCATTAGTGTAATCATTGGTTTAGCAGTATCAATTTCATATTTCTTGAGAATGTCCTTAATATACTACAACTGACCAAGAAATGTTCTTTCCCTTTTTTTCTTTATGCTAAAACTAAGAAAATAAGTCAAATATCACATCAAACTCATTTCAAATTCACTACTTTATTTTTGAAAAATCATCACAATAATTTTTATTTATAGATCCAAATAAGATATTATCAATATATATTTGAATAATGAGTGTGTCATATCCTATCATTTTACAAGAGAGAGTGCTGACCACACTTTCTTTTATAAATGATCTTTCTAATAAAAAAGTTCTTAACTTCTCATACCAAGCCTTAGGTGCCTTTTTTTGTTCATACAATGCCTTTTTCAATTTAAACATATGATTAGAGAATTTAGAATTTTCAAAACCTGTAGGTTGCACTACATAAATATTCTATTTTATCATCCCATTAAGAAAGACACTATTAACATTCATATGATATAATTTAAAACCTTTAAAGCAGGCAAAGGCTAATAAAACCCTAACTGATTCAAGTCTGGCTATAGAGGCAAAAGTTTCTTCAAAATCAATCCCTTCTATTTGATTATACCCCTTAGCCACCAATCTTTACTTATTTCTAATCATAGCATTTGAATCATTCTTTTTATTTTTAAACACCCACTTAGTTTCAACAACACTTTAATCCTTAGGACTTTCACTTAATTCTCAATTATTATTTCTAATAAATTGATTCAATTCTTCCTGCATGGCCAAAATTCAAAATTCATCAGCCATCATTTTATAGATTGTTTGGCATAAGCTTATGGATCTAAACTTAGTCACATCAGAAGCATTAGGAACTTTAAGAATCAGCACCACAAGAGTTTCTTTCCAGATATCTGGTGTAAATATGGAGATAAAAAATTTCTCAATGGCATTCCACAATTCAATATTTATAATATTCAAGAAAATTTTTAAGAAGTAAGAATTAACTTTATAATTATCTGAAGGTTTATTATTGCCCTCCTCATCACAGTAGTCAGAAGGTCTTGCTTTTAAAAATCTACAACTAACATCTAATGTTGATCTTTATTAATTTGCTAATCTTCTTGAAAAAATGACCAATTGCTAAGAGAACATTATCTCTTTTTCCATTTAGACATAACTTTTTTTTCAAAAGCTGCATGAATTTTCTCCAACTCTGTCTTAATTTTCCCATTAGAATTATTAATTTTATTAGTCTAGTTATCATTCCTTCTAGCTATAGCACATGCATGAAAACACCATGAGTTATCATCACCTTCTTCTAGCCTTTGGGATTTAGAATGTTGTCTCCACCATATAGCAAGTCTCGCAAGAGTAGAAGTCAACTCATGAATTTTATTCCTAAGCACAAGAAAATTTTTTGAGCTCAATCCATGTAAATTTTCCCTTCTTGTAGAGTAGTAACTTCATTTTGCAACTCACACTTCAATTTATTAAACTCTTTCAATTTTTTCTAGCTCCAATAGAACAAATTTAAAGAGACATTCTCAATTTCATTTGTAGAATAGTAGCTGCATCACCAAAATCTTTCTTCCTCCAAGCATTCAAATCCACACCTTTAAAAGCTTCATAAGAGCTCCAAACATTCTTGAATCTAATAGATTTCTGATTATAGATTACCAAGTTAGACAAATTAATAAGAAGTGGATAATGATCCGAAGCAACTCTAGGTAAGTGTTTGATAACCATAAATGGAATATGAGATAAAGCTTTAGAATTAAGATGTATTCTATCCAATCTCTCCCAAATATGAGAAAGAACGTCTTTATTATTACACCAAGTATACTTAGGCCCAATGGAACCAATGTCATGTTAATCATTTCTAGATAGAAAACCCTTCATCTCTTATGGTCTTTAAGAGAACATGAATCTTTTGCCACCTTTCTTTTCACCTTTGGAGAGAATACAATTAAAATTGCCTTCAATAATACATGGATTATCAATAGAAGAATAGCTTTCTACCATATTCTACAAGTTTCTTCTTTCATATAAATCCTTATTATCTTAGACAATAGCAACCGTCCAAGAAATTTAATTATGGGCTTTTAGTTTATTGATGATACTTTGATTGGAAGAATTAGGAATATTGAATGAAGAATTTTTAATTTTCTTACCAGAAGTGCCCCTAGCACTAACATGAAAAAAATCCCAATCCATACCAATAATCCTTCTAACTTCATTCATATCCATGGAGTTTAATCTAGTTTTCATAAGAACAAAAAAAACACCATTGTCTACAACTAAACTTCTCAAATAATGGGAAGCTTCTTTTTTCTTTGCTCCCCTACAATTCCAAAATATTAAAAAAGATAGTTAAGAAACCAATGGGGATTTTCCCAGTGCCTTCATGAATTTCATCATTTCTTCTACCTCTAAGGGTGTCATTAATAAGACCATACAAGCTAAAAATTTTTTTAGCTTTTTTTCTTTTGATGACCAAATTTTGAGGAAAAACGATTCTTATTCATTGCTTCATTAGAGCTATCACTTTTACTAGATAATTTCTTTGAAGAATAAATAACAGGAGAAGATTACCAATATTCTCCTTTGAAGCAGAGTATGAAATAACCAACTTATTTGTACTATCTTCAGTGTCATCAACTTTTGGCTCACACAGCTAAAATTTATCTAGAACCTCATCTTCAAATGTGCTTTGTCATCAATATTCTTTTCATAACTAACTAATTCTTAATTAGTATCAAAGAAAACACTAGTACACTTATCAAAAACCTCTTTATTCTCAAAAACATTATCTACAGGAGGATTCTTGTCCTCCTTGTTGAAGTTTTCTTTAATAACATTATGAAGAATCAACTTGTCATCTTCAACTGCTTCATCCAAAAAAGCCTTAGAATTTCTATCTTTACTGGGAGTTAGATTTTCAGAAAGTTTGTGCACTATTCAATTGGTCCTCACTGAGTTTTTAACAAAGTCAGTAGCACCAATAGCTCTATTGGAAGAAAAAAAAAATTTCCTTCCATAGTTAACATGGATCCAAGGCCCATAGTTGTCATAATCCAAAGAAGAACTGGAATCAGGTTTCATAATCTCCTTAGCCATTTGAAGATTTAACTTTACCCAACTAGCATTTACAACTTCAACAGATTTTTCTTTAGAAAAAGAAGCTTCCACCTTCTAAAATTAATCCTCTTTGTTTCATTTCTATTGATTGTGGCCAATATTTCTATAATTATAATAAAAACTTTTTTTTCATACAGTATATTTTGAAAAAAATCATCTAGAATATCCTTCAACCAAAACTCCTTGAGGAAGCTGATTTTCCATATTATTGTGAATGCAAATTCCTAAAAATTCCCTTTTACCCCAATAAAACATGTTTCCATCCAAATACATAGGTGTTCCTACTTTAGAAGCTATTCTTGCAATATTAGTCTCATCCCAACAAAATAATGGGAGATGTAGCAATCTAATCCACACAAGAGAAAACAAATTCTTCATAGATAGAGGTGCAAATTCAGAACACAAATTTTCCATTCCAATTATATGATCCCCTACAAACTAAGGTCCACCACTAAGAACATAATCTTTTACTTCACCTGAATGAAATGAACAAAGCAACCATTCCATTCCTAAATTTGTAATGTGAAAAGAACCAAACTGACTCAATTGCTTTCTTAATTACATAGTCATTATTGAGTATGCAATAACATTTCCACATACCTTGAAACAATCAAATTACAAAGCTTATGAAAATTAGATTTAACATTCTCAAGATGCAATTTAACTGCCCCTTTCTCATTAAATAATTCAATATTAGATCAAGATTAACAATCCTAATGTTAGGTGCCTTTCTCCCAAAATTATGCTGAACAACATGCTTACAAGCAACAACCAGATTTTAAAAACAAAATTTAAAGAATCATAATTCTTAACCAATAACGAACCAATCTTCTTCTCTCTAAAAATAAGATTATACATTCTAAGAGCAACATAATCAGGATTAAAGTCATCATTAATTAAAGAACAAGAGTTCTGAAGAACTTGAGCATAAGAAATCAAAATTTCACCTTCATTAAGCCGCTCTTGAGAATCAACAGGTTTAGAAAACTGTTCACCTTAAGCTTCATTCCAGAGGAAGAAGATGCCTCAAAATCATGATTATAAAGCTCTGTATTTGCAACAATGATAGATTTAAAAGATAAACCTTTATCATCCAAAATCACCTCTTTACCCTTGCCAAGGACGGGCTCTTTATCCTTGCGGAGAAGTAGATAGAGTGATTTTGGTTGATCTTTGGTGATCGGAGGTGCTTTGTCGGCCCGGTGTGGCCAATGGAGTTCCTTGGTGGGAATTTTCTTCTAGCTCAAGATTTCGGTCGGCTAAAGGCATTTTTTGCAGAGCAACTAATCTCAAGCAAATTTTGGTGAAGCTTTGGTTTGTAGAGGTTCTTCGTTGGCCCAATGGGTTTAACGATTACTCTTGCTGTGGGTTTTCTTTTGAGTTTTTATCTGATTTTCTTTTGTCTGAAGATGATTTTACTGTTGCGACTAATTTGAAGTCGATTCTGGTGGAGGTTTTCCTGATGGCAATTCTCCATCGGCTTGTTTTGGATGAAATTTATGCTTGTTGTGTTTCAACTAGTGTTAGATATGAGTTATTCTTGATTGATTTTGGTGAAGCTACTTGTCCGAAGGTGATTTTGGAAAGGCTGCTTTGTCCAGTTCTTTGGTTGTAGCCAATGTATTATCTTTAGTTATGATACAATCTAGTCCATTTCTAGATAGCTGCGGTGTTAGTCTCCTTAGGGAGTTTTACAAAACTTGGCCCCCTCCACCGCTAGATTGGATCAACATTAATGTGGATGCTGCAATTTTGAGTTCAAATATAGCTGGCATTGGGTGAGTTTTTAGATACCACAAAGGAAGGTTTCTTCTAGCATTTGGGAAGAATAGAATTTATTGGGACGTTGCACAATTAGAGATGGAGGCAGTCTTAGCAACAAGGGAATTCATTCAAAGGTGGATGTTTGAAAGTAAAGGTGTTATCATTGAGAGTGACAATGTCAATATTATTACATTCATTCAAGATTCTATGAATAAGGCAAAATGGCAAATGGAGAATTGGGCGGAAAAGGAGCTTTTGTTTCTTAATGATTTCAATAAAGTCATATTTCATCATGTCAATAGAGAATGTGACAACGTAGCTGGTTTTTGTGGTACTTTGGCTTTAGAGAGTAGTTTTACCTTTGATAGTATTTCTTTTGGTAACATTCCTTCCTCTTTGTTGGATTTGTTAAAGGAGGAATGTAACCCGTTTATCAAGTGTAACTGGTTTATTTTGTTTCTTTAATGCAAACTGCACTTATAAAAAAAAAGGTGATTTTGGAGGAGTTTATTCGTTGGCTCGATGTTGCCTACAGTAATTCTTGGAATAAATTCTTTGCTTGGTTAAAATTCGTTGTGGATTTGTTCTAGTTTATTACTTTTCTTGATTCCAGATTTGGTTTGATTGGGTTCTTGGAGTGTGATCTCTTGATGTTTAAGAGATTGTTGGTGTATGGATGTTTGGATTGTAGAGGTGGATCTTTCTATTCAGAAGAATCGGTCTCAGGTTTCTTAATGTTCTTGGAGATAATGCTGCTACTGGTTATGCAACTATTTGGAAGGCTTTGATTGGATCTTCAAAGAAAGATAGTTTGAAATATGTTCTGGTGAAGCCGGAGTTATTGAAGCGATTGATCTTATGTTGTTTGGCTTGTATATGGAAGGCTGTTTGGATCCTCATAGATGTTTTGGTGCTAGATTTAGGTGGGAGCTTATCCCATCAAGGCTTAAGAATGTTTTTTTTTTTTTTTTTATTCTTTGAAGATCAAATCTTGTTTGTTGAAGACTTAATGGAATAGAATATTACTAGTTTTTCACTTTCCAGGGTGATGTGTGTGGTGGTGGTTATCATTTCGTATGGATTTGGTAGTGTAGAGATCAATTATTGGCCTCTTGATGTGGGAGTCGGTGTTATTGCTTCATCAACTTTGTTTGGTTCATCCAAGGTGGTTGTTGTTGGACGCATTGATGATGGCAGTAGGTGGGGTCATATCCCAAACAAGCCAATGGATGCTACTGCTTTGATCTTTGAAGATCAAGTATTGTTTGTTGAAGACTTGAAGGGAATGAAGATTTTAGAGTTCCTGTCTGTTAGTGGGTTGACTACGTTGTTGAGTTTTTTTGTTGAAGTCTGTAAAGATGAAGTGGTTGATTGGCCTCTCGAATTTCAATTTATCAATGTTGTGTTTTTGCATAATGATTTTAGAGTAATGGAAGTTGAGATTCTATCTAATAGTTATTTTTAATCTGCTTGAGAACTATAGGATACTGACCAACCTTTTTTGGCTGTTTTAAAATTTTTGTGTCCCCAACACCCCAACTGGTTCAAAGTGAGGATTAGTGGATCTTATTTTCATTATATCTTTTTTTATTTTGCAAATACACTTTTTCTATGCTTTATTTGCTTCTCTTTAAGACTTTCTTTCCCTTTGTTTGGAAATGAAAGTTTTTTAGTTTTCTATCTTTTTTGGCTTTTAATAGTTTTTTCTTCTTGTTTTAATGCAATTTGCATCTCTTCAAAAAAGAAAAAAAAAAAAGACGGACTCCTTCTTTAGGAAAACAGAAGAATTTGTTATAGACGGATTGTCTTTGATAGTCAAAGGAGAACCACTGAAAGATTTAGCAAAGAAACATTTGCAGATGAAGGATTAATCTCCGGCGAACGCCGTCGATCATTCTCCATCATATCGGAGAAATGGAAATTCAAAAAAACCCAGGACTATCTTTCTCTAGAAACCTGGACTTTCTCTCTCTAGGAAATGGGACTATCTCTCTAGGTAGGCGATTATTAAAAAAATATGTCTTATTAGTAGCGATTTAAATTGCACCAATTCCTCCAGTTTAAAACAGCACTATTTTGAGATGGCTACAACATGCCTAGAATTAAAGTGGTTTAAACCACTGCAAAATATATAATTTACAATGATTTATGCCATTGTGAATACTGCGACCACACAGTTTAAGTCGTAGCAGTTTTAAAGAAATTCTGATCACGCTGGTCTTATAACTGTTTTATAATTGCCACAAATTTTTTGTTACCGTTAAAATCATTACTAAAGCATAAACTAAGCTTTGTGAAAGCCCTTGTTTTTTTCTATGATATTAGTTTAAGATAGGAGTCGAGCCCCATCCAGATCATGAAAGTAGAACATTTTTCGTCAAAATAAAACAAAAATTTGAAAAAAAGAAGAATTATAATAATATATTACCTTTTAAAAATAAATCTAATCAAAACATTACTATGCATTACAATGCCTGCACCGCTCCCAGTATGTCAAAGAATCAATTAATGAATCAAATGCAAGAAACGAAGCTCGTTGCCAGTTGACAAAACCATCAATTAAGCATAGTAGCATAAATGTCCTTTTCTTGTCTTTATCCTGAAAGCTTCCATAAGCATCAAAGCCCATTAATAAAAATAATAATCATAACCAAACCTTCGCCAAACTGTATCTTGTAGCATGCCGTACTAGCATCTTAGCTTGCATGAGGACTTTATTTTTGTGAAAAATATAGAAAAAATTGCATATGCAAACTTGAGTTTTTATGCTTGGTTTCAAAATATGCATATTACTTGGGGTAATTTTATAAAAGAAATTTGCTTTGCACCAGAATTTTAAATAGGTAAAATAATCAAAGGAAAAGAAAATACACAGCCCGCACAATAATTGGTGACAAGGCAGTAGATTTATTTGAAAGCCAAATCATTTTTTAATCTATATGGACACTTTTATTATTTTAAATAAGAAAAACTCCTTTGAAATTAAAAAATCATTAAAATATTTTTGAAAAGTATCTTTCAAACTAGCCAAATTTCTTTGAAAAGTATCATCTTCTCCATTCCTACGTTCATTCGTTCACTCCCTCTTTGCCCGTCGATCTTTATCGTCGCCTGCTAGCCGATTTGCATAAATAGGTTTTTTTTTTTTTGAACTTTTAAGTTTTTAATTGAATAATGTTGTTCGAGTGTTTGTTCATTTAAGATTTTTTTTTTATAAACGTATTTTGCGGACCGAGGTTTACAGTCCAATGCTTTGAGGAAAAATTGAACATCACATCATATTTTTCGTTGATTGCATTAATTAGCACTAAAGCCTTCAAAGATTTTGAAAAAAAAAAGTATTTCTTTTACTGCTAATGGTGCATTTGTTCATAAACAAGGAGCTTTTGTTCTTCTCTTGGGAAGAATGATGCAGCTTTATATTTTCCATAAAGTTCATCACATATTTGTAATGATTCAATCATTAATAGATGACATTTTAAGTTGTGAAATTACAATTGCATTGATCTCCATATTGGGATAACAATACTTAGCATTGTATCATTTTCAGTCACATAATAATTTATCTAATTTAATTAGATTTGACTTGCTTATTATTGTGGTGATTTACATATTATATTCAAGTGCATGTGTTAAAAGTAACATTTATACTTGTGCTCTAAATTTTTTGTCCAATCGTGTGAGTTTGGGTGCATGTAGTGCTAAAGGGTTTTTATAAAGATATTCAAATATTTTGTGCTAGTTAGTATATGAAGTATGAGATTATGTTGTTGTTCCTTCGTCACCTCATAATGACTTAATTTTTTGGTAGTTGAAGTGATGGTTTGCCAATGAAACCGTCAATTTAGTAATGAGTGGTGTTGGAGCTTCCTTCACATGCTTATGTAAAATGGTGCCTTTTGTTGGATGAGAATTTTGCACCAACCTATGTTGTGGGCTGGATTCATCCGCTGCAAGTTCCAACAAACTTGAACTTAGAGCAACTTAAGATAATGATTTTGAAGGCAATGAAGTATGACACCTCCAAGTATAAACTCATGTTAGTTTGTCGTCTAAAGGTTGGGAATGAGTTTTTTGCTATGCATATTGAGGAAGAGGAGTTATGTGAAATTCTACTATCTCATGGTGCTAGAAAAATGATAAAGACGTACGTGGAAGTTGAGGAGTTGAATGTGACAACTCTTGATTCTTAGAATCTAGCATCTGGATCAAGATTTCGGCGCAGGGGTACCACTGAAGCAGTACATGAGCAATATACGCCATAAGTATCCTTAGAAATTTAAAATTTAGAACTTGAGGTATGTAGATGTATTACTAAAGTATTGTAAACATTATCTCTTTTAATGTAGTGAAATGCAAAACAAACTGTGGTAGGAACATGTTGGACCTTCAAGTCGATAATCCATTATGGTTGACAAAGGTTATGAAATATGAGCAGCGGGTCAAGTGAGGAGGGACATGATTGTGATGATGAAGTTCCTGGTGATATACATGAGAAAAATATGGCAGTGAATGCTAACATACATAGCTCATATAGAATTATTTTTTCAGGATAGTAGGAACCAAAGAAGTCACATTTTCTACTAATGAATTCACCAAAGCATGTCTTACTACCCGACAATGGGATATGGAGATTACCTTTGAAGATTCAAATGTAGGGTAACCATTTAAAGATGAATTTTTATTACTAGAAGACATAATCGAAGGTATGTGCTTCAAAAGTAAATCAAGCATGTTATTTGCTTTACAAGGATGGTCGATAATGAACAATGTGAAGTTTGTGGTTATTGCATTTAACCGAAAGAAGTTTACATTGTGTGCTGAACATGAGAACTCAGGAACCCACTGTTTGTGGCGATTGCATGTTTGTTTGAGCAAAAGCCTAGTTGGAATTTGGAAAATTTCATCCATGAAGCACAATCACACTTATATAAGCCCAATTCTTGTTGCAGGCCATCATCAGTGTAATTCTCAATTTAAAAGTTACTTCATACTTCCCATTATTAAAAAATAGATGGATCGTAAGTCTAGGGAGATCATTGGTCGAATTGAAGCAAATTTTAATATGAAGATTTTGTACATAAAAGTTTGGGATGCTAGATGGAAGGCTATTAAGTCAATGTATTGTAGTTGGGAAGAATCATACAAGTGTGTTAAACTATTCATGGTGGCTATCATTTATGCTATGTCTGATAAAATGCATATGATAAAATGCATAAAGAACCATAGATTTGAAAGAATGTTTTTGAAATATTGTCAACCTATTCTTTGCCTTGATAGAACCTTCCTCTTAGGTAAACATCGGGTAACTTTATTGATTGGTGTGGATATAGATGCAAATAATGGTCTCCATCCTCTAGAATTTCCATTGTCTAGTTAGAATGCATGGAGTCCTGGATTTGGTTTCTAAGGCAGATGCATGAACTACTTTAAGTTTCTAGAACAACATCCAATTTATGCATAATATCTCATTGACACGCTTGTTTAGTTTGTGGTTATCCGAAAATTTTTCTGATGCTGCATATCGCCACTATTTACATCATTTAAGAGAAATTTTTAAGAAGGTATTACAATAAATGGGTGTAGCTGATGAAGAAATTTTTTGTAAAAAGATGTATATAGTAGATAACATTCATAACTATGTGGTGTTTGATAGGTGTATGGTGGATATAATAAAAGGTGAAGGTTGAGATTCACCAATTACTTGTGGAATGGGATGTTAATTATTGCATATTAATGCAAACTTAGTATTATTGTATAAACTAATATATTTCATATTCACTTGCAGCGGGATTTCTTTCTTTAGACACATAGGAGATTATAGTGTTATTAGTGGGGCTAAAGGTAATCTTATGTAGTAAGATGTAAACTTCATAAGGAAGCAATGCCACATCTTATGATAGAAGACATACATTGGTGATGATAAATACTTTGAGGAGATCGAGTTTAGCATACTGCATTCAACCTACCACATGCTACTATAGATCCATATGATGGTGGCCCATCTTCTTTTGCTGATAAGGGCCCCTCTCAGGGATACCTTATATTTGTAATCGTGTTATGGTAGATTTAGAGTGCTCTAGTTTGGACTAAAGTGCACCTAAGTGCCTTTTTGTGAACATGAGCGAGTGTGTTGGCTAGCCAAGTGTATGAGTGAAGTAATTTTATTGAATTTATCAACATGTTTGGATGGCCATAATGGAAGGAATGAGAACTTATGGTGTCTACCATCTTGTGTGGCTATCCCATCTTCCCTCCAAAATTACCTACTTTGATTTTTATTCATGTTTGTGGATTTATGAATTTTGTTGTGAATTTAAAATTGTTGTTGTTGTTGTTGTTATGTGATGAAACTTTTAAAATTGAAGTAGAAATCTTAATTTCTTGAACCAATGGAGAAATATTTGTTGCTTGACCCATGATATGGTTTGGTGATCATGTTTCCTAGCAATTGACTTTGCTTTATCTTTGTTGAATATCGGTACCCAAAGTTATGAAAATTTTATGTGGAATATTTGTGTATTGTTTTTTGATGTTTTAATGATTTTCCTAAAATTTTCTTTACCATTTTCCCCCACTCAAATGCCACTTCAAGAGGTCGAGCATGATTGAGAGAGTGGTTGACTTAGTTGGTTCTCTTGACCATTAATTGGATCAAACCTTATGCAAATTTTAGGGATCAATTTCTTTATAGTTTCCCTCCTTGATTCCACTATTTAAAATTGGCAAAAAATTCAATAATCCTGAAACCTATTTTCTATTTTTCACCAATTTATCCTCTATTAAGTCATTAAATTTTTTAAGTAATATATACAAAAATCCAAAATTATACAAATTTGTGAAAACGTTTTTGTTGATTTCCACTATCTTTTTTTAGAATTGTTTATGATGGTTAAAATTTGTTAGAACTAAAAAATTTTCTTTGTTTGGTAATGCATTTAGCATGCACTAGAAAGAAAATATACGCATTTTGAGTATTTGTTTGTTTGGTGGGACATAAAGTAAATATAGAGTGCAAAAGTGAAGCATTACAAACTCCCTCTATAGGGTATTTGCAAAGTATTTTAAACCAACTAAAAAGTAGTGAGGTCCAAATACACTGTCTCACTTTAGCAGACCTTCTTCTTGTGTCCTATGCTTGAAGCTGAGCCCACCTTGCTCGGAGGTTAATCCTTCTTTTCCAGTGAAAGTCGAGCCCCTATGTCCACCAAAATTTCCCACCCAGAATAGCACCTCATCACATAACTTCACTCGAGCATCTCCGTGACCTAGTTTCATTCGTGTCAACAAAGGCACGTCAATATCCATCTCCATATTAGCTAACAACACTCATCTCCTATTTGCATTCTATATTTTGCTCGTTTTAGGATTCTATGCAACTATTTACATGGTTAAGGCTTTATGTTTATTGGTTACTAATGTTTAATATAGTATTTGCCAAAAAAATTTGAGAGTTCAAGTCTTGTCTTCTCATTTTAATTTTTTAACTTTTCCTAAAAATATTTTTTTTTGTGTGTTTATCAAGTATAAGGTCACTTAAATACCTTAAAATTGCACATCAATGAAACGCATAGGGAGTGAGCTTCTGATAACATAGAGTTTATCAGTATAACCAACAAACTTAAGCTGTTATGGTGGTTGGATTTGAGTGCAACGCACAGCTATCATACTTTGTTTAAAATGGAACTATACATTTACTTGTTAGTATTATTTGATCATTATGTTTTATTTGCTATAGATGTAGGATGTAGATCTTAATTTATTTGCCTAACAAACTCTACGATTGAACCATGCAAAAATGAAGGTATCCTTTCAATGTGTGATGCTTGATGCAATTGTATTATTATATACAAATCTCGGGTACATCTTCGAATTATATTATTTTCATTGTATTTTAATGTTATATTTCACTTGATAATGCACATCATACCAAATTGTACCAAGGTATTCAAAATACACTATTTTTACTTTACTCTACATATACCTCACCTAATAACAAAAATAATTGCCCTGCATTTACTTTGCACACAACAAAAAATAACCCGAAAGTATTATTAATATAATGCATTTACTTTATAGATCATCTACTTTTACAGCTCATTCATTTTTCAGATAGCTAAACAACCCCTAAATATTTTAGGACATAAAAGATAAAACATAATAATATAAAAAAATATAGTTTTAAAACCCGAATCGAACTGTCCAGTTAAACCAACTTAATAAAAGTACCCGATCAGGCAGTCGGTTCGGTCACCACCCGAAATCAGGATCCAGTGGAACTGTGGGTGAAGAAAGAAAATTGTGGTTGGACTACTAGATCGGTTGACCAAAGCAATTTTCAAATAATCGCGCGTGTGGTTCAAGTTTTCGTATTAAGAACTATTTCTAAATCCAAATAATGCAATTTCTTATTCATCATCTTTTTTTTCTTGTTCCCGACCTCATCCTTGACTGACCTTGTTGGCTTGTTCCATCCCCAAGCTACCTGAGACGAAGGCATCGCCAACTCTATTCATCATCATAAACAAGTTCTCTAAGCTCTTGACGTACTTCATAACCAAATCTCACCGCAAATATCAATCTCAAGTGCTAGATTATTTAGATAGGTAAATAAAGTTTTCTTGCTTCATTTCATTGAGCTTTTCCATCCATTTCACTATTCGGTTTTGTTTGTTTATAGTCATGGTTTGAGCAATTTAAATTTTGAAAACCGCTCCCATTCGTGCCGTTAGTGTGGATTTTGTTCGTAAGAAGCAGACTTTTTTATTTTTTTCTGATGGAAATCCCTTTGCATTTGTTCATCTTCTCCTGCTTGCGAGTATTGTTTACTTCCATTCATTCTCCTCGCACAATTTTTTTTGGTCGTGGGTATCATCATCATGTACTTTCAATTGTGTCCTGCTCGCATTCGTCTCCGTTTGTCTCCTTTACATTTTTTCATCTTCTTAAAGAATTTATGTTCAAGTTTGTAGGAGTTTGATAAGTTGAGAAACTCTTCGGTTACTTTTGCTATTATCTTGGACATCAAACATTGGCTTATTTTTTTTTTTTGGCTGAAGCTCAAATCAGTTTTGTTGATTAAATTTGTTGGTCTCTTATACTGATAAAAGTTCTTATGCTTTAGTTATTGCCTGAGTTGCTTTGGGTTATGACGTATTTGGTCGGTGTCATTAATTATTAGAAGGATACTTTTGTTGTAACGGTTGGCACTTCCAGGTACTGATTGATTGTTGCATCTATTTGGAATATGATAGTAATTTTATATTATTTTACTGTTATTAGGCTCATAATGTTGTTTTTATCGGTTTACACTTTCCCTACTTTGCTTTAACTGGTACAAGCTCATGTGAAACTAAGCAATTATAGAGCTAATGGAAGTAAAAACCGCTTCATAGAAAATGCCATGCAGATAAGCTAGTGAATTTTTTGGGGATTGCATCAAATGGAAATTTTTCATCATAATTTGAATATTCTTTCTCCATTGTTTTTTTTCAAATAAATTAGATTTGGTAAAGACATGCATATATTTTAATAAGGCTCGCTTAATTATTTTTTAATATAATTACAAGGTTTTACATCATCTGATTCAATAATGGTTCGACTCTGGTTGAATCATTGTACAATAAACCTCTCCTTCTCCCTGCCCGTTGTCCGTTCTGAATTTCCCAACTATGATAAAAAAATGCTTAAAATAAATCTATTCTAAACATTTTTCTTCATCACAGGTTACCGTTCGGTACTTCAGAGTACCAAGTAATATTGAACACTGTATTGTGAAGTACTGAGTTCGGTACTCCACAGTACCGAACAGTACTGAGATCGGTACTGAACAGTACCGAGCTCAATACTGCTCGGTACTATGGAGTACCGAGTTCATACAGAGCTCAATACCGAGTAGGAGATGATGTGACGCATTTTTATTAGACTCCGGACGTCGTTTGGAGTCCGAACCCCAGGCCCTAGATCTTAGCATCACAACTTTTTTTTTATGGCTCATCAATTATTTATTGTATCCAATGCCAGGAAACGGTGCTGGAAAGATCCAGACCAATCCATCCAATAAGTGTAACAGTATACAAGTCCTTTTTGGTCTACACCGTGGTAATTTTCTTGTTTTTTTGGGAGGAGGCACATGGTTGTTTTCTTATTCATATTTAGGTTCCTCCATATGGATCAAACAGTAACTTCTCCATCCCCGGCCTTTTTCATGTGGAGCTAGCTTCTTAGGGCATCTCCAACCGAAAATCTCATTTTTCACGCCAAAATACAGCGAAACCAAAAAATGCCGTGTTTCATCTACAATCGAACGCCATTTTGCCGCTTAACCGTCGCTTTGGCGCCTTTCTTCCGGTTCGGTAGAGAAAAAAAATGGCGGATATGAACAGTGCGACGCCAATATTGGCGTCGCACTGTTCATCCGCGATCAAATAGCGGCAAAAATGGCGATTGGTTGGAGCAAAGCGAGAACGGCAAACACTTGTTTGCCGTTCGGTTGGAGATGCCCTTAGCCTGCACAATTACTGTTACATTTATTGCTCCAATAATTCATTTAAAAAATGAAGAAAATATTTCTATTTATGAAGACCTGTTATATTAGTTTTAAAATACGCAAATTAATTCCGAACTACAACAGATAATACGTGATTGTTTACATTATATTTTCTTTTTACTTCACATTTTTTTGCTTATCAATGTTGTTTAGTAGATGACTTTTAGGCTTTGTTAGGGACAACTTTATTCCTGCTTTATAAAGGAATATTAGTAAATAATTTTTTAGTTAAAATTTTTTTGTATTAAAAAGTTATTTAAGAAATAGTAAGAAAGCCGTTGTGGGCTCTGAAAATTTGACCCCGGCTTCCCCTCGTTGCTTTTTTCAGGGGAGTTTTAATAGATTAAGTTTTAAGGTAAATTTTGGAGGACAGATGAGTTTGTAGATAAGACACTACAAAGAGATTCCGCCTTCATTTTGCAAGGACTTTATGGTTTAAGTTCTGATTTCCAATAAGCGCAAGCCCCTATAGTTAATTACCCCTGCCGATAATAAGAGAGAACTTTTGATTAAGGCTAGTCATCAATCAGATACATAAAAATATATGTTATTTTGCATATAGTAGCAGCATTGGTTTTTTGAAAATGAAATATTTAAAATTAGAAATTTTACCATCTTGCACTTAAAGCGGATGGTGGGGAAATGGATGATGGACCCGATCAAGATCCTATGGTTCCATCGTCCCATGCCATCATGGCCCCTGGTCTACTTAGTCAAAGGAGGTAGTCGACCCAACCTGATAGAAGGATCCTTATCGACAGCCATGGGTTGCTTCGTCTGAGGGTATCTCATAGACCTAGGGTAGTATTTTTCTAAGGGGACAAATTTGAATCCACCTTAGCTAATAGAGAGCTTGGTGCCCTATTGATTATATCCTATTGATTCAAATCTCAAGGATTTGATGCCACTAAAGAACGTATTGACTTTGGTCATAACTGTTATCTTCTGGTGCCATTTGGCAGCAAAGCCACTCAATTCAAAGGGCCCGGGTAATAACCGTTTACCTATAGTGCCATTTGGCGGCGAAACTGTCGGTTAAAGAGCATGTACAATGCCCTTATTATATAGAGACTGTTTTGAGAATGAATCCAAGTGATATTTTTGACTAGGCATTAGCTCTATATGAGCTTAATTAAATTTTAATTTGTCCACCGGGTAAACTATTGTGAAGGGTAGATGATTGTTTGTTTTAAGTGTTTAATGGCTTAATTTTAATTTTAAATATCTTGAATTTTGATATTTTGACATTTAAAATTTTATGGGCACTTGAGGGCATTTGAGATATTTGAAATTAACTCATCTGGTTGAGATCTGCGTTCAACACGGCCATCATCGAGGTGACTTTGAGGTCACCTAGAAATATTTAAATTTCATCGATATTTGAGGGCATCTAAAATATTTAGAGTTAACCACTCCGGTTGAGATTCACATTCAATACGATCATCATCGGGGTATTTGGGATCAATTTCATTCGTGAATTAAACTTTGTTAACTCTATCGAGCTATTGATAGAGAATGGGGTTTCATCGGCTTTATGACTTTGTTGAGGAATTTCTCTTATCATCGACTTTAGGGGTGTCAAGTTTTGACACGACCTAAAAAACAAATTGAACTCGACCCAAAAAAATTTGGGTTAGGGTCAACCCAGACCTGAATTGGGTCAGGTTCAGGTTCAACAAATCAACATGTTTTAAAAATCGGGTTGGGTTCGGGTTGACCAAGTAGCCCGAAATTGACCCAAAAATGACCCGAAATTGACACAAAAACTCCTATTTGACCCGGAAACCTAAGATTGACCTGTTTTGACCCAATTTTGACCCAAAAATAGAAGATTGGCCCAATTTTTTACCTAAAAACTAGCAATTTCAGGTCAACTTCGAGTCATTTGTATCGGACGGGTTGACCCGGACCTGAATTGGGTCAGGTTCGGATCCAGAAAGTTGACACATTTTTAAAAATGGATCGGATTTAGGTTGACCTGAATAGTATCGGGTCAGTTTCAGGTTTGACCCGAAACCGACCTGTTGACCCAAATTGACACCCTAATCAACTTTGAATGCCTTATATGAATGTATAAAATAGATATTTCGATCAATGCCTTGACCGTATATCTGTTTGATTATTCGAGCGGTGTCGACTCCTACTTATCCATATCAAAGGATCTAGCTTGAATTATGGTTCATTTATTAACCTGCGCAACTTTCTTAGACATCTTGTATATACCTATAACACGCTCGCTGAGGCCCATGTTGAATCTTGTTGATTCTAGAATAGGTTGTTATACCTAAACTAATGTCCCAAGGCTAACCAAGAGAGGGGTGAATTGATAATTTAAATTTTTTAGCCCTTTCTTGAATTTTAAAAAGATAGAAACCGATTTATGAACATGAGCATGCTGATTTTAAGGTTTTTCAAAAATGACTTTTCAACCACAGAAAAATAAACTTGCAATAAAGTAAATAAGCAGCAGAAATAAAAAGACACAAAAGTTTATAGTGGTTCGGTCAAACATAACATACAACCACTCCCTAAACTCTAACTTCAGGGATTGCACTATACCAAAGTGACTCTCCTTTTGCTCTCACAGCAAGACGGAGAAGTCTTTACAAAAACACTTTTCCACCAATCCTCGGTGCGGTAGAGAACTGTCGTTCTTTTACACTCTCCAAGTATAGGCAGAAAACCTTCATCTTTTCACACCCTCCAAGTGTAAGAAGAGAACCTTCAGCTGTTCACACTCTTGAAGTGAAGAAAGAGAACCTTCTGCCTTTCACACCCTCCAAGTGTAGGTAGAGAATCTTCGGCTGTTCACACTCTCCAAGTGTAGGCAGAGAACCTTCGGCTGTTCACTAATGAATCTTCTGCTTTTATTCATAGGAGACTACATTCACTATAGATCTTCTGTACTCACTCACTAATAACTTACTGAGTTTATAATAGGTCTTCTATAGTGATTTGCAGGAGCTTGGATCTATTATAGTCTTCAAGCTCTTGTCCGCAAATGACTTTTATGCTTCTATCATTGACATATGATTTGTAGTGCATGCTGAGATGTTCTTTTGCATATACTGGAAAATTATTGCTTTTATATGATTGTTGCATGATAGTACGAGATGTTTGGTATTGTTGCATTTGACACCGGTCCTTTGCACTTATCGTTGGAAAATTACTGCATTAACTTGAATGTATTTTAGTGTTCGTGGGGACTGTTGCAGGTGCTCATATGTCGATTATTATTGATTCTTGAATACTGCTAAATGCATTGCTTATTGAAAATCATCACTTACAAATGTGTCATTGCATTTGTAATGGACCTTTTGTATACACTTCAAGCTTCATTGTATGCATTAATGGGTAAATTGTTGCATTTATATGCATTTCTTTTTAATACTTGTGAGAACTATTACATGCCTTTGTGTGACATCTAGTGTTGGTCGTAAGGAGGTTGCAACATTTACAATTTAACTTTCGTCGGCGTTGTGTTTGTCACTAACCTTCTCATGCACACTGATCAGTGGGTCATTATGTTCACTTGTATTGTTTTTGTTGTTGCCTATGATTGTTCACAAGTTTCCTGTAGTAACTTGTAAGCACATTGTTATATGCCTCAACCTTCTTTATTCGAAGAAGGATAAGATTGTTTCTTTCTTGTTTGAATTTGCCCTTGATGGTAAAGACACCACTATATTACTCTACATATCCTTCATACCTTATTCTTGGATATTCGTCTACTGCAATCATCCTTACTCATTGAGTTCATGTTGATTGTTGCTATGAGTAACATATAAGGATTTCTTTTTGTATCTACCATAAATCCTTGCTTGTTCATTTGCATTTGACCTTTTCTTTTTGAAGTACCTTCTTGAAGTTGGATGTAGGAGCTTTCCCTAACCCATGAAGATTCATTCATTGAGCATCTAAATTTTGATTGCTCATTCATTAAACCCAAGTCTAGTTTCATTTGTTTCATTCAATCTCAAGTCTTTTATAATTCACTTGAATCATTTGCTTAATTGTGAATAATTGAGTTTAAAATTCAATCCCTTGTTGTCCATTTGAATTCAAGTCCATTGCAATATCCAAATCAAGTTCAATTCTGAGTCTAATTTGAGTTAATGTCGGTTGTAGTCTTGTTCAATTAGGATCTATTTTGATTGATTTTGAATTAAATTTGAATTGATCCTTTTGTTTAATCATTCAAGTTTGCAAGTCTTTGCCATCTGATTCAAACCAAGTTCATATCCTTCTTTGGTCCAAATTCCCTATGGTCTGGTCATTCAAGTTCAAAGTTATGAGTCCCTGCTTTCCAAAATATTTGTCCAAGTTAAGTCCCATATTTACTGAAAAATCTGAAAGCCTCTTGGCATCTCCCCCGTTTAGTGGAATCTACAGGAAATTGTGCCTTCCGTCATGCTAGAGAAAAGCATGTACAAAAGGTGCCGGGTGACACCGCTGCCAAAAAGTCTTCAATCCTTATTGACCTCATTATTTGAGGTCAAATTTTCTCGGAATCAATATTTAGCACCTAGATCTTCGTAACCTACTGTAGACGTTGTCATTAAGATTTCCCTTAGGTGGATACGTAATGACGTTGCATTTACTCGACCCATATCAAATCAAACCATTTGAAGTCAACCAAAAATTAAATTCATTAAAATTAAAATTAATCGAACCTAATTTGATCAAATAAGTATTAATCCAATTAAAATTATTAAATTTCAACATGATTTGAATTAAATTTAGTAATCTCGAAGTGTGTCGACCTAAATTGGTGCACTATCGAGTTAAATCGGCTCGATTTGAGGTCAATTTAATCTTGATACCTCTAATTAACCCAAGTCTACTCTCTCAAATCGACTAATTTAATCTGAACTTTGTGACACATTTTGAATCAATTTAAGCTAAATTAAATCATAGTAAATTAAATTTAAAATAAATTTATAACCTTCAAATATACATATCTATATGTTAAAATTTATAAAATTAATAAAATAAATTAGTGCATTTAAATGAATTCAAATAAATAAATTCTAAAACCAAATAAAATTTTAAATGAATAAATCCTTAATTGAGTTAAAAAAAAAATAACAAACAAATGAATTGAATAAAATGAATTAAAATAAAAACTCCTTAATTAAATTAAATGACTAACTTAAAATGCATGTTTAATTAAATTAAACCCAATCTTTAACAAATAAACTAGGATCACATAAATTAAAACAAATAAGTTTTAATCCTTAAGTTAAATAAACACGAATTGATTAATATTCAATCAAATCAAAATTCATTTTTTAACATAAAATATATAATTTAAATAAGCTAACTAATTTAAATTTATCCCTCTAACGCACGATTTCATGGCTAAGAAGCAACTGCTCGTTTCAAAGGTAGTAAAAAGAAAAGGTGCTGAACTTCTGATAGTTACCAATTTTTGTGCTCTTTTCACGATCGAACCTATTCTTGAGTAATTCAAGTGGGAGAGAAAGAGAAGAGCAGCAAGTCTCTCCAAGCATTTCCTCCCAATCGAACGACGGGACGTTTGCATGCGTTTGGTCGAGTCAAGCAAGAGACATTTGTCCCTGAAGGCTTGCGTGCGATCCAGTTAACAAAGAGAGAATTTGAGGAAGAATCAAGGCAATTTATTCTTTAATCTTTACTTTCCTCTTTCCCGAAATCATAATTAATATGATTTAATTCTTGTCTTTTCCTCTGATGATTTATTTTTAATCACTTGTCAGTAGTGAATATTGAAAACTGCACCTGCTTTTTTTTTTTTTTTAACACTTAGGTCATTTAAGACAAACTCACACACACAACGCATACACATAGACTCGAATCATAGACCTCTTAGTTGAAAGCCTTAGCTCTCACCTGTTTCTCTTTCACGAGCACTTGATTCAATAAATAGGAGCTGCACTTGTTTCCCTTCACAAAAAATAAGATTTTTCTGCCATTCTAATTAATTTAATAAGGCACAGTAAACACAAATAATAAATTACCAAATTGCATCAATTTTGTCTTGATATGATTTGACACTATATATATATATATATATATATATATATATATATATATATATATATATATATATGTTATTCTATAATGCTTTGACAGAAAACAGTAAAAAAAAAGAAATGGCCTCGACAGAGAGATATAGTCTTTTATCTATTTTATTCAAATAAGATCATTTAGTCATGACTAATGAGATCTCATAAAAATTTTATTAGTATGACCATTTCGGTATATATATATATATATATAGAGAGAGAGAGAGAGAGAGAGGCATTGCTTAAATCATATTTTGATCGAAACATGTATAAAATTAAACTCGTATAAATTTCTATTTACACAAAAATCTTTTCAAAATTCAAAATCCAGAAGATCAGTCAAGCAAAGTCATCTGAGCCGATGTACAAACCCGAAAAAGGTACTTTTGAATTTAAATTATGCTTTTTTCTAATATTTTATTTATAATTATTAAATGTACTTCTAATACATGTTTTATTCCTTTTGTCTACATGAACTTCAAGGAATGGTACTGATCAAGTGAGCTAAAATGAAATGTACCAATGACGTTAGTTGCCCCTATCCAACCTGGTGGAGGTGATATAGGTGAAAATACCGGACGTTGGCTCGGTTACACTATTAGTATTCTAAAACTTAGATAGCCTTAAGACCCAAAATCCTTGGCGTGATTGCGCGAATTTCTAACCTTAGGGCCATGTAGAAACTTTAGTTTTGTTTATTATGCATTTTTAAATTCAAAATTACTTGCAAGTTATTTTTTTTATGTTATTTAGATTTTTTTATTTTTTTATTTAGAACCCAAAACCTATTTACATGTACATGTATGTCCAAAGGGTTAGTAATAATATTTCTCATTCCATATAACATTAGTAATACTTAAAGATAAAAATTAAGGATGACTCTTAGAGAGCTTAGATTTATGATGCATGCACCCTTTACGAATGAAAACATAAAACATAGAAAACATAGTGACAACTCACTTTAGGTAAGTGAATACCTAAAGGCAATAAATCTTAAATAATAACAAAACAAATCATCACATTTCTTTTTAAATAAATTAAAAATCACAAACATAAATAATAATTCAAACCAATTATGAAATAAATGTATAAATTAAAGTTATTAAACGAATATAGATAAATCAATTGTTAAATTAAAACAAAAATCTTTAGAATTATAAATGATTAAATAAGAATTGAAACTATTAAAATTTTGTAACAAATTAAACAAATAAAACTTAAAAAAGGAGTTAAATAATAAAATATAATAAATTTGATAATGATAATAATAATAATAATAATAATAATAATAAATCTAAAAATCTAATAAATCATTAAAAATTAAATTAAATTCTTAAAATTTTAATAAAATAATAACACTTTAATAAATCATTAAAAATTTAATAAATCATTTTAAAAGTAACAAATTATCTAAAATATAATAAATTATTAAAAAAACAATAAATCATTAAATTAAATAATCTAAAGATTAAAAATTGTTAATTGAAATACACAAAATCCTATTAAACAATTTTAACAATTAAAATTCAACATAAAATGAACTCCAAAAATACTAATGGTACTAAAACTTAAACCTGAACATAAAACCCCCTTTGACCTTTCAACAAATTAAATCTAATAAATTAGAAAACTTCAACTAATAATTAACCTAGAATATACCCAAATTACACAACTTATCACACACATTTAGATTTATTTGCTAGGACAACTGACTTTAACTTTAGATTAAACCGATGTTTACTTTATTGCTACTATATGACGAGCTTTCTTATGGTTTTCATTACATGCTGGTTGTAAAAATGATTGGTGTATTTGTTTATTTATTTATATCTGTAATCTAAGAATTGATATGATGGGTGATAGATTATCCCTAGGTTAAAAATAATTTGGATGCTCACAAAATTTTATACATGTGGTCATGCTCGTGCAGGGCTAAATAAAAGCGAACAAATTAAAGATTTAAACTGACAAAATTTTATGCATGTGCAAAATACTAAGCCCCCATAAAAATTAAAGAGAATAGCCAAGCATGTATATTGAATTTAATTTAACTACAAATATATAAATGCTTGGGATGATTTTATTATAAACTGGTTAGGACAACCCTATAAGTAATCTAAAATTTTTTTTATATAAATAAAATGTAATGTCAATCTATTTGAAAATATGACTAATGTGAAAGTGCTTTGAAAGTGGGATATCACATCCAACTTGGAATTCAGAGCGAGGAGAATATTCCTTAGGTGAATGTTCTCTTCTATTTGAAAAGCTAAGTTAGGATGATTTTGATATCCAAAGGGAAAAAAATACCCTTTCGAAGATGAGTTTCTATTCATTTGGATATCCAGACCTGACAGTTTCGAGAAGCTCGTAGAAGGAAAAAAAGCTAAGGAGAGAAGACAAAGAAATAAAGAAAAGAAGAGATATACCATTTCAAAGTCACTTATATAAGTCTTAAGATTAGAATCCGGATTTATTATCAGTGGTTCCCGGCCTCTTTACATTTTAATAAATTCTTGGTATAAATAAAGTGGCACATATCATATGGACATTAGACATTAAATTTTGGATAATTTAATTTATTTGTTTATATTATTTGTACAGTAAAATTGTATATTTTTTAGGTTTTCTTGCATGCCATGTTTTGTTTTAGCATGATATGATTGGAATTTTTTTTGTGTGGGTATGATAAAATTTTTATACTTGAAATTTTAATGAAATTTTTAGGCTTATATAAAAACCTAACATTCTAAAAAGTAAGCTCAGTATCGTCGAGTGTCAGCATATGCATATTATTATCTTTTCTTCTTTGTTAGGAACATCTCTGCATGTGGGTTATAACAGACCACCTGACTTATTAGGGTGCA
Organism: Dendrobium nobile; assembly: GCA_022539455.1. Taxonomy (NCBI): domain Eukaryota; kingdom Viridiplantae; phylum Streptophyta; class Magnoliopsida; order Asparagales; family Orchidaceae; genus Dendrobium; species Dendrobium nobile. Next base: position 47,670,660 of record CM039721.1, read on the forward strand.
GTTCTAACAAGGTGATGTTATGCAATCTCTAGTGAAAATTTTATTTTCTAAGCCTAATTTTAAAACTACTTTATAATCATTTTATGCATTCGAGTTAATTAGCATGCATTACATTATATATAAATTAAAAAAGAGTCTAAAAATTGAATTACATTTTATTTACAGGCATCATTCACCCAACATAATTTAAGGGGCCAATTAGAATATGTATTCGATGTTGGCTTCCAATTCCTTAAAACTTAAACAACATCAATACCAAACTTTTATAATAAGACCAGACACATGATTTTGAAGCGCTTAGGTCATTAGCTAGCTCCCTTATCTAAGTTGGGATAAGTCTAGATTTGTATTTTATTTTATTATGAATCTGTTTTTTAGGAAATATAATTTTGATGATAACAAACACTTATATTTCTCTATGACTGCCTTGCCTACTAACATTTTAGGTTCATAAGATCAAACTGTAATTGAACCAGCTCAAGATTGGGTAGACTAGGTCTGAGTCAGATTGTAAACTTTTTCCTTTCTTGAGTCTATAATAAATGATGGGGTTCCTGATGCTAAGTAATCTTGCACACATATACTTGGGGGAAAATTTATTACTTTTTTTAGAGTTCTTTATTTTTGGTCACATCGTCCGGGATGATTCACAAATCAGCTTGGACGATTAGTTAAAAAAAGAAACCCTAATTAGGGCAACCTGATTAAGGTAGCCGTCATTAAGCTTATCTTCTTGGAAGATATTAGTATCGGTCAGGATGATAGGCTCAAATTAGAAATAATCAGCTACTAGATCTATTTAAGTGTTGTTTGTTTTTGGACATCGTCTAGGACATTATCCTGGATGATGCAATATAATTATGCCTAAATTAATCTGATAATTAAGGAAATTAATTAAGATTTAATTACTTGATCATATTTCCTAGACAATCGTAGGATCGGCTGGGATGATCAGTTCATTAACCTTAGATATCCCTGGACAACCAAACAATTGGCCAGCTGCTATTCAGGGTGATGCTCTGGATGAATTTCATGGATTTGAACTAATCATCCGGGATGATCATGATATCAACCAGGATGTTCAAGCTATTTTTCCATTATCTAGACATCCATTTAGTGTAATTATTTGGACGATATTCAATAATTTGTACTAATTATATAGGACGATATACTATCGGCATGGATGATATAAACAAAAACCTTTTGATTGTCCCAAATCATCCTCGCTGATTGAGCTTAATTTGCACTGATCATACATGACGATATTTATATTGTCTTAGACGATAAAGTCAGTTTATTGCAATTAAGAGGTATTCCAAAGCTCTTCTATTTAAGACCTCTTCTTCCTTTTAAGAGAGCGTCTTTTGTTATTTTTCTGACTAGAGAGAGCTAAGAGGATAGGGAGAGTAAGAGAGAGAGAGAGAGAGAGAGAGAGAAAGGAACTTGTGAGGGGGAGTCTATGAGAGGTTTCACAAAGGTTGCTCCAAGCAAGAATCCATCGTTGTCTTCTCCAATCATTGTTCTTAGTTTCTTGGGGGTTCTAGAGATGTCTACTTTAGTATCTGATCAAGGTTCTCTACCTGGTTCAGGAGAAAGAAAAAGGAGTTCGATTCTGTACCTTCTATTGGATAAATCAAAAGGAGTTGGGTTCTCTGCCTCACCTAGGATGGTGGAAAGGAGGTTTGTAAAGGCTTATTTTCCTTGTTGTGGGGGCAAAAGAAGAGACACTGAGTTTAGTGTAATACTCAGAGGGCACCTCCGGGGAGTGGATATAGGTCATGTTGACCGAACCACTATAAATTTCTGTGTTCTTTATTAATGCTTTCGCATTTAATTTCCACACTTTGATTTTTATGGTGAATCTTGATTTTAGTTTTAAGATTGTGTTTTGATCGAAACATTTTTTAAAATACCAGTTTACGTCCCCTCTTGGTTAGCCCTGGGACTAGTTTATAAGGGCGTAACATCCCTATCAAACTTTTAAGTGCCATCAGAGCACTTTCAAGTAGTATCAGAGTGGGATTCATAAAATTTAGTTTTTGAAAACTTTTGAATTTTAATCGATGGATAACTTTGATAATCGTAACACTATGAAAGGATATTCTATTACATGACCACCTTTGTTTGACAATATTTCTTTTTGATTTTTGAATAATTTGCATATCTATGTTTTTATAATTGCTTGATTATTATATGTGGATGCTTGTTAAAGAAGGTTATACACCTCATTCTCATGAAATTAATGACATTAAAACTGAACTTCCACTTACCAAATGGACTTTTGATGAAAGAGATTTAGCACAACTTAATGCAAAGTACTTGAACTATTTTTTCTGTGCTTTGAAATCTAAAGATTATATGCGTGTTTCAAATTATGTAACTGGTAAAGAAATTTGAGATAGATTGTGTGTAACTTATGAAGGAATCAATGAAGTTAAACAATCTTAGTTGAATATTTTTTTGCATGACTATAAATGTTTTTATATGAAACCTTCTAAATTAATTTATGACATGTATATTAGGTTTATTCAAATTATCACCTCATTGCATACTTTAGGAAGAGAGCTAACTAATTATGAAATGATCAATATAATTTTAAAATTTGTGCCTTCTTTTTTTGATGCTAAATTCACTGTAATTGTTAAATCTATGGATTTAAATACTTTTTATGTTGATAATTTACTTAGATTACTCATTACTTATAAGCAAGGGGTGAATCAAAAAAATCTTGATATATGTGAGAAAAAGAAGGAGAAAACTGTGGAACTGAAGGCCAACAACACAGACACTAATTCTTCCGGGTCTAAAAATTATGATACTGCCTTTATCACTAGGTAATTTAAAAGCTTTTTAAGGAAGAACAATAAGTATCATCAGAAGTGGAAAAGAGGTAAGGATAGCAAAAATTATAAAAATTCTTCTTATATTATTTATTTCGAATGTAGGTAGTTTAGACATGTTAAAACTAATTGTCCTATACTTAAGGAGCACCCAAGCAAGGAAAAGGGTGAGGATAAACCAAAATACAGGAAGGACAATAAGCAATATCCAAAAGCTTTCTAGGCAAATTCTGCATTTGACTCATCTGAGATTAAAGTTGAATAAGTGATAATAAATCTGTGCTTAATAGGTGATCATCTTAGTCAATCTGATCAAGAAGAGGTATGTGAACCAACCTATGATCAATTACTAGAAATTTATGAGAAATTTGATGCATCATATAAGAAATTTAAGAAATCGCACGCTGGTTTGAAATTTTAGTTTTTGAATTTGCGAAAAGAGCATGAAAGTTTAAGTAAAGATCACACTCTACTTGATAGCAATCAAATGTCTTTACTTGATGAATTTGATGATTTAAATAAAAAAGTATTCTGATTTGATTATTGAGCATAATTCTTTACAAGCATCCTACACTTTACTTGAATCTAATTTTAAAACTTATTTTGAAGAATCTGAGCATAAAGAGCACTATTTAAATGTTAAGAATGCTATTTTAGAAAGTGCTAACTTGAGGTTTAAAGATAAATTGAATACACTTGAGAGAAATTGGAATACATCAACATTTGATCTAAAGCCAAAATCTAGGATGATGTATTATAACCCAAACATATTAGTAAATCCTTTTCTTAGAGTAAGATGTTTTTCATGTGGCAAGTTAGGACACATTTCACACACTTGCACTATTCACCATAGTTCACATTGGGTGTGGAGACCCAAGTTGAATGATTCAAAGTATAAAACACATACATTGTATTCTTCTTTTCATAAGAAGGGACCCAAACCTATTTGGGCTCTTAAATCTGACATTTAATAATTTTTATTGGTGTGCTCTCACTAAAAACCTCGTGAGAGCATATGGTACTTGGACAGGGGAGGCTCGTAGCTCATAATTGCATAAACTTGCTACTTAATAAAATTTAGAATTGCTTGTTTACTACTCTGTTGATTGTTATTACTTTTTATATTAGTTTTTTTTTATATTTACTATTGTTTTATAGTTGTTGCATCTCTGATATTTTTTTCCTTTTTTAGTTGAAATGTTATTTTGCATTGTGTTCGTTTTTAAAAATTTATAGTCAATGTCTAAATATCCCTAAATCAGTTAAAGGGAGAAACACCATTGATTGTTTTTCTCACTCTAACATCTTTTAGTAGTGTAATTTTCTTTTCTAAATAAAAGTCTATCTCAAATTAATAATTAGACTTTGCAATTAAGATCTTTTTTATCTTGCTACAGTAGTCTATCTTATATATATAATGTTCAAAGTCTTTATATTACTTTCAAGTTCTTTGAAATCTTATTATTATATTTATCATATGAATTTGATTCGGTTTTGTGGTTTATTCTTCCTTTTATTAGAGAGTGAGTTTTTCTTCTCTAATATCTAAAAGATATACTCATAACTGAGATGTTTTAAGAATTTTACAAAGGGATCTAGCTTGCACAAAAAAAGCCCAATGATGTCAAAAATTAAAAGATACGCACTGAGCGCCAATAAATTATAAGATACATAAAGTGTATCAAAAATCAAAAGATGCATAAAGTGCACCATTCAATTGACATGAGATATATATAAAATGAGCCCACCAAAAGCAAGTTCTCTTTTCTTTTCAAACTTTTAAATCTTAGAAGAATTCATTTATCACTTGAGATTTTAAAATGCTTGATTTTGAATTTCGTTATTGTGACAAATTCTTTTAATATATTATTCCATAAGATATTTTGCAAGAACCAAGTTTTAAACGGATCTCTTTTTCTTATCCAATTAGTTTGTTATAAGTTAGGTCTCTTGTTTTTAAAAGATGATTTTTCCCGGAGAGAAGTCCAAGCTAAGGTTAGCAGGATCAGATATTCTACCATTTTTGAACTTCGACGATGTTAACTCATTGGTCTTATAAGTCCTTAAATTCAATCAGTTGGAGAATTTATCATTTTTGTGCTTTTAAAAGAAAATAAATAATAATAATTTTAAAAATTAATTTTTATTTTCATTTCATTTTTGTATCTTCTTTTCTATCATTTTTGTATTTTAACTTTATCTTTTACTGGTGTTTTTGCATTTTTTGGGCCTTCTCTGATCATCTACTTCCACCTCTTGAATTCCATTTTTTGGTCCCATCATCTTGGACAATTTTTATATCATTCTAGACGATGCATTTAATCAACTCCTACCCTTTTCATCTGATGGCTGATATTTTTTCTCTGTTCATCATCATCCTGGATGAAACTTTATCATCTTGGATGATCTGATCATATCCTACTTTGCTTACTATGATCGACCCGAATGATCCTCTTCATCTTGGATGATGTTCTTAAATATTTGCTCAATTTATAGAAAATTGGCTCGTATGATCCATATGTTCGTCCTGGACGATACACGTGGAAATATGTTTAAAATCTTTAAATTCAGTCGGTATGATTAATTATTAAAGATCATCCCGGATGATCCACATGTTCGTCCTAGATGATACACATGGCAATATTTTAAATTTTTTTAAATTTGGCTGGTATAATCCATAATTGTGCATCATCCTGGACGATCCATCTAATCGGTCAAGATGATCTTCTTTTTCAATAGTCGACGGGCTTGACTCCTTGGGATGATCGCCAGTGTCTTATCATCCCAGATAATATCTGATTGTCCTGGATGACTTTGTCGCCTTCTTGACCAATTGTCCTATACGCAATTATTGCACCCGATCGGCCTGGACCATTGTGCAATCATCTTGGACGATCGAATCATTTTTTTATAAACCAAGATATTCAATTTCTCGCACAATTTCTCTTCAACTCTCTTTTACTCTTACTTCCCTTCTATTTTTCTTAATTATGGTAGGTAGAAAGAGGCCTCGCCATCCTTCTAGGAGTTCCTCGATTGTGAATCTGGACCCTCACTTCCCCGAGGCAAGCAACCAAGCTACCTATCTGAGGTAAAAAATAACCGGGATGATTGTATCCCAGACAGTCAACCCGTGCATTCTTTTCTATCCTGTCCTAAATTTATTTGCGCACACTTCCTTGACCTTCCTTCTTACTCTCACTATCCCTTTCAATTTGGAATTACTTTTTGAATTTTTTGCTAGCCTTCGCATAAATTTCTCTTTCACATTCTCTAGTCATATGTGAATAGACATCTCGTAAAAATCATATATCAGGACTATCAAGAGCTTTTGTAACTTTTCATCACAGGGGATAAACTCTACACTCTATTTTTTGATCCTAACTATGATTGGGCTCCAACCAACCACTTTCTAAGAAACACTAATGCTCACTTTTATGTTGGAGAGTCTAACACTTTACTCAAAGATGTTAGGACAATCAAGCATATCCTTCGTACCTCAATTCCTTCAAAAGCTGGTGATCTCATTCATATCACTACTCTTCTTTTGATCACCACTTTTTACATTTTTGCTCATGATGAATTCATTGCCACTAATTAAAATTTTTTTTTGTTACATTGAGCATCTAACCAGTATTCGAGATCCAGGGTATAGGAGGAAGCCCAATCTTGCCCTAGGACATATCATTGCCTATATCTTTGAATCAAAATAAAATCTCTAATATCTTGCCCCACTAAAATTTTAGCCTGCCTTCTACTCAAACAATTCCTTCCACGTTCTTCGTAATACTCGTCTCCACCCGGGGCATGAGGAAACCGAGGGAGCTGAGGAGGAGGCAGCTCCTACACCTGTTCATGCACCTACTCCACTCTGCCAGCACTCTCAACTGGATCAGCTGGATGCGTGATTCAACTAGTGGGAGACACAGTTCGAGACCTACATTGCTGCCACGAGAGCAGCAACATATTGAGGATGTTGCTCGTTTTGACTCCTATGTGGCTCACTAGCAGCACCAGCTTGTCCAGGATATGGCCTGGCTTGGGGAGCAGTTTGCGATACTTTTCAGCTACTTTCAACCACATCCACCACCACCACCTCCTCCTTCAGATGATTAGAGGCCGTCTTTCTTTTAGTTTGCTTATTTTTGTGAGATGTTATTTTTTCTATTAATATTGTTTTACTTCTGTTTAGTAGTTTATGTTGTTTTTCTTTTTCCCTCCTTTTTGTGATGTCAAAAGGGGGACTAGCTGTACTGGTTTGTACTGTTCTAGTCTGTTCTAGTTTATTATGTTTTTATGTTGGTTAGTTTAACTATTTGAATTGTGTTTGTTTCTTCACCTGTTTCCATTAAAACTGTTTTGAACTACTTTAATTATTTTTTTTGTGTTTGCCATCATGAAAAAGGGAGAGATTATTATGAATCTATTTTTCAAGGAATAGAATTTTGATGACAGCAAACACTTCTATTTTTCTACGACTGCCTTGCCTAGTAACATTTTAGGTCCATAAGATCAAACTGTAATTTGAACCAGCTCAAGATTAGGTTGACTAGGTCTAAGTTAGTATGTAAACTTTTCTCTTTCTTGAGTCTATTATAAATGATGTGGTTCCTGATACTAAGTAACCTTGCACACACACACACACACACTTGGGGAAAAAATACTAACAATTTTTAGAGTTCTCTATTTTTTGTCACATCGTCCGGGATGATCCACAAATTGTCCTGAATAATCAGTTAAAAATAGAAACCCTAATTAGTGCATCCTAGTTAAGGAAGCCATTATTAAGCTCATCGTCCTGAACAATATTTGTATCGACTGGGATGATAGGTTCAAATAAGAAAGAATCAGCCACTAAATCTATTTAGGTAAGGACATCATCCTGGATGATGCAACACTATTATGACTAAATTAATCTGATAATTAAGGAAAGAAATTAAGGTTTGATTGCTCAATCATATTATCCTAAATGATCGCAAGATTGGCCAGGGCGATTAGTTCACAAACCTTAGTTGTCCCTGAATGACCAAATAATTGGCTAGTTGCTATCAGGGTGATGCTCTGGACGATTGTCATGAATTTAAACTAATCATCCAAGACGATCGTGATATCGGCCGATCCGATCAATCTATTTTTTCATCATCCAGACATCCATTCAGTGTGATTATCTAGATGATATTTAACGATTGTACAGATCATACAGGATGATATGCTATCATCCTGGATGATATGAACAAAAACCTTATGATCGTCCCAAATTATCCTAGCTGAAAGAGCTTAATTTGCCATGATCGTACATGACAATATTTATATCGTTTTGGACGATAAAGTTGGTTTGTTGCAATTAAGAGCTATTTCAAAGCTCTTCTATTTAAGACATCTTGTTCCTTTCAAGTTGTTAAGAGAGTTGCTATGTGCATGTTTTATACTCTTGCAACTTGTATAGTTTTGATGATTTCAAATATTATTATTTTATGTGTAGTTATCTCCTAACACTTTTTGGAAGAGTTGTTTTTGCTCTTGTGTGTACTAACATTTCTAAAAAATCAAACTCTAGACTATAAGGACTTCAAATCAAATTCAGCATGAGATACTTTATGTATTTATAACTTATATTTTTCTTTGAATTAAGTTTGAGAGGGAGTGATTGTAATTGAGTGAATACACATATATACTTTAGGAGATCTTGAGAAATTTTTACTGATCATACGGGACGAACATAGTTTGTACGGGACGATCAGGTCAGTTATCTTCTTGTACGAGCAAGTAAACGAACAGGGGTTGAAGAAAATTTTTCTATGTCCTGATCATCCAGGACAAAGTGTATTCATCCCAAGAAGAAATGGTCTCTGGATAATTTTTGTTCAAAATGACGTGTATTCATTCCAGGACGAGTTGCTCTCTAGAGTATTTTCATCCAGGACGAAGTGTATTCATCCCAAAACGATTTACTCTCTAGAAAAACTTTGTCCGGACAAAGTCCTGTTCGTCTCAGGATGAAGTGAACCGACTCTTTAACGTTTCGTTACATTCTACAATTTTTGGGAACCGACCTATGAAATAATCGTTCATACCGGACAAACCTAGTTCGTAAGAGACGAAGTGTGAGTATGAAGTCATTTCGTATTCATATACATTGGGTTCGTTTCCAACGCATTTAAGTAAAATTGTCCGGGATGATCCAGAATCATACGGGACAATCCACTCTTGATAACTTGAATTTTTGCAATTTTTGGACGGTTTTTCTTATCTCTCATATATATAGTCCAATTTAGACTGCCACCAAATCTTTTTGTCCACTAATCTTCGTGCCTATTGAAAGAAGAGTCAAGGAGAGAGTATAAGAGAGTGTTCAAAGGTGGATTCCTACTACTGGAGCGTAAAAGCTTCACTTTGTTTTCAAAGGTAAGAATCTCTACTTGTGATTTGGGATTACTTCACTCTTTTCTTTCTTCCTTCTAGATTTCTTGTGAGAAGATCTATTAAGGAGATCCGGTTCTCTACCGACACTTGGAGAGTGTGAACAGCCGAAGGGTTCTCTGCCCACACTTGGAGAGTGTGAACGGATGAAGGGTTCTCTGCCTACACCGGGAGAGTGTGAAAGGACGAAAGGTTCTCTTCCTACACCGAGAGAGTGTGAAAGGATGAAAGGTTCTCTAGAAAAACTGGGGATAATGTAAAAGGATGATGGTTCTCTACCAATACTGAGGATAGTGTAAAAGGATGATGGTTCTCTACCAACATTAGGGATAGTGTAAAAGGACGATGGTTCTTTGCCGCACCGGGTTGTGGTGGAAAGAGTTTTTTGTAAAGGCTTCTCCGCCTTGCTGTGGGTGCTAAAGGAGAGTCACTAGTGGTATTAGTGCAATACTCGGAGGGTGCCTCCGGGGAGTGGATGTAGGTCAAGTTTGATCGAACCACTATAAATCTTGTGTCTTTTATTTTTCGTTGCTTTTTACTTTGTTGATTTTTGTTTCTAATTTGTGGTTGAAAAATCTATTTATACAAAACTCATTAAAGTTTTTTTTTTCGGTTTATAAGTTAAATTAAAAAAGAGGGATTAATTTTTAATTACCAATTCACCCCCCTCTTGGTTAGCCGCTGGGACATAAGCTTAGGTTTAACAATATATTTCATAGTGATAGAGTTTCAACATGTGGTATCAGAGCTTTGTTTCAAAATCATAAGTTTAGACTACTTTTTGATTAACGTAGATGGCTATATTTGGAAATCGAAATACACCCGAGGGTTACTCTATAACTAGACCTCCACTGTTCGATAATATACCTTTTGATTTTTGGAAAATACGCATGTCTACATTTTTGCAGTCACTTGAGTATCGTATGTGAATCTTAGTTCCGGAAGGGTATACAAGACAAACTAGATTAATTGACAGAGTTAGAATTTAAACACCTTTTACGGACTGGATAGTAGAAGAACATGACTTAGCATAACTAAATGCCAAATGCTTGAATAGTTTCTTTTATGCCTTAAAATCAGAAGACTACATGCGGGTTTCTACTTGCAAAAGTTGGAAGGACATATGGGATAGACTTTATATAACTTATGAGGGGACTAATGAGGTTAAGCAATCTAGACTTAATATCTTGTTGCATGATTATGAACTATTTCGCATGAAAACAAATAAATCCATTTCTTATATGTACACAAGATTCACACAAATAGTCACCTCTTTGCATGCACTGGGTAGGAAACTAATGAATGCTGAAATGGTTAATAAGATTCTTTATTATTTGCCTACTGCTTATAATGCTAAAATTACTGTAATTACAGAGTTTAAAGATCTAAACATTTACTCTATTGACAATCTTCTTGGTTCGCTAATTGCTTATGAGCAAGGAGTTAGCCAAAGAAAGATTGATGAAGGTGAACCACGAAGGGAGAAGAACATAACACTAAATGTGGAAGAGTTTGAGAGTGAACACTCACAACATGAGGATGAAGATGACATCACATTGATGACTAGATAATTCAAAAATCTTTCTGAAGAGAAAGCAGAAGAGACGCCAGCATTGGAATAGAGGTAAATTTAATAGAAATGTCAAGGTTTCAAATGATGTGATTTGATATGAATGTAGGAAACTTGGTCATATCAAGATTGAATGCCCAAAACTCAAAGCTACTCCTAGCAAGGAGAAGGTAGAGGAGAAACCAATTGTAAAGAAGGGAAAGAAGAAGTTTCAAAGAGCCTTTTGGGTGGACTCAGCTTCAGATTCATCAGAGACTGAGAAGGAAGAAGAAGTCACTAATCTGTGCTTAATGGTCGATAGTCTTGATCAGTCAGATCATTGAAGAGGTATGTGATTTAACCTATGATGAACTTTTTGAAGTTTCTGAACACATGCATGATGCATATAGGAAGATGAAGAAAATGCATCCTAGTCTAAGTTTAGAATTTGAAAAACTTCAAAAGGAACATGAAATCCTTACGAAAGATCATGCTTTAATTGACAAAAACCACATGAAATTACTTGATGAGTTTGATGACTTGAATAAAATTCATGAGAATTTAAAATCATCCTACACTGAATTTGAAAAAGAATTTAAAAACTTTAAGGATGAATCTGAGAGAAAATTATATAAAATCAATTATATGAATCGAATTTTGGAAGATATGAATTCATTTTACAAATTAATGATAAAAGATCTCGAGGATAATAGGATATACCCTAAACTTGAAGATTTTACTAATCCTATTATGTATCCTAAATTTATGCAATTCTTGAATAGACAGATGAATGGTAGAAGACTTAGGAAACTATTTCCAAAAGTAAAATATAATAATTGTGGATTATTTGGACATATAGCTCACACCTATACTTTGAAGATGAAAACTTATTTGGCGTGAAAATCTAATATGCATAAACCTAGACATATCATACATGCATCTGATTATAAATTACCAAAAGGAGAACTCAAACTTGTTTGGATTCCCAGGTCTAACGTTTGATAATTTTGTAAGGTCGCTCTCACACAAGACCTCGTGAGAGCATATGGTACCTGGACAGCAGATGTTCAAATCATATGACTTGAGATACTGCACAATTCATATCGCTGGAAGCCAAGAGTGGAGGCAAGGTTTTACTTGGAGATAACACCACAAGGAAGGTGGTTGGATCATGTATGATTGGAAATCTTAATAAATTTTATATTGAAAACGTGTTATTAGTAGAAGGCTTAAAGCATAACCTGTTAAGTATAAGCCAGCTATGTGATAAAGGATATTGTGTGAAATTTTTTCCTACTAGCTGTATATTAAGCCTAAATGTTAAACATATTTTGAATGGTAAAAGGGTAAATAATGTTTATATGCTAGACTTGAATTATATTCAATCTCCTTCTACTTTCTGTTTGAAAACTGTATCTGATGAGTCATGGCTTTAGCATAGGAGACTTTGTCATTCTAGCATGAAAAACCTTAGAAGGATTACCCAAAAGAACTTGGTGAGAGGTATACCAAAACTAGACTTTACTAAGGACCACCTTTGTGATGCATGTCAATTAGGAAAGCAAGTGAAGTCCTCTTTTCAATCTAATAAGGATCTTAGAACTAGTAAATCATTAGAGATTTTGCATATGGATCTTTTTGGACCAGTTAGAACTGTGAGTCTAGGAGGGAAGGTATACGGATTTGTGATTGTGGATGATTACTCAAGATTAATATGGGTTAGATTTCTATTTCATAAGAGTGAATCATCTAAGAAATTTAGAAACTTTTCGACTTGGATTCAAAGAAAACTAGGGTGTGAAATTATTTCAATACAAAATGATTATGGAGGGGAATTTGAGAATGTGAAATTTGAAGAATTTTATAAGGAAAAAGGAATTGATCACAATTTTTATGCACATAGAACCCCTTAGCAGAATGGGGTAGTCGAAAGAAAAACATAACATTAATAGAAGCCGCCCGAGCTATGTTGGCAGAATACTCACTTCATAAATATTTTTGGGCTGAGGCGGTTAGCACTGTATATTATGTTCTGAATAGGGTGAATGTGAGATCTAAACTAAATAAAACACCCTATGAGTTGCTAAAAGAAAGAACACCTAATTTGTCTCATTTGCATGTTTTTGGGTGTAAGGTGTTCATTCATAACAATGAAAAAACTGCCTTAGAAAAATTTGATCCAAAATCTGATGAAGGAATTTTTGTTGGATACTCAAGTGTTAGAAAATCTTATAGAGTATTCAATATAAGAACTTTGATAATTGAGGAGACCACACATGTTATATTTGATGAATCTGAAAATATGGAAGAGCCAAATGTTGTAGAAGATGAGATTGAGATTAACTCCCAAAAAATTTATAAAATAAATTTAGAAGAAAATTTGGAAGAAAATATGGAAAAAAATTTGGAGATAGAAAACCCTTTACCTAAAGATCTGAGATTTTCTAAAAACCACCCATGGGAATTAATAATAGGTGAACCTAGTGAGGGTGTAAGGACTAGGCATGGATTAAATAAAGAAGTAAATCTTTCTGCCTTCATTTCAACTATAGAACCTACAAATATTAATCAAGCACTTTCGGATGAATTTTGGATTTTAGCCATGCAAGAAGAGTTGAATCAATTTGTAAGAAATAAAGTTTGGGAATTAACTACAAGGCCAAAGGATCAAAGTATAGTTAAAACTAAGCGGGTATTCAAAAACAAAATGAATGACTCAGGAGTACTCATTAAAAATAAGGCTAGATAAGTTGCGTAGGGGTATAATCAGACTGAAAGGATTGATTTTGAGGAGACTTTTGCCCCTGTAGGTAGACTTGAAGTAATTAGGGTTTTGCTAGCTTTTGCCTGTTTTAGAGGATTTAAATTGTACCAAATAGATGTGAAAAGTGAATTTTTAAATAGGGTAATTCAAGAGGATGTTTTTGAAGAACAACCTCCAGATTTTGAAATTCTAAATACCCAAATCATATTTTCAAGTTAAAAAAGGTATTATATGGATTGAAACAGGCACCTAGGGCTTAGTATGAGAGGTTGAGCACCTTCCTACTTGAAAGATCTTTTAAAAAAGGAAGTGTAGAAACAACTCTCTTTTTAAAGAAATGTGGAAATGATATACTCATTGTACAAATCTATGTGGATGACATCATCTTTGGATCTTCAAATAAAAATATTTGTGGTGATTTTTATAAAACAATGAGTAGTGAATTTGAGATGAGTCTAATGAGAGATTTAAGTTACTTTATAGGCTTTAGCATTAAGCAAATTGAGGAGGATACATTTCTTAGTCAGACTAAATATATTAAAGACATCCTCAAAAAGTATGAAATGGATAATGCTAAACCTGTTAGTACACCAATGAGTTTCTCAGTTCAGTTGGATAAGGACTCTATGGGAAAATCTGTTAATTAAAAGAAATTTAGAGGAATAATTGGATCTTTACTTTACTTGACTTCTAACCAATCCGATATCATGTTTAGTGTTTGTTTGTGTGCTAGATTTCAATCAGATTCAAAAGAATCACATTTGACAACAGTGAAAAGAATATTAAGATATCTGTTAGGAACTCAGAACTTAAGAATTTGGTATCCTAAGTTTATCTCTTCATTTAAAATAATTGATTATTCAGATTATGACTTTATATGTTGTAGGGTGGATAGAAAGTGTACTTCTGGAACATGTCAGTTTATTGGAAATTCTCTAGTCTCTTGGTCCAGTAGAAAATAAAATTCAATAGCCCTATTTACTGTAAAAGCTGAATACATTGCATTAGGAAGTTGTGTGGCACAAGTACTTTGGTTGAAACAATAGTTGATTGATTTAAGATTAACTGTAGGCACTATTCCAATTTATTGTGATAACACTAGTGCTATTTGTATTTCTAAAAATCCTATTCAACATTCAAGAACCAAACATATAGATATAAGGCATCATTTCATAAGGGATCATGTATCCAAAGGAAAAATTGAACTCACTCATGTTTCTATTGAAAATTAACTTGCAGACATTTTTACAAAACCTTTAACCTTTGATACTTTTAATACATTAAGAACAAGGATTGGTGTGATTGATTTGAATGCTTAATTAAAAATGTTTTTGCAACATTGATGTTTATTTTCTAGTTAATTTTTGTTTTTGTGTTTTTTATGAGTTTTTGATCTTGTATGTGTGATTTTTCTTTATTTAGAGTTTGTGTTTTTTTGTTGTTCAGTGTTTTTAGTGTGTTTTGTGTTTTAGTTTTGATTGAATGTAAAATTTGAAAATTTTGAGTGTCAATCGTCCGGGATGAAATTTTTTCGTACGGGATGTAGTGTGTTAAACTGTCAATTTTAAACCGCTTGAGCACAGTTTTTAGTGTTTTATTATCACTTCGTCTGTACAATCGTCATGATCGCCCCAGATAAAATGCTTTTCAAATGACGGGATGAATGAATTAAGCGGTTAATTGGATAAGGTAGTTTTTAATACAAACTTTGTACGTACGAACCATTGGTTCATCCAGATGAACACATGTCGGTTCGATGTATGGGACGATTTTAACTTCCATTAAAATGATCATAAGTTCTGATCGTCCTGGGATGAACACGTGTTCGTCTATACGATCAGTCTGGTCAAAAGTCTGTACGAAAGGACGCTTCGTAAGTTGTGTTGATTACGAAAAGCCATTTCATTTTGACGCATTGGTTCGTCCATACGAAATTTTTTTGTACGTGATGAATCAAAAAATTTATACGGGACAAAATTTTGACAAAATTTTTTGTCTGGTACAAACGTATCATTTTCAATAAATAGAAAGGCTTTTGGACTCAACAGTCACACTCTAAACTTCACTTTCAATCTCTTTTATACTTTAGATCTTTTTCAAATGGCAAGTTCAAGCAAGCGCCAAAAGGTTCTTGCCAAGAAACCTCATAGGAGATTCTTCAAAGAACTTTCTTTTCAAAGCAAATGAGGATTCCTTTCCTAGATTTATCTCAGCGAATATCACACCCTGCAGAATCCTAATCCAAGAACAACTTACCTTTCAGGTGATGAACTTATTTGCTTCAACACAGTTTAGTTTTATCCTTACCCTCATCTATCTCTATAATAAAGAAACTTTTCACTACTTCCTCGCCAACATGTCCTTTAATTCTGACCACTTTATAATCCGTTCCTCTATCTTCAAATAAAAAGTTGAAATCACCAAGGATGACTTAGGAGCCTTTTTTAATTTAAGGACAGAGGGAGCTAGAGCCCATCACTTCATCAACACTCATGATTATGCATGGTATGAACTTAATAATGTGATTAGAGGAAATAATCTGAACGAACATGTGGCTAGAGTATCTGGTCTCGTTCGAAATGCATGTATCATCCAGCATGTCCTTAGAACTTCTATAATTTCTAAAGCTGGTGATAGAATCAACATTACCCCTCTTCTTTCTATGGTAACCTTCTTGATCATGACTAAAGAACCTATAGATGAAGCCCAACTTATCCTTGATTATCTTTATGGGCTGTTTGAAATTGGAAATGTAGAGCATAAGAGAAAGAAGAACATCGCCTTAGGACATCTAGTTGCCTATATTCTGGATAAGAAATATAATTTGGTTCATCCTGATCAAGAGTTTGAAGAACCACTCTACTACAATGACGAATCATTTAGAGCAATCTTCAAAGAAGAATCAAGTAAAACACATGTCATTAGTGATACCGAGGAAGAACCAGAAGCTGCACCTGCACCCGCTAATGAACCAAATTATCAGGATTTGGTTTAAAGATTTGATCGCATAGAGACTCATTTTGATCAACATTTTGATCACATTGAGACTCATCTTCAGCAGCAGGCCGCACAGTCTCAGCATGACATGAATTTTATGAGGGATCAGATGAGTGATATCAGTACCAATGTGCTTATGATTAGTACTTACTTTAACATTTTCAGTGCTGTACCTCCTTCTCCTCCTTCAGATCAGGGTCCTTCTTAGTGATAGTTGCACTTAATTTTATGTATTTTTAATAGTTTGTGTGTTAGTTGTTGTTATAAGTAAGTTTGTTGTATTTTCTTTTCTTTAGATGTTTTGTTTTTATATTGATATCCTGAGCTTAGATTGTAATATCTTCATAGTGATATCAATATATGTTCTCGTGTTTTGGCTTTAATGATATTGAAAAGTGTGTTAGCCTTTATGCCAATCATTAGATTTTTTATCTTAATAGTGCTATACTTTGAAATGCAAGTCAAAATTAAATTCATTAGAAAATCTAATTTTTTCTAAATTTAAGTTTTGCTTATAACTTGATATAATTAAGATTGTCAAAATCATGTCTCTTATTTAGACAACATTAATTCTAAATATTATTATTGCAATTATGATATTTTCTTATTTTATATTTTACTTATCAATAAATATTTATGCACTTAGAAAAATTTAAAATTTTTTATTATTGATTTTGGAAAGATCAAAATTACTCTTGAAAAAATGTACAAATGTACAAAAATCAAAAGAAATGCGTAATGGTTTGCAAGTACAAAAAGAGGCACAAAATAAGCCCATAAGTAAAAAGATGCACAAAAATGTGCTCATAATTTGAAAAAGATGCACAAAGCGCCACATGTGGTAATTATTTCTTTCCATTATCTTTTAATCTCTTAATTCAAATTGATCTACTGTGCATTTATATTCTGTATTGAAATTTGAAATATACAAATTTTCTATTCATTCTTTTTGCAATGATTTTCTCTATCTTAGAGTCTAAATTAACTCATGTATTTTATATATTCTTTCTATTATCAATATTATATCTCTTCTTAAATTATATGAATTAATATGATTTGCCTAATGTTTTTGTTTTATTTGCAGAACTTATTTCAATCACTTTCAAGATTGAATTATCAAATAATTTTCATATGTCTGCTTACATTTCAGGTCTTTTTCTTCTTTACTTTTTGTTGTTGTCAAAAAGGGGAAGAAATTGTTTATATCGTGGTTTTGGTTTTGTTTGATTCGTATTGTATGTGTGTATGTGTCTGTTTTTATTTTTTGTTTTATG
This sequence comes from Dendrobium nobile, assembly GCA_022539455.1. Classification (NCBI taxonomy): domain Eukaryota; kingdom Viridiplantae; phylum Streptophyta; class Magnoliopsida; order Asparagales; family Orchidaceae; genus Dendrobium; species Dendrobium nobile. The sequence continues at coordinate 47,688,504 of CM039721.1, forward strand.
TTTTGTGTATGTTGTATACATTGTGTGTTTGTTCTATTTTTGTTTGTTATATATTTCTAAAAATGCCTCCTTATTTACAGGTGTTCATCAATTCAGGGGGAGTTTTAGAGATTCTTAGAATTTGAAAACATACAAATAATAATTGTTTTGCCATCATAAAAAAGGGGGAGATTATTAAGAGAGTTGCTATGTGCATGTTTTATACTCTTGCAACTTGTATAGTTTTAATGATTTCAAATATTATTGTTTTATGTGTAGTTAATTCCTAACACTTTTTAGAAGAGTTATTTTTGCTCTTGTGTGGTTTAATATTTCAGGAAAATCAAACTCCAGACTACAAAGACTTCAAATTAAATTCAGCATGAGATACTTTGAGTATTTATAACTTATATTTTTCTTTGAATTAAGCTTGAGAGGGAGTGATTGTAATTGAGTGAATACATAAAAGTTTGTTAGGGATTTTAAGCCCTATAGAACTTGCCCAAGGCTAAATAAAGAGAGTGGTGAATTGGTAAAGAAGAAACTTTAAGCAAAGTACAAACCAAAATCATCACAAATAAAACAAATGCGAAAATTAAATGCGAAAGCAAATAATAAGAAAAGAACACACCAAATTTATAGTGGTTCGGTCAAACCTTGACCTACGTCCACTCCTTGGAGGCACCCTCCAAGTATTGTACAAACAAAAGTGTCTCTCCTTTAGCCCCCACAGCTAGGCAGAAAAGCCCTTACAAAATCACTTCCACCTTCCCAAGTGCGGCGGAGTCGCCGGGTCCTTTGACACCAAAGAGAACTTCTTCTTTGGTGAATTTCTTTCAAGACAAGCCTTGAATCCAACGGTATTCAGATGCGAGCTTGCCAGAGCAACCGTGTGGAATTCCCTCCATACTCCCTTGAGCCGCCACTCATAGGATCTTCTCCCTCTCTCAAACTCCACCCTTTCCTCACTCCCTTTCAAGCTCTCTCTTCAAGTCTCCCCCAAAAGAATGAAGCTATAATGGCTGCCAAAAGACACTTTATAAAGTGTCATGCCAAGCTTAAATAAAAAAGCTCAAAATGAGCTCATTAATGCAAGTTGCCAACATTATCGTCCAGAACGATAGGTATATCATCCTGGCCGATCAGTACAAATTCAGCTCATCAGCCCGGGACGATTTGGGACAATCAGAAGAAAATTGGTTATGTCATTCTGGATGATCTCACGATCGTCCAGACTGATTAGTTTAAAATCAATTTTAATCATCCAGAGCATCGCCCTGAATTCGAGCTGTCCGATGTAAATCGTCCAGTACATCGTCCCGATCGATCCTACGATCGTGCCGGTTAATGTGATCATATCAATCAACCATTAATATTTTCCAAAGATACCAGATCAATTTAGGAATAATTAAGTTAGATCATCCTGGACGATAGGAATATCATCCTGGCTGATTTCCTTAAACAAAGAATACCTAAACTGATTATGGCGGTTGACTCTTTCTGAATTGAGACTATCATCCTAGCCGATATAGGTATCATCCAGGCCGATCAGTTTATGACGACTGCCTTAATGAGGATGCCCTAATTAGGGTTTCTATTTTTGGATAGATCGTCCAGGATGATATAAATATCATCCCGAACGATGTTACCAAAAATGAAAATCTTTTAGGGAACAATAGAAAATCTTTCAAGTTACAAATCAACAGGACCCTCACCAAATACAACAGACTCAAGAAAGGAAAAAGGTACAAACTAACTCAGACTTAGTCTACCCAATCTTGAGCTGATTCCAAATTGCAGTCCGATCATGTGAACCTGAAATATCAGTACATAAGGCAGTCGTAGAGAAATAAGAATGTTTGCTATCATCAAAATAAAAAACCATTGATCCGCAACAATCTCCCTCTTTTTGATGATGGCAAACAATTCAATTTGAATTAAAAAAAAATTCTCCTAATCTCCCCCTCACTAGAATAAACCCTTTTAAAAAAATAGGGGAGATAAAAAATATTTTTGTTGTTTTTAATTTTTTGAAAAAAAAAGGATACAAATTCAATATTACGTTCTCCCCCTTTGATATTATCAAAAAGAGAGGAGGCACAAAAAACAAAACGAACAAAAGAAAAAAAAATGATCCCTGATCTAGTGAAAAAACAAATATTCTTAAAATGAGAAAGTTACCTCTTGGTTTTAATTAAAAAACTTAGTAGAATTTGATTGACAACACATAACCCAGAAAAAGTTAGAAATTCAGAATTTGATAGTCCAAACTCAAGTTCTTTAAAAAGGCTCAAAAAACTTTTTTAATTTAATATCTAAATCATGAAATAAATTAGAGAAAGAAACAATCATTTTTCAAAAACACCTTCCATAAAATATATCTAATAGAAGATCAATGCACGAATTTTTGAATCAGGAATCATAAATTTCAAATTCAAGTATCGAAAGAATCAAGGGTTTTCTTAAGCTTTAAGAAGTACAAGAATGATAAGCATTAAAATTTTGTGTGCTCATTTTATGCCTCTTGACACTTGGTTGGTGCATTGCGTATTTTTTGATACAGTTTGTGTATTCTATATTTTTCAATTTGGCGCTTTGTGCATCTTTTATTTTTGGCATCATTGGCCAATTTTTTTTTTTAATATGCTACCTTTATGAAATCTTAAAAACCAAAAGTAGACCCATACTATTGACAAAAACGAAATTCTTGATTATGAAAATTATGATGTAGATTCAGCACCTTGCAAAAGATTCCTATACGATAAATAAAATATAAGGAGATAAAAAAAATTATTTCAAAAATCAATTTAGAAGATGAAAAAGTTTTTAAATCAAAAGTAGAATAACCTCTTTTAAGAAACAGAGATTGAGAGTCAAACACATGAGTTTCCTTCCTTTGACTGTTTTTAGAGAAGTCAATCCCAACTTACCAAAGAGTTCAAGAAAAAACAGGAAGTAGATTTTTCATTTTTAGAAAAGTGAATGTGTGTGTTGATTAGACAAAAATAAGAAAAAATAAAAACAAATAAAAATAAAACACAACAAAGAAAACAAAAATAAGATTTTTTACCATTATCTCTCTCCTAGTCCAATTCTTCAGAAACCAAGTCTGCCCATGAGATTTTGTGTTTTTCATTATTTACCCAATTTAAATTTAGCTTTGTCTTGTCCTTTTCTTTTGTAGGAAAAATTTTTAAATTAGGGCATTGATTTTTCATATGTCTAGGCTTCCTACAACGAAAGCAAATAACATCAGTAGAAATTTGAATTTCCATACCATTTTTACCTTTTTTCCACTTTTGCTTATGCTTTGGTGAGCTTTGTGATTTTCTTGACAAGTCATCACTAACTAGGCTATCTCTTTCTGTATCCTCAGCTTTTAGAACAATAGTTTCACCTGCATCTAAAAGTCTTTGACTTAAACCTTGCTCGTAGGCAATGAGTGAGCCAATCAAATTATCAAAAGAATATTCATTCAAATCTTTTGATTCACAAATAACAACTACTTTAGTATTGAACTTATCCAGTAGACAACGAAGAATTTTGTTAACTTTTTCAAAATTTGAAAATTTTTTTCCTAAAGCATGCAATGATGTCACAATTTGAATAAACCTAGTATACATCTCTAAGATTGTTTCATAAGGTTTCATGGAAAACATTTCATAATCATGCATTACCACATTCAAATTGGATTGCTTAATTTCACTAGTGCCTTCGTATATGGTGTGTAATTTATCTCAAACTTAATTACCAGTAGTGTACGTGGATTTTAACATAAAATCATCTGAATTTAAAGCACAGAAAAAACAATTTAAAAATTTTGCATTCAATTGAGCATCAATTCGTTCTTCCCTATTCCATTGGATAAAAGGAATATCAATTTTAACTCCATCTATGATACGTGACGGTGATGAATAACCAGTTAAAATCAAATGCCACATGCAAAAATTGATCGATTGCAAGAAAATAGACATGCGAGTTTTTCAAAAATCAAATGACATATTTTGAAATAAAGGTGGTCTGGTGATTGAATAACCTTCCGCAATATTATGATTACTAAAATTATCCATGAATCAAAAATTCAAAAGCTTTTAAAAACTTATTTTATGAAACCCGCTCTGATACCACTTGAAAGTTTGTTAGGGATGTTAAGCCCTATAGAACTGGCCCAAGGCTAAATAAAGAGAGTGGTGAATTAGTAAAGAAGAAACTTTAAGCAAAGTACAAACCAAAATCACCACAAATAAAACAAATGCAAAAATTAAATGCGGAAATTAAATGTAGAAGAAAATAATAAGAAAAGAACACACCAGATTCTCTATCTTCAAGAGGAAGCAAAAGGAGTTGGATTCTCTATCTGCTTCTAGAGGAAGCAAAAGGAGTTGGATTCTCTATCTGCTTCAAATTAAAGCCTTTAAGAACTCCTTTTGCTACCTCACCTGGGTTGGTGGAAAGGAGGTTTTTAAAGGCTTCTCCGCCTTGCTGTGGGGGGCAAAAGGAGAGATAATAAATTTAATGCAATACTCGAAGGGCGCCTCTAGGGAGTGGATGTAGGTCGTGTTGATCGAACCACAATAAATTTCTCTGTTCTTTATTACTACTTCCTTATTTAATTTCTGTACTTTGATTTTTGTGATGAATCTTAGTTTTTATTTTAAGAATGCGTTTTGATCAAAAGATTTTTTTAAATACCAATTCACCTCTCTCTTGGTTAGCCTTGGGACTAGTTCATAAGGGCTTAACATCCCTGTCAAACTTTTAAGTGCCATCAGAGCACTTTCATATTAGATAGGTTCAGGACACTACTTTACAGTACCTAATTTTGATTTAGGTTCTGAGGCAAATTTTTAAATCTTAAGTCCTCACTCTCCAGGAATATAATCCCAAATTTTTAATAAAATGTGAACTTAAACATAAAAAATTCTCTCATAAAATATAAAGCCCAATATAGGGTAGACTGAGGTTGCCTCTCAGCTTCTTAGAATCTGACACCTCCTATTTTTCCTCCTTTCATTCGCTAAAAACTATTTAACATTGAACTTTCAATTTAAAAAATTCTTACTTTTGTTCATTGTCTTTTAATTTGTAGTCAAAGGGTATGGAATCACTACTTTAATTGAGAGTTTTCTTAGGAGTATCCCTCATAAGATATAATTAACTATAGGGGATTGCCCCAATAGGGATTTGAGAACTTCAAATTAAAATAAACAATGTTTTATTCCTATAGAATAAGACAAAAATCTTTGGGAATGTTGTTACCTTTTGAAAAAACTTTATTTCTAATTTTAGGTATACTTGTAGAATATTGTTGCAACTCGAGCTTATGAGTTTATATTTTTTATGATAATAAATAATATGGATCACCTTCTGTTGTCTACCTTTATTTGCAATATATATTTTTTCTGTATTTGCTAACATTTCTGGATTACAGTGCACCTTCTAAGGCTCAAGTTTTGGCAGAATATGATCTATTTGTAATTTTCATTAATGTATTTCTTGATTTGTAAAGGTGTCTGTTTGCTTATAACCTTGCTCACTTATTTCTATTTTAGAGTTCTCTATTTTTTCTCATATCATCCGGGATGATCCAAACATCGGCCTAGACGATCAGCTAAAAATAGAAACTATAATTAGGGCATCCTGGTTAAGGCAGCTATCTTTAAGCACATCATCCTAAAAAATATTCATATCAGCCAGGATGATAGGCTTAAAAAAGAAAGAATCAGCCGCCAGATTTATTTAGTTATTCTTTATTGTTGGACATCGTTCAGGACATCCTCCTAGATTATGTAACACAATTATGTCTAAATTAATCTGGTAATTAAGGAAAGCAATTAAGGTTTGATTGCATGATCACATTATCTGGGATGATCGCAGGATCATCCGGGACGATCGCTTGGATGATTAACATCGTCCAGCTTCTATTCAGGGTGATGTTGAGGATGATTTTTCTCGTATTTGAACTAATCAGCTAGGATGATCGTGATATCGGCCTGGACGATGTAGGAAAAAATCTTCTGATCATCCCAAATTGACCAGGCTGATTGAGGAAATTTATGCTGATCGGCTAGGATGATATTCATATCATCCTCGAAGATAAATTTCGCAAGTTGCAATTAATGAGCTCATTCGGAGCTCTTCTTTTTAAGTTTTGACAAGGTACTTTGTAAGTTTCTTTGGTAGCCATTGAAACTTTATTCTTCTGGAGGAAACTTAAAGAGAGAGCTTGAAAGAAAGAGAGAAAAGGATGGAGTTTGAGAGACGGAGAAGATCCTTGGAGGGGCTTTCAAGGAAGTGTGGAGTGGGGTTCCAAATGGTTGCTTCGGCAAGCTTGTTCCTTAGTACCATCGGATTCAAAGCTCATCTTGAGGGAAGTTTTGGGAAGAAGAAGATCTCTTTGGTGTCAAAGGGCCTGGCTACTCTGGCACACCGGGGAAAGTAGAAGTAATTGTGTAAGGGATTCTCCGCCTAGCTGTAGGGGCTAAAGGAGAGACACTAAGTTTAGTGCAATATTTGGAAGGTGCCTTCGAGGAGTGGACGTAGGTCAAGATTTGATCGAACCACTATAAATCTGGTATGTTCTTTCCTTTATTATTTCCGCATTTAATTTCTTCACTTTGATTTTCGTTGTGGTGAATTCTGGTTTGGTTTGAATTTGTGTTTTGATCATGAAAGATTTTTTAACATACCAATTCACCCTTGTCTTGATTAGCCTTGGGCTAGTTCACAAGGGATTAACATCCTTAATGAACTTTTAAGTGCCATAAGTATACTTTCAATTGGTATTAGAGCGAGATTCATAAAATCTAGATTTTGAAAACTTTTAAATTTTGATAAATGACTAAATTTAATAATCATAGTATTGCGGAATGTTATTCAATCAACAGACCACCTTTATTTGAAAATATTACTTTTGATTTTTGTAAAATTTGCATGTCTATTTTCTTGCAGTCTATTGATTTTTGAATATGGCCAATAATTTTAACTAGTTATTTTTTACCGTCACGTATTATAGATGGAATTAAAACTAATATTATTTTTAATCAATGGAGTAGAGAATAACAAATCAATGCTTAATTAAATGCTAAATCATTAAACTATTTTTTCTGTACTTTAAATCATTGATGCTAAAGTTGTTGCTATTTGCGAATCAAAAAATTTGAAAGAATATTTTATTTATAATTTGATTGGCTCACTCATTACCTACGAGCAAAGTTTGGGTTAAAGACTTTTAGATGCAAGTGAAACGATAGTTCTAAACGTCGAAGACTCGAAGAAAAATGGCTTAGTTGGAGACGAAAGCGATAACTTATCAAGCAAATTGGAAAGCTCACTAAAATATAAGCATCAACAAAAGTGAAATAAAAGTAAAAATGATAAGAATGTTAAGTTTACTTCTGATGTTATTTGCTTTCGATGTAGAAAATCTGGACATATGAAAAATCAGTGTCGTAAATTGAGAACTCTTCTTGCAAAAGAAAAGGGTAAAGCTAAGCAAATTGTAAAAATGACAAATAATAATAAAAAAATCTCCTGGGCAGACCTACCTTCTGAATAATCAGACCAAGAGCAAGATGATGTTTAAACCATTATTTGTGTGTTTATTTTTCTGTGTTTGCATGTTTTGTTCTTTTTTGTATAATTTCTATGTTTTTTCTTTGGATTTACTTTTCATTCCTTTTTTTCTTTTCTTTTTTGTTAAATTTTTAATTTGTCTTTACTTTTCTTTTTGTGAAGTTCTCTCTAATCAACACACACGTTCACATTTATAAAAATGAAAAACCTACCTCCTATTTTTCTTAAATTCTTATATAAGTTGTGGTTAACTTCTCTAAAAATAGTCAAAGGAAGAAAACTCATGATTTTGTCTCTCATCTCTTTTCTTAAAGAGGTTATTTTACTTTTAATTCAAAATCTTTATCATATTATAAATTGGATTTTGAAATTGATCTTTTTCATCTCCTTATATTTTGTTTATCACATAGGAATCTTTTACAAGTTGTTGAATCTACCACATAGGAATCTTTTACAAGAGAGAGAGAAGATCCTTGAAGGGGGTTTCAAGGGAGTGTGGAGGGGGTTCCACATGATAGCTCCCATGAGCTTGCACCTTAGTACCATCGAATTCAAGGTTCGTCTTAAGGGAAGTTTTGGAAAGAAGAATATCTTGTTGGTGTCAAAGGGCCCGGCTACTCTGCCGCATCGGGGAAGGTGGAAGTGATTTGTAAGGGTTTCTCCACCTAGCTGTGGGGGCTAAAGGAGAGACACTAAGTTTAGTGCAATACTTGAAGGGTGTCTCCGAGGAGTGGACGTAGGTCAAGGTTTGATCGAACAACTATAAATCTGGTGTGTTCTTTTCTTTATTATTTCCGCATTTAATTTCTGCATTTTGATTTTCTTTGTGGTGAATTCTGGTTTGGTTTGAATTTGTGTTTTGATCGTGAAAGATATTTTAACATTCCATTTCACCTCCATCTTGGTTAGCCTTGGGCTAGTTCATAAGGGCTTAACATCCCTAATAAACTTTCAAGTGCCATCAGTGTACTTTCAAATATTATTATTATCTATTCAGGTAATATAACATTTTATTTATTATATTCAATTTTAGAAGTGATAAATTTTATTAAACTTATTCTTTCTTTTGGATGTCTTGAAGAACATTATGTTCATTTTTTAAGATGATATACTATTCTTCTTATTACATCAAAATAAAAGAATGGGAAAGCTTTAGAAAAAAATACTATTTCTATTTTTAAATGAATTCAATAAAATTTCATATTCATCTTTCGAGATGATATCATATTCTTTGAATTATGTTCGATTAAAGAAATATCATTTTCTAAAACCCTATTTTTATATTGAATCCATTGTAGAGTATTCTGTTAGTCTCCCGAGACTATACTTTATTCTCAATGTAGTATTCAATTACAAAAATGGAGATGATGACAGTTGGAGATGGGTAGGAATTAGGAGTTGGGTTCGACTGCTAAGTAAGGATCTGAAGTTTGATTGTAGTTTACGAGACCTGGATGTTTCAAATGGGGTGCTTTTGGAAAGATGGAAGCTAGGTGTGGGGTTTTGATCGAAGAAGGAGATGGATTACAAGGAGGAAGAGGCTAGCTCGTTCAGGCTTTTTGCGTGGGGAAGCAGAGAGCAGAAGAAGGGAGTTTTGCTGTGAAGTCAAAAGAAGAGACATAGAGAGCAATTTAACTCTCATTTTATTAATGAATGAGTAGGCGTAGCCAAAGTGAACAATAGATCATGGCGAAGTGATAGTTCAACGCTAAATTTTTGAATTTCTAACCTTTCTGGTTTATGCGTTGTGAATACATTCCTTATTAAGTTTTTAAATAAAATAAAAAGGTGACTTTTTCATTTTAAGAATATTTGATTTTTTTTTTCACTAGATGAAGGATCGTTTTGTTTTTTATTCCCCTCCTCTTTTTGATAATGTCAAAGGGGGAGAACATACTGTTGTATTTGTATCTATTTTTAATTTTTTCTAAAAAAATAAAAGCAACAAAATTTTTGTCTTCCCCTATTTTTAAAAATTTTTATTCTAGTGAGGTGAATATTAGGAGAAAATATTTTTAATTTTGCAAATTCAACAAGTAATATTTGTCATCATTAAAAAGGGAGAGATTGTTACAACTCGAGCTTGTGATTTTATATTTTTTATGATAACAAATATTATGGCTCACCTTCTGTTGTCAATTTGTATTCGCAATATATTTTTCTTTGTGTTTACTAATATTTTAGGATTACAATGCATCTTACAAGGCTCAAGTTTTGGGAGAATATGCTCTATTTGTAATTTTCATTAATATATTTCTTGGTTTGTAAGGGTATTTACTTGCTTATAACTTTGCTCACTTATTTCTATTTAGAGTTCTCTGTTTTTGCTCACATTGTTCGGGATGATCCAAACATCGACCTGGACGATCAACTGAAAATAGAAACTCTAATTATGGCATCCTGGTTAAGGCAGCCATCTTTAAGCACATCATCCAGAATGATATTCATATAGGCCCGGAAGATCCAAACATCGACCTGGACGATCCAAACATCGTTCGGGATGATCCAAACATCGACCTGGACGATCATCTCAAAATAGAAAGAATCAACCACAAAATCTATTTAGGTATTCTTTTTTTTTGGATATCTTCCAGGACATCATCCAGGACGATGCAACACAATTATACCTAAATTAATATGGTAATTAAGGAAAGTAGTTAAGGTTTGATTGCATGATCACATCGTCTAAGATAATCACAGGAATGTCAGGGACGATCGCTTGGACGATTGACATTGTCCAACTTCTATTCAGGGCGATATTTAGGATGATTCTTCTTATATTTGAACTAATCGACAAAGATGATTTTGATATCGGCCTGGATGATATGGCCAAAAATCTTTTGATCATCCTAAACCGACCAAGCTGATTGAGTAAAATTTATGCTGATTGGCCAAGATGATATTCATATCGTTCTGGATGATAAAGTTGGCAAGTTGCAATTAATGAGCTCATTTGGAGCTCTTCTATTTAAGCTTTGAAAAGGGACTTTATAAGTGTCTTCGGCAGCCATTGAAGCTTCATTCTTCTGGTGAAAACTTGAAGAGAGAGCTTGAAAGGGAGACATGAAAGTGTGGAGTTTGAGAGAGAGAGAGAGAGAGAGAGAGAGAGAGAGAGAGAGAGAGAGAGAGAGAGAGAGAGAGAGAGAGAGAGAGAGAGAGAGAGAGAGAAGATCCTTGAAGGGGGTTTCAAGGGAGTGTGGAGGGGGTTCCACATGATTGCTCCCATGAGCTTGCACCTTAGTACCATCGAATTAAGGGTTTGTCTTGAGGGAAGTTTTGGAAAGAAGAAGATCTTTTTGGTGTCAAAGGGCCCGGCTACTCCGCCGCATCGGGGAAGGTGGAAGTGATTTTGTAAGGGCTTCTCCACCTAGCTGTGGGGGCTAAAGGAGAGAAACTAAGTTTAGTGCAATACTTGGAGGGTGCCTCCAAGGAGTGGACGTAGGTCAAGGTTTGATCGAACCACTATAAAATCTGATGTGTTCTTTTCTTTATTATTTCCGCATTTAATTTCTGCACTTTGATTTTCTTTGTGATGAATTCTAGTTTGGTTTGAATTTGTGTTTTGATCGTGAAAGATATTTTAACATTCCATTTCACCCCCATCTTGGTTAGCCTTGGGCTAGTTCATAAGGGCTTAACATCCCTATTGAACTTTCAAGTGCCATCAGTGTACTTTCAAATATTATTATTATCTATTCAGGTAATATAACATTTTATTTATTAAATCCAATTTTAGAAATGATAAATTTTATTAAACTCATTCTTTCTTTTGGATGTCTTGAAGAACATTATGTTCATCTTTTAAGATGATATACTATTCTTCTTATTACATCAAAATAAATGAATGGGAAAGCTTTAGAAAAAAATACTATTTCTATTTTTAAATGAATTCAATAAAATTTCATATTCATCTTTCGAGATGATATCATATTCTTTGAATTATGTTCGATTAAAGAAATATCATTTTCTAAAACCCTATTTTGATATTGAATCCATTGTAGAGTATTCTGTTAGTCTCCCGAGACTATACTTTATTCTCAATGTAGTATTCAATTACAAAAATGTAGATGATGACAGTTGGAGATGGGTAGGAATTAGGAGTTGGGTTCGACTGCTAAGTAAGGATCTGAAGTTCGATTGTAGTTTACGAGACCTGGATGTTTCAAATGGGGTGCTTTAGGAAAGATGGAAGCTAGGTGTGGGGTTTTGATCGAAGAAGGAGATGGATTGCAAGGAGGAAGAGGCTAGCTCGTTCAGGCTTTTTGCGTGGGGAAGCAGAGAGCAGAAGTAGTGAGTTTTGCTGTGAAGTCAAAAGAAGAGCCATAGAGAGCAATTTAACTCTCATTTTATTAATGAATGAGTAGGTGTAGCCAAAGTGAGCAATAGATCAGGGCGAAGTGATAGTTCAACGCTAAATTTTTGAATTTCTAACCTTTCTGGTTTATGCGTTGTGAATACATTCCTTATTAAGTTTTTAAATAAAATAAAAAGGTGACTTTTTCATTTTAAGAATATTTGATTTTTTTTCTTTCCACTAGATGAAGGATCGTTTTGTTTTTTATGCCCCTCCTCTTTTTGATAATGTCAAAGGGGGTGAACATACTGTTCTATTTGTATCTTTTTTTTTTTTTTTAAAAAGCAACAAAATTTTTGTCTTCCCCTATTTTTAAAATTTTTTATTCTAGTGAGGCGAATATTAGGAGAAATAATTTTTAATTTTGCAAATTCAACAAGTAATATTTGTCATCATCAAAAAGGGAGAGATTGTTATAACTCGAGCTTATGATTTTATATTTTTTATAATAACAAATATTATGGCTCACCTTCTGTTGTCAATTTGTATTCGCAATATATTTTTCTTTATGTGTTTACTAATATTTCAGGATTACAGTTCATCTTACAAGGCTCATGTTTTGGGAGAATATGCTCTATTTGTAATTTTCATTAATATATTTCTTGGTTTGTAAGGGTATTTACTTGCTTATAACTTTGCTCACTTATTTCTATTTAGAGTTCTCTGTTTTTGCTCACATCGTTCGGGACGATCCAAACATCGACCTGGACGATCAATTAAAAATAGAAATTCTCATTATGGCATCCTGGTTAAGGCAGCCATCTTTAAGCACATCATCCAGAACGATATTCATATTGGCCGGGACGATCCAAACATCGACCTGGACGATCCAAACATCGTTCGGGATGATCCAAACATTGACCTGGACGATCAACTCAAAATAGAAAGAATCAACCACAAAATCTATTTAGGTATTCTTTATTTTTGGATATCTTCCAGGACATCATCCAGGACGATGCAACATAATTATATCTAAATTAATTTGGTAATTAAGGAAAGTAGTTAAGATTTGATTGCACGATCACATCGTCTAAGATAATCAAAGGAATGTCCGGGACGATCGCTTGGATGATTGACATTGTCCAACTTCTATTCAGGGCGATATTTAGGATGATTCTTCTTATATTTGAACTAATCGGCAAAGATATGGCCAAAAATCTTCTGATCATCCCAAACCGACCAAGCTGATTGAGCAAAATTTATGCTGATTGGCCAAGGCGATATTCATATCGTTCTGGATGCTACAGTTAGCAAGTTGCAATTAATGAGCTCATTTGGAGCTCTTCTATTTAAGCTTTGAAAAGGGACTTTGTAAGTGTCTTTGGCAGCCATTGAAGCTTCATTCTTCTGGTGGAAACTTGAAGAGAGAGCTTGAAAGGGAGACATGAAAGTGTGGAGTTTGAGAGAGAGAGAGAGAGAGAGAAGATCCTTGAAGGGGGTTTCAAGGGAATGAAGCTAAGTGCTCAAGTTTCCTAAGTGCTCAAGTTCCCCACAAAAGAATAGTACAAGAAACCCTAAGTTAATTCTACGATGCTTAAGAGAAAGCACCCAAAAAGTAGGAGCTAACAAAAAAAGAACAAAATGCTCCATTTAACTAATCCTCGTACCATCCTTGCAGCTCTCCACCCAAAAAATTACCTGCAAAAAAGGCTGATAGGAAAAGAAAATATATCAGTAATATGGCCTAAACAAAATGTAAGGATATTTCAAAAGATTAATATCACAACACTACAGGAAAATTATGTATTACCGACGGATTCTATGTAACTAAGCAAACCACTTGATAATTCTCCTTGGTAATAGTAAGATAGAGGAGATACTCAAAAGGAAAATGATAGAACCAGGAGAAATTATCAGCATTCAGGATAATAAAGCTAACAGAACCCACCTCCACATCCCGTCAAAAAGTGAACCACCAATATAAAGCCCCAATGCACCCAACATAAAAATCAAACCAGGGAGGCAAAAACAATAAAGGAACCATAGCCTTGGTAGGAAAGCAGGAGATCCAGGTAATAAAGGAGTAACCAAACCGAGCCATTCAAGAAAATAGGAGTGGACAAAAACACCGGCACCCCAACAAATTCTCAGGTAGAAAACCACAAGGAATTGGAGCACCCCTGCCACGGCTTGGCAGACAAAACCATGCCACCAGGATACGCAACAGAAATTAGTAGAATTGATAACAGGTATGAAACGAACCAACAAAAGGCCACCGAATAAAGCACATCCAGATAACTAAGAAGCAAAACAACACAGAGAACAAAAACCAACCTAACAAATAGGAGGAGAATAACCATAGCAATAGAAAACCCAATAAGCAGATAAAACCAAGCAAGATCTGAGAGGTAAATGGAACACCCCAAAGCAAACAACCCCATGTACACTTCCAAAAAAACTGGAAAGCAATCAGAAAGTAGCATAATAAACAATAAAAAAGAAATGAAACCAAAAAGGGCCACTGAATACACCACATCCAGAACACGAAGCAGCTAATTCTTAACATAAGATAATCCAATTTGGTCCAGTCTTAGGAGTCCTTTAGCATGAAAAGGCAAATGAGAAATAGCAAGCTTAGTCATACCGTTTAAATCACAACCTAAAATGGAAAAAGACTGAGCACAAGCATTCCCTTCATCCAAAATGACAGAAAAGGAGCAGTTAAGGGTGTTCAAGGTATCCCTAATGTCCCTCAGAATGTAAAACAAAGCAGAAGAGCAAATCCTATCCTCCTTATCATGAATAAAATTATAGTCAAAGTAAGAGCCCACTTCGAACACCACATTAATAATATGAAGATTAACACAGAGATTTAAGCCGTTAAGCATGACATAGGATATGGCAAAATTAACATCACCATTAGCAACCGGGCCAGCAAAACCCAACAAGTAGGTTCCGTTATGATCTCTAATGATACCACCACAACCAACAATAGTGCCCAAACCAGTACAAGCCACATTTAACTTAGTACAATTAGTGTTAGGCTTCATCTAAGTAATGCTCTTAGACACCTTATGACAATAATTCACCTCTAAGTTAATGCCAAAGGTAGAAGAAGTAAATAAAAAATTCCTAAAATTCTTAATAGAGAGTAAATTAGCAGAGAAAAGGGCAACCACCTTATCCTTAATTTTTTGGATAATTCTCTGATAATTCATAATAACCCCATTGAAACTAGAATCATTTCTCTCCAACCAAAGGAACCAAAGGATAAGGGAAGGAATAACATTTATGACATGGCCTTTAGACTTGATAAACCAACAATCAAGTAAATTGTAAATAGACATCCTTGTACTAAAAAAGTTTAGATGAAAAATATTAAAATAAGTCCGAACTTTAAGAGGAACGAACCAGAAATAAAAACATGATGCATATTGTCAACTTGGTAATAACATTGTCACTTAGAGGTAAAGATAAAACCTCTTCTCCTAAAATTCTCATATGTACGAATAAGTTTATGTAAAATTCTACAAATAATAATTTAAACCATAGAGGGGAAGCTTTTATACCAAATCATTTTAAAAAGCTTAGAAGACCTAGTTTTAGCTCTAAAGGAATGCCAAGCATATTTAACACTCAATAACCCATCTTTAGTGAAAGTACAAAGTAACACATACATGGAGCCAAAGTTTAGAGGAATCTTTAAAACGAGCTGAATAATAAAGTAGAACAACAAAAAATTTTCCAAGTCCCAACCATTAATAGAAAAGAAATAATTAACCTTCACATTAGCAAAGGTAAAGGAATTTAATAAAGAGTCAATCGACTGACCATTCAACCAACGATCTTGTTAGAAGAAAATATTTCCATTACCCAGACCCCACACAATAACAGAGAAGAGCCATTGCCAAACTTTAGAGTGGCCAATACTCGAACTACACATGGTGGGATATCTCCCACCACAATACTTGGCCATCATAAAATTGGCCCAAAGACTCACATTAGCCCTAAAGCTGTACCAAAGTTTGAAAGAAAAAGTGGAAGCCAAATCAAATATAGTTTTGCACCCTAAAGCCCATTCTTGCAAAGGCTTACAACATTTACCACAAGACGACCAATGAATCTTAGAATTATTCCTAGAGCCTTTCCAAAAGAATTTATTAACAATTCTATCAATTTTATAACACACAGTCTTTGTTGGGATAAAGGTTTGAAAACTATAGACCGGAATAGAGCAAAGAACACTTTTAATAAGAATAAGATGGCCACCAAAATTAAAAAAAATTAGAATCCCAAGAAGTCAGTCTATCCTGCACCACAACAATTAAGTCATCAAAGAGAAAAGACTTTTTTTTTTGCCCTTATAAAGAGGAATACCCATATATTTTAAAAGCAAAAAACTTTGAGTAAAGCAGTAAGATTCTTAATAGCCATAATATAATCAGAAGGAACATTTTTAGCCAAATTAAAATAGCACTTATGCTTTTTAAAATCCAAACCACCAACTGACTCAAACTGGTCAAAGAAACTCACAATTTTATTAATCCTATTCATCAAAGCATTCGAAAACACAATGAAATTATCGGCAAAACATAAATGAGAGATTTAAATACCACTTAAAGTTCTAAAATAGAGATTAGGGCTTTTATCAAAAAGATCCACAAGTCCCCTATAAAGGTAATCATCAACAATAATAAAGAGTGCAGTGGAAATAGGATCCCATTGTCTAAGCCCATGAGAAGCCTTAAAAAAGCCATGGCTCTTATCGTTCACAATAATGGAATAAAAAGGGCATTCAATACAAGTCTTAATAAGGGAGATGAAATTATAATCAAAACCAAATAAACTCATTATATTGTAAATAAAAGTTCAATTAACATTGACATAAGCCTAAGCAATATCCAGTTTCATAATCATATTACCACCACTAACCTTAACTTCCAAGTCTTGACAAAATTCTTGTGCCAAAAGGATACTGTTGGCAATGACACGACATTTGACAAAACCCATTTGAAAAGGAGAAATAATCTTAGGCAACAAACCAGTTAACCTATTCATCAAAATTTTAGAGAACAGTTTATAAAAAATAGTACATAAAGTAATATGTCTAAAATCATTCCAGGAATTCGCAACATTATTCTTCGGAATAAGCAAAATAATAGTAGAGGAAAAAAAACTTTAAAATAGGATTACCATTAAAAAAAATAGTGATAGCAGAGAAAACATCCATATAAATAATAGACCATATTTTTCAAAAGAACTTAGTAGTGAAATCATCCGGGCTAGTCACAGAATCCGCATTCATACCAAAAAGAGTATCATTTACCTTCTCTAGAGAAGAAAATTTAGAGAAACCACTGTTATCCTCAAGAGAAACAATATTAGGAATAATAGAAGAATTGGTGATAATAGATGGAGTAAATGTTTTATTAAGATGGTTTTGAAAATGATTAACAACCAAATTAACAATTTCAATAATATCTTCAGAAATAGAGCCGTCCTTAAGAGAAATTTTATCAATACAATTAATAGCCCATTTCTTATTAACCAAAGCTTATAAATATTTAGTATTATTATCACCTTCCGCCATATGCTTGAAAGTCTATTTTTTCTTCCAAAAAATTTCTTCCTGAGCTTGAAGATTAAACATCTCTGCTTTAGCCTCATTAAAAAGACAGAGGTTGGGGCTAGAGGGATCCAACTGATAAAGATCCTCAGTAGTGTTCACCCTATCTTCTGCAATTAAAATATTAAAAAATAGATCTTTAAAAATATTATGATTCCACTAGATTAAAACTTGCTTCAACCTTTTCAGTTTAAACCAAAGTCTATTCATATAAGAAATAGAATCATCCAAAAAAAGAGGGGCATGCAAATTATTCTAGACCACATCAAGAAATGAATCATAAAACAATCACATGTTTTAAAATCTAAATTGAGATGGGAAACCGCTAGCTCTTTTCTTAATATGGACAAGAAGAGGAGAGTGATCAGAGAGGGTAAGGCTAAGGTTGTCAACCTTAGTAAACTTGAAAGAATTAAGCCAAGCATTATTGAATAAAACTCTATCAAGCCTTTGCCACAAATGACCACGATGCCAAGTCAAAATTATTGTCCGAAAAACCAATATCGATAAGGTTGCAATCCATAATCGGGTTTGAAATGGGAAGAGAACCCCTAATACGCTTAGTCGGGTTTGAAATGGTGTTAAAATCACCACAATAAGCCAAGGAAGATTGCAAATAATATGAAATTGAATAATTTGATCCCATAAAATCCTTCTAGTATAACGAGAAGAAGCAGCATAAATGAATGAAGCACAACATTGGAAATTTGCACTCTCAATATTACAATGCAAGACTTGGGTAAAATCCCCAATGATATACATTCTAACATAATCTTTCCAAAAAACCCAAATTTCATTGGCAACATTCGATTTAGCATGTTTAATCCCCATAAATTTAGCAGTGCTAAATAATTTTTCCATATAAATAAGAGTATCAAGAAAAATAAGAATAGACACATTATGAATATGGTATAAATTTTTAACTATAACCCTAGAAGAAGGGCAACCAATCCCCCAAATATTTCAAATAATGCTGTTAAACATAAAAAACAGATTAATGAGAAGTATGTGAATGTGTGCTTCTAGGAGACTATAAGATAACATTTTTAAGTTTTCTACCTCTTTTACCACGACCCATGGAGAAGCTCAAATCATGATATTCTCTAGCATAGCATTTAGCCAAAATGTCCACCTTCGTATCTGTAAAAGCATCACAAAGGTAATGATCAGGTAAAGGAAGCTTATTATCATTTAAATTACCTGAAGGCCCCTTAGCAAGAGGTAGCTCACCTTTCACATAAAAACACCATCCTCCAAAGTAGAAACATGCCTCTCAACACCTCCACAAAATTCATTCATAGTCACAATTTGGACAATAGGGGGGATCTCTTGTTGGGAAAAGTCATCCTCCGACAATAAGGAAACAACTCTTTCAAAAATTAGATCATTAACCTGCTCATTCACAATCATAGATTGAGGAGGATTAGAATAGTTAGTATTAATATCAGAAATAACCAATTGAGACAGAGCTTGTTGGAATTCAGAAGGAAAATAAGAGGAAAACATATCAGGAATGCTATTAGAGTTATTAGGTAAAATATGTTTCTCCCCAAAATATGAAACATTTATAATATCCATAATTAGTTCCATAGTTTGACCACTAAGTAAATCACCGCCAAGAGAAGAGGGAGGGTTGTCCTAAAAGGGATCAAGTTGAGGAAAAACTTATTCAATACCCTGGGACATTTCACCTTTACCATCCACCACAGTTTGATTCAAAATAGCATTTGCATGATCATTGGAAGTACCCTCTTGCACTATAAAAAGCTTGGCAATTTCTTTTTCCTTCATAAGGTGCAGGTGCAATTTAAAGCATTCACTCAAACCATGCCCATGCATCCTACAATGAGAATAAAACATGGGATAGTTTTCAAAATCAATCTTTTGGAAATAACCGTTTAATTCGGAACCTAGACAAATCTCCATAGGATGTTTTTTAGAAATATCTAACTCAACCAAAACACGAGCCACAGATGGCCGTGAGATAGAAGTCGTGGCTTGGTTCGTTTGCAAAGACTTACCAAGAATGGAGGCAAACCCAAAAAGCACTTGAGAATTGAAAAAGTGAAGCCTCATATTAGGGAAAAAAACCCAAACAGAAGCAATAGGCGATTCCTTATGGACATCAAAATCATATGTCCATTTAAGGAGTCTCATTTGATAAGCCTGAATGTAATAAGATCTCCTCGAAAAAATTCAGCTGTAATCCAAATCGTTAGTCAGTTGGATCGCCACATGATGTGGATCAAGTAATCCGATATGAAATGAACCAGAGAGCTTCAAATTCACGAAAAACTTGAGAATAACATCGAGGTTAGGACACCTTAGAACAAATTTGCCAACAAGAGTAAGAGCGAAGGGGGCAGCTAATTGGGACACAACTGAGCCATCAAATATTAAGGCCGAACAGCCCTTAAACGATGTCTGGATGAATTGAAAGAGAGGGGGAGAAGCAGAGATC
This sequence comes from Dendrobium nobile, assembly GCA_022539455.1. NCBI lineage: Eukaryota > Viridiplantae > Streptophyta > Magnoliopsida > Asparagales > Orchidaceae > Dendrobium > Dendrobium nobile. The sequence continues at coordinate 47,708,439 of CM039721.1, forward strand.
CAGCAAGCACATCCTTGAAAGAGCGGGATTATCCATTCGGATTAGCACATATAGGAGGGTAAGATGACGACGGGGTCATCATCCCGTAGAACCGTGAAGACCGAAGAGAAAAAAAAGCGGGAAGTCAAAAGCTACAAGAGAAACATAGTAAACACGAAAAGAGAATGAAAGCAACCGAGGGATCCACAGAAAAACCGCCAGAAAACGAGAGCACACAGGGAGCCCAATAACGCCAAACAAAATCCCGAAACACCAGAGTGAAACGAGAGGAAAAACCCACAAGAAACCAAGCAGGAAGCCACCAACTGAATGCACAAAGAAGAACCCTAGAATTGCCCCAGAATTGCCTCGAAAGCCAGAGCCAAAGAGACATTAGAGCGAAAAAAAACGACCTTAGTGAATATTTTTCCACGCAACTCCCTTTTACCCTTCTATAACTTTTTATTTCTGCTGCTCATATATTTGCATAATTTATTTACTGGGCTGCTATTTTGCTCTTTAGAAGTATTTTTTTTTTCTCTTGAAATTGCACATATATGATGAGATGTATAAAATCAAATAGCTACATAATCGTATTCTTGAAAAATTATTAGATCCTCTTTATTTTTAGTTTTTGCTTTGGCCTTCTTCCTTCAATTTTTTTAATTCAGGAGAGACAATTTGATTTAATAATTTGAAAAAGATCAGTGTCGATCTAATAATAGCTAGTCCTGTGTGGCTGCAGATTGAGGTAATCCTTATCATGGGATGGTAATTATTACTTAAGAAACTACAACAAAGGCCACTAGATTTCCCATTTCCATTCTCGACTAAACCAATAATTGAAAGGAAAAATATAAAGAATTCAAAAAATTTACTGATGGTTAAAATTTATTAGATCTAAATAATTTTATTTGTTTAGGCTTAATAAGTAATGAAACGTAGGAAAACCCATACAAGGGCGTTGATTAAAATAAGGATTACAAGATTCTTAAAAAGGATCTCGTGCTGACCACTACTCAAAATAGTTACAAGAAAATTAAAATAAAAACCTATGAGCTCAACTTCTCTCCTAAACAAAATTATAAAATAACTTATGTACATTCTATGAGGGTAGCAAGCAGCCAACACCCAAAAATAGGAGAGATCCTTTGATAGAAAGTAAGCATAATCTCTCCTCCAAAAAAATCAAAAACCTGCAAAAAAAATACTAGAAGGAACTTGCAAAATAACAAGAGAAATACAAAAGAAATTGCAAAACCAAACATAAAACCTGCAAAGATAAATGGAATCCCTCGAATTCATGATAGTAATCTCATTAATAATATATTGCAGAATGCCAGAGTCACAACGACTGTTCAAAAAAGATGAAGACACAGATTGATAAATAACAGCCGAGGAAGACAGATCTGGGTACACAGCACCAGCAGAAGATGAAGCTACAAGTAATATTAAGAAGCAAACCTAGATTAGGAATGATATGGAAGCCACAAGAAATAACTAAATTCTTAGGCAGAACCTCTAGAAAAACAACAAAAGAGCTAGCCGATAGTGTCAGACAGTCATGCGAACAAAACAGAAAGAAGGCAAATAGAGAGCCATCCAACTGAAAAATCTGAAAAATATCATTAATCTGAAAACTATTACAAGGCTCAACATAGGTGAAATTATAATTCTCCAGCCTAGAAGATAAATGCAAGACAAAATCATCAGCAAACAGAATAATAGGATTATCCCAATAACACCTCATCCAGTAACTAGTAAACAAGCTCTCGTCACTACACCCAAATTAACAATCCTTGAAATCAAGAAGCATAAGCTGGCTCAAGTGCAAATATTCCAAGCAAACATGAACACGAAAGGCCATCTGCCGCTCAAATCTCAAGCAATTCCCAAATATCCAGTGCAAATTCAAACACCACTAGTAACAAGCAATAATGATAGAGCCACGGCCACCCAAACCACACTCCAGCACAACCGCTGAATACAGAGAGCCCAAGTTAGTCAAGGGGAAAAAACCCAACTAAAGATGATAAGAGCAATCCAAAACTAAAAAGCAACACACTATATCGACACAAGAAAAATGAGAATAATGCAAGATCATATAAATCATGATAACCTTCTTAATTTGCCAACTCCCTCTATTACCCAAAAAATGAGAAGCCAAATAAGAGCAGCAAACGAGCCAAGGGCTATATTCCTTATGAAAACAATCAAAGCCAGAAATACCAGAATAACCATAATGAGCCTCTACATTAGAAGATAACCGCCAAAGTAATAAAACCAAACCAAACCAAACACAAAAATTACAAAGAAGATCTAACATAAGGCAGTCCAATCATTGCTAACTTGAGGATGCCTTTAACATAGGTAGGAAAATGGCTAAAAGAGAAATCAATATGAAATTGGATATTTGAACCATGATTAACAAGCCAATTAGTACAAACATTCTCTTCTCTATGAATGTGAGTCAACAAGACAATAAAATATTAAAAAAGTTGCTTAATTTTCCTAATTTGATAAAATAATTTAGAACTACAAATCTTATCCTCACTATATTTATGGTAACAAAACATGTGTAAGGCATCAACTTCAATCCAAATGTTTGAAATACCCAAAGAAGTACATAGTTTCAAACCATTTAAAATAACAAGACGTTCAACAAAATTAATAGAACACATAGGAAAAGATTTTGGACTTAGAATGTTTAGTTCTAAAAATATTCCCCGCATCCATGGTTTTGAAAATGCCACTGCTAGCCATATTGCACAACAAAAAGTCATCAACATCATTATTTAAGGGAACTTGCAAGATCTGAGGTAAAATAGATTTGGGAATAACTTGAGCAAGTTTCCTATAATCCAACTATTGTTCTCAATAAAATATTTAACCTTGATAGAAGAAGTGGAGATTGAGCGAAGGATATGATCAATAGAAGTTTGAACCTGCCACTGTTCCTGCCAAAAGAATAGGTTAGCACAACCAATACCCCAATTAATGTAAGGCTCTACTTCCCACTTGATATTACAAAGTTTTTTCCAAACTCTAGAGTCCTGCTTTTTATATGTAAAAATGCTAGGATGTTTGCCAACAACATATTTAACAGTCATAAACTTGGACCAAAGAATAGTTTTAGCATGAAAATTAAACCATAATTTACTAGAGAAAGAGTGGGCTAAATCCGTCATATTCGTACAACTCAAGGCACCTTCCTCCAACACACCAAAACAATTGCTTGAAGAAGACTGGAGTATTTAGAATCAACACTTTTACCTTTCAAAAAAAAAAATATTGTTCATTTTTTCAAATATACTACAACCACGAATAGTAGGTTGTATAGATTGAAAGATATAAATCAGTAAGGAGCAAAGAACACTCTTGATCAGCACTAATCTACCACCAAAGCTAAGGAAATTAAATTCCCAAGAGTTAAGCTTATTATTCATAGCAGTAATAAGATTGTCAAAGAGGAAAGATTTATTATGACCTTTGAAAAGAGGAACACCTAAATATTTTAAGGGAAGAGGTCTTTGTAAAAAACTTGAAATACCATTAATATCATTAATGTATTCAGCCATAATATTTTTTGAGGGGATAAAACAACACTTATTTTTATTAAGATTTAAACCACCAAATAATTCAAAATTGTTTAAAAAATGTATAAGGACACTAACCATATTCACAGAACCATTATAAAAAATGATAACATCATCCACAAAATATAATTGGGAGATAGGCATGCCACCAAGGGATCTATAATAAAGATTTTGGGTGTTTTTCATAAAGGAGGGTTAGACCTCTAGAAAGATACCCAGCCGTTATAATGAACAAAGCAGGGGAGATAGGGTCCCCTTGTCTAATGTCATGAGAAGATTTAAAAAAACCCTTTGCTTTTACCATTATCTATAATTGAAAAGAATAAACCTTCAATACAGTTTTCAATCATGGAAACAAATTTTTAGTTAAAACTAAAAAGCATTAAAACATTATATAAAAAATTTCAATTTATATTATCATAAGCTTAAGTAATATCTAACTTTAAGATAAGATTGCCACATCTCACTTTGAGGTCCAAATCATGAACAAGTTCTTGAAACAAAAGAATGTTATCAAAAATAGCTCTACCTTTGAGAAAACCCATTTGAAAATATGAGATTCTCTTAGAAAGAAAAGGAGACAATCATTCCATAAAGATTTTCGAAATCAATTTGCTAAAGAAGGAACATAGACTAAAAGGATGGAAGTCATCCCACTTATTAGCAGCCACCTTTTTGGGAATAAGCATAATAGAAGTATTAGAAAAAAACTTAGGAATAGAATTACCATTAAAAAATCCAAAATAATAGCAAATAAATCATCAAAAATAATATTCCAAACTTTTTGAAAAAAATTTAGTTATAAAACCGTCAGGCCCAGCCACAAAGTTTGCAGTCAAACCAAAAATAATCTTTTTGACTTCTCCAATGAAGGAAACGTAGTAAGAGTGTTATTATCCACCTCACTGATGACGCAAAGAATAATCTTAGGGTGGTCAATATGAGTAGGTTCAAAATTTTTATTGAATCTATTAGTAAATTGCTGAACAACTAACTTAGCAAAGTCCTCCTCATTGTTGCAACTCGAGCTCACTATATAAATATTGTGGCTCACATATTTATGTCTTCTTATATTTATAATGTGTTTTTAATTGTGTATGTACTAACATTTCAGGAATGTCATGCCCTATCCAACAAAGATTTAATGTTGAAGATTTCGTAAAATAGGTTATGTTGTAAAGATTTTTGTAAAATTCATTGATTTATTTTTATTTCTTAAGTCAAGTCCTATAATGGTGTATGCTAGCTTGTTGATTATACACACACAGACTCAAAGAGAGTGATATTGAGTCAAAACTAGATCTTTAATTTTTGAACTAATCATATTGTATAATTTATATTATACTATATGATAAACTCATCTAACTAATGAAATGTGGGCTCCAAAAATTCGGCCTCGGCCTCCCTGTCGTGCATGACTGTTTTATGCTTTTTCTTCGACGAGGGAGTTTTAATGGAATAAGTTTCGGGGTAAATTTTGGAAAGGCAGATGGGTTTGTAGATAAGACACTACCCAGAGATTTCGCCCTTATTTTGCGAGGACTTTATGATCTGAGTTCTGGTTTCCTATAGGCGCAAGCCCTTATAATTAATTACCCCTCTCGATCATGAGAGAGAACTTTCGATTAAGGCTAGTCGTCAATCAGATATGTAGAAAAATACGTGCATCTGGTGTATAGTAGCAGGAAGATGCATTTGAAATTTGAAGGGTTTGAAGATTTTAGGCTTGAAGATTTGATATTTAAAATAGAAATTGAACCATGCACTTAAAGTGGATGGTGGGAAAATGGATGATAGACCCGATCAAGATCCCATGGTTCCGTTGTCCCGGGCCATCGTGGTCCCTAGTCTACTTAGTCAGAGGAGGTAGTCGACCCAACCTGGTAGAAGGATCCTTGTCAGCAGCCATGGGTTGCTTCATCCAAGGGGACCTTGTAGACCTAGGGTGAATATTTATCTAAGGGGACAAATTTGAATCCACCTTATCTAACAGAGGGCTTTATTCTCTATCGATCATATCCTATTGATTCATATCTCAAGGATATGATGCCAATAATGAGCGTATCGGCTCTGGCTATAACCAATATTTTGTGGTGCCATTTGGAGGCAAAACCACTCGGTTCAGAGGGCCCTGGGTCATAACCGTTTATCCTGTGGTGCCATTTCGTGGAAAAACTGCAGGTTAGAGGACATGTTCCACGTCCTTATTGGCAGGAGATTATTTGAGAATGTATCATTGTGATATTTACGACTAGGCATTTGGCTCTTTGTAAGCTGAAGTAAAATTTAATTTGTCTACCTCTGCAAACTGTTGCGGAGGTTAGATAAATTTTTACTTTAAGTGTTAATGGATTAATTTCAATTTTAAACATTTTTGGGATTTTGGGATTTTGAGATTTTTTGGATTTTTGTGGGTATTTGGGATAGGATTTGAAAATATTTGTGAACCCCTCCAGTTGAGATAAACATTCAACATGGCTATCATCGGGGTGTTTGAGATTATTTCTATTTATGGATTGAACCTTGTCAAACCTTATCAACTATGTCAAGTTATCGACGGAGGATCAAGTTTCATAGGCTTTGATCCTTCGTTAGTGAATTCTCATTGCTATAGGTTTTAACGGCCTAATATGAATGCAGTAAAACAAATATACTATTCGTCGCGACCGTATGCTTGTTTGTTGGTTCGAACCTTGTCGACGCCTATTGATCCATATAAAAGGATCGGTTTCGAACTTGAATTCACTTGTCGACCCGTACAGCATCCCTAGACATCACGTATATTCTAATAACACGCTTGCCGGGGCCCATGCGGGTTCTACGATTGCTTTTATCCCTTTTAGTGTACCTATATGTATACAAACTATGGTGCACATGCGGGGGTACTTTGAAAGTATTCGTAAATGCTTTCTATCCACTTGCATGAATATTACCGATCTGGTGGCGTATTATAGCAGCTTTTGGTATGGATTGTTTGCTGCTTTATACAGGTAGACTGTCGTGCACTACTCGTTGCTTTCTGTAGGTGAATCATAGTGCACTAACAAATCTCCCTCTTTGTCGTATATGTAGTTGTATCTATTGTAGTTCTTTATGCATTTTATGGTAGTCTTTGGTCTTTTCAGTACATTCTCCCTTGATGCATGTAGGTAGGTAGATGAATTCATTTACATGTTGAAATTAACAACAGGATACTGCATTCACTGAAGTCTTTCTGCATCTACCCATGGGTGGCATGTTATACATACATTTATCTTCATAGAGAGCTTGTATGTATTGCAGATCTTTTATAAGGGTTTGTAGGTATTCTCATTTGTCGCATATCGTCTACTATTATTAATAGAAGACCAACTTATTCACACGGTACTATATTCTTATTGGACTTGCATTTGCTATAGTCCTGCATCATATCTATCTTTGTTGTTTGAAAGTAGACTTTTATATAAACATTTGTATATTAGCCTAACTTGATAGTAGGGAGACTACTCCCATGCCTTCCTTACTTTGCTTGTGATCCTGCCATATCCTTTGTACATGCTTGTTTACAAAACATCATGATTATCACATGATTCTCTTTACCCCTCCTTTAAACAGTTAAATAAACATGTTATTGATCACGTGTCATCCATAAGTGAACTTTCAATTCCCCACTTATGAGATTCCATTTATTTTTCTGTATAGTGGTACTGGTTGTTATTGCATTCAACATGTTAATCATAAACATGTTGCACATCCCACCACTATATGTATCAACTTCTTTTATTTGCAAGAGGATGATCTTATTTGGCAACATGATTGATATACACATCAATCATCATCATCTTTATACTATTCGTAAGATGTTCTTTTAGATGCTTTTAAATGACCATTCCTTTGACATCTTCATTTAGACCTCGTATTTGTTGAGTTAAGGCTAAGTGCCTTATTGTTGTGAGTTCAATTCCTTGTAGTCACAAGTTTGTTTACATGTTCAAATGATCACATTGAGTTTGAACTCTTAGTATTCAAGTTTGATCATTTAAACTTGCTTGCACTTTATTCAAGTTCAAGTTAGGTTTGAATCAAGTTCTCTTGGTTGAGCTTTGATTCAAGTCCTCATTGGCCAAATTATAAGTCCTCATTATTGTTCAAGTTATGAGGTTAAAGTTATAGCATATCTTTTTTATATTTTTCATTTAGGTTCAAATTGAATTAAAGCCCTTTATTTCATTTTCAAGTTCATAAGTCCCTCTCACTTGGTTCAAACCAAGTTCAAATGCATGTCCACAAGTCCTCTGTTTGAGTTCAAGTATCAAACTCAAGTTCACTTGAGTTAAGGTACATTGATATTCAAGTTTAAGTTCAAATTAAGTGCATTTAATGTTCCTTAAATTTACAAGTCCAAGTCCAAATAATGTCCTCTATAATTCAAGTCCTTGTCCTTCTCATCTGAAGTTCAAATGAAATGCAAATTCAAGTCCCAAGCTATCTTGTAGAGTTCAAGCTCCTTGTTGTTCAACTCAAGTTTGATCAAGTTCAAGTTCAAGCTTATGTTCAATATCATTTTTTGTTCAAGTCACTGTTAGTCATTTGATTCATATTCAAGTACAAGTCCTTGTCTTATTTTAGACAAAATTTTGGCAGCCTCCTAGCATTTCCCCTGTTTAGGGGAAAAACCAAGAGGCTGCCTACTCGCCACGTCAATAAAGACGTGCACGGGGTTTTAAAAAAAGTATTTTTTTTAAAAAGCAATTTTTTTTATTACCTTGCCAAGTTAAGAAAAGCGCGCATAGGGATTGCCCGCTTCGTTGTAAGCACCGCACCGAGTTTCCTCCCACCACGCTAATAAAAGCGTGCATGGGTGGTCCCTTGGCGCGCTACGAACAACAAAAGGGACTTTTTAGGGGATTACCCGCCTCGCCACAAGTACCGCGATGAGCTCCCTCCCACCGTACTAATAAAAGCACGCATGGGTGGTTACTCGGCGCACCACAAGTGCTGAGGGCGGGTTCTCCCAAAATTTTAAATTCTTCTTCTTTTTTTTTGAAACTTTCTTTTCTCCCTTTTTTTTTTCTTTTTTCTCTTTTTTTTTCCAATCTTTTTTATTTTTTTGAAATAATCTCTCTTTTTTTTTACACACTCTCTTTTTCCTTTTTTTTTTTGAAGATATGCACACATATATTTAAATACATAAAATAACGATTAAGACTCTACCTCTACCGATATTGTTTAGCACTAATAGCCATATATATATATATATATATATATATATATATATATATATATATATATATATATATATATATATATATATATATATATATATATACTGATTTTACAACCATAAAAAAAAGATAACTTGAAAAAGGAACTTTACTATTTAAAACTTCTCCCTCTCTTTTAAAATATAAAGCAATGCACATGATAATATCAATGCTTGATTAACGATAACATTAATGATGTTGCCATTATTTATGTTCTTATTAATGCCAATAGTGATATTAATGCAAACATAACTAACGATATCAAAGTTAATATCATTATTGATGCAGGTAAATAAATAAATATAAGAAGGTCAATACCTTCACTGAGATTAGTATTAAAATATGTATTAATTCTAAAAACAGATAATGGAGCTATTAAATAATAAGAGGAAATATATTAAACCAAATAGAATCAATGATGAAGACTTGCTCCCTCGCTTCTTTTGGATTTTGTGAGATAATAAAGAGCTTTTGTCTCATAGTGAGGGTATAAAGCTAATGGTGTTGTGGTAGTGGGAAGAAAAATCAAAACAATAAATGATTCTTTGTAAGAATCAAAACCAATTGAAATGAGGATCCCATGTGCATGTCAGAAGTTCCCTTTACCTTTTCTTTTCTTTTTAGAAGAGAGGAGTGAATTCACATGAGGCTACTTAGGTGTGGAGGAGTGTGATTGGATATATATACTGGATAAGGGAGTTAAGATAAATCTGAATGAAATTCTAACTTTGCAACTGACTTGTAAGGCCGGCACCGTGGATTGCAAGCAGGTGAGGGACGACTTATAGGAGTTTGTGAGACTCAACAAGGCAGAGAGAACCAGCTCGGTCTAATGCGAAGAGGCATGGAAATAAAGGTTTAACACAAAGGAGGTGCGTGAGTTCAAGTTGAGTGGTTGAGGGATTTCAGTTGAGCTTCACGCAAGGGAGATTTTGCTATTGTGGTGATTGACTGTTGAAGAGGGGTGAACAGGTGAAAGAATTTGGATGGAGGTTTGTGGAGTGGGAGGCTGGTTGTGAGGTGGAGAAGGAATAAAGAACAAGAGCTTGAGCCTGGGACTCTCTAAAAACTGAGCAAAATAAAAGCTCCATTTTTTCTTTTGTTTTAACGATGAGGTCTGATTTACTACCCAAGGCAAGAGCAGCGTCCAAGGCTTGTTCACTCAGTGGGATATCAGGGAGGAGACGTACGAGGTTATCACGACATTTTCGGGATTCAAAGCTGGATTTAGTTCAGAATTTTTGACACATACGAGGTAAGAGCATTAAGTGTGATTCAACATTTCATTTGACTTGTAATTATTTATTAAATTAGTTATAATTTTAAACTCTGCTATCAATATCCCTTTGCTTGAAATGATAACAAAATATTAGTCACTTAGAATAGCTTCGAATTTAGTGCAATTTCTAGATTTATGTGTCCAATGCCTCATTTTACGTGCTAATTTTATTGATAATCATAATTGAACAAATTGATAGTGTATTTAGGATATTGCCGATGTCCCGGTCACAACGGCGTAGTCTTTTTTATGATCTGACATCATTTGATCATCATCGAGGCTAATCTCCATCAAAATGCGTGCCTTCGCAACATATTTAGATCACCTTTGAAATTTGCGACACCACCTCAAACAATCAAATCTAACAAATAAAATGTATAATCAAAATGTCGATGATGTTCCAGATGCAATGGCACTATCCGTTTGTCGATCGAACATCATTTCAATAATGACAAGGCTAATTTCATTTGTTATGCGTGCCTTCGCAACATATTTGAATACCCCTTTGAAATTTGCGACACCACCTCAAACGATCTAATTTAATCAAATAAAATCTATAATCCAAATGTCAGTGATATTTCAAATGCATTTGTATTGTCTGTTTCTTGATCAGACATCATGACATCTCCGTAGAGGCAAATTTCCTCGATACGCGCATCCTTGCATTATATTGGGATTGCCTCAAAATATGTGCCACCAATATGAATGCTTCAAATTGAATAAACAAAATTATAGTTTTAAGAGGTTGATATTATTCTGGACGCAACGGTGAAGTCCATTTTTTTGATAGACATTGTTTGATCAGCCTCTCACTTCAATTTCGGGTGTCGGTCATCCCGTTTATCTGATCTCATCCGATTCAATTGCGATGGGCGCCGACTTAGCAGAATTCAATACCCTGATCGCAACAACACTGTCTATTTTATAATTAGTGGTCATTTGACTATTTAAATGATGCATCATATCAATCCGTACACTGCTCGATCCACCACTTTTGTTCTTTTTGCACATAGTTTGATGTATAGGGGTCAACAAATGCCCCCCCAACAAATGTGGTTCATGTCTAGAGCAAATCATGTTTGTTATAAGTTGTTTGGTCTTGTGGATCTCTAGATATTTGTTCTAGATATCACACAGAAATTCCCATTTAGTGGATTTCCAAAAACTTATTTGGAAGTCACACTAGTTTTCTTTTAGTGCATCATAAAAAATTTACTTGGGTGTCATACTAAGACGTTTAGTGGATCTCCAAAAATTTGTTTGGATGTCACACTAAGATTTTTATTTAGTGGATCTGCAAAAATTTGTTTGGATGTCACACTAAGATTTTCATTTAGTAGATCTATAAAAGCTCATCTCTGATTCTTTGTAGATCTTTAGATGCATTTGTAATTTTTAATATAGCTGAAATATTTGCTCTTGGTTAAGTAAAGATCCATGGGATAATGATAGAGTACTTCATACTCAGATCCCTTGAGAGTTACTTTGTAGATCGATGCTAGCAGATAGCATATGCTCAGGATTCTTCCATCATCTGGTTGTACCTTGATAAAATTTTAAATATTTATTTGGGAATCTTAGCATGCAACGTGATGTGACCTAAATAAATATTTAAAATGCCCCCAATCTCTAGGGATATTTATTGATGTCATCCAAGGAACTCATTGTACAGCTTTGGCTTGAGTCTTGAGATTTTGATTCCTTCTATCCTAAGCTTCATGCTGCGGATATTGATGGAGGATTACCTGATTTATCAATAATGATTTCTTAGTAGACTTGTGTTTCTTCGGCCTTATGCTTCTTACTTTGGCGGGCTTGATGAAGGAGTAGATGCCGGTGACCTAAACCCTTTAGGTTTGTACTAGGTCGGTAGCAAAAAGTCATCGGTCAGAGCTTTGTGCATAGCGGACTTGTTGATGATGAATCCTCTTAGTTCAGCCATAGGCTTTTTATGAACTTTGGGATGATTTCTTTGGTCCTTTGCTGTGTGCTTTGACAGACTTGTTAAAGAATTTGTAGGTTCTTGATTTGGTTGATAGTATCAAATATAGGTAGTATCTTGATCCTTAACCACCTAAGAAGACTTTAATCCGAGTCACTTGAGTTCATAAGATTATGAGAGCTAGGATTTGATAGCTCTTTATCCTCTGATTGCTGAGATGGGGGTTCCTCTACAACGGCCTTTCTTATGGCTTGTTGAGTAGATGGAGCTGCCACCGATCCGATCATATTTAGGCTTGTTGGATCAAATCTTTTACACCTATTCAGGCTTCAGACTTGAGCTATAGAAATTGTGCTTCCCAATGCTGAATTTACTAATGTTGACGAATTTGGAGTTCTCCTTTGTGGTTGAAGATTTGGAGCCTACGAACATTTGGTAGTTACTCGAGATTCTTCCTTCTTGTTGGAACTTTGATTCTCCAGTCACTTGAACTTGTCGAGTCAAATTAGCCTTTGTTCTTCCTACAGTCCCTACTAATATGTTGACGAAGTGGGATTCCAAGACTTTCTTATGGCGTGTTGAGTAGACGGAGCTGCCATCGATCCGGCCATATTTGGGCTTATTGGATCTAACCTTTTACACCCATTCAAACCTTAGGCTTCAGGTTGTTGAAAGACTTCAAACTTTGTAGGCTCAATTTATAGGAGTGTGTAGCCACAAAAGTCTCTTTCTTCACTTTTGAATCTCGGTACATTGGAGAAGATAGTGTCATGAACTTTTGAAAGATCGCCTGCATATACTTTAAAAAAGAAGATTTTGTATTCTTTAGCAAAAAATCACTTTTGAATTGATAATTTTAAATATTTATTCAGGGATTTCAACATGCAGCGTGATGTTGACCCGAATAAATATTTAAAATACCCCTTATCTCGCAGGGACATTTTAGAATAGAATAAATTTAGAATTTTGAGATTTTAAATAATCATTTGGGGATCTCGGCGTGTAGCACGATGTCAACCAAAATGAATATTTAAAATGCCCCCATCTCGCAGGGACATTTTGGATAGGCTTTATATCTTTGAGATTTTAAATATTTATTCGGAGATCTTGACATGTAGCGTGAAGTTAACCCAAATAAATATTTAAAATGCCCCCAGTCTAATGGGCGGATTTTGAAATACATTCTTGCTATATAAGAGAATTTCAAAATATAGATGTAAGCATGCATTGATAACTATGTACATAAAACTTTGATCATCATAAAGTATATTATCTATGAAATTTTCATGCATGATACTTCTTTAAAAGTCGACCGTTGATAGGCGTCATAGGCCTCTGACCGTTCAAATCGATCAACTGATAAGCTCCTCCTTGGTACACCTTCTTGATAACGAAGGGGCCTTACCAAATGGATATGAATTTTCCACCAATTTTTTGGTGTGGAATGATTGGCCTTTTTAGCAATAGGACCAATTCACCTTCTTGAAATACTCGATGATGTACCATTCGATCAAATGATTTCATCATCCTTTCCATATAGATCTCTAAGTTCTGTTGAGCTTGTAGTCTGACTTCATCGAGCACATCAAGTTCTTCCGTTCTCAATAGAGCTTTTTGATCCTGAGTTAGATTGTACTAAATAGCTACGCGAAGTGATGGCAACTCAATTTCTAGTTGTAATACATCTTCAACCCCAAAAATTAGTGAGTAGGGAGTGATTTTAGTCGGCATCATGTAAGTAGTATAATACGCCATAGTGCCTCCACCATTTTAGTATGCCTCTCTTTTATTCTTGGTGAGGATCTTTTTTAATAGTTTCACCAGTGTCTTGTTAAAGGCCTCAGCCAAACCATTGGCTCTTGGATTATATATTGATGAGTATCGCCAATTGATCTTGTGATGCTCGACAAACTTATATATTTTAGTGTTCTTGAATGCTGTGCCGTTGTTTGATATCACACGACATGGTACACCGAATATGTAGATGATATTGTGGGTGAAGAAGTTAATCACATGCTCAAACATGACTTCTTTGAAGGGGGCTGCTTCTGCTCACTTAGAAAAATAATCCATTGATGCCAATATGAAACGGTATCCAGCCGATGGTGGTGGATCTATCGGACAAATCATATCTGTGTCCCAGCATTCAAATGTCCAAGACGCTATTATTGGGTGCAGTGGATTTGGTGGCTGATGAATAACATCACCGTAAATTTGACATTCATGACACCTCTTAGCATGGTCAATGCAATTTGTCACCATTATTGGCCAATAATAACCCATTCTCTTGATTTTAGCATCCATTTTAGGACCTAACTGATTGCGCCACAAAGCCCTTCATGGACTTCTGTTCACTGGTGGTAATGGGCCAACTCAAGCTTGCAGATCTTATAAACCCCTAGGACTTGATTTATTACAAATTGAGAGTCGACAAAGACCCGAAGATTTTAAATTCTGACATCAATTGTGATCTCAAGTCCCACTATTAAAGATTCATATTCGGCTTCATTGCTGGTACGAGGTTCAGTTAGATTGAATGAAAATCTCATTATGCCTCCTTCTAGTGCTATGAAAACTAGGCCGACGCTATCTTAGGCCCGCAAAATTTGGAGGTCGGACAGGTTTAATCGATGATGCTTCATTGAAATATATCTCCCAAAATGATAATTTCTCTTTTTCCTCGACCTGTATGATTTGCTCATCGGGCAGATCATCATTAAGTGGGGACTCTGTCGGGATAGGATGTGCGGCGAGAAAATCTGCCAAGGCTTGTCCCTTTATCGCTTTTTGTGGCATGTCCGTGATATCAAACTATAGTAATAATACTGCCCACCTGGCCAGGTGACCTGTCAACGCTGGTCTTTTCATCAAGAACTTCAGCAGTTTGATCTTTGATATCAGTGTTATTTTATGAGACAATATATAGTGGCGGAGCTTCTGAACTATAAAGATTAATGCCAAACAATGCTTCTCAATTGGAGAATAACAAATTTCTGCTCCAATCAATCTTCAATTGATATAAAAGAGTGCATTTTCTTTTCCTTCTTCACTATGTTGGGCCAATAATGCTCTGAGGGACTCTTCTAGTGCTGCCGTATACAGTATAAGAGGCTTCCCCGAAATTGGCGCCGTAAGAATAGGAGGATTCAACAGATATCTCTTGATGCTATAAAATGCTTCTTGGCACTGTTCATCCCATTTGAAGTGGATATCTTTTTTCATCAATTTGGAAAATGGCTGGAACATACCCGATAGATTCGATATGAACCGTCGAATGAAAGCCAGTTGTCTTTGTAGTGAGGGAAGCTATTGAAGGTTCTTTGGTGGTGGAATCTCTGTATTCGCCTTAATCTTGTTGGGGTCAATTTCAATTCCTCGATGACGGATTATATACCTTAGAAATTTGCCAAAAGTAACACCAAAGGCACATTTGAGAGGGTTCATTTTTAGATCAAACTTTCTGATTCTCTCAAATACGATCCTTAGGTCATTTAAGTGGTCCTTGCAATCAATGATTTTAACAACCAGGTCATCAACATAACACTCGACCTTCTAGTGTATTAACTCATCGAAGATTCGTGTCATTGCCTACTGGTAGGTGGCACCAGTATATTTTAGGCCAAAGGGCATAACCGTATAGTAGAATGTGCCCATGGTCGTTCTAAATGCTGTATGCTTCTCATCTTCAGGTGCCATCTTGATTTAATTGTATCCTGAAGATCCATCCATAAATGAGAACATGTCATAGTTGGACGTGCTATCCACTAATAATTTTGATACAGAGAGACTAAAATCATCTTTTGGGCATGTCTTATTGAGGTCCCTGAAGTCAATGCAGACACGAATCTGTCCATTCTTCTTCTTTATAGGGATAATATTGGCAATCCAATCGGCATACTTTTCTTCTCAAATGAAGCCTACCTCAATAAGCTTCTTTGTTTCAGCAATCACCTGTTCTTCAATCTCCAATCTCATTCTCCTTGGAGCTTGCTTGACGGGTGCTACATCCAGTTTGATTTCTAACCTGTGAATCGCTACATCAAGGGATAAGCTAGACATCTAAGTGTATTCTAGGCAAAACAATCCCTGAATTCACAGAGAATCTCTTTCATTTCCTCCGCTTACTCTTTGAGAAGAACGTCTCTGATGAAGGTCGGGTGATGATCTTCTTTAGTTTGAGAGAATATAGTTACGAAGTGATGGGATTTCTCTAAAGTTTCCTCAAGGTGTCGACCATCAAGAATATTTTCTATAGGGGTCATCTTTGGGACCCACTTTTAATGAATTTTTTTTACTAGTGGATCTCTAAGGGTACAGACTAGATGTTACACCATTCCTTTAAATTTTCTTTTTTTAGAGTGTGGGTCTCTACATTTGTTTTCCCTTATGCCGGGACCTTTTAGAGGTGAATTTTTGGATATACTTCCAAGTGTCGCACCCTGATGCTCACCATATATATCTTGATTTTTTATTTGTTTTACCATCATAATAGAGGGTTGCTTTTACCTCTATCGGGACCTTTCAGAGATGTTTAAGGACCAAGTGTCACATCCTAATATTCACCGTATAGAGCTTAGTAAAATCATCAATATTTTTTGTATATTTTTTGCTGCTACTATAGCCTTTAAATGACTAGCCAAAGATGGAAAGAGAAACCAAACCCCAGCGGAGCCACCAGAAATTTGTGGGCTCCGAAAATTCAGCCCCGGCCTCCCCGCTGCGTATGACTGTTTTATGCTTTTCTTCGATGAGGGAGTTTTAACGGAATAAGTTTGGGTAAATTTTGGAAGGGCATATGGGTTTGTAGATAAGACACTACCTAGAGATTTTGCCCTCATTTTGTGAGTACTTTATAATATAAGTTTTGGTTTCCTATAGGGCAAGCCCCTATAGTTAATTACCCCTATCGATTATGAGAGAGAACTTTCGATTAAGGGTAGTCGTCAATCAAATATGTAGAAATATATGTGCATCTGGCAAATAGTAGCAACAATATGCATTTCAAATTTGAAGGGTTTGGAGATTTAAGGTTTGAAGATTTGATATTTAAAATAGAAATTGCACCATCTTATACTTAAAGTGGATGGTGGGGGAATGGATGATAGACTCGATCAAGATCCCATGGTTCCATCATCCCGGGCCATCGTGGTCCCTGGTCTACTTAGTTAGAGGAGGTAGTCGACCCAACCTGATAGAAGGATCCTTGTCGGCAGCCATGAGTTGCTTCGTTCAAGGGGACCTTATAGACCTGGGGAGAGTGTTTGTCTAAGGGGACAAATTTGAATCCACCTTATCTAACAAAGGGTTTTGTGCCCTATCAATCATATCCTATTGATTCATATCTCAAGGATTTGATGCCAATAAAGAGCGTATCGACTCTAGTTATAATCGGTATTTTGTGCTGCCATTTGGCAGCAAAACAACTCAGTTCAGAGGGCCCCGGGTCATAACCGTTTATCCTGTCGGTTAGAGGGCACGTTCCACGTCCTTATTGGCAGGAGATTGTTTAACAATGGATCCTAATGATATTTTTAACTAAGCATTTGGCTCTTTGTGAGCTAAAGTAAAATTTAATTTGTCCACATCGGCAAACTATTGCGGAGGGTGGATGGATTTTTGCTTTAAGCACTTTTGGTTTAATTTCAATTTTAAACATTTTTGGGATTTTGGAATTTTGAGATTTTTTGGATTTTTGTGGGTATTTGGGATAGGATTTGAAAACATTTGTGAACCCCTGCAGTTGAGATAAACATACAACACGGCCATTATCGGGGTGTTTGAGATTATTTCCATTTATGGATTGAACCTTGTTGAACCTTATCAACTCTGTCGAGCTATCGACGGAGGATTGCATTTTGTAGGCTTTGAGCCTTCGTTTGTGAATTCTCATTATTATAGGTCTTGACGGCCTAATAAGAATGTAGTAAAATAAATATATCAGTCGACGCGACTGTTTGCTTGTTTGTTGGTTCGAACCTTATTGACTCCAATTGATCCATATAAAAGGATTGGGTTCAAATTTGAATTCACTTCGACCCGCGCAGCATCCCTAGATGTCACGTGTGTACCAATAACAAGTTTGCCTTGGCCCATGCGGGTTCTATTATTGCTTTTACCCCTTTTAGTGTACCTATGTGTATACAAACTATGGTGCACGTGCGAGGGTACTTTTAAAGTATTCGTAAATGCCTTCTGTCTGCTTGCGTGAATATTACGGATTCGGTGGCGTATTGTAGCAGCTTCTGGACTGGATTGTTCGCTGCTTTATACAGGTAGACTATCGTGCACTACTCGTTGCTGTCTGCAGGTGGATCATAGTGCACTAACTAATCTCCTGCTTTATCGTATATGTAGTTGTATCTATCATAGTTCTTTATGCATTTTATGGTATTCTTTGGTCTTTCAGTATATTTGCCCTTGATGCATGTAGGTAGGTTGATGTATTTATTTATATGCTAAAATTGACTATAGGATACTGCATTCACTGAAGTCATTCTACATCTACCCCTGGGTGGCATGTTATACATACATCTATCTTCGTAGAGAGCTTGTATGTATTGCAGATCCTTCATAAGGGTTTGTAGGTATTCTAATTTGTCGCATATCGTCTACTCTTATTAATAGAAGACCAACTTATTCACCCGGTACTGTATGCTTATTGGACTTGCATTTGCTATAGTCCTACAACATATCTATCTTTGTTATTTTCTGTTTTTTTTTTAAGAAAGCATAAATACATTATTAGAGGAAAAAAAAAACAAAAGCAACTACAAAGTAGATTACTCCTTCACCAATTTAATAATTGAAGGAGGAACCCTATCCAAACAAAAATCTTCCCAAATAAAATTGCTAATAAGAGCATAACTAGCACACATGTCAGCTAGCTTATTCCCCTCTCTATTGATGCATTTAAAAATCACATTGTTAAACACATTGAACAAGTCCAAGTCTTCCATTCCTTTGTAGTCATGATCCTTAGCACATGGATAGCCTTTATAACATTGAAGTTGTCACTTTCAATAATAGCTCCTTTGTACTTAAACATCCAATCCTTGATTACTTCTTTCAATGATTTGATAGCAAGAAGTTCCAACTGATAAATATTCCAATGGATACATGATTTGCCAAATGCCATAAAAATCTCCCTTTACAGTCTCTGATTATTCCTTTAATGCCTGCTCTTTAAGAAGAACACAGGGTAGCGTATACATTGATTTTTAACCAACCGAGTGGAGGGGGATGCCCAATATTAGATAGCCTAGAAGACTGATTAACATCCCAAAATTCTGAAATTTGTTTAAACATCAATTTAGAGAAAGAAGATAGGCCTATTACAAAAACAACTATAGAATTAGCACTTTCACTTATCCCGTCATGTATCAATCTATTTCTAGCCTTCCAAGATAGGTACACAACATTGTAAAATAGATGGAGAATCATACCATTATGTTTTGAAGTATTTTGTAACCAATAGCAGCAATCCTCAAAGATTTCAATCTCAGGCAAGCCAAATCCCCATTTTTTCAGAATTACCACCAACTCCTTTATTTTATTGCATTTGACTAGAATATGTTCCACATCCTCTATTCCAGCTGAGCATCTCGGACAAATATCATCTACTTGCAATCTTTTATGTGCTAGGAATTGGTTTGTTGGCAGAGCATTTTTAAACAATCTCCAACAAAACACTTATACTCGTGGATTAACCTTAGCCTTTTTAATCCAGCCATATACCATATTCTCATTTTGTTGCTGAGATTCGATGATCATCCCAGGAATAGAAGTCCCTGAGTCCTGCTAAATGAGCTCTCTATCATCATTTTCCTGTTCCAGATTTATGTTGATCTTTAGGATAAGATCCACAAGCTCCCCTCCAAAGATCTGCTCCAGATCTTCCTCTTTCCAGATTTTTCCCTTCAATGAATTTGTCCATCTTAATCTCCTCATCACCTTGGGGTGTGGAGCTACAAATGTTGGCCATTCATTTAAACTTCTATCTAGTATCCATTTGTTCTTGAAAACATAAATGGAATTACCATTTGCTATGTTCCATTTGAGGAAAGGATCTAGTGCTTTATCCCCATTACATAAAATTTTCCAAGAAGAAGAAGAATATTTCTTGATCTCTAATGCTTCAAATCTGGTGGCATATTTGGGAGCCAAAACTGTATGAAGGATAGAACTTTTGTTATGCAAATATCTCAAAGACATTCTAGCTCTAAGAGGAGCTACTCTAGTTGTAGAAGAGAACAGACTACATCCTCCCTCCCTTAGTGGCTTACAAAGTTCTTCCTATTTTATGTAATGTAATCCGACATTACCTCTAGCTTTGTTCCATAGAAAGTTCCTGCACATTTTGTCTATTTCCTTGAGCACTCGAACAGGAACCAATGAATGAGTGCTGTAGTAGTTTGGAATAGCAAGGATGACAGTTCTAATCAAAGTTATCTTTCCAGGTAAAGATAAAGATTTGCTCCCCCAAATATTAGGCATCCTTAGATCTTTTTCAATAATGAAATAGAAGTCACTAGCCACCAATCTTCTCATAGCCATCTTTATACCAAGATAAACAAACTCCTTTACTTGTTTGAACCCCATGATATGAGTAATAGTTTCTTCATTCTTTTATTGACATTCTTTCCAAAAAGAATGGTAGACTTCTCCATATTGATGCTTTGCCCAGTCCACTTGCTAAATTTGGAGAGAATACTTTTGACTTCATAAGCCGCCTTCTTTGATGCTTCCGAGAAGATCATAACGTCATCAGCAAATAATAAGTGCGAAATTCATGGACTATTTGGAACTTAAGCTAATCCCAATAGAAGAATGGGAAAATGCATTTGAAAGGAGTTAGGAGCAAAGAATGAATAAGATAGGAGACAATGGGCATCCCTGATAGAATCCGCTATCAGCTTCAATCCATTCTGATAACTTGCCATTTATGATAATAGAGAATCTTAGATTCATCGCACATTCCAAAATAAGATTGGAGAATATAATTGGGAATTCAAAATAATTCAAAATATGTTTAAGTATTAGCGAACTCACAGAGTCGTATGCTTTCTCCATATCTACTTTAAAGGACACTATCCCTTTAGATGCCTTGGAATACCTGAATTTGTGAAACATTTCTTGAGCCAACAATACATGATCCTAAATGGACCTACCTTTAATGAACAAAGCCTATTCTTCCAAGATAAGAAGAGGAATGACTTGAAGAAGTCTGTTCAAGATAACCTTTGCAGCCACTTTATAAACTGAGTTGCACAAGCTTATAGGCCTGTAGTTGGATGGTAGCATAGTATTTGAAATCTTTAGAATGAGGACAATCAGAGTGTCTTTCCAATCTCTATCCATCTTTCCCAGACGAAAGAAATGATTTACTTTAATGAACGAGTAGGTGACACCATCACATCCTGGAGCAATGTTCTTTCCCAGTTGATTGATAACAATTTCAATCTCTTCCACCATGAATTGTTTGGACAGTAGCCTTCTGTCTTCAGCTTTCAAAGTATTCACAGGATTCAGCAACCCTTCCTTCTCATGGGACCTCAATCTCCATTTGAACTTGAAGAACCGCAAAATCACTTCTTCAATCTGATTTTGCTCTTCTAATGCCGTGCCATTATCATCTCTGATTTTAATTATGCTGTTACTGTTCTTTCTAGCACTAGCATATGAGTGATATAATTTTGAATTGCAATCTCCATCATTCATCCACTTTACCTTTGATCTCTGTTTCAACCATCCACTTAACTGAGCCATTGTAGCATTAAGCTCAATTACTTTGGACTTCAACATCCAACACTCTTCTTAAGATAGCCAACCTATCTCAGCTTCAGTTGTTTGCAACTTCAAAATCTCTTCCATTAGACTTTCTTTTAGGACATTAAGGTTCTTCATTTTGGCCTTACTACAGAAGAATAAAGATTTAAGAGCTCTTTTAAATTTAGAATTCAAGATTTGAGAATGATTCCTAATATATTTTTTGTTCCATTCCTTCTTTACCACCACTGCTGATACCGGATAAGATGCCCATACATCCTCAAACTTAATGCTCTTTTTAGAAGGAATAATAGTCTTGAAGAAATTAAGATTAATTGGGCTATGATTTGAGGCGATCCTAGCAAGTTGTCTCACAAATGACTGAGAAGATGAGTTTAATGCTATAGAGTTTAGAAAGCACATGTCAAGCCTTTCCAAGATTCGAGCCCCTCTAGTTTTATTGTTACACCATGTATACCGAGGACAAATAAATCCAATTTCATGGTAGTCATTGTTAGTGAAGAATGACTTCATTTCTCTAGCTCCTTAAGCAAAAAAAAAATTTCTTCCTCCTCGTTTGTCTTCCTTGGAAGTGAGACAATTGAAGTCTCCTCCAACCACCATAGGATACTCTTCCACAGAGTATAATTCAAGCATCTTCCAAAGCTCTCTCCTTTTGAGCGTGTCTTTGTTCCAATACACCGAAGCCACTCTCCATTTGAAATTACTATTAATGGATAAATCTCCTATAACACATTGGGACGAAGACCAAACCAAGATAAAATCAACAAGGTTGGAATTCCATAGAACAATAATCCCTTCAGTTAGCCCAATCGACGGGACCATAGCATATTCCCAACCATCTCCCATGAGCATCTTAGCTTCTTTTATATCAAAAGAAGAATTTTTTTTTTCTAACAAACCCAAAAGACTACATGATTCATTTTGACAAATTCCTTTATGTATAGAGAAGCACCTTTTTTCTTAGCTCCTCTACAGTTCTAGAATGCTAAGGAATTCATTGATGTAGATTTGTGGAAGAGGTTCCCACATTGTATTTCACATCCATCTCCAATCTTCTACTTGTTGTGTTGTTGCTGATTGGCCCAAGATCTTTAAGTTGCTTAGACTTCTTCCTCTTAACATTGCTGGATTCCTCTCCTTTTCCTTTTATGGCTGAGTCAGTTACTATGTTCAGGTTTACATCTTCCTTCTTATCAGGAGGATCTCCATTGTCCAGTGATCCATTAACACTTTCTTGAATTATCTCCCCTTCTTCAATTTGATCATTGAGAACATTAAATCTATTTTCATTCAAAGGAATATTAATACTATTCCTTTATTCATATGAGCCATTTCCTTATTCACAACCAGCTTAGAACTCAACGCAAATTCATCATGATCCCAAATTTTGGCTGAATGATCAACCTCTGTATTCAGAACAACATCTTCACTAGCTTTGTCTTTATCTTCATTCTTCTTCTTTTTAACATCTGCTCTTCTCCACACTGACTTCTTCAAGGGCCATTGAGTTCCCTTGTTAAATTGACTAGTAACCTTCTTCCTTCCACGGTTAACTATCAACCATGTACCATAACTTTCTGTTGCCTTGCTTCCCACTTCATCATACCTTCTTTGAATGTCTCCCACTATTTCTGAGATAGCAATACCAACTTCCTTAGTTTTTGAATTTGAAGTAACATCACCCTCTCTACAATCTTCTTGACTGTGGCCAATAAGCCCACATCTAAAATAGAAATTGGGAATATGCTCATATTCTATCTTCTGATAGAATTTTCCAGTTTTGCCTTCCACCCACACTCCTATTGGAAGCTTCATATCAAGTTTGATTCAGACACACACCCTTCCGAATTCTCTTCTTCCCACTGGAACATGTTTCCATCAAGCAAGATTGGTTTTCCTACCATTGATGCAATTCTATTGATATTTATATTTTCCCAGCAATGCAGAGGTAAGTTCAGAAGTCTGATCCATATTGGGGATGTCAATCCTCTTAGAGAGGTAGGATCAATGCATTGGGACCATTTTTCCATCCCAATAATCTTCGCATTAACAAACCATGACCTATTGGACAGGACCAACTCCATATGCTTAGGTTCGTGAAACAAACAGAGCACCCATCCCAAGATGAGCATGGTAAGATGAAACATATCATATTGTGACCATTGCCTTCTTAGTTCAGCACTAATGACTGACAATGGAGCTTCTCCTCCAAATATTTTAATGACCAATGAGATATTAAGCCTCTTGGCATTTTCCAATTCATTCTTTTCATGCAATTTTACAGACACTCCGTTATCAGTAATGAACTCCCCCCGCTGTAGGTCTTCAACTGGAATGTTTTCTCTTTTTTTCCATGCATTAGTTTGAACAGCATCAGTAATCCGATCAGCAATTTGAACAAATTTCTCACCGCATTCCGTTTCTATTGATTCCACCTCTCTTACTTTAAGTAAATCACAGAATTGTAATTTGTTCTACAGCATAGGTGCTTTGTCGCTGCCCTTTGAGCCTTCTTCTGAGATTTTTGTTTCATTATCTCTAATGGGAATTTTTATTTGCTTCATTTCTAGGAATTACTTTGTCCACATGATTCATAACAGAATTTCCATTAAAAGAAACAATCTTCTCAATCAATGGTCTCTTGGAAGGAGATGCTTCATGCCCTTCACCAAACAGCTTCATTGCTCCAGATTTGCTTTTCTTGGCCTCATTCTCTAGAATAACATTCTTTCCTTAACCAACCACTTCATGTTCCTTCTTTGCAAGAAACCCACCTTCATTGATAACCAAGCTTGTGCCTCATCTTTTAGATTTGTTGATTTGGCTCAGACTAGTATTCCCGTCGCCGAAAGCTGGTAGTGAAGACGAAAATGGTCTAGTAGAGGATGTCGTAGCCCTAGACGAAGGATGATGATCATCCTGATTACCTCTGATCATGGGATGCCGGCAAACATCCGCTGCCATCCGATCTCCATTAATCCCGCAAAGATCAAAATTTGAAAAATTCGGTGTTTCTAATGGTTTCCTCAGACGTTCTCTCTCTACTTTCTCTCTCTACTTTTAGTGTTAACAGTTTTTTTTATTATTATTTGAAAGTAGACTTTTACTTTTGTATATTAGCCAACCTTGATAGTAGGGAGACTACTCCTATGCCAGCCTTACTTTGCTTGTGATCCTGCCATGTCCTTTGTACATGCTTGTTAACAAAACATCTTGATTATCACATGCTTCTCTTTACCCCTCCTTTAAACAGTTAATTGAACATGTTATTGATCATGTGTCATCAATAAGTGAACTTTCAATTCTCCACTTATGAGATTCCATTTATTTTTCTATATAGTGGTACTGATTGTTATTGCATTCAACATGTTAATCATAAACATGTTGCACATCCCACCACTATATGTATCATCTTCCTTTATTTGCAAGAGGATGATCGTATTTGGCCACATGATTGATATACACATCAATCATCATCATCTTTATGTTATTCATAAGATGTTCTTTTAGATGCTTTTGAATGATCATGCCTTTGACATCTTCATTTAGACCTTGTATTTGTTGAGTTAAGGCTAAGTTCCTTATTGTTGTGAGTTCAATTCCTTGTAGTCACAAGTTTGTTTGCCTGTTCAAATGATCACATTCAATTTGAACTCTTAGTATTCAAGTTTGATCATTTAAACTTGCTTGCACTTTATTCAAGTTCAAGTTAGGTTTCAATCAAGTTCTCTTGGTTAAGCTTTGATTCAAGTCCTCATTGGCCAAATTATAAGTCCTCATTATTGTTCAAGTTATGAGGTTCAAATTATAGCATATATTTTTTGTATTTTTCATTTAGGTTCAAATTGAATTAAAGCCCTTTATTTCAGTTTCAAGTTCATAAGTCCCTCTAACTTGGTTCAAACCAAGTTCAAATGCATGTTCGCAAGTCCTCTGTTTTAGTTCAAGTATCAAACTCAAGTTCACTTGAGTTGAGGTACATTTATATTCAAGTTTAAGTTCAAATTAAGTGCTTTTAATGTTCCATCAATTTACAAGTCCAAGTCCAAATAATGTCCTCTATAGTTCAAGTCCTTGCCCTTCTCATCTGAAGTTCAAATGAAATGCAAATTCAAGTCCCAAGCTATCTTGTAGAGTTCGAGCTTCTTGTTGTTCAACTCGAGTTCGATCAAGTTCAAGTTCAAGCTTATGTTCAAAAACATTTTTTGTTCAAGTCACTATTAGTCATTTGATTCATATTCAAGTACAAGTCATTGTCTTATTTCAGACAAAATTTTGGCGCTTCCTAGAGTCTCCCCATTTAGGAGAAAAACCAAGAGGCCGCCTACCCGCCACGTCAATAAAGACATGCACGGTTGGTGTTTGTGAGACACCGTGACGGTGATTTTTTATTTTTTCATCCACCACACCAATAAAGGCGTGCAGGGGGTTTTAAAAAAAGCAATTTTTTTCAAAAAGCTATTTTTTTTATTACCCAGCCGTGCTAAGAAAAGCATGCACAGGGATTGTCCAATTTGTTGTAAGCACCGCACCAAGTTTCCTCCCACCACGCTAATAAAATCATGCACGGGTGGTCCCTTGGCGCGTTACGAATAATGAAAAGGGACTTTTTAGGGGGATTACCCACCTTGCCACAAGTACCGTGACGAGCTCCCTCCCACCGTGCTAACAAAAGCGCGCATGGGTGGTTACTTGCTGCAGCACAAGTGCCATGGGTGGATTCTCCCAAAATTTTAAATTCTTCTTCTTTTTTTTGAAACTTTTTTTCCCCCTTTTTTTTTCTTTTCTCTCTCTTTTTTTTGCCTCTTTTTTAATTTTTTTGAAATAATCTCTCTCTGTTTTTTAAACACTCTCTTTTTCCTTTTTTTTTGAAGACTTGCATGCATATATGTAAATACATAAAATAACGGTTAAGACTCTACCTCTACTGATATTGTTTAACACTAATAGCCATACATATGCATTGATTTTACAACCATTTAAAAAAAAAAAGATAACTTGAAAAAGGAACTTTACTGTTTAAAACTTCTCCCTCTCTTTTAAAATATAAAGCAATGCACATGATAATATCAATGCTTGATTAATGATAACATTAATGATGTTGCCAATATTTATGTTATTATTAATGCAATAGTGATATTAATGCAAACATAACTAACGATATCAAAGTTAATGTCCTTATTGATGCAGGTAAATAATTAAATATAAGAAGGTCAATACCTTCACTGAGATTAGTATTAAAATATGTATTAATTCTAAAAACAGATAATGGAGCTATTAAATAATAAGAGGAAACATATTAAACCAAATAGAATCAATGATGAAGACTTGCTCCCTCGCTTCTTTTGGATTTTGTGAGATAATAAAGAGCTTTTGTCTCATAGTGAGGGTATAAAGCTAATGGTGTTGTGGTAGTGGGAAGAAAAATCAAAAGAATAAATGATTCTCTATAAGAATCAAAACAAATTTAAATTAGGATCCCATATGCAGTCAGAAGTTCACTTTACCTTTTCTTTTCTTTTTAGAAGAGTGGAGTGAATTCACGTGAGGCTACTTAGGTGTGGAGGAGTGTGATTGGATATATATACTGGAGAAGGGAGATTAAGATAAATCTGAAAGAAATTCTTACTCTACAACTGACTTGTAAGGCCAGCACTGTGTATTGCAAGCACGTGAGGGACGGCTTATAGGAGTTTGCCAGACTCAACAAGGCAGAGAGAACCAGCTCGGTCTAATGCGAAGAGACTAGGAAATAAAGGTTTAACACAGAAGGAGGTGCGTGAGTTCAAGTTGAGTGGTTGAGGGATATCGGTTGAGCTTCACGCAAGGGAGATTTTGCTGCTGTGGTGATTGACTGTTGAAGAGGGGTTAACGGGTGAAAGAATTTGGATGGAGGTTTATGGAGTGGGAGGCTGGTCGTGAGGTAAAGAAGGAATAATGAAAAAAAGTTTAAGCTTGGGACTCTCTGAAAACTGAGCAAAATAAAAGCTCCGGCTTTTTTTTTTTTTCATTTTAAAGATGAGGTTTGATTTACTACCCAAGGAAAGAGCAACATCCAAGGCTTGTTCACTCAGCGGGATATCAGGTAGGAGACGTACCAGGTTATTACGAGATTTCCAGGATTCAAAGCAAGATTTAGTTCAGAATTTTTGACACATATGATGTAAGAGCATTAAGTGTGATTCAACATTTCATTTGACTTGTAATTTTTTTTTTATTAAATTAGTTGTAATTTTAAACTTTACCATCAATATCCCTTTGCTCTAAATGATGACAAAATATCAGTCACTTAGAATAGCTTCAAATTGAGTGCAATTTCTCGATTTGTGTGCCGAATTCCCCATTTTACGTGTTGATTTTGTTGATAATGATAATTGAACAAATTAATAGTGTATTTATGGTATTGCTGATGTCCCAATCACAACGGCATAGTCTATTTTATGATCGTACATCATTTGATCATCGTCGAGGCTAATCTCCATCAAAATGCATGCCTTAGCAACATATTTGGATCACCTTTGAAATTTATGAAACCACCTCTAACGATCCAATTTAATCAAATAAAATATATATTCCTAATATCGACGATGTTCCGGATGCAATGGCGCTATCCGTTTGTCAATCGAACATCATTTCTTCATCGATGAGGCTAATTTCCCTAATAATGCGTGCCTTCGCAACATATTTGAATCCTCTTTAAAATTTGTGACACCACCTCAAACGATCCAATTTAATCAAATAAAATGTATACTCTGAATATCGGTGACATTTCGAATGCAATGGTATTGTCCATTTCTTGATCGGACATCTTGTCATCTCCGTAGAGGAAATTTCCTCGATAGGTGTGTCCTTGCATTATATTGGGATTGCCTCGAGATATGTGCCACTAATATGGATGATTCAAATTGAATAAATAAAAATGTAGTTTTTAGAGGTTGACATTGTTCTGGACGTAACAGTAAAGTTTGTTTGTCGATGCGACATCGTTTGATCAGCCTCACGCTTTAATTTTGGGTCTCAGTCATCCACTTTAACCGATCTCATCCGATTCAATTACGATGGGCCTCGACTTAGCAGAATTTAATGCCCTGATAGTAACGACGCTGTCTGTTTTACAATTGGAGGTCATTTGACCCTTCAAATGATGCGTCGTATCAACCCGCGCGCTCTCGATCCGCCACTTTTGTTCTTTTTGCACGTAGTTTGAGGTATAGTGGTCAACATCAAACTAGACAATTTTGATCATCAATGATGTTCAATTATCATCATGAAAAAAAGCCACTAATCATAATTTAGGTAAGATTTTAAATTTAATATTTTATTCTAATCATCCAAGTTGATGTACATCGTACTATATGATTTATGACAATCATGACTAAATTGATCCTATGATTAGGGGACTAATTATGGTTAACTTGTTCAATTTGATAATTCTAGATGACTAGTGATGATCGTACTGGATGACCTGAGAGATACATGGGATGATACTTGAATGTCCCAGATGAAATATAATAATTATTCATCTAATCATCTAGCGTGATCCCAAATATCGTATTAGATTACCAGTAAAAATTTGTACTAATTGTACTGGAATATCTGGTGATCATACACGACTATCAGTTCAAATTCTACACATCATACTGGATGATTCTGTGATCGTACTGTATGATTTTTTATGATAGAATTGATTTTTTTAGAGTTTTTGAAGCCCTCTATTTAAGCTTACTTACTCTAAAGACATTGTAATTGTCTTTGGTATGCATTGAGTTTTTGTTCTTTTAGAGAAAACTTGAAGAGAAAGTCTTAAAAAAGAGAGAGGAAAGGGTGGAGTTTTAGAGGGGGAAGAACCTAGTGGGTTTTAAAGGAGTGCGGAGGGGATTTCACATGATTGCTCCAGTAAGCTTGCATCTTAGTACTATTAGATTCAATTTTTTGTCTTAAGGGAAGTTTTGGGAAGAAGATCTCTTTGGTGTCAAAGGACTGGGCTACTCTGCCACACCAAGGAGGGTGAAACGGATTCGTGGTTCTCTGCCATCTCTTGGAGGGAGAAAAAGAAGTTATTTTCTGCCTATGAAAGGAGTTTTGGTCCTCTACCGCACCGGGATGGTGAAAGAGATTTTGTAAGGGCTTCTTGAGGTTCTGGGGAGTGGACGTAGGTTAGGTTGATTGAACCACTATAAAATCTAGTGTGTTTGTTCTTGGTTTTATTTTTTTGCACTTTATTTCTTTCATTTATTTCTATGTTAATTATGTGGTTGAAAATCTATGATTTTCTATTATTGTGAAATTGTTTTTTTTTTCGCATCAAGAGATAAAACTATCAGTTTTAGATGTTGAAAAAACTTTAAAAAGGAGGGTTTTTCTTTGTATTTAAAGAAGTTCTTTAAATCACAACTTCACCCTCTTCTTGCTTAGCCTATGGACTAGTTGTTTAGGGTTTCACAACCCTCACAAACTTTGACTCATCCTTAATCGAGGACCCATCATGAAGATCAATTTTGAGAATAAACTTTTATCACTATTTTTCTTATCCAAAGAAAGAAAGTATTTAGTATTATTATATCCTTCAATCAAATGTTGAGTAAGATTTTTGTTTCCAGTAAACCTTTTCTTTCTCTTGGAGTTTTAATAGGGACTTCTTATCCTCTTTCAAATTGTTATAATTGATATCAGAATGATTCATTTGACAAATACCTTCGCAAGAAATGACATTCTCCTCAGCAGCAGAAATATTAAAAAAAAATATTTTTGATAATATTTCTATTCCACCAAGTATTTTCTTTATTTAAGACTTTCGAGCTTGAGCCACAATCTAGCCATACCAATGACATTACTATGAGGATGTAGAGGAGCCTCCCTATTTTCTTTAATCAACTCATTAAAAGAGTTATTGAGAAATCACATATTTTGAAATTTGAATTTATGAATAGAGTTATGCTTCTTAAAATTAAAGGTAACAAACAGAGGAGAATGATCAAAACAAGTTTTACTTAAATGATCAATAAAGGTGTAACTACTAGAGTTAATCCGTAAATCATTAAAAAGAACATGATCTAAGTGTCGCCACTAATTGCCACAATTCCAAGAAAAAGGATTACCATTGAAGCTAATATGAACTAAATTACACTCCATCATCATGCTATTAGAATCTACCATAGATTAGTAAACTTGATTAGAGCCACCAAGCTTTTCAAAGGGTAATAAATAGTATTAAAGTCACCACCAATTAACCAAGGGGAGTTAATTAAACTACTAAAGGCAGTAAGCTGATTCCACGAAACCTTACTAATAAAATAGGAGGAAGAAGCATTAAAAAGAAAAGCATAGAACACAAACTGCATAAAATTTATTTTACGAAGAAAAACTTGAGAGAAATCACCAATGACTCAATGGTTATCGGGTCTTTCCAAAAAATTGAGAATTTTTTAGAAACATTTGCTATACTGTGACTAAAACCAAGGGCTCTAGTCATTTCGCTCAGCTTAGTAGCAAAAATGAGAGCTTCAAGGAAAGGAAAAGAACATTATGAATACAACATAAACTTTAACCCTAATTCTCAAAGAGGGGCAACCAATTCCCCTAATATTCAAATAATTGGTTTAATCATTAGATTGAGGTTTGATGGAAGTTTGAGAATGGATACTTCTTCGAGATTACACATTTAGGTTTTTCAATTTCTTTCTTTTCTTGCTTTTGGCTATAGTGAAATCATGTTTATTTTTAACAAAATCTTTATAAACTTTAGTAATATAACTTGCATCATGATTAATAGAACAAGAAACATTATCAATTATACCATTAGCATCCTTCAAGTCCGTAACTCTCTCGTCTGAACTATTGCCATTATCACAGTGAAGGATGCCATTTCTTTGGTTACTAGCATGCTCGGCCAACTCCTCCTCTGTAAAGTCACCTTCTTCTAAACTCCCTTTTGAAACATTATCTTGGTTATTCATTAAAGTATATTTAGAATTAATATTAGTACAATTATCCATAATTTTAAAATAGTCCAAATCAAATAAAGTTTTGCTAGTATCGCACTGCACATATGAAATAGTTTTAGATGGAATTTTGTCTAAAAGTAATTGGCACCATTTGCTTATCTGCATTTTCAACTATATTAGCAACATGACTATAAGATTATAGTAAAACCCGAGTAGCATCAGTACATCCTCCCACAACCCTCAAAATTTTATCCTCTTTATTCTTACTATCATGTTTAACATAGCCGATCTCTATTGGAAACACAATAACCTCATACACCAAATTTGGGGTTGATTAACATTGTTGACCTGGGAAAGGTTTTTCCTCTGCCAATTGTTCCTACACTAGGTTAATGGTCTCGTGAGATATCTGATCCACTAAAGCATTTATCTCCTCAGAAACTTTACTTTTATCCTTATTGTTATGTAAGTGAGGGTGTAAAATAAAGAATTTTGAATTATAGTGGCACAGTATCTTATAGTTACCCCAGAAAATAGGACAATTTTTAAATTCAATTTTTTGTTGATACCCATTAACCTCCGACCCAATAAAGATTTCATTAGGATGTTTCTTAAAGACATCTATTTCAACCAATATGTAAGCCATGGATGGACGAGATACAGATGTAGACGCCTAGTCCGTCTTTAAAGATCTTCCAAAAATGGAAGCTAATGCATAAATAATTTGAGAATTAAAAAAATGGGGCCTTATATTAGGAAAAGAAATCTAAATAGGAGCTAGTGGTGATTCCTTTCTCATATCAAAATTAGGAGTGCACTTCTGAAGACACATTTAACAACCAACACTACAGGAAAATCACCCAAAATCAGCGGTTTTTTCCCGCGGTTTGGGTGAAAAAACTGGCGGTTTTGGAAGCTACCGGCGGCTTTGCGGCGGGTGCTGAATCGCCGGAAAAATTGGCATAGGAAACTATTTACCGGCGGTTTTTACCTGCGGCCAAATTAGCCGACAGTGTTTCGACGGCTAAGACCGCCGGATATTCTATTGCTTTGTACTGGCGGTGTTCCGGCTGATTTACCACCGATCAAAATACCGACGGCGTACCGGCGGTCCTTCAACGACAGCTTAATGGTGGTTTCAGCGGCCGACGTAATGTTAGTTAACCGCCGGGAAGCATCGGTAAACTGTCGGTAATTCACCGGTGGTTATCGGCGGTCAAGTCCGACAATAGTAATGGCGGTCTAGACCGCCGGGCTTTCAACGGTCCCCCGCTGGCTGTCGTCGGGTAACCGCCGGCATATTACCGGCGGTTTAACAAAGTTACCGGCGGCTGTTGAAAAGCTGTCCGGTATCGTCGTTTCTAGCGGCAAAATCGCTGGTAAGCCGCCGAAAACCTGTAGCACCTGCAAAAAAAATTGACAGCCTCCCCTCTATTTGAGGGAGGTTTACCCTAGATTCTAAAACCTGCAAAGAAAACAATATATAACCAGATTTGGGCAACACGCCGCTATATTCACAACAATATACATAAGCATAACCAATATTGATCATTACATAAAACATAACTTCAGAAGTTTACCAATGATAAGCACAACCAATATGTTCAACAATAAAACATAAGTTCACAAGTTCAGAATTTCCTAAATTTACAAAGTCACAATAAACATAAGTCACAAGTTCTACTCCTCATCTGTATCCTTGCTGTCTCGAGATGTTCGTCGCTGCTCTTCTTCTTGCTTCCTCTGATTTTCAACTCTGTAGGATTGCAGCTCTGCTTGCATTTCACTTTGAACCCTTCTCATTTCTTCAATCTCTCTAGTCAATGCTGCAACCCTCTGACTCACAGTTTCTTCAACTCCAGTACTTGGATCAAAAAATGCTGAGGTGGATGAACTGCCCTCATACGCATAGCCCTGTGAACCCAAGCCATATATCCTCCTCTTCTGTCTTCCACCTACAACATCAGACCAAGTATGATACTCAGAAGTGTGGGCTGATCCTGAACATGATCCCTCGCCAGTGGAATGGCGGCTTTCTCGAGCTCGTACAAAATCATCCTGCGAGAATACAACCATGAAATAAATTGTAATTTGATATTACAATTAGTTTTATTAAAATAAATTTTTATTCCAAATTTCCAAAAAAAGTACTCACATGAGCCTTCTTAGCCTTTTCATCAACCCACTGATGATCAGCTTGATGTTGATGAGTTCTTGCATGCAACTCCAGTGGTGTTGGCTCTCGACCAAGGGACTCTTTCTGAAAATTTAAGAAATAGTTATAATAACATAAATTTAAGTTTTTGTAGTACATCATCACCACTTAATCTGGGTGGAGGAGGTGACCGCGCAATTCTGTTTTTAACAAATGCTTCCTTATTTCTTTGAAACTGGTGATTAGCATGTAGAAACATACGATGACAATCAAACCAAGTAATTTTCCCTCCATGTTTTAATGTGAAAGCTTTACTGATCCCATAGGGCTACAAGCGGACCAAACTATCTTATTCACGTATCTATCTTATGTGTGATCACATAGGGCTATATGCGGACCCAACTAACCATCTACATCAACTATCAACAACAACAACAATATCAACTCTTTATCCCACCACATGGCATGTATCAAATCAACACAAACTAATCATCTACATCAACTATCAACTACATGAAATTAAACTCATTTACATCTAAAGAAAAGTCCATTTTGATGCATATAACTTTCTTAACATGTATCAAATCTAACAATTTTGCGACCAAATCAAATAAGGTAACTCTATCTAATCTTATGTACCACAGGAGCTACTCCAAACTTTTCACATATATTCTTGTTTCACTCTCTCTCTCTATCCCTCTCTCTCTCTCTCTCTCTCTCTCTCTCTCTCTTTTCACTCTCCCTCTCTCTTTTCCATATCTCTCCCTCTTTCTAGTTATCGCTTTTGCTTTCTCTCTATCTATCGCTCTCTCTCTCTCTCTCTTGTTCTCTCTCTCTCTCTCTCTCTCTCTCACTCTCTTTTCACTCCCCCTCTCTTTTCTCTCTCCCTCTCCCTCTCTTTTCTCTATCTCTCTCTCTCTCTCTCACTCTTCCTCTCTCTCGCTCTCTCTAACACTTGCTATATATCTATCTCTCTTGTTCTCTCTCTCTCCCTCTCCCTCATCTCAATGCTAGCTCTTGTTCTCTCTCTCTCCCTCCCTCTCTTTTTTCTCTCTCTCTCTCTCTCCCTCTCTCTTGCTCTCTCATATATCTCTCTATCTATCTATCTCACTTGTTCTCTCTCTCTCCATCTCTCTCTTGAAAGTTTGTTAGGGATGTTAAGCTCTATAGAACTGGCCCAAGCTAACCAAGAGGGGGGGGGAGGTGAATTGGTATTTTAAAAAATTTCTTTTCACAAAGAACGAAAAAGACATAAACCAAAATCACACCACGAGGAAAAAATAAATGCGAAAATTTAAATGTGCGGAAGCAAGAAATAAGAACACAGAAATTTACAGTGGTTAGGTCAACTCAACCTACGTCCACTTCCCGGAGGCACCCTCCAAGAATTGCACTATTAATGTGACTCTTTTTTAGCCCCCATAGCTAGGCGGAGAAGCCTTTACAACGAACCTCCTTTTTGCCACCCCGGTAAGGCAGAAAACCTATCTCCTTTTGCTTCCTCCTGAAGCTGGCAGAGAACCACAACCAAATGCTGACTCCTTACCTCTACCGACCCTTCAATGGACGAGAAACTCTAGATGAAGGAGAAGCAGAGCGATCCTTGAAGCAACCCTTGTGAATCCCCTCACAAGCTCCCCTCACAAGATCCTCTCTCTCTCCCTCTCTCTCTTTCTCTCCTCAAGGCCTTCTTAGGTCAAGGCAGCAGCACAAAGGTTGTTCAAAATGTTGAACAAGAGCTCTTAAGTAGAAGAGCTTCAAAGGAGCTCATTAATTGCAAGTTGCCGACTGTATCGTCCAGGCCGATATGGACATCGGCCTGGCCGATCAGTACAAATCTCAGAAGATCGGCCTGGGCATCGCCCTGTTTTGGGTGCTGGACGATTGAAATTTGGCTTGATCGTCCTGGATGATCTCATGAACGTCCAGGCCGATTAGTTCAATTCAGAAGAAAATCGTCCTGAGCATCGCCCTGTTTTTATGCTGGCCGATCCCGATCATCCAGGAGTAACCAAGGATATTGAATATATCGTCCTGGCCGATCCTGCGATCGTCCAGGACGATGTGATTGTATCAATCATCCTTAATTACTTCCCTGATTTGTTCTGATTAATTAAGGCATAACTGTGAATATCGTCCAGGCCGATCAATGATCGTTCTGGCCGATAATTTAAAAATACAGTATACCTTAATTATCTATGGCGGCAACTTCTTTCTGTTTTGAGCTTATCGTCCTGGCCGATACACGTATCATCCAGGCCGATATGTTAATGTCGACTGCCTTAATTAAGAATCCTTAATTAGACTTTCTGTTTTAAGCCTGATCGTACAGGACGATGTAAATAGCGTTTTGGCCGATATGAGTAAAAACAGAAATTCTAATTCTCTCAAGTATGTGTGTAGGGTTACTTAGCATCAGTCTCTTTGACCATTACAAATAGACTCAAGAAGAGAAATATAAAGTACAGACTGACGTAATCCCTAGACCTACGCAATCCTGAACTGGCTTCGTCTGTTCGTCCGATCTTCGATTCCTGAAAAGTTAGAAGAAACAAGTAGTCCAAAAAGATCAATAGTGTTTGTCAATCATCAAAACATAAGTCATGAAAATAGATCTGCAACATCTCTCTTTTATCTCTCCCTCTCCCTCTCTTTTCTCTCTCTCAATCTCTCTCTTCCTATCTTGCTCTAACCCAAAGTCACAATCAACAAATTAGGTCTATCATTACTAAATTAACACTTAATAAATAGAAAATTTAGATCTACCCAAATGATTATAACATTACCTCTTGCATATGTCTAAATTACTACCTAAATCATCCAATATATTAAAAAATCTTGCAAATGTCTAGTGAGAACAAATAATCAAAGAAAAGCGTTAAATATTACCTTAAATTACTGATTTTTGTTCAACTCACATGAAACCTAGGGCAGCCGGTGGCATGAGATCCGGAGTGAGATCGACGGCGGCAAGTGACAACAAAGGTTGACCGAACGAGAGGCGGCTGGTGTGGGGTCGGAGATACTTCGTCGACGGCGACAAATGGAGCTCGATCCAGTAAGATGCGGGTGGAGGCCACGGCAGAGCGACCGAAATGAGAGAGAGAAGGAAAGAATAGAAATGAAATGCGAGGTGCGGGTCTGTTCGTTTTAGGGCATTTACCGGCGATATTCTGACGGTCAGGACCGCCGGTACCATAATAACTTATCAACGATGATCCAAGCCGCCGTTAAACCGCTGGGCAATATTGACATCTGGCAGTTCACCGGTGGTTTATGGACCGTCGCTAGTACCGGCGGCTTAACGTAACAAACCCACCGGTTAGGCCGCCGGTAAAAGCTGGCGGTAGAACCGCCGGCTAAATCGCCGTTAAAATCGGCGGTCTATAAACCGCCGGTTAGAACAGCCGGTAATCGGCATTTTTCTTGTAGTGCAAGAATATATAGTAAGCTCTTTTTGAAAAAATGCAACTGTAGTCTAAATTGTTACAGAGTTGTATCGCAACATGGCATTTTTCCATCAATCCATTATAAAAATTTCCAAAAAGTTTAAGGATTAGAAAGAACTTCTAAATCACATAAAGATTAGGTCAACAAAGAACGAATCTAAAAACCAAAGTTAAAGATAAGGGAGCAGCTAAATGAGAAACCACTTTGTCATCAAACTTCAAAGCCAACAAGACTTTAAAGGAAGTATGAACAAAATCAAAATTAGCCATTGAAGAAGAAGAATCACCATCAAGAATGTCTTTAAAAGACTGAGATGTACTAGGAGACAATAAAGAGATCAAAGGGTTCAATGATGATGGGGTCATTATTGCCCAAAGCCCAAAAAAAAGGCAACAAAACAATACCACAAAATCAAAGAAACGACCAGATACAGACACAATCTAGAAAAATCAACAAAACAAATATCCATAATAGCTGGAATGGGGCTACAATAAGGAAACCATAGAATCATCATAGTATTGCCAGAGTAGTCAAAAGCTGAGAAGCATGAAAAAGCCAATTAATTTCTCTAATAAGATAGAAAAGTTCTTTTCAAACTTAGAGTCAAATAGAACACTTCGATAGGGAAAATCCAATGAGATAAAAAAAAATTTGATTTGAGTCCAAATAAACTAGATCAAGCACGTCAAAAATATCTAAAACTTTAAGATATTAATTAAAAAACCAAATCATTTTCAAATCATTTATGCTAATAGTCAAATCAAAGATTACACTTGGGAAAAAATGATTATTGTGATTTATTATGAATCATGTTTTTTTAAATGAATAAAATATAAAAAATAAAATGATAGGAAAAATAATATTTTTTATTTTCTACAAAATTGTAAAACACAAAAATTTGCACTTGCTTTGAATTTATGTTATGCTGACTTCATTTTTGGTTGGGGTCAGAACACTAAATCAAAGATTCAATATTAGTTCTCAAAAAATTTTTTTTTTGAAAAGATGCAAATTAGTTCTCAATTCCTTGAACTCTACTTCAAAGCATAAATCAAGCTCCTCATTGTGCTCTAGCATGGTGATTCAATCATTGATTCCCAAATCAATCATTTGATAATTTCCCTTATTGGTCAATTTATCAGCTACTCAATTAATGTCAATCACTGGATGATTGTTAATTATTAGAGTATTTTAAACTACAATATTTTCAATCGTTGATAAACCTCAATCCTAAATTAGATCTAAATTTAAATCTAGCTTAAAACTTTAAACCCTATAATAAAGTGTTCAGATCTAAAGCCTAGATCCTTTTGACTTCCCTATTTTAGGGGAATATTTAACTAATTCAAAATATTAAGCGATGGCTTATAATAGTGTTTGATCATTTGCATCTTCATTAGGCATGTTCTTATAGTATACCTAGCCATTTTTGTGTGTTTGAATACATTTCCTCAAACATAGCATATTCCAAGTATACACAACCTTAAAATATTGACAAGTCATTTAACTAGGCATAACATCTTCATTTAAACCACCATGGAATCCTTTGAAAACTTATTAAACATGTTCATAGTCATCATTACATTTATTTATAACTCATTTGATTACATGGTTTACCTTGGTTGACTTAGGTTGACCTATATACCCCTTTTAAACATAAACCTTTTATATGCATGAATCATATTGAATTATCTAATATATGACATGGATTCTTATCCTAAGCATTGAATACTCATTCATGATTATGCATAGTGTTAAGAGAGTTGCTATTTGCATGTTTTACATTCTTGCAACTTGTATAGTTTTGATGATTCAAAATTATTATTGTTTTAAGTTTTGTTATCTCCTAACACTTTTTGGAAGATTTGTTTTTTCTCTTGTGTGAACTAACATTTCAGGAAAATCAAACTCCATATTAATGAAGACTTCAATTCAAATTCAGCATGAGATATTTTGTAAATTGAAGCTTGTACTTTTCTTTGAATTAAGTTTGAGAGGGAGTGATTGTAATTGAGTAAATAAACACACCCACACATAAGGAGATCTTTAAAAATTTATACTGATCGTACGGGATGACATAGTTTGTACGGAATGATCAAGTCAGTTATCTCCTTGGAAGAGCAATGGAACGAACAGGAAGCCAAGAAAATTTTTCTAAGTCCTGATCGTCTAGGATGAATTTTTATTCATTCCAGGATGAAATATCCTCTAGAAAAATTCCGTTCAGACAAAATTTATATTCGTGCTAGAACGAAATGCTCTCTGGAAAATTTTCATCCAAACGAACTCAAATTCATCCCAGGATGAAATGTCCTCTGAAAAATTTTTGTCCAGGCAAACTCAAATTCGTCCCAAGATGAAATGTCCTCTAGAATATTTTCATCCTGACAAACTCAAATTTGTCCCAGGATAAAATGTCCTCTGGAAAATTTTTGTTCAGATGAAATCTATATTCATACCAGGACGAAATGTCCTCTATAAAAATTTCATCCGGATGAACTCATATTCATCCCAGGACGAATCGAACCGACTCTTAAAAATTTGGCGACTTCGTGTAATTTTTTAGAACCGACCTATGGTATAACCGTTCATACCGGACAAACCTTGTTCGTAAGGGACGATTATCGGGTATGAAGTCAATTCGTACAAATATAAATTGGGTTCGTTCGCAACCTTTTAAGTAAATTCATTCAGGATGATCCACGATCGTACGGGACGATCCACTGTGTGTTGACTTGAAAATTTGCAGTAATTGGATGGTTTTCCGTGTATTTCCTATATATAGTCCAATTAAGACTGTCACTTAATCTTTTTGCTTATTGATCTTCATGTAAATTGAAAGGAGAGCCAAGGCGAGAGTGTGAGAGAGTGTTTGTAGGAGATTTCTTACTACTGGAGCGTGAAGGATTCACTTGAAACTCAAAGGTAAGAATATCTACTTGTACTTTTTGCTTACTTCACTATTTTCTCTCTTTCTTCTAGATTTCTTGTGAGAAGATCTATCAAGGAGATCCGGTTCTCTGCCGACACTTGGAGAGTGTGAACAGCCGAAGGGTTCTCTGCCCACACTTGGAGAGTGTGAACAGTCGAAGGGTTCTCTGCCTACACCGAAAGAGTGTGAAAGGATGGAAGGGTTCTCAGAGAGTTTGAAAGGATGGAAGGTTCTCTGCCAACACTGGGAAGAGTGTAAAACGATGTCTGTTCTCTATCGCACCGGGTAGTGGTGAAAGAGAGTTTTTGTAAATGCTTCTCCGCCTTGCTGTGGGTGCAAAAGGAGAGTCAATAGTGGTATTAGTGCAATACTCGGAGGGTGCCTCTGGGGAGTGGATGTAGGTCGTGTTTGATCGAACCACTATAAATCTCGTGTTTTTTGTTTTTCTGCTGTTTTATTTTTACTATTTTTAATTTGTGGTTTAAAAATCTTTTCTAAAAATTCACTAAACAATATTCTTGGTTTTAAAATTTAAAAGAGGGAAATTTTTTATTATCAATTCACCCCCCCTCTTGGTTAGCCAGTAAGACATAAGCTTAGGTTTAACAACCTAATTCATATTGATCGAGTTTCAACAAGTGGTATCAGAGCTTTGTTTCAAAATCATAAGTTTAGACTACGTTTAGATTAACGTAGATGGCTACATTTGGAAACCGAAATACACCTGAAGGTTACTCTATAACTAGACCTCCATTGTTCAACAATATTCCTTTTGATTTTTTGAAAACATGCATGTCAACATTTTTATAGTCACTTGATTACAGAATATAGATCTTAGTTCAGGAAGGTTACACCAAACCAACTAGATTAGTTGGAGTTAGAGTAGAAACACCTTTTGTGGACTGGACTGTAGAAGAATGTGACTTAACACAATTAAATGCCAAATGCTTGAATAGTTTCTTTTGTGCTCTTAAATCAGAAGACTACATGCGGGTTTCTACTTGCAAGAGTGGAAAGGATATATGGGATAGACTTTGTATAACGTATGAGGGGACTAATGAGGTTAAACAATCTAGATTGAATATCTTGTTGCATGATTATGAACTGTTTCGCATGAAACCCAATGAATCTATTTCTGATATGTATACAAGATTCACACAAATAGTCACCTCTTTATCTGCATTGGGTAGGGAACTAACGAATGCTGAAATGGTCAATAAAATACTTTATTATTTACCTACTGCTTATGATGATAAAATTACGACAATTATAGAATCTAAAGATCTAAACATTTACTCCATTGACAATCTTCTTGGTTCGCTAATTGCTTACGAGCAAGGAGTTAGCCAAAGAAAGATTGATGCAGGTGAATAACGAAAGGAGAAGAATATAGCATTGAGAGTGGAGGAATCTGAGAGTGAACACTCACAACCTGAGGATGAAGACGACATCACACTGATGACTAGACAATTCAGAAGCTTTCTAAAGAGGAAGCAGAGGAGATGCCAGCAATGGAATAGAGATAAATTTAATAAAAATGACAAGGTTTCAAAAGATGTGATTTGCTATGAGTGCAGGAAACCTGAACATATTAAGACAGATTGTCTGAAACTTAAAGCCACTCCTAGTAAGGAGAAGATAGAAGAGAAACCATTTGTGAACAAGGGCAAGAAGAAATTCCAAAGAGCTTTTTGGGCGGACTCAGCTTCGGACTCATTAGAGATAGAAAAGGAAGAGGAAGTCACTAATCTGTGCTTAATGGCCGATGGTCTTGATCAGTCAGATCAAGAAGAGGGTCTCTCTCACATAAGACCTTATGAGAGCATATGGTACCTAGACAGCGGATGTTCAAAGCATATTACTAGAGATACTACACAATTTATATCACTGGAAGCCAGGAGTGGAGGAAAGATTACACTTAGAGATAACACCACAAGGAAGGTGATTGGGACCGATATAATTGGAAATCTTAAAATTTTTTACATTAAAAATGTTTTATTGGTAGAAGGCTTAAAGCATAATTTGTTAAGTATAAGTCAGCTATGTGACAAAGGATATTGTGTACAATTTTTTTCTACTAGCTGCATTTTAAGCCTAAATGGAAATGATGTTTTGAATGGTAAAAGGGTAAATAATGTGTATATGCTAGATTTGAATTGCATTCAAACTCCTTCGGCTTTTTGTTTAAAAACTATTTCTAATGAGTCATGGCTTTGGCATAGAAGACTTTGTCATTCTAGTATGAAAAACCTTAGGAGGATTACCTAAAAGAACTTAGTAAGAAGTATACTTAAACTAGACTTTACTAAGGACCACCTTTGTGATGCATGTCAATTAGGAAAGCAAGTGAAGTCCTCTTTCCAGTCCAATAAGGATTTTAGAACTAGTAAACCATTGGAGATTTTGCATTTGAATCTTTTTGGACCAATTGGAACTGTAAGTCTAGGAGGGAAGATATACAAATATGTCATTATTGATGATTACTCAAGATTCACATGGGTTAGATTTCAATTTCATAAGAGTGAATCATTTGAGTAATTTAGAAATTTTTTGATTTGGATTCAAAGAAAACTTGGGTGTGTAATCATGACTATACAAAGTGATCATGGAGGAGAATTTGAAAATAAAAGATTTGAGGATTTTTGTAAGGATAAAGGAATTGATCACAATTTTTTTGCACCTAGAACCCCTCAAAAGAATGGGGTAGTCGAAAGGAAAAACAGAACATTAATAGAAGCCGCCCGAGCAATGTTGGCAGAATACTCACTTCCTAAATATTTTTGGGCTGAGGCAGTTAGCACTGCATGTTATGTTCTGAATAGGGTGAATGTGAGATCTAAATTAATTAAAACACCCTTTGTGTTGCTAAAAGGAAGAACACCTAATTTGCCTCATTTGCATATTTTTGGTTGCAATGTGTTTATTCATAACAATGGAAAATCTGCCTTAGAAAAATTTGATCCAAAATTAGATGAAGGAATTTTTATTGGATACTCAAGTGTTGGAAAATCTTATAGAGTATTGAATAGAAGAACTTTTATAATTGAGGAGACCACACATGTTGTATTTGATGAATATGGAAATTTGGAAGAGCCAAATGTTGTAGAAGATGAGATTGAGGATAACGCCCAAAAGATTGATAAAATAAATTTGGAAGAAAACTTGGAAGAAAATGTGTAAGGAAAATTTAGGGATAGAAAATCATTTGCCTAGAGATTTGAGATTTTCTAAAAACCACCCAAAGGAGTTGATAATTAGTGAACCTAGTGAGGGTGTAAGGACTAGGCATGTATTAAACAAAGAAGTTAATCATTCAGCCTTCATTTCAACAATAGAACCCACTAATATTGATCAAGCATTTTCGGATGAATTTTAGATTTTGTCCATGCAAGAAGAGTTAAATCAATTTGTATGAAATAAAGTTTGGGAATTAACTACAAGGCCAAAGGATCAAAGTGTAGTTGGAGCTAAGTGGATATTCAAAAATAAAATGAATGACTAAGGAGTAGTTATTAGAAATAAGGCTAGATTAGTTGCTAAGGGGTATAATCAGATTGAAGGGATTAATTTTGAGGAGACTTTTGCCCCTGTAGCTAGACTTGAAGAAATTAGGGTTTTGCTAGCCTTTGCCTGTTTTAGAGGATTTAAATTGTATCAAATGGATGTAAAAAGTACCTTTTTTAAATGGGGTAATTCAAGAAGATGTTTTTGAAAAATAACCACCAGGTTTTGAAAATTCTAAATACCCAAATCATGTTTTCAAATTGAAAAAGGAATTATATGGATTTAAATATGCTCCTAGGGCTTGGTATGAGAGATTGAGCACCTTCCTACTTGAAAGATCTTTTGAAAAAGGAAGTGTTGATACAACTCTTTTTTTGAAGAAATGTGAAAAGGATATACTCATTGTACAAATTTATATGGATGATATTATTTTTGGATCTTAAAATAAAAATCTTTGTGATTCTTTTCTAAAACATTGAGTAGTAAAATTGAGATGAGTTTAATGGGAGATTTAAGTTACTTTCTAGTATTTAGCATGAAGCAAATTGAGGAAGGTACATTTCTTAGTCAGTCAAAATATGTTAAGGACATCCTCAAAAAGTATGAAATGGACAATGCTAAACCTGTTAGTACACCAATGAGTTCCTCAGTTCAATTGGATAAGGACCCTAAGGGAAAATCTGTTGATCAAAAGAAATTTATATGTATTATTGGATCTTTACTTTGCTTGACAGCTAGCAAGCCCGATATCATATTTAGTGTTTGTTTGTGTGCTAGATTTCAATCAGATCCAAAAGAATCACATTTGACAGTAGTAAAAAGGATTCTAAGATATTTATTAGGAACTCAGAACTTAGGAATTTGGTATCCTAAGTTTAGCTCTTCATTTGAAATAATTAGTTATTCAGATTCTGACTTTGCAGGTTATAGGGTGGATAGAAAGAGCAGTTCTGGAACATGTCAATTTATTGAAAATTCTTTAGTCTCTTGGTCCAGTAGAAAACAAAATTCATTAGCCCTATCTACTGCAGAAGCTGAATATATTACATTAGGAAGTTGTGTGGCACAAGTACTTTGGTTGAACCAACGGTTCATTGATTTAGGATTAACCATAGGCACTATTCCAATTTATTGTGATAATACTAGTGCTATTTGTATTTCTAAAAATCCTATATAACA
Source organism: Dendrobium nobile (assembly GCA_022539455.1). NCBI lineage: Eukaryota > Viridiplantae > Streptophyta > Magnoliopsida > Asparagales > Orchidaceae > Dendrobium > Dendrobium nobile. The sequence goes on from CM039721.1 coordinate 47,753,431, forward strand.
TTCTAGAATCAAATATATAGACATCAGGAATCATTTCATAAGGGATCATGTATCCAAAGGAGAAATTGAACTCATTTATGTGTCTACTGAAAATAAACTTGCAAACATTTTCACAAAACTTTTAGCCTTTGATACTTTCAGTGCATTAAGAACAAGACTTGGGGTAATCGATCTGAATGCTTAATAAAAATATTTTTCTGCAATATTGATGTGTGTTTTTTGTTAGTTTTTTTTTGTATATCCTTGTGTTTGTAACTTTTTCTATATTTTGTGTTTGTATTTTCATTTTCATTGTGTTTTTAGTGTGCTTGTGTTTTTAGTTTTTATTAAGTGCATGTTTAAAAAAAACATTTTTGAGTGACAATCGTTCGGGATGAACTTACTTTGTACGGGATGAATTATGTAGTGTGTCGAATGTCAGATTTGAACCATTTGCGTGCAATTTTTCAGTTTTTATTTGTCACTTCGTCTGTACGATCGTAACGATTGTCTGGACGAAATTCTGAAACGACAGGATGATTGAATGACAATTAAATGGATAAGGTCGTTTTTAATTTGCCTATTCGTATGTAGGAAACTTTACTTCATCTGTACGAACATTTTGTGGTTCGGTGTGGGGGACGATCTCAACTGCCATTAAAACGATCATAAGTTCTAATCATCCAGGATGAACACGTATTCGTCTGTACGATCTTTTGGTCAAAAGTCTGTACGAAAGGATGCTTCGTAAGTTGTGTGATTACGAAAAGCCGTTTCATTTTGGACTCATTTGTTCGTCCATATAAAATTTATTTGTACGGGAGAAACTGAATTTTGTACAGGGATGAAAGTAATTTTGTCTGTACGAACAATAATTTTTCAATAAATTGACGGGCTTTTTGAACTCAACAGTCACACTAACACATCACTTTCAAACCTTTTCATTCCTTAGATCCTATAAATGACAAGTTCAAGCAAGCGTCAAAAGATTCTGTCCAAGGGACTACCTAAGAATTCTTCTGAAAACTTTCTTTCTAAAGCCAATAAAGAATCCTTTCCTAGGCTTGTCTTCGCTAAGATCATACCCTCTAGAATTCGTATCCAGGATCAACTAACCTTCAGGTAATGAACTTGTTTTCTTCAACTCAGTTTAGTTTTATCCTCACACTAGTTTATCTCTATAATAAAGAAACCTTTCACTATTTCCTGGCAAACATGTTTTTTAACTCCGACCATTCTGTAATCTGTTTCTACGTCTTTAAGAGAAAAGTTGAAATCACCAAGGCTGATCTAGGAATCTTTTTGAATATAAAGACTGAGGGAGCTAGAGCACATACCTTGACCACCACTTATGAATATGAATGGTCTGAAATTATTACAGTGATTAGAGGAATCATTTTTAACGAGCATATGCCTAAAGTATCCAGTCTTGTTTGTAATGATCGTATCATCCAGCATGTTCTTAGAACTTCTATAATTCATAAAGCTAGTGATAGAATCAACATTACTCCTCTTCTTTCTATGGTAACCTTCTTGATCATGACTAAACAACCTATAGATGAAGCCCAACTAATCCTTGACTATTTTTATGGACTCTCTTAAATTGGTCATGTCGATCATAAAAGAAAGAAGAACATTGCCTTAGGACATCTAGTTGCCTACATTTTGGAAAAGAAATACAATTTGGTTCATCCTGATCAAGATTTTGAAGAACCACTCTACTATAACGACGGATCATTTAGAGCAATCTTCAATAAAGATGAACCAAGTAAAACAAATGTCAATAGTGATACTGAGGAAGAACATGAAGCTGCACCTGCACCTGCTAATGAACCAAATTATCAAGATTTGGTTCAAAGATTTAACTGTTTAGAGACTCACTTTGATCAAAGGTTTGATCAAATTGAAGCTCATATGCAGCACCGGGATATACAATACCCTCAAGATATGGGATTTATGTGAGAACAGATAAACAATATAAATTCCAATATGCTTATGATGAGTAGCTATTTGAACTTCTTCGGTGCTGTACCTCCTCCTCCACCTCCAGATCAAAGGTCCTTTTGAGTGACACTTGTACTTGATTTTATGTGTTTATTTAGTTGTTATTTTTGTATTGTGGCTTAGGAAAATGTGATGTATTTTTTTTAGATGTTTTTGCTTTTGAATTTTATGATGTATTGATATCTTATGCTTAGATTATAATATCCTTTATTTTGATATCAATATAAGTTATCTTGTTTTGGATCTAATATTGTTTTTAAAATGTGTGTTAGCCTATATGACAATCATTATAATTTTTTATCTTAAAAGTGCAACACTTTAAAATGCATGTTAAAATTAAATTCATTAGAAAATCTAATCTTTTTCTAAATTTAAGTTTTGCTTATAACTTTATTTAATTAAGATTATCAAATTACATGTATCTTGTTTAGACTACATTAATGTTTAATATTATTATTGCAATTGTCATGTTTTCTTATTTTGTATTTCACTTATCAATAAATATTTATGCACTTAGAAAAATTTGAAATTTTTTATTATTGATTTTGGAAAGATCAAAATTACTCTTGAAAAATGTATAAATGTACAAAAATAAAAAAGAATGCGTAATGATTTGCAAGTTGAAAAAGAGGCATAAAATAAGCCCACAAGTGAAAAGATGCACAAAAATGTGCCACAAATTTGAAAAAGATGCGCAAAGCGTCACATGTGGTAGTTATTTCTTTCCATAAGCTTTAATCTCTTAATTCAAATTGATCTTCTGTACATTTATATTTCGTATTGAAATTTGAAATATACAAATTTTCTATTCATCCTTTTTGCAATGATTTTTTCTATCTTAGTGTCTAAATTGACTCATGTTTTTTATATATACTTTTTATTATCAATGTTATATCTCTTCTTAAATTCTATGAATTACTATGATTTGCCTAATGTTTTAATTTTTATTTACAAAATTTATTTCAATCACTTTCAAAGATAAATTATCACAGGAATATCATATGACTGCTTACATTTCTGGTCTTTTTCTCCTTCACTTTTTGCTGTTGTTAAAAAGGGGGAGAAATATTATTTGTTCTGTCGTATGTGTATTTTGTCTTCTTTTTCATCGTATATATGGTGTTGTATTATCATATGAAAATTTTTGAAAATTTTTCGTATGTGTATTTTGTCTTCTTTTTCATCATATATATGGTGTTGTATAATCGTACAAAATTTTTTGAAAAACAAAAAAAATTATAATTCAATGCCTCCTTATTTTCATGGGTTCATCAATTCAGGGGGAGTTTAGGAGATTCTTAAAATTTGAAAATTATACAAACAATAATTGTTTTGCCATCCTAAAAAAGGGGGATATTTTTAAGTGAGTTGCTATTTGCATGTTTTACATTCTTGCAACTTGTATAGTTTTGAAGATTCCAAATTATTATTATTATTTTAAGTTTTGTTATCTCCTAATACTTTTTAGAAGATTTGTTTTTGCTCTTGTGTGAACTAACATTTCAGAAAAATTGAACTCTAGATTAATGAAGACTTCAATTCAAATTCAGCATGAGATATTTTATAAATTAAAGCTTGTACTTTTCTTTGAATTAAGTTTGAGAGGGAGTGATTGTAATTAAGTAAATAAACACACACACACATAAGGAGATCTTTAAAAATTTATACTAATCGTAAGGGACGAACATAGTTCGTACGGGACGATCAAGTCAGTTATCTCCTCGGAAGACTAGTGAAATGAACAGGAAGCCAAAATTTTGTTTCAAGTCCTGATCGTCAAGGATGAATTTTTATTCATCCCAGCATGAAATGCCCTCTAGAAATTTTTTGTTCTGATGAAATTTACATTCGTGCCAGGATGAAATGCTCTCTAGAAAATTTTTGTCCAGACGAACTCAAATTCGTCCTAGGATGAAATGTCCTTTGGAAAATTTTCATCTAGACGAACTCAAATTCGTCCTAAGACAAAATGACCTCTAGAAAATTTTCATCCAGACGAACTTAAATTCATCCCAGGACGAAATGTCCTTTGGAAAATTTTCGTTCAGACGAAATCTATGTTCATACCAGGACAAAATGTCCTCTGTAAAAATTTCATCAGAACGAACACATATTCATCCCAGGACGAATCGAACCGACTCTTAAAAATTTGGCGACTTCGTGTAGTATTTCAGAACAGACCTATGGTATAACCGTTCAAACCGGATGAACCTTGTTTGTACGGGATGATTATCGGGTACAAAGTCGATTCGTACCAATATACATTGGGTTCATTTGCTGCCTTTTAAGTAAATTCATCCAGGACGATCCATGATCATACGGGACGATCCACTCCGTGTTGACTTAAAAATTTGCAATTTTTTGACGGTTTTTCTTGTCTTTCCTATATATAGTCTAATTAAGACTGTCACTTAATCTTTTTGTTTACTGTTCTTCGTGCAAATTGAAAGGAGTGTTATGGAGAGATTGTGAGAGAGTGTTTGTAGGAGATTTCTTACTACTGGAGCATGAAGTATTCACTTGGAACTCAAAGGTAAGAATCTCTACTTATGGTTTTTGATTACTTCACTCTTTTCTCTCTTCCTTCCAGATTTCTTGTGAGAAGATCTGTCAAGGAGATCCAGTTCTCTGCCGACACTTAGAGAGTGTGAACAGCCGAAGGGTTCTCTGCCCACACTTGGATTGTGTGAACAGCCGAAGGGTTCTCTGCCTACACCGGAAGAGTATGAAAGGACAGAAGGGTTCTCTGCCTACACCAGGAGAGTGTGAAAGGACGGAAGGTTCTCTGCCAACACTAGGAAGAGAGTAAAAGGACATCGATTCTCTGTCGCACCGAGTAGTGGTGAAAGAGAGTTTTTGTAAAGGCTTTTCCGCCTTGCTGTGGGTGTAAAAGGAGAGTCACTAGTGGTATTAGTGCAATACTCGGAGGGTGCATCTGTGTAGTGGATGTAGGTCGTGTTTGACCGAACCACAATAAATCTCATGTCTTTTATTTTTCTGCTGTTTTATTTTTACTATTTTTAATTTGTGGTTGAAAAATCTTTTCTAAAAATTCACTAAATAATATTCTCGGTTTTAAAATTTAAAAGAGGGAAATTTTTAATTACCAATTCACCCCTCTCTTGGTTAGCCACTGGGACATAAGCTTAAATTTAACAACCTAATTTAGATTGATCGAGTTTCAACACATAGGTCCTATTAAACACTTGAATGGGCTAGGTTAACCAATATTGGTCACTTTGACCATTAAATGAACCTCTAACTTTGAACCCTAATCATATATAGAAACCGACCTAAACCCAACAAAATCCACAAAAAAAAAAATAAATAAATAAAAAAGATCCCAACAAAGCCTATAAATTATTTCAACCCTTGAATTATATCTGGATAAACCAATTAAAACTTTGGTGAATCATGGTTGAAAAAAAATCTTTAAAACCTAAAGTGACCATATATAAACATTTAAGTAAACCCTTCCCTTGTGTGCAATGTCTCTCTACTCTATTCAGGTGATGCTAAGGCGATTTAGAGTTCCAGCTCATTCGCTTCCTCTCATCGCACCTTGTGTTGTTGGTTTGGTTTTTTCATGCTTTTTTCTTCCTCGTTTGCTTCCTCATTTTTTCTTGAGCTTTGTTTTGATTTTTTTCTCAGTTTTTTTTATTGTGGAAGATGACGTCCCTGACATCATCTATCCTAACTGTGTATTCGTTCCTTGATGGAAAAATTCATTCCTTTAAGGAAGTTTTGGCGGGTTCTTCTATATCTTCTACTAAGGTTCATTTTATTTATACTTCTTTTAAGAGTTGTCCTGCTATAATGTTTCAGGATTCGGTGGAGTTACAGGTTGCTGCATCATTCGCACTTACCTTAGTTGGCAAGTTTGTTCTTCATAGGCCTAACTTAGTGATTCTTTAACTTTCCGATTCCATTCACATTGGTCCATTGGATCCACATCATATAATGATACAACTTACCAATTATCTTGATTACAGTCACATTTTCTCAAGGAGATCTTATTATATACAAGCTTGTCAAATATGATTACTTAAATGGACTCCAAATTTTAATGTGTGTGAGGAATCATCTATAGTGCATGTGCGGATCTCATTCCTGAACTTGCGCCTTCACTTTTTCAACTCTCAAATTTTATTTGGTTTGGCCTCAATCTTTGTTAGGCCATTACAAACTGACCAAGCTATTGTGTCTATCTCTAGACCTTTTGTGGCTCATATTTTAGTTGAGTTGGATATTTCTAAAAACCATTAAAATTTGATTTGGATAGGTTAAGAATTGAATGGTTATTTCCAAAAGGTTGAAACTGAAAACCTTCCCATTATATGTTCCCATTGTGAGATGCTTGGTCATAGGGTTAATGAGTGTTTTAGATTGCATCCTCGTCTATAAGTAGAAGGTTTCAACCAAAGAAATGCATGGAAATTAAGTACCACCAGTTGATGTGTATATTGTGGTTCCTAATCTAATGGTTGAAGGAAATATTTCTAACTTGTAGAATACAATTGAGAATAACATTCCTAAAGTGATTGTGGGTCATACTAATAATGAGCAGGATGGTGTAGACAAATCAAATCAACTTTCTTGTAATCCTAATATTGACCCTAATTATGATTAGGAAGAAAACTTTACCTCTTCTTTGCATAAGGAAGGTCAAGCTATGGATGAGCAAAGGCCAGATACCATTATTAACCTAATTATTGTCCCATATTCAACTATTACTCAATGTGTTACTAACAATATTTTAACTGATATCGATTTGATGATGTTTAACAATAATTGTTCTAATATGGTTACTAATCAATCTATTATTATTGCTCAGGATGAAGGCCAAGGTGGCATGGTGGAAAGTAATGTTGGCAAAAGTAAATCGATTGTGGAGGTTGGCTGTAGCTTTGAGGGAGATGAATTGCAACATGAGGAATGATAGGAAGGTTTGAATGAGGATAGTATGATTTTATTAAAATCACCCTCTCATAGTGATGCTTTTACTAATATTGAAGATATGGATATTATTGCTAAATGCTTTGCTAAAGGTGATAATGATACTATTTACATTAAATTTCATAATAAGAGAGGAAGGAATAAACAACATATTATATTACAATCTCCTTGGACCACCCGCTCGCATACTTCTCATTAATTTTTTTTAATGTTTAATTCTATTATTTGGAATGTGATGGGCATTGGTTGTCCCTCTTTTAGATTACATGTTAAGAATTTATGTCATGTTCATAATTTTTTTATTCTTATTTTTCTTGAACCTCTGATTTCTTCTACTAAGTTTATTAGCACCTGTTGGTTTTTGAGTTTTAAATATGATATGTCAAATGTGGTTAATAAGATTTGGGTTCTTCAAAAGGATCCAATTAAAATTGATGTTATTGGTGACTTTACTCAATTGATGCATTGTAATGTGGAGGTTTTTAATTTTCATTATTGTGCTTTTTTTGTGAGTACTACTTCTACCCGTTACATCACGAAATTACTTTTGGATCAAATCATAAATTTTCATAGTATTTTCAATTTATCTTGGCTTATTGGTGGTGATTTTAATGCTATTACTAATCCTTCTAAGAGGATAGGAGGCTCTTCCCCTTCTTATCAGTATATGGAGGATTTTAGTAACATGATTTTAGACTGTAATTTAATTGATTTTAATTTCCTAGTAATAATTTCACTTGGAATAGGGGTAACTTATGGCAACTTTTGGATTGTGTTCTTTTTAATGATTCTTGGCTTAATTCTTTTAACTATATTAATGTTCATCATCTTTGCAAGACTCTTTTTGACCACTCCCATTTGTTAATTAGCCTTAATTTTAGATAATTTAATACTTCTCCTCAATTCAGATTTTAAAACAAGTTGTTAATTCATGACTCTTTTTTATATGTTGTTCAAAATAATTGGCAAGCTCAGTTACAATCGGATAATTCTAGTTTTGGTATGAGGAGACTTTGGTTTAAGGTGAAAAGGCTTAAGCAAGTTTTAAATTGGTGGAACCATAATGTTTTTAAAAACCTCTTTACCAATATTTTGAAAGAAGAGCACCAAGTGGACACGATTAAATCTACTTGTCAACTTGATCCTTATGATGCTAATTTCAGTTTATTACGAAATGTTAAATAGGGACTTTTTAAATTATGAGTGCATGAGGAGGTTTTTTGGAAACAAAAAGCTGTGTCTATGCATCTGGTTGAAGGTGATAATAATACTAATTATTTCCATGCGTTGGTCAAGAGATAAAGGGATAAAAATTATGTTAATAAAATTTAATGGGAGGATGGTTCTGTCATTAAGAATACTGTTGAAATTACTAATTTAGTTGTTCAACATTTTCAAAATAATCTCAATAAGAATTTTAGTCCAACTCAGATTTATAATCATTCCTTTATTCCTAGCCTTATTTCCCAAGAGGAGAATAATTCTCTTTCTAAACCTCCTTCTTTTGAGGAAGTTAAAGAGACTCTTTTTTGGATGAACAGTAACTTTGTGGATGGGCCTGATTGTTTTATCATTCAAATTTTTAAAAAATCTTGACATATTGTTAATAATGATCTTTTTTCTACTTTATTGGACTTCTTTGATGATAATTTTATCTCTAAGTTTTTTACTTCTACTTCTATTGTGCTTATTCCAAAAAATAACTCTGTCATTAATTTGAATGATTTTAGACCTATTAGTCTTTGTACATTCTTTAACAAGTTGATTTATAAAATTATCATGAATCATCTTACTTTTGTTTTACCTAGAATTATCTCTCCTTCCCATATGGGTTTTGTGAAAGGGAGGGCCATTGCTGATAATATTTTCTTGGCTCAAGAATTTTTCAAAGACCTGGATGTTAAGGTGAGAGGGGGTAATTTGATTTTAAAGCTGGATATTGCTAGGGCCTATGACAATATTGATTGTAAAATTTTTTTATAATATTTTGCATTTCTTTGGTTTTAATTCAGTTTTTATCAAGCTTATTAGAAATTGTATTGAAGGTGTTTATTTTTCTATTATAGTTAATGTTACTAGTAATTGTTATTTTAAATCCTCTCATGGCTTAAGATAAGATGACCCTATTTCTCCTGCTATTTTCATTATTGCTGCTGAATTTTTATCTAAGGACCATACCAATCTTTTTCAGAATACTCTGAGTCTTTACTTTAAAACATTGGGTGGCTTTCCCATATTTCTTTTATGTTTTGCTGATAACTTTATTGTTTTTACGAATTTGTCTGTTAACAAGATTCATAAACTTATGGATTTTTTCTATCAATTTGAAATGGTTAGCAGCTTATCTATTAACAAAAAAAAAGCTATTTTATTGCTTCTAAGAGAATTCCCAATGATCATATTTTAGCCATTAAAGATTTAGCAGGCTTTATGTATGGTCAATTACCCATTAAGTATCTTGGTGTCCCTCTTTTTAAAGGTAGAAAGAAAATCTTTCTATTTGATGATCTTATTACCTCAATTCAGAATATACTTTTATCTTGGGATTCAAATTTTTTGAGCTTTTGTGGTAGACTTACTCTTGTCAAAAGTGTTCTTTGATCTTTATTGGATTATATTTTTCAAACTATTCTTTCGAATCAAGCTATTTGCAATAGAGTGCATAAGTTTATCAATAATTGTTTTTGGAAAGGTACCTCTACTAACTCTAAAATTATATGGGTTGTTTGGGATAAATGCAATGGTGTTTTGGCTGAAGGGGGTTTAGGTTGTAAAACTTTGAATGATTTATCTGTCTTTTTATTATAAATTATGGTATAATTTTGTGCTAAAGTGAGCCTTGGTCTAATTTTATCTTTGCTAAATATTGTGTTGGTAAGCACCCTATTACTTGTCATTTTAATCAAGGTGATTATAAAGTGTGGCTGGGGCTTTACAAGGTTAAATGGGCTGTTGAGCCCTTCATTTCTTAGGGGTTTGGAGAAGGTAATGTTTTCTTTTGGCAAGATCGTTGATTATGTAAATATTCTCTTGACTCCATTATGAATTCATCCTCCATTGTGGCTATTAAAGTTAATTCTTTCTTTACTGATAATTGTTGGGACTATGAGAAACTCTCTAATGTTATTCCTGATTTCATTATTCATCAAATTCTTATTCTTCCTATCAATACTGCTTCTAATGATATTATTTTATGTGATTTGTCTAAATATGCTGGTTTTCACTTAAAGAATTCTTGACATGCCTTTATATCTAAGAGGAATATTGATAACATTTCCTCTATAATTTGTCATAAAAGTATTCCTTCTAGTGTGGTTATTTTGTTTTGAGAATCTTGCATAAATTCATTCCAACGGAGGATAATCTCATCAAAAGAGGTTTCATTTTGCCTTCCAAGTACCAATGTTGTTACCATAATGAGAATATGCATCATGTTTTTATTTATAGCCTTATTGATACTAAAATGTGGGTTTATTTTGATGATATGTTTCACTTGAATTATTTTAATGCTCAATTGTCCCTTAATTCTATGCTTAATACTTAGTTCATCAAGTCTAAAGAGCACATAAAAAATGTTATTCCTTCTCTCATTTTATGTTACTTATGGTTGGAGAGGAATAATTCTCTTTTTAATGGTGTTCATATGAATCATTATAAGGTTATCCATAATGTGAAGGATAAGGTTTTGTCTATTGTCTCTGTTAATCTGCTCTCTTTTAAGAATTTTAAAAATTACTCTTTTGTTGGTTCTACTTTAGGTATTAATTTGGTGGGTGATCCTATTGCTAAATAGCCTAGAATTATTTATTGGATATAACCCCCTATAAATATCAATAAGCTTAAAGTGGATGGTGCTAGCCTTGATTCTTCCATGGGTTATGGTGCGGCTATCAGAGACAGTAATGGTAGGCTCATTATGGATTTTGCTAGTCCTTCACAAAATGGAGATGGTTTATATGCTACCACCATGGATATTCTTTGTGGTCTTAGGTTGTGTTTTTCTCTTAATTTAACTAATATTTTTATTGAGGTTAATTCTGACTATAATTTCCAATTCTTATATTTTGGGGATGATACGTGATGCAATCTTGATCTATTTTATTAGGTGAGGGAGATTAAGAATCTGTTTATCTTCTTAAATTATTTGTTCTATCATATTTGCAAAGATGGTAATGCTTGTGCTTTCTGGCTTGCTAATTGGGGGTATGGTTTAGAGTGTTTTTCATATTTTATTGGGTCCACCATTTCGATGGCTTTGAAAAGTATTGTTGGACTCGATGCTATTAGTTTACCCTATACTAGAATTTAAGGTGTTTGTTTGGTTGGATTCTTTTTGTTAATTTTCTTTGGGTGCTTCTTCTTTGGCTCTTTTTGGATGCCCTATGTGGATTTTTGGTATTTGCTACTGATTTGTTTCTATCTGGCTGGTTTTTTTATTTCTTAATTTGGCCTGGCTCTCTTTACTTTTCTATTGGTTGTTGGTGGGGGGACTTGTATGATCATCTGTATTGCTGGGAGCTTTAGTACCTTCTTCTGGATGTCCAGTGGGGATGCTGCTTTGGTTGTTCTAAGGGTTGGTTGGGTCTCTATGCTGTTACCTATCTTTCAGTTAATTTTTGGTGCCTATTTTATAATGGTTTTAATCTTGGCTATCTGGATTGGCGGTTTTATGTATTGGCATTTTCCTTATTCCTGGTGGGGACTGACATTTCTCTTAAGGTTTTTACGGTTCATGCATGTCTTGTCCCTTATATGGTATGTGGCTGTGACCTATTTTCTTTTATTATTTTGTTCTATATTGGTTGAACTGATGTTGGTCTTTTTTGTGGCGTTTTCCATGCTAACTAAGGTTTATATGGATTTGAGCTTGAGCTATGATTGCACCAATTACTTTGCTGATGGTTGTCTTAATTGTTTTTATCATACCTTCAGATGGTTGCATTGGTTGGCTGGGGGTATTTATGAGAGTTTTGTTGGGCTTTGGGGTAATTTTGGCTTTGTTCTGGGTTATGAGGTTACTGGTTTACTTTTGGTTGTCTTGTGTGTTATATGTAGCCTTGCTTGGTATACGGTTTACCTATTTTTGGTGGTTGGATTGGGCCCTATTTCGTGTTGGTTGTTGGTGTTATATTGGGGCCTATGTGTCAGTCTTATGTGAGCCTGGATTTCTACTATTCGGAGCTATTTTATTGGGAGTTTTTGATTGAGCTTGGGGGTAGGATTGAGTAGCATGTGGACTACCATAGTGATGATTGATGGATTCATTTTATCCTGAGCTCTATATGTCTTTATCCTTTATTAGTATTAATGTGGTGGAAGGGCTTGGATCACTTATCATTCGTCATGATTTACTCTATTTATTTTTATTCTGCTTTAAATTTAGTTAATTTTCTTTGTTTCCCCTATACTTTTTTGTACTACAGTTTTTTGTTTTGTAGCCACTTTGATTCTCAGGTGGATTTACATATGGCTATGGTTAAGACTTTTTGTAGAAAGATTGTGCTTCAATTCCCTACTTGCATCTTTTTATTTATGCTTGCTTATAGCATCATTAATATGTTACTAGGCTGTCTTGTATTTTGGCTTAGTGGAGACTATTAGCTCATACGTTTGCTTTTCATTTATTTTTTAACTCGTTCGAGCATTAGAGAACTGATGGTCCCACTTAAGGACCTTGTAGTCATTTTTATTATTTAACACATAGGCCACTCTATGGGTTCATAAAAAAATAAAAAAGTAAACCCTTTCCATATTACATCAATTACTAAAAAATAGAAAAGAGTAAACCATTCTCGTCTCAATCATGCCATGATCTAAGACCACCTCCAACAAATTACAAATGTCATTTGAAGTTGATAGGACCTAAACCTATGCCTCGATCAAGCGTGGTAGACTAAGTCAACCTATGATGAACAAATCAACCTTGGTTGATCAAATCAACCTTAAGATATTAAAAATATATTTCATATGTTCCAAATGTCATTGTGAATTGGTTGCACTTAATCACAACCCTTGGTCAACTCTAGCTGACCAAGCTAAATCAATTCACTCTAAATCCTGAATCCAATGCTCTAAACCATAGCAAGGAATCCAAAACCTATGGGAATACCCATTGGGTCCTCAAGGATCAGCCCAAGAAGAACCCAGCCCATGGTCAACATGAGTTAGCCATATGGCTTGACCCCAAGTAGTCAAAAGGTGTTCCATATGTACCATCTTCCAACATATATGAAATTGGCCAAAGGAAACATTTGCATAAGGTGACCTATGACCTTTTGTATTTACCACAATCAGCCCATCCCATATCATGACCTGAGTCAACAAATTGGGCTAACCCAATCCCCTAAATAACCTAAATCTGTGAACCATGTTCACACCTAAACAAGCTCAAAGCCAACCAATGTATTAGTTACACTAAAGAACCTTCAAAACACCTAGCCCAATCATCTTAGTCTTGGTGGTTGTTGAAGGTGGCTAAAAATATAATAAACAACTACCCAACCACATGGGTTCACATCTAATAGCTTAACCATGTGCCCATATGAGCTCAAACCTTCTAGAAATTATCCATTAAACACTATTACACTATCCCCATTAGAAATTATGGTAAGACATAGCCTAGACTGGTTATGATTAGAGCCTAATGCCCCTCAATTCACTATATGTATTAAAGGGTTCTTGATTTTAAATCCCAAAGACTCTATAGGCTTTTAGCTTTCTTTCTTTAGCCCCCCTACCTACTCCTTAGGTTTTTTTATAACTTCAAGAAAGCTCTAGTGAACCCATTCTAACCAAACATAAACTCCTAATCTAGTGGATCTCGAGCTCTATAATTCAAAGGAGGATTAATCATTTTGGTCAAGCACACTCAACTCAATCAAGAATTAGCTAAATTCAGTAGTTTCTAAGGTTAAAACCCAAACACGAGCATAGAATTCCTATGTGTCTCTTAAGTGTGAACAAAATGTTCATTTTAATGGTTCTATTTGTTGGATTGAATCCTTGAAATCAAAGACATTTTTTAATAGTTGGCATTAAATTCGTTAGATCGGATTCCATGCTTGAATCCAACATTATTGAGCCTTTGATTACAAATCATCTAATCTTAAATAAGAGGATTATTAAAGAAAGCACGTGACTCATAAGCCAATAAATGATTAGTTCTTTTTTTTTTAAGATTTGTAAATTGCATTAATCAAGAAATGGAAAAATACATGCAACTAAGAAGAAAGAAAACTATCATAATCCTTTCTAATCAAGTCAACATAAGAAAATATCCCAAAAATGTCACCTAAGAGGTAATAATGAGAACATAAGTCCACCACTCTATTATAATATCTAGAAAAAAAAAATGACAATATTAAACACCTCCAAAAAAGAAAAATCCATACTTTGAAATTGATTTTTTAACTCTGACATCTTATCTATAAAATTTAGAAGCAACCTGATGATATTAACATTGTCCATTTCTATTATTATTCATTTTTTCTAGCATTTAATTTTTAATATAATTTTTGAAATCTAAGATAGCTATAAGTTCGAAGTAAGAAAGGTACCAATGAATTAATTGTTTACTGTATGCTAAAAGCATTCTTCCTTTATGATATCTCAAGACACCTGCTATTCAAACCATATTTATTTGCAATAAAGAAGCATTTACATTCCATTTGATCCAATCTCTAGGTGGGGGACACCAAGCTTTTGACAGTAGATATTGCTTATTGATATACCAATTCTTTTTTATGGGAAAAAATGTGTTTAAGTGAAATACGACATAATTTGTGCATCAATCATATAAGCTAACTGGGATATTTTTCCATGCTTACACAAATTTCAGGATTTCCAATTATGATATACAACATAAATATTAATTCCAGCAAGTCTAGATTCTACACACGCTGCCTTCTTTAGACTTTGAAAGTAGTGAACTAGACTTTGAAATTTTGGTGCAAGGTTACCCCATTGTCTGAGTATATCTAACACTTCTTACAATTTTTTACGATGGATTAAATTAAGCTACCAGTCTTCATTATCTTTACAAGCTCTCGTACAACTAATATTGTCTAGAAATTTTCTATGATTCAACCACATAATTGAAGGTAGAGCATTATTAAAAAGGCTCCACCCAAAAAGAAAAAAAACTCCCAAGAGTAATTTTTAATTTATTCATCTATTCCAAGTGTATTCATGCTTCTTGATGATGATGATAATGTGCTTCATATACAATTTCAGAAACTAATTTGCTAGAATTCAAACTAAATATTCTTGCTTGTTTTCAATAGAATATGTTGAAATAAGAGTTTTGAGTATCAGTTTAACCATTTCATTAGAGTAATAAACATTAAATATAGCTTGATCCCATCTTTGATCTTCATCTAATATAATGGAAACCTTTTTATCTGGGAGCTCCATAAAATTACAAGTTGATAGCCATTTTTTAGAACATCTATTAGGCAACCAGATATAACTTGCAATATCAATATTAGATCAAGAGCATACCTGGCATCTGATAATTTGTTTAAAAAATTGAGATCTGTCTTTAATTATTTTACATGAAGTAGTACCATTTCTTTTCACTTCTGCATCCCATAATAATTTGTCAAACCTTGCCTTCAATATTCTATTAACAAGCAAGTCCTTTTATTTAATGAGGTTCCAATCTAATTGATACCTTAGCGGACCCTATCTTTCAGTAGCCCTTTGAATACCAGGACTGCCCAAATTCATGGACGAACACAATATGTTCCATGATATATAATACAACTCTTTCCTTCATTGTTCCTTATGCCATAAAAGATTCCTTCAAAATCTTTCAATCTCTTAAATACAGTTTTTGGAAACATTGCGTGAGTCATAATGAAGAAGGGAATAGAAGAAAAAGTCATTTTAACTAACATATTTTTTTTCTACTAGAGAAAGAGATCTTGAGCCCCAATTATTACATATTTCTATAGCTCTATCTAATACTGATTGGAAATCAACTACCTTCAATCTTCTCAAAACAATTTTTACTCCCAAATAGGAAAACAAAATCCTAATATTTTGTTTAATTTTATATTTCTTCTTTTTGAAGCCTCTTTTCCATAAAGAACCAGGGATTTTTTGAAGTTGATGTGTTGTTAGTCTAGTTACAATAATAAAGAAGAATCTGATTAATAAGGTTTGCATTATATCTAGAAGCCTTAGCAGTAACTAAGACATCAACACCATATAGTAGATGAGACAATTTTTTAGTATTTGAGGCAAGTTTTATGGAAAGATGATTACCTTTGCCATGAAATGCTTTATGTAGCAATTCCAAACACATTATAAATAAACATGGAGACAGTGGATAACCTTGTCTAAACCACATTCGGCTTGAATCAAATTACGCTTCCTGCCATTAATATTAATGGAAATTTTTGGATTGTAATCACATTGCATTATAAAATTTATAATTTTGACCAAGAAACCCTTAACATTCAATATTAGGTTTAACATTTGCCAACTCATACTATCATCAGCTTGCTCCATGTCTAATTTTAAAGCATTAAACCTAATTATGCTATGGAAAATCTCATTCTTTTAAAGATCTCATGAGCCAATAGGTAGTTATCAGAAATACTTCTACCATGAACAAAAGAACCTTGAACTTTAGATATTATAAATGGAAGATAAGGCATCAATTTATTTAGAATCATAACAGAAACCATTTTGTAGATAGTCTGGCATAAGTTGATGGGATAGAACAAGGAGAAATTTGAGGTGTTGGGAACTTTTGAAAAATAACTTCCATCATTTCTTTCCAATATTCAAGCATGATGTCCAAAGTAAAGAATTTATCAATTGCATTCAATATATGATTCTTCACTATTCTCCAAAATGATTTAATGGAACATGCATTAGCACCATCTAAACCTAGTGACCTGCTATTGCTCATCTTTATATCAGTGGAATAAAGTTCTCCTTTGGTAAAATAAGATTTTAGGAACTTCTTCATATCTTCAATTAATTGATCTTTCATTTTAAGGGAAGGATAATTATTTAGCTCACAATTTTTCCTTCTCCATTTATTCATAAAACAATTCTCAAATGCAGAGAGAATTAAACATGATTTGTCACAATAAAGCCATTAGCAAAAGTGATTTGATTAATCATGTTACCATTTCTTCATCTAGTAGCATAAGCATGAAAAAAATGAGAGTGGAGATCATATTCTTCCATCCATTGTGTTTTAGAATTTTGAAGCCATTGTGTAGCATGTCTAGCAAGAGTAATGTTTAATTACTGAATTGTTTTTCTAAGGACTAATAGTTTCTTCAGATTCAACGCATTCAACTTAGTCTCCTCATCTTGTAATTATAAAATTTCACTTTGTAACATAGATTTGAGAATAACCAGCTCCTTTAACTTGTTTTTGCTCCAATAAAACAAATATTTTTGGGATCTATTAACCTTCCTATTAAGTATTCCAGTAGCAAAACTAGAATAATTCTTTCTTTGGGCTTTAGAAATTATATCGCTAGAAGCTTCATAGGAGAGCCAAATATTCTCAAATCTAATATTGTTGTGCTTGGTAGAAATTGAATTGTTTAGATTGAGCACAATGGATAGTGATCTTAAGCGACTCTTTGTAAATGTTTTATCACTGAAAAAGGAACATTCAATAGTGCTTTAGAGATTAAGCAAATTCTATCTAGGCTTTCCCAATTGTGAGCAAGATCATCCTTATTATTAAACCAAGTAAATTTAGGTCTCACAATTCCAATATTATGAAAACTATTCTTGGTAATGAATTAACTCATCTCTTGAGGTCCTTGGGAAATCAAGAACCTTTTGCCACCTTTTTTTTCTCTTGCTTTGATAATAAGCAATTGAAATCACCTCCCATAATACAAGGATTATCAATAGAGGTATGTTCTTCTATCATTTTCCATAATTTCCTTCTTTCGTATGGATCATTATTCCCATATACAATGGAGACCATCAAATAAAGACCCTTAGGAAAGCATAAATTTCCAATAACACATTGATTGGAAGAATTTAAAATGGAAAAAGATGAAATTTTATTTTTCAAAAGATAATGAATACCACCCAAAGTTCTTGTAGCAGCATAATAAAAAAAGTCACAATCATCTCTAATTATTCTACATACTTCTACTTTATCAATGGTTTCTAGTTTAGTTTTCAATAAACAAATAATGAAAAAATCATTTTCAAAAACCAAACTTTCTAAGTAATGAGAAGATTCCTTTTTCAATTAGATGATTACTTAGCAAATTAGAACATGCCAAAGGGAAAGCATTAGCTCACAGTGTAATTAAAAGGAATTAAAATTTAGACAAATCATCTAATCCTAAAAAATTATAACTCTTCACACACTTGGCCAAAGTGAGCATACTTAAACTGTGTAAAATTTTCTTGAGGAGTACATTAAAATCCCTATGGTCTCATCACCTAATTTCTAATATATTAAAATAAATTTAATAAATACTCCTTTTCATATTTATAGAATTATTCATTGAATATAATTTATTTTAGGCTCAATTTTAAATGGAACTTTCTTTGGGATGTCTTTGAAATGTCTAAAAATTTTCATGGACTTTTCAACCCTTTATTGGCCTTAATTGAGAAATTAGATTTTATGGTCATGATTTGATCAAGGATTTGAAATTTCCCTAAATGAAAATCCATATAGCATTATAGTTTGAAGAGTTATGGTTCGTTAATGTCATGTATAAGGGTTAGATTGCCACTAATTTTAATACAATCCATATTCTCTATAATATAAAATTCTATTTCTAAGTGTATAGATATATTTCACTTGGTGATTTATTTCAAACAAGAAGATGATCTTGATGACATCACATTTCCTAAGTTTGAACTTTGGGTTTAAATTTACATCTGGTTTGAATTTCAATTGATTTGGAGTTCATTTGTTCTATCAATTAGTGGACCCTAATTTTCATTAGATAACTAGCATAGGATTTTCAATAAATATCCTTGTCCTCTGGGAATTGAGGCAATATTTAAGAGATTCTAGGGTTCTTTTTGTGAGCTACTTCCTCCTTCACTATGGAGGTTTCTTATGGTTTTATGGATCTTTTTGTTGTTTTGAGTTTCTCATTTATTTGATGATTTTATTTTGTCATCTCCCGCTATTTTTTTCATTTTTCTTTTGATGATGACTCCTCATAGAATGCCTGCAAGCCTGAAATGGCAAAACATGTTAATTTTTCTAGTGTTTCTAGGAATGGAAACTCTATGTCATTTAAAGAGGTTTTTTCTATAGGCATTTCATCATCATCGCCCAAAGTCTTTTTTGTCGATAGTTCCTTCAAGGGGGTTCCGACATTGATGTTTGATAAAATTATCATCTCTCATTTAGCTACACCCTTCGAGTTCAAACTTGTTAGTAAATTTGTGATGTGTCGACCTAATCTTGATGTCATTCACAAGTTTTGGTTAATAGTTTACAAAGTGTAGCTGCATTGACATTTCGAAGCTAAAGAAAATTTTTTAGTTTGGATCCTCATGAGTCTGATATATTATTTTGATAATTACTAATATTATAGGTTTGGTTATTTATGATTCTATATATATATATATATATTATATATATATATATATATATATATATATATATATATATATATATATATATATATATATATATATATATATATATATATATATATATAGTTTTGTTTTATATCCTACTAATAATTTAGGTACAACATACAATGAGTTAAGCTAAATAAAAGAACTTAAGAAGTGCAGCATTGAGCATAGTCACAAGTTGTAATAAGAGAGTTTACATTTTTTTCTTTTTCTTAAGATAATTTGTGTCGGGTGTTTGATGGAAAAGGTGATTATGCACACAAATATATGTAGGGGTGAGAAAATTGAACACTTGATTTTCTTTGTTAGATAGTACTATATGTTTAGCTTTTTCATTAATTAAATCAAGTATTTAATTAAATTAATTTTTATCAAAGCTAATTATGCTATATGACTTATAGTTATAAAGGAATCAAGTGTTTTTATAAAACCATATGGCTAAACCATGGATAACAAAATTAGACAAATTTAAAATTTAAATTTTGGCCTAATAGTATTATATGACTATTATTGAAAGTTTCCTAATTTTATCCTTTATTTCAAAAATTGAATAAGGATCATATTTTGATTAGAGATCATTTTATTTTATCCATGTTATATAGTGTAATTAAATAAAGGCTACACTGGATAAACTTTGTTCATTTTGAATGATCACTAACTTGATATAGTGGATCACACTGAATGGCTAAATATGATACAATCTGATTTGAAATGTGTGTTTAGCTAATATATAATAGTATGAACCTAGCTTCGTATAGTATGATTTGGGCATTAAAATTGAAAACTATGAGTTCATTTTAATTTCCCAACGTAATTTATTTTAATAAGAGTTTTTGAGAGAGTCTTAATGTTATTTTCTATGAAAGAGTCCTTGGGAGTGAGAAATTTGTCATCTTCTTTGGAAAAAGGGCTGAGCAAAGTGTTGGGAGTGAGTGTGAGTTGGAGAGAGTCCTTGAGTGTGTTTAAGGATTATATAATGGGATTTACATTGTGGTCTTATCAACTTGCACATGTCCTCTAGAGTTTCATGTCAAGTGTTTCAAAAGAGTCTCTATAAGAGTCATGGGTGAAGGCTTAATACTAGTTGATTGAAGGCTAAGGGAGAAACATCTTAGCCATTACAAGTAGCCCAAGCAGAGAGAAACATATTTGCTATTAAGAGGAGTAAGAGGTGGGAGCAACTTCTATACTATTATAAGGAGAAAAAGTGGGAACGACATCTTCCTTGTGATAGGAGGCAAAATGAGTTCAACTTTTCAAGGATAAAAGTTTCTATAATGGCCATTCTCTACCTGGTAAATGAGAAGTGCTTCTTTGCATCAATGGGTGCTTAAGGACATTTTTGTATAGTGAATTTCCCAAGAAGGAGTACCTTGGGGAGTGGATGTAGGTCTGGTGACTGAATCACTATAAAATTCATCGATTACATTATTTACTTTTTACTACACTTCTAGTTTTATGTGTCTTTGTTTATATTGCATATCTTTCTTAGAATTGTGTTTGTTGAATCTTTGGTTAAGGGTTTGCATAAAGTTTTAAAATTTAAAAAAATATATAAAACTTTTATACAAAAAAATGATGCTTCAACTTTTTTGTTTTCTTAGCTTGCGCATAATAATCTATTTGTAATAAACAAGTATTAAAATACCAATTCCCCCCCTCTTAGTGTTCCATAACACTTTCATATACAAGTTGACATTTTCATAAGCATCATTCTATATTCCTCTAACTCATTCAATTGTATTAGCCATTTATACGAAACATTCATAAGATTAAAATT
Source organism: Dendrobium nobile (assembly GCA_022539455.1). Lineage (NCBI taxonomy): Eukaryota > Viridiplantae > Streptophyta > Magnoliopsida > Asparagales > Orchidaceae > Dendrobium > Dendrobium nobile. The sequence goes on from CM039721.1 coordinate 47,774,750, forward strand.
TAATTCTTTCATCCTAAAATGATGAACTTTTCTAAAGATCAACCTATAAGGAGACAATCTAATTGGGGTTTTGAATTCCATCCTACAAGCCCAAAGATCATCATCCAATCCTAGTGCCTAATTCTTAATTTTTACACTCACAACTAGTTTTAGAATTCTTTTAAATTATCTTTAACTTATTTCATCTTGACTACTAGTTTTATAATGATAAGCAGTTGCTACCCTATATATTTTTTCATATTTAAAAATTAATTTATCAACTCTCTTATTTTAAAAATGACTCCCACCCCTCACAAATGATGACTCCAGGTACTCGAAATCTTGAAAAGATATTTTCTTTGAAAAATTAATCACTTCATGAGCTTACATTTTGGGTGTTTCCACTCCCTTAATCTAATTAGAGATAGAGTTAACTACTTAATATCAATATATTTTAACAAGTAAAGATAAAAAAAAACATCCATAAATTCAAGTTCGCAAAAATTGATGATTTAAACTTCTAGTATATAGTTAAGGATCATTTCATGTCCCTTCAAAATATTTCATAGTCTCGGACATCGATCACATGTTTTGACTTAATCATTACATCTTTAAAAAATGTAGGCCAATAAAATCCAAATTGATTAATCATGGAAGCAATTCTAAATTCTCTAAAATGCACTCCATAGTTTGAGTTATGGCATTATCTGATACAATTCTCATTCTTTTGTTTTGGGACACACCTAATGATTTGATATTTATATTTCACAAAAAAAGTATTGCTTATCCCAAAAATAATGCCTAACATCATGAAATAGCTTTTTTCCTTTAGTATTGAGATATATCAAATTGTATAATATTATTAATAATATAATTGATAATGTCCGTAAACCAAGGCAAATAATGACATGCAATGTTAATAGGTTCTTATCAGGGATGATTTCATTAGTATTTAAATCTTTTAATGTAGATTTTTCTAGCTTTATTCTATATAAATGATAAGCCACATGATTCATAGTTCCCTTTCGATCTAAACTTTGTATATAAAAATATTAAAATAAGAGAATTTACCTCAACATTCTTGGCTTGGCATCTTTCTAAGTCACCAAAACTTTGATATTAGAATGGCCAGTGTATACAACAATTTTAAATCCAATTAAATATGGCATAATCTTATCAATGGTAAACACTATTAGTAACCATTCTTTCTCAATGGTGGTGTAATTAACTTGAGCAGCATTTAAATTCCCACTAGCATAATATATGGAAATTTTTTTTATATATTCTTTCCCTAACACAGTTTCATTGGCGTACTCATTAGAAACACACATTAATTCAAATTTTAATGAATTTAGGTGAAATGTTAATGGGTGTAGTAACGAAGCACTTCTTTTGTTTTTAAAATGTAGTAAAATAATTTGAATTGAATTCAGATGGAACATCCTTCTATATTAAATGACACAAGGTTTTCATAAGTTTAGAAAAATCTTTTATAAATTATATATAAAAACTAGCATACCCTAAAAAATTATGGACTTCCTATGTAGAAGTATGAGGTGAAAATTTTTCAATCACCTTGATCTTCAAATTATTGACCTCTGTACCTCTCTCAGATATTTTAAGCCAGAGGATAATGTCTTCCTTAACCATAAACTAACATTTTTCTCAATTAAGAAGAAGATTACTTTCCTGGCATCTCTTTAAAACGAGTTCTAAATGATCTAAAAAACATCAAATAAATTTCAATGACCTTCTTGATTAAATTTGAGAGGCCCGACATGATGCATCTTTGAGATGTTGTTGGGGCATTGCATAATCCAAAAGGCATCCTCCTAAATGCAAATATACCGTAAGGACAGGAGAATGTAAGTTTCTTAGTCCTTTGGTGCTATAAGAATCTAAGGTAACTAGAATATCCATCTAAGAAGTAGTAAAATGGGTTCCTTGCTAATCTATTCAACTTTTGATCTGTAATGGGTAACAAAAATGTATCCTTTAGAGTAGCATTGTTCAATTTCCCATAGTCTATGTATATTCTCTAACTTTTAACTATTCTAGTTGGTATCAACTCTTTTTTCTAATTGGCCATAATATCCAAGCCCCTTTCTTTGGGACTTAATGAATTTAACTAAACAATAAACTATCTAAAATTATATAAATGATGCCTATAACAAGCCATTTTAAAATCCCATTCTTCTTTACTTCCTTCATTACAAGGTTCATTCTTGTTTGGGGGTTAGCTTTGAATGGAACTTTTCTTCCATCAAAATCTTGTGAATGCAAAAGGATGGTCTGATTCCCTTAATACCAGTAAGGGTATAACCAAAAGATATCATGTGTGTGCTAAGAATACTAATCAACTTACAGTCTTAATCTTCTTCTTGCTTAGTAAAAATAATTACATATAAAGTTGATTCTTCACCTAAGAAGGCATAAGTTAAGTGGTTAGACAAGGCTTTAAACTCAATAATAGGTGCCTATACAATATATAGCTTCAAGGTCCTCTTTTGGGATTATGTATATAAAACTTCATACTTCTCTCTAAACACTCTACGGTCTTCACTTACAATATACACGAAATCCCCATCCATCTCTCCTATGTATTTCTCACATAATAATCTCTCTGAAGTCGTATAAATTAAACATTCCTCCATAAAATCCTCCACACAATCAACTAAATCAAATCTATGAAAATCTCACTTTGATCCTTAAGGAACTTCATAAACTTTAAGATTTTAAATGTAAATTCCTAGTACTAAATCCTCATAATCAACTCTCCCTTCAATACATCAATCATGGCCCTCCTTGTGGTTAAGAAAGGTCAACCAAAGATAACAGCTATGATTATCTTGTTAAATAGGGAAGGAATTATTATCCACCTTGACTAGCACGTCCTCTATCACACCCTTTGTATAAGTGAATCAATGGTTTTCTAAATGGAGGTTAAAAATGGTGTGTTGGACTTCTCCTAGGTTATGTCTCTAAAGTATTGATAAGAGCATGAGATTTATACTATCTCCAAAGTCACATATAGATTTGCCAAAAATTTATCCCTTATAACCATAAGAATGGTAAATGAGCGTAGGTCCTTAAGCTTTAAAGGGAGTTTCTTTTGTAGTATTGTAATATATTCATCCATTAGAGAATTAATTTCAAAATCTCCTAACTTTTATCTACTTTCTCAAATTTTCTTCCATGAACATGGCATAGGTAGGTATCTGCTCTTGTAAATGGAATGTTGAGAGTAATCTGTTTAAATAATTCCAAAAATTGAGAGAACTATCTTTCTAGGTTCCACTTTAATACCTTTGGTGAAATGGTGGTCGTGGTCTCTCAACAACCTTTCTAATAAGCTTTTATATTTCATTATTAAATTTAGGTTGATTCTTAGATTGAGTGGTTCTATAAGTGTCTCCTCCTTAAATTGATTAGTACTCTTAAACACTTCTTCTAACTCACACTAACTCATTAATTGAATAGCTTTGTATTTTTCCTTAGGATTTACGTAGATATTACTAGGCAAAGTTCCTTAAGGTCCACTATTTATGGAACTAACTAACTTCCCAATTTGATTTTAAATATTCCTTCATGCAGCAACTTGACACTATAATAGGGTTTACATTTGCAAAATTAGGTCATCTAGAGAAGGATTTTTATATTTATTGTTTATTGGATATGAATCTTGGAGGATACTTAGACAATGGAATTCCTTAAGTCTATTGAGTTAGGTTCCAGTTTCTGATAAGGTGGGATTGGTTAGGTTTCCAATGACTATTCCCATTATGATTATTCTTCCAATAAAAATTTGGGTGTTTCTTTCATCTTAAAATGTAATTGTTAGAAGAAGGGGTTATTTTTTGTATTATTAATGGCATTTAAGGATTCAAACCCTGAGACATTTTGGTCACTAGTTGTTCCATAGATACTCTCCTCTACTGACGTGGGTGTACCATGGAATTTACTAACTCTAATATTATCTAATTTCTTGGAGATAATAGCTACTTGAGAAGTCAAAATAGATAACACATTATATTTATGCACATTAGACACTTTCATAGGGTTCACTTTCTTAGATAGCCAATGGAAATTGTTAATGGTCATTTTATCAATCAGAGCATATGCTTCATTAAAGGGTTTGGACACCAGAAAACCTCTATAAACATTCAATAGTATAAATGATTATTCCAAGAGATTCTATAAGTCCATTATATAAAGTCTTAATGATAATTTGATTAGGAAATACATGGCGTGGGAACTTCTTAAGCTTCATATGTTAATTCTCTATCAACTGAGTGAATAAATTGATGTCATTCCTAAGTTATGTAGTTTTAGATGAAGGGAAGTACTTGACTAGGAACTTATGAGCTAAATAAAACCATATGATAATTATGCTTGGGGGTATGGAATTCAGCCACATATTTGCCTTACCTTTTAAAGAAAAGTAACCTAATCTAAGTCAAACAATATCATTGGAGACCCTATTATACTTAAATATTATGCACAACTCTAAGAAATTATCTATATGCAAATTAGATCCTCTATAGGAGGTCCCTCAAATTGGAAATTTTTACCATTTGGATCTTAACTAGCTTTAGTTCAAAATCATTTTGCATGGAATTTTTATTTGTTAATGCTTTGATGGATACCCTCTACCATACTCTCTAAATGGTTTAGGTTCATTCTCTTCTTGCACTCGATCAACCACTCCTAAGTCTTTTCATTCCTCATTAGATTATTTTACTTTTAAAGGATTTTTTCTATCTTAGGTTCAAACAAAACTTATCCAAGTTGTGCTCCAATATGCATATAACAACAACAACACACACTAAATGAAATTATAGATCATAACATAATTGAACAATATGTAATGCCAGAATATGCTAAATATAAAAAAATAAATGACAATGTTAATATAGAGAAGGATAAATAAAGATAATGATATATTTAAAATAAACTTTTTTGAGCAATTTCTCTGAATAAAAATAAATGTTGCTTTAATGCCTCCAAGAAAGTGCCTAACGACTGTATTTTGGCTATTAAAGATTTAACTAGTTTTGTGTATGGTCATTTACCTATTAAGTACCTTGGGGTTCCTCTTTTTAAAGGTAGAAAGACAAGTTTTTTTTTTTTTTTGATGATTTAATTACTTCTATGCAGAATAAACTTTTATCTTGGGACTCTAATTTTTTGAGTTTTAGGGGTAGATTTATTCTTATAAAAAATATTTTTTGCTCCTTACTTGTTTATATTTTTCAAACTATTATTCCTACTCAAGCAGTTTGTAATAGAATTGATAAACTTATCAATATATTTTTTAAGAAAGGGGATAGTAGCAATTCAAAAATTATCTGGTCTGCTTAGGAAAAATTTTGTGGTGTGTTGGATGAAGAGGCCTTGGGTTGTAAGAGTATGAATGATTTGGCCTATGCTTTTTCTTTCAAACTGTCATACAACTTTCGTGCTAAAGTGAACCTTTGGGTTATTTTTATGTTTGCTAAGTATTGGATGGGAAAGCACTCGATTACTTGTTATTTTAACCAAGGTGATTCTAAAGTGTGGTAGAGACTTTGCAAAGTTAAATGGGCTGTTGAGCCCTTCATCTCTTAGGGGCTTGGTGATGGAAACATTTTCTTTTGGAAAGACTGCTAGTTTGGGTGACCATTCTATTGATTATGTTATTTACTTCACTTCAATTATGGCTATTAAGGTGAATTACTTCATTATTGATAATTATTAGGACTATGAGAAACTTGCTAATGTTATTCCTGACTTTATTATTCAACAAATTCTAAACCTTCCCCTAAATACTGACTCTCATAATTTAATTTTATGTGATTTGTCTAAGGATGGTTGTTTTATATTAAAGGATGCTTGGCATGCCATTAGATCTAAGAAGGAAATTACTAATACTTTCTCTATAATTTGGCATAAAAGTATTCCTTCCTTGTGGTTGTGTTTGTCTGGAGAATTTCGCATAAGTTCATTCCTATGAATGATAACTTAATCAAATGAGGTTTTATTTCGCCATCCAAGTGCTAATGTTGTTATCATGTGCAGAATACGCAATATGTTTTAATCTCCGGTCCTTTAGCTATTAAAACTTGGGTTTATTTTGATGACATGTTTCTATTTAATTATTTTAATGCTAAATTGCATTTTAATGCTCTACTTAATTCTTGGGTTATTAAAACTTAATGTCATATCAGAAATGTTATTCCTTCTCTCATCTTATGGTATTTATGGTTGGATAGGAATAATTCTCTTTTAAATAGAGTTGGTATGAACCATCATAGGATTATTCATAATGTGAAAGACAAGGTTTTGGCTCTTTTTCCTGTTAAGCTACTCTCTATCAGAAATTTTTAAAAATAACCCTTTGTTGTTTCTGCTTTGGGTCTTAAATGGGAGGTTGGTCTTATTTCCAATTAACCTAGGTTTACTTATTGGATCAAACCCCCCAATAACTCTTATAAGCTAAATGTGGACGTTGCTATCATTAGATCCTTCTTAGGTTATGGTGGGGTCATCAGAGATAGTAATGGTAGTCTTATTATTGCTTTTACTGGTCCTTTACAGAATGGTCATAAGAACTATGATGTCATCTCGGCTACTCTATATGGATTACGTTTATGTATTTCTCTTGACTTAACTAAAATTGGTATTGAAGTAAATTCCAACTACAGTTTTAAAATTTTAAATTATGTTGTTGATACAGTGTGTAATTCTGAATTTTTTTATCTAGTGAGGGATATTAAGAATATGTTAATGTTTATGAACTATTCTTTCTATCATGTTTACAGGGAGGGAAATGCTTGTGCTACGTGGCTTGCCAATTGGGGGTGGGGTTTGGATTGTTTTTCTAATTTTTCCAGCACTAATCTCCCAGCTCCACTGAAAGGAATCTTAGGATTTGATGAAATTCGTTTACTCTATGTTAAAATTTAAGGTTTTATCTTGGCTGGAGCCTATGGTTTTATTTTCCTTGGTTATGGGGGCTGTTCTTTCATTTGTTTGCTGATAGTTTTATTTATGGTATTGTTTTTTCATGGTGCTATTTCTTTGGTTGGTTTGCTGCCTTAACTCTCAGTATGGGTTTTTATATCCAAAATACTCTGTTTTTTATAGTTTTTTGGTGTATGGTTGTAGGGGTGCTAGAAGGACCGTAACCTATTGACTTCCTTATTTGATATGATGTGGTTTATTGTCTCTCAATGCTATAATGTTATTCCCTTTTTGTTACAAAGTGTTGTGTCTCTCTTGCTACTTTGCTTTGTTGCCTTTTTGTGGCTCCTTTGGAATAGGTTCTCGTATTTGGTCTTACCGCCTATGTGTCTTGTGGGGCCTTTAGTGGAGCTTTTTTCTTGGATCATTTCTGCCATTATTTTCTCAATTCTTAGTTGGTTGGGTTTCTACAGCTTTGTTAGTTGGGGTTTCCCTTTCCTAGGTTATTTCCTTTATTAGGGCATGATGCCTTTCTGTGTGGTGGGGGCAGGTATTACACTTGGTTAGCATTTGGGTTGGTGATGTCCTAATAGTTCTATTTTTCAATTATTATATTGGTTTCGTAAGTTGTCCTAGCTAGATTGGGTGGTTTGGTGGGTTTTGGCTTTCATTTCTTCTAGCTGGGAGGTTCTTTTGCTTTTGTGTGCTGGGAGGTAGGCTGCTCTGTCTTGGTTGTACCCTTGTATGCTAATTTTTAAGAGTGGTTTTTATGGTTTTTATCATCTGGGCTACTCCGGCTGTTTTCCTACCTGTGAGTTGGTGATTGTGCAGCTTCTTTAGTTCCTGGAGAGGTTACTATTAAGTGTTTTCATGTGGTTAGTTGGATTCTTATTGCTTTGTCTTTTTATTTTGTTACTATTTTTTGTGGTTAATTGCTTGGACTATCATCAAATTTTTTTTGGGCTATATTTGTGCTATGTCTATTTTTCCCATCAGCCTTTTTTGCAGGAATTGTTTTGTTTAGATGATCGTAAGGGTGATACTTGGGATGGTAACATGGAGCTTCCTGTAGTTTTTAGTTTTGCTCCTTTTTGTGTGCTCTTTCTTGAGCACCATAGAATGTACCTAGGTGTTCTTGTACTTTTGAGTTGTAGGGAACTCAAGCTCTTAATTTTTTTTCTTTTCTTTTTGTAGCTCTTTTGAGCATTAGCTAGCTTGAGGTCACTTTAAGGATTGTGTATTCCTTTTTCTTAATCAATATGTAGGGCCCTTTGTGGGTTTCCCCTAAAAATAAAAGAAAAGATAAATATTTAATAGTTCTTGTAATGATGCTAAAAACTTGACCACTATGCACATCAAATAGGCTATTTTGAGTGTAAACTCTAATTTTATGCAAGTGTACATATTGTGTCAAGTAACAAACTAATGAGTAAAGTATCATTTCCATGATGATAGGAATTACCTTAAGTTCCTCTAGTTTTAGTTATTTAAACTATCATATTTATCTAATCTATAGAAATTTAAAGGTTTGTAAATAAAAGCTGTTAACTAATTCTTTTAAAATGAAACTCCTATATCTAAGTGGCTTTTAATGTATGATATTTAATAACACAGGAGTGAAAAAGTTAGATCTCTCTTCATGTTTTTTTTATTTAAATTAGAGCATAAATATTGATCGTCAATATTGAGCTCATTCGAGTATCTATCTTAGATTTAACTTAACTACATTAATTTTATCTTCATAAGATATTAAGACTCTTCCACCATATATTTATGTATGAAATAATCTCAGGAATATCTTAATTTTTCCAATATTCCTTCATCAAGGCTATAGATTACATTAAGTTTTAAGTTTATGGAAGGCCTACACATAAATTAAAATAAGCAAGTTTGATTTAAAATTAACTTTTAAAGATTCATGAAACTTAGATATAATCATAATAAAACAATGTTTTTATTTCATCATATACCTAGTGATATGTTTTAGCTAGCCATAGAAATTAAAATAAAGAAAAAATAATTTGTTTGAAAATAATGTAAAAGTAAAGGAGGTATTAGGATAAATAACTTTAAGAACTTCTTTACTACACGATTATTAAATTTCTTTGAACTAATCTGACTTACATGGCTTCCTCTCCCTCACTCTCCCCCATTAAACTCTGATTATGAATAAATAAATTAATAGCCCCCTCCCAACAGTTGCAAATCATCTGCCCTCGTATGAGAAATAAGCTTTCTTTTTAAAATAATTAAAATAGCATTGTGATTCTAACTTTGGACTGAGATATGAACCAATATATCAATTAATTAATTATCACATCTATTTGCCAATGATATTATCTACCTCATGACCTATTTTAGAGATTTTGATGATATCAAACATATACTTGGATGCTCTAATTTGTGTGCTAAGTATTTTAGGTGTAATGATGAGCATTATAATTACTTATGGGATTTACATTGTACGACTCAAGTTCAATCAAATGTTGAGATTATGATGGACCAAGATGGACAACTTGAAGGACTTTATATTATCATATGAGTATGTTAGTGGTCCATTAATATCTACTTGCATGATTTGATTTGCTCACTATCTAAATATCTATTAATTAGATATTAATGTTGATATAGAAATCTATAAGATTTCTTTTTAAATAAATTTTATAACCTTTATTGATTGCTTAATTATTATCAAATATGGAAAGTTATTTAATTAGGAAAATTAAAGATAATAAGATTATATGGCAAAACTTTTATTATGTATTTATTTTAAACTGACTTTTTTCATATCTATTTTTTATATATATATATATATATATATATATATATATATATATATATATATATATATATATATATATATATATATTACATAATATTATTATATTAATATTCAATATATCCTTAAATATTTAAAAATGTGCATGATTGTTTATTTTACTAAATATGATATTATTTTTGTCAAATACCTGGTCTAAGTTTTATTGTACTAGATAGCTTGGATTCAGTAGATACAAATTGATAGGTTATATGACTCAGTTTTATTTCATTTGAATTTATAATGAATTTCCAAACCTTATCTGATTTAAATATAATCTGCTGCTAGCTGTTTTTGCTCTATTTTGGATGCATATGAAGACTTTTTGACCTTCCCACATGGCTAGCCATTTTATAGCCATTTGAATCTCATATATATTTAATATAATTGAATTTTTGAATAAATATAATATTATTAGTTGATATAAAACATATTAGAATAATATATTTATTCAAATGTGGCTTTATTTACCCTTTCCCTTTAAATACCTCTCTTCTTCCTCATGTAAGGGCTGCTAAAAGAAAAATCTCGAGCAATTCTTCCATTCTTCCTTTCCTCTTTACATACTAAATCTTAAGAGGAGAAACTTTGATTCTTATTCCAAGCACTCTTTTCATTTGCGAGATCGAAATCCTGGTAGGAAAGCTTCAACATAAAACCAAATAACATCTATTGGAGTTCTTGAGTTTGCATTCCTTCTCTAAATCATTACTTGCTATTCTTTTAGCTATCACCATATATTTCTTTCTTGAAAATATTTATTTTATGGTGAAATACTTGTTGGAAATTTTATATTAAAGTTTTCTATATCATATCTTTTAAATCCATAAAGTTTAGCAAAACAAATATTTTTACTTCTTTAAGGTGCCATAGATTTACATCTATGATCTAATTTCTTTTACTTTATTTGAAGAGTTGAAGTTTAAATCAGTAAGAATATATTTTTATTTAAAATATTATTCTTATTTTAAAAAAAATTTAAATCTATCTTAAAGTGAGTAAATTTAATATTTTATTTGCAAGTAGTGAGGTGATTAAAATTAATTTGTAAGATCACCTCAAATATTGTGGATATTTTATTGCAAGATAATTTTGGATTGTATTATTTATATCAAATTGTATTTTTCATTTTCTTGATCTAATCCATTTGGCTTAGTGTAGTTTTAATTGCAATTAGATTGGGTTGTACTCGCCCATGTAGGAGAATACTTAGGTTGTAAAGAACTTCTTTGGTATAAAGAAGTGAAGTTTGCCAAGCAAAAAAAGGTTTAGTGAATTCTAGCGCAAGAGTTGGCTAGCGTGGACGTAGGTCAGATTGGAATCCAGGCTGAACAACGTAAAAATATTTTGCCTCTTATTTTCATTTATTGGATTTATTTTTCATTTGTCTTTTTCATTAGAAATATTGTGTGACAACTTACTCTTTTCATAATTGCTTTAAAATCATTTTAATTTTCTTCTATCAATAAAAATTTTAAGAACCCCAATTCAACCCCCTTCTTGGGGTGCCATAGTCATCCAGTAATTGGTATCAGAGCCTTGGCTCTTTTTATTTTGGCTTAACATCCTAGAGTAGATATATTTATAAACTATGGCACAAGGTTCTCCTAAGGGTTCACTTCCCAAAGGACAATCCACTCATCATCCTCCATTGTTAGAAAATGTTCCTTTTGATTATTGGAAAAATAGAATTAGTGCATTCTTAAGAGGTCAAGACTCTCGTAAGTGGCACATGCTTACACACCAATATCATACACCCACTAAAAAAATTAATGGAATTAAAATTAAAAAATCTTTTGATGAATGGACTGCATTAGAGAGGAAATTAAATGAGTTAAATGCTAGGGCATGTAATACTTTGCATTGTGCACTTTCTCTAGATGATTAAATGAAAATTTTTCTGTTAAATTCAGCAAAAGAAATTTGGGATAAATTAATTATAACTTATGAAGGTACTAGTGAAGTTAGAGATGCTCACATAAATAGACTTTTTTATGAATATGAATTATTTCGTATGTCTCCTTCTGAATCTATTTCTGATATGTATACAAGATTTATGAAAATAATTAATATTTTACATTCTCTTGGAAGAATATATAAGAATCAAGACTTAGTCTATAAGGTCCTTAGATGCCTTCCCAAAGAATGGGATGCTATAGTAATGGCAATTAGTGAGGCTAAAGATTTATCTACTTATGCACTTGATCAGCTTTTGGGTTCTTTGATAGGACATGGACAAATTATAGCTCAAAAGGATAAATTGGATGGATCTTCAAACAAAGAGAAAGAGAAAGGTAAAACTATTGCCTTGCAGGTTGATGATAATGATGAACCTAGTTCATCAAGCTCTAATGAAGATAGCGATGAGGTGGCCATGCTTTCAAGTAGACGTGGAAGCTTACTAAGGAAGAAAAATCAAAGGTATAAGAAATCCAAAAATTATAAATTTTATACTAAGAAATTTCCTGCAGGAGAAGGGATCATTTGTTACCATTACAAGAAACCTGGACATATAAGAGGAGATTGTCCAGATCTTATTGATTCAAAGAAGAAAGAAATTGATGTAGAGAGAAAGAATGACAAGAAAGAAAAAAAATATTTCAAGAAGAAGAAGAAGGCCCTATGGGCTAACCCAGATTCAGATGAATCAAGTTCATCAGATGAAGAGGTGAACATTTGCCTTATGGCGGGAGGAGAATCAGATTGTGATTCTAACGAGGAATGCCTTCAAAGTAAAATCAATGAAGGCATGTGGTACTTGGACAGTAGATGTTCAACATATATGATGAGAGATAAAGCAAAATTCTCTACATTAGAATCAAGTGATGGAGGTTATGTCACATATGGAGATAATGCAAAAGGAAAGATTATTGGCATTGGATCCATATGTAAGAACTCTATTACTTTAGAAAAAGACTTATTTTTTCTGGTTTAAAACATAACTTAATATCAATTAGTCAATTATGTGATAAAGGTTTAAATATTTATTTTTATGCTTCACATTGCATTATTTGAAATAATGAATCTATTTCGCTTATAGGAAATAGACGTAAAAATATTTATTTAATTGATTTAGAGAATACAAATGATGTTAATTTGAATATACTTTGCATGAAATCTACAAATGATTATTCTTGGTTATGGCATAGAAGGCTATGTCATGCCAATATCCACACTTTAAATAAAATTTCTAAGCTAGATTTAGTAGTTGGTTTACCAAAAATTAATTTTCATTTCGATTTTATATGTGATGCATGCATTCATGGTAAACATATGAAAAGTTCATTCAAAAGTAAAAATTTAGTTTCTACAAGTAGACCTTTAGAATTATTACACATGGATTTATTTGGGACAATTAACACAACTAGTTTAGGTGGTAAAAATTATAGATTTATTATTATAGATGATTATTCAAGATATACTTGGGTATTATTCTTAGCTAATAAAAATAATGCATTTGATGATTTTAGAAAATTTGCTAAGTAAATACAAAGAGAACAAGGTTATTTGATTCATAGAATTCAAACGGATCACGGTGGAGAATTTGAAAATAAATTATTTGAAAAATATTGTGATAAAAATGGAATTACTCATAATTTTTCAGCTCCTAGGACTCTTCAGCAAAATGATGTAGTTGAAAGAAAGAATCACACTTTGGTAGAATTAGCAAGATCAATGTTAGATGAATATAAACTTCCAAAGTATTTTTGGGCAGAAGCAATAAACACAGCATGTCATGTTACAAATAGTGTTTATTTAAGACCAATTCTTAAAAAGGTCCCTTATGAAATATTCTTTGGAAAGAAACCTAAGATTAGTCATCTACATATTTTTGGATGTAAGTGTTTTATTTTAAATAATGATAAGGATCCTTTAGGTAAATTTGGTAATAAGTATGATGCTGGTATATTCTTAGGATATTCAATTTTTTTTAAAATCTTATAGAGTTCTTAATAAGAGAAAATTAATTATTGAAGAATCCGTTCATTTAATTTTGATGAAAATCCTATAGATTTAATAAGAAATGATTTGAACGATGATGATATTGAAAATATAAAGAAAATAAATTTGGATGAAAAGGAGGATGATTCATTGCCTAAAGAATGGAGATATAATAGAAATCATCCAAAAGAGTTAATAATTGGTGATCCTTCCCAAGGTGTTAAGACTAGGAGAAACATTAGGGATGAGGTAAGACATTATGCATTTCTATCGGAAATTGAACCTAAAAATATAGATGGAGATTTATAATATAATTTTTGGATAATTGCTATGGAAGAGGAACTTAACCAATTTATAAGAAATGATGTTTGGGAGTTAGTCAAAAGACCTCGTGATCTAAATATAATTGGAACTAAATGGGTTTATAAAAATAAGCTATATGACTTAGGAAGTATTATTAGAAATAAAGCTAGAATAGTTGCACAAGGGTACACACAAATAGAAGGAATAGACTTTGAAGAATCTTTTGCACTCGAAGAAAGACTAGAAGCCATTAGATTACTCCTTGCCTTTGCTTGTTTTAAAGACTTCATATTTTTTCAAATGAATGTCAAAAGTGTATTTTTGAATGGGTATATTGATCAAGATGTTTTTGTTGAACAACAACATGGTTTTGAAAGCATTAATTTTCCTAATCATGTATTTAAATTAAAGAAAGAATTATATGGTTTAAAATAGGCTCCACGTGCTTGGTATGATAGGTTAAGTAACTTTTTAATTGAACAAAATTTTAGAAAAGGTAAAGTAGATACAACTCTTTTTATCAAAAAAATTGGAGATTTGATTATTATACATATTTATGTTGATAATATCTTATTTGGAAGTACAAATGAAAGTTTATGTCATGAGTTTTCCTCATTAATGCCAAAAGAATTTGAAATGAGTACGATGGGAGAACTTACCTTTTTCTTAAGACTTCAAGTAAAACAACTAGAGTCTTGCACATTCATATGTCAAACCAAATACATAAATGAATTATTATTAGTAAAACTCCTATAAGCCCATCAACTAGACTTAATTTATATGAATCAGGAAAAACAATAGATCAAAAACTTTATAGGAGTATGATAGGTTCACTTTTGTATCTTAATGCTAGACGGCCTAACATTATGCTTGTTGTATGTTTATGTGCAAGATTTCAAGCTAATCCTAAGGAATCGTACTTGATAGCAATTAAGCGAATATTTTGTTACTTGATTGGAACTCATAAGTTATGTATCCTAAAAATTTATTATCTTGTAGTTTATTTGCATATTCTGATGCAAACTATGCTGGTTGTAAGGTTGATAGAAAAAGTATATCTGGAACCTGTCAATTTTTAGGATCTTCACTTATTTCTTGGTCTTCTAGAAAACAAAATTCAGTCGCTTTATCCACTGCTGAAGCAGAGTACATAGCTGCAGGTAGTTGTGTTGCTCAAGTTTTATGGCTAAAGCAACAAATAGAAGATTTTGAAATTAAGCTTAAAAATATTCCCATTAAATGTGATAATACAAGTGCTATAAGTTTAACAAAAAAATCCTATACAACATTCACGAACTAAACACATACAGATTAATCATCATTTTATTAGAGATCAGGTTAATAAAGGCGATGTGAATATATATTTTGTAAACATAGATTCTCAAATAGCTGATTTATTTACAAAACCTTTAATTGAAGAGAGATTTTGCATGTTAAGACGTATGCTTGGGATGTTAGATCCTAACATTTAAATTTCTTTTATATGTTTAATTATTCTTTTTGATGTTGTTAAAGGGGGAGAAGAACTAAATATGTTGGTCATAATTCATTTTAAATGCATATATTTAGGGGGAGAATTATTCGCATATTTCTTAATTATTATATATATTTTTCTACTGCTTAAAAGTTATGATAAAAGGGTCAACTTGCACATTTGTTATAACTGTTAAGTGAGTTGCTACTTATCTTTTGCATTTTCACATTCTTGCAACTTGTATAATTTTGATGATTCCAAATATTAGTGTTTTAATTATTATTTTCTCCTAACACTTTTTGGAAGAATTGTTTTTTGCTCTTGTGTGGACTAACATTTTGAAGATAATCATACTCCAAACTAATGAAGACTTCAAATCAAATTCCAGCATAAGATATTTTGTAAATTGAAGTCTGTATTTTTCATCTTTATTGAGTCTGAGAGAGTGTGATTGTAATTGAGTAACTTTGCACACACACTGGGGGAATTCTTTAAAAATATTTTTTTTTATTCTGATCGTACAGGATGAACCAAGTTCGTACGGGACGATCAAGTCAGTTATACCCCTCGGAGAGCAAATGGAATGAATAGGAAGCAAGAAAATTTTTCTAAGTCCTGATCGTCCAGACGAATTCTTCAGTTCATCCCTGGACGATGTCCTCTAATTTCTCACTTCATACTGTTCATCCAGAATAAATACCTAATTCGTCCCTAGATGATGTTCTCAGATTTTTCAAGTTTATATAGTTCGTCTAGAAGAAATATTGTGTTCGTCCCTGGACGATGTTCTCTAACTTCTCAATATTAATTATCGTCCAGTCGATTTTCCCTGTTTGTCCCCGGATGAAGTGCTCTAGATTCAAGCTTCGTGCTATTCTTCCAACGAATATGAACATTTGTCCTAGGACGATGTTCTTTGTTCTTTAAGCATATGGACCGTCTGCAGTTATGTTTTAATGAGGCTTTAAAATAACTATTCGTACCAGATGAATATTGATTGTATGGGATGATGATTGGGTGCGAAGTAATTTCATCTAAATGCACATATAGTTCGTACGCTACAATTTTGTACTATTCGTACGTACGAAAATACGATCGTACGACAAGGTAAAGTTCGCACATATTTGTAATTTAGCATTTTTGGAAAGTTTTTCATGTCTTTCATATTAAAGGTCCTCTTAAAACTGTTTCTTAATTTTTTTGTCCACTGGTCTTCATGCAAACTAAAGAAAGATTGAAGGAGAGAGTGTGAGAGAGTGTTTGAAGGAGATTTCTTACCACTGGAGCGTGAAGGATTCACTTGGTATTCAAAGGTAAGGATCTTTGTTTTTGAATTATTATTACTTCACCCTTCTCTCTTATCCTTCCAGATTTCTCGTGAGAAGATCTTATCAAGGAGATATGATTCTCTGCCATCACTCGAGGGGTGTGAAGAGCGAAGGGTACTCTGCCTACACTTGGAGAAGTGTGAAAGGACGAAGGGTTCTCTGCCTACACTTAGAGAAGTGTGAAAGGTTCTCTGCCTACACTTAGAAAGTTTGAACAGCTGGAGGTACTCTGCCTACACTTGGAGGGTGTGAAAGGACAACAGTTCTCTGCTGCACTGGATAGTGGTGGAAGAGAGTTTTTGTAAAGGCTTCTCCGCCTTACTATGGGAGCAAAAGGAGAGACACTAAGTGGTAATAGTGCAATACCTGAAGTGGGAGACTTTAGGGAGTGGATGTAGGTCGTGTTTGACCGAACCACTATAAAGCTTGTATCTTTTATTTTCTGCTGCTTTTTTTACTTTACTTTTTCTATTTGAAAGTGTGGTTGAAAAATTGTTTTTATAAAAAATTTAATAAACTTTTTATCGGTTCAAAAAGAGGCATAATTTTTTTAAATTACCAATTCACCCACCTCTTGGTTAGCCGCTGGGATATAAGCTTATGTCTAACAACCTAATTCATACTTAATAAAGTTTCAACAAGTGGTATAAGAGCTTAGTTTCAAAATTATAAGTTTAGACTACTTATTGATTAATGACCATGGCTATATTTAGAAATCGAAACACACCTGAGAGTTACTCTATAACTAGACCTCCATTATTTGACAATATTCATTTTAATTTTTGGAAAACATGCATGTCTACTTTTTTATAGTCACTTGATTATCGTATGTGGATCTTAGTTCAGGAAGGATATACAAAACTAACTAGATTAGTTGACGGAGTTAGAGTTGAAACACCCTGTACAGACTGGACAATAAAAGAACATGACTTAGCATAACTAAATGCCAAATGCTTGAATAGTTTCTTTTGTGCTCTTAAATTTGAAGATTTCATGTGGGTTTCCACTGTAAGAGTGGAAAGAACATATGGGATAGACTTTGTATAACTTATGAGGGACTAATGAAGCTAAACAATCCAGACATAATATCTTGTTGTATGACTATGAACACTTTCGTATGAAATCCAATGAATCTATTTCTGACATGTACACAAGATTCACACAAATAGTCACCTCTTTACATGCATTGGGTAGGGAACTAACGAATGCTGAAATGGTTAATAAAATACTTTGTTGCTTACCTACTTTTTATGATGCTAAAATAACTATGATTACGGAGTCTAAATATTTAAATATTTACTCTATTGACAATTTCTTGGATTACTAATTGCTTACGAGCAAGGAAGTGAGTTAATGAAAGATTGATGCAGGTGAACCACGAAGGAGAAGAACATATCACTAAAAGTGGAGGAGCCAGAGAGTGATCTTTCATAACCTGAGGATGAAGATGGCATAGCACTGATGACTAGATAGTTCAAAAGCTTTTTAAAAAGGAAGCAAAAGAGATACCAGTAATGGAATTAAGGTAAATTTAATAAAAATGTTAAGGTTTCAAATGATGTTATTTTCTATGAGTGTAAGAAACTTGGATATATTAAATCTGACTGCCCAAAACTCAAAGACACTCCTAGCAAGGAGAAGGTAGAGGAGAAACCAGTTGTGAAGAAGGGCAAGAAGAAATTCCAAACAGCTTTCTAGGCAGACTCAGCTTCAAATTCATCGGAGATTGAAAAGGAGGAAGTCACAAATCTGTGCTTAATGGCCGATAATCCTGATCAGTTAGATCAAGAAGAGGATCACTCTCACACAAGGCCTCATAAGAGCATATGGTACCTGGATAGCGGTTGCTCAAAGCATATGACTAGAGATACTGCACAATTCATATCACTGGAAGCCAAAAGTGGAGGCAAGGTTACACTTGGAGATAACACCACAAGGAAGGTGGTTGGGTCAGGTAGGATTGGAAATCTTAAAAACTTTTTTATTGAGAATGTTTTGTTGGTAGAAGGCTTAAAGTATAATCTTCTAAGTATTAGTCAACTGTGTGATAAAGGTTATTATGTAAAAATTTTTCCTACAAGCTGCATATTAAGCCTGAATGGTAATGATGTTTTGAATGGTATAAGGGTAAACAATGTGTATATGCTAGACTTGAATTATATTAAAACTCCAACCGATTTTTGTTTAAAAACTATTTCTAATGAATCATGGCTTTGGCATAGGAGACTTTATCACTTTAGCTTTAAAAACCTTAGGAGGATTACCCAAAAGAACTTAGTGAGAGGTATACCAAAACTAGACTTTACTAAGGACCACATTTGTGATGCATGTCAATTAGGAAAAAAGGTGAAGTCCTCTTTTCAATCCAATAAGGACCTTAGAACTAGTAAACCATTAGAGATTTTACATATGGATCTTTTTGGACCAGTTGGAACTTAAGTCTAAGAGGGAAGGTATATGGATTTGGGATTGTGGATGATTACTCAAGATTCACATGGGTTAGATTTCTATTTAATAAGAGTGAATCATTTGAGGAATTTAGAAATATTTCGACTTGGATTCAAAGGAAGCTAGGATGTGAAATTATAACTATTCAAAGTGATTATGGAGGAGAGTTTGAGAATGAAAAATTTGAAGATTTTTGTAAGAAGAAAGGAATTGATCACAATTTTTCTACACCTAGAGCCCCTCAGCATAATGGGGTAGTTGAAAGAAAAAACAGAATATTAATAAAAGTCGTTCGAGTCATGTTGGCAGAATATTCACTTCCTAAATATTTTTGGGCCGAGACGGTTAGCACTACATGTTATATTCTGAATAGGGTGAATGTAAGATCAAACATAAATAAAACATCTTATGAGTTGCTAAAGGGAAGAACATCTAATTTGTCACATTTGCATGTTTTTGAATGTAAGGTGTTTATTCATAACAATGGAAAATCTGCATTAGGAAAATTTGATCCAAAATCAGATGAAGGAATTTTTATAAGATACTCAAGTGTTAAAAAATCCTATAGAGTATTCAATAAAAGAACCTTGGAAATTGAGGAGACCCCACATATTGTATTTGATGAATTAGGAAGTTTGGATGAGCCAATTATTGAAGAGGATGAGATAGAAATAAACTCCCAAAAGATTGATAAAATAAATTTGGAAGAGAATTTGGAGATAGAAAATCCTTTGCCTAGAGATTTGAAATTTTCTAAAAACCACCCAAAAGAATTGATTATAGGAGAACCCAGTGAGCGTGTTAGGACTAGGCATGGACTGAACAAAGAAGTCAATCATTCAGCCTTTATTTCAATGATAAAACCCATAAATATTGAATAAGCACTTTCTGATGAATTTTGGATATTGGCTATGCAAAAAGAATTAAACCAATTTGTTAGAAATAAAGTTTGGGAATTAACTGCAAGGCCAAAGGATCAAAGTGTAGTTGGAACTAAGTGAGTATTGAAGAATAAAATGAATGACTCAGGAGTTGTCAATAAAAATAAGGCTCGATTAGTAGCTAAGGGGTATAATCAAATTAAAAGGATTGATTTTGAGGAGACTTTTTCCGTTGTAGCTAGATTTGAAGCAAATAGGATTTTGTTAGCCTTTGCCTTTTTTAGATGATTTAAATTGTATCAAATGGATGTTAAAAGTACCTTTTTAAATGGGGTAATTCAAGAAGATGTTTTTGTAGAACAACCTCAAGGGTTTGAAAATTCTAAACACCAAAATCATGTTTTTAAATTAAAAAATGCATTATATGGTTTGAAACGGGCACCTAGGACTTGGTATGAGATGTTGAGCACCTTCATACTTGAGAGATCTTTTGAAATGGAAGTGCGGACAAAACTCTCTTTTTGAAGAAAATTGGAAAGGATATACTCATTGTACAAATCTATGTTGATGACATCATCTTTGGATCTTCAAATAAAAATCTTTGTGATGATTTTTCTAAAATAATTAATAGTGAATTTTAGACGAGTCTAATAGAAGATTTAAGTTCCTTTCTAGGTTTTATCATTAAGCAAATTGAGGAGGGTATATTTCTTAGTTAGTCAAAATATGTTAAGGACATCCTCAAAAAGTATGAAATAGATAATGCCAAACCTGTTAATACACCCATGAGTTCCTCAGTTCAGTTGGATAAGGACCCTAAGAGAAAATCTGTTGATCAAAAGAAATTTAGAGAGGTAATTGGAACTTTGTTTTACTTGATAGCTAGCCGACCTGATATCATGTTTAATGATTATTTATGTGCTAGATTTCAATCAGATCCAAAACAAGCACATTTGATAGCGTGAAAAGGATTTTAAGGTATTCGTTGGGAACTCAGAACTTAGGAATTTGGTATCCTAAGTTTAGCTCTTCATTTGAAATTATTAGATATTCAAATTTTGACTTTGCAGGTTATAGGGTTGATAGAAAGAGCACTTCTAAAATATGTCAGTTTATTGGAAATTCTTTAGTCACTTTGTCAAGTAGAAAACAAAATTCAGTAGCCCTATCTACTGCAGAAGCTGAATACATTGCATTAGGAAGTTGTGTGGCACAAGTACATGATTAAAATAATAGTTGATTGATTTAGGATTATCTATAGGCACTATTCCTATTTATTGTGATAACACAAGTGCTATTTGCATTTTAAAAAATCCTATTCAACATTCAAGAACCAAACATATAGACATCATGCATCATTTCATGAGGGATCATGTATCCAAAGGAGAAATTGAACTCATTCATGTTACAACAGAAAATCAACTTGCAGACATTTTTATAAAACTACTAGCCTTTGATACTTTCAGTACATTAAGAACAAGGCTTGGTGTGATTGATTTGAATGCTTAATTAAAGTGATTTTGCAACATTGTTGTGTGTTTTTGTTAGTGTGTTGTGAGTCTTTTGATTTTGTGACTTTCTGTATTTTTTCTTTTGTTTTGTTTGTGTTTGTTTTTGCAAACTTCTGTGTGTTTTGTTTTTATATTTTCTTACATCTAGATTCATAATTTTGAATGTTGGCTTAAAAATTTATAAGTGTGGAAATCATCAGTATGAAATTCATTTCGTATGGGATGAATTGTGTAGTGTATTAACTGTCAGATTTAAATGGTTTGCATAAAGTTTTTCAGTTTTCATTTCACTGTTCGTCTGTACGATCGTCATAATCTTCCGGACAATGTGTATTCAATCATATGTTTGCATGAAGAAAGCTATACATATAAGATCAAATTAATTATTCCTGATCGTACATACGAACCTTTGGTTCGTACATACGAACACGTGGCAATTAAATGTGGGGGACATTTCAAACTATCATAAAACTGATCTTAAATTTTTGATCCTCCCGGACGAACACCAGTTCATCTGTACGATCGTCTTAGTCAAAAGTCTGTATGAAAGGATGCCTAGTAACTTGTGTGAGTATGAAAAATTGTTTCATTTTTGAACTCACTCGTTCGTCCATACAAAATATTTTTCGAACGTACGAACCATAAATCGTACGTGATGAAATGCCTTTCATCTGTATGAAAGCTCATTTTTTCTTTAAATTGAAGGGTTTTGAACTCAAATTTCATCACTTCAAAAATCCATTTCAATCCTCTATTCCCCTAGATTTTCTCTATGGCTAGTTCAAGCAAAAGGCAAAAGGTACTTGCTAAGGGACCCCCCAAAAACTCAAGTGAAAACTTTCTGTCGAAGGCAAATGAAGAGTCGTTCCCTAGGTTTGCATCCACCAAAATCACTCCCTCGAGAGTTCTTCTGCAAGAACAACTCACATTTAAGGTAATGTACCTTTTTGCTTACACACTATTTGGCCTTATTCTCACTCTGATCCATCTCTACAACAACGAGACTTTCCACTACTCTCTTGCTAACATGTCATTCAACTCTGACCAAACTGTGATTAGGTCATATGTTTTTAAGAAGAAAGTAGAAATCACTAAGGAGGATTTGGGAATATTCTTGAACTTAAGGACTCAAGGGATTAGATCCCACACTTTGACTTCTTCCACCAACTTTGACTGGACATAAATAAATTTAGTCATTAGAGGACATAAAGGAGTAAGCCATTTTCCTAAGGTAGCATCTCTTAACCGCGATGCTCGTATCATCCAGCATGTTCTTCGAACTTCCATAATTTTCAAAGCTGGTGATAGAGTAAATATCACACCACTTCTTTCTATAATAACTTATTTGATTTTGACTAGTCACCCATTGATGAAGCCCAACTTATCATTGACTACATGTATGGACTCTCTGAGATTGACCATGTCTCTCATAAGAGAAAGAAAAATATTGCCTTAGGACATCTTGTGACCTATATTTTAGAGAAGAAATATGATTTAGTGCATACAATTCAAAATCTGGAGGAGCCTCTCTATTATAATGATGGTTCATTTCAAGCCATTTTTAATAAAGATTATCAGCCTATTAGTAGTGACTCGGAGGAGGAAAGAAGAGGACCTCCACCTGCACCTTCTGGTGAACCAAATGTTTAAGATTTGGCTCACAGGTTTGATCGTCTTGAGTCTCATTTTGATCAACGCTTTGATCAAATTGAAACTCATCTACAACAACAGGATGCGCAGTACCACTAGGATATGGGTTGGATGAGAGAGAAAATAGATGGTATAACCTCGAATATGGATATGATGAGTAGCTATTTTAACTTCTACAACCAGTAATCTCCTCCATATCAGAGCCCTTCAGAGTGATTGTACTTCATTGCTGTTTCTTTCAGAATTATGTGATGTGATGTGATGTGATATTAGTAGTTATGTTTTTATGTTTTCTATTTTGTGTTTTATGTGTTTTTAGAATGTAAGTGTATTGATATCATTTGTACTGAATGTAATATTCTTCATTATGATATCAATAAAAGTTATTTTGTCTTGCTTTTAATTTTGTTTTGAAATGTGCGTTAGCCGTTATAAAAATCCCTAAAATATTTGATCTTACAAGTGCTATATCTTGAATTGCAACACAAAATTGAATTCATTAGAAAATCTATTTTTTCAGAATTTAAGTTGTGCTTATAACTTGATTTAATTAAGAATGTCAATCTAATGTCTCTTGTTAGACTATTTTAATTTTTATATTATTATTGCAATTATGATGTTTCTTATTTTGTATTTCTATTATCAATATAAATATTATTTTACTTAGAGAAATTTGAGATTTTAGATTATTGATTTTGGAAAGGTTGAGAATACACTTGAAAATGTACAGATGTACAAAAATCAAAAGAATACACAAAAGTTTGCAATTTGAAAAAGAGGCACAAAATAAGCACACATGTAAAATGATGCACAAAATATGCCACAAATATTGAAAAGATGTGCAAAGCGCCACAAGTGGTATTTTGTTCTAATTCTTTCCTTAATCTTTCAATCTTGTAATTCAAATTAATCTTGTATACGATTTTATTTGGTATTGAAATTGAAGTATATAAATTTTATATTTATCTATTTTGCAATGATATTGTTTATCTCAATGTCTAAATTGACTCATATTTTTGTTAATTCCTTTTTATTATCGATGTTATATCTCTTCTTAAATCATATGAATCATTTTATTTGCCTAATGATTTTTAATTTTACTTGCAAATTTATCTCAATCTCTTTCAACGATCAATTATCAAAGACTTTTTCATATAACTTCTAAACATTTCAATATTTTGTTCTTTTTCTTCTTCTCTTTTCGATGATTGTCAAAAAGGGGGAGAAATATTATTGTTTGTTTGTTTGTTTGTTTTATCATTACATTTTTATGTCATTTTTTTTTTGTTTTTTTATGTTATCGTTGCATTCATTTGTTTTTATTGTTTTCTATTATCCTTGCATTTGTTTCTTCATTTGTTCTTGTTGCATAGTGTGTTAAAAATTTTAAAATAATTTTTTTTTTGTTATGTTCAAATGCCCCTTATTCTTACATGCTTATCAATTCATGGTGAGTTTAGGAGATACATAAAATTTTGAAAATCATACAAACAATAATCATTTTACCACCATCAAAAAGGGGGAGATTGTTAAGAGAGTTGCTACTTAGCTTTTGTATGTTTTACATTCTTGCAACTTGTATAGTTTTGATGATTCCAAATATCATTGTTTTAATTATTATTTTCTCCTAATTCTTTTTGGAAGAATTATTTTTTGCTCTTGTGTGGACTAACATTTCAGGATAATCGTACTCTAGACTAATGAATACTTCAAATCAAATTCCATAATAAGATAATTTGTAATTTGATGTCTGTATTTTTCATCTTTATTGAGTCTGAGAGAGTGAGATTATAATTGAGTAACTTAGCACACACATATAGGGGGAGAACTTAAAAAAATTTATTTATTTTTGATCGTATGGGATGAACCAAGTTCATATGGGGCGATCAAGTAAGTTATACCCCTCAGAGAGCAAATGGAACGAATAGAAAGTGAGAAAATTTTTTAAAGTCCTGATTGTCTAGATGAATTCTTCAATTCATCCCTAGATGATGTCCTCTGATTTCTCACTTCATATTGTTCGTCTAGACAAAATACCTAATTTGTCCCTCGAT
Source organism: Dendrobium nobile (assembly GCA_022539455.1). NCBI lineage: Eukaryota > Viridiplantae > Streptophyta > Magnoliopsida > Asparagales > Orchidaceae > Dendrobium > Dendrobium nobile. Next base: position 47,800,080 of record CM039721.1, read on the forward strand.
GATGTTCTCGGATTTTCAAGTTTACACAGTTCATCCAGATAAAATATCCTGTTCATCCCTGGACGATGTTCTCTGATTTCTCAATATTAATTATCATCCAGATGATTTTCCCTATTCATCCTGGACGAAGTGCTCTGGATTCAAGCTTCGTGCTATTCGTCCAAACAAACATGAACATTCGTCCCAGGATGATGTTCTCTGTTCTTTAAACATATGGACCGTCTGCAGTTATATTTCAATGAGGTTTTAAAATAATTGTTCATACAGGACGATTATCAGGTTTGGGACGATTATCGGGTACGATGTCATTTCGTCCAAATGCACATAAAGTTCATACGCTACAATTTTACACTGTTCGTACGTACGAAAATACGATTGTATGGGACGATCAAGTACGCAGAGATTTGTAATTTAGCAGTTTTTGGATAGTTTTTCATGTCTTTCATATGAAAGGTCCACTTAAAACTGTTTCTTAATCTTTTTTACCACTAGTCTTCGTGCAAATTGAAGAGAGATTGAAGGAGAGAGTATAAGAAAGTGTTTGAAAGAGATTTCTTATCAATGGAAAGTGAAGGATTCACTTGGTATTCAAATGTAAGGATCTTTGTTTTTAAATTGTGATTACTTCACTCTTCTCTCTTGTCCTTCCAGATTTCTCATGAGAAGATCTTGTCAAGGAGATTCGGTTCTCTACCGTCACTTGTGGAGTGTGAACAGCGAAGGGTACTCTGCCTATACTTGGAGAAGTGTGAAAGGAAAAAGGGTACTATGCCTACACCGGAGAAGTGTGAAAGGATAAATGGTACTCTGCCTACACTAGGAGAAGTGTGAAAGGATGAAAGGTTCTCTGCCTACACTTGGAGAGTGTGAACAGCGGGAGGTACTCTGGCTACACTTGGAGGGTGTAAAAGGATGACGGTTCTCTACCGCACGGGGTAGTGGTGGAAGAGAGTTTTTGTAAAGGCTTCTCCGCCTTGATGTGGGAGTAAAATGAGAGACACTAAGTGGTAATAGTGCAATACCTAAAGTGGGAGACTTCAGGGAGTGGATGTAGGTCATGTTTGACCAAACCACTATAAATCTTGTGTTTTTTATTTTCCGCTACTTTATTTACTTAACTTTTTCTGTTTGAAAGTGTGGTTGAAAAAATATTTTTATAAAAAATTTACTAAACTTTTTATCGGTTCAAAAAGAGGCATAATTTTTTTTAATTACCAATTAATCCCCCCTCTTGGTTAGCCGCAAGGATATAAGCTTAGGTCTATCAACCTAATTCATACTTAACAAAGTTTCAACAATAACTATACCCAACATAAGTTTGTCATCATCAAAAAGAGGGAGATTATTGATATTATCTACCTCATGACCTATTTTAGAGATTTTGATGATAACAAATATATGCTTGGATGCTCTTATTTTTGTGCTAAGTATTTCAGGTGTAATGATGTGCATTATTATTACTTATGGGATTTACAATCTATAACTCAAGTTCAATCAAATGTTGATATTATGATGGACCAAGATGGACTACATGAAGGACTTTATATTATCATAGGAGTATGTTAGTGGTCCATTAATATCTACTTGCATGATTTGATTTGCTCATTATCTAAATATCTATTAATTATATATTAATCTTGATATAAAAATCTATAAGATTTCTTTATTAAATAAATTTAATAACCTTTATTGATTGCTTAATTATTATCAAATATGGAAAGTTATTTCATTAGGGAAATTAAAGGTAATAAGCTTATATGGTAAAACTTTTATTATGTATTTATTTTAAACTCTTTTCACATCTATTTATTAATGTATGATTAATTATATATAAATTACATAATATTATTATATTAATATTCAATATATCCTTAAATATTTAAAAATGTGCATGAGTGTTTATTTAACTAAATATAATATTATTGTTAGAAACGTGGTCTAGGTTTTATTGTATTAGATAGTCTAGATTCTGTAGATATAAATTGATAGGTTATATGACTCAATTTTATTTTATTTTAATTTATAATGAATTTCCAAACAATATCTGATTTAAATATAATCTGCTGCTAGCCATTTTTGCTCTATTTTGGATGCATATGATGACTTTTTGACCTTCCCACATGGCTAGCCGCTTTATAGACGTTTAAATCTCATATATATTTATTATAATTGAATTCTTGAACAAATAAAATATTATTAGTTGATAGAAAAATATTAGAATAACATTTTTATTCAAATATGGCTTTACTTACCCTTTCTCTTTAAATACCTCTCTTCTTCCTCATGTAAGGGCTGCTCAAAGAAAAATCTTCAGCAATTCTTCCATTCTTCCTATCCTCTTTACATGCTAAATCTTGAGAGGAGAAACTTTGATTCTTATTCCAAGTACTCTTTTCATTTGCGAGATCGAAATCCTGGATGGAAAGCTTCAACACAAAACCGAATAACATCTATTAGCGTTCTTGAGTTTGCTTTCCATCTCTAAATCTTTACTTGATGTTTTTTTAGCTTTCACCATATATTTCTTTCTTGAAAATATTTATTTTATGGTGAATTTTTTTTTTAAAATTTCATATTAAAGTTTTCTATATCATATCTTTTAAATTCATAAAGTTTAGCAAAGCAAGTATTTTTACTTCTTTAAGGTGGCATAGATTTACATCTATGATATAATTTATTTTATTTTATTTGAAGAGTTGAAGTTTAAATCAGCAAGAATATATTTTTATTTAAAATATTATTCTTATTTTAAACAAAATATAAATCTATCTTAAAGTGAGTAAATTTAATATTTTATTTACATGTAGTGAGGTTATTAAAATTAATTTGTAAGATCACCTCAAATATTGTGGATATTTTATTGCAAGATAATTTGGGATTGTATTATTTATATCAAATTATATTTTTCATTTTCTTGATCTAAGTCATTTGGCTTAGTGTAGTTTTAATTGTAATTAGATTGCGTTGTACTCACCCGTGTAGGAGAGTACTTAGGTGGTAAAGAACTTCTTGGGTTTAAAGAAGTGAGGTTTACTAAGCAAACCTAGGTTTAGTGTGCCCTTGAGTTGGCTAGCGTAGACGTAGGTTAGATTGGAATCCGGGCCGAATCACGTAAAAATATTGTTCCTCTTATTTTCATTTCTTGCATTTATTTTTCTTTATCTTTTTCATTAGAAATATCATTTGACTACTTACTCTTTTCATAATTGCTTTAAACTGATTTTAATTTTCTTCTTTTAATAAAAATTTTAAGAACCCCAATTCACCCCCCCCCCCCCCCCCCCCCCTCTTGGGATGCCATAGTCATCCAACATTTGCCAAATCAACTTTATATAACTTTCACCCTTTTTAAAACTAGGGCAATTTGACATTTTTATGCTTCTTCCTTGGTTACTAAGCGCATTGCTTTGCATTTTGATTCAATCATTTATCTCTGTAGCACTACCAAAGAGAGCTTTGATGCCTCTTTCCGGCATAAAAAATTTATTTTGATAGCTTTTTTTTAAAAAATAGGTGCAAGTTTGATGATATAAATATTTTTTTATCAACTACTTGTATGGAGTGATATGTGAGATTTATTTAGAAATTATAATTTGTAGTATATTTACACTTTAAAGAAATTGAATTTGATGCAAAGGAGATGATCGGAGTTGATCAAGGACTACAATTTCAATATCACTTATCATCTTGAGAAATTAAATTTGGTAGCTAATGCCTTAAGTAGGAAGTTAGCCAAGGTAGTAGTAAATATACACATTATTGAGAAGGATTTAATTTATTAAAAGAAGAAGTTTGTGTTGGAACTGGTGAGTTCTTTGAATGAAAGAGCAAAAGTTGTATTTTATATTATAGTTTAACATTCTTTATAGGATTGGATTAAAGAGGCTTGAAACATTTACACTGAGAACGGGACATTAATGGATTAGATTAAATTTGAAAAGAGTGTTGAGATACATTTAAATGTTCAAGGAGGGTTGACTTATAATAGGAGATTATGGGTACTAGCTAGTTGTATATTGAGGTAAAAAATATTACAGGAAGACCATTATTTAGGCTATACTATTCACCTTAGAAGTAGAAAGATGTATAAATATTTAAATACAATATTTTGGTGGTATGGGTCGAAGGGGGAATTAGTAACAACCAAAAAAATTGCATGCTCGAAATTGTATATATTATTATAAAGTGATAACTGAATCAATATTTTGATGCACGAAATATGTTAAAATTATATAAATTTATCTAGCACTGCTGCACTATAATTTTCCTCAATGCCGTAGCACCACTAGTCCGACATTGCAGTGATAAAGTTTCATAAAATTGATGGAGAGCATTATGCAGAGGCACTACCCAGGGAGCTTTGCAATGCCAAATCAAGGGACACTACACTAAATCAATCTAGCTCTTTTGTCGAAGATAATTTAAAATAATTGAATATGTAAACCAATTCGATGAATGTTGAACCAATATAATGATTTAGGTACATTTTAGCCCCTTGTAGCTAGCACCTTGATGCTAGTATATTTATTTTTTATTTCTATATATATGAAGCTTATATCAAATGCAGTGGTTATTTTTGGTTGTTATAAAATTTGAGAGATGTAAGGGTGTGTGTGAATGAGTGTGTAATGCTGCTTTGGGTGGAGGATAGTCCTTAAGTTTATATAATGTGAGATTATACTTGTGTGGAGAGAAGGAAGGAGCACAAGGAGTCTGTATTACCTACACAAAGATATTCAAGTAATTCTGTCCTAATTTTCTATTTTGTGCTCTTATTTTGTTCAATTAAATAAAGTTATTTGTTGGGTTTAATTTTGTTCCCATTTTTAGTTTTAAGAGAAAATCTTGTAATGTTTTATTGTATTAAATTTTTTTGAATATATTTATCATTAGTTTATGTTGTGTGGAAGTTTCTAAAAAAATAGAGAGAAATTCACAAGTACTAAACTAGCATTGCAATGCTGGAACCATCGGTGCCACCAAATTGTTAACACCGTAGTTCCGTATAAGGTCATGCTAGTGTCGAAGTCTTATAAAACTGACATTTAATTCAGCACCCTAATAAAACCATGGTCAGCACCATAGTGTTTAACAATGCCACAATTTATAAATTAATAAAGTTACACTAGAGTCTCAGGAAAATTGTACAGTAATTTTACCCCGGAGAACCAACCAAAAAAGTGTTGTATTGCCAAATGACATAAGTTCGAGCTACAACACCATTCTATAATAAGTTTAAATTTTTTTCTTTGGAAGTGTGCTAATGTTTTAAATAGCTATCTTAGAGGAGAGGTCAGAGAAGAGTAAGGTACATACTTTAGAGTGGCTGGCTAACATTGTAGTGAGCAAGACAACATTTGGAGAGCAAATGAGTGTGAAAAGAAAAAAATTTAATGGGAGATTCGCATAGGTTTCTTCATTCTAGGTGATATTATTTAACTCTTCTCTAATTATACTTTCTTTCTCAAGCAAAGAATATAAATTGTGTTATTCTTTTATTATTCTATGGTAGGCTAAATTTTATTATTTTGAACTAATACTTTGAAAACCTAAGGAATTACTAATGTTGACTCTCATGTTATTTTAAATATATCTTGCTCTTGATTTTATCTATGTAGTGGACATGTTTAGAATTAAAACCTAGTGTAATATATTTCCTTGACTGAGGAATATTGGATTAATTGGGAAAGTTGGAATGGAATACTGGTATGCCTAGGCATAGGATGTTTAGTATTCTATGGTGTATGGATATAAAAAAATATTAGGATGGCCATAAACCTTTCTTAACATCCTTATAATCTTGATATAAACTTAAATATGCACATGGTTTGATTCACAACTATTTTAGGAGAGTTTATGGAGCAATGCTTAAGAGAATTAATTGTTAGTAGTCCAAAAATGTTATCAATTGATATATTTAATTTTATTTTGAAATTCTCATTTCACATAATCCCCTACTTTATTATCTGTAATAATTTTTGAAGCTTGAAGTAGATAGTCCTAGAATAATTGTGTGAAGCAAAACACTTCCTCGTAAGATCAACACTCTCTCATAAAAATTATAGTACTTGGAAAATGCAAGCACTTGCATTTTAGTGGGGATTTATATTTGAATTCTCAGATGCATAAACCAGCACAAACAACCAACATCATCCCCATAAGTTTCCCTATCACATTTTTGGTTCCATAGCCAAGGATATAACATGTGTTCTTGCAATTATTTTCATATTATTCAAAAAAGATGCTTAATTAATACTATTTGTATCTTTTTTAGTTATCATTATTCTATTGTGAATTTGTGAATGTTTGGCTTTTTACATATTGTAATTTTAATTTTAAATTTTTAATTATATTTCAATTTTTATTTAGTATTAGTGTATGCATAGTAGAGTTAGTAAGGAGCCTTTATTTTTTGATTTAGAAATTGAAAAGAGCATTACAAAAATTAGAAAATTTAAAATGAGTTTAACGCTTTGCTAAACCAAATCCTGATTAGGACAATTTTAGAAAACTCATGGAGTATATAAATCCAGTATTAGATGAAATTTATCAAGGTATCTACTTACCTAAAATCCAAGCCAACAAATTTGACATGAAACCATCAATAATTCAAACATAACTCAAGGTTTTGATGTGGATGCAAATACTTCTCTTGTAAAACTTTAAATTATTCTAGTCTGGTTTTGTATTATGTTATGCAGTGATCTTATAACCGACAACTATACATAGTCAAGGCAATTGAACATCCAAAGGGAGAGCAACCTCTTCTCCAAAAATTATAGAAAATGGTGTAGACTGTGTAGGAGTTCTATATGTGATTCTGTAAGCTCGTAAAGCGTTTCCCAACTTTCATGCCATTTAAATTTGTTTATCATCTAGTGTTTTCTTTAAAAATTTGACCAATATTTTATTGAAGTCCTCAGCTAATCTATTTGACTAAGGGTAATAGATTGTTGAGTGTATCTAATCAATGTTATAATGTTTAGAAAAATTTTTATCTCAATTCTTCTGAATGAAGGACCATTATCATATCTGATTTGATAAAGAATGTTGAATCAATATATGATATTGTGCTTAAAAAAGATTAGATTATGATGTGCTTTTACTTCTCTCATTGGAATTGCCTTTACCCATTTTGATAAGTAATATGTAGTTACTAAGATGAAGATATGACCTATGGAAGATGGCATATCAATTGGACTAAAAATGTCCATACCATAGCTTTCAAAAGGCCAAGAAGTATATGTTGGGTGAAATACATTTGGTGGTTAAGGTAGAACTACACTGTGCACTTAGAATAGATGAAAATAACACATATCTTTCAAGAATTATTTAATCATGGATGGTCAATAATAACCCATTCTTTTAAATTTTATTTTCATCTTTGGACCGATTGATGTACGCCACACAATCTGGCTTGTAATTTTTCTACAATCTTTAATGCTTTTGATGTACAAAAACACATTAACCACATTTATTAAAATAATCTTATGTATAAAGTGTTGTTGAACAATATATAAGATAAGGATCTTCTTTTGATTTGATCAGCTATTAATTAATCATGAGGGAGCTTATGTTTTTGCAAGTATTCAATGATGGACTTCTTACAATCTAAAACTTCTTCTTCTACAGTTATTAAAATTTTCACCTTAGTGAGAGTTTTTTTATTTACATATTCAAGGTCTGTATACAATAAACCTGATGAACTTGCATTTATGTTGAAATTAAGTCTCCTTCATGACAAGCCAATGATTTAGCTAACTTTTCTAAGGCATTTGGCTACCATAGAAAGAAAATAAGATAGGGTTATTTTATTTTGGGTTATAGACTCCCTATTGTGGCAAGCCTTTATAGTGAATTACATCTTCTAAGAGAATACTCTCAGTTAAAATAAAGGCTAAAGATTTTTAAAGGCATATGGATAAAAATAAATATTTGGGATAACAAGATTTAATGTAAAATCTTTAGAATCTACATTCTCTAGTTTTCATCGGAATTTAGATTTAGACTTTTGTGATTTAACAAGAATTGAATAGAAACGTGCAAAGATTGAGGAGGTGCTTTCAATCTGGACTTATACTTTCTTGGAGTGACTTGTCATCTAATAATCCCAATGAACAATCAATCTCCTTAGATGTAATACATGATAGGCTATGCTCTATCCTAATAGATCAAAAGATGAATAAGACCCTAAAATTTATAACTTAAAATGTGTAATTTTAACTTTAAGTTCAAATGACACTTACAAGAAGACTCATTAAGAACTCTAAATTTTATCTTATCTTATTTACCTAACTAAATTTTCTAACTCTTAAAATTTGTAAAATGTTTGGCAGCAAAATTTCCCTATACTAAAGGAAAAGTGATAATATCTTTCGAGCGCATGACGACCCCACTACCTTGCCCCCATTGGGCATTAGTGTTCGGCTTAATGTATATTGTAGAAATAAAATGCATGCATTGATGCATGTATAGGTAAAGGAGTTGGTATATATAGTACCCAACATCATATCATTCTAGAACTAGTACACATATTCCTAAAAAGTCTAGAAAATTTACACCAAAGAAATCTAGAAAAATTTTACCCTCTAACACAAACTACCACCCATATGAATGTAATTCATGAAGAAATGTAATAAAGGAAAGTCTAATTATGAAAGTAATTTGTTTATTCATTAAATTGATAATTTACAAAAAAAAAAAAAAAATCAACCAATAGAGAAAAGAAAGGTGGCCAGGCTCCACCATAATAAACTTCTAATCCTATCATATATATATATATATATATATATATATATATATATATATATATATATATATACACACTCAAATAAGCTTATTTGTTATCCTAAAGCTCTAAGTCTTCTATGGAATTTCAAAAAATAGTATCGTCAAAAGGAAATAATATCATCTTTTAGAGCCCCATTTGTATATGTATAATGAGGCATGTTTAAATCTATTACAACTCAAGATGCTATACAACTTGTGCTATATACATTTTAATTTTACAATGACTTGTTGATGTATACATCAAGTATATTCTACTTTCACTCTTGTAGAACTTTAAATGCTAGATAAAAAAAATATAAAGCATATGAAAGTGAAAAGTTGTTGGCTAATAACCAAATGCTTCTAATACAATCCCTAAAGAGCCTAAGTGTATCAATAAGAATTTAAAATCTATGACATTCAGATTGCTAAAAATAAATAAACATGCATATTGTACTCTCCAAGAAAAACAACTGGTGAGAAAATCACACCACCAACCTAGCCTATGCTAGAGTTGGTTGTCCAACTTATCATCTAAGTGCTTATTGAATGGTTATGTTGCTTGGATGTTCATAGGATTTATTTGTTTGATATTACCTATAAAGGAATTTATTTGTTCAAGTACTTTAAAGGATACTTTGACTCTAAGTTTTAATAATTTAGAGGTTTTAAATTTCTTTAAAGATGTTTTGTTTGTTGAAGTTATTTAACTTTAGGTTTTAAGGAACATAACATCAAACAACTTCTAAGTTCTAGAAGTTGCAGATCAATGTGTCCTAGACTAAAAAATATAATTCTACAAACATTTTAGAATTGGGGTAAATTGATCGCATATATTCTTTCATTTCAATTAAATGTTTGTCCCTAAAGCTTCCCAAGTCAATACACATTTTCCATCCTAAAAGGTAATAAGCACAAGGGTATAGAAGCTCTAATGTCTATGTATTCTTATTAATGATTTTGAAATTATTTTAATTTAATTAATTACTAATTTAACTAATTTATAATTTTAATTTTTATATTATGTCAAATTTATTTTTGGCATTATCGCAACTGGCACTAGGAGCAAGTCCTCCTTAGGACACGTAGCTCTACAACCCGAGATAGTGTAGCCTAAAAAGCAATAATGATAGGAAAGTTGGTTATTCATTTGTTGTTATTGTTTTTACTAATTTCCAACGGATTTATGATTGACTGATGTTTTAATGATTTTTTGATTTTTCATATTTTAATAAATATTTTACTACATTTAATGTGGGGTCTATTTCATGGATTTTGTTTTATTATTTTATGAAAGTTTTGTATTTATCATAAATGCATGCCCCATAGATGAGTCTAATACCTTTAAGCTTACTAAAATTTGAATTTACAAAAAATTGTTGTACAATTTTCAAATTTAGTGTATTAAGTTTCACTCAAATATTAACTTTTTGATTTATAGTGAATTTTGAAGTTTTTACATTTTTCATAAATATTAGACCTATAGACGAGTTTAATTTCATTTGCTTTGCTTAATTCAAAGTATTTTGTAATTAGTTATGAATTATTGTAATTAAATTAATTAATGAATTTTATTTAATTATTTATTTAGAGTTATTTTCTTATTTTTGTATTAAATCAACTTTAAACCTCTTTAAATGTTTCTCAAATGACTAAAATGACCTATACAGATGATTTCAAGTATTTTCTAATTTTAGTAATTTGTATATATTTTGAATTATTTATTTTAACAAAACTTTAATTTTTGTTAAAAATTTTAAATGAATTTTTATTTTGAATGAATTATAAGGTTTTTTAATTTTCCTCTACTTAGCCTTTAATTTGAGCATCTTGATATATTTTAATGTATTTTTGGAGTTAAGATAGATTTATTGTGAATTTTCAACGATCCTAAATCAATTTTGTACATGAATCTTGGGTTTACTAAATGACAGACAAAATGATCTCCAAATATAGTGAAATTTAAAACATAGGTACTTGCATATATTTAGTTTAAATTCACTAAATTTGGGCTTAACAAAGCTTCCCTTGATTAAAAAATCAATCACCAAACCTAAATATATGTATAGCTTTGCTGATTTATTTTAGGATCTAGAGTTGTTGGAATTGGGTGAAATCAATGGTTAAATAACCCTTTCACATACTAAAATAAAGCACATATAAATTAAAATCTAATTTTATGGGCTTGAATAATTATGAATTTTGAAAGTTATGGGTCTAAAATGAACCAAAACAATTGAAAATTGTAATCATAAAATGCTAATTAAACCATGATCCAACAAAATTAAGGTAGGTCAATGATGTATCTTAATATATACCATCCAAATTTTGGGTTTATTTGTTAATTTGATTTTTAGATATTCAAGAAAATAAGAAAAAAAAAACATCACTATTTTACTCAAGATCCACTAATCAAACACTTTTGAAATTATTTTAAAGCAAAGTAGAAATCAATAGCTTGCCAACAAGCCCATGAATACCCAATTTTAATTTAAAATGAATTTTTTATAACCTTCAAAGTTTCTGAGCATTTATAGAAGAGATAAGATGATATTTATAGAAGAGAGAAAATGAAATGGAGGGCTTGGATCTTGCCACCTATACCAAGGCTTGTAGCCTTCTCATTTATAGTTTGACTAAGAGGATCTAAGAGAATGTTCTAGAGAGTTTGAAAGCACATGGACTAAAATTAGGGATAAACCAATAATTATAGTGAGGATATTTTAGGACATCTTTTCACCATAGCTGATTAGGTGGAAAGGGCATTACATAACTTGTTGGCAGATTAATCTATAGAACATGCAAGCCATATATATTGGGTTCAAATTGGGTTGGGTTGGTGAAGGGCCTAAAAATATGGGTTTTGGAGAGCTTGATTCTACCCATAGTTTTAAACCAGGTTAAACCATGGGTTCAAACTCTAGGGGTGTAAGCATGGGATTAATATGCACTTACATTAATTTTCAAAATTTATTTTGATAAGGGTAGCAACTTAAATCATGATAGCAATTGGTTCAACCCCATTTGCCAAACAATGCGGGCCCAATCACTGAAATTTTAGTCTTGTTGAATTCATATACAATATTCATGATTTAAATTGAATGATTTAGCCAAAATTATGAGAAATGAATTATTGAAGTATGTATGACTTGTTTTGCTGAACCATTATTGACTTGGTCAACTAAGTTTGACCAAGGGTTAGTGGTAGGTCAAACTTATTCCAAATGATATTTTGAACGTATGGAAGTTGTCCAATGGCTTGGTAGGGTCATTTAATTCAAAATACATGTTTAAGGGCTAAAAGGCCCTTTGGTTGGTGTGTGTTGACTTGGTTAACTAGTGTTGATCAAAGGTTAGAATTTTTTTAATGCATTTTAATTGATATTTTGGATTTGAGGGAGGTGGTCCCAAGCTTTGGTTGGGCCTCCATGCATGTAATGTAGTTTAAAGGGCAAAAGGACAATTTGGTCAACCTAAGTTGACTCGATCCATTAGTGTTGACCATGGTTTGAGATTTGGTTTAATTCACTCAAAATAATATTCCAAATAAGTTTGGGAAAGGTTGCATTGTTGGTTTGATTGAGCAATGTTGAGATTTAAGAAAAATTCATTTTTTGTTTTTTAGTGTTGTAGGGTTTTATGGTCCACCATGGTCAATCAAGGTTCAATGGTGATTTAATGCAACATGATAGTGATGTTGATCAAGATAAAGGAAATTGGTGAGCGCTCCAACATAAAAATCATATGATACCATGTTTTGTGACATAGACTATAAATATTTAATTGCTTTATAGCCTATGAAAATGTTTTATGTTTTAGGGGTTAGGGATCTTAAAATGCCTTCAAACTAATGTGTATGACCCTTGGGATATTCCTAATCAATATGCAAGAGATATATCATGAATCTAAGGTCATTTTGTCAGGTTTTAAGTAAAGTGAAAATTCTCCAAAATTAAGTTATGAAAAGGGATTTTAGGTTTTGATCTTATACTAGATTTTGGAGTTTTGAGTTGATCACTGTGTTTTGTCACTAGATTGGTTTTAGACTTTATTTAGGCAATGAATTCAGAGGAGTTAAGGATTGAAATGCTCAATTCATTGACAGTCAATGTTGATCATGAGTAATTGAATAGGTAATCTGCTGACTATTACTAGAGACAATCAACTGATGGAATTAGGGCTTGTTTTTTCTTTTTAGTTTTTTTGAATTGATTAATGAAGGTTTATGATTGGAGGGAATTTAGCTTTGCAATGATCATATAACTAAAAATTAAGGGTGATTGTCAAGTGCTAGATGAGATGATCAAATAATTATCAAGGGTGATTATCAAGTGATGGTTTTAAGGGTTAATGATGAAATAACCATTTTATTTTTTTATTTTTTTTATTTTTTTTGAATGCATTAATAGTAAAAAATGATTACAAAGTCATTACAAGAGACCATCATCTCTCTAATGCTCTTACGAGCTACAAAACAAGGCAAAAGAAAGCCTACGAGCCAATTACCTCCACTAAACAAAAATAAAGGGCACCCTAGTAACATTTTAAAGATGCTATAGACAAGAATCCAAAAATGAAAGATAATAATAATGGAATAAAGCCCAATATTTTATAAAAAAAGCATAAAATTAGCTCCACCTGTAAAGTAAAGCTGTTGCAAAAGGACATGCTAAACCACCAAAAGTTATAGGTTAACCAATAGGAATAGTGTAAATTTAAGCTAGCAAAAAAAGGAGATGAAGCAAAATCTGCTCCACATTAAGATAAGACAAGGACTAAGACTTAAAGAGCTCAAAATACAATTAATATAAAAAGCCTCATTAGGAAAATCCCCAAGCCACACAATCCTACCTTCAGGGTCACCCAAAAACACCATTAAAGAACCCACCCAACAAAGCATACATCCCCCAAAAAAATAGCTCAAGTTCTCCAAAATGTCAACAATAATACCCACTCCAATCCACCAGAACCAATTAAACATAATCTAATCCAAAATCCAAGGAAGAATCAACCAAGTACAAGCAACAACCAAAATCCAAGCCAAACTGACAAAAACATCAACACAACTGAAAATACCAGCCATAGCCTCACGGGTATCCTCAGCAAACCGAGAACTGAAGGAAGGAGAGAAATAATGGGAATAACCATTAGCAATATAACCTGTGAAATCACAGCTCAACTCTAAATCCACCATGACATCAGCTAAAATGGAAGACACAGTTAGATACCAACAACAACTAACAAACAACTAAACAAAGTAATACCATAATAGAAGAACTTGATTGATACATCACAAATAACCCCAAAGATGGAAGAAGAACCCAGATGAAAGCAGAAAAATAGCCATCCAATGAACCTTCCAAATAGCTTGAGGCACCACACACCTCTGACAAATAAAGAAAGCAGCCAACAAGCGAAACTGTGACGAAACAGATCCTCAACCACAAAGATAGCCCAACCATCATAAAGAAGGACCTAGGTAATAATAGAAAAAATAAGAACACCACAGTTGGCCAGTAAGAGAAACCAAGGAGCCAAAAAATAAAATACAACCCAGCAAGCAAAAATCCAAAGCAAGCAAACCGCCCAACACATCCCCCAGGTATACAAACTATTAAGATCTAATATAAGGGATACCACACATATCAAGTTTAAGCAAACCACGAAGGGCCATAGGAATGGAAGACCAAATAACATCAGAAAAACAATCAAGACTACAACTCAAGTAAGCAAGCCAAGAAGCACTATTACCTTACTTGCTAACATGGTGAAACGAGGAATTTAAAAACAGCAACAACAATTTAATTTCCCTAACATGATAGAAAAGATTCGGGCTACAACACATCTCCTCATCAGCTTGAAGAAAATGAAAGTCATAATCAGAATTTACTTCAATAAATAAGTTAGTAAAATACCATAAAGAATGGCCATAGTAAGTGTAGAAAAGTAGTTACCATTATGAACAGGGCCAGCAAAAGCAACAGTAAGGCTGCCATTACTATCCCTGATAGCACCACCACAACCCATTGAAAAATCACTACTATCACCATCCATATTCAATTTAAGGAATTTAATGGGGGGTTTGGTCTAGTAGATAATATTAGCCGGAAAAGCAGAAGGATCACCCTCCAAGTTAAGCCCTAAAGTAGTTCTAACAAAATAACAATTTTTGAAATTCTTTAAAGAAAATAGTTTAATAGCCAGAAGAGATAAAACCTTATCCTTCACCTTCTGAATAACATTATGATGGTTCATCCACACATCATTAAAAAGAGAGTTATTCCTTTCCAACCAAAGAAATCAAAGAAGGAGAGAAGGAATAACATTATGGATGTGTCCCTTAGAATTAATAAACCAAGCCTTGAGCATAAACTTAAGGAAAAGATGGTTATTAAAGTAATTTAACTGAAACAAATCATCAAAATAGACCCAAGTTCTAGTAGCAACAGGACCAGAGATAAAAACATGATGCACGGTCTCCATGTGATAACAACATTGACACTTGGAAGCCAAAATAAAACCTTTTTTGGTGAGATTGTCAACCGTGGAAATAAATCTATGCCAGATTCTCCAAATAAAGACAAAAATAGTAGAAGGAGTGCTCTTATCCCAAATATAAGTTAAAATTATCAATATTACCTTTAGCTCTAAAAGTATGCTAAGCACTCCTTAAGTGAAAACCATCATCATTGGATAAATCACATAAGATAATATCTTTAGAAGCAGTGTTAATAGGCAAGTTTAAAATACTATGAAGAATGCAATCATGAACCATATTAGAAAGTTTTTTATAGTCCCAAAAATTATCGTTAAAAAAACATTTAACCTTAATTGAAGTAGTAGAGAAAGAAATCAAAATAGAATCAATAGAATGTTTACCTAACCACCTATCTTGCAAAGAAAATATTACCTTCACCAAGCCCCCAAGAGATAAAGGTCTCCACATCCCATTTTACCTTGTAAAGCCTTTTCCAAACTCTAGAATCACCTTACTTAGAGAAACATTTAGTAGGATGTTTGACAACACAATATTTGAAAATTATAAAATTAGCCCAAAGGCTCTCTTTAGTGCACAAATTATACCAAAGTTTAAAAGAGAAAGCCTTAGCAAGATCATTTAAATTCTTGTAGCCAAGATCACCTTAAGCTAGAACACCACAACACTTCTCCTAAGTAGCCCAAGTAATTTTAGAACTAGTAGAAGTGCCTTTCCAAAAAATTTTGTTAATAAGCTTGTGGACCCTATTATAAATTGCTTGAGTCAAAAATAGTTTGAAAACTATAACTTGTAAAGCACAAAGAACAATTTTGATAAGAGTAACTCTACCACCAAAGCTAAGGAAATTGGAATCCCAAGATAAAGCTTATTCTGGATAGAAGCAATAAGATCATAAAACAAAAAAGTTTTCCTCCTACCATTAAAAAGAGGGACATCAAGATATTTGATGGGCAAGTGAGCAAGAGAGAAAATGAAATGGAGGGCTTGGATCTTGCCACCATACCAAGGCTTGTAGCCTTCTCATTTATAGTTTGCTAAGAGGATCTAAGAGAATGTTCTAGAGAGTTTGAAAGCACATGGACTAAAATTAGGGATAAACCAATAATTATAGTGAGGATATTTTAGGACATCTTTTCACCATAGTGATTAGGTGAAAGGGCATTACATAACTTGTTGGAGATTAATCTATAGAACATGCAAGCCTATATATTGGGTTCAAATTGGGTTGGGTTGGGAAGGGCCTAAAAATATGGGTTTTGGAGAGCTTGATTCTACCCATAGTTTTAAACCAGGTTAAACCATGGGTTCACTCTAGGGGTGTAAGCATGGGATTAATATGCACTTACATTTATTTCAAAATTTTTTTTGATAGGTAGCAACTTAAACATGATAGCAATTGGTTCAACCCATTTGCCAAACAACGGGGCCAATCACTGAAATTTTATTCTTGTTGAATTCATATACAATATTCATGATTTAAATTGAATGATTTAGCCAAAATTATGAGAAATGAATTAATGAGTATGTATGACTTGTTTTGCTGAACCATTATTGACTTGGTCAACTAAATTTGACCAAGGTTTGTGGTAGGTCCACTTATTCCAAATGATATTTTTAACGTATGGAAGTTGTCCAATGGCTTGGTAGGGTTATTTAATTCAAAATACATGTTAGGGCTAAAAGGCCCTTTGGTTGGTGTGTGTTGACTTGGTTAACTAGTGTTGATCAAAGGTTAGAATTTTTTTAATGCATTTTAATTGATATTTTGGATTTGGGGAGGTGGTCCCAAGGTTTGGTTGGGCCTCCATGCTGTAATGTAGTTTAAAGGGCAAAAGGACAATTTGGTCAACCTTAGTTGACTCGATCCATTAGTGTTGACCATGGTTTGAGATTTGGTTAATTCACTCAAAATAATTCCAAATAAGTTTGGGAAAGGTTGCATTGTTGGTTTGATTGAGCAATGTTGAGATTTAAGAAAATTCATTTTTTGTTTTTTAGTGTTGTTGGTTTTATGGTCCACCATGGTCAATCAAGGTTCAATGGTGATTTAATGCAACATGATAGTGATGTTGATCAAGATAAAGGAAATTGGTGAGCGCTCCAACATAAAATCATATGATACCATGTTTTGTGGCATAGACTATAAATATTTAATTGCTTTATAGCCTATGAAAATGTTTTATGTTTTAGGGGTTAGGGATCTTAAAATGCCTCAAACTAATGTGTATGACCCTTGGGATATTCCTAATCAATATGCAAGAGATATATCATGAATCTAAGGTCATTTTGTCAGGTTTTAAATAAAGTGAAATTCTCCAAAATTAAGTTATGAAAAGGGGTTTTAGGTTTTGATCTTATACTAGATTTTGGAGTTTTGAGTTGATCACTGTGTTTTGTCACTAGATTGGTTTTAGACTTTATTTAGGCAATGAATTCAGAGGAGTTAAGGATTGAAATGCTCAATTCATTGACAGTCAATGTTGATCATGAGTAATTGAATAGGTAATCTGTGACTATTACTAGAGACAATCAACTGATGGAATTAGGGCTTGTTTTTTCTTTTTAGTTTTTTTGAATTGATTAATGAGGTTTATGATTGGAGGGAATTTAGCTTTGCAATGATCATATAATAAAAATTAAGGGTGATTGTCAAGTGCTAGATGGATGATCAAAATATTATTCAAGGGTGATTATCAAGTGATGGTTTTAAGGGTTAAGATGAAATAACCATTTTATTTTTTTTTATTTTTTTGAATGCATTAATAGTAAAAAATGATTACAAAGTCATTACAAGAGACCATTCTCTCTAATAGCTCTTACGAGCTACAAAACAAGGCAAAAGAAAGCCTACGAGCCAATTACCTCCACTAAAAAAAATAAAGGACCCTAGTAACATTTTAAAGATGCTATAGACAAGAATCCAAAAAAAGAAAGATAATAATAATGGAATAAAGCCCAATTTTTATAAAAAAAGCATAAAATTAGCTCCACCTGTAAAGTAAAGCTGTTGCAAAAGGACATGCTAAACCACCAAAAGTTATAGGTTAACCAA
The DNA here is from genome assembly GCA_022539455.1 of Dendrobium nobile. NCBI lineage: Eukaryota > Viridiplantae > Streptophyta > Magnoliopsida > Asparagales > Orchidaceae > Dendrobium > Dendrobium nobile. The sequence continues at coordinate 47,818,400 of CM039721.1, forward strand.
TAGGAATTGTAATTTAAGCTAGCAAAAAAAGGAGATGAAGCAAAATCTGCTCCACATTAAGTAAGACAAGGACTAAGACTTAAAGAGCTCCAAAATACAATTATATAAAAAGCCTCATTAGGAAAATCCCAGCCACACAATCCTACCTTCAGGGTCACCCAAAAACACCATTAAAAAACCACCACCCAACACATCCCCCAAAAAAATAGCTCAAGTTCTCCAAAATGTCAACAATAATACCCACTCCATCCACAAAAACATTTAAAACTCAAATAAGCTTATTTGTTATCCTAAAGCTCTAAGTCTTCTATGGAATTTCAAAAGATAGTATCATCAAAAGGAAATAATATCATCTTTTAGAGCCCCATTTGTATATGTATAATGAGGTATGTTTAAATCTATTACAACTCAAGATGCTATACAACTTGTGCTATATACATTTTAATTTTACAATGACTTGTTGATGTATACATCAAGTATATTCTACTTTCACTCTTGTAGAACTTTAAATGCTAGATAAAAAAATATAAAGCATATGAAGTGAAAAGTTGTTGGCTAATAACCACAATGCTTCTAATACAATCCTAAAGAGCCTAAGTGTATCAATAAGAATTTAAAATCTATGACATTCAGATTGCTAAAAATAAATAAACATGCATATTGTACTCTCCAAGAAAAACAACTGGTGAGAAAATCACACCACCACCTAGCCTATGCTAGAGTTGGTTGTCCAACTTATCATCTAAGTGCTTATTGAATGGTTATGTTGCTTGGATGTTCATAGGATTTATTTGTTTGATATTACCTATAAAGGAATTTATTTGTTCAAGTACTTTAAAGGATACTTTGACTCTAAGTTTTAATAATTTAGAGGTTTTAAATTTCTTTAAAGATGTTTTGTTTGTTGAAGTTATTTAACTTTAGGTTTTAAGGAACATAACATCAAACAACTTCTAAGTTCTAGAAGTTGCAGATCAATGTGTCCTAGACTAAAAAATATAATTCTACAAACTTTTTAGAATTGGGGTAAATTGATCGCATATATTCTTTCATTTCAATTAAATGTTTGTCCCTAAAGCTTCCCAAGTCAATACACATTTTCCATCCTAAAAGGTAATAAGCACAAGGGTATAGAAGCTTTAATGTCTATGTATTCTTATTAATGATTTTGAAATTATTTTAATTTAATTAATTACTAATTTAACTAATTTATAATTTTAATATTTATATTATGTCAAATTTATTTTTGGCATTATCGCAACTGGCACTAGGAGCAAGTCCTCCTTAGGACACGTAGCTCTACAACCCGAGATAGTGTAGCCTAAAAAGCAATAATGATAGGAAAGTTCGTTATTCATTTGTTGTTATTGTTTTTACTTATTTCCAACGGATTTATGATTGACTGATGTTTTAATGATTTATTGATTTTTAATATTTTAATAAATATTTTACTACATTTAATGTGGGGTCTATTTCATGGATTTTGTTTTATTATTTTATGAAAGTTTTGTATTTATCATAAATGCTTGCCCCATAGATGAGTCTAATACCTTTAAGCTTACTAAAATTTGAATTTACAAAAAATTGTTGTACAATTTTCAAATTTAGTGTATTAAGTTTCATTCAAATATTAACTTTTTGATTTATAGTGAATTTTGAAGTTTTTACATTTTTCATAAATATTAGACCTATAGACGAGTTTAATTTCATTTGCTTTGCTTAATTCAAAGTATTTTGTAATTAATTATGAATTGTTGTAATTAAATTAATTAATGAATTTTATTTAATTATTTATTTAGAGTTATTTTCTTATTATTGTATTAAATCAACTTTAAACCTCTTTAAATGTTTCTCAAATGACTAAAATGACCTATACAGATGATTTCAAGTATTTTCTAATTTTAGTAATTTGTATATATTTTGAATTATTTATTTTAACTAAACTTTAATTTTTGTTATAAATTTTAAATGAATTTTTATTTTGAATGAATTATAAGGTTTTTTAATTTTCCTCTACTTAGCCTTTAATTTGAGCATCTTGATATATTTTAATGTATTTTTGGAGTTAAGATAGATTTATTGTGAATTTTCAACGATCCTAAATCAATTTTGTACATGAATCTTGGGTTTACTAAATGACAGACAAAATGATCTCCAAATATAGTGAAATTTAAAACATAGGTACTTGCATATATTTAGTTTAAATTCACTAAATTTGGGCTTAACAAAGCCTCCCTTGATTAAAAAATCAATCACCAAACCTAAATATATGTATAGCTTTGCTGATTTATTTTAGGATCTAGAGTTGTTGGAATTGGGTGAAATCAATGGTTAAATAACCCTTTCACATACTAAAATAAAGCACATATAAATTAAAATCTAATTTTATGGGCTTGAATAATTATGAATTTTGAAAGTTATGGGTCTAAAATGAACCAAAACAATTGAAAATTGTAATCATAAAATGCTAATTAAACCATGATCCAACAAAATTAAGGTAGGTCAATGATGTATCTTAATATATACCATCCAAATTTTGGGTTTATTTGTTAATTTGATTTTTAGATATTCAAGAAAATAAGAAAAAAAAAACATCACTATTTTACTCAAGATCCACTAATCAAACACTTTTGAAATTATTTTAAAGCAAAGTAGAAATCAATAGCTTGCCAACAAGCCCATAAATACCCAATTTTAATTTAAAATGAATTTTTTATAACCTTAAAAGTTTCTGAGCATTTATAGAAGAGATAAGATGATATTTAAAGAAGAGAGAAAATGAAATGGAGGGCTTGGATCTTGCCACCTATACCAAGGCTTGTAGCCTTCTCATTTATAGTTTGACTAAGAGGATCTAAGAGAATGTTCTAGAGAGTTTGAAAGCACATGGACTAAAATTAGGGATAAACCAATAATTATAGTGAGGATATTTTAGGACATCTTTTCACCATAGCTGATTAGGTGGAAAGGGCATTACATAACTTGTTGGTAGATTAATCTATAGAACATGCAAGCCATATATATTGGGTTCAAATTGGGTTGGGTTGGTGAAGGGCCTAAAAATATGGGTTTTGGAGAGCTTGATTCTACCCATAGTTTTAAACCAGGTTAAACCATGGGTTCAAACTCTAGGGGTGTAAGCATGGGATTAATATGCACTTACATTAATTTCAAAATTTATTTTGATAAGGGTAGCAACTTAAATCATGATAGCAATTGGTTCAACCCCATTTGCCAAACAACGCGGGCCAAATCACTGAAATTTTATTCTTGTTGAATTCATATACAATATTCATGATTTAAATTGAATGATTTAGCCAAAATTATGAGAAATGAATTATTGAAGTATGTATGACTTGTTTTGCTGAACCATTATTGACTTGGTCAACTAAATTTGACCAAGGGTTAGTGGTAGGTCCAACTTATTCCAAATGATATTTTTAACGTATGGAAGTTGTCCAATGGCTTGGTAGGGTCATTTAATTCAAAATACATGTTTAAGGGCTAAAAGGCCCTTTGGTTGGTGTGTGTTGACTTGGTTAACTAGTGTTGATCAAAGGTTAGAATTTTTTTAATGCATTTTAATTGATATTTTGGATTTGTGGGAGGTGGTCCCAAGGTTTGGTTGGGCCTCCATGCATGTAATGTAGTTTAAAGGGCAAAAGGACAATTTGGTCAACCTAAGTTGACTCGATCCATTAGTGTTGACCATGGTTTGAGATTTGGTTAAATTCACTCAAAATAATGTTCCAAATAAGTTTGGGAAAGGTTGCATTGTTGGTTTGATTGAGCAATGTTGAGATTTAAGAAAAATTCATTTTTTGTTTTTTAGTGTTGTAGGGTTTTATGGTCCACCATGGTCAATCAAGGTTCAATGGTGATTTAATGCAACATGATAGTGATGTTGATCAAGATAAAGGAAATTGGTGAGCGCTCCAACATAAAAATCATATGATACCATGTTTTGTGGCATAGACTATAAATATTTAATTGCTTTATAGCCTATGAAAATGTTTTATGTTTTAGGGGTTAGGGATCTTAAAATGCCGTCAAACTAATGTGTATGACCCTTGGGATATTCCTAATCAATATGCAAGAGATATATCATGAATCTAAGGTCATTTTGTCAGGTTTTAAATAAAGTGAAAATTCTCCAAAATTAAGTTATGAAAAGGGGTTTTAGGTTTTGATCTTATACTAGATTTTGGAGTTTTGAGTTGATCACTGTGTTTTGTCACTAGATTGGTTTTAGACTTTATTTAGGCAATGAATTCAGAGGAGTTAAGGATTGAAATGCTCAATTCATTGACAGTCAATGTTGATCATGAGTAATTGAATAGGTAATCTGCTGACTATTACTAGAGACAATCAACTGATGGAATTAGGGCTTGTTTTTTCTTTTTAGTTTTTTTGAATTGATTAATGGAGGTTTATGATTGAAGGGAATTTAGCTTTGCAATGATCATATAATTAAAAATTAAGGGTGATTGTCAAGTGCTAGATGAGATGATCAAATAATTATCAAGGGTGATTATCAAGTGATGGTTTTAAGGGTTAATGATGAAATAACCATTTTATTTTTTTTTATTTTTTTTGAATGCATTAATAGTAAAAAATGATTACAAAGTCATTACAAGAGACCATCGTCTCTCTAATGCTCTTACGAGCTACAAAACAAGGCAAAAGAAAGCCTACGAGCCAATTACCTCCACTAAATAAAAATAAAGGGAACCCTAGTAACATTTTAAAGATGCTATAGACAAGAATCCAAAAAAAGAAAGATAATAATAATGGAATAAAGCCCAATCTTTTATAAAAAAAGCATAAAATTAGCTCCACCTGTAAAGTAAAGCTGTTGCAAAAGGACATGCTAAACCACCAAAAGTTATAGGTTAACCAATAGGAATAGTGTAAATTTAAGCTAGCAAAAAAAGGAGATGAAGCAAAATCTGCTCCACATTAAGCTAAGACAAGGACTAAGACTTAAAGAGCTCAAAATACAATTAATATAAAAAGCCTCATTAGGAAAATCCCCAAGCCACACAATCCTACCTTCAGGGTCACCCAAAAACACCATTAAAAAACCCACCCAACACATCCCCCAAAAAAATAGCTCAAGTTCTCCAAAATGTCAACAATAATACCCACTCCAATCCACCAAAACCAGTTAAACATAATCTAATCCAAAATCCAAGGAAGAATCAACCAAGTACAAGAAACAACCAAAATCCAAGCCAAACTGACAAAAACATCAACACAACTGAAAATACTAGCCATAGCCTCACGAGTATCCTCAGCAAACCGAGAACTGAAGGAAGGAGAGAAATAATGGGAATAACCATTAGCAATATAACCTATGAAATCACAGCTCAACTCTAAATCCACCATGACATCAGCTAAAATGGAAGACACAGTTAGATACCAACAACAACTAACAAACAACTAAACAAAGTAATACCATAATAGAAGAACATGATTGATACATCACAAATAACCCCAAAGATGGAAGAAGAACCTAGATGAAAGCAGAAAAATAGCCATCCAACGAACCTTCCAAATAGCTTGAGGCACCACACACCTCTGACAAATAAAGAAAGCAGCCAACAAGCGAAACTGTGACGAAACAGATCCTCAACCACAAAGATAGCCCAACCATCATAAAGAAGGACCTAGGTAATAATAGAAAAAATAAGAACACCACAGTTGGCCAGTAAGAGAAACCAAGGAGCCAAAAAATAAAATACAACCCAGCAAGCAAAAATCCAAAGCAAGCAAACCACCCAACACATCCCCCAGGTATACAAACTATTAAGATCTAATATAAGGGATACCACACATATCAAGTTTAAGCAAACCACGAAGGGCCATAGGAATGGAAGACCAAATAACATCAGAAAAACAATCAAGACTACAACTCAAGTAAGCAAGCCAAGAAGCACTATTACCTTACTTGCTAACATGGTGAAACGAGGAATTTAAAAACAGCAGCAACAATTTAATTTCCCTAACATGATAGAAAAGATTCGGGCTACAACACATCTCCTCATCAGCTTGAAGAAAATGAAAGTCATAATCAGAATTTACTTCAATAAATAAGTTAGTAAAATACCATAAAGAATGGCCATAATAAGTGTAGAAAAGTAGTTACCATTATGAACAGGGCCAGCAAAAGCAACAGTAAGGCTGCCATTACTATCCCTGATAGCACCACCACAACCCATTGAAAAATCACTACTATCACCATCCATATTCAATTTAAGGAATTTAATGGGGGGTTTGGTCTAGTAGATAATATTAGCCGGAAAAGCAGAAGGATCACCCTCCAAGTTAAGCCCTAAAGAAGTTCTAACAAAATAACAATTTTTGAAATTCTTTAAAGAAAATAGTTTAATAGCCAGAAGAGATAAAACCTTATCCTTCACCTTCTGAAAAACATTATGATGGTTCATCCACACATCATTAAAAAGAGAGTTATTCCTTTCCAACCAAAGAAATCAAAGAAGGAGAGAAGGAATAACATTATGGATGTGTCCCTTAGAATTAATAAACCAAGCCTTGAGCATAAACTTAAGGAAAAGATGGTTATTAAAGTAATTTAACTGAAACAAATCATGAAAATAGACCCAAGTTCTAGTAGCAACAGGACCAGAGATAAAAACATGATGCACGGTCTCCATGTGATAACAGCATTGACACTTGGAAGCCAAAATAAAACCTTTTTTGGTGAGATTGTCATCCGTGGAAATAAATCTATGCCAGATTCTCCAAATAAAGACAAAAATAGTAGACGGAGTGCTCTTATCCCAAATATAAGTTAAAATATTATCAATATTACCTTTAGCTCTAAAAGTATGCTAAGCACTCCTTAAGTGAAAACCATCATCTTTGGATAAATCACATAAGATAATATCTTTAGAAGCAGTGTTAATAGGCAAGTTTAAAATACTATGAAGAATGCAATCATGAACCATATTAGAAAGCTTTTTATAGTCCCAAAAATTATCATTAAAAAAAGATTTAACCTTAATTGAAGTAGTAGAGGAAGAAATCAAAATAGAATCAATAGAATGTTTACCTAACCACCTATCTTGCCAGAAGAAAATATTACCTTCACCAAGCCCCCAAGAGATAAAGGTCTCCACATCCCATTTTACCTTGTAAAGCCTTTTCCAAACTCTAGAATCACCTTACTTAGAGAAACAATTAGTAGGATGTTTGACAACACAATATTTGAAAATTATAAAATTAGCCCAAAGGCTCTCTTTAGTGCACAAATTATACCAAAGTTTAAAAGAGAAAGCCTTAGCAAGATCATTTAAATTCTTGTAGCCAAGATCACCTTCAGCCAGAACACCACAACACTTCTCCTAAGTAGCACAAGTAATTTTAGAACTAGTAGAAGTGCCTTTCCAAAAAAATTTGTTAATAAGCTTGTGGACCCTATTATAAATTGCTTGAGTCAAAAAATAGTTTGAAAACTATAACTTGTAAAGCACAAAGAACACTTTTGATAAGAGTAACTCTACCACCAAAGCTAAGGAAATTGGAATCCCAAGATAAAGCTTATTCTGGATAGAAGCAATAAGATCATAAAACAAAAAAGTTTTCCTCCTACCATTAAAAAGAGGGACATCAAGATATTTGATGGGCAAGTGAGCATGGGTAAAACTAGTTAAATCTTTGATAGCTAAAATAAGATCATTTGAAATTCACTTAGAGGCAATAAAATAACTTTTAGTTTTGTTAAAGGATAAGCCACTAACCATCTCAAATTGATAGAAGAAATTCATAAGTTTATGAATTCTATTAATAGCTGCATTAATAAAAATAATAAAGTCATACGCAAAGCACAAATGAGATATGGGGAAGCCACCCAAAGTTCTATAATAAAGACCAGGATTATTACCAAACAAATTTGTAAGACCCTAGAAAGAAATTCAGCAATAATAATAAAAAGTACTAGAGAAATAGGATCGCCTTGTCTTAAACCATGAGAAGAGTTGAAAAAACCATTATTAGGACCATTGACAATTATAGAGACATAGACATCTTCAATACAATTCTTAATAAGCTTAATAAAAATAAAATTAAAGAAAAAAAACTCTAAAGTAAGGTAAATAATGTTCGAATCAATATTGTCATAAGCCTTGGCAATATCAAGCTTCAAAATTAAATTTCCCCCTCTCTCTCCATCCAAGTCTTGACAAAATTCTTGAGCCAACCAAATATTATCCGTAATTGCCCTACCTTTCATAAAACCCATATGAGAAGGAGAAATAAATTTAGGTAGAATAGAAGTAAGATGATTCATAATAATTTTAGAAATCAAATTGTTAAAAAAGGTACAAAGATTGATAGGTCAAAAATCATTCCAAGTGTTAACAGAGTTATTCTTGGGAATAAGCACTATAGAAGTAGAAGTAAAAAGCTTAGGGATTGGGTTACAAGCAAACAAATCCAAAATAATAGCAAAATATCATTATTAATAATGTGCCAAGATTTTTGAAAGAAAAGAGCGGTAAAACCTTCAATCCCCGCCAGAGAATCACTATTCATATCCAAAAGAGATTCTTTAAAGGAGGCCTAGAGAGAGAGACATTATCCTCATGGGATATAAGGGTGGGGATAAAAGAGTGATCCATTATCAGAGCTAGATTGAAAACTTTATTGAAATGGGCTTGAAAATGATGAACAACTAAATTAGCAATCTCCACAGAGTTAACAGTAAAAGAACCATCCTCTCTTTGGATTTTATTGATTCTATTTTTAACCCTTTTACTCTTAACTAATGCATGAAAATAATTAGAAATTGTTATCACCTTCAACAAAGTGTTTAGCAGTCGCTTTTTGCTTCCAAAAGACCTATTCCTAAGCTTGGAAATTAAAAAGATCCTCTTTTGACTTCATTAAAGGAGTGAAATTAGCATCAGTAGTGTCATTTTGACAAGAAACCTCAATATAATTAACAAGCTGTTCATTTTAAAAAATATTAGAAAAAATATTTCTAAAAACATGATGGTTCCACTACTTTAAAACTTATTTCAACCTTTTTAGCTTAAACCAAAGTCTCCACATTCCAAAAATAGAATTATCCAGGTGTAAAGGAGCTTGGGAATTATTCTGAACAACTTCAAAAAAAGAATCTTGAAGTAACAACATGTTTTGGAATCTAAATTGAGAAGTAGCATTAAAATGTCAAAAATTAAGGCTAATAAGTAAAACATAATGATCAGACAAAGTTCTACTAAGATGTTGCACATTGTTGGAGTTAATAGAATTAAGCCTAGAGTCATTAAAGAGCACATGATCCAACATTTGCCACAAGTGACCCCTATTCCAAGTAAAATTATTACCAATAAAACTAATATCAATTAAATTACAAGCCACAATCATATTATTAAAATCCTCCATAGAGCGATAAGAAGGAGAGGAACAACCTATCCTTTCAGAAGGGTTAGTGATGGCATTAAAATCACCACCAACAAGCCAAGGCAAATTACAAATACTATGAAAATTAATAAGTTGATCCCAAAGATATTTTCTAATATAAAGGGAAGAGGCGGCATACATAAAAGATGCACAATAATGAAAATTATGAACATCAACTTTACAATGCAAAACCTGTGTAAAATCATCAATAACATCAATTTTAACCAGATCTTTCCAGAAAAACCTAAATCTTGTTAGCCACATTCAAAATTGCATGATTGAAACCCAAAAACATTGAAACCCAAAAATTGATAGGTGCTTAACGATCTAGAAGAGGAATTAAGGGGCTTAAGCAACACAAGAATAAAAACATTGTGCACGTGTCATAAATGTTTAACACGAATTCTAGAAGAACGACAACCAATGTCCCTCACATTCCAAATAATAGCACTAAATATAAAGAAAAGCTTAATGAGAAGTATGCGAGTGAGTGTTTCTAGGAGGTTGCAAAGAAATATGATTTGGCTTCCTCCCTCTCTTTCTATGAACTTTACTAAAGCAAGTATCATTATCATCCTTAGCAAAATATTTAGCAGCAATATGCAAATCTTCAGTATCAGTTAAAGCATCACTATTATAATTAGAAGTTGAAGGGGTCTTACTATTATTTTGATGATCCATTTGAATAGTCTGTTGAGGACATTCATTCTCCATAAACATACAATCATCCTCCAAATTATCACTAGCCCTCAATACAGGATCTTCAATGCATTTAGTGAAAGGGGAGCTATGATCCTTAGAAACAAATTCACCTTCTTTGACAGGCAATTAAATATCAACATTAGCTCCAATCTCAAGTTCTTGTTCATTTAAAGCATTAGGAGTATGGGAAATCATATTATTGAATGAATCATATACATTTTGATTAATAATGCAAGAAAGGGTAGTTTTAACATTAACTTCCTTTTGGGCTTCAATATTAGGCAAAGTATGCTCCACATTCTTCTCATAATCAATAGAAGGAAAAGTAAAAGATTTAACAAAAACTCCCTGATCATGATTCAAAGAAACCACATTGATAATAGTAGGTAGAGGCTCCTCCACAGTAACAACCAACTGCTCCTCAATAGTTTGTGACAGATTAGAGGTATTACCCTCTGAAAGAACTAGAATAGGATAAGTAACTTCTTGACCAACCACCCTATTCATTTGTTTCAATGAGTCCATTTCTATACAAGATGAGGAGGCTTTCAAAAATAATCGTTCATATAATGACCATGTATTTTGCAAAAAGAATAAAATATAGGTAAATTTTTAAACTCAATTTTTTGGAAATAACCCTTGACTTCGGACTCAATCCATATTTCACTAGGATGTTATTTAGAGACATCCAATTCAACCAACACCCAAGCAACCAACGGCCTCGACACCGAGGTAGTGGCTTGATCAATTTGTAACAGTAATCCAAAGATAGAAGCCATACTAAAAAGAATTTGATAGTTAAAAAAATGCAGTCTCAAATTAGGAAAAGAAATCCAAACTAGTGCAGTAGGAGATTCCTCCCAAACATCAAAATTTGGAGTCCATTTAAGCAACCACGTTTGACATGCTTGAATATAATATTATATCCTAGCAAATATACAGCTATAATATAGATCATTAGAAAGTTGGATAGCAATATGTCTTTGATCCAGTAAACCACTGTGAAACAAACAAGAAAGCATTAGGTTATGGAAAAATTTATGTATAGCATCAAGATTTGGACGCCTCAAAACAAATATACCCACTAGAGTCAAAGCATAAGGGGCGACCAACTGATCAACAACTGAGTCCTCGAATAGAAGGGCCGGACATTCCTTGAAGAATGAATGAAGAAAATTCAATTTAGGAGAAGAAGATGATGAACTAGCGATAACATCTATGAAGGATCGAGTTTTCTCCTTAAAAGAGAAGTAGATGTCGGGTTCGATGATGACAGAGTCATCATCGCCCATCACCTAAAAACTAACAAATCTCAAAATTAGCAAATGAAAGAAAACATAAAGAGAAAAATAGCAAATATCAATAAAAAAACAAAAGAAAATTAGCCCTAAGGGCTAAAATCTAATGCACGAGGAGGAACCCTAGAGTCGCCCATGAATCACCTCAAAAGCTAGACAGAGAGATGTTAGGTGCATGATTGTGAGTCATTCACTTTTAAATTTGTCTCAAAAAAACTTTTAATATGAGCTTTATTTATGGTTTGTAATCTATTATAATAATTTAGGTTTAAATGTTGGTGTTTGACATGGGGATATTTGACGACATTCAAATATGGGGTCAGTAAATGGACCCCCAACCATTGTGATGAAGTTGAAAATTAAATCATACATATTGGCATTGATCAAAGTGATCAACTGAATCTAAGAGATTGTTTGACATTTAGATTTTACTTTAAATGGATTTATACTTGAATAGGATAGCATATCTTAGATAACTGGATGGAAATCTGAATTGGATATCAGCTACTTAAAAGTCTTATTTCTAGTCTAAGAGAAGAAATGAGAACATAAAGGAAATCAAACATATAAGAAAAGACTAGAGGGCATTTTTGAAAAATGGAAAAAATTATGAGGAAATTTACACCAAAACTCAGATTATTTAGATATATGATTTAGTTAAGATAGTGCCAGAATGGGATTGCACCACCACTAACAGATGACCATATGAAAGGAAGCAATTATCATAGACTTACACCCAAACATAAAGGTTTGAATTTAGACTTAAACTAAAATAGTGTCAAGAGGGCTTGCTCACCACTAGTATATGATCATGACAAAATGTAGCCCTTATGTGGGGATTCACACCTAACATTAGGGGACTAGATGATCATAAGGAAAGGAAGCCTTAATTATGAACTTAAACTCAAACACATTGGATAAAATTTAGATCTAAACTAGGATGGTTCTACAAGGGGCTTGCTTTACCACTACTGGTTGATCATATGGAAAGGAAGCCTTGATTATAGACTTTTACCAAAATATAGAGGATCTATTTTAGATTTAAGCTAGGATGGTGCCACATTGGACTTGCTCCACCACTAGCTGATGATCATTAGAAAAGGTAGCTCCCCTCACACCTAAGATTCGAGGACCAATTGATCATAAGGAATGAAGCCTTAATCATAAACTTATACCCAATAATACATGAAAAAATTTAGATTTAAACTAGGATGGTTTGACAATGAGCTTGCACCACCACTCGTAGATGATCATTAGAAAAGGAAGCCTTTATCACGTACTTATACTAAACATTAGAGGATTAGAAGATCATTTTAAGGGAAAGCCTTTTATCATAGACATACACAAAATCATAGAGAATAAGATTTTGATTTCAACTAAGATAGGCCCATGAGGAACTTACTCCACCACTAGCAGATCATCACAACAAAAAGAAACCTTTATCACCAACTTATGCCCAACCATGGAGGAGATGATTTAGACTTAAATTAGGAGGGTGCCACAAGGGGCTAGCTCCACCACTAGCAGATGATCATGAGGAAAGGAAACTTTTTTATATGGGGACTCACACCTAACTTAAGGGGACAAGATTTAAATAAAACTAGGATGGTGCCTCGAAGGGATATCACCATCTCTAGTAGATGATCATGTGAAAAGGAAGCCTTTATCATGGACTTACTCTCAATCATAGATGATCTAATTTAGATTTAAACTTGGATGGTGCCATGAGAGGCTTGTTCCACCACTAGTAGATGATCATATGAAAAGAAAGCCTTTATCATTAACTTACACCCAATCAAAGAGGAATAAATTTATATTTCAACTAGGATGGTCCCACAGGGGCTTGCTCTATTATTAGTAAATGATCATATGAAAATAAAGTATTTATCACATACTTATACCGAATCATAAAGGATCAAATTTAGATTTAAATTAGGAAGGTGCCACTTGGGACATTGCTCGACCACTATTGGATGATTGTGATGAAAGGAAATGTTTATGATGAACTTATTCCAAACCATAGATAACTGAATAATCATACGAAAAGGAAGCTTTTATCACAAACTTACATCCAACCATAGGGGATCATATTTATATTAAAACTAAGATGGTTCCATGAGAGGCTTGCTCCGCCACTAATAAATTTTAATGAAGAATATTTGATGCTAGTAACTGATTTCAATTAAGGTGGAAGTTCAAACAGTCTAAATGGGTCATCGTAGAATAAAAACTAGGTCTCCTACTCAAAAAGTTCTTGGACAAGCTAGCTCATCATGTTCTTGAATCATTTTAGTTTTATATAACTCATGCCTCTATTGAGACAACATACGCTTCTCTTCTAAACTTTTGAGTTCTTCTACTTTGAGTTTTCATTTTGTTCTTCTATGATTTTATAAATGACAACTATAAGTAGTGAAGGCAGTTGAACATATAGAGGGAGAATATTTTCTACTATGAATACCAAAGAAAATGGTGTATACATAGTTTGAGTTCTATATATATATATATATATATATATATATATATATATATATATATATATATATATATATATATATATATATATCATATTCTATAAACCCATAAAGCATCACACATCTTTTTATGCCATTGGCATTTTTTATCATCTAGTGTATTCTTTAGAAATTGACTCAACATTTTATTAAAGGCCTCAACTAATATATTTGCTCAAAGCTAATAGAATATTGAGTATCTATAATCAATGTTATGACATTTATTAAAGTAATTTATCTTAATTCTTTTGAAAGACAGACCATTATTAGATATAATTTAACGAGTAATACCAAATAGATAAATAATATGGTCTTTAAATAAGTTTAGAACATGGTATTCTTTGAATTCTCTCAAAGGAACTACTTCTACCCTTTTTTAAAAGTAATATGTAGCTGCTAGGATGAACCTATTACTTCTAAAGAATGGTGGATCAAATGGACTTAGCAACTTTTAGGTGTAATACATTGGGTGATTGATGTAGATCCAAATCATGCACTTAGCATTGGTAATAATAACATGTAATTTTCATGTAATTATTAATCATTGATATCCAATAATAACCTAATATTTTAATTATTATTTTCATCTTTGTACTATATTAATGTGTGCTACAACATTTGGCATGTACTTCTTTTACTATCTTTAAACCTTTTGATTTGCTTAAACACCTTAACCATATATGGTTGAATAATCATTTGTATATGGTGTCATAAACTAGTGTATGAGAACTTATTTTTTTGCAAGTATTTGATGAAGAGCTTTCTCCTATCCACCACTTCATCTTCTACTTCTAACAGAATTTTCACCATAGTAAGATATATTCTATTTATATATTTAAGATTTATAAGAGATAGAATATGTCGACCTTGTACTTCTATTAAAATTGAATCTCTATGGGGATAAGATATAGCTTTAGCTTATTTTGCTAAGGCATCTTTTATGAAATTATTTCCATTAGGAATCTTTATTAGGATCACATTAAAGATTTTTTCAAGAAGATGCATTGTGTTTCGATGATAAGGAATCATATTTTCTTTTAATACTTAATAAGAACCACTTATCTAACTAATTACTTGTTGTAAAGCTTGAAAAACTATGATTTCATGAATTTCATTAAGGATTATCAATTCTAATATGATAATAAGTTCAATATACTTTGCTTCATTATTCATACAAGGTTCTGACAAATGTTAAGAGTAATGCCTTACACCCTTTTTTGGGATAACAAATATTATACCTATTTTAGCTTTTCAGGTAAAATATGATCAGATGTTTCTTATTGACTAGAAGCATCACCTTAAAAATATAATTCCCAAATATTTTTTTTTTTTGAGTAAAGATTCATGATTTATTCATCTGGTAGTTCATCATGGGTTGGAAAATCATCCTATATAAAATAAGCTGCTATAAAATCTACCACAACTTACCCTTTCACTGCTCGTAAAGGAATGAATGTGATTTTAACTTATGTAAAAATCATTTGTAATGTTGCTTGTCATCCATATATCATTAAAAGAGTCCTCAGACATTATAAAAAGTTTATTTTGGATATTACATTCACTTTATGGGAGAGCATATAATTCCTTAACTGTTGAGCAGTGAAGATTAAATCTAAATAATGTTTCTCTTTCAAAGGATAAATAACTTTAATTAAAAGTAAATGTCTACTCATATATGAAAGTACATTATCTTTCCCTTCCTCATTAATCTGAGTTTATAAGGTGCCAAGAGATTGTTGACCTCATTTTTGTATGAGGTCACTAAGACCCTTCCAGAATCTAGATCTAATCCTGGACCCTAGGATCCACTCTAGACCTTAGGATCCTTCTAGATCCAAGACCTTAGAGCCTACTCTAGAGCCTAGGATTCCCTTAAATCCTAGATCTTAGAATTCATCTAGATCTTAGGACCACTCCAACTTCAAATCAATCTCCACCCTTGATCAACCTCAACCTCAAATCAATTCCTATATTTGATCCACTCCAATTTCAATTTGATTCTTACATGTGATCAATTTAAATCTCAAACTCCATCCATTCAAATCCAAATTAATTCAAATTTCAAACATATCCAAACTTTGACTCAATCCACTTGAGAATCCTAATTTCAACCCAGACTTTGATCCTACCCTTAATCTAGCCTTGACCCTATCCATCCATTAACAATCACAAAATGATTGTAAATGGTTTGGATATTTCAATTTTAATTATTCAAACCTGAAATTCATTTCAAATCCAGAAATCCAGACTCAAATCATAAGTCTTAAGGCCTTATCCTAAAGCCCCTTTTTAGGGATTTTTCAAACATTTTAAAACCCAGTCAAATGATCTCTGATCCAGGGTCTATCACTTGCAAAGTGATAAGACATGTCTCTAGAGGTTACCCTCCAACTTTGAGCTCATTCTGAGGTCTCTAACCCCAGGATCTGAATTAAAATTCGAAGGCTGTAAAACCTTCAAATATTTACAGCCTATGCCACTGAACCTAACCCCTTTGAGATCTTGACCTTGGAACCCTTATCCAAGCCTCCAATCACTTCCAGACCCTTGATTTTAACCCATTGAGCAGTAAACTGCATTTTTCAGACCCATTTTTGACCATAGTTGACCAATAGGTCAAAATTGACCAAAATACCCCTATGGGGCTCAAATAGGGATTTTGGTCAATTTGACCTCCCCAGACCTAGGAACCACCCTCAATGGCCTTCAAATGATTTTTCAAACCTTTCCAGCCCAGATTCACCCATTGGGTCAACCTAGTTGACTCAGTCAACATGGTTTGACCTAATGGACCCTTATGGTTTCAAATGAACCATTTTCAACTTGTTTAACCACGTCAATATCTCCAATCCTTTGAAATCATTCTATGCAAAGCCTTGAATATTTCCAAACCTATTTTGAGTTCAACCCAACTTGGGTTTGACCAAGTCAACCCTCAATTCTAGGTCAAAGCTTAATGGCATTTGCTCCCACTCCTTCTAAGCTCTCACTTTGACTTTTAACCCTTGATTAAATCATTCCAAATGATCCTTTACCCCCTCAAATGCCACATCACCAACTTTGACCTGGTTGACTGGTCAAACCAAGTCAACGAAGCCCTAAATCCCTCCTTGAATTGGTCAAACCTTCTATTTAACTTCAAGGAGTGTGAGATTAGGCTTGGAAGCTCTCCCATTGGCTGCTCCTACTTCCCTCCTATGCCACATCAGCAACCATTGACCAGTTGACCGGTCAAAGTGGTCAATCCCCCCTTAAACCCTATTTTTTCATGGTCAAAGCCCTATTTCCTCCCTATATCACATGCCTAAAAGCCTCCTTTTGCTTTATTTCCCTAACTAATCCTTGCTTAAGCTGCTCCAAAGGTTTGGCTTAGGCTATTTAGGCAATGTTCCCTCCCACTCATCCCAAAGCCGCCCAATAGGAGTGAGGCGTGCCCAGCCTTTGGGTCAGCCTTCTAGCTGTCCCAGGGACACTTGGCAACATCTGAGGACCTGGTGAGTCAATCCCAGCCATCCATTTGGCCTGGGGGCGTTTGAATAGGGGGAAAAGGCCTTAATGCCATATACTCTAACCCTAACCCTCTCTCTCTACTCAAGCCCTCTCAAGCCCTGCCCCCTGTTCCATTGAGCTCCCCAGACATCTCTCAACACTCTCCCACCAAAATCCCTCTGGTCAAAGGCCTTTTCCGGCGAGATCCCGGCGACCCTAGCTTAAATCCGTTCAAGGGAAGCTAGCAATCGATCCAGGAGCTTTCAAGCCGTGGACTCTTCTACAAAAAGGAGCGTGGACAGTCTACAAGTGCAACAAATCCATAAACGATTTAATCCGTCCAAAATCAAGGTGAAAAACTCAAACCCTAGTTCGAGGGACACCAGTTTAATTAGCTTTTTATTAAGCTCGTTTTAAGTAAAATAAATTATTCCCCATTGATTCTCTTCACTTAGGGATTCTAAGTTTAAAATTTTAACTCATTTGATTCACTGGATCAAGAGAACGAGTCAAAGAATGGGTTCTAGGGTTCGGTTCGCTGGCTGCATGAACTGAGCCCTATCTGGTCCGTTGATCTCTCGATCAACGGATCTGATCGCGCCGTTCCACCCATTGATCAAGCGTGTACTCGATCCCGTGGCTCAAGCTGCGGTCCGGCTCGATCCTGACCGCCCGTTCAAAACCGCGGGATGAACTCTCCGCTGTTGGATCTTGCTCAATCGGATCGGACAGCGGGATTTGATCCCCGCCGTTGAACGACCTAAGCATTCGATCGAACGGCCTGCAGCGCCTGCTGACGTGGTTAAGTGAACCGCGTCCCGCGCTCTGCAGCCGACGCGTGGATGACCGCCGCCTTCCACATGGCATCCCGCCGTCGCCGCGTTTTGGCTGGCCGAACCAAAACGCGCCAGCTGTCCCACTAACAGCCGCCGTTTTAATTAAGTGAGTTTAAATTAAAATTAAGGCTATTTAATTACAGAAACTTTGAAAATTAATTAAAAATTATTTATAAATCCAAAAATTAATTTTAAAATATCAAAATCTTCAGAATTTTAAAACCTTTCGAATGAAATTAAATTTACTTTGAAATACTTAATATATCTTAAATAATTTTAAAATATTTAAAGTTTAGTATTTTTTAATTAATAATTAATCAAAATAAGCCAAATTAATTAATAATTTCAAAATAATTTATTTTGAAACTCATTTCAGATTATAAAAAAAAAGATATTTTAAAATATAATATTTTAATTAACCCTTTAATATTTTAAAATATTTTAGATTCTTTTTAAAAATATTTAGTTAATTAAATAGTAAATTTATATTTAAATACTAAATTAAATATTGACTAAGATTTAAGCTCTAATTTTAGAGTGTCTTATATAAATTAGAGGATCTCTCAAATTAAAATTACTATTATTCTAATTACCTTATTTTAAACTATATATTTATATATATATATATTTATATACTTAAGTATACATATACATTATGACATCTATTTTAAAAATTATATTTACTTAGATAATTAAATCATGAGAGATCCTTTGAGATTTTAAACTTTGATTAAGCATACTTGAACAAAATTAATGGGGAATGGTGGTTAATTAATTAGCAATTATTTTAATTGTTCATTGGTTAACCCCTTAACTAGTCAACTTTTATTTTGTTAATTGCATGCTTAAGGTGCACACACCACCTAGCCTAGGCTCTCCTAGATCTAAGGACTTGTGTGCTTTCTATTGTGTATGTATGCCATGTCTACTCAAAGGGTTAGAGGAACTTTGATATTGAACCTATTCAAAAACTAGTGACACAATTAAGGACAATAATTAAGGGCTTATGTGTAGAAAACTTAGAAGGATTTGAATGATTAGGATTCACTTCCCCTTGGGTTGAAATTTCAAGGACTTGAACTTAGGGATATGTACAGACACTAGGAGAAATTTCATTAGTTTTGGAAATCATTAAGACCCTTAATTAATTTCCCTAAGTCTAAACCCTTAATTAAGCCTTTAAAACTTCTAAAAAAGGTAATAAATTCATTTTAAATCCAAAAATTATGTATAATACCTCTATCTGACCAGAATTAGATTCCCTATTGATTAAAATTATAACCCAGCTGATTTGACAGCAGGTTAATGCCCAGTTAAATTTTAAGTGGAATCCAACTTTTAATTGAGTTTAATAATTATTAATATTTAAAAATCCCAAAAATTTCCCAAACACTTGGGAATCACTCCTTAGGTCATTTCTGACCTTTGGAGGTATTTTCAAGAAGTTAGGAAACCATTTGAAGCAAAATCATCAAGGGAGCCCTTAATTAAAACAATTAAATAATTCCAATAAACCTCCAAACTTCCAAAATTCATAACTAATTCTAGAAAAATCCAAATCACCCAAACTCACTTGCATTCAACTCACAATAACTCCTAATATTTATTAAAAATATTAGATTCCAGAAATCTATAATATTTCAAAAAGTCAACAAATCGGTCAACTCTAAGTCAAAACTAGTTCAAAACTTCAAACCTTTGTAATAAAATGTAGAAAAATCCAATTTCAACGTACTTACCTTCTAACTGATCATAGTAAGGTCTAGTATTTTAATAAAATACAAACATTCCAGAATTTGGTCTTAATCAAAAAGTCAATTTTTTCAACCCCTTAATTAAATCATTAAAATATTCAAAAATTCATAAAAGCTCAAAATTATTCTAAAACTCAGAAAATATTGGTTTAATGCTTAAAACACTTAACAAACCCTTTAAAACACAACAACCACCCTAAAGATGAAGTTTATCGGCTGGACTACTCCGGGCTGCGGGGCTAAGTGTCCTAAGGAGGCTGGTTCCTCGAGCCTGGTGGCACAACGCCACGAACGAATTCAAAGGGGTGTTAAATCTTAAAATAGATTAATTTTTTTTAATTACTTAACATTTTAAAAATCTCTAATTCAATTACATTAATTCGGTTTATCGGCTGGACTACTCCGGGCTGCGGGGCTAAGTGTCCTAAGGAGGCTGGTTCCTCGAGCCTGGTGGCACAACGCCACGAATCAATTAATGGAAAACTTAAATTAATCAACTTTAAAAATCAGCGACTAACTCCACTCCTTTAGTTCCAACCAACTTAAATAACTTAATCAACCCCGATTGCTACTTGGTAACCCAGGCCTACGAGGCTATTAGCTTAGCCCCAAGGAAGGTGAAATAAACTTCACGGCCTCGGTGTGAAACAAAGGTAGTAATCAATTAACTTTTAAAACATGTTTAATTAAAATTCTTAATTCATTAATACTTAAATTTTAATTTAAATTCCCTTTTAAGCCTTAACAAATCCAGACCTTTAGACAACTTCAACTAATAACCCACTTTAGGATCTATCCCAACCACACGACCTTTCTCACACACTTTAGATGATATGCTAGGACAACCAACTCTAGATCTAGGTTAGGCCGGTGTTTACTTTACTGCTGTGTGCCGGATTTTTCGTAGTTTTCACTGCATGTTGTGGATGAAATTGCTTTGCTGTGTCTGCTTACTTTTTCTGTACTCTGTGGATGGATTGATGTGTTTGGTGACTAGATTACCCTTAGGTTAGGTACGATCTGGATGTTGACATAGTTTTCTGCAGGTGGCCGCGCTCATGCAGGGCAATAAAAAAAGGGGGCAAATAAAAAAAATGCATAAATATTATAAACTCTTTGCACAGGTGCTTCAGCTGCTAAAGCCCCCAAATCATAAAAAGAGCGTGGCCAGTGTGTTTACTTTTTTTGCTCATATACAACTGCTTGGGAATAACTGCTTTATATATATTAATTGCTTAGGATAACCCTGCAGGTGAGTCTAGATCTTTTATTTTGATATAAATGTAATTTGTGCAAGTGTCAAGTGTTGTGAAAGTTTATTTTGAATTGGGATACATAGATCCAAAGCTTGGATTCCAAAGAGGAAAGGATACCCCTTTAGGGAACACTCCTTTTCCATTTGGAAATCCAAATTTGGATCATACCTCTTCCTTACCCAAAGAGGAAAGAGTGGCCTTCCCCCTTAGAGGGAAGTGCCCTCTTGTCCATTTGGGTAATCCACTACGAAGATTCCAAGAAGATTGAAGAAAAGGAGTCCAAAGAAGAATGAAATTGAAGATTCGAAGATTTGAAGATTGAGAGTATCCCACTCAAAATAACTTGCGTCGTTACTAGGTTTAGAATCCGGGTTGTTGTCAGTGGTGCCCGACCACTTTACTTTCTGCAATATTCTGGTTTGTAATAAGCAAGGCAATTCTGCCTATGGACATTTATTAATTAATTTATATTTGATGTGATGATTTGATTGCCTCTAGGATTACTTGTTTTTACTAGTTTTTTGGCGATTGCATGCCGCTCTTTGTTTTCGCCTGGATACGTGAGGCTCGTGAGGGTGTGAAACTTTTCTACTCATAATTTTAAAAGTCTAAAATTTTAGTGAGTCTAAACAACATAGAAAGATAACGAATCTAGGGAATTAGCCGGGGATCGCCCCCGGGGTCGCATGCATATTTCTACATTACTCTTTCCTTGCTTTAGACCCTTCCCCGCTTGCGGGTAGAGTCCGGATAGTCTGACCTATGAGGACGAGGTGCCGGACCTGGGGAAGTCCAGTCTTCTAAAAAATTATTTTATAAGCCTGTTTTTAAAATTTTCAAGCATATTTGATTTGAGGTTGTTAACCAGCATGCATTGCATTAGATACAAATTAAAGAGTCAAAATTTTAAATTCATAGTCCTTAGCATTTTGTCACCCGACATAAGTCAAAGGGGCCAATTAGGAGAGTCTCTAGATGTCGGCCCCAACTCTCCAAAACTTTAATTACAACGTCCCTACCATTCTTTCATAAAAAGACCGGATTCATGTATTTTAAATCGATTAGGTGGTTAGCTGGCTCCCCAATCCAGGCCGGGGTAAGTCCAGACCTTGCACTGCATTAGTTAGGATCGGACGACTGTGGTCCAGTGTCCAAAATAGATTTAGGATCCGGGGCAGATCTTTGATTATAAGACCCCAAATTTCGGGAATTTACTCCCAAATTTCTAATAAAATACTTAATTCTAATTAAAGCTTCATTTCAATCCTAAAACATAAAGCCCAACACTTAGATTAAGTTGGGACACTTCCGGATGGTTCTGGAATCTCAAAGTGTCCCCTACCTCTCATCCTTTGACTCCGTTAATAACTGCTCAATTTTGATCCATTCCCTTTTGATTTTCCAATAATTCTATTCATACTTTGATATCACTCCTAGAAATTCTAACAAAATTTTGCCATTATTTTAATCGAGAGTTTTCGTAGGAGACCTCGTTTTCTTACGATGTAATTAACTACGAGGGCTTGCGCTCGTAGGAGATTTAGAACCACACACGCACCTGATTTTAAAAATTGATTTTTCAAAACTCAATTGGATTTCTTTGGGAAAATTTAAAATATTAGTGATCATTATTATCATATTCAAAGAATTATCATCGAATGATATTTTCTCCCTTCGGGGAGATACATCTTTCTTTGATAAGGCTTTGGATGTGAACCTAACGATCACACTTCTTGAATATTGTAGCTGGATATTCAGTTGAACCTCATTTTGACCCTTCGTGGCCATAAGAAGTTCTCTTTAGCATCCGGTCATAATATTCAAGATGAATTTCATAATTCTAAATCTGAACGTCGTTATGAAATTTTATGTTCGTCCTTCGGGGTGATATAATTTTTCTAACGGGATGATTCGATTTTAGAATTAGAATTAAATCTCAATTTTAAAGCTCCCAAAGAAAACTAATCTTTTCGAAACATGTTTTCAAAATTCCACCAACAGAGATTCGCTTAAAGATGTAGTATATAAAATTAGGAACATTAATGTAATAGGAACAACTAAAAATATAGGATTTTTCATGAGCTATTTATATTTTCAAATGCTTTCTAACAATTTTCAAGCTACTTATACTAGCATCTTTCCAACATTAAGCATCAAATAGCTGACATCTGCTTGAAAGATTTGATATAAATCATCTATGGTTTGTCAATCTACCTTGCAAAAATTTTAACTATATAAGGGTTTTTGGTTATGGCCTTTCTACAATGGCTTTAATTTTACTTGGATCTATCTTGATCCCTTGATGTCAAATAATAAAACCTAAATACTTTCCTAAAGTGATACAAAAATAACACATCAAGGGATTCATTTTCAAGTTACGATGACATAATCTAAAGAAAATGATTCTTAGATCACATAAATAATCATCTCTTTCAAGAATTTTGATGACTAAAGCATTGACATAACCCTCCTCTTGATGGGGGATTATTTCATCAAAAGTCTTTATTATTGCTCTTTGATGTGTTGCACAATAATTCTTTAACCAAAATGGCATGAATTTGTCGTAGTAGATGCCTATTGACATTTTGAAAGTTTTATACTTCTCATCCTAAATGTCCATTATAATTGGTTGTATCAAGATGAGCCATTCATAAATGAAAATATTATATGAGAGGAAGCAATATAAACAATAGGATTCAATATAGGAAGTAGAAACTCAGCATTAGGATAAGATTTGTTCATATTTCAAAAATCAATGTAGTCATGAATTTGGCAATTCTTCTTAATTAGAATAATGCTAGCTAACAAGTTTGGATATTTCTCCTCCCTAATAAACTTGCATTGATCAAATTTTTAAACTAAAGTATTACTTGTTGTTTGATATAGAGTATCACTCATTAAGGTGCTAGTTTAATTGGAAGATTTTTTTTTTTTAATTTTGAATTTCTAATTTATGGATAACTATATTTGGAGAAAATCCAAATGAAACAGTCTTTAAATTTTGTCAATAATTCTATTATGTCCATTACCTCATCCACATTTAACAAAGAGCATATGAAAATCATATGAGGGTTTCTTCAGTTCTTAGATTTATTTCTTCTAAATCATAAATTTTAGATTTAACTTCCTCATCAAGTTCTAAAGGAGCATTCCTAACTTGACAGTCATCTAAACCATCTTAAGTTTTTAAATAGAGTTCATTAAGCATTTAAATGTTCACTTAAAGGATACTAAGATACTCAATGTTATTTGATATAACTAAGCAATATTCATCATCATCAAATAAATATAGAGTAACAAAGCTGATGCCAAATCTTGATATATTTTTTTTTTTTATGTATGAAATAATGAGCTTTACCTCTAGTCTAACTTGATGGTGTTAAATCCTATGTAGCAAGATTGCTTGCATAGTTGGAGTACTAGTCAAAAGAGAGTTCCACCATTTAATACATAAATTGATCATTGAAGGGTATATTAGTTTCTAGAGTTTTACTGATAGGATGTACAAAGATGTTAGCTTTTGTGTCTAGGTTTAAAGGAAGAGTGGCTTTCACCTCTAACCTTTTTACATCACTTTAGGAGAGTGGAGTAAGGATACTTTTTTTCACATACTTTTTAATAGGTCAATAGTAGATAGATTTGAATCAGATTTTCGAGTAACGTGGACCCTATCCTCATCACTTTGAGCTTTTAAAGAAATCTTAAACTTTGTCTACTTTATTTTATTCTAAAATTTTATAGCCTGTGGCTTTTTATCAATGACAAATGATTCATCCTACAACCTAGATTTAAAATCAATATAAATTATAGAAACCTTTTTTATTTGCATTTTGCTTTTCATTTTCTTTTGCATATGGGTTGTAGTTTGCATTAACAGGTAGAATTTTCCTAGGTTTCTTTTAGTGTATATGTTTTAGACTTTATAGGAACATGTGCACTAGTTCTAGGGCTACTAACTCCTTTACCTATACATGCAAACATGCCCACATTTTATTTCCACAACATTCATTAGGCATAGCATTTATGCACAATATGAGAATGTAGCGTGATCCTCATTATGATTGGTTGATGCTGCATTTTTCTTTTGGTAGAGGGTCCTTTTGCTAGAAAATTTTTTAAGGAGTTTTAGTGGTTAGAAACTTTAGTTATGTAAATTAAATGAGATAAATATTAGAGTTGTGTGTGAGCTTTGTCACTATTATAATTTGAACATAAACATAAAATTACTCTGCTTGAGTTATAAATTTTAGAGTCTAATTCATCCTGTGATCTCTAAAGATGGAGCTTAGCCTATCATGCATTACATCTCAGGAAATTGATTGTGCATTAAGATGGATACCTGAAAACACAATCTAATCAAATATAAGTCTAGATTGTAAATACCTCTTCTATCTTTGCACATTTCCATTCAATTCTTTTAAAATCTTGAAAGTCTAAATCTAAATTTTGTTGATAATAAGAGAATTAATAATCTAAAACTTAGATATTAAACATTATTTACTCAAACATTTTCTTAAATCCATATCATTAAAAATATTTAGTTTTCACTTTAATTGAGAGTATTCTCTTAGGAGATGTAATTATTTATAGTGGGTTGCTCCTATACGGAGTCTACAACGTAAATTAAAAAAAAAACATATATTTATTTCTTTCTAAGGTAGATGAAGATTTGTGGAATGTAGACCTAATCTTTAAACATTGGATTAATTTCATAATTGAAATAATAGGTGACTAGTTCCTTTATCCATCTAGGCTATTTGAATATTCCCTATATAGTGTTCAATTATAAATGGAATATTTCTCTTCTCAAATTGATAGTAATATATTAGTTTATCCTTAAGAATGATATAATGTCAATCTATGTAGATTTGACTACAAAGAATCAAAATATAAATTTAAATTAAATTTACCTCCTATCTTATGGTGGAATAAAATGGGTCATCATAGAATAAAAACTAGTTCACCTACTAAGAAAGTTCTTAGACAAGCTAGCTCATCGTGTTCTTGAATCATTTTTTCTTTATATATGTCATGACCCTGTTGAGACAACATACGCTTCTCTTATAAACCATTGAGTAATTCTACTTTGAGTTTTCATTTTGTTCTTCTAAGATTTTATAATTGACAACTTTAAGTAGTGAAGGCAGTTGTACATATAGACGGAGAATATTTTCTACTATGAATACAAAAGAAAATGGTGTATATAGAGTTTGAGTTCTATATATCGTTATATAATCCCATAAAGCATCACATATCTTTTTATGCCATAGGCATTTTTTATCATCTAGTGTTTTCTTTAGAATTTGACTCAATAGTTTTTCAAAGGCCTCAACTAATACATTTGCTTGATGGTAATAGAATATTGAGTATCTATAATCAATGTAATGACATTTATCTAAGTAACTTATCTTAATACTTTTAAAAGACAGAACATTATTAGATATAATTTTATGAGGAATACAAAATATATAAATAATATGGTCTTTAAATAAGTTTAAAACATGATGAGCTTTGAATTCTCTCAAAGGAACTACTTCTACCCATTTTTAAAAGTAATCTATATGTGCTAGGATGAACATATTACCTCTAAAGAATGGTGGATCAAATGGACCAATAATATCCATACCCAAGCTTTTAAAAGGACATGAAGCAACTTGTAAGTGTAATACATTGGGTGATTGAGGTAGATCCACATCATGCACTTAGCATTGGTAACAATAACATGTAATTTTCATGTAATTATTAATCATTGATAGCCTATAATAACCTATTATTTTAATTATTATTTTCATCTTTGTACTCTATTGATGTGCACTACAAAATCTGGCATGTATTTCTTTTATTATCTTTAAACTTTTAATTTACTTAATCACCTTAACCATATTTGGTTGAATAATCTTTTGTATATGGTGTCATAAATTAGTGTATAGGTATGGGGACTTCTTTTAATTTGATGTACCATTGATAAATTATGTGGGAGCTTATTTTTTGCAAGTATTTGATGAAGAGCTTTCTCCAATCCACCACTTCATCTTCTACTTCTGAAAGAATTTTCACCTTAGTAAGATATTTTCTTTTTATATGTTTTAGATCTATAGGCGATGAATATGGTGACCTTGTACTTCTATTCAAATCAAATCTCAATGGGTATAAGACATAGCTTTAGCATATTTTTCTAAGGCATCTTTTATGAAATTATTTCTATTAAGAATCTTTAATATGATCACATTAAAGATTTTTTCATGAAGATGCATTATGCTTCGATGATAAGGAATCATATTTTGTTTTAAAACTTAATAAGAACCACTTATCAAATTAATAACTAGCTGTAAAGCTTCAAAAACTATGATCTCATGAATTTAATTAAGGATCATCAATTCTAATATGATAATAAGTGCCATATACATTGCTTCATTATTCGTACATGGTACTGACAAATTTTAAGAGTAATGGATTACACCTTGTTTGGGATAACAAATATTATACCTATTCTAGCTTTTCAGGGAAAATATGATCAGATGTTTCTTATTGACTTGAAACATCACCATCAAAATATAATTCCTAAATAAATTTTTTTGTTGAGTAAAGATTCATGATTTATTCATCTAGTAGTTCATCATGGGTTGGAAAATCATCCTATATAGAATAAGATGCTTTAAAATCTACCACAACTTACCCTTTCACTGCTCCTAAAGGAATGAATTGTGATTTTAAATTATGTAAAAATCATTTGCAAACTTGCTTGTCATCCAGATATCATTAAAAGAGCCTTCATACATTATAACAAATTTATTTTGGATGTTACATTTACTTTAAGGGAGAGCATATAATGCCTTAACTGATGAGCATTGAAGATTAAAGCTAAACAATCTTTCTCTTTCAAAGGTTAATTTACTTCAATTGAAAGTAAATGCCTACTCAGATATGAAAGTTCATTCTCCTTCCCTTCCTCATTAATCTGAGTTGACAAGGTTCCAAGAGATTCTCTTAAAGTTGTAGTGTATAAAATTAGGAACATTTTTATAATAGAAGCATTAAAAAAAAGGATTATTCAAGTGCTATTTTATATTTTCAAATGCTTTCTAACAATTTTCATCCTACTTATACTAGCATATTTCATACATTAAGCATCAATTGGCTGACATCTGCTTGAAAGATTTGATATAAATCTTCAATGGTTTGTCAATCGACCTTGGGAAAATTTTAACTTTGTAAGGGTTTTTGGTTGTGGCATTTCTATAATAGCTTTCATTTTACTTGGTTCTATCTTGTTCCCATGATGTCAAAAATCAAAAACTAAATACTTTCCTGAAGTGACACCAAAATAACACTTCAATGGATTCATTTCCAAGTTACGATGACATAATCTTAGGAAAATGATTCTTATATCACATAAATAGTCATCTCTTTCAAGAATTTTGATGACTAAAGCATCAACATAACACTCCACTTGATGGTGGATTAGTTCATCAAAAGTATTCTTTATTAATCTTTGATATGTTTCTCAATAATTCTTTAACCCAAATGGCATGAATTTGTTGTAGTAGATGCCTATTGGCATTTTGAAAGTTGTCTACCTCTCATCCTCAAGGGCCAATTTAATTGGTTGTGTCAAGATGAGCCATTCATAAAGGAAAATATATATAAGAGGAAGAAATAAAAAACATAGGTTTCAATATAGGTAGTAGAAACTCATCTTCAGGATAAGATTTATTCAGATTTCAAAAATCGATGTAGACATGAATTTGGCCATTCTTCTTAATTAGAAGAATGCTAGCTAACCAGGTTTGATATTTTTCCTCCCAAATAAAGCTTGCTATGATCAAGTTTTTAACTTCAAATATTATTTTTTGTTTGATATCGAGTAGCATTCATCAAGGTGCTTGTTTAATTAGGGTTTATGGAAAACTATGTTTGGAGAAAATTCAAGTGAAACAGTCTTTAATTTTGGTCAATAATTCTATCATGTCCATTGCCTCGTCCTCATTTAATAAGGAGCATATGAAAATCATATGAGGGTTTCTTCAATTCCTAGATTTATTTCATTTAAATCATAAATTATAGATTTAACTTCCTCATCAACTTCTAAAGGAGCATTCCTAACTTGAGAGTCATCCAGACCATATGAAGTTATTAAATTGAGTTCTTTAAATATTTAAATGTTCACTTAAAGGATGCTATCATACTCAAGATTATTTGATATAACTAAGCTATATTCATCATCATCTAATAAATATAGAGTAACAAAGTTGATGCCAAATCTTGATATAATATTATTATTATTTTTTATATTCCATAGTTTTTTGAAATGCTGAGCTTCCATCTAGTCCAACTTGATAGTGCTAAATCTTAAGTAGCATACTTGCTTGCATATTTGGAGTAATAGTCAAAAGGTAGTTTCACCATTTAATACACAAATTGATCATTGAAGGGTATATTTGTTTCAAGGGTTTTACATATAGGATGTACAAAGATGTTAGCTTTTGTGTCTAGGTTTAAAGGAAAAGAGGCTTTCACCCCTGAGCTTTTTGCATCACATCATGAGAGTGGAGTAAGGATACTATTTTTCACAAACTTTTTTATTATGTCCATAGTAGACAGATTTGAATTAGATTTCTGAGCAACGTGGACCCTATGCTCTTTGCTATCAGCTTTTAAAGATATCTTAAACTTTGACAGCTTTATTTTATTCTTATATTTTATAGCATGTGGCCTTTTATCAATCACATATGATTCATCCTAAAACCTAGATTTAAAATCAATATAAATTATATAAGCCTTTTTTATTTGCATTTTGCTTTTCATTTTCTTTTGCATATGGGTTGTAATTTGCATTAACATGTAGAATTTTCCTATGTTTCTTTTAGTGTATATGTTCTAGACTTTGTAGGAACATGTAAACTAGTTCTAGGGCTATACGGTACCTAACTCCTTTACCTATACATGAAAACATGCCCACATTTTATTTCCACAACATTCATTAGGCCCAATATTTATGCTGAACGTGATCAATGTAGCGTGATCCTCATTATGATTGGTGGATGCTATGTTTTTCTTTTGGAAGAGGGTTGTTATGCTGAAACATTTTCTTAAGGTGTTTTAGTGGCTAGAAACTTTAGTTATGTAAATTAAATAAGATAAAATTTAGAGTTGTTAGTGAGTCTTGTCACTATTATAATTTGAACTTAAACATAAAATTACTAACCTTGAGTTATAAATTTTAGAGTCTAATTCATCTTGCGATCTCTTAAGATGGAGCTTAGCCTATAATGCATTACATCTAAGGAAATTGATTGTGCATTAGGATGGCTACCTAAAAACTCAGTCTAATCAAGTATAAGTCTAGATTGTAAACACCTCTTCTATCTTCGCACATTTCTATTCAATTCTTTTAAAATCCTGATAGTCTAAATCTAAATTTTGAGGCTAATAAGAGAATTCATAATATAAAACTTACATATTAAGCATTGTTTACTCAAACATTTTCTTAAATCCATATCATTAAAAATATTTAGTCTTCACTTTAAATGAGAGTATTCTCTTAGGAGATGTAATTATTTATAGGGGGTTACTCCTATACGGAGTCTACAACCTAAAATTTAAAAAAAAAAAAACATATCTTTATTTCTTTCTAAGGTAGGTGAAGGATTTGTGGAATGTTGACCTAAGCTTTAAACATTGGATTAATTTCATAATTGAAATAATAGGTGACTAGTTCTTTTATCCTACTAGCCTATTTGAATATTCCCTATGTAGTGTTCAAGCATGAATGGAATATTTATCTTCTCAAATCGATAGTTATATATTAGTCTTCCTTTAAGAATGATATAATGTCAATTAATGTAGATTTGACTAAAAAGACTCAAAATATAAATTTAAACCAAATCTTATGTGACATTTATATTTTGGTTGTTAAATTTGTCCACAGATTTTTCTGGTGACCCTACTAGGGATAGACATCTCTCTCCATCTTTAGTGAAGATTAAAATTTTCTAAATACATATAGATTTAATTAAATATTTAGCCAACATATTTAATATAGGTGTAAGCTTTAGATTAAAGAAATTAAAGTTATTTCTCTTTTGTTCAATGTCCTTTCGTTGATGTCTCTATCCTAATCAAAATTCAAATAAAGTTTATACCTTCTTTCATTATCCACACTGGAGAGTCTTTGGACAAGTGTTCTTCTGCAATGTTCTTTTAGGCTAAATTAAAATTAAACTTTAATAATCTCTTTAAATTTTAATTCCAAGCATCACTCTAATCTATGTTTGCATAGGTTAGATCCATTTAAAAGTTAGATATTATGATCAATCTCAGTTTAAACATGTTTTAGGGATTAAATAAAATTTACTCAGTATATTCTTTATACTTATATCTTTTTTAAAGATTATTGATTTTTTAAGAATGACATATTAGAAATGATGACTAGAAAGTTGATGGATGGTCTTACTTCTTCTTTCTATAAGTACTATTGGGATATAGTATGGAAAGATTTATGGAATGCTATCAATAGTTTTCTTACTAATGGTTGTATGAGGAAGGATTGGAAAGATACTTTAATAGTATTGATTGCTAAAGTAAAGAATTCCCTTGCTACCTTCCAACTATCATCCTCTTAGCCTTTGCCAGACCAATTACAAGGTTGTAGCTACAATGCTAGTTAATAGATTGAAGATGTGTATTCCCAAGCTAATTACTGACGAACAAATGGCGTTTATCCCTGGGAGATCTATCTCTGAGCATTGTCTCTTGGCTCAGGAGATTTTTCACAAGTTCAAAGTTTCTAGAAATAGGAAGGGGATGATGGCTTTGAAGCTTGATATGGAGCAAGCATACGATAGTATGGGGTGGCCTACTCTTGATAATGTCCTCAAATGATATGGCTTCCCTTCTGGTTATGCTAATCTTATTATGGAATGCATTATTGATGTGAGGTTTTCTATTATCATAAATGGGAAGATTTCCAAATGGATCATGGCTCATAGTGGTTTCTGTCATGTGTTCTCAATTGATGTCTAATTCCGTTTATAAAAGAGGTCTTAATATTGGTATTCAAATCTCTCCTAGAAGGACCTAGAATTACTCACCTCTTATATGCCGATGACGTTATTATCTTCTCACATGCCTCTAAGGAAATTGCAAAGGAGGTGAAGGGTATTGTTGATGATTTTTGTAAATGGACAGGGTAAAGGGTCAATGCTAACAAATCTCAGATTATGTTCGGTAATAGTGTTAGTAATCCTATGAGAAAGAAGATTGCTAAAGTTTTGGGCTTCAAAGTAGTCAAGGAGATGAGTTATCTTGGGATAAAGTTATCCCTTAATCAGTTGAGGGCAGCTGATTTTCATGATATCATAATCAATATGATGGATAGACTTAATACGTGGGGGAAGAAATTTCTTTCTATGGGTGGTAAGATTACTCTTATCACTAGCTCTCTTTTGACCATGCCTAATTTTTTAGTTACACACTCCATGATCCCTAAGAAAGTGTTGATTACTATGGAAAAACTTTGTTGAAGTTTTATTTGGAATAAATCTGATGGCAGTCACAGTATTCACTACATTGCTTGGGAAGATCTTTACAAATCGAGAAGTATGGGAGGTTTGGGGTTACAATCTCCAATGTTGAAGGCTAGGCCTTTAAGAGCAAATCTGGCTTGGAATTTTCTTCAAAAGCCTGGTACAATGTTTCATAGAGCAATGAAAGCTAAATATGGGAAGAGTATCTTGAATGGTTCTCATAATAAGGTCATCTCTAAGGCTTGGCAGATCTTATTATATGGTGGGAAGTTTTTAAAAAACATTACTAGATGGAATGTAGGCAATGGCAAGGAGATCAATGTGCTGAATGATATATGGATCCCTGACAGATGTATAAACCAGTGGCCGACTTTTGCTGATTGTGCTGCCTTGGAGGGAGTTTGTGTTCAGAAGTTAATGTTGGACAATGGCCAATGGAATATTGTCTTGCTTCAGGAGATGTTTCATCCGGAACTTGTTATGATGATCAGCCTTATCCAGATTGATTCCAGCTGGGATGATTTGCTGGAAATGCAGAAGTTCTGTCCCAGTAGGACAGTTTTTGCATTGGCCTTTGAGCATGTGTTAAAAGGAAGATTCAGTCTAGATGATGATGATTACTGTAATTGGCTTAATAAACTCAAGTTAAGCAAGAAGGTGGAGATGTTTTGGTGGAGAATTGGGAAATCTGCTATTCCTACCAACCTCTACCTTAAGAATCGTAAGCTCCTGGATAATGATTCTTGTGCTAGAGGTTGCCATATGGTGGAGAACTATGAACATATTATTGTTCAATGCAAGTATTTGATTGATATCATTAAGAAGATTTTTGGTTGGGGTATCTCCATTCCTATATTTCATTCCTTGGATCATTGTTTCAAAGAACTTAAGAGAATTTCAGCAAAAAATCTGGGCATTGTGCAAATTTATTGTACTATCGTTTACTTCTCTTGGAAAAATAGGAATGAGGTTAAGCATAGCAAAACTGCACTTCCTTCTTATGTGGTTGCTTCTAATGCTTTGTCAATGGCCATTACCAAGACAAGTTCGTCTCTTTCTAACTGGAGCACTAATCTCCTTAGGGAGCCTCAAATTTCTTGGTGCCCCCCACCAAAAGAATGGATGAAAATCAATGTTGATGCTTCCTTAACTAGTTCTGGTTTAGCTGGAATTGGTGGTGTGTTCCGAGATTTCAATGGAAGGTTCATCGTTGCATTTGGGAAGAAGATGATTCATTGGGACATAGCACAGCTGGAAATGGGAGCAATTCTTTCGGTCAAGGATTATGTCAAAAGCTGGATGCGGGACTACAAAGGGGTGATTGTGGAAAGTGATAACATTAATGTTATCACCTACATTCAAAACTCCTTGAAGCAGAATAAAGGGATTATGGACTTCAAATCGGTAAGGGATTCTTTATTTGTGAATGATTTCAATAAAGTTGTCTTTTTACATGCTTATAGGAAATGTGATAAGGTAGCCAACTTGTGTGCTACTATGGCTTTAGAGAATAGTTTCTATTTTGATAGCTTTTCTTTTGATGATATCCCTCCCTTGATGGTTAATTTAATCAAGGAAGATTATCATCCTTTTGATTTTTGTAACCAGTCCTTTTTTCTCATTAATGCAATTGCATTTCTTCAAAAAAAAAAAAAAGACTAGAAAGTTGATAATCTTTTTGTCCTATAAGGTACACAAAATTGTTACTTCAGGTTCATCTATCGGGTTGTTGTGATGAAGTTTGGATATTCAGTTCACTTTTACTAGTTGACAATTTAATGTGTTTAAGTTTGAGTCTATTCCAATTAATGAAGTCAAGAATGTACTTGATGTTGGGTCTGCAGTTACATAGTAGCTACAAAACTCTCAAATGTTCTTCCATCTAAGTTTCCCAAGGCTATTTACAAGTCAAAATGGAAAATTTGTTGTACTTTCCCAATTATCTTATCTTAGCAAATTCGAGATAGGGTCATCTTTGCTGTTATAGAGATGACCATGTCTCAGAGGAGGAACAAGAATCACTGCCTAAGTTTGGTATCTAATGGCTGGAAAGTTTGGTGCCCCAAAACGGTTACCACATCAACTGCTTTACTCACCCATAAGAAAAATTATTCAAAAGAAATAATAAAGAAAGGTAAAGCTATTGAAAAAACATTTGAAAGAGAGTATCTGACAAATAGATGAATAAGAACCTGCAAAGAATCTAGAAGAAAATCTATAAGATGAAGAAATTAATGAAAGTGTATTCATGGTGGATACATGTTCACCAACCCAAAAAGATTAAAAAATTGAAAATAGACCAAGTAGAAGCTGAAACATGAAGAAGAAGAAGATGATGATAAAGAACACATTCCTAATCAGGCTAATAGTCTTTTAGATTAGCTATGTTAGAAATATGAACAAATAACACGGATGGAAAAGAAAATGAAAGAGTTAATGTCTGCTATAGCATCCTTCCAAAGTGAAGAGGTTCCATTAGCTATGGCTAACATAAACTCAATTTCAGTTGAATAAGTCCAAATAAACCAAAAATGAAACAAAAGAAAATAAAACTTAGTTTCTAAAGTAAGAAAGAAATAGAACAAGTAGTTGATTTTAATCAGTCATAGAGTAATAAGTTAAGGAAGCTTTAACATAGTCTAAGGGTTAATTGTCTTTTCTGAAGGCTAGACCTTACCCAAAAAGATTTGACTTGGCTCCTTATCTTAAAGAATTTGTTCCACTGTCATTAAAAAAATATGATGGAATAGTGAATCAAAACAAATATTTAACACATTTTAGGGCTAGGTATTGTAATGCAAGAGGCAATGATGTTCTACTATTTAGATAATTCTTGAGTAGTTTATCAGGTGTTACATTTGAATGGTGTGTTAAGATACCTAATGAGTCAATGTATACATTTATAGAGTTAGAATAGATGTCAACCAAAAGATTTACTTGAGTACAACACCATGTCATAGTAGGAGACCAGATAGGGTAAAAATAGTAACCTGGAGAATGTTTAGCTAACTATATCATAAGGTGGAGGAACATTAGCTTAAAATGTGAGCCTCAACTCTGAGAACAACATGCTATAAAAAATTTTCAAAAAAATATTCATTCCAATCAACTTCTTACTGAAAGGATTTATAATTTAGGCTTTTAAGAAGTTATTGATAAAGCCTCTAATCTTCAAAAGGAAATATGTCAATTGACTTTCTCAAAAGATCAATCTCCAATAAAAATTAGAAACTTAAAACCAAATAAGGTGTGAGAAAAGAAGTCTTGGTTAGTAACTATAGTTGATAAGCGTAACTAGTTGATACAAATTTAGATACAAAACTTGGGTCATTCATCATAGTATCAGTATTATTATAGGACAGGGCTCTTAATCCATAGTATAAGCCTTGCTCCAATCTTACAACTGAAGAGAAAAGAGAGAGATTTGAAGCTTTAAAGAATAAGAGTTATTCATTTAAAAGAGAGTCTATTAAGAAGATGTTTAAGAATCTTATAAAGAAATCACAAATAAAACTTCATGAATCGTAAAAGCCGAAAGATGTGTGCAAATCAAGACATCCTAGACATTACCGATATCATTAAATGATAAGTCATGAATTAGAGGATTGATTTACATTTACATATTGACTTGAAAGAATTATTAAAGATAGATAAGTTTTGATACTCAAGGAGCATTTTACTGATTTTTTTCAGAGATCTACTAAATGCGTTAGTGGTGAGACTTTCGTATTTATTTTATATTCAAAACCTAATGTTAAATGGGATATAGATTTATCTTGATGTTTCAAGAAAAATTCAAAATAAACTCTATCATTCATTTAGTCAGGTATCTTAAGGAGTATAGAACCCCCTTTGGGTTCATCTAGTAAGTCCTAAAGAGGAAGTCCAGAGTAAAGTTCTTATTTTATAACCAAAGAAGATATCAGCTTGTTAATCTTCAATAGCTCAGAAAGAGGAACTCAATAGTTACAATAGTAATATATACATTAAAGTTGTAATTTCTTCCAATGGCAAAGAAATGAATCTTGTACCTACTACATTATTTGATTTTTTTATCCCATCAAGGGCTAAGAAAGAAATGAAGAAAGATTTAATGTACATTTTGTGAATATCTTGTGAAGTTCAAACTAATGATAGAACAAAAAATAATTCCGTAGAACCTGAAATAAACTTAACTAAGTAAAAAGAGACTCTTTAATATTTCCCTAATAGAGATTCTCTTATCCTCAATATTCAGGGTAGTCCTATTTGTATAGAAATTGAGATGTCTAATTTTGATAATTCATTAGATAAAGTATTAAAGATAAATGAACAAACAAAATCAAAAGAATCCATGATCTCTTCCTTAGAGAAGATAGTCTGAGTAAATTTATGCAATGGTAAAGTGTTACCACTGTCAGTTTCTACAATTAACAAAGGAAAAAAAGTGGTTGGTATTCTAGAAACATCAATACATATTCAAAAAAATATAGATATTTCTACATTAGATTAAAAAGCATTATAATATCTCAGAAAATTGCCAATGAAACTGAGTATCCATGATGCTTTAGTTCTTTCCAAATGAAATAGGGACACTTAATCAAAGCTTTAGTCGATCTAGAGATCTGTATTGCTCAATTATTATCAACATAGTATAATGAAATAGTGAGTTTCCAAAAAGTCCTAGAAATTACAATTTTAGATGATGATTTACTATTGGAAACTCTAGTTTATAATCGTAAGTTATATATATCTTTGAACATAGACCCTTCTAGATTATATTGCATCATTGTTGGTGCATAGGTCAACATTACGACCATTAGAATTTAGCATACTTAAGGGTGGATACTTGCAAACTCAATTTTGGAAAGTTGATTTTATAAGGCCTCAATGAAAAAGGCTTGAGAAATTTGGGTTCCATTACCTTGCTTTTATAAATAGGAAACCTAAAAATTGAAGACAAATTCCATATAATAATTTCGAAAACTTCATTTAACACTCTTTTCGGTAAACCATGGATACATGAATATAAAATGGTGCCTTTAACTCTTCATATTGTTGCAAATCTCGACCCAAGTACTATGATTTTGATTATAACAAACAATATTATTTTTTTACTATTTCTATTATTATATTTCTATTTAATTTTCCCTGTAACTAACCTTTCTGGTCCACAAGTTTACTTGTAATTCAAATAAGCTCAAGTTCGGGTAGACTAGGGTTTAGTCTAGCTCCAATTTTAATTTTAATATACTTTTTACCTTTCTTTAGTCAAGTCATGTACCAAGTGGTTCCCAAGTAAAGCAACCTTGTACTCACACACTCAAGGGGGTGAGTTAGTGAGTTAGGAGAAAAAATGGATTTTAAACTAATCATACAGTACGATGTAAATCATAATGGATAATTAGTTATATAGAAAACCCTAATTAGGGCACCCTCTATTAAATAAGATTGATTAATTAATCATACAAGATGATTCAGATTATAAAGGATGATTCATTATAGACATAAAAAATAGTCGCCAATCTCAATTTAGGTAATACTTTAATCTTTAATTTTTGTTCTAATCATACAGGATGATATATATCATATTGGACAATTTATGACAATTGTACCTAAATTGATCATATGATTAGGGGACTAATTACCATTAGATTGCTTGATCAGATTATACATAATGATATATGATGATCATACTGGATGATCTTAGATATTTTATGGGATGATCCCCCATCGTCAAAGACAAAAACCATAATTTTCTTCTAATCATCAAGGAGAATTTATTGGACATCCTGAGGAATGTACAGGATGATATGTAAAGTTTCACCCATCATCCCATATTATACAAAATGATCAATATAACATCTTGAACTAATCATTTTGGATGATCTCAGAATTATACTAGATAATCTATACAAATACTTAAACTGATTATACAGGGCAATGTAGATGGTACTAGATGAAAGGGCCATTTTGTACTAATCATATATGCCATTCTTAGGATAATACTAGAAGATCTTTGATGGAAAACTAAAAATTAGGGCTTCTTTTAGAGGCTCTCTATTTAATCTCGCAAATTATCTTTTGAGAGATCTTTTTCTGTTGAGTTGATCTAAGAGAGAGCTTAGGAAAGGAAGAGAGAGAGAGAGAGAGAGAGAGAGAGAGAGAGAGAGAGAGAAGAGAGAGAAAGAGAGAGAGAGAGAAAGAGAGAGAGAGAGAGAGAGAGAGAGAGAGAGAGAGAGAGAGAGAGAGAGATTTAGGAGAGAAGAAAGGGAGAGATCCTTATGAGGGAGAGTTTTGAGGGATTCATAAAGGTTTCACAAAGTAAGGTTTCCACCATCTTCTTCAAGCTTCTTACTTAATTTCCTTGGTGTCTCTAGGGAGACTTTCATCAGATCTAGGTTCTATGCCTTCACCTGGAGGCTGAAAAAGGATTCAAGATTCTCTACCTACTCTAGGAGGTAGTAAAAAGATTATAAGACTGTCTACCAACTCTTGCAGGGAGTAAAAGGATATCTAAGTTCTTTGCCTACTCTAAGAGGGAGTAAAAGTATTTAAGGTACTATGCATCGCTGGGTCGGTGGAAAGGTTTTGCAAGTGCTTCTCTACCTTGTTGTGGGGGCAAAAGAAGGGACACTACTTTTTGTGCAATACTTGGAAGGAGATTTTTGGGTAGTGGATATAGGTCAAGTTGACCAAACCATAATAATTATAGTACGTTCTTTTTATTTACTTTATCAAATTTTATTTCTACATTTTTTTATGATTTGTTCTATGTTTGAAATATTTTATTTTTGTTATTATGAAATTAGTTTTGCTTCTGCATTGTTAGATAAAATTATTTGTTTTAAAATATTCAAAACAATTTCAAAAAGATTTTCTTTTTTCCTTAAGAATTTTTTTAAAATAATCAATTGATTCCCTCCTCTAGCTTAGCCTCTAGCTAGTTCAAAAAGATTTAACAACCCTCATGAACTTTCAAGTTGTACAAGAGCAGGATTCATAAATTAACTTTTAGAAAACTTTTTAAAAACATCTATGGCTAATTTTAGTAATCATAATATTGTGGAAGGATATTCAATCATTCGGCAATCTCTATTTGATAATATTCCTTTTGATTTTTGAAAAATTAGAATGCCCACCTTTTTTTAAGCAATTGATTACAAAATGTAGATGTTAGTTCAGGAAGGTTATTCCTCACCTTCTTACTTTGTTAATGGTATAAAAACTGAACTTCCCTTTTCGAAATGGATCATAAAAGATAAAGTTTTTGCCCAACTAAATGCTAAATGTTTGAACTATTTTTTTTATACTTTAAAATCTAAAGATTACATGCGGTTTAACAACTATCTAGGTTATACATTCTTCTTTGTGATTATGAATTTTTTTGCATGAAACATAGGGAGTCAATTTCTGAAAATGTATACTAGGTTCACTCAAATTGTAACTTTCCTGCATGCCTTAGGAAGAGAACTTACTAATTATGAAAAAGTGAACATGATTTTATGGTTTTTAACTTCTTCCTATGATGCAAAAATTACTTCCATTATTGAATCTAAAGATTTAAATGTTTATTCCATTGATAACTTACTTGGGTAACTCATTGCCTACGAGCAAGGATTGAGTTAAAGGCAGTTTGATGTAGGTGAAAAGAGAAAACAAAAAACTAAGAATTAAAAGCTAATGATTCTGACAGTGACTCTTCTAGAGAAGATGATGATGACATTGCACTGATGACTAGGTAATATAAGAGATTTTTAAAGAAAAAGCAAAAAATTCATCATGAATGGAATAAAGGTAAGAATGGTAAAAATTCTAAAATTTCTTCTGATGTTTTATGCTTTGAATGTATGAAGTTAGTGCTCTTAAAGTATGTTTGCCCAAGTCTTATATCTCA
The DNA here is from genome assembly GCA_022539455.1 of Dendrobium nobile. Lineage (NCBI taxonomy): Eukaryota > Viridiplantae > Streptophyta > Magnoliopsida > Asparagales > Orchidaceae > Dendrobium > Dendrobium nobile. The sequence continues at coordinate 47,859,078 of CM039721.1, forward strand.
TCCACGGAAGGAGATGGGTGAAGAAACACCTAAATTCAAGAAGGGCAACCAAAGGAATCAAAATGCTTTCTAGGTAGACTCAGCATCAGACACTTCTAAAATTGAAGCAGAAGAGGATGTTACCAACCTATGCTTAATCATAGATGATCGTCTTGATCATTCTAATTAAGATGAGGTATGTGAGCTAACCTATTATAAATTATTTGAAGTTTTTTAAAAAATTTATATTGCATATAGGAAGCTTAAGAAAATCACATGCCATCCTTAAATCTAACTTTTGAAATTTAAAGAAAGAGCATGAATGCCTAAGGAAAGTTCATTTAACTTAAGATATTAACCACATGGATTTATTAGATGAATTTTATTATTTAAATGATAAGCATCTTTATTTAACTACTGAACATGATTCCTTAAATATATCGCATGTTGAATTAGAAATTCATTCAAGAACTTAAAAACTCTTGCATGTCAATTAGATAGTGGTCCGCATGCATTAAAATTAGAAGTTCCAAGCTATGAAAAATCTAATGAGTTTCTAAGAACAAAATTCATTGCATTAGATAATAAAAACAACCTCTATCATTTGAAGAATTTCAAAAAAATATTCACCACAACATGCATCATTCAAACCTTAGAAGAGGCACAAAAACCCAAATATATTAGTAAATCCTTTTCCTGGGGTTAGATGCTTTTCTTGTGGCATACTAGTACATATCTCCCACACTTACACCATTCAGAATAGAACAAATTTGGTGTGGAGACCAAAATTTCAAAATTCACAGCATAACATGCACACATTTCATTATTCTTTCCATAAGATGGGGCCTAAAGTTGCTTTAGTTCCTAAATATGACATCTGATGATTTCGTAGGTGTGTTCTCACATAAGCTCTCATGAGAGCATGTAATACATGGATAGTACATGTTTATGGTACATGATTGGAGATGCAAACTAATTCATTTTGCTGGAGGCTAGGGCAGAAGGAAAGATGCACTTGGAGATAACCTCCTCAGGAGAGTATGGGATCATGTATAACTGGAAACTAAAAAATTCCTTTATTGAAAATGTTTTACTAGTAGATGGTTAAAATATAATATGCTTAGCATAAGCCTGCTTTGTGAAAAAGGATTTAGCATTAAATTTTTGTCTACCAGTAGAATGATTAGCATAATTTGAAACACTATGCTACAAGGAAATATAATTAATAATGTTTACATACTTGATTTAAACTGTATTCACCTGCTACTTCTTTTTGCCTAAAAACTATTACTGCTAAATCCTTGTTATGACATATGAGATTGTGTCATGCAAGAATTAAAAATCTAATCAGGTAATGGATCCTTAATGTTAGCCGACCTTAGTGGCAATGACTTATCCAATGCTATACGCTATAAAACAGAGACTAGACGTCAATATATCAATATTTTAGTGCTACAGGTGGGTCAAGGATGGTGCAATAATAGTATTGTGTTTGATGTCGTGACACTATACAATACTTAAAAATTGTGCCTAATTCTTATATTTTTCTTCATGAACATAACAAAAACAACATCTTTTTATTGATGAATTAACACATAAAATATAACATTATTTACACTTATCAATTCTTCCCCAACTTAAACTTGTGCGTATCCTAAGAAAATTAAAATTTTTAATTCTAATTAAGTGATTACCCAAAATAAAAAATGATAATATAACATTACTAAAATATAGGATAATACATCACTTTCTAGAAGTAGTAAAAATGAATCAAAGCTATACTTTTAGTTTGGAAAAATATACATTATTTAACTTAATTAATAATTCTTATTTTTAGCTAATTTGAAAATATAGGTTTAAGATTTAATCATTAACATTTTAATGTTAAAGTGGATAATACATTTTTAATAATTATATATGGTTGTAGTTAAAATTAAATTTTTATTAATTCACCATCCCTTGTATTAGCTCTTTCTCATCTTATCCCTTATAGTTTTTGTATAAGATTGTATTTCAAATCTTAAGCTTTCACTAATTCCAAATTTTGAATGTGCTCATCTAATTCTTTTTATATTATTCATTTTTTAAAAGAACTATTTGTAGTTCTTTTCATTTTTTTCTTTAGTGGAGTACATAATTAATTATTTTAAATGTAAGTTTTTGCTTTAGGATTCTCATACAATTTTAGTGGTTTTAATGTATGAACTTGAAGATATTACTAAGACCATCTTTAGGTTAGATGTGATATTCAATTTAAATTTTCTAATATGTAATTTTTAATACTAAGTATTCATCTTACAAACTTTTTGGTTAAATTCACAAAGGTATAGCTTACAAATTGAAATTAGGATCATAGTTCAAATGGTTGAATTAGTTAAGTATTAGTATTTATAACCTATAAAGTATAGAAATAATTCATTCAAACTATGATCTAAGGTTTTATTACTATTATAATTTTTTATAATTTTTAATTATCATTTTTAATTATGTTGAATAAATAATTAGAATATAAATGCAATTATAGGACAATAATAATTTTAGCATGAAGGAAATTTACTAATATGTAAATAAACATATAAACAAATACTGCAAATTAATGCTTTCATATGAGTGATAAAAAATTCATAGAACAAATGCTGATAACAAAACCCAAAATATCATTACATTAATATGACTAATACTATACATATGGGTTGTCTCCTAAAAGTGCTAAGTTTTAAGTTTTCAACCAGTTTATAAATGAAAATGTAAAATAAAATAAAATAAAATAAAAATGCAACAAATCAAACTAAAAAGTTCTTTCTCTCTCTCTCTCTCTCTCTCTCTCTCTCTCTCTCACTAAAGCCTACTCTTGAGAATCAGGGACTTCCACATCTTCTTCCTGATCTTTAGCTCTCTCTCTCCAGGCTACAAAATAAAGAGATGGTTCTTTAGTAAAGAAGGAAATTCATATTGGTCTGACATTTAAAGAAATGCTCTATTTTTGAACATTCCAACAAGAGCCTTATTAAAATCAAATGTGTGCTAGTAGTATTTCTCTTATTGGTCCATTGTACGATCCATTTATATTTTCAATTCAAATTTCCAGTCTCTTGACTATTCACAAAACTAAGTCGCCTTCTCCATTTTCCACTCAACTCTGCCACGAGATCATTTAAAGATTTTGGAGTCATGACACTTTTCCTATTGCTACTGCTTCCAGTCCCTCCAGAATACCTAAGATCATAAGGATCCATTTCTTCTCTAACAAATTTTTTAAAGATTTGAGTCTTATCCCTAGTGAGAGCAGTTGTGGGGAATAATTATTCTTCATTTATATCACCCTCACTCATAATGTTACATACAGAGCATATACAAAAGAAGGGTGGCATGGACACATTGAAGTAGACCCCCTCATAAAATGTCTATAGAAAGGTAGGATAAAAAATTCCAATGTTATTTTTGTAGGCCTTTTGAATGGAAAGTTTTAGGAGGTTCTATCCTTTATTAATTCACTAATATTCTTCCTAGGGAGAATGCATGAAGGGATGAAGTAGTGCAAAACCTTGGAGGTTTGAGTCATATAGGAGGAAGGGAAATGAATGATTTTCTCTTCTTTAGTCTTTTACCTAGCTCCACTATTTGGTCCATAATTTCTTAGGAATCAAAAGATGCATGGCTAAAAGGAAAATATTCATCAAATCCTATGTCCTATACTTTAATGACTCTATTAATAGTGGAAGCGTATAAAAAAGCATCCATTCCATTAGACAAAAATTCACACACTACATTGACAATGGATGCAAAGGGTTCATCATAAAAATGAACCTAACCTCTAGAAGAAATGGTTTGAAGGATTGGATTGGTTGGGTTAAGAAAAATAATTCTCAGGGATAAAGGGGCCATTGCTATAGAGATAAGATTAAGAATAGAGAAGATAATTTGATGGAATGCAAGGTGAAATTAAATGAAAATGATATACTAATTTATAAAATTCGAAGCACTATGACTTTGAAAAGTATGACATCACTGTTAAAAGAGTTGCTATTTGCATGTTTTATATTCTTGCAACTTGTATAGTTTTGATGATTCAAAATATTATTATTTTAATTTTTGTTTTCTCCTAACACAGTTTGGAAGATTTGTTTTTTTCTCTTGTGTGAACTAATATTTCAGGAAAATCGAACTCCAGATTAATGAAGACTTCAATTTATATTCAGCATAAGATAGTTTATAAATTGAAGTTTGTACTTATCTTTGTATTGAGTTTGAGAGGGAGTGATTGTAATTGTGTAGATAATCACACACACACTTGGGGAACAAGAAATTTATATTGATCGTACGGGACGAACATAGTTCGTACAGGACGATCAAGTCAGTTATCCCTCGGTGGAGCAATGGATCGAACAGGAAGTGAGAAAATTTTTTCTAAGTCCTGATCGTCCGGACGAAATTCCATATTCGTCCCGGGATGAACTCCTATAGATTCTCACATTACACTGTTCTCTAGATGAAATGCATAATTCGTCTCTGGACAAAATCCTCTGGATTTCCATTTTGGTCTGTTCGTCCAGACGAAGTCCATGTTCATCCCTAGACGAACTCCTCTGGACTTTGAGTTTACACTAATCGTCGAGATGAAATTCACTATTCATCTTTGGACAAAATCCTCTATCCAAAACTCATCCAGGACAAAGATACATTCGTCCCAGGATGAAGTGAATCAACACTTCAAATTTTTACGTTGTGCTGCACTTTTTGGGTGTTGCGAATCTATGGCTTATGATTTTGATGAGGATGAAGTGAATAAACACTTCTACATAATGAAGGCTGCTTTAATGAGGATGCCGTAATTAGGATTTCTGCTTTTGAACCGATCGTTCAGGATGATATAAAATCGTCCCAAATGATGTTACCAAAAATAGTAAACTTTAGGGAACAGTCAGTAAATTTTGTATCGGCCAGGACGATAGGCTCAATTCAGAAAGAATATGCCGCCAGATCTACTTAGGAAATACTTATTTTTGGATATCGTCCCGGTGGATCGGCCTTGTCGATCCAGAGCAATTTCTCTTAAATAAATCTGGCAATTAAGGAAAATAATTAATGGTGATTTGCATGATCACAGCGGCCGGGCCGATCGCAAGATCGTCCAGGCCGATTGGACATCATGCAGCTTCATTTCAGAGCGATGTTCAGGATGATTTTCCATATATTTGAACTAATCGGCCAGGATGATATGCCAATTATCCTGGACGATAAAGTCGGCAACTTGCATTAATGAGCTCGTTTTTAGCTCTTCTATTTAAGAGATGTCAAGGCACTTTCTAAAGTGTCTTTGGCAGCCATTTTAGCTTCATTCTTTTGGGGGAGACTTGAAGAGAGAGCTTGAAAGGGAGTGAGGAATGGGTGAAGTCTGAGAGGGAGAAGATCCTGTGAGCGGGGACTCAAGGGAGTGTGGAGGGGATTCCATAGGGTTGCTCCGGCAGGCTCGCATCTTAATACCGTCGGATTCAAGGCTTGTCTCGATGGATGTTCACAAAAGAAGAAGTTCACTTTGGTGTAAAAGGACTTGGCGACTCCACCGCACCGGGGAAGGTGTAAGTGATTTTGTAAGGGCTTCTCCGCCTAGCTATGGGGGATAAAGGAGAGACACTTGTTTTAGTGCAATACTTGGAGGGTGCCTCAAAGGAGTGGACGTAGGTCAAGATTTGACCAAACCACTATAAATTAGGTGTGTTCTTTCGCATTAATTTCTTCCGCACTTGATTTCTGTGGTGATTTTGGTTTTAGTTTTATCTTTGGTTTTAAAGTTATCCAATTCAACTCTCTGTTTGTTAGCCTTGGGCTAGTTCATAAGGGCTTAACATCCCTATCGAACTTTCAAGTGGTATCAGAGTTGTTTTCAAAACATAAGTTTTTAAAAGCTTTTGAATTTCGTTCCATGGCTAATTTTTCAAATCATAATTTTGTAGAAGGTTATTTAATCACCAGACCACCTTTGTTTGAAAATATTACATTTGATTTTTAGAAAATTGGCATGTCTATTTTTTTGCAATCAATTAATTTTTGCATGTGGCATATGATTTTAACTGATTATTCATTACCATCATGTATTTTAGATGGAATTAAAACTGACATTCCTTTTAGTTAATGGAATAGAGATGAACAAATCGATGCTCAATTGAATGCAAAATTTTTAAATTACTTTTTCTGTGCTTTAAATTCTGAAGATTTTATGTTAGTATCCACGTGCACTATTGGTAGGGAAATTTGGGATAAACTACACACCATATACGAAGGCACTAGTGAAATCAAGCACTCCAACATGAATATATTAATGCATGATTTTGAACTATTTTCCATGAAACCTTATGAGACGAACTTAGACATGTATACTAGGTTTATTCAAATTGTTACATCATTGCATGCTTTAGGAAAAGAATTTTTAAATTTTGAAAAAGTTAACAAAATTCTTCGTTGTCTACTGGATAGGTTTGATGCTAAAGTAATTAATATTTATGAATCAAAAGATCTGAATGAATATTCTATTGATAATTTAATTGGCTCACTCATTGCCTACGAGCAAAGTTTGGGTCAAAAACTTTTGGATGCAGGTGAAACGATTGTTCTAAAAGCTGAAGATACGAAAAAAAATAGCTTAGTTGGTGATGAAAGCAATGACTTGATAGGCAAATTAAAAAGCTCATCAAAGCATAAGAATCAACAAAAATGGAAGAAAGGTAAAAATGGTAAGGATGTTAATATTTCTTTTGACATTATTTGCTTTCGATGTAGGAAGCCTAGACATATGAAAAATCAGTGCCCTAATTTAAAAATTCTTCCTGCGTAAGAAAAGGGTAAACCGAAGCAAATTTTAAACTGGGGAAATAAAGAAAAACAAAAAATCTCTTGGGCAAACCTAGTCTCTGAAGAATCGGACCAGGAGCAAGATGGTGCTTAAACCTTTATTTGTTTTTAGGTTTACATATTTTGTTTGTACTTTTATTTTTGTGATTTTCTATTATTTTATTCTATTTTTCTTACTTTCCTTTTTCGTTAAATTTTTATGTTTCTTTTCTCTGATCAACACACACATCACCTTTCTAAAATTGAAAAACCTACCACGTAGTTTTTCTTGAATTCTTATGAAAATTGTGTTTGACTTCTCTAAAAACAGTCAAAGGAAGGAAACTCATGATTTTGACTCTCAATCTCTATTTTCTTAAAGAGGTTATTCTACTTTTGATTTAAAATCTTCATCATGTTTTAAATTAGATTTTGAAATTGAATTTTTTTCCCCTTACATTTTATCTACCATATAGGAATCTTTTGCAAGATTGTTGAATCTACCTCAAAATTTTCCTAATCAAGTAGTTCATTGTGTCAATAAAATGGGTTTACTTTTGTTTCTAAAATTTCAGAAAGGTAGCATATTAAAAAAAATGGCCAATGATGCCAAATAAAAAAAAAAGTGGCCAATGACGCCAAATCAAAATATGCGCAATGACGCCAAATTGATAAAGAAACACAAAGTGTATCAAAAATAAAACTTGCGCAAAGTACGCCAAAAACTTGACAATAGGCATAAAATGAGCCCACAAAGAGTATGCTCACTTTTTCTACTTTATTCAAAGCTTAAGAAAACCCTTGATATTTTTGATACTTGATTTTTAAATCTTGATTCCTGATCCAACAATTCGTGCATTAATCTTCTTTTAGATATATTTTATGAAAGGAGTTTTAAAAAATTAATGTTTCTTTTTCTAATTTATTCCTTAATTTAGATATTGAATTAAAAAGTTTTTGAGCCTTTTTAAAAGAATTTGAGTTTGGATTATCAAATTCTGAATTTCTAACCTTTTCTGGGCTTTACGTTGTCAATCCAATTCTACTAAGTTTTTTATTAAAACCAAGAGGTAACTTTCTCATTTTAAAAATATTTATTTTTTCACTAGATCAGGGAATGTTTTTGTCTTTTATTCATTTTGTTTTTTGTTTGTGCCTCCTCTCTTTTTAATAATGTCAAAGGGGGAGAACGTACTGTTGAATTTGTATCCTTTTTTTTAAAAAAAAAAATTAGAACAACAAAAATATTTTTATCTCCCCTATTTTTTAAAGTATTATTCTAGTGAGGGGGAGATTATGAGAAAATGTTCCTTTTTGCAAATTCAAATTGAAATTTTTGCCATCATCAAAAAGGTGGAGATTGTTGTGGATCTATGGCTTATGATTTTAATGATAGCAAAAATTCTTTTTTCTCTACAACTGCCTTATCTACTGATATTTCAGGTTCACAGGATCGGACTGCAATTTGGAATCAACTCAAGATTGGGTAGACTAGGTCTGAGTCAGTTTGTACACTTTTTCCTTTCTTGAGTCTATTGTATTTGGTGTGGCTCCTGATGCTTTGTAACTTGGAAGATTTTCTAACTGTTCCCTAGAGTTTACTATTTTTGATAATATCGTCCGGGATGATTTTATATGGTCTTGGATGATCGGTTCAAAAGCAGAAACATTAATTAGGGCATCCTCATTAAAGCAGCCATCATTATGCAAAACACATCGTCCTGGACGATTTTGTATCGGCCAGGACAATAGGCTCAATTCAGAAAGAATCTGCCGCCAGATCTACTTAGGAAATACTTATTTTTGGACATCGTTCTGGTGGATCGGCGTGGTCGATCCAGAGCAATTTTTCTTAAATAAATATGGCAATTAAGGAAAGCAATTAATGGTGATTTACATGATCACATCGGTCGGGCCGATTGGACATCGTCCAGCTTCATTTTAGGGCGATGTTCAGGACGATTTTCCTCATATTTGAACTAATCGGCCAGGACGATATGCCTATCGGCCTGGACGATAATGTCGGCAACTTGCATTAATGAATTCATTTTTAGCTCTTCTATTTAAGAGATGTCAAGACACTTTGTAAAGTGTCTTTGGCAGCCATTGTAGCTTCGTTCTATTGGGGGAGACTTGAATAGAGATCTTGAAAGGGAGTGAGGAACGGGTGAAGTTTGAGAGGGAGAAGATCCTGTGAGGGGGTACTCAAGGGAGTGTGGAGGGGATTCCACACAGTTGCTCTGGCAGGCTTGCATCTTATTACCGTCGGATTCAAGGCTTGTCACCGGGGAAGGTGGAAGTGATTTTGTAAGGGCTTCTTCGCCTAGCTATGGGGGCTAAAGGAGAGACACTTGTTTTAGTGCAATATTTGGATGGTGCCTCCAAGGAGTGGACGTAGGTCAAGATTTGACCGAACCACTATAAAACCTGTATGTTCTTTCACATTATTTTCTTCCGCACTTGATTTCTATGGTGATTTTGGTTTGAGTTTTATCTTTGGTTTTAAAGTTATACAATTCACCTCTCTCTTTGTTAGCCTTGGGCCAGTTCATAAGGGCTTAATATTTCTAACGAACTTTCAAGTGGTATCAGAGCTATTTTCAAAAAATAAGTTTTTGAAAGCTTTTGAATTTCGATCCAAGGCTAATTTTTCAAATCATAATTTTGTGGAAGGTTATTCAATCACCAGATAACCTTTGCTTGAAAATATTACATTTGATTTTTAGAAAATTGGCATGTCTATTTTTTTGCAATCAATTGATTTTCGCATGTGGCATATGATTTTAACTTGTTATTCATTACCGTCACGTATTTTAGATGGAATTAAAACTGACATTCCTTTTATTCAATGGAATATAGATGAACGAATCGATGCTCAATTGAATGCAAAATCCTTAAATTACTTTTTCTGTGCTTAAATTCTGAAGGTTTTATGTTAGTATCCACGTGCACTACTGGTAAGGAAATTTGGGATAAACTAAACACCATATACGAAGGCACTTGTGAAATCAAGCAATCCAAGATGAATATGTTAATGCATGATTTTGAACTATTTTCCATGAAACCTTATGAGACGATCTTAGACATGTATACTAGGTTTATTCAAATTGTGACATCATTGCAGAATTTTCAAATTTTGAAAAAGCTAATTAAATTCTTCATTGTCTACTGGATAAGTTTGATGCTAAAGTAATTATTATTTATGAATCAAAAGATTTGAATGAATATTCTATTCATAATTTACTTGGCTCACTCATTGCCTACGAGCAAAGTTTGGGTCAAAGACTTTTGGATGCAGGTGAAATGATTGTTCTAAAAGCTGAAGATACGAAAAAAGATAGCTTAGTTGGTGACGAAAGCAATGACTTCACAGGCAAATTAAAAAACTCACCAAAGCATAACAAAAATAGAAGAAAGGTAAAAATGGTAAGGATGTTAATATTTCTTCTGACATTATTTGCTTTCGATGTTGGAAGCCTGGACATATGAAATATCAGTGCCCTAATTTAAAAACTCTTCCTGCGTAAGAAAAGGGTAAAGTGAAGCAAATTTTAAATTGGGGAAATAAAGAAAAGTAAAAAATCTCATGGGCAGACTTGGTCTCTGAAGCATCGGACCAGGAGCAAGATGGTGCTTAAACCTTTATTTGTTTTTATGTTTACATGTTTTGTTTGTCCTTTTATTTTTGTGATTTTTTATTTTTTTATTCTATTTTTCTTACTTTTCCTTTTTCGTTAAATTTTTATGTGTCTTTTCTCTGATCAACACACACATCACCTTTCTAAAAATGAAAAACCTACCTCTTAATTTTTCTTTAATTCCTATGAAAATTGTGTTTGACTTCTCTAAAAATAGTCAAAGGAAGGAAACTCGTGATTTTAACTCTCAATCTCTATTTCCTTAAAGAGGTTATTCTACTTTTGATTTAAAATCTTCATCATGTTTTAAATTAGATTTAGAAATAGAATTTCTTTTTCTCCCTGTATTTTATCTATTGCATAGGAATCTTTTGCAAGATTATTGAATCTACCTCATTATTTTTCTAATCAAGAAGTTTGTGTTGCAAATCTACTTTTTCATAGCTTATATTTTGATGATTGACAAACACTATCTCTCTTGGACTACTTGTTGCTTCTAACTTTTCAGGAATCGAAGATCGGATGATCAAGAGGAAGCCAAGTCCAGGATCGCGTAGGTTTAGGGTTGAGTCAGTCTGTAATTTTATTTTTCACCTTTTGAGTCTACTTGTAATAATCAAAAAGACTGATGCTAAGTAACCCTTCACTCACACACTTGAGAGGCTTAGAAATTCTATTTTTGCCCACATCGGCCCGGCCGATAGTTATATCGTCCGGGACGATCAGCTTAAAACAGAAAGTCTAATTAAGGATTCTTAATTAAGGCAGCCGACATTAACATATCGGCCTGGACGATACGTGTATCGCCCAGGACGATAAGCTCAAAATAGAAAGAGATAGCCGCCTTAGACAGTTTAGGCATACTGAATTTTAAACTATCGTCCAGGACGATTCCAGGATCGGCTTGGACGAAATTACCAAATTATGCCTTAATTGATTAGGAAATCAAGGGAGTAATTAAGGATGATTGATACGATCATATCGGCCAGGACGATCGTGAGATCGGCCTGGACGATCAAGCCAAATTTCAATCGGCCAGGACTGTTCCTAGGGCTGTGCTCAGGACGATTTACCTCTGATTTGAACTAATCGGCCAGGACGATCGTGAGATCGGCCTGGACGATCAAGCCAAATTTCAATCGTCCAGGACTATTCCCAAGGCTGTACTCTGGCCGATCTTCCTTAATTTGTACTAATCGGCCAGGCCGATGTCCATATCGGCCTGGACGATAAAGTCGGCTACTTGCAATTAATGAGCTCCTCTTGAGCTCTTCTATTTAAAGAGCTCTTCTTCAACATTTTGAAGAGACTTTTGGCTGCTGCCTTGACCTGAGAAGACCTTGAGGAGAGAAAGAGAGAGAGGGAGAGAGAGAGGATCTTGTGAGGGGGAGCTTGTGAGGGGATTCACAAGGGTTGCTCAAGGATCGCTCTGCTTGTCTTTCGTCTGGAGTTTCTCGTCCGTGGAAGGGTCGGTAGAGGTAAGGAGTTTTGCTTTTGGTTGTGGTTCTCTGCCAGCTTCAGGAGGAAGCAAAAGGAGGTAGGTTCTCTTCCTTGCCGGGGTGGCAAAAAGGAGTTTCTTGTGAGGGCTTCTCCGCCAAGCTGTGGGGGCTAAAGGAGAGTCACGTTTTGTAGTGCAATACTTGGAGGGTGCCTCCAAGGAGTGGACGTAGGTCGAGTCGACCGAACCACTATAAATCTTGTGTTCTTATTTTTGCTTCCGCACTTTTAAATTCCGCATTTGGTTTGGTGGTGTGATTTGGTTTGTGAATTTATTTCTTTGTCTTAAGAATTTTTAAAATACCAATTCACCCCCCCTCTTGGTTAGCTTGGGACTAAGTTCATAGGGCTTAACATCCCGAATGAACTTTCAAGTGGTATCAGAGCGGGATTCGAAAAATTAAGTTTGAAAACTTTTTGAATTTGATCCATGGCTAACGTAGGAAATAGAAACACTACTGAAGGTTATTCGATTACACGACCTCCTCTATTTGACAACTTACCTTTTGCTTTTTGGAAAACCCGCATGTCAACGTTTTTACAATCTACTGATTATCGCATGTGGATGCTTATTCAAGAAGGTTATTCTCCACCTTCTCGTGAAATTAATGGTATTAAAACTGAAGTTGCTTTTACTGAATGGACTTTCGATGAACGTGATTTGGCTCAGTTAAATGCAAAATGTTTGAACTGTTTTTTCTGTGCTTTGAAATCTGAAGATTACATGCGTGTTTCAACTTGCAAAACTGGTAAAGAGATTTGGGATAAATTATGCATCACCTATGAAGGTACTAATGAAGTTAAGCAAACCCGTTTGAACTTTCTCTTGCATGACTACGAACTTTTTCGTATGAAACCTCATGAATCGATTTCTGACATGTACACTAGGTTTACTCAGATTGTTACTTCATTGCATGCACTAGGAAAAGAGCTTTCGAATTATGAAAAAGTTAACAAGATTTTGAGATGCTTGCCTTCGTCTTATGATGCTAAAATAACTGCAATCACTGAATCAAAAGATTTGAATACTTATTCCATTGATAACTTACTTGGCTCACTCATTGCTTACGAGCAAGGTGTGAATCAAAGAAATCTTGATGCAGGTGAGAAGAAAAAGGAGAAAAGAATCGCACTGAAGGCGCACAAATCGGATTCTGAATCTTCCGGGTCTGAAAGCGAAGAAGTTGCCTTCATCACAAGGCAATTCAAAAGCTTTCTAAGGAAGAAACATAGGCATCATCAAAATTGGAGGAAAGGTAAGGATCACAAATATGTTAAAGGATCTTCTGATGTTGTTTGTTTTGAATGCAGGAAACCTGGACATGTGAGAGCCGATTGCCCTACACTTCAAGATCAATCAAGCAAAGAAAAGGAAAAAGGTGAGGAGAAAGCCAAGTCAAGGAAGGACAAGAAGAAAATCCAAAGAGGATTTTGGGCAGAATCTGGTACTGATTCCTCTGAGACTGAACCAGAGGAAGAGACTACGAATTTGTGTTTCATAGGAGAAAATCAAAGTGATGAAGAAGAGGTATGTAAACCAACCTATGATGAATTGTTTGAAATTTGTGAAAAAATTCATCCATCATACAAAAAACTTAAGAAAACTCATGCTAGCCTAAAATTAGAACATTCAAATCTACAAAAAGAGCATGAAGTGTTTCTCAAAGACCATGCAACGATTGATTCAAATCACATGGCTCTTCTTGATGAATTTGATGAGTTGAACAAAAAACATTTAGAATTAATTGATGAACATAATGCATTAAAAGTTTCACACACCTCACTTAGTTTTGATCTTAAGAAATCTAAAGATCTTGAGAAAAATTTGAGGATTGAGATTGATGCCTTAAAGAGAACAAATTTGAGGATTCAAAATGATCAGATGACTTCCACTGTTGATCTTAAGCCAAAACCTAGGAAGAGGCATTATAACTCAAATCATCTAAGAAATCCCTTTCTTGGAATTAGATGTTTCTCATGTGGCATGCTAGGACACATCTCACACACTTGCACCGTTCATCGTAGTACTCATTGGGTGTGGAGACCTAAAATGCATGATTCACAGCATACCTTACCTGCATTACATTCTACTTTTTCTAAGAAGGATCCCAAACCTGTTTGGGTTCCTAAATCTGACTGATGTTGAGTTTTGCAGGTGTGCTCTCACCAAAGCCCTCATGGGAGCATAGGATAACTGGACATAAGGAGGCTTGCAGCTCAAAAATTGCTTAAACTCGCTGCTTTATCACGTGCTTGAAACATTAGTTTTGTGTGTCTTTTTATTTTTTTTTTAGTTTTTGTGCTCACTTTGTATTGATTTTAGTTTGCTTTATTTTTCATTTGTTTTGTTTTGTTTTGTTTTGTTTACACGTTGCTTTTTAATTTTGACCCTCATATGATTAGTCCTTTCAAACTTTTAGATTTTGGAGTTTTTTTTTGAGATAGTGTTTTAGCTTTTCAAAATTAGTTAAAGGGAGTTTTCTGTTGATGTTTTCCCCCCTTCAGACTTTATTTAGTGGTATGATTTTTCTTCTCTAAAAACAAAAGTCTAAACTCGGTTTAACCAATAGCCTGTTAATTAAGATCTTTTTCTTATCTTGCTACAATAATTTATCTTATGCATAATAGCCAAAGTTTTTAGTTATCATTCAAGCTTTTGAAATCTTGTCATTGCATTTTTTTCACATGATTTTGATTTTGTGTTGTGGATTGTTCTTCCCTATGTTAGAGAGAGAGCCCCTATTCTCTAATATTTGGAGGATATACTCACAACTAAGTTTCTTTTTAAGAGTATATTAAAGAATTTCTAGCTTGCAAAAGTTAAAAAGGAAAGATGCCAATGAAGCCAAAATTGAAAAGAATGCTATATACACAAAAGTGTATCAAAGAATAAAAAAAATGCTCAAAAGAGCAAATCAGATAACAAGAGGCATAAAATGAGCCCACTAAATGCAAGCTATTCTCTCTTTGGTAAAACTCTTAAAACTTAGAAAACTCATTAATTATGTGATGTTTTCAAAGACTTGATTTCAATTTCCATGATTGAGAAAAATTACTTTTGTTTATTAAATATGAGATATTTTCTTTGTAAACAAGCTTTGAATGGATCTTATTATCCCTATTAGTTATTCTAAGCTGGATTTTTGGTTTCCAAAAGAATTTTTGTACCCTGAAGGATGTCTGATCAAGGGTTAGCAAAATCAGATATTCTATCTTCTTCTAATTGAGATTTGTTAAACTTATTGATCTCTTGGAACTTTAAAAGGCTTAACTTTTTGAAAAGAATTCTCATATGATGCCTCCATAAATAAAAAAAAATTTAGAAAAATTAAAATTCAAAAATATTCATTTTTGATTTTTCCTTGTGTCCCTTTTTTATTTTTTTTTTATGTTTTGACTGTTTTTCTTTTGTTTTATTTTTTTAGAGTCTTGATCATCAGCCTTCACCTCTTGATTTCAATTTCTAGTCACATCGTCCTGGCCGATACCCTTATCGTCCTGGACGATATGAAAAATTCTGTTCAAAATCCATCTGCTGACCTTTTTGTTTGAAAACAATAACTCATCGTCCCGAACGATTCCATATCGTCCTGGACGATTTGATCGAACTCTTGGTGATAGTCCTGGCTGATAGTATATTTTGTCTGGCCGATGCATTTTATGTGCATCGTCCTGGCCGATACACTGGATCGTCCTAGACGATCCACGTGTCAGTACGTTTTGATCTTTAAATTCGGCCCCGGACGATCCATTATTGGACCATCGGCCGGGCTGATCCACTGTTCGTCCTGGACGATACACGTGGCAAGCATTTTAAACGTTTTAACTTCGGCCGGTACGATCAATTATTGTGCATCGTCCCGGAAGATACACCTAATCGGCCCGGACGATCTGCTTTTTCAACGGTCGTTCGGCCTGAGTCCTCGGGCCGATCGCCTGTGTCTATTCGGCCTGGCCGATATCTGATCGGCCCGGCCGATCGGACCGCTTTTTTGACCAATCGGCCTGTACGCAATTATTGTACCCTATCGGCCTGGACGATTCTGCGATCGGCCAGGACGATAGGGCCGTTTCTTTAAATTCAGGCCAATTCCAGCCATTTTTCTCACCCTCTTCCTTCAACTCTTTTGTGTTTTCCTGCTACCTCTCTCAGATGGCTGGTGGGAAACATATTCGTCAGGCATCCGGGAGTTCTTCGAGGGCGACCCTAGACCCTCGATTCAGGGAGGCAGAAGATCAGGCTGCCTATCATCGCTACAAGGAAAGTGGCGTCACCCTGTCCCGGATAATCAATCCAGCATATCTCTCATACCCGGTAATGGACCTTTTTGCCCACACCTCTCTTTGTTTTATACTCACTCTCGCCTTCCCTTTCTCTTCCGAACTTCTCGCTGAATTTTTTGCTAACCTACGCATTAACCACACCTTCACAGTCATGACCTCCTATGTGAATCGACGCCCTGTCGAAATCACATATCAGGACTGTGTTGATCTTCTACAGCTATCCACCACTGGGGATAAGCTGCACCAAATAGCCACTGATCCTGATTTTGACTGGTCTACGGCGAATCACTTCCTTCGTCAGACCAATACACATTTCCATGTTGGAGAGACTAGCTCTTTGGTCAAAGATGCTAGGACAATCCAACATGTCCTTCGCACATCCATAATCCTAAAAGCCGGGGACCGGATTCACATCACCCCTCTACTGTCCCTCACTACTTTCTACATTATGGCCCAAAGAGAATTCAATGCTGCTAATCTACTCTTTCGCTACATCGATCACCTAACTACAATTCGCGACCCAGGCCATAAGAGAAAGCCCAATCTAGCCTTAGGACAGATCATTGCCTATGTCCTTGAAACCAAATACAATCTTCAATACCCTAATCATCCTGACCTTCACCCTACCTACTACTCAAACAATTCCTTCACTGTACTTTATAGTACTCGTCTTCACCCAGGAGATGGGGAAAATCGGGGGGCTAGAGAGGAGGAGGCTCCCGCTCCCGCTCCCATTCCAGATCCTGTCCCTCTCCACCAGCACTCACCCTTTGCTCAGTTGATTGAGAGATTTGATCGTTGGGAGACTCGGTTTGACGCCTACGTTGTTGCTCAGGAGCAGCAACACTCAGAGGACATTACCCGCTACGAGCAACACCGCGCTGAGGATTTAGCCCGATTTGACAGTTTCGTTACTCAGCAGCAGCAGCAGCATGACCAGGACATCACCTGGTTCAATGCTCAGTTCACCACACTTGCCACCTACTTTCAGCAGCCACCTCCACCACCTCCATCTGATGATCTGGATCCCTCATTATTTTAGTCTGTATTTTGTGTTGTTTGTTTCATGTCTTTTTTATGTGCTTGATAGTCTTTTTCTTGTGTTTCTAGACCCTCTTTTTGTGATGACAAAAGGGGGAGTAGGGTGTAGAAAAAAAACTGTTTGAAAAAACTGTTTGGTCTTGGATTTTGTAACCTTGCGGTGTTTTAATGAAATTTTCCTACTTGTGTTTGCCATCATCAAAAAGGGGGAGATTGTTGCAAATCTACTTTTTCATAGCTTATGTTTTGATGATTGACAAACACTATCTCTCTTGGACTACTTGTTGCTTCTAACTTTTCAGGAATCGAAGATCGGACGATCAAGAGGAAGCCAAGTCCAGGATCGCGTAGGTTTAGGGTTGAGTCAGTCTGTAATTTTATTTTTCACCTTTTGAGTCTACTTGTAATAATCAAAAAGACTGATGCTAAGTAACCCTTCACACACACACTTGAGAGGCTTAGAAATTCTGTTTTTGCCCACATAGGCCCGGCCGATAGTTATATCGTCCGGGACGATCAGCTTAAAACAGAAAGTCTAATTAAGGATTCTTAATTAAGGCAGCCGACATTAACATATCGGCCTGGACGATACGTGTATCGCCTAGGACGATAAGCTCAAAATAGAAAGAGATAGCCGCCTTAGACAGTTTAGGCATACTGAATTTTAAATTATCGTCCAGGACGATTCCAGGATCAGCCTAGACGAAATTACCAAATTATGCCTTAATTGATCAGGAAATCAAGGGAGTAATTAAGGATGATTGATACGATCATATCGGTCAGGACGATCGTGAGATCGGCCTGGACGATCAAGCCAAATTTCAATCGGCCAGGACTGTTCCCAGGGCTGTGCTCAGGACGATTTACCTCTGATTTGAACTAATCGGCCAGGACGATCGTGAGATCGTCCTGGACGATCAAGCCAAATTTCAATCGTCCAGGAATGTTCCCAGGGCTGTACTCTGGCCAATCTTCCTTAATTTGTACTAATCGGTCAGGCTGATGTCCATATCGGCCTGGACGATAAAGTCTGCTACTTGCAATTAATGAGCTCCTCTTGAGCTCTTCTATTTAAAGAGCTCTTCTTCAATGTTTTGAAGAGACTTTTGGCTGCTGCCTTGACCTGAGAAGACCTTGAGGAGAGAAAGAGAGAGAGGGAGAGAGAGAGGATCTTGTGAGGGGGAGCTTGTGAGGGGATTCTCAAGGGTTGCTCAAGGATCGCTCTGCTTGTCTTTCGTCTAGAGTTTCTCATCCGTGGAAGGGTCGGTAGAGGTAAGGAGTTTTGCTTTTGGTTGTGGTTCTCTGCCAGCTTCAGGAGGAAGCAAAAGGAGGTAGGTTCTCTGCCTTGCCGGGGTGGAAAAAAGGAGTTTCTTGTGAGGGATTCTCCGCCTAGCTGTGGGGGCTAAAGGAGAGTCACGTTTTGTAGTGCAATACTTGGAGGGTGTCTCCAAGGAGTGGACGTAGGTCGAGTCGACCGAACCACTATAAATCTTGTGTTCTTATTTTTTCTTCCGCACTTTTAAATTCCGCATTTGGTTTGGTGGTGTGATTTGGTTTGTGAATTTATTTCTTTGTCTTAAGAATTTTTAAAATACCAATTCACCCCCCCTCTTGGTTAGCTTGGGACTAAGTTCATAGGGCTTAACATCCCGAACGAACTTTCAGTTTGTTGTGTCAATAGAATGAGTTTACTTTTGTTTTTAAAATTTCAGATAGGTAGCATATTAAAAAAAATGGCCAATAACACCGAATAAAAAAAAAAGTGACCAATGACGCCAAATCAAAAGATGCGCAAGGACGCCAAATTGAGAAGGATACACAAAGTGTATCAAAAGAAAAAGATGCGCAAAGTGCGCCAAAAACTTGACAAGAGGCATAAAATGAGCCCACAAAGAGTATGCTCACTTTTTCTGTTTTGCGCAAAGCTTAATAAAACCTTGATGTTTTCGATACTTGATTTTTAAATCTTGATTCATGATTCAACAATTCGTGCATTAATCTTCTATTAGATAAATTTTAGGAAAGGAGTTTTGAAAAATTAATATTTCCTTTTCTAATTTATTCCTTAATTTAGATATTGAATTAAAAAGTTTTTGAGCCTTTTTAAAGAACTTGAGTTTGGATTATCAAATTCTGAATTTATAACATTTTCTAGGCTATGCGTTGTCAATCCAATTCTACTAAATTTTTTTTTAACTAAGAGGTAACTTTCTCATTTTAAAAATATTTATTTTTTCACTAGATCAGAGAAAATTTTTATCTTTTGTTCGTTTTGTTTTTTGTTTGTGCCTCCTATCTTTTTGATAATGTTAAAAGAGGAGAACGTACTGTTGAATTTGTATCCTTTTTCTTATAAAAAAAAATTAAAATAACAAAAATATTTTTATCTCCTCTATTTTTAAAATTTTTGTTCTACTGAGGGGGATATAAGGAGAAAACATTCCTTTTTGGCAAATTCAAATTGAAATGTTATCCATCATAAAAAAAGGGGAGATTGTTACGGATCTATGGCTTATGATTTTGATGATAGCAAACATTCATTTTTCTCTACAACTACCTTATCTACTGACATTTCAGGTTCACACGATTGGACTGTAATTTGGAATCAACTCAAGATTGGGTAGACTAGGTCTGAGTCAGTTTGTACACTTTTTCCTTTCTTGAGTCTATTGTATTTGGTGTGGCTCCTAATGCTTTGTAAATTGAAAGATTTTCTGATTGTTCCCTAGAGTTTATTGTTTTTGGTAACATAGTCCGGGACGATTTTATACCATCCTGGACAATTAGTTCAAAAATAGAAACCCTAATTAGGGCATCCTCATTAAAGCAGCCGTCATTATGCAAAACACATCGTCTTGGACAATTTTTTATCAGCCAGGACGATAGGCTCAATTCAAAAAGAATCTGCCGCTAGATCTACTTTGAAAATACTTATTTTTGGACATCGTCCCAGTGGATCGGCCTGGCCTATCAGAATCAACCTGGCCGATCCAGAGCAATTTTTCTTAAATAATTCTGGCAATTAAAGAAAGCAATTAATGGTGATTTAAATGATCACATCGGCCGAGCCGATCACAAGATCGTTCGGGCCTATTGGACATCATCTAGCTTCATTTCAGGGCGATGTTCAAGATGATTTTCCTTATATTTGAACTAATCAGCCAGAACGATATGCCTATCGTCCTGGACGATAAAGTCAGTAACTTGTATTAATGAGCTCATTTTTAGCTCTTCTATTTAAGAGCTGTCAAGGCACTTTGTAAAGTGTCTTTTGCAGTCATTGTAGCTTCGTTCTTTTGGGGGAGACTTGAAGAGAGAGCTTGAAAGGGAGTGAGGAATGAGTGAAGTATGAGAGGGAGAAAATCCTGTGAGGGGGGACTCAAGGGAATGTGGAGGGGATTCCACACAATTGCTCCGACAGGCTTGCATCTTAATACCGTCGGATTCATGGCTTGTCTCGAGGGAAGTTCACCAAAGAAGAAGTTCACTTTGTTGTCAAAGGACCCGACGACTCCACCGCACCCGGGAAGGTGGAAGTAATTACTTCCCCGCCTAGCTATGGGGGCTAAAGGAGAGACACTTGTTTTAGTGCAATACTTGGAGGGTGCCTCCAAGGAGTGGACGTAGGTCAAGATTTGACCGAACCACTATAAATCCGGTGTGTTCTTTCTAATTATTTGCTTCCGTATTTAATTTTTGCATTGTTTATTTTGTGGTGTTTTGGTTTTTACTTTGCTTAAAAAACTTTAAAATACCAATTCACCACTCTCTTTATTTAGCCTTGGGCCAGATCTATAGGGCTAACATCCCTAACGATCTTTCATTGGGAACCGACCTATGGAATAACCGTTCGTATCGGAGGAAACTAGTTCGTACGGGATGATGATCGGGTACGAAGTCAATTCGTATCAATATACATTGGATTCATTCATAAGCTTTTAAGTAAATTCATCCAGGACGATCCACGATCGTACGGGACGATCCACTGCGTGTTGACTTGAAAATTTATAGTTTTTTGGATGATTTTTCTTGTCTCTACTTTATATAGTCTAATCTAGACTGCCACCAAATCTTTTTGTTCACTTATCTTCGTGCCTATTGAAAGAATTGCCAAGGAGAGAGTGTAAGAGAGTGTTCGAAGCAGGATTCCTACTACTAGAGCGTAAAGGCTTCACTTGGTGTTCAAAGGTAAGAATCTTTACTTTCGATTTGTCTTTAGTTTACTCTTTTTTTTCTTCCTTCTAGATCTGTCAAGGAGATTCGGTTCTCTACCAACACTTGGAGAGTGAAAACAGCCGAAGGGTTCTCTGCCCACACTAGGAGAGTGTGAACGAATGAAGGGTTATCTGCCTACCTAGGAGAGTGTGAACAGCCAAAGGGTTCTCTGCCCACACTAGGAAAGTGTGAAAGGACAAAGGGTTCTCTACCACACTAGGAGAGTTTGAACAGCCGAAGGGTTCTTTGCCCACAATACGAGAGTGTGAAAGGACAAAAAGTTCTCTTCCTACACCGAGAGAGTGTGAAAGGAAGGATGGTTCTCTGCCAACACTGGGATAGTGTAAAAGGATGATGGTTTTCTTCCGCACCAGGTAGCAGTCGAAAGAGTTTTTGTAAAGGCTTCTCCTCCTTGCTGTGGGTGCTAAAGGAGAGTCACTAGTGGTATTAGTGCAATACTCAGAGGGTGCCTCCGGGGAGTGGATGTAGGTCTGGTTTTGACCGAATCACTATAAATTTGGTGTTCTTTATTTTTTTGCTATTTTTATTTTAACGTTAAAAACTTATGGTTGAAAAATCTATTTCTATAAAACTCACAAATGTTAGGTTTCATTTCCAAATTTTAAGAGGGTAAATTTTTTTTTTTAATTTATAAATTCACCCCCCTCCCTCTTGGTTAGCCGTGGAACATAAGCTTAGGTTTAACAACGTAATTCTTAGTGAATAAGTTTCAACAAGTGGTATCAGAGCTTTATTTCAAAATCATAAGTTTAGACTATTTTTTAATTAACGTAGATGGCTACATTTGAAAATCAAAACATACCTGAAAGTTACTCTATAATTAGACCTCCACTGTTTGACAATATACCTTTTAATTTGTGGAAAACACGCATGTCTACATTTTTACAGTCTCTTGATTATCGTATGTGGATCTTAGTTCAGGAAAGGTATACAAGACCAACTAGATTAGTTGATGGAGTTAGAGTTGAAACACCATTTGCGGACTGGACAGTAGAAGAACGTGACTTAGCACAACTAAATGCCAAATGCTTGAATAATTTCTTTTATGCTTTAAAATTAAAGGACTACATGCGGGTTTCCACTTGCAAAAGTGGGAAAGACATATGGGATAGACTTTGTATAACTTATGAGGGACTAATGAGGTTAAACAATCTAGAATTAATATATTATTGCAATATTATGAATTGTTTTGTATGAAACCAAATGAATCCATTTCTGATATGTACGCAAGATTAATACAAATAGTCTCCTCTTTCCATGCATTGGGTAGAGAACTAATGAATGGTGAAATGATTAATAAAATTCTTCGTTGTTTGCCTACTGCTTAAGATGCTAAAATTACTGCAATTACTGAGTCTAAAGATCTAAACATTTATTCTATTGACAATCTTCTGGGTTCGCTAATTGCTTACGAGCAAGGAGTTAGCCAAAGAAAGATTGATGTAGGTGAACCACAAAGGGAGAAGAATATAGCACTAAATATGGAAGAGTCTGAGATTGAACACTCACAACCTGAGGATGAAGACAACATCGCATTGATGACTAGACAATTCAGAAGCTTTTTTAAAAGGAAGCAGAAGAGACGCCAGCATTGGAATAGAGGTAAATTTAATAAAAATGCCAAGGTTTCAAATGATGTGATTTGCTATGAGTGCATGAAACCTCGTCATATCAAGACTGAATGTCCAAACCTCAAAGCTACTCATAGCAAGAAGATGTTTCAAAGAGCATTCTGGGCGGACTCCGCTTCAGATTCATCAGAGACTGAGAAGGAAGAAGAAGTCACTAATCTGTGCTTAATGGTCGATAGTCTTGATCAGTCAGATCAAGAAGAGGTATGTGATTTAACCTATGATGAACTTATTGAAGTTTCTGAACACATGTATGATGCATATAGGAAGATGAAGAAAATGCATGCTAGTCTAAGTTTAGAATTTGAAGAACTTCAAAAGGAACATAAAATCCTTAGGAAAGATCATGCTTTAATGGACAACAACCACATGAAATTACTTGATGTGTTTGATGACTTAAATAAAAATCATGAGAATTTAAAATCATCCCTTACTGAACTTGAAAAAGAATCTGAGAGCGAATTATATAAAATCAATTATATGAATCAAATTTTGGAAGACATGAATTCAATTTAAAAATTATTGATAAAAGCTCTTGAGGATAATATGATACCTCCTAAACTTGAAGATTTTACTAATCTTATTATGTATCCTAAATTTATGCAATCTCTGAATAGACAGATGAATGGTACAAGACTTAGGAAAACATTTCCTAAAGTAAAATGTAATAATTATAGATGGTTTGGACATATAGCTCACACCTGTACTTTGAAGATGAAAACATATTTGGTGTGGAGACCTAAGATGCATAAACCTAGACATATCATACATGCTTCTGATTATAAACTGCCATAAGGAGAACCCAAACTTGTTTGGGTTCCCAGGTCTAACTTTTGATATTTTTGCAGGGTTACTCTAACATAAGACCTTGTGAGAGCATATGGTACCTGGAAGCCAGGAATATAGGCAAGGTTACACTTGGAGATAACACCACAAAGAAGGTGGTTGGATCAGGTATGATTGGAAATCTCAATAAATTTTACATTAAGAATGTGTTATTGGTTGAAGGCTTAAAGCATAATTTATTAAGTATAAGCCAGCTATGTGATAAGGGTTATTGTGTAAAACTTTTTCCTACTAGCTGCATATTAAGCCAAAATGATAAAGATGTTTTGAATGGAATAAGGGTAAACAATGTTTCTATGCTAGATTTGAATTGCATTCAAACTCCTACTATTTTTTGTTTGAAAACTATATCTGATGAGTCATGGCTTTGGCAAAGGAGACTTTGTAATTCTAGCATGAAAAACCTTAGGAGGATTACCCAAAAGAACATAGTGAGAGGTATACCTAAGCTAGACTTTACTAAGGACCACCTTTGTGATGCATGTCAATTAGGCAAGTAGGTGAAATCTTCTTTTCAGTCCAATAAGGATCTTAGAACTAGTAAACATTTGGAAATTTTGCATATGGATCTTTTTGGACCAGTTGGAATTGTGAGTCTAGGAGGGAAGGTATACGGATTTGTGATTGTGGATGATTACTCAAGATTCACATGGGTTAGATTTCTATTTCATAAGAGTGAATCATTTGAGGAATTTAGAAATTTTTCGACTTGGATTCAAAGAAAACTAGGGTGTAAAGTTATTTCTATATAAAGTGATCATGGAGGAGAATTTGAAAATGAGAAATTTGAAAAATTTTATAAGGAGAAAGGAATTGATCATAACTTTTTTGCACCTAGAACGCCTCAGCAGAATGGGGTAGTCAAAAGGAAAAATAAAACATTAATAGAAGCCGGCGGAGTAATGTTGGCAGAATACTCACTTCCTAAATATTTTTGGGCAGAGGCAGTTAGCACTGCATGTTATGTTCTGAATAGGGTGAATGTGTGATCTAAATTGAATAAAATACCCTATGAGTTGCTAAAAGGGAGAAGATCAAATTTGTCACATTTGCATGTTTTTGGTTGCAAGGTGTTCATTCATAACAATGGAAAATCTGCCTTAGGAAAATTTAATCCAAAATCAGATAAAGGAATTTTTGTTGGATTCTCATGTGTTGGAAAATCTTATAGAGTATTCAATAGAAGAACTTTGGTAATTGAGGAGACCACACATGTTGTATTTGATGAATCTGGAAATATGGAAGAGCCAAATGTTGGAGAAGATGAAATTGAGATTAACTCCCAAAAGATTGATAAAATGAATTTGGAAGAAAATTTGGAGATAGAAAACCCTTTGGCTAGAGATTTGAGATTTTCTAAAAACCACTCAAGGGAATTGATTATAGGTGAACCAAGTGAGGGTGTAAGGACTAGGCGTGGATTAAACAAAGAAGTCAATCCTTCAGCGTTCATTTCAACTATAAAACTCACTAATATTGATCAAGCACTTTCTGATGAATTTTGGATTCTGGTCATGCAAGAAAAGTTGAATCAATTTGTAAGAAATAAAGTTTGGGAATTAATTACAAGGCCAAAGGATTAAAGTGTAGTTAGAACTATGTTGGTATTCAAAAACAAAATGAATGACTCAGGAGCAGTCATTAGAAATAAGGCTAGATTAGTAGCTAAGGGGTATAATTAGATTGAAGAGATTGATTTTGAGGAGACTTTTGCCCCTATAGCTAGACTTGAAGTAATTAGGATTTTGCTAGCCTTTGCCTATTTTAGAGGATTTAAATTGTATCAAATGGATGTCAAAAGTGCCTTTTTAAATGAGGTAATTCAAGAGAATATTTTTGTAGAACAATCTCCAGGTTTTAAAATTCTAAATATCCAAATCATGTTTTCAAGTTGAAAAATGCATTATATGGATTGAAACAGATACCTAGGGCTTAGTATGAGAGGTTGAGCACCTTCCTACTTGAAAGATCTTTTAAAAATGGAAGTGTGGATACAACTCTCTTTTTGAAGAAATGTAGAAAGGATATACTCATTATTCAAATATATGTGGATGATATCATTTTTGGATCTTCAAATAAAAATCTTTGTGATGATTTTTTTAAAATAATGAGTAGTGAATTTGAGATGAGCCTAATGGGAGATTTGAGTTACATTCTAGGATTTAGCATTAAGCAAATTGAGGAAGGTACATTTCGTGGTCAGTCAAAGTATGTTAAGGACATCCTCAAAAAGTATGAAATGGACAATGCTAAATCTGTTAGTACACCAATGAGTTCCTCAGTTCAGTTGGATAAGGACCCTATGGGAAAATCTTTTGATCAAAAGAAATTTAGAGGGATAATTGGATCTTTACTTTACTTGACTGCTAGCCGACCCGATATCATGTTCAGTGTTTGCTTATGTGCTAGATTTCAATCAGATCCAAAAGAATCACATTTGACAGCAGTGAAAAGGATTTTAAGATATCTGTTTGGAACTCAGAACTTAGGAATCTGGTATCCTAAGTTTAGCTCTTCATTTGAAATAATTAGTTATTCAGATTCTGACTTTGTAGGTTGCAGGGTGGATAGAAAGAGCACTTCTAGAACATATCAATTTATTAAAAATTCTCTAGTCTCTTGGTTCAGTAGAAATCAAAATTCAGTAGCCCTATCTACTGCAGAAGCTGAATACATTGCATTAGGAAGTTGTGTGGCACAAGTACTTTGGTTGAAACAACAGTTGATTGATTTTGGATTGACTATAGAAACTATTCCAATTTATTGTGATAACACTAGTGCTATTTGCATTTCTAAAAATCCTATTCAATATTCAAGAACCAAACACATAGATATAAGGGATCATTTCATAAGGGATCATGTTTCCAAAGGAGAAATTGAACTCAATCATGTTTCTACTGAAAATCAACTTGTAGACATTTTTAGAAAACTTTTAGCCTTTGATATTTTTAGTGCATTAAGAATAAGGCTTGGTGTGATTAATTTGAATGCTTAAATAAAAATGTTTTTGCAACATTGATGTTTGTTTTCTAGTTAAATGTTTTTGTGTTCTTTATAAGTTTTTGATTTTATATGTGTGATTTTTTCTTTTAGAGTTTATGTTTTTTCATTGTTTCGTATTTTTAGTGTGTTTTATGTCTTAGTTTTGATTGATTGCAAAAAAAATTTTGAAATTTTTTTTTGGTGACAATCGTCTGAGACGAAATTTTTTTTCGTACGGGACGATGTATGTACTGTGACAAACTATTGGATTTTTAACCGTTTGAGTGCAGTTTTCAGTGTTTTATTATCACTTCATCTCTGCGATCGTCACGATCGTCCGGGACGAAATGTTTTTCAAACGACGGGACACATGAATGAAGTAGTTGAATGGATAAGGTAGTTTTTAATACAAACTTCGTACGTACGAACCTTTGGTCGTCTGGACAAACACATGTCAGTTCGATGTAGCGGACGGTTTCAACTGCTATTAAAATGATATAAGTTCTGATCGTCCCAGGACGAACACATGTTCGTCTGTACGATCAGACTGGTCAAAAGTCTATACGAAAGGACACTTCGTAAGTTGTGTTGATTATGAAAAGCCGTTTCATTTTGACGCTTTGGATCGTCCAAACAAAATTTTTTCGTACAGGATGAATTGAAAATTTTGTACGGGATGAACTTTTTTTGTCTGGTACGAATGTATCATTTTCAATAAATAGAAGGGCTTCTTAACTAAATAGTCACACTCACACATCACTTTCAAACCTTTCTTTCCTTAGATCTATCAATGGCAAGTTCTGGTAAGAGTCAAAAGAGTCTGGCTAAGGGTCCACCTAGAAATTCGACTGAAAATTTTCTTTCTAAAGCCATTGAAGAATCTTTTGCTAGATTTGTCTCCACAAAAATCACCCCGTCTAGAGTAATTCTATAGGAACAGTTAACTTTTAAGGTAATGCACTTGTTTGCCATTACTCAATTTGGGTTAATCCTCATTTTAGTCCACTTCTATAACAAAGAAACCTTTCATTACTTATTAGCAAACATGTCTTTCAACCCCGACCATTCTGTCATTAGTTCCTTTGTTTTTAAAAGGAGAGTTGAAATTACTAAGGCTGACCTAGTTATCTTTTTGAACTTAAGGAATGAAGGAATAAGACCACACACCTTAATCACTTCTAATTTTGATTGGATTGAAGAAAATCGAGCGATTAGAGAAGTTAATTTTAAGGAACTTCTCCCTAAGGTAGCAACTCTAGTTCGCGATGCTCGTATCATTCAGCACATTCTTAGAACTTCCATAATACCTAAAGCTGGTGATAGAGTCAATATTACTCCTCTTCTTTCTACAGATACCTACTTAATTATGACCAAACAACCTATAGATGAGGCCCAACTCTTAATTGACTACATTTATGGACTCTCTGAAATTGGTCATGTCGCACATAAAAGAAAGAAGAATATTGCCTTAGGACATCTAGTAGCCTACATTCTAGAAAATAAGTACGATTTGATTCAATCATATAAAGAATTTGAAGAACCCCTCTACTACAATGATGCATCCTTTAGAGCAATCTTCAATAAGGAGGAACAACGAAAAACTCATATTATTATTAGTGAATCAGAAGAAGAAGCTGAGCCTACACCTGCTAGTGAACCAAATTATCAGGATTTGGTTCAAAGATTTGACAGTTTAGAAACTCATTTTGATTAAAGGTTTTATCAAATTGAAGCTCATTTGCAGCAGCAGGATAAACAATACAATCAAGACATGGGATTTATGCGCGATCAGATAAATGACATAAATTCCAATATGCTTATGATCAGTATTTATTTCAACTTCTTTGGTGCTGCACCTCCTCCTCCTCCTCCAGATCAGGGTCCGTCTGAGTGACTATTGCATTTGTTTTGTGTGGTTTCTGTAGTTTATGTGTTAGTTGTTCTCTTAAGAAAGTTTGTTGTATTTTCTTTTCTTTAGAGGTTTTGTTTTTATATTGATATCTTGAGTTAGATTGTAATTTCATCACATTGATATCAATGTATGATCTTGTGTTTTTGGCTTTAATATTATTGAAATGTGTGGTAGCATTATGAAAATCATTAGATTTTTAATCTTAATAGTGCTATTGTAAGTTAAAATTAAATTCATTAGAAAATCTAATTTTTCTAAATTTAAGTGTTGCTTATAACTTGATGTTATTAAGATTATCAATCCATGTCTCTTATTTAGACTACATTATTGTTAATATTATTATTCCAAGTGTGATGTTTTTCTTATTTTGTATTTCAATTATTAATTAATATTTATGCACTTAGAAAGATTTGGAATTTTAGATTATTATTTTTGGAAAGAATACGATTACTCTTGAAAATTATAAAAATGTACAAAAATCAAAAGTAATGCGCAAAGGTTCGCAATGTGAAAAGGAGGCACAAAATAAGCCCAAAGTGAAAAGATGCACTAAAATGTGGAACAAATTTGAAAAAGATGCGCAAAGCGCCACATGTGGTTGTTATTTCTTTCCAGACTCTTTTAATCTCTTAATTCAAATTGATCTTATGTTCATTTATATTTCATATTGAAATTTGAAATATATAATTTTTTATTCATCCTTCTTACAATGATTTTCTCTATGTTAGTGTCGAAATTGAACCATGCTTTTGATAAATTCTTTTTATCTAAGTTATATCTCTTCTTAAATTCTATGAAATTTTATGATTTGCCTAATGTTTTAATTTTATTTGCATAACTTATTTCAATCACTTTCATGATTAAATTATTAATTGCTTTTCATATCTCTGCTTACATTTCACATTTTTTTCTTCTTCACTTTTTGCTGTTGTCAAAAGGGGGAGAAATTCTTTGTTTCGTTAGTTTGTATGTTATAGCATATGTGTTTTTGTTTTGTTTTGTTTTTGTATAATTTAAAAAAAAAATTCTTGATTCAATGCCTCCTTATTTTCATGTATTCATCAATTCAGAGGGAGTTTAGGAGATTCTAAGAATTTGAAATTATACAAACAATAATATTTTTGCCA
This sequence comes from Dendrobium nobile, assembly GCA_022539455.1. NCBI lineage: Eukaryota > Viridiplantae > Streptophyta > Magnoliopsida > Asparagales > Orchidaceae > Dendrobium > Dendrobium nobile. The sequence goes on from CM039721.1 coordinate 47,889,079, forward strand.
TCATCAAAATGGGGGAGATTGTTAAGAGAGTTGCTATTTGCATGTTTTATATTCTTGCAACTTATATAGTTTTGATGATTCCAAATATTATTATTTTAATTTTTGTTTTCTCCTAAAAAGTTTGGAAGCTTTGTTTTTTGCTCTTGTGTGAACTAACATTTCAGAAAAATTGAACTCCAGATTAATGAAGACTTCAATTTATATTCAGCATGAGATAGTTTGTAAATTGAAGTTTGTACTTATCTTTGTATTGAGTTTGAGAGGGAGTGATTGTACTTGTGTAGATAATCACACACACACACACACACACTTGGGGAACAAGAAATTTATATTTATCGTACGGGATGAACATAGTTTATACGGGACGATCAAGTTAGTTATCCCCTCGGTAGAGCAATGGATCGAACAGGAAGTGAGAAAATTTTTTCTAAGTCCTGATCATCCCGACGAAATTCCATATTCGTCCCAGGACAAACTCCTCTGGATTCTCACATTACACTGTTCGTCCAGACGAAATGCATGATTCGTCTATGGACAAAATCCTTTAGATTTCCATTTTGGTCTTTTCTTCCAGACGAAGTCCAAGTTCGTCCCTAGATGAACTCCTCTGGACTTTGAGTTTACACTAATCGTCGAGACAAAATTCACTATTCATCTCTGGATGAAATCCTCTATCCAAAACTCGTCCAGGACGAAGATACATTCGTCCAAGGACGATGTGAATGAACACTTCAAGTTTTGACGTCGTCCTGCACTTTTTGGGAATCGACCTATCGAATAATCGTTCGTACCGGACCAACCTAGTTCATACGAGATGATGATCGGGTATGAAGTCAATTTGTATATGTATACATTGGGTTCGTTCATAAGCTTTTAAGTAAATTCTTCCTGATGAACCACGATCGTACGGGACGATCCACTGCGTGTTGACTTGAAAATTTGTAATTTTTTGGACGATTTTTCTTGTCTCTACTATATATAGTCCAATCTAGACTGCTGCCAAATCTTTTTGTCCACTGATCTTCATGCCTATTGAAAGAAGAGTCATGGAGAGAGTGTAAGAGAGTGTTCGAAGGAGGATTCTTACTACTGGAGCGTGAAGGCTTCACTTGGTGTTCAAAGGTAAGAATCTTTACTTTTGATTTGTGTTTACTTTACTCTTTTGTTTCTTCCTTCTAGATTTCTTGTGAGAAGATCTGTCATCGAGATCCGATTCTCTGCCAACATTTGGAGAGTGTAAACAGCTGAAGGGTTCTCTGCCCACACTAGGAGAGTGTGAAAGAATGAAGGGTTCTCTGCCCACACTAGGAGAGTTTGAACAGCCGAAGGGTTCTCTGCCCACACTAGGAGAGTGGAAAAAGACGAAGGGTTCTCTGCCCACACTAAGAGAGTGTGAACAGCCGAAGAGTTCTCTACCCACACTAGGAGAGTGTGAAAGGATGAAGGGTTCTCTGCCTACACCGAGAGAGTGTGAAAGGAAGGACGGTTATCTGCCAACACTGGGGATAGTGTAAAAGGACGACGGTTCTCTGCCGCACCGAGTAGTGGTGGAAAGAGTTTTTGTAAAGGCTTCTCCGCCTTGCTGTGGGTGCCAAAGGAGAGTCGCTAGTGGTATTAGAGCAATACTCGGAGGGTGCCTCCGGGGAGTGGATGTAGGTCTGGTTTTGACCGAACCACTATAAATTTGGTGTTCTTTATTTTTCCGATGTTTTTATATTAACGTTTACAACTTGTGGTTGAAAAATCTATTTCTATAAAACTCACTAAAGTTAGTTTTCATTTCCAAATTTTAAGAGGGTAAATTTTTTTTTTAATTACCAATTCACCCCCCTCTTGGTTAACCGTGGGACATAAGCTTAGGTTTAACAACGTAATTCTTAGTGAACGAGTTTCAACAATCACAACACTAAAAGCATGCAAAAAATGACAAAATGGTCAGATTCAAATGCTACAATGGTTCAAGCCATGTGGAAGAATGAAGTTTGTTTTGGGAAATTGAAATCACCTTTCGAAAATAGGCCACCACTGCAATGTTTCCATGTGTGAGCATGACTGTAAGCATGTCAATAAATTGCTTTGGTGCTATTAATACTATAGTACTGAAAATGATGTGGCACCATGGCGTTAGTCTAGCACTGCGGTGCTTTCCTAAAACCAATAATGTGACTTCTAATCTATATATTTCATTTTAACAAATGACTTAATGGTGCTTAATGACTGAGTTTGAAAAGAGCTACAGTGCGTCAAAGAAAAATGCAAAAGCACAAACTTATATAATTATTAAAGATGTTAAATTTTAATTGAAGGAATCATACAAAAGTTATAGCAACTGCTACAATCTTGTGATATATGGCACTACGACACTGAATTGACATAATACAAACATAACTAAATGTCTTAACTATTAATACAAAATATAATATAATGTAAATAATAACAACACTAAATGAAATATATATGATTAATAAAGTATGAGTTGATCAAAGTCTATCATTAAATAAATAAAATTGTAAATTTAGCACCAAAAATTTAATTGGGGTAGGGGAGTTACCTAAAGAATTGAAAAAATTATTTAGATCTCCATTATTCCCTGAACAATGCTTAGGTTTTCTTTATTATAAAAATTATAAAAACCCCACTTAATATACACAATTAAATGTGTCAAATCAGGTAATAAAGTGATTTAATAGACAGTTGAGCCCAGGAGGAAGAATTTTACTTAAAAATATTAGTATAGTCCAACAATTATCCTAAATAATTAAAATAAAATTTTGTGTAGATTCAATCACTTAATTTAAAATAGAAAATAATAAAATAAAATACTACTTGGATAAATAGTTTTGGATTAATAGAATGTAAATATAATATATTTCATAAAGATTCTCTTTTATATTAATGCTATTCAGAGCATATACATCACCGACCAATCAATCAAGCTTGAATACATAAAGGATAATTAAACAATTCCAACCCTAATACCACTTTAAACACCCAAAGTATACCACCCTATGAAAATATTGGAAGAGTAACTAAAGCCTCCCCATCATGATATCTCATCTCTATAAATTTGATACATGACAAGCACTATATCTATGCTTGCATCATACAAATATGATAAACATATTTATTCATGCTTTACTATTCATAAGCTCCACATTACACCTGTAATTAACTACACATATGGCCACTATAAGCATTAAATGAAGACATGGTATATTAAAAACATCATGAAATTGTTGAAGAAGAGAATTCATTAGTACTCAAGATTTCATTTACACTATCAATCCAAAACTAGAGAATTTAGCTAGACATGATGAATAAGTAAATCATATTTATTTTTATTAATTGCAAGAAAGAAAGTACCAAAGAAAATATATAACTAGAAAGCTCAATGATCTCCTCTACACCCCTTGAATATATAAAATTGCTTCTACAAGCACAAGCCAAACACTCTAATGAAATGTTTATGGTATTTCTCTTAATTCCATTAGTTGTCAGTTTTAAGGAGAAATCATTACAGAACTATAAAGTTTAAAATTAAAAAAGTGACTAAACTCTCCTTCTAAGAATACAAAAAGATTATTTATAAAAATAGATTATGGCAATACGGCGCTAGAGACACTAATATCGTGGCACCTATAAAATAAACTAATTATGCATCACTGAAGGGTTCATAATTCTTTCTAACATGGACCCATATTTTAATGAATTAAATGTCGCTTTTCTAGAAAATCTTAGCCTGAATAGTTATAATTATAGTGACACGACATTGCAGACTTTTGAGTGCTATGACATCCACTTGGAACTCCCTTGACTTAATGGTACTAGAATTTAGCAAAGTAGTACTATACAGATAGAGACTTGGCTTTATGGTGCTGACTCCTCAAATGATGTCGCACTGCGATAATTGTATGGCTTTATGATGCTAACCCCTCTGATATTATGACACGGTCAAATAAAGTCTAGTGTCACCACATCCATATTTGGGCGCTTCGAAGGTGATAATGATGGTGCCACGGTGGTATTATATATGATGTATCAATGCTAAACAATACTTGAAAATTTAGCCCATTTCTTGTATTTTCTTACAAAAACACAAATAAAATAATACCTTTTACTAAAAAAATTAACATAGAAAATATAATATTATTTATAAAGATCATAGCTATTATCCCTTTCAAAATGCCATGCACTTTTCTAGAAAATGCTATCTTAATCAAGTATAAATCTACTTAAAGTCAAATATAAATGTCAAAGAATCTTGTATATTTACTTGATCTCTTCGATCATTACCAATATATAAGATTTTACTTTTTAATTCCCTCACACTTATTGGGGCTCCATTTGATGACCCCTTTTTTTGGATGAGGTAAATCTCATCTATATCAAGAATCAATCTCTAGAACAACATCATTTTAAAATCTAAATCAAACTCATCACTGTGATCATTAACCCATGAAATTATCACCATAAAATCACCCTTAATTATTATTTTATCATTTGATATACCACTTAACAATAACCCTTTATTGTCAATGATATAATTATTAAAAAACTAAATTCCCTCCAATCATTGAGCTCTATTTATAAATTCCAATCCTAAATAAAAAACCAGCCCCAAATCCATAAGTTGATAGTGTCCAGTGATAGTCAGTCGATCACCTATATAATCACTAATGAGTAATTATAATTGTTAATGGTCTGAGCATTTGAAATAAATCCTTATATATCATTATTTAAATCATATCAAAAATCAATCCAGCGACTACATCCATTAATCAATTAAAAGCACCAAAATCCAATTTTGAGCCAAACCTAATTACCATAACATATTTTTGAAGAAAATTCCATTACCTTGGATTCCAAATCTATAATTTTCATATAATTTGGCATGCCCCTGAGGATAACCACATAAATTTGAAAATAATTTAATAACCCTAAATCCTAAAATTGAAAGCATTTCCATAAGATGCAAAACCTTTAAATATCTTCAGCCTACACCACTAAAGATGACATCTAGTGCTTTTGACCTTGGAGGCCTCTCCAAATGGCGGATGGATGTCGACCATCACTGCCTCTAGTGGCAAAGGTTATATCCATAGGTGGTGGAAATCCTAATCAAGTCTCAGAAGGTAATGTTTGATAAACTGCTGTTCTGAAGAATCAGAATGATGATGGAATGTTTAAATCTTCAAGGAGTAATCTGATTATTAAGGAAGTTGCTAAAACTGGAACTAAGAAAGTCTTCAACGTATCAAGTAAAGGTAAATCTATTTTTGAAGAATTAAAATTTGTTACTTCAAATCAGGAGAAGATTTAATCGCCTATAAAATCTATTGAACTAGGAGCTTCATCATCTTGCATGAAAATTTTTGTTAACTGATTTGGGAATTTAAATGCAATCCCTGGTAATAGTGCGGTAAATGAAAATTCACCTATATTGCTTAACAAAAATTCTTATGGAAAAAATGAAAGTTTGTCTGAGGTTGATAAGGATGATGTCGGTGTGCTAGAAAGTAATGAGGCAATAGTTGCATATATGGTAAAATATAAAGTTTTGAAGGTTAATGTTGGTTAAAATAATGATACTAGCAGAGTAAGAGATGAGATTATATCAGCTTGGTCTAAACTGTAGAACATCAAATGCCCCTACAAGTTTAAATGAATGGAAATGTCATAAGATGGGGTAGCAGTGAAATTGAATGCTGATTTGGAATTCAAAAACTTACAAATTATGCAGAATTCGCTTGTGGTAAAGATTTTGGGAAACAGTCCAGCATTTCCAATGTGAAGTATGGAGTTGAGAAGGCAATGGAATAAATTTCGGAATTTCCAATTGACTACACTTAGTATGGGCTAGATTTTTACACATAGTATGGGTTAGATTTTATGTTCTTTTAAGAACTCTGATGTAATGGAAGAAGTACAAAATGGTGGTCCATGGTATGTTGGAGGGCACATTGTTGGGATGGACAAATGGTCTCCTTCATTTGATCAAAGTTCCTTCAAAGGAATCACAACACCTATTTGGATTCTGTTTTCATGGTTGCCTTTATTTTAATGGGATGAGGAGAATGTTGCAAGAATAGCTTCATATATTGGAATACCATTTTACTTGGAGGGAAACTCTTTAAAATGGGGAAAATGTGAGTATGCTCGAGTATGTGTAAGGATTAATTTGGAAAATAAATTACCAAATGGCGTTTGGGTTGATGGAACTTCAGGTAATTCTTTCAAAAGGTAGAATATGAGAAGATTGATTTAGTTTGATACCATTGTGGCAAAGTGGGTCATGGTAGATAAGTTTGCCCAGAAGAAGCTACAATTCGAAATAAAATCCTACCTATGAAGGAAATAATTAAAACAAGAAGTGATGTCCAAGTTTCAAAGGAAATAAAGAAATCTAATGTAGGAAAATCTTATTATGGACCATGGATTCATGTAAAATTAAAAAAACAATAAATTCAGAAATAGAAAGTTCAATGGTGGAGGTAGTTTGGAGGAATGTTAAAGGTAATATTCACCAAGTGGATAATATCATAAATATAGAAGATGAAGTATCAAATTAGATTAGCAAACCTAAAACCTAATATGGACATGGAATTATTGTCTAAAATAGAAGTTACTCAGATGGTAATAGCTGAGAAAACATATACCAATGTTGATGGGAATATTGGAAATATCATGACAAACAAGTTCAATGTTTTAGCTGACGAAGTTGAAGATGGAGAACTTGATGATCAAATGCATATGGATATTATGAAGAATAATAAAGATACAGAGTGCCATTCAAAATTTGAAACTTTGGATGGTTAAAACGATATACCACCTGTAATGAAAGAAAAAATTGTTCTTAATGTCTCAACCAAGAATAAACTGACAAAAGAATTAAGGTCTTTGGGACATGTTGAACCTGAAAATAGGAAAAAAAGAGGAGAAGGAAGAGGTAGTAAAAAAGGCGAGGATGTATCCCCTTTGTTTATTTAAATGTCTTCCTTAGTTTTCTGGAATTTTAGGGGGGCTAGGAAGAAAGAGGCCTCCTTATATCTTAAGTAAATAGTTAGAGATCATGATGTTTTATTTATTGGCTTGAACGAGACTAAGTTGTTAAACATTGATAGAAGAGAAGTTAACAATATCATTGGGATTGACTCAAATTTTTTCCATCACCACGCTGAAGGAATAGCCGGTGGAATATTGGTTTTGTGGAAAAATAAAATGGTGTCATTCAATGTGATTGAGCATTCTTCTCAAATGTGATTGAGCATTCTTCTTCTATGGGGAGATGGAATATTACAACGATTTATGGGACCAAGCATTTTCATGAAATAAGGTTGTTGTGGGATAAGCTTGAGAAGTTCATGGTGAATAGCATTACTTCCATGGGGGGGGGGGGGGGGGGGGGGGGGGGGGGGGGGGGGGGGGGGGGGGGATTTCCATTGCATTTTAAGCAAGGGGATAAAAATGGAGGTAAAAGGTTCATTTTTCCAAGGGACCTAGAGAGATGAAGGTATTCATGATTAATAATGATCTTCATGATGTTGGAATAGTTGGACCAAGATTTACTTGATGTAATAATAAGGAAGGAGCTACTAGAATATGGGAGAGGCTTGATAGGTGCTTGCTGAACTCTGCTGCCTTGCAAAAGGTTCCATTAGCTAAAATCGGACACCTTGCGAGGATTGTGTCCGATCTTAGCCCTATAAGATTGGAAGAGAAGCAATACAAAAAAGCAAAAAATATAAAATTTGAAGACACTTGGAGATTTTACCCAGCCGCATGGAATATTGTGGTAAATTCTTGGAAAAATAGTGATTTTGGCAATGAAGTGGACATCTTTCATGGAAATCTTAGATGAACCTTAAAAGCACTCTTCTTTTGGAACAAGAATAAATGTAAGGATTTATGCTTGCTTAAAGAATAATTAAAAAGGAAATATTGGATCTACAAATGGAGGAGGCCACAGATGCAGGTATCAGCTCAGAAACTTATTGCTTCTCTGAAGTAAAGTTCATGAGTTGAATGTTACATTAAGAAGATTATATACTTGGTGGAACCAAAGGGCTAAGGTGAGATGGTATGATGAAGGAGACATAAATTCTAGGTCCTTCCATAAATTTTCCTCAGTAAGAAGGAATGGGAATATTATAAGGCAAATTAAAGATGAGAACAATAATATGCTAGAAAAGTTTGAACAAATTGAAGAAGTGTTGTTGAATTTCTTCAATAAGAAATGGAAATCCCAAAATTGTAATCTTAATGTCTGGCCTTTGATTTCAGGCAATAAAAAATTAATAGTTAAGGAATTGGAAATGCTCATGACTGAGTTCACTGAAAATGAGTTTAAGGATGCAGTCTTTCAACAGGGGAACATTAAGACACCGGGCATTGATGGTGTGACTTCTTCTTTTTTCAAGTTCTATTGGAGTATTGTTAAGGAAGTTACTTGGACAACAATTAAGGAGTTCTTCATGATCAGAGTGATGCATAAAGAATGGAAAGTCACTTTGATTGTGTTAATTCCCAAGGTAAAAAACCCAATCTTTCCATCCAACTATAGGCCAATACATCTTTGTATAAGATATTTGCAACTATGATGGTTAATAGAATTAAAGTATGCATTTCAAACATCATTTCTAAAGAACAAATGGCATTTATTCCTGGTAGAAGTATGTCGGATTATTTTTTATTGGCTCAAGAGATATTCAATAAATTTAGAATATCTAAAAACAAAAATGGCTTGATGGGATTCAAATTGGATATAGAGAAAGCTTATGATAGCATGGGATGGCCAACACTACAACACATTCTTATTTGGTATTGTTCTCCATCCAAGTTTTATGATCTCATTATGGAATGTGTAATGAATGTAAGGTTTTCTATAATTTTGAATGGAAGAAACTCAAGATGGATAAATGCTGAATGTGGCGTTCGTCAGGGGTGTCCACTATCACCTTACCTGTTTATCATGTGTTCTCAAATCTTATCAAGTTTAATTAAACAAAGGGGAAATGACTTGGGTGTTCAAGTGTCTCCTAGAAGTGAGAAGATCACCCATATTTTATATGTCGTTGATGTGCTACTCTTTTCTCAAGCAAAACTTCATTTAGCCAGCTTATTGACGACTATTGTTGCAGACTTTTGTGGATGGACTGGGCTACTAGTTAACATCAACAAATCTCAAATTATATTGGATAAGTTTGTTAACCAATATGTTAATCATAAACTTGCTAGAAGGCCTGGGTATAGAGTAGTAAGGGAAATGAAATACTTGGGAATTAAAATCATTATGAGAAGGTTGGGCATGGCTGATTTTCAAGATCTGATGAATCATGTATTGGATAAACTAAATGCTTGGGGAAGTAAAAATTTATCTATGGGGGAAGAACAATCTTGGTAAATTCATCTATTTTATCATTGCCCAATTATCTGATAACATATTCGTTTGTTCAAAAAAAAAAAGTACTACATGAGATGGACAAGTTTAATAGAGATTTCATTTGGCACAAACGAAATGGAAGAAGAGGTGTACACTATTTAGCTTGGGAGGACATTAGTAAACCAAGAAGTGTGGGGGGATTGGGAATTCATTCTGCAATCCATAGAATAGGTCCACTCAGAGCAAGGTTGGCATGGAGTGTTATCAACAATTCGGATTCATAACTATATAGAAATCTATTTTTGACATATGGGGATAATATTTTGATTGGGGAATGTAAGAAGAATGCTTCTAGTACATGGAAGATTATGGTAGATGGAGGTAAACAAATTAATCCCATTGTCAATTAGAAAGTATGTAATGGAAGGAAAATCATCATATTTAAAGACATATGGTTACTTGACAAATGCTTAAACATGTGGACAACATTTGCTAATTGCAGGGAATTGGATGGAGTAATGCTAAATGATTCTATAAACTTGGATGAAAGCTGGAATGAGGTAGAATTGGAATGAGTTTTTCATCATGAACTTATAAGGTTAATTATGTAGATTCATATTGGCTCCACTCTTGAGGACAATCAAATGGAAGCCATGTTTCAATACTCAAGAAAATCAATAATTGCATTGGCTTATGGAAAATTAATGGAATCTAATATCATGGAGGACGATTATGGATATTATGATTGTATTAGGAAAACTAAACTTAATCCAAGAGTGGAATTATTTAGGTGGAGATTGAGTAAAAATGTAATTCCCACAAATCAATTTCTCAAATATATAAGGCTATGCAATGATGAGTTATGTGAAAGAGGATGTCAGGAGATTGAAAGCTATTCTCATATTGTTGTTCATTGCGAGTATCTAAAGGAGAACATTCTAAAGCTTAGAGAATGGGGCTTTACTATTCCGTTGTTTTCTTCATTGGAAAATTATTTCATGTAACTAAGAAGCCTATTGTCTAAACATATCAATGTTGTTAAAATGTATTGTGCAACGGTGTTTTTATCTTGGAAAAATAGGAATAAGGTGAAGCATGGAAAATCTACTCTTTCTTACTCGATGGTTGCAGCAAATATACTATCTATAGCCATGATCCAATCTAATCCAACTATAGATAACTGAGGTGTTAACTCCCAAGGGTTCTCATGAAACTTTGCACCTTCCACCACTAGATTGGATAAAAAACAATGTTGATGCTTCTAACTTGAGTTTGAATCAAGCTAGAATTGGAGGAATATTTATATACTATAAAGGAAGACTGCTCCTGCATTCGGGAAGACTAGAGTTCATTGGGATGTTGCAAAGTTGGAGATGGAGGAAGTAATAGCAATAAGGGAGTTCATACAAAATTGGATGATGGAGAGCAATGGGGTTATCATTGAAAGTGATAACCTTAACATCATCAAATTCATTCAAGATTCAATGAATAAGTCCAAGTGGAATTTGGACAATTGGGTGGAAAAAGAGCTATTCCTTCTAAATGATTTCAATAAAATAATTTTTGGCATGTTAATAGAAAGTGTAATAAAGTAGCAGATCTATGTGCTACTCTTGCTTTAGAGAACAGTTTTGTTTTTGATAGCTTTTATTTTGGCAACATTCCTCCTTCTTTGTGTTGCAACCCATGACCCCGAGTTTGAGATTTTGATGATGACAAATAATGTTGTTTGAATTATCTATTCATTGAATATTATTTTATTTGCTATTGTTCGTGAGTACTAACATTTCAGGAAGATCAAAAGCTACTCAGGACGACAGGAAGACTCAAGAATGGGTAGATTAGGAGTATAAGTCTGCAATGTATTTTGTTGTTTATTTTATTTTTATTTTCTTGAGTCTGGCCACAAATTATATAAAAGTCAGAGCAACCATGCACACACACAGGGGGAGAGTGTTTTTAAATGAAAAATTTAATGTTTTTCTTTCTATGTAGATCGTACTGTATTCTGTTATTTCGTACCGTACGATCAGAGCTTTGTTGGATGATTCTGTGAATAGATCATACCGTACGAATGTAATCATACTGTATGATATGTTCAAATCCAAAACCCTAGCCGTCGTTTTAACTTAAGTAAGTTATTTTTTGCCATTCGTACTATACGAACATTTTCGTACTGTACGATTTATTTTAAATACTTACTTAATTTAACCTGTGATTAGTGCAAGAAATCCAGGCTTAATTATAATTTGAACATCGTACTGTACGAACCCATTCATATAATACGATGAATATAGACAAATTATAATCGTCCTGAAGATCGTCCTGGACGATCTCTTGGGTTTTGTCTCATCGTAGTATACGATGTCAATCGTACCATACGATGAACAGAGACGATGTTTGATCATCCCGACTATCGTCCTGTACAAACATAATTGTTGTGGATCATACCGTACGATTTAATATCGACTGTACGAATGTTTTTGAACTATTCATACCACTTCGTACCAGGACGAGGTCTGTTTATACATATCGTACTGTACGATTAGAAACCGTACTGTACGATAGTAACGGCTACTTTGAGATTTTAGGGATTTTGGAGCCCATTTTTAGGTGTCAAATTTGTAATGTTTTGGAGGTGTGAATCAGAATGGAGAACATGGTTAGAGAGGGATTTCGAGGGAGAGAGCTCTTGAGAAGTTCTTTAGGGTTTGAGAGAGGAAGGAGAAGGTGAGCGTTGTGAGGGAGAAGAGGTGTGAGGGAGATCACACGGTTGCTCCGAACTTGCTGCATCTTGCTCCTTCTATAGCCATAGAAGAATTTGTGGGAGGATCTCCAAGGGGAAAGGCTCTTCTACATCCGTGACCTTAAGGTACTCTGCCTTCTCCAGGAGGGAGAAAAATGAGAAGGTTCTCTGCCGTCACCAGGAGGGTGAAAACAGAGTTTGGCACTCCGCCATGCTGGGTTGATGAAAGGGAGTATTGTAAGGGCTTATCGGCCTTGCCAAGGGGTGAAAAAGGAGAGCTATTACTTGTAGTGAAATACCCGGAGCGGAGGACTCCGGGGAGTTGACGTAGGTCATGGTTTGACCGAACCACTATAAAAATCTCGGTGTGCTTTTTCCTTATTGTCTTTTTATTATTGCTTGCATTTTATTTCATAATATTTGCTTCGAAAAATTTGTGAAAGAAAAGTTACTTAAATCTTTTACCATGTTAAAATTTTAAATGCATCAAAAAAATTAGAAATCTTGCTTAGGTTTTAATTATTGTTAAAAAGTTTTCACAATTCACCCCCCCCCCTCTTGTCTATCTAGTAACTTCAATTGGTATCAGAGCTAGTTTTCAAAAATAGTGTTTTAGAAAACCTTAAAAAAAATGATCATGTCACGTTTTGGAAATCGCAATACTGTGGAGGGTCATTCAATAACCCGTCCACGTCTTTTTGATAACATTCCATTTGATTTCTGGAAAATTAGAATGTCTACTTTTTTACAATCTATTTATTACTGCATGTGGATGTTAGTGAATGATGGATATGTTGCACCATTTAAAATTGTTAATGGATTGAAAACTCTTGTACCTTTTAATGAATGGAGCAATGAGAATAGGGATTTAGCCGAACAAAATGTTAAATGTTTAAATTGCTTTTTCTGTGCATTGAAGTCTGAGGATTATATGAGAGTGTCTACCTGTGCCACTGGTAAGGAGATTTGGGATAGACTATGCATTACATACGAAGGAACAAGTGAAGTAAAACAGTCTAGGCTTAACATTTTTCTGCATGATTATGAACTCTTCCGTATGAAACCTATCGAAATAATATCTGACATGTAAACTAGGTTCACCCAAATCATGACATCCTTGCATGCATTAGGTAGAGAGATTTCAAATTCTGAGAAAGTAAATAAAATTCTTAGATGCTTACCTAGTTCCTATGATGCAAAGATAACTGCTATCACTGAATCTAAAGACCTTAACATTTACTCTATTGATAATCTCCTTGGGTCACTCATTGCATACGAGCAAGGAGTGAGTCAGAGACAAAGTGATGCAGATGAAAAGAAGAAGGAGCAAACGGTGGCATTAAAACCTAACAACTCAGAAAGTGAAAGCTCTGCAGGGGAGGAAGAGGATGAGATAGCACTGATGACCCGATAGTTCAAAAATTTCCTGAAGAGAAAATAGAAGTGCCATCAGAACAGCTGGAATAAAGGTAAGAGCTCAAGGTCCAATAAGGTTTCATCTGATACAATCTGTTTTGAGTGCAGGAAGCCAAGTTACCTTCGAGCCGATTGCCCCAATCTGAAGAGTCAACCAGCTAAGGAGAGAGCAGATGACAAAGCCAAATACAAGAAAGGAAAGTTGAAGACACAAAAAGCTTTTTGAGCCGACTCTGCCTTAGAATCGTCAGAAGAAGAAGCTGAGGAGGAGGTAACAAATTTGTGTCTTATGGCTAATGATAACCTTGATCAATCAGATCAAGATGAGGTATGTCAACTTTCATATGAAGAGTTATTGCTTATTTCTGAAAATATCCATGACTCGTATAGGAAGTTGAAAAAGATGCATGCTAAGCTTAATGTTGAATTTAGTTCTTTACAATCTGAGCATGTTAACTTGTTTAAAGAAAATTCTGATTTAGATAGAGATCGTATGCTACTTCTTGATGAGTATGATGCATTAAATAAGAAGCATATTGAACTAACTGAAGTGTATGAAACCTTGAAAACCATTCATGTTGAACTAGAAGAAGCTTTTGATAGACTAGACAAACTTGCATTAGAAGTGGATCATAGTGAGCACTTGCTATTAATAGAAGTTGATGGATTGACAGATCAAAATAAAACTTCTAGTGAAAGAATAAAATAACTAAAAAAATAAATTGCATCACTCACATTAGGCCATCCTAGCAAACTCCCAACATAGCATGCATCGCACAACTTTAGGAAGAGGCACTATCACCCACATAGATTAGTAAACTCATTTTCTGGTGTTGGGTGTTTCTCTTATGGCATGTTAGGTCATATAGCTCGCACATGCAAAATTCACCGTAGGACACACTTAGTATGGAGACCTAAACTACATCCATAACAGGATATCATGCATACATCTCATTCATGCAAGCATAAGGAGGAACCCAAACTCACTTGGGTTCCCAAATCTAATCTTTGAATGAAATTGTAGGGGTGCTCTCACAAAAGACCTAGTGAGAGCATGTGGTACCTGGATAGTGGCTGCTCGTGACACATGACTGAAGATATGAAGAAGTTCATCCTACTGGAGACCAAAACTGGAGGCAAAGTAACGTTGGGAGACAACACTACCAGGAAGGTGATAGGCTCAGGTATTGTTGGTAATGCTAAAAATTTTTTAATTGAAAATGTCTTACTAGTTGATGGTTTGAAGCATAACTTACTTAGCATTAGTCAACTGTGTGACAAAGGTTTTGATATTAAATTTCTTTCTGATAAATGACTTATTAGTTTAAATGATAAACTAGTTTTTAGAAGGAAAATAAATGAACAATGTTTACATGTTAGACCTTGATTGCATTGATAGTTCAAATTCATTTTGTTTGAAAACAATAGTTGATGACTCGTGGCTATGACATAGGAGACTATGCCATGCTACTATGAAAACTCTTAGAAACATCACTCAGAAAAACCTAGTTAGAGGCGTACCTAAGTTAGATTTCACAAAGGACCATTTATGTGATGCTTGCCAACTAGGAAAACAAGTCAAATCATCCTTTCAGTCAATTAGAGATGTGATCACGGCTAGGCCACTAGAAATTCTACATATGGACTTATTTGGACCTGTTAGTACAGCCAGCCTAGGTGGGAAAAATTATAGATTTGTGATTATAGATGAGTTCACTAGATTCACTTGGGTAAGATTCTTAGCACATAAAAATGAGTCTTTTAAGGAATTTAAGGTATTCTCCACATGGATTCAACAAAAATTAGGTTGTGAAATCTCTACAATTCATAGCGATCATGGTGGAGAATTTCAAAATGATAGATTTGAATCATTTTGTCAAGAGCTAGGAATAGAACACAATTTCTCAGCCCCTAAAACACCTCAGCAAAATGGTATAGCAGAAAGGAAGAATAGAACCTTGGTAGAAGCCGCTAGGGCAATGTTAGCGGAGTACACCCTTCCTAGATACTTTTGGGCAGAAGCAGTCAACACAGCATGTTATGTTTTAAATAGGGTGAACATTAGATCTAAGCTGAACAAAACTCCTTATGAACTCCTTAACGGTAGGACACCAAACCTTTCACACTCACATGTCTTTGGGTGCAAGTTCTTTATCTTGAATAATGGTAAACATCCCATTATTCAATTTGGAAAATAATTTTTTCTTTGATAGTTTTTCTTTTGATAGTATCCCTTCCAATTTGATGTGTTTGATCAAGATGGAATGTGATACTTTGAATAATTGTATGTAGTTCTTTGTTCTTTTTTTTTCTTAATGCAATTGTTGCAAATTAAAAAAAAAAAAAGAATAATGGTAAACATCCCATAGGAAAATTCGATCCTAAGTCTGATGAGGGTGTCTTCTTAGGGTATTCTGTAGGTAAAGCCAATAGAATCTTTAATAAGAGAACCCTAGTAGTAGAAGAGTCCACCTATGTGGTATTTGATGAATCAAATAAGCCCTCTTAATCTAAAATTGAAGATGATGAAATAGAGGCAATTCAAGGAGTAGAGACTATGACCTTAGGAGAAAGGGTAGAACCTCAGGAATATTTGCCTAGAGAATGGAGATATTCTTCTAGTCATCCTAAAGAGTTAATTTTAGGAGACCCTTCAGAAGGTGTAAGAACTAGGCATGGACTTAGGAAGGAGGTTAGTCATTCGGCATTCATCTCTATGATAGAACCTACAAATATAGATCAAGCCTTAGGAGATGAATTTTGGATTCTAGCAATGCAAGAAGAGTTGAACCAATTCACCAGGAATGATGTTTGGGAGTTAGTCAAGAGACCTAAAGAATAAAGTGTTGTTGAATAAAATGGGTCTTCAAGAATAAGGTGAATGATTCATGAACAATAATAAGGAATAAAGCCAGACTAGTAGCTAAGGGGTACAACCAAATTGAGGGAATAGACTTTGAAGAAACCTTTGCCCCTGTTGCTAGACTAGAAGCCATAAGAGTGCTCTTAGCTTTTGCTTGCTTCAAGAACTTTAAGTTATATCAAATGGATGTAAAGTGTGCTTTTGTGAACGGGGTAATTAAGGAAGATGTCTATGTTGAGCAACTCCCCGGATTTGAAAGTTCACAATTTCGAAACCAAGTATTCAAATTAAAGAAGGCACTTTATGGATTAAAGCAAGCACCTAGAGCATGGTACGAAAGACTTATCTCATTCCTATTGGATAGAGGATTTGAAAAGGGTAGAGTAGATACTATACACTTTTTACGAAAGGTCAAAGAAGAAATTCTCATTGTTCATATTTATGTGGATGACATTCTATTTGGATCTTTAGATAAAATGTTATGTGATGAATTTTCAAAAATAATGAGTAATGAGTTTGAAATGAGCATGATGGGAGAACTTAATTACTTTCTTGGCTTTAATATAAAACAAATCGATAATGGAACTTTTCTTAGCCAAACAAAGTACATTAAGGATATCTTGAAAAAATATTAAATGGATAGTGCTAAACCCATGAACACTCCAATGAGCTCAATAATTCAATTAGACAAAGATCCTAGTGGAAAATCAGTAGATCAAAAAAAATATAGAGGAATGATTGGGTCCCTTCTTTACATGACTGCCAGTAGACCGGACATAATATTTAGTGTGTGCCTCTATGCCCGTTTTCAAGCTGATCCTAAAGAGTCTCACTTAACTACTGTCAAGAGAATTCTTAGATATCTACTAGGCACCCCAAACTTAGGAATCTAGTATCCTAGGCACAGCAATTCCTTTGAAATCTTAGGGTACTCAGATTCTGACTTTGCAGGATGTAGGATAGATAGAAAAAGCACCTCTGGTACCTGTCAATTCATAGGACAATCATTAGTTTCTTGGTCCAGTAAGAAGCAAAACTCAGTAGCACTTTCCACAGCCGAGGCAGAATATATTGCAGTAGGAAGTTGTGTTGCACAAGTACTATGGCTAAAAAAAAAATTATTTATCTTGGCCTACCTGTAGGAACCATTTCAATTATGTGTGACAACACAAGCACAATTTGCATCTCTAAGAACCCAATTCAGCACTCTCGAACAAAACACATAGACATTAGACATGACTTTATTAAAGATCACGTTGCTAAGGAAGATATAAAATTGCATCACATCACTACAGGAGATCAATTGGCTGACATATTTACAAAACCTCTAGCATTCGACACCTTTAGCACCATGAGGACTAGATTAGGTGTCATAGATATAACTGCATAAAACAAAAAAAACAAAAAAAAAACAACAACAACAAAAAAAATTCTTTTAAGGCTGCTTCTGATCATCACACACTCACTACACAAAAAGCACTAAATTTGACTTTGTATTATCGTACTGTATGATACTCCGATCGTACTGTACGATATACTATAATCTGCATAGAAGACACAAAATGTCAATTGTCGTCTCTGTTGATCGTACTGTACGACCTACATCGTACTATACGATACATTATTACTCATCGTACAGTATGATATCTTCTCTTTGTACTGTACGCGCCACATCAGCGAACGGATTGGGACGAATTTAAGAGTGCTGGTACATTATTATTGCCGATCGTACTATACGATGTACACACATTGTACTGTACGATCCACCTCAGCAAACGGATGAGAACGAAATAAAGGGGTTTGGTACGATATTAATGTCATTCGTACTGTACGATACACCTGTTCGTACTGTACGATAATTTTGGTCAAAATTCATTCTGACGATCCTCGGGACGATCGATATTCATCTGATCGTACTGTACGATATTCATCGTACTATACGTTTTGACCTCCTTTTCTCGGTAGGAACCGTCAGAGCAATTATTGCCATATCATACTGTACAATGTACTATCGTACTGTACGATGTATGGAAAACTCTATAAATTGGGTGGGTAGGCCGACCTCTTCACTTGCACTACACTAATCAATCCACTTGATTCTTCTCACCTCTCACTCAGCTTGTACATAATGTCTAGTTCCAGCAAGAGAGGTCGTTTGGTAGCAGGAAGTTCTTCTTCCTCTCGTTGCCATAGCGCTCGATTCTTGAATGCCGAAAATGAGGATGCATACCACAAGTTCAAAGCCTGCAAAATCACACCCTCCAGACTGCTAAATCAGGAAGCTCTGAACTTCGAGGTACTGAACCTCTTTGCTTCCACCACCCTCCAATTTCTTCTCACCTTGGCCTTCTTGTACAACTCTGAACTTCTTCTAGAATTCCAAGCCAATCTAACCTATATCGTCGACAACCTCACTTTCCACTCTTTTGTTTGTCGTCAAAATGTTGAAATAACCAAAGCTGACATCGCCCAATACATTGGGTTATCTACTGAAGGTCCTATGGTTCATTCTTTTCTTACAAACGACTTTGACTGGAGTGATCTTATTAGGGTCCTTAAGAACACCGCATTCTATCAACACCAACCTCTTATTTCATCACTAAATAGAAATGCGCGCATAATTCAACATGTCCTTCGTACCTCCATAATACCCAAAGGTGGTGACCATGTCAACATGACCCCGACCTTATCTGTCACTACCTACCTTGTCATGACCAACACAAAATTCAACGAGGTCGATCTGATTATTGACTACATTTGATATATGACCTTCGTTCGTCTCCCTACCACTCGCCGAAAAAAAGTTATAGCTCTTGGTCACCATATAGGATATATTCTCCAAAATAAATATCAAATGATCTATCCTACTGAACCCGACAATCTTCCTATTTTTTATACGGATGCCTCTTTCCGTATTCTTTTCCATCAGGGACATGAGCCGGAAGAACCTGTTTTTGACGAAGTAGAAGGGGAAGATGCCCCGGCAGCAGCTCAAGCACGTCCACGACGACATGCACCACCCTGAGTACTTGCATTAGCACAAGTTGATTTGGTCGAATGCTTCGACCAACTTCAGACTCGTCTCGATACTAACATTCGAGAACAACATCAGCAACACGAGACAGATATGCACTGGTTTGGAGAACGCTTTTCTGCTATTGAACAGCGCTTTGACACTCTCTTTCAGTACTTCCAACCAAACCCACCTCCACCACCTACTGATCAGGATCATCCACTATAAATTATCTTTGTATTGTAGTTGTTTTTTCTTTTTTAGTGTTTGCTCCTCTTTTTAGTGCTGTCAAAAGGGGGAAAAGGTTGTTGTATTTTATTTCTATGATTAAATACATTTTTTTTTATTTCGTACTGCATCTTCTTTTATTTCTTTTCTTCTTGTTCTTATGTTTAAATTAAATTTAAAAAAAATGCCTTTAACACTTTTTTACAACAAATATTATTTGACATCATCAAAAAGGGGGAGATTGTTGCAACCCATGACCCCGAGTTTGAGATTTTGATGATGAAAAATAATGTTGTTTGAATTATCTATTCATTGAATATTATTTTATTTTCTATTGTTTGTGAGTACTAACATTTCAGGAAGATCAAAAGCTACTCAGGACGACAGGAAGACTCAAGAATGGGTAGATTAGGAGTATGAGTCTGCAATGTATTTTGTTGTTTATTTTATTTTTATTTTCTTGAGTCTGGCCACAAAATATATAAAAGTCAGAGCAACCATGTGTTGCAAATCTATTTTTTCATGTCTTATATTTTGATGATTGACAAACACTACTTTTCTTGGACAGCTTGTTGCTTCTAACTTTTCAGGAATCGACGATCGGACAATCAAAAAGGAGCCCAGTTCAGGCATGCGTAGGGTTAGGGTTGAGTCAGTCTGTACTTTTTTTTTTACCTTTTGAGTCCACTTGTAAGAGTCAAAAAGACTGATACTTTGTAACCCTTCACACACACACTTGAGAGAATTAGAAATTCTGTTTTTACTCATATCGGC
This sequence comes from Dendrobium nobile, assembly GCA_022539455.1. Taxonomy (NCBI): domain Eukaryota; kingdom Viridiplantae; phylum Streptophyta; class Magnoliopsida; order Asparagales; family Orchidaceae; genus Dendrobium; species Dendrobium nobile. Next base: position 47,909,498 of record CM039721.1, read on the forward strand.
CAGGACGATATATTGTATCGGTCTGGACGATCAGCTTAAAACAGAAAGTCTAATTAAGGGTTCTTGATTAAGGCAGCCAACGTTAACTGATCTGCCTGGACGATACGTGTATCGGCCAGGACGATAAGCTCAAAACAGAAAGAAATAGCCGCCATAGAAAGGTATGGTATAGCATATCTTTAAATTATCGGCCAGGACGATCCTCGGATCGGCCTGGACGATATTAACAGATTATGCCATAATTGTTCAGGAAATCAAGGAAGTAATTAAGGATGATTGATACGATCATATCGTCCTGGACGATCTCAGGATCGGCCAGGACGATCTAGTCAAAAACCTTAAGTTACTTCAGGACGATCAATATCGGCCAGCCCATATTCAGAGCTATTGTCAGGACGATTTTCGTCTGATTTGAACTAATCGGCCAGGACGATCGTGAGATCGGCCTGGACGATCAAGCTAATTTTCAATCGTCCAATCTGGCATCCAGGGCTATGCTCTGGCCGATCTTCATTAATTTGTACTGATCGGCCAGGCCGATGGCCATATCGGCCTGGACGATAAAGTCGGCAACTTGCAATTAATGAGCTCTTTTGAAGCTCTTCTATTTAAAGAGCTCTTGTTCAACGTTTTTCAACGACCTTTGGCTGCTGCCTTGACCTAAGAAGACCTTGAGGAGAGAAAGAGAGAGAGAAGAGAGAGAGAGGATCTTGTGAGGGGGAGCTTGTGAGGGGTTTCACAAGGGTTGCTTCAAGGATCTCTTTGCGTCGTCTTCGTCTAGAGTTTCTCGTCCGTGGAAGGGTCGGTAGAGGTAAGGAGTTGTGCTTTTGGTTCTGGTTCTCTGCCAGCTTCAGGAGGAAGCAAAAGGAGAGAGGTTCTCTGCCTTGCCGGGGTGGCAAAAAGGAGGTTCTTGTAAGGGTTTCTCCACCTAGCCGTGGGGGCTAAAGGAGAGTCACTTTTTGTGTAGTGCAATACTTGGAGGGTGCCTCCAAGGAGTGGACGTAGGTCGAGTCGACCGAACCACTATAAATCTCTGTGTTTCTTTTCTTGCTTCCGCACGTTTACAATTCCGCATTATTTCCGTTGTGTGATTTGGTTTATGCAACTTTATTTCTTTGTTTAAAAAACAAAGTTTTTAAAATACCAATTCACCCCCCCTCTTGGTTAGTTTGGGACTAAGTTCATAGGGCTTAACATCCCCATCGAACTTTCAAGTGGTATCAGAGCCAGATTCGAAAATTAAAGTTTAAAAACTTTTTGAATTTGATCCATGTCTAACTTTGGGAATCGCAACACTACGGAAGGGTATTCTATTACCCGACCTCCTCTGTTCGATAACCTACCTTTTGATTTCTGGAAAACTCGCATGTCAACTTTTTTACAATCTACTGATTATCGCATGTGGATGCTTATACAAGAAGGGTATTCTCCACCTTCTCGTGAAATTAACGGTTTTAAAACGGAAGTTGCTTTTACCGAATGGACTTTTGATGAACGAGATTTAGCTCAACTAAATGCTAAATGTTTGAATTGTTTTTTCTGTGCATTAAAATCTGAGGATTACATGCGTGTTTCAACTTGCAAAACTGGTAAAGAAATTTGGGATAAATTGTGCATTACTTATGAAGGCACTAATGAAGTCAAACAATCCCGTTTAAACATTCTCTTGCATGACTACGAACTTTTTCGTATGAAACCTCATGAATCGATTTCTGACATGTACACTAGGTTTACTCAGATTGCTACCTCATTACATGCACTAGGAAAAGAGCTTTCGAACTATGAAAAAGTTAACAAGATTTTGAGATGCTTGCCTTCAACCTATGATGCAAAAATTACTGCAATTACTGAATCTAAAGATTTAAACACCTATTCTATTGACAACTTGCTTGGCTCACTCATTGCTTACGAGCAAGGGGTGAATCAAAGAAATCTTGATACAGGTGAAAAGAAAAAGGAGAAAACAATTGCATTGAAGGCACACAAATCGGATTCTGAATCTTCTGGGTCTGAAAGCGATGGAGTTGCCTTCATCACAAGGCAATTAAAAAACTTTCTAAGGAAGAAACAAAAGCATCATCAAAGTTGGAGAAAAGGTAAGGATCATAAACATATTAAAGGATCTTCTGATGTTGTTTGTTTTGAATGCAGGAAACCTGGACATGTAAGAGCCGATTGTCCTACACTTCAAGATCATTCAAGCAAAGAAAAGGAAAAAGGTGATGAGAAAGCAAAGTCTAGGAAGGACAAGAAGAAAATCCAAAGAAGCTTCTGGGCAGAATCTGGCACTGATTCCTCTGAGACTGAACCAGAGGAAGAAACAACAAACTTGTGTTTCATGGGAGAAAACCAAAGTGATGAGGAAGAGGTATGTAAACCAACATATGATGAATTGTTTGAAATATGTGAAAAAATCCATACATCATACAAAAACCTTAAGAAAACTCATGCTAGCTTGAAATTAGAATTTTTAAATCTACAAAAAGAGCATGAAGTTTTTCTCAAAGATCATGCAACGATTGATTCAAATCACATGGCTCTACTCGATGAATTTGATGAATTAAACAAGACGCATTTGGAATTAATTGATAAAAGTAATGCATTAAAAGCTTCACACACCTCACTTAATGATGATCTTAAGAAATCTAAAGAGATTGAGAAAAATCTGAGGATTGAGAATGATGCATTAAAGAGAACTAACTTGAGAATTCAAAATAATTTGGAAACATGTAAGAAAGCTAGGATGACACCAATGTTTAATCAAAGGCCAGAACCTAGGAAGAGGCATTTTTACTCAAACCATTTAAGAAAACATTTTCCTGGAATTCAATGTTTTTCTTGTGGCATGTTAGGACACATCTCACACACTTGCACAGTTCACCGCAGTACACATTGGGTATGGAGACCTAAGATGCATGATTCAATACATACCACATCTGCATTGCACTCTACATTTCCTAAGAAGGAGCCCAAATCTGTTTGGGTTCCTAAAACTAACTGTTGTTGAATTTTGCAGGAGTGCTCCGACCAAAGACCTTGTGGGAACATAGGATAACTGAACATAAGGAGGCTTACAGCTTAATTGCTAAAATCTATTGTTTTATCACTTGCTTGATATCTTTAGTTTTCTTGTGTGAATTTTATTTTTAGTTTTTGTGTTTTTTTTTTTTTTTTTTTTTTTTGTCTTTAGTTTGCTTATTGTTTGTTTTTGTTTTTCATTTTGGTCTTTATTTATTTTTTGGGCTTCCATATGATAAAACTTCTCAAGCTTTTAAATATTAGAGTTTTTTTTTTGTTTTGATAGGGTTTAGCTTTTCTAAATTGGTTAAAGAGAGTAAACTGGTGATGTTTTTCCTCTTCTGACTTTGTTTAGTGGCATGATTTTTCTTTTATAAAACAAAAAGTCTAAACTCAGTTTAACCAATGGCTTTTTAAGATATCCTTCTAATCTTGCTACATTAAGTCATCTTATGCATAATAGTCAAAATTCTTTGATATCATTCAAGCTTTTGAAATCTTACCATTGCTGTCATCACGTGATCTTGATTTTGTGTTGTGGATTGTTCTTCCCTATGTTAGAGAGAGAGCCCCTATTCTCTAATATTTGGAGGATATACTCACAACTAAGTATTTTCCTTAAGGGTATATTAAAAGAGTTATTAGCTTGCAAAAGATAAAAAGGAAAGAGGCCAATGAAGCCAAATTGAAAAGAAAAATACACAAAAGTGTATTAAAAATCAAAAGATGCTCAAAGAGCCAATAAAAGTGAAAATAGGCATAAAATTAGCCCACTAATTGCAAGCTATCATCTCTTTGATAAAACTCTTAAAACTTAGAAAACTCATTGATTAGGTGATACGTTCAAAGATTTGATTTCAAATTCCATGATTGAGAAAAACTATTTTGGTTTATTATTTATAAGATTCTTTAGTTGTTAACAAGTCTTGATTGGATCTTCTTAAAACCTCTTGTGTTATTTCATGTTAGGACTCTGTTGTTTTTAAAAGATTTTTTGTACCCTGAAGAATGTCCGATCTAGGGTTAATAGAATCAGTTTTTCAATCTTCTTCTAATTAGATTTTGTTAAACCTCTTGATCTCCTAAAAACCTTAAATGTTTAAATTCATGAAAAGAATTCTCATATGATGCCTTCATAAAACAAAAAAAATGTAGAAAAATTAAAATCCAAAAATATTCGATGTTTGTTTTATTTTTTCTTTTTGTATCTTTGACTGTCTTTTCTTTTGTTTTATTTTTGAGGGTCTCGATCATCACCATTCCTTTCTTGATTTCAATTTCAAGTCACATCGGCCTGGCCGATATTTCTATCGTCCTGGCCGATAGGACAAATTCTTTCCAAAATCCATCTGCTGACCTTTTTCTGTGCTTAATGAAAATCATCGTCCTGGACGATACATTATCGTCCTGGACGATTTGATCAAAACTCATGATAATAGTCCTGGCCGATAGTATATTTGTCTGGCCGATGCATTCTATGTACATCGTCCTGGCCGATACACTGGACCGTCCCGGACGATCCACGTGTCAGTACGTTTTGATCTTTAAATTCGGCCCCGGACGATCCATTATTGGACCATCGGCCGGGCCGATCCACTGTTCGTCCCGGACGATACACGTGGCAAGCATTTAAAACGTTTTAACTTCGGCCGGTACGATCAATTATTGTGCATCGTCCCGGACGATACACCTAATCGGCCCGGACGATCTGCTTTTTCAACGGTCGTCCAGACTGACTCCTCGGGCCGATAGCCTGTGTCTAATCGGCCTGGCCGATAGCTGATCGGCCCGGACGATTGGACCGCCTTTTTGACCAATCGGCCTGTACGTAATTATTGACACATATCGGCCTGGACGATTCTGCGATCGCCCCGGACGATATGAACGTTTCTTTAAATTCAGGCCGATCCAGCCATGTTTTCTCACACCTTATCCTTTCTCCTTTGATTTTCTGCTTAAAGTTCTCTCATATGGCTGGTGGGAAGCGCGTCCGTCAGACCTCTGGAAGTTCCTCGAGGGCAAGGGTTGACCCTCGGTTCCGTGAAGCAGAAGATGAAGCTGCTTATCATCGCTATAAAGATTGTGGAATTACGGTCTCCAGAATTATCAATCCGACCCACATTTCCTACCCGGTAATGGATCTCTTCGCACACACTTCCTTTTGTTTCATTCTATCACTTGTTTTTCCTTTCAATTCTGAGTTCCTGTTAGAATTCTTTGCAAACCTCCGCATAAACTCTACCTTCACAGCCCTGTCCTCCTATGTGAATCGACGCCCTGTCGAAATCACATATCAGGACTGTGTTGAACTTTTACAGCTATCCACCACCGGAGATAAGCTGCACCTTATTGCCTCTGACCCTGATTTTGACTGGTCCACGGCAAACCACTTTCTTCGCCAGACCAATGCCCGTTACCATGTTGGAGAGACTAGCTCTTTAGTCAGAGATGCTAGGACAATCCAACATGTCCTTCGCACATCTGTCATTCCAAAAGCCGGCGACCGTGTCCACATTACCCCTCTACTTTCCCTCACTACCTTCTACATCATGGCACATAGGGAATTTAACACTGCAGATCTATTTTTTTGTTACATTGATCACCTCACAACAATTCGCAACCCAGGCCACAGAAGAAAGCCAAATCTAGCCTTAGGACATATCATAGCCTATGTTCTAGAAACCAAATACCAAATTCAATATCCCAATCCACCAGATCTCCCAACTCTCTTCTACTCAAACAATTCCTTCAGCACCCTGCACAGTACTCGTCTCCACCCGGATGAACCACGGGAGGCTAGAGAGGAGGAGGCTCCCGCTCCAGCTCCCTTTCCTGACCCTGTCCCTCTTCACCAACATTCTCCGGTAGATCAGTTGATTGCAAGATTTGATCGTTGGGAGACCAGGTTTGATGCATATGTTGCTGCCCAAGAGCAACAACACTCTGAGGACATCGCCCGCTACGAGCATCACCGCGCTGAGGACCTAGCTCGTTTTGACAGTTTTCTCACTCACCAGCAGCAGCAGCATGACCAGGACATCGCCTGGTTCAATGCTCAGTTTACTACCCTTGCCAGTTACTCTCAGCAGCCACCTCCACCTCCTCCATCTGATGATCAGGATCCCTCGTTCTTTTAGTTTGTACTTTGAGTTATTGTTTCTTGTCTTTCTGTAGTAGTCTTTCGTGATGTTTGTTGTTCTTTTTTTACTGTTTCTGGACTCTCTTTTTGTGATGACAAAAAGGGGGAGTAGGATAGGATGCGGTAAGGAAAAGTTGATGTTGTAACCTTTTTTTTTCTTTCTTCTAATGAATTTTTTTTTATTTGTGTTTTGTCATCATCAAAAAGGGGGAGATTGTTGCAAATCTATTTTTTCATGTCTTATGTTTTGATGATTGACAAACACTACTTTTCTTGGACAGCTTGTTGCTTCTAACTTTTCAGGAATCGACGATCGGACAATCAAAAAGGAGCCCAGTTCAGGCATGCGTAGGGTTAGGGTTGAGTCAGTCTGTACTTTTATTTTTACCTTTTGAGTCCACTTGTAAGAGTCAAAAAGACTGATACTTTGTAACCCTTCACACACACACTTGAGAGAATTAGAAATTCTGTTTTTACTCATATCGGCCAGGACGATATATTGTATCGGTCTGGACGATCAGCTTAAAACAGAAAGTCTAATTAAGGGTTCTTGATTAAGGCAGCCAACGTTAACTGATCGGCCTGGACGATACGTGTATCGGCCAGGACGATAAGCTCAAAACAGAAAGAAATAGCCGCCATAGACAGGTATGGTATAGCATATCTTTAAATTATCGGCCAGGACGATCCTCGGATCGGCCTGGACGATATTAACAGATTATGCCATAATTGTTCAGGAAATCAAGGAAGTAATTAAGGATGATTGATACGATCATATCGTCCTGGACGATCTCAGGATCGGCCAGGACGATCTAGTCAAAAACCTTAAGTTACTTCAGGACGATCAATATCGGCCAGCCCATATTCAGAGCTATTGTCAGGACGATTTTCGTCTGATTTGAACTAATCGGCCAGGACGATCGTGAGATCGGCCTGGACGATCAAGCTAATTTTCAATCGTCCAATCTGGCATCCAGGGCTATGCTCTGGCCGATCTTCATTAATTTGTACTGATCGGCCAGGCCGATGGCCATATCGGCCTGGACGATAAAGTCGGCAACTTGCAATTAATGAGCTCTTTTGAAGCTCTTCTATTTAAAGAGCTCTTGTTCAACGTTTTTCAACGACCTTTGGCTGCTGCCTTGACCTAAGAAGACCTTGAGGAGAGAAAGAGAGAGAGAAGAGAGAGAGAGGATCTTGTGAGGGGGAGCTTGTGAGGGGTTTCACAAGGGTTGCTTCAAGGATCTCTTTGCGTCGTCTTCGTCTAGAGTTTCTCGTCCGTGGAAGGGTCGGTAGAGGTAAGGAGTTGTGCTTTTGGTTCTGGTTCTCTGCCAGCTTCAGGAGGAAGCAAAAGGAGAGAGGTTCTCTGCCTTGCCGGGGTGGCAAAAAGGAGGTTCTTGTAAGGGTTTCTCCACCTAGCCGTGGGGGCTAAAGGAGAGTCACTTTTTGTGTAGTGCAATACTTGGAGGGTGCCTCCAAGGAGTGGACGTAGGTCGAGTCGACCGAACCACTATAAATCTCTGTGTTTCTTTTCTTGCTTCCGCACGTTTACAATTCCGCATTATTTCCGTTGTGTGATTTGGTTTATGCAACTTTATTTCTTTGTTTAAAAAACGAAGTTTTTAAAATACCAATTCACCCCCCCTCTTGGTTAGTTTGGGACTAAGTTCATAGGGCTTAACATCCCCATCGAACTTTCACCATGCACACACACTGGGGGAGAGTATTTTTAAATGAAAAATTTAATGTTTTTCTTTCTATGTAGATCGTACTGTATTCTGTTATTTCGTACCGTACGATCAGAGCTTTGTAGGATGATTCTGTGAATAGATCATACCGTACGAATGTAATTGTACTGTACGATATGTTCAAATCCAAAACCCTAGCCATCATTTTAACTTAAGTAAGTTATTTTACGCCGTTCGTACTGTACGATTTATTTTAAATACTTACTTAATTTAACCCGTGGTTAGTGCAAGAAATCCGGGCTTAATTATAATTTGAACATCGTACTGTACGAACCCATTCGTACAATACGATGAACAGAGATGAATTATAATCGTCCCGAAGATCATCCTGGACAATCTCTTGGGTTTTGTCTCATCGTACTATATAATGTTAATCGTACCATACGATGAACAGAGACGATGTTTGATCGTCCCGACTATCGTCCTGTACGAACAGAATTGTTGTGGATTGTACCGTACGATTTAATATCGTACTGTATGAATGTTTTTGAACTATTCATACCACTTTGTACAAGGACGAAGTCTGTTTATACATATTTTACTGTATGATTAGAAACCGTACTGTACGATAGTAACGGCTACTTTGAGATTTCAAGGATTTTGGAGCCCATTTTTAGGTGTCAAAATTGCAATGTTTTGGAGGTGTGAATCAAAGAGGAGAACGTTGTTAGAGAGGGATTCCGAGGGAGAGAGCTCTTGAGAAGTTCTTTAGGGTTTGAGAGAGGAAGGAGAAGGTGAGCGTTGTGAGGGAGAAGAGGTGTGAGGGAGATCACACGGTTGCTCCAAACTTGCTGCATCTTGCTCCTCCTATGGCCCTAGAAGAATTTGTGGGAGGATCTCCAAGGGGAAAGGCTCTTCTACATCCGTGACCTCGAGGTACTCTACCTTCTCCAGGAGGGAGAAAATCGAGAAGGTTCTCTGCCATCGCCAGGAGGGTGAAAACAGAGTTTGGCACTCTGCCACGCCTGGTTGGTGAAAGGGAGTATTCTAAGGGCTTCTCTGCCTTGCCAAGCGGGGCAAAAGGAGAGCTATTGCTCGTAGTGAAATACCCGGAGTGGAGGACTCCGGGGAGTGGACATAGGTCATGGTTTATCGAACCACTATAAAAATCTCGGTGTGCTTTTTCATTATTGTCTTTTTATTATTGCATGCATTTTATTTCATAATATTTGCTTGGGAAAATTTTTGAAAGAAATGTTATTTAAATATTTTTTCCATGTTAAAATTTTAAAAGCATAAAAAAAATTAGAACTCCTACTTAGGTTTTAATTATTGTCAAAAAAATTTCACAATTCACCCCCCCTCTTGTCCATTTAGTAACTTCACTTTTCTTAGATTGTTAAAGGAGGAATGTGATCCCTTTAGTACTTATATTTAGAACTTTTTTTTTAATGCAATTTGCAACTTTCAAAAAAAAAACTCATCGATCATGATCTTCATCACTTGTTTAGTGCATTAAAAAATAATTAAACCTTTGTTTTTAAGCTTTATTTAGGTTTTTAAGCCCTTATGAACTAGTCCCGAGACTAACCAAAAGGGAGGTGAATTGGATATTTAAAAAAACCTCTTTAGAAAACAAAAAATCTTTTTATATCTTACAGTGAAAACAAATTAAATCATTAAAAGATTAATCAGAGATTTCACCCAAGTAGTTAATCATAGTAGAAATTAAAGCACGGAAGGTAATCAGGAAGAACATATAAGATTTATAGTGGTTCAATTCAACCTGACTTACGTTAGCTCCTCGGAGACACCCTCCGAGTATTGCATTAAACCATCAGTGACTCTACTTTAGCCACCATAGATAGGTGGAGAAGCCCTTACAAAATTACTTCCACCTTCTTCGATGCGGCTGAGAGCCGGGTCCGTAGACACCAAAGAGATCTTCTTCTTCCCAAAACATTCCTAAAATGAATCTTGAATCTGATGGTACTATGTTTTAAGCTTGTTGGAGCAACCATGTGAAATTCCCTCCACACTCCTTTGAAACCCCCTCCAAAGATTTTCTCCCTCTTTTAAACTCCACCCTTTCCTCTCTCCTTTACAAGTTCTCTCTTCATGTTTTCTCCAGAAGAATGAAGCTTCAATGACTACCAAAGACATTTAACAAGTGCCTTAACAAAGCTTAAATAAAGGGCTTTAAAAAACACTAAGAAATAATCTTTGTAGTAAAAATAGTCCAGGATGATCATAGGATCATCCCGTACGATGTTCTTAAAAAGAGAGCTTTAGAAAATCCTAAAAACTTAATTTTGATGCCAAAAATTATCCTAGATGATCACAGGATCTTCTAGTACAATATGCATAATTTGACCTGATAGTGCTGGATGATATCACGATAGTCCTTGATGATCAGCTCAAATTTATACAGATCATCTAGGATGATATTATTGATCATCCTAGATGATTAGAAGAAAAATTATGGTATTTCATCTTGGATGATTTAGGTAAATCAAATATGTCAGTAAACATCATCCAATATGATATACATGTCATCCTAGATATTCTGATTGAAAATTTTAAACATAATTAGTCCCCTAATCACATGATCTATTTAGGCATGATTGGTATTGATCATCCAAGTCGATCTAGATTGTCTAGGATGATTAGAACAAAAATTGAATCTTAAAACCTTACCTAAATTATCAAAAGCGGTTGTTTTTCAAGATCATAAAGGATTATCCTGGATGATCCAAAATCATCCAATACAATTAATTTAATGAGATAATGATTTTAGATAATTAAAATAATCTAGTATGATTATTTCAAAACTTGAACTTCTGATTTTGACTAGATCTCACTCCCCTGAGTGTGTATGAGCATGGAGACCAAGCTAGCAAACACCTTTATCGGACATGACTCAAGAAATTAAAATTACATCAATGAATATTATAGACCTTTTACAGTATGGCATTATTCAACCCCATCTTGAGCTCTGATTCTTTGTTGGATGTTGCATGGTATTTCTGAAATTTTAGTATACACACAAATAAATATAGAATGAAAAATACTATAAAATTTAAAGATGTTTATTATCATCAAAAACATAAAACTCGTGAGCTTGAGTCGCAACATGTTTACCATGGTTTAAAACCCTACATAAGTGTAACTTAATTTTTCTTAAACCTCAATATGACTTAGTCAAACTATGCCCAATAACCTTCTACAAACATATAAAGAAAATTAATTAGAATCCGTTGAACCAAACCTCAAGCCCTGGTCAATCCTGGTTAACCAAGTCAACCTAAATTGGCCAAGTCAACCTAGGTTGACCAAATTTCCCTTTTATTCTTTAAAATAAATCACATGTATAGAGACCCAACAAAATGTTGAGACCATTTATAATAAACCATTTCCAACAAACCCAACATGAGTTTCCTAAAACATTTTGAAGCCTTTACCCACACTATTTGACAAATGGGGTTGAAGCGAGTGCTTAAAAAGAAATTTTATTGACCTAAATCTCTACCCTTGTCAAAATAAATTTAGAAAATTGATGTAACAGGTGTGCATTAACTCCATGCACACACCCTAAGTGTTTGAACCCATGGTTTGTCTTGGTTTAGACGTACGGGTTGAACCAAGCCCTCTAAAAGCCATATTTTTGGACTAGAGACCACCCATCCCAACTTGGATTGAAATAATTGCTTAAATAGACTCTAGAATACTCATACAACAATCAATTTTAATCCTCCTCCAACTAAGCAGCTGATATGGCAAGATTCGTTAAATTAACTTCTATCCAATGAATGGTTGAACCATAACTTTCCCAATAAAAACACTTCTGAAGTTGAAGAGGATCTCTCAAGATTTCCAATAAGAGGAAGATATTGAAAATCCATCCATAAGTTAGCAAAATATCCTTTCTTAAAGTTTAAATTTATAATTAAAATCTCTCCTAAATTGTAATGCATGGAGCCTTAAAACTCTACGGATTTAAAGATTAGGATGCCAAGATCATCTATTTCAAATTTCTTTAATGTTGAACATTTGAATCTAAAGTTATGGATATTTAAACATTTAGTTTAAATAAAAGTAAATACTTCCATCAATTTGAGCCATTAGATTATACGATCAATAACCCTAACATGAAATCACATGCCCTAGTTTAAAACACTAGAGGTTATATAGGAAAATCTTGATCACTTATTAAATACATGGTTGATTTGATGGAGCCGAGTTATTGCCTAAATGGTTAAGAGGCCGTGTTTAGGCCACAACATGTTCTGACACTCATCAGAACCAAGAAATGGCGACAATCATTGTGCTATGGTTTCATAAGATTTAAATTGAGTTAATAGTTATAAAAAAATTATTTAGAACTTCAATAAATCATAGAAAAATCATTATAAGTTTTTCCTATTGGGCTTGTCAGAATGCTTTTAACCTCTACTTTTTATTCAAAATAACTTTAAGAGTATTAGACCAATGGATCTTGAAATAATTAGACATAAATGGTTTCCAATTTTCTTGAATATCTCAAGATCCAATGGTCAAATGAACTTCAAATTTGGATGGTGTATATTAAATTGCATCCTTGAGCTAGCCCAATTTTCTTGGATCTTGGTCTTACCAGATTTTCTAAGAATTGAATTTAAATTTTTATGGGTTTATTTTGGACCCATAACTTTGAAAATATATAACTATTCATGCACTTAGGATTAGATTTTCATTTCTAAGTGGTGTATTTATATATATGTATGGGTTAATTAGATCTTGAAACAAATAACCAAATCTATAGATGTATTTAACATTGATGATTGAATTTTAAAATTAGCGAAGCTTCCATGGGTTCAATTTTAATGGGGTTTAAGCACATGTATACATGTACCTACATTTCAAATTTTAATGTATTCGTAGGTAATTTTATTTGTCATTTAGTGAACCCAAGATTCATGTACACAATTGGCCTATGATATTTAAAAAATAATAATAAATATATATTAAATCTAAGCATAATATACTATATCAAGATGCTCAAAATTAAAATCTTAAAAGAGGAAAATTGAAAGACCCTTAAAATTCGTTCAAAATAAAAATTAATTTTAAAATAAAGGAAATTCATTATGTAATTAAAATACATAAAAATTTTAGTTTCAAACACTTGAAATTATCCCTTAAGGTCATTTCTGACATTTGCAGAAGATTTTAAGTGATCTGGAGTTAATTTGGTATAAAAAAAAGATGATGACCCTAATTAAATCATTTAATAAATCCATTAAATCATTAAACTTTAATAATTTATAACTAATTCAAAAAGATTCCAAATTGAGCAAACTCAAAGGCATTAGATGCATCGCTGGGTCTAGTATTTCTGAAAAATAACAAAATTTCATAATTCACTTTAAATAAAAAAGTCAAAATTTGGGTTAAACTTAGCACATTAAATTCACTAAACTTTAAAATCCATTTCTAATTTTACAAAATACCAAACTTAATAAACAAAAAGGTATTTGATAGAACTATGGGTCTACTATTTATGAAATTTATAAAAATTCTAAAAAAATTATGAAAATAAAAAAATTTCATAAATGGACCCTTTATTAAATACACTAAAATATTCATTAAATATGAAAATAAGTAAATCATTTGAACTTGAATAAATCATCAATTGAATGCTTTTAAATCAATAAAAAATAATTAAAGATATAACCAACATTCCTATCAATTAAGTTCTTATGCTGGACTTCCTGAAGTTGTGAGGCTACATGTCCTAAGCATTTCTACGCACACTTAGATGGTTTGCTAATTCAACCAACTCTAGCCTAGGCTAGGCCAGTGGTTTGATTTGCTTGCTAGTTGCTTTTATTGGAAAGTACCTTGTGTATGTTTATTTATTTTAAATTATCTGAATGTCATAAATTTAAATTCCTTTTGGTGCACTTAGTCTTTTTAAGGACTTTACTTGATTTTATATGGTTTTATATTTCCTTTAAATTTCTATAAGATTTAAAGTAATATGTTCCTTGGTATGATATATACATTACAAGTCATTGTAAAAGTAAAATGCATATAGATTAAGGTGTATGGCATCTTGAGTTGTAAAAGATTTAAATATAACTACTTATAAATATACAAGTGAGGATCGAAAAGAAGATATCCCTTCCTTTGGAGGGTACTCTTTATTATAATTCCATAGAAGATTTGGAGCTTGAAGACCTTAAGTAACCATATATATATATATATATATATATATATATATATATATATATATATATATATATATATATATATATATATATATATATATATATATATGGTAGAATTGGAAGTCCAGGATTGTTGTGGCGAAGCCTAGTTATTTTTCTTTTTTGTAGAGTTTGAGTCTATTGTAAAGTATTATATTAATGAATAAATAAATTCCTTTTTTTTATTATATCTATCATTTAATATGTTACTTCTTACCATGCATTCATATAGGTGGTTGTTTGCATTAGCAGGTAGAATTACTCTAGGTTTTCTCTGGTGTATATATTGCAAACTTTGTAAGAAAATGCATAATAGTTCTAGGGCTATAAAGTACCAAGTACCATATATAACAACCCTTTTACCTATACATGCATACATCCATGCATTTTATTTCTATAATGTATATTAAGCAAAATATTTATGCCCAACGTGAGAAACATAGTGTGGTCTTTATTGATGAAGGATGATGATATGGTTTTCCATTGGTTTAAAGTCATTATATTGCAAAATTTCTATAAAATTTTGGTGTTTAGAAAATTTAGTTAGTTAAAATAATAAGATAAAATTTAAAGTTCTTAGTGAGTCTTCTTGCTAGTTTTATCTAAACATAAAGTTAAAATTACACATTTTGAGTAAAAAATTTTAGAATCTGATTGATCCTTTGATATCTTAGGATAGAGATTAGCCTCTCATGCATTACATCTAAGGCAATTATTTGTGCATTAGGATTGTTAGCTGGCAACTAACTCCAACCAAGTATAAATCCAAATTGTAAACACATGTTTAGTCATTTCTCTATTTTATTCAAATATTTTAAAATCCAAAAGTCTAAATCTACATTTCGTGGACAAATAGCGAATCTATATTCTAAAATTTATAAATTTATCTTTTTAGAACAAACATTTTTTTAGATCAATAGGTCTTTGAAAATCTTTAGTGTTCACTTTAATCAAGGGTATTCTCTTAGAAGATATATTTAACTATAAGGGCTTTCCCTTATAGGGAGTCTATAACCTAAAATAAATTTAATCCTTTTTTAATTTCATTCTAAGATAGGGAAAATATTTTTTTGAACTCAAACCTATACTTTAATAATTGAATTAATTTCATAATTAAATATATCGATGAATATTTCTTTTATCCTTCAGGGAAAATTAAATATTCCATATGTAGTTCCCAATCAAGAATGGAATGTCTCTTTTATAGTGAATCATTAGTATATCCTCAAGGATTGTATAATATCAATCCAAGCAGATTTTATTAAAGAAACCCACAGTATAAATTTAAAGGAAATCTTGTGTGACATTTATATTTTGGACTAATTTTTCCATACACATCTTCTAGCTTTTTCAGTTCAAGAAGTTTAAATTATAATTTTTAGAAGATCTTTTAAGATCTTCTTAATAGCCTCTATTTTAAATGTATAACTCTTACTCCTTAGAGCTTCAAACCTCTCTCTTTACTCTTCAGTGGTAATATCAAGTAAAATTTAAACTATGGATTAGGAGACAAATTATGTTATTGAAATTATGATGAATGGACAAAAATTTTTTTTTTTCTGAATTTGCATTGAATGCTTACCCTTATCACCTTCAGGTACTGACCTAGATTTTTTTTCCAACACCCTCTAAGGTTTTAATTTTGTAATTTATATCGGAGATTAATCATTTGAAAAAATCAATTGAGATGTTTCATCTTAAATCTTAGAGAATTAATTCAACAACTTCTCTAGAGTTTTAATTATAAATCATTTTAATAAGAAGTTGATTGAATCATGAATATTCTTTAGAAGATTTTTTATAGCAAGCTGTTCTTGTTGTTGAGACTCACATTTCATGCTAATGTTCCTCCACCTAAGATTATAATCAACTAGACTTTCACCAAGTTTCTAATTTTCCATTACCAGGTCCCTTACGGTGACATAGCAACGTGCTCCATAAAACCTTTTAGTAAACGTATTTTCTAATTCTACAAAGGTTTGTACCGACCCATTTGGTATCTAAGCCTGACATTTAAATGCAACACCTGATAAACTGCACATGAGTTATCTAAATAGTAGAGCATCATTGCCTCCAACATTTTAAGAACTAGCCCTTAAATGCGCTAAATGTTTCTTTGGATTCCATGTTCCATCAAAATTTTGAACGATGGTGGAAGAAATCCTTTAGGATAAGGAACCAAGATGTTTTCTTGGTATAGGCATTTAAAAAGAGGTTTTGAAAAATTTAATCATCTTTGTGGACTTCGAAATTGACTTTGAATTTTAATTTTTAAATCAAACAACCTATTAGAAATGATATACTACCTAGAGTGGCAGAAATAAGATTTCAAAATGGGAACATGTTTAGAATTATGAATTCCAGCTCAAATATCATAGCCAAAATTTGGAAAGGACTGAATATGTCCCCGAAGTGTCAAAGTGAAGTTTAATTAAATATCCTGTTATGATAATTTTGATCATTTATTATTAATCTTATATTTAAAGCATTATTAACAAATGATATATCTCCCTAAAGGGAGAACATAACACTCATTAGCAATCGCTCAAATATGATGATAACAATCATCGTTGATTTTAATTTTCACTAAGGATACTAATTTAGTTTTGAAAATTGTTTTTTTTTTTATGTTGATGTGGATCCTAAATCTCTTACAGGTGCAAGCCATCATAGTTAATTATATCATAAGGAGATTAAATTCCCTATGAATACTTTCAATTAAAATAATGGTGAAACTTTTGTTTAGAGGTTTTCTAGGAGTGATATAAAAAAAGGTGAATTTTAGAATTTTAATAGGGATTATCAATAGTGATCCTTGCTCGTAAGCAATTAGCGATCCAAGATGATTATCAATAGAGTAAATGTTTAGATCTTTAGACTCTGTAATTGTAGTAATTTTAACATCATAAGTAGTAGGAAAAAACCGAAGTATCTTATTAACCATTTCAGCATTCGTTAGTTCCCTACCCAATGCTTGTAAAAAGGTGACTATTTGTGTGAATCTTTTGTACATATCAGAAATGGATTCATTTTATTTCATGCAAAATAATTCATAGTCATGCAACAAGATATTAAGTATAGATTGTTTAACCTCATTAATCCCCTCATAAGTTATACAAAGTCTATCCCATATGTCCTTTCCACTCTTACAAGTATAAACCCACATGTAATCTTCTGATTTAAGAGAACAAAAGAAACAATTTAAGCATTTGATGTTTAGTTGTGTTAAGTCACATTCTTCTACTGTCAAGTCCACAAAAGGTGTTTCAACTCTAACTCCGTCAACTAGCCTAGTTGGTTTTGTAAACCCTTCTTGAACTAAGATCCATATACGGTAATCAAGTGACTATAAAAATGTTGACATGTGTGTTTTCCAAAAATCAAAAGGAATATTGTCAAACAACGGATGTCTAGTTATAGAGTAACCCTCAGGTGTATTTCAGTTTCCAAATGTGGTCATCTACATTAATAAAAAAGTAGTCTAAACTTAAGATTTTGAAATAAAGCTCTGATACCACTTGTTGAAACTTGTTCAATATGAATTAGGTTGCTAGACCTTAGCTTATATCCCAGCGGCTAACTAAGAGGGGGGGGGGGGTGAATTGATAATTAAAAAAATTATCCCTCTCTTTAAAATTGAACCGATAATTAAGTTTTGTGATTTTTTTGTAGAAAAGATTTTACAACCACAAATTAAAAAGTAAAAACAAAAGCAGTAGAAAATAAAAAGATACAAGATTTATAGTGGTTTGGTCAAACAAAACCAACATCCACTCCCCGGAGGCACCCTCCAAGTATTGCAGTAATACCACTAGTGACTCTCCTTTTGCACCCACAGCAAGGCGTAGAAGCCTTCACAAAAACTCTCTTCCACCACTACTTGGTGTGATAGAGAACCTTCATCCTTTTACTCTCTCCAAGTGTTGGCAGAGAACCATCCGTCCTTTCACACTCTCCAAGCGTTGGCAGAGAACCGTCCATTCTTTCACACTCTCCAAGCGTTGGCAGAGAACCCTTTGTCCTTTCACACTCTCCAAGTGTAGGCAAAGAACCCTTCGGCTATTCACACTCTCTAAGTGTCGGCAGAGAACCAGATCTCCTTGAACGATCGTCTTACAAGAAATCTAGAAGGACGAGAGAAAAGAGTGAAGTAATCACAAATCATAATTGGAGATTCTGACCTTTGAGTTCCAAGTGAATCCTTCATGCTCCAGTAGTAAAAATCCTCCTTTAAAAACTCTCTCACACTCTCTCCTTCACTCTCCCTTCAGTTAACATGAAGATCAGTAGACAAAAAGATTATGCGATAATTTTAGGTGGACTTTATATAGGAAAGACATGAAAAACCATCTAAAAACTGCTGACTTTCAAATCTGTACACAGTCGATCATCCCGGATGATCGTCAGATCATCCTGTATGAATAATATAAAAATAGTTGCATACGAACCCAATGTATATTGGTATGAACTGACTTCATACCCGATCATTGTCCCCGTATGAAATATGTTCGACCTGGGATGAACAGTTATATCAAGGATGCGTTCTGACGAAACAGCAGGACGGTCCCAAATTTTTAAGGAATAGAGGACTTCATCCTGGGACGAACATGAATGTTCATTTGGACGAATAGTTCAAGTCATGTGTTCAGAGAACTTCATCTAGAGATGACCAGGATGAATCGTCTCGACGATTAGTTTAACCCATGTGTCTAGAGGACTTCGTTCTAGGATGAATATGATGAATCTTCTGGACGATGAATTTAACCCATGTGTCCAGAGGACTTCATCTTGGGATTTACGGGATGAATCGTCTGGATGATTAGTGCAACTCATGTGTCAAGAGAGCTTCGTCTAGGGACGAATGGTATATTTTGTTTGGATGAATAGTTCACAATGAGAATCCAGAGAACATCGTTGAGGGACGAATATGGAAATTCGTCTGGATGATCAGGACTTAGAAAAATTTTCTCACTTCCTGTTTGTTCCAATGCTCTTTCGAGGGGATAACTGACCTGATCGTCCCATACTCCCGTACGATTGGTATGATTTTTTAAAGATCTCCCCAAGTGTGTGTGTGCTAAGCTACTTAATTACAACATACTCTCTCAAACTCAATACAATGAAAAATAAAAACTTTAATTTACAAACTATCTCATGCTGAATTTGATTTGAAGTCTTCTTTAGTATGGAGTTCAATTTTCCTAAAATGTTAGTCCACACAGGAGCAAAAGCAATTCTTCCAAAAAGTGTTAGGAGAATATAATACTTAAAATAATAATATTTAGAATCATCAAAACTATACAAGTTGCAAGAATGTAAAACATGCAAATAACAACTCTCCAGACAATCTCCCCCTTTTTGATGATGGAAAAACAATTATTATTTGTATAATTTTCAAATTCTAAGAATCTCCTAAACTCCCCCTAAATTGATAAACATGTGAAAATTAGGAGGCATTGCACGACAATTTTATCTCTTTTTTTTAATACAAACAGATATGATACGAAACAAATTTTAAAAATACAAACAGATACGATATGAAAAAAAAATACAATACAGGACAAAAAATATGAACAAAATACAAATAAATAAAATTTTCTCTCCCTTTTTTATAACAACAAAAAGAGAAGAAGAAAAAGAACAAAAATGTGAGAAATCATATGATAATCCTTTTATAAGAGATCCATGAAAGTGATTGAAATAAATTTTGTAAATAAAATCAAATCATTAGGCAAATAGAATGATTCATAGGATTTAAGAAGAGATATAACATTGATAGTAAAGAGGATTTATCAAAAACATGTGTCAATTTAGACATTGAGATAAAGAATATCATTGCATAAAGGATGAATATAAAATTTATATATTTCAAATTTCAATATGAAATAAAATCATGCAGAATATTAATTTGAATTAAAAGATTGAAAGATTAAGGAAAGAATA
This sequence comes from Dendrobium nobile, assembly GCA_022539455.1. NCBI lineage: Eukaryota > Viridiplantae > Streptophyta > Magnoliopsida > Asparagales > Orchidaceae > Dendrobium > Dendrobium nobile. The sequence goes on from CM039721.1 coordinate 47,929,534, forward strand.
TGAACAAAATACAACTTGTGGCGCTCAAGTGTATTCTCAATATTTCCAAAATCAATAATATAAAATTTTAAATTTCTCAAAGTATAATAATATTTATATTGATAATAGAAATACAAAATAAGTAAACATCACAATTTGCAATAATAATATGTAAATTTAAATTAGTCAAACAAGAGACATGAGATTGACATTCTTAATTACATCAAGTTATAAGCACAACTGAAATTAAGAAAAATTAGATTTTTCAATGAATTTAAATTTGTATTGCACTTCAAGGAGGCATTGCACAAAATTTTTAGGGATTTTTATGTAGTCTAATACACATTTTAAAATAAGATTAAAATCAAGACAAGATAACTTATATTGATATCATGAAGAAGAATATTACAATCAGCAGAAATGATATACATACGTTCATAATCTAAAAACACATAAAACACAAAACATAAAATATAACATAAAAGCACATCTACTAACAACATATCACATCACATTGAAAAGCATAAAGAACTACTTTATCACTCAGAAGGACCCTGATCTGGAGGAAGTTGCTGATTGTAAAAATAAAAAAAACTGCTCATCATAATCATATTTGAGTTTATACCATCAATTTGCTCTCGCATCCAAGTCATATCCTGATGGTACTGAGCATCCTGCATTTGTAGATGAGTTTCAATTTGATCAAAGCGTTGATCAAAATGAGTATCTAGACGATCAAATCTATGAACCAAATCTTGATAATTTGGTTCACCAGCAGGTGCAGGTGCAGGTTCCTCCTCTGAGTCACATATAACATGCTGTTCACATGGTTCATCTTTATTAAAGATTGCTCGAAAAGATCCATCGTTAAAGTAGAGAGGCTCTTTGAAATCTTGAACTGGATGAACTAGTTCATATTTCTTCTCCAAAATATAAGTCGCAAGATGTCCTAAGACAATATTTTTCTTTCTCTTGTGGAAGACATGGCCAATCTCAGAAAGTCCATAAATGTAGTCAACGAGAAGTTGGGCTTAATCTATAGGTTGGCTAGTCATGATTAGATAAGTCACAGTAGAAAGAAGTGGAGTAATGTTTACTCAATCACCAGCTTTAGGTATAATAGAGGTATGAAGAACATGCTGGATGATTCATGCATTCTTATTTAGAGTGGATACCTTAAGCAAATGACTTACGACTCTAATTCTTCTAAGGACATTATTTATTTCAGACCAGTCAAAATAAGAAGTAGTGGTCAAGGTATGGGCTATAATCCCTTGAGTCCTTAAGTTTAAAAAGATTCCCATATCCTCTTTAGTAATTTCTACTTTCTTCTTAAACACAGAGGATCTAATCACATAATGATCAGAGTTAAAGGACATGTTCACAAGAAAGTAGTGAAAGGTCTCTTTATTGTAGAAGTGGACAAGAGTGAGAATGAGGCCAAATTGAGTGGAAGCAAACAAATTTATTACCTTAAAATTGATTTACTCTTGTAGAAAGACTCTAGATGGAGTGATTTTGGCTGAAGCAAACCTACGGAAGGACTCCTCATTGGCCTTGGACAGGATGTTTTTACTAGAGTTTTTGAGTGGTCCCTTAGCCAGTATCTTTTGTATTTTGCTAGAGCTAGCCATAGAGAAGATCTAGTTAAAAAGGGGTTTAAAAAGGATGTTCGAAGTGATGACATGTGAGTTTAAAAGCCTTCAATTTAAAGAAAAAACAAGTTTTCGTACGAACAAAATTAATTTCACCCCGTATGAATTTGAGTTCGTACATACGAACGAAATTTTGTATGGACGAACGAATTAGTCCAAAAATGAAACGGCTTTCATAATCACATAAGTTACGATGCAGCCTTTCGTAGAGACTTTTGACCAAACGATCGTACAGACAAATAGGTGCTCATCATTGACGATCAGATATTTAAGATCATTTTTATGGAAGTTTAAACCATCCCCCACTTTGAAATGCCACGTCTTCGTATGGACGAACCAAAAGTTCATACGTACGATCAGGGATAATTAATTTGATTTTATTCGTATAACTGCCTTCACACGTACATATGATTGAATACACTTCGTCTGGATGATCGTCATGATCATACAAACGAATAGTAAAATGAAAACTGAAAAACTATATCCAAACCGTTCAAATCCGACAGTTAATACACTACACAATTCATCCCATACGAAATGACTTTCGTGTCGGATAATTTTCACTCAATTTTTAAGCATGCATTCAAAAATGTAGATGTGAGAGAACACAAAACAACATGGAAAAGAATTCTCAAAACCAAACACACACAAACACAATAAACAATGATAGAAAACTCAGAAAATCACAAAATCAAAAATACACACAAAAACACTAACTGGAAAAACACACATCAATGTTGCAGATTCACTTTAATGAAGCATTCAAATCAATCACACCAAGTCTTGTTCTTAATGTACTGAAAGTATCAAAGGCTAGTGGATTTGTAAAAATGTCTGCAAGTTGATTTTCTGTAAAAACATGAATTAGTTCAATTTCTCCTTTGGATACATGATCCCTTATGAAATGATGCTGATATCTATATGTTTGGTTCTTGAATATTGAATAGGATTTTTATAAATGCAAATATCACTAGTGTTATCACAATAAATGGGAATAGTGCCTATAGTTAATCCTAAATCAATCAACTGTTGTTTCAACCAAAGTACTTATGCCACACAACTTCCTAATGAAAAGTATTCAGCTTCAGCAGTAGATGGGGATATTGAATTTTATTTTCTACTGGACCAAGAGACTAAAGAATTTCAAATAATTTGACATGTTCCAAAAGTGCTATTTCTATCAACCCTCTAACCTGCAAAGTAAGAATCTGAATAACAAATTATTTCAAATGAAGAGCTAAACTTAGGATACCAAATTCCTAAGTTCTGAGTTCCTAATAGATATCTTAAAATCCTTTTTACTATTATCAAATGTGATTCTTTTTGATCTGATTGAAATCTAGCACACAAATAAACACTAAACATGATATCAGGCCGGCTAGCTGTCATGTAAAGCAAAGATCCAATTATCTCTCTAAATTTCTGTTGATCAACAGATTTTCCCTTAGGGTCCTTATCCAACTGAACTGAGGAACTCATAGGTATACTAACAGGTTTAGCATTATCCATTTCATACTTTTTGAGGATGTCCTTAACATATTTTGATTGACTAAGAAATATATCCCCCTCAATTTTCTTAATGTTAAACCCTAGAAATGAACTTAAATCTCCCATTAGACTCATCTTAAATTCACTACTCATTATGTTAGAAAAATTATCATAAAGATTTTTATTTGAAGATCCAAAGATGATGGCATCAACATAAATTTGTATAATGAGTATGTCCTTTCCAATTTTCTTCAAAAAGAGAGTTGTATCCACACTTCCTCTTTCAAATGATCTTTTAAGTAGGAAGGTGCTCAATCTCTCATACTAAGCCCTAGGTGCATGTTTAAATCCATATAATGCCTTTTTCAGTTTAAAAATATGATTAGGGTGTTTAGAATTTTCAAAACCTAGAGGTTGTTCTATAAAAATATCCTCTTGAATTACCCCATTTAAAAATGCACTTTTTACATCCATTTGGTACAATTTAAATTCTCTAAAACAGGCAAAGGCTAACAAACCCAAATTGCTTCAAGTCTAGCTATAGGGGCAAAAGTTTTCTAAAAATCAATCCCTTCAATCTGATTATACCCCTTAGCTACTAATTTAGCCTTATTTCTAATGACTACTCCTGAGTCATTCATTTTATTTTTGAATACCCACTTAGTTCCAACTACACTTTGATCCATTAGCCTTGTAGTTAATTCCCAAACTCTATTTCTTATAGATTGATTTAACTCTTCTTGCATAGCCAAAATCCAAAATTCATCCGAAAGTACTTGATCAATATTTGTGGGTTCTATGGTTGAAATGAAGGCTGAATGATTGACTTCTTTTGTTTAATCTACGCTTTGTCCTTACACTCTCACTAGGTTCACCAATAATCAATTCCTTTGGGTGATTTCTAGAAAATCTCAAATCTCTAGGCAAAGGGTTTTCTATCTCTAAATTTTCTTCCAAATTTTTTCCAAATTTATTTTATCAATCTCTTGGGAGTTAATCTCAATCTCATCTTCTACAAAATTTGGTTCTTCCAAAATTCCAGATTCATCAAATACAACATGTGTGGTCTCCTCAATTACCAAAGTTCTTTTATTGAATACTCTATAAGATTTTCCAACACTTAAGTATCCTATAAAAATTCCTTCATCTGATTTTGGATCAAATTTTCCTAAAACAGATTTTCCATTATTATGAAAAAACACCTTACATTCAAAAATATGCAAATGTGACAAATTAGGTGTTCTTTCTTTTAGAAACTCATAGGGTGTTTTATTTAATTTTGATCTCAAATTCACCCTATTCAGAACATAACATGTAGTGTTAACCGCCTCAGCCCAAAAAAATTTAGGAAGTGAGTATTCTGACAATGTGGCTCGGACATCTTCTATTAATGTTCTATTTTTCCTTTCGATTACCCCATTCTGTTGAGGGATTCTAGGTGCAAAAAAATTAAAATCAATTCCCTTTTTCTTATAGAAATCCTCAAATTTTTAATTCTCAAATTCTCCTACATAATCACTTTGAATAGTCATAATTTCACATCCTAGCTTTCTTGGAATCCAAGTCGAAAAGTTTCTAAATTCCTCAAATGATTCACTCTTATGAAATAGAAATATAACCCATGTGAATCTAAAGTAATCATCCACAATCACAAATCCGTATACCTTCCCTCCTAGACTTACAATTCCAACAGGTCCAAAAAGATCCATATGTAAAATCTTCAATGATTTACTAGTTCTAAGATCCTTATTAGACTGAAAAGAGGTCTTCACCTGTTTTCCTAATTGACATGCATCACAAAGGTGATCCTTAGTAAAGTCTAGTTTTGGTATACCTCTCACTAGGTTCTTTTGGGTAATCCTCCTAAGGTTTTTCATGTAAGAATAACAAAGTCTATTATGCCAAAGCCATGACTCATCAGAAATAGTTTTTAAACAAAAAGCAGTAGGAGTTTTTAAGCAATTCAAGTCTAAGAAATACACGTTGTTTACCCTTATACCATTCAAAACATCATTTTCATTTAGGCTTAATATGTAGCTAGTAGGAAAATTTTTTACACAGTATCTTTTATCATATAGCTGGCTTATAATTAACATAATATGCTTTAAGCCTTCTACCAATAACATATTTTCAAAGAATTTTTTTTTAAGATTTCCAATCATACCTGACCCAACCACCTTCCTTGTGGTGTTATCTCCAAGTTTAACCTTGCCTCCACTCCTGGCTTCCAGCGATAAGAATTGTGCAGTATCTCCAGTCATATGATTTGAGCATCTGCTGTCTAGGTACCATATGCTCTCACGAGGTCCTGTGTGAGAGCGACCCTACAAAATTATCTAACATTAGACCTGGGAACCCAAATAAGTTTGGGTTCTCCTTTTAGAAATTTACTAATAGATGCATGTATGATATGTCTAGGTTTATGTATCTTAGGTTTCACACCAAATAAGTTTTCTTCTTCAAAGTACAAGTGTGAGCTATATGTCCAATCAGTTAACAATTATTACATTTATTTTTTAGAAATAAATTCCTAAGTCTTCTACTATTCATCTATTTATTAAGGGATTGCATAAATTAAGGATACAAAATAGGATTAGTGAAATCTTCAAGTTTATTGGGTATCCTATTATCCTCGAGAGCATTTATCTTTAATTTGTAAAATGAATTCATATCTTCCAAAATTTAATTTGTATAATTGATTCGATATATTTTGCTCTCTAAATCATCCTTATTATTCTTGATTTTAATTTGAAGTTCTGCAAAGGATGTTTCTAACATTTCATGACTTTTATTTAAGTCATCAAACTCATCAAGTAATTTCATGTGGTTGTCATCAATTAAAGCATGATTTTTCCTAATGATTTCATGTTCTTTTTGTAATTCCTGAAATTCTAAGCTCAAACTAGTATGTATTTTCTTTAATTTTCTATACGCTTCATGCATGTGTTCAGAAACTTCAAAAAGTTCATTGTAAGTCAAGTCACATACATCTTCTTGATCTGACTGATCAAGATTATAGCCATTAAGCAGAGATTAGTGACTTCCTCTTTCTTTTCTGTCTCTAACGAGTTTGAATCTGAGTCTACCCAGAAAGCTCTTTGGAATTTCTCTTACCCTTCTTCACAACTGGTTTCTCCTTTACCTTCTTCTTGCTAGGAGTGGCTTTGAGTTTTGGGCAGTCTGTCTTAATATGTCCAAGTTTTCTGCAGTCATAGCAAATAACATCATTTGAAACATTGACATTTATATTAAATTTACCTCGATTCCATTACTGGCATCTCTTTTACTTCCTCTTCAAAAAGCTTCTGAATTGTCTAGTCATTAGTGTGATGTCGTCTTCATCCTCAGGTTGTGAGTGTTCACTCTCTGACTCCACTTTCAATGCTATATTATTCTCCCTTCATGGTTCACCTGCATCAATCTTTCTTTGGCTAACTCCTTGCTCGTAAACAATTAGCAATCCAAGAAGATTGTAAAAAGAGTAAATGTTTAGATCTTTAGATTCTTTAATTGCAGTAATTTTAGCATCATAAGTAGTAAGCAAACAACGAAGTATCTTATTAACCATTTTAGTATTCGTTAGTTTCTTACCCAATACATGTAAAGAGGTGACTATTTGTGTGAATCTTGTGTACATATCAGAAATGGATTCATTTGATTTTATTCGAAATAATTCATAGTCATGCAACAAGATATTAAGTCTAGATTTCTTAACCTCATTAGTCCCCTCATAAGTTATACAAAGTCGATCACATATGTCCTTTCCACTCTTGCAAGTAGAAACTCGCATGTAATCTTCCAATTTAAGAGCATAAAAGAAACTATTTAAGCATTTGGCATTTAGTTGTGGTAAGCCACGTTCTTCTACTGTCCCGACCACAAAAGGTATTTTAACACTAACTCCGTCAACTAGACTAGTTGATTTTGTATACCCTTCTTGAACTAAGATCCACATACGGTAATCAAGTGACTGTAAAAATGTAGACATGCGTGTTTTCCAAAAATCAAAAGAAATATTGTTGAACAATGGAGATCTAGTTATAGAGTAACCCTCATGTGTATTTCAGTTTCCAAATGTAGCCATCTACGTTAATCAAAAAGTAGTCTAAACTTATGATTTTGAAACAAAGCTCTGATACCACTTGATGAAACTTGTTCAATATGAATTAGGTTGTTAGACCTAAGCTTATATCACAGCGGCTAAATAAGAGGGGGGGGGGGGGGGGTGAATTAGTAATTAAAAAATTTATCTCTCTTTTTAAAATTGAATCGATAATTAACTTTAGTGAATTTTTTGTAGAAAAGATTTTTTAACCACAAATTAAAAAGTAAAAAAAAAAGTAGAGGAAAATAAAAAGATACAAGATTTATAGTGGTTCAGTCAAACACGACCTACATCCACTCCCCGGAGGCACCCTCCAAGTATTGCAATAATACCACTAGTGATTCTCCATTTACACCCATAATAAAGCGGAGAAGCCTTCACAAAAACTCTTTTCCACCACTACCTGGTGTGGCAGAGAACCGCCATCCTTTTACACTCTCCAAGTGTTGACAGAGAACCATCCATCCTTTCACACTCTCCAAGTGTTGGCAGAGAACCGTCCATCCTTTCACACTCTCCAAGTGTAGGCAGAGAACCGTTCGGCTGTTCACACTCTCCAAGTGTAGGCAGAGAACCCTTCTGTTGTTCACACTCTATAAGTGTCGGCAGAAAACTGGATCTCCTTGAATGATCTTCTCACAAGAAATCTAGAAGGATGAGAGAAAAGAGTGAAGTAATCACAAATCACAATTGAAGATTCTTACCTTTGAGTTCTAATTGAATCCTTCACGCTCCAGTAGTAAGAATCCTCCTTTAAACACTCTCTCATACTCTCTCCTTCACTCTTCCTTTTATTAACACAAAGATCAGTAGACAAAAAGATTACAAGACAATTTTAATTGGACTTTATATAGGAAAGATTTAAAAAACCATCCAAAAACTACTGACTTTCAAGTCTGTACACAGTCGATCGTTCTGGACGATTGTCAGATCATCCTGTACGAATAGTATAAAAATAGTTGCATACGAACCCAATGTATATTGGTACGAACTAACTTTGTTCCCGATCATCGTCTCCGTACGAAATATGTTCATCCTGGGATGAACAATTATATCAAGGGTTCATTTTGACGAAACTATAGGACAGTCCCAAATTTTTAGGGAACTTCATCCAGAGATGTTCGTCTGAATGAATAGTTCAAGTCATGTGTTCAGAGAACTTCATCCAGAGATGACCAGGATGAATCATCTCGATGATTAGTTTAACCCATGTGTCTAGAGGACTTCATCCTGGGATGAATGGGATGAATCGTTCTGACAATCAATTTAACCCATGTGTCCAGAGAACTTCATCCTGGGACAAACATGATAAATCGTCTGGACGATTAGTGCAACTCAAGTGTCCAGAGAGCTTCGTTCAGGGATGAATGGTACATTTCATCTGGGCGAATAGTTCAAAGTGAGAATCCAGAGAACATCATCCTGGAATGAATATGGAAATTCGTCTGGAGGATTTGGACTTAGAAAAATTTTCTCACTTCCTGTTCGCTCCATTGCTCTTCTGAGGGGATAACTGACCTGATCGTCCCGTATGAACTTGGTTCATTTCATACGATCAGTATGATTTTTTAAAGATCTCCCTAAGTGTGTGTGTGTGCTAAGCTACTCAATTTCAATCATACTCTCTCAAACTCAATACAATGAAAAATACAAACTTCAATTTACAAATTATCTCATGCTGAATTTGATTTGAAGTCTTTTTTAGTCTGGAGTTCAATTTTCCTAAAATGTTAGTCCACACAAGAGCAAAAGTAATTCTTCCAAAAAGTGTTAAGAGAATATAATACTTAAAATAATAATATTTGGAATCATCAAAACTATACAAGTTGCAAGAATGTAAAACATGCAAATAACAACTCTCTTAATAATTTAATAGATTTCTAATGTAATGTATATTAATTGATTCAATTAAATGCATAAAATGAAATGTAGTATTTTTTGAAAAAGGCTTAAAAATTATTTTTCCTTGGAGATTGCACAATATCCCCTTGACAAATTTGTATCCTCAAAGGCTAGGTGGTCTGCAAAAACTTAGAGATGGGGAGGTGCCTAACAAGGAGGAGATAGCCAATAATATGCTTATGCTGACTCTTGGTTGTCCCGGGCTTTCTTCTTAGAATATTAGAGTTTCTTTGTTGGCCTAAAAAATTTAAATTTTAATTACAAGTAGAAAAATTTGATGCATGCCCTCACGAGCCTCCAATTTAATTCAAGCTAAAATAAAAATGTCATGCAAATCACCAAAAAAACTAACAAAATCAAGAATCCCTATATTTAATCATATCAAATGAAATACATTAAACAAGTAAAATAATTAGGTAAATGTCTATAGGCAAACTTCCTTTTTATTATAACCCAGAAATTACAAAAATAAAAGTGGCAGGGCACCATTGACATCAAACCCAGATTCTAGTCATAGAACAAACACAACTGATTTTGAGTGGGATACATTTTATCATTAACTCTTCATCTTTCTCCTCTTTGGGCATCTTGGATTTATTATATCTGGATACCCAAATGAAAAAAGAAAACTCTTTCCTAGAGGGAGAGGTTATTATTTTCACTTTGAGCATTAAAATGGTAAAAAATTGGACTTCAAAATGGAAAAGGACTATCCCCTGAGGGGTATCCTTTCCTATTTGGAATCCAAATTTGTATACATGTATGCCAACTCAAAGACTAACTTTCACAACTCTTATCTTTAAACAAATTTCATTAATATAAAAGCAAAAAGCTAGACTCACCTAGGGGTTATCCTAATAATTTAATAATCAAATAAATCCCAAGTAGTTTATATATATATGTAGTAAAATAAATCATACTTAGCCACACTCTTATTTATTTGGGGGCTAAGCAGTTAAAGCACATGTAGCAATTATGATGATTATTAATTTAGCTCCCTTTTTATTACACTGCAAGAGTGTGGACACCGACAAAAAACTTAGTGAGCAACTAGATCAATCATAACCTAAGGGTAAATTATCATCCATCATATCAATTTGTAAAGTGCAATAGAAGTAAACAAGCTCATCAATTAATTTTAAATCACAACATGTAAGAAAAACTTAGAAAGCTTTATACACATACTAGCCTAGCCTAAATTAGAGTTGGTTATCCTAATAAGTCATCTAAAGTGTGTGAAAAGATTGTGTAACTAGGGTAGATCCTAAGCTAGGTAGTTCGTTAAAGTTATCTAGTGCTCTAGTTTGTTATGGATAGGAGGGAAGATTTAGGTTTAAGTTTAAATATTAATTTGTTAAAGCTTAAACTATGTGTGTTTTAATGGTTAAATAATTACTACCTTTGTTACTCACCGAGGTCGTGAAGTTTATTTCACGTTCTTTGGGGAAAAGCTAATATCCTCATAGGTCTAAATTACCAACTAGTAATCGGTGTTGGTTAACTTGAATTAGTTAGTGGAGGGTTAGAGGTAAATAAATTTTAAGTAATTGCTTTAATTACTAGTTTGAATGTTTAAGTTCAAATTTATTGAAATTTGAATGAATTATCTATTATTGGACATTTTGGAATTATTTATATTAACTTAATTTGTTAACTAAAGGGTTAAAAATTAAATTTTGAGATTAAGATTGGTTTTGGTGTTTTGAATTTTTTCTTAAATATTAGGTCTTGAAATAAGTGATTAGATTTTATTGTTGCTCAATTTGGAGATTTCTATATTAAGTTATGAATTTTTTGAAGTTTGACTGAGTTTTGAACTACAATTGACTAAGGAGTTAAAATTTCTGACTTTGATTGAATTTTTGGGGTTTGGAATTTAAAAAAAAATACTTGATTATAATTAGAGTTGAATAGTTTTGAGTTTCATTAAATTAGATTTTTTTATAACTATTGGTGATTTTCTAAACTATGGGTATTTTTTAAATTTTCTAAAATTATTGAATTAGGGGAATTTTTAGATTTCTATCCAAATCTCAAGATCCAATTCCCCTGAATTTTGGCCTAAATGGAGCTATCTATAGTGGCTGACCAAGCCACACAAGGAAACCACTAGGTTACTTTATAAAAGCCTTAAGTTGTTGCCTAGGTTTGGATGGGAGTGTAATCATTAGCTCTAAACTCCCCAAATGCAACACAAATAATACACAAATATTCAATCCCTAAATCCCATTGAAAATATCATAAGGAAAATTTTAAATTAGGGGTCAAATTATGACCCCTAATCCCAATAACTCAAAGATGTAATTAAACTTATCAAGCAAAGGAGGAAAATTTTGGACATGTTAGAGAAATGCCAAAATTCATTCTCCCAAAGTCTTAAGCCATAGTGATAGATAATTTAACCATAAATGCTAAAATACCATAATCAGAAAAATTAAAATAGACATTTATACAAAAATAATCAAGGGTTGAGACCATATCACTTTTAAAGATCTCATTGAGATCTTTCTAATGATCTAAGAACACCTAAACTCTTTAAGTGTGGAGGGAGATATGATTTTTTGAAGTTCCTTGCAAAATCAAGATTTTTTAAATAATAAATTACCCAGTCAGCTGCACTTCTACACTTGTTCAAATAACTCAGTATTGCACCGCTCCCGAATTCTAGAGAGAGGGGCTCCCGAATTCTAGAGAAAGGAAACTGCTATTTTTCAAATTTTTTTAGATCTTAATCTTCTGGTTCCACCTGAATGGTGGCGGAGGGTCACTGGTCATCATCTCCAGATGACCAGAATACCTCAAATCTCCATTCTACCAGGTTTCCCTATGATTCTAATCATGGTGGATCTAAAGGTAGAAATTATATGAACCAAGAATTTGTGATCAAACATGGGCCGTTGGTTATCACCGAAGGTCAGTTTCTTCTAAACCACAATATGGTTTCAATGTTAGGCAAAGGTAAAGAACCTTTACAAAGTTTGGGAAAGAAGATGGATTTGACAATTCCTTCATCCCCATCAAAGAATTGGTTGGCTAGTGCGGTGAATGATTCAGAGTCAACATCTTCCATCGATTGTAAGTTGAAGGTAAACAAATTTTCAAACTTACCCTATGTTGAGGCAGAAAAGCATGAGTTTTTCAATTCAAATTTGATGAAATCTAAGGAAGATGAAGGATTCATTTCTAGCGTTGGAAATCAAATAGCATGTGATCAGCATATCTTACCAAATAATGAAAATTTAAATTTGCTAAATGTTTGGTCTTAAAATCATCATAGAATAGCTAATTCAATTCATCCTGATTTGGGAGAAAATGATAATTTAGATGTAGTTAAACTTGATATGAATAAGGTTGCTAAAAATGTTAAATTGCTTCAAAAATCTGTTGTGGTGAAGGTGTTTGGGAAAGGAAATCCATTTTCTCTTTGTAGCATTGAATTAAGACATCAATGGGATAAATTTGGGAAGTTTCATATCACCTCAGTGGGCCTTTAATGGATTTGGTGTTCATTTCATTCTCCTCAGATTATGAAAGAAGTATTGAGTGGAGGTCCATGGTATGTGGGATGACACATAATAGGAATGGATAAATGGACACCTCAATTTTCCCCTACTTCATTGAAAGGGCTATCCTCACCAATTTTGATTCGCTTACCTCATTTGCTTCTACCTTGTTGGGGTGAGACTAATTTTACCAAGATTGTCTCAAAGATAGGAGTTTCTTTGTTGTTGGATGGAAAAATGTTCAAATGGGGAAGACGTGAGTTTGCTAGAGCATGTGTATGAATTAATCTAGACTCTAAATTACCTCATGTAGTTTGGATTGAAGGGTTATATGGAATTTTTTTTCAAAAAATTGAGTATGAAAAAATATCCACTTTTTTGTTTCAATTGTGGAAAAATAGGTCACAAAATTGAGATATGTAAAGAAGTTGATAAAGGAGTGGGAAATAAAGTTTTAGATGATGCTCAAGGAATCAATTTGGTGAATTCAAAAACTCTTGGATCAATTTTTAATATGAAATCTAAGGACAAATCAGATATTGTAAATCCACAAAATTCTTATGGTCCTTGGATTCATGTGAAGTTTAAGAGGAATAGAAGATTTCAAAAGAAGAAATATCAATCTTCAGCTGTGTGAAAAATCTTGAAGTTAGCTTGGCATTGGTTAAAAAGCCTGGTAAAAAATTCAAATTACTTTCCTAAGTTTTTGCTGAAGAATTGGGTAGAATGGATGGTGAAGAACATGAATTGCTAGCCAAAGATAACAGGATAGATCCAGTTTTTCACGGATTAATAATAGAAGATATTATTACAGATTTTGGTTTTGTTATTGTTGAATTGGAACAACTAGAAGATGGTTAAATTTATCCATATGTTGAGTATGCTGGTATGGGAAAATATTTGGATGATTGTCTCACAATTCTAGAACTAGATGAGGTAGACAAAATAGAGGTTCTCGGTACAAAGAATGCTGAAAATAAAGATCCAATTTATATTATTGAAGAACTTACTCTGGTTAATCATTTGAAGTGAAAGGAGCATGTGAAGGAGATTAAAGTATTGGCAGGTTTGCAAAGTTCAGTCACTCCTTTGGCTAAGGAAAACAAAGTGGAGAGTATGAAGCCGTGATTGAGGATGGGAAATTCTTTATTCCTTCCAAATTAGGGAATCCGAAGAAAAAGTTGAATAAAGATATGAATGTGTTTGGTCCAATCAAAGGGAGTCTAAGAGGAAGGAAGTTGGGTATTGTTGAAACTTGTTCACTATAAATTAGGTTGTTAAACCTAAGCTTATGTCCCAAGGCTATCCAAGAGGGGGGGGGGGGGGGTGAATTAATAATTTAAAAAAATTATCCCTCTTTTGAGTATGTTGAACCGAAAAGAAACTTTAATAAAGTTTTAGAAATAGTTTTTCCACCACAATTTTTAGAAAAAAAAAAGCAGAAAATAAAAAGCTGTAAAAATAAAAGACACAAGATTTAAAGTGGTTCGGTCAAAACCAGACCTACATCCACTCCCCGAAGGCACCCTCCGAGTATTGCACTAATACCAATACTGTCTCTCCTTTTGCATCCACAGCAAGGCGGAGAAGCCTTTAAAAACACTCTTTCCACCACTACCCGGTGCGGTAGAGAACCATCGTCCTTTTACACTATCCCAAGTGTTGGCAGAGAACCATCCATCCTTTCACACTCTCCTAGTATGGGCAGAGAACCCTTTGGCTGTTCACACTCTCCTAGTGTGGACAGAGAACCCTTCAGCTATTCACACTCTCCTAGTGTGGGCAGAGAACCCTTCGTCTGTTTACACTCTCTAAGTGTCGGCAAAGAACCGGATCTTCTTGACAGATCTCCTCACAAGAAATCTAAAAGGAAGAAAGAAAAGAGTGAAGAAATCCCAAATCACAAGTAGAGATTCTTACCTTTGAACACCAAGCAAAGCCTTTACACTCCAGTGGTAGGAATCCTCCTTTGAATGCTCTCACACACTCTCTCCTTGACTCTTCTTTCAATAGGCATGGAGATCAATAAGCAAAAAGATTGGGTGGCAGTAAAAATTGGACCTTATATAGGAGAGACAAGAAAAACCGTCCAAAACTACAAATATTCAAGTCAACATGAAATGGATCGTCCCGTACGATCGTAGATCATCCTGGACGATTTTACTTAAAGTGTCGAAAATGATCCTTATGTATGTTGGTATGAACTATGTTCATACACGATCATTGTCCCGTACGAACTAGGTTCGTCCGGTACGATCATTTATACCATAGGTTGGTTCCCAAATAACTGCTGGACGTAACCAACTTTGGTAAGTCAGTTCACATCGTCGTGGGATGAACAGGACTTCGTCCGGACAAAATTTTTACAAAAGGCAACTCATCCTGGCACAATAATGAATTTCGTCTGAACGAAATTTTTACAGAGAAGAATTCATCCTGGGACGATTTAGATTTTGTCTGGATGAAATTTTTAAAGAGCCCAAGTCATCCTGGCAAGATTATAGATTTCATCTGAACGAATTTTTTACAGAGCCTAACTCATCCTGGGATGAAAATAATTTTTTCCTAGACGATCAGGACTTAGAAAAATTTCTTCCAACTCCTGTTCATTCCATTCCTCTTATGAGGAGATAACTGACTTGATTGTCCCGTACGAATTAGGTTCGTCCCGTACGATCAGTACAAATTTTGTAAGATCTCCTTAAGTGTTTGTATGTATTTTTATTCACTCAATTACAATCACTCCCTCTCAATTCAAAGAACAATTTAAAGCTTTAATTTGCAAAGGATTGTATGCTGAATTTGATTTGAAGTCTTCATAGTTTGGAGTTCGATTTTCCTGAACTGTTAGTACACACAAGAGCAAAAACAAACCTTCTAAAAAGTGTTAGCAGATAACTACACATAAAATAATAATATTTGGAATCATCAAAACTATACAAGTTGCAAGAATGTAAAACATGCAAATAACAACTCTCTTAACAATCTTCCCCTTTTTGATGATGGCAAAATAATTATTGTTTGTAGGATTTCAAATTCTAAGAATTTCCTAAACTCCCCCTGAATTGATGAATACATGAAAATAAGGAGGCATTGATTCAAAATTTTTGTTTTTCAAAGATTTTATACAAAATCAAAATAATATCACACCAAAATAAAAAACACACTAAACACACAAAGATAAAAACACATATTCACAAAAGAATTATGTCACACAAAAGAATTATCGAAACAAACAATTTCTCCCCCTTTTTGACAGCAGCAAAAAGTGAAGAAGAAAAAAGACTTGTAATGTAAGCAGTAATATGAAATTCATTTGATAATTTAACCTTGAAAGTGATTGAAATAAGTTATGAAAATAAAATTAAAACATTAGCCAAATCATAGAAATTCATATAATTTAAGAAGTGATATAACATAGATAATAAAAAGAATTTATCAAAGACATGAGTCAATTTAGACACTAAGATAGAAAAAATCACTGCAATAAGGATGAATAAAGAATTGTATATTTCAAATTTCAAAATCAATTATAAATGAACATAAGATCAATTTGAATTAAGAGATTAAAAGAGTTTGGAAAGAAATAACTACCACATGTGGTGCTTTGCGCATCTTTTTTATATTTGTGGCACATTTTTGTGCATCATGTTTTACTTTGGGCTTATTTTGTGCCTCTTTTTCACATTGCAAACCTTTGCATATTCCTTCTGATTTTTTTTTTTACTTTTACATAATTTGCAAGAGTAATTTTATTCTTTCCAAAAACAATAATCTAAAATTTTAAATCTTTCTAAGTGCATAAATAATGATTGATAAGTGAAGTATAAAATAAGAAAACATCGCAATTGCAATAATAATACTAATAATAATGCAGTCTAAATGAGTTATATGAAATTAAAAATCCTAATAATATCAAGTTATAAGCAAAACTTAAACTTAGAATTATTAGATTTTCTAATGAATTTAATTTTAACTTACAATTCAGGTTATAGCACGATTAAGATTAAAAAATCTGATGATTTTTATAAAGTCTAACAAACATTTAAAAAAAATTCAAATCAAAACACAAGAACTAATATTGATATCACTTTGAAGATATTATAATGATACATCAGGATATCAATACAAAATAAAACATCTGAAATAAAAGAGAAATACATTGAACTATTAAAAACAAACAATAACTAACACATAAAGTAAAAGCAATAACAACACAAACACATAACATCAAGTGCATCTATGACTCAGACGGTCCCTGATCTAGAGGAGGAGGAGGAGCACTTCCAAAGAGGTTAAAGTATGTACTCATCATTAGTATATGGGTACTAACATCATTCCTTTTCCCCCTCAAATAACCAATGTCATGTGGATATTCAGCAGCCTGATCTTGAAGATGAGTCTCAATTTGATCAAAGCGTTGATCAAAATGAGTCTCTAGCTGATCAAATCTTTGAACCAAAACCTGATAATTTGGTTCATTTTTAGGAGCAGGTGCACCTTCTGGCTCTTCTTCTGTATCACTTATGACAAGTGATTTATCTGATTCTTCCTTGAAGATCGCTCTAAATGATCCGTCATTGTAATAAAGCGGTTCTTCATATTCTTGATCTGGATGAACCAAGTTGTATTTCTTCTACATAACATAAGTAACTAAGTGTTCTAAGGCAATATTCCTCTTTCTTTTCTGCTCTGCATGGCCAATTTCAGAAAGCCCATAAAGATAGTCATGGATAAGTTGGGCTTCATCTATAGGCTTATTTGACATGATCAAAAAGGTCACCATATAAAGAAGGGGGGTAATATTGACTCTATCACCAGCTTTTGGAATGAATGAAGTTATAAGAACATGTTGGATGATGCGTGCATTCAAGACAAGATCGAATACCCTAGCCACATGCTCATCTAAACTATTTCCTCTAATCACCCTATTGATTTCATACCATTTATATTGATCATTGGTGATTAAGGTATGGGCTCTACCTCCCTCTGTCCTTAAGTTTAGAAATGCTCATAAGTAATGTTTGGTGATTTCAACTTTTTATTTGAAGACATAGGAGCGAATCACAGAGTGGTCAGAATTGAAGGACATAGTGGCTAGAAAGTAGTGAATGTTTCTTTTTTATAGAGGTGGATGACGGTAAGGATAAAGCAAAATTGAGTCAAAGAAAATAAAGGCATTACCTGAAAGGTAATTTCTTCTTGGATTAGGTTTCGGGAAGGAGTAATTTTGGCTGAAGCAAACCTAGGAAAAGAATCCTCATTTGCTTTGGACAGAAAGTTTTCGGATGAATTCCTATATGGTTTCTTGGCCAGAACCTTTTGGCGTTTGCTAGAACTTGCCATTTGAAAAAGACCTAGAGTATAAAAGGGATTGAAAGTGATGTTTAGAGTGTGAATATTGAGTTCAAAAGCCCGCCTATTTATTGAAATTGACATGTTCGTACCAGACGAAAACATTTCATCCTTCGTCCTGTACGAAAAAAATTTGTTTGGACAATCGAAAGAGTCAAAATGAAACATCTTTTCATAATCAACACAACTTAAGAAGCATCCTTTCGTACAGACTTTTTACCAAACTGATCGTACAGACGAACACGTGTTCGTCCCAGGACGATCAGAACTTATATCATTTTAATGGCAATTAAAACCATCCCCTACATCGAACCGACATGTGTTCGTCCAGACGAACCAAAGGTTCGTACGTACAAAGTTCATATTAAAAATTACCTTATCCATTCAACTGCTTTATTCATTCATCCCGTCGTTTGAAAAATATTTCATCCCGGACGATCGTACAGATGAAGTGACAATAAAACACTAAAAACTACATTCAAACGGTTCAAAATATGACAATTTTTTCACACTACACAAATCATCCTATACAAAAATATTTCATCTCGGATGATGATGACTAAAAAAATTTTGATTTTTCCACTCAAACAAAACTAAAATTCAAAAACACAAAAAAATACCAAAAATAACGATGAAACACAGACTCTAAAAGGAAAAATCACACATACAAAATCATAAACACACAAAAAACATTTAATTAATAATCAATTATCAATGTTACAAGAACATTTTTATTTAAGCATTTAAATCAATCACACCAAGCCTTGTTCTTAATGCACTGAACGTATCAAAGGCTAAAGGTTTTGTAAAAATTTCTGCAAGTTGATTTTCAGTTGTAATATGAATGAGTTCAATTTCTCCCTTGGATATATGATCCCTTATGAAATGATGCCTTATGTCTATGTGTTTGGTTCTTGAATGTTGAATAGGATTTTTAGAGATGCAGATAGCATTAGTGTTATCACAATAAATTGGTATAGTGCCTATAGTTAATCCTAAATCAATCAATTGTTGTTTCAACTAAAGTACTTATGCCACATAACTTCCTAATGCAATGTATTTAGCTTCTGCAGTAGATAGGGCTACTGAATTTTGTTTTTTACTAGACCATAAAACTAATGAATTTCTAATGAACTGACATGTTCCAGAAGTGCTTTTTCTATCCACCCTACAACCTGTAAAGTCAGAATCCGAATAATCAATTATTTCAAATGAAGAGCTAACTTAGGATACCAAATTCCTAAGTTTTGAGTTCCTAACAGATATCTTAAAATTCTTTTCACTACTGTCAAATGTGATTCTTTTGGATCTGATTGAAATCTAGCACATAAACAAACACTAAACATGATCCGGCTAGCAGTTAAGTAAAGTAAAGATCCAATTATTCCTCTAAATTTCTTTTGATCAATAGATTTTTCCTTAGGGTCCATATCCAACTGAACTGATGAACTCATTGGAGTACTAACATGTTTAATATCGTCCATTTCATACTTTTTGAGGATGTTCTTAACATATTTTGACTGACTTAAAAATGTACCTTCCTTAATTTACTTAATGCTAAAGCCTAGAAAGTAACTTAAGTCTCCCATTAGACTTATCTCAAATTCACTACTCATTGTTTTAGAAAAAGTATCACAAAAATTTTTATTTGAAGATCTAAAAATGATATCATCCACATAAATTTGAACAATGAGTATATCCTTTCCAAATTTCTTCAAGAAGAGAGTTGTATCCACACTTCCTTTTTCAAAAGATCTTTCAAGTAGGAAGGAGCTCAACCTCTCATACCAAGCCCTAGATGCCTGTTTTAATCCATATAATACCTTTTTCAACTTGAAAACATGATTTGAGTATTTAGAATTCTCAAATCCTGGTGGTTGTTCTACAAAAACATCCTCTTTAATTACCCAATTTAAAAAGGCACTTTTCACATCCATTTGAAATAATTTGAAACCTCTAAAAATGGAAAAGGCTAGCAAAATCCTAATTGCTTCAAGTCTAGCTATAGGGGCAAAAGTCTGCTCAAAATCAATCCCTTCAATCTGATTATACCCATTAGCAACTAATCTAGCCTTATTTCTAATGACTACTCCTGAGTCATTCATTTTGTTTTTGAATACCCACTTAGTTCCAACTACACTTTGATCTTTTGGCCTTTTAGTTAATTCCCAAACTTTATTTCTTATAAATTGATTCAACTCTTCTTGCATGGCCAAAATCCAAAATTCATCAGAAAGTGCTTGATCAATATTAGTGGGTTCTTTAGTTGAAATGAAGGCAAAATGGTTGACTTCCTTATTTAATCCATGCCTAGTCCTTACACCCTCACTGGGTTCACTTATAATCAATTCCCTTGGGTGGTTTTTAGAAAATCTCAAATCTCTAGGCAAAGGATTTTCTATCTCTAAATTTTCTTCCACATTTTCTTCCAAATTCAATTTATCAATCTTTTGAGAGTTAATCTCAATCTCTCCTTCTACAACATTTGGCTCTTCCATATTACCAGATTCATCTAATACAACATGTATGGTCTCCTCAATCACTAAAGTTCTTCTATTGAATACTCTATAAGATTTTCCAACACTTGAGTATCCAACAAAAATTCCTTCATCTGATTTTGGATCAAATTTTCCTAAGGCAGATTTTCAATTATTATGAATGAACACCTTGCAACCAAAAATATGCAAATGAGACAAAATTTGTGTTCTCCCTTTTAGCAACTCATAGGGTGTTTTATTCAATTTAGATCTCACATTCACCCTATTCAAAACATAACATGCAGTGCTAACCGCCTCAACCCAAAAATATTTAGGAAGAGAGTATTCTGCCAACATTGCTCTGGCGGCTTCTATTAATGTTCAATTTTTCATTTCGACTTTCCCATTCTGCTGAGGGGTTATAGGTGCAGAAAAGTTGTGATCAATTCCTTTTTTCTTACAAAATTCCTCAAATCTCTCATTTTCAAATTGTCATCCATTATCATTTTGTATAGAAATAATTTCACACCCTAATTTCCTTTGAATCCAAGTCAAAAAATTTCTAAATTCTTCAAATGATTCACTCTTATAAAATAGAAATCTAATCCATGTGAATCTTGAATAATCATCTACAATCACAAATCTGTATACCTTCCCTCCTAGACTCACAGTTCCAACTGGTCCAAAAAGATCCCTATACAAAATTTCCAATGGTTTACTAGTTCTAAGATCCTTATTGGACTGAAAAGAGGACTTCACTTGCTTTCCTAATTTACATGCATCACAAAGGTGGTCCTTAGTAAAGTCTAGTTTTGGTATACATCTCACTAAGTTCTTTTGGTAATCCTCCTAAGATTTTTCATGCTAGAATGACAAAGTCTCCTATGCCAAAGCCATGACTCATCAGAAAAAGTTTTCAAACAAAAAACAGTAGAAGTATGAATGCAATTTAAATCTAGCATATAAATATTATTTATCCTTTTACCATTCAAAACATCTTTACTATTTAGGCTTAATATGCAGCTAGTAGGAAAAATTTTTACACAGTTACCCTTATCACAAAGCTGGCTTATACTTAACAAATTATGCTTTAAGCCTTTAACCAATAACACATTATCTATAAAAAAATTCTTTAGATTTCAAATCATACCTTATCCAACCACCTTCTTTGTGGTATTATCTCCAAGTGTAACCTTGCCTCCACTCCTGGCTTCCAGCGTTATGAATTGAGCAGTATCTCCAGTCATATGTTTTAAACATTCACTGTCCAGGTACCATATGCTCTCACGAGGCCTTGTGTGAGAGTGACCCTCTTCTTGATCTGACTGATCAAGACTATCGGCCATTAAGCACAGATTAGTGACTTGCTCTTCCTTTTCAGTCTGTGATGAATCTGAAGTTGAGTCCGCCCATAAAGCTTTTTGAAACTTCTTCCAGCCCTTCTTTATATTAGGTTTCTCCTCTACCTTCTCCTTGCTAAGATTGGCTTTGAGTTTAGGGAAATCCATCTTTATATGTCCAGGTTTCTTGCACTCATAGCAAATAACATCATTTGAAACCTTGGCATTTCTATTGAATTTACCTCTATTACATTGCTGGCGTTTCTTCTGCTTCCTCTTCAAAAAGCTTTTGAATTATCTAGTCGTCAATGTAATGTTTTCTTCATCCTCAAGTTGTGAGTGTTCACTCTCAAACTCTTCCATATTTAGTGTTATATTCTTCTCCTTTTGTGGTTCATCTGCATCAATCTTTCTTTGGCTAACTCCTTGTTTGTAAGCAATAGGTGAACAAAGAAGATTGTCAATTGAATAAATGTTTCGATCTTTAGACTCTGTAATTATAGTTATTTTAGCATCATACGCAGTAGGTAAATAATGAAGTATCTTATTAACCATTTCAGTATTCGTTAGTTCCTTACCAAGTGAATGTAAAGAGGTGACTATTTGTGTGAATCTTGTGTACATGTCAGAAATGGATTCATTAGATTTCATGCAAAATAATTCATAATCATGCAACAAGATATTAAGTCTTGATTGTTTAACCTCATTAGTCCCCTCATATATTATACAAAGTCTATCCCATATGTCCTTTTCACTTTTGCAAGTGGAAACCCGCATGTAGTCTTCAGATTTTAAAGCACAAAAGAAACTATTCAAGCATTTGGCATTTAGCTGTGCTAAGTCACGTTCTTCTACTATTCAGTCAGCAAAAGGTGTTTCAACTCTAACTCCATCAACTAATCTAGTTGGTTTTATATATCCTTGCTGGACTAAGATCCACATATGATAATCAAGGGACTGTAAGAAAGTAGACACGCATGTTTTCCAAAAATCAAAAGGTATATTGTCAAACAGTGGAGGTCTAGTAATAGAGTAACCCTCAGGTGTGTTTCGGTTTCCAAATGTAGCCATCTACATTAATCAAAAAGTAGTCTAAACTTATGATTTTGAAATAAAGCTCTGATACCACTTGTTGAAACTCGTTCACTATAAATTAGGTTGTTAAACCTAATCTTATGTCCCAAGGCAATCCAAGAGGGGGGGTGAATCGGTAATTTAAAAAAATTATCCATCTTTTGAGTATGTTGAACCGAAAATAAACTTTAATCAATTTTTAGAAATAGTTTTTCAACCATAATTTTTAGAATAGAAAAAGCAGAAATAAAAAGTTGTAAAAATAAAAGACACAAGATTTATAGTGGTTCGGTCAAAACTAGACCTACATCCACTCCCCGGAGGCACCCTCCGAGTATTGCACTAATACCAATAGTGTCATTCCTTTTGCACCCACAGCAAGGCGGAGAAGCCTTTACAAACACTCTTTCCACCACTACCGGGTGCGGTAGAGAAGCGTCGTCCTTTTACACTATACCTAGTGTTGGTAGAGAACCATCCATCCTTTCACACTCCCCTTGTGTGGGCAGAGAACCCTTCGGCTGTTCACACTCTCCTAGTGTGGGCATAGAACCCTTCGGCTGTTCACGCTCTCCTAGTGTGGGCAGAGAACCCTTCGTCTGTTTACACTCTCCAAGTGTCGGCAGAGAACCGGATCTCCTTGACAAATCTCCTCATAAGAAATATAGAAGGAAGAAAGAAAAGAGTGAAGAAATCCTAAATCACAAGTAGAGATTCTTACCTTTGAACACCAAGCGAAGCCTTCACGCTCCACTGGTAGGAATCCTCCTTTGAATGCTCTCTCACACTCTCTCCTTGACTCTTCTTTCAATAGGCATGAAGATCAATGAGAAAAAAGATTGGGTGGCAGTAAAAATTGGACCTTATATAGGAGACAAAAGAAAAACAGTCCAAAACTGCAAATATTCAAGTCAACACGAAATGGATCGTCCCGTACGATCGTAGATCGTTCTAGACAATTTTACTTAAAGTGTCGAAAATGATCATTATGTATATTGGTACGAACTATGTTCATACACGATCATCATCCCGTACAAACTAGGTTCGTCCAGTACGATCAGTTATACCATAGGTCGGTTCCCAAATAACTGCAGGATGTAACCAACTTTGGTAAGTCGGTTCACATCGTTCTAGGATGAACAGGACTTCGTCAAGATGAAATTTTTATAGAGGGCAACTCGTCCTGGCACGATAATGAATTTCGTCTGAATGAAATTTTTACAAAGAAGAATTCGTCCTAGGACGATTTGGATTTCGTTTGGACGAAATTTTTACAGAGCCCAAGTCGTCCTGACACGATTATTGATTTCGTCTGAACGAAATTTTTACAGAGCCTAACTCATCCTGGGACAAAAATAATTTCATCTTGGATGATCAGGACTTAGAAAAATTTCCTCCAACTTTTATTCATTCCATTGCTCTTACGAGGAGATAACTGACCTGATCGTCCCGTATGAACTAGGTTCGTCCCGTACGATCAATACAAATTTTGTAAGATCTCCTTAAGTGTGTGTGTATTTTTATTCACTCAATTACAATCACTCCCTCTCAATTCAAAGAATAATTTAAAGCTTTAATTTGCAAAGGATTGTATGCTGAATTTGATTTGAAGTCTTCATAGTTTGGAGTTTGATTTTCCTGAAATGTTAGCACACACAATAGCAAAAATAAATCTTTTAAAAAGTGTTAGGAGATAACTACACATAAAATAATAATATTTGGAATCATCAAAGCTATACAAGTTGCAAGAATGTAAAACATGCAAATAGCAACTCCCTTAACAAGTATTCTTGGTAATAGTGTTGAACCCACTTCATTAATTGCCTCATAATACGGTTATAGATACATTTGAAGGAATTCAAGGTTGGCTTGTGGATTTGGTAAAGATGTTGAAGATTGTGCATAACAGAGTTTGTGGAGATATGAAGATTGAAGTTTCCTTCTCAGCGTATGAATATGGCTTTTATTTCTTTTCATTTTCTTTGTTTAGTTTTCTTATTTTTTCTAGTTTTAGTTTGAGCATATGTTGGAATTTGGAAAGGGGAACCAGATTAATGGAAACTAAGAATCTCTCTATTTTTTTTTTTACCTATTCAAGAATTCTGGAATACTAATCAACCTTTTTGGTTATTTAATCTTTGGTATCCCCTCTACCCCAATTAGTTTAAAATGATAAGTAGATGATCTTATTTTCATTATGATAATTCTTTTTTTCTGAATGTCTTCTCTATGATTAATTACTTTTAATAAGGATTCCTTTCTCTTTGAAAGGATTGCCTAGTTTCTAGTTTGTAATAGCTTCTTTTTTATTTTAATGTTATATGCATCTTAAAAAAAAAATCACACTTTTACACCAGGGCATGATTTGATTGGTCAACCAATCATTGGTAACTGACTAGGTAACATGAGATTAACCATATCCATCAAATTTGAGATCGAGTCGTTGGAATTAAATTTGCTCTGAGATTATGGGATTTAATTTGACCTATGAATAAAAATTAATGGCTCTAATTATATCTTCCACCTCCTACTCATCCCTATAGCCTTAGTTTTTCTTTGGCATGATTTGAGAGATATCACTAGTGAAAGTTCTCCAAATTTTGCAGGGAGCATCAGGGTAATTAAAACATTAAATCCAACAATGGAAATTGGTTGGGGGTCATGGTTTCCTTCACACTTGACTAGACTTCCTAACTAGGGGCCTCGAGATCAAAATCTCACAATGTAGAAAGAAAAAATAAAAGGGTTTTTTCTATTATGAAGCATAAGAGAGGGATGATAAGCACATCTCCTTAAAACATCTTGGCTAGTGGAGCACCAAAAGTCTAATTTTTAGTGGAGGACAGAGAGAGTTTGTTGGACTTAGGATGATGGCAATGATTGGCTAGGAAGTTAAGGAATGAGAGGGGAATTCTTAGAGAGCTCTAAGGAGTAATTTTAATGTGCTTGCATCAAAGGGGAGGGTCTGGATCAAGCTGCCTACTCAAGCGATCTCTACAAGCTTTGATGGCCAGGATCAATCGGGGTAACCACTAGATGGAATCCAAGTGGTAGGGTACCTCATCCTAGAGCCTCTTGAGCTCAAGCCCATTAAAATCAGGCTCTGGACTCCTTTGGGAAAAGCTCAAATATGAGGGGACCAAAAGGGTTGACTTTTTTTTTATTTTAGCCATCACCAGCCAAGGGTTGGGTGAAGCTGAGGTGGAAAGGTTGTTAGGGGTATGGCGAGCTTGAAGTGAGTTCAATTGGGCATTAGAGAGCCCAATTACATGAATGTCCTTGGATTAACCCAAACCTAGTTTGTTTTCTTTAGTTTGAGCTTAGCCTTGGTTAAGCCATGTGGTGGGATTGATATACGATATGCATTAGATCAAGGTGCACCCAATGCAAGTGTCAATTGAGATTGAATTGCTCTGAGGTGAAAAATGGCTCTGGTCAAGGTTGTTTTGACCACTTTGGGCAAGCCTAAAGGTTGACCCAAGTCAACTGAATAGTTGGGTTGACTAGGGTAGATATGTTGGACCTAGGGCTACCCAATGGAGGTGTTAGTTGGGCTTAATTGGATGTGGGTTGAGAAATGGATGAAACAAAGGTTGTTTTTGTCACACTAGGTTAGTTATATTCCTAACCAAAGTTTACCCAAGGGTTGGGTCAATAAGGGAAGGTGTATTGTGTCAAGGTGAACACCAACACCACCATTGGTTTGGTCCAATTAAGATAGGGTTGGAATTTGGCTCAAGGGGAACCTCTCTTTGGACACTTGGGTCAAACCAAGTGGCTAACCCAAGTGGACCCAAGGCTTAAGTCCTCTAGAGGCAACTCTTGGGGACCTAATGGGTCACCCCATGGGTTTAAATGGGTTTGGAGAGGTCTTGGTCAGGGAGTTTAATAGGGTGGGTGTGTATGGAAGGTTTGGTCAAGCTTGATTAGCTTATTAAAACAAGTTGATCTAGGGTTGGGTGTCGGGTCCATTACATTCAAATTGATCATATGAACTTAATGGAAGTTGTTTCAAATCAAGAGGAGGTTAATTGGATTGAAATGTGTTTTTAAACCCTTAAGGGCCACATTAGTCAACCAGGTCAAACCAAAAGGTGGGTTTGGGTTCTAATGTGTTCCTAATCATGCTTAGAATCCATTGGGATATTTTTTTAAGATTGGTATGAGAAGGCCATATAGAATCTTGGTGAAAAGACAAAAAATCCCTTAAAAGGGCATTTTGGTCATTTTGACCCCTAATCTATGTTGGGTCAAACTGGGTATTGAAAAATGTAGGTTACTAAACAACAAGTCAGGAAAAAGTTCATAGGTGTGGTTGGAGGGTTTCAAAGAAGTCCCTTGGTCAAATTCCATTGAATGGCATGTCAAGTGGCATATGCTATAAATATTTTATGGTTTTGTAGCCTTTGGAAATAATCCTAGTTTTTAGGGCGAGAGATCTTAGAGTGAGTTCAAATTTTGTGGGTTGCTCATAGAGACAAGCCTATAGAAGATGCAATTTATGGACCCTAAATCAAAGGTCATTTTACTTGGTTTCCAAGTCAAAGAAAATTTACCCTGAAAGGGTTTCAAAACGAAGGCCCTTAAGCCTGGGATTTGGTTTTGATTTGGAATGGATTTTAGAGTTGAATGATTGAATTTGAATTATCCACCTCAATGAAATTAAATAAATGACTGAGACTGATTGGATATGATTTGAAAGTTGGTTGAATGTGTTAAGAGAGTTGTTATTTGCATGTTTTACATTCTTGCAACTTGTATAGTTTTGATGATTCCAAATATTATTGTTTTATGTGTTGATATCTCCTAACATATTTTTTGGAAGATTTGTTTTTGCTCTTGTGTGTTATATCATTTCAAGAAAATCGAACTCAAGACTACAGAAGACTTCAAATCAAATTCAGCATGAGATATTTTATAATTTGAAGCTTGTATCATTCTTTGAATTAAGTTTGAGCGGGAGTGATTGTAATTGAGTGAATAAACACACACACACTTAAGGAGATATTTAAAAATTTATACTGATCGTACAGGATGAACATAGTTCGTATGGGACGATCAACTCAGTTATCTCCTTGAAAGAGCAATGGAACGAAAGGAATTGAAGAAAATTTTTCTAAGTCCTGATCGTCCAGGACGAAGTTTTATTTGTCCCCGGACGAAATGCTCTCTGGAAAATTTTTTCCAGACGAATGCAAAATTGTCCTAGGACGAATTGCCCTCTGTAAAACTTTTGTCCATACGAACAAGAAATCGCCCCATGATGAATTGCTCTCTGAAAAAATTTTGTTTGGACGATAACTTATATTCGTCCCAGAACGAAGTGAGCCGACTTTTCAAATTTTGGTGACGTCCTGCAGTTTTTGGAAACCGACCTAGGGTATAACCATTCGTACCGGACGAACCTAGTTCGTACGGGATGATGATCGGGTATAATTTCAATTCGTACCCATATACATATGGTTTGTTTCCACACATTTAAGTAAAAATTGTCTAGGAAGATCCACGATCGTACGAGACGATCCACAGCGTGTTGACTTAAAAATTTGTAGTTTTTGGATGATTTTTCTTGTCTTTCCTATATATTATCCATTTTAGACTGCCACCAAATCTTTTTGCCTTCTGATCTTCGTGCCTATTGAAAGAAGAGTCAAGAAGAGAGTGAGAGAGAGTGTTCGAAGGATAATTCTTATTACTGGAGCGTAAAGGCTTCACTTAGTGTTTAAAGGTAAGAGTCTTTACTTTTGATTTGTGATTACTTCACTCTTTTCTTTCTTCCTTCTAGATTTCTTGTGAGAAGATCTGTCAAGGAGGTCCTGTCCTTTATCGACACTTGGAGAGTGTGAACTGCCGAAGGGTTCTCTGCCCACACTTGGAGAGTATGAACAGCCGAAGGGTTCTCTGCCTACACTTGGAGAGTGTGAACTGCCAAAGTGTTCTCTTCCCACACTTGGAGAGTGTGAACATCCAAAGGGTTCTCTGCCCACACTTGGAGAGTGTGAACAGCCGAAGGGTTCTGTGCCCACACTAGGAGAGTGTGAACAGCTGAAGGGTTCTCTGCCCACATCAGGAGAGTGTAAAGGGACGAAGGGTTCTCTACCTATATCGGGAGAGTGTGAAAGGACGGACGATTGTCTGCCAACACTAGGAAGAGTGTAAAAGGATGACGGTTTTCTGCCGCACCGGGTAGTGGTGGAAGAAAGTTTTGTAAGGGCTTCTCCGCCTTGCTGGGGGTGCAAAAGGAGAGTAACTAGTGGTATTAGTGCAATACTCGGAGGGTGCCTCCGGGGAGTGGATATAGGTCGTGTTTGACCGAACCACTATAAATCTTGTGTCTTTTTTTTTGCTTCTTTTTTATTTTTCGCTTTACTATTTTTAAAAACTATTTCTACAAAATTCACTAAATTTAATTTCTCAGTTTTAAATTTTAAAAGAGGGTAAAATTTTTAAATTACCAATTCACCCCCCCTCTTGGCTAGCCGCTGGGACAAAAGCTTAGGTTTAAAAACCTAATTCATAGTGAACAAGTTTCAACAAGTGGTATCAGAGCTTTGTTTCAAAATCATAAGTTTAGACTATTTTTTGATTAACGTAGATGGCTACATTTGGAAATTGAAATACATCCGATGAAAGTTTGTTAGGGATGTTAAGCCTTATAGAACTGGCCCAAGACTAACCAAGAGGGGGGGGGGGGGTGAATTGGTATCTTAAAAACTTTAATCAAAGCTCAACAAATTTCTCAAACCAAAACACCACAAAACAAACAATGCAGAAATTTAAGTGCGGAAGCAGTAAAAATAAGAACACAAAAGGTTTATAGTGGTTCGGCCAACTTGACCTACGTCCACTCCCTGGAGGCACCCTCTGAGTATTACACTACAATCATGACTCTCCTTAGCCCCAACAGCTAGGCGAAGAAGCCTTTACAAACACCTCTTTTTTCCACTCCAGGCAAGGCAGAGAACCTTCCTCCTTTTGCTTCCTTCTGAAGCAGGCAGAGAACCTCGATCAGTCGCTGAAGCTTACCTCTCCCAACCTCTCCAAGGACAAGAGACTCTAGGAAGAAGAAGTGGAACAATGCTTGGAGCAACCCCTTGTGAATCCCCTCATAAGCTCCCCCTCACAAAATCCTCTCTCTCTCTCTCCCTCTCTCTCTCTCTCCTTTAGGTTTTCTCAGGTCAAGACAACAGCCAAGGATGTTCAAAAAAACTTGAACAAGAGCTCTTAAATAGAAGAGCTCAAAATAGCTCATTAATTACAAGTTACCGACTATATCGTCCAGGACGATATGGAAATCATCCTGGCCGATCAGTAAAAATCTCAGAAGATCGGCCAGAGCATCGCCCTGAATACAAAATGGATGATTGAAAATTGGCTTGATCGTCAAGGCCGATCTCACGATCATCTCGGCCGATCAGTTCAAATCAGAGGAATATCGTCCAGAGCATCATCTTGAATTCAAGCTGTCCGATCCAGATCGTCCAGCACATCGCCCTGAATTTGTTCTAGCCGATATTTATCGTCCAGGAGCAACTAAGGATTTTAGAATGGATCGTCCTGGCCGATCCTATGATCATCCAAGACAATGTGATCGTATCAATCATCCTTAATTACTTCCAAGATTGCCGGATCAATTTTGGCATAATTATACAATATTGTCCAGGCCGATCATACGATCGTCCTGGCTGATTTCCTAAAATACAGAATACCTAAATAGATCATGGCAGCTATTTCTTTCTATTTTGAGCATATCGTTCTAGCCAATAGAAGTATAGTCCAGGCCGATGTACTAATGATGGCTGTCTTAACTTAAAAATCCAGATCAGAACTTCTATTTTGAACTCGATCGTCCAGGCCGATAATAATATCATCCTAGCCGATGTGAGTAAAAAGAGAGATTCTAAACCTCTCAAGTGTGTGTGTGTGTAGGGTTACTTAATATCAGTCACTTCAAACATTTACAATTGACTCAAGAAAGGAAAAAAGAAAATTACAGACTGACTCAACCCTAATATACCCATTCTATAGCTGATTTCGATTTTCGTCCGATCTTTGGGTCCTGAAAAGTCAATAAAGAAAAAGGCAGTCGTAGTGAAACAAGATTTGTTTGCTATCATCAAAATCATAATCCAAAAATAGGTTTGCAACAAACTCTTCCTTTTTTATGATGGCAAACATATCGATAATTAATTCTAAAATAGTAATGCAAAACTAAACAAGCTTTCAAGTTTTTTTTTAAAGTACATACAACAGAACAAGTACAACATACTACTCCCCCTTTTGACATCTCAAAAAGGAGGAGGAAACTAAAGACAAAAACTAAAGCAACTAAAAAGTACAATATAGAAAAGGAAGCAATCTATAGAAAACAGAAACTAAAACTACAGTAACGAGGGATCCAGGTCATCAGATGGAGGTGGTGGTGGTGGTGGCTGTTGAAAGTAGCCAACTAGTGTAGTAAACCGAGCATTGAACCAGGCTATATTCTAGTCGTGCTACTGCTGCTGGTGAGTAATGTAGCTGTCAAAATGGGCTAAGTCCTCCGTATGGTGCTTCTTGTAGCGGGCCATGTCCTCAGAATGTTTTTGCTCCTGTGCAGCAACATAAGTGTCGAATCGGGTCTCCCATCAATCAAATCTCTCTACTAACTGATCAAACTGTGAGTGCTGGCAGAGAGGAGTAGGTTCAGGAACGAGAGCAGGAGCCTCCTCCTCCTCAGCCCTCTAAGGTTCCCCATCTCCTGGGTGGAGATGAGAACTGTGATGGACATTGAATGAATTATTTGAGAAGCAGGGAGGCAGATGGTTGGGGTGAGCAGGATATTGAAGATTGTATTTGGTTTCAAGAACTTATGAGATGATGTGTCCCAAAGCTTGATTGGGTTTCCTCTTATGACCCGGATCATGGATTGTAAGTAAATGATCAATGTATCGAAAGATTAGATCAGTAGCTTTAAAATCTCTATGGGCCATGATGTAAAAGGTGGTAAAAGAAAGTAATGGGGTGATGTGGATTCTATCCTCGGCTTTTGGAATTATGGAGGTGCGAAGGACATGTTGGATTGTCCAAGCATCTTTCACTAAAGAACTAGTTTCTCCAACATGAAAGGGAGAGTTGGTTTGGCATAGAAAATGATTTGCAGCGGACCAGTTGAAGTTAGAATCAGAGACAGTTAAATGCAGCTTATCCCCAGTGGTGGATAGCTGCGGCAGTTCAACACAGTCTTGATATGTGATCTCGACAGGGTGTCAATTCACATAGGAGGTTAGGGCAGTGTAGGCAGCATTTATTTAGAGATTTGCAAAAAATTCAAAAATAAGTTTGGAGGCAAAAGGGACTTCTAGGGTAAGAATGAAGCATAGAGAAGTGTGAGTGAAGAGATCTAGTACCGGATATGAAAGATAGGCAGGATTGATTATCCTGGAGAGAGTGATGCTGCATTCCTTGTAACGTTGGTAAGCTGCTTGATCCTCTACTTCCCTGAATTGAGGGTCCAGAGTGGCCCTTTTGGAACTTCCAGAAGCCTGTCGGACTCGCTTCCCACCAGCCATAGCAGGAGAATAGAGAGTAAACTAGAGGAGAAGAGTTGTGAGGTAAAAAAATCATGGTTGGATTGGTCTGAATTTAAAGAAATGGCACATCATCCAGGAGTCCAGGACGATATGGTTCAATAATTGCATACAAGCTGATTGGTCAAAAAAGGTGGTCTGATCGGCCAGGCCGATCAGATATCAGCCAGGATGATTAGACACACGCGATCATCCCGAGGAGTCAAGCCAGACGATCATTGAAAAAGCAGATTAGTCTGGCCGATTAGTTGTATCGTTCAGGATGATGCCCAATAATTGATCGTACCGGCCGAACTTAAGATGTTTTAAATCTGCACCATGTGTATCGTCCAGGATGAACAGTGGATCGGCCAGGACGATTGTCCAATAATGGATCGTCTGGAGCCGATTTTAAGGATTTTAAACGTACTGACACATGGATCATCCAGGACAATCTAGTGTATCAGCCAGGACGATTCTCATAAATGCATCAGCCCAGACGAAAATTGTATCAGCCAAGACGATCAGAAAAGATTATAATAGAGTTCGATCATATCGTCCAGGACGATAAGGGATCGTCCGGGACGATGAATTATAGTAAGCTCAGAAAAAGGTCAGCAGATGGTATTTTGAAGAGAAAATATCATATCGGCCAGAACAATATAAGGATTGTCCAGGACGATGTGACAAAAAGTTGGAAATCAAGGTCAGATGGAGATGATAAGAGAAAGCCCCATACAAAAATAAATAAATAAAAACAGATAAAATAAAAGGAAAAGAAAACAGTTTTTTATTTTTAATTTTTTTAATTTTTTTTTAGCAAAGCAAGCATAAGACAAACTTCCCAAGTTATTAAATTTTAACGATTTGAAAGATCAATGAGTTAACAATATCACAATTTGAAAATGGTAGATTATCCAATCCTGTTTACCCTAGCTCGGACTTCTTTCAGGATAAAAATCATCTTTTGAAAACAAGAGGTCTAACTCAGAATAATTTGGATACAAAGAAGATCTGTTCAAAACTTGGTTACAAATAAAATATCTTATAAAATAGTATACCAAAGTAATTTATCTCTATCATAGAATTTAAAATCAAGCCTTTGAAAATATCAAATAACCCATGAGTCCTTCTAAGTTTTAAAAGTTTTGAAAAGAGATGATAGCTTGCATTTAGTGGGCTCATTTTATGCCTCTTGTCACTTTGATTGGCTCTTTGAGCATCTTTTGATTTTTGATACACTTTTGTGTATATATTTTTCTTTTCAATTTGGCATCATTGGCCTCTTCCTTTTTTTTTTTTTGCAAGATAAAAACTCTTTAACAAACCCTTTAAAAAGATTCTTAGTTGTGATTATATCTTCTAGATATTAGAGAAGAGGGGTTCTCTTTCTAACATAGGGAAGAACAGGCCACAAAATGAAATTCAATCTCATATGATAAGTGCAATGACAAGATTTCAATTAACTTGAAAGATATATAAGAACTTTGGATTATATATATAAGATAAACTATTGTAGCAAGAAAAAAAAGATCTTAATTTTAAAAAAAAATTGTTAAAATGAGATAGACTTTTTGTTTTAGAAAAGAAAACTATATCACCAAAAGAGGTTAGAGGGAGGAAAACCATCAACGGTATTTTCTCCCTTTAAACGATTTAGAAATGCTAATCATTGACCATAAATCTCCAAGGTTTAAGAACAAGGAAAAATCATCATAAAGAAAACAAAAGAAGAAGGAAAAAAGACTTGAATAACTAAATAAAAATAAAAACAAAACATAACAATAATCAAAATGCAATTCAAGAATTTATTAAGCAGCAAGTTTAGGCAGTTATGAGCTGCGAGCCAGCCTCTGTTTGTCCAAGCATCATATGCTTCTCACGAGGTCTTTGGTGAGAGCAATCCTGCAAAAATCAACAGTTGTCAGACTTAGGAACCCAAATAGGTTTGGGTCCCTTCTCATAAAAAGTAGAGTGTAATGTATGTGTGCTATGCTGTGAATCAAGCAATTTTGGTCTCCACACCCAATGTGTACTACGGTGAACAGCGCAAGTGTGTGAGATGTGTCCTAGCATGCCACATGAGAAACATCTAACTCTTGGAAAAGGGTTTCTTAAATGGTTTGAGTTATAATGCCTCTTCCTAGGTTCTGGCTTTTGATCAAAAGTAGGTGTCATCCTAGTTTTCTTACATGTATCTAATTCATTTTGAATCTTTAAATTTGTGCTTTTTAAGACTTCATTCTCAATCCTCAAATTTTTCTTCATCTCTTTAGACTTCTTAAAATCAGAATCAAGTGAGGTGTGTGTGACTTTTAAAGACTCATGCTCTTCAATTAATTCACAATGTTTTTTGTTTAACTCATCAAATTCATTAAGTAGAGCCATATGATTTGAATCAATTGTAGAATGATTTTTAGTTATAATTACATGCTCTTTTTGTAACTCCAAAAATTCTAATTTTAAGCTAGCATGAGTCTTTTTAAGTTTTTTTTGTATGATGCATGAAGTTTCTCACAAATTTCAAGCAATTGATCATAGGTTGGCTTACATACCTCTTCTTCATCACTTTGATCAAGATGATCTTCTCCTATTAAGCAGAAGTTTGTTATTTCTTCTTCTGGTTCCGTCTCCGACGAATCTGATGCAGAATCTGCCCAAAATGCCTTCTGGACTCTCATCTTGTTCTTCCTTAACTTGGGTTTCTCCTCACCCTTTCCTTTGCTTGAGTGATCTTGAAGTGTAGGACAATCAGCTCCCACATGTTCGGGTTTCCAACATTCATAACATACAATATAAGTAGATCCTTTTGAATATTTATTATTCTTACCTTTTCTCCAATGATGATTTTGCTTCTTTCTTAGAAAGCTTTTTAATTGCCTTGTGATTAATGCAAAATCATCGCTTTGAGACCCAAAAAATTCAGAATCCGATTTGTGCGCCTTTAGTGCCACCATTTTCTCCTTCTTCTTCTCACATGCATCAAGATTTCCTTGATTCACTCCTTGATCGTAAGCAATGAGTGAGCCAAGTAAGTTGTCAATCGAGTAGGTGTTTAAATTCTTAGATTCAGTTATAGCAGTGATTTTAGCATCAAACGATAAAGGTAAGCATCTCAAAATTTTATTTACTTTTTCAAAATTCAAAAGTTCCCTTCCTAAAGCATGTAATAAAGTAACAATCTGAGTAAACTTTGTATACATGTCAGAAATAGATTCAGAAGGTTTCATATGAAAAAGTTCGTAGTCATGCAAGAGAATGTTTAAACGAGATTGTTTCACTTCATTGGTTCCTTCATAAGTAATGCATAACCTATCCCAAATTTTCTTACCAGTTGAGCAAGTGGAAACACGCATGTAATCCTCAGATTTCAAAGCACAAAAAAAAAATAGTTCAAACATTTTGCATTCAGTTAAGCTAAATCTCTTTCATCGAAAGTCCATTCAGTAAAAGCAACTTCCGTTTTAATTCCGTTAATTTCACGAGAAGGTGGAGAATACCCTTCAGTCCCTGAAGCTTACCTCTCCCAACCTCTCCAAGGATAAGAGACTCTAGGATGAAGAAGTGGAACAATGCTTGGAGCAACCCCTTGTGAATCCCCTCACAAGCTCCCCCTCAGAATATCCTCTCTCTCTCTCTCTCCTCCTCTCTCTCTCTCCTTTAGGTTTTCTCAGGTCAAGACAGCAGCCAAGGATGTTCAAAAATGTTGAATAAGAGCTCTTAAATAGAAGAGCTCAAATTAGCTCATTAATTGCAAGTTGCCGACTATATCGTCCAGTATGATTTGGAAATCATCCTAGTCGATTAGTACAAATCTCAGAAGATCGGCCAGAGCATCGCCCTAAATGCAAACTGAACGATTGAAAATTGGCTTGATCATCTAGGACAATCTCACGATCGTCTCGGCCATTCAGTTCAAATCAGAGGAAAATCGTCCAAAGCATCGCCCTGAATTCAAGCTGCCCGATCCAGATCGTCCGGTACATCGCTCTGAATTTGTTCTGGTCGATATTTATCATCCAGGAGTAACTAAGGATTTTAGAATGGATTATCCTGGCTGATCCTGTGATCATCTAGGACGATGTGATCGTATCAATCATCCTTAATTATTCCCATGATTGTCGGATCAATTTAGGCATAATTATACAATATTGTCCAGGCCGATCATACGATCATCCTCGGCGATTTCCAAAAATACAGAATACCTAAATAGATCATGGTGGCTATTTCTTTCTGTTGTGAGCATATCGTCCTGGATGATATAAGTATAGTCTAGGCCGATATACTAATGATGGTTGTCTTAACTTAAGAATCCTGATCAAAACTTCTGTTTTGAACTTGATCGTCCAGGCCGATAATAATATCATCCTGGCCGATGTGAGTAAAAATAGAGATTCTAAACCTCTCAAGTGTGTGCGTGTGTGTGTGTGTAGGGTTACTTAACATCAGTCACTTCAAACATTTACAATTGACTCAAGAAAGGAAAAAAGAAAATTACATAATGATTCAACCCTAATCTACCCAATCTGTAGCTGATTCCAATTTCCGTCCGATCTTTGGGTCCTGAAAAGTCAATAGAGAAAAAGGCAGCCGTAGTGAAACAAGATTTGTTTGATATCATCAAAATCATAATCCAAAAATAGGTTTGCAACACCCGAGGGTTACCCTATAACTAGACCTCCACTGTTCGATAATATACCTTTTTATTTTTGAAAAACACGTATTTTTACATTTTTATAGTCACTATATTATCGTATGTGGATCTTAGTTCAGGAAGGGTATACAAAACCAACTAGACTAGTTGACGGAGTTAGAGTTGAAACACCTTTTGCAGACTAGATAGTAGAAGAACGTGACTTAGCATAACTAAACACCAAATTCTTGAACAGTTTCTTTTGTGCTTCAAAATCAGAAGACTATATGTGGGTTTCCACTTGCAAAAGTGGGAAGGGTATATGGGATAGACTTTGTATAACTTATGAGGGGACTAATGAGGTTAAGTAATCTAGACTTAATATCTTGTTGCATGATTCTGAATTATTTCACATAAAATCTAAAGAATCCATTTTTGATATGTAAATAAGATTCACACAAATAGTCACCTATTTGCATGCACTAGGTAGGGAACTAACGAATGCTGAAATGGTTAATAAGATTCTTCATTATTTGCCTACTGCTTATAATGATAAAATTACTGTAATTACAGAGTCTAAAGATCTAAACATTTACTCTATTAACAATCTTCTTGGTTCGCTAATTGCTTACGAGTAAGGAGTTAGCCAAATAAAGATTGATGCATGTGAACCACGAAGGGAGAAGAATATAGCACTAAAAGTGGAAGAGTCTGAGAACACTCACAGCCTGAGGATGAAGATGACATCGTATTGATGACTAGACAATTCAGAGGCTTTCTGAAGAGGAAGCAGAAGAGACGTCAGCAATAGAATAGAGGTAAATTTAATAGAAATGTCAAAGTTTCAAATGATGTGATTTGCTATGAGTGTAGGAAACCTGGTCATATCAAGACTGAATGCCCAAAAATTAAAGCCACTCTTAGCAAGGAGAAGGTAGAGGAGAAACCAAATATAAAGAAGGGCAAAAAGAAGTTTCAAAGAGCTTTCTGGGCAGACTCAGCATCAAATTCATCAGAGATAGAAAAGAAAGAGGAAGTCACTAATCTGTCTTGATCAGTCAGATCAAGAAGAGGTATATGACTTAACCTATGATGAACTTTTTAAAATTTCTAAACATATGCATGATGCATATAGGAAAATATAGAAATTGCATGGTAGTCTAAGTTTAGAGTTTGAAGAATTACAAAAGGAACTTGAAATCCTTAGGAAAAATCATGCTTTAATTGACAACAACCACATGAAATTACTTGATGAGTTTGATGACTTGAATAAAAATTATGAAAATTTAAAATCTTCCTATGCTGAACTTAAAAAAGAATTTAAAAACTTTAAGGATAAATCTGAGAGAAAAACATATTGAATCAATTATACAAATTGAATCTTGAAAGATATGAATTTATTTTATAAATTGAAGATAAAAGCTCTCGAGGATAATAGGATAACCCCCAGACTTGAAGATTTTACTAATCTTATTTTGTATCCTAAATTTATGCAATCCCTGAATAGACAAATAAATGGTAGAAGACTTAGGAATCCATTCCCAAAAGTCAAATGTAATAATTGTGGATTGTTTGGACATATAGCTCATACCTGTACTTTGAAGATGAAAGCTTATTTGGTGTGGAGACCTAAGATACATAAACCTAGACATATCATACATACATCTGATTATAAATTGTCAAAAGGAGAACCCAAACTTATTTGGGTTCCCAGGTCTAATGTTTGATATTTTTGTAGAGTCTCTCTCACACAAGACCTCAGGAGAGCATATGGTACCTGAACAGCGGATGTTCAAAGCATATGACTAGAGATACTGCACAATTCATATCGTTGGAAGCCAGGAGTGGAGGCAATGTTACACTTAGAGATAACACCACAAGGAAGATGGTTGGATAAGGTATGATTGGAAATCTCAATAAATTTTATATTGAAAATGTGTTATTGGTAGAAGGCTTGAAGCATAACGTGTTAAGTATAAGCCAACTATGTGATAAAGGATATTGTGTGAAATTTTTTCCTACTAGTTGCATATTAGGCCTAAATGGTAAAGAGGTTTTGAATGGTAAAAGGGTAAATAATGTTTATATGCTAGACTTGAATTGTATTCAAACTCCTACTACTTTTTGTTTGAAAATTATATCTGATGAGTCATGGCTTTGACATAGGAGACTTTGTCATTCTAGCACGAAAAACCTTAGGAGGATTACCCAAAAGAACTTAGTAAGAGGTATACCAAAACTAGACTTTACTAAGGATCACCTTTGTGATGCATGTCAATTAGGAAAGCAAGTGAAGTCCTCTTTTCAGTCCAAAAAGAATATTAGAACTAGTAAACCATTGGAGAATTTGCATATGGATCTTTTTGGACCAGTTGGAACTGTGAGTCTAGGAGGGAAGGTATACGGATTTGTAATTGTGGATGATTACTCAAGATTCACATGGGTTAGATTTCTATTTCATAAGAGTAAATCATTTGAAGAATTTAAAAAAAAATTGACTTGCATTCAAAGAAAACTTGGGTGTGAAATTATTTCTATATAAAGTGATCATGGAGGAGAATTTGAAAATGAGAGATTTGAGGAATTTTGTAAGGAGAAAGGAATTGAACACAACTTGTCTACACCTAGAACCCCTCAGTAGAATGGGGTAGTCGAAAGGAAAAATAGAACATTAATAGAAGCCGCCCGAGCAATGTTGGCAGAATATTCACTTCCTAAATATTTTTGGGCTGAGGCGGTTAGCACTATATGTTATGTTCTGAATAGGGTGAATGTGAGATCTAAATTAAATAAAATACCCTATGAATTGCTAAAAGGAAGAACACCTAATTTATCTCATTTGCATGTTTTTGGTTGCAAGGTATTCATTCATAACAATGGAATATCTGCCTTAGAAAAATTTGATCCAAAATCAAATGAAGGAAGTTTTGTCGGAAACTCAAGTGTTGGAAAATCTTTTAGAGTATTCAATAGAATAACTTTGGTAATTGAGGAGACCACACATATTGTATTTGATGAATCTAGAATTTTGGAAGATCCAAATATTATAGAAGATGAGATTGAGATTAACTCCTAAAAGATTGATAAAATGAATTTGGAAGAAAATTTGGAGATAGAAAATCCTCTGCCTAGAGATTTGAGATTTTCTAAGAACCATCCAAGAGAATTGATTACAGGTGAACCTAGTGAGGGTGTAAGGACTAGGTGTGGATTAAACAAAGAAGTCAATCATTCAACCTTCATTTCAACTATAGAACCCACTAATATTGATCAAGCACTTTCGGATGAATTTTGGAATTTTTCCATTCAAGAAGAGTTGAATCAATTTATAAGAAATAAAGTTTGGGAATTAACTATAAGGCCAAAGGATCAAAGTGTAGTTGGAACTAAGTGGGTATTCAAAAATAAAATGAATGACTCAGGAGTAGTCATTAGAAATAAGGTTAGATTAGTTGCTAAGGGGTATAATTAGATTGAAGGGATTGATTTTGAGGGGAATTTTGCCCCTGTAGCTAGACTTGAAGTAATTAGGGTTTTGCTAGCATTTGCCTATTTTAGAAGAATTAAATTATACCAAATGGATGTAAATAGTGTCTTTTTAAATGGGGTTA
The DNA here is from genome assembly GCA_022539455.1 of Dendrobium nobile. Taxonomy (NCBI): domain Eukaryota; kingdom Viridiplantae; phylum Streptophyta; class Magnoliopsida; order Asparagales; family Orchidaceae; genus Dendrobium; species Dendrobium nobile. The sequence continues at coordinate 47,970,204 of CM039721.1, forward strand.
TTTAAGAGGATCTTTTTGTAAAACAACCTCCAGGTTTTGAAAATTCTAAATACCCAAATCATGTTTTCAAATTGAAAAAGGCATTATATGGATTGAAACAGGCACCTAGGGCTTGGTATGAGAGATTAATCACCTTCCTATTTAAAAGATCTTTTGAAAAAGGAAGTGTGGATAGAACACTCTTTTTGAAGAGATTTGGAAAGGAAATACTCATTGTACAAATTTATGTGGATGACATCATCTTTGGATCTTCAAATAAAAATCTTTGTGATGATTTTTCTAAAATAATGAATAGTGAATTTGAGATGAGTTTAATGGGAGATTTAAGCTACTTTCTAGGATTTAGCATTATACAAACTGAGGAAGGTACATTTCTTAGTCAGTCAAAGTATGTTAAGGACATCCTCAAAAAGTATGAAATAGACAATGCTAAACCTGTTAGTACACCAATGAGTTCCTCAGTTCAGTTGGATAAGGACCATAAGGGAAAATCTGTTGATTAAAAGAAATTTAGAGGGATAATTGTATCTTTGTTTTATTTGACTGCTAGTCGCCCTGATACCATGTTTAGTGTTTGCTTGTGTGCTAGATTTCAATCAGATTCAAAAGAATCACATTTAACAGTTGTAAAAAGGATTCTAAGATATCTTTTAGGAACTCAGAACTTAGGAATTTGGTATCCTAAGTTTAGCTCTTCATTTGATATAATTGGTTATTCAGATTCTAACTATGAAGGTTATAGGGTGGATAGAAAAAGCACTTCTAGAACATGTTAGTTTATTGAAAATTCTTTAGTTTATTGGTCTAGTAGAAAACAAAATTTAGTAGCCCTATCTACTTTTGAAGCTGAATACATTGCATTAGGAAGTTGTGTGGCACAAGTACTTTGGTTGAAATAATAGTTAATTGATTTAGAGTTTACTATAGGCACTATTCCAATTTATTTTGATAATACTAGTGCTATTTGCATTTCTAAAAATCCTATTCAACATTCAAGAACCAAATATATAGACATCAGACATCATTTCATAAGGGATCAAGTATCTAAAGGAGAAATTGAACTCATTCATGTTTCTACTGAAACTCAACTTGCAGATATTTTTACAAAACCTTTTACCTTTGATACTTTTAGTGCATTAAGAACAAGGCTTGGTGTGATTGATTTGAATGCTTAATTAAAAATGTTTTTACAACATTTTTGTATTTTTTTAATGAATTTTTGATCTTGTGTTTTTGATTTTCTGTATTTAAGTTTTTGTTTTTATGATTTTATGCATTTCTTTATGTGCTTGTGTTTTAATTTTAATTGTGTGCATGATTTGAAATTTTGAGTAACAATTGTCCGGGATGAAATTTTTTCGTACGGAACGAATTTATAGTGTGTCCAACTGTCAGATTTTGAATCGTTTGAGTGCAATTTTCATTTTTTAATTGTCACTTCGTCTATATGATCTTCACGATCGTTTGCAGTTTTTGGACGATTTTTCTTGTCTTTCCTATATATAGGCCATTTTAGACTGCCACCAAATCTTTTTGCCTACTGATCTTTGTGCCTATTGAAAGAAGAGTCAAGGAGAAAGTGTGAGAGAGTGTTCGAAGGAGGATTCTTACTACTAGAGTGTGAAGGCTTCACTTGGTGTTTAACGGTAAGAGTCTTTACTTTGGATTTGTGATTACTTCACTCTTTTTTTTCTTCCTTCTAAATTTCTTATGAGAAGATCTATCAAGGAGGTCCAGTTCTCTTCTGACACTTGGAGAGTGTGAACAGCCAAAGGGTTCTCTGCCCACACTTAGAGAGTGTGAACAGCCGATGGGTTCTTTGCCCACACTAGGAGAGTGTGAATAGCCGAAGGGTTCTCTGCCCACACTAGGAGAGTGTGAAAGGACGAAGGGTTCTCTGCCTACACCGGGAGAGTGTGAAAAGACGACAGTTCTCTGCCAACACTGGGAAGAGTGTAAAAGGATGACGGTTCTCTACCGCACTGGGTAGTGATGGTAGAGAGTTTTGTAAGGGCTTCTCCGCCTTGCTGTGGGTGCAAAAGGAGAGTCACTAGTAGTATTAGTGCAATACTCGGAGGGTGCCTTCGGGGAGTAGATATAGGTCGTGTTTGACCGATCCACTATAAATCTTGTGTCTTTTATTTTTTTCTGCTTTTTATTTTCTGCTTTACTATTTTTAAGTTGTGGTTGAAAAACTATTTCTACAAAATTCACTAAAGTTAATTTGTCGATTTTAAATTTTAAAATAGGGTAAAATTATTAAATTACGAATTCACCCCCCCCCCCCCCTCTCGGTTAGCCGTTGGGAAAAAAGCTTAGGTTTAAAAACCTAATTCATAGTGAACAAGTTTCAACATAATGTTGGTTGAAAGTTAGCATGGAAATTGAATTGAAGGGTGGAACTGAATTTAATTAGACTTGGATTTGTTTTTGACTAGGAACTATATGGTTAAGAACTGGACATCTTACAATAATGAGGTCGCTAAAACAAAACCCAAATGGGCACTTGTTGCCTAATACAAAAAGGAGGTTAATAAATGGATCCTCAATATGTCTAGTAAAATAAAGTTCTAGTGCACATATTGGCTTTAACCGAATGGAAGGATGTAATTTAAAATTTTGATTCAAAGGAAAGGAAAGACAAAACCATAGTGAATCAAAGTTTATCCATTACTAGGGTGGTACTACATAGAGAATTATACACCACTAATAGTGAATATGTGGTGGGGTCAAAATATGCCCAACATAGAGGATCAAAACTAAAGGGAAGGCAACACGTAACCCGAAGGGAAGAAGAATGGATGACCAAGTGGTGGAATTGAAATATTCCCACTACAGAGGGTCAAATGATTATATAATGGGGTCAATACATGCCCATTATAGAGGATCGGGGTAGACTAACCATGTGGTGATGTTAAAATATGCCTACTACAAAAGAGTCAAATGATCATATGATGGGGTCAAAACATGCCCATTATAAAGGACCAGGTTGAAATGACCATGTGGTGGGGTCAAAATATACCCAACATAAAGGGTCGAATGATCGTAGGATGGGGTTTAAACATGCCCATTATAGAGGATCAGAGTTGAATGACTATATGGTGGGGTCAAAATATGCCCAACATAGAGGGTCAAATGATCGTATGATGGGGTCAAAACATGCCCATCATAGAGGATCAGGTTTGAATAACCATGTGCTGGGGTCAAAATATGCACAACACAGATGGTTGAATGATTATAAGATAGGGTCAAAATTTGCCCATTAAAGAAGATCTGAGTTAAATGATTATATGGTGGGGTCAAAATATGCCAAACATAAAGGGTCCAATGATCATATAATGGGATAAGAACATGCCTATTAATGAGGATCAGGGTTGAATGTCCATGTGGTGGGGTTGAAATATTCCAAACAAAGAGAGTCAAATGATTATATGATGGTGTCAAACATGCCCATTAGAGAGGATCGAGGTTAAATGACTATGTTTCAGGCTCAAAATATGCCCAATATAGAGGGTTGAATGATTATATAATCGAATCAAATTATAACCATCATAGAGGATCAGAGCTGAATGACCATGTGGCGGGGTCTAATTATGCCCAACATGAAGGATCGAATGATCATATGATGGGGTCGAAATATGCCCAATAAAGAGGATCGGGGTTGAATGGCCACATGGTGGGGTAAAAATATGCCCAACATAGAGTATATGATGCAATCAAAACATGCCCATTATAGAGGATCAGAGTTGAATGAACAAATGATGGGGTCAAAATATGCCCAAAATAGAGGGTCAAATGATCATATTATGGGGTCAAAACATGCCCATTATAAAGGATTGAAGTCAAATGACCATTTGGTGTGGTAAAAATTTGCCCAACACAAAGGGTTAAATGATCATATGATGGGGTCGAAACATGCCAATAATAGAGGATTGAGGTTGAATGACCATGTAGTGGGGTCGAAATATGCCCAACATAAAGGGTCGAATGATTGTGTGATGGGATCGAATCATGCACATCACAGAGGATCAAAACCTATGGGAAGGCAGCACCTAACCCAATGGGAAGAAAGCTGGATGATCAAAAGATGGGGTCAAAATATGTTATCCATAGAGGATCCAAACCTACAGGAATGAAGAACCAAACCCGAAGCAAAGAAGGACATGAAATGATTGATCGATGATTTTGATCTTTTAAGAATTGCTTTGATAGTGAAAACTAGATTACCAAGGTTTATTCAATACATCAAAATATTTCATTAATTGAAAATTTGAGCTACATCAAGAATAGTATTTTTTGAGGACTCCCATTAACAGGTAACATTGAGTGATTTTCTTTATAATCCACTAGCTGATATGAGCCCCCTTTATAGACTATTTCTATAATGAAGGGTCCTTCCCATGTTAGTTTAAATTTCCCACCAATCTTTTTGTAAGCTAAGATAGGCCTCTAAATAAGTAGTTTCTTACTTGGATGGTTCTATATAGCACTAACTTATTGTGAGTTTGAACCTTTCGGGCCATATATATCTCTAGAGTATTGAGCTTGGAGATGATGCTCTTCAAGGCCTTTAAGTTCTTCTAGCTAGAGTTTTGCATTCCACTAAGTTGTGATTTGGTTCTAAATTATGACCCTAAGTGAGGGATTTTACACCTCTAGAGGGATTATGACCTCAAACACATACACAAGTGCACACATAGTGGATTTCATTGAGGTTCTATAGGTAGTCTGATAGGGCCACAAGGCTTCTACCAAACTCTTATCCCATTAATGTTTGATATCAACTAGTGTCATTTTTATAATCTACACAAAAGTCTTATTGAAGGCGTTAACAAAACCATTAGCCTGAGGGTAACAGATTGTTAAGTATCTCCAATAAATATTATGGCGTCTTATAAAAGTGTTGGTTTTATAGAATTGAATGCAGACACATTATCGGATATAAATCTTCAAGGTATGTCAAATTGATATACGATACGGTCATAAAAGAAATTTAAAACATGGTGTGATGTTACATTATGGTGGAGAATTTCTCCCTCCCACTTTGAATAGTAATCAGTCACAGCTAATATGAAGTGATAACCCTTCAAAGAAGGAGGGTTAATTGGTTTGATAGCATCTATTCCCAACTTTTGAATGGCCACAAAGCTATCATAGGATGAAACATGTTAGGCGGCTGATGTTAAACCACACCATGAACCTAACATTGATGGAAATTTTTTTGAATGTTCATGAAATCATCAATCATCTTCGATCAGTAGTATCCCAGTTTTCTGAATTTCAACTTCATCTTTAGACCTAATTGATGAGTGCCACATAGTATGGAATGGACCTAATTAATAATATTCAGGGCCACTCATTTGTCTTAACAATGTAGCCACATCTGATCGAATACTTAGTAGTATAACATATAGTTAACTAGTATATATGACAAGGCATGTTTCTTAATTTATTTGGTGAGGGATTTATCCTAATGAATTATTCCCTCTCAAAGGTAGTCAATTAGTAATAGTTGCCTCCAATCACCTTCATCATCAACTTCTACAGAGACATAAAGGATCTAAGAATATTATATGTAGATGTATTCCAAATCTATAGGAGAGAGGACTTAATAAGATGAAGACATTTCTGGGTTGCAAATTCTTTTGCAAGCTTTGCTAAGCAACTGCCACATAATTACTTCCATGGGGAACCCTATAAAAAGTTAAAATAGGGAATTGCTCAAGTAGGTGATTGGTATATTGGGGATATTTGTGAAGTTTAGGATCACAACCTTATAGATTCTTATAATTTGGTTGATCACTAGTTGAGAATCACCGAAGAGTTTAATCTCTTTCATTTCCATCAAGATTGCAAAATCTAGGATATTTATTAGAGTTTCATACTCAGCCTCATCGTTTATGCAAGGCTTTGATAAATGGTAAGAAAAAATGCATCATTCCTATCTCTATTGTTATGAAAATCAAGCTAATTTTGGCTTTTTTAGAGATTATTAATTTCTAGAATTTTCCCCACTGAGAGGATGTGGCACCATCAAAATATAATTCCAAGAAAAGACTAACAGTTTCCCCTAAACACATGATTTTTTAATAGGATAAATTATCATTTAAAGGAGAATCTGCTTGCAGTGGGTGCGTCAGAAGGAAGTCAGCAACAACCTGTCCTTTCACACCATGCGGGGGAATGAAAGTGATCTAAAATTAAAGCAATATCATATACCAATGAGCCAAGCATCCTAACAATATAGGTTAGGTTATAAGATATTGTAGTAGATTGACTCTAAAAATCAAGCTAATTGAATGAGGGAGTATATAGTGTCCTAGTTTTTGGGCTGCAAAAACTAAAGCAAGACAATGCTTCTCAATCAAGGGGCACAAGATTTTTGCAGGAAGAATTATTTAAATCGGGTAATAAAGATCGTTTTCTTTACCCTCATGGTTTACTTGAGCTAAAAGAGCACAAACAAATGGTTGAGGGCAGTGGTGCAAAAATAAGAGGTTTTCCTGGAACAGGAGATACTAAGACTAGCAAATTAGTAAGGTATTTATTGATGCTTTCAAAGGCATTCTGACATTTTTCATCCCAGATAAATTTGGCATTCTTTCTAGCTAGGATGGAGAAGAGTTGATATCATTCAGATAAGTTGGAAAAAAAAGCCTTTAGATATATGCTAACCTACCTTAGGACCTTAGGTGGATAAGGCTTTTAGGAGGTGGCATATTTAAGATGGCTTTAATCTTGGAGGGATAAATCTCAATTCCATGGTGCCTCACTATGTATTTCAAGAATTTTCATTGGTGAAGCTGAAAGCATACTTTATGGGATTCATTTGAGGTCATAGTGGTGCAACCATTCAAAAATGACTCTCAAGTCATACATATGAGCCACTTTACTTTTGCTCTTGACAACCAAATTATTGATGTAGCACTCAACATGATTATATATTATGTCATCAAAAATTCAGGTCATGTCCCACTTATAGGTTGAACCGACATTCTTAAGGCTAAAAGGTAGCACCCTATAATCAAAGATTACTATATGGGTCCTGAATGCAGTATTTCTCTCATCTTCTAGGGCCCATCCTAATTATAATGTAACTGGACAAGCCAACCATAAAAGAGAAAATAGCATATGAAGAGGTAATGTCCACCATAATCTTGGGTATGGGATAAGGACATTCATTCTTTGGACACGCCTTATTTAGATCCCAATAGTCAAAGCATATGTGGATTTGGCCATTCTTCTTTCAAACTATTACGACGCTAGCTACCCAAGAGGGGTATTATTCCTCTTAAATAAACCTAGCCTTGACCAATTTTTTGATTTCATAAAGGACTTACTACTCTAACTCTAAGCACATGAACAGAGGAACATATTTAATAGGAATGACATTATGCAAAATTCCAAATTTATGAACTATAGTGTTAGCAGATAGACTAGGCACTTTGCTTTATATCCACACAAAGCAGTTCCTAAACTCAAAAAGAAGTGGAATCAGATCCATGGAATTGTTCTCACTCAACACGATACTTATAAAGGTAGGGTGAAGTCATCATCAGTTCTCAGGTTAACTTATCTTAACTTATCGACGGTCAATTTAATCTCTTACTCAAATTTAGGGGGTGTATCCCTAACATGAAGTTCATTGGGATCATCTGAAGTCTCCAAATAAAGTCTGTTGAGGTGGTAAATGACTTTAGTAAGGACATTTTTAGATTCAAGATTATAGTTATCATTAAGAAGTATTCAACATCATAAAATAAACTAACAGTACTAAAATTGTTATCACTTGTCAAATTCTTCTTGATTTTTATTTGCCAAAAATTTTCTTGTTATCTAGCTTGACCCTTAGCCCATCGATATGGTATAGAACCATTGGAGAATGAATTCTTTATATAGATAGAAAATTAACCAAAAGATAATTCCATTAGTTTGTTGAAATTTTCTTCCTTTAGGGTTACATCATTCTCATCCCTTTAGGAGGAGGAGATAGGAAAAAAAATTCTAAATTTTCCTTATTTCGCTGCTTAGGTTAGGGTCCTCTTTAATCTCTAACACTACAATCCTACCAGTTGATAGTGGGGTCATGGAAGAGGCATCAGTTATCCTAATAAGCTATTCATACATGGTCAATTTAAGTATGTCGCTTTGAACTATTAGAGACTCAACCTCTGCGTAACTATACTACTCTAAAGTGAGATCAAACACGTGAGGACAATTAGTTTATTGGTAATAAAAAAGAATTATGACACCCCTTTTTTTTTGGTTCTTCATCGGAAGTTGATTCTGAATAGATATGTATTGGGTTATTCTTCTTTTGAATGAATCATGGCCTTAACCCTGTACCCTTCGAACCATAGTCCCACCTCTTTGTGGCAACATGTTTGGAGGCCTAATGGCTGCAATGTCAAGGTCATCTTCGCTTTCTGATTCTTTTCCTTTTAAAACTTTTTCTCTTCCTTTTTCTTTTTCTTTTTCTTTTTCTTTTCCATTTCATCCTTAACTTTGACACAAGATTTTCTTTCTTGTCTCCTCCTCAATATTGATCTCAACCTTAGAATGGTTAGAGGACCCTTTTGGAATAAAATATGAGGCATCCTCATAAGTCCCAATCTCTTTAATTGAGAATGATTACTAATTAACCAAAATTAGGTGTTCAATGCCGTCTCATTGGAACTTAACCCATTGAGGTATGGTAGTTAGAACGATCCAATATTTGTAGATCCAGAGCCTACCTAGAAGTGCTTTAAAGGACATAACCGGATAAATTATATGAAATTTTGCTTTGATCTTGAGTTCTCTAATTTCCAAAATTAGGGTGATTCAAATCCAAAGCCCTCTCAACATTCTCATGGAACCCTTGTAGCACCAACTTATCATTGGTGAGCTTACTGGTATTAACTTTAAGATAGGAAAGGGTTTTTTCATTCATAATGTTGATTGATGCACTTAGATTAATAAAGACTCTTGATAACTTAAAATTTCCTACAATAATAATAATGTAAAGAGGGCGATTATGATCACCAATATTAAGAAGTAGGTCTTCATCTAAAAACATCACTCTTATAATTTCTTTGAAATAGAGGGATTCATCTTTTGAAGTCAAAGCTAGTTGAGCAAGAAAAATCTCTGGATCGAGAAGTGGTTTGATTAAAGACTCCCTTACTTCCTTTGATAGAATGAGCATTTTAGATGCTCAACTTGGCAGGAAACTTCCTAAGGTGAGCCAGAACATTGTAGTCAACCTTGGTGAGATTAAAATCATGACCTGGTGGAGTGGATAGAAGATTTAATTATTGAGTAGGAACTTGATTCGGATCATTGGAGACAACTTTTTTATCTTTAACCTGAGGGGCAAGCCTTAGGGGTAAGAATTTACCATCACATAGTTGCACATATTCTACATCCTCAAGAGGGAAAACTATAGCAGAGTCTTCACTCTCCATAGATATCATATCATTATTTTTTGAATGGGTTTCAAAATCCAAAATATCTATCATGATAGGACTCCCATGAAAGTTAATTTCAAAGAGTTCACTATCTGATACAATCTCAGGTTTGACGCCCCCTTTAGAGGTTAAATCCAAAGATCAAAATTTTTATTATTTGGAATGATCTAAAAAGAATTTTGAATTTCTTCAAAAGCATTATCACCATATATCTCATCTTTATAACTAATCATTAAAATTAACATAGAATGATGCTTTTTATTAAAATTTTGACACATTGCCATTGAAGAGGAAAGGTAAAAGTCAGATAACATGAGTGGAGAAATGGTTTTTACACCAGCATATACTAATCAAATATATCTCTCATCAGTACATTTTCTCTCTAAAAAAACATCCTCCGGTGAAGTCTCAAGATTAACCTCCCAAATCATGCCCTATGATCTAATCAGCTGCTGTTGAGAAAGATAAAAAGACACGTTAATTAGCTTTGTAAGTGCAAGGGATAAAGTTATATCCTAACCATCTCTAATTTAAAGAGAAATTTTAGAAGTGTTACCGGAAATGATTCTTACTAACCCTTGTTCCGAGTATATTTAGTACTCTTTGGGAATGATATATTACCTTACATTATTTCTTCTCTATCAAATCTTTTAAAATTATATAGTTTTCTATCATATGGCTTAGCATGTGGTGGTACGAATAGTATTAGGTATCATCCTTCTTATATGCATCCTTTGGTCTCATAGCCTCAAGAAACTAGAAATCTGGTTTTCTCAAAAACCTCCAAAAAAAATTCCTTATAGACTCACCTTTAAATGGGTATGGTCTAGCTAACCTCTCTTTAATATAGATTGATTAAGGATCTTTAGGAGGTTTACTTATAACTATTGTCGCTAAAATGGTGGTCATGGAGGAACACTGGATCAACTGGACAAAGGTTGTTTTCCCTTATTGAATGCTAATATTGTGGTTGCTTTCTTCTCAAAGGACTTTACCAGCTTTGGAGCTCTCTTATCGTCTGAAAGATCCTTCAAGAATGGCATCAGAGGAGCCTCTTCTTATCAATTACTTCAATTTTATAAGAGCTTCTCAAAGGTTTTTATTGTGGAACACTACAAAAAAAAAAACGAAAGGCCTGTGGATGTTTTTCTAAAGAATATTCATTACATGTTGCTCTTGATGCTGGGTTCATACTTCATCGAGAGGTTTCAACACCTTAACAAGTACTCAACTAGAGACTCCCCCGACTTTTGCTTTTCAATGATGAGATCACCCATGATCGTGCACTACGTGCTCCTAAAAATATCTTTTAGAATTGATTTTCAAGTTCAATGAAAGTTTTTACTGAACAATTGGGTAAATCTGCCTACCACTCAAAAGCTATGTTAGCAATACTACTAATAAATTGGTAAAAAAATTAGAGCATCTGACCCTCTAGATTATAACAACTTTCTCTAAAGTGGGCTAAATACTACCTCAGATTTTCAGTTTCTATGAAAATTTTAAAAGATGGTGGCATAAAGCCATTAGGATAAGGAACTAAATCATATTCCTTGGGGTATGGTCTACCCTAACGAATTGATACATTTCCTTCTTTGCAAATAAACTACAACCTCCCTTACCTGGACCTCAATCATGAGTGGAGAAATTGTTTTTACACCAGCATATACTAATCAAATATATCTCTCATCAATAAATTTTCTCTCTAAAAAAACATCCTCCGGTGAAGTCTCAAGATTAACCTCCCAAATCATGCCCTAAGATCTAATCAGCTGCTGTTGAGAAAGATAAAAAGACATGTTAATTAGCTTTGTAAGTTCAAGGGATAAAGTTATATCCTAACCATCTCAAATTTAAAGAGAAATTTTAGAAGTGTTACCGGAAATGATTCTTACTAACCCTTGTTCCGAGTATATTCAGTACTCTTTGGGAATGATATATTACCTTACATTATTTCTTCTCTATCAAATCTTTTAAAATAATATAGTTTTCTATCATATGGCTTAGCATGTGGTGGTACGAACAGTATTAGGTATCATCCTTCTTATATGCATCCTTTGGTCTCATAGCCTCAAGAAACTAGAAATCTGGTTTTCTCAAAAACCTCCAAAAAAAATTCCTTATAGACTCACCTTTAAATGGGTATGGTCTAGCTAACCTCTCTTTAATATAGATTGATTATGGATCTTTAGGAGGTTGCAGAGTTACTTATAACTATTGTCGCTAAAATGGTGGTCATGGAGGAACACTGGATCAACTGGTCAAAGGTTGTTTTCCCTTATTGAATGCTAATATTGTGGTTGCTTTCTTCTCAAAGGACTTTACCAGCTTTGCAGCTCTCTTATCGTCCGAAAGATCCTTCAACAATGGCATCAGAGGAGCCTCTTCTTGTCAATTACTTCAATTTTATAAGAGCTTCTCAAAGGTTTTTATTGTGGAACACTACAAAAAAAAAGCGAAAGGCCTGTGGATGTTTTTCTAAATAATATTCATTACATGTTGCTCTTGATGCTGGGTTCATACTTCATCAAGAGGTTTCAACACCTTAACATGTACTCAACTAGAGACTCTCCCGACTTTTGCTTTTCAATGATGAGATCACCCACGATCGTGCACTACGTGCTCCTAAAAATATCTTTTAGAATTGATTTTCAAGTTCAATGAATGTTTTTACTGAACAATTGGGTAAATCTGCCTACCACTCAAAAGCTATGCTAGCAATACTACTAATAAATTGGTAAAAAAATTAGAGCATCTGACCCTCTAGATTATAACAACTTTCTCTAAAGTGGGCTAAATACTACCTCATATTTTCTGTTTCGATGAAAATTTTAAAAGATGGTGGCATAAAGCCATTAGGATAAGGAACTAAATCATATTCCTTGGGGTAAGGTCTACCCTAAAGAATTGATACATTTCCTTCTTTGCAAATAAACTACAACCTCCCTTACCTGGACCTCAATCATTTAATTAATATCCTTATAAATTTGTATGAGTGGGACTAGGGAAAATGTTCGTTGGACTACTAGCTGAACTAGTGGAATTAAAAAAATTTGTTACTGGACAGGAGGGGTTGTTAAATTATACTCGGGGACTCTGGAACTAGATTCTAGTTTTTTGTCTTAGTAAGTGACTGTTAGGAAACATATTGTTGTAGTTTGAGTGAAGCCTGTTGTGATTTATCCAAGCGTTCTAGCATTTCTTTAACCTGTAGCAACATTTTGGCAACTTGTACCTCTAGGTTTTATTATGCTTCTCTTTATCTTCGATCCTTACCGATCCTTCTGAATTTTAATCAACAGCTGCTAAAACTTCCTCCTTACAAGAATGGCATTTTCTTAGCTCAAACTATTTGGTTAATCCTCTAGTCTAAACTTTACAAACAAAACCAATAACTGCTTCATCTTCCATCAACTAATCGTTAAATTCCATATCAAATTCCTTTTCAATATCTTTATTTCTCAAGATGTTCTTAATTTCTTATACTACCTCATCAACCTGTCAATCCCCTATTACTTCAGGGTTGACGGGTAAGTAACCTTTATAATAAATCATCTCATAGAATTCCTTAGCTTGTAGCTTAGTGATGATGGACTGTAACTTAAGGTTATTAACTATTATAGGTTCTACCATTAGTTGATATAACATCATATGGTATTTTTCTTGGATGGTCCTCTCACCTTCTATTATCCCAGAGTCAGTAGTATGAAGGATGGCATTCCTAACTAGGCGAGTGACATCTACCTTAGGAGTTAATATAAGGGCTTAAAGAGTGATAGCTCCCACATTAGGCAAGATAAAGTTCTCATATCCCTAAGTAGGGAGCTTATAGACAATAAGTGTAATATGGGAAGAATAACCTTAAACATTTGCTAAGGTATGACCTGAATCAACAACTAGAACATCAACTAAACTGACCATTGGGACGTTAACTAGTACACCCTATAAATTAGCTCGGAATGCGACAACACTAGCTGAATCTGAGATAAATTGATTTAGGACTGACGGCTAAATTAGGAGGGAAAAGTATTAACACTGCTAATTTTTTTGGGGACATATTTCCATTTAGGGGATTTGGGCCTTTTTCCCTTATCTTAAGTTATCCCTTTAATTTTATAATCATCCTTGGTATTGAACACCACTGAAGTTAGCTTTATATATTTTATAGAAGGGACTAGAGTCCTAGAAGTATAATGGTGACCCTCTCTAGGTCTCGTAAGCATGATAACCTCCATTTTACAGGATGGAAGGCTTGGCATACATTTGTAACAATCTACTAACAAAGGAGTGGCTGGCTGTCTTTCAAACTTTTTAGTCTTCCTAACTGGCTGATGAGTTTAATTTCTTTCTTCAGATATTTCCTCTTTAATGATTTCCTATTGAAACTTATATGAGATAATCCTCTTCATATGTCTCAGATACTGCTCCTTAGTGTCACCTTCTTGGGCAATGCCGGTAGGGATTATGTTCTTTAAAATCCTGGTTCTCTGTAGTTGTTTTTTCTTTGGACTTCTCTTATTTGAGTAGTCTAGCGAACATGGTGGGGAAAAAGCTATTTTTGCCACCCTCAACTTCCCTGCAGTCGTAGCCAAGGGATGGAAGCAACTCCCTTTAAGGAGTAGAGAGGATGTAGTAATAGGTAGCTCCTCAATAGCCTCTGGCTCTACATGTCTTAGAATCTTAACCTCAATAATTTTCCTTGACTCGATAATCTTCTTCCTGACTATTCTCAAATAATTTTTCCTCTAATTCTTACTGGTAAATGGGATCCCAAAACTTGATCCTTCTTTAAAAACAAAGTTCACTTTGCCAACCTCAAAAGTAGCTCCTCACTTTCCCTCCTTAATATTGGGATAGAGGGGTTCATCCCCTAACCCTAGGACTAATTTCAACACGGTGCTCTCTAACTCAATAGCATTTAGATGCAATAAGATCTCCCTATTCATTATCAATTCAGTTTTTTAAAAGCCCAGACTAAACTTGTTTATCTTTTCCATAATTGATCTCATCATAGGTCAGGCCCTTCTCAAAATAGAAAATCAGCATGCCATCTATAGAATTGAATTTGAATTTTGTAGAATATGAAAAAAGAATTGGAATTAGATATTTATGAAATTACTAATTTAAAATTACAAGTGACCCTGTATTCAATCACATATGACAAGCTATATGATTTACAACATGACATATGATGATAATACAAAAGTTAGATCTCGTTTTGAAAGAGATTGAAATTTTCACTACATATACTAAACTACAAGGAAATGTTGTAGGGTAGCATATGATAGCGTAAATTTCATATTAAAATTTTTTAAAAAAAGATATTGATTTTAATAATATTGATAATTTTTTTCTAAATCTTAAAACAAAACAAGTTAGATTTTCACCCAAACTAAAGCCTTAAAAGATTAACAAGAAAATTCAAGAGAGTTGTTCACTCAATTCTTCCACATTATTGATTGAATTAGAGGTGGAATATCAAAGCTAAAAGTTTGAAAAATTGATGATCTTGAGAACAAGATAAAAATAACAACTAGCAATTTTAGAACTCAACATATCAGGTTGGGCTTGACAATGCAGGTACATAAAATTGAAAAGTAGATTTTGGAAGTTTGACTTGACACTATCGCCCTACTCGTCAACCTAGGGGCAAATGGTTAAAGCCTAATTTTTGGATAGAGGTTTCACCTTTTTTTCAATATAAAATTTTTTATGTTGGCCAAGTTCTTCAAAGGAAGAAATAGGTATAGGTGCCAACTAAAAGATCGATGCTCATCATTTATCTATTGGTTCTTGGAGGACTATTCCTCCAACCTTGAAGAATGATGTGCATTCTTCCATTGATATGTTTAATGATGTCGCCAATGGTTCATCATTTTTGAGAAGCTGCAATCAAATTATTAAAGAGAAGCCTTTGATCAATTATGAAGGAGCTTTATTGAATAAAAAGAAGGATTTTTTTATGATCGGGAAGGGCAATGATGTTTTTATTGATGAGGGTGTTAAAAGTCCCAAACCTATTTTCTCTAAAACTTTGATTTTGGATACTGGTAGTCTTAATGTAGAGGGTACTTCCTCTTCTGTATTGAAGATTCATGTGAGTAGGTTTTGTAATTCAAATCCTTCTAGTCCGGTGAATCAGCTTAATAAAGGTGATAATGGCTTTGGTAGTGTTGTTGTGGTGGATGTTTTTAATGTGATTTCATATAAGGTGAATGTTCATAATCATGATAGGAATGTTGCTAATTCCTTTGCTAAGTCGAGCGATTTGGAGAACAATGTGTCTCAGGGGATTTGAACCTTGTTGATCAGATGTGTAATGAGGTTTCTGCTCTGGAGACCATGAATCCTATGAGTACTATGAAGCCAAATGCTTGGTTTAGAAAATCTAATTTGAAAGTTGATAACTTGGACTTAGGGTCCTTTTTACTGAGGATGGAAAAGCTATTAAGTTACATATGGGGAATGTTTTAGAAAATACATAAAAAATGGAAAATGCTTTAGTCATCAAATTTTTTGGTGACAACATCCCTTTCATGTGATTAATCTTGTGTTTAGAAGACAATAGAGTCATTTTGGAAAATACCATCATACCATGTTGGGATTAGATTGGGTTCTTTGTTCATGTGATGAAGTTACTTTAATGGATTCAATCTTGATGGATGGACCTTGGTTTGTTAAGGGCCATATCAAGTTTGAAGAGGTTTGGTTATCATTTAAAACTACAACACACATAGTTTCTAAAGGGTGGAAGAAGAATTTCGTAGGAGATGACATGGAAATTCTGAACAAAAAATGGAAGAGAACTTTAAATGAATTATTTTATTGGAGTAAGAATAAAATGAAAGATTTTTCAAGTGAAAAGGAGAGGTTGAAAGCTGAAATTTTATTACTACAGGATGAAGAAGCTAGAAATGGATGGTTGGATGAAGGAAATTTGTGGCAGCCTAAATCTAAAGTAAAAGAGTTGAATTTTATTCTCAATTGCTTGAACACTTGGTGGAAGCAAAGAGCAAAAGTGAAGTTGGTGATTGAAGAGGATTCAAACACAAAGTTCTTTC
This sequence comes from Dendrobium nobile, assembly GCA_022539455.1. Taxonomy (NCBI): domain Eukaryota; kingdom Viridiplantae; phylum Streptophyta; class Magnoliopsida; order Asparagales; family Orchidaceae; genus Dendrobium; species Dendrobium nobile. The sequence goes on from CM039721.1 coordinate 47,986,714, forward strand.
ATGCCTTTACCAGTGTTAGGAGAAATGCTAATTAGATTTCTCAAGTAAAGAAGAGTAATGGCTTGCTCACCAAAGATCAAAGAGAAGTGGAAGAGGTTTTTTTCAAATTCTTTCAAGATAAATGGAAGGATAGAGACTGCAGCTTGGAAAAATGGACGGAACCTTGGAAGGCCTTGGAAGAAGATGATAAGACTTTATTGAGAAGGGAACTTTCAAGGGAGGAAGTTAAGGAGGGTGTTATGAGGTTAGGGAACAACAAAGAACTTGGATGTCATGGATTGTCACATTCCTTTTTCAAAAGCTTTTGTGATATCATTGGTGAAGATGTTTATGAAGCAGTAAGTCATTTCTTCTCTACTGGTAATATGAGTAAAGATTTGAAAGACACTTTGGTTGTGCTTATTCCAAAGTCTACTAACTCCTAACTTTTAGCCAATAAGTTTATGTAATTCAATTTATAAAATTGTGGCCAAAGTTATTTTAAATAGAATGTTATTGGTTATTCCAAGAATCCTATCTGAAGAAAAAGTGGCTTTTGTGTGGGGAAGATCTATTTCTGATAATCTTTTATTAGCTCAAGAGATTTTCACTAAACTATGGCATTCAAAGGCTAGCAATAGGTATTTAGCCATCAAATTGGATATGGAGGAAGCATACGATAGTATGTGTTGGTCAACTTTGAAGAAGATGATGATGGATTTGGGATTCCCGAGCAGTTTTTTTGGACTGATTATGGACTGTATTTCCAGTCCCATATTCTCTATATTGATCAATGAGACAAGATCAAATTGGATTGAAGGAAGATGTGGGTTTCGACAAGGATGTCCACTCTCCTCTTTTTTGTTTATTACATGCTCTCAGGTTTTAACAAATGTTTTTCACAGCAAAGGAAGGGAATTGGGAATCAGAATTTTCTCTAAAGCTCCGAGGATTACACATCTTATGTATGCAGATGATGTGTTGTTGTTTTCAAATGCAAAACTAAAAAATGTGAAGAAGATGAGAAACATAGTGGAAAATTACTGCTTATGGACTGGACAGATTATTAATCAACAAAAATCATCATTGATTTTTGGAAAATCTGTTTTGAGGAGGAGGAAGAGATAAATATCAAAGTTGTTTGCATTCAAAAGGGTGGAAGAAATAGAATACCTGGGAATCAAAATGGCTTTAAGAAGATTAAAAAAGGATGATTTCCAAATGCTATTGGATAAATCAATTAAGAAAATAAATGAGTGGGGAAATAGATTTATGTCATTAGCTGGAAAATTATGTTTGGTAAAATCTGTCCTTCTCACTTTGCCTTTTTACTTAATCTCTCATTCTCTTGTACCAAAGAGAACTTTAAATGAATTGGAAAAATACTGTAGAGAATTCATCTGGAATAAAATGGATAGGAGCCACAGTTTTCATTATGTGGCTTGGGATTTGCTATGTAGACCAAAGAAAAGTGGCAGATGGGGTCTTCAATCAGCAATTACAAGAATTGGTCCACTTAGAGCAAAATTTGCATGGAATCTCATTGAGAAACAAAATACATTATTGAATAGAAATCTGATAGCTAAATATGGTGAAAGATGGTGGAGTAAGGAGGATTTTAAAGGTGGTTTGAATACATGGAAAATCATTACCAGTGGATGGAAAGTACTTAAAAAGTTTGTGAGATGGAATGTAGCAAATGGCTCCAACATTAATGTTTTAAATGACGCTTGGATTCTGGATAAGAATTTACTTACATGGCCAACTTTTGTGGGGTGCTTTAAAGGTGACAATACCACTCTTGAATATTTCATAGAGGATGGAAATTGGGATTTAAGGAAACTTGAAATTTGCTTCGGTGAAGATCTGGTAAAGATTATTGCGGGAGTACAGATCAGCAAAATGCAATTCATGATCAAAGGGAATTAAAATTGAAGTTTTCTGGTAAAACTTTATCAGCTTTGGTAATAGAACATAGTCTGAAATCAAATGTGATAGTGGAGTTGTATACATGGATTCATAAGCTAAAGATAAATGCCCAGGTGGAGGTTTTTTATGGAGGCTTTGCAGGGATGCTATTCTTACAGAATATTGTCTTTTTAGAAGAATGCTTTCAGGTAATCATCTTTGTCCTATGGGATGTGGGGTGATTGAGAACCAGGAACATGTCACTACTAATTGTCTAATACTTGTGAAAGTTTCCAAAGTATTAAGAGGATAGGGATTCAAAATTCTAGATTTCTGTAATTGAAGAGATTTCCTACAAGAAATCAGTAGATTAACAGTGCAAGACTTAATGACAGCAAGGTTATACGCAGTACTGTTATGGATGGTTTGGAATAATAGGTGCAAAGTTAAACATGGTAAAATCGGAAATAGTATTGTTATGATTGTTGTATCTATTTTAAACTTCTTTAGCTCAGCAAAATAAGGAATTTATCACTCAGATCACTGGGATGCTTATCGGTCCGAAGGACTGCTCTTAGATTATTGGCATCCTCCTCCACCTGAGTAGTTAAAGATTAACCATGATGCAGCTCTTAAACAGAATTATTTGGCTTGTATCGGTGGGGTAGTTAGAGATGATAAAGGAAGGTTTGTCTTTGCTTTTGGGAGGAAGAAAATGCATTGGGATAGTGCAAGATTGGAACTATTAGCGTTCAAAGCATTGAAGGTAAATTGGCAAAGATGGATACAAGAAGTTAAAGGTATCATTGTGGAAGGAGATAATAAGAATGTTCTCCAATTTCTTCAACAAATGTATAGCAAACCGAAGAGTATTAGTGAGAACATGGAAGATGAAGATATCGTATTCTTTAGTAACTTCAATAATGTTATCTTTAATTGTGTTAGGCGCAATTGTAATAAGTTAGCCGATTATTGTGCTAACTTAGCTTTATCTTTGGATTTTGATTGGGATTAATTTCTTCCAAACAACCTTCCTTCTTCCTTTGTCAAAATACTAAAGGAAGAAAGTGAAAGATGGATGGTCCCTCATTAGCTTGTATCTAGGCTATTTGGTGGTTTTTTTTTAATATTATTGCTACTTAGCATTTCTCAAAAAAAAAATTAATGGTATTTATAAGTGGTCAACAACTTTCTCTCTGAATTCTCTTAAAGGTCTTTCAGCTTCGATGTGGATTAGGATGCATAATATGCCATTGTAATGCTGGGATGAGATCAATATATGCATAATTGCATCTCAAGTGGGAAGGCCATTTTTATTAGATGGAAACATGTTTCAATGGGGGAGGAGAGAATTTGCTAGAGTATGTGTTTGAATCATGCTGGATAAGCAACTTCCATTTGGTGTTTTGGAGGAAGGTGGTTTGGGTAGGTTCTTTCAAAAGATTGAATATGAAAAATTTTCAAAACTTTGCTTTAAGTGTGGTAACATTGGTCAACTAATAAGCAACTACCCATAAAATAGATTGGTTGTGAACAAAGAAGGGAAGGGTCCATTTGTGCCTCAAGTTGCTGTTGGTCATGAAGATGTAGATGTAAGTAATGTGGGTGGTGTTGTTGTTGGTCATGAAGCTGAGGTAGCTATTTTTTTAAAGAAGGATATGGAGTTGGGTTCTTATCAAATATGGAAAAAAGAGGGTTAATTTTACTAGAGGAAATCTTTTTTTGAAAGCCTCTAAGAATATTTTTGTTGCTGATAAATGAAAGTTGAATATTGATTCTATTGGAATTATTATTCAAGAATAAGGACGTGAAGATGCTGTTTTGATTGATGAATCAGTTGGAATTGCTTCTACTGAAACAAATGAAGTTACTATTGTTGTTGAAGGTGAAGAGGGTACTAAAGATGGAGAACTAACTGAATGTAAGATGAATCCTATTGCTTGTTCCTGAGCGTGATGCTGACTCAAATCTGAGTAAGAATGGTAATTCAATTCCTATCCCTAAGATAATGAATAAAAATATTTTTGATAATCTAAATAATTTAGAAGAGGAGGTAGCCCTAGTTGTTTGTGCTTTGGATGGGATTATTGATGTTGATTGCAATGTTGAATGCGGTAATGGAGAAGGTGATGTTATTTCAAAAAAAAAAATTTGGTCAATGCTCAAGAAGATACTAAGAATGGTGCTACTTCTGTCAAGAGAAAATTGGGTAAGGAACTTAAGATGCTTGGCCTAATTAAGATAATGAATAAAAATAGGAAATTGGATGTGGGTAATAGAGGCAAAGGATCCAGGGTTTGCTCCCCTTCAGATCAATGAATTCAATTGCGTTTTTGAATTATAGAGGTGCTAGGAAACTTCATGCTTCTCTATATCTTAAGGAATTTTTCAAGGATAATGATGTTTTTTTTGTTTGTTTGCTAGAGACAAAGGTATCTTCTATGGAGAGAAAGGATATTAATTTGCTCATTGGAGTATATTGGAATTTCTTTCATCATCCTTAAGATAAATGTTTTGATGGGATATTAGTTTTATGGAATTCTACTATCGCTTCCTTTACAACTTTGTATTCTTTAAATCAATGTGAGATTGGAGATTTAGAAATACATAATAAAGGTGTATGGAGGATTTCAAATGTTCATGGGAATATAGATATTTATAAAAGGAGGGAGCTATGAAATAATTTGGAGGTTTTCGCTTCCAAAGATAGGCCATCTGTGGTGGGTGGTGATTTCAACTGTTTGTTGTCAAAAGATGATAAATGAGGAGGGAAAAGGTTTGTCTTTTCCCAAGGACCAAAGGAAATGAAGTTTTTTCAACTAACAAGGATTATCATACTTTATTGGACCGATGTTTACTTGGTGTAATAACAAAATAGGGGGAGCACGTATTTTAGAATGATTAGATAGATGCTTTGTTGACACTGCTACTATTAATTCTTCTTAGTTATTGGTGGTTCATCATCTTCCTAAAGTGGCATTAGATCTTTACCCTATTGTTCTAAATCTATGAAATAGTGCTCCAAAAGCATACTTGGCTATCAAATTTAAAGACACTTGGGCTTCTCATTTTGCTTCAGTTGCCATTATATAGAAAGCATAGAATAAGAAGATTGTGGGAGGATATTCTAATATTCTAAATTTCAAATCTAAAGCACTTTAAAAGCTTTATTCTATTGGATCAAATCCAAGTAGAAAGATCTTAATCAATTGAAGGAATCCCTTAAGAAGGAAACTTTAGAGTTGCAAATGGAGAAAGCGAATGGCGGAGGTCTTTTGGATGATAAAATTCTGGTTCTCATAATAAAAGTAAATGAGCTCAACATCACACTTGCTTGATTAAACACATGGTAGAGTCAATGGGAAAAGGTGAAATGGATCAAATATGGGGATATGAATTCTAAGTTTTTTCATTCATTTGCAAGTGCTAGGAGGATTGCTACATATATTTACAAAATCAAGGACGAAGATGGATTATTGGTGGATGGACAAGCTTGAATTAAAGTATCTTCTTCAATTTATTTAAAAATAAGTGGAATGCTAGAGATTATTCATTAAATGGTTGGCCTTCTCCTAGGTGTGTGTTTAATGATAATAACATGAAATTTTTGGAGAAGATCCTTGTGGGGTTCAAGGGAGTTTGGAGGGGGGTTTCATACGGTTGCTCTGATAAGCTTGTATCATAGTATCATCGGATTCAAGGTTTATCTTGAGGGATATTTTGGAGAGAAGAAGATCTCTTTGGTGTCAAAGGACTTGGCTACTGCGCCGCGTTGGGGAAGGTGAAAATGATTCAAGGTTCTCTACCTCACCAGGAGGTTTAAAAGGAGTCCAAGTTATCTACCTCATAAAGAGGGTGAAAATAAGTCAAGGTTCTCTTCTTGTGAAATGAGTTTTGTTCTCTACCACACCGATTTGGTGGAAGAGAGTTTGTAAGGGCTTCTCGGCTAACTATGGAGGCTAAAGGAAAGACACTATAGTGATAGTGCAATACCAAGAGTGGGTGACTCTGGGAGTGGACGTAGGTCAAGATTTGACCAAACCATTATAAATTTAGGGTGTTCTTTCTAATTTTAATTTTTTATGTTTATTTTTTTTCCTTTTATTATTTATTATAACTACTTGGTTGAAAATCTTTGATTGATATTATGTATTTTTTATTAGATTATAATCACCATCTTCATAACTTTTTATAAGTATACTAGCTTCCACTTCAAGTGATAATATTACTTATGTATTAGTGTGCCTTAGGGCTAGTTCATTGAGGTCTAACATCCCCATAAGAATTTCAAGTGGTATCAGAGAAAAATTCTAAAAAATAGTTTTAGAAAACCTTGAGATAAACAATCAATGACACATTTTGGAAATCGTGACATTACGGAAGCCTATTCAATCATACTACCACCTTTTATTTGAAAATATTTCTTTTAGTTTTTAGAAAATTTACATGTCTACTTTCTCACAATTAATTGATTATTTAATGTGGCATATGGTTCAAACAAGTTATTCCATACAGTCATATATTGTAGATGGAATCAAAATCGATATTCCTTTTACTAAATAGAGTATAATAGAACAAATCAAATTTCAATTCAATGATAAATGATTGAATTATTTTTTTTCGTGCTTTAACTTCTGAAGAGTATATGATTATTTCTACTTGTATCACTGGTAAGGAAGTTTGGGATAAACTATGCATTACATATAAAGGTAGTAGCTAAGTCAAACAATCTAGATTAAATATATTATTCCATGACTATTAACTTTTCACATGAAACCTTTTGAGACTATCTTAGAAATATATACTAGGTTTACCTAGACTATACATCGTTTCATGCTTTAGGTAGAGAACTTTCATACTTTAAAAAGGTTAAAAAGATTTTACATTCTCTACTTGATAAATTTGATGCCAAAGTCATGAGAATATGTGAATCAAAAGATTTGAATATTTATTCTATAGACAATATAATAAGCGCACTCATTGCCTACGAGCAAAGTGTGAGTAAAAGACTTTTGGATACAGGTGATGAGAAGACTATAGTGCTAAAGTAGATGATGAAAGTAAGGATATACAATTGATAACAAATAAATTCGAAAGTCTATTGAAGCATAAGCATAAGCATCAACAAAAGTGGAGCAAAGGTAAAAATATTAAAAATATTAAGTTTTCTTTTAACATTATTTGCTTTAGGTGTAGGAAACCCGAACATATAAAATTTGAATGCCCCAATTTAAAAACTCATCCTGTAAAGGAAAAGAGTAAAAAAAAGCCAATTCTAATATTAGGAAAAGATAAGAAACAAAAAATCTACTGGGCTGACTTAGCTTCTGAATGTTCGGAATAGGAGTAAGATGATGAGGTATAAGTATGTTAAAGTTTATTTGTGTGTTTTGTTTATGTGTTTTATGTGTTTTCTAATCTATTTATGTGTTTGATTTTTATTATATTTTAAACAAAAATTCATGATTCGGTTCTTTATTATGTAGTTATTTTCTTCTATATGTATTTTAATTTTAGATGTTGATTTATCTCTTCTTTTTGATAATGTCAAAGGAGGAGAATATACTGTGGTTGGTTGTATTTCAGAATAAGTTTTTAAAAATTTTTGTTATTCAATTTTAAAAATTTATTTGTCCAAAAAAAATAATCCCCTATTTTTTAATATATTTATTTTACTGAGGGGGAATTTAGGAAAAAATATTTTTAGTTTGCAAATTCAACTAATAATATTTGCCATCAATAAAAAGGGAAAGATTATTGCGACTCGAGCTTCCAAGTTTATGATTTTGATGTTAACAAATTTTGCTGATTACCTCTTTTTTTCTCTTAATATTTGTAGAGCATATTTGTTTATTTGTTGACAAACATTTCAGGTACACCATGCACCATTATCTGAAGATTCAGGGCCCAAGATTGGGTAGAATTGGTTATGTTAAATAAGTTTGTAATTTTCATTTATTTATTTATAAATTTTTTAGCTATGTCCTGTTAGGATGTATACTAGCTTGGTGATCGTGAACACACACATAATCATAGTGTCTATATGATGTATACTATAGTGTCTCTTATTATTTTAAATATTATATTTTTTTTATACTTTATACTATACGATATGGATCATACTGTATGATATAGTGTTACAAAAATTAATTAAAATATTTTATTTTTCTAGGAAAAATATTTTTAAAATATAACTAATCATACAATATGAACACCATATCGTACTATACTATCTATTATAATTAGAAAGCCCATCGTCCATTGAATATGTTTAATTTTGATAATTTTAATTCTAATGTATAGTATGGATTATATTATATGATCAACAAAGATGATTTTGGTCATACCTTGATTCATCTAGAATGAAAAAAAAAATTATTGAACTAATTATGTTATACAATTCATCATTCTTAATGATGATCATACAGTACTAACATGCAAATTAAACTATTCGTACTAATGATCGTATAATATGAACATGCAAATTAAATTATTTGTATTATACTAACTAGTGATCATATAAAACTAAAAGGTCAAATTCTGCACATCATACTACACGATCCTGAGATCATACTATATGATCTTTGATGGCTAAATTAATTTTTTACATTTTTTTGAAGCCCTTTTTTTATTCTTTCTCATAAGACTTTGATTAAGTCTTTGGCATGCATTGAATCTTCATTCTTATGGAGAAAACTTAAAGAGAGAGCCTTTAAAGGGAAAGAAGAAGGGTGGAGTTTAAGAGGGAGAAGGTCCCTATGGGGTTCAAGGGAGTGTGGAGGGGATTTTACACGGTTGCTTCGGTAAGCTTGCATCTTAGTACCATCGGATTTAAGGTTTTTCTTGAGGAAAGTTTTGGGAATAAGAAGATATCTTTGGTGTTAATGAACTCGGTTTCTCCACCGCACTTGGAAAGGTGAAAGTGATTTAAGGTTCTCTACCTCACTAGGCGGGTGAAAAGGAGTCAAAGTTCTCTACCTCACCAGGAGGGTGAAAAAGAGTCAAGGTTTTCTACCTGTGAAAGGAGTTATGTCCTCTACCAGACTAGTTTGGTGGAAGAGGATTTTTAAGGGTTTCTCCATCTAGTTTTTCTGGCTAAATTAGAGACACTATAGTGATAGTGCAATTTCTATGGTGGGTGACTTCGGGGAGTGGATGTAGCTCATGGTTTGACTGAACCACTATAAATCTGGTGTGTTCTTTCTTATTTTATTTTTGCTATTTATTTTTCTCCATTTTATTTTTTTATTATAATGCTTAGTTAAAAATCTTTTATTGATATTATGTAGTGTTGATTAGATTATCATAACCACCTTTGTAACTTTTGACAAGTATTCTAGCTTCGACATCAAGTGATAATATTGCTTCCGTATTAGTGTGCCTTAGGGCTAAGTCATTGATGTCTAATAACCCCAGAGGACTTTCAAGCCCTTATGTACTTTCAGGGGTCTTACAATTCAAAATCTTCCCTAGATCCTAAATCCATTTTTGGTACCAAACGAAGGTGGCTCGAGCCTAATTATTGCAGTGCAAAATATAGACTTACCCTGACCAGGATAAGAGAGCCATCTAACCACCTAGCCGATCTAAAATCAGTAAGTCTAGTTATTATGAAAGAGTTGTAGGAACATTATTATTAAAGTTTTGAGATTTGAGATCGACATGTAGAGCATATCCTAATTGGTCCATTAACTTATATAGGGAGGAAATACTTAAAACAAGTGTAATTAAAATTATAAACTCATTAAATGTATTTCTAAAAAAATGCATACATGTCAACTTGATTAAATACTAAAAATAAAATTTAGCAGTTTTTAAAAAAGGCTTAAAAATAATTTTTCACTTGGGGTTGTACAATATCCCCTTGACAGATATGCAACCTCAAAGGTTAGAATGTCTGCCAAAATCCATAGGCAAAGAGGTGCCTAACAAGGAGGAGAAAGTTAATGATATGCTTATGCTGACTCTCATCGGTCCCAGGCTTACTTCTTAGAATGTTAGAGTTTCCATGTTGTTCTAAAATTTTTTAATTTTATTTATAAGTAAAAAAATTGTATGCATGCCCTCACGAGCCTCCAATCGAATCCAGGCTAAAATAAATACGATTTGTTGTACCTGGATACCCAAAAGAAAAAGAAAACCCTTCCCTTAAGAGGTAGGTTATTATTTTTACTTTGGGTATTGAAGTGGTCCAAAATTAGGCTTCCAAATGGATAAGGACTATCCCTCTGAGGGGTATCCTTTCCTCTTTGGAATTTAATTTTGGATACTTGTATCCCAACACAAATACTAAATTCGAAAATTCTTAACTTTAAACAAATTGCATTAATATAAAAGTAAAAACCTATACTCTCCTGAAGGGTTATCTTAAGCATTTAATATTCAAATAAATCACAAGAAGTTTATGTATATATAAAAGAAAAATAAATCACACCTGGCCAAACTCTTATTTATTTGGGGGCTATACAACTGAAGAGCATGTAGTAATTATAATGATTAAATAATTTATCCCCCATTTTATTTTCCTATATAAGCGTGACCACCTATAAAAAACTCAATTAGTAACCATATCAATCCTAAACTAGATTTTGTTTTACTGGCAAGCCGTCTAATGTGTGTGAGTGGATTGAGAGGCTGGTGTAGATCCTAAGCTAGATAGTTTGTTAAGGTTATCTATTGCTCGAGTTTTATTTTATTTTTTATTTTTTTTTTGGAGGGGGGGGGACCCACAGAGTGTTGCAACTTAGTTTTCATAATTATGTTTTCATTTTATATGTGTGATTTTTATGGTTCCAAGAAATTATACTGCAGACTATTGAAGACTTTAAGGCAAATTAGATTAGGATTTATTATAAATGGAGTTTGTATTTTTCACTTCTTTTTGAAGTGTTCGTCCGGCATGATCTAGAGTTTGTACAAACAATGTCTAGAGTATAAAAATATTGGGAACATTTTCATCCATATGAATAAGTAAATTTTTTTAATTATTCATCCTAGATGATCAGGATTTAATACAGATGATATCCAGAGTATAACATTATTGGGAACATTTTCTTCAAGATGAATAGGAAATTTTTTATAACTGTTCATATCGTATGATATACATATCATATTGTATAATATGCGTGTACAAAAATAGCTTGTACAGGATAATACGAGAAAATTTTGAACAATTCATCCTAGATGATTATTGATCGTACTGTATAATAGTAAATGCTCAAAATTGAAATTTTTAGTTTTCTGGACAATTTTTTATGTCTTTCATATAAAAAGTCCTTAGAAACTGGCTTGGATGAATCTAGTCTTCTTGATTTCTTTGAGACCATGTAAAAGGGTGATTTGGGAGAGTGTTTGAGAGAGAGTTCTTGCAAGTGGAGTGTAAGGGATTCACAAGGTTACTCAAAGGTGAGAATATCTTTTGCTTTTATGTCAATTCTTTACCTTTCTTCTTTTAAGTTGCTTGAGAGAAGATCTTTGAAAAAGATCTGATTCTCTATCTACACTTGTAGGGTATTAAAGGATGACGGTACTCTGCTAACACTTAGAGGGTGTAAAAGGATGACACTACTCTGTCGTCACTTGGAAGTTTTGAAAGGATGACGGTACTTTGCCGATAGTTGGAGGGTGTAAAAAGATGATGGTACTTTACCGACACTTGGAGGGTGTGAAAGAATAATGATACTCTACCACACTGGGATTTAGTGAAAGAGAGGAAAATTATAAAGGTTTCTCCGCCTTGTTGTGTGGGCAAAAGGAGAGTCACTTTGGTAATAGTGAAATACCTAAAGAGGGAGTTTTCAGGGAGTGGACGTAGGTCTTGTTGGATCAAACCAGTATAAATTATTGTGTTCTTTTTATATTTTTGCATTTTATTTTCAACATTTTATAGTTGTGGTTGAAAATTTTATTTTTAAAAAAGAAAATCAAATTGTGAAAATTATTAAATGGTTTTTATTCAATATGAATTTTTTAAAATAACTGATTCACCCCCCCTCTTGGTTAGCCTTCAGACAATTGCGTAGGTCTAACAACCTGTACAAATTTTTTATGGAGGTTCCTACGCATTAATATAAATGAAGGATACAGGGTTCTTAAAGGGGTCCTTCAACTCTCTAATGCTCGAAAGAGCTACAGCAAAATCCAAAATAAAATATAAGAGCCAATGGTCCCCTATATTAAGAATTACAATAACACCTAATAAAAATTTAGGGATCTAGTGTTCAATTTTTTAAGGGATGAAGGGGAGATTTAGGTTTAAGTTTAAATGTTAATATGTTAAAGCTTAATTATGTATGTTTTAATGGTTAAATGATTACTACCTTTGCTTCTCACCGAGGTTGTGAAGTTTATTACACCTTCCTTGGGGTAATGCTAATAGCCTCGTAGGCTTAAATTACCTAGTTGTAATCAGGGTTAATTAAGTTGATTTAGTTGGTGGAGGGTTAAAAGTTAGTAAATTTTAGTTAAATGTGTTAATAACTGGTTTGAATGTTTATGATCAAATTTTGGGAATTTCAAATGAATTATCATATTTTAGAAATTTTGGAATTATTTAAATTATCTTAAGGTGTTTATTAAAGGATCAAAAGTTGACTTTTAAGATTAAGGTTGGTTTTGGCGTTTCAAGGCATTTATTAAATATTAGGCCTTAAAATGAGTGATTAGACGTTAAGTTTGCTCAATTTGGAATTTTTAACATTAAGTTATAAATTTTCAAAAATTTTACCTATATTTCAACTTCGTTTAACTTTGGAGTTAACTATTTTGACTTTGATTGAATTTTGGGGGTTTAAATTTTAAGAAAAATATTAGTTTTAATTAGAGTTGAATGGATTTAAGACTTTTTAAATTGGATTTTTTTAGAATTATTTGAATTTTTTCAAATTTTGGGTATTTTTGGATTTTTTTTGAAATTGCCTATTTAAAGGGATTTTTAGATTTTAATCGAAATCAGCCCCGAACCTCTTAGAATCTCCACAAAAGGTCATGAATAACCCAATGGATTTTTTTAAGCTTTTTACAATTTTTTTTGAATTTTTAAATATTTTTTATTTAATTATTTAACTAATAATTAAATTTTCTTTGAAAAGTAAATTAAGCATAAATTGAGGGTGATGTGATCGGGATTTTGTTTTTTTTATGGGTTGAGGGTTTAACTACGGTCAATTTAAGTCCTTGTGCAATTTTTGTTTTGGATTTAATATGAATTTGTTGTGAATTAGTTAAGGTTCTAGGACAAATTTAGGAGAGGATTTTGGGGTTCCAAGTTGGTAAACAAAATGGGCACCAAATTGAGAAAAATTTTGGCCATGAGATCACCTAATCTCAAGGTATCCTTAAATTTGGGCCTAAATAGAGCTCTATAAGCTAGCTTACCAAGCTACCCAAGGCAACCTATAGGTCACCCTAGAAAACACTTAACTTGCTACCCGAGGCTTGGATGGGGGAAAAATAGTGGCTCTAAATTCCCTAAACTAACCATAATTAATGCACAAACATTCAATTCCTAATTCCCATTAGAGAGATCATAAGGCTAAATTAAAATTAGGGGTCAAACTATGACCCCTAATCCTAAATTAACGGTCCCCTTAAACTTATCAAATATAGGAGAAAAAATTTGGACATGTTGGAGACTTTTCCAAATTCATTCTCCCAAAGTTCCAGGCCCTGGTGACATTTAATTTAACTATAAAGGCTAAAATATAATTATTATTAAAATTAAAATTGGCATTTACCTAGAAATAATCAAGGCTTCAGACCATAGTGCTTTTGATGTTCTCCCCGAGATTTTTCTAATGAGCCTAAGAATACCTAAATTGATCAAGTATCGAGGGAGATATGATTTTTAAAACTCTTTGTAATTTATAGATTTTTTATATATGGAATTACCTAGTCATCCTTACTTTTCCATGCAGGTGAGCTCTTATTGGTCGGCCAATCTTTGGCAGCTGACTAGGTAAATTGGGAATTACCATGGCCATTAAATGTAAGATCGAGCAGTTAAAAATAGATCCACTATGAGATTGTAGGATTTAAAGCTATTGAATAAAATCAATGGCTACGATTATATCTTCCACCTCCTACTCGTCCTATTAGCGTAGTGTTTCTCTAGCATGATCTGAGAGATACCATTGGTGAAACTTCTCCAAAATTTTCAAGGAGTATTAGGGCAAAGGAAACCTTCAACCTAATGGTGGAAATCTATTGGGGTGAATGTTTCCTTTCACACTTGACTGGATAAATCTAACTAGGGGGCTCAGGATCAAAATCACACAGTATAAAAAGCCCCAACAAATGGGTTTTTTCTATCAGGAAGCTTGACGGAGGGATAGAGAGCACTTCTCCTTCTGATGTTTCGGCCAAAGGACAATTGGAAATATGACTTTGAGTAGACATCATAGAGGGTTCATTGGAGTTCAATCAACTTGATGGATAGGAACATTTAGGAAGTTGGGGAATGAGTGGGAAATCCTCAGGGAGCTCCGGGGAGTGGTTTCAATTAGTTAGGATTGAATGGGATGGTCTTAGTCTTTCTACTCAATTCAAGCAATCTCCGCAAGCTTGGACCATCAAGATAAATTAAGGAAACCAGTAGAAAGCCTCCAAGAGGAAGGGGACATCATCCCATAGACTCATGAGATCAAACAAAGAAAAACCATACTCTTGAAGCCTTTAGGAGGAATTTGTGGATGGGGTGACCACAAGAGTTGAATTCTCATTTGTTCCAACCGTCGCCAGCAAAATTTGGGTCAAGCTGAGGTGGAAAGGTTGTTGCGGGTACAACGAGCTTGACAATGAGCTCAATTGGGCATGAATGTGCTCATTTTCTCCAAAACCTAGATGGTTTTGGTCACTTTGAGCTCAAACTAGGTGAAGCCAACTGGTGGGATTGATAGAGGAGATGCATTGGGTTAAAGGGAACCCAATGCACATGTTAATTGGGCTTGGATAACTCTGAGGTGGGAAATATCTTAGGTTAAGGTAGTTTTATCCACTTTGGGCTAGCCTAGTACTTGACCCAAGCAGCTTAAGGGGCTGGGCTTAGTAGGGTTGGAGTGTTGGACCTAAGGCTACCAATGGAGGTGTTAGTTGGGTTTAATTGGACTTCGGTTGAGAAATGGATCAACCTAAGGTGGTTTTGTCCACTTTCGATTTGACATGTTTCTAACCCAAGTTGACCTAAGGGTTGGGTCAATAAGGGAAGGTATATTGGGTCAAAGGGAACCCAACACTAGCTTTGGATTGGTCCAATTGGGTTAGAGTTGGAATTTTGCTCAAGGGGAACCTTTTTTTTGGTAACTTGGGTAAAGGAAAATGGCTAACCCAAGTAAGCCCAAGGTTGGGGTCTACAAGGGGGATCTCTTAGAGACCCAATGGGGCACCCCATGGGTTTGAATCGGTTTGGAGATATCTTGTTCAAGGGGTTTGTGAGGGTGGGAGTTTATGGAAGGTTTGGTCAAACTTGGTTGACTTGGTAAACCATGTTTAACGAGGGTCAAGGAATGGGTCCATTTAGTTCAAAATTTATTATATGAACTCCATGGAAGTGGTTTCAAATCAAGAGGATGTTAATTGGTTTGAAATGGGTTTTTAAACCCTTAAGGGCCACTTTGGTCAACTGGGTCATGCCAAAAGATGGGTTTTAGTCCAATGTGTTCCTAATGACATTTAGGAATCATTGGGATAGGTTTTGTAGATTGGTATGGAAAGGCTATTTGAATTTTGGGAAAAATACCAAAACCCCATTTAAAGGGCATTTTGTTCATTTTGATCCCTAATCAACCATGGGTCAAATTTGGTCCAGAAAAATGTAAGTAGATCAACAATTATTGAAAAAGGTTATCGATGTGGTTGGAGGGTTTGGAATGAATCCCAAGGTCAAATTCCAATGAATGTCAAGTCTAGTGCATAGGCTATAAATATTTGAAGGTTTTGCAACCATTGTAAATCAATCCATTTTCTAGGGATAAAATACCTCTTAATGGGTTTAAATTTGGTGGGTTAATCTTAGATACATGCCTAAATAGGATTCAATTTATACCCAAAATCATAGGCCATTTTACTAGGTTTCCAAGTGGCAAAAAATTCACCCATAAAGGGTTTTAGAACCAAGGCCATTAACCCTAGGATTGGGCTTAGAATATTGGATTTGGATTGGATTTTGGAGTTGATTGGTTGAATTTTATTTATCAAACTTAATGAAAATCAAATAAATGATTGATATTAATTTGATATGATTTGAAAGTTGATTGAAAGCAAGTTGAAAGTTAGCCTAGAAATTGAATTAAAGGGTTGAACCGTATTTGATTAGACTTGGACTTGTTTATGACTAGGAAATATATGGCTGAAAATTGGGCAACTCCCAATCCTGAGCTCAGTAGAAATAAACCAAGTGGGTCCTAGTGACCTCATACAAAAATGTGGTCAGTAGTTATACCCTTTAGAACCGAGAAGATACCCTTAAACTATGATAAAGCTTCCTTCACTCATTGCTCTACCTTCTTATTAATATTAACTTGTTTCACTATTTCTTTCTCTAATTTTAAAAACACCAAATTATTTTCTTTTGTTACCTCTAAAGGTTTATTACAATTTTGGATATATTCAAGTAAAACAGAGTCTATCTAAGCCTTAGTTATATGAACCTTAAGTAATAGTTAAGTTTGCTTTATTGATGAAAGAGAAGATCGACATTACAGTCATTATTTCTATAATTGACCAAAAAGGTATATAATTCTTAAAAACTCCTTAATCTTTAAATAATATATAAGTCTAAAGAATATACCGAGTAAATTTTAAGGAATCCCTAAAACATTATTAAATTGAGATTGATCAAAATTTCTTATTTTTAAATGGATCCAACCTATGCAAACATATACTAGAGAGGTGCTTGGAATTGAATTTTAAAGAAATAATTGAAGTTTGATTTGAACTTAACTTTAAAAAGAACATTAAACCATGACCCTTTTCCAAAGAATGACATGTGATGATATTGGAAGAATGTATGAACTTGATTTGAATTTAGATTTAGATAAAGACATCAAGGAAAGGACTTTAAACAAAAGAGATAAATAACTTTAGAATTTATAATATAATGCTTAAGTCAATATTAAATATAATAGACCAAATATTTAATTAAATATAAATATATTTTTAGAAAAAAATTTATCTTCACTAATAATGGAGAGAGAAAACTATCCCCAATGGAGTCACCAAAAAAATAAGTTGGAAAATTTGACATTCAAAATGCAATTTCACAAAAAAAAAAACTTAAAATTTATATTTTAGGTTTCTTTAATCAAATATTCATAGAATGAAATTATATGATCCTTAAGGATAGACTAATGCCTCACTATTGATTTAAGAAGACAAAATTTTCAATCAAGATTGAATAATGCACAAGGAATATTCAATTAGCCCCGAATGATTAAAGAAACATTCACCTATCATTTCAATTGTGAAATGAATCCAATGTTTAAAGCTACGGACTAAGTTCCACAAATCTTTCCTCCACATTAGAAAGAAATTAAGATAGGGTTTATTTTTTTCAAGATTATAGACTACCTATAGAGGAAAGCCACTATAGTTAATTATATCTCCTAAGAGAAAACTCTTGATTAAAGTGAAGAATAAATATTTTCAAAATATATGGATCTAAAAAAATATTTGTGCTAATAAAATTTAATGTATAAGCTTTATATTATAAATTCTCTAGTTGTCAAAAATTTAGATTTAGACTTTTTAGATTTTAAAAAACATTAATAGAAAAGTCCAAAGACTGAAGAGGTGGTTATAGTTTGGGCTTATACTAGCATGGAGTGAGTTGCCAGCTAGCAATCCAAATGCACAAACAATCACATTAGATGTAATACATGATAGGGTAAGCTCTATCTTAAGAGATAAAAGGATGAATCATACTAAAAAATTTATGACTCAAGATGACTAATTTTAACTTTATGTTCTAATGACACTACTAAGAAGACTCACTAAGAACTTTGAATTTTATCTTATTTAATTTGACAAACTAAATTTTTTAACTACTAAAATTTCTACAAAAATTTTGTAGCACAACGGCCCTATACCAAAGGAAAAGCAATGACCTCGTTAACTTGCCCCCTTTGGAAATAAGTGTTTGGATTAATGTACATCATAGAAATAAAATTTATGTGTGCATGCATGTATAAGTAAAGGGTTGGTGTATTTGGTAGCCAGCACTGTATCATCCTAAAATTAGTGATTTTATTTCAACAATGTCTAGAATATTTACATCGATAGAAACATTAAAATATCTCTACCAACTAATGCAAACTACCATCCATATGAATATAATGTATAAAGCAATGTAATAAATTAAAGACTAAATTTAAAAAAAAAAAAATCTTTAATTTGATCATTTACCATAGATTCAAACTCATTAGAAAGAATGGTGGCTAATCCCACTTTAAACATTAAATGATGTCCATCATTTTTTTGGAATTGTAGGGGGGCTAGAAAGAGAGATGCCTCTTGGTATTTGAAGCAAATTGTGAGTGCGTATGACTCCTTTTTTGCTGGCTTGGTAAAAATAAAGATTTAATCAATGGATATTTTGGAATTCAAAAAGTTTATTGGTGGTAATTGGGATTTTTTTATCCTTCCTTCTGAAGGCCTATCTAGTGGAATAATGATTTGCTATAGATCAATTGTTGCTTGTTTTTTAGCTGTAGAAGCATCTTTACAGATTATAGTGGGTGAACTAAACATAGTGAATAAAGGTGTGTGGTTGGTAGCTATGGTTTATGGGAGTAGGGAATGATATAAGAGAAGAAGCTTATGGAATTGTTTGGAGGTGCTTTTAGTGTGGCAATTCCCTTTGGTTGTGGGAGGGGACTTCAATTGTATTCTATCCCAAGAAGATAAAAGATGAGGTAAGAAGTTTGTTCTTTCTCAAGGACCTCAAGATATGCATTCTTTTATGAGAAATTATGATTTTCCTGAGGTTGATATAGTTTTTCCTAGATACACTTAGTGTAACAATAAAAGTGGTGGTGCTAAAATATTAGATAGGTTAGACCAGTGTCTCATTAATTATGTTGCCTTAAAGTAATTAAAATTGGTGGTTGTTAAGCATTTAGCTAGAGTGGCTTCGAACCATTGCCCTATCTTGATGAAGAATTTTTCTTTTGGTTTTTTGAGGAGAATAACTATGATGTATGAAGATGTGTGGTCAACTTACCCTGCTTCTTATGCTATTATTGCTTAATCTTGGAAAAAAACTATGAATGGAGATGAGGTGGAGGTGTTGAATAAAAAGTTTAGCAGAGCTTTAAAAGATGTATTCATTCAGAGTAAAGCTAAGCATAAAAACTTGTATAAATTAAAGATTAAGCTTAAAGAGGAAATTTTAAAGTTGCATGAAGAAGAAGCTGTGGGGGAATTTTAGAGGAAAATCTATTTTTGTTGAAAGCTAAATTTAGTGAACTTAACTCTACTCTTTGGAGGTTGAGTACATGGTGGAATAAGATATCCAAAGTCCAATGGATGAAGACCAGTGATGCCAATTCTAAGTTATTTCATTCATATGCGATGGCAAGGAGAAATGGTAACTACATTAATCAAGTGAGGGATAGCAATGAGACCTTGATTGAAGACAAAGAGAAGATGGAGGAAGTTTTCTATAAGTTCTTTAAAGACAAATAGAGGGAACATCATTGTTGCTTGGATGGATGGCCTTCTACTTCGTTAAATATTACAGACTGTTGCTTGAAAAGGAATTTTCTAAAGAAAATTGGAGGTGGTTGTAAATAATTGGAGGCTAATAAGTCACCAGGTAATGATGGGGTTACCTACTTTCTAATTAAAAATTATTGGTCTTTTATGAATAATGATGTGTGGAGGGCTATTAATTTTTTTTTCATTCATGGGAATAAGTGTCCTGTTTGGAGAGAAACTAGTTTGGTATTGATCCCGAAGGTTAAAAATACTTTGACGCGTTCTAGATACCATCCTATTAGTCTTTGCAATTCCATTTATAAAATAGTGGCAATGATTTTGTTGAATAGGATGAATTGTTTACTTTCAAAGACCATTTTTAAAGTTCAGTATGCTTTTATAAGAAGTCGATCTATGTCTGATCAGATTTTGCTTGCACAAGAGATTTTTAATAGATAGAGAAATTCTAAATTGAAGAAAGGGTTTATGGCTGTCAAAATTGATATGGAGCAAGTTTATGATAGCATGGTTTGGGGTACACTTAGTCTTGTGCTTGACAAAGTTGGATTTCCTATAAAGTTCTCAAATCTTATTATGGAATGTGTAGTAAGCTTGAAGTTCTCTATTATGGTCAATGGAGTTAATTTAGGATGGATTGAGTCAAAAAGTGGATTCAGGAAAGGGTGTCAACTATCCCCTTATCTTTTTATTATGTGCTCTCAACTATTAACAAATTCATTTGGTCAAAGAGGAAGGAGTGTTGGTATTAACGTTGCTCTGAGTGCCCTATTGATTTCTCATTTTATGTATGCTGATGACAGTTATTTTTTTTGAAGCTAAATATAAGAGTATGAAGAAAGTGAAAAAAATTCTCAATTATTATAATAAATGGATGGGACAGAAGATTAATTTACTTAAATCTTCTATTATGTTTGGGAGATTGGTAAAGAGAAGAATGTGTAAGAAGTTATCAAAGAAGATGGGTTTCAAAATGGTATGTGAAATGGAGTATTTAGGGGTAAAAATTGTGATGAGAAGGCAAGTGTATTGAGATTTCCAAAATCTGATTGAAAAAGCTTCAAATAGATTGAACATTTGGGGAAATAAATTCATCTCTATAGCTAGAAAATTAATTCTTATTAAATCTTCTTTTCTTTCTCTTCCTTTATTTTGTCAACTCATTCATTAGTCTCTATGGGGGTTTTGAATGATTTTGATAAAATTTGTAGGAATTATTTATGGCATAACAATGATGTTAAGTTTGGCATTCAATATGTTGCTTGGGACATTTTGTTTAAGCCTAAGTTGAAAGGTAGTTGGGGATTGCAGTCGGTTGTGGATAAGTTAGGCCCTTTGAAGGCAATGTTTTCTTGGAACTTCATTTGTAATCCGAATTCACTACTCAATAGGACCTTGATTGCTAAATATGGGGAAGAGTTGTGGAATGTTGATAGAAAGAGCTGTTTGTCTTCTACTCAAAGATTATCATATGTGGAGCAAAGATTCTTCATCCCATTGTTAAATGGAAAATAGCTAAAGGTGTGAAGATTAATAAATTCAAAGATATGCGGATCCTGGATAGATGTATAGATAAATGACCAACTTTTATAGCAAATTTACCTCAAGAAGTAGAGAATCTGTCAGTTTTTATAACCAATAAAGAATGAAACATAGATAAACTAAAGTAGGTTTTTAGCAATCAGTTGGTGGAGATTATTCTCAGGATACCAATTCATGCTAACATGATGATTCATCGGTTGGATATGCCTTTCAAATGTTTTGGTAAATCCATTACAGCTTTAGCATCAGAGAGATTGTATGTGGATGTAAATGAAGACAATTCCTGGAGTTCGGTAAAAAAATTGAAATTAAGACCTCGCATTGAGTTTTGTTGGTGGCGTATGAATGGAGATGCTATTCCCATAAATGCTTTTCTTTGCTATAGGAGGTTGGCTGAGTTTGATGGTTGTCCGAGGGGTTGTGTTGAAAAGGAAGATGTGCAATATGTAGTAGTCCATTGTGAGAAGCTACATCAGGTGTTTATTTGTCTCCCTAATTGGGGATTTTACATTCTTGGGTTTAGTTCGTATGAGGAATGTTTCAGTTATGTACATCATAGTGCAAAGTCTTGTCCTTTTAATGGAAACTTGTATTGTTATGTTGTATTTCTCTATTGGAAGATCAGGATAAAATTTGTGCATAAATATCGGATGAATGAGTTTCTTACATTTCTACAAATGCTGTAAGTAATGCTACTGCTTCTTTTTGTCCACATCATGTTTGGGGGAATTGGGATGCTAATCTGTTAGGAGAGCTATCTCAACATTCTTGGCATCCCCCTTCTTCTGGATGATCAAGGCTAACTTGGATGCATCATTGACAACTACAAATAAGGCTGGTATAAGTGGAGTTTTGAGAGAATGCAAAAGAGGACTTTTATGCTCTTTTGGGTTAGGTCTTTTAAATTGGTATTGTTCTTAAGTTGATATAGTTTCTATTATTTCACTTAGAAGATTTATTAAAGATTGGATGTTTGAAAGTGTAGGTATTATCATTGAAGGTGATAACTATAATGTTAACAAATTCTTTTAGAATCTAGTGAATAAGGTGGATGTTCAAGTGGAGAGTATAAATCCAAAAAATTTATCCTTTCTTAATGATTTTGAGCAAGTTTTATTTCATTTTGCTAGGAGGGGATGTAGTAAGCTTGCCGACATGTGCGCAAGTTTACCTCTTTTTTCTGATTTTTCTTTTTGGATGATCTCAATTGTAATAAAATTCCTCCTTCCTTTTTGTCTTTGTTAAAGGACGAATTTAGATGTTATTAGTTTGATCTTAATAAAGTGCTTTATGTAGTTTCTTTTAAAAAAATAGGTATATTTAAATCTTTTATAATTCATAATGATGTACAACTTGATCTATATATATTCTACTTTTGTAATGGCATGTACAAATATGCATTCTTCATAGGTCCATTCTTCTTTAACTCCTGTAGAAATTTAAAGGCCATTTAAGAGCATATAAAGCTTATAGAAGTGCAAAGCAATTGTGAAATAACCTATTGATTATTCGTTTGGGATGTTAAGCCCTTAAGTACTAGCCCGTGGCTAACCAAGAGGTGGGTGAATTGGTGTTTTAAAATTTTCCCTAACAAAAATCAGGATCTTAAACCAAACAAACTTTCACCACAAAAAATTAAAGTGAGGAAATTAAATGTGGAAAAGCACTAAGAAAGAACACACAAAATTTCAATGTGGTTCGGTCAACTTGACCTTGTCCACTCCCTAGATCCTCTTCTACAGGTATTGCACTAAACTCTGTGACTCTCTTTTTGCTTCCAAAGCAAGGAGGAGAATCCTGTACAAACCTCCTTTCCACCGACTCTGGTGAGGAAGAGAACCCAACTCCTTTCGCTTCCTCCTTAAGCAAGCAAAGAACTTGACTCCTTTTACTTCCTCCTGAATCAGGTAGAAATTCTCGATCAATTACTAAAGTAGACCACTCTCGACCTCCAAGGAACCAGGGACAACGATTGGAGAAGATGACTCGGATCATTTCTTGGAGCAATCTTTATGAAACCCTCACAAACTTCCCCTCATAAGATCCTTTCTCTCCCTCCCTTTCTCTCCCTCTCCTATTGGCTCTCTCAAGTCAGGATAGTAGCAAAAGATCCAATCTTGGGTAAACAAGAGGTCTTATATAGAAGAGCTTCAAATTTTCTCTTATTTACAACAAGCCGGCAAAAATCATCCAGGATGATCGACGGATCGTCTTATATGATAAGTACAAATTCAGCTCAACTAGCTAGGATGATCTGGAGGAGGTTGGATAATTAAAGAATTTATTTATCCTGATTATCCAAGATGAATGAACATCCTCCTGTACTAATCATATTTTTTGCAGAATTTTATGCCCATAATTATGGACTATTTAATGCCAGAATAATCTAATGGAAATCGACGTAATAGACACCCACTTTTCCACCGGTAATGCGCCGGAAAGTATGTTGGAACATGTTCTGGCGTATTATTTTTTCCATAAAAGTTTTTTTGATGTGTGGCTTTATCAAATTTCTGTCACAATTTCCATGTTACCGGCATATTATGTCCACTGCTAATGACGGGTTTTCCTGTAATGATTGGAGTATTTATTGGATTGGCTTTATAAATTTTATATTTTTTCAAGATGTCCTTAAAATACTTTGATTAATTTATAAAAGTTTTATCATCCAATTATCTTATGTTAAACTCAAAAAAGTTGGACAACTCTCCCATCATACTTATCTTAAATATTCGTTACTCATTATTTTAGACAAATCATCACATAGCTTTTTATCAGAAGATCCAAAAAGTATATCAGCAATATAGATCTGAAGAATGAGTAAGTTATCTTCTAATTTCCTCAGAAAAAGATGTTGTCTATGCTCCCCTTGACAAACTCCCTCTCTAGTAAGAATGTGCTAAGCCTCTCATACTAAGCTCTGGGTGCCTATTTTAATCCATATAAGGCTTTTTTTAATTTGTAACATGATTTGGAAATTGGAAACTCTCAAAACCTGGGGGTTGCTCTAAAAATACATCCTCTTTTACTACCCTATTAAAAAAGGCACTCTTGACATCCATTTTAAAAAGCTTAAATCCCTTATAACACGCAAAGGCTAGTAGCCCTGTAATGGCTTCCAATCTAGCTACAGGGATAAAGGTCTCCTGAAAATTAATCCCTTCTATTTGGTTGTACCCCTTAGCCACCAATCTCACCTTATTCCTAACCACCACACCATATATATTCATTTTATCCTTAAAGACCCATTTGATTCCCACTACACTTTAATTCTTAGGTCTTTCTACTAACTCCCAAACATCTTTCCTCACAAATTGGTTAAGTTCTTCTTATTTAGCTAACATCCCAACTTCATCAGAAAGAGCTTGATTGATGTTGGTGGGTTCTGTCATTGAGATAACGACAGAGTGGTTCACTTCCTTCCTAAGTCCATGGATAGTTGTAACACCTTTATAAGGGTCTCTTAAGATCAATTCTTCAGGATGACTCGAAGAATATTTCTAATCTCTACGCAAAGTGTGTCTAGGTTCTACCCTTTCTTCCAAATTTGCATTTTCTACACCTTGGGTAATCTTGCCTACTCTTCAGTATTTTGGGGCTCTACTATTTTCTCTAAATTTTTAACTCCTTGGATAATCTCTATAACTTCATCTTTATCATCAACTCTAGACTTTTTAGGATCAGATTGATCAAACACTACATGAGTAGTCTCCTCTACCACCAATGTCTTCTAATTAAACACCCTAAAGGATTTTCTCACACTTGAATATCCTAGGAACACTCCTTCATTAGATTTTGGGTTAAACTTTCTTAAGGGTGACTTCCTATCATTAAGAATGAAAACCATGCAGCCAAAGACATGGAGGTAGGAAAAGTTAAGTGTCCTACCCTTAATGATCTCAAAGGATATCTTATCTAGTTTTGCTCTAACATTCATCTTATTCAACACAAAACAAGATGTATTTACCACTTAGCCCTAAAATATTTTGGAAGTGAATACTCAGTATCCATGGCTCTAGCAACTTCAACTAAGGTCCTATTCTTCCTTTCAACTATCCCATTTGTCTGTGGGGTCCTAGTAGTTGAAAAGTTATGACTAATCCCTTTTTCCTCATAAAAGTCTCCAAATCTCTCATTTTCAAACTCTCCTCCATGGTCGCTATAGATGGTCAAGATCTCACAACCTAGCTTTTTCTAAATCTAAGTTGAGAAGGATCTAAATTCATTAAAAAACTCACCCTTATGTGACAAAAATTTAATCCAAGTGAACCTTGAGTTGTCATAGACAATCACAAATCCATACACTTTTTCCCTTAGGCTGGCAGTACTAATGGGTCCAAACAAATCGATGTGAACGACTTCTAAAGTTCTAAAGGTGCAAATGTCCTTAATGAAATGGAAAGAAGATTGGACTTGCTTCTCTAGTTCACAGACATAACGCAGGTGGTCTTTAGTGAACTTAAGCATGGGGACACCTCTAACTAGGCCTTTTGGGTCACTCTCCTAAGGATTTTTATACTGGCATGACATAACCTCCTGTGCCATAACCAAGACTCATCAACGATAGTTTTTAAGCAAAAAGAAGTAGTATATTTAATGTTATTTAAATCAAGCATATAAATGTTATTTATCCACTTTCCCTGTAAAATAATATTGTTATTTAAGCTAATAATATAAGTATTTGCCAAAAGTTTTATTATAAAACCCTTATCACAAAGCTTCCTGATATTGAGTAAGTTATGCTTCAGTTTATCTATAAGAAAAACATTTTAAATCAAAATATTCTTGGAGTTTCTGATTATACATGCACCCACCACTTTTCCGGTGGTGTTATCTCTAAGAGTGCCTTGCCTCTAGCCTTGACCTCCAATAAAATAAATTGGTTGGCATATCCAGTCATGTGTCATGATCATCTATTATCCAGGTACCACATGCTTTCATGAGATCTTTTATGAGAGCACTCCTATAAAATCTTCAAACATCAAATTTAAGAACCCAAATAAGTTTGGGCCCCTTCTTATGGAAAGAAGAATGCAATGTTTATGTGTTATGCTGTGAATCATATAATTTGAGTCTCCACACCCAATATGTACTATGGTAAATAGTGCAAGTTTGTAAAATGTATCCTAGCATGCCACACAAAAAACTTCTAACACCAAGAAAAGGATTTACTAATCTGTTCAAGTGGTGATGCTTCTTCTTAAAGTTATGTGATATATGAAATGATGGTTTGTCATTTTCAAATGTTATAAGATTTTCTTTTAATGCTTTATTTTCTTACTCATAAGCTGACACTTCTACTTTTAATCGATATTCATTATTATTTATCTCCCATGTAAGTTCCTCTAATTTTTTAAAATATTTTTCTAACTCAATATATAATGACTTCAAGGAATCATGTGCATTAGATAATTCAATATGTTTTTTATTTAATTCATCAAACTCGTCAAGTAATGACATGTGATTGCTATCAAGTGTGGAGTGATCTTTAAATATAACTTCATACTCTTTTAAAAACTCCAATTTCATGCTAGCATGTGATTCCTTAAGTTTCTTATATGATGCATGAATTTTCTCAAAAACTTCAAATAATTAATTGTAGGTTAGTTCACATACCTCTTCTTGGTCAGAATGACCAAGATGATCATCTGCCATCAAACACAGGTTTGTTGTCTCCTCTTTAGCTTCAGTCTTAGAGCAGTCAGATGTAGAATCCATTCAAAATACATTTTGGAACCTCTTCTTATCCTTCCTAAACTTGGGTTTCTCCTTACCCTTCTCCTTGTTTGTGTGAGCCTTAAGTATAGGACAATCAGCTTTGACATATCCCAGCTTCTTGCATTCAAATCAAATCATATATATAGAACTTTTAAAATTTTTGCTACACTTACCTTTATTCCATTTCTGATGGTGTTTTTTCTTCTTTCTTAGAAAGCTTTTGAATTGCCTAGTGATTAAAGCAACAACATTACTTTTTGACCTGAAAGAATAGTATATGTATCATTAGCCTTAAACACCATAGTCTTCTCCTTCTTTTTCTCACATATATTAAGTTGCCTTTGGTTCACTCCTTGCTTGTATGAAATGAGTGATCCAAGTAAGTTATCAACAGAATAAGTATTCAAATCCTTAGATTTAATTACTATAGTAATCTTAGCATCAAAGGAAGAAGGAAAGCATCTTAAAATTTTATTAACTTTTTTATGGTTAGTTAGCTCTCTTCCTAAGGCATGTAGAGAGGTGATGATTTGAGTAAATCTTGTGTACATGTCAGATATTATTTCATCAGGTTTCATGCAAAAAAGTTTGTAGTCATGTAAAAATATATTCAACCTAGATTGCTTAACTTCTTTTGTTCCTTCATAAGTAATACACAATCTATCTCATATTTCTTTACCAGTAGCACAAGTTGAGACATGCATGTAATCTTTTTATTTTAAAGCACAAAAAAATAGTTTGAACACTTTGTATTAATTTATACTAAATCTCTATCATCAAAAGTCCATTCAGTAAAAGAAAGTTTAGTTTTTATGCCATTTATTTCATGAGTTAGTGGTGAATATCCATCCTTAACAAGCATCCACATGATATAGTCAATTGATTGTAAAAATATGGACATGCGAGTTTTAAAAAAATCAAAAGGTATTTTATCAAACAAAGGTTGTCAGATAATAGAATACCATTCCATAGTATTACGATTATAGAAGTTAGCCATGAATTAAAATTCAAAAGTTTTCAGAAACTCGATTTTATGAATCCTGCTCAGATACCACTTGATAGTTTGTTAGGGATGTTAAGCCCTTATGAACTAGCCTGAGGCTAACTAAGAGGGTGGTGAATTGGTTTCTTAAAAATTTATCAAACAAAAATCATGATCTTAAATCAAACCAACATTCACTAAAAAAATTAACGTGCAGAAATTAAATGCAGAAAAGAACTAAGAAATAACAAAAAAAATTTATAGTGGTTCAATCAACTTGACCTACGTTCACTCCCCTGAGCCTCTCCTCTGGGTATTACACTAAACTTAGTGACTCTTCTTTTACTCCCACGGTAAAGCGGGGAAGCCTGTATAAATCTCGTTTCCACTAACTCTAGTGAGGAAGAGAACCTAACTCCTTTTGCTTCCTCCTGAAGCAGGCAAAACCCGACTCCTTTTGCTTCCTCCTAAAGCAGGCAGAGAATTTTGATCAATTGCTGAAGTAGACCTCTCTCAAATCTCAATGGAACTAGGGACGACGACTGGAGAAGAGAACTTGGATCCTTTCTTGGAGCAACCTTTGTGAATCCCGCATAAACTCTCCCTCATATGATCCTCTCTCTCTTTCTCTCTCCCTTAGTTTCCCTCTCTTCTTGGCATCAGGACAGCAGCAAAAGATCTAATCTTAGGTAAACAAGAGGTCTTATATAGAAGAGCTTCAAATTTACTCTTAATTGAAACAAACTGATAAAAATCATCCAAGACGATCAACAAATCGTCTTATACGATTAGTACAAATTCAGCTCAATCAGCTAGGATGATCCGGAGGAGGCTGGACGATTAAAGTATTTATTTGTTTTGATCATCCAGGACGATTGGACCTCATCCTATATGATTAGTTCAAAAATATTGAGTATCATCCAAACAATTGCTTTGTTCAACCAGACTTTTTGTATTGGATGATGGAAAAATATCTAATCGTCCTAGAGGATTTTTTGATTATCTAGGATTATTTGTTCAAATGAATACATATCATCCAGAACATCATTCTAGTCATCTAGAAAGTAACTAAGGTTTGTTTAACGGATTGTCCCGGACGATCTTATGATCGTCCAGGAAGATATAATCAATCAATCAAACTTTAAATGCTTTCCTTAATCATTAGAATAATTTAGGCATTATTTTAATGCATCATCCAGGACGATGTCCTAGATGATATCCAAAAATAAAAACATGCGTAAAAAAGTTGGCGGCCGATTCTTTTTTATTTTAGCATATCATCTAGGTTAATGCCAATATTGTCCGAGATAATGTGCTTAATTTTGGCTACCTTAACCAGGATGCCCTAATTATGATTTTTATTTTTAATTAATTGTCCAGGAATTTAGGATCATGTCGGGCCATATTATCAAAAATAGAAAACTCTAAAAATAGATAGAAGGTTTTCCCCTGAGTGTGTATGTGCAAGGTTACATTAGCATTAGGAACCACTTTATTATATTTGACTAAAAAAAGGTAAAAACACTTAAAGAATGCTTATAGACTGACTCAGTCCTAATCTACCCAACCTTGAGCTGGCTTTTGTAATTGACCTTGCGGACCTAAAATATTAGTTGGCAGGACAATCATAAAAAAATAGAAATGTCAGAAATGTTTGCTATCATTAAAATTAAAATCTCTGAATACAGATTCACAACACCTACTACTTTTTAAGTTGTCCTTAAAGATCGAATGTGTATCAATAAAAAATTATAAAGTATGACATTCAAATTGTAGAGAGTAAATAAACATGCATAAGCTACTCTCCAAGTAAAGCATCTGGCAGCAAATCAAACCACCGGCCTAGCCTAGGCTAGAGTTGTTTGACTTAGCTAACAATTTAAGTGTGTGTAGAAAGGCTTTATTTTGAAAGGCTTTATTTCATGAATAGTTCTTAGAATTTTCAAGTTGAAAATATATATAAATTAATTTATTTCTTCAAAACTTTAAAGGGTAGTTTATATTTAAGTTTAAATTATTTAGAGGTTTAAAAAAATTAAGGATGTTTGTTATTTTGGGTAACCAACGAATAGGCTTATATGTTGATTAAAATTAAAGAACAATGTCTTCAAATGGTTCTCAAGCTTGCTACTATTCACAAGAGCTACAAAAAACCCATGATAAGGCCTACAAGCTCAAGGTCCCTACAATCTAGGATGATAAGAGGCAATCACCCAAAAAAAAAAGAAAGGATATAAAGATGAAGATTTAGCACCATCCTTCCATGCAAAAGACTAGGTGCAAGAAAAACTAAAATGGAAAAGGTCATGCCAAAATTTTTTAGTGACTAAAGAGATATAGCATAAGAGGAAATACTTTAAAATATTAACGACAAGTTAGAAATAATGTGACAAACGAAATAAATATTAAACCAAATACCAAAACCATATAGCTGATAGCAGTGAACTCCTAAAGAGTTAATACTCAAGCCATAATCCTTTTTTTTTTTTTTTGAAAATTACCAAAAGTAATAAAATTTTATTCACCAACTATTTACAAGAAAGTTCCTCTTTCAACAAATTTAGAAAAAGAGGAGGAACTTTATCCCTAGAGAAATCATCCCAATAGAATGATGAAAATAAAGCATAGTTAGCACAAAAATCAGCTAAATTATTACAATTTCTTTTAGCAAAAGAAAAAATGAAGTGCTTAAAGTTATAAAGAAAATCTAAGTCCTTAGGCTTTAGAAATTCTTCAACAAATACCGGTTTTGTGAATGAGTTTTGAAAAATCTTAATGACATTTAAATTGTCACCCTCAATCACAATGCCTTTAACTTCAAGCATCCAATCTTGAATATAATCTCTTAATGCCAAAATAGCAAGTACCTCCATTTGTAAAGAATCCCAATGAAGACATTGTACTCCGAAAGCAAGTAAAGCACGTCCTTTACAATCCCTGAAAATGCCTCCAATGCCAGCTATGTTATTACGAAGAACTGAAGCATCAATATTCACCTTGATCCAACCCGGAGGAGGATGCCAAGAAAATTGTGACAGCTTTATCAGCTGATTAGCATCCCAGTTTTCCTGGATTTAACAAGAATCAAAAGATGAAACAGTTTGAATGATAGAATAAGAAGCAATGGTAGAACAACTGCCTTCCTTCCCTTCATGAATTAATTTATTTCTACTCTTCCAGCAATAAAATATCACCGAGCAAAGCAGATTACGAATAAACGGGTTAGAAGTAGCCAATTTCTGTAAAGCCTGATAACAATCAGCTAACAAATCAAAAACTGGAATATTAAAATTCCAATTAGCCATCTTTTCCATAACTCTTTTGGTCAAATTGCATTTTGAAACCAAGTGCTTTGTATCTTATATCTCCTTACAACCCCTCGAGCAATCTCCAGAATCAGCAAGCCTCATGTATAAAAGAAAACCAAATGAAGGGATAGCATTCTTACATAACCTCCACCAAAACATATCAATTTTTGGTTTTAACTTCAATTTTTTCCTCCAGATTAATGAATCATCTTCTATGTCTTCATCAAATCTTTTCTCATAAGCATTTGCTGCAATAGATTTACAGGATAAGTTCTTGATAAATTCTAGCTTATCTTCATTAACTCCATACTGAATTGGAATTAAGACAATCAATTCTATCAGGGCCTATCCAAAACAGATCTTCAGTTTATTCGTATCCCACATCCCATTAGAAATAAAAGCTGAAACCTGAGCAAATTCATGATTTAAGATAGAAACAAATGTAGGCCACTTATCAATTGTCTTATCTAGAATCCAAATATCCTTGAAAGTATTAACATTCTGACCATTAGTTATCCTCCATCTCATAATAGGATGTAAATAATCAGCACCATTAAGGGTAATTTTCCAGGTAGCAGAGCAGTTGCTTCTATCGAAAACATTCCATAAAACATTACCATACTTGGCTCTTAATACTCTTTTGAGAAGAGAGTAAAGATTTTTGATGAAGTTCAGCGCAAACTTAGACCTCAAAGGTCCCAATTTTTCCACTATAGATTGTAAACCATAACCTCCTTTATTTTTTGGTTTACACAAGGTATTACAAGAAACGTAATGCATACCATAGTTACCATCTCTTTTATTCCAAAGAAAGTCTCTACACATTTTCTCCACTTCATACAAAACTCCTAATGGAATAAGAGAATGAGTGGAAAGACAAATATGCAAAGAAAGAATAGAAGAATTGATCAAAGTAGCTTTATCCGAAAGAGATATAAATTTAGTACCCCACAGATTCATTTTTGCAGCAGATTTCACAATGAGATTATTAAAATCTGATTTGATCAATCTTCTAGGAGCAATCCTTACTCCCAAATAATCCATCTCTTTTACCATTTTCATCTTTACAATCTTAAGAAGAGATCTACAATCTTTCCTTTTCACATTTATACTGAAAATAACCGCAGATTTGAACAAGTTTATCTTCTGGCCTGTCTATTTGCAATAGTTCTTCAAGATTTTCTCAATCTTCTTCAAGCACTTCTTGTTAGCTTTAGAGAATATAACTATGTCATCAGCATACATTAAATGAGAAATCATAGGGCCATTTGGATTAATATTAACTCCAATTCTTTTTCCTCTTCCTCCAAATTCTTCCGTCAATAATTGTGATCACATGATAAAAAGAAAAGGAGACAATGGGCATCCTTGTCTAAATCCACATTCAGGCCTTATCCAATTAGAGCTTTCACCATTAATCAAAATAGAATATTTGGGATTGACAACACATTCCATAATTAACTTTGAAAAAAACTTAGGAAACCCAAACCAATCCAATATTTTTTCCAATGTTGTCCAAGTCATGCTGTCATAAGCCTGTTCCATATCCACTTTAATGGCCACTAATCCTTTCTTAGCTTTAGAATGTCTAAACTTGTTAAACAATTCTTGAGCTAATAAAATTTGATCTGAAATAGACCTCCCTTTGATGAAAGCATTTTGTTCTTCAGAAATAATTTTATGAAAAATGAAATTCACCCTGTTTAATATCATTTTGACAGCAATTTTATAAATAGCATTGCACATGCTAATTGGATGATAATTAGCAGGAATCAAGGATTATCAACTTTGGGAATTAAAACAACATTAGTATCTTTCCAATCGGAACAAAGAGAATCAGAAAAAAAGAACTCATTAAAAGCAGCCCATACCTCTAGTTTAATTATAGGCCAATATGATTTAATTGATTAAAATGTAATGCCAACAACACCTGGAGATCTGTTGGATCCCAAGTTAGTAATAACCTGCTCCAGTTCATCCATAGAGAAATGATTGCAAAGAATTTTACAATCATCATCATTTAGCTTTTTGGAAGGATGCGGCCATCCTTCAAGATTGCAGATCCTGGATTTCCATTTACACTGAAGAATTTGATAAAAGTTTCTTCAATACTCTTCTTGTCTTCAACGAGTAAACCATCATCATTTTTTACACCATTAATTCTATTAGCATTTCTTCTTCTTGTTGCAAAAGCATGGAAAAATTTTGAGTTTGAGTCACCAACTTTCAACCATTGAATTTTCGCCCTTTGCTTCCACCACATACTCAACCAGCCTAACGAGGCATTGAATTCAGCAATTTTTGCTCTTCAATAGCAAAGTTTCGGATCTGATAATCCTCCCATGTTTACTTCTTCTTCATGTAATTCCAAAATCTCCCTTTTCAGCTTATCAATATCTTCAACCAGATTTTTATGTTTATGTTTACTCCAAAAGAATAATGACCTCAAAGTTCTTTTGAATTTGGTATTAAGGATATCTGCTGAAGAGCCTCAAGCCCGTTTACTCCAAGAGGCAAGAACCATTGCATGAGATGCTTTGTAAGATAACCAGGTATCTTCAAACATGGAATTTCTCCTCTTTTATACCTTAGAACCCAAGATATTAATAGAAATTGGACAATGGTCCGATGCTATTCTGGCTAGATGCCTTACCACCGCCGTCTGTAGAAGATCCAAACACAGCACAATTAAGAAGACAACGGTCTAATCTCTTCAAGATTCTACCTCCTCCATTTTTATTATTACACCAAGTGTATTTAGGACCTAAGAAGCCAACTTCATGAAGGTCTCCCTTACTCATGAACGAGAGCATATCTAGAGAACCTATGCTATGTACAAACTTCTTACCTCCTTTATTCTCATTTTTGTGAAATTATACAATTAAAATCTCCCCCTATAATCCATGGAAAATTGTCTTCATAAAAATTTTCCAACGTACTCCAAAGAAGCCTCCTTGAACAGTTCTTTCTACTCCCATAGACTGTAGCTATAATTCAGCTTTGGTTGTTTTTTAATTTAAGCTTTCCCACGACCACCTTATCATTGGATTCAATTACTTCAAAGGATACTAAGTCATAATCCCTTACCATGATACCCAACAGAAGAAACATAAAGGTTCCCAAAAGAACCATAAAACATAAAGGACCCCAGCTGGATGGTCTAGTTGTGACATAATCCATAGCACAAAACAATAGGGGAATAGACCAAACCCACTAGCAAAAAAAAAAAAAACACCAAGGCAGCTGCTATATAACTTATACAATATGACAAGCCACTTACTAACCTGAGAAAAAAACTAAGAACCCAAGAAATTAGAAGAAAGCAACCCATAATAATGAACCAAATATAATGTGAGAGAAACAAAGCCATCAAGAAGCAACAAGTTCATAGACAGACACCCACAAATAACAACACCAAAAGTGCAAGTACATAGAGGATATAACTTATCATTCCCAAATCTGTAGAGGTAAATTTGACCACAATTAAAACAAACACTGCCCTCGATGGGTAACACAAACAAAATTGAAAGGGAAATTACAAAATCAGAAAAAAGGTAGGTCCAACAGAGTTCAAGAAGTTAAAACCATAGCCTTCATAATGATGAAGCCCAATTGCCACTGAATTCTAAACCCAAATGCTTTTAAGGACATCAAGAAATTGATGTGAAGGATGTGAGTAATAGAAAAGAAGTAGGGAAACAGAACCATAATGACACCAACAAAACACTTCCGAAAACAACCATATAACCAATAGGAACTTATATCAAGATAAACCCTGGAGACAATGACCCACTAGAGAACCAAAACCTCACAACATTCCATCTAAAAAGGCTACTACACCCTGCCCAAAAATAAGCTCAGGTCATAACCCTCACCAAATAGCACAAAGAAAAAACACATGCAACTAGAGAAATTACCATCACAGGTAAAAGAGTAATAAATAGGGATTAAGTCATGGAACCAAAGATTCCAACCACAGCTCAAGCCCATCATAACTTGCTAGGCTATGTTGAATTGAAATAGATAATAATAATAAGTAAAGCGAACATCTGATAAAACCAAGCAGTGACTTATAATAGAATTAGACATAATATGACACCACTCAAGAATAAACTACAAAATATAATAAAGAGCAGCAGTTGTAAAGGAAACAAACCATCTAGAACCAAGAAAAAAATGAGCCAAAATGCGTAAGGTTATTAAAAAACTAAATTCTGACATAAGGTAAACCAATTTTGTCCAATCTAATCATACCTTTAAGTAAGTTGGGTAAATTAAAACCAGAGAAATAAGTGAGGCAGTCCAAATTACAACCCGTATTGGCTAACCAATCAACAAAAGCATTTCCTTCCCTGTGAACATGAGAAATTATAAAGTTAACAAAAATAAAAGAATATTAATTTCTCTAAGAAGATAAAGAAGAATTGGATTTCAAATTCTACCCATTTGATTCATGATGCAATGAATACTACATGCGGCATCCACGTCAATCCAAATATTACTAATCCCCAAAGAAAGACATAATTTCAAAACTTTAAGAACAACTGAAAGCTCGACCATCACCATAGAACATTTAACCAAAGGGCCAACAAAAGCCATGATCATGTTCCCATTATCATCCCTCATAATAGCACGACATAAAAATACAAAATTTGTAACCAACTCATCAACATTATGTTTTAAAGTATTAAAAGGAAGTTTAATCAAATAAACCAGATTAGCCTCCTCCAAAAAGTTGCTAATCTGCAGAGAAATGCTAAAATTATAAGCAACAAAAGATTAATTTCTAAAACTTTTAGAGGTCAAAAGAATAGCTATGAAAAGTTTAAACACTTTATCCTTAATATTCTTAATAATATGATGAAAATCCATGTGAATATTGTTGAACAAAGATTTTTTTCTAACAATCCACAAATACCACATATTCAAATGAAGAATGACATTCCTAATATGCCTTTTAGAATTAATGAACTAGGAGACAAGTAAAGTATTGATAGATATGTGAGAACCAAATTGATTCAAATTGAAAATATCATCAAAGTAAGCCTTGGTTTTAACAGCAATTGGACTAGAGCTAAACACATAATGCATATTTACCACTTAAAAATAGCATTGACACTTAGAAGTTAGAATAAAGCCTCTTTTCCTCAAATTCACATCAGTAGGAATACATTTATGCATGATTCTCTAAATAAAAAAAGAAATGGTCTCAGGAATACTTTTATTCCTAATCATTGAGAAAACTTTCATAACATAGTTCTTAACTCTAAACTCATGTGAAGCATCATTTAAACTTAACATACCATTATGAGTGAAGTCGCAAAATAACAAATCATCTGAATAAATATTAATGGGCATCATTAAGATTTTGAAAATAAAATCTATAGGAAGAATGCAATACATTTATTGTAATCCCAATCTCTATAACTGATAAAGGACCCCACTTTAGTAGCAGCGGTATAGACATAATTAATTGTAACATCAATAGACTGACCTCCAAAACACTAGTCTTGCAAAAAGAAGATGTTAGTGGAACCAAGCCCCCATTTAATGTGAGGTTTAACACTCCACTTGATACTATAAAGCTTTTTCCACACCCTAGAATCATCATTATTATAGAAATACATAAAAGGATACTTTCCAACACAATACTTATCCGTCATAAACTTAGCCCAAAGAGAAAGTTCAGAATGAAAATTGAACCACAATTTAAAGGAGAATGCATAAGATAAATCATGAATATTTCTATATCCCAACGTCCCTTCATTAAGGACCCCATAGTAGTTTGTCGTGGACAACCAAATAACTTTAGATTTCATGTTGGAACCACGCCTAAATAAATTACTAGATAATTTCTCAGTCCAATTACAAACAGCATGAGTAGGTTTCAAGGTCTAAAAGATATAAATAGGTAAGGGGCTAAAAATACTTCTGATAAGAATTAATCTACCTCCAAAACTAAGGACACTAGAATCTCAAGAAATAAGCCTTTTTTTGCATAGAAGTAATAAGATCATTAAATGTAAAAGTTTTCTTCTTACCCTTGTAAAGTGGGACCCCTAAATACTTTATAGGTAAAGATCCTTGAGTAAAACAAGTACTATTCTTAATAGAAAGCTTGTGCTTCTGGGAATCCTTGTTAGACACAATAAAGAAGTTTTTATTTTTATTAATAATAGACCACTACACTTTTCAAACATATTTAAAAACCTCATGAGTCTATTAACCTGATTAAGCAAAGCATTAAAAAAATAATATTATCATCAACAAAACATAAATGAGAAATAAGAAAACTACTTAAAGTTCTAAAAAAACTATTTAGACAATTTTCATAAAGATAGCTAATACCTCAAGAAAAATACACCATGGAAATAATAAAGATGGTAGGAGAGATAGGATAGCCTTGTCCTAACTCATGGGAGGACTTATGGAACTAATTACTTTTCCCATTGTCATTAACAAAGAAGAAATGATTTTTAAAACACTGTTTAGTAAGGTTAACAAAAAAAAAGAATTAAAGCCAAATAAATGTAGAATGTGATAAACAAAATCCCAATTAATATTTTCATAAATATTGGAAATATCTATTTTGAAGATAATGTTACTTCCATGCACCCTAACATCAAAGTCATGCAAAATTTCTTGAGCCAGCAAAATTTTATCAAAAATAGATCTACCTTTGACAAAGCCAGTTTGATTAAGAGTATTGATTCTTGAAAGAAGAGGAGAAAGGTGGTTCATAAGCATTTTAGAAATCAATTTACTAAAAAATTTTCAAAGATTAATAGGCCTAAAGTCAGTCCAACAAGAAGCCCCAATATTTTGGGAATAAGAATAATGGAGGAAGAAGAAAAGAACTTAGGCATGATGTTACAAGCAAATAAATATAAAATAGCAATAAAAATATTAAAATTCATAATGTCCCGAGCTTTTTGAAAAAAAACTTAATCTTGTAACCATTTTGAATAGCAATTGAGTCACAATTCAAATAAAATACCATATTCTTAATTTCCTCCAAAATAGGGAAGTAATAAGAGCAAAATTATCTTCATACTTAATGATGTGAGGAATAATACTAGGGATAACAATAGGAATATGAGTAAAATTATTATTAAACAACTGTTGAAACTTGTTTATTATGAATTAGGTTGTTAGACCTAAGTTAATGTCCCAATGGCTAACCAAGAGGGGGGGTGAATTAGTAATTTAAAATTTACCGCTTTTTAAAACTGATTAAAAACTTAATGAAATTTTGAAAACAATTTTTCAACCACAAATCAACAGAAGCAGTAAAGTAAAAAGCAGAGAAAAATAAAAGATATAAGAATTATAGTGGTTCGGTCAAACACGACCTACATCCACTCCCTAAAGTCTTCCACTTAAGGTATTGCACTATTACCACAAGTGTCTCTCCTTTTTCCCCCACAACTAGGCAGAGAAGCCTTCATAAAAACTTTCTTCCACCACCACATGGTGTGGCAAAGAACCGTCATCCTTTTACACCCTTCAAGTGTTGGCAGTGAACTATTGTCCTTTTACACCCTCCAAGTGTTGGCAGAGAACCATCGGATGTTCACACTTAAAACACTCTCCAAGTGTAGGCAGAGAACCTTCATCTTTCACACTTCTCCAAGTGAAGGAAGAGAAACCTTCATCTGTTCGCACTCCTCGAGTGTCAGCAGAGAATCAAATTTACTTGAAAGATCTTCTCTCCAGAATTCTAGAAGGACAAGAGAAAAGAGTGAAGAAATCATAATTTTGCAAATGGAGATTCTTACCTTTGAGTACCCAAGCGAATCCTTCATGCTCTAGTAGTAAGAACTCTCCTGCAAACACTCTCTCTCACTCTCTTCTTCAATCTCCCTTCAGTATGAATGAAGACCAATGAACCAAAAAGATATCATGACCGTCTTAAGTGGATCTTTTATAAAAGATACAAAAAATCATCCAAAAATTGCAATTATTCAAATCTTTGCATTCATGATCATCTCGTAGGATCCAATTTCGTACGTATGAACAATATAAAAACTGTTGCGAATGATCTCAATGTATATGGGTACGAACTACCTTCGTACCTGATCATCGTCTCGTACGATCATGGTTAGTCCGGTATGAATAGTTATTTCAAAGGTTCGTTGGGGCAAAAAATAGGACGGATCACATGTTCAAAGACTAGAGAACATCGTCCAGGGACAAAGCGGTCAATTCATCTGAATGAACAGTTCAAAGTGAAAATCTAGAGGAGATCATCTTGGGATGAATGGGATATTTCGTCTAGATGAACAATTCAAAGTGAAAGTCTAGAGGAGATCATCGAGGGATGAATGGGATATTTCGTATAGACAAATAGTTCAAAATAAAAATCCATAGGAGATCATCCAGGGATGAACGAGGAAATCGTCTGGATGAACAGTTCAAAATGAAAGTCTAGAGGACATCGTCCAGGGACGAATAAGGAAATCATCTGGATGAATCAGACTTAGAAAATTTTTACTCACTCTATGTTCGTTCCATTTGCTCTTGGAGGAGTATAACTGACGTGATCATCCCGTACGAACATAGTTCATCCTATACGATCAGTATTTAAAATTGTGAATTTTAAAGCTCTCCCCTGGTGTGTGTGTTTGTGTGCTTAGTTACTTAATTACAATCACACTCTCTCAGTTTAAGCAAAGGTAAAATACAGACTCCAAGTTATAAAATATTATAAGCAGATCTTGATTTGAAGTCTTCAACAATCTGAGTGTGATTTTCCTGAAATATTAGTACACACAAGAGCCAAAAACATTTCTTCCAAAATCTGTTAGGAGAAAATAATAATCAAAACAATAATATTTGAAATCATCAAAATATATAAGTTGCAAGAATGTAAAGCATGCAAGGCTAAGTAGCAACTCTCTCAACAAACTCCCCCTTTTTAATGATGGCAAAAAAATTATTATTTGTATAATTTTCAAATTCCTAAGTTTCTCCTAAACTCCCCCAAAATAAATAAGCATGTGAGAATAAGGGGCATTTTTGTTTGAACAAATCATAATTTTTTAATTTTAAAATTTTTGCACACTCAAACAACAACAAAAAATGAAAAAATACGAATACAAAAACACTAACAAAATGTCAAAATACTTCAAATTAAAAATAAAAATATGAACACAAAAATACTAATTACATGTCAAAACACTTCAAACTAAAAATACTTCAAACAATATTTCTCCCTTTTTTTAGAACAGCAAAAAGAGAAGAAGAGACAAATCAAACCAATCCAGAAATGTAAGAAGTCATATGAAAAGCCTTTGATATTCAATCCTTTAAAGAGATTTAGTTATATTTGCAAATAGAAATTAAATGTCATTAGAGAAATAGAAAGATTCATATAATTTAAGTATAGAGATAACATAGACAAGAAAAAAATATCAAAATCATGAATCAGTTTAGAAAATGAGGTAAAAAAAATCATTACAAAAAAGATAAATGTAAAATTTGTATATTTCAAAATTCAATACAAAATAAAATTGAACAGAAGATAAATTTGAATTTAAAGATTAAAAGATTGAGGAAAGAACATATACTTGTGGCGCTTTGCGCACCTTTTCAAAATTTGTAGCACACTTTGTGCATTTTTTTACTTGTGAGCTTATTTTGTGCCTCTTTTTCAAATTGCGAACCATTACACATTCTTTTGATTTTCTTGTTCTTTCCAAAAATCGATAATCTAAAATATCAAATTTTTCTAAGTATAATGATATTTATATTGAAAAGGGAAATAAAAAATAAGTAAACATCAAATTTGCAAAAATAATATTAAAAATTATGTTAGTATAACAAGAAACATGAGATTGACACTCTTAAATAGATCAAGTTATAACACAAGTTAATTTTTTTGAAATAATTTAGATTTTCTAATGAATTCAATTTTGTATGCAGTTCAAAATATAACACTTGTTAGATCAATATTTTAAGGATGATCACATACGTTAACACACATTTCTGAAATGAAATAAAAAACACTAAAAAAAGAAAGGATAACTTTTATTGATATCAATGATAGAAGATAGTACATTGTGCATGGATGATATCAATACAAAGACACAAAAAACATAAACACATGAAAACTAACAAATCACATTACATCACAAAAAAAAAACATAAACATCAACATCACATAAAATCCTATCACACCAAGTCATCACATGTAGAGAAAAGCATGAAAGAAGTACAATCATCACCCGGAAGGGCCCTGATCTAGAGGAGGAGGTTGGTTGAAAATATTAAAATAGCTATTCATCATAGCTATATTTGTATTGAGTAATTCAATTTGACCTCTAACCCAACTCATATCCTACTGATATTGATAGTGCTGCTGCTGAAGATGAGTTTCAATTTGATCAAAGTATTGATCAAAATGACTCTCAAGATGATCAAATCGCTGGACCATATCCTGAAAGTTTTTTCCACGAGCATGTGCATGTGCAACTCTTCTCCTTTCCTCATCAGAGTCACTACTTAGCACATGTGGATCATTGTAAAAGATTGCTCGGAATGATGCATCATTGTAGGAGACTGGCTCTTTTAAATTTTGAACGGGGTGAACTAGTTCATACTTCTTCTCCAAAATGTAGGTCACAATGTGTCCTAAGGCTATATTCTTCTTTCTCTTGTGGGAGAAATGGCCAATCTCAGAAAGTCCGTACATGTAGTCAATGATCAGTTAGGCTTCATCTATAGGTTGGCTAGTCATAATAAGATATGTCATTGTGGAAAGAAGAGGAGTAATATTTACTCGATCACCAGCTTTAGGAATAATAGAGGTACAAAGAACATGCTGGAGTGTTTGGGAATTCCGATTAAGAGTTGTCACATTAAGTAAATGAATTGCACTTCCAAACCCTCTAATAACATTATTTATTTCAGTCCAGTCAAAATCGGAGGAAGAGGTCAAAGTATGGGCTCTAATCCCTCGAGTCCTTAAGTTTAAAAATATTCTCAAATCCTCTTTTGTAATTTTTACTTTCTTCTTAAAAACATAAGATCTAATCACACTCTAGTCAGAATTAAAAGGCATGTTTGCATGAACATAGTGAAAAATGTTCTTGTTGTAGAAGTGGACAAGAGACAGAAAAAGAGCAAACTGGGTAGAAGCAAAAAGTTCCATAACTTAAAATGTGATTTGTTCTTGGAGAAGGACTCTAGAGGGAGTGATTTTGGTGGATAAAAACATAGGAAAAGACTCCTCATTTTCTTTGGACAGAAAGTTCTCTCCTGAGTTTCTAGAGGAAGGTCCCCTAGTTAGTTCCTTCACTTGCCTAACTCTTTTGCATGAACTAGCCATAGATAAGATCAAGGAGATTTAGAATATTGAGAGGGTTTTTTAAGAGAATGACGTTAGAGCTCTAAACCTTTCAATTTAAAGAAAAATGATCATTCATACTAACAAAAATAATTTTGTCCCATACGGAATTGGCCTCGTACTTTCGAAAAAAAATTTCGTATGTACGATTTAATGTGTCCAAAAATGTGAGTGCTTTTCATTATCATGTAAGTTATGAGGCATCCTTTCATACAGGCTTTTGACCAAACGATCGTACAGACGAACAGGTGTTCATCGGGGATGACCAGTTATTTAAGACCATTTTTATGATAGTTTGAAATGCCCCCCCCCCCCCCCCCCCCCACATTGAGTTGCCACGTATTCATATATACAAACTGAATGTTCATACGTAACATCAGAAATAAAGAAACTGATCTTATCTGTATAATTGTCTACATGCGTACATACGATTTCATACACCTCATCCGGACGATCGATGGATCGTACAGACAAATGGTAATAATAAAACTGAAAAAATGGCATGCAAACCTTTCAAATTAATAGTTAATACATTACACGATTCGTTTTGTACGAAATTAATTTCGTACAGATGATTATCACACAAATTTTCATACCCTGCTCAAAAATAGAAATTTTGATGTGAAAAATATTTTTAATAATCAAAACAAAAAAATTCAAAAATAAACACGAGTAAAAAAAACTTAACAACATATGGAAAAATCACAAAATTAGAAAATAAACAATACACTAACATAAAATACATATCAATGTTACAGAAACTTTTTAATTAAGCATTCAAATCAATCACACCAAGCCTTATTCTTAATGTACGGAAAGTATCAAAGGCTAGTGGTTTTATAAAAATGTTTGCAAGTTGATTTTCAGTTGAAACATGAATAAGTTCAATTTCTCCTTTGGATATATGATCCCTTATGAAATCATGCCTGATGTCTATATGTTTGATTCTTGAATGTTGAATAGGATTTTTTGGAATGCAAATAGCACTAGTGTTATCACAATAAATAGGAATAGTGCCTATTGTTAATCCTAAATCAATTAATTATTATTTTAACTAAAGTACTTATGCCACACAACTTCTTAAGACAATGTTTTCAGCTTCAGCAATATATAGGGCTACATAATTTTATTTTCTACTGGACCAAGAGACTAAGGAATTTCTAATAAATTGACATGTTCTAGAAGTGCTCTTTCTATCAACCCTACAACCTGCAAAGTCCGAATTTTAATATCCAATTATTTCAAATGAAGAGCTATACTTAGGATATCAAATTCCTAAGTTCTGAGTTCCCAAGATATACCAAAAAATCCTTTTTACTGCTGTCAAATGTGATTCTTTTAGATCTGATTGAAATCTAGCACATAAATAAACACTAAACATGATATCGGGTCAGCTAGCTGTCAAGTAAACCAAGGATCCAATTATCCCCCAAAATTTCTTTTGATCAACAGATTTTCCCTTAGGGTCCTTAACCAACTGAATTGAGGAACTCATAGGTGTACTGATAGGTTTAGCATTGTTCATTTCATATTTTTTGAGGACGTTCTTAACATACTTTGACTGACTAAGAAATATAACCTCCTCAATTTTCTTAATGTTAAAGCCTAAAAAGTAATTCAAATCTCCCATTAGACTCATTTCAAATTCACTACTCATTATTTTAGAAAAATCATCACAAAGATTATTATTTGTAGATCCAAAGATGATATCATCAATATAAATTTATACAATGAGTATATTCTCTCCTAATTTCTTCAAAAATATAGTTGTGTCTACACTTCCTTTTTAAAAAGATCTCTCAAGTAGGAAAGTGCTCAACCTCTCATACCAAGCCCTAGGTGCATGTTTCAATCCGTATAATGCCTTTTTC
Organism: Dendrobium nobile; assembly: GCA_022539455.1. Classification (NCBI taxonomy): domain Eukaryota; kingdom Viridiplantae; phylum Streptophyta; class Magnoliopsida; order Asparagales; family Orchidaceae; genus Dendrobium; species Dendrobium nobile. The sequence goes on from CM039721.1 coordinate 48,031,078, forward strand.
AATTTAAAAACATGATTTGGGTATTTAGAATTCTCAAAGCCTAGAGGTTGTTCCACATAAATATTCTCTTGAATTACCCCATTTAAAAAAGTACTTTTAACATCCATTTGATACAATTTAAATCTTCTAAAACAAGCAAAGCCTAACAAAACCCTAATTGCTTCAAGTCTAACTACAGAGGCAAAAGTCTCCTCAAAATCAATCTCTTCAATCTTATTATACCCCTTAGCCACCAATCTAGCCTTATTTCTAATGACTACTCCTGAGTCATTCATTTTGTTCTTGAATACCCACTTAGTTCCAACTACACTTTTATCCTTTGGCCTTGTAGTTAATTTTCAAACTTCATTTCTTATAAATTGATTTAATTCATCCTGCAATGCCAATATCCAAAATTCATCTGAAAGTGCTTGATCAATATTTATGGGTTCTATCATTAAAATAAAGGCTGAATGATTGACTTCTTTGTTCAGTCCACGCCTAGTCCAAACACCCTCACTAGGTTCACCTATAATCAATTCTTTTGGGTGGTTTTTTGAAAATCTCAAATCTCTAGACATCGGGTTTTCTATCTCCAATTTTTTTTTTCCAAATTTATTTTCTCAATCTTTTGGGAGTTAATCTCTATCTTATCCTCTTCAATAATTTGCACTTCCAAAGATTCAGATTCTTCAAATACAACATGTGTGGTCTCTTCAATTACCAAGGTTCTTTTATTTACTACTCCATAAGATTTTCCAACACTTGAGTATCCTATAAAAATTCCTTCATCTGATTTTGGATCAAATTTTCCTAAGGTAGATTTTTCATTATTATGCATGAGCACCTTACATCCGAAGGCAAACAAATATGACAAATTAGGTGTTCTTCCTTTTAGAAATTCATTGGGTATTTTATTCAAGTTAGATCTAACATTCACTCTATTCAAAACATAATATGCTGTGCTAACCACCTCAACCAAAAAATATTTAGGAAGTGAATATTCTGCCAACATGGCTCGAACGGCTTCTATTAATGTTCTATTTTTCTTTTTGACTACCTTATTCTGGTAAGGGGTTCTAGGTGCAGAAAAATTATTATCAATTCCTTTCTCCTTAAAAAAATCTTTAAACTTTTCATTTTGAAATTCTCCATTATGATCACTTTAAATTGTCATAATCTTGCATCCTAATTTCCTTTGAATCCAACTCAAAAAATTTCTAAATTCCTCAAATGATTCTCTCTTATGATATAGAAATCTAACCCATGTGAACCTAACGTAATCATCCATAATTATAAATCTGTATACCTTCCCTCCTAGACTTACAATTCCAACTGGTCCAAAAAGATCCATATGTAAAATCTCTAATGGTTTACTAGTTCTAAGATATTTATTAGACTTAAAAGAGGGCTTCACTTATTTTCCTAATTGACATGCATCGCAAATGTAATCCTTAATAAAGTCTAGTTTTTGTATACCTCTCACTAAGTTCTTTTGAGAAATCCTCCTAAGGTTCTTCATGCTAGAGTGACAAAGTCTCCTATACCAAAGCCATGACTCAGCAGAAATAGTTTTTAAACAAAAAGTTCAAGTCTAGCATATACACACTATTTACCCTTATAACATGCAAAACATCATTACCATTCAGGCTTAATATGTAGCTAGTAAGAAAAATTTTTATGCAATAACATTTGTCATATAACTGACTAATACTCAGAAGATCATGCTTTAAGCCATCTACCAACAAAACATTTTCTATAAAAAAGTTTTTCAAGTTTATAATTATACCTGACCCTACCACCTTCCTTGCGGTGTTATCTCCAAGTGTAACCCTGCCTCCACTCCTGGCTTCCAGTGATATGAATTATATAGTATATCCAGTCATATGCTTTGAGCAATCGTTGTCCAGGTACCATGTGCTCTCACAAGGCCTTGTGTGAAAGCAATCCTACAAAATCATCAAATGTTAGACCTGGGAACCAAAACAAGTTTGGGTTCACCTTTTTGCAAATTATAAATAGATGCATGCATGATATGTCTAGGTTTATGCATCTTAGGTCTTGAAACCAAGTAGGTTTTCTTCTTCAATATACAGGTGTGTGCTATATGTCCAAACAATCCACAATTATAACATTTAACTCCCAGAAATGGATTCCTAAATCTTTTATAATTCTTCTGTTTATTCAGAGATTGTATAAATTTAGGATACAAAATAGGATTTATGAAATCTTCAAGTCTTGGAGGTATCCTAATATCCTCGAGAGCTTTTATCTTCAGTTTGTAAAATGAATTCATATCTTCCAATATACAATTTGTATAATTAATTTGATAAATTTTGCTCTCTAATTAATCCTTAAAATCTTTAAATTCTTTTTCAAGTTCTACATAGGATGATTTTAAGTTTTCATGGTTCTTATTCAAATCGTCAAACTCATCAAGTAATTTCTTGTGGTTGTTATCAATTAAAGCATGATCTTTCCTAAGGATCTCTTATTCTCTTTGAAGTTCTTGTAACTCTAGGTTCAGACTAGCATGCATTTTCTTTAACTTTCTATATGCAACATGTATGTGTTCTGAGACTTCTAAAAGTTCATTATAAGTCAAGTCACATACCTCTTTTTGATCTGATTGATTAAGATTATCTTCCATTAAGCACAGATTGGTGACTTCCTCTTCCTTTTCAATCTCTAACGAGTCTGAAGCTGAGTCCGCCCAAAAAGCTCTTTGAAATTTCTTTTTACCCTTCTTTACCATTGGTTTCTCCTCTACCTTCTCCTTACTAGGAGTGCATTTAAGTTTTGGGCAGTCTGACTTAATGTATCCAGGTTTCTTGCATTTATAGCAAATAACATCATTTAAAATCTTGACATTCCTATTAAATTTAGCTCGATTCCATTGCTGGCGTCTCTTTTGCTTCTTTTTCAGAAAGCTTTTGAACTGTCTAGTCCTTAAAGTGATGTCATCCTCATCCTCGTGTACATATAGATCACTCTCTGATTCCTCCACCTTCAGTGCAATATTCTTCTCCTTTCAGGATTCTCCATCATCAATCTTTTTTTGACTCACTCCTTGCTCGTTAGCAATCAGTAATCAAAGAAGATTGTCAATAGAGTAAATATTTAAATCTTTAGACTCTGTAATTGCAGTTATTTTAGCATCATAAGTAGTAGGTAAACAATGAAGTATTTTATTAATCATTTCAGCATTTATTAGTTCCCTACCCAATGTATGTAAAGAGGTGACTATTTGTGTGAATCTTGTATACATGTCATAAATAGATTCATTAGGTTTCATGCAAAATAGTTTATAGTCATGAATCAAGATGTTTAATCTAGACTGTTTAACTTCATTAGTCTCTTCATAAGTTATACAGAGTCTATCCCATATGTCCTTTCCACTCTTGCAAGTGGAAACTCACATGTAATCTTCAGATTTGAGAGCACAAAAGAAACTATTCAAGCATTTAGCATTAAGTTGTGGTAAGTCACGTTCTTCTACTGTTCAGCCCATAAAGGGTGTTTCAACTCTAACTCTATCAAATAATCTAGTTGATTTTGTATACCCTTCCTGAACTAAGATTCACATATGGTAATTAAGTGACTGTAAAAATATAGACATGCATGTTTTTCAAAAATCTAAAGGAATATTATCAAACAAGGGAGGTCTAGTTATAGAGTAACCTTCAGGTGTGTTTCAATTTCCAAATGTAGCCATGGTCATTAATAAAAAAGTAGTCTAAACTTATGATTTTGAAACTAAGCTCTAATACCACTTGTTAAAACTTGTTTATTATAAAGACCTAAGTTAATGTCCCAACAACTAACCAAGAGGGGGGTGAATTGTTAATTTAAAATTTACCTCTTTTTAACACTAATTAAAAACTTTAATGAAATTTTGAAAATGATTTTTCAATCACAAATCAACAGAAACAGTAAAGTAAAAAGTAGCAAAAAATAAAAGACATAAGATTTATAGTGGTTCGGTCAAACACTACCTACATCCACTCAGGTATTACACTATTACCACAAGTGTCTCTCCTTTTGCCCCCACAGCAAGGCAGAGAAGCCTTCACAAAAACTCTCTTCCACCACTACCCGGTGCAGCAGAGAATCGTCATCCTTTTACACCCTCCATGTGTTGACAGTGAACCATCGTCCTTTTACACCCTCCAAGTGTTGGCAGAGAACCATCAGCTGTTCACACTCTCCAAGTGTAGGCAGAGAACCTTCATCCTTTCACACTTCTCCAAGTGTAGGAAGAGAACCCTTCGTCTGTCCACACTCCTCAAGTGTCGGCAGAGAACCCGATCTCCTTGAAAGATCTTCTCATGAGAATTCTAGAAGGATAAGAGAAAAGAGTGAATAAATCATAATTTTACAAATAGAGATTCTTAACTTTGAGTACACAAGTGAATCCTTCACTCTCTAGTAGTAAGAACTCTCCTCCAAACACTCTCCCTCACTCTCTCCTTTAATCTCCCTTTAGTATGCACGAAGACTAATGAACAAAAAAGATATCATGACAGCCTTAAGTGGACCTTTTATATGATAGACATGAAAAATTGTCCAAAAATTGTAATTATTCAAATCTATGTGTTCATGATCATCCCGTATGATCTAATTTTATACGTACGAACAGTGTAAAAACTATTATGTACGATCTCAATGTACATGGGTACGAACTGTCTTCATACCTGATCATCATCCCATACGATCATTGTTCATCCGGTACGAACCGTTATTTCCAAGGTTCATTTAGATGAAAAAGCAAGACAGATCACAAGTTCAAAGAACATAGAACATCATCTTGGGACGAAGTGGTCAATTTGTCTTGAAGAATAATTCAAAGTGAAAATCCAAAGGAGATCATCTAGGGACAAATGGGATATTTCGCTGGGAAAACAATTCAAAGTGAAAATCTTGAGGAGATCATCCAGGGATAAATGGGATATTTCGTCTAGATGAATAGTTCAAAATGAAAATCCAAAAGAGATCATCTAGGGACGAACGGGAAAATCGTCCAGATGAATAGTTTAAAAAGAAAGTCCAGAAGACATCATCTAGGGATGAACAAGGAAATCATCTGGACGAATATGACTTAAAAAATTTTTACTCACTCTATGTTTATTCCATTTGCTCTTGGAGGAGTATAACTGACATGATCATTCCATATGAACATAGTTCATCCTATATGACCAGTAATAAAAATTATGAATTTTAAAGCTCTCCCCCGGTGTGTGTGTGTGTGCTGAGTTATTTAATTATAATCACACTCTCTCAGATTCAAGCAAAGGTAAAATACAAACTCCAAGTTACAAAATATTTTAAGCAGATCATGATTTGAAGTCTTCAACAATTTGGAGTACGATTTTGTTGAAATGTTAGTACACACAAGAGCAAAAAACATTTCTTCTAAAATGTGTTAGGACAAAATAATAATCAAAACAATAATGTTTGGAATCATCAAAACATATAAGTTGCTAGAATGTAAAGCATTCAAGGTTTAGTAGCAACTCTCTCAATAATAACATTCTACAAATATCCACACCACCGGTAGCAATTTCCCTAGCATCTTTAATGAAGAAATCATCTCCACGACTAATTTTATAAATCAAATTTTTAGCTCTATTCCAATTGACTAGAGCATGAAAATACTTCATATTATTATCCCCATCAATAAGATGTTTAGATGACACATTCTGCTTCCAATAGGCTTCTTCCTGAGCTTGTAAGTTACAAAGATAATTTTTAGCATGTTGAATGGTTTTGCACGATCTGCTCCAAAGAGTTAACTTTTTCATAAAATAAAAATAATGTTCGAAAAAAAATTTTAAAGACATTAAAATTCCAACAATTATCTTTTTTGCTTTAATCTTTTCAGCTTAAGCCATAATCATTTCAAACCAAAAAATAGAATTATCAGAGTGAAGGTGGGCTTGCTGATTCTCCTAGACTATAATAAAGAAAGATTGATCAATAAGCCACATATTCTGAAATCTTAAGTTACAAAAGGAGATATTATTCCTTAACAACATGGTAATAAGCATATGGGAATGATCATATAAAGTTCTATTAAGGTGTTCAACATGCGTAAAAGAAAAATAACTAATCCTACTATCATTAAAAAACACATGATCAAAATGTTGCTAAATATGACCCCAATTCCAAGTAAAGCTTCTACTTCAAGCTAATTTTTAGTGAGAGGAAGTCCTCTGTTAGTAAGATAAAGTCCCTGATTTAAAAATTTCCCAGTTTATTGTCCACTCTTCCAGCTAATTTTTAGGAGATGGTGATAGATGGTGCCAAACATCGAAGATTCCATCATTAGTTCTCCATCCTATTGGAGGTTCATGTATGTAGAATTAAGTTAATATCTCTCATTCCATTGCCATAATATTTACATCTGATGAGGAAATGTAGATAAGATTGTCAAAAGATTCACCTTTGGTGATAGTGGAGAATGTCCCTGATGTTTCTAAGAATATCAATTATGTAATTGGTAAGAGCAAAGCCATTTCTATAGAAGTTGATTTTAAAATGCCACATTGGTTGAAGACTTCAATGAAAATGTCATTGAAATTTAATGACTCTGAAGCTTCTTCATAGGGTATGAAATTTTTTTTTAACATATTTGGAAATTCAAATTTAACCCCTGATGACATTTTGATCAATAAAAATTCTCCAATATTAGTTAATAAGAATGTTTGTGAAAATATTGTGAACCTATCAGATGAACTTACGAAAGTTTCTTCTTCTGTGGATGTACAAAAGGTAGTTCCTATGGCTACTGAAGATAAAGTCAGAGGAAGTAATCCATGGTCCAGGAAACCTTACATTAAATGAAATTTTAAGCAGGAGGATTCTATATTGATGGAGGATGGCATTGCTATGAAGTTACATACTCCCAATCAAATTTCAAATTCAAATAAAATGGAATACTCTTTGGTAGCTAAGGTGTTAGGTAGGGAGATCCATTCACATATTATGTCATGGGAATTAAGGCGTTAATATACACAATTTGATCAGTTTCATTTTACTACTCTAGGGATGGGCTGGTTCTGGTGTACAATTCAATCAGCTGAACCTTTGGAAGAAGATCTTACAGGTGGCCCATGGTATGTAAATGGTCATATTATTGGTGTGGATAAATGGTCCACTAATTTTTCTCCATTGTCTATGAAGGGTCTTATTTCTCTTATATGGATAAAAATGCCTTAATTTCTATTGCAATGTTGGGATGAGGTTAATGTGGAAAAGATTGCATCTATGGTTGGGAATCCATTAATGTTAGATGGCAATATGTTTGGATGGGGAAGGAGGGAGTTTGCAAGAGCTTGTGTTCGGGTGAAGCTGGACCATCATCTTCCCTTGGGTGTTTGGGTGGAGGGTATGTCGGGGAGGTTTTTTCAAAAAATTAACTATGAGAAGATACCCACATTTTGTTTTGAATGTGTAATGATTTTGCATGTTATTAGTGAGTGTTGCAAATGTAATATGGTTGATACTGAAATAGTTAAAAAGGCTTTTAATCCAGGACATGAGAACTCTGAGATGGTGACTCATGGAGCTGATAAGAATTCAACTTATGAATTGTGGGTTCATGTTAATTCCAAAAGAAACAAGAGGGTAGTTCAAGATAAATCATTTAGAAGGCTGGGAATGATGAGGTACGCTAAGAAGAATCAGTTTAATTCTATTAATATGGAGGCAGTGAAACCCATTGATATGGGTTTAAAGGAGTTGGGTATTTCTATAATCATGGAATTGGAAAAGAAGTTAGAAGCCAATGTGGTAGCTGAAGAGGGTGAAATTATTATGGAGCAGGCTAGGCTATTCTAGAGGATGCTATTGCAAGTGGTGGAGCTGAGGAGAAAATTATATCGTTAGATGAAGTGGTGAATCAACTTTTGGATGAACAGGTCATGGCCTCTTCTTTTATTTCTTCTAGTATTAATGTTGCTGTTAATAAATTTGAGGCATTAAAAAACTTTGGTGAAGATGCTTTGGAGGTTAATAGAACTTTAATAAGAATGGTTGAGTTTGGTGAAATGGTTGATTTATTGTTGGAGAAGGAGGTATATATGGTAAATATGGGTGTTAAAGGGGAGAGGAGTAGTGACGTTTTTGGGGTTGGTAATATAGGGAAGGAAGGTGGTGGTATTTTGGAGGTGGCTAAACTGAAGCTTGTAAAGGAACTTAAATCTCTTGGGCCAATCAAATTTCTTCCTCTAATTAGAAATATTAATGTTGTTAATAAAGGAAAGAGTGGGGGCTCTTCCCCCTTAGTTGTTCAATGAGTTCCATTGCATTTTGGAATTGTAGAGGGGCTAAGAAAAGGGAAGCCTCTCTTTACCTAAATGAGTTTGTAAAGGATTTTGATGTTTTTTTGTGGGTTTGGTGGAGATGAAATTTTTTGTATTAGATAGAGTGGTTTTTAATAAAATGAAGGGGTCATATTGGGATTATTTTCTGCAACCATCAGAGGATTTATCAGGAGGAATTATGGATATGTGGAGATCAGATTTGGTTTCTTTTTCTGTGTTGAACACATCTAACCAATGTGTTATTGGTGATCAAAATGTTTTTAATAAAAGACTGTGGATGATTTTTATAGTTTATGGTAACAAGGATGTTCAAAAGAGGAGGAATTTGTCGGATTTTCGTTAGGTTTTTTCTCACAGGGATGTATCTCTATGATAGGTGGAGACTTTAACTACACTCTATCTCAGATTGATAAGAGGGGTGGAAAGAAGTTTTTTTCTCAAGGCCCTAAAGAGATGATGAGTTTTATGAATAATAATGACTTTCATGATGTGGGGATGGTTAGACTGAGGTTCACTTGGTGCAATAATAAAAGTGGAGGTTGAAGAAGTTTGGAGTTGTTGGATAGATGCTTGTTAAACTCCATTTCTTTAGGGAAAATTCAATTAGCAGTCGTGAGACACATTGCTAGAGTGGCTTCAGACCATTATCCTATTGTTTTGAAGATTTTTTCCTCTTGCTAATAGGAAAGGTATTCTAAACTTTGAAGATGTTTGGGCTTCTTTTCATGCTTCATCTATTATTATTTATGGAGTTTAAAATAAATATATTGAAGGAGATGAAATGCAAATTCTTAACAAGAAGTGTAAAAGAACTATGAAGGAACTTCTCTTTTGGAGTAATGCTAAATTTAAGAATTTTTTGTCTTCAAAAGAAGGTCTTAAGAAGGAGGTGTTACAACTTCAAGAGGAGGCCATGGTTGGGTGGTTAGATGAAGAAAAACTATGGCTCTTGAGATCAAAGGTGGGGGAATTGAATGTGTTACTAGCTTAGTTGAATACTTGGTGGAGGCAAAAAGCTAAAGTAAGATAGATAGAAGAAGGGGATTCAAACTAAAATTTTTTTCATGCATTTGCTAATACAAGGAAGAATAATACTATGATCGATCAAGTCAGCAACTTTGATGGCATGATAGTTGAAGATCCAAAGGAGGTGGAAGATATGTTTATCAAATTTTTCAAGGGAAATGGAGGGATAGGAAGTGATGTATAAATAATTGGCTAGCTCCTTAGATGTTCTTAGATGATGATGACAAGAGAAAGTTGGAGGCAGATTTCTCTATTTTGGAAATCATGGAGGTTATTAAGAACATGGGAGAAAAATAAGTCTTCAGTGTGTGATGGAATAACTTATTCTTTTTTTAAACCTTATTGTGATATTATTGGATATGATGTTTGCAGGGCTATTAATAAATTGTTTTTGTCAAGTAAACATTGTAATGAATGGAAGATAATTATGATAGTTTTAATTCAAAAAGTTAAGGATTCTTTATTGCCTTCTGGTTATCATCCAATCAATTTTTGCAGGTCTATTTACAAGATTGTGGCTGAAGTTTTATTGAGTAGGCTATGTTGGTGATACCTAAGATTATTTCTGAAGAATAGGTAGCATTCGTTAAAGGGAGATCAATCTCAAATCACCTTCTCTTAGCTCAACAGGTGTTCAACAAAATCAGATTTTCTAAATCAAGTAAGGGTTTCTTGGCTATCAAGATTGATATGGAGCTAGCATGTGATACTATGTGTTGGTCTGCATCAACGCAGGTGTTGAGCTACTTGGATTTTTTGATCAAGTTTGCTAACTTATTGATGGAATGTGTGATTGAACTAAGGTTTTCTATTATGTTTAATGGTTTCAACTCTAAGTGGATTGTGGGGAAAAATGGATTTCAGCAAGGATGCCCACTTTCTCCCTTATTATTTAATATGTGCTCACATCTACTTTGGAATGATTTTTTTTAATAAAGGCGTAGATCTTGGTATTAGTATATCATCAAATGCTCAGAAGACTTTTCTCTTAATGTATGTGAATGACATTTTGTTAATTTTAGATACTAAGTTGAAGAATATCAAGAAGATGAAGAAGATTCTCTAGGACAACTCAAAGTGGAAGGGTCAAGTCATAAATTTAAATAAATCTTCTATGTTGTTGGGTAATTCTATTAGAAAAAGGATCTGAAAACAAATCTCAAAATTATTGGGTGTTAAGATGGTTGAGGAACTGGAATATTTGGGCATTAAAATAGAATTAAGGAGATTTAGGAAATTTGATTTTCAACATTTGATGGATAAATCTTTGAAAAGATTGAATGCATGGAGAAATATGTTTATTTCTCTTGTAGGAAGGATGATTTTAGTGAAATTGGTTTTTCTCTCTCTTCCTTCATTTCTTTCAATACATTCATTGATTCCTTTAAGTATTTTGAAGGTATTTACCAAGCTATGCAAAAATTATATATAAGATAAACATGACGGTAGCCATGGTCTTCATTTTGTGGCTTGTTATGTATTATGCAAATCAAAGAAGTTTGGTGGACGTGGTCTTTATTCGATCGTGTCAAAGTTGGGTCCTTTGAGGGCAATGTTTACTTGGAATCTTCTAAACAAATTGGAAACTCTTCTTAATAAGAATTTGTTGGCAAAGTATGGGGGAAATTGGTGGAATGGTGAGAGGAATAAAAGTGGCTCGACTTCTTGGAAAATCATTTTAGATGGATGGAATGCTCTCAAAAGTATAATCAGATGGAAAGTGTTTTAGGTTCTTCAATTAATATCATTAAAGATGTGTGGATACTAGATAAAAGTATTGATAAATGGCCTACTTTAATTGTATATTTGGATGAAGAAAGTATTACTCTGAGTTCATTCATTGAAGATGGATCGTGGAACATCACTCGGTTGAAGCGGTTTTTTGGGAAGGACCTTATACAAATGATCATTCAAGTGGAAATATGTCCAAATTTGGTTGAAGATTGCATGTAGCTAAAGTTTAAAATGACGGAAGGAGTATTTCTTCTCTTATTACAGATAATTGGTTAGATGAAGATAGAGATTTGGACTATATGTCATCAATTAATAAAATAAAGCTTAATAGTCGAGTAGAACTCTTCTTGTGGCATCAACTCAATAATGCTATTCCAACAGGAGAATTTTTAATCCATAGAAGACTATCAAATTGTAACTTATGTCCATAAGGTTTTGATTAAGTGGAGAACATTGACCATATAGCTGCTACTTGTCCTAAAATTATGTAAGTAATCAGATTTCTAAAATCCTCGGGATTCCTTATTCTTTTTTTTGGTTCGTTTCAGGATTATTTCATGGAGTTTTAGAGGATACCTATAATGAATCCTTTCATTGTTAAGATTTATTTTACATTGCTATTATCTTCTTGAAATAGTAATAATATAGTGAAGCATGGGGGAGTGGAAGAGAGTGCTGTTGTTTTTTCTTCTGATATGGAGCTAGCATGTGATACTATGTGTTGGTCTGCATCAAGGCAGGTGTTGAGCTACTTGGATTTTTCGATCAAGTTTGCTAACTTATTGATGGAATGTGTGATTGAACTAAGGTTTTCTATTATGTTTAATGGTTTCAATTCTAAGGGGATTGTGGGGAAAAATGGATTTCAGCAAGGATGCCCACTTTCTCCCTTATTATTTAATATGTGCTCACATCTACTTTGAAATGATTTTTTTTAATAAAGGCGTAGATCTTGGTATTAGTATATCATCAAATGCTCAGAAGACTTTTCTCTTAATGTATGTGAATGACATTTTGTTAATTTTAGAAGCTAAGTTGAAGAATATCAAGAAGATGAAGAAGATTCTCTAGGACTACTCAAAGTGGAAGGGTCAAGTCAGAAATTTAAATAAATCTTCTATGTTGTTGGGTAATTCTATTAGAAAAAGGATCTGTAAACAAATCTAAAAATTATTGGGTGTTAAGATGGTTGAGGAATTGGAATATTTGGGCATTAAAATAGAATTAAGGAGATTGAGGAAATTTGATTTTCAACATTTGATGGATAAATCTTTGAAAAGATTGAATGCATGGAGAAATATGTTTATTTCTCTTGTAGGAAGGATGACTTTGGGGAAATTGGTTTTTCTCTCTCTTCCTTCATTTCTTTCAATACATTCATTGATTCCTTTAAGTATTTTGAAGGTATTTACCAAGCTATGCAGAAATTATATATAGGATAAACATGACGGTAGCCATGGTCTTCATTTTGTGGCTTGTTATGTTTTATGCAAATCAAAGAAGTTTGGTGGACGTGGTCTTTATTCGATAGTGTCAAAGTTGGGTCCTTTGAGGGCAATGTTTACTTGGAATCTTCTAAATAAATTGGAAACTCTTCTTAATAAGAATTTGTTGGCAAAGTATGGGGGAAATTGGTGGAATGGTGAGAGGAATAAAAGTGGCTCGACTTCTTGGAAAATCATTTTAGATGGATGGAATGCTCTCAAAAGTATAATCAGCTGGAAAGTTTTTTCGGTTCTTCAATTAATATCGTTAAAGATGTGTGGATACTTGATGAAAGTATTGATAAATGGCCTACTTTAATTGCATATTTGGATGAGGAAAGTATTACTCTGAGTTCATTCATTGAAGATGGATCGTGGAACATCACTCGGTTGAAGCGGTTTTTTGGGAAGGACCTTATACAAATGATCATTCAAGTGGAAATATGTCCAAATTTGGTTGAACATTGCATGTAGCTAAAGTTTAAAATGACGGAAGGAGTATTTCTTCTCTTATTACAGATAATTGGTTAGATGAAGATAGAGATTTGGACTATATGTCATTGATTAATAAAATAAAGCTAAATATTCAAGTAGAACTCTTCTTGTGGCATCAACTCAATAATGCTATTCCAACAGGAGAATTTTTTATCCATAGAAGACTATCAAATTGTAACTTATGTCCATAAGGTTTTGATTAAGTGGAGAACATTGACCATATAGCTGCTACTTGTCCTAAAATTATGTAAGTAATCAGATTTCTAAAATCCTCGGGATTCCTTATTCTATTTTTTGGTTCGTTTCAGGATTATTTCATGGAGTTTTAGAGGATACCTATAATGAATCCTTTCATTGTTAAGATTTATTTTACATTGCTATTATCTTCTTGGAATAGTAATAATATAGTGAAGCATGGGGGAGTGGAAGAGAGTGCTGTTGTTTTTTCTTCTAATGTCATTAGTTTTGTGGTTGTTTCACATCAGAATAAATTCATCTCAGATTACTAGGGTGTTAATAAGTTTTCCCAATTGTTTTCTAATTTTTGGCACCCTTCTTTAGAGTGGTTTAAGATTAACATTGATGCATCGCTTTGTAAATCAAAAAGAACGAGAGTTAGTGGAGTGGTTAGAGATTGTAAAGGGTGATTCTGGTTGGCTTTTGGGTTCATATGTGTTCATCGAGATATTCCTCATTTGGAATTGCTAGCTTTTAAATCTTTGAAAAAGATTATGCAAAAATGGATGTATGAGGCGAAAGGCATTATCATTGAAAGTGATAATCGTAATGTGATTATGTTTCTTCATTATGTATATGACAAATTAGAGAAGTTGATTGGTAGACGTGAAGCTAAAGATTTGTTATTCTTCAAAGAGTTTAATAATGTTTTTTTTTTCATTCTATTAGTCGAAGCGGTAAAAAGTTGGTTGATTATTGTGCTAACTTAGCTTTTCTTATGATTTCCTTTGGGATGTTTTTAGTGAGAATTATATTCATCCTTTTATTTCTATGTTAAAGGAGGAATGTGATAGGTTGTCTTTATTTGACTATTTTGTATCTAGGTTTTATTTTTTAATGCAAGTTTCATTCCTATCAAAAAAAAAGTAAAGTTGCTACTAGTATAACCAATATCAATGAGGTTGCAATCCAAGATCATGTTTTTCAAATCCTCCATAGATTAATAAATAGGATTAGACCCCTCAAACCTTTTAGCTGGAGAAGAGATAATGTTAAAGTCACCATCTACCAACCATGGAGCAGTAATAACATTATGAAAGTTTATGAGCTAGCCCCACAAATGTTTTTTAATAATGTGAGAAGAAGAAGCTTAAAGAAAGGAAGCAAAATATTTATAATGCATAAAACTAATACTACCTAAGGAAAATCAACCACAATATTAATAATCATAGGATCCTTCCAAAGAACCAAAATATTATAAGAAATAATAGCCACAACATGATTAAAACTCAAAAACCTAGCAGTACTATCTAGTTTAACTTTAGAAATAAAAAGGCTCAATTAAAATAAGCATAGAAATATGACGAATACGATAAAGATTCTTAACTCTAACTCTAGTAGACGAACAAACAATACCCATAATATTCTAAATAATAGACGTAAACTTAAGAGTGTAAATGAAAAGATTGTGATCTTGTAGTTTTAGGGGATTGTAGCATTATATTTTCTTTTTCTTATTCTTTCTAGATTTAAAAAGATTACAATCACTATCCCCCTCACCACCACTTTTATTAGAATCATCCAGATGTTTATGATTATTAATAGAAACATTATTTTGAGATAGGATTTGAGAATTCTTACAACCATGTTGATCTAATGATTTATATGCATCCAAATGTCAATCATCTAGTGCTTCAGTTCATTCAAAATCTAGACATCAATCCAGTTCAAAACCTATATTCTAATCTAATACTTAATCCATCCTTCAAATCAGCCTCCAATATAGTTTGAATCCTATCCAAACACTTAAAATCATCTAATTAATTGTGAGTGATGTGGATCATATTCTGGTATCCGAATAAAAAACCTAGTTTAAATCAAAAAATTCCATAAATATATCGCTAAAGGCCTTATGTTATATGATTTTTTAGTGATTTTTCAAACACTTCAAACCCTAGATAAATAATACTTGATTCATGGTATATCTATTTAATATTAATTAAGAATTTATAAAGGGTCTACCCTCCCCTCAAACCCTAGAAATTGAATTGAAATCCAAACGTAGTAAAACCTTTAAATATTTATTCATATGCCACTAGACCTGCCATCAAATGGAATTTAACCTTATAGCCTTTTTAAAAGCCTATAACCACCTCCAAACCCTTAATTATGACATTTTTAGTATTAAACTTTATTTTGATTGACCCACTTTGACCCCCAGTTGATCAGGAGACAAAATGTCCTAAATGCCTCTTATGGTCAATTTTAAAGTTTCCTCTAAACTTCAACATGGCCATTTCTAATCAAGCCTCAAAACCTTTTCCAATGCATCCTAAACTCTGATAGAAGTGTAAAGGAATCAAACCCAAACTATGGTCAAGCTATTGAGATTGTTGCAAATTAGTTTTTCGATTATTGAGATTCTTATAATATGTATGTTTTTGATGATTCTAAATATTATTATTTTACTTACTATTTCTCCTAACATATATTAGATATATTGTTTTTATTATTTGTGTGTACTAAAATTTTAGGAAAATTATACTTCAAGGGATAATAGATTAGGGTTTATTATAAATGGAGTCTATAATTTTCACCTTTATTGAGTATAAGAGAGTGTGAATGTAATTGAGAAATCGTGCACACACACACTAGTGGAGTGTTTAAAATATGTAAATTTTTAAACTAATTGTACTATATGATTTTTGTTTGTATGGTCTGATTTGGTTAATTTATTTCCTCTAGCAAGTAGTTAATCAAAATTTGGGTGAAAAATTTTTCTAAGTACTATTCATACTGTATGAAGTTGTCTTCATACAGATGACGTCCAGAGTATGAAAATGTGGGGAACATTTTCATCCAAATGAACATGTAAATTTTTTGAATTGTTTGTCCGGGATGATATGTAATTCATACAGACGACGTTAAAAGTATAAAAATATGGGGAACATTTTGTCCAGATGAACATATAAATTTTTTTAACTGTTCATCTAGGACTATATAGATTTTGTACAGACTACATCTAAAGTACAAAATTGTTGAGAACATTTTCATACAGATGAATAAGAATTTATTTGATAAATTTTTGTACTATATGATATATGTATCGTACTATACGATATAAGTATTAAATTGTACTATATGCTAGTGTGAATGACATTTCGTACAGGATCGTACCATCCAATTTTTAATTATTCATCCAGGATGAACATTGATCATATTATATGATCGTGTAAGCTCAAAATGGTAATTTTAAATTTTCTGGATGGTTTTTTATGTTTCTCATATAAATAGTCCATAGAAACTGATATGAAAAGAATTATGCTTCAAAATTTTTCAAGAGCAAGTAAAAGAGTGTTTATGGGAGAGTGTTTGAGAGAGAGTTCTTGTAAGTGGAGTGTGAAGGAATCATAAGGTTACTCAATGGTAAGAATCTCTTTTAGTTTTGGTTATTACTATTCCTTTCTTCTTTCTAGTTTATCAAGAGAAAATCATTGAAGAAGATTCAATACTCTACTAACACTTGGAGGGTGTGAACAGACGATGGTACTCTGCCGACACTTGGAGGGTGTGAACAGACATTGGTACTCTGCTGACACTTAGAGGGTGTGAATAGATGATGGTACTCTGCTAAAACTTAGAGGGTGTGAATAGATGACTGTATTCCCTCAACACTTGAAGGGTGTGAAAGGATGATGGTACTCTGCTGCTTCGAGGATAGGTAGAAGAGAGAAAAATTATTAAGGCTTCTCTGTCTTGCTGTGGGGACAAAAGGAGAGTCACTTTTAGAAATAGTGTAATACCTGAAGAGGGAGTCTTCAAGGAGTCGATGTGGTTCTTATTGAACCGAACCACTATAAATATGTGTTCATTTTTATTTTTGCATTTTTATATTTCAGCATTTTAGTATTTGTGGTTGAAAAATTACTTTTGCAAAAAAAATACAAAAATTCGATTTCTATTAAAAAATCCAAGATATTTTCTAATTCACCCCCCTCTTGGTTAGCCTTGGGAGAATTATATAGGTTTAACAACATAAATGGACTTTTCAAGTGGTATCAGGGCTTTGTTTTAAAATTTTAAGTTTAGACTACTTTTTGAAATTAATAATGGCTTCTTTTGGAAACCATAATGCACATTAATGGTATTCGATCACTAGACCTTCGTTATTTCATAATATCCCTTTTGATTTGGAAAACATATATATCTACTTTTCTTCAATCACTTGACTATTGCATCTGGATTTTAGTTTAGGAAGGGTGTACAAGGCCAACTAGAAATGTTGATGGCATTAGAGTTGAAACACCCTTTGCTGACTGGACTATAGATGAATGTGACTTAGCATAATTAAATGCAAAATATTTAAATAGTTTTTTTATACGCTTATGTCTGAAGATTACATGCAGGTCTCTACTTGTAAAAGTAGAATAGACATTTAGGATAGGCTTTGTACTACATACAAAGGGACTAATGTAGTGAAGCAATCTAGATTAAATATCCTGTTACATAATTATGAATTACTTCGTATGAAACCAAATAAATCAATATCTAACATGTACACAAGATTCATTCAAATAGTCACTTATTTGTATGAGGGAACTAATGAATGCTGAAATGGTTAATAAAATACTTTATTGTTTGCCTACAACTTATGATGCTAACATAATTGTTATTATTGTGTTGAAGGATTTAAATGTGTATTCCATTGAAAATCTTCTTAGATCACTAATTGCTTATGAGTAAGCACTGACTCAAAGATAGATTTATATAGAAAAAAAGTAAAAGGAGAAGAACATAGCCTTTAAAGTGGATGACTTAGAGAGTGATCAATCATAACCTGAGGATAAGGATAATTTGGCTTGATGACCAGGTAATTTAAGAGTTTTCTAAAGAGGAAGCAAAGGAGAAACCAACAGTGGAATAAAGGTAAGTTCCAAAAAATATAAGGTTTCTAATGATATAATTTTCTATGAATGCAGGAAATATTGACATGTCAAATCTGATTGCTCCAATCTTAAAGCTTCTCTTAGCAAGGAGAAGGTGGAGGAGAAAGTGATTGTGAGAAGGGAAAGAAGATATTTCAGTGAGCATTTTGGGCAAATTTAGCTTTGGATTCATCAGAAATTGAAAAGGAAGAAGAAGTCACAAATTTGTGCTTAATGTCAATAATCTTGATCAGTCAGATCAAGAAGAGGTATGTGACTTAAGTTATAATGAATTATTAGAAATTTCTAAAAGAATTCATACAGCATATAAAAAACTTAAGAAAATGCATGCTAGGTTGAATTTGGATTTTTTAGAATTATAAAAAGAGCATGAAATCCTTAGTAAAGTTCATGCACAGATTGATAATAACCACATGAGCTTATTGGATAAATTTGATGACTTGAAAAAATGTAATGAATTATTGAAATCATCCTACACAAAATTGAAAAAAGAATTTAAATCTTTTAAAGATGAATCTGAAAATAAAGTGCACTATTTAAAATATGACAATACTGAGTTAGAAGATGTAAACTCATTTCTTAAAATGAAAGTGAAAGCTTTCGAGGAAAATAGGACACCCCCTAAACTTGAAGATTTTACTAATCCTATTTTAAAGTCAAAAATCTTAAAACCTAGGAAGCGACAGTTTTATTATCGGAGATTAAAAAATCTTTTTCCTAGAGTTAAGTGTTTTACCTGTGGGATGATTAGGCATATTTCACACACTCATACTTTACATAGCAAAACTCATTTAGTGTGGAGACCAAAGATGCATAAAAAAATTCATATCATACAAGCATTTAGTTTAAATTTGCCAAGAGGATAACCCAAACTTGTTTGGGTTCCCGATACTAACATTTGATTATTTTATAGATACGCTCTCATACAAAACCTCATAAGAGAATTTGGTGCCTAGATAGTGGTTGCTTGAAGCATATGACTAGAGTCACTACATAATTCATATCGCTAAAAGTCAGGAATGGAGGCAAGGTTACACTATGAGATAATACTACTACGAAAGTGGTAGGCACAGGTATGATCGACAACTTGGATAATTTTTTTATTGAAAATATGTTACTTGTAGAAGGCTTAAAGCAAAATCTCCTGAGTATTAGTCAACTATATGATAGAGGATATAATGTTAAATTATTTCCCACTAGCTACATATTAAGCCTAAATAGAACTGATGTACTATATGGAAATAGGATAAACAATATTAATATGCTAGATTTAAATTATATTAAATCCTCTATTGATTTTTGTTTAAAAACAATTTCTAATGAATCTTGATTATGACATTAGAGGCTTTGTCATGCTAGCATGAAAAACCTTAGAAAAATTACCCAAAAAGAACTTGTTAGAGGTTTACTAAAACTAAACTTTACTAAGGATCACCTTTATGATGTATGCCAACTAGGAGAATAGGTGAAGTCCTCATTTCATTCCACTAAGGATCTAGAACTAGCAAACCATTAGAGATTATTCATATGGATCTTTTTTGACATGTTAGTACTGTAAGTCTAAGAGTGAAAGTATACGATTTTTTTATAGTTGATGATTTTTTGAGATTCACATGGGTTAAATTTTTATTTTATAAGAGTGAATTATTTAAGGAATTTAGAAACTTTTTGACTTAGAATCAGAGAAAACTAGAATATAAAATTTTAACAATTCAAAGTGATCATAGAGATGAATTTGAAAATGAAAATTTTGAAGATTTTTATAAAGAAAATGAAATTAATCATAATGTTTATACACCTAGGACCCCTCGACAAAATGGGGTAGTCAGAAGAAAGAATAGAACATTAATTGAAGCTGTTAGAGCCAAGTTGGTAGAATATTTACTTCCAAAATAGTTTTGGGCTGAAGCGGTTAGTATAGCTTATTATGTTCTGAATAGGGTGAACATAAGATCAAAATGTAATAAAACACCCTATGAGCTTCTTAAGGGGAGAACTCCTAACTTGTCATATTTGTATGTTTTTTGATATAAGGTGTTCATACATAATAATAGAAAATCTCCTTTATGAAAATTTGATCCAAAATCAGATGAAGGAACTTTTCTTAGGCCTTAAGTTTTAGAAAATCATATAGTTTTTAACAAAAGAACTTTGGTAGTTTAAAAGATCACATATGTTGTATTTGATGAATCTGAGATTTTAGAAGAGCTAAATTTGAAAGAAGATCATTTAAAAAATAACTCCCAAAGGATTGAGAAGATAAACTTGAAAGAAAATTTTGAGAAGGAAAACCCTCTACCCAGAGAATTTAAATTTTCTAAAAGAAACCCTAAGGAATTGATTCTAGGTGAACCTAGTGATGGTGATAGGACTAGGAATGGACTTAGCAAAGAAGTTAATCATTCTGCCCATATTTCTATGATTGAACCCCAAAATGTAAATGAGGCACTTTCGAATGTATTTTTTATTTTTGCCATGTAAGAAAAGTCGAATGAATTTGTAAGGAATGATGTTTGGGAATTGATTAAGAGGCCAAAGGATCAAAGTGTAGTTGGAACTAAGTGGGTATTTAAAAACAAAATAAATGATTCATGAGTTGTTATTAGAAATAAGGCTAAATTTGTGGCTAAGGAGTATAATCAAATTGAAGGCATTAATTTTGCTCTTATAGCTAGACTTGAAGAAATTAAGGTTTTATTATCTTTTGCCAATTTTAAAGGTTTTAAACTATTTCAAATGGATGTTAAGAGTGCCTTTTTGAATGGGATGTTACAATAGGATGTTTATGTTGAGCAACCTCTAGATTTTGAAAATTCTAAATTCCCTAATGAGAGGTTCAACACTTTTATATTAGAGATATCTTTTGTAAAAAGAAGCGTGGGCACCACTCTTTTTTTGAAGAAATTAGGAGATGTTATACTCATTATTTAGATATATATTAATGATATCATTTTGGGATCTATAAATAAAAATCTTTGTGAAGATTTTTCTAAAATAATGAGAGTGAATTTGAGATGAGTTTAATGGGAGATTTAAGTAATTTTCTTAGTTTTAGCATTAAGCAAATTGAGGAGGGATTATTTCTTAATCAGTCAAAGTACATTAAGGAGATCCTCAAGAAGTATGAAATAGATAATACTAAACTAGTAAGTAGACTAATGAGTTTCTCAGTTCAGTTGGAAAAGGACCCAAAGGGAAAATCTGTTGATCAAAAGAAATTTAGAGATACAATTGGATCATTGCTTTATTTGACTGCTAGCAGACCAGATATAATGTTTAGTATTTATTTGTGTGATAGATTTTAATTAGATCTAAAAGAATCACATTTGATAGTAGAAAAAAGGATTTTAAGACATCTTTGGGAACTCAAAACTTAGGAATTTAGTATCCTAAGTACAACTCTTTATTTAAAATTGTTGGATATTTGAATTCAAATTTTGCAGGTTGTAGGGCTCATTAAAAGAGTACAAATGGAACTTGGCAATTCTTTGGAAATTCCCTAGTTTCTTGGTCCAGTAGAAATAGAATTCTATAGCCCTATCTATTGTTGAAGCTGAATACATTGCCTTAAGAAGTTGTGTGGCTCAAATACTTTGGTTGAAATAATAGTTGATTTTTTAGGATTTATAATATGCATAATTTTAGTTTATTGTGATAATACTAGTATCATTTGCTTTTCAAAAAATCCTATCCAACATTCTAGAACCAAACATATAGACATAAGACATCATTTCATAAGGGATCATGTAGACAAATGAGAAATTGAATTAAATTATGTTTCTACTCAAAATCAACTTATAGATATTTTTACAAAGTCTCTAGCCTTTGACACATTTAGCTCCTTAAGGACAAGGTTAGGTGTGATTGATCTTGATGCTTAAAATTTAAATGTTCTACCAACTTGATATATTCTATGTTTATGTCTTTCTAGTTTAATTTTTGTTATTTGTTTTTGTGTTTACATGAGTTTTTTTTTTTTCTTTTCTTTTTTTTTTTTAATTTTTGGTTTGTTTTTGTTTGTTATGTGTGTTACAACTGAAAGCATATCACTTGATTCTGAAAAGTTTATTTGATTTTCATGTATTGAGTTTATGTTCTATTCGTACTGTACGAATATATATTCATATTGTACTAATTCTGTAGCATATACATGTTTGATTATAGAATTTTAAAATGTAAAACCTCAATTTTTTAAAGGTTTCATGCTGTACGATGCTGTCATTGTCCAGTATAATTTGTATGGGTTTGTCTGTATGAATGGCGATGATTTTACTAGTTAGGTTCATTTATTATTGTAGATTGTCCCGCATGATTTTGTTTTTGTAAGTATGATCAAGGTGTCAATTTCTTCATGGGATAAACCTAACCTCCTTTAAAATGATCTTAAATTTTATGATCATCCCGGATGAACACCTGTTTATATGTACGATCATGTGGTCAAAAAGCATATATGAAAGGACACATCAGAAATAACTTTTTTGAGAAAGTCATTTCGTCTTTGGAAATTTTCATTCGTATATATGAAAAAAAGTTCGTCCCAAATGATTTCATAAATCGTATGTTCGAAACAAATTTCGTACAGTACGATATATAGTTTTTTCTTTAAATAGAAGGATTTTGAAAATGTTTTTCATTCACTTTCATATTTATTTCAAAACTCTTTAGATCCCGTGTCGAGGAAATGGCTAGTTCTAACAAGCATCCTCGAGGTTTTAAAGATTCTTCGTCTACTAGGGCCATTGATTCTGACTTCTTATCTAAGAAGTATGAGGATGCATTCTATAGGTTCATTTCTGCAAATATCACCCCATCTTTACTGCTACTGCTAGATGATCTTTATTTTTCAGTAATGCCACTTTGATATAACAAAAAAAAACCTTTCAATATTTCTTAGCTAATATGTGAGTAAGCGAGGATCACTCTAGAATAAGTTATTTTGTCCAAAGGCGACACATAGAAATTACCATAGCAAATTTAGGCAACTACCTCCATTTAAGAATCGAAGCTGTTAGGGCTCACACCTTAAACTCTAGATCTAAATATGACTAAATGGAAATTAATAAAGTTCTTAGAGGTGTTACCTTAATTAATTATCTAGCTCAAGTTTATACGTTGAACCAAAATGATAGGGTCATTCAGCATGATTTAAGAACTTCTATTAATCCAAAAGCTAGTGATAGAGTGAATATGACTCCACTCCTATCTACTATCACATATATTATCATGATTGAAAAAGCTATTGATGAAGCCCAGCTCATTATGGACTATCTTTATACCTTTTATAAGATTGGTCAACCTCATCATAAAAGGAAAAAAAGAAACTGTCCTTAGGACATCTTGTTGCCTATATTTTTTGAAATGAAGTCTTATTTGATTCACCCTAATCCTTTGACTGAACTTCCAATTTATTTTATCGATGCCTCTTTTTGACCTCTTTTTGGGAGAAATGAGAGTTCTAGTGAGGATACTGAGGAAAAAGGGGGAACACCTTCACATACTCAGGGACTTTATTAGAATTACTTTTAGGAAATGGTCTAATGATTTGATCGATTGGAGACTCATTTTGATCAAATTCAAACTAATCTAAACCAGCAGGATGCAAGGTACCAAGAAGATATTGGGTGGATTCGAGGACAGTTTGACTCGTTGAACATAAATGTTTTTATGATGAATAGTTATTTTTTATTGTTCAATCATCCACCTCCTCCAGACTAGGGCCCCTCTGAGTTTTAGTTGTATTTCTTTAATGTTTCTTCTATCAGACTTCTACTTGTGATGCCATGTTGTATTTTTCTTTCAGTTGATGTTAGTTGTGTTTGTTATTAGTTGTTAAGTTTTTTGATGTGATGATTATGTATGTTGTTTTGGAGTATTTTCAATTGATATCGTTCTACTGATATTTTTAAATCTTTTTTATATCAATGAAAAATGACATGTTTTGTGAATTTATTTTTTGTTCTTTTTGAAATGTGAGCTTGCCTATATGAAAAGCCTTTTGTATTTGATCTAAATTATGTTACAAATTAACTTGCAATACAAAATTAATTTCATTGTGAAATCGAATTTTTTAAAAATTAAACTTAAATTATAACTCACTTAAGTTAAGAATATCAAATCCATGTTCTTTTAGGCAAAATATAATTTGAATATTATTATTGCAATATTGATAACTTATTATTTTTTATTTCTCTTTTTTAATATAATTATTTTTGTTTTTAGAGAAGCTTGATTTTAGATTATTGATTTTGAAAAGACCAAATAGAAAAGAGAGTATATAAAAAGAAATATACAATGTGTACAAAAATTGAAAGAATGCGCAATGGTTTGTAATATGAAAAGATGCACAAAATTAGCCAAAATAGAAAAAGATGCACAAAATATGCCACAAATATTTGAAAAGATGTGCAAGGTTGCCAATTAAAAGTTTTTTGTATTATGTTCTTTCTACTATCCTTTAATCTTTATTTCAAATTAATCTAATGGTCAATTATATTTTATATTGAAAATTAAAATTAACTAATCATCATTTTGTCATTTTTGCAATATTCAACCTTTTTTAATTGTCTAGAATGGATCATGATCTTGATTAACTTTTCTTATCCATGTTGTTCTTTATTTTAAAATTTTTGAATCTTTCTTTTTTATCTTGTAAAATTAACTTTGTTATTCTAATTATTTTATAATAATTTTTAAGATCACTACTTTTGTTTTATCATTTGACATTTTTCATTTCAATTTTTTTTCTTTTTTCACTTTTTGTTGTTGTCAAAAGGGGGAGAAGTAATGTTATTTGTGTTTGAGTTCTTGTATTTGTGTTTTTGTCTGTGATTGTCGTATTTTTATGTTTTTGTGTTTGTAGTGTTTTGTGTGTTTGTGTTTTAAAAATAAAAAAAAATTTATTGAAAATCCCTAGATTCAAAAATGTTCATTCAATTAGGGGAATCTAAGGAGAAATTTTGAGTATAAATGTTAACCTCAAACACTAATTCTTTTGTCATCATCAAAAAGGGGGAGATTATTGAGATTGTTGCAATTTAGTTTTTCGACGGTTAAGATTCTTGCAACATGTGTGTTTTTGTTAATTCCAAATATTATTGTTTTACTTATTATTTCTCCTAACATATATTAAATATATTATTTTTGTTGTTTGTGTGTACTAACATTTCGAAGACATTATACTCCAGACTGTTGAAGACTTCAAGGGAGAATAGATTAGGGTTTATTGTGAATGGAGTCTATAATTTTTACTTTTATTGAGTCTGAGAGAGTGTGAATGTAATTGAGTAACCGTGCACATACACACAAGGTGAGTGTTTAAAATCTACAGATTTTTAAACTAATCGCACTATACGATTTTTATTTGTACAGGTTAATTTGGTTAGTTTATTTCCTCCAGCAAGCAGTTAATCAAAATTTGGAAAAATTTTCTCTAAGTACTGTTCATAATGTATGAAGTTGTCTTCGTACAGATGATGTCTTGAGTACAAAAATGTGGGGAACATTTTTATCCAAATGAACATGTAAATTTTTTGAATTGTTTGTATGGGGAGATATGTCCTTCATACAAATGATGTCCAGAGTACGAAAATATGGGGAACATTTTTGTCCAGGTGAATATATAAATTTTTTGAACTATTCATCTAGGATGATAGATTTCGTGCAGACGACGTCCAATGTACAAAATTATTGAGAACATTTTTGTTCAGACAAATAAGAAATTATTTAATAATTATTCATTCTGTACGATATATGTATCGTACTGTATGATAAACTAATATGAAAACATTCCATACAGGATCATACCAGCCAATTTTGAACTATTCATCCTGGACGAACATCGATCGTACTATATGATTGTGTATGCTCAAAATGGCAATTTTCAATTTTCTGAATGGTTTTTTTTGTCTCTCATATAAAAACTCCATAGAAATAGAGGTGATCATGATTTTTCAAGAGAAAGTGAAAGAGTGTTTGTGAGAGAGTGTTTGAGAGAGAGTTCTTCTAAGTGGAGTGTGAAGGGATCACAAGGTTACTCAAAGGTAAGAATCTATTTTGGTTTTTGATTACTACTCTTCCTTTCTTCTTTCTAGTTTCTTGAGAGAAGATCATTGAAGAAGATCTGGTACTCTACTGATACTTGTTGGGTTTAAATAGAAGATGGTACTCTACCAACACTTGGAGGGTGTGAATAGACAATGGTACTCTCTCGACACTTGGAGGGAGTCAATAGAGGACGGTACTTTGCATACACTTTGAGGGTGTAAATAGACGACAATACTCTGCCAACAATTGGAGGGTGTGAAAGGATGACGGTACTCTGCTCCACTAGGGATAAGTAAAAGAGAGAAAATTATGAAGGCTTCTCTGCCTTGCTGTTGGGGCAAAAGGAGAATCACTTTTGGTAAAGTACAATACCTAAAGAGGAATTCTTCAGGGGGTGGATGTAGGTCTTTTTGGATAAAACCACTATAAATCTATGTGTTCATTTTTATTTTTTATATTTTAATATTTGTGGTAGAGAAATTACTTTTGTAAAAAAATATAAAAATCAATTTTCTATTAAAAAATCCAAGAAATTTTTTAAATTTCTAATTCACCCCCCTCTTGGTTAGCCTTGGGACAATTGCATAGGTTTAACAACTTATATAGACTTTACACAAGCTTGGTTGACTAAGTCAAAAAATTTTGACAAAAATGCCTCTTAAGGGTGTGAATCATTATTTCTAACCAAATGGCCTCCTCCTAGCATGAGACCCTTCTATTCAACTTGAGATGTCAAACAAAACTTGTTGGACCCAAACCCAGATGTTGGGTGAACCTGGTTGACCAAGGCAACTAGAGATGACACAAAAGCCCTCTAAGGGTCTAATAGGTCTTATTAATTGAAAGGACCTCCCCAATCCTTGGGACCACCTTTAATAGACTCATAATATTATTTTAAACTTATTGAGCCTTAACCCAGCTCCTCGGTCAACCTAGTTGACCCAATGGCCCCAGTTGCCCTATAAAGACTTAAATAGTTAATTTGACCATATACACCATTCCAACCCCTAAAAGTACCCCTACTCTTACCCATTTGTCACCATATAGACCATTCCAACCCCTAAAAGTACCCCTACTCTTACCCATTTGTCATTTCAAATCCTTTTAACCATGACTCAAGCTCTAGGTCAACTTGGTTGACCAAGTCAACCTAGGTTGACCCAACCTGCTTTTAAGGACTTGAATGGGTCAACCTAACCCACTTAACTAAGTTAGACTATTTAAGCTCTGAAATCCATTTAAATGATTAATCTAAATTTATCCAAAATTATTTGAAATCAAATCATATCCATTGTAACAAAGTCAACCCATTTAAACTTGGTAAAATTCATTCAAATTTCCTTATTCTCATTCAATCCCCAACCCTTAACCATTAACCACCTTTTAAACTCTCTCAACCAGCACATAAAACCTTTCTGCATGCCACCTAAGTAGTCAAGTAGACTGTTGACTAGTTAGACTAGTCAAGAAGTCTTTAAAACCCCTTAAAATGGTCAAGTCCCCATGCCTAAGCTAATCCACTCCATTCCAGTAATTTAAATAGTCTAAAACCTTCTAATTACTTATTAAACCAAGCTCAAGCTTTTGAATAATCCCTAATCATCCCCCATGTTCTTATAAGGAAAAAATGCCTTTACACCTAAGATAACCTTTACGTCCTTTATTCCCCTACTCCCCATAACTCCCAAGGTAGGTGGCAACCATCTAGAAATGTCTCCAATCAATCCTAGCCATCAACATTAAGCAAGGGCACTTCAATTCAACAAAAGACTAAAAATAAGTTTCATGTTCATTCATACTCTATCTCTCTACCTAGAGCCACTCAAATAAAACTCTCTATTTGTTCAAGCTCCCCTCCACCTCCAACACATCTCCCCAGTTAAATCTCATCAGTCAAAGTCATCTTTAGCAAGTCTTCAGCCACCTCAAGATTCAAATCCATCCAACTTAAATACCAGGTGATAAGATGCTTTTCAGATCATGACTCCTGAATAGAAACTAAGCGTGGATAAACAACAAATTCAAAGAATCCAAAAAATCTTAAATCCATCAGTTAGTTTTTTCAAAATCTCAAATCTTATGTAGAATCACTTAGAGCCTTTTATCTTTCCAAAAAGTGATTTTCAATACATGAAATCATAGCCCCATTATTTTTATTCATCCACTAAATTTGTGTTTATAATTTTCTTAAATTCCATTAAATAAATTTTGAGAAAAGCTATTTTTCAAGCAATGGTTCAGATTTACCAAATTTTATAACAATGCATAATCTTGACCATTAATTTTATAATCAATAGTTCATGTTATGCTATCTCGTGTTAATACATAATCGGGCAGCTTCATTCCCTGCAATTATCACCATCCATCTCTATTAGAGTTGTTCATTCAAGCAATGGATGATCGGATGATGTTCACGATAAGATGACATAGATTAGTAAAAGTGCATTGACCCTATGCATTAAACATTAATAATTATATGTGGCATAATCATTGGCATTTAGTATTGCCACTGGCAATCATTAGCCATGACATAAACCAACCAATCACAACATACCACATAGCTCATGTAGCCACCAGCACCGCTAGAGAATTTAAATTAATTTTAAATTTTTTAAAGATTAATTTTAAACCCAAACTTCTATAAAAAAATCATAAAAATTTAAAATTAAATTAAAAAATTAATATTTTATATCAAATTACTCAAATTTTATAGTGCACTAGCCCTTTAACCTCAATCATGTTCTAAATATTCTCACTAGGAGCCAGTCATAGTAAATCATTCAATTGTTCCTCTACTAATAAACTAACCTATCTAGCCCAACTAAGCTTGCTCAAGCCAACTCAACATGATTATCAACCCCAACCTACTTCCAATTAAACTCCAAACGCTTATTGATCTTTTCCAAAACCTTCTGATCACCACTCCGAGTGAAGTTGACTAGATTGGTCACCCTAACCTAGTTAATAATTTACTTGGTCAACTAGACCTATGATTGGTCAAACTAGGCCAAACAGGGCTTACTTAGCCAAAGAATTCAAATCAACCTATCCAAACCCTAAAATCCATTCTAATGCATGATTTAAACATCTCTAGAAACTCGAGTCAACCATAAAATGGTTTAACTTGGTCAAATGATTGTATGTGGTCAAATTCTTCCACATACACACTCTTTAGCTCGTACAATAGACCTACTCCTTCAAACCTTCTACAAACTACCTCCTCAATACCTAGACATTTCCTAAAGCCTACATCAATAGTTGCTGACCATTTGACTAGTCAAATGGTCAAATCAAGGTTTAAAAAAACCAAATGGTTAGCCCACCTCTTCAAAACATTTCCTTATATGAAAAACTATTCTAACTATTTGAATAATCTCTAGAATGTTCTTAAGCACTAACTAAACCAAGCTCAACTACTGGTTTAGCTTAATCACATCTATAGTGGTACCCTCCCACATGAAAGGGCTATTGCCCCTTCTCCCATGCTCCAACTACCCCCTCTATTCCCTAATGACCTAAGCCAGGGGTCAAACATCTAGGCCACTCCTCTGAATCCTCGTGGCATCAAAAATAACTCAAGCAACTAAATTGGGAAAAACCCCCAAAAAACCTCAGTAAGATTTATCTCTCATTACAGACCTCCTCTAGACTTTTTTGTGTTTCATTTTGATCACCTAGACATAACTAAAATTCTTTCAAATGTTTCTCTACTATTTGGTGGTCACCGGTAATGAGGTTGATGAAGAACCAAATGTTTTACCATCCTAGCCATTCAAACTTCCTAGCTAGGTTGCGTCCAAGCATAAAAATTTTGTAGAACCTGTAGATATGCTCTCAAGAAAGCAAAACTAACCCTTATACACCTAATGTGATTTCTTTTATACAAGTAAAACTCTAACCCTAAGCTCTTACCACAATTTCTAAATAACTTTATGAACTTCACATCAATGGTGTTAAGAATATCTCACTATTCTTTCTTTCAACCTATCTTATTTTTGTTGAATATCTTATTCAATCTAATTTATCATAATATTCATATGAAACAAAACCTAAATTTAGGGTTTTAGATGTGGTTGGAGGAGGAAAATGGGTTCATATTCATTATTTTGTTTTATTTTGATTAAACAGTTAAAATCCTATTGAATCAAGGGTTCATTTCAATCAGCCAAAACTTGTGGTTGTATAGGAATTCGTTCAGCAAAGTTTAGGATGTTAATTCCAACTGCTTATATTAAATGGCCCCAAAATAGGCTAAGTAGACCAAGAAATTTGCATGGTGGCCTTATGGTTCAAATGCGTGCCATACGATCTTAGAATAGGGTAACATGGCTCAACCTGAGCCCTCAATTCTTATGTAGTCTTATCCAACAAAACAATTTCAATGCTGACCAAGAAAAGTGACTGCGGTGTTGCATCGCCGCATCCACAATCATTTCCAATGATGTGCAATTATTGAGTGCAAGAAAAATTAATTGATTTTTTTTTTATTTTTCATTTAAATGTATTTAACTTCAAAATTCATAAGAAATCAATTTATTAACCTTTTTAGAGTTCATGGATTCTTTTGATTTATAACGTAAAGTAGTTTATTTTTAAAATAAATTTGGCCTAACTTGGCTAATATTATATTATTTTTTAAAATAATATTGATATTTATATTTTGATTTTAAAGAAAAATATTAACCATGATGGGTCAAATTTCTGCAAAGGTAAACTAAGGTCTATCCATAAAATTTCCTAAACTTTCTAACACCATTTCATGTATGAATAATTAGCATAAATTTGCAAAAACTTAGGTAATGATTTGACCTATATTTTTTCAAATTCATAACTAATTAACTTCTTGCCCAATCATTGCATACTAGGTTTCTATGGAATTTGTAGGAACAACCATTTAATTAAAAAAAAATTCAAAGTTTGGTTACATATAATTTGAGAGTAAATGGTTATTGATGATGTATGAATTTTTGTAAATTACTCTAAAAATATAATTGATTAGGACTTCAAATTTTGTTGAGAATAATTTGACGTGTCCCTTATAACCACTAATACATTCAAGCTTGTTTGATCTACACATTCCCTATAGTTTAATTTTTAGGTCTATAGGTTACTATGTAACCTATAATTGTGATAATTAACCACATTTATTCCAGAGAGTATTAAGCAAAAATGATTGTTGTGGTTTAATTATTTATGTACAATAGTTAGAAATAATGATTGCTAGACTTTACAAACATAGTGACATTTAAGGATAATAATTAAGGATGAGTCTTAGTGAACTCTGAATGTCATGCAAATTAGTTTGTAAAAATATATCTATATTTATTTAATTATTTATATTTTTGCACTTTGAATGTCGTGTATATTACTTTCCTCTATTGTAGTTAGGATCTTTTAGGACTGCATTAGAAGCATTAGGATATTATATAATCGGTGCACTATATTTATATGCTAACTCTTTTATGCTGCCCTTCATTTTTCTTATAAGAGATAGTACAATATACCAAGGATATGTGATAAAAGAATGCTTTCATGGGGAGCTTACTTATTTCATCTTGATATACATTATTCTCTCAAAATTTGACTAAAATTTAAAACTTTATATGAAAATGTTTTATGTATGGTCATTTTGCACCTTATCCCTAAGCACATCTAACATAGGTTTGGAATCAAAGAAAAGGGGGATATTGTTAACTCCGTGAGACCCATTGCATAAATATGATATTTTGATGATAACAAAAGAATTATTTGAGCATACTAATATTCAATATTTAAGTATTTCAGGAAATCAAAAAGTGCAATCTAGTAATTAGAGTAATTATAATCAAATCAGCTTGGAACTAAAGCTAGATGGTTTTCCATAGGTATGGTAAAAAAATTCAAAAATTTATAGCTCACAAATAAACTATAAAAAATATAAATTACATTATTTTCATAACTTCATAGAATTTGTAAATCAACTATCTTAAGCATGATCCTATCTTTAGCCATTTTTGGAAAGTTTGCTACTTTGTATTTAAAAGCTTCATAACATGCATGCAATTCTTTCTTGTACTTATTTATTCCAACCAATAAAATTCTAAAACTCATTTAATCATCTCCATACCATCAATTCTAGCCTTGAATATCAAAAAATAGTTAAATTATCTTAATTATTTATTTTTTGTTTCCTAGTAATATACATATTATTTCTACCTTATCGTGCATGAACAACTTAAGGCCAAAATTATCTCCATTAATTTACTAAAAAATTAATAGAAATATTAATATAAATTAATTTTATACTTTTTAATAATGTTGGAGCACTACTTGCAAGATAATATAAATTTAATCCTACATTATTACAATAATAATTATCTATTTTAATTAATGTAACTTATCCCTAATATTTCAATTTATTTATGTTCAAATTAACTTTAATAACTCAAAATTAGCTACAAATACTTTAGTGTCTTAATAACTCATTAAAATTTTTGTAATTTTTATTTTTTGGGCAAAATAATACTCCCTCATAAATAATTTCTAGAATAAAATCTCTATTTCTGTTAAACTTTGACCTCTCTTCCTTAATTAAATTTTAAATATTATTTTTGAAAAATTTAGTACTAGAATACCTTCCTAATCAAAACTACTAATTCAACATAAAGTATCTTAATTAATTAGATTGAATCCATGATCAAATCTTTCAAAAACATTTGTTCAAAATATATGCAAAATTTCTTAGCCAAATTTCCATGTGTGCTAATTTGTTTTATCCTCATGACCTTTATTCATTTGCTAAATCATACACCTCTTGAATTGATGATGTGGCAATAAAATCATATAGTTAATGTTTCATCATGCTTTAGACGAATTACTCTTGCATGAATCCAAATCAATTGCATTCCCAAATCAGCTTCCTTGACAAAAATTCACAAGATTAATTTCCTATTCTCCATGGCTTCATGTAGTTCGATCTAATGCATTATGAAACTCATTATTAGTTTAAATAATTTTTGAAAAAATCTCCCTCCAATTTTCTCTTTACTCGAACAAAACACTCTTTATAAATAGAGGGGTTAGTTATGTGTGTAGGCTCGTTACTATAATAAAAATCTCTCATGATTTTATTTCAGTTGCTAAACCTTCCCCATCAACCATCCTTAGCTAACATTTTCAATTTTTTCTGCACATAATCAAACAAAAACTTCTTCCCTTCAGTTAACTTTAAATTTTGCACAAAGGACATAATCTTTCGTGAGTTTGTTCCAAGTGAGGAATTTTATTTTAAAATCTAATTTAAAAGACATTTTTAAATAAAATTTTTCATTGTTTGATTTTTTTATTGATTTCATATATAACAATTTCACATATAAATTTGATTTACAATCAAGTTTTTTATTGTCCTTAATCAAAAGAAAATCCTTTATGGTCTATTCTATTGGTATTGGCTGTTATTTTAGTCATATGAGAGTTAAAATAATTTAAAATTGTGAGCTAGAGCATTATTATTTTTTATTTCTTTTATTTATGATCTTGTAATTATTTTTTGGGGTTATACTTGCCAACTATAGGAATGTACGGAGTTTGGGGCTGAGTTTTACCAGTGTAGGAGAGCACGGAAGTTGGTTTCATCAAGAATTTCTTAGTAAATTCTAAGATGTGGGTGGGTAGGCATGCATGCAGGCGGATTTTTGGGTTTTGGCAGAACAACATAAATAATTTACTCATATCCTATCTTTTCTTTCTTGCACTTTACTTATTACTAGGTTGTTTACTATAATTATAAAATAACTAATCAAACTCTTAGAAATAAGTTTTCAATATAAGAAAAAAAAAAACTAAATTGATAAAATATTTTATAAGCCACCCAATTTACCCCCACCCCCCTTCCTCTTTGGTGCCAAAGACTTTTTATAGTCCTTCCATCTTCTCTAAAAATATAGATGCCAAGGACTTTCAACAATAGAGGAGAATAATTTAGAAGAGGAAGGGGGTAGAACCTACACTTCAAGCACTAGCCTATGTAGCACTTACCCATTCCTTCTAGCAACCACATCCTATCTCACTGATTGAGCAGTTTGATCACTTAGAGCAAAGATTGGACACATGTATTAAGGATTCAATAAAATGTTGTGAGTAGCTTCAATAGTAGAAGTGTGAGGTTAATCGTGCTTTGTTTTAGCAACAATTCACTTCTCTATTTAGCTACTTTGAACTGCCACCACCATCACCTTATCAGGAGACATTTGATGAGTAGTATGTTTTATTTATAGTGTATTTAATTGTAATATATTTTTAGTCTATTTTTTTCATATTAAAGTCTTATTTTTAGTCCTTTTTTTTCATTATGTTAAAAGGGTGAGTAGAGAGTCATGTTTGTTTATAATATTGTGGGCTCCAAAAATTACTTAAAGTAGATCATGGGTGAATGAAGATAATATACTCGATCAAGATCCCATTATTTTGTAATCACAGGTCATTATGGTCCTTGATCTACTTAGTCAAATGAGGTAGTCGACCCAACCTAATAGAAGGATCCTTGTCAGTAGTCATAGATAGTTTTGTCCAAGGGTAACTTTAGACCTAGGATAAATTTTTGTATAAATGGATAAATTCAAATGCACTTTAACTAACAAAGGATATTGTGGCCTATTAATAATTTCCTATTAATTCATTACTAAAGTATTTATCACCATTATGGAATATACAGGCTCTAACCATGATAATAATTTAATGGTACATTTTTTATGAAAAAATCACCTAGTTAGAGGATCCCAAGCATAACCATTATCTTGTGGTGCGAGTTAGTAGTGAAACCACCAGTCATAGTATATGTGCTACATCCTTACTGGTTAGAGATAGATTGAGAAAATATCATAGTGATATTCTTCACTAGAAATTCCCTCTTTAAGATTTATATTGATTTTTAGATTTTTTTCCACATTGATAAACTGTTGAAAAGGGTGGATGATTATTTTCTTTAAGAGTTTTGGTATTTTTATTTTTATTTTAAATATTTAGGTTTTCATGAATTTTGATATTTAATTTTTTTTTTGAATTTGGGGAGGTATTTTAGATGTTTGTGGTCCACTACGGATGAGATTTTTTATCAATACAGCCATCATTAGGTTTTATGAGCAGTTTCACTTTATTGGTTGAACCTTTTAGACTCTATAAACTTGTTGATAGAGGATTGGGTTTGTTGTAGGCTTAATGCCTTTATTAGTGAATATTTCTTATTATAAACCTTGAAGGTTAATATTAATGTAAAAAATAAATATTCCATTCAATACTATAACTATATATTTACTTAATAGCTCGAGCCATGTCGACTCCTATCTATTCACATAATAGGATTGGGCTTGAACTTAGATTCCTTTCTTGACTGGTGAAACATCCTCAGATGTCTTGTATATGTGTATATGATACTCATCAAGGTCCATATGAGTATATATTGGTATACATTTTTGTATACCATGTTTGCATGCTTGCATATGCACTTATACCTTCATCTATATATTAATATGCTCACGTATGAACTTATTTATTTGTATATTTGCATTTGGGTATCTTCATGTATATATGAATGAAGAGTTTTGCATTTACATGTTGCTTAGTCATTCTTGCATGATATTTGGCATGTTATGCAACAGCTTAATACTGTAGTGCGCAATATGTATGTATGATGTTATTGCATATTTCAACAAGTATTTTCCATGAAAAATTGTATTAGCATCTAGTAGATTCATATATTTTGTGAGGATACTTGTAACATGTTTACTCATCCCTATCTATATGTATGCATGCTATGCTTATGTCATACACTTATATATGCATAAAGCATTTTATGTATTATAATATGTATGTGAAAGATACATTTCAGTTGCTGAATGGCATATTTGCGTGATGCATCCAACGTACTATGAAGGTATGCATATATATAGATGTTTTAGCATACATTTCAATGCATGAGGAGGGTGGTTTTACAATATTCATATAAAGTCAGCTATGTGAGTGGCTAATAATGACGGGAGCACATATGTTGCAGTTCTGGTGGTGTATAGAATTTCAACATGATTTTTCATAAGAAATTTGTAGATCATTGGTGGCAATAGCATTTAGGAATAATGTATTACGAACAATAGTTCCAGCTTTCAGGCCAAATGCTTCAATAATCTCTAGCCTCTTTTTTAATTTCTTATCAATTTTTGTTGAATTGGAATCCTTTGGAGATTCAATAATGAGGTATCATAGTCTAATGAAACCAAAAGCTCAATTGATTAACTATTAGGATTTCATTATCTTCCATTCATCACAAGGTGGCCTCCTCATAGCATGAACATGACAGTGCACAAGGTAATTTTTAGAGTCTGAGTAGAATTCTAGTATCTGATATGCAAGTTAAACATGGAAGCATCTCCTATAGAACTTGGCATATCAACCAAGAGCAGCTCCTTTCAACACGTAGTTATAGCATCTAATCTTTGGCGAATCTGATAGTTTATCATTCAAATTTGTTAACCTTTGACTAATACCTAAGAAAGAAAAAAATATCTATATAATAATACATGCTCAAATCCCTATCAGTCAGTGCCCTATCTTGTATCCTCAGAATAAATCTTGCTACATTGATCAATCCATCTATAATTTTGCATTCTTTCAAACCATTCGTGTGTGCCGACATACTATTTTTTTCATTAAAAGTGAGTTGAATAAATCGTTCATTTTTTTAAGGTTGTTGAAATCAGACTAGACAACGAACTAGAAGAAGAAGAGGTTCATAGTTCGACCGATTCGACCTGTCGAATTGGGGTCTAACCGGATGATATAATAAATAATAATTTTATTAAAATTTAATAACATTAACATAATAATTATGATAGTCTAACCTCAAAACTTATAATTTTAAGAATTTAAACAATGTAATTTCAGTAGATTATCTCTCAATATAAATAAATAATTAAATAATTAAATTAAATGTAAATGATGAATATAATTAGATACTTTAAGTAAATTATAAGATATAGAGTTTAATTATATTATATTTATTAATTTAATTATAATTAACTTTTATATTTAATTATAGTAATAATAAATGAGATTCTTATAATATATATAATAACAAATTAAAAAAATTAATGTAATATATAAATTTATAATATTAAATTTACAAATGAGTAATAAGAATAATATTTAATATAATATATGAATTTGTACTATTAAAAATTTATATCATTAATTCATATAATATACATTATAACAAATTTATAATATATAAATTTATAATACAAATTAAGAAAACCAATCCAAATTTATAACCCAACCAGCCCAAATTTGTGGCACAACCAACCCAAAGTAATGGCCCAATACAACCCAAACTCACATTAAAGCTCATATAGCATTCATGCAAACTTTTAACTCCCACATCATGGGGGAGTAAGAGTGGTTGCCTTTTAACTTTTTATATGCTGTAAAGTTCACTCTTTTTTTTACAAAGCATATTTTATGAGATGACATCCATATATTATGATATAAAAAATCTCAATATTTAGTAAATTTATTTTTAAAAATTGTAATAAAGTAAAAAAAAATTATACATTATTTAAAACTTTATAAAAAATTCTAAAATTGGCCAGTTATTTTGAACAAAGATCAGTTCACCGGTTGAACGATAGGTTTAGTCCAGTTCTGGTCGGTCCTCTATGAAGCCAATTTTTAAACGGGACTGGATTGGGCAACTGATCGGTTCAAACTCGAACCAGTCAAACTTATCAGTTTGATCTGGTTTTTAAAACCTTGCATTTTCCTATGCTTTATCTTCCTCAAAATATAGGAACCAACTCCTTTATTCAACAACCAAGCAGCATCCTTCCACGAATTAAAGCTTTGATCCTACTCACCTCTTATGATGCCTATTAAAGTCAAACAACTCACCATCCTTCTTCTCATCTTTTTGACCTTCTCCTTATCAAACTAAAGACCCTCTGACCTCTAGCCCCTGCTCATCTCCTTCAGCCTAACTATCACACCCAAATCCAAATATTATCCATCTCTTCTTCTCGCCGACATGTTCACTATGTTAAAGACCTTCATTCAACTTAAGGCCTCAAACCTAACACTAAAACCTTGCATGGCCCATACCCTGCCTTGCCCAAACACCTCAAGCCATGGTCAGCTTTTCAATCCTAAAACCTGCTGTGCCCGACTCTCCATCGATATCTCCCTATTCTATGCCATACCCAAGCTCTTGACTTATTCTCCTTCTGATTCCCTATATCCAACACCATGCCGAACCCATGCCCTACCTCAACCTCATGAGCCTCAAATCACCTAGTCCCCTCAATATAAGCCCAATACTTACCTACATTCGACCTTAGGCAAACACCACATGGCTAAACTCCACTATAACAAACGTCTCATCCGACCAGTATTATATAAGGTATATAGGTATATAACTATTAAATAGTTAATTGATATTTTTAATTTTTTTATTATTATATATGTATTTATATAATAAACACACACTCACACAAACACACACACACACTATATATATATATCCAAAAAAATAAGATAAAAATATGCTTTTATGCAAACACTCGATGTTCCCGCGCTTACTTCTAAGTTTATTAAAGTTGTTATGTTAGCCTAAAAATATTTATTTAGATTTTGAGTAAAAACAGATTTTATTCGTACCCTCACGAGCCTGTATATATCAAGGTTAAATCAGAAGTTGTATGTAAGAGACGATATTAGGAAAACAGGCTATCCTATGCTCAAATAAAGTAAACCACTCAATCAATCAATCAAATTAATTAAATAAATAATTGTTTATAGTCAAATGCCTTTTTATTACAACAAGAAATTTACAGAAATTAAAAGTGGTTGGGTACCACTGACAACAACCCAGATTCTAATCCTAGGACTGACACAAGTAACTTTGAGTGGGATACTCTACCATATTCACTTCTTCATCCTTCTTTGAGCTCCTTGGGTTCTTCAGGTCTAAAAATCAAAATAAAAAGAAACTACCCCTTAAAGAGATATTTTCTTTTCTTATTAGATATTAAAATCATCCTAACTTGAGCCTCTAAATGAAAGAGAACTCTTCCATAAGGGATATTTTTTCCTCTTTTTATTCCAAGTTGGATGTAGTATCCCCAACTCAAAGACTCACTTTAACAATTCAATTACAACACAATTGACTTACATCAAATTTAAAATTAAAGAATCTAGACTCCTTGTAAGGTTGTCCTAAGCAATTAAAATAAATAAACATCCCAAGGAGTTGTATATTTGCAAAAATTAAATCATAGCCACACTTAGTCATGATCTTTAATTTTAATGGGGAGCTTTAGCAATTTACCACCTGCATAAAATAAGTTAATCATAATTTATTTTACCCCCTTGACTTAGCCCTATATGAGCATAAACACATATAGAAAACTTAGTGAGTATCCAAATCATCCATAACCTAGGGGTAATCTATAGCCCCATAATAATTCACAGATCAAAATAAATAAATAAACATATTAACTAAGCTAAACATTCAATTCTCAACCAGCATGTAATGAAAACCTAAAAAACCTAAAACATAATAGTAGAAAAGTGAACATAATCCTAGTTTAGATCTGGAGTTAGTTGTCCAATCAAGTTATCTAAAGTATGTGAGGTAGGCTGTGTGATTTGGTTGTCCTATGCTAGGTAGTTTATTAAAGTTATGTAATGTTCAAGTTTTCTAAAGGTTAAAAGGAAAATTTAATTTGAGTTTAAATATTAATGTATTAAAGTTCATTCTAAAATGTATTTTAAAGTTTAGTTGGTCATTACTTTTGTTACTCATTAGGGCCGTGAAGTTTATTTCACCAGCTTAGACCCAGGTTACTTAGTAACAATCAATATTAATTAAATTAATTTAGTTAGTTGAGGATTAAGGACTGATAAATTTTAAATCAATTGATTAATTACTAGTTTAAATGATTAAGTTATAATTTTCAAAAAAATTAGGTTAATTATTAAAAATTTTGAATTATTTAGATTATTCTAATTTAGTAAATTAAGGGTTAAAAATTGACTTTCTAAATTAAAGTGAATTTTGTAGTTTTAATATTTTTCTTAAATAATAGACCTTAATACGAGTAATTAGACTATAAGTTTGCTAAATTTGGAATTTTCTGCATTAATTTGTAAATTTTAAGTTTTGACCTAAATTTGAACTACAGTTAACCAGAAAGTTGACTTTTGACTTGGACTTATTTCTGGTGATATAACATTTTTAGAAAACACTAGACCTTAAATGGTGTTGAATGACTTTGAGTTTGATTAATTTGAAATTTTTCGGAATTACTTATGATTTTTCAAAGCTTGGTTAATTAATTGAATTTGAAAATTATTTAATTATATGAATTTTAGTGGTTTTGATCCAAACTAGTCCCAAACTTTGATAGAATCACCTCTAATGGTCAAGATTGACATAAGGAAGCCTTTCCAAGTGTTCAAAGTTTTTTTTTTTTTTTGAAGTTTTAATTACGTTAATTAATTAAATTAATTATTATTTTTAAATTGTATCAAACCTAAATTGGAAGTGTGATTTAGGGGCTTTTTTTCATTAATGGAAGGTTTAATTATAAATAATTGGATACCTTATATAGATATTTTGGATTTTATATGAATTAATTATAATTTAATTAAGGCTACAATTCAAATCTAGAAGTATTTTTGGGTTCCCTAGTTGGTGGACCAAATGGGCTATATTTTCAGTGAAACTTGGGTCATGAGTTCACCTGATCTCAAGGCCCAAGCCCATTGAATTTGGGCCCAAATTGACTCCTTTAAGCTGGTTAACCAAACCCACTTAACATAATCATATGGTTACCTTTAAAATCATAACTCACTATCTATAAATAG
Organism: Dendrobium nobile; assembly: GCA_022539455.1. Lineage (NCBI taxonomy): Eukaryota > Viridiplantae > Streptophyta > Magnoliopsida > Asparagales > Orchidaceae > Dendrobium > Dendrobium nobile. The sequence goes on from CM039721.1 coordinate 48,072,175, forward strand.
GGGGGATGAAATCAGCGGACCTAAACTCCCTATCTTAAGCCTAATCAATACAAAAATAATCAAATTGTAATACTCAATGAAAAACCATTAAGTTAATTTAAATTTAAGGGTTAAACTGTGACCCCAAAGTTCAAATTAAATTAAATATGCCCTTAAATAATTAAAACAAGGGGAATAAAATTGTGACATGTGAGAGAGAGGCCAAAATTTATTTCACCAAAGTCTCAAGTTGCGGTGAGTTCAATTTTTTGAGAAAAGACTAAAGTTCCCTTACAATACCTATAAGAATTCACTGAGTTTCATACAAGTCCACAACCTGAGATTGTAGGTCTTTTGAATATCTCTTTAAGATCTTTCTAATGAGTCTAAGAACTTATAATTTGATTGAGTAGATTGGGGATAAGAATTTTCAAAAATCCCTTAATTTCCTATGAAATTAAATGTTATCTAGTCATCACATGCTTTACACGTGGGTGCAATCATATTGGTCAGCCAATCATTAGTGGTTGATTGTATAATGTAGGATTGGATATAGAATAATTGATAAATGAACTCTAAAACCATTATATTTAATACAAACCAAAGACTAAGTTTATTCACCCAGATTACATCTTCAACCTCCTGTACACGCCTAAGGCATTAGAGTTTCACTAGCATGATCAAAGGGATCCTGCAAGCCAAACTCATTAAAATTTCTCAGGGAGGATCTTGAACATATAAATCATCAATCCAACAGTCAAATTCTAGCAAGTTGATGGTTTACATCACACTTTACCTACACTATCTAACTATGATATCAGAGTTAGGTTTGTACCTTTAAGAAAGTCACAATGAATGCAATTTTCTTATGAGATACTAGAGGGGATGACCAGGAATAATTCTCCTTCATACATCAGAGCTGAAGGTAGGAGTTCCATCGGAGGCTGGAGAGTTCTTATCAAAGTTTGCCCAGAATGGTTGTTTGAGATGGATAGAAGGCAAGGGAAGATATGGTATTGCTCAAAGAGCTCTGGGGATGGAATTTAAAAAGCTAGAAAGGAATGTAATGGATTAGAAGAAGTTGCTTATTCAAGTTACCCCCCACAGATAAGGATGATTGGGATTGACTATATAGACCATCGGATGGCCTACAGATGGTATGGGACAACATGTGGAGGCCCTCATAGATTTAAGGAAGTGAACTCAAATCTTGGAGAAGCATTAACTAGGGTGCGTGAGGGGGCAGGGGCATTGGAGGTAATTCTCTATTCATTCTAGTTGCCACTAGCTTGGTCAGTTTGAGTGGTAAGAATGCTGGAGACTAAGTAAACTTCAATAAGAGCTCAATAAGGCTGGAGGCAAACAAATTCAATCATGTGGCTCTAGTTGGCCCAAACCTAAATGGTTTGGGTCAACTTCGGTGCAACTTGGGGTCAATTCATTGGTAGAGATTGATGTGGGAGGTGCATTGGGTCAAAGCCTATCCAATGTAAGTGCTATTGGGTTTGATTTGGATTGTGAAAGAAGAAGCCTTAGGTTAAAGTTGTTTTCACCACTTTGGGCTAGCCTCAGTCTTGTCCTAAGTTAACCCAATGATTGGGCTAACTAGGGTTGGTGTGTTAGACCTAGGGCCACAAAATGGAAGTGTTTATTGGTCATGGGGAAGTCTAGGTTGGGAAATGGCTCAACCCTTAGTGGTTTTGACCACTTTGGGTTAGACTAATTCCTAACTTGAGTTTACCCGTAGGCTGCATTAACTTGGGTTGATGTATTGGGTCATGGGGGACCCAATACTACCATTTATTTGATTTGGTTTGGCTTAAGGAGAGATTTGTCCCATGGGAGACCTCTCTTTGGGCACTTGGGTAAAGCATTATGGCTAACGTAAGTGGGCAAAATGCTTGGGCCTTCATGATGGACCTTCTAGGATCCTAAAGAGTCTTCCCTAGGGTTTGAATGGGTTTGGCAGGGTCTTAGTCAAAGTATTTAAAGGGGTTAAAGGTGTTTATAAACTTGGTCAACCTTGGTTGACTTATTCAACCAAATTGAACAATGGTCAATGTTTGGGTCCATTAATTTATAATTGACCATTTGAATACAATGGGAGTGGTCCTAAGTGGTAGGAGTACATTTAGATTGAAATACAAGTTTAAAAACTTAAAGGGTAGTTTTGGTTAACTATAATTGACTTGGTCTACTAGGTCAAACCAAGGGCTAAGTTTTGGCTCAATAAATTTGAATTGATCAATGGAGACCATTGGAGGTGGTCCAATGGCAAGAAGAGATCATTTGGATTGAAATGGTTGTTCAAACCCTTCAGGTGTACTTTTGTTAACCATGGTTGACTTGGACAACTTTGTCAAACCAAAGACTAGGTTTATGTTTAATACATTTCTAATGATGTTTAGGATGAACTCGGAGAGGTTTTAAGGTTTGATGTGGTTGAGAAATATTGATTCTTAGGGAAAAGTCCAAAAATCCCCTTAAAGGGCATTTTAATTATTTTGGCCGCTGGTCAATTTTGGGTCAAGCTAGGTCAAGAAAAAGTGCAGTTTACACATCAATATATCATATTAGAGGTTATTAATATGGCCAAAAATCTTTGTTAAGATACTAAGGTCAATTTCCACTAAATGATAAGTCCAAAAGCATAGGTTACAAATATTTAAAGGTTTTATAGCCCCTTGAAATTAATTTAGTTTTTGAGGTTAGAGAACTCAGTTTGAGCTCAAATTTGAAGGTTTGACCATGGACATGTGTAATTGATATGAAACTAATAAATACTGATTCAAGGAGATAGGAAAATCACTTAAAAAGGGTTATAAAACCTAGGTCCTTAACCTTGGGATTTAGTTTAGGGTTATGGATTTGGATTGGATTAAGAACTTTATTAAAAGTAGAATGGGCCTTGACGACCTTATACAAATATGAGGTCAAGAACCCATATTTTATTTATAGATTTGGTTTACCATGCCATGTGATCTCCTAAAATGCACAACATTCAAGAGTGCCAAAATCTATAAGTTCATCAAGCGATACAAAATTAATTAGCGATACTCATCTATAGATAACCCAAAGCCAATGGCTTGGTAGAGCCTTCAAAAGGATACTGGTGAAATTATTGACTAATATCCTCACCCAATATAAAAGATATTGGCACACTAAGATGAAAGAAGCATTATTGGCATACCGTACTACTTACATGATGTTATCTATAGCCACTCCTTATGCACTAATGTTTGGAGTTAAAGCAGTACTAGTGTTAGAGATTAAGCTACCATCACTTTGCCTAACTATCCAGCATAATCTGATCAAGGAGAAAATTGTTTATTTGAGAATAGAAGAGCTTGATGCGCTTAACAAAGTCAGACTATAAGCTTAATTAAACTTGGAAATCTATAAGGTAAAATGACAAAATCATTTGATCAGATGGTCTGTTATCGAGCATCATAAGAACTAGAATTGTTCCTTATGCAAACAAGATAAATCATCCCACACCAAAAAAATCAGTGGAAAATTTATATCCGATATCGAAGGCCCCTTTGTCATAAATAAGGTGTATCAAGGAGGAGCATACCAACTTATCGATCTGCAAGGTTAGAGGCCCATTTGACAGATCAACAAATGATGCCTGAAGAAGTAACATGAATAAAATTACTTAAGAAAATGCTATATTTAATATACTATGTATATCATACATATTTATTAGCATATACAACTTATATTTTTAATTATTTTATAGTATAATAACATATTTTAAAAATACCATAAAAATCCCTAATAAGATTTAGGGCATTTTAAGTATTTATTCTTGTCAGCATCACATCACATGTCAAAATTCTCAAAAAAAAATTTAAAATCTTAAAATACAAGATCTATCTAAAATCTTGTTTTATGAGAGGGAGAATCTAAATATTTATTTAGGTTGACATCATTCTATGCACTGAGATCTTCAAATAAATACTTAAAATCTCAAAGCACAAAATTTATACTATCTAAAATCTAGTTGCAAGAAAGGAGGCATTTTAAATATGTTATTTTGGTTGGCACCATGTTTCGTGCTGTGAACCCCAAATAAATATTTCAAATCATCAAAATAAGTATTCCTTTAAGAAGAAGGATATAACAACTTCTCTTTTAAAGTATACACAAGTGATTTCCAAAAGGTTTGGGACACCGCCTTCTACACGTTCTAAGTTTCTAAATGTCAAAAAGAAAATTTTCATGACTTCACATTCCAACAATTCGAGCTAGAGTAGCTTAAGTCCTTCTATAGCCTGAAGCTTAAGGTTTGAACAACCATAAGAGGTTTGGCTCAACAAGCCTAGATGTGATAGAGTCATTGGTAACACCATGTACACAACAAGTCATAAGAATGGCAATAGTAAAAGAACCCCCATTTTATCAACTTTTTAGTAGGGATTGTTATAAATATGAAGGCTTATTTGGATCGATGATTAAAAGTGGTCGTAGTCATAAAAAGTTTACTAAGTGACTAGAGAGTCAAGTTTATAATAGAGAGATGTGTATTCCTCAAAACAAATGATGTGACAATTGCCTTTTAAAATATAGGACGATGGTTCTCAAAAAAGTTTAAGATAATACTTTCCCTAATATAACTGACACTTTGAAAGTAAAAAAAGAAGTGATTTATGACTACATACTTCAGGAAGTCAAGCCAGAGCGGCATAAGTCCTTCTGCAGCCTGAAGCTTAAGGTTCGAACAGGATTATATGGTAGACTCAACAAGCCAAATACGGCTGAATTATTGGTAGCTTTGTCTATTAAATAAGTCATAAAAAATGTCATAGTATTGTAACCCCCACTTCATCAACCAATCTGTATGGACTGTAAGAAGCATTAAGGCTTATCTGACATGATAAGTTCAAGTAGCTGTAATTCATGAATCCTCCAAATTGGCTAGAGATTCAAAGTTATAATGGGAAGGATGAGTATTAATCAATAGCTACTGAATGCATGTAAACTCTAAGATCTCAAACTATTAAGAATTACTTCAAATCATAAAATTAAAATAAATCTAGTTGGGGATTATGTTTATCTACATCTCAAGTTTAATGCATGAATGGACATATAAAGTAAGACTCAACAAGCTAAGATGTGGCCGAGTCGCTGGCAGCTCCATCTACTCAATATCCTCATTTTAGCAGTCGAATGATAAAAGCTATTAAATTTTATCTCACTTAATCTATTAAGTTTAACTAACCCAGATTAAAATCTTCTTGCACTATTAAGGGTCAAATTATTACTTATATTTGGTTTTTTTATTAAATCTAAAACATGTAAATCCTTCAACAAATCCATGAAGCATAAAGTGAGGATCGAAGGTCTTCTTCAATAAGCCCGCTAAAGCACAAAGCAAAGGACTGAAGTAATTATCCCAAAGTTCACATGAATCATAAGGTTGAACTAAGATGATTTTATCATCATCAAGTTTGCTATATACAAAGCTCTTGATTGATGACCTCTCACCAATTACCTAATATAAAGTTATATGGTTTAGTTCATTGAAATCTACTCTTTAATCAAGCTTGCCAAAGAAAGAAATAAAGGGTTGAAAGTACAAAAATATCCTAAGAAGTTGGTAATAACAAATTAAATTATCCTTTATAATTGTCTACCCCACAAAGAACAAGGAAGAGAAAACCAAAATCCCAAAAATCCAACCAAACCTGTGAAGAGTATAACTGCTGACTTTAAAAGGTGGATAGGATGCAACACTTATAACTGTCCTGAAAGAGAGGAAGCATTTTAAATATTTATTTAGTTTAACATCATGATGAATGCCAAGATCCACATATAAATATTTAAATTCTCTTGTAGTGCTACCACAACAACCACAAAAGTCACAATAATAGAAAGAAAAGCAAATTTCATCAACAACAGAATTTGTAGAATTATTTTATTTTATTGATTTCAAATTTACATATAGATTTATAAAATGCATCTTTTGCAAGCTTACATCAGATAACAAAAAAAGGAAAAGTGCAATGTCCTTTGTAGAAGACTAAAATCTTTATCCTAAAGTGATACTTGAAGAAGAAGTTGATAGCCTTAGTCTGCTCCTTCCAAAAACCAATTATCCTGCACTTCTGAGACCAATAAAAAGAAAAAAATGTAAACATATAGGAGAAAATTATTCAAATATGTGTAAAGCTACAAAAAGAATTGTGGACCTGAATTATGAAATTCTCTAGTATCCCACAAACTAGTGTCCCATTCCTCCTGAAACTTGTGTAAGGCTATAAGGGTATTAATAATGAGCAAAAGAAAGTAAAGAAATTGCATAAAATAATAAAAACATTCCTGAGCTGAAGGAAACTATAGAAAACTTGAAGCAGCAAAGTCCTACAAACGAGTGAATATGCAAATCTCGAGAAAATCCTAAATAAAACCTACAATTACATAACAAAATTATTATATTCATATATGATTGAAATAATGATGTATTTTGAGGATATAAAAAAATGGTCAGAAGCTAATGTGATTGTGGTGGTAGAAAAAGAGCATAAGGTGACAGTGTAATCTATTATCATAAATCTGTGAAGTGACACTCTAATGATCTGAGTATGAAGTGCTATATAACCATCTTATGAATCTGTACTGGAAAAGTGCCAATATGTCAATCATATCATTAATTACAAGTGCATCTAAAGATTTATGAGGACACTAAAATAAACTCTTGGGGAGGGATCAAAAAAAAAAACTTCCAATGTGACATCCAAAAACTGTTGCGGATCAATGGTTTATGATTTTGATGATAGCAAACATTCTTATTACTCTACGACTGCCTTATGTACTGACATTTCAGGTTCACACGATCAGACTGCAATTTGGAATCAGCTCAAGATTGGGTAGACTAGGTCTGAGTCAGTTTGTACCATTTTCCTTTCTTGAGTCTGTTGTATTTGGTAAGGGTCCTGTTGATTTGTAACTTGAAAGATTTTCTATTGTTCCCTAAAAGATTTCCTTTTTTGGTAACATCATCCGAGATGATATTTATATCATCCTGGTCGATCTATCCAAAAATAAAAACCCTAATTAGGGCATCTTCATTAAGGTAGCCGTCATAAACTGATCGGCCTGGACGATACCTGTATTGGCTAGGACGATAGTCTCAATTCAGAAAGAATCAACCGCCATAATCAGTTTAGGTATTCTTTGTTTAAGGAAATCAGCCAGGACGATATTCCTATCGTCCAGGACGATCTAACTCAATTATGCCTAAATTGATCTGGTATATTTGAAATATTAATGGTTGATTGATACGATCACATCATCTGGGAGGATCAAAGGATCGGTCGGGACGATGTCCTGGATGATTTACATCGGACAGCTCGAATTCAAGGCAATGCTCTGGACGATTGAAATCGGTTTTAAACTAATCGGCCAGGACGATGTAACAAATTTTCTTCTGATCGTCCAAAATCATCCCTGGCTGATGAGCTGAATTTGTACTGATCGGCCAAGATGATATACCTATCATCCTGGACGATAATGTTGGCAACTTGCATTAATGAGCTCGTTTTGAACTTTTCTATTTAAGCTTGGAATGACACTTTGTAAAGTGTCTTTGGCAGTCATTGTAGCTTCATTCTTATGGGGGAGACTTGAAGAGAAAGCTTGAAAGGGAGTGAGGAAAGGGTGGAGTTTGAGAGAGGGAGAAGATCCTGTGAGTGGGGCCTCAAGGGAGTGTGGAGGGGGTTCCACACTGTTGCTCCGGCAAGCTCGCACCTGAATACCATCGGATTCAAGGCTTGTCTCGAGGGAAGTTCACCAAAGAAGAAGATCTCTTTGGTGTCAAAGGACCCGGTGACTCCGCCGCACCGGGAAAGGTGGAAGTGATTTTGTAAGGGCTTCTCCGCCTAGCTATGGGGGCTAAAGGAGAGACACTTGTTTTAGTGCAATACTTGGAGGGTGCCTCCAAGGAGTGGATGTAGGTCAAGGTTTGACCGAACCACTATAAATCTGGTGTGTTCTTTTCTTATTATTGCTTCCGCATTTGTTTTATTTATGGTGTTTTAGTTTGTACTTTGCTTAAAGTTTCTTCTTTACTAATTCACCACTCTCTTTATTTTGCCTTGGGCGAGTTCTATAGGGCTTAACATCTCTAACGAACTTTCAAAAACAATTTTGGTGATCTGCAAAATGAAGCCCTCAGCATGACATCCAAATAAGCTTTTGGAGATCCACAAAAAGAAAATCTTTGTGTGACATCTAGATCAAATATCTATTGATCCACAAATATAATAAGCTTGCAAAAAATGTGGTTCCCTCTAGACGCGTACCATTTTTATTGTGGGGCATTTTTATGCTGATCCCATGCCCTTCCTCAATCTCACCAGTCTCAACACACCTAATCCCCTCTTTGTGAGATGAATACTTACCTCCATCTAACCCTAGTCGAATACCACCTAGACAAACTACTCTAAAATAAGCCACTTATATAACTTGCATAGTATAAGGTATATATAAATATAGCTATAATATAGTTAATTACCATTATAAATTTTATTATTATTATATATGTATTTGTATGATAACACACATACCCACACACATGCGTGCACACACACACACACACACACACACATATATATATATATATATATATATATATATATATATATATATATATATATATATAGAGAGAGAGAGAGAGAGAGAGAGAGAGAGAGAGAGAGAGAAAGAGAGAGAGAGAGAGAGAGAGAGAGAGAGAAAGAGAGAGAGAGAGAGAGAGAGAGAGAGAGAGAGAGCTTTGAGAGATCTCTATTTTTGATCCGTGAATGTTCTCAACAAGAAATTTTATAGAACTTTGAGATATCTATATTTTTTAGTAATTCTAAACTACAAAAATTTTTGGTTTTGAAGGATCGAAGCTTAAAAAGGATGTATCAAAACCTCTATTAGAGGAGGTGAATTATGGTGGATTTTCATAATATAATCAGTTATTTCTTAGATCAAAGATTAATGAGTTGAACGTCAAGCTAGCTTGTATGAATACTTGGTGGAGACAAAGGGTGAAAGTTAAGTGGTTGGAAGATGGAGACATGAAATCAAAGTTCTTTCATGCTTTTGGTAATGGAAGTATGAATGGTAATTGTGTTAATCAAGTGAAAAATGATGATGGAGATCTTGTTGAGGGTCAGGCGGCGATTAAAGGGATCTTTTTTAATTTCTTTAGCTATAAGTGGAGGAATAGATCTTCTGATTTGAAGGGATGGCCGTATGCTTTGTACACTTTGAGTTAGGAGACTGTATTCTCTTGGAAGGTTATTTTTCTTTAGAAGATGTGGTTGATGTTGTTAAAAGTCTCGAAAGGAATATTTCTCAAGGATCAAATGGTATTTCTTATTCATTAATAAAAGCTTATTGGAATATAATTGGTGATAATGTTCTGCTTGATGTCATTTAGTTTCTATCTTCTAGTAAGATGTACTTGATGGGGAAAGAAATTGTGGTTGTCCTTATTCCAAAAGTAAATAATCCTCTAGCTCATTTTAACTTCCATCCTATCAATCTTTGCTTGTCAATTTACAAGATTGTTTCCATGGTTTTAATAAATAGATTGCTCAAGATTATTCATAAAATCATTTTTGATAACCAAGTAAGTTTTATCAAAGGAAAGACTTTATCTGATCATATTCTTCTTGTTCAAGAACTCTTCAATAAATTCATATTTTCCAAGGCTACAAAAAGATTGGTGGTGGTTAAAATTTATATGGAGAAAGAACATGATAGTATGGCTTGGGCTACTTTAAGACATGTTTTGGACTATTTTGGATTTATGTTGAAATTGTCTTATGCTATTGATGGAATGTGTGGTGGATCCTAAATTTTTTATTTTGGTTAATTAAAATAATTCCAAGTGGATTGAAGGAAAATGTGTCTTTAAGCATGGGTGTTTGTTATCACCATGCTTGTTTATCATGTGCTCTCAGCTTTTGACTGATGTTTTTCACTAAAAATGAAGAATTTGGGCATCAAATCTGCTCCTCACTACAAGAAATTGTGCTATTACTACAAGATGGAATCCACCGATAACAATCAAAATACACTAGAAATATAACCTTTCCAGCACATTTTCAACTCAAATTTTTTTGACGGTAATTTGCGCGTCAGAAAGATAACTTCAGCGAATTTTTTTTCAACTAAAATATTTATGGCAGTTCTTTCGGCTAAATGCTGGCGAAAAGAAGAATAGCAGTCGACACCTTTTTCATTGCCATATTTTGGCATAAGATACATTGGTAATTCCAGCAATCAAGATACGCCAAAAATATCGGGGCATAATCCTCCATCCAAAAGACATCATTATGTTATCGGCAAACATTACCATTACAATTTCCGCCAGAATTAATGGCACATATTTTTGTTGGAAATATCATTGTATCATATTATCATCATTATTTCTGGAAACTTGTACCATAAATAAAAAATAATAATCTTCCTCCTTTTAAAACTGATTTCCACAATTAAACCTACAAAGAAAAAAATATAACAACACTACATACATTCATACAACCACTTTAGATCAAAAACATCACAAATTATATTATCAAACATAAACATTTAAATAATAATATAAACAAGAAGAGTATCATCAACAAATATCTAATAATAAAAATGTAAAGATGTCCAATTAACAAAAAATTAAACATGTTGTAAAACACATAAATATAGATGTCTACATCAATAAAATAAATAATCTCTACTTTAATTCATTCTCCTCCTTAACTGATAATATACTACTCCCACTACTCATTTTCTCCCTCATCTTTCACATTTCCTCTAACATTTGAGCTTGTTGTATCTGCATCTACTACTACATCTACATCTGCTACTGTTGCATTTGCATCTGTCAGTTATCTTGTGCATTTCTTACCTATTCTAGCTCGGTTGTAAGGGCAGCTATCTATTGGGTATATAAAGACTCTTCGATATTAGCTGCGAAACTAGAGCTACCAGATGTCTGTAACTCATATGCATCCACTTACGAGCCTAAACTGTATACTTTACCATGATGTATTCTTCCTACCGCATACGACCAAGTATGGTAGTTAGAATATTCTGTTGATCCACTAGAAGAACTTTCACCTACTGCATCATGGCTCTCTCGAAGCTGTGTATACTCCTCCTATGAAAGTTAAAAAATTTAAGCAGTTTATATATAATATCATAAAAATTAAACTTATATACTTACATAGGCTTTCCTTGCGTGCTCATCAACTAATTGCTAATCCTCCTGCTGTTGTGGCTCAAGCTCACGAGTATTATGTTTTTGATGCTAACAAACATTTTTATATCTCATAATATTTTTCATTCTATATTTGTTTATGTATACTAACATTTCAAGAATACCATGAAACTTTAAACAAAGAATCAGAGCTCAAGATTAGGTTGAATAATGTTTTGTTGTAAAGGGTATGTAATATTCATTGATGTAATTTTGATTTCTTGAGTTAAGTCTTGTAAGGGTGTATTCTTGCTTAGTGAACATGCTCACACACACTCATGGGAGTGAGATCTAGTCAAATCCAAAAGATCAAGTTTTGAACTAATCATACTGGACTATTTTGGATCGTCCTGGATGATCCTTTATGATCTTAGAAAATAGCCGCCAATGCTAATTTAAGAAAGATTTAATATTTGTTCTAATCATCTCGGATGATATTGATCGTTTAGGACGATCAATACAAATCATGCCTAAATTGATCCTATGATTAGGGGATTAATTATGGTTAAATTTTTCAATCTAATCATCCTGGATGATTTGTATGTCATACAGGATGATGTTTGTCGACGTACTTGATTTTCCTAAATCGTCCAAGCCGAAATACAATAATTTTTCTTCTAATCATCATGAATGATCCAGAATATCATCTTAGATGATCTGTAAAATTTTGCACTGAACGTCCTGGACAACACTAATATCGTCCGTGACTATCAGGTCAAATTCTGCACATCGTACTGGATGATCCTATGATCGTCCAGGATGATTTTTGGCACCAAAATTATGTTTTTAGGGTTGTTTGAAGCCATCTTTTTAATTGCATCGTATGGGACAATCCTGAGAAAGTCTTAGACAATATTTGGAGCCGAAATTGAGTTTTTAGGATTTTCTGAAGCCCTCTTTTTAAGCGCATTGTACGAGACAATCCCATGATTGTCCTGGATGACAATGTCAGTTTGGTGCATTTAAGAGCCTTTTTGGAGATCTTCTATTTAATGTTTATCAAAGACTTTGAAAGTGTCTTTGGTAACCATTGAGGCTTCGTTTCTTCTGGAGAAAACTTGAAGAGAGCTTCAAAGAGAGAGAGGAAGGGTGGAGTTTGAGAGAGGGAGAAGATCCTTAGAGGGGGTTTTAACGGAGTGTGGAGGGGGTTTCACATAGTTGCTCTGGCAAGCTTACGCCTTAGTACCATCAGATTCAAGGCTTGTCTTGGGAGAAGTTTTGGGAAGAAGAAGATTTCTTTGGTATCAAAGGACCCAGCTACTTCGCCGCACTGGGAAGGTGGGAGTGATTTTGTAAGGGCTTCTCCACCTATCTGTAGGGGGTAAAGGAGAGACACTGAGCTTAGTGCAATACTCAAAGGGTGCCTCTGAGGAGTGGATGTTGAAATTATTAGATGAGCCAAGAGGGGGGTGAATTACAAAAATTATTGCAATAAAAAATTCTAAATAGGAGTTCTAATATATATATATTTTTGTGTTTTTAAATTTTAAACATAAAAATTTAATGCGGAAGCAAGCACTTGAACTCAATTTGCAATAACGAATTTTACCATAATTTTTATCAGCCAAATATAGTGAAAATAAAATGCAAACAAAAATAAAAGCGATAAAGGAAAAATCGCACTAGATATTTTTTAGTTGTTCGATCACTTGACCTACGTCCACTCCCCGAAGTCCTCCACTCCGAGAATTTCACTACTAAATAATAGTTCTCCTTTTGCCTCCTTGGCAAGGCGGAGAAGCCCTTACAAGACTCACTTTCACTAACCCGGCGTGGTAGAGTGCAAAGCGCTTTTTCACCCTCCTAGTGATAGCAGTATACCTTCTCATTTTTTCTCCCTCTTGGAGAAGGCAGAGTACCTTAGAGGACACGGATGTAGAAGAGTCTCCCCCTCAGAGAACCTCCCATAAGAGCTTGTCGGACAACAGGACGAATAAAGTGCAGCATGAACGGAACAACCATGTGATCTCCCTCACACTACTTCTCCCTCACCAAGCCCCCCTTCTCCTTCCTCTCTCAAATCCTAAAATCTTCTCTAGAGCACTCTCCCAAGAAAACCCTCTCTAATTACATTCCCCTCTCACAGTCACACACCAAAAACATAACTTTGTGATACATAAAACAGGCTCCAAAAAACCCTGAAATTTAAAATTAGCCATTACTATCGTACAGTACGATCCAACATTGTACATTATGAGTAGCACAAAAATTGCCTTCGTACTGACACAAAGGTTTATGAACATGCCAAAAATTATAAATGCAATCGTACAGTATGATTTAAACTCGTATGGTACGATATGAAAAATTATACTGTTCGTACAAGACGATTGCCAGGATGATCGAAACTCATCTCTGTACATCGTAGGGTACGACCTACTTTGAATAGTATGATTAGTCAAAATCAAGGGATCGTCCAGTACGAAGTCCAGGATGATTGTAAATAGCCTCAATTGATTGTACCGTACGATGTTCCTCGTATAGTATGACAACCAATCGGAAATTAAACCTTGATTTGTCCACTAATCACAGGGTTAATTTAAGTAAGTATTCAAAATAAATCTTACAGTATGAATATCTTCATATAGTACGAACGACTAATAAACTTACTTAAACTAATCTGGTGGCTAAGGTTTTGGATTAGTAACACATCGTATAGTATAATATATATCGTACAGTACAACCTGTTCACAGAAAGATGTTTCAGCCAGATCAGATTGTATAGTATCATGTAAACTCGTATAGTACGATCAACATAAAAAAAAAATTTATATTTCTTAAAAACTTCTCACCCTGTGTGTGTGCATGGTTGCTCAGACTTATATGCAATTTGTGGCCAGACTCAAGAAAGAAAAAAAATAAAATAAATGAAAATTTATAATGTTATAAACTCACACTCCACCCAATCTTGAGTCTTCTTATTATCCTGAGTAACTTTTGATCTCCCTAAAATATTAGTACTCATAGAAAATAGCAGAAATCAAATATATTCAATGAATAGTAATTCAAATGACATTATTTGTCATCATCGAAATCTCAAACTAGGGGTCATGGATTGCAACAAATGTAGGTCAAGGTTTAACTGAACCGCTATAAATCTGGTGTGTTCTTTCCTTTATTATTTTAGTATTTAATCTCTATACTGTGATTTTCTTTATAGTTAATTTTGGATTGGTTTGAGTTTATGTTTTGATTGAAATTTTTTTTAAAATACCAATTCACCCCCCCCCCCCCCCCCCCGTCTTAGTTAGCATTGGACTTTTTTATAAGGGCTTAACATCCCTAACGAACTTTCAAGTGGTATTAGAGCGGGATTCATAAAATCTAGTTTTTGAAAACTTTTGAATTTTGATCCATGGCTAATTTTTGTAATTGTAATATTGCAGAAGGATATTCAATCATCCAACCACCTTTATTTGAAAATATTACTTTTGATTTTTGGAAATTTTGCATGTTTACTTTCTTACAATCAATTGATTACCGAATGTGACAAATAATTTTAACTGGTTATTCTATACTGTCATGTGTTAAAGATGGTATTAAAACTAATATTCCACTTAATTAATGGAGTAGTGAAGAACAAATCAATTCTCAATTGAATGCTAAATCAGTAAAATATTTTTTTTGTGCTTTAAATTTTGAAGATTATATATTTGTATCCATTTCCACTACTCGCAAAGAAATTTGGGATAAATTACACACTATATAGGAAGGCACTAGTGAAATCAAGCAATCCATGTTGAATACTTTAATGCATGATTATGAACTGTTCTGCATGAAACCTTATGAGACGATCTTAGAAATGTTTAATAGGTTTATTCAAATTATGACATCATTACATGCTTTAGGTAAAGATTTTTTAAAATTTGAAAAAATTAATAAAATTCTATATTATCTACTTGATAAGTTTGATGCCAAAGTTGTTGCTATTTATAAATAAAAAAATTAGAATGAATATTCTATTGATAATTTGATTGGCTCACTCATTACCTACTAGCAAAGTTTGGGTCAAAGACTTTTGGATGCAGGAGAGATGATAGTGCTGAACGCTAAAAACATGGAGAAAAGTCACTAAGTTAGTTATGAAAGCGATGAATTATAAAGCAAATTAGAAAGCCCACTAATGCACAAATATAAGCATCAACAAAAAAGGAATAAAGGTAAAAATGATAAGAATGTTAAGATTTCCACTGGCATTATTTGCTTTGAATGTAGGAAACCTGGACATATAAAAAATCAGTACCCTAATTTGAGAACTCTTCTTGCAAAAGAAAAGGGTAAAGCTAATTAAATTGTAAAAAGGGCAAATAATGAAAAGAAAAAAATCTCTTAAGCAGACCATGCTTCTAAATCATCAGACCAGAAGCAAGATGATGTTTAAACCCTTATTTGTGTGTTTATTTGTTTGTGTATGCATGTTTTTGTTCATTATATTTTTGTTTATTTTCTGTGTTTTTTTTAGGTTTATTTATTTATTTGTTTATTTTGTGTTCCTTTTATTTTACGTTATAATTTTAAATTTGTCTTTACTTTTTCTTTTTGTGAAGTTCTCTCTGATCAACACACACATCTCACCTTTCTAAAAATGAAAAACCTAACTCTTATTTTTCTTGAATTCTTATATAACTTATGGTTGATTTCTCTAAAAACAGTCAAAGGAAAGAAACTCATGATTTTGTCCCTCTATCTCTTTTTTTAGAGAGTTTATTTTAGTTTTGATTCAAAATCTTCATCATTTTATAAATTGAATTATGAAACTAATTTTTTTCATCTCCCTACCATTTATCTATTGCATAGGGATCTTTTGCAAGTTGTTGAATCTACCTCATAATTTTCTTAATCAAGTAGTTCATTTTATCAATAGAATGAGTTTACTTTAGTTTATAAAATTTTAAAAAGGTAGCATATTTAAAAAAAGTGGCCAATGATGCCAAATAAAAAGATGCGCAATGACGTCAAAATAGAGAAAAAAAACACAAAGTGTATCAAAAATTAATAGATGCACAAAGTTTGCCAAAAAACTAACAATATGTATAAAATGAGCTCATAAAAAGTAATGCTTACCTTACTTGTACTTTTTAAAGCTTAAGAAACCCTTGATATTTTTGATACTTGAGCTTGAAAATCATGATTTCTGATTCACCAATTTTTTCATTAATCTTCTATTAGATATGTTTTATGAAAGGAGTTTTGAAAAAAAAAATTCTTTTTCTAATTTGTTCATTGATTTAGATATTGGATTAAAAAGTTTTTAAGTCTTTAAAAACTTGAGTTTGACTTAACAATTTTTGAATTTCTAATCTTTTTGGGTTATGCGTTGTCAATACATTCTTTACTGAGTTTTTGAATAAAATTAAGAGGTAACTTTTTTATTTTAAGAATATTTGATTTTTTTACTAGATCAAGGATCATTTTATTTTTTAATTATGTTTTTTTTTGTTCTGATTGATTGTTCCCCTCCTATTTTTGATAATATCAAAGGGGGGGAGTATGCACTATTTTTTTATATATTTATTTTATTTATTTATTTTGTTTTACTTGTTTTATTTTAAAATAAAAAAATTAAAAAAGGAAAGTTTTGTTTTCCCCTGTTTTTAAATTTTTATCTTAGTGAGGGGGAGTTTAGAAGAAAATACTTTTAGTTTTTAACTTCACCAGTAATATTTATCATCATAAAAAATGGGGAGATTATTGTGACTCGAGCTCATGAGTTTTATATTTTTGATGATAACAAATACTTTTATATCTCATTGTATTTTCATTCTATATTTGTTTGTGTGTATACTAATATTTCAGGAATTCCATGCAATATTAAACAAAGAATCAGAGCTCAAGATTGGGTTGAATAATGTTATGTTGTAAAAGGTCTGTAATATTCATTGATGTAATTTTGATTTCTTGAGTCAAGTCTTGTAAGGGTGTATGCTTGTTTAGTGATCATGTAGACACACACTCAACGGAGTGAGATCTAGTCAAATCTAGAAGATCAAGTTTTTAACTAATCGTACTGGATGATTTTGGATCATCTAGGACGATCCTTTATGATCTTGGAAAACATACACTAATGCTAATTTAGGTAAGATTTTAAGATTTAATTTTTATTCTAATAGTCCTAGACGATCTTGATCGTCCAGGACGATCAATATAAATCCGGGAAATGTTGGAGGCGGGGATCATTAGACCCATCATCAGCACTTTATCTAGTCCAATTCTCCTGGTTAAGAAGAAGGATGGGAGTTGGAGATTCTTTGTGGATTAGAGGGCTCTGAATAAGGGCTCTGCACCAGATAAGTTCCTAATTCTGGTGATTGATGAGCTGTTGGATGAGCTGCATGGGACAATGATGTTTTCCAAGCTCGACTTAAAATTCAGATACCACCATATCAGAATGAGGCAGGCAGATGTTCCAAAGACAACATTCAAAACACATGAAGGGCATTATGAATTCCTAGTAATGCCCTTTGGGTTGACCAACGCTCCTGCTATGTTCCAGTCCTTGATGAACTGGGTATTTAAGCAATACCTCAGGAAGTTTGTCCTGGTCTTCTTTTATGACATTCTAGTATACAGCAAGACTGGGGAGGAGCACTTTGAACAATTGAGGATGGTCTTAGAAGTACTGCAAGAGCATCAACTGAGAGCCAACCTAAAGAAATGCAATTTTGCTCAGTTCAGTGTGGAATATTTGGTACATGTGGTATCCCAAGAGGAAGTGGCGGCAGACTAAGCCAAAATTGAGGCAATGCAGAAATGGCCACTACCTAAAAACCTAAGAGAGTTGAGGATTTTCCTATGATTGATTGGCTATTACAGGAAGTTGATGAAGGGGTATGGTACCATTGCATGGACTTTGACTAAGCAGCTGAAGAAAGATAATTTCTCCCGGGGTGATGCAGTGACCCAGGCCTTCGAGAGGTTTGTGGGCTCCAAAAATTCGGCCCAAGCCTCCCCGCCGCGCGATTTCTTCTTTTTATTTGATTTCAGCGAGGGGAGTTTTAACTAACTAAGTTTCGGGGTAAATTTTGGAAGGCAGTTGGGTTTGTAGATAAGACACTACCCAGAGATTTCGCCCTCATTTTGCGAGGACTTTATGATCTGAGTTCTGGTTTCCTATAGGCGCAAGCCCCTATAGTTAATTACCCCTCTCGATCACGAGAGAGAACTTTCGATTAAGGCTAGTCGTCGATCAGATGCGTATAATATATGTATTATATGGCATATAGTAGCAGCATTGGACATTGGTATTGAGGATTGGAAGTTTGGATATTTAGGAATTTGAAGGGTTTGATATTTAAAATAGAAATTGCACCATCTTGCACTTAAAGCGGATGGTGGGGGAATGGATGATGGGCCCGATCAAGATCTCATGGTTCCGTCGTCCCAGGCCATCGTGGTCCCTGGTCTACTTAGTCAGAGGAGTTAGTCGACCCAACCTGACAGAAGGATCTTTGTCGGCAGCCATGGGTTGCTTCGTCCAAGGGGACCTTGTAGACCTGCGTTGGATGTTTGTCTAAGAGAACAAATTTAAATCCACCTTAGCTGACAGAGGGCTTTGTGCCCTATCAATCATATCCTATTGATTCATATCTCAAGGATTTGATGCCAATAAGGAGCGTATCGGCGCTGGCCATAACCGCTATTTGTGGTGCCATTTGGCGGCAAAGCCACTCGGTTCAGAGGGCCCCGGGTCATCGTAACCGTTTATCCTGCGGTGCCATTTGGCGGCTAACCGCCGGTTAGGGGACACGTACCACGTCCTTACTGGCAGGAGATTTGTTTGAGAATGAATCCTAGTGATATTTTCGACTAGGCATTTGGCTCTTTTGTGAGCTGAAGTAAACTTTAATTTATCCGCCCCGCCAAACTGTTGCGGAGGGTGGATGGATTTTGCTTTAAGATATTGATGGATTTATTTCAATTTTAAATATTTTTGAGATTTTTATGAATTTTGGAAATTTCTGGGATTTAAGGTGGAGCTTTGGATTTTTGGATGTTTGGGAGTCATTTGAAAATATTTGAGAACCCCTCCGGTTGAGATCTGCATTCAACACAGCCATCATCGTGGTGTTTGGGGTTATTTCCATTTGTTGATTGAACATTGTCGACCCTATCAACTTATCGATAGGGGATCGGGTTTCTCGTATGCTTTGTGCCTTTGTTTATGAATTTTCTTGATTTTAGGCATTGAAGGCCTAAAAAGAATGTATTTAAACAAATACACCGGTCACTACAACCGTGTATTCGTTTAAAGGTTCGAACCCTGTCGACTTCTATTGATCCATATAGAAGGATCGGGTTCGAACTAGAATTCACTTATCGACCCGCGCAGCATCCCTAGGCGTCACGTGTGTACCAATAACACGCTCGCCGGGGCCCATGCGAATTGAGATTGTATTTACCCCTTGTGTACCTATGTGTATACAAACTAAGGTGTGCGTGTAGGGGTATTTCGAAATATTTGTAGTTGTGCATATATTTGTAATTTGAATGCACAGCATTTCCTTGAAAAGCTTATACACGCCTTCTGTCTGCTTTCATAAGTGTTGCAGATCCGGTGGCATCTGATTTTGATGTTGACTCCCCTTTTCTCAATCACCAGGGGAGGTTTTTCTAAACTTTGGAGTCGATGACTACTGAATTGGGGAGAACTCCTTTTGGGATCTTCGGTGTAATGGACTTGTTATTTTCGGTGTTTGTGAACACTCGAACTGTTCTCTTCTTATTTATAGAACTAAAAAGAGACTTTGGAATACCAGGAAGTTTGGTTCTAATTTGTTCAAACATTTCCTCCCTTCTGCCAGGGGGTGTACTTTTTGTACATCGAGTCGCCCTTGTACCCGAAAAGCTTGAAGATCTTGATCACCGATGTCGTAGGTGATATTCATACTTGTGTCCACAGTGATTCGTTGTTCTTTCAATACACTGTTGTTATCCACAAGTATACATTTGCAGGGGACCGCTGTATCCACTACGACCTCCTGAAAATGTTCGTAGAAGACTCATTGCTTCTGCATCATATCCACCCTTTCACCAATCTCGGGTGGTCTGATTTATTTGTAGAGGATGAAGCTTTGATTGTTGGTCTCTACTGTTTCCATCTCAATCAACAGGCATTGTAAGGGTTCTCGTAGGAGTTCGTTGTATTCAAGCTCCACTTGATACTGCCCAACTCAAATTCAATGTTCACAAGCTTCTACTTTGAGTTCAAATCCGTTGTATTTCACTTGAGTTCAGATTCTATTTTAATAAAGTTCTCATTTGAGTCCAAGTCTTCTGAAACCTTGTTCAATTCATGTTAGAGTTCACTTGACTTCGAGTTCTATGTTCAGGTCCCCTG
This sequence comes from Dendrobium nobile, assembly GCA_022539455.1. Taxonomy (NCBI): domain Eukaryota; kingdom Viridiplantae; phylum Streptophyta; class Magnoliopsida; order Asparagales; family Orchidaceae; genus Dendrobium; species Dendrobium nobile. The sequence continues at coordinate 48,092,742 of CM039721.1, forward strand.
ATGTTGCACAGTTTGAGTTCCAAGAACAAGTTCAAGTGCTTGTTCACAGTCTACTGGGATCTTTTGAAGTTCTATTGTATGTTCGTATTGACTTGATTTTGATTTCAATTTGATTTTATCTCATTTGGTTTTGATCTTTAGAAATCACTTAGAGTTTTAGTTCACAAGTCCACTGTTCTTCGTATAGGTCCTCTGGTCATTTGGTTCAAGTTCTGTGTATTTTTGTTCGAGTACAGGTCTTCTGTATTGTTGCCTAAGAAGGTCTTCAAATTATTCAAGTCTTTGTGCATTTCAGTGAGAATTTCGGCAGCACCCCGGCATATCCCCCGTTTGGGGGAAAATTAGGGAGCTGGGCCTTCCCACCACGCTACTAGAGCGTGTATGGTAGGTGTCCTTAGACACCGCGACCGTACAAAATTTCATCCCACCACGCTACAAGAGCGTGTATGGGGCCTTCAGCAATACCCGTATAATAGAACAGCAGTGACTCCCAGAACAGCAGTGACTCCCCACCACGCTACAAGAGCGTGTATAGGGCTCTCCCACCTCGTCGTATGCATCGCACCGGGCTCCCTCCTACCGTGCTACAATAGCGCGTATAGGTGGTTCTCCGGTCCGCTGCAAATGTCGAGAATGGGATTTTGGAACATCGTACCTTTCGTAGCAGTCGTCGGCGGAGTCGGTGTCGAGGTCCAGGACCGTCCCCACCACGCTATAAGAGCGTGTATAAGGCTTACCCGCCTCGTCGTATGCTTCGCACCGGGCTCCCTCCTACCGTGCTACAAGAGCGCGTATAGGTGGTTCTCCAGTCCGCTGCAAACGTCGAGAACGGGATTAGAGTTAGAAATTTATACCTTGGAAACCGGCTAGAGCTGTCGGCGAGGTCAGGTATACAACGATCGAGGTAGAGCAAGAGCAAGTATTATTATTTAATTAATTATAATTAATATTAATTAATTATAAATTAATTAATAAATTATTTTTAATTAATTACTTTAATTAATCATAATTAATTAAACTAATTAATTAAAATTTATTAAATTTAATTAAAATTATTAGTTATAATTAATCCATAATTAATTATAACTAATTAATTTTATTTAATTTTAACAAATTGTAATTAATTAAAATTAATTAATAATAATTAAGCTTATTTTAATTAATTAACATTAACTCTAATTAAAAATTAATTATAATTAATTAAATTAATTATAATAATTTAATTAGAATTAAATATAATTAATTATAATAATTATAATTAATTAAAAATAACAATTTTAATTAATTATACTTAATTAATATAATTATAATTAAATAAATAATAATATATATATAAAAACAAAACCTCCCTCTCTCTCTCTCTCTCGGGTTCGGCATTACGGGATTTGGCCGAAGAAGCGAGCAAAGGGGAGAAAGTTACCCTCACAGCCGGCGGGTTTCCGTTCTTGTTCCGATTAGAATGTCGCAACTTCCGATCCAAATGTTGTGACTTCCGATTCGGTAGGAAGGGCAAGGCGAGCTCACCGTCGTTGCCTCCGATCAAAATGTTGTAGCTTCCGATCCGGTGCGAAGGGGAAGTCGTGGAAGTGCGAAGTCGAACGACGACAAAGGAGCCGGAGAGGCCACTCTACAGCGAGCGAGTTCCGCTCTTGCTTCCGATCAAAATGTCGGACTCTCCGATCCGACAGGCAGAGAAAGTCGTTGAAGGATCGGCGTCGGCGGGGTGGAGGGAAGAAGCGCACGAGAGGTAGAAGGTTATCTTCACAGCCGCTAGCTCCCGTCGTTGCTTCCTATTAGAATCTTGTGACTTCCGGTCGGACAGGTAGGGAAAGTCGTCGACAGAGCAAAGTCGAACAGCTCCTGCGAGGCCACGAAGCCGGACAGCAACGAAATGGGGAGAAGGAGCGTGCGAGAGAGTGAATGGAGTGAAGGAATGAGAGAAAGAGGCCTTCGGCCTCTTTTCCTTGACTCTTTAACGACACGAGGTCGTGCGTGAGGCGACTTCGACGTGCGAAGTGCGGGATGTGCGCGATTTGGGCGGCGACGACGTGCGGGCAGGTAGATTTTTTTATTTCATTTTTTTTTAAACCGTATACAGGTCAACAAATGCCCCCCAACAAATGTGGTAGGCGTTTGGAGCGGACCACGTTTGTTGTTAGCTAATTGACCCTGTGGATCTCTAGATATTTATTCTAGATGTCACACTAGAGTTTCATTTAGTGGATCTCCAAAATTTTACTTGGATGTCACACTCACTCTTTTTTAGTGGATCTCCAAAATTTTGTTTGGATGTCACACTAAAATTTTCTTTAAGTGGATCTCCAAAATTTTATTTGGATGTCACACTTTCTTTCTCCACTTGCTCTTCTAAATTTATCCACATATGGTTGATATCCTGTCTTTATGGATAGATGCTAATGGATAGCATACCTTCCAGATTGCTCAATCATCTGGCTATATTTTGATAGAATTTTAAATATTTATTTGGGGATCTCGGCATGCAGTGTGATGTCGACCCAAATAAATATTTAAAATGCCCCCAGTCTTTAGAGTCATTTGTAGATGTCATTCAGGGAACTCATTCTGCAACTTTATCTAGAGCCCTGAGATTTTGATCCTTCTGCCCTGTGCTTTGTGCTGCGGACTTGGTGAAGGGTTGTCTGATTTTTCTTTGATGACTTGTCAGAATTTTTGTTTTCCTTCTGCCCTTTGCTTCTAGCTTTGGCGGGCTTGATGAAGGAGTAGATGCCGGTGTTCTAAACCCTTAGGTTTGTATTAGATCGTTGGCAAGAAGTCATCGGTCCTGAGCTTTGTACATAACGGACTTGTTGATGACGAAATCCACTTAGTTCAGCCATAGGCTTTTCTTGAACTTTGGGATAGTTTTCTTCGGTCCTTTGCTTTGTGCTTGGGAGGACTTGTTGAAGAAAAATTCCTTCGATCCTCGCTTTGTGCTTGACGGATTTGTTGAAGGATTTGCAGGTTTTAGATTCAGTTGATAGTACCGAATGTAGGTAGTATCTTGATTTTTAACCACTTGAGAAGACTTTAATCTGAATCACTTGAGTTCATCAGATCGGGAGAGCTGGGATTTGACAGCTTTTCGTCCTCTGGTTGCTGAAATGGGGGTTCCTCTACTGCGGCCTTTCTTATGGCTTGTTGAGTAGATGGAGCTGCCAGCGATCCGGCCATATTTGGGCTTGTTGGATCCGACCTCTTACACCCATTCAGACTTCAGACTTGAGGTATGGGAATTGCGCTCCCCAATGCTGATTTTGCTGAAGTTGACAAATTTGGAGTCATCCTTCGTGGTTTTAGGTTTTGGAGCCTGCGAACATTCAGTAGTTGCTCGAGACTTATTCTCCAACTGGAACTTTGATTCTCCAATCATTTTGGAGAATTTTGTAGACTACGATCACTTGAACTGGTCGAGTCAAATTTGCCTTCGTTCTTTCTTCAGTCCCTACTAACGGGTTGACGAAGTGGGGGTTCCGCTACTACGGACTTTCTTATGGCTTGTTGAGTAGACGGAGCTGCCAGCGATCCGGCCATATTTGGGCTTGTTGGATCCGACCTTTTACACCCATTCGAACCATAAGCTTCAGGCTGTTGAAAGACTTCAAGCTTTTCCGGCTCAATTTTATAGGAGTGTGTAGTTTCAAAAGTCTCTTTTTTGACTTTTGAGTCTTGGTTTGTTGGAGAAGGTGTCTCGATCTTTTAAAAGATCACCTGCATATACTTTGAAAAAGATCTTTGTATTCTTTAGCACAAAGACATATGAATTGATAATTTTAAATATTTATTCGGGGATGTCGGCACGCAGCGCGATGTCGACCCGAATAAATATTTAAAATGCCCCCTGTCTTACAGGGACATTTTAGAACAGACTAGAATTGGAATCTTGAAATTTTAAATATTTATTCGGGGATCTCGGCATGCAGCGCGATGTCGACCCGAATAAATATTTAAAATGCCCCCAGTCTAACAGGGGAATTTTGAAATGTATTCTCATGATAGAGCAGAATTTCAAAATGTGAAATGTATATGCTAATAAACAGACATGAAAGCATAATACACTAGACATAACACTTTATGGGGCAATTTTATGCATAGTATTTTTTCAGGTATCTGCCATTGATCGGTGGCATGGGCCTTTGACCATTCAGATCGATGAGTTGATAAGCTCCTCCTTGAAATACCTTCTCGATGACGAAAGGTCCTTCCCAGTTGGAAATGAATTGGCCACCAATTTTTCTATGCGGGATGATTGGTCTTCTCTGCACCAGGACCAATTGTCCTCCTTAGAATGATCGAGGACGAACCATTCGATCAAAAGACTTTGTCATTCATGCTCGGTAGATTTCCAAGTTCTGCTGAGCTTGCAACCTGATTTCATCGAGCGCATCAAGCTCCTCCATTCTTAACCGAGCATTTTGTTCCAGAGTCAGCTCATTCTGGACTGCTACCCGAAGAGATGGAAGTTCAACTTCTAGTGGCAGTACGGCCTCAACTCCAAATACTAGAGAGTAAGGAGTGGCTTTAGTTGGTGTTTTATAAGTTGTACGATAGGCCCATAGAGCTTCTGCCATTTTCGTATGCCATTCCCTTTTGTTCTTGGAGAGAATCTTCTTCAATAATTTCACCAGTGTTTTGTTGAAGGCTTCTGCTAGGCCATTTGCTCTTGGATAGTATATGGAGGAATATCGCCAATCGATTTTGTGCCGATCAACGAACTTGTAGATTTTTGTACTTTTGAAAGCAGTTCCGTTGTCTGAGATTATGCGGCGTGGCACACCGAATATGTAAACAACATTGTGGGTGAAGAAGTTAATCACGTGCTCGGACGTAACTTCTTTAAATGGAGCCGCTTCTGCCCACTTGGAGAAATAGTCGGTTGCTACCAAGATGAAGCGGGGTCCTGCTGATGACGGTGGATCTATTGGCCCGATTATGTCTGTGCCCCAGCATTCAAATGGCCAGGAAGCTATTGTTGGGTGCAGTGGATTTGGAGGCTGATGTATAACATCACCGTGGATTTGACACTCGTGGCACCTCTTAGCGTGGTCAATACAATCTCTGACCATAGTCGGCCAATAGTAGCCCATTCTTTTAATTTTTACTGCCATCTTGGGACCTGATTGGTGCGCTCCACAGAGTCCTTCATGAACTTCTGCTACCACCTTATCAGCTTCTCGAGTCCCTAGGCATCTTAGCCACATTTGGTCGAAAGCACGTCGATATAATGTGTTGTTGACAAAGGCATATCGTAGCGCTCTCTTTCTGATTTGAGCATCTAGTGATTTGTCTGTTGGCAATTTACTTTCTTTAAAGTAGTCAATGAAAGATAGTCTCCAGTCGTCTTCTTCCCCGACATCTAGGCAATGCCACCATGATTCTGAAGCTTGATTAGCTTTACGTATTTTCTTATGAACTTGTTGTTCTCCAGATTGATCTTCAGAATCAACTGGTTTGGGAGATTGAGGATCAACCGGAGTTGTGTCCTGCTGGCTTGAATTTGGTGTTCCCTCTGCCTGCGGGAATTGTAATAATGCTGGCTCTAGGATCCGACGATTGTGCACCCTAATTATTATAAGCCATTCTTCGTCCATATTCGCCATTTCTTTAGCCAATTTAGCAAGAGAATCAGCTTTTCTATTTTGACCTCGGGGAACTTGAGTTAACTTGACAATTGGAATTTGCTTCATAAGCTCAAGGACTCGCCGGTGATAGCAGGCCAACTCGAACTTGGTGATTTTGTAAACTCCCAACACTTGATTTACAACAAGTTGAGAATCACCGAAGATCTGGAGATTTCGAATTCGGACATCGATTGCAATCTCCAATCCGGCTATTAAGGCTTCATATTCAGCCTCATTGTTTATCCAAGGTTCAGTCAGACTGAAAGAGAATCTCATTATGCCTCCCTCGGGTGCTACGAAAATGAGTCCGATTCCGGCTTGAGCTTTCTCTAGATTTGGAGGCCGAGCACGCTTGATTAACGATGCTCCATCAAAGTACATTTCCCATACTTGTAGTATCTCCTCTTCTCCAACACTCATGATCTGCTCGTCTGGTAGATCGTCGTTGAGCGGAGAATCTGCAGGGATAGGATGTGCAGCGAGAAAATCTGCCAACACCTGCCCTTTCACTGCCTTTTGAGGGACATATGTGATATAAAACTGCAACAGTATCACTGCCCACCTCGCCAAACGTCCTGTCAACGCTGGTCTTGTCATCAAGAACTTCAGCGGATCGATCTTTGATATCAAAGTGATTTTGTGAGATAGCATATAATGGCAGAGCTTCTGAACTGCGAAAATCAGGGCCAAACAATGCTTCTCAATTGGAGAGTAGCGGATTTCTGCTCCTATCAATCTACGACTGATGTAGTAGAGTGCATTCTCTTTACCTTCTTCATTATGCTGGGCCAATAGTGCTCCGAGGGACTCTTCTAGTGCAGCCGTATACAGTATAAGAGGCTTCCCGGGGATTGGCGCTGCAAGAATGGGCTGATTTAACAGATATCTTTTGATGCTGTCAAATGCTTCTTGGCACTCTTCGTCCCATTTGAAACGAACACCTTTCTTCATCAGTTTTGAAAATGGCTGGCACCTACCCGATAGATTCGATATGAATCTCCGAATGAAAGCCAGTTGTCCTTGTAAAGAACGGAGTTAACGAAGGTTCTTTGGAGGTGGCATCTCCATGATTGCTTTGATCTTGTTGGGGTCGACTTCGATGCCTCGATGTCGAACAACGTACCCCAAGAATTTTCCTGATGATACCCCAAATGCACACTTGAGAGGGTTCATCTTCAGATCGTATTTTCTGATTCTCTCGAACACAATTCTCAAATCATCAATGTGGTCTTTTCGGTTCGTGCTTTTAATGACCAAGTCATCTACATAGCATTCAACCTTTTGATGAATCAAATCATCAAATATATGAGTCATCGCCCGTTGATAAGTAGCACCAGCATTCTTCAGACCGAATGGCATAACTGTGAAGCAGAATATGCCTATGGGTGTTCTGAATGATGTATGTCTTTCATTTTCAGGTGCCATTTTGATTTGATTGTAGCCTGACGATCCGTCCATAAATGAGAACATGTCGTAGTTGGAAGTATTGTCAACGAGAAGTTCTGATACTGGGAGTGGAAAGTCATCTTTCGGGCACGCCTTATTGAGATCCCTGAAATCGATGCAGATACGAATTTGACCATTCTTCTTCTTTACAGGGACGATATTGGCGATCCAGTCGGCATATTTTTCTTCACGAATGAAACCTGCTTCTATGAGCTTCTTTGTTTCTGTGATCACCTGCTCTTCAATCTCCAATTTCATTCTCCTTGGAGCTTGTTTAACGGGTGCTGCATCAGGCTTGATTGCTAATCTGTGAACTGCTACTTCAGGAAATAAACCGGGCATCTCAGCATATGTCCAGGCAAAGCAGTCCCTGAATTCACAGAGGAGCTCTTTTATTTCTTCTACTTGATCTTCTGGTAGTAGAGAGCTAATGAAGGTTGGGCGAGGGTCTTCCTCAGTTTCCAAGTTGACTTCTTTGAGCTCGTCCATCGTAGCAGCCTGTCCACCATCTTCCAGTTCTTCTGGTGCAGGCTCAGCTTCTACGGGTTTATCATCATAAGCTTTGGCTTCATATACCTTATCTTCATCATTATCATATTTGATTTCCTCACAAGTGACAGTTCGACAATTCTCTTTCTGGAGGAATTTTCGTTTGATGAACCCGATGCCTTTATATGCATCTATATCCTTTCGTCGTAGCGGACGTGGATTCCTCCCATACCAGAGGCCCAAACTTGTACGGAGCTGTCGTTTGGTAGTAGGAATATTGATTTGCTTTCGTAGCATTCTTTGAATATTTTTGGTATTGAACTTGGGTAGCCTTGTAGGAAATAATTCCTCGGAGTCGACGAGCATGCAATTCCAATCATGATTCTCCTCTTCGCGAATTCCCGTGGAATACAATACATTTCCAGGTGCAGTCCCTTTCTTTAGAGGAGGCAGATAAAGAGTGGAAAGTTCTTCAATTTTATGCACCTCGCGTGGAATAATTTCTTTGAAATGTTGCAAATGAATACGTGTGACTACGAGTACGCTATCTGAAATTGACAGACTGTCTATTCTTCTGGAGAACACACTCTGCACCGAGTTCATGTAGATTGAGTCGTAGTCATAATCATCATTTGAAAATTCAATCTGCCTGCTCCATTCATCCGTGGACCGGCATATTTTTCGAGATTTGGCAGGAGTAACTACATCTTCATCCGTGTCACTCCCAAGATGAGGTACATGTTTCTTTTCTTTATGAATGATTGTTGCTTTAGGAAGAGTTGTCGTCGCTTTCTTTCTTCCTACATGCTTCTTCTCATCTTCTTGCTTGGGTTTCTTTGTAGCATTAGAATTTGATGCTCTAGCCTCAAGAGAACTTGACGACTTTTGCTTCTTTGGCATGAAGTACTTAGCATCTTCATAAACTGTTACTTCATGTACTGCAAATGGCTGAATATCACCAGAAATTCTGAATTCTTCTCCTTCTCTGAGATACTTCATGCACTGGTGTAATGTTGAAGGGACAACACCGTATTCATGCAGCCAGGGGCGACCCAATAATGCCTTGAACGAAGTGTCCGCATCAATCACATGAAATTTGGCTTCCGTATGGAGTTCCCCAAATACAAGAGGGAGCATAAATGATCCGAGGGTTTTCTGCCCTTTCTCATTGAAGCCGTGCACCATCAACTTGTCTTGCCCAACATGTTTCACATCAAGGCAGAGGGATCTCAGTGCCTTAAGGCTCATAAGATTTACGGAAGATCCAGGATCAATCAAAATTCGACTGATCACCATACCGTCGCTCTCTGCCGTAACATACAAAGGGCGATTGTGATCCGCCGTTCCAAGCATCATATCCTCCTCAGCAAAGGTGATGAGGGGCTCATTTCGAGCTTGCAAAATCTCAGTCAAGTTACGTTCAGCAAAATACGCCTCATATCTTTCAGGGTCCTTGAGAGCTTGGATCAAAGTCTCCCGAAGGTCTTTAAACATTAGTAAGGCATCATATATACTGAGTTGTGCTGGGATCTTCCTCAAATGGGATAAGATATTGTAATCTATCCCCTTAGCAGAAGTATCATTTTTCTTGGGATCTTTAGGGATAATATCTTCATTGATAATTATCTTTTTTCCCTTATCTTTGTCGGGAATCTTTCTCTTTGGTGGAGATGGCAGTACCTTGCCACTTCTCAACTGTACTTGGGCCACCTCATCTGATTCAGACTTGTTTGATGAAGCATTCTCTTCAGAGTCAGCCATTGTTGTGTCTGGAGATTCATCTGTAGACTCGGAATCGTCTCCCAACTTCACTTGTTTCATTTGTGATTCTATGCTTGGGTCTGAATCTTCATCATCTGGAAAACATAACTCATCTGAACTGAATTCCATCGATGATACCATTAAACAGGACTCAGGGGCCGCTTCTTCAGTGTATTTCTCCCTATCTGATATCTCTGATGTTGTTGAGATGACTCGGCATATCTCCGTAGGAAGAGATTTGGCTTCAGCTTCTTCTTCCTTTTCATCTATTTTAAGCTCTTTCATAAAATCACCGAGCTTAATAGGCCTCCTAGCAGTCTGGTAATATTCACCCAAACTATCAATAGCCTTTTGAGTCGCAGTCTTCTTTGCCTCAGGCTTCTTCAGCTTGGCTTTCCTCTTTGAAGACTTTGACTTTGACTTTCCAGATTTTGATGAGCTAACCTAGCCAGGTTGTTGTTTAGAGGTGGATGCTTGTGACAGAGGCAACCATTTTAAGTTCAGTACCGGCTCAGTAGGAGACTTCCACTTGACACCCGGAACTCCTTCCAGCTATTTCAACATTTTAGTTGTCTTCTTGGAGACCACGGTCTCCCATTGCTTCTCTTGGACAGATTCTTTTGTTGTTGTTTCTTTAGGCGGGAGTACGGAAGAGGATGTCACTACCCGGGTGGATTCTTTTTTAGGACGAACTAACACATTATCTGATAATGTTAATTCTCCCATTTTATATTTTTTCTCTAGCCAATCTTTGAAGACAAAACAATCCTCAATTGGATGGCTAATTACCCGATGATATGGGCAGTAGTTTGGGTAGCCACTGTGTTTGGACTCTTCAGGTCTTTTGCATTCTGGCAACTCCAGACCATTCTTGAGTGCTTGTCGGAACAATTTAGCGATACTCTCCCTATTAAATGAATATTCTTTATTCATTTTCTCTTTTAGGGAAGGGAATGTTCTATCACCAGCTCCTATAGTTTGCCTTTGACGCTCTCCTCCACCAGGAAAGGTTCGATGTTTATCATTTCCTCCAAGAACTAGTTTTGGCTGAGAATTTGGATTGTAAGCCTGTTTTGATTTTTCTTCATACTGCATAGGCTGCTTTCCTTTATCCACATTATATACTGCCCTTTTACTTTTATCAGGTCTAGGAGGGAATGCGGAGTAAACATCATTTCTCCTAGCATCAGGCGCCTTGGCCTTTTTAAGTTTGTCAGAGAGGCTTTCAGATTTTGATAAGTTCAATTTTTCAAATTTTGCCACCCTATCCAACAGATCTTGGAAAGTAGTAATTGAAGCCATGCATAAGAAGGGTTGCATTTTGTCATCAATGTTTCCCATCAGTAGTTGAACTGCGTGTTCTTCCTCTAGTTGCTGCTCGCACTTCATACTGAGATTGCGCCAGCATGTTATATATTTCGTCACTGACTCATCTTTTCTCCTTTTATCTAGAGCAAGATCAGCGATAGTAGTTTTCTCTATTGCACTGGCAAATCTTTTCACGAACAAGGCCTCTAATTCTGCAAAGGTCTTCAATGAATCATTCGACAGTTCGGCGTACCATTCGAAAGCAGTTCCACTCAAGCTGCTTACGAATTGCCTGAATAACAGAGCATCATTACCTCCTGTATTTCCACAGGTTGCTTTGAACTGCGCCAGGTGTTGTCTGGGATTCTTATTTCCATCGAAGATGTTGAACTTCGGTACAGAATATCCCTTTGGATATGGCACCTAATCGTACTCTGCTGGGTACGGGCGACCCTTTCCTACTAGCTTCTCTGCCTGTTCTGTTGCTATAATGGATTTGATCTTTTCACTAATTAAGCCTTCCAGCTGTGATGCAATTACAGGTTCAGAAGCACTTTCCACATTTTGTGGGGTACGCTGGCGGGTAGGATCATCATTCTTATCGCCGCCTTCAGGTACACCTTTCACTTTTGAGGCTTGAGACGCTTAAGGATTTTGAGAATTAGCGGCTTGGTTGACGGGCTGAACTGGTGCAGGACCCACAGAAGTGGTCTTTTGCATCATTTCCATCATGGCCGTCATTTGAGTCATCATCTCAGTCATTTTATCATTTAACTGAGAGATTTCTCTGTCTTTCCTTCGCATTTGTCGCCTCATTTGATTTCTCATTTCAGTGAGTGTGATGTCTTCGCCACCAAAAGGATTTTCTCCGACCTCTTCTTCTTCCTCATCTCCCTCTTCTGAGGAGCGAGCACTTCGGCTGGCAATAGATCTAACCCTGTGGCGACGTCGATAAACACGTACGCGGGGCTGTGATTGCTGGTCTTCTTCATCACCATCATCATCTTCAACATCAATGTGGCTGACCATACGAACCACCTCGATCTCCATAGTGTCATCATCGTCATAATCTTCTTCATCTTCTTGTACCTGAATTTCTGAGCGGCGTCGCCACTTAATTTTAGGCTCTTGACTTGGAATGATTACTTCTTCGATCTGCGGACTACGATCGAAATAAACTTCCTCTTTTGCTGAAGTAGGAGAATGACGGGATCTCCTGGAAGACTCTCCAGGATGTCGACCATCACTATGATTGTTGTCGTTATGGGCCTTCTTTTGGACCCATTTTTGACGAGTTATGTTGGCAGGGGCGGATCTTCGGGAGACTGCTCCGGATGTCACGCATGATCTATCTTTTTCTTCAAAGATCTTTTCCTTTCGAGGCTTTGGCCTCCAAACTTGTTTGCCTTTCCGCTGGGCCCTTTTGGCGACGGATTCTTGGACACGGGGTCCAAGTGTCACGCCCCGATGTGCTTCCTGCGGAGCTTGTCGTCGATAACTTCTTTTTTCTGTTATCGTAGCAGATGATAGCCTCTCTCTAGGAGGGGTTCTTCGGGCCTCAACAATCAGTGGCCTTTGGAACTTCTTTTTCATCAGGCCCTTCTCCTTAACTGTCTTCAAAACTCGGTGGACTCGAGCAGATAGACGTTCGGGCTCTCTTGTCTTCTGAGGAGCTGGAGCTTCAGGTTGACGCTCCCAGAATGATTTCTTGAGCTCAGCAGAAGAGCTATTTCTTTTGATCCACTTCAAGTTAGAAAACCTGTTATGAGTGGGAATATTGACTTCTGGTTCTTGTGCTGACAAATTGGAGGGGTGGATTGGTACAGGTAATTGCTGAGCTCGCAACTCTGCATTTCTCTTCCTCCTTTGCCTTCTAGTAAGCCTTCCTCCATATGAGGAAGCCTCAGCATCATACCTTCCAGATGCAACAGTCTCTCTGGGCAAGTTAGTGATGTTGGCAGTCACCACAGAAACTTTCCTTCCATCAACAACCCTCTTTGCAGTAAGGGTTTCAGGTTGGGACAACCTTTCAAAGACAAAAACTCTTCTTTGAGTAGCACCTCTAGCAGCAGTCCTTGCAGAATAGGATCTTTCAGAAAACTCTTCAGAATTTATGCCGTAAACAGGGACGGCTGCAGCCCTTGCAGTAGCTGCTGAGAATTCGAGCCCACCAAAGTGGATGGTGGCTCCAGTATTTCCAGTTTCTATGACAGCATTCGCCAGTTGAATTCTGGCTCCTCGTCCCAGTTGGACGGTCATCGGTGTGTCCTGCTTTTCCATTCTGCAAAAATGAAAGGTAGGGGTTAGTGATCAGAATTGATACATCACCCCACGCTTTCATAACAAAGAAATAACGCAGAACAAATAATAGAAGCAGGAGAGTTAGCATGGAATTTAAAACCCTGCTAATTGAATTTCCATTGATCTTATTTAAAAGATTCGTTTTCAAAAAATTTAAAATTTGATTTGCTTGTTACTGTCGGGACTTTTTAGTGATGGATTTTTGGATCAGAGGACCAAATGTCACATCCTGATGTTCACCGTACAGAGCTGAATATCATCATCATTTTTTTTTACTGCTACTATAGCATATAAGTGACTAGCCAGAGATGGAAAGAGAAACCATTCCCCAGCGGAGTCACCAGAAATCTGTGGGCTCCAAAAATTCGGCCCCGGCCTCCCCGCCGCGCGATTTCTTCTTTTTATTTGATTTCGGCGAGGGGAGTTTTAACGAACTAAGTTCCGGGGTAAATTTTGGAAGGCAGATGGATTTGTAGATAAGACACTACCCAGAGATTTCGCCCTCATTTTGCGAGGACTTCATGATCTGAGTTCTGGTTTCCTATAGGCGCAAGCCCCTATAGTTAATTACTCCTCTCGATCACGAGAGAGAACTTTCGATTAAGGCTAGTCGTCGATCAGATGCGCATAATATACGTATTACCTGGCATATAGTAGCAGCATTGGACATTGGTATTGAGGATTGGAAGTTTGGATATTTAGGAATTTGAAGGGTTTGATATTTAAAATAGAAATTGCACCATCTTGCACTTAAAGCGGATGGTGGGGGAATGGATGATGGGCCCGATCAAGATCCCATGGTTCCGTCGTCCCAGGCCATCGTGGTCCCTGGTCTACTTAGTCAGAGGAGGTAGTCGACCCAACCTGACAGAAGGATCCTTGTCGGCAGCCATGGGTTGCTTCGTCCAAGGGAACCTTGTAGACCTGGGTTGGATGTTTGTCTAAGGGAACAAATTTAAATCCACCTTAGCTGACAGAGGGCTTTGTGCCCTATCAATCATATCCTATTGATTCATATCTCAAGGATTTGATGCCAATAAGGAGCGTATCGGCGCTGGCCATAACCGCTATTTGTGGTGCCATTTGGCGGCAAAACCACTCGGTTCAGAGGGCCCCGGGTCGTCGTAACCGTTTATCCTGCGGTGCCATTTGGCGGCTAACCGCCGGTTAGGGGACACGTACCACGTCCTTACTGGCAGGAGATTTGTTTGAGAATGAATCCTAGTGATATTTTCGACTAGGCATTTGGCTCTTTTGTGAGCTGAAGTAAACTTTAATTTATCCGCCCCGCCAAACTGTTGCGGAGGGTGGATGGATTTTGCTTTAAGATATTGATGGATTTATTTCAATTTTAAATATTTTTTAGATTTTTGAGAATTTTGGAATTTTCTGGGATTTTGGGTGGAGCTTTGGATTTTTGGATGTTTGGGAGTCATTTGAAAATATTTGAGAACCCCTCCGGTTGAGATCTGCATTCAACACGGCCATCATCGGGGTGTTTGGGGTTATTTCCATTTGTTGATTGAACATTGTCGACCCTATCAACTTATCGATAGGGGATCGGGTTTCTCGTATGCTTTGTGCCTTTGTTTATGAATTTTCTTGATTTTAGGCATTGAAGGCCTAAAAAGACTGTATTTAAACAAATACACCGGTCACTACAACCGTGTATTCGTTTAAAGGTTCAAACCTATCGACTTCTATTGATCCATATAGAAGGATCGGGTTCGAACTAGAATTCACTTATCGACCCGCGCAGCATCCCTAGGCGTCACGTGTGTACCAATAACACGCTCGCCGGGGCCCATGCGGATTGAGATCGTATTTACCCCTTGTGTACCTATGTGTATACAAACTAAGGTGTGCGTGTAGGGGTATTTTGAAATATTTGTAGTTGTGCATATATTTGTAATTTTAATGCACAACATTTCCTTGAAAAGATTATACACGCCTTCTGTCTGCTTTCATAAGTGTTGCAGATCCGGTGGCGTATGATTTTGATGTTGACTCCCCCTTTCTCAATCACCGGGGGAGGTTTTTCTAAACTTTGGAGTCGATGACTACTGATTTGGGGAGAACTCCTTTTGGGATCTTCGGTGTAATGGACTTGTTAGTTTCGGTGTTTGTGAACACTCGAACTGTTCTCTTCTTATTTATAGAACTAAAAAGAGACTTTGGAACACCAGAAAGTTTGGTTTTAATTTGTTCAAACATTTCCTCCCTTCCGCCAGGGAGTGTACTTTTTGTACATCGAGTCGCCCTTGTACCCGAAAAGCTTGAAGATCTTGATCACCGATGTCGTAGGTGATATTCATACTTGTGTCCACAGTGATTCGTTGTTCTTTCAATACACTGTTGTTATCCACAAGTATACATTTGCAGGGGACCGCTGTATCCACTACGACCTCCTGAAAATGTTCGTAGAAGACTCATTGCTTCTGCATCATATCCACCCTTTCACCAATCTCGGGTGGTCTGATTTATTTGTAGAGGATGAAGCTTTGATTGTTGGTCTCTACTGTTGCCATCTCAATCAACAGGCATTGTAAGGGTTATCGTAGGAGTTCGTTGTATTCACGGTCCACTTGATACAGCCCAACTCAAATTCAATGTTCACAAGCTTCTACTTTGAGTTCAAATCCGTTGTATTTCACTTGAGTTCAGTTTCTATTTTAATAAAGTTCTCATTTGAGTCCAAGTCTTCTGAAACCTTGTTCAATTCATGTTAGAGTTCACTTGACTTCGAGTTCTATGTTCAGGTCCCCTGATGTTGCACAGTTCGAGTTCCAAGAACAAGTTCAAGTGCTTGTTCACAGTCTACTGGGATCTTTTGAAGTTCTATTGTATGTTCGTATTGACTTGATTTTGATTTCAATTTGATTTTATCTCATTTGGTTTTGATCTTTAGAAATCACTTAGAGTTTTAGTTCACAAGTCCACTGTTCTTCGTATAGGTCCTCTGGTCATTTGGTTCAAGTTCTGTGTATTTTGTTCGAGTACAGGTCTTCTGTATTGTTGCCCAAGAAGGTCTTCAAATTGTTCAAGTCTTTGTGCATTTCAGTGAAAATTTCGGCAGCACCCCGGCATATCCCCCGTTTGGGGGAAAATTAGGGAGCTGGGCCTTCCCACCATGCTACTAGAGCGTGTATGGTAGGAGTCCTTAGACACCGTGGCCGTACAAAATTTCATCCCACCACGCTACAAGAGCGTGTATGGGGCCTTCAACAATACCCGTATAGTAGAACAGCAGTGACTCCCAGAACAGCAGTGACTCCCCACCACGCTACAAGAGCGTGTATAGGGCTCTCCCACCTCGTCGTATGCATCGCACCGGGCTCCCTCCTACCGTGCTACAAGAGCGCGTATAGGTGGTTCTCCGGTCCGCTGCAAATGTCGAGAATGGGATTTTGGAACATCGTACCTTTCGTAGCAGTCGTCGGCGGAGTCGGTGTCGAGGTCCAGGACCGTCCCCACCACGCTATAAGAGCGTGTATAGGGCTTACCCGCCTCGTCGTATGCTTCGCACCGGGCTCCCTCCTACCGTGCTACAAGAGCACGTATAGGTGGTTCTCCGGTCCGCTGCAAACGTCGAGAACGGGATTAGAGTTAGAAATTTATACCTTGGAAACCGGCGAGGGCTGTCGGCGAGGTCAGGTATACAACGATCGAGGTAGAGCAAGAGCAAGTATTATTATTTAATTTATTATAATTAATATTAATTAATTATAAATTAATTAATAAATTATTTTTAATTAATTACTTTAATTAATCATAATTAATTAAACTAATTAATTAAAATTTATTAAATTTAATTAAAATTATTAGTTATAATTAATCCATAATTAATTATAACTAATTAATTTTATTTAATTTTAACAAATTGTAATTAATTAAAATTAATTGATAATAATTAAGCTTATTTTAATTAATTAACATTAACTCTAATTAAAAATTAATTATAATTAATTAAATTAATTATAATAATTTAATTACAATTAAATATAATTAATTATAATAATTATAATTAATTAAAAATAACAATTTTAATTAATTATACTTAATTAATATAATTATAATTAAATAAATAATAATATATATATAAATAAAAAACTTCCCTCTCTCTCTCTCTCTGGTTCGGCATTACGGGATTTGGCCGAAGAAGCGAGCAAAGGGGAGAAAGTTACCCTCACAGCCGGCGGGTTTCCGTTCTTGTTCCGATTAGAATGTCGCAACTTCCGATCCAAATGTTGTGACTTCCGATTCGGTAGGAAGGGCAAGGCGAGCTCATCGTCGTTGCCTCCGATCAAAATGTTGTAGCTTTTGATCCGGTGCGAAGGGGAAGTCGTGGAAGTGCGAAGTCGAACGACGACAAAGGAGCCGGAGAGGCCACTCTACAGCGAGCGAGTTCCGCTCTTGCTTCCGATCATAATGTCGGACTCTCCGATCCGACAGGCAGAGAAAGTCGTTGAAGGATCGGCGTCGGCGGGGTGGAGGGAAGAAGCGCACGAGAGGTAGAAGGTTATCTTCACAGCCGCTAGCTCCCGTCGTTCCTTCCTATTAGAATGTTGTGACTTCCGGTCAGACAGGTAGGGAAAGTCGTCGACAGAGCAAAGTCGAACAGCTCCTGCGAGGCCACGAAGCCGGACAGCAACGAAATGGGGAGAAGGAGCGTGCGAGAGAGTGAATGGAGTGAAGGAATGAGAGAAAGAGGCCTTCGGCCTCTTTTCCTTGACTCTTTAACGACACGAGGTCGTGCGTGAGGCGACTTCGACGTGCGAAGTGCGGGATGTGCGCGATTTGGGCGACGACGACGTGCGGGCAGGCAGATTTTTTTATTTCATTTTTTTTTAACCGTATACAGGTCAACAAATGCCCCCCAACAAATGTGGTAGGCGTTTGGAGAGGGCCACGTTTGTTGTTAGCTAATTGACCCTGTGGATCTCTAGATATTTATTCTAGATGTCACACTAGAGTTTCATTTAGTGGATCTCCAAAATTTTACTTGGATGTCACACTCACTCTTTTTTAGTGGATCTCCAAAATTTTGTTTGGATGTCACACTAAAATTTTCTTTTAGTGGATCTCCAAAATTTTATTTGGATGTCACACTTTCTTTCTCCACTTGCTCTTCTAAATTTATCCACATATGGTTGATATCCTGTCTTTATGGATAGATGCTAATGGATAGCATACCTTCCAGATTGCTCAATCATCTGGCTGTATTTTGATAGAATTTTAAATATTTATTTGGGGATCTCGGCATGCAGTGTGATGTCGACCCAAATAAATATTTAAAATGCCCCCAGTCTTTAGAGTCATTTGTAGATGTCATTCAGGGAACTCATTCTGCAACTTTATCTAGAGCCCTGAGATTTTGATCCTTCTGCCCTGTGCTTTGTGCTGCGGACTTGGTGAAGGGTTGTCTGATTTGTCTTTGATGACTTGTCAGAATTTTTGTTTTCCTTCTTCCCTTTGCTTCTAGCTTTGGCGGGCTTGATGAAGGAGTAGATGCCGGTGTTCTAAACCCTTAGGTTTGTATTAGATCGTTGGCAAGAAGTCATCGGTCCTGAGCTTTGTACATAACGGACTTGTTGATGACGAAATCCACTTAGTTCAGCCATAGGCTTTTCTTGAACTTTGGGATAGTTTTCTTCGGTCCTTTGCTTTGTGCTTGGGTGGACTTGTTGAAGAAAAATTCCTTCGATCCTCGCTTTGTGCTTGACGGATTTGTTGAAGGATTTGCAGGTTTTAGATTCAGTTGATAGTACCGAATGTAGGTAGTATCTTGATTTTTAGCCACTTGAGAAGACTTTAATCTGAATCACTTGAGTTCATCAGATCGGGAGAGCTGGGATTTGACAGCTTTTCGTCCTCTGGTTGCTGAAATGGGGGTTCCTCTACTGCGGCCTTTCTTATGGCTTGTTGAGTAGATGGAGCTGCCAGCGATCCGGCCATATTTGAGCTTGTTGGATCCGACCTCTTACACCCATTCAAACTTCAGACTTGAGCTATGGGAATTGCGCTCCCCAATGCTGATTTTGCTGAAGTTGACAAATTTGGAGTCAACCTTCGTGGTTTTAGGTTTTGGAGCCTACGAACATTCAGTAGTTGCTCGAGACTTATTCTCCAACTGGAACTTTGATTCTCCAATCATTTTGGAGAATTTTGTAGACTACGATCACTTGAACTGGTCGAGTCAAATTTGCCTTCATTCTTTCTTCAGTCCCTACTGACGGGTTGACGAAGTGGGGGTTCCGCTACTACGGCCTTTCTTATGGCTTGTTGAGTAGACGGAGCTGCCAGCGATCCGACCATATTTGGGCTTGTTGGATCCGACCTTTTACACCCATTCGAACCATAAGCTTCAGGCTGTTGAAAGACTTCAAGCTTTTCCGGCTCAATTTTGTAGGAGTGTGTAGTTTAAAAAGTCTCTTTTTTTACTTTTGAGTCTTGGTTTGTTGGAGAAGGTGTCTCGATCTTTTAAAAGATCACCTGCATATATTTTGAAAAAGATCTTTGTATTCTTTAGCACAAAGACATATGAATTGATAATTTTAAATATTTGTTCGGGGATCTCGGCACGCAGCGCGATGTCGACCCGAATAAATATTTAAAATGCCCCCTGTCTTGTAGGGACATTTTAGAACAGACTAGAATTGGAATCTTAAAATTTTAAATATTTATTCGGGGATCTCGGCATGCAGCGCGATGTCGACCCGAATAAATATTTAAAATGCCCCCAGTCTAACAGGGGAATTTTGAAATGTATTCTCATGACAGAGCAGAATTTCAAAATGTGAAATGTATATGCTAATAAACAGACATGAAAGCATAATACACTAGACATAACACTTTATGGGGCAATTTTATGCATAGTATTTCTTCAGGTATCTGCCATTGATCGGCGGCATGGGCCTTTGACCATTCAGATCGATGAGTTGATAAGCTCCTCCTTGAAATACCTTCTCGATGACGAAAGGTCCTTCCCAGTTGGAAATGAATTTGCCACCAATTTTTCTATGCGGGATGATTGGTCTTCTCTGCACCAGGACCAATTCTCCTCCTTGGAATGATCGAGGACGAACCATTCGATCAAAAGACTTTGTCATTCTTGCTCGGTAGATTTCCAAGTTCTGCTGAGCTTGCAACCTGATTTCATCGAGCGCATCAAGCTCCTCCATTCTTAACCGAGCATTTTGTTCCAGAGTCAGCTCATTCTGGACTGCTACCCGAAGAGATGGAAGTTCAACTTCTAGTGGCAGTACGGCCTCAACTCCAAATACTAGAGAGTAAGGAGTGGCTTTAGTTGGTGTTTTATAAGTTGTACGATAGACCCATAGAGCTTCTGCCATTTTCGTATGCCATTCCCTTTTGTTCTTGGAGAGAATCTTCTTCAATAATTTCACCAGTGTTTTGTTGAAGGCTTCTGCTAGGCCATTTGCTCTTGGATAGTATATGGAGGAATATCACCAATCGATTTTGTGCCGATCAACGAACTTGTAGATTTTTGTACTTTTGAAAGCAGCTCCGTTGTTTGAGATTATGCGGCGTGGCACACCGAATCTGTAAACAACATTGTGGTAGAAGAAGTTAATCACGTGCTCGGACGTAACTTCTTTAAATGGAGCCGCTTCTGCCCACTTGGAGAAATAGTCGGTTGCTGCCAAGATGAAGCAGTGTCCTGCTGATGACGGTGGATCTATTGGCCCGATTATGTCTGTGCCCCAGCATTCAAATGGCCAGGAAGCTATTGTTGGGTGCAGTGGATTTGGAGGCTGATGTATAACATCACCGTGGATTTGACACTCGTGGCACCTCTTAGCGTGGTCAAATACAATCTCTGACCATAGTCGACCAATAGTAGCCCATTCTTTTAATTTTTACTGCCATCTTGGGACCTGATTGGTGCGCTCCACAGAGTCCTTCATGAACTTCTGCTACCACCTTATCAGCTTCTCGAGTCCCTAGGCATCTTAGCCACATTTGGTCGAAAGCACGTCGATATAATGTGTTGTTGACAAAGGCATATCGTAGCTCTCTCTTTCTGATTTGAGCAGCTAGTGATTTGTCTGTTGGCAATTTACTTTCTTTAAAGTAGTCAATGAAAGATAGTCTCCAGTCGTCTTCTTCCCCGACATCTAGGCAATGCCACCATGATTCTGAAGCTTGATTAGCTTTACGTCTTTTCTTATGAACTTGTTGTTCTCCAGATTGATCTTCAGAATCAACTGGTTTGGGAGATTGAGGATCAACCGGAGTTGTATCCTGCTGGCTTGAATTTGGTGTTCCCTCTGCCTGCGGGAATTGTAATAATGCTGGCTCTAGGATCCGACGATTGTGCACCCTAATTATTATAGGCCATTCCTCGTCCATATTCGCCATTTCTTTAGCCAATTTAGCAAGAGAATCAGCTTTTCTATTTTGACCTCGGGGAACTTGAGTTAACTTGACAATTGGAATTTGCTTCATAAGCTCAAGGACTCGCCGGTGATAGCAGGCCAACTCGAACTTGGTGATTTTGTAAACTCCCAACACTTGATTTACAACAAGTTGAGAATCACCGAAGATCTGGAGATTTCGAATTCGGACATCGATTGCAATCTCCAATCCGGCTATTAAGGCTTCATATTCAGCCTCATTGTTGGTCCAAGGTTCAGTCAGACTGAATGAGAATCTCATTATGCCTCCCTCGGTGCTACGAAAATGAGTCAGATTCCGGCTTGAGCTTTCTCTAGATTTGGAGGCCGAGCACGCTTGATTGACGATGCTCCATCAAAGTACATTTCCCATACTTGTAGTATCTCCTCTTCTCCAACACTCATGATCTGCTCGTCTGGTAGATCGTCGTTGAGCGGAGAATCTGCAGGGATAGGATGTGCAGCGAGAAAATCTGCCAACACCTGCCCTTTCACTGCCTTTTGAGGGACATATGTGATATCAAACTGCAACAGTATCACTGCCCACCTCGCCAAACGACCTGTCAACGCTGGTCTTGTCATCAAGAACTTCAGCGGATCGATCTTTGATATTTAAGTGATTTTGTGAGATAGCATATAATGGCGGAGCTTCTGAACTGCGAAAATCAGGGCCAAACAATGCTTCTCAATTGGAGAGTAGCGGATTTCTGCTCCTATCAATCTACGACTGATGTAGTAGAGTGCATTCTCTTTGCCTTCTTCATTATGCTGGGCCAATAGTGCTCCGAGGGACTCTTCTAGTGCTGTCGTATACAGTATAAGAGGCTTCCCGGGGATTGGCGCTGCAAGAATGGGCGGATTTAACAGATATCTTTTGATGCTGTCAAATGCTTCTTGGCACTCTTCGTCCCATTTGAAACGAACATCTTTCTTCATCAGTTTTGAAAATGGCTGGCACCTACCCGATAGATTCGATATGAATCTCCGAATGAAAGCCAGTTGTTCTTGAAAAGAACGGAGTTGACGAAGGTTCTTTGGAGGTGGCATCTCCATGATTGCTTTGATCTTGTTGGGGTCGACTTCGATGCCTCAATTTCGAACAACGTACCCCAAGAATTTTCCTGATGATACCCCAAATGCACACTTGAGAGGGTTCATCTGCAGATCGTATTTTCTGATTCTCTCGAACACAATTCTCAAATCATCAATGTGATCTTTTCGGTTCGTGCTTTTAATGACCAAGTCATCTACATAGCATTCAACCTTTTGATAAATCAAATCATCAAATATACGAGTCATCGCCCGTTGATAAGTAGCACCAGCATTCTTCAGACCGAATGGCATAACTGTGAAGCAGAATATGCCTATGGGTGTTCTGAATGATGTATGTCTTTCATTTTCAGGTGCCATTTTGATTTGATTGTAGCCTGACGATCCGTCCATAAATGAGAACATGTCGTAGTTGGAAGTATTGTCAACGAGAAGTTCTGATACTGGGAGTGGAAAGTCATATTTCGGGCACGCCTTATTGAGATCCCTGAAATCGATGCAGATACGAATTTGACCATTCTTCTTCTTTACAGGGACGATATTGGCGATCTAGTCGGCATATTTTTCTTCATGAATGAAACCTGCTTCTATGAGCTTTTTTGTTTCTGTGATCACCTGCTCTTCAATCTCCAATCTCATTCTCCTTGGAGCTTGTTTAACGGGTGCTGCATCAGGCTTGATTGCTAATCTGTGAACTGCTACTTCAGGGAATAAACCGGGCATCTCAGCATATGTCCAGGCAAAGCAGTCCCTGAATTCATAGAGGAGCTCTTTTATTTCTTCTACTTGATCTTCTGGTAGTAGAGAGCTAATGAAGGTTGGGCGAGGGTCTTCCTCAGTTTCCAAGTTGACTTCTTTGAGCTCGTCCATCGTAGCAGCCTGTCCACCATCTTCCAGTTCTTCTGGTGCAGGCTCAGCTTCTACGGGTTTATCATCATAAGCTTTGACTTCATATACCTTATCTTCATCATTATCAGATTTGATTTCCTCACAAGTGACTGTTCGACAATTCTCTTTCTGGAGGAATTTTCGTTTGATGAGCCCGATGCCTTTATTTGCATCTATATCCTTTCGCCTTAGCGGACGTGGATTCCTCCCATACCAGAGGCCCAAACTTGTACGGAGCTGTCGTTTGGTAGTAGGAATATTGATTTGCTTTCGTAGCATTCTTTGAATATTTTTGGTATTGAACTTGGGTAGCCTTGTAGGAAATAATTCCTCGGAGTCGACGAGCATGCAATCCAATCATGATTCTCCTCTTCGCGTATTCCCGTGGAATACAATACATTTTCAGGTGCAGTCCCTTTCTTTAGAGGAGGCAGATAAAGAGTGGAAAGTTCTTCAATTTTATGCACCTCGCGTGGAATAATTTCTTTGAAATGTTGCAAAAGAATACGTGTGACTACGAGTACGCTATCTGAAATTGACAGACTGTCTATTCTTCTGGAGAACACACTCTGCACCGAGTTCATGTAGATTGAGTCGTAGTCATAATCATTATTTGAAAATTCAATCTGCCTGCTCCATTCATCCGTGGACCGGCATATTTTTCGAGATTTGGCAGGAGTAACTTCATCTTCATCCGTGTCACTCCCAAGATGAGGTACATGTTTCTTTTCTTTATGAATGATTGTTGCTTTAGGAAGAGTTGTCGTCGCTTTCTTTCTTCCTACATGCTTCTTCTCATCTTCTTGCTTGGGTTTCTTTGTAGCATTAGAATTTGATGCTCTAGCCTCAAGAGAACTTGACGACTTTTGCTTTTTTGGCATGAAGTACTTAGCATCTTCATAAACTGTTACTTCATGTACTGCAAATGGCTGAATATCACCAGAAATTCTGAATTCTTCTCCTTCTCTGAGATACTTCATGCACTGGTGTAATGTTGAAGGGACAACACCGTATTCATGCAGCCAGGGGCGACCCAACAATGCCTTGAACGAAGTGTCCACATCAATCACATGAAATTTGGCTTCCGTATGGAGTTCCCCAAATACAAGAGGGAGCATAAATGATCCGAGGGTTTTTCTACCCTTTCTCATTGAAGCCGTGCACCATCAACTTGTCTTGCCCAAAATGTTCCACATCAAGGCAGAGGGATCTCAGTGCCTTAAGGCTCATAAGATTTACGGAAGATCCGGGATCAATCAAAATTCGACTGATCACCATACCGTCGCTCTCTGCCGTAACATACAAAGGGCGATTGTGATCCGCCGTTCCAAGCATCATATCCTCCTCAGCAAAGGTGATGAGGGGCTCATTTCGAGCTTGCAAAACCTCAGTCAAGTTACGTTCAGCAAAATACGCCTCATATCTTTCAGGGTCCTTGAGAGCTTGGATCAAAGTATCCCGAAGGTCTTTAGACATTAGTAAGGCATCATATATACTGAGTTGTGCTGGGATCTTCCTCAAATGTGATAAGATATTGTAATCTATCCCCTTAGCAGAAGTATCATTTTTCTTGGGATCTTTAGGGATAATATCTTCATTGATAATTATCTTTTTTCCCTTATCTTTGTCGGGAATCTTTCTCTTTGGTGGAGATGGCAGTACCTTGACACTTCTAAACTGTACTTGGGCCACCTCATCTGATTCAGACTTGTTTGATGAAGCATTCTCTTCAGAGTCAGCCATTGTTGTGTCTGGAGATTCATCTGTAGACTCGAAATCGTCTCCCAACTTCACTTATTTCATTTGCAATTCTATGCTTGGGTCTGAATCTTCATCATCTGGAAAACACAACTCATCTGAACTGAATTCCATCGATGATACCATTAAACAGGACTCAGGGGCCGCTTCTTCAGTGTATTTCTCCCTATCTGATATCTCTGATGTCGTTGAGATGACTCGGCATATCTCCGTAGGAAGAGATTCGGCTTCAGCTTCTTCTTCCTTTTCATCTACTTTAAGCTCTTTCATAAAATCACCGAGCTTAATAGGCCTCCTAGCAGTCTGGTAATATTCACCCAAACTATCAATAGCCTTTTGAGTCGCAGTCTTCTTTGCCTCAGGCTTCTTCAGCTTGGCTTTCCTCTTTGAAGACTTTGACTTTGACTTTCCAGATTTTGATGAGCTAGCCTGGCCAGGTTGCTGTTTAGAGGTGGATGCTTGTGACAGAGGCAACCATTTTAAGTTCAGTACCGGCTCAGTAGGAGACTTCCACTTGACACCCGGAACTCCTTCCAGCTGTTTCAACATTTTAGTTGTCTTCTTGGAGACCACGGTCTCCCATTGCTTCTCTTGGACAGATTCTTTTGTTGTTGTTTCTTTAGGCGGGAGTACGGAAGAGGATGTCACTACCCGGGTGGATTCCTTTTTTGGACGAACTAACACATTATCTGATAATGTTAATTCTCCCATTTTATATTTTTTCTCTAGCCAATCTTTGAAGACATAACAATCCTCAATTGGATGGCTAATTACCCGATGATATGGGCAGTAGTTTGGGTCGCCACTGTGTTTGGACTCTTCAGGTCTTTTGCATTCTGGCAACTCCAGACCATTCTTGAGTGCTTGTCGGAACAATTTAGCGACACTCTCCCTCTTAAATGAATATTCTTTATTCATTTTCTCTTTTAGGGAAGGGAATGTTCTATCACCAGCTCCTATAGTTTGCCTTTGACGCTCTCCTCCACCAGGAAAGGTTCGAGGTTTATCATTTCCTCCAAGAACTAGTTTTGGCTGAGAATTTGGATTGTAAGCCTGTTTTGATTTTTCTTCATACTGCATAGGCTGCTTTCCTTTATCCACATTATATACTGCCCTTTTACTTTTATCAGGTCTAGGAGGGAATGCTGAGTAAACATCATTTCTCCTAGCATCAGGCGCCTTGGCCTTTTTAAGTTTGTCAGAGAGGCTTTCAGATTTTGATAAGTTCAATTTTTCAAATTTTGCCACCCTATCCAACAGATCTTGGAAAGTAGTAATTGAAGCCATGCATAAGAAGGGTTGCATTTTGTCATCAATGTTTCCCATCAGTAGTTGAACTGCATGTTCTTCCTCTAGTTGCTGCTCGCACTTCATACTGAGATTGCGCCAGCGTGTTATATATTTCGTCACTGACTCATCTTTTCTCCTTTTATCTAGAGCAAGATCAGCGATAGTAGTTTTCTCTATTGCACTGGCAAATCTTTTCACGAACAAGACCTCTAATTCTGCAAAGGTCTTCAATGAATCATTCGGCAGTTCGGCTTACCATTCGAAAGCAGTTCCACTCAAGCTGCTTACGAATTGCCTGAATAACAGAGCATCATTACCTCCTGTATTTCCACAGGTTGCTTTGAACTGCGCCAGGTGTTGTCTGGGATTCTTATTTCCATCGAAGATGTTGAACTTCGGTATAGAATATCCCTTTGGATATGGCACCTGATCGTACTCTGCTGGGTACGGGCGACCCTTTCCTACTAGCTTCTCTGCCTGTTCTGCTGCTATAATGGCTTTGATCTTTTCACTAATTAAGCCTTCCAGCTGTGATGCAGTTACAGGTTCAGAAGCACTTGCCACATTTTGTGGGGTACGCTGGCGGGTAGGATCATCATTCTTATCGCCGCCTTCAGGTACACATTTCACTCCGGAGGCTTGAGGCGCTTGAGGATTTTGAGAATTAGCGGCTTGGTTGACGGGCTGAACTGGTGCAGGACCCACAGAAGTGGTCTTTTGCATCATTTCCATCATGGCCGTCATTTGAGTCATCATCTCAGTCATTTTATCATTTAACTGAGAGATTTCTCTGTCTTTCCTTCGCATTTGTCGCCTCATTTGATTTCTCATTTCAGCGAGTGTGATGTCTTCGCCACCAAAGGGATTTTCTCCGACCTCTTCTTCTTCCTCATCTCCCTCTTCTGAGGAGCGAGCACTTCGGCTAGCAATAGATCTAGCCCTGTGGCGACGTCGATAAACACGTACGCGGGGCTGTGATTGCTGGTCTTCTTCATCACCATCATCATCTTCAACATCAATGTGGCTGACCATACGAACCACCTCGATCTCCATAGTGTCATCATCGTCATAATCTTCTTCATCTTCTTGTACCTGAATTTCTGAGCGGCGTCGCCACTGAATTTCAGGCTCTTGACTTGGAATTATTACTTCTTCGATCTGCGGACTACGATCGAAATAAACTTCCTCTTTGGCTGAAGTAGGATAATGACGGGATCTCCTGGAAGACTCTCCAGGATGTCGACCATCACTATGATTGTTGTCGTTATGGGCCTTCTTTTGGACCCATTTCTGACGAGTTATGTTGGCAGGGGCGGATCTCCGGGAGACTGCTCCGGATGTCACGCATGATCTATCTTTTTCTTCAAAGATCTTTTCCTTTCGAGGCTTTGGCCTCCAAACTTGTTTGCCTTTCCACTGGGCCCTTTTGGCGACGGATTCTTGGACACGGGGTCCAAGTGTCACGCCCCGATGTGCTTCCTGCGGAGCTTATCGTCGATAACTTCTTTTTTCTGTTATCGTAGCAGATGATAGCCTCTCTCTAGGAGGGGTTCTTCGGGCCTCAACAATCAGTGGCCTTTGGAACTTCTTTTTCATCAGGCCCTTCTCCTTAACTGTCTTCAAAACTCGGTGGACTCGAGCAGATAGACGTTCGGGCTCTCTTGTCTTCTGAGGAGCTGGAGCTTCAGGTTGACGCTCCCAGAATGATTTCTTGAGCTCAGCAGAAGAGCTATTTCTTTTGATCCACTTCAAGTTAGAAAACCTGTTATGAGTGGGAATATTGACTTCTGGTTCTTGTGCTGACAAATTGGAGGGGTGGATTGGTACAGGTAATTGCTGAGCTCGCAGCTCTGCATTTCTCTTCCTCCTTTGCCTTCTAGTAAGCCTTCCTCCAGATGAGGAAGCCTCAGCATCATACCTTCCAGATGCAACAGTCTCTCTGGGCAAGTTAGTGGTGTTGGCAGTCACCACAGAAACTTTCCTTCCATCAACAACCCTCTTTGCAGTAAGGGTTTCAAGTTGGGACAACCTTTCAAAGACAGAAACTCTTCTTTGAGTAGCACCTCTAGCAGCAGTCCTTGCAGAATAGGATCTTTCAGAAAACTCTTCAGAATTTATGCCGAACACAGGGACGGCTGCAGCCCTTGCAGTAGCTGCTGAGAATTCGAGCCCACCAAAGTGGATGGTGGCTCCAGTATTTCCAGTTTCTATGACAGCATTCGCCAGTGGAATTCTGGCTCCTCGTCCCAGTTTGACGGTCATCGGTGTGTCCTGCTTTTCCATTCTGCAAAAATGAAAGGTAGGGGTTAGTGATCAGAATTGATACATCACCCCACGCTTTCATAACAAAGAAATAACGCAGAACAAATAATAGAAGCAGGAGAGTTAGCATGGAATTTAAAACCCTGCTAATTGAATTTCCATTGATCTTATTTAAAAGATTCGTTTTCAGAAAATTTAAAATTTGATTTGCTTGTTACTGTCGGGACTTTTCAGTGATCGATTTTTGGATCAGAGGACCAAATGTCACATCCTCCCTTCCGCCAGGGGGTGTACTTTTTGTACATCGAGTCGCCCTTGTACCCGAAAAGCTTGAAGATCTTGATCACCGATGTCGTAGGTGATATTCATACTTGTGTCCACAGTGATTCGTTGTTCTTTCAATACACTGTTGTTATCAACAAGTATACATTTGCAGGGGACCGCTGTATCCACTACGACCTCCTGAAAATGTTCGTAGAAGACTCATTGCTTCTGCATCATATCCACCCTTTCACCAATCTCGGGTGGTCTGATTTATTATAGAGGATGAAGCTTTGATTGTTGGTCTCTACTGTTGCCATCTCAATCAACAGGCATTGTAAGGGTTATCGTAGGAGTTCGTTGTATTCAAGCTCCACTTGATACTGCCCAACTCAAATTCAATGTTCACAAGCTTCTACTTTGAGTTCAAATCCGTTGTATTTCACTTGAGTTCAGATTCTATTTTAATAAAGTTCTCATTTGAGTCCAAGTCTTCTGAAACCTTGTTCAATTCATGTTATAGTTCACTTGACTTCGAGTTCTATGTTCAGGTCCCCTGATGTTGCACAGTTCGAGTTCCAAGAACAAGTTCAAGTGCTTGTTCACAGTCTACTGGGATCTTTTGAAGTTCTATTGTATGTTCGTATTGACTTGATTTTGATTTCAATTTGATTTTATCTCATTTGGTTTTGATCTTTAGAAATCACTTAGAGTTTTAGTTCACAAGTCCACTGTTCTTCGTATAGGTCCTCTGGTCATTTGGTTCAAGTTCTGTGTATTTTTGTTCGAGTACAGGTCTTCTGTATTGTTGCCCAAGAAGGTCTTCAAATTGTTCAAGTCTTTGTGCATTTCAGTGAAAATTTCGGTAGCAACCCGGCATATCCCCCGTTTGGGGGAAAATTAGGGAGCTGGGCCTTCCCACCACGCTATTAGAGCATGTATGGTAGGTGTCCTTAGACACCGCGGCCGTACAAAATTTCATCCCACCACGCTACAAGAGCGTGTATGGGGCCTTCAGCAATACCCGTGTAGTAGAACAGCAGTGACTCCCAGAACAGCAGTGACTCCCCACCACGCTACAAGAGCGTGTATAGGGCTCTCGCACCTCGTCGTATGCATCGCACCGGGCTCCCTCCTACCGTGCTACAAGAGCGCGTATAGGTGGTTCTCCGGTCCGCTGCAAACGTCGAGAATGGGATTTTGGAACATCGTACCTTTCGTAGCAGTCGTCGGCGGAGTCGGTGTCGAGGTCGAGGACCGTCCCCACCACGCTACAAGAGCGTGTATAGGGCTTACCCGCCTAGTCGTATGCTTCGCACCGAGCTCCCTCCTACCGTGCTACAAGAGCGCGTATAGGTGGTTCTCCGGTCCGCTGCAAACGTCGAGAACGGGATTAGAGATAGAAATTTATACCTTGGAAACCGGCGAGGGCTGTCGGCGAGGTCAGGTATACAACGATCGAGGTAGAGCAAGAGCAAGTATTATTATTTAATTAATTATAATTAATATTAATTAATTATAAATTAATTAATAAATTATTTTTAATTAATTACTTTTAATTAATCATAATTAATTAAACTAATTAATTAAAATTTATTAAATTTAATTAAAATTATTAGTTATAATTAATCCATAATTAATTATAATTAATTAATTTTATTTAATTTTAACAAATTGTAATTAATTAAAATTAATTAATAATAATTAAGCTTATTTTAATTAATTAACATTAACTCTAATTAAAAATTAATTAAATTAATTATAATAATTTAATTAGAATTAAATATAATTAATTATAATAATTATAATTAATTAAAAATAACAATTTTAATTAATTATACTTAATTAATATAATTATAATTAAATAAATAATAATATATATATAAAAAAAAAACCTCCCTCTCTCTCTCTCTCGGGTTCGGCATTACGGGATTTGGCCGAAGAAGCGAGCAAAGGGGAGAAAGTTACCCTCACAGCCGGCGGGTTTCCGTTCTTGTTCCGATCAGAATGTCGCAACTTCCGATCCAAATGTTGTGACTTCCGATTCGGTAGGAAGGGCAAGGCGAGCTCACCGTCGTTGCCTCCGATCAAAATGTTGTAGCTTCCGATCCGGTGGGAAGGGGAAGTCGTGGAAGTGCGAAGTCGAACGACGACAAAGGAGCCGGAGAGGCCACTCTATAGCGAGCGAGTTTCGCTCTTGCTTCCGATCAAAATGTCGGACTCTCCGATCCGACAGGCAGAGAAAGTCGTTGAAGGATCGGCGTCGACGGGGTGGAGGGAAGAAGCGCACGAGAGGTAGAAGGTTATCTTCACAGCCGCTAGCTCCCGTCGTTGCTTCCTATTAGAATGTTGTGACTTCCGATCGGACAGGTAGGGAAAGTCCTCGACAGAGCAAAGTCGAACAGCTTCTGCGAGGCCACGAAGCCGGACAGAAACGAAATGGGGAGAAGGAGCGTGCGAGAGAGTGAATGGAGTGAAGGAATGAGAGAAAGAGGCCTTCGGCCTCTTTTCCTTGACTCTTTAACGACACGAGGTCGTGCGTGAGGCGACTTCGACGTGCGAAGTGCGGGATGTGCGCGATTTGGGCGGCGACGACGTGCGGGCAGGTAGATTTTTTTATTTCAATTTTTTTTTTAAACCGTATACAGGTCAACAAGGTTGAAGAAAGCCATGACCACTATTCTTGTTCTAGCCCTTCCAGATTTCAGCCAGGACTTTGTTGTAGAGACCGATGTGTCAGGATATGGGTTGGGAGCAGTGTTGATGTAGAACCACAAACCTGTAGTATACTTCAGTCAAGTGCTATCAAACAGGGCAAGACTGACCTCAGTGTATGAAAGGGAGTTGATGGCAATTATCTTGGCCATTTAGAAGTGGCACCCCTATCTTTTGGGTGGACATTTCATTGTCCGGACTGATCAGAGGAGTTTAAAGTATCTCTTGAAGCAAAGGATGGTGACTGAGGAGCATCAGCGGTGGCTACCTAAACTTTTGGGCTATGATTTCGAGATCTAATACTGGCCCGATTTAGAAAATAAAGCAGAGGATGCTCTATCCAGATGTGTGGGACAGCTCTAGGAGTTAGCTCTATTTATACCCTTGATTGTCGACTGGGGGGCCATCAAGGAAGAAAGCATGTTAGATACAGAATTGGGAAAGATCAAGGAGGATATGAGGAAAGACAAGAGTAGCCATCCAGATTACTGCATCGAGGGGGAGAGGCTATTGTATAAAGGGAAGTTTGTGATGCCACGAAGCTCCATACATATTCCCCACTTATTGCAGGAGTTCCATGGCAGAGCAATTGGGGGCCATTCAAGAGTTCAGAAGACATACAGGAGGCTGGCAGCAGAGCTTTACTGGAAGGGGATGCAGAAAGAAGTTGACGAGATGGTGGCGAGGTGTGAGGTATGCTAAAGAAATAAATACATGGCCATGGCTCCAGGAGGATTACTACAACCATTGGCACTTTCAAACAGAGTCTAGGAGGAATTGTACATGATTTCATCGAATGCTTAGCCAGATCAGAAGGATTCACGGTCATCCTGGTGGTGGTGGACAGACTCAGCAAATATATGCACTTCAACCTCTTACAACATCCTTACAGTGCCATGTCAGTGGCAGCCGCATTTATCAGGGAGGTTGTTAGACTGCATGGGATTCTTGAATCTATTGTGTCTAATCGAGACAAAGTGTTCCTCAGCCAATTTTGGAGGGAACTATTCAGGATGCAAGGCACAATTCTAAAGAGAAGCACCACTTATCATCCATAGACGGACGGGTAAACTGAGGTGGTAAACCAAAGTTTGGAGACCTATTTGAGGTATTTTGCTTCACAAACAACGCAGATGTGGGCAAAGTGGCTACCTTGGGCCTAGTATTGGTACAATACATCGTACCATTCTGCCTCTCAGATGACCCCATTTAGAGTGCTTTATAGAAGGGACCCCCCACACCTAATGCACTATGGGAGAGGAAGTACACCGGTTTCTTCAGTTGAGCAGTACCTGAAGGAAAGGGACAAGGTGCTGGAAGAGTTAAAGAAATATTTGCTGAGAGCACAACAGATTATGAAGAAATAGGCAAACTCACACATAAGGGACGTGCAGTTTGAAGTGGGGAAGAAGGTCTCCCTAAAACTATGACCTTACAGGCAGAGGATAGTGGCGAGGAGGAATGAGAAATTGGCATCAAGGTACTTCAGCCCCTATGAAGTGTTGGACAAGATCGGAGCAGTGGCGTACCAATTGAAGTTGCCCTCATCAGCGACCATACATCCAGTTTTTCATGTATCACAGTTGAGGAGAGCTATTGGGGAGCATATAGCTAGTACGGATTTACCTGTGGCACTGACTGAGGAATTGGAAGTGATATTAGAGCCTCTGGAGCTTACAGGAGTAAGAGAAGATAAAGATGGCAACAAAGAAGTGCTGATTAGGTGGAGAGGCCTTCCCAATTTGGATGCTACTTGGGAGCCAATGGAAAGAATGAAAGATAAATTCCCTTCCTTTCACCTTGAGGACAAGGTGAGTTTTTGGGAGGGGAGTATTATTATGCTGCCGGCCAAGGAGGGGTCCTTGGCCGGCAGGACCGGTCCTCTTTTACTCCTGCAGACCCAAGTTGGGCAAAAATCACCCAGAGAAGGGGGGGGGGAAGCTTTTGTGGGCCCAAGCAATGAATGTATTAAACTTTAGGAGGAAAAATTTGAATTAAGGGGTTGTTTAGGGATTTTTAATTATTCCTTTTACTTTAAATAGGAGAAAGGGTGTGAGTTAGGGTTTTATCTTGAGATTGATGAAATTTTTAGATCTACTCGTGGATTGAGGCTCTAGGTTTTGCTAGAGAATTTTGGAGAGTGGTTCTTCCTCTCAAATTGAAGAACATTGTATCTTACTTTGTTTTCTTGCATCTACTAGTAAAAATCTGAGTTTTCCCTACCTAATTTCCACTTTTTTGGTGCAAAATCTGCTATGTGGCTGTTGTATTACTGCTGGGACAGCAGCTTTTCATCTGTTTTCGTACTAATCTTGACTAGGTTTGCTTGCGAACTCAAGTATTACCTTAGAGTTACTTGCGAACTCAAGTATTTCCTATCACAAAGTTAAGCACAGTGGACATGAAGTCTGTTCAGATTTCATACAACAAATGCGATTAGCGTTGCGACGACATCAATTAAATTCAATCTCTTTTCGGACCTTTGCGGTGTCAACGAGCTTCCTCAGCTGTTTTCTTATTCTTGGAACCCTCCTCCTACCTAATGGATTAAAGTCAAAAGTGATGTTTCTTTAATGAGATCAAATAAGGCTGGTATTGGTAGAGTTTTTAGAAACCACAAGGGAAAGCTCTTACTTGCTTTTGGGATCAGTTTCATTCATTGGAACTGTAGCCAATTATAACTATTGGCCTTCCGTTCAATGAAGATGATACTTCAAGATAGGATATTGGAAGCTAAAGGCATCATAATAGAGGGAGACAATTATAATATCATTAAGTATCTTCAAGGTTTGGCTGGCAAAGCTTTTTGGAACGAATATAGTGACATGATGGAGGACCTATCTTTTTTAAAAGAATTTGCAATGTTTTGTTTCATTTTTCAAATAGAAAGTGTAATAAGTTAGTTGATTGGTCTGCTCACTTAGCTTTATTTGGTGATTTTTTTTGGAAAGATGTTAGTTCTAATAAGATTCCTCCAACCTTTCTTTCTTTGTGTAATCTAGGAATGTGATAGTTTGTCTATCACTTAGTAGATTATATTAGGTTTCTTTATTTAATGCTATTTGCATCTTTTCAAAAAAAAAAAAAAAAACCTCTAAAAGTCATTATTCCTAGATGGAATTTTAATAACTAATTCCAAGTATTTCTTAGAATTTGTCCTACGCTGAATTCTATATTTCTCCTCTTTCAGTTGAAGATATAGGAATAGCTTTGTAAATCTTTTAAGAGGGCTATTGTTAGTATGAAATTTCATTTCATCCATTTCATTGGAGTTATTTTTGACATCGCAAGGTGATTTGTGCTTGGATTGATAGCTTGAAGAGTTTGGATTTGCTTACCTAGCGAAAGAGGGATTGTCAAGGAACATTCTCTGCCTCCAAATTTGAATTTTCTCTTATTCACCACCAAATATGGAGTTAGTGGAATTCTTAGGCATGAGATTTTGGGAGTTAATGTAGGATGATTCTAGTTAAACCACAATCTATCAGTTTGAATTGTCTCATACTTCGTTTTTGTAATTACTTTTCTTATTCGCATTTATATTTATTACATGCACTCCTAAATTTCGTTCCATAGAAACACTCATACATACATCTAAATTCAAAGATTGTCAATAATTTTGATAACTCAGTTCTGCTCCTCACTTGGGTTATGATTTAGCCTCCAATTACCTCCCTTCTTTATCCCGCAAAATGGAACCACGACTGAAGACCACTTAATCATTTTTTACGGAAAATATAAATACGCATTCCAAATATTTTTTAAAGTGAAAATAGAGCGCACGTCTAGTTAAGTATTTTCAGGTACAAGAACAATTATATTCTTGTGATCTTACTCTTGTATTTCGGTTTTTTCCCCCTGCAAATCAAATGCTAAAAGAAATCAGAATCTTTCATTTATTTCAGCAGAAAAATTGTAGCCAAATTCTTTTATGCATGACATCATTCTCATAATATGCTGAATTAATTTAAACGAAGATACAATTCCTCCATTCGCTGTATAACTATAAACGGAATTGCCAATGTTTACCTTTTGTCAAATGAGATTGGTACTGTTATATATATTACCGCCAACTCTATTGTCTTTCTTTCTAGTTTTTTCCAATTTAGCCTCAACATTGAAGCATAAACGTCCTCACAGAACCTGAACCTTCTTTTCCGAGCAAAAGCCATCAGGCTGAAAGCTCCCCTCGATTCTGAAATGCCAAAGTTTCCCTTTTGCAGAAAACAAGTTTTCCTGACAGAGGAATTCCCAGGAATACCATTTCTCAATCATCCTATCCACATCATGCACAACTACATCAGTACCACTTCCCATCCTTGCTATTATCGCCGCCGTGTAGATTGCAGCCATTCTCCCAGGTGCATCTGGCTTGTCACCTCTTGGCCCATCGACCACCACAACATCCCAACTCTTCTCATAAATCTCTTGCGGGAGGCTACTCAATGCCAGCCTACATCTTGAGCCACCAACATATTTAATTTCTTTTCGACTACAATGTTTATGCTCTCTTCCATGCTTAAGTAGCACATAAGCTTTGCCAGCCTTTTCATTATATCTGACCATATGAACAGCAACATTTCTATATGTTTTGCGGTGAAATTTTCGAATCCTTTCAAAATCATCTTCGAGGAAGATCGCCGAGCCCCCGATGTTAGCTTCTGCAAGGGGAAGGAATTGCGGATTGAGACCAAAGAAGAGAAGGTTACGGCTTTGATTTCGGGCTATAATGCTTGAGAGAAGGTTGAGCTCTTTGAGGGTGAGTGGCTCTTCTTCCTGGAAGATTGTGTGACGCGTGAGCTTGTGAGGTTCAAAAGGTGAGTATTTTGGGGAGCAGGGGATTCTTGGTAGGCGGATGGAAGGGCTCCTTGCGGTAATAGTGATTTTGATGAGTTTGTAGATGGACAAT
This sequence comes from Dendrobium nobile, assembly GCA_022539455.1. NCBI lineage: Eukaryota > Viridiplantae > Streptophyta > Magnoliopsida > Asparagales > Orchidaceae > Dendrobium > Dendrobium nobile. The sequence goes on from CM039721.1 coordinate 48,129,236, forward strand.
GTGGATGAGATGAGGATGAAAAGGAAGAAAAGTTTCTTCTTCGATGGCATTTGTGAAAGCCTCGTTCGATTCTAATAATGTTAGGATACAGGAAATGATTTCTTCTTGTAGCCCATTCTCTATTTTTTGGTTTGCTTGATGCTGAAGGGACCAGCTGGCGTGCGAATTAAGTTTTATTATGATGGTAGGAGGTCAATGACATCCAATTGTTAGCAGTAGATAAAGGATTAGGTGGTTAGGAAGGCTTTTATTATTATTTTTGGTTGGTTTTTTTCCCCCGCTTGAATTAGGTTCTGACTGTATGATTGAGGTTGATTAATCGAGCAATGTAGTTGCAGTTGAGCTATCTAAGACAGTAGTTTCCATGATAATTGTTGCTTTATAGGGTTAAACAATTATGAAATTTTCACTAAAATGAAAAAAAAGGTTTGTTCCATGCTTTAAAATAAATAAAAATAAAGTTGGGATACGATTAGCGGTGTAAACGAGTCGAGTCGAGTCGAGTCATGTTTTTGCCCTTATCGAGCTCGGCTCGTTAGATGGAAAGCGAGCTCGAGTCAAGCTCGACTAGCGAGCTGGCTCGTGAGCCATGGGTAGGAATTTTTAAATTTATGCGAGATTTTTAAAAATCAGGTGAGATTTAAAATTAAAGTGATATTTTTAAAATTTAGTCAAAATTTAGAAAAAATTATGAAATGTTTATCATTTAAAAAAAGCTTAGGTTTTTTTTTTATTTTTTAATATTTAAATTTAATAAATAAAATTAATTTATTTTAAAAATATTAATATTTATTCAAGCCGGCTCGCGAGCTCACAAGCTGAGCCAACTCGAGCTCAACTGGTGAGCTCGATAAGCTCGGCTAACGAGCCCATAAACAAGTCGAGCTCAAGCCAGCTCGGCTCACTTGCACCCCTAGATACGATAATCCTCATTCGGAAATTGTGTTTCTGAGTACTTCCACGTTCTATCCCGGTTTAAGAATGTTTTAACACTCCAAAAATAGCCCTCGTTAATTATTGAGGGGAATAAAATAGAAAGAATTTTCCATCAAGATTTACAAAAAAAGTTATTTAGATGGGGCTAAGCCCATAGAATTATTTTACGATTAGCATAAAATAAAGTTTCCATGCATTGAAAAAGTATGTCGGATAACTTTGATGTACAACCTAATCAAAATTTTAAATAAGATATCTGATATAAATATTTCTGAAAAAAATTATACAATATAGATAAAAACTAGCCAATAAATCATACAGTCAACCACTGAACTACCATTTCAAATAACTGATGCCTGCACAATAATTTCAACTGATAATTTTTTTAACGCATTTCATTGCTTCTGTATTTTATATAAGAGAAGTAAGTAATACTAACACAAAGGGCCTCTTCGGTGTTGGATTGTATTTAACTTTAGTGGGATTTAATAAAACCGGATTCATTAAATTCTTAGGTTGTTAAATCCTACAAATTGTTTGGTGTGACAATGTTAAATCCTAAGATACTTTTCGTCCGCAGATTTTAGGATTTATGTTAGTTAGAAATTTAAATGTAAAAAAAAGAGCTGAATTACATCAGTAAACTTGTTATAAATTCAAGATAATTTCATACCACATAATAAATCCAATATGAAATTGTATAATAAAAACTACAACATGAAGAAAGAGCGCATGATATAATGATAGAGTAATAATGATCTAGACACTAATAGACTACAATGTAATTTAGGATTTAAGACTTTTAGTTTATTAAAAATTTAAATTTAATTTATGTTTAAAATTTAATAAGTATTTTAAAATACGAATTACTTATTAATTATAAATTTATTTACTATCAATAAATTATAATTATAAAAATAATTTAATTATAAAATAATTTAATAATGAAATAGCTAAATATATTTAATTTTGATTAAATTTTTAATTATTTATAAATTACTTATTAATTTTAATTGCCATTACTAACTAATTATTATAAAAAATAATTAGAAGTTAACCAAATTATCAAATAATTTAAGTATTAAATTCTTTATAATAATTATATTATATTCCTATTTTATTTTTATTATTCTAATTAAACTAAATTAATTTATGCGTATATTCTCTAACAAGTTCTTCACTGCCTTCCCTGGCAGCAGGTTTTCTTTTCCTCTTCTCCCGCTATTCGTTGGCATTTGATTTCACGTGCTTCGCTTGAGAGGTGGTTCTGAACGAGTCGCTTAATAACTTCTTCCTTCAATGACGTTCCTTCTTGTCAGATTTGAAACTACACATCCTCGCTGTTATCTGTTGGATCAGAAGTAATGACGACGACGGGAACTTGCTCTTGCTCGTTGCCTTGGTAACCATCTTTCTTTCTTTGGCACGCTTCTTCAACCAAATCATGTTAAATCTACCTCTTGACGGGAATTGGATTTTCCTGGATTTATGTTGTAAATCCGTAAATCTTTGATTTACATAGGCGATGGATTTAGATGACCTCCAAAAACTGTTTGGCTAGATTTATCTTAAATCCCGCTTAAATCCTAGCTCAAATCCTATACAAAACAGCCCCTAAGATATAAATAAAATACAATATTTAGTCGGCTACATGAATTGCAAAACCTTTTCAACTATTTTTTTTTATTATCTCAAAATCTACCATCTAACCTTTCTTGATCCAACCCAAGCCATTGAAGGTAGGAAGAAGATGAAGTAGTATAGCCCAACAGCTTCTCTTGCATTTTTGTATGGAGCCTGAACAGAAGCTAACTCCTAGTTCACACAAATCCTCAGAAATCTAATAAATCTTTGAAGCTCAAACTATTTTGTCTGAAAGTTCGTTAGGGATGTTAAGCCCTATAGAACTGGCCCAAGCTAACCAAGAGGGGGGGGGGGTGAATTGGTATTTTAAAAAATTTCTTTTCACAAAGAACAAAAATCACATAAACCAAAATCATACCACGAGAAAAATAAATGCGGAAGCAAGAAACAAGAACACAGAAATTTACAGTGGTTCGGTCAACTCGACCTACGTCCACTTCCCGGAGGCGCCCACCGAGTATTGCACTACAAACGTGATTCTCCTTTAGCCCCCACAGCTAGGCGGAGAAGCCTTTACAACGAACCTCCTTTTTTCCACCCCGACAAGGCAGAGAACCTATCTCCTTTTGCTTCCTCCTGAAGCTGGCAGAGAACCACAACCAAATGCTGACTCCTTACCTCTACCGACCCTTCCACGGACGAGAAACTCTAGATAAAGAAGAAGCAGAGCGATCCTTGAAGCAACCATTGTGAATCCCCTCACAAGCTCCCCCTCACAAGATCCTCTCTCTCTCCCTCTCTCTCTCTTTCTCTCCTCAAGGCCTTCTCAAGTCAAGGCAGCAGCACAAAGGTTGTTCAAAATGTTGAACAATAGCTCTTAAATAGAAGAGCTTCAAAGGAGCTCATTAATTGCAAGTTGCCGACAATATCATCCAGGCCGATTTGGACATCGGCCTGGCCGATCAGTACAAATCTAAGAAGATCGGCTAGAGCATCGCCCTGAATGCAAACTGGACGATTTAAAATTGGCTTGATCGTCCAGGCCGATCTCACGATCGTCCCGGCCGATCAGTTCAAATCAGAGGAAAATCGTCCAGAGCATCGCCCTGAATTCGAGCTGGCCGATATTTATCGTCCTGAGGTAACTAAGGTTTTTGAATAGATTGTCTGGGCCGATCCTGCGATCGTCCAGGACGATATGATCGTATCAATCATCCTTAATTACTCCCTTGATTTCCTGATCAATTAAGGCATAATTTGTGAATATCGTCCAGGCCGATCAAGAATCATCCTGGCCGATTATTTAAAAATACAGTATACCTTAATTGTCTATGGCGGATACTTCTTTCTGTTTTGAGATGATCGTCCTGGCCGATACACGTATTGTCCAGGACGATCTATTAATGACGGCTGCCTTAATTAAGAATCCTTAATTAGACTTTCTGTTTTAAGCCTGATCGTCCAGGACGATGTAAATATCATCCTGGCCGATATGAGTAAAAATAGAAATTCTAAGTCTCTCAAGTGTGTGTGTAGGGTTACTTAGCATCAGTCTCTTTGACCATTACAAATAGACTCAAGAAGAGAAAAAACAAAGTACGGACTGACTCAACCCTAGACCTACGTAATCTTGAACTGGCTTCGTCTGTTTGTCCGATCTTCGATTCCTGAAAAGTTAGAAGTAACAGGCAGTCCAAGAGAATCAATAGTGTTTGTCAATCATCAAAACATAAGTCATGAAAATAGATTTGCAATATTGTCTATCTCTCTAATACTAGGATCTGAATAAATAATAGAAAAATGTTGACCCCTACACCTCAAAAGTCACGAAAAGAGGCAAAATTGGCGATTTAAGTGTCGGCGCAGTGAATCACTAGGAGGGCCAAACAATTTTTTATTCCCGAACATATAGCGTCATTGAAACCAGGATGCCGAACTCACAAAAAAGGGAACCTCTCGCATTTAAATCAAATGAATCTATTAAAACAAAAAACTAACACCCAAAAATGATGCGCGACATTGCCCAAGCAACATCTGATCGCAAAATAGACTGTATCATCAATATCAGAACATTGTAAATACCTAAAAATGTCTATCAATTTAATTAATTAAATCCATCTAGTGAAATTGGCATGAATCCAAAGGCAATAACTAGCAATTTGACAAAATTAACACGCGATGTTACCCAAATAATTTCTAGATCTCAAAACAGATTATGTTGTTGTGGTTGGAACATTGACAATACCCAAAATAGGCAATAGCTTCGACATCACTACCTTGATATACCTCCATTGGCCCTTTACTCGGGAAGAAAGTCACTCTATCACACTGAGCATACAAGAAGAACTATGTCTATGCCTCCTAAAACCCTTAGTACTCCTATTAAATTAGTCATGGGAGGCATCAGTTGTCGCCCGACACCTGCTAACCCTCTCCTATAACTCTGGTAGTGTAACTCTGGTCCATACAATGGAGAATAACTTCATCTATCTAACATGAAACTTTGCCTCATGACATAGCATCTCCAAATAGAGAAGGTCTGAACTGTCCAACCCAAGGTGTGTCAGTAGGCTGAGGGTATCATTGGCTATGGTGGTAAATTGGATCGTGGAATCTGGAGATCCTAGGTTTACATGTGATATTAGTTCCCACAGAAAGTCTGTGCAACTTACATACATCTCGGCAAGTGGATTTCTAACGTATGCTTCGATCCCTCAGATATTGTACAAAAATTTACAAGCACTGAGCATAAAGAAGAATAGAATAAAAATGCATGAAAATTAAATCAATATATAATAAAAAATACGTATGTTGGCACTCTCCATGTTATTAGGGAAACTCTGTAAAAAAGATGCCCCTGAACTAAATCCAAAACTAATAGCATGTACTACATTACCTAAAGAACCTCCATTGGAAAAACATCACCAGCCTCAAATGACTTGCCAGGATAAAAAGACCCATAAGGGTCCACTATAAGACAAAAGTTCGCAGAAGGATCCGTTGTGTCGTATATGATGAAGTCCAACACTGTTGCTCCATGGGAACTCTCCCTAAGGATTTTAGGAGAAGAGCATATGTCCAGAGAAGTTTGAGGATGTGTTGCACAGTAAGAGCCAGTACGTGTGCAAAAAGGCTACGAAACCTCTGTACAATATAGCTCATATGTTACATGTTGCAATTTGACTAAGGTAGAAGCGGCGCCCTCAATAGTAGTATAACCATAAATATGTCTTCCTACATCAGGAATTAAAAATGATATAAAATTAAATGGTCTAAAAAATATTAAAAATTTAAACCACTGATAAGAATGATGGAAAGGGTAAGCAAAGTACCTATGTTAGCTCCAACTTGTGAAGAGTCCTGATGAGCCTTTGGCCATTCGGTACTCCTAGCACCCGCACCCTGCACGTGTACCTCCAAGCATCATACTCCAAAAAAGGGTCAAATAATAGCCTTACCCAAGTTAGTCAAGTGTAATTGTTGCTTATTTAGTTAAAGGAAAGTGCCAAATGAAAGCTGGAACTAGTGCTTAGGCTCAGTATGTGTAACCATGTCAGTAATTATATATAACCTACTCTACAGTGGAATAGTTTCCATTTGTTTGATGTCTAGAACTCCAGGGATAAATAGTGGCATGTCATAGGCTGTAACCTAAGAATAGCCAAACTGTCTAGCCACCTTATTAGGCTAGTAACCCTCCATTACTAGAGTGTTTTTCCCACATGATTACCATCAGCCTAGGCGCATGTTGATGAGATGCTCGACCACTATCAAAGTATGTCTGTTGTGTAGAAAAGAGCTTCTCCTCCTCAGGTAGAGCTCATCCATAACACTGTCTCAATCAGGTGGGGTGGAAAGCCGTCAACATAAGGCTGGTGGACTAAGGAAAAATATTCTACCACTAGGTGTGGAGCAAAGAAGAAAAACCAAATCCACTCTAACACCAGGGTAAAGATGCCTGTGGTAGTTGAATGACTATGGGGTACCCTCCCTCCACGAAATTTGCAAGTCAATCTAGATAAGAGAAGGATCCATATGGAGAGAGAAAGAAGAAAAAATCCTTTGCTTTTGTGCATCCCCATTGCCATCATCAATTTAAACGCAGTCCTCACGATGGTAAAAGACCCATGCATTCCACTTTAGTCGTGATTTCGTTAGACACCAACCATGCAAGACTTTCTTTGACATAGTGGGAAGGCTTTGTCTCCTGGAATATTCTTAAACGGGGGAGACTCTAGGTGGCAATAAAAAACTTTAGTGAACTGGGGACTTAAAAAAATCTACAAGTGACCCGACTGATCCAAAAAGCATAGAACTTTAACGAACTAAAATGCATAGAACTTAACTTGAGCAAAAAATGTACAGGACCTAATTTCAACATAAAATTTAGATTGCAAGGGAATTGTAAATTTGAATTGAAAATAAAAATTGAACCATATTAAAAATGATATAATGCTGAAAATGAAGTTCTGATTTTTCAAATAACAAGCTCTAACTTAAATGAAAATGAACCTATATAAGGCTCGTGGTGGATAAGAGATTCGGAAACACTACTTACTTACAAGTTAGTGAAATTGTAAACAACGTAATTGAATTTCATGCCATGATATGATGCTCTCAATAGATAACATGACTTGTTTGGAATAATCGACAATAATCAAAGATGGCACATGAACTAATGGCAAATCAGTACATTGAAACCTTACAAGAAGTATTGGTATGTAGTGAATATATGAATCTACATTTTGGTAGTAACACTTCATTTAAGCATATGCTAGAAGGATGCAATAAATGTGCAAATACTCTTAATGAATCCAATGATGTATTTAACTTACAAATAAATGCAATAATTTCTCATGAGAATTAAAAGTCAAATTATAATGCATATTGCAGATAATCTTCAAAGTTAACAAATAGCCTATAACATATACAATAGTCCATTCACATGTAACTTCAAGAGTCTTGTGGGTCTTTTATGAATAACATCAAGCTAATACAAATGGATGCAATATGATTATCAACCTATAAATAAACTCAAGAGGCTCATAATAAATATAATGGTATCTCTCCAATATATTCTAATTGGCTTGCATATACATACAACAACCTTCTATGAACATGAAGCTGGTATGCAAGTGAATACAACAACCTACCAATCAATTTGCATGAAGGGGTTTGCAACTATTTAATTAAAAATAGTGGTATTTAAAAAAGTTAATTATCTTTGGGAGAATTTAATTTATAGAATTTATTGCTTTAAAATTAAACCGTCATTATGAATGATATATCACCTCAAAAGTTGAACATCTCATTCCCTAATGGGTTTAAATTTCAAAACTTTAAGTTCATCCTAATTATCATAGTTGAACTCTAGGTAGAATCACATATGATCCAGGAGGGTCAAAATAAAATTTGATTGAGTGTTTGACTATGTTAATCTGGAAAAAAGGATCATTAACTTCATAATCAATATTATAATAGTAATTGATATATCTCTCCAAGAAAAGAAAAAAAGAAGGTGTCAATCACTATCGATTGTTTAAAATGGCTGATAATTATAGTTGAGTTTGATTTTTCCAAACATAATTAATTGATGTTTTGAAAATTTTAATTTTTTAAAAATTGATCTGAATTTCTAAATATCCTATAAGCAGAAGCTCTCATAGTTAATTACATCATAGAAAAACTGGAATTTATTATAAATACTCTTGATTAAAATAGCGAAAGAAATTTTACATAAGATTTTAAAGCTTGGTGTCAAAGGAGGTAAGGATTAAAATTTTAATCGGGATTGTATCAAATTTGGATACTTATTTCAGGAATCAATGGAGGAAGGGTAAGAGGCTCCTATAATTCTGAAATAATTTAGAAGTGCCCTAGTTTATCCTAAATATTGGGCTCAAATTCGATTGAAAGATATTTAAGTTTGACTGGTTGATTTTATTTAAAGGTTGAGATTATATTCCCAGAGGTTTAGGTATTATATCCTGAGCCTAACTTATAACCTACGTCTAAATTTGGTACTAAAAATCAGTGATAAAAATTTTGCTAATGCAAAGAAAAATCTAGACTTACCCTGGCTTGGATTGGGGAGCTAACTAAACCACCTAGGAATTTCAAAATTATATATTTGATCTTTTATGTAAGAGTGATAGAGTCATTTAATTAAATTAAGTTTGGAAAGAGGGACTGACATCTAGAGCAGGTCCTTATTTGTTCCCTTGACTTATGTTGGGTAATTTAAAACTTGAAGTTAAATGAAATTAAAATATTGACCCAATTTCTATTAATTCTAATGCAAATTATGCTAGTTGACTCATTAAATAATTAAAATTAAAATGAAGCATCTTTAAAAAGCTTAAAATTCGATTTTTTTTTTCTAGGGATTGTATAGATTCTCCTTGATAGATCTACACCCTTATAGGCCAGCTGGTCTGCCAAAACCTGTTGGAAGGGAGATGCGTAACAAAGGATGAAGATGCAATGACATGCTACGCGAACTGCTGGTGGTCTTAGACATACTTCTTAAAATTATTAGAGTTACTATGCTAGCTTAAACATTTTAAATTTAATTGAAGTAGAAAAATTTAAATGATCACTCATGAGCCTCCAATCGGGTTCTAAGCTAAATCAAAATTGACATGCAAGATCGCAGAAAAAAAATTACTAAATGCATGAAATCCTACATCACAATCAACATCAAGCAATCAAATGAATAATTAAATTAATTAAATAAATAAAATATTCATAGACAAGTTCCTTTTAATATTACAACCCAGGGTCTACAAAAAAATAAATTAGCTGAGTCAAACAACAAGTCCATATTTCTAATCCTAAGACTTAAGTGACTTTGATAAAGGGTCTTCTTATTATCCACTTCTTCATCCTTCTGTGGGCTTGTTGGATCATCAGGTTTGAATATCCAAATGAAAGAAAACTCCCCCTTGAAAGGGGTGTTATCTTTTCACTTTGGATATTTTAAAATCATCATAATTTTGATCTCCAATTGGAGAGGGACTCTCCCCTAATGAATGCCCCTTCCTCTTTGGATTCCAAATTGAATGTCACCCCATCTCAAATTGTAACTCTTAAATAACAACTTAATTACAACTCAAATTATGTTAAGTTACTTTTGAATATAAAAGGAAAATCTATACTTAATAACCCGTAGGGTTATCCTAATAAATCAATTGTTAAATTAACATCTCAAGCAATTATATTTGAAATTAAAAAGCTCAAAACATATCAACACATGGTGATGCTCTTTTGATTTTTAAAGGGGGTCTTAATATGCTTAACACATGCACAAAACATTACTAATTTTAAAGCTTGATTTATTATTTACCCTCTTTAATTTTTTTTGTCCTATATAAGCATGACCACCTGCTTAAGATTAAATTAGTATAAATCATCTAAAACCTAGGAGTAAATCTAATGAACAATCAATAATATCATAGAGTACAAAAATTAAATAAATAATAACATCAATATATTTTTAACCAACTGTTGACCTCATTTTTCGAAGTCAATTTCCTCGAGTTCATCTCTAGCATCTAGGTCTTCCTAACCTAGTGTAGATGTTGCACCCATAGGATTTCTCTTAGGTGGACGCCCATTGACGTAGCATCGACTCGAACCTATCTCTCAACTCGAAACAAAATCAATTCAATCTAGATTTTAGTTCAACTCCAAACGAACTCAAATCAAGATTGATTTATGATTCGTCGATGTCGATCGACACAATTTAATATGATCTAATTCATTTTCGATCAAATTAATATATCGTTGGGCTCAAATCAATTCATCAATCAAACCCCAAATTCTATCTAGTAAAGCCTACTTTAATTCTAATGAAATCAAAATCAGTCCTTAAATCTCTTTTAAAATATAAATCAATCACAACCATTGATTAGAGAGAAAGATATCATAAATTTAAAATCAATTTGAATAAAATAGTTATAGATTTTGATTAGAGCAGGTTCAAAATCCCCAAACAAGAAACCAACTCAACCCGTGACCCTCTCCCTCAGCAGTTTCGAAGACCCACGATCTCCCTCTCGTTCGCGAACTGCCCATCTCCCTCTCATTTTTCGTTCAAAAAGAACCCCAAGAAATGCACGGTCTGCTTCATCTCTCCCGTGGTTCTGCCCTAAGGAAGCCGAAAGAGTTCCGAAATCCCCAAAGAACCGTCCCCTCCAGAACTCCCGCTCTGGTTCGCACGAAGTCCTCCTCACGATCTCCCTCTCTGTTCGCACGAACCCGTCGCTCTCTCTCTCCTCTGATTTCACGAACTGCCCTCCCGCTCCCTCTCTTACATTCGCACAAGCACGAAGCCCCAGCCGACTCGTTCGTCTCCTCTCCTCAGTTCGCAAGAAGATCGAAGGTCCCAAATCTTCCCACGCTTTCGAGTTCGCAGATCTCCTCCTCCTAGCCGTTCGCAAACAGCAGCCCTAGCCGACTGAACTCCTCCTTCCATCATCCCTTGTTCTCTGCTTCGTGTGATACCAAGGTCGGACGTCCCCCTCTTCCTCTCCGACATTTCGATTCACAAGCCCTAGGCGAATCATCTGTATCTAAGTGTGCGAAATCCCTTTGATCAATCTACACTCATACAGGTATATCTCTTCCATCCTCTTCTTCTTCCCTTATCTTTAATTGAATTCATTCACTTAAATCAAATTTTGAAAATTATAAGTGTGAAGTTTATTTGATAAATCTGAAACAAAATTATTCTTTCTCTCTTGATATTTAGTTAAGTAATGAATAGTTGTAGTTGCTTATTCTCCTTTTCAATTTTCTCATCAATGGTTGCATCATTTCTCTTATTTGTGATAGAAGTCTTATATATATATATATATAACGTGTAGCTTCAATATGAAATTGACATAGAATTGTCCATGTGTTTATGTTTTGAATATTTATAAAATAGAATGTATGATCCTAGAAAAAGATGATTTGAATGGTTGGTCTAAGCATTGATATTTCATACTTGAGTATATACTTATGGATCTATTTTATGATTTACAATCCCATTTCTCTTATATCTCAATCATAGGTATTTGTATTTGATTCAACACAATGCTACATGCTTTATCTTGGGTAACTCTCTTTGAGTTTTGGAAGGGAATTTAAAGTTATTTCAAAACTTTAGCATATGCATTTATAGCCTTTTTATGATAAAACTTATGGAAGGTAATTTGAAATGTTTCATGTTATACTTTGGAAATGTGAAATCGTATATAGGAAAAGTAAAGTGTTCATTTTCTAAAAGTGCTTGTGTTAAGAGAGAGGTGTATGCTACTTTGAAAGGTCAATTGTAAGAAATTTTTAAGAATGAGAATTTTATTTATTTTGGAGAGATGAAAATTTTATATTGTGGAAAAGTAAAGTGTGTTTTTGAAAGGTATAAATGTATTTGGGAAGTGAGATATTTTGAAAATTGTATACTAGAAAATGTATGGATTTTAAAAGATTGAGATGTGTAAAGGTTGAAAGATTGAAGTGTATGTTAGAAAGGTTTTGTGTAAGAAATGTGAAATTTATGTGTTCCAGAAAAGTAGAATTGTGTATAAGAAGTAAAGTGTTTATGTGTATTTCTCAAAAAAATGTGGGTGATATGTTTGAAAAATGATTCGTGCGTGCACTTTAAAATGTGATTGTGTGATCTTTGGAAAAGTGAAAGAGAGTATGTATATGTAATGAGTGATAGGAATGTGTTTGTTAAAAAGTGAATAGTGTATATGTGTTAAGAAGTGGAGTGTATGTGTAGAAAGGTATTTTGTAGTGGAAATTGTGAACTGTGAAATTTTGAAAGTGTGTGTGTATATTTGATAGATCATAATTGGTGGAAATTGCTATATATAGTCATGTTTCATCTTATACATGGACGTTTTCTTCTTATGATTTGGAAAGATAAAATATATAAAAAAAGTTGAAAAGGTGAAAGTGTGCGAGTTTTAGATAAGGGGTTGTGTGGATGTTTGAGAGTAAAAGGGTTTGAGTAATCTTTGGAAAGTAAAATTTTTAAAGAAGAGTAAAAGTTTCTCTTTCTTTTTCTACCTATTTCTCTCTTTCCACTTTCTTATGCTTCAAAATAAATATGGAATACGTGTTCAAAAGTGAAAGGTTTCAAAAGTCAAGTCAACAAAACCAGTGATCAAGCCCGAAGAAAGGTACGTCTTTATTTTCAGTAAATTTTAATTATTTTATTATAAATTATTAAATGTGCTTTCTAATCTCTATTTTCTTTTCTTTATTGGCATAAATTATGAGGAACGGTACCGGTTGAGTGAACAAAAGGACAAGGAGCTAATGACGTCAGTCGCCTCTACCCAGCTTGGTAGAGGTGCTATGGGCGGAACCACCGGGTCGTAGCCCCCGATGGCTGTGAGTATTCTAAACTTAAAAAATCTTTAGGGGCCTCTTGATGTGTTTTGTGCGAACCCTTCCCTTTTAGGTCCTTGCAGTAACTTCAATTTTATTAGAATTATTTTTGTTTTATTTTAGATCCCCAAATTCCTTTTACACACGCGCAAACTCCTAAGGGTTAGTAATAACAAAGTTTTCTTTTTTTTTTGAAGAAGTGCAAAATTTGCATTAAAATAAAAGAGAGGATAACCTAATACAAACTAGGTAATAGAAGATAATGATCTATTTTTCAATAAGAAAAATGAACCTTATTAAAACTAAACTTGTTAATTTAAACTTTTTATAAATGAAATGAAATCCACTATCTCCTATTTTGAAACTGTTGAGATGCAGGGGATACCAAATTTTAAGACAACCCGAGGGTTGGTTAGTATCTCAGAGTTCCCATCCAGTTAGAAAATAAGAAGTAGTAAAGATCCCATAATCATTTATATCAAGTTAGAAAATAATTACAAATTTTTCACCCATATAATATTAGTGACATTTAAGGACAATAATTAAGAACCGAGTCTTAGAAAACCTAGATTTAGGATGCATGTACACTTTAGGATAGAAATATATAACATAAAAAATTAAGTGACACTTCACTTTAGGTTAGTGAATATTTTCAAATTAAAATTTAATCAATTAGAAATCTTTATCCAATAATTGACCTAGGACATATCAAAACCTCACAGTTTACTACACACACTTAGATTTGTTTGCTAGGACAACCGACTCTAGTTTTAGGTTAGGCCGGTGTTTATTTTCTTACTGCATTGTGACGGGCTTTCTCGGTTTTCATTGCATGTTGGTTGTAAAATTGTTAGTGTGTTTGTTTACTTACTTTTACTGCATGCTGTGATGTGATTTGATTGACGATTAGATTACCCATAGGTTAGGAGCGATCTGGTTGTTAACAAAATTTTCTGCAGGTGGCCACACTCATGCAGGATAGTAAAAATGTGGCTAATTAATTAATAATTATATAAATGCTACAGGTGCTCAAGTTGCTTAGCCCCCAAATAAAAAGAGTGTGGCCAAGTGTGGCTAATTGATTTAATTTAAATGCGAATATATAACTGCTTGAGATGATTTTTATATAAACTGCTTAAGATAACTCTGTAGGTGGTCTAGATTTTTCTTTTTCTTTCTGTAAAATGTAATGTAAATGTGTTTGGAAAGTATTATAAATTGTGAAAGTGATTTTGAATATGTGATATCACATCCAATTTGGAATTCAAAGAAAAGAGAATATACTTTAAAGGATTATTCTCTTTTTTTTGGAAAACCATATTAAGATGATTTTAATATCCAAATAGAAAAGAAAATACTTCTTTTAGAGATGAGTTTCTTTTCATTTGGATATTCAAGCCCGGTGGATCCAAGAAGTTCGTAGAGAAAGAAAGGACGAAATGAAGACGGAAGAAAGAAGACGAAAAAATAAAAATACAAGAAAGAATATATCCCATTTCAAAAATCACTTGCGTCATTCTTAGGATTAGAATCTGGATTTGTTGTAAGTGGTGCCTGACCACTTTATTTTTCTGCAAATTCTGGATGTAATTATATGGACAGTGGACATTGGACATTATATTTTTGATTTATTTAATTTGATTGTTTATATTATTTGTGCAGTAGATTTTTTTAGGACCTTTCATGCTGTATTTTGTTTTAGCTTGGATACGAATCGGAGTGCTTTTTTTCATAAGGGTATACTTAAAATTTTTCTACTTATAATTTTAATAAAAAATTTTAGGCTCACATAGTAACTCTAACGTTCTAAGAAGCTCGGGACCGCCGAGAGTCAGCATAAGCATATTATACTTTCTTTTCTTTGTTAGACACCTCCCCGCCTGCGGGTTCTGACAGGCCACTTGACCTATGATGGTGCAGTTCTGTCAAGGGAAAGTTGTGCAATCTCTAGGGAAAAGCCTATTTTTAAGCCTAATTTTAAAACTGCTTCATTTTCATTTTATGCATTCGAGTCAATTAGCATGTATTGCATTAGATACAAATTAAAAAGAGTCTAAAATATTAATTGCATTTCTAGACATTTTTCACCATATATAAGTTGATGGGCCAATTAGGATATGTCTTAGATGTCGGCCCCCAATTCCTTAAAACTTAAACAACGTCCATATCCATCTTTTATAAGAGATTGGACACATGATTTTAAAGCTCCTAGGTGGTTAGCTGGCTCCCCAATCCAGGTCGGGGTAAGTCCAGATTTGCACTTCATTAGTTAGGTTCGTGTTACTATTTTATAGCACCTAAATTAAATTTAGGTTCTGAGGCGGATTTATTTTAGGTCTTAAGTCCTCGCCACCCAGGAATATAATCCCAAATTTCTAATAAAATGTCAATTTAAATATAAAATTTCTCTCTTAAAATGTAAAGCCCAACATAAGATAGACTGAGGTTGCCTCTGAGCTTCTCAAAATCTGGCTCCTCCTACTTTTCCTCCTTTGACTCGCATAATAAATGTTCAACATTGAGCTTTCTCCTTAAAAAATCCCTACTTCTGTTCCTTGTCTTCTACTTTGTAGTCAAAGGGTATGAAATCACTGCTTTAATCGAGAGTTTTCTTAGGAGTATCCCACCTATGATGTAATTAACTATAAGAGCTTGCTCCTATAGGGATTTGAGAACCCAAGACTAAAATAAATCTTGTTTTATATGAATAAAATAAGGGGAGAATCTTTGGGAATGCAGATATCTTTATAAACTTTATTTCTAATCTTAAATATGTTTGTAGGATGTTATTATTATCTTTTTAGATAATATAATTTTCTACTTGATATATTCAATTTTAGAAATGATGAATTTTATAAAACTCATTCTTACTTTTGGATGTCTTAAAGAATGTTATGTTCGTCTTTCAAGATGATATAATATCCTCCTTGCTATATCTAAATAAAAGAATGAATAAATTTTTCAAAAAGCTTATTTATATTTTTAAACACATTCTTAAGAATTTCATGTTTATCTTTCAAAATAATATGTTATTCTTTGAACTGTATTTGATTATAGAAATATCAATTTTTAAAACCCTATTTTTGATATTGAATCCATTATAGAATATTGTTGTTGCAAATCTATTTTCATGGCTTATGTTTTTGATGATTGACAAACACTGTTTCTCTTGTACTGCTTGTTGCTTATAACGTTTCAGGAATCGAAGATCGGACGAACAAGACGAAGCCAATTCAGGATTGCGTAGGTTTAGGGTTGAGTCAGTCTGTACTTTTGTTTTTCACTTTTTTGAGTCTACTTGTAATGGTCAAAGAGACTGATGCTAAGTAACCCTACACACACACACTTGAGAGATTTAGAATTTCTGTTTTTGCTCATATCGGCCAGGACGATATTTACATCGTCCTGGACGATCAGGCTTAAAATAGAAAGTCTAATTAAGGATTCTTAATTAAGGCAGCCGACATTAACATATCGTCCTGGACGATACGTGTATCGGCCAGGACGATAAGCTCAAAACAGAAAGAAGTAGCTGCCATAGACAATTAAGGTATACTGTATTTTTAAATTATCGGTCAGGACGATCATTGATCGGCCCGGACGATATTCACAATTATGCCTTAATTGAACAGACAAATCAGGGAAGTAATTAAGGATGATTGATACAATCACATCGTCCTGGACGATCGCAGAATTGGCTAGGACGATATATTCAATATCCTTGGTCACTTCTGGACGATCGCAATCGGCTAGCATGAAAACAGGGCGATGCTCAGGACGATTTTCCTCTGAATTGAACTAATCGGCCTGGACGATCGTAAGATCAGCCAGGATGATCAAGCCTTATTTCAATCATCTAGCACCCAAAACAGGGCGATGCCCAGGCCGATCTTCTGAGTTTTGTACTGATCGGCCAGGCCGATGTCTATATCGGTATGGACAATATTGTCGGCAACTTGCAATTAATGAGCTCCTTTGAAGCTCTTCTATTTAAGAGCTCTTGTTCAACGTTTTGAAAACCTTTGGCTGCTGCCTTGACCTGAGATGGCCTTGAGGAGAGAAAGGTAGAAAGGGAGAGATAGAGGATCTTATGAGGGGGAGCTTGTGAGGGGATTCACAAGGGTTGCTTTAAGGATCGCTCTGTTTCTTCTTCGTCTAGAGTTTCTTGTCCGTGGAAGGGTCGGTAAAGATAAGGAATTAGCTTTTGGTTGTGGTTCTCTGCCAGCTTCAGGAGGAAGCAAAAGGAGGTAGGTTCTCTGCCATGCCGGTGTGGCAAAAAGGAGGTTCTTGTGAGGGCTTCTCCGCCTAGCCGTGGGGGCTAAAGGAGAGTCACGTTTGTAGTGCAATACTTGGAGGGTGGCTCCAAGGAGTGGACGTAGGTCGAGTTGACCGAACCACTATAAATTTCTGTGTTCTTATTTTCTTGCTTCCGCACTTTTAAATTTCGCATTTATTTTTTGTGGCGTGATTTTGGTTTATATTTTTTATTCTTTGTTAAAAAAAATTTTAAAATACCAATTCATCCCCCCTCTTGGTTAGCTTGGGACTAAGTTCATAAGGCTTAACATCGCTAACAAACTTTCAAGTGGTATCAGAGCAGGATTCAAAAATTTAAGTTTGAAAACTTTTTGAATTTGATACATAGCTAACCTTGGGAATCGCAACACTACGGAAGGGTACTCTATTACCCGACCTCCCCTGTTCAATAACCTACCTTTTAATTTTTAGAAAACCCGCATGTCAATATTTTTACAATCTACTGATTATCGCATGTGGATGCTTATTCAAGAAGGTTATTCTCCACCTTCTCGTGAAATTAATGGTGTTAAAACTGAAGTTGCTTTTACTGAATGGACTTTCGATGAATGAGATTTAGCTCAATTAAATGCAAAATGTTTGAACTGTTTTTTCTGTGCTTTAAAATCTGAGGATTACATGCGTGTCTCAACTTGCAAAACTGGTAAAGAGATTTGGGATAAATTATGCATCACCTATGAAGGTACTAATGAGGTTAAACAATCCCGTTTAAACATTCTCTTGCATGACTACAAACTTTTTCATATGAAACCGCATGAATCGATTTCTGACATGTACACTAGGTTTACTCAGATAGTTACTTCACTGCATAGTTTAGGAAAAGAGCTTTCGAACTATCAAAAAGTGAACAAAATTTTGAGATGCTTGCCTTCGTCATATGATGCTAAAATCACTACAATCAATGAATCTAAGGATTTGAACACTTACTATATTGATAACTTACTTGGCTCACTTATTGCTTACGAGCAAGGGGTGAATCAAAGAAATCTTGATGCAGGTGAGAAGATAAAGGAGAAAACAATTGCACTGAAGGCGCACAAATCAGATTCTGGATCTTCTAGGTCTGAAAGCAATGAAGTTGCCTTCATCACAAGGCAATTTAAAAACTTTCTAAGAAAGAAACAAAAGCATCATCAAAATTGGAGAAAATATAAGGATCATAAGCATGTTAAAGGATCTTCTGATGTTGTTTGTTTTGAATGCAGGAAGCCTGGACATGTGAGAACTGATTGCCCTACGCTTAAAGATCACTCAAGCAAAAGAAAGGGTGAGGAGAAACCTAAGCCAAAGAAGGACAAGATGAAAGTATAAAAAGCATTTTGGGCGGATTCGGCATCGGATTCATCGGAGACAGAACCAGAAGATGAGACATCAAAATTGTGCTTGATGGCGGACAACAATCCTGATCAAGAAGAGGTATGTGAACTTTCCTATGATCAGCTTCTTGAAGTTTCAGAAAAAATTCATGCATCATATAGGAAATTAAAGAAAACACATGCTAGCTTGAAATTAGAATTTTTAAATCTACAAAAAGAGCATGAAATTTTGATTAAAGACCATCAAACAATTGATTCAAATCACATGACTTTACTTGATGAATTTGATGAGTTAAATAAAAATTATTGTGAGTTAGTTGAAAAGCTTGATGCATTAAAAGTCACACACATCACTTGAATCTGATTTCAAGAAGTCTAAGGAGATAGTGAAAAATTTGAGGATTGAAAATGAAGTTTTAAAAGGCACTAATTTGAAGATTCAAAATGATTTAGAATCATGTAAGAAAACTAGGATGACATCTACTTCTGATCAATTGCCAAAACCTAGGAAGAGGCATTATAACTCAAACCACTTAAGAAATTCCTTTCCTGGAGTTAGATGTTTCTCATGTGGCATGCTAGGACGCATCTCACACACTTGCACGATTCACCATAGTACACATTGGGTGTGGAGACCTAAGGTGCATGATCCAAAGCATACCGAACATGCATTGCATTCCTCTCTTCATAAGAAGGAACCCAAACCTGCTTAGGTTCCTAAATCTAACATTTGCTAATTTTGCAGGAAGGCTCTCACAAAAGATCTCGTGAGAGTATGTGGTACTTGGACAGTGGATGCTCTCGACATATGACTGGTGATGCCAGCCAGTTTGTTGTACTAGAGTCCAGGACTGGAGGCAAGGTTACCCTTGGAGACAACACCCCCAAGAAGGTGATAGGAGCAGGTATAATTGGTAATTCCAAGAACCTTATGATTGAGAATATTTTGTTTGTAGATGGATTGAAGCACAACTTGCTCAGCATCAGTCAATTCTGTGACAAAGGCTTCATCGTGCAATTCTTTGCAAATTCATAAATTATAAGTTTAAGTAACAACACTATTTTGCAGGGAAAGAGGATTAACAACGTCTACATGCTTGATTTAAATAACATTGAATGTGCTGCTTCTTTTTGCTTAAAAACTGTGATTGATGATTCTTGGTCGTGGCACAGGAGGCTTCGTCATGCAAGTATGAAAACCCTTAGAAAAGTGACCCAAAAAGACCTAGTTAGAGGTGTCCCCAAACTTAAGTTTTCAAAAGACCACCTTTGTGATGCCTGTCAACTAGGAAAGCAAGTCCACTCCACTTTTCACCCCATTAAGGACATTAACACCTCTAGACCTTTACAAGTCCTTCACATGGATTTGTTTGGACCCATTAACACTGCCAGCTTGGGAGGAAAAGTCTATGGTTTTGTGATTGTTGATGACTACTCGAGGTTCACTTGGACTAGATTTCTTTCACATAAAAATGAGTCTTTTGAGGAGTTTAAAATATTTTCTACTTGGATTCAGAAAAAGTTAGGTTGTGAGATTTTGACCATCCATAGTGATAATGGGGGAGAGTTTGAAAATAAAAGATTTGGAGATTTTTGTGAGGACAAAGGGATTAGCCACAATTTTTCAACCCCTAGGACCTCTCAGCAGAACGAGGTAGCTGAAAGGAAGAACCGGACCTTGGTGGAAGCCGCCAGAGCCATGCTTGCTGAGTATTCACTTCCAAAATACTTTTGGGCTGAAGCGGTTAACACAGCTTGTTATGTGTTGAATATGGTGAATGTTAGAGCCAAATTAGAGAAGACACCCTATGAGATCCTTAAGGGTAGGACACCCAATCTTTCCCACCTTCATGTCTTTGGTTGTAAGGTTTTCATTCATAACAATGGGAAGTCTCACTTGAGAAAATTTGATCCTAAATCTGATGAAGGAGTATTCTTGGGATATTCTAGTGTTGGAAAGTCTTTTAGGGTGTTTAACAAAAGAACTTTGTTGGTGGAAGAAACAACCCATGTAGTTTTTGATGAGTCTGATCCTAAGAAATATGGAGTGGAAGATGATGATGTTGAAAAGATTACAAGTGGAGTAAAAAATTTGGGGAAGGGGAGAGAGCACCAAAGTAATGAAGGAATAGGAGAAGTCACCCAAGGAGTAGAAAATTTTGATGGAAGGGGTGAACCCTCACACACTTTGCCTAGAGATTGGAGATACTCTACAAGTCACCCCAAGGATTTGATCTTAGGAGACCCCTCTAGTGGAGTTAAGACTAGACATGGACTTAGGAAAGAGGTGAACCACTCTGCCTTTATCTCAATGACTGAACCCACCACCATTAACCAAGCCCTTACTGATGAGTTTTGGATTTTAGCAATGCAAGAAGAATTGAATCAATTTGTTAGGAATGATGTTTGGGAACTTGTAGAAAGACCTAAGGGACAAAGTGTAGTTGGGACAAAGTGGGTCTTTAAGAACAAGGTGAATGATTCAGGAGTGGTGGTAAGGAATAAAACAAGATTGGTGACTAAGGGGTACAATCAAATAGAAGGGATAGACTTTGAGGAGACCTTTGCCCCTGTAGCTAGATTGGAAGCCATTAGAGTGCTATTAGCCTTTGCCTGTTATAAAGGATTTAAGCTTTTTCAAATGGATGTCAAGAGTGCCTTTTTAAATGGGGAAATAAAAGAAGATATTTTTGTAGAACAACCCCCAGGATTTGAGAGCTCCCAATTTCCAAATCATGTGTTTAAATTAAAAAAGGCGTTGTATGGTTTAAAGCAGGCACCAAGAGCTTGTTATGAGAGGCTTAGCACATTCTTACTAGAGAGGGAGTTTGTCAAAGGGATCGTAGACACCACCCTTTTTCTTAAGAGAGTTGGAGATGATTTACTCATTGTTTAGATCTATGTGGATGACATACTCTTTGGGTTTTCTAATAAAAAATTATGTGAGGAGTTTTCTAAAACAATGAGTAGAGAGTTTGAGATGAGTTTGATGGGAGAATTGTCATACTTTTTGTGATTTAGCATAAAACAATTGGAGGATGGAACCTTTTTGAATCAAACAAAATACATAAATGACATTTTGAAAAAATATGAGATGGACAAAGCTAAGCCAATTAACACTCCCATGACTTCTAGTGCTCCGTTGGACAAGGACCCAAGTGGTAAGTCTGTTGATCAGAAGAAGTATAGAGGCATGATTGGATCTTTACTTTACTTGACTGCGAGCTGACCTGATATCATGTTTAGTGTTTGCCTTTGTGCTAGGTTTCAAGCTGACCCTAAGGAATCCCACATGACTGCTGTTAAGAGAATTTTTAGATATATTTTGGGGACACAAGGCTTAGGGATTTGGTACCCTAGACACAACACTTCTTTTGAGATTATTGGTTTTTCTGACTTTGATTTTGCAGGATGCAAGGTGGATAGAAAAAGCACTTCTGGAACTTGTCAATTCATTGGACAATCTTTAGTCTCTTGATCTAGTAGAAAGCAAAACTCTGTTGTACTTTCCACTACTGAAGCTGAATACATTGCTCTTGGAAGTTGTGTGGCCCAAGTCCTTTGGTTGAAACAACAGATATTGGATTTAGGATTACATGTAAGCACCATCTCAATCTTCTGTGACAACACTAGTGCCATATGCATCTCTAAGAATCCTATCCAACATTCAAGGACTAAACACATTGACATTAGGCATCACTTTATTAGAGATTATGTGACTAAGGGAGACATTGAGTTACACCATGTGACAACTGAAAACCAACTGACAGAGATCTTTACTAAACCACTGGCCTTCGACACTTTCAGTTCTTTAAGGACCAGATTGGGTGTGATTGACATAAATGCATGAAACTTGTAGTTATTTTCTTTTGTTTTTTGTTTTCTTTTTTGTCTTTTGTTGTTTTGACTTTTTAGTATATTTTATTTTTCTTTTGTCTCTTTTTACTGAGTTTTCGAAATCATCGCTGATATGGTATTATATTCCTTGTCCTTGTTTTTTGAAAATTTATAGTCAATGTGTTTTCATTTACTTAATCTCTTAGATGGTAGGAATATTTTATGATTGTGTCTCTTTCTCTAACCTATTTTAGTGGCATAGTTTTCTTTTCTAATCAAAAGTCTATCTCAAATTAAAGATTATTTATGAAATTGAGATATTTCCTTAAGCTTGCTTAAGCAAATCTATCTTGTATTTATAATGATTAAAGTCTTTTTGTCACATCAAGATCCCTCGTTATTCTTGTCTTTGATTATTAATTCTGCTTGTGGTAATTCTTCCTTATGTTAGAGAGAGAGAGCTCCTATTCTCTAATATCTGAGAAGATATATTCACAACTAAGATTTTTTAAAGGATTATAAAAGAGAATCTAGCTTGCAAAAAATAACAAAATTTGGCCAATGATGCCAACAAAAGAAGCGCAAAGACGTCAAAAATTGAAAAATCTATAAAAAGATGCGCAAAGCGACACTAAATTGATAAGAGGTATAAAATGAGCACACTCAAAAGCAAGCTATTCTCCCTTTTTAAATCTTTTAGAACTTAGAAGTTTTGGTTCTCAAAAGCTTGATTTCGATTATCTTACGATCGTGACAAATTTACTTTACTTCATTATTTTATAAAGATTTTTTTCTTAAGTCAAGTGATGGGTGGATTCTTTTTCTCATATCCAATCAAGTATTTGAGTTAGGTCATTGATTTCAAAAGACGATTCTACCCTAAGAAAACGTTTGAGCTAAGGGTAAACCATGAATGGATATTCCACTATTCTATGGATTAATGAGATTGTTAACTCATTA
Source organism: Dendrobium nobile (assembly GCA_022539455.1). NCBI lineage: Eukaryota > Viridiplantae > Streptophyta > Magnoliopsida > Asparagales > Orchidaceae > Dendrobium > Dendrobium nobile. Next base: position 48,152,569 of record CM039721.1, read on the forward strand.
ACTCACAAGTTTTTTAAATCAATCACATGGAATACTATATCATTTTCATGCCTTGGTAAAAAAAAAAAAAAATTCATTTGCTATTTGTCTTTTGTTCCCTCCTTTTTGATATGTCAAAAGGGGGAGAGGTTTGTGAGGTTCCTTTTTATCGATCCTGAACTCTTACTACTAATTGTTTTCGTAATGGTTTGCCATCATAAAAAAGGGGGAGATTGTTGCAAATCTATTTCCATGGCTTATGTTTTTAATGATTGACAAACACTGTTTCTCTTGTACTGCTTGTTGCTTCTACGTTTCAGGAATCGAAGATCAAACGAAAAAGACGAAGCCAATTCAGGATTGCGTAGGTTTAGGGTTGAGTTAGTCTGTACATTTGTTTTTCACTTTTTTGAGTCAACTTGTAATGGTCAAAGAGACTGATGCTAAGTAACCATACACACACACACACACTTGAGAGATTTAGAATTTCTGTTTTTGCTCATATCGGCCAAGACGATATTTACATCGTCTTGGATGATCAGGCTTAAAACAGAAAGTCTAATTAAGGATTCTTAATTAAGGTAGCCGACATTAACATATCATCCTGGATGATACGTGTATCGGCCAGGACGATAAGCTCAAAATAGAAAGAAGTAGCCGCCATAAACAATTAAGGTATATTGTATTTTTAAATTATCGGCCAGGACGATCATTGATCGGCCCGGACGATATTCACAATTATGCCTTAATTGAACAGACAAATCAGGGAAATAATTAAGGATGATTGATACGATCACATCATCCTGGACGATCGCAGAATCGGCCAGGATGATATATTCAATATCCTTGGTCACTCCTTGACGATCGGGATTGGCCAACATGAAAACAGGGCGATGCTCAGGACGATTTTCCTCTGAATTGAACTAATCAGCCTGGACGATCAAGCCATATTTCAATCGTTATGCACCAAAAACAGGGCGATACCCAGGCCGATCTTCTGAGTTTTGTACTGATCGGCCAGGCCGATCTCCATATCGGCCTGGACGATATTGTCAGCAACTTGCAATTAATGAGCTCCTTTGAAGCTCTTCTATTTAAGAGCTCTTGTTCAATGTTTTGAAAACCTTTGGTTGCTGCCTTGACCTGAGAAGGCCTTGAGGAGAGAAAGAAAGAAAGGGAGAGAGAGAGGATCTTGTGAGGGGGAGCTTGTGAGGGGATTCACATGGGTTGCTTCAAGGATCACTCTGCTTCTTCTTCGTCTAGAGTTTCTCGTTCGTGGAAGGGTCGGTAGAGATAAGGAGTTAGCTTTTGGTTGTGGTTCTCTGCCAGCTTCAGGAGAAAGTAAAAAGAGGTAGGTTCTCTGCCTTGCCGGGATGGCAAAAAGGAGGTTCTTGTGAGGGCTTGTCCACCTAGCCGTGGGGGCTAAAGGAGAGTCACGTTTTGTAATGCAATACTTGGAGGGTGGCTCCAAGGAGTGGACGTAGGTCGAGTTGACCGAACCACTATAAATTTCTGTGTTTTTGTTTTCTTGCTTCCGCACTTTTAAATTCCGCATTTATTTTTTGTGGCGTGATTTTGGTTTATGTTTTTTATTCTTTGTTAAAAGAAATTTTAAAATACCAATTCACCCCCCCTCTTGGTTAGCTTGGGACTAAGTTCATAGGGCTTAACATCCCTAACGAACTTTCAATTGTGTCAGTCTCTCGAGATTGTATTTTATTTTTATTGCAGTATTCGATAACAAAATAGGAGAAATCAAAATCTGCGTGGTGACACAATTTTTCCCACCAAGATTTTTCTGGCGACTCCGCTGGAGATTAATCCTCTCTCCATCTTTAGCAGTGTTTTATACCCTTTAATCGGTATTATACTTATGCTCATCATAGGTTGTAACTACCTTTCTTCCGCCGGTTCTTTTATTCATTTCATTCTTGAATAATTTGGTCGGTATCTAAAAAAAATAAAAAAATTTAGAGGTCATATTTTGGACCCCGTTTGAAAACTAATGGGAAGCTCCTTTATACGACCTTTTGTAAAGAAATTTTCTATGCTAATTCGAATATTGCAGTTACATTTTTCTTGTAGTTTGATGTTTAAATTAGCATTGGGTCCAAAATTAATTTTTCCAATCTTTAGTAATATGTATAGTTACTTTTTTTTAGTAGCTTAATGTATTATTTGGATTGGGTCCAAAAAAATTTTAACTTTTCAAAATTTTATACTTCTCCGTGTCCTAATTAACATGTTGCAGTTATATATTTTTGTAACTCGATATGTGGCTGGACAAATCTTAAGAAAATTTGAGTTTTAAATCAAAGTTTTCTTCCTATATAATCTAGCATATTACAGTTATATATTTTTATAGCTTAATATGTTTGGTACAACAGGGTCCAAAAGCTCAAACATTCAAATCAAAACTTTTTGCTTGTCCTACTAACATATTATAGTTTCATGTCTTTATAGCTTGATATGTTCGCTAGGACAGGGTCCAGAATCTGATCTACGCAAGATTGTCAAGATTAAAGTCAATTTACATTGAGAAAAGTTTGAAGGTTCGAATACAAGTTAAGCTTATAAAAAAAAAATTTCTTAGAGAAAATAGCCTGTTGAATTTTTTTTTTAAAATAAATTTACCTCTATCTTCCTTAAATTGTACTTAAAACTTCATTATGGTTGGCTCTTCTAAACTTTAAAGAATAAGACCAATGGTTATCAATACTAAAAAGAAAAGTGTGTTCCCTCCCTCCCTCCAGTTGGGTGTATTAAAACTTTAGATGAAAATATATTTAATCTCATTTCTTTTTGGAACCTCAAAGCACAAAAGTTTAACTAATTTTGCTAGTTTCTTAGCAATCATTGAATTAAATTCAAATATATTTTCAAATCTTTCATTCAACCATATTATGATTTTTCTAATATTAGGAATGTATAAATATTGGTTGATATATTGAGAGTTTGAAAATCATTCTAAATTCCCTCACATTTAAATCTCTTGTAGGTTAAAGTTTAATATGCCTATAAATCCTATTTCCTAACAGTACTGCATGGATATGACGATTTGTCCTCTGCCATGTGGTTTAACTTTGATAAAATGTGGATTTTAAGGCATGCGATGAAGATAAATAGATAAGTTATATAAAAGCTTTTGTTCATCATATGTAGTTTTCTCTTATGGTAATATTTTTAAATCAAATATTAGCTAAGTTTATTCTTAGCTTTATTATTCCATTTGAGAAAACTTATGAGCAGTTCTTATTAAAGATTGATCATCTTAAATTTCATTCGAGTCGAAAACTTAGGATGATTCAAGTTTCTTTATTAAGGTTAACCCATGATATGGTTAACATTCCATTTATCATGTGGCTTTCCTTCAAAATTAATTAACATATCTTGAATTGATACTAAGTTAGTCGATTTCATAACATCTTTGATAGTTTCCTTCTTCAGTAGTAAAATAAATAAATAAATAAATTATCATATTTGGGTTCGCCCATTATGATATCTATAAATAACTTCTTTTGAATTAAGATTTATGTCAAATTGAAATTGGAGGAGGTAAAAATCTTATTCATCTTTTTATCGTTATACATCTCATAGGTATCTTGTGATTTGATGAACTTTTTTTATAATTATCTCAGTTAAGTTGGCTATTCATACTATAGGATCGGGTCCAATTTGTAAATCAATCTTCATTGTATAAGAGTGTTAATTTTTTTTTTACTCTTATACTTGGAAGATGATTTTACAACTGAAATAATTGTTTCAAGATTTAAATAAAGGAAGCCTCTTTAAAAAAAAATTAAATGAAGAAGAAAAAGAAAAGAAAAGAAAAGAAAAAAGAGATTCATTCATTAAATGTGTAGCAAAAAAAAAAAGAGGCTTCCCTTTATAAATCTTAAATATCATAGGACCTATTCATCCTTTAGTATTTTTAACACTTGACTTTGAGAATTTAAAATTTTGGTTCATCACCAAGTATTGATGTTTTATTAGATGCAAAATATATATCATCTAAAAAATTTAGAAAGATTAGATTTCTACCTCTGCTTTAATTCTCTTTGGATATAGTTCTTAATTCAAAAAGAATGAAAAGATAAGAAGGAAATCCCAGTTTTGCTTGTAGGGAGTTTTGATCTGGGTTAACAAAATCTAAATCTTGAGACCTCTCTAATTAGCAACTTGAATAGGTCAGTTCATATCTTCAAATCATTTTGAAGAAAAATCACATAGATGATCAATCTAAATGAAATTATAATGGTGCTGATTGTGCATTATTGGGTTTCATATATCTAACATAATTGAGATGCATAAACAAACCATTATCCAGAAATCTTTAACTCTCTTTTGGACATCTTCCAATTCGAATGAGATTGTAGATAGGATCCTAATACTGGATGATCTATAGTGATATTTATGGATATAAAAATCAGTTTCTTTAGATTCAAATTTTTGAAACTAAACTAAGGGACATCCCTTAGTTGGTTCTGAGATGATTGTCTAATGTTCTCATTCACTATTGAATAACTATAACTTCCAAATTTAAATCTATTATTGACTGAACTAGGATGTTAGAACATGAGGGGTTCTATCCTTAGTGATGTCGATGATACATTTGTTTGAATCTTTGTCAAACTTCAAAACAAAATCAAGCTACAATTTGACTAAGTCCATAATTGACTAATTTTGGATGTTAGAATTGGAGGGATTCTATTCCTGATAAAGTCTATGATAATTTCATCAAAAAGATATGAAATTCAATTCACGGTATATCTTTATTATAAACTAGATTTGGTTGTTAGAGCCTAAACAATTCTATCCCCGTTTCTTTTTATAGCATTGAAATTCAAAATATTTTGAAATTACAATTTTCTTTGAAGGAAGTTGTTAAGTTTTAACTTTTGGTTGAAATCGTTCTGGTCATATTCAAACTATTTAATTTAGAGGGAGTCAACCTATTCTTCATTGAGTTTTTGAATCTTTTCTCATGTCATTTTCATTGGGTTAAGATAATTAAAACTTAAGCGATCACAGTCAAATATTATAAGAAAATTATCAAATAAAAAATAAAGCTTTCACTTTTTGATGAAAATCAAAATTTTCTCAATCATTATGAGAAATTGATATTCCTTAGTGCTTTCACTATAAAGGATGCTCAAATATTCTCCTTGTTCTTCAACAACTCATGCAAAAGTTAAAATTCTTTAAGAAAAATTTTATCATGTTGCATTTAGTTCTCCTATAACATACAAATGAGGACTCTAGAAAATTCATATGATTTTCTTTGAGTTACTCGAAACAAATTCAATCATAGAATCAATCTTTAAACAAAATCTTGCATTTCTCCTTTGGTGGTCGAGATGCTTTGTTAAGTCTTTACTAATCAAAGACGATCAAACTACTCCCCTTTTGTTTTTCTCATATATGATGATCCGATATAAAAACATAATCCCTAGTGAATTATTTGTAAGTTATAAAGATCATTTATAATGAAGGATAAAACAAAATTTTAATCAAAAGATTTTCAAGTCTATCAATCGTCAAAATATTTTTTCTTTCCCTTCTAGAAAATGACATATATAAAAGCTTATGATCTCTAGTACAACATTTGCAAGTTATCAATGTCATTTGTGGTTGAGGGAAAAGATTCAAAGCTTTAAAGAAATCAACTTTACTTTAAAAATTCACCACCCTAAAATCCGTCTTTAGGTCTAAGTCCGCTTTTATGGCATCCTACTGACTTTCTGGCTTAAGTCCGCTCTTATGGCAGCCAATCTAGTTTAAATTCATCTTTAGGTCTAAGTCCGCTTTTACGACATCCTACTGACTTTCTGGCTTAAGTCCTTCGCTCTTACGGCAGCCATCTTGTTTAAATCCGTCTTTAGGTCGAAGTCTGCTTTTACGGCATCCTACTGACTTTCTGGCTTAAGTCCGCTCTTACGGCAGCCATCCAGTTTAAATCCGTCTTTAGGTCTAAGTCTTGCTTTTACGACATCCTATAACTTTCTGGCTGAAGTCCGCTCTTACGGTAGCCAAACCTAATTAAATCCTTTTTTAGGTATAAGTCCTCCTACGGCATCCTACTGACATCATTGAAGTTAGGAATAAGCATCCCTAGTGGCATCCTAATCTTCATCCCGAGGAGAAGTATAAGCATCCCCAGCGGCATCTTCTCTTCATTAAATCTTAAATCTTAAATCGATCCTCTATGATTGAGTGTGAGTCCCCACACTTAGGCTTCTTTTTCATATTATTATTCGATCCTCTAAGATTAGGTGTGAGTCCCCACACTTAGGCAACCTTTCCTTACGATCATCCGCTAGAGTTGGAGAACGCCCCTCATGGCACCATCCTAGTGTAAATCTTAAATCTTAAATCGATCCTCTATGATTAGGTGTGAGTCCCCACACTTAGGCTTCCTTTTCATATGATCATCCGATCCTCTAAGGTTAGGTGTGAGTCCCCACACTTAGGCATCCTTTCCTTACGATCATCCGCTAGAGTTGGAGAACGCCCCTCGTGGCACCATCCTTGTGTAAAAGTTAAATTTTTAAATCTTCCAAGATTAGATACAATCTTTTCCATAAGTTGCTTTCTTTTCTTAGAAGACGCCCTTTAGTTCGTTGAGTTAGGTGTAAGTGCCCACTTAATGGCATCTTTCCTCTTGAACTAGAAAGAATACTCTAGTCTTATCAAAATCATATTCAAACCAAAATCACATTGAAAATCTCTATTCATGTCAAACTACATTCAAATCACTAAAGCATCAATGCCGACATCAACTTCAAAATCAATTCATCAACTCAAAACTCTATAAACTTTTCATTCTGATTTTCTATCAAAACCCAAAATTCCTTCAATTTGTATACTCAAAATTTCAACTTCAACTATGGGTCTAGTTGATCGTTTCGGTCAACACCAATACGCACGATAAACTTTGGCAAGTTTATCATTCCTATTGGGGGTCCATTTGTTGACCTCATTTTTCGAAGTCAATTTCCTCGAGTTCATCTCTAGCATCTAGGTCTTCCTAACCTAGTGTAGATGTTGCACCCATAGGATTTCTCTTAGGTGGACGCCCACTGACGTAGCATCGACTCGAACCTATCTCTCAACTCGATACAAAATCAATTCAATCTAGATTTTAATTCAACTCCAAACGAACTCAAATCAAGATTTATTTATGATTCATCGATGTCGATCGACTCAATTTAATATGATCTAATTCATTTTCGATCAAATTAATATATCATTGGGCTCAAATCAATTCATCAATCAAACCCCAAATTCTATCTAGTAAAGCCTACTTTAATTCTAATGAAATCAAAATCAGTCCTTAAATCTCTTTTAAAATATAAATCAATCACAACCATTGATTAGAGAGAATGATTTCATAAATTTAAAATCAATTTGAATAAAATAGTTATAGATTTTGATTAGAGCCGGTTCAAAATCCCCAAACAAGAAACCAACTCAACCCGTGACCCTCTCCCTCAGCAGTTCCGAAGACCCACGATCTCCCTCTCGTTCGCGAATTTCCCATCTCCCTCTCATTTTTCATTCAAAAAGAGTCCCAAGAAACGCACAGTCTGCTTCATCTCTCCCGTGGTTCTGCCCTAAGGAAGCCGAAAGAGTTCCAAAATCCCCAAAGAATCGTCCCCTCTAGAACTCCCGCTCTGGTTTGCACGAAGTCCTTCCCACGATCTCCCTCTCTGTTCGCACGAACCCGTCGCTCTCTCTCTCCTCTGATTTCGTGAACCGCCCTCCCGCTCCCTCTCTTGCATTCGCACAAGCACGAATCCCCTGCCGACTCGTTCATCTCCTTCTCCTTCATCCCCTCTCCTCAGTTCGCAAGAAGATCGAAGGTCCCAAATCTTCCCACGCTTTCGAGTTCGCAGATCTCCTCCTCCTAGCCGTTCGCAAACAGCAGCCCTAGCCGACTGAACTCCTCCTTCCATCATCCCTATTCTCTGTTTCGTGTGATACCAAGGTCGGACGTCCCCCTCTTCCTCTCCGACATTTCGATTCACAAGCCCTAGGCGAATCATCTGATTCTAAGTGTGCGAAATCCCTTTGATCAATCTACACTCATACATGTATATATCTTCCATCCTCTTCTTCTTCCCTTATCTTTAATTGATTTCATTCACTTAAATCAAATTTTGAAAATTATAAGTGTGAAGTTTATTTGATAAATCTGAAACAAAATTATTCTTTCTCTCTTGATATTTAGTTAAGTAATGAATAGTTGTAGTTGTTTATTCTCCTTTTCAATTTTCTCATCAATGGTTGCATCATTTCTCTTATTTGTGATAGAAGTCTTATATATATATATATATATATATATATATATATATATATATATATATATATATATATATATATATATATATATATATATATATATATATATATATATATATATATATAACGTGTAGCTTCAATATGAAATTGACATAGAATTGTCCATGTGTTTATGTTTTGAATATTTATGAAATAGAATGTATGATCCTAGAAAAAGATGATTTGAATGGTTGGTCTAAGCATTGATATTTCATATTTGAGTATATACTTATGGATCTATTTTAAGATTTACAATCCCATTTCTCTTATATCTCAATCATAGGTATTTGTATTTGATTCAACACAATGCTACATGCTTTATCTTGGGTAACTCTCTTTGAGTTTTGGAAGAGAATTTAAAGTTATTTCAAAACTTTAGCATATGCATTTATAGCCTTTTTATGATAAAACTTATGGAAGGTAATTTGAAATGTTTAATGTTATACTTTGGAAATGTGAAATCGTATATAGGAAAAGTAAAGTGTTCATTTTCTAAAAGTGCTTGTGTTAAGAGAGAGGTGTATGCTACTTTGAAAGGTCAATTGTAAGAAATTTGTAAGAATGAGAATTTTATTTATTTTGGAGAGATGAAAATTTTATATTGTGGAAAAGTAAAGTGTGTTTTTGAAAGGTATAAATGTATTTGGGAAGTGAGATATTTTGAAAATTGTATACTAGAAAATGTATGGATTTTAAAAGATTGAGATGTGTAAAGGTTGAAAGACAGAAGTATATGTTAGAAAGGTTTTGTGTAAGAAATGTGAAATTTATGTGTTTTAGAAAAGTAGAATTGTGTATAAGAAGTAAAGTGTATATGTGTATTTCTCAAAAAAATGTGGGTGATATGTTTGAAAAATGATTTGTGCGTGCACTTTAAATGTGATTGTGTGATCTTTGGAAAAGTGAAAGAGAGTATGTATATGTGATATATAATAGGAATGTGTTTGTTAAAAAGTGAAAAGTGTATATGTGTTAAGAAGTGGAGTGTATGTGTAGAAAGGTAATTTGTAGTGGAAATTGTGAACTATGAAATTTTGAAAGTGTGTGTGTATATTTGATAGATCATAATTGGTGGAAATTGGTATATATAGTCATGTTTCATCTTATACATGGACGTTTTCTTCTTATGATTTGGAAAGATAAAATGTATAAAAAAAGTTGAAAAGGTGAAGGTGTGCGAGTTTTAGATAAGGGGTTGTGTGGATGTTTGAGAGTAAAAGGGTTTGAGTAATCTTTGGAAAGTAAAATTTTTAAAGAAGAGTAAAAGTTTCTTTCTTTTTCTACCTATTTCTCTCTTTCCACTTTCTTATGCTTCAAAATAAATATGGAATACGTGTTCAAAAGTGAAAGGTTTCAAAACCCAAGTCAACAAAACCAGTGATCATGCCCGAAGAAAGGTACGTCTTTATTTTCAGTAAATTTTGATTATTTTATTATTAATTATTAAATGTGCTTTCTAATCTCTATTTTCTTTTCTTTATTGGCATAAATTGTGAGGAACAGTACCGGTTGATTGAATAAAAGGATAAGGAGCTAATGATGTCAGTCGCCTCTATCCAGCCGTGTAGAGGTGCTATTGGCGGAACCACCGGGTCATAGCCCCCGGTGACTGTGAGTATTCTAAACTTAGAAAACCTTTAGGGGCCCCTTGATGTGTTTTGTGCGAACCCTTCCCTTTTAGGTCCTTGTAGTAACTTCAATTTTATTAGAAATATTTTTCTTTTATTTTAGATCCCCAAATTCCTTTTACACACGTGCAAAGTCCTAAGAGTTAGTAATAACAAAATTTTCACCCATATAATATTAGTGACATTTAAGGATAATAATTAGGAACAGAGTCTTAGAAAACCTAGACTTAGGATGCATGTACACTTTAGAATAGAAATATATAACATAGAAAATTTAGTGACACTTCACTTTAGGGTTAGTGAATATTTTCAAATTAAAATTTAATCAATTAGAAATCTTTAGCTAATAATTGACCTAGGACATATCAAAACCTCACAGTTTACTACACACTTAGATTTGTTTGCTAGAACAACCGACTCTAGTTTTAGGTTAAGCCGGTGTTTATTTTCTTACTGCATTGTGACGGACTTTCTTGGTTTTCATTGCATGTTGGTTGTAAAATTGTTAGTGTGTTTGTTTACTTACTTCAACTGCATTCTGTGATGTGATTTGATTGACGATTAGATTATCCATAGGTTAGGAGCGATCTGGTTGTTAACAAAATTTCCTGCAGGTGGCCACACTCATGCAGGGCAGTAAAAAGGGGGCTAGTTAATTAATAATTATATAAATGCTACAGATGCTCAAGTTGCTTAGCCCCCAAATAAAAAGAGTGTGGCCAAGTGTGGCTAATTGATTTAATTTAAATGCGAATATATAACTGCTTGGGATGATTTTTATATAAACTGCTTAGGATAACTCTGTAGGTGGTCTAGATTTTTCTTTTTCTTTCTGTGAAATGTAATGTAAATGTAAATGTGTTTGGAAAGTATTATAAATTGTGAAAGTGATTTTGAAAATGGGATATCACATCCAATTTGGAATTCAAAGAAAAGAGAATATACCTTAAAGGATTATTCTCTTTTATTTGGAAAGCCAAATTAGGATGATTTTAATATCCAAATAGAAAAGAAAATACCTCTTTTAGGGATGAGTTTCTTTTCATTTGGATATTCAAGCCTGGCGGATCCAAGAAGTTCATAGAAAAAGAAAGGATGAAATGAAGATGGAAGAAAGAAGACGAAGAAATAAAAACACAAGAAAGAATATATCCCATTTCAAAAATCACTTGCGTCATTCTTAGGATTAGAATTCGGGTTTGTTGTCAGTGGTGCCCGGCCACTTTACTTTTCTGTAAATTCTAGATGTAATTATATGGACATTGGACATTGGACATTATATTTTGGATTTATTTAATTTGATTGTTTATATTAGTTGTGTAGTAGATTTTTTTAGGACCTTGCATGCCGTGTTTTATTTTAGCCTGGATATGAATCGGAGTGCTTTTTTTTCGTAAGGGTACGCTTAAAATTCTTCTACTTGTAATTTTAATAAAAATTTTCAGGCTCACATAGTAACTCTAACGTTCTAAGAAGCTCGGGACCGCCGAGAGTCAGCATAAGCATATTATTATTTTCTTTTTCTTGTTAGGCACCTCCCCGTCTGCGGGTACTGGCAGGCCACTTGACCTGTGAGGGTGCAGTTCGGTCAAGGGGAAGTTGTGCAATCTCTAGGGAAAAACCTATTTTCTAAGCCTAATTTTAAAACTGTTTCATATTCATTTTATGCATTCGAGTCAATTAGCATGCATTGCATTAGATACAAATTAAAAAAAGTCTAAAATATTAATTACATTTCTAGACATTTTTCACCATATATAAGTTGAGGGGCTAATTAGGGTCTGTCTTAGATGTCGGCCCCCAATTCCTTAAAACTTAAACAACGTCTTTATCCATCTTTCATAAGAGACTGGACAAATGATTTTAAAGCACTTAGGTGGTTAGCTGGCTCCCCAATCTAGGTCGGGGTAAGTCTAGATTTGTACTTCATTAGTTAGGTTCGAGTCACTATTTTATAGTACCCAAATTAAATTTAGGTTCTAAGGAGGATTCTTTTTAGATCTTAAGTCCTCTCCACCCGGAAATATAATCCCAAATTTCTAATAAAATGTCAACTTAAATATAAAATTTTTTTCTTAAAATGTAAAGCCCAACATAGGATAGACTGAGGTTGCCTCTGAGCTTCTCAGAATCCGGCTCCTCCTACTTTTTCTCCTTTGACTCGCATAATAAATGTTCAACATTGAGCTTTCTCCTTGAAAAATCCCTACTTCTGTTCCTTGTCTTCTACTTTGTAGTCAAAGGGTATGAAATCACTACTTTAATCGAGAGTTTTCTTAGGAGTATCCCTCCTAGGATGTAATTAACTATAAGAGCTTGCTTTTATAGGGATTTGAGAAACCCAGACTAAAATAAACCTTATTTTATATTAATAAAACAAGAGAAGAATATTTGGAAATGCAGATGTCTTTAAAAACTTTATTTCTAATCTTAAATATGTTTGTAGGATGTTATTATTGTCTTTTTAGATAATATAATTTTCTACTTGATATATTCAATTTTAGAAATAATGAATTTTATAAAACTCATTCTTATTTTTGGATGTCTTAAAGAATGTTATGTTCGTCTTTCAAGATGATATAATATTCTCCTTGCTATATCTAAATAAAAGAATGAATAAATTTTTCAAAAAGCTTATTTCTATTTTTAAACACATTCTTAAGAATTTCATGTTTATCTTTCGAAATAATATGTTATTCTTTGAACTGTGTTTGATTATAGAATTATTAATTTTTAAACCCTATTTTTGATATTGAATACATTATAGAATATTGTGTCAGTCTCTCGAGATTGTATTTTATTCTTAATGCAGTATTCGATTACAAAATAGGAGAAATCAAAATCTGTGTGGTGACACAATTTTTCCCACCACCAACATGCAATGAAATCTCAAAAACTCGACACACAGTAGAAAAGTAAGAATTGCCCTAGCCTAAGATTAGATTTGGTTGTCCTACCAAACATCTAAAGTATGTGAGGTAGGTTGTGTTGATTGGATATGTCCTATATATGACAATTGGTTAGAATTATTTGATGTTCTAGTTGGTTGAAAGGCTTAAGAAAATATTTTAATTAAAGTTTAAATCTTAATGATTTGAAATTATTTTTAAAGTTTATTTTTGAATGTTAAATAGCTACCACTTTTGTTACTTAACAAGGCCGTAAAGTTTGTTTCACTTTTCTTGGGACTAAGTTAATAGTCTTGTAGGCCTAGGTTACCTAGTGATAACTAATATAATTAAGTAATATAATTTAATTAAGATATGAAGGTTAATGAATTTTAATTAAGGCTAATTTATTATTGGTTTTAAAGTTATATTAAATTTTCTTAGGTTTTTAAGTGATTTTTGAATTTTCTGGATTTATTTTAATCATTTAATAAATGTTCAAAAGTTGGCTTTTAGATTCAAAGTGATATTTGAAGTTTTGATATTTTTATTAAATATTAGTCCTTTTGATGATTAATTAGGCTTTAAATTTTTTGAATTTGAAATTGTCTACAATTAACTGTGAATTTTTAAAGTTTTGACTTAAATTTTGACTAAAGTTTGATAAAATTGTTAAATGTTTTACTTTAAATGTTTGTTTAAGGTTTGAAATTTTTATCTAAATATTTGTCTCCAAATGGAGTTCAATTCCTTTGAGTTTACTAAATTAGGAATTTTTTTTAATTATTTATGATTTTTAGAAGCTTGTGTATTTATTTCATTTACATAATTGGTTTAATTAATAGGCTTTTATTGATTTTTCTCTAATTGAACTCCATACTATTGAAATCAGTTCCAAAGGTCAAGAATGACCTAACAAGAGATTTCATAATTTTTGGAAATTTTCTTGAATTTTTATTTATTTTTAATTATTTAAATTAATTAAATATTATTCTTTAACTAAAATTTAATTAAACTTGAATCTAATGTCAAATCAAAGGAATTTTTATATTTTTAAGTTTGAAATTAAATTCTAGTTATGTTATTTTATTATATGAATTTTTTGGATTTAATTTAAATTTATTCTAAATTTTATAAATTTTAAGGCTTGATTTAAGTTTTTAATCTTCAGTAATTCAATAAGGGGTTTAATGATTTCAAAAATCAGAGAGAAATTTTGTAAAGGTTGTAGATGTCACTAGGTTAAAATAGTTCAAATTTCATGTCAATAGGAGGTGTATACTATTTTTTAGAATTATTCTAAGTTCTATAGATAAGTCCTAAATTATTGTCCTTAAAGTGTCACTGGTTAAGCGTGTTTAAATCAATGTCACTAACCCTTGACATACATATGTAAATGCACATGAATATAACAATCAAATCTTAGATCTAAAAGAGCTTTAAAACTACGTGAGTGTGTGCATCCTAAACAAGCTAAGATCAAAGGTAATTAATATACACAAGTTTTGATTTGTGAATAATTGGAATAAAATCATTCATTAATCCTCTCTCATGAATTATATTGAATCACACTCAACCTATGTTTAAAATTCCATGAGATCTCACACACACACACACAGAACATTTGACGCACTGTTTTCGTCTAGTCGATGCGCTGTTTTCTTATGGAAAATAAACGGTTAGATCCTGGTTTTTTGGAGGGCAAGCATTCGAAATCTTTCAAAGATATTTTGTCTTATGTTGATGCTTCAAAATTTTTTCCAGATTTTCATATTTCTACGATTCGAGGGGTTGCCGGCTTTGTGGTTTTTGGAAGATGAATTTTTGCATCTTGCCAAACCTTTTGAATTTGCATTGGTGGGGAAATTTCCCCTTAAGCGACCTGATTTAGACTCAATCCGAAAATTTTTGTTTAACCTTAAACTATCCGGCGATTTCTCTGTCACTGTGCTGGATCAATCCAATGTACAGATTAAGCTCTCGAATGATCTTGATTATGGGAGGATTTTTGCGCATCGGTCTTACTTTGTTTTTGGTTGTTTCATGAAAATTATCAAGTGGTCGCCTCATCTTGATTTGTCGGAGGAATCGCCGATTATCCCTGTTTGGCTCTCGTTTCCTGGTTTGCGTCCGCATCTCTTCTCCCCCTGAATCCTTTTTTGTTTGAGATCTATCTTTGGTCGACCAATTCAAACTAATAATGCAATGGCTGTTCGATCTCGCCCCTATATAGCTCGCATTCTTGTAGAAATGGACATTTCTAGATCTTACCCTGATTCAGTTTGGCTGGGTTCGGAGAAATTTGGCTACATTCAAAAAATTGTTTTTAAAGGTATGCCAAATTTCTGTATGCATTGCAAGGCTGTGGGGCATAAAAAATCGGAATGCATTAAGCTTTTTCCTAACTTGCGTCCTGCTGTAAATGCTGCTCCCTCGCCGGTTGATCCTAGTTCTAAGCTTGTTGTGACCTCGGTCAACCCTATTACTTCTGCTATTATCCCCCTCTGTGATAATGATATGGTTAATGTTGAAGTTCCTTTGGCTCATGGAGTGTTGGATTGTGATTTTAATGCAAATATTGTGGTGGTTGAAGCCTTACCCTCTGTTCCATTGGGTGAGCATGGTGCTGCAACTGGGGGTGTCAATGAGGCTGGGGACTTTATTGCGGCTGAGATTTCTCCGGGTACTCTACCTGCTTGTGTTAACATTAATGTTGTCGAGGAAGGGCGTGCTGATGTGGCTGAGCTCGATAAATTGATTGTTTCGTCGCTTGAGTTGGGTGAGGAATTTTTGCGTATGTCTGTTAATGAAGTCAATGGAGGTTCGGCTGTTGTGGTTTCGGGTTCTCTTGTTGTTAATGTGGATGTCAATGCTGAGTGTTTGCAGGTGGATACTTTGAATGGAATTGCAGTTGGTTCTAACAATCTCGTTCAAGTCCCTGTAAACTTGGTCGATACAAACACTATGGTCAATCATTTGGGTGGCAATTCTGGGTTTGATATTAAGAACCATGTGGTTTGGCTACATGGTTCTTCTGAATTTAATTATGAATCCGATTTTTTGGATTGTGGTGTGGCCTCTCCTGATTTTTTTTGTGGATCGGACCCTGGCAACGAATTTACTCTGGTTCGGGATAGACCGGTCATTTCGACTACCTCTCGTGGGCGTTTTTGTGGGAGGGGCCGGAGAAGAAGATAATTGGCTTTGTATTATGTATTATGCTCTTCTTTTCTGTTTACTTGTTGTTAATTTGGTCAGTTTGGTGCTGAGTTGGATATGGACTATGATGTGGCTGGGGCTCGCGTCCTCGTCGCTTTGTGGTGGCAACCTTTGGTGAATTTCCTCGAGTTGGTGGGTTTTTTAGTCGCTTTCTTCACCTTATTGGACAGTCCATTCGAGGCTTCGGACATGCTGGGTGCCTCGGCTGATTATTGAGTCCTTTTTTCATTGTATCATGTCTTTCTTCACCTTATTTCTTTTTTCTTTTGAGATTGTAACCGTTCTGATTTTATTAATAGACTTTCTTGTTTTGCTAAAAAAAAAAAAAAAAAACATACATACATACATTTATATATGAAAAATAAGTTTTAAATTTAAAGATTTAAAATATTATTCAAATAATAAATTTTTTTTGAGAGTTCCCTCTGATAATTTAAAATAATTTGAAAATAAATTTTTTATTTTGAAAATATTTAATATAATATTTAATTAAAATATTAATTAAATATTAAAATATTTAAGTAATTCAAATTATTTAAGATAAATTAAGTTTTAAATTTTAAGATTAATTTTAAATTAATTATTTAAAAATATGAAATTTTTTAATAAAATTTACATTAATTTTTTTTATTTAAAATGAAATTCTTTTGAATTTTATTAATATGAAATATTAAAATTCAATTTTATTTTTTTAAAAAAATATTTCTTTGATTAATCAAAATATTTTAAAATAAGAAGTTTGAATTTTTGAAAACATTTAAATTAAATAGTTAATTAAATATTAATTAAGTATTTAAATAATTAAATACTTAAATTTATTTAGATATTATGAATTAAAATTTAAGTTTAAAAAATTAAAATATTTTTACTCAATTTATTAACATATTTAAAATAATATTTTGTATTTTTGAAAATATTTAAATTAATTTTAGTTTAAACATTAAATAAATGATTACATGTTAACAATTTTAAGATTATTTAAAATATAGAAATTATTTTAAAATGATTTTAATTTTAAAATATATGATTTTATTAATTGAGTTTTTTTTTTAATAATTTATACAAATTTTCTAATTAATTTTTAATTTTAACTAATTTTTCATTTTTTTTTATGTAAAATGATTTAAAAATAAATTTTAAATCATTTAAACGGGTTTGGTGATGGCAGCGAAGGCAAAGGACGCATAGTAGCTCATGATTTGGGACCTGAAATTACAGCCAATCATTGTCTGGCGGGGCAATGTTACACCACCAATAATGACTTCCTCAATAATGAATCACGAGCACGGTTCACTTAACTGCATCAGCAGCTCATCCACGCCATTTGATCTTCCACAGTAATGAACAGACAGTTCTTATAATGTTGGACGATCCTATATCATAATAGAACAATGCATGCAACATTGCCCACTACTTCATCAACCAAATGTTTGATCGCAAAGTGATAGAATCTGAATCATTGATAATGAGAGCAATAATCTAGATGTTGTAAATTAGCATGGCTATCAGATACACCCTACAACTCATTTTTTGCGTCATTTACTTGATCAGATGGACCGAATCAAATGAAATTTTAAACATAAATTAAGCGCATAAAGAAAAATCATGTGAAAGTCATTTGGTTGTCCAAGAATTACTTAAATAAAAGCTATTTAATGTTATATGTCCCAGACAAGGGTTAGTATTTACCTCAATTTAATGGATGGATTAAATCATTTAAGGTATCTTTGAATTTGTTGTCTGTCCACGCTAATTTTCTTTTCATGAATCGTGGTCCAAAAATCTCCATATTGAATGGTGTAGCAGTTGGACAAATTTGACTTGAGTTTGTCAGAAAGATTATTTCTAGCGAGGTTTTGACGATGGTATTTTGGTCAGGAAGTGAGGAGGGGATGCTTGACGGCTTGAATTAGTAGAGAGCTCAGTTGGAAGGGCTTGAATCATGAGAGAGATTTTTGGGATAGAATGAGAGCTCAAGTGGGAATTTTTCCTTATTCAAATGTCCCTAGATCGAATGGAGGCTAGGATGCATTCATTTAAGCTCCAGATAGATTCTATATGTTGAGGGGAGTAGCTGGGAGCAGGGAGAATCAAGGATAAGGGTACATGCCACGTGGAAAGGCTATTTTGTCCTTGCAAGCATGTGATATTTATGCAAGGGCTAGGGAGAGACTCTAATAAGGTTCTAGTGCAACCCCCATATGCTATAGAGGTTTAAGATAAAGGGGAGTAGGCTTTAAAAGGGTTTTCACTATAGACCACACTAAAGCCCTAATTTGACTGGTCCCCACTCCACATGGAAGCTGAGGTGGTATGGAGGGGTTTGAGGAGCTAATTATATGGATCTTAAGGCCTTTATGTGGTCAGCTTAAAGTTTGGAAAGGGGTTCAAGGAGATTTGACCAAGTCTTAATAGTTGACTTGGTCAATTTGATCATGATTGGACTCATAACATACTCAAATGTATTTTTGACATACATTGAAATGATATTGAGGGAATGAAGACATTGTTTAAGTGATATAGCTTAATTTCACCCAAATAGGTCAAATTAGGATAGACTTAAGTCTTAGTTGACTTGGTCAACTATTGACTAGGGCAAAGGTCAAATCGAGTCAAAACTATTAGTGGAAGTGATCATAAGAATTTGATGAAGCTTTGAATGAATTTAAAGCTTGATTCAAAGTAGAAAAGCTTAATGGTTGATTTGGTCAACCTTGGTTGACTTTGTCAACTATTTAGGGCATAAAGACATTAGTTTTACAACCTATGAAAATAGATTTAAATTATGAGATTATAAACCTCAAAATAGACTCAAATTTAGAAGTTTGTCTCTAGAGACATGTCCTATAAATACGTAATTGATAGACTTTAAATCATAAATCATTTAAATGGATTTAAAAGTGTTTGAAAAAATATTAAAAAAAGGTTTTTAGGATATATGTCTTTTGCTCTGGATTTTGGACTAGATTAGTCAAAAAGAATCCTAGGGTCTAGGAAGGTCCTAGGGTATGGAGTCTTGAAGGATCCTAGGGTTTAGATAAATCTTAATTTCTGGATTGGTCTAGAAGAATTATAGGGTCTAGATAGATCCTACGTTCTAGATTAATCCTAGAGTCTAGATAGATCGTAGGTTCTGGGTTGATCTATATCTAGCCTAGGGACTAAATAGATCCTAAGGTCTGGGTTAATCTAGGGTCTGGACAGGTCATAGGGTCTAGATAGCTAAATTTTGAAATTAGGATGGTGCCATAAAAGGCTTTCTCCACCATTAATTGATATAATACTAAAGAATGAAAGCACGATGACTCACATCTAACCTTAGGGAAAAGAAGACTAGAAGATCCTGTGAGAAGGAAGCATTGCTTCCCACAGAAGATCAGGTATAGAATTTATAAACTACGATGGTGCCTTAGAGGGTGTGCTCCATCACTAGTAGATGATATTGTGGAGAGGAAAATTACTTTACATAAAGATTAATTTTAGGTTTTTAAACTAGGAGGGAGCCACAACAGCCATGCTCCACCAATAGTGGATCTAATTCTAAGGAGAAAAAGCATGACGACTCACATCTAACCTTAAGTAAACGAGAATTGGATGATCATGTGGGAATGAGGCATTGCTTCCCATAGAGGATTAGATCTAGATTTTAAACTTTGGATGGTGCGACAGAGGGAGTGCTCCATTACTAAGGTAACTAATCCTAAGGTAAGAAAGCCCAATGACTCACATATAACTTCAGGGAAAAGAAAATTGAATGATCGTGTGGGAAGAAAATGTTTCTTCTCATAGGGGATTGGATTTAAAAATTTAAACTAAGAGAGTTCCATGGAGGGCGTGCTCCATCACTAGTAGATTTGAACTTGAATGGAGAATATATTCTGAGATAAGGAAAACTATGATGACACCATAGTGGGTGTGTACCATCACTAGTAGATCTAATCCTAAGGAAAGAAAGCACAATGACTTATAACTAACCTTAAGGAAAAGAAACTGGAAGATCTTGCGGGAAGGAAGCATTGCTTCCTATAGAAGATCAAGTTTTGATTTTAAAAACTAGGATGATGCCATAGAGGGCGTGCTCTATAACTAGTATATCAAATCTTAAGGTAAGAAATCATGATAAATTACATCAAAAATTAAGGAAAAGAAATGAAATGTGAGAAGCAGCTTGAAAAAGAACACGCCGTGCAATTACTAATAGGAAACATCAATAATAAGATGCAACCATTCTTGTGCATGGCTATCATTACCACAATTTAAGACCTATTGGATAGAGTGGACAAATTTGAGAAACTAAACTTATCAAGATCAGAGAACCACTCTGATTAGCCGAAGAAGGCTAAGGCCCTAGGTGCTAGAAGGGGTGTGGCCGATTCTACCTTTTTCTCTAGAGCTAATAGAGAAAAGCAGTTGATTTATAATGTAGATAAAGGCAATAAGTCAATGTAATATAATGAAAAGCCAAAATAGACATACAACTCTAACCCCAAATTGAAGCTAATACTTGGGGGTGATCATAAGCCACAAACTTATCAAGGTGGGGGAGAACATCCAAGGCAAACAATGAGAACTAGTGATAGAATGTTCTTATCCCTCTAAGAACAGATGAATAAAGAATATTAATTTAAGAGGGAGAGTGTCGCCTAGTTATTTCGACAAGCGTTGAATATGGGCTTAGAACTGTTAGAATACAAGAGGCCCGATGAGTCAAAACATATTGGTGATCCAAATTATTGCCCATAGCATTGGGTAATCAACCATCCTATTGAAGATTGCTACATCTTCAAGGATTGGTTAGAAAGGAAGTACTAGAAGAGGGAACTCATATTGTCAGACAATATGCTCACTAATCCTAACAAAGAATCAACTCGGGTACATATGACTTCCTCCGTACCCCTGGTTGAAGAAAAGAAAAAGGAAAAGAAGCCGATTCAAGAAGAACAATGTGAGACTCTGGTCTCTAAGAAGACTGTAAAAATTCTAAAATGGCTCGAAGGAGTTTCAGGGGTGAAGTAAAAATCTCGTACTAAGCTGGTAATAGATCCCAAAGCTCTATCTGCAACTTTTATGATTAGTTTTCTAGTAACAAATTTAAAATATTTGCCATTTTTAATCTTCCAACTTTTATGATTAATTTTTAGAACCTATTTTTTAGTTCTTTTTAAATATGCTTAGATTATTCCTTCAAGCTATTGCTCACATATCATATGGAAACTAGAGTTTCCTATCAATACTCTTGATTAAAATAGTAGAATTTTTTTTTTAAGATTTTAAAGCTTAATGTGAAAGGAGGTAAGGATTGGAATTTTTAATCGGGACTGGATAGAATTTGAACACTTATTTGTATAATCAAAGAAGGAAGGGTAGGAGACACCTGGGATTCTAAAATAATTTAGAAGTACCCCAATCTATCCTAATGTTATTCTTGAATTCAATTGATAGAGATTTAAGATTGGCTGGTCAATTTTATTAAAAGGTTAGGATTATATTCTAAGAGGTTAAGGTCTTATAACCTATGTCTGCCTTAGAACCTAGGTTTAAATTGGGTACTAAAAATCATTGGCCTAAACCTAACTAATACTATGCATAATCTAGACTTATCCCAGCTTGGATTAGGGAGCCAGCTAAACTATCTAAGCACTTCAAAACCATATATTCAATCTTTTATAAAACAGCGATAAAGATATTTTATTAACTTATGTTTGAGGAAAGCTGGGCTAACATTTGGAGCAAGTCCTTATTTGGCCCCTTGACTTATTTCAGATAATATAAAATTTGAAGTATAATGTAATTAAATTTTTAACTCAATTTAATTTGTTTTTAATGTAATTCATGCTAGTTGCTCGATAAATACTTAAAATTAAAATGAAGCAGTTTTAAAAAGTTTTAAAAATATATTTTATCCTAGAGATTGTGCATATTTCCCTTGATAGATCTATACCCTCGTAGGCTAGGTTGTCTGCCCAAACCCACAGGTAAGGAGATGCCTAACAAAGGAAAAATATGCAATAGCATGCTATTGAAAATTCCCAGCCAAAACCCAAGCTTACTTCTTAAAATTATTAGAGTTTCTATATTAGCTTATATATTTTAAATTTAATTAAAGTAGAAAAATTTTAACAATCCCTCATGAGCCTCTGATCGAATTCAGGCTAAATCAAAATCAACATGCAAGATCGCCATAAAACTACTAAAAACATATAATCCTATATCACAATCAACATCAAACAATCAATTGAATAATAAATTAATTAAATAAATAAAATGTTCATAGGCATGTGCCTTTTAATATTATAAATAAGGGTCTGTAGAAAATAAAGTGGCCGTGTTCGACTAATAATAAGCCTGAATTTCTAATCTTAAAACTCAAGTGACTTTGAGAATGGATAGATCCTATGGTCTGGGATGATCTATGGTCTAGAATGGTCCTAGGGTCTGGATAGATCATAGTGTCTAGGTTAATATAGGGTTTGGGTAGGTCCTAGGGTCTAGATAGATCCTAGGATCTAGATAGGTCTAGAAGAGTCCTACGATCTAAATAGATCCTAAAGTTTGGTTTGGTCTGGAAAAATCTTAGGATCTAGATAAGTCCTAATATTTAGATTGATGTGGAAGATGCTAGGGTTTGGATTGATTTGGGGGCTAGACTGATCTTGGGTCAGGATTGATCTGGTGACATGGAAAAGTCCTAGTGACCACATACAAAAATGAGGCCAACAACTGTAAATGCTGCTTCACCAGCAATATGTAAAATATTATGCAATGATAAAAGATTCACCATATGTGAAACAATGATATTAATCAATAGGCATATGTCATCTATGCATTTTTCACTACATGTAAGTATCTACTTTAAGAATATATTATATAAAATACATACAAAAATATAAACTCATATGGGCCTCGACTATAGTGTTATGGATACACATGTAATAATTGAGGTTGTTGAGCGAGATAAGAAATGAATCCAATATCGAGCTCAATCCTTCTACATGAATGGATAGGAGTCAACAAAACACAAATTATCGAACAAATATGTGGTCACGATGTCGAACAAAATATTTATTTTAATATATTCATATTTCGGCCTTGAAAGTCTATAACAAAGAAAGTCTCACTCAAAAAAGCATAAAGCCGACAACAAACCCGATCTTCTATTAGCAAGATGACATAGTCGATAAGGTTCAACCATTAAAATTAAAAAATGATCATATATGCCTGAAAGATGGATACTTTGATATAAAATCTCAACTGGAGGTGTCCTCAAATATTTAAAAAATTCTTCTAAATTTCCCAAATGCCCCTAAAAATTTAAAATTTAAAAATATCATAATGTTAAAATATTTATTATTAAAATAAATTATTAAATACTTAAATAAAAACCCATCCAGCCTTCTCAAATAGTTTGTCGAGGTGGATGAAACTAAAAATTACTTCAGCTCACAAGGACTCAATGTCTAGTCAAGAATAACACTTGAATTTATTCTTGAACATTTTCTTACTAATAAGAATGTAGCACGTGTCCTTTAACCGATGTTTTCGCTACAAAATGACTCTATAGGGAAATAGTTATGATCAGGACCCTCTGAATTGGGTGATTCTACGGCTAAATGGCACCACTAAATTACGTTCATGTTTAATGCATGTATGTTCCCCAATTAATTTAAATTCCTTGATATATAAATCAATAGGATATAATCGATAAGTCATAAAACTCTTTGTTAGTTAAGGTGGATTTAAATTTGTCTCCAAAGACAAATATTCCTCCTAGGTCTACAAGTTCCCTTTAGATGAAACAATGCATGGCTACCCACAAGGATCTTTTTGTGAAGTTGGGTTGACTATGTCCTATGACTAAGTAGATCAAGAATCATGATGACCTGGGATGACAAATCCATGAGATCTTGATCGAGTCCATCAACATCTTCCCACAATCCTCTTTAAGTGCATGGTGGTCAATTTTTAATTTTAAATACTCAATCCATGCTACTAATATATGTGAAATACTCTGTATCTATTTGATGGCTAGCCTTTATTTAAAGTTCTCTCTCAATATTAGGAGTGGTAATTAACTATAGGGGCTTGCACATATATGAAACTAATACTCATATCATAAAGTCCTTATAAAAATAGAATAAAATCTCTAGATAGTGTCTTATTTAATTCAATCTACTTTCTAAAAAATTTCCCCATAACATACTTGCTAAAACTTTCCTTGATGACAAAAAAAAAAAATGAGGGTCTGAATAGACATTGGAGGGTGAACTTTTGGAACCCATAAGAAAATGATAGATCGAAAGCCACATGCACCTTTAATCTACCTCAATCAACTTCAACTCCAAATCCCATGGGAGGAAAATGGTTTCTAAAGTTTTCTTTTTCAAGCCAACCCAATTCAGGCCAAGCTAATTTGATCTACTTAGACACACTTCAAGAGGGACTCATTGGTATACAAATGAATTTGCATTAAATAGATGACTAGGAAATAATAACTCATTCTAGTAAGGAAACTTCAACCTATCAATCTGCCCTAGCCATTACAATCTATGAAGTTGGTCCTAGTGAATAATAAAGGGGTCCACTTAGTATGAGAAACTATTGATCGACTATCCTATTATTCAACAATCAATCATTGACTTATTAAGAGCTCAGTGTGGACTTTATTGTTATTATAACTAGACTACATAACAATTTTTTTTTTGTAATCCCTATATAGAAATTTATGTAGCTAATTCTATAACATCTAAACCTAACAATAGTCAATGAGAGACTCCCATTTTTTCTAGAGAGAGAAAGGTTCAAAAATTTGATTTTTTATTCCTGGTTTTTATTCCTTCCGTTTAGGAATTAACAAGGAGCTGGTGGTGGATGGCCTCCGGCCATCTTTGGCTACGGTAGCAAGGGGCGATATGGATAAAGGCCTACTGAATCAAAATCTGTGTGGAGATAATCGCCTGAAAGCTATTTCAAAAATGAATAAAGCGAATTTTGTTAATAGGAATTCTAATGGTCCATTGTTGATCAAAGACAACATCAAGGAGGTCCCGAAGAAGGTTTTGTATGTTGAGGGTAATGGTAAGGCTATTGCTGATTATGATGGTATTGTAACCCCATGGGTAGCTAAGAGTTCTTCGGAACAGGATTTATTTGATCCGTCGGCGTCATCATCTGAAATAAAAATCTTTGTTAACATGTTTGGCAATTCAAATGCAATCTTTGGAAATGTCTATGGGATAAATGTGAATTCCTGTAACACTCTTAGCACATATCTTCATTTCATTGATGGTTCGGAAGTAGAAGGGACTGGTGTCGTGGAAATGGTTAATAAGGTAATGCCGACTAGAAATGTGATTGAGATGGAGGGAAACCCGTGGAAGAAAAAGCCTTACATCATGTTGGATTTCAAGGATGAGGATATGGTTTTCTCGAAAGATGGTAAATCTGTGAAAATGAGGGAAGATGTTGAGATTTTGAATTCCAATAGGTTGAGAAATTCCTTAGTAATTAAGGTGTTCGAGAAGGATATACCTTCACATATTGTTGCATGGGAAGTGAGAAGGCAATGGAAACAGTTTGGGAACTTTCACTTTACAACTCTTGGCAAGGGTTGGTTTTTGTGTTCTTTTGATTTGGCAGAGATGATGGAAGGTGTTCTGTCAGGGGGACCTTGGTTTGTTAATGTCCATATAGTGGGAATGGAGAGGTAGACGGTGGAGTTTTCTACTCTATCCTTAAAGGGTCTAACTTCCCCTATCTGGATTAGGATGCCTCACTTACCCTTGCAATGTTGGGATGAAGTTAATGTGGCTAGGATTGCTTCATCGGTTGGCAAACCTATAACGATGGATGAAAATATGTTTCAGTGGGGAAAAAGGGAATTTGCTAGAGTTTGTGTGAGAGTCAAGCTGGATCAACTGCTTCCCTTAGGAGTTTGGGTGGAGAGTTATCTGGGAGGTTTTTCTAGAGGTTTGAATATGAGAAAATCTCCACATTTTGTTATGTGGATTGATAGGACATGTGAAAACTGATTGCAAAGTAAGGAAAAATGGAGCTATGGAGAGGAATGTTGATGATGGGAAGTCAAGACAAGTAAAAGAGCTGGGAAAAGTTCAAGAGGTGGACACTAATTCCACCTATGGACCATGGATCATGGTTAAAAGGAGGAATAGTAGAAGACCTGATATGTTGAAGGAAAATCTGAAGGTTGTTAAAAAATAGTTGAAAAAAACCAAGGAAGCTCACAGGGAGAATGCTGAAGTGGAAATTGTTGTTCCAAATGTTGATTCTATGGAGGAGTTGGTTTCAAATTCTAAATGTAAACAACTGGAGGAGGGGGAAATAGTAGTGGTACAGGATGTGCCTATTCATGGGTTGCAGCCTGCTGCTATTGGAGATGCAGCTGTGAAGAACAATGATAATGCAGAGACTAGAGATGTGGTTGATGGTAAGTTTACTTGTAATATACCTTTTATTTATGTAAATGTGAAGAAGTTTGATGTTTTGAATGGGGAGGAGGTGGAATGAGAAGGAGCTGAAGTGAATAATACAAGCTCTGTTAGTGGTGATAATAATTGTGATGGAAAAGTGCCTCATGGAGGTGGAAATTCTAATAGAGGTGGAGGAATTAAAGGCAGTGAGGGGAGATTGGGTGGTGTGGAGAAGGAGAAGGAGATTTGGTCTAATGGGGAATTGAGTAAATGTAAACTTGCAAAAGAGCTTAGGGCCTTGGGTGTGAGACCTCGTTCCCTTACTGTTCCTCTCTGATTTGGATTTTTCTCCCAGGATCGGCCGGGACGATGGTGAGATCGTCCAGGCCGATCAGTGTACTGAAACAGCTGCTTTCTGGATCGTCCTGAGCATAGTTCTGGGAACCGTCCAGGCCGATTGATTTTGGTCTGATCGTCCCAGGACGATCTTGCGATCGGCCGGGCCGATCAGCTTTATGATATAAGAAAATCAGCTCGTTTTGAGGAGAGAGCAAATCATTTTAAAACAAAATATCTGATTTGAAGAGAGAGAAAGAGAGGAAAAAGCAAAGGAAGAAGTCCGATTTTGGGGCCCGCGGAGCGATTTTCGTCGTTCGTTGCTGTTGGATATTTTGTTTGTCTCGCTGTAAGGACTCCGAATCCTATTTCTGTTTTCGAAGATATTGAGTTTTGATCGAGTTGTGCACTGTTTTGTGTTTCCGTAGTCGAATTTTGGACCTGATTTGGTATTGACACAACTTTCACCGCACAACTTTTGGTATGTTATAGATATAACTATTGTACACGATTTGAGTATTTTCTACGACGATTTTACCGGTCGGAATTGATTCTACGCGATTTTAATTGAATAGAAAAATATCGGGACTTGATTTGATTTGGATTCTATAGAACAATAGTCTTGTATTGATGTCGTGGATGTTCTACTGTAATTTAGAGAAATTTGGAATTTGTGCCTTTTTGCAGGATTTTTGTGTAAATTTGACAGACTGCCGTTGCTCTGCCCGATTTTCGTATGATTTCTGATTTGTCTGAAATGGATAGATTGAGTTGGTATGCATATGAATGTTGATATGATTGCTCTGCATTGTTCTTATATTGACTATTGAATTGATTATTAATACTGAAAGACAAGTGGAAACCTGGTTGAACGTTGGTTATAGAAACCAACGTATGGATATCTACAACAGCAATATGGATTCTACAACAGCACTATTGATAATAGCCAGTGTTTAACCTGGTTGAACTATGGATTCTACAACATCACTATTGATAATAGCCAGTGTTTAACCTGGTTGAACTATGAATTCTACAACAGCACTATTGATAATAGCTAGTGTTTAACCTGGTTGAACTATGGATTCTACAACAGCACTATTGATAATAGCCAGTGTTTAACCTGGTTGAACTATGGATTTCTACAACAGCACTATTGATCATAGCTAGTGTTTGTGCTTATCCAGTAAGACCATTGTATGGAATTGTATGTATATGATATTGCATCGTATGGATTTCCTAATATGCATTAATGTATTATGCGGATTTGATTTATCGATCTTGCTTTGGATTTATTGATATCGTATTGATTTCATTGATGGATTTATCATATTGTATTGATTCATTGCTACCGATCGTATCGACTTGATTTATGGATTATGGATTATGGATTATGGACTATGGACTATGGATTATGGATATGGAATGTATTGATTCATGGATAATGGCACCGATATTGATATGGATTCTGTGTATTGATTCATAGATATCGACAACGACATGGATATAGATTAGATTGATTGATAGATACCGACATTGACATCGATATGAATTATGATATTGACATATGGATTATGATATTGACATATGGATACTATTGATACGACAGATCCTGACACGTTATTGACATACTGATACATTGATTCGTCGTGCCGATTAGCGATTGATTGATTGAATTGATTATTGTCGTATGGATTTGATTTATCGTAGGATAGAATTCTTTATGAAACTGATTGTATTGACTTCAATTGACCTGATGATTTCATTGTATTGATTTGAATTGATTTCAATTGTTCTGACGTTATTGATTTGATCGTTCTATGGATTTCCCTGCTGATAGATATAATTGACTAGAAAGTGCTCTATTGATTGAGATGATTTCCCGATTGTAGCATTGTACGTCGTCATTATTGAATTGTCCTCGCTGCCGTGGTGTCATTGAATAATGTATATTGATATCGAGTAAATCGTATTGAATAATGAGATTGACTGATTTGCAAGAATGTTATAGATACAATGAGTTGACTAGACGACACGATTGATTGAACCGATAATATTGATTGATAGACACTGCTACGATGGATAGATATTGACTGGAAACACTTACTGATTTGATTGCTGAGGCGTATTGCTTTATCGATGTTTTTACCGCTGTATTGATTATTGACTATTGATTTCCGTACTGCATTGACTATTGATTTGATTTCCGCTGCATCGGCTATTGATTTCATTGACTATGAATTTCCGTATTGCATAGGCTCATTGACCATTGACTGATATGGATTTGATTGACTGACATGCATATTGATAGCATCGCCGTGCTTTGATTTCAGTTGTAGGCTTTGGTGACTTGCTGGGCTTTGTAAAGCTCATTATATGTGGTTAAAATTTTCAGGTCCGAGCAAGGGAGCAGGAATGGAGATTGATCAAGACTGTCGACGAATCCTTTCACTATTGATATCTGGGGCATCACATTAGGTCTTATTAAGAACAATTCCCTTGGAAGATTTTTTGATGGATTAAATAAGAAACGAGATGGGGGCTCTTCCCCCAAAAATTTTTAATGGAATCCATAGCCTTCTGGAATTATAGAGGGGCCAAGAAGAGAGAGGCCTCTCTTTATATGAAGGAAATTATAAAAGATTACACTATTTTTTTTTTTTTGGTGGGACTGGTAGAAACTAAGATCAACTCTCTTGAGAGAGGTTCTTTTGAAAGAATGATGGGTCAAGGGTGGGATTTCTTCATACTACCTTCAGAGGGCTCTCTGGTGGGATTATGATTTTATGGAGGTCAGATATGGCTCTCTGGTGGTTGTATTTTGGCTCAGGAAGATAAGAAGGGTGGAAGAAAGTAAGTTTATGAATGATAATGACAATCATGAAGTTGGGATTGTTGGTCCTATGTACACTTGGTGCAATAATAAGGTTGGAGGGGGATGGATTCTGGAAAGATTGGATAGGTGTATTCTCAACTCATTGTCCATCAACAAAATTCAAATTGCTGTGGTAAGACACTTAGCCAGAGTGGCTTCAGACCATAGTCCTATTGTGTTGAAGATCTAAGAGTTGGTTTCAAGAGGGAGAAGATGTATCAAATTTGAAGATGCTTGGTTATCTTATAAGATAGCAGCCCATATTGTTTCTAGTAGGTGGAAGAAGGCTTTTATGGGGGATGACATGGAAGTTCTTAACAAAAAATGCAAAAGGACTTTGAAGGACCTGTTTTACTGGAGCAAGGTGAGATTGAAAGAATTCTCAAAGGTGAAAGATAGATTGAAGGCTGAAATTTTTCAAATCCTAGAGGAAGAAGCTAGAGATGGATGGTTGAATGAAAACAAATTATTGGTGCTTAGAGCTAAGGTCAAAGAGCATAATGTCATTCTTAATTGTTTGAATACATGGTGGAAGCAAAGAGCCAAAGTCAAGTGGATTGAAGATGGTGACTCCAATACTAAGTTTTTTCATTCTTTTGCCAATGCAAGGAGAAATGTCAACTGGATTTCTCAAGTTAAGGATTTAGAAGGGGTCCTGATTGAGGAACCGAACGAGGTGGAGGAGGTGTTTTTCAAATTTTTTCAGAACAAATGGAAGAGCAGGAATTACTGTTTCGAGGATTGGCCAAAACCGTGGATGGTTTTAGAAGAGGATGACAAACTCTTGCTGGATAGGGAGCTTTCTGGGTTTGAGATTGAGGAGGTTGTTATGAAGTTGGGTAACAATAAGGCTTCGGGTAGTGATGGGATCACTTACTCCTTTTTCAAAGCTTATTGGAACATCATAAGGGAGGATGTGTATAGAGCGGTGAAGCAATTTTTTTCTATAGGCAGTATGTGCAAGGAATGGAAAGATAAAATGGTAGTGTTGATTCCCAAGACTTCAAACCCAATTTTTCCAGCTGCTTACCGTCCAATCAATATTTGCAATTCAATCTATAAAATGATGGGCAAGGTTTTATTGAATAGAATGATGGGGATCATTCCTAAAATTATTTCTGAAAAATAGGTGGCCTTTGTGAAGGGGAGATCGATATCGGACCATCTTTTATTGGCTCAAGAAGTATTTAACAAATTAAGGCATTCTAAAGAAAACAATGGTTTTTTAGCCATCAAGGTGGATATGGAGCAAGCATACGATAGTATGTGTTGGGTAACTCTTAAGAAGATGATGGTAGACTTGGGATTTCTATTCAAGTTTGTCAACATGGTAATGGAGTGTATCTCAGATCCAAGATATTCTATTTTGATTAATGGCTCTAATTCTAATTGGATTGAGGGGAAGAGTGGCTTTCGTCAGGGATGTCCACTATCTCCATTCCTATTTATCTTATGTCACAACTGTTATCTAACGCTTTCCATAGCAGAGGATCGGATGTGGGTGTTAGAATTTCTTCAAAAACCCAGAAGATTTCACATCTTCTATTTGCAGATGATGTCTTGCTTTTTGTGGAAGCCAAAATGAGAAATATGAAGAAGGTCAGAGACATTGTGGAGGGTTATTGTATGTGAACCGGTCAGAAGATCAATTATCAAAAATCTTCCTTGATATGTGGTAATTCGGTGGCAAGGAGGAGGAAAATGCATATTTCCAGATTTCTGGGAGTGAAACTGGTGGAAGAATTTGAGTACTTGGGAATTAAGATGGCCTTGCGGAGATTAAAAAAGTTGGATTTCCAAATGTTATTGGATAATTCTAGTAAAAAGCTGAATTCTTGGGGGAATAGGTATATCTCCCTTGCAGGTAGACTGGTTTTGATAAAAACCGTTTATCTTTCTCTTCCTATTTTTATCATGTCACACTCTCTCATTCCTATGAGGACTTTGAAGGAGTTTGAGAAGCTTTGTAGAGATTTTATATGGAACAAAAGTGATGGCAGACATGGGATTTATTATGTGGCATGGGAGTTACTGTGCAAACCAAAACAACATGGAGGCTGGCCAGGAGAGATACACTGAGAGCAATGTTTGCTTGGTAACTTTTGGAGAAATCGGATACTTTATTGAACAGGAATCTTTTGACTGAATTTGGAGCCAAATGGTGGGATAGGGGTATGTCTATAGGTGGTTCTTCCTCTTGGAAGATCATTTCTAGTGGGTGGAATGCTCTTAAAAATTTTGTAAGGTGGAAGGTTGGGAATGGGTCCAAGATCAATCTTTTGATGGATACTGGATTTTGGATAAGAATTTACTCAAATGGCCAATGTTTGTAGGGTCTTTTGATGATGATAACACAACTCTTGACTTCTTCATTCAAGAGGGAAGTTGGGACTGTGCAAAACTGAGCTTGTACTTTGGTAATGTACAAATTTTTCAAGATTTAAATGATGACTGCATAGAGTTAAAATTCAAGATGACTGGGAAATCTATCTCAGCTTTATTAGTGGAGGATGGTTACAAAGATATGAATGATGAAGTTCAGGACTCATGGATATATAAGCTGAATTTGAATGCATGGGTGGAAGTTTTTATCTGGCGAATGTATATGGATGCTATTCCAACAGAAGCATTTTTGAACCGGAGGAGATTAACTGATTCTCTGTTATGTCCATTAGGATGTGGAATAGTAGAAGATGTTAACCGTGTTACCACAAAATGTTTCAAGCTATTAAAGGTAATGGAGGTACTTAGAAGCTGGGGGTTCTATTTACTAGAATTTAATGATTGGAAGGACTGTTTGATAGGTCTGAGGAGGCTAATGGATTCTAATTTGATGGTGGTTAGGATCTATTTTACATTATTATGGTTTGTTTGGAATAATAGAAACAGGGTAAAGCATGGAAAATTTGAGGAAAGCAATGTGATGATTACAGTTTATGTTCTCGATTTTGTTAGCTCAGGTAAATAGTCTTTAATCCGATCGGATCACTGGGTTGGAGAAGGTGTGCCATATGATTTACCCTGCTCGCCACACCTGGTAGACAACACTATAATAGATCCGCCCCATTGAAGGATTAATAATAGTAACAAGCTTCTACCGGTGCAACAATTCACCCACCAGCTGAACCTGGGGATCGACATGCCCAATTGGTTTAGTTTATCAAGCACCCCAACCAGTATATTACATTAAACAACCATATGCAAAATGTTTTCCACATTCTGGCAGCTCCACGGACTACAATTAAAGTCCTCAAATCATCAACCAATCCTGAGTCAATCCCACCTTTCAGGATTCGCCAACAAAATAACTTCTCTCTCATGTGGAGACAGTTTATTCAGCCTAGTAAATTTAGCCTTAATCGATTGGAACAGCTTGTCAAACACCATTGCCGTGATAGTTCTTCCCTAGTTGAGCTTCTTAAGTTCATGCGAATTCACATTTAGTTCAGCATGGATGGGAATATATAGAAATCTAAACGAGGGGTTCACGAAACCACCTGCAAGCCTATTAAATCCGCCAACTTGAGGTTCCAAGTTTCATTACTGTCGCAAAACGTCAGCTAATGTTTAGACTCCTATCCCTAATCCAGGCGTCCTCCATGAGCCGAACCTCCTGCCCATTGGCATTTCTCCAACGCAAAAGGGGATGGAGAGCCTTGCCACCATCCAGAATCACCTTCCAAGTCTCGGACGTGCCTCTGAGAATGGTATCGTCCCAAACATACTTTTCCATACTTCGTCTGCAGGAATTTCCCAAGAAGAGAATTTGGCTTTTGCATAAAATCTTATGCAAGCCTTGCCGGTAAAATCCAATCCACCAAACTTTGATGGAAACCAAATCCACCAAACATTGATGGAAGATAGACCTCCTCACACGATGTTAGCACACATGAATTGAAGCCAATGCCAGTGACTAACTCAGCCTGGACCACCTAGCATTCATTACCTCAACGGCATCTACTGCTCCACTCCGTCTGGAATACTGTCTGCTAACAACGGCTACCTAGTCAGCATGTCTGACAAACTTCTCTCTCATCTTCGCACTATTTAAACAATTTGTAAGAGAAACAGTAAAGTTATGAATATTTGAAAATCTAAACCAGAAATATTTAGTTGTTATGCTTTTCTCTGTTTTACATGTCTTGACTGGTCTTCTTCATGGTATTAGAACTTTGAGCTTTACCGCCTCTTCTTTTTCTTCTCTACCTACAATGGCATATCCTCAACAACTCAACCAATATCATTGCTCACTGCCTCCATGGCAGAATTCACCATAACTTTCCATTTCACGTTCCTCATGTCCAATCTCAAACTTATTATCAATGCATAGCTTTACAAAAAGAACTACTCCATATGGAGACTTCAGGTTTACAAGCTCTTTTTAGCAAAGGGGTTTGACGGATACCTCACATAACGACTAGCCTATCCTCCCACGCTGGCCCCAAACTCTTCTAGATCAGATTATCGTCTATGGCATCTCATATATAGAAATATGGTGTCAACCCTCTTCTCCACCATCCCTCATTTGATCCTTCCCGACATTCTCAATCTCACCAAAACTCATGAAATTTGGAATAAAATCAAGCTACCCCTCAAACCCACCAACAAATCTTGAGACATTTAGATTAGGAGTGAACTCCACCACATCCAAATGAGAGACCAAACTATGAATCAATATCTAGCTCAATTCAAAGCTATGGAAGATAACATAGTTGTTGTGGATTCTCACATTGATTCAGAGGATACTATTCTCTATATCCTCAATATCATACTCTCTACCTACAACTCCTTCAAGACCTCCATTCGGACCTCTCATCACCCCGTCAGCTGGCCTCAAAGTTCTTTATTCTCTCAGATGTGGTGAGGAGATTAACCTACAAAATGAGCTGCTCAAAGACACGATCACATCTCATGACAATCTTGCCCTGTATTTGATGGGGAATGTAGAGTAACCTATATGATTTTAAAATTATTTAGGATTCTATGAATCTCTAACAATACTTAGATTTTCTTGAATATAAAATTTATAATAATAACTTTATATATATATATATATATATATATATATATATATATATATATATATATATATATATATATATATATATATATATATATATATATATATATATATAATATATATATTGAATACATGTTGAATTAAGTAATATAATGATAGAGTCGAGTATCAATCCCACGAGGAAGATATGCTCACTTGCAAACCGTAATAGTTTGACAAATTATTACAATTATCCTACTCTATAAAAATAGATGTTGCAGAGATTTAATCACTTAAATAAAATCATATCAAGATAATGAATACAATATATCGATATAATGTTTTGGATTGATGAATATAAATAATATATTTTTCAAATGAATCTCTTTTAATTTTGATGTTACTCAGAGCATTTGTATTCTTAGATATTTGTTGAGGTTTTAGTAACAAAGGTTGTATAATGAGTTCCTATAGTTATATCATCTTCTTAGGAAATTTCCTTATGCCTCAGTATGAGCATACTAATTCAGTATAACTGGTTATGCTTGCTTCCCTCCGCCAAGGCCCCATATTACACCTAATTTTAACTACACATATGACCAATATGTGCATTAAATTAATATTTGGTAAAATTGAAAACCATATTTTTATCATTTAAGGAATAAGACAAATTATTAGTACTCATATAATACTTACATCAATAATTCAAAATTATAGAATTTAGCCAGGCATTTAGTAGAATTAAAGCAAAATTATTTTTATTGATAGCATAATAGAAAGAAAATGCAAGAGATAGATATCACCAAAATGGTTTAGTGGATATCCTATATATTCCTTCTTATACTTACAGAATTGCTTCCATAAACACAAGCCGAACACTCTAATGATGGTAATAAGCACTTTCCTAAATTCCCTCAATTGTCACCCTAAGTGTGTTCCAGAGAAGCACTCTACATTGTATCGAATTTATCTAGGTAACTAAACTCCCTTTCAAACATAACACACTAATTATTTATAGGAAAACACATACTAGGAATCTGGCGCTATAGTGCTAGAAAGAGCTAATGCTGTTGCACTACTTTTTTGGTTTCACAACAATGCTTGACATGGATTAGTTACTTAGTGATAGTCACATCTTTTTATTGATAGATCATATCCTTGGAAAGTTACAACTGCCGCACTGTGTCACTGCTGTCTTTTGAACACTGAGGTGTCGAAAGGAAAATTTTAGTGCCGAGGCATTTGTAGTGCACGATAGTCCACCTGTACGAAGCAGCGAATAACTCTATTCAGAAGCTGCTATGCCACGCCACCGGATATGCAACATTCGTCAAGCAGACAGAAGGAGTCCACAACTACGCCACACCACCGGATATGCAACACTCATACAAGCAGACAGAAGTCGTCCACAACTACAACGCCATGCCACCGGATTTGCAATATTCGTACAAGTAGACAGAAGGCATCCACAAACTACAACGCCACGCCACCAGATTTGCAACATTCGTACAAGCAGATAGAAGGCATCCACAAACTACAACTTCATGCCACCGGATCCGCAACATCTTTGCAAGCGGACAGAAGGCGTTTACAAATATTCCAAAAAATACCTCGCACATGCACTGTAGTTTGTACACACATAGGTACACTAAAAGAGTGTATACAATCAACATCCGCAAGGGCCCCCGTAAGCGTGTTATTGGTACACACGTGACGTCTAGAGATGCTGCGCGGGTTATCAAATTTTGAACCCGATCCTCCTAAGCAGATAAAAGGAGTGGACAAGGTTTCAATTATAAATGCCCCCAAACACCTGCATGAGCCCCGGCGAGCATGTTATTGGTACACATGTGATGTCTAGGGATGCTGCGCAGGCTAACAAGTGAATTCTAGTTCGAACCCGGTCCTCCTATACGGATCAATAGGAGTCGACAGGGTTCGAACCGTCAAATAAATATTCGGGTGTAGCGACCGTCATATTTGTCTTAATACATTCATATTAGGTCTTCAAAGCTTATAACAATAAGAATTCACTATCAAGGGCATAAAGCCTACAAAATTTGATCCTCGATCAATAGCTTGGTCGAGTTGATAGGGTTCAATCCATAAAGAGAAATGACCCTGAACACCTGTATTCGTAGATAGATTGTATGTATTACAGATCATTTGTTATATATAAGGGCCTTTGCATTTATCACAGTTCTTGTTTGCTTGCAAGTCATTGTATACTTGAAAGTGGCTGTTTAATATTCATTTGAAAGTCCTTATACTGTTGCATAAGCATTTAATTTGATCTTCGTTCATTTGGGTTAGAGCCCAAAAAGATTCAAGTCATTCGCTTAGCATTCAAATCAAAGCTCAAGTATAATTCATCACCATTGATATGTGATATGAGTGACAATATTAGTATTATTGCCAATTGGAGATTTGCATCTTAGTTGACACATCTTTCATGAATCAACTATAATATTCATTTAGAACTTTACCGGATGATTTATGAATAGTTTGTCAAACAACTTGCAAGTCTACTAATTGCTACTCAAAGATAGATCAAATCTCATGTAATGAGTTCATTATCATGATCTAAAAATTTATACAATGGCTTTATCATTAAATCACTAGCTCTTGCAAATTTGCTCATTAAGATTCTTCATTCCAATTGAAGTGATGACTTCTTAATAGTCCATTGAAAATTTCATGGCATTATTCAAGTTAAGCACTTTAAGATTATTCATTTGAGTTCAAGTTGGGCTCTTTATATCTTTTGTTATGTTGTTCAAAGTCAAGTCCAAATCAAGGTCCTTTGCAAATTTGTGCAAGTTCAAGTCATGTCCACTTGATGTGTAAATCAAGTTCAAATTTGAGTCCAAGTCCATGTTCACTTCAATTAGATTTGAGTTCATTTAAATTAAAATTATCCATTGATTATTTCATTTATGCTCAAATTCATCATATATTCAAAGCCATTTGATTAAAGTCCATTTGAGTCCAAAATGAGTTCTTTATCATCCAAAAATTTAAGTTTGGAATATGTTTAATGTTGTCCAAAATCAAGTCCCCTGTTGTCAAAAAATGAGTCCACTGTTGTCCAAATTATGTTCAAGTCCTTGTCTTTTTCAGACAAAATTTTGGCAGCCACCCGGCGTCTCCCCCGTTTAGGGGAAAACTATAGAAAACTTGGGCCTCCCGCCACGCTAGAGAAAAACGTGTACGGTAGGTGCCCTCATATGAGGACACCACAGCCTTGTAATCGTTGCCCCCACCACGCCAGAGAAAGGCGTGTATGGGTCTTCGGTACCTTTACAAAAGAGAAGCAGTTGTTTCCCCGCGAGTGGGTACTTATAAAAAAAGCAGTTGTTTCCCGCGAGCGGGTACTTATGAATATCTCGGTCTCGTCGTTGGCATCGCACCGGGTTTCCATCCCACTACGTTAGAGAAAAGCGTGTATAGGCGTTTTTGGGTGCGCCACGAACGCCGAAAGTAGGACTTAGAACTGAGGGACTCTCGCCTACCTTATCGTGGGTGTCGCGCCGGTTGCCCCTCCCACCACGCTAGAGATAGGGGTGAACCGGGAACCATATTTTACAAATCTGGAGAGCGTGGAGATGAAGAGAATCGAGATTGGCTTTACAGGCTTACCGAATGTAAGGAGTTAGTACCTACAAGAATGCCTAGATTTATTACTGAAAACGTATAGAGGATGTTGCAAAAATAAGTCAAAATTTGCACCCCTAAACAACAACTTCACCTTTGCTTGAAGCTTTGGTATCGAAGAAATCCCCATACACTGCGAAGAAAGGATATTCTTACTAGAAGAGGTCTCGTATTTGTCGTGAAAAGACATTCCCAAGGGGAGACGTGTCGTGCCATTACATGCAGAGAAATTAAATCAGGTGATGATGGTGCTGAAGAGATTTATGAAGCTAATGATTATGATGATCAACCAGTAGAAGCTGAGCCTGCACCTGAAGAACTTGAAGATGGTGGACAAGCAGCCACTAGGATGAGTTAAAGGAAATCAATTTGGGAACTAAGGAGGACCCTCGCCCGACCTTTATTTGCTCCCTACTACCAGAAGATCAAGTGGAAGAACTGAAAAAGCTTCTTTGTGAATTCAGGGATTGCTTTGCCTGGACATTTGCTGAAATGCCAGGCTTATCCCCTAAAGTGGTAGTTCACAGGTTGGCCATCAAGCATGACGTGGTGCCTTTCAAGCAAGCTCCAAGAAGAATGAGATTGGAGATAGAAGAACATGTGATTGCCGAAACCAAGAAGCTTATAGAGGCGGGCTTCATCCGTGAAGAAAAATATGCTGATTGGATTGCCAATATCGTCCCGGTAAAGAAGAAGAATGGTCAGATTCGCATCTATATCGATTTTCAGGACCTCAATAAGGCTTGCCCAAAAGATGACTTTCCACTCCTTGTGTCTGAACTCTTGGTGGACAGTACATCAAATTTTGATATGTTCTCATTTATGGATGGATCATTGGGCTACAACCAGATCAAAATGACACCTGAAGATGAGAAGCATACGGCATTTAGAACACCCATCAGTATATTCTGCTATACGGTCATGCCCTTTGGCCTAAAAAATACTGGTGCCACTTATCAACGTGTAGATGTGTATATTTGATGAGTTAATACATCAAAAGGTCGGGTGCTATGTTCCTAGTGGTGAGGAGATCAATCATCCTACACCGAAAAATCAGTGACAATTTTATATCCAATCGGGAGGGCCCCTTCATCATCGAGAAGGTGTACCAAGGAGGAGCTTATTAGTTGATTGATCTGAATAGTCAAAGGCCTATGCCGCTTATCAACGGCCGACATCTAAAGAAGTACCACGCATGAAAATTCTATGACTAATGTACTTTGTGATGATCAAAATTTTATGTGCATAGTTATCAATGCATGCTTATATTTATATTTTTGAAATTCTCTTGTATAGCAAGAATGCATTTCAAAATTCTCCCATCAGACTTGAGGCATTTTAAATATTTATTCGGGTCGACATCGTGCTGCATGTCGAGATCCCCGAATAAATATTTAAAATCTCAAAGATACAAAGCTTATCCAAAATGTCCCGACGAGATATGGGGCATTTCAAATATTCATTTGGGTTGATATCGTGCTACACGCCGAGATCCCCAAATGAATATTTAAAATTTCAAAATTTCAAATTCTAGAATGTCTCTACGAGACAGGGGCATTTTAAATATGTATTTAGGTCGACATCGGGCTGCATGCCGAGATCCTCGAATAAATATTTAAAAATATCAATTAAATTACTCTTTTGTGCTAAAAAATACAAATACTTATTTTTCAAAGTATATGCAAGTGATCTTTCAAAAGTTCAAGACATCTTCTTCTCCAACGTACTAAGATTCAAAATCCAAGAAAGAGACTTTTGTAACTACACACTCCTATAAATTGAGCCGGAAAAGATTGATGTCTTTCAACAGCCTGAAGCTTAAGGTTCGAATGGGTGTAAAAGGCCGGATCTAACATGCCCACATATGGCCGGATCGCTGGCAACTCTGTCTACTCAACACGCCATAAGAAAGGCCGTAGTAGCGGAACCCCCACTTTGTCAACCCGTCAGTAGGGACTGCAGGAAGCACGAAGGCAAATTTGGCTCGACAAGTTCAAGTGATCGTAGTCTATAAAATTCTCCTAAATGATTGAAGAATCAAAATTCTAGTGGAAGGATGAATCTCAAGCAACCACCGAATGTGCATAGGCTCAAAATCTTCAATCACAAAGGAGAACTCCAAATCCACCAACTTCAGTGAAATCAGCATTGGGAAGCGCGTTTCAAATAGCTTGAGTCTTAAGCCTGAATGGGTGTAAAAGGTCAGATTCAACACGCCCAAATATGGCCAGATCACTGGCAGCTCCATCTACTCAACACGCAATAAAAAAGGCCGTAGTAGAGGAACCCCCATATCAGCAACCAGAGGACAAAGAGCTATCAAATTCTAGCTCTCCCGATCTGATGAACTCAAGTGATTCAGATTAAAGTCTTCTCAAGTGGTTAAGGATCAAGACACTACCTACGTTCGGTACTATCAACTGATTCAAGAACCTGTAAATCCTTCAACAAATCCGTAAATCACAAAGCGAGGATCGAAGGAATATCTCTTCAACTAGATGTCAAAGCATAAAGCAAAGGACCGAAGAAAATTATCCCAAAGTTCACATAAAGCCCAAAGCTGAACTAAGAGGATTCCGTCATCAACAAGTCTGTTATGCACAATGCTCTGGACCGATGACTTTTTGCCATCGACCTAATATAAACCTAAGGGTTTAGGTCAGTGGCTTCTACTCCTTCATCAAGCTCGCCAAAACACGAAGTATAGGGCTGAAGGAACACAAATCTCCTGACAAATCATTATTGATAAATCAAGTAATCCTCCATCACTGTCTGCAGCACAAAACACAGGACAAGGAATCTGGATCTCAAGGCTCAGGCCAAGGCCGCAGAATGAGCACCCTGAATGACATCTATAAATGTCCTTAAAGACTGGGGGCATTTTAAATATTTATTTGGGTCGACATCGTCCTGCATGCCGAGATCCCCAAATAAATATTTAAAATTTCATCAAGATACAACCAGAGGATGGAAGAAAGCTGAGTATATGAAGAAGTGCTATAAACCAAAGTGATCGTGGTGGTTAAAAGAGAACGAATATTGATGATATTATCCACCATCATCAATCTACAAAGTGATCCTCTAAAGTACTCTATCACCATCCTGTGGATCTCTATTTGACCAATATAAAATATATCAACTATACTGAAGATTGCAAGTGTATTTAAAGATCCATGAAGATACACAGATGGATTCTTGGAGATCTACAAAATAAAAATTTTAGTGTGACATCCAAACAAATTTTTGGAGATTTGACATCTAAACAAGTTTTAGAGATCCACTAAATGAAAAGCCTACGTGTGATATCCGAGCAAATTCTTGGAGATCCACTAAATGGAATCCATAGTGTGACATCTAGAATGAATATCTAGAGATCCACAGGGTCAATCAGCATATAACAAACGTGATTCGCTCTAGACGCGTACCACATTTGTTTGGGGGCATTTGTTGACCCCAACATATAAACCATGTGAAAAGAGGCAAAAACGATCATTTAGGCAATGCGTGCATTGACAAAACGCATCACTTAAGGGATTAAATGACCTCTGATTGCCAAATGGATAGTATCGTTGCAATCAGGATATTGAATTCTGCTTGGTCAAGGCCCGTAATTGAATCAGATGAGATTGGTCAAAAGAGACGACCGACACCTGAAATTAAAGCGCGAGGCTGATCAAATGTTGTCGGATCAACAAATGGACTTTGTCATTGTGTTCAAAACATTGCAAATACTCAAAAACTGTATTTTATTTGCTCAATTTGAATCATCCTAATGAGTGACATAATTTCGAGACAACACGTATTTCGAGGAAATCAGGCCTTGACGTTGCTCAAATGACTTCCGATAATGAAACGGACTATGCCATTGCGTCTGAAACGTCCTCGACATAAAAAATATACATTTTTTGTGATTAATTGGGATCAATCGTAAGGGTGACATGGATCCCAAGGTAATAACATGCATATCGAGGAATTTAGCCCTCGATGTCGCCCAAACAATTTCAGATCGACAAATGGATAGTGTCAGTACGTCCAGAACGTCGTCTACATTCAGAATATATATTTTATTTAATAAATTTGGATCATCTGAGATGGTGGTGAATTTTTAGGCGATGCAAATATGTTATAAAGGCCTGTGTTACGACGAAACGAGGCTTCGAAGACGCTCGGACGACATTGGATCAACAAACGGACAGTGCCATTGCATTTGAAACATCGTCGGTATTAAGAGTTTACATTTTATTTGATCAAATTGGATCGTTTGTGGTGACATCATAAATTTCAAAGGTGTTCTAAATATTATGCGAAGGCACGTGTATCGCAAAAATTTGCCTCTACAGAGACGACATGATGTCCGATTGCCAAACGGACAGCGACATTGCGTACGGAACGTCGTTGGCATTAGGAATATTCATTTTATTCGATAAAATTAGGTCATTTGAGATGGTGTCATAAATTTTAAAGGCGATTCAAATATAAAAAAAGGCGTGTGTTACGAGGGAAATTAGCCTCGTCGATGACGAAATGAGCTCCGATCGCAAAATGGACAGTGCCATTGTGTCCGGAACATGATTGTTCTATGTGGTGGCATGAATCTCAAGGTAAAACACACATACCGAGGAAAGAAGCCTCGAGTTTTCCCAAATGAAGTTCGATCCTTGAGGCTTCTTTCCTCGGTATGTGTGTTTTACCTTGAGATTCATGGGACCACATAGAAGAATCCAAATTGATAAATATATATATATATATATATATATATATATATATATATATATATATATATATATATATATATATAATATATATATTTCATAATGTTGATGATGTTCCGGACACAATGGCACTGTCCGTTTTACGATCGGAGCTCATTTCGTCATCGACAAGGCTAATTTCCCTCGTAACGCGCGCCTTTATATCATATTTGAATTGCCTTTAAAATTTATGACATCATCTCAAATGACCCAATTTTACTAAATAAAATGAATATTCCTAATGCCAACGACGTTCCGTATGTAATGTCGCTGTCCGTTTGCCAATCGGACGTCATGTCGTCTCGGTAGAGGCGAATTTCTGCGATACGCGTGCCTTTGCATCATATTTAGATCACCTTTGAAATTTACGACGTCACCTCAAATAATCCAATTTGATCAAATAAAATATAAGCTCTTAATGCCGACGACGTTTCAGATGCAATGGAACTGTCCGTTTGTTGATCCAATGTCGTCTGAGCGTCTTTGAAGCCTCGTTTCCGTCGTAACGCAGGCCTTTATAACATATTTGCATCGCCTAGAAATTCACCACCATCTCAGATGATCTAAATTTATTAAATAAAATATATATTCTGAATGATAACGATGTTTCGGACACAATGGCACTGTCCATTTATCAATCAGACATCGTTTGAATATCATTAAGGCCTCATTTCCATCGCAATGCAGGCCTTAATATCATATTTGCATCGCCTAGAAATTCATCAACATCTCAGATGATCCAAATTCATTAAATAAAATATATATTCTGAATGTCAACGATGTTCTGGATGCAATGGCGCTGTCCGATTTGTCAATCGGACGTCGTTTGAATATCATCGAGGCCCCATTTTAAACTATCAATTATCCTAAATGATTGGAGAATCAAAGTTTCAATGGGAAGATGTGTCTCGTACAACTACTGAATGTTCATAGGCTCCAAAATCTTCAACCACAAAGGACAACTCTAAATCTGCCAACTTTAGTAAAATCAGCATTGGGAAGCATAATTCCCATACCTCAAGTCTGAAGCCTAAATGGGTGTAAGAGGTTGGATCCAATAAGCCCAAATATGGCCGAATCACTAGCAGCACCATCTACTCAACAAGCCATAAGAAAGGCTGCAGTAGAGGAACCCCAATCTTAGTAACCAGAGGATAAAAAGCTGTCAAATCCTAGCTCTCTAGATTTGATAAACTCAAGTGACTCAGATTAAAGTCTCCTCAAGTGGTTAAGGATTAATATACTACCTACGTTTAGTACTATCAATCAAACCAAGACCTGCAAATACTTTAACAAATCCATAAAGCACAAAGCGAGAAATTCTTCTTCAACAAGCCTGCCAAAGCACAAAGCAAAGGACCGAAGAAACTATTCTAAAGTTCACACAAAGCCTTAGGCTGAACTAAAAGGATTTGTCATCGACAAGTCCGTCATGCACAAAGCTCTAGACCGATGACTACTTGCCACCAACCTAGTATAAACCTAAAGGGTTCTAGGTCACCGGCATCTACCTCTTCATCAAGCCCGCCAAAACTAGAAGCAAAGGGCACAATGTATACAAATATTCTAACAAATCAGTAAAGATAAATCAGATAATCCTTCACCAAGTTTGTCACTCAGA
Source organism: Dendrobium nobile (assembly GCA_022539455.1). Taxonomy (NCBI): domain Eukaryota; kingdom Viridiplantae; phylum Streptophyta; class Magnoliopsida; order Asparagales; family Orchidaceae; genus Dendrobium; species Dendrobium nobile. Next base: position 48,197,283 of record CM039721.1, read on the forward strand.
GCACTGGGTAGAAGGAATCAAGGTTTCAGGATTCAAGCCAAAGCCATGGAATGAGCACCCTGGATGGTATCTACAAACATCCCTAAGGACTTGGGGCATTTTAAATATTTATTCGGGTCAACATCATGCTGCATGCCAAGATCCCCAAATAAATATTTAAAATTTTGCTAAGATACAACCAGATAATGGAAGAATGTTGAGCATATATAGAAAGGCTATAAATTAAAGTGATCGTGGTGATTAGAGAGAACAAATGGTGGTGATGCTATCCACTAGCATTAATCCATAGAGTGATGCTCTAGAGACCTAAGTAAAAAGTACTTTATCTCTACCCCATAGATCTCTACTTGACCAATAGCAAAAAAATATCAATTATATTGAAGATTACAAGTGCATCTAAAGATCCATGAAGGCAAAGATGGACTTTTGAAGATCTAAAGAATGAAACTCTTAGTGTGACATCCAAATAAATTTTTGGAGATCCACTAAAAGAAAACTAGTGTGACATCCAAATAAGTTTTTGGAAATCTACTAAATGAGAGCTTCTGTGTGACATGTAGAACAAATATCTAGAGATCTACAAGGTCAATTAGCATACAACAAATGTGATTCACTTTGGACATGAACCATATTTGTTGGGGGGAATTTATTGACCTCTGAATAATACCCAAAGGAAGCAAAAATGAAAATCATATACCTTGTATTCGTTGAGACGCCCAAATTTCCATGTATCCCACAAGATATCCTGTGTACCTGACACTATTCAGTGCCGATGTCACTGGAGTCACGTCTCATCGCACGATTCCTACTCAAATCCCTCTCTTGATCACTTCTCTCCAACATCTTTAAAAGCTAACAGATCGGGCTCTTCCCATACATGAAATCTCTGCAATCTTCTCATCCCTCTGCTCTCGAATCCAAGCCGCTGAAGCTCTAACCTGCTCCGACCTCCACCCTACACTCGACCTCCTCCACAGTTGAACCCCATCCCACTGAAGCCACTTCGATCGGGAGCCTTGTCCGACTTCTCGATCTTCCTGATCCAATGAGGTAGAGAGCAAGAGAGATAAAGAAAGAAAGGGATTTCCCTACCTTGCCGAACCAACTATTGGACCCGACCCCCGCTACAATCATTGCGAGCTCCCTCCTCTATCCTCCAACCACGACTCCTCTCTAAGCCCCCTTCGACGATGTGACTTCCTATCGAATTGGAAGTCATGACATTTTAGGTCGGAAGCAACGTGGGATCTCGCCTATTGTGAAGGTAGCCATATTTCTTCCTTGTGCATGTTTCTTCGGCCATATCCCATAAACCTGCCAAACTCTGAGGAAAAGGGAAGGTTTAACTCACTATGAGATTAAACAACTCCCTAAATCCTTCTTAAATCATGTTAATTAAACATGACCTAATGCAAATCCCACTCAAATATTACATTAGTCATGTTTAAATCCCCTCTAGTTAATTATGATTATTTATAATAATTTTTATTAATTATAAATAATTATAATTGATCACTAATGATTAATTTCAATTAATTGCAATTAAGTAGTTTAATTATAATTAATTAATAATTAATTATTATTAAATATAATTAGTTATAACTAATTTTTATTAATTATAATGAAATAAAAGAGAACCTTTTCTTGCCTCGACTTACATGCCGATGCCCCCGACGACCCCGCAAAGGTATGATATTTCTAAACTCAGATTCTCGCCCTCAGGGTTAGCGACGGACCGAAAAACATCCCATACATGCCTGTATTGCGTGTGGTGGGATGGGACCACTGTGTGGTGCCTATGTCCGGGGTGAGTAATCACCTAAAACACGAGAGACCATTTTCGTTGTTTGCGGTGGATCAGAAAATTACTAATACACGCCTTTATTGTGCATGGTGGGATGGGACCCCGGTGCGACGTCTACGGTGAGGCGGGGTCACACATAAGTACCTTCGAGCGGGGGGAAAGCAAACTGTCTTTTTTAAACAGGTACCGTCGAAGATCCCATACACACCTTTATTGCGCGTGGTGGGAGTGAAGTTCACGGCCGCGGTGTCTTCGTCCGAGGACACCTACCATACACGCCTTTATTGCGCGTGGTGGGAAGGTCTAATTTCTCATAGTTTTCCTCTAAATGGGAGAGACGCCGAGAGGCTGCTAAAATTTTGGGTGAACATCAGATGTACCTGGACTTGATTGAACTCAAAAAGACATTAATGAACTAAGTGCAAACTTGAATTAAAGGCATAATTTAAACTCAAATCAAACTTAGACAAATGATGAAGATCTTGAACTTGCAAGGACTCAGGGGACTTGAATAAACTGCAAAGGACATAAACTTGATTCATATTAAATAACAATGGACTTGGAATTAAACTTGAGTCGAACTTGCAAAGATTTGAACATTATGAACACAAGCAAAGACTTGCAATTTAACTACGAAGGACTTGAACTTGTACTTGGAACTTGAATTATATTGAAGCTTGAATTTGGATCATAGCAATAAACTTTCAATAAAGATTGAGGAATTATCTTTCCATTAGGAGTTTCAAATGCTAATCAAAGAGGGTGATCCATGTGAATTTCATCCAAGAAAGCAAAAATTCACCCATGAAGTCATTACAAGCTTTGGTTTAAAGCTTATTTAAGCAATTATAATTAGCCTACATCGATCATCTCAATTGAATGAAGGAATGCAATGTATTTGAGAGCAATATTAGATGAGTTGTAATGAATAAAAAAATTCATGTGGTAGTAGAAGATTCATCAAGTGTAATGGAGTCACCATCAATGCTTCCCAAGCCATAATACTTCCATGAAGCTTCTGAATAAATGGAGGGCCCTTATGTCACAAAATGCAAACATCAACATGCAAAAAATATTCTTCCTACAAATGATGATGCACAACATAAAATAAATGAAATGAATGCCATGAAGTTCCTAAAAGTGATATTTATACACAATCAATGTGGTATGCCCACAGGTGAAGTAAGAGAATTGTGGAGGATACAACCCTCTTTTCACCAATGTTGAAATACATCAGCCTTATCTACAAGCTACGATGGAAGATGTATAAAAGGCTTAATGGATCTTCTACTACAAGGGAGAAGATCACAGCATATGCAAATGCTTATTTGTGAAGATGAAGCATTCATTGCATATACAATAATGCTCCTACGGGTAATGATCGATGGCAGACGAGGTGGAACCCCTCCAGCAAATGTAAAGCGCCTACAAGTTGTTGTAGCAATAAATTTATAATACCCCCCCCCCCCCCCCCCCCCCCCCCCCCCCCCCCCCCCCTTCAATCAACAATCATCCAATGGAAGTTATGTACACCTTCCTCTTACAAGAAGAGATGTATGACATGCAGCAAATGCAAGTACCCAGGACACCTGTAGAAGATCTGCAATATATACAAGCTCTCTACAAAGACAGATGTATGTGTCATATACCGCATGTGAGTTATTGCATAAAGACTTCAGTAAATGCAGTATCTTGTAGTCAATTTCAACTTGTAAATGAATACATCTACCTATCTAGATGTAGTAGTTGCGGATGTACTAAAATGGCCACTGACCACAATAAAATGCATGAAGAATACTATAAGTGCAAGCTCTTACGATCCAAAGCAGGAGACTTGTTAGTGCACTACGACTCACCTGCAGAAAGTAACAAGTAGTAAACGACAGTCTACCTGTATAAAGCAGCAAAAAAACTCAATTCATAAGCTGCTAGAACACGCCACCGGATCTACAACACTCATACAAGCAGACAGAAGGTCTCTACAAGTTATAATGCCATGCCATCGGATCTGCAACTTCTATGCAAGTGGACAGAAGGCATCTAGAAGTGATTTCAAAATATCCCTACTCATGCATCATAATTTGTATACACATAAGTATACTAAAAGGGGGTATACAATCAAACACTCGTATGGGCCCCACGAGTGTGTTCTTGGTACACACATGACATCTAAGGATGTTGTGCAGGTCAATAAGTGAATTCAAGGTCGAACCCGATCCTTCTATGCAGATTAATGGGAGTCGACAGGGTTCGAACCTTCAAATAAATATATGATTGTGGGGACCGATGTATTTGTTTTAATACAATCAAATTAGGCATTCGGGACTTATAATCAAGAGAATTCACTAAATAAAGTCATGAAGCTTACAAAAACTGATCCCTTATCAGCAAGTTAATAGGTTTGACAAGGATTAAGACATAAATATTCTCAAATGACCCCTAACACCCCTATGATGGCCGTGTTGAATGCTAATCTCAACCAGAGGAGTCCATTCCAAATATCACTCAAATGCCACACAAATACTCCACAAAATCCAAAATTCCAAAGATCATCCAGAATCTAGAAATCCAAAATATTTAAAATTAAAATCCAATCATCAATCACTTAAAGGAAAATCCATCCACCATCGACAACAGTTTGTCGGGGTGGACAAATTAAAAACTACTTCAGCTTACAAAGAGCCAAAAGCCTAGTAAAAAATATCACTATGATCCATTCTCAAATAATATCCTACTAGCAAGGACGTGGTATGTGTCTTTTGACCAACAATTTTTCTGCCAAATGGCACTGCAGGATAAACGATTAAGACCTGGGGCGCTCTGAACTGAGTGGTTTTGCTACCAAATGGCACCACAAAATATTGGTTATGGCCAGAGCCAATACATTCCTTAATGGCATCAAATCCTTTAGAGATGAAGCAATAGGGTATAATCGATAGGGCACAAAGCCTTTTATCAGCTAAGGTGGATTCAAGTTTGTCCCCATAGATAAATATTCACCTCAGGTCTACAAGTCCCCTTGGACGAATCAACCAATGGTTGTCGACAAGGATCCTTCTGTCAGGTTGGGTCGACTACCTCCTCTAACTATGAAGACCAGGGACCACGATGTCCCGGGATGATGGAACCATGGGATCTTGATCGGGTATATCATCCATTCCCCCACCATCCGCTTGAAGTGAAAGATGGTGAAAATTTGCATTTTAAATATCAAATTCCCAAATTCAAATCCAATTACCAAATCTCAATACCCAATGCTGCTTCTATATGCCAAATGCATGTATCTCTACGTATCTAAATGACGACTAGCCTTAATTAAAAGTCTCTCTCATTATCGAGAGGGGTAATTAACTATAGGGGCTTGCACCTATAGGAAACTAGAACTTGGATCATAAAGTCCTCACAAAATGAGGGTGAAATCTCTGGGTAGTGTCTTATCTACTAACCCATCTTCCTTCCAAAATTTACCCTGGAACTTAATTCCGTTAAAACTCCCCTCGCCGAAGAAAAAGCAAACAGTAGCTGGTGAAGGCCAGGGCTAATTTTTCGGAGCCCACATTTCATAGCTCCTCTTATTAATTATGGAGCACTTAGGTAATGATTTTGAATATCTGGTTTTGCTTCGTACCCTTTTTGCAATCTTAATGAGTTTTATATAAAGATTTAATAAGATTACTAATTCAAAATTCGGGTTACTTATGATTTGTATATTAATGTACTGAAAACAAATCTTTAATTATAAATATTCATCTTTAATTTAAAAATAAATAAATAAAGGTGTAATTTATAATTCCAAAATAAAGCAATAACTTAAGTTGCATAAATTTGTTAATTATTAACTTTTTCACTCTATAAAGTATAATAAGTGTTCATTTAAACTATAATATAGGATTTTATTGTCATGCTAATTTTATATAATTTTTAATATCATTTTTAATAAGGATAACTAAGTAATTTAAATACAAAAATTAATGAAGATTGTAATAAACACAAGGGGAACTTCTATAAAATGTAAATAAAAGAAATATAACAACAATGAACACTACACCTACTTACATATGAATGCTAAAAGGCATATAAGATATGTGACAACATAACATTTATTATAAAAAATATGTTACAGGATAACTCGTTTCCTAAGCACCATATTGATCATAAGCTTACCATAAGTGCTAAGTTTATAGTCATTAACCAGTCTATACCAATTATTTTGTTTCACGATAAAGCAATTCAGTTGTATTCTTATAAAAGATCAATTTGCCAATCTAAACAAAATTTCAGCATGTGGCCATTTACTTTAAAATTATGGACTACTTTATACTTAATTTCCATAGTTCCAAAAGAAAATATTTTTACCACAATGAATGGTCAAGACCATCTATATTTTAATTTTCCAAGAAATGTCTTAAATCTAGAATTAAATAATAATGCATCTTTTCCATGAGTGAATTCTTTACTAAGAAGCTTTTTTGTTATGCCTTTTTTTTCACCTTTTCTTTATAAATCCATGCATTTCAAAAGCTTCATGTCTTATCTCTTCTAATTCACTCAACTACATTAATCATTTTTATTTTGACATTTTAAAATTACAATTTAATTGTTTAACTTCTTAGAAACCTTATGTTCTAATTCTATAGGATTGTTGCAAGCATTTCTATAAATTAATTTATAGACAGTCAAACTAATTGGAGTCTTATAAGCAATTCTATAAGCCCATAATGCATCGTCTAACTTAATTTCTCAATCTTTTCTATTTAAATTGACAATTTTTTCTAGGATTTTCTTAATATTCTTATTACTAATCTTAGCCTAATTAGCAGTTTGAGGATGATAAACAATTGCTATCCTATGATAAACTCACTATTTCTTCAAGACTTTTTTTTTTTTTTTTTTTTACAGAATTGGATTCCTTCAATATTGACTAAAACTCTTGGCATTTCAAATTTAAAGAAAATATTTTGTTTAAAAAGCTTGATCTAAATTTGAGCATCAATTTTAGATGTTGTCACACCTTCAATCCGTTTGAAACATATTCCACAATAATAAGAATATATTACTTTCCATAAAATGGCACACCCAATCCCCAAAAATCAAATATTTCTTTTTCTAGGACTTAGTTCAAAAGAAATTCATTTCTTTTTTGTAATATCTCTAATTATTTAGTATTGATTCCATTTCTTAATATATTCGTTTACATCTTTAAATAAAGTAGGCCGAAAGAATCCTACTTGATGTATTTTAGAAGCAATTATAAATCCTCCAAAATGTTGCCCATCATGAGAATCATGACACTCTTTAATTATTGATTCTATTTCTTATTTTGTAACACCTCTTCTCATAATTTAATTGTTGCAAGATACAAATAAGGTTCATCCCAAAAATAAAATTTAGAATCATGTAAAAAATTTTATCTTTTGACTGGGTTTTGAATATTAAGGAAGTATATCACTAATAATAAAATTAACAATGTCGGCATACCAAGATGAATCATTTTCATGAAGTGCACATAATTCTTCATCAGGAAATTTTGTTCATCTAATCTTTATTTAATGCATATTTTAATAAAAGCCTGGAAAGATGAATAGCATTCTATTTTTAGTACACTTTTTAATAAAAATTTCTACATCAAGTTCTTGTAATAGAAGAATATATCTTATTAATCTTGGTTTAGAGTCATTCTTTGTTATAAGTTATTTGAAAGATGTATGATCAGTATAAATAATTACTTTAGTGTTGATTAAATATGATATAAATTTGTCAAAAATAAAAATAATAGCTAACATTTCTTTCTCAATTGTTGTATAATTTTGTTGTATATAATTCAAAGCCTTACTAGAATAAAAAATGACATGAAATTTCTTTTCTTGCACTATATAAATAAGATTCATCCCAAAAATAAAATTGGAATCATGTAAAATTTCTCTCTTTTGACTGGGATTTAAATCATAAAGATGTATACCAATAATTATAAAATTAATAATTTCTTCATACCAAGGTGAATTATATTCATGAAGTGCACATAATTTTTCATAAGGATTTTTTTTTTCATTTTATTTTTATTTAATGCATATTTTTGATATAAAGTTTAGAAAGATGATTAGCAATTTAATTTTATGTACCCTTTATAATATAAACTTCTACATCAAATTCTTGTAATAGAAGAATACATCTTACCAATCATGGTTTAGAGGCATTCTCTTTTATAAGATATTTGATAGGTGTAATATCAATATAAATAATTACTTTAGTGTCGATTAAATATGATCTAAATTTATCAAAAATAAAAATTATAGCTAACACTTCTTTTTGGGTTGTTATATAGTTAGGTTGCACAAAATTCATAGTCTTGCTAGCATAAAAAATGATAAGAAATTTATTTTCTTGCCTTAGTCCTTGAACATCACCCATACGTATGTCACTAGCATTACACTTTACTATAAAAGGGATTGACCAAGCATGAGCAATGATAATTAGAGCAGTACTTAAATATTTTTTTTAATTCACTAAAAGCTTCAAGACAAATAAAATTAAATATAAAAAGAACATCCTTCTCCAATAGTTGACATAAGGGTTTAAAAATTTTAGAGATGCCTTTTATAAATCTTCCATAAAAATCTAAATGACCTAAAAACTTCTAATGCCTTTAACAAATTTAGGAGGGGTAAGTTTTTATTACATGAATTTTTACAAAATCTGTTTCCAATCCTTTCTAAGAAACTTTATGATCTAAAATAATGCCCTTGGTTACTATAAATTGACACTTCTCCTAGTTTAATACTAGATATGTTTTTACACATCTTTTTAAAATAGAAGTTAAATGCTCAAGACAAGAATTAGATGTAGTGTCAAATACTGAGAAATCATCCATGAAAATTTCAATGCCTTGTTCATTTAAGTTTGAAAATGTAGACATCTTACCTCTTTGTAAAGTAGTAGGAGCATTACACAACCTAATAGGCATTCTCCCAAAAACAAAACTTCCATAAGGACTATTGAAAATATTTTTATCTTGATCTTTAGGTGAAATAGAAATTTGATGAAATCTTGAATATCCATCTAAAAAATAATAAAAAGAATGACCTGCCAACCTATCTAGCATCTTATAAAAAAAAGGCAAGGGAAAATGATATTTTCTAGTGGCTTTGTTTAGTTTCTTCGGACATATCTTTATTCTCTTCAATTTCTTCATCTTTAGATGACCACTCTTCTAGTAAATCTTAAAAGTTTGAGCAAGTTGTTAGTCCTAATAGAACTATCCCAAGGCTAACAAAGAGGGTGGATGAATTGGTAATTAAAAAAATTCTAATAGAAATTTAGAAACTTGATTTAAGAAATTTTGACACAACATTAAATTTTCTCAAAATATTCTTCAACCACTACAATTAAACATGAAAAAAATAAAACTGTAATAAAAATAAAAGATTGGAAGAACACCAAATTTTACAGTGGTTTTGTCCAATTAGACCTACATCTACTCCCTGAAGACTCATTTTTTTGAGGTATTACACTATATAAAAGTTACTCTCCTTTTGTTCCCATAGCAAGGTGGAGAAGCCCTTACAATAACATCTCATCCACCAACCCCGGTGTGGTAGAGTACCAACATCCTTTCTTATCCTCCTAGTGATGGCAGAGTACCAACATCCTTTCTCACCCTCCAGTTGATGGAAGATTACTAAAGTCTTTTCTCACCCTCCTTGTAATGGTAGAGTACCAACATCCGTTCTCACCCTCCTAGTGATGGTAGAGTACCAACATCCTTTTTTACACTCTTAGTGACGATAGAGTACTAGCATCCTTTCTCACCCACCTAGTGATAGCAGTGTTGCAACCCATGACTCCGAGTTTGAGATTTTGATGATGCCAAATAATGAGTGTTTTGGAACAACTTTTTATTGAATATTCTTTTATTTCCTATTATCCTTGAGTACTAACATTTCAGGAAGATCATAAGTGACTCAAGACGAAAGGAAGACTCAAGACCAGGTAGATTAGGAGTATGAGTCAGACATTGTATTATTTTTACTTTATTGAGTCTGGCCACAAAGTGCATAAGAGTAAGAGCAACCATGCACACACACAGGGGGAGAGTTGGTTTTTAACTGCAAAATGTAATAGAATTTCTTCTCTGTCGATCATACTGTACGATTTTAATTCGTACCGTTCGATCCAAGCTATGTGGAAGATTCTGCGAATAGATCGTACTGTACGAATATCTTCGTACTGTACGATATGTTCAGATCCAAAACCCTAGCCGTGGTTTAGTTTAAGTAAGTGATTTTGCGCCGTTCGTACTGTACGACCTATTTTTAAATACTTACTTAAATTAACCCGTGATTAGTACATGAAATCCAGGCCTAATTAAATTTTGAACATCGTACTGTACAAACCAGATCATACCATACGATGAATAGAGACGAAGTATGATCGTCGCGGATATCGTCCTGAACGATCTCTTGGTTTTTGTCACATCGTACTGTACGATAGCAATCGTACCATATGATGAACAGAGACGACATCTAATCGTCCAGACCATCGTCCTGTACGAATAGTATTTTGTGATCGTACCGTACGATATTATATCGTACAGTACGAATTAGTTTTGAACTGTTCGTACATCTTCGTACCAGGACGACGTCTGTTTATAAAGATCATACTGTACGATATTGAATCGTACGATACGAACAGTAACGGCTACTTTTAAAATCAGAGGGTTTTTGGAGCCGTTTTTAGATGTCAATCATGTCCTTTTTCAGTAAGAATCACAGAGAGGGTGAACGTGGTTAGAGAGGGATTCCAAGGGAGAGAGCTCTAGAGAAGTTCTTGAGGGTTGAGAGAGGAAGGAGGAGGTGAGCGTTGTGAGGGAGAAGAAGTGTGAGGGAGATCACATGGTTGCTCCGAGCTTGCTGCATCTTGCTCCTCCTGTGGCCCTAGAAGGATTTGAGGGAGGATCTCCAAGGTAAAGGCTCGTCTACATCCGTTACCTCGAGGTTCTCTGCCTTCTCCATGAGGGAGAAAAATGAGAGGGTTCTCTGCCGTCGCCAGGAGGGCGAAAATAGAGTTTGACACTCTGCCACGCCGGGTTGGTGAAAGGGAGGTTTGTAAAGACTTCTCCGCCTTGCCGAGGGGGGCAAAAGGAGAACTATTTTTGATAGTGAAAATCCCGGAGCGGAGGATTCCGGGAAGTGGACGTAGTTCATATTTTGACTGAACCACTATAAAAATTTTTGGTATGTTTTTTCCTTATCGTCATTTACGTTTTACTTGCATTTAATTTTTTGTAACTATTGCATGGTGGAATTTGTGGAAGAAAACTTGCTTAAAATTTTATTGTAAAATTTCCAAAATAACAAAAAAATTAGAACTCTTGTTTAGGGTTATTTTTATTAAGAAAAAGATTTTCACAATTCACCCCCCCCGCTTGTCATTTAGTAATTTCAATTGGTATCAGAGCTTGTTTTTCAAAAATAGTGTTTTAGAAAACCTTGAAAAAATGATTTTGTCGAATTTTGGTAATCGTAACACTGCGGAGGGTTATTCAATAACTCGTCCACCACTTTTTGATATCATTCCGTTTGATTTCTGGAAAATTAGAATGTCTACATTTTTGCAATCTATAGATTACCACATGTGGATGTTAGTAAATGATGGGTATGTTGCACCGTTTAAAATTGTTAATGGTTTGAAAACTCCTGTACCTTTTATTGAATGGAGCAATGAGGATAGGGAGTTAGCCCAACTGAATGCTAAGTGCTTAAACTACTTTTTTTGTGCATTGAAATCTGAGGACTATATGAGAGTATCTACTTATGTTTCTTGTAAGGAGATTTGGGATAGACTGTGCATTACATATGAAGGAACAAACGAAGTAAAACAGTCTAGGCTTAATATTCTACTGCATGATTATGAATTATTCCGTATGAAACCTAGCGAAACAATTTCTGACATGTACACTAGGTTCACCCAAATCGTGACATCCTTGCATGCATTAGGTAGAGAAATTTCAAATTCTGAGAAAGTGAATAAAATTCTTAGATGCCTATCTAGTTCCTATGATGCTAAGATAACTGCTATCACTGAGTCCAAAGATCTTAATGTTTATTCTATTGATAACCTCCTTGGGTCACTCATTGCATACGAGTAAGGAGTGAGCCAAAGACAAAGTGATGCAGGTGAAAAGAAAAAGGAGCGGACGGTGGCATTAAAAGCTAGCAACTCAGAAAGTGAAAGCTCTGCAGGGGAGGAAGATGATGAAATAGCACTGATGACCCGACAGTTCAAAAATTTCCAGAAGAGGAAACAGAAGCGTCATCAGAACAGCTGCAATAAAGGTAAGAGCTCAAGGTCCAATAAGGTTTCATCTGATACAATTTGTTTTGAGTGCAGGAAGCCAGGTCACCTTCGAGCCAATTGCCCCAATCTGAAGAGTCAACCAGCAAAGGAGAAAGAAGATGACAAAGCTAAATACAAGAAAGGAAAGACAAAGATACAAAAAGCTTTTTGGGCCGACTCTGCCTCAGAATCATCAGAAGAAGAAGCAGAGGAGGAGGTAACAAATTTATGTCTTATGGCTAATGATAACCTTGATCAATTGGATGAGGATGAGGTATGTCAACTTTCATATGAAGAATTATTGCTTATTTCTGAGAATATTCATGACTCGTATAGGAAATTGAAAAAGATGCATGCTAAGCTTAATATTGAATTTAGTTCTTTACAAATTGAGCATGCTAACTTAGTTAAAGAAAATTCTGATTTAGATAAAGATCATATGTTACTTCTTGTTGAGTATGATGCATTAAATAAGAAGCATATTGAATTAACTGAAGAGCATGAAACCTTGAAAACCACTCATGTTGAACTAGAAGAAGCTTTTCATAGACTAGACAAACTTGCATTAGAAGTAGATCATAGTGAGCACTTGCTATTGATAGAAGTTGATGGATTGACAGCTCAAAATAAAACTTTTAGTGAGAAAATAAAAGAACTAGAAAATGAAATTGCATCACTCACAGTAGGCCATCCTAGAAAACTCTCAACACAGCATGCATCACAAAACCTTAGGAAAAGGCACCACCACCCACATAGATTAGTAAACCCATTTCCTGGTGTTAGGTGTTTCTCTTGTGGCATGTTAGGTCACATAGCCCGCACATGCACAATTCACCGTAGGACACACTTAGTATGGAGACCTAAACTGCATCCATCACAGCATAGCATGCATACATCTCATTCATGCAAGCATAAGGAGGAACCCAAACTCACTTGGGTTCCCAAATCTAATCTTTGAATGAAATTGTAGGGATGCTCTCACAAAAGACCTAATGAGAGCATGTGGTACCTGGATAGTGGCTGCTCGCGACACATGATTGGAGATATGAAGAAGTTCATCCTATTGGAGACAAAAACTGGAGGCAAAGTAACGTTGGGAGACAACACTACTAGGAAGGTGATATGCTCAGGTATCGTTGGTAATGCTAAGAATTTTTTAATTAAAAATGTTTTACTAGTTGATGATTTGAAACATAATTTACTTAGCATTAGTCAACGGTGTGACAAAGGTTTTGATGTTAAATTTTTTACTGATAGATGCCTGATTAGTTTATTTGGTGAAATAATTTTAGAAGGAAAACAAATGCACAATGTTTACATGTTTGACCTTGATTGCGTTGATAGCTCAAAATCATTTTGCTTGAAAATAATAGTTGATGACTCGTGGCTATGGCATAGGAGACTATGCCATGCTAGTATGAAAACTCTTAGAAACATCACTCAGAAAAACCTAGTTAGAGGTGTACCTAAGTTAGACTTTACCAAGGATCACTTGTATGATGCTTGCCAACTAGGAAAACAAGTCAAATCATCCTTTCACTCAATTAGAGATGTGATCACCTCTAGGCCACTAGAAATTCTACACATGGACTTATTTGGACTCGTTAGTACAGCCAGTCTAGGTGGAAAGAATTATGGATTTGTGATTGTAGATGACTTCACTAGATTTACTTGGGTAAGATTCTTAGCACACAAAAATGAGTCTTTTGAGGAATTTAAAGTATTCTCCACATGGATTCAACGGAAATTAGGTTGTGAAATATCAACAATCCATAGCGATCATGGTGGAGAGTTCCAAAATGATAGGTTTGAGTCATTCTGTCAAGAGATAGGAATAGAACACAATTTCTCAGCCCCTAGAACACCCCAACAGAATGTCATAGCAGAAAGGAAGAATAGAACTTTGGTAGAAGCTGCTAGGGCAATGTTAGCGGAGTATACCCTTCCTAGATACTTTTGGGAAGAAGCAGTCAACACAGCCTGTTATGTTTTAAACAGAGTAAACATTAGATTGAAGCTGAATAAAACTCCATATGAACTCTTTAAGGATAGGACACCAAACCTTTCACATTTACATGTCTTTGGGTGTAAGTGCTTCATCTTAAATAATGGTAAACATCCCTTAGGAAAATTTGATCCCAAGCTGATGAGGGTGTTTTCTTAGGTTATTCTTCTGTAGGTAAGGCCTATAAAATTTTTAATAAGAGAACACTTGTAGTAGAAGAATCCACCCATGTGGTATTTGATGAATCAGATATGCCCTCAGAATCTAAAACTGAAGATGATGAAATAGAGGCAATTCAAGGAGTAGAGACTATGACCTTAGGAGAAAGGGTCGAACCTCGGGAAGATTTGCCTAGAGAATGGAGATATTCTTCTAGTCATCCTAAAGAGTTAATTTTAGGAGACCCTTCAGAAGGTGTAAGAACTAGGCATGGACTTAGGAAGGAGGTTAGTCACTCAGCATTCATCTCTATGATAGAACCTACAAGTATAGATCAAGCCTTAGGAGATGAATTTTGGATTCTAGCAATGCAAGAAGAGCTGAACCAATTCACCAGGAATGATGTTTGGGAGTTAGTTAAGAGACCTAAAGAGCAAAGTGTTATTGGAACAAAATGGGTCTTCAAGAATAAGGTGAATGATTCAGGAACAATAATAAGGAATAAAGCAAGACTAGTAGCTAAGGGATACAACTAGATTGAGGGGATAGACTTTGAAGAAACCTTTACCCCGGTTGCTAGATTAGAAGCCATAAGAGTGCTCTTAGCTTTTGCTTGCTTCAAGAACTTTAAGTTATATCAAATGGATGTAAAGAGTACATTTCTGAACAGGGTAATTAAGGAAGATGTCTACGTTGAGCAACCCCCCGGATTTGAAAGTTCACAATTTCCAAACCATGTATTTAAATTAAAGAAGGCACTGTACGGATTAAAGCAAACACCTAGAGCATGGTATGAAAGACTTAGCTCATTTCTTTTGGATAGAGGATTTAAAAAGGGTAGTGTAGATACTACACTCTTTTTACAAAAGGTCAAAGAAGAAATTCTCATTATTCAAATATATGTGGACGACATCTTGTTTGGATCTTCGGATAAAAACTTATGCGATGAATTTTCAAAAAATAATGAGTAATGAGTTTGAAATGAGCATGATGGGAGAACTTAATTACTTTCTTGGCTTTAGTGTAAAACAAATGGATAATGGAACTTTTCTTAGCCAATCAAAGTATATTAAGGATATTTTAAAGAAATATGAAATGGATAGTGCAAAACCCATGAACACGCCAATGAGTTCGACAATCCAATTAGATAAAGATCCTAGTGGAAAATCAGTAGATCAGAAAAAATATAGAAGATTGATTGGATCCCTTCTTTACTTGACTGCCAGTAGACCAGACATAATGTTTAGTGTGTGCCTTTGTGCCCGTTTCTAAGCCGATCCTAAAGAGTCTCACTTAACTGTTGTCAAAAGAATTCTTAGATATCTACTAGGCACCCCAAACTTAGGAATTTGGTATCCCAGACAGCACTTCCTTTGAAATCCTAGGGTACTCAGATTCTGACTTTGCAGGATGTAGGATAGATTGAAAAAGCACCTCTGGTACCTGCCAATTCATAGGACAATCATTAGTTTCTTGGTCCAGTAGGAAGCAAAACTCGGTAGCACTTTCCACAGCCGAGGCAGAATATATTGCAGTAGGAAGTTGTGTTGCATAAGTACTATGGTTAAAACAACAAATTCTTGATCTTGGACTACCTGTTGGAACCATCCCGATCATGTGTGACAACACAAGTGCAATTTGTATCTCTAAGAATCCAATTCAACACTCTCGAACGAAACACATAGACATTAGACATCATTTCATTAGAGATCACGTCGCTAAGGGAGATATAGAATTACATCATATTGCTATAGGAGATCAATTGGTAGACATATTCACAAAACCTTTAGCTTTCGACACCTTTAACACCTTGAGGACTAGATTAGGTATCATAGATATAACTGCATAAAAAAAAAAAACACAAATTTTTTTTTGGGCTGCTCCTGATCATCACACACTCACCACACCAAAACTCTGCATTGACTGTTCATCGTACTGTACGACCTACATCGTACTGTACGATACATCTCAATCTATATACCGTCCACCAATAAGCAAATTTTGGCTCTGTTGATCGTATTGTACGACCTACATCGTACCGTACGATATTCATCCTGCATTATTGCCTACCGTATTGTACGATATCTCTTCTTCGTACGATACGATCCATGTCAGCAATGGATTGGGATGAATTAAATCCGGTTGGTACGACATTATTGAGTATCGTACTGTACGATACATCCCTTTCGTATGGTACGATCCACATCAGCACAAAGGACAAATTTGAGTTAAAGCTGTTTGGTATGATATTTATTGTGTATCGTACTGTATGATACACCTGTTCGTACAGTACTAAACTTTTTGTCAAAAGTCGTACTGAGAGCCTCGGGACGATTGAAATATTCTTGATCGTATTATACAATACGTATCGTACTGTACAATTTGACTGCCTTTTCCCGAAACGACCGGTAAGAATATTAATTGGCTATCGTACTGTACGATCCCAGATCGTACTGTACGATTTCTAAAATTTCCTATAAGTACCATTGCCTAGGCCATTCTTTTCACTCAAACCTCTCCTCACTCAGCCCTTCACTTAGTTTCGTGCCCTCTGAAATTATTAAACGACAAGAGAGGGGTGAATTGTAAAAATCTTTTTCTTAACAAAAGTAACCCTAAACAAGAGTTCTAATTTTTTTGTTGTTTTTGAAATTTTATAACAAAATTTTAAGCAATTTTTCTTCCACAAGATTTTACATGCAATAGATATGAAAAATTAAAAGCAAGTAAAACATAAACAACGATAAGGAAAAAACACACCAAGAATTTTATAGTGGTTCGGTCAAAATATGACCTACGTCCACTCCTCGGAGTCCTCCACTCCGGGATTTTCACTATCAAAATAGTTCTCCTTTTGCCCCCCTCGGCAAGGCGGAGAAGCCTTTACAAACCTCCCTTTCACCAACCCGGCATGGCGGAGTGCCAAACTCTGTTTTTGCCCTCCTGGCGACGGTAGAGAACCTTCTCGTTTTTCTCCCTCCTAGAGAAGGCAGAGAACCTTGAGGTAACGGATGTAGACGAGCCTTTCCCTTGGAGATCCTCCCTCAAACCCTTCTAGGGCCACAGGAGGAGCAAGATGCAGCAAGCTTGGAGCAACCGTGTGATCTCCCTCACACCTCTTCTCCCTCACAACGCTCACCTCCTCCTTCCTCTCTCAACCCTCAAGAACTTCTCTAGAGTTTTCTTCCTTGGAATCTCTCTCTAACCATGTTCACCCCCTCTGTCAATCTTACTGAAAAAGGACTTGATTGATATCTAAAAAAGGCTCCAAAAACCCTCTGATTTCAAAAGTAGCCATTACTGTTCGTACAGTACGATTCAACATCGTACAGTACGATCTTCATAAATAGACGTCGTCCTGGTACGAAGATGTACGAACAGTTCAAAAACAATTCGTACTGTACGATATAATATCGTACGGTACAATCCAACAAGATACTATTCGTACAGGACGATGGTCTGGACAATCGGATGTCGTCCCTGTTCATCGTATGGTACGATTACTATCGTACAGTACGATGTGACAAAAAACAAGAGATCGTCGAGGACGATATCCGGGACGATCATACTTCGTCTCTGTTAATCGTATGGTACGATCGGGTTCGTACAGTACGATGTTCAAAATTTAATTAGGCCTGGATTACATGCACTAATCACGGGTTAATTTAATTATTTTAAATAGATCGTACAGTACGAACATGTTCATACAGTACGAACGGCGCAAAATCACTTACTTAAACTAAACTACGGCTAGGGTTTTGGATCTGAACATATCGTACAGTACGACAATATTCGTACAGTACGATCTATTCACAGAAATCGTCCACATAGCTTGGATCGTACGGTACGAATTACAATCGTACAGTACGATCTCCAGAGAAGAATTTTAATTACATTTTGCAGTTAAAAAATAACTCTCCCCCTGTGTGTGTGCATGGTTGCTCTTACTCTTATGCATTTTGTGGTCAGACTTAATAAAGTAAAAACAAAATAAATAGAAAAATACAATGTTTGACTTATACTCCTAATCTACCTGGTCTTGAGTCTTCCTTTCTTCTTGAGTCACTTGTGATCTTCCTGAAGTGTTAGTGCTTAAGGACAATAGCAAATAAAATAATATTCAATGAAAAGCTGTTCCAAAACCCTCATTATTTGGCATCATCAAAATCTCAAACTCGGGGTCATGGGTTGCAACACCCTCTTGCAATGTCTAAATGAGGTCGGATGACTGCTGGAAGCTCGTCCTTGTCGAGTCACCAACCTGATCGTTTTCTGAATACTGAAAATGAGGAAGCCTACCACCGATATAAAGCCTGCAAAATTTCTCCTTAAAAAATGCTTAATCAGGTTTATCTCAATTTCGAGGTAATGGGCCTCTTTGCTTCCACAACCTTCCAATTCCTACTCACCCTGGCGTTTCCCTATAATTCTGAACTTCTCTTTGAATTTCTCGCCAACCTCACCTACATCGTCGACAACACCACTTTTCACTCTTTTGTTTGTGGCCACACCATTGAGATCACTAGAGCTGATATCGCCTAATATATTGGGCTGTCCACTAAAGGACCTATGCTTCGCTCATTTCTTACCAACGAATTTGATTGGAGCGATGTTAATAGAGTCCTTAGGAATACTGCTTTTCATCAACACCAACCTCTTGTTCAATCCTTAACTCGAAATGCCCGTATAATTCAACATGTTCTTCGAACCTCAAGCATACCCAAAGGTGGCGACCGTATCAATCTGACCCCTACCTTATCCATCGCTACCTATCTTATTATGTCCAACATTAAGTTTGATGAGGTTGATTTAATTAGCAACTATATTCGCCACATGACTTTTGTTCGTCTACCTACCACTCGACGGAAACAAAATCTGGCTCTTAGTCACCTAATAGGATAGATCATCCACAATAAATATCAATTGTCCTACCCTGGTGAACCCGATATTCATCCTATTTTTTATACGGATGCTTCCTTCCGTATTCTCTTTGATCGGGGACACGAGCCTGAAGAACTAGTCTTTGATGAAGAAGAAGGAGAAGATGCCCCTGCTGCAGCTCCAGCTCGACCACGACGCCATGCCGCACCTCGAGCACCTATACCAGCACCAGCACACCCTAATGATGATTTAGTCGCACGCTTCGACCAGCTGCAGACTCGTCTCGACATGCATATTCAAGAACAATATTAGCAACACGAGACTGATATGCAATGGTTTGGAGAACGTTTTACTGCAATTGATCACCGCTTTGATGCTCTATTTCAATATTTTCTACCAAATCCACCTCCATCACCAACTGATCAGGACCCGTCTGCTTAGTTTGTTTGTGTTTGCATTGTAGTTTTTCTTCTTTTGCTTTTTGCTTTTAGTTGCTCCTCCTTTTTGTGCTGTCAAAAGGGGGAGAAGTTTGTTGTATCTATTGTTATGCCTGTTATCTAAATGTATTCCTTTTGTTTTGTACTTGCTTTTAATATCCTTATTTTTTTTCCTTGTGTTTAATTTAAAAAAAATATATATATAAAAAAAATATAAATACAAAAAAAAAAAACAAAAGAAATGTTTTTCGTTCTTACTTGCAACAAATTATTTGACATCATCAAAAAGGGGGAGATTGTTGCAACCCATGACCCCGAGTTTGAGATTTTGAAGATGCCAAATAATGAGTGTTTTGGAACAACTTTTCATTGAATATTATTTTATTTCCTATTGTCCTTGAGTACTAACATTTCAGGAAGATCACAAGTGACTCAGGACGAAAGGAAGACTCAAGACCGGGTAGATTAGGAGTATGAGTCTGACATTGTATTATTTTTACTTCATTGAGTCTGGCCATAAAGTGCATAAGAGTAAGAGCAACCATGCACACACACAGAGGGAGAGTTGGTTTTTAACTGTAAAATGTAATAGAATTTCTTCTCTATCGATCGTACTATACAATTTTAATTCGTACCGTTCGATCCAAGCTATGTGGACGATTCTGTGAATAGATCGTACTGTATGAATATCTTCGTACTGTACGATATGTTCAGATCCAAAACCCTAGCCGTGATTTAGTTTAAGTAAGTGATTTTGCGCCGTTCGTACTGTACGAACATGTTCGTACTGTACGATCTATTTTTAAATACTTACTTAAATTAACCCGTGATTAGTGCATGAAATCCAGGCCTAATTAAATTTTAAACATCGTACTGTACGAACCAGATCGTACCATACGATGAACAGAGATGAAGAATAATCATCCCGGATATCGTCCTGGACGATCTCTTGGTTTTTTTCACATCATACTGTACGATAGTAATCGTACCATACGATGAACAGAGACAACATCTGATCATCTAGACCATCGTCCTGTACAAATAATATTTTGTGGATCGTACCGTACGATATTATATCGTACAGTACAAATTGTTTTTGAACTGCTCATACATCTTCGTACCAGGACGACGTCTGTTTATAAAGATCGTACTGTATGATGTTGAATCATACGGTACGAACAGTAACGACTACTTTTGAAATCAGAGGGTTTTTGGAGTTGTTTTTAGATGTCAATCATGTCCTTTTTCAGTAAGAATCACAGAGGGGGTGAACATGGTTAGAGAGGGATTCCAAGGGAGAGAGCTCAAGAGAAGTTCTTGAGGGTTAAGAGAGGAAGGAGGAGGTGAGCGTTGTGAGGGAGAGGAAGTGTGAGGGAGATCACACGGTTGCTCCGAGCTTGCTGCATCTTGCTCCTCCTGTGGCCGTAGAAGGATTTGAGGGAGGATCTCCAAGGGAAAGGCTCGTCTACATCCGTTACCTCAAGGTTCTCTGCCTTCTCCAGGAGGGAGAAAAATGAGAAGGTTCTCTGCCGTCGCCAGGAGGGCAAAAACAGAGTTTGGCACTCCACCACGCCGGGTTGGTGAAAGGGAGGTTTGTAAAGGCTTCTCCGCCTTGCCGAGGGGGGCAAAAGGAGAACTATTTTTGATAGTGAAAATCCCAGAGCGGAGGATTCCGGGGAGTGGACGTAGGTCATATTTTGACCGAACCACTATAAAAATTCTTGGTGTGTTTTTTCCTTATCGTCATTTACGTTTTACTTGCATTTAATTTTTTGTAACTATTGCATGGTGGAATTTGTGGAAGAAAACTTGCTTAAAATTTTGTTGTAAAATTTCAAAAATAACAAAAAGATTAGAACTCTTGTTTAGGGTTATTTTTATTAAGAAAAAGATTTTCATAATTCACCCCCCCTCTTGTCATTTAGTAATTTCAAGTAGAGTATTAACATCCTTTCTCATCCTCCTAGTGAAGGAAGAGTACCAACATCCTTTCTCTCCCTCTTGGCGATGGCATAGTATTGACTTCCTTTCTCACCCTCTGATGATGGCAGAGTACCAACGTCCTTTCTCATCCTCCTTATGATGGTAGAGTACAAGCATCCTTTCTCACCCTCCTGGTGATGGAAGAGTACCAACATCCTTTCTCACCCACCTATTGATGGAAAAGTACCAGATATACTCCAAAGATCTTCTCTCAAGAGTCTTCAAAGAAGTAAGGTAGAGATTTGAAGAACACAAAAAGAGAACATCACCTTTGGGCAGCCTTGTGAAACCTTCAAAATTTCCACTTGCAAGATCTCTCGAATTTTAATCCTAAACACTCTCCCTAAACACTCTCTTTTTCACTCCAAAGAGAAAAATTTGAAGCAAGCAAATGACTGTCCATTTTTTAGGATAGTTATATATGAAAGATAAGCAAAACTATCAAAAAAAAAGAAATTTTTTCATTGAATGTACTCTTATCATATAGTACAATCATACCTCATATATACAAATAGTTTAAAATCCATATATGATATTGTACAAACCTGATTTTATACTCTATCAATCATATGTAGGAGCTAACATCATATAGTATGAATAATTCAAAATTTAATATCATATAGTACACACAGCTCGAAGGAAAATTTTTAAGGCATGACTTGATTAACTTCATTATAGAGGAACTACCATGATAAATCATCTAGTATGATTAGTTTTTAAAAAATTTTTGACTCACTCCCCCAATATGTCTGTGCACAGTTACTCAATTACAATCACACTATCTTAGACTCAAAAAAATAGGAAAAAGCACAGACTTCATTACAATAAAGCTTAATCTAATATGTCTTAAATTCTTTGACAATCTTGAGTATGATTTTCCAGAAATGTTAGTAAACACAAACAATATAAAGAAAATATATTCAATATATGTTAGGAGAAACAGTAATCACAATAATAATATTTTGGTATCATTAAAAACTCATATGATATAAAAACATAGTTTAGAAATCTATGCCACAACAAATCTTCCATAAGATTCTCTATTATCATATCTTCCAAATCCACCTTGAAGCAATCTTTATTCATTTCTTTAGAAAACTTTAAGTTTTAAGTAAATAAATTTTATCTTACTAATCTTGAACTGTCATAGTCATTCACCTTTATGTACATCAATCATTGCTTTCCCAGTGGCTAAAATGGATCTTCCTAAAATGAGAGGTATTTCCTTATCTTAATCTATGTCTAGAATAATAAAATTAGTAGGATAAATAAATTTATGAACTTTAATCAATGCATTCTCTATTACTCCTCTTGGGCAAGTTAAATATCTATTTACTAATTGAAGAAATAGAGGTAGGTTGAACCTCTCCAATATATCTACCCCATTTATAATCTTTAAGTTATGCATCTTTTTAGAAATTACTGCAACTTGTACATTCAAGATCGGTAAAGTATCAGATTCATCAATTCCAACTAAACTTTTAGGATTTACCCTATCATCAATCCACATGAAATTATTAGTAGTAATTTCTTCTATTAATTTATAGGTTTTCCCAATTAACTTAGAAAATAATGATCCTCCTGTTGTAACATCAATTTTTCCTCTAAGAGATCCACCTAATCAGTTATAAAATAATTATAAAATAATTTTGGCAGTGCTTCTACATATCTCAAGGAGGTGGTGAAGGATTATAAAATATACTATTCTGCATGCTAAACCCAATTTATATCTACATTGAGGATTGAAGAGAGAGAAGCTCCGATTTTTCTGTTGAATGCAAATTTTGAAATCCCTGTTCGCAGTTTTTCAGCTCCCCTACGATGAAGTCAGAGGATCATTGGCCTCCTCCAGCTGGTGGTTCCTGCAATGCTCGTCCTCCACCCACCTCATCCCGTAAGTTTTCGCATCATCCTGCAGGTTTGTCTCCTCCAGCATTTGGAGACTCTAGCTATGATCAAGAGAATAAATAAAGGTTTTTGAAAGATCGACCTCTGGTAATAAATGAAGGTGGATTAGTTGTCTAGAAAAAACAAATTGAATGTTTTGAAAAGGGGAAAAATGTTATAATTCAGAATGATTATAAATTTCAATCGAATGGTGTTCGTGATTCTAACTTGGGTGTTCATATTGTTCATGGTATCTCTACTTCTATTGCAAATGGTATCTCTATCTCTAGTGATATTGCAGCAACAATTTCTAAAAGTTCTATGAAAGATGATTTGAACCCTAGCAAAGTTAACATTCAGGTTTCTGATGATTTTGAAATATACATGGTTTTTTATGGTGTTAATTGGCAAATTGTGGAATAGATGTGAACAAACGAAAAGCATATATGATTACTGTTCGTGAATGTGAAACAGGAGATTTAAGTAATTGTAATTTACAAACAAACTCCTCTGATAATTCTAGACCAGAGACTTTGAAGGTTTAGAATAATGCATGGAGGAAAAAACTAACATTAAAGTTTCTGAGCTAAACTTTGGTGAAGGCTTTGGTGAAGGCTTTGTTGAAGACAATCTTGTAGTAAAATTACACACCAAGAATGAGTTGGATAACTCAAACAAATTAAAGAGGTCCCTCGTGATCAAAATTTCTGGAGACAACATACCCTTTCACATCATAAGCATAGAATTGAGGAGGAAATGGGGTGTGTTTGGAAAATTTCACTTGACCCAACTTGGTTTGGGATGGGTCCTTTGTGCTTTTGATGAATCAGATACCTTGGAGAAAGTTTTAACTTCTGGTCCTTGGTATGTTAAAGTTAATATTGTTGGGTATGGATAGATGGTCACCAGCATTTTCACCATCTTCTTTCAAAGGTCTTACAACACCAATATGGATCCGTATGCCTAACCTTCCACTTCAATGTTGGGATGAGATAAATGTTTATAGAGTTGCATCCATGGTGGGAACTCCGTATCTGATTGATGGGAATATGTTCCAATGGAGTAGGAGAGAATTTGCAAGGGTTTGTGTGCGAATTAAACTTTATAAAAAGTTACCATTGGGAGTATTGGTTGAAGAAAAATTGGGTAAATTCTACCAAAATATTGAATATGAAAGATTACCTACTTTCAGTTTCAATTGTTGAAAGTTAGGACACTTGAAAGAAAGTTGTTTGAAAATTAGTTTAAATCCCAAACAAGCTCAGACAATTAAAGATGTTCAATCCAGCAAAGAGAATTCGGAAGAGGCAGTTAAAATAGCAGATGCTGTTACAATTACTCAAGTTATTGCTGATGTTATTGGAGATGGATATGGTCCATGGGTTCATGTTGATTATAATAAGAAAAAATTCCCTAAAGCTTTTGTCCATCAGTCAAATATGCATCCAATTTCTAAAGAAGGTGAAAGAATCTTAAAATCTATTTCTGAAAATGTTACAAAGGATTCAGTTAATCACAAATCTTCTACTAAGTTGGATAATTCTGGTATGGCTGTAAGGAGAATAGGAAATGAAAATTTCTCTGTAGCTGTTGAACATACTGATCCAGTAAAGAAAAAGCTAAAATGCCTATTTAAAACATGGATTCAAACATTGAAGAATTGAATAGAGTGGCTTCTATGGATGGAGCAGATTTTAACAACAGAGTGGGTATTCATAAGGCTACGGGTGATGGATATGGTAAGGCTCCTAAAACTAATGGAGTTTTTTATTAATAATAACAAATTTGAAGCTTTAAATGACATTACTGAGGAAGGGGAGATTATAGAAGTGGGTTTGGCTCCTAATAATCCTATTTTATTGATAGATAAAGCTTCTAATGAATTGGTGAATCCAACAGTTAAGCTTAATGATGAGCTAAAAAGCAATGAAGGGTATTCTTCCACTATTAAGAAGAAAGGAGTTAAACAACTGAAAGGATTAGGGACAATAAAATTGGTGACTAAAAGTAGAAGATTGGAAGGAGGTGTAATGGAGAAAGTGGGGAACTATTCTGCTCTAATCTAGTAATGAATTATATAGTCCTTTGGAATTATAGAGGAGTTAGGAAAAAGAAAGCTTCTCTATATCTCAAGGAGGTGGTGAAGGATCATAATGTTTTTTTTTTTGTTGGGTTATTGGAGACTAAGTTGGCTTCTATTGATAACAAAGAAGTTGATTCTTTGATTGGTATTGGATGGGTTTTCTGTCATGTCCCTTGGAAGTATTATCTAGTTGTATACTAGTGGTTTCAAAGAGTAACCTTGTGTTATTCAATATGTTGGAGTTTTCTTCCCAATTCATTATTGGTGATCTGGATATCCCTAATAAAAAGAAATGGAGGATAGCTACTATTTATGGTAGTAAAGATGTTTATAGAAGAAGGGATATTGGGAATAATTTGGAACTTCACACTACCTCTATCTTCCTATGGTGATTGGCGGTGACTATAATTTTCTTCTTTTTAAAGAGGATAAGAGAGGTGAAAGAAGATTCTCATTCTCTTTGGGGCCCAAAGAAATGAAATCTTTCATGGCTAGAATGATCTACATGAAATAGGATGTGTTGTTCCTAAAATTACATGGTGCAACAATAGAAAAGGGGCTGATCGGATTCTAGAAAGAATAGATAGAATGTTTATTAATTCGATGACTATTAACTTGACTCATCACATGGTTGTTAAACATCTTCCAAGAATTGCATTGGACCATTGTTCTATTTTGCTAAACCTTCTTTAATCTTCCCTCAAAATCAAAAGATCCATCAAATTTGAGGATGTTTGGGCCTCCTACCCGGCATCCATAGCAGTGGTGAAAAATGATTGGAACAAGACAACTACTGGTAGTGCTTTCGATATTATTAACTACAAGATGAGAAGAGGTTTAAAATCATTATTTTTTTGGAGCAAGTCCTAAAAGAAGAATCTGAATCAGATTAGAGATATTCTTAATAGGAAGATGCTATAGCTTCAAACTAGAAAATTAGAGATTGGTCAGCTTACACCTGAAGAGGTTTGGCTGCTGAAATCTAAGACAGATGAGCTGAACTCTACATTGGCACTGTTGAGCACTTAGTGGAGGTAACGTGCTAAGGTGAAATGGATAGTTGAAGGTGATTATAATTCCAAATTCTTTCATTCTTTTGCTAGTGCTAGAAAGAATGTAAACTTCATTTTTTGTATTAGAGATGATAGTGAGAATATGGTGGAAGAGCAAAATAAGATAGAGAATATTCTAATTCAATTATTCAAGGGGAAATGGTGTGATAGGGATTGCTTGCTAGAGGGTTCGCCCAAACAGTTGAATTTCCTGGATGACGGAGACGTTGATTTTCTTAGCGAAGGCTTTTCTTTAGAAGAAGTGGAGGAGTTGATAAGAGATATTAGTGGATATATAGCTTCAGAATTGGATGGAATATCTTATTCCTTTTTCAAAAGCTATTGGACAATCATTAAAGATGATTTTTGGAAAGCATTGCAACTATTCTTCTCAACATCTGAAATGTGTGATGATTGGAAAAAAATACTTGTAGTTTTGATCCCCAAAGTGAGTAATCCGATGACTCCCTCTAGTTACAAACTTATTAGTCTATGCAACACTGTCTACAAAGTAGCTACTAAGGTCCTCAACAAATTAAACTTTATTATTCCAAAGCTGATTTCCTTGGAGCAAGCGGCTTTTATTAAAGGGAGGTATCTTCAAGATCATGTTCTGATTGCTCAAGAACTTTTCCATAAGTTCAGATTTTCTAAAGCTACTAAGTGATTAGTCTCTTTCAAATTAGACATGGAATAGGCTTATGATTCTATGGGATGGCCAACTTTATATAGAGTTCTGAATTATTTTGGTTTCCCCTCATTTTTCTCAAAGCTTATGATGAAGTGTGTACATAATTATTCTTTCTCCTTATTGATCAATGGAAGTCCTTCTTGGAATAATGCTAGAAGTGGATTTAGACAAGGATGTCCATTATCGCCTTACCTCTTTATCTTATGTTCTCAGCTGTTGTTTAATGCTCTTATGGAAAATGATTCCATTGGTGATCGGGTTATCCAAAATGGTCCAAGGATTTTGCTTTTGCTATATGCGGATGATGTTATTATTTTTGCTGAAACAAAGCTTAATATTGTGAGGAAGATCAAAAGTACTATAAAATAATATTGCAAGTGGACCGGACAAAATGTTAATGTAAACAAATCCAAAATTCTATTTGGCAAGGCCGGAAAAAGAGGGAAAAGGAGGAATATAAAAAATATTATGGGATTTGAAGAGGTTATTGAATTCAATTATCTTGGAATAAAAGTTGCTTTAAGAAGACTTGCAAAGGTGTACTTTTAATTTATCATTGATAATTTGTTAAAAAATCTGAACACTTAGGGATCAAAATACATCTCTTTGGCAGGGAGAATCTCAATGGTGAAATCGATAATTCTTTCTCTTCCTACTTTCTGCTCCACTCTTTCCTTGATTCCAAGAAGAATTATAGATGAGATAGATAAGCTTTGTCGAAATTTTATCTGGAATAAACTAAATTGTGGTCTAGGCCTTCATTATGTGAGTTGAAATAAATTGTGTGAACCTCTAGAAAATGGAGGAAGGGGGTTACATTCATGCTTCAATAAAGTAGGACCTCTAAGGGTAAAACTAGCTTGGAGGTACTTTTAAGATGAAGTATCTTTATTGAATAAAACTCTTTACCCAAGATATGGATCCCGTTGGGAATTTAGAAGTAGGAACAATTCTGCTTCAGTGGCTTGGAAACTAATTAAGGATGGAGGCAAATTCCTAAAGCCAATTGTAAGATGGTGCATTGTAAATGGTCAATCTATAGACATCCTTGAAGATATATGGATTATGGACAAAATCATTAACAAGTGTGCAACATTTGTCAATACTCAAGATAACATTACTGATTCATTCACGGTGGATAAATTCATCTCGGGAGGAACCTAGAATGCATCTAAACTTAAAAAACACTTTGGGAAGGACCTTTTGGAACTGATTTGTAAGTTAGAGATTCAATCCAATCTTGATGAAGATCAACTAGAACTCATTTATATGGAATATGGGAAGACTATTACAGCTATGACTTCATAAAACATGGTACAACAAAGCAATGAAATTAAAATCTTGACTTGGCTTAAAAAGTCTAAATTAAATGCACGAGTAGAAAATTTTTGGTGGAGGCTACTTAACAATGCTTTGCCAACTAACTCCTTTTTATCTTATCGAAGACTATAAAGGAATGAACAATGTCCAAGAGGTTGCAATGATGTTGAGAACATAGATTATGTGGTTTGTAGATGTTACAAAATCTATGAAGTGATTCATCATCTAAATAGTTGGGGATTTGGAGTTCCAACATTGCTTTTTACGGATGAAGTCTATTATTGGTTGGATTTACAAAATGCCTTTTTAGCTATTTTATTTTGCAATGTCATTTATTTCACATGGAAGGAAAGGAATGAGTTAGCACATAGGAAGAAGGAAAGGAGTTCAATTTATATTGTAGCTGAATCTGTTTGCTATGCAGGAGCTTTTAATGCTTCAAATTATGTTAATTTGGACTGGTTGGGTACTAATCAGCTTTTGCTGTTGGAAAATTTGTTGGTACCCTCCTCCACCTGATTGGATCAAGATTAATGTGGATACAACCTTATTATCTTCATACAAAGGGGGCATTGGTGGAGTGTTTAGAAATCACAAAGGAAGATTACTCGCAGCTTTTGGTAAACCATGTGTTTATTGGGATATCTCTTATTTGGAGCTACTTGTTATAACATCCATCAAAGATGTTACCAAAGATTGGATGCATGAGTATAAGGGAATCCTTATTGAAAGTGACAATGCCAATGTCATCAAGTTCATTCACAAAGATCTAAAAAGAGGTGGACAATGTATAGAAATCTTTCTTTTATCAAAGATTTTATTTATGTTATTTTCAATTGTATAAAGAGGGATTGTAATAAGTTAGCGGATTAATGTGCTAACTATGGAAATTTTAGCTCTTTTTTGTGATGATATTTTTCTTGACAAAATTCCTCCTTCTTTTATCAATCTGTTGAAGAAGGAATCTTTAGATTGTTCTCTATAGGATGTTTTTTCTTTTCTCTTTTAGTTATTAATGCAATTGTCAAAAAAAAAAAAAAATCAATTATAAAATGATTGAACAAGCAACCAATCAGGTAATGCATAATGTGGGCATTTTTTATGCATTTCCTTAAATATTTCTCAACTCTCATAAATTGATTCTCCTTCAAAATAAGTAAAAAAAGGTATGTCAATTCTATGTTTAGTAGTTTTTAAGGAGAAAAATACTTAGCAAGGAATTTATGAGCTATCTCATTCCATGTCATTATTGAACCCGTGGATAAATAATTTAATCACATTTTAGCTTTATCCCTTAGAGAAAAAGGAAATAATTTAAGTCTAATAACATCATCATTAACACTATTATACTTCAATATTGCATGAATTTCTAAAAAATTGGTTAAATATAAATTGGGATCTTCTAAATTCGTTCCTCCAAACTGAGAGACTTGAACCATTTAACTAATAATTTATTTTAATTTATATTTAATAGCTTGGATTGTAGATATATTTATACTCCGATGAATTCTATCTCCTAAAGAGTTTTACAGAATTCTTAAGAGGTTTATAATGATTTTGCTCTAACTTAAGTCAAATAATTTTTGAGTTTATTTTATTTTTTCTAATTCTAGAAATGCTTCTCTCAATTTCAAGAGCAAAAGAAAAATTTTTGTCCTGTGGCTATAAAGAATGCAACAAAAAATTAAAGTAATGTTATATAAAATAAAATAATAAAAGGAAAAGATTTAAGTAGCTCTAATTATACAATTAATTCAACAATATAGTGAGAACTTTGCAAAATATAAAATACTTCCCTAGCATTGGCACCAAAAACTTGATGGAGGCTATGGAGTAACCTATAATACGATGAAATTATTTAGGGCTCTATCAATACCTAACAATGCTTAAGTTTTTTTTATATAAAAATTATT
This sequence comes from Dendrobium nobile, assembly GCA_022539455.1. Lineage (NCBI taxonomy): Eukaryota > Viridiplantae > Streptophyta > Magnoliopsida > Asparagales > Orchidaceae > Dendrobium > Dendrobium nobile. Next base: position 48,227,830 of record CM039721.1, read on the forward strand.
AAAACCCCACTTAATATATATTAGTATATATGTTAAATCAAGTAATATAGTAATAGAGTAGAGTATCGATCACACGAGGATAATATGCTCGCTTTTAAACATTATAACTGTCTACTAAAATTATAACAATTTCAATACTAGATAAAAATAGATAGATGTTGTGGAGATTTAATAACTTAAATAAAATTAGATAAAGGTAATGAATATAATATATGGGTATAATATTATTAATTGATTATTATAAAATACATAATTTCTTTATGAATCTCTTTTAATTGTGATGATATATAGAGCATATGCATTACTAGATCTCTGTCGAACTTATAGGAACAAAGGATGTCCACTGACTTCTTAAAGTTATATCTTCCTCTTAAGAATTTAATATGTTTCAAACCCTATACATATGCATAATGCACACTAATTGAATATTTATGCTTATGCTTGCTTCCTTCTATCGAGGCCCCATATTACAGCTAATTTTAACTACACATATGTTGACTATATACATTAATTTATGATCCCATAATATGTATATTATATATTTTAATCATTTAAGAAATAAGAGAATTTATTAGTACTTCATATGATACTTATATCACCAATCTAAAATAAGAGAATTTAATCATACACGGAGTAGAATTGAAGAGAAATCATTTTCATTACTACCATGATGGAAAGATAATATAAAAGATATATATCACCAGAATGGTTTAATGGATTTCTTAAATACTCTTTTTAACTTACAAAATTCGTTCCATAAACACAAGCCAAACACTCTAATGATGGTATCAAATACTTCCCTAAAATCCCTTAGTTAGAAGCATTCAAAGTTGTTCTGAAATTATCTAAGTGACTAAACTCCCTTATAAACATAGCACAATGATTTTTTATAGGAAAACACAAAGCAGACATTTTGTATTGTGGCACTAGATTGATCGACACTACTGCGCTCAACAAATTAACTAACGACACGCTACTTTTTAGGTTCTATCGAGGTGCTTGCTGAAATGGATCAGTTACTTAGTGAGTAGTCACATTATTTTACTAATAGATCATGTCCTTGAGAAGCTATAACTCCCATATTGGGGCTTTGTTGTCTTTTGAAAGCTGCAGTGCTGAAAGGACAATTTTGGTGCTAAGGCATTACATGTTGTTGTGCTGCAACACTAGAAGATAAAAGGTTTGGCAGTTTAAAGCTGACATCTTAACACTACCTTGGCACCTGGTAGAGAAGTCAATGTTGCAAATGTCTAGTTTGCAGTGCCCCAGCGGTGCTTTTAAAGGCATTACAGTGTTAATTTGCTCCATATAGTTGCGCTGGATAACTCTTAGAGTTGGGTTCCTTTCTTCATATTTTTCATTCCTTCACTACTAAACAATATATTTTCCCTAAAAAAAAACACATAAAATGAATATTATTTATATTTATCAATATTTAAATAGAAATAGCTTACCTAATGGTAGAACTAACCTCATCCATCAGTGTGTTCCACCCATAGTCATTAGGCTTCCACCAGACCACCATTCATCACCAACCAAAGCTCCATAGCTCCTTCCAATCCATGACCTATCTACCAAATCTGCAGTAAACTCAATCATACTTCCCTCTTCTACTGGAATAAATGCAACCTTTAATACTCACCCACCACACCCTGGCCACCTCGCATATTTCTCATTAAATATCAATCCAATTTAACCCTCGAATGAGTATTATACTATGGCACCTCTGTACACTTGAATGCCAATGCTGATAATCTACAACAATCTATCCCATATCAAGGTGTTGATTTTATTTACATTGCAAATGTTAGCTCCTTATCCATTCAATACTATGGCCAAGGACTGCTGCCTCTACCAAATACCAACTGTAAATTAATCCTTTAAAATCTTCTCCTTGTCACATCCCTATTTCACAATCTTTTTTCAGTACATGAACTTATATTCGATAATAACTACTCTATCTCCTTTGATGCTAAATCCCTATCTCTTTTGATTCTGATGGATTCATCCTCAAAGATTTTTTTGACAACCAAATTATCCTTAGTGGTTAAAGTTGTGATGAACTTTATTCTATTCTAACTGGCACCACATCATATTTGATTGTGCTACACTCCAACCTCACCCCCAACTTGCTCTAGCATGCTCGTATAACCCACTAAAATTAGCATGTTCTAACTAGTTTAACAATAATAATTCCATCTTTATACACTTCTTCTGCCTCTTTTCTATGCAACTCATGTAATGTGGCAAAAAGCCATAAGTTACCCTTTCATACAAGACAAAATCATGTTATTACTCCATTCACTCTTATTCACTCAGATGTTTGGGGCTCAACCCTAGTTTCATCCCTTAATGTTTATCGCTACTATGTTGTCATTATAGATAATTATTCTAGATTATGTTGGTCATTTTTAATGCATACTAAGGATGAAGTACTATCCAAACTACAACAATTCACTAAATTGGTTCAAAATTTGTTTAACACTCAAATCAAAACTTTTCTCTCTAATGGAGGTGGAAATATTATACGTCTCAACTTTTAGAAATTTATTCAAAATGATGACATAGCCCGTTAACTCAACTACCCATATACTCTAGAATAAAATGACTTCACTGAACGAAATCAACGTCACCTTCTTGACCCAACTTGAACATTATTACATTGCAACAATCTCCCAATGCATTTCGGGGCTAAAGCTTTATTAACCTCAAACTATATCATTCATCATTTTCCTGGCAAAGCTTGCAACCTCAAAATTCTCGTTCAACTTATCCGTATCCACTTAACCACTTTTACCTACCTTAAGACCTTTGGATGTCTCTGCTTTCCTTGCCTTAAACATTTAATACACAACAAACTAACCACACACTAAAGAATTCATCTTCATGAGCTATTCCACATCATATAAACGGTATCATTGTTTCAACCAACAAACACAGAAAATTCATATATCCAGACATGTTATCTTCCTTAAACAAACTTTTTCAAACTTTTTCACCATAACCAACTCATTTGAACTCAGAACTTTTATCCTTCAATCATCTCTATTACTAATTCCCACCCCCAATATAACTTCCTCTTCAAACATCCCAATACCATCCATTCACTCATCATCTGATACAATGCTTATTAACACCCTCTCTTATATCTTTACTTTATCCTTCTCCTCAAGAACATTCACTATCAGCCAATTCGCACCATACACTTCCATCTATCCTAAAACTTCACTCATATATTTATCCAATGGACATAAGGCTTAAAATAGGGCATCTAAAACCAAAACATTTATCTAACATGTTGGTCACCACCTCAATCGCTTTAACACCTTCCAGCTATACCTAAGTTGTAAAATTTCAACATTGGTGCATTGCTATGTCAAATGAAATATAGTACTTAAAAAATAGGTACCTGATCTCTAATTCTCCCACCATCGAACAACTACATACTTGGATGTCGTTGGATTTACAAAACCAAGTTCATACCTGATAAGCAAATTGAATGCTACAAAGCTCATTTAGTAGCTCAAGTCTTCAACTAAGATTAGGACATAAACTATAAGGCAACCTTTAATATAGTAGCAAAAATGTCCATAATCAAAATACTCCTTGTAATATCTCTTCAACGCGATTGGAATGTTCCCCAACTTGATGTATCCAACGCATTTATCCATGGAGACATCACTGATATATATATATAAACTATGTCTGTAGACTACAGAAAGCCATATACAGCCATAAACAGGTTCCTCAACAATGTTTCACCAAATTCAAATCATTTCTAGTAGTTTTTTTCTTCTACTTTTCAAAAATTGATCCTCAATTACTCATTTACTCGCATGATTATGTTCATATGTATCTACTCATTTATGTAGATAACTTGCTTCACCTCATCAGAATCCATCCTTCCACCACACAATAGCTTAGCTCCTAGTCATAAGTTGAATTCTTTCTCAAACAACTAGGCTTAGTCTTACTATTTTTTGGTATTTAGGTAACAAAAATAGAAAATGGATACTTCATTCATCAAACTCATTATGCTTTTGATCTATTTAATATGTATATATTTTCCACCCATAAACCAACCCATGTGACCATAACGCTCAAACCGTCCAAATATATGTTATCTGATCAACCAATCAATGATCCATATCTCTGACAAAAATTGGCAAGTTCTTTAAAATACCTAACAATCAGTAGACTAGACATTGTATTGCTACAAATCATCTATGCCAATAAATGAAAAATCCCACAAATAGATCTTATACATCCCTCAAAGGATTTCTTCGATACATTCAAGGCCCTCTCTACTATGGCTTCCCTCTTATGCATTTCAACTCACAACTTACCACATACATCTATGTAGACTAGACGACGGATTCCATGGATAAAAAATAAATTTCTTGATTTAGCACTTTTCTCGGGACCAACCTGATATCCTATAGTGTTAAAAACCAAGTCACAGTCACCAGGTCATTTACGAAAGAAGAATACCAAACCTTTTCATCCACATTTTTGGATGTTATTTGGCTTCTTTGATTTCTTGCTAAATTTCAAATGGTTCAACCAGTTGAAACCAACATTTGTTGCAATTACACATTAGCCATGACTCTTGCAAACAACACAATTTTTTTATGCGAGGACCAAAAACATTAAAATCAACTATCATTTCTTTAATGAACATATCAAGACCAATGTAATTAGTGTCCTTCACATCTACTCTATATATCAAATGATTGATCTACTAACAAAACCCTTATCAGTCACTCAATTTGAACTTCAAAGTGATAGATTAATAATCCATTCTTTGGACACTTAATTTGTAGGGTACTGTTAGCATACATAAATCAAAGCTAAAGCCAATGACTTAGCTCATCTTGGACCACCTAGCACTCATTTCCTCAATGGCATATACTACTTCACTCTGCCTGGAATACAGTCATCTACCAACGACAACTTAGTCAGTAGTTCTAATAAACTTGTCTCTCATGTTCACACTACTTAAAAATTCTATAATATAAATAGTAAGGTCATGGATATATGAAATTATAAACTAGAAATATTGTTGTTATTCTGCTCTTCTCTATTCTACATTTGATGATAGGTCTTCTTCACACAAGACATAGTGCATACCTTTGCTAACACCATCTTTCTACCAAGGAAATTGCCTACTTAGTTTTATTACCCACTTCCAAAAATGAATGCTAGAGGTTTAAAACTTTGAGGTGATTATGGACAAAACTTCCATATCTTAAGATCTACATGGGGGAACATTCAAGAACATTCGACTTATAGTTTCTAGAAAATTTTGACTAGTTGCTAGAACTCAGCAATAGTCATGTAAATCCTAAAGAATATGACATTGAAACTAGCACCATTTTGATCACAATGAAGAACAAAATGGTGTAATATCCTAATTTTAGTTCCAATTAAGAAACAATAATAGTGTTCTCAAGTGTATGCTTGCTTTGAATACATTTATATAGAAATTTGTTAAATTAATATGATGCTTTAATATTACTATTGAAATGAAATCTTAAGTTATCTTGGTCTTTATATAAAAGTTTAAATATTTGGCTAAGAAAGAGATATGATCCCTATATTTCTACTAAAATCCTCAAAACACTTTTTCTAGATTTGTTCTTAATTTTATTTGAAAATCATTTTTACCATATTATAAAGAATGCAAAGCTCTAATTTATGATTATTATTTTTTAATTTTATGGGCATTGCATAAATAAAAATAAGATGTTACATATTTAAATAAAACTTTTTAAAACTTGCCACATTTTTGTACACATAACAAATCTAGAATCATCTAGTTTCTATTTTATAAAACATTTTTATCATAGCACTTCAGATATAATATATTATTTATGTTTTTTTCCTCAAAATTTTTTAAACTATGAATTTTAAGATATTAAAAGCATTAATAATATCTTTAAAATTAAAACTAAATAATCTATAAAATTAAGATTATGCCCTTAACTTTACTTTTTTTAAAGCTGAAACCACTTTTAGAATCTTCATTTCATCTCATTTTCATCTCTTTTAGTTGTGAGGAAGATTAGGGGGGAAGGGGGGGGGGGGGAGAGAGAGAGAGAGAGAGAGAGAGAGAGAGAGAGAGGTATGGTTTTGCAATTTTTGAGTAACTTTTTCTATATGAGTTAGTCAGGAAAATTATTGTTCTTATGGTAGCCAACCATTACTATACATCCTTTTCAATTATTATATTTATTTTAAAATTTTTAATATTATGATATTTTGATATTTCAAATGCATTCACCATTTAGCTTATAATATGTAATTGGTTTAATTATTCTACTCAGAATTATAAGATCATTCCAGATTTTCATTGAGTGTTTTTTATTTTTTAGGGATATGTCCTAATTTGAGTAATAGAAATAAATTTTAATATTTCATAAATATATGTCGAACTATCTTATTATAAATAGATGACATGTTTAGCAATTATTGTTCATATATTGTTGTCATGCTTATTATATGAGCACCCAAAGTTTTCTTATAAATCATATTATTTTTTATTCACATGTAATTTTTATATTCATCATAAATGACATGATGAGATGAATGTTTTGTGTAATTCCAAATGTTAATTGTTTATATATTGCAAAATATGTGTTTGTAATAAAAGCTTGTAATTATTATTTAGGTTTGTAGAGGAATAAAAACATGTTATGAGGATGCCAAGATGGTTGTTTTTTTAATTATGTTAATGGTGTAAAATGAATAAAAAATTGTAAATATGAGGTTGAGATGTGATATGTTTTTTAGTATTAAAGGGCTGGGGGTGATGACTCCCATATAATATATGACCTAATTTCTTTTTTTTTTAAAATGTAATTTTAATTGCTTGTTTTGGTTTTTACTAGAGCCTGATTTGGTTTTTACTAGAGTGCTTGGGTTGTTTTCTTCTCAGTTTGAGTGGTGTTCCTTTGCATTGTTTGGTTTGGCTCTATCAGGTTTGCTTGGGGGAGGTGGTGCTGGCTGGGGCTCTTTGGCAGGATGAAGCGTCATAAGGTGTTTCCCTATGATATTTGTGTTGTTGACTATATCCTGAGCTCTATATGGCAGACCCCTTCTAGCCTTATCTGCTTTTCCTCTGGTTTGAGTATAGCTTTTTGGATCACCACCATCTTTTTTTTGTCTGTATTGGGTATTTGGCATTGCTTTCTTATTGTTGGTTTGCTCAGGATCTGCCTTTTCCCGAGTTTTGTGTCCTAGGATGATTTCATTATGGTTGGTTTTTCTATTTCTTTTTGTGGTGGCATGTTGCATTTCTTTTGGGTGTATTTTCCTGCCTATGAGGCCTGTATTTATTCTGGGAGGACTATGGTGGTTTTTATTAGTGGGAAGATGGTTGGCTTCTACATAATACACTGGTGGTTCTCTTACCTTTCTTTTGGCTATTTAGTTTTATGGATATTTTTTGTGCGTTGTGCTCTCTCTTGTAGGATTTTTTTTATGCAGATCTTTGTGCTTCTAATTTTTTGGACAAGGAGCTTGTGCCGAACGTCAACAATTGCTACTCTTCTTTTTTTTGGGTGCTCTTGCTCGTGCACCGTAGAATGTACTTAGGTTTATTTATAATTTTGAGTAGTAGGGATCTTGAGCTCATAGGATTTTTTTGTTCTTTTTTTCTTTTAGCTCTTTGGGGCAATAGAGAGCTTGAGATCCCTTTATGGACATTGTATTTTTATTTTTAATCAACGTGTAGGCCATTCTATGGGGTTCCCTTAAAAGAAATTTAATTGACTTTTATAATATGATATGATCATATAATTAACTTACTATGATTGATAAAAAAAATACGATATTATATGATATAAGTATTTGCCTAAATATTTGACTTTGCCATCATATATATATATATATATATATATATATATATATATATATATATATATATATATATATATATTATATATATATATATATATATATATATATTATATATATGTGTGTGTGTGTGTGTGTGTGTGTGTGTGTTTGTGTGCGCACGCGCACGCATAGATACACAAAACATTATTATACATGATAACTTGAATTTCAATGTCTAATTTTGACATGATGTGGTGTCTAACTTATTGACAAATAATTTAAAAAAGGAATGCCTTGTCATAATCATACTTTGCATGACATAATTAAAAGATTAGTGTCATAGGGATCAACACATTTAACACAAGTTTATGTTCTTTTGATAAACTAGTTATTAGCATACAAATAATTTGAATTTTGGTGTATTAAATGTAGTTGTATGTTTTGGATAACTAACTAGGATTTTTTCTTAGAATTATAATATTTACATGTTTTCAAGAAAGGGTAAGGCCCTAGAAGATTTATGTTGTTATTTCATCCTTAGAGTTGCTTCATGTTATTTCATATAGATTATTTTATATTTATGAGATAATTTTACCTTGTTAGATATATAGAAGGAAAAAATGTCAAATCTCAAGATTTTGACTATGCTTGAAGAAGCTAAAGTTAGGTGGAGAAAGGTAGCGTGTTATATTAAAAATATTGCAAAGTATGTGCTAAGAGTATCAAAAAGAAAAGCTTCTAATAGTAAAAATAGTTTTTGGTAAAATCAAGATGTGCAAGAAAAGGTAAAAAATATTTAGCATTGTTATCAAAATTGGTTTAGATGTAAAATCTCCAAAAATTAGGAAATATATAGATAGGCTTGAAAAGAGTCTAAGACGCAATATATAATACAAAGAATTTAGCTTTTAATGATTTATATGACAAATTAGACACTAAGGAAGGAAAAAGGAGTTTGTATAAATTAGTCAAGCAAAAAGAAAGTAAAAGTAAGGATCTAGTTCAAGTGAAGTGCATTAAGAATGAATATCTAAAAGTGCTTTTATTGGATGAGGTTACTCAACATGCCTAGATAAGAAATTTTTATAAGAATTTAAAGAAAATTATTAGAATATAATTGAATTTAGTGACCTTAGCACCATAAATAAAAATAGAGATTTTTTTTTATCATAATATTAGTAGAATTGAAGTTAGAGAGGCTTTAAAAATGGGCTTATTGATATTCTAATAAAGGTGTGAAATTTTTTACGGGATGAAATAATTTCTTGGTTCATTTAACCAATTAATATTATTTTGAAGACTAAAAAGATGCCACATGAGTGGAGCAGTGTGTTGGTTTTTATTTTTAAGAATAAAGGAAATACACAACAGTTTACAAATCATAGAAAAAACAAGTTAAATGGTGAATGTTTTTGAAATAGGAATATTGAACTTGTACATGTTTGATGACATTATGCATTGTTCTCCAATTGAATGTAAAAATAGTGTTAGGAATACTTTTATGCCAAATCATAGAAAAACTTTTAGTGGTACAATTCTTAACCCTAAAAGCATTCCAAGCGTCCTTTAATCTGAACATGCCATTGTTAGAAAGAATTCATAATAATAACTCATCAGATTCAGTATTAATTGGGAGATGCAAAATTTGTGGAACAACAATTTCAAGAATAGTTTTAACAAGTTTATTATAATCCCAACAATTATGAGTAATAAAATGATTCACTTTAATTGTAGCAAATTAAAAGTATTGAGAATAGTGTCAATGGAATGAGCCCTAATCCAGTGGTCTTGCCAAAAGAATATGTTAGATTCATCATGTCCTAGTTATATATGAGGCTCAACAACCCATTTAATATTGTAAAGTCTCTGCCACACTTTAGAATCACCTTTGTTGTAGAAGCATGTAGTAGGATGCTTACCAACATAGTACTTATCATACATGAGCACAAAGACTATGTTTAGCACAAAAGTTATACAAGAGTTTGAAATGAAATGCATAGGATAAGACATGCATATTTTTATAACCCAAGGCATGCTCCTCCAAAACACCATATCAGTTACTCTAAGAAGGCCAAATAATTTTTGAGCGTGTATTACCAACCATTTAGAAAAAAAAAACAATTAAACAATTTTTCAAGTCTATTACAAACCACCCAAGTAGGATGTAATGTTTGGAAGATATTGATAGGAAGGGAAAAAGAACACTTTTTATAAGGGTCAATCTACCACCAAACTTTAAAAAGTTAGAATCCCAAGAATTAAGCTTATTATGAATAAAAGTGAACAAATCATCAAAAAGAAAAGTTTTCTTCCTACCTTCGTTAAGAGGATAACCTAAATACTTAATAGGCAAATAACCTTGCAAAAAACAAGTAGGCCTTTTAAAGCAATGATACAATTCTGAGGCAGTTTATTTGTTGCAATGAAACAACTCTTACTCTTGTCAAGAGAAAGACCACTCGATAGTTCAAAATTTAGAGAAATATCATAAGCAAGTTAATCCTATTTAATGAAGCATTGATAAAAAAATAACATCATCAACAAAACATAAATGATTAATAGGAAAGCCCCCTTAGTTCTAAAATAAAGGATAGGTGGATTTTCATAGAGATTGGTAATTCCTCCAGATAAGTACACAGTAGAAATAAAAAAAAGGGCATGAAAGATAGGATCACCTTATCTTAAACCATTAGAAGATTTGAAAAAACCAATGCTTTTGCCATTAACAATAATAGAAATGAAGGATCCTTCAATACAATTTTTGATAAGATTAATAAAAAAAATTAAAACCAAACAAATATAAAATGTTGTAAAGGAACTTTTAGTTAATATTGTCATAGACATTGTCGATATCTAATATAAAATGATCTTTCAGACTCTTACCCTAACATCAAAGTCATGCATAAACTCTTGGGCAAGAAGAATGTTATCAAAAATAGCCCATCCCTTAATAAAACCCATTTTGTTTGGATAACTAATTTTAGGAAAGGGAGGAGATAACCGATTCATAAGGATTTTAGATATCAACTTAATAAAAAAGTTACAAATTATGATCATCATCTAATCATTCCAATTACTATTAACATTTTTTTAGGATTGAGCATAATAGTAGTGGAAGAAAAAAACTTAGGAATAGTGTTACCAACAAAGAAATCTAAAACACCAGCATAAACATTACTTCAAATATTCCAAGCCTGCTAAAAACACTCTGTGAAGAAACCATCCGAGCAAGCCACATAGTCAAAATTCATATCATGGACAGACTCCTTAATTTCTTCTAAAGTAGGAAGGTTAATGAGACTAACATTATCATCCCATGTAATGATATTTGGATTAACACTAGCGTTATCAATAGGATGTGGAATAAATTGTTCTTATATAAATTTTTAAAATGCTTAATTATAGAATTAGCAATTTCCATTTGGGAACCCTCAAAAAGAGAAATTTTATTATTATAAATTTTAGCACAATTCCACTTGACCAAGGCTTGAAAATACTTAGTGTTATTGTATCATTCAATATGGTACTTGGAAGCAGCTTTTAGTTTTCAAAAAACTTCCTCCTGAGCTTGTAATTTAAATAGGCAATTCTTTACATCTTGAAGCAATGTGAAATTATCATTAGAATGAAATAATTGGCAATTCTGCTCAATAGTATTCACTATATCCTTAACAATAAGAGTATTAGTGAAAACATTTCTAAAAACATTTCTCTTCCACCAATTAATTTTATACTTAAGCCTTTTAATTTTAAACGCAATATGTTCATACCCAAAATAGAGTTATTAGGGTGAAGAGGAGCATGCCAATTATCCTAGACCATGTAAAAAAAGGAGTCATCAAGTAACCACATGTATTAAAATCTAATGTTAGGGATAGGACCATCATACCTCATCATAATGCTAATAAAAATAGGAGAATGATCATATAAGGTTCTACTAAGGTGTTCAAAAGAGGTAGAGTTAAAAGAATTAATACACCTTTCATTAAAAAGCAGATGATCTAAATGTTGCCATAAATTACAATAATTCCAAGTAAAATTATTAGCAGTATAACCAATGTCAACTAAGTTACAATCTAACATCATGTTATTAAAATCCTCCAAAGATTTATAAATAGGATTGGAAAACAACATCTTTTAGAGGGAGCAAAAATAATGTTAAAATCACCACTAACTAACCAGGTCAAATTAATCAAACTACGGAAATTAATAAGTTGCTCCCAAATATCATTTCTAGTAATACAAAAAGAAGCATCATAAATAAAGGAAGCATATCATTTAAATTGCAAAACTTCAAAATTGTAATAAAGAACTTTAATAAAATTCCAAATAATATCAATAACTATAGGATCAATATACGAGCTAGAGATGGATGGGAAACAAATGTCAACTTTCTATAGATAACCACTTTGCACTGGACCAAGCCATATTTCCTTAAGATGCCTTTTAGAGACATCCATTTCAACCATAATACGATCTACATATGGGAGGATAATAGAAGCCTTCGCTAATCAGTTTATATTGTTTTACCATAAATCTTTTCTAAAGCAAAAAATATATGAGAGATGCACATTTGCAATCTCAAATTCAGAAATGACACCTAAAAAGAGCAACCATAAATTCTTCATTGATATTAAAAAAAGGTGTCCATTTAAGCAAACATATTTAACAAGATTATTGTTAATAAGCTCTTCATAAGAAAATATGGCTACAATCTAAATCATTAGAAAGTTGTATTACAATAAGCCTTTGTTCCAAAAGCACAATAGAAAAGGTTTCATATAATTTCATATTCACAAATTGAAAGTTCATTAAGGTTATTAGACCTTATAAAACTAGTCTCAAGGCTAACCAATAGGGGGGGTGAATTGGTGATTTAAGAACTTCTTTAAACACGAAGAAAATCTCCCTTTTAAAGCTTTTTCAATATCTGAAATCAAATAATTTTATCTATAGATGCAGAAGCAAAGTAATTTCATAATAAAAAAATATATATTTTTAACCACACAATTAACATAGAAATAAATATGGAAAATAAAATGTAGAAAGAAAAACCAAGAATAAACACACCAGAGATTTATAGTGGTTTGATCAAGCTAATCTACATCCACTCCCCGGAGGCTAGGTATTGCACTAAAATCATTAGTGACTCTTCTTTAGCACCCCATAGCTAGGCGAAGAAGCCTTACAAACTCTCTTATACCAATCTGGTGCGACAAAGGACCATACCCCTTTTATAGACTAAGAACCTTGACTCATTTTTAGGTGAGGCAGAAGACCTAGAATCACTTTCACCTTCCCCAGGGCAATAGAGTAATAGAGTCCTTTGACACCAAATATATCTTCTTCTTCCCTAAACTTCCCTCAAGATAAACCTCAAATACAGTGGTACTAAGGTACAAGCTTATCAGAGAAACCGTGTGAAACTCCCTCCACACTCCCTTGATCCCAATAAGGACTTTCTCCCTCTCAAACTCCAACCTTTCCTCTCTCCCTTCAAGGCTCTCTCTTTAGATTTTCTCAAAAAGAATAGAGACTTAATGCATGCCGAAGACACTTAACATGTCTTTAGAGATAGCTTAAATAGAGGGCTTCAAGAAACCCTAACTTTTAAGAATTCTATCTTTTATTCATACAGTACGATACACGTACCATATAGTACGATTAATGTAATTCATACTTGTTCAGCAATATCATTCATACAAATTATTCAACTTTTATAACATTTTTATAGTACAAACTGTAGAAATTTATTTTATTCATTTGGGACGAACCTTAAGATGGCAAAATTCATACACTATCAATCATATAGAACTATGGACATCATATAATACAATAAGTTAAAAAATTATGGATGCCATCTGGTATGATCTCTAGGATTACCAATTTCATACATAGGTAATCGTATAGTATAGACTCTATAATATAGTATAATCGGTCATAATAATTGTCTATGATTTGATTGCTTGATATCAAGGGATAATTAAGAAAGATTTTCATTAGAGAATATAGTACAAACCAAATCATGTTGTATATAGTGCAACGTAAGACCTCATCTCAGCTTTAACATCTCTTTGGCTTTGGCATCGAAGGCAATTCTGTGGCGATTTTAGGGTTCTTCTTCATGCATTTTTTTTGTGGTATTCTAGCTGGGTTTCAACTGTTCTTTTTTATTTTATTGCTATTTCTTCCTTTGTTCCCGTTGTTTCTTTCTTGTTCTATTTTTGATTTTGTTGATTTTTCCTTGTTCTTTCTTGAGTTCATTCTTGGTGCCTTCAGGCTTTAAGTGTTCTTTGGTTTTCTTCTATTTTGGTTTGTTTCTGTATCCTCATTTTGTGGTTTTGTGTGTTGGAGTGCAAGGGTTTGTGGTCTTTTTAGGAGATGTTTATGCAATCGTCATCTATCCCTCCTCTTCCTCTTCCTAACGACAAATCCCATTCTTTTAAAGATGTTTTAGCGAGATCTTCATTGTCATCCATCAAACTTCATTTTATGCATTCCTCCTTCAAAGGATGCCCGACGTTGTTGCATGATGATTATGTGGTGTATTTACTTGTTGATCCCTTTGCTCTTACTCTTATGGGCAAAGTTATGCTTAAGCGGCCAAATTTGGATATCATTCAAAATTTCTTAAATCTCAAACTATTTGGCTCCTTTTAGGTCGGTTTATTGGATACCCGACACATTTCGATTCAATTGAGTAATGATTTGGACTATAGCCAGATTTTTGCAAGAAGGGCTTATTACATACAGGGTTGTCAAATGCGGTTACTTAAATGATCTCCAGATTTCGATGTACAAGAAGAGTCCCCTATTACCCCAGTTTAGATTTATTTTCCTAATCTTCATTTACATTTCTTTAACTCCTAGATTTTATTTAGTTTGGCTTCTATTTTTGGTAAACCTTTACAAACCGACCAGGCTATTGTAGCCATCTCTAGACCATCTGTAGCTTATGTTTTAGTTGAGTTAAATATATCTAAGAAACACCCTACCGAGGTTTGGATTGGTTTAAAACTAAATGGATATTTTAAAAGAGTTGAATTTGAAAACTTACCTATTTTTTGTACTCATTGTAAGATGCATGGGCATGGGTTATCTACTTGTTATAGATTATGCATGGGCATGGGTTATCTACTTGTTATAGATTACATCCTCATCTGAGGAAGCCAAAGGAAACTACTAATCCGCCCAATAGCAAAGAATTAAATTCTAATGTTTTGGTTTTTGTTATACCTAATCATGTTGCTAATGTGGCTAATGATTCCCAAGGGCTTGAGCAATGTACTGTTGCTTTAGAATTGGCTCCGAATCTGGTGGAACCAAACCCTCCTTCCTTGGATGAGCTAGTTAAGGGAAAGGAAGTTCTTCTCAACTCTTCCTCTTCTTTACCTAGTGTTTCTCTTAATGTGACTGACCAAAATATTGAGGTTAATCTAAATAGTGATGCTTCTCCGATGGAGGATGTGTTGGTTCTCAATGAAACTCATATGGAGAATGAGTTGGTTAACAATATGGTGGTGGTGGATGATACTACGCAAGCTATTGTAACTAATCATGTTTTATCTCAAATGGTGGAAGAAAAGATCAGTGAAGTTGAGGTTCACAATGAAACTTATATGGCAGGTGATTTTTTTTATGAGGAAAGAGAAATGCAGCTTTTTAAGAGGCATTCAGGTATGGGTAATGATAGTAATTTTCCTTTGAATATTAATTATAATAGTGATGATTTTAATGATAATGAGGATATGGATATGTTGGCTAAATGTTATGCTAGAGATGATAATGATACGAGTTTTACTAAGGGTCATGGAAGGAGAGGCGGGAAGCCTAAAGCTATTGTTATACAAACTCCTATAAACACCCGTTCTATCACTTCACATTAATTTTGTTTTTATGTTTAATGCTATTATTTGGAATGTTAGGGGTATTAGCTGCCCCTCTTTTAAACTTAGAGTTAAAAATTTATGCTGCATCTATGATGTTTCTCTTATTTTTCCACTTGAGCCTCTTATACCTTCTGATAAGTTACTCAATACTACTAAATTTTTGGGTTTTAAGCATGCTTTATCTAATGTTTCTAATAAAATTTGGGCTTTTTGGAAAGATTTTGTTAGGGTTGACATGATTTGTGATTTTAATCATGTTATTCATTGCAATATTGAGAGTTCTAATTTGTAATGTTGTGCTTACTTTGTTTATCTTGCTTCTTTTAGATTTGTTTGAAAGATGTTATGGGACCAAATTTGTCAGTTTCAAACTATTTGTTCTCTTTCTTGGATTATTGGAGGAGATTTTAATACCATTGCTAGCTCGTCTGAGCACTTAGGGGGCTCCCTCCCAATTTATCAATCTATGGAGGATTTTAATAACATGATCATGGATACCAATCTTATTGATATTGGCTTTTCTGGTGATAAATTTATGTAGCAATGTGGGCATTTATGGAAAAGATTAGATTGTGTTTTATTTAATGATTTTTTATTGCATTCTTTTGATTCTACTAATGTGGAACATCTTAGCAAGACCCTCTCGGATCACTCTCCTCTTCTCATTAAATTTAAGCCTAGATTGAGAGATGTGCCTTCTCAATTTAGGTTTCAGAACATGTGGTTAATTCATGAGACTTTTATGAATGTGGTTAAGGATAATTGGATCGCCCCTTTACATCCAAACAATAATATTTTTGGTATGTGTAGACTATGGTATAAACTAAAAATACTTAAGTTTGTTTTGAACTAGTTGAATCATAGTGTTTTTAAGAATCTTTTTTCTAATATTTTAATTGTGGAAGATAACATTAATTCCCAGGAATCTCAATGCCAATTACTCCCTTCTGAGGTTAACTTTTGTCTTTTGAGGGAAGCTAAAGATGAGCTTACCAAATTACAAGCTCAAGAGGAAATGTTTTGGAAGTAGAAAGTGACTCATAAACATCTTGTTGAAGGGGACAAAAATACTAAGTATTTCAATGTTTTAGTTAAAAGGAAGCACAATATTAATTGTATTCATAAACTTTAGTGTGCTGATGGTTCTTTTTCTAAAGATGACACTAAAATTGCAAACTTAGATGTCCAACATTTTCAAAATCATCTTAATAAAAACTTTAATCCCTTAACAATTCATAATCCTAATATTATTCCATCCCTTATTTCTCATGAGAATACTGTTTTCTTGTCTAAACCACCTTTGTTGGAGGAGGTTAAGGATACTATTTTTGGTATGAATTTGGAGTCGGTGGCTGGGCCTGATTGTTTCACTTCAAAGTTTTTTCAAAAAACTTGTTATATTATTAGTTATGATTTATTTTCTGCTGTTCTAGATTTTTTTATGGTAATGTTACACCTAAATTTTTCACTGCTACTTCTATTGTGCTTATTCTTAAAAATAATTCTTCCTCTACTTGGAAAGATTTTAGACCTATTAGTCTTTGCACCTTTTTTTACAAGTTGTTATCTAAAATTTTGATGAATCATTTATCTACTTTCTTGCCTAATCTAATTTCTCCTTTCCAAATGGGTTTTGTTAAAGGTAGAGCCATTACGGATAACATTCTTTTGGCTCAGGAGTTTTTTCATGATTTGGATGCTAAAGTAATGCATGACATTCTTTTAGAACTATGAAATAAACTTTTAATATTTTTAAAATGCTATGGCATCAATGTATTCCCTCTATGGTTTCTTCTTTTGTTTGGAGGCTTTTACATATCTTCATCCCTTCTGATGACAATTTGAAGAAACGTGGATTCATTTTTACTTCTAAATGCCAATGTCATTTTTTTTTTTGAAAGAGCAATAAATGCCAATGTTGTTACCACTTGGAGAACATTCATCATGTTTTTGTCTCGGGCCCTTGTGCAATTAAAGCCTGGACTCATTGTGAGGATATTTTGCAATTTAATTGCTTTAAAGCTAAGGTCTCTATTTATGCTTCATTGAAGTGTTTTTTTTTTTTTTGAGAAAAATGCCAAATGCATTAAAAGGAAAAAGAACAACAACCTAAATACAAACTACTAGGTGATACCACACCTATCACCGTCCTCCTTCAAAAAAGAAAAAAAATTAGGAGGCACATTATTAGAATTGAGATCATCCCAAAAAAAATCCCCATCTAAAGCTAAACTAGCACAACAATGTGCCAACTTATTAGCTTCCCTATAACAAAAACAAAAAATTACTGAACCAAAATCTTTGAGGAATCATAAATCTTCACAATCACTTCCCCAAAGGCTCCCATCAAACTTATCCGCAGATCTTTGAAGATGCTTGATGACATTAACATTATCACCTTCAATGATAATCCCTTTGGCTTCTAATATGCAATACTTGATAACCACCTTTAAATGTTGAAAAGCAGTAAGATCCAAAGTTCCTATGTCCCAATGAGAGCATTGAACACCAAAAGCTGAGAGGAATCTCCCTTTATGATCTCTAAGCACACCACCAATGCCCGCCATATACGACTGAGACAAAGCTGCATCAAAGTTGAATTTAATCCACTCGTGGGGCGGGGGGTGCCAAAAGGATTTCTTCAGTCGTAGCTGGTTAGTGCCCCAGATTCCCGAGACAAGACTAAATTTTAGAGCAATAGAAGATAAACTGATAGCATTGGATGCTATGAAACTAACACTGAATTCTTCTCCATGCTTTACCCGGTTCTTGCTTTACCAAGAGACAAATATCATAGAACAATACAAATTACAAATGAAAGTGTTATTACCAGATAAAACTTTCATATCTGAAGTGCACTGAGTTAAAGAAATGAAGGTAGGAATATTAAAACCCCACTCGTTCAGTAATCCAGTAACCAAACAGATCAAAGAGCAATTCCCAACTACATGATCCAGATCTTCAACTTCTGAACAACCCCTAGGACAAGAGTTGTTATTAAGCAATCTCCTATAGAATAAAAAATTTTTGGTTGGTAATGCATTTCAAAGCAAACGCCACCAGAAGCATTCAACCTGTGGGGAACGATTCAACCCCTTAATCCAGCTGTAATACTCCTTCACATCACCTTCAATGTTAATAGCCAACAAGTTTGATAAAGACTTCCCAGATTATTTCAGAATTAGTTCCAACTGATCATGACAGAAGCTATGTATCTGAATTTTAGAGATGCAATCTGCCATACATTGACCAAACCACTTTCTAAGCATGAATAAATTCCAATTCCCCTCCTCTATAAATTCCCAAAGCTTTGGAAATTCACAATCATATTCAGGAACCACAAAGAATGTAGGCCATTTTTCAAGACATTTGTCAAACACCCATGCATCTTTCATAATATCAATCGAGGATCTGGAACCAATTCTCCATCTCACCAATGTTCTGAGAGCTTCCATCCCATTCAGAAGAAGTTTCCAAGTAATTGAGCTATTTTGCTTGACTTCAGCATTCCAGATACTCCCATACTTGGCCATAATGGATCTGTTCAATAAAGAATGAGGATTCTGAAAAAAGTTCCATGCAAATTTGGCTCTAAGGGAACCCGAAACTGAGACAGCAGAATGCAGTCCCCTTCCCCCTTTAGAAACTAGTTTACACATTTCATTCCATGAGATATAATGCATACCTTGAGAACCTCCCGGCTTATTCCATATAACGTCTCTGCAAAGCTTATCAATTTTCTTCATAATGCTCGAAGGAACTAAAGAATGAGACATAAAAAAAATTGGGATGGCTTGTAGAACAGTTCTAACTAAAACAATACATCCCGCTAAAGATATGAATTTATTACCCTACAAATTGAGTTTGCCTTCAATCTTCTCAATAATGTTCGGGAAATCAGAAGATAACATTCTTCTAAAAGCCATTTTGATCCCAAGATAGTTAACTTCCTTAGCTTCTTTGAATTTAAAAAGTTTAAGAACTTTTTTCCTATCCCTCCTCCCAACCATTTTCTTGAACAGAACATTTGATTTTCCCTTATTGACATCTTACCCTATCCACTAACAGTACTTAGAGATTATTTTCTAGATCCTTTTCAACTGACCAAGCCTAGCTTCCGAAAACAACATAACATCATCCGCATACATCAAATGATTAATCCTAGGAGCATTAGGAGCAACTTTAACTCCCAAATCCTTTCCATATTTGTGAAATGCATCGGACATTAATTGGGAGCAAAGAAGAAAGATATAAGGAGAGTGCATGCATCCTTGGCGAAGCCCACATTTAGCCTCAATCCAATCTCACTTAGTGCCATTCACAATTATTGAAAATTTGGGATCCATGACACAATCCAAAATAAGATTACCAAACTTTAAAGGAAAACCAAAGTAATCCAACACATTCTTAATAGTTGGCCAGGCCATACTATCATAAGCCTGCTCGATATCTATTTTGATCGCTATCAAACCATTCTTAGATTTTGAAAATCTAAACTTGTTAAAGAGTTCATGAACCAATAAAATGTTATTAGACACTGATCTACCTTTAATGAATGCCATTTGCTCCTCCGAAACAACTTTGTAAATAACCTTCAAAAGTCTATTTAAAATGATTTTGGCAATCACCTTGTAAATAGACAAGCATAAACTGATCGGGCGGTAATGAGAAGGCAAAACAGGATTTCTACACTTTGGTATAAGAACCACGATCGTATTTTTCCAATCATCAACCATTTTTCCATGACTAAAGAAAAATTGGATAACCATCTAAATATCTTGACTAATCACCTTCCAATAATGCTTAAAAAAAGAGTAGGTTATCCCATCCATACCTGGGGAGATGTTCGAACCAAGTTCTCTCACCACTACCTCAACTTCTTGGAAAGATAATTCAACTTCTAACCATAAGGAGTCTTCAGCGCTTAGCTTATATCACGGATCAGGCCAGCCAGATAACTTGCAATCCCTCCTTTTCCATTTATTTCTAAAAAACTACAACAAAATATTTTCAATACCAATTTGAGATTCAACCATATTACCTTGAACATCCTTCATTTGATGGATAGTATTGAAATTCCTCCTGCCATTAGCCATTGCATGAAAGAACTTCGAATTCCTGTCTCCTTCAGTCCACCAGTTGATCTTGGCTCTTTGTCTCTACCAAGAATTGATTCTAGCAAGAGTGATATTCAACTCATTAACTTTAGCCCGAAGCATCATATCTTTTCCTCATTTAACCCCATAATTGACTCTTCCACTTGCAGATCATTAATTTCCCCTTTCAGCTTCTCCTTAAGCCCTTGAAGGATTCTCATTTTATCTCTGCTCCAGAAATACAACGCCTTCAGTGTTCTGTTAAACTTAGAATTTAACTTTACCATGGGATCTCGTTCGTATCTTTTATTCCAAACTTTCTGAACAATAGCAGCAGATGCCGGGTAAGATACCTAGACATCTTCAAACCTCCGACTGTGATCCACCTTTGTCACAGAAATAAAAATCTTCAGATGGATCGGACAATGATCTAATGCAATCCTATTTAAATGTCTAGTTGAAGCTTGAGGAATAATTTGAAGAGCCTTTGTATTTAATAAACACCTATCAAGCTTCTCCAAAATTCTAGCACTTCCACTCTTATTTTTACACCAAGTAAATCTAGGTCCCACAACTCCAATCTGATGATAATCATTGAGATTCATAAAGTTTTTCATCTCTTGTGGACCTAAAGAAAATTTAAACTTTTTCCCTCCCCTCTTCTCATCTTGGGAAAGAACACAATTAAAATCTCCCCCCAAAATAGAGGGAAGATTACTGCACTGAATGGAAGCCAAAAACTCCCATAAGCTCCTTCTTTTATACAGATCACAATCTGCATACACTGTAGAAATCAGCAATTTCCTATCATCCTTCAAAGAAAACATTTCCCAAACTACACATTGGGAAAAACCTTTCAAAACTGAGAACATAACCAGATCCTTCCTCCACAAGGTCATGATGCCACTTGATTGTCCCTCCGAAGGGTAAACGAAAACATCCCAATTACTTCCCAAACATTTACAAATATCCTCCTTTCCACTGGAAGAAATTTTGGTTCCAACTAAACCAATAAACAATACATTCCAATCCTTAACCACCTATTTCACATAAAGAGAAGCCTCCCTCTTGTTGGCTTCCTCTACAATTCCAAAAAAGAATTGAACTCATTTGATCACCAAAGGGGAAGGACCCCCGATCCTCCTTCTACCACCTCCTTCATTCTGGTTAATTCTTAAAGAAGAATTAATCAGACCCAGAGACTTTATCTCCTTACTAAGCTTGACTTTTGAATTACCAATCATTGAAACAGAGTCTTTACCAAAAAAAAAGCCAACAGTTTCTCTTCCAGAATTCCCTGTAGCACCTACAGAATCATTTCCATTTTCTGTAATCACATTAAAAATAGCATTCTCTTTAGCACCAGATTTAACCAATTCTCCTTCTTCAAGATTAGAACTATCAATAATTTCTCTGGGAGTCCCCCCTTCCTCCTCAAGTCCATCCAACAGCCTGAACATATTATTTTCTAACGTCTGAATGAATCCTTTCTCCTGAAAAACTTTACTGCTTTCAACAGGACCCCCATAGATTGAGTCCTCCATTTTGTTATAGTCCCTCTTATTACAAACAATAACATCCTGAACCACTAACTTTTCTTCAGTTTGTTCTTTGCCAACCTCTTCACTATTATTAGGAACAATGCCCTGCACTTTCCCAATTTTAGGAGCATACACAAACTTCTTCTGAACCACCTTATTCTTCACCTTTCTCTTATTTTTCACATGAATCCACAGACCATAGATACCCTGTTTCTCACCCTCTACTAACTTTTCTTCCAAACTAGGCTCTTTAGACTTTAAACCAGCTACCTCTTTCTGATTCTTAGACTGTTCTTTCCCCTCACTGATTTTACAGTTAAAACTCAAGTGACCGATCCTACCACACTTATAACGAAAGGATGAGACCTTTTAATACTCCACCTTTTGAAAGAACATTCCATCTACAAAAACTCCCAAAGGCAATTGTTTATCTAATTCCACCAGAATGCAAATTCTAACAAATTCATGTCTCCCCCATTGGAACATATTGCCATCCAGCATCATTGGTGTACCTATGCGCGATGCAATCCTTGCGATGTTGATCTCATCCCAACAAAATAATGGAAGGTTAGGCATTCTTGTCCAAATTGGAGAAGAAAGACCCTTCAAAGAATTTGTGGAAAATTGAGTGGACCATCTCTCCATTCCCACAATGTGACCATTGACAAACCAAGGTCCGCCGGTTAACACTTCCTCCATAGCTTCTTCCGAAAAGAAAGAGCATAAGGTCCATCCTTCTCCCATCATCGTCATGTTGAATTTTCCAATATGAGCCCATTGGCGCTTCAGTTCAGCTCCTATAATAAAGAAGGGGAGCTCCCGACCAAAAACCTTGATCACGATCAAAAGTTTAAGCTTCTTAGAATTGGCTATAACATCTGGTTCAAAGCGTTTTACAGGAACACCATCATCTGACATAAATAAATCTTTATCAACAAGATTTATTTTGATATGGGATTTCTTAACCCATGGATTTGCTTGCCCCACCTTTTCTTGAAAACCACCAGGCCGAATTCCTTTATCAGCAAACTCACAAATAGTGATCGTGTCACCTACAACATTCTGGACTGAATGGGCTCCTTCTAATTGTGTCTTAGACTTAGACACGATGTTCCCAACTTCTTGCACAATAAGATTCATCTCCGTAATCGATGACATTTCCTTCTCGATCTTTCTTGAACTTTCAACATAAATGGGAGTCATAGCATCAACCAATCCAAGAATCTGCTTACCATTCCCACATCATTGCTCTAATTCTTTACCAGGAATATCCAAAGGTTCCCTGATCACTAGCAGATGAAAACCTTCTTGATTATTCTGGTTAAGTTGCCCAACCTTGCAAATGGACACCTGATCACCCGAACCCATAGCTTTTCGGTCACCAGAGATGGTGACTGAAGAACTCATCGGCATCCCCAAAAGACCCGCCAAGCGGCGAAGAAGACAAAAAATTCAAAAATCCTTACCGCAATCCTGGAGCTTCTCTCTCTTCTTTCTCTCTCTTCTTTCTCTATAGTGAGTTAGTCATCAAAGCATTATGTTGTAATATTAGATTTGATGATAATTTATTTCTTCACCTTTGTATGGCATCTCTATCTAACTTTGTATTTGAGTGGTATGCCAACCTCCTAGATACATCCTTCATTGAAGTGTTGGTTTGTTAATTCCAAAGGACATATAAGGAATGTTATTTCTTATCTTATCCTTTGGTTCTTATGTCTGGAGAGGAATAATTCGTACTATAATGCTGTGGTTATGAATCCTCATTGGATTATTCAAAAGGTAAAAGATAAAATTAGAGATCTTTTTTTGCTAAGCTTATTACTGCTAAGAACTTCAATAAGTATCATAGTGTTGCTTTAGATTTTGGGATTAATCTTGATGTGGATAACAATCAAAAGGTTTTGAGAAGTATTCGTTGGCTTACACCACCAGAAATTTTTTTAAAATTAAATGTTGATGATTCATTCAACAATTCTATTGTTGGTTGTGGTGGACTCATCAGGGACTCGAATGGTAATTATATTCTTAGTTTTACGGGTCCTATTTATAATGATGATATTACTATTGCTACTACTTTTGCTATCCTCTATGGTTTAAGGTTGTGTTTACTCTTGATTGCACTAATATTATGGTGGAAGTTACAACTTCTTATTGTTTCCAGTCCCCTATTTTAAGGAATGATATTATGTGCTCTTTGAAATTATTTTATATGATGAGGGATATTCAGTTGGTGATGAGTAGGCTTAATGTTTCCTTCTTAGTTATTGAAGGAAATGGTAATGCCTGTGCTAAAGCTTTGGCTAGTTGGGATTAAACTCTAGACTCTATGTAGGATTTACACCTTTTTAATTTGCCTCTCCCGGTTAGGGGCCTGTTATATTTGGATAAATATTGTGTGTCTTATGTTAATTCTTAGGGTTGTGGCTGTTATTTTTTTGTGCTGGGTATTTCTGGTTGTGGCTTTACCCTTTCTTCATCTCTGGTTTGATTTCTTGGGTCATATTGCTGGGTTCTGTGTGCCATAGAGTTCTAGTATAATTAAGTCTCAAGTTGATGATGATGGTGTGCTGTTGGACACTGATATTCCTATGTGGGCTATGTGTTGTCTGGAGGGGCTGCTGATCTCTTTCTCTTGGATGTTTAAGTATTTCTCTGTGTTAGAGGAGGGTGCTTTATGGTTCAACTCCATTTTTTGCTGGGGTTTTTCTATAGCCTAGATGGTTTTCTGGCTTTTCACGGATGTTGGATCCTGTGAGGAAGTGTGCTAATCCCTTAAGTGGGAAGTCATCCTTTTGCTTTAACCCTATGTTTTCATTTATTTGTCTTTGGTGTGGTTGCAAGTGGTTTGATTTTATTCTTTTGTTACTATATGTTATTCCTAGGTATTATGTTAGCCTGTATTGGCGGTTGGGTTTGCTTATTTGGATCCTGGACCCCTGCATTCCTCTCGGCCTGTTCTCAATATTATCTATAATTGGTTTATCATCTGTGGGATTATAAGACAGTATGCTTTTTGGATGGTTTGTCTTAATTTTGTTGGTAATTGTGATAATCATTGCTATAACAATTGGATTTTGTGTTATTTTTACTTCATTTATTGTATTGTTGTCTATTACTTTGTTTTTCTAAGTTTTTGCCTTGCAGGTGATCGTGTTGTTGAACGGAGGGGGAGGTTTGTAGATATGGATAGTATTTTTTATATCGTTATGGTTTTTATGGTTCTCTCTCTTATGCACCACAGAATGTACTTAAGATTCCATGTACTTTTGCTTAGTATGGAATCCGAGCTCGTAGGTTTTTTTTCTTTTATTTTTGTAGCTCTTTGGAGAAGTAGTGAGCTTGTGTTCCCTTTAAGGACCTTGTAATCTTTGTTTTATATTAACGGGTAGGCCGTTTCATGGGTTTCTCCAAAAAAAAAATCATGTTGGATGTTCAGCATAGAATTAGTATCTTTCTTAACCTTTTGATGTTAGGATATTGACAGAGCACAATAAATCGTATAGTATGAATTATGATCATATAGTATTAAATAAGGTCATACCATATAAAACCAAAATCATATAGTATGTTGTACTTAAAAAAAACTCTCTCAAAAATAATTTTCTCTCTCCCCCCTGTGTGTGTGTAAGGTTACTTAGTAAGCATAAACCTTTACAGGACTTTGACTCAAAAAATGAAAAACATATTAATGAAAATTACAAACACTTTATAGCATGACCTATTCTACCTAATCTTGAACCCCATGACTTCATTGGATGTTGCATGGTGTTCTTGAAATGTTAGTTCACACATAAACAAATACATAATACAAATACTGGGATACATGATGATGTAAACCATAATGTTTGTTATCATCAAAATATAAACTCATAAGCTAGAGTTGTAGCAGTCTCCCCTTCTTTAATGATGGCAAATATTATTGGTTGAATTTGCAAATTGAAAAAGCATGCTCTCCTAATCTCCCCCTCACTAAGATAGTTATATTTAAAAATAGTGGAAAGTAAAAAGGATTTTTTTAATAAAAATAAAAGAATTTAGAAATAATAAGATGAACAAAAATATAATATGACCATATACAACTTAAAATATAAATATAATCAGTCAAATACATTATCCCCCTTTGACATTATCAAAAAGAAGAGAAACATAAAAAAATAAAATGGAACACACATAACAAACTAAAGATTATACAGACCCTAATCAAGTGTAGGTGGTGATGATGTTTAAGAAGAATCAATTAATTTCAGTAAAATTCCTTGGAATTAGAAAGTTACCCTATAATTTTATTCTAGAGCTTAAAATGGAATGAATTAACTGCAAAAAGATTCAAAAATATTAAAAATTTAAATTATATCAACCCTAGCTTAGGCTCCTTACATGTTAAAGTCTTTTTTAAATAAAAATCTAATTCAAAAAATAAATTAGAAAGGAAATGTGATCTTTTCAAACTTCTTTTCAGAAGTATATCTTGAGAGAATAGCATTGCAAAGTTATGAACCAAAAATCATGATTCTCAAATTCAAGTATGGGTGATATCAACTAGCACATCGATTTGTCTAAGATTTAAAGACTTGATAGGAATGGAAGCTAACTTATTATGGGTTCATTTTGTGCCTCTTTATCAATTTTTTATGTACTTTGCACATGATTTGATTTTTGATACACTTTGTGCATCTTGTAATTATTTGGCGGATATTGTGCATCTTTTAATTTTGGGCTCATTTTATGAATCTTTTCATTTTTAGCCAACTTGCTTTCTTTTATGTGCTTATTCCTTCTACTATTATGTGGTTTTTATGGGTGGAAAGAAATAATTTCAAGCATAAGGGTTTATCAATGTGTCATTTGAAGGTTATTTCATTGTTGGAATTTAGAATTAAACAATTATATATGTTGACATGCTTACTATCAAACATTTTATTGGTAGGGAAGCTTGTTTAGCCTATTTCAACATCATTCATTATAATGTAATCCTTTATTTGCTTCCTAGAGTTATTAAATGGTCTAAACCTAGCCTGTGGGAGTTAAAAGCTCAATATTCATACATCTTTATCCAATAATCAATGTGTTTTTGGTGGAGATGATAAAGTGAATCTCTTGATTGGTTTTTCCTCTACTTTACCATTATATGACATGACTTATGCTATTCTCCAAGCTCTTCATGTTGATTTAAAGGATTACATTAATCTTAATTGTCTTAATTTGTTGATTAAGACTAATTTTGAGAAATTGCTAGATTTTATAGTTCATGACAATATGGTGAATCATAACATCTTTTCAGTGCTTCAAAATATTTTAGATACTGCTAGGCAAATTTGACTATAAGCAATTTACTATTGCTAAAGTTTCGAATTGATGTGTTGTCTGCCAACCAAATTATGCATCTTTGAGCTATGATTTAAGTTCTTAAACTCAGGCTAATATGCCAAAGTTATTGAAAGGTAATATTATTCTCGATGCGATTGGATATCCCTATCTCTGCTAGGTGTGGTTAGATTTTATCTTTTCTCTGTTCATCCCCTTTATGATAGTCTCATTGAATTGTTATATCCTTTTATTTGTGGTGTTGTTAGTTGCTACCTTGGCCTGGTTTGGGCCATAATCTCCCTGTTTGCTAACCTTGTTATTTGTTATATTGGATTATTATATGCTGTTATATTTTGTTGGCTTCATCTTTTTGTGCAAATTGTTTAGTGTGGTGATTATTGGTCATACTTCATCTATCATATCTTCATTCTCAATTTTTGGGTGATAGCTTCTGGCCTCCCTAATTTAGCTCCTTTCTTTAGTTTTTTATTTTTGGAATTGTAATTAGTTGGGATCATGTGCTCTTAGGTTTTATTTTCTCTTTAAACATTATAGATCTTTTAGAGCAATAGCGAGCATTTGATCCCTATATATATATATTTGAAAATAGACGGAGGGGCATATGCATTAATTAAAGGGAAAAAATATATGACCTTAATTAATGCATATGCCCCTTCGTCTATTTTCAAATATATATATATATATATATATATATATATATATATATATATATATATATATATATATATATATATATATATATATATATATATATATATATATATATATATATTATTTGACCAACACATTAGTGTAGCACTAATAGCACTAAAATGGTGGCCATAGTGTCGCTATGTTCTTACAAAAACTACCCTAAATAGCATCATCACTACCCAAACCTTATCCATATAACTCACAGCACTGCTATGTTCACTAGCCATGGCATCATAATTATTATAGAAAAATCAACCAATACCAACAAACAGAATCTGCTGGTATTGCACCACCATATTCACCAAACTTGATCTTCATGTAGGTTACCATCATCTTTGCATTGTGGATGTTAACATACACAAATTGACCTTTCGTGCACAAGAAGGCCATTATGAGTTTGTTCAGCACTGACCGACCTACTTCAAACGAGATGCCTTCACAAGCTAATTAGATGTTTGATTACTAGAGACAAACTTTGGTGACTCCACCATTGCCCATGCTCCTTATTTTCTTGCTACCATTTTTGTTGGCATTAATGCATCAGTGATTGGCAGTGGTGCAACATTATGCAAAAATAAAAAATTAATCTCGTTTTCTAGACTCATCAGCAAGAAGAATATAATCAACAAAAAGCATACACCCTCGTATAATCTCTTGCAAATGTGTACAAAGAACATTCATGATAAAAGAAAAAACTTTTGATAGATGTTTGGCAAAGGAGGCATCAAGCATCGATAAAGTTGGCGGTAAACGTCAAGCGATGGACTTGTCTCGACAATTATGGCTTTCGGCTGAGGCAACTAAGGCGAGTGGAGTGAATCAAAATGACGAACAAAGAAAATGAGAAGTAAGATGCCACTGGGAGGGAAATATGTGCTTCTCCGTCGGATTATTCTGGCATATTTGTTGTCGGAACAGTTACCATCAAATTATCAGCTGCAAAATATTTGTTAAGTTTGAGTAGGTCAGCCTAATATCTACCAGATACTCTTCCTTTAATTTATGATAGACAATATGCAAGAATAAACTACCATTCTTATTAATAATGATGAATAGGCCAACAGATTATCTTCCAGTAAATTACCAATGGGTCTTCCATCGAAAGGGCCGTTGTTACAGTACTGGCAAAAAATATGTCTGTTGGTTTGCCATTTTTACCAGCATTTGTATTTCAGCCAAAAGGTGTGACCATAATACAAGTTTTCCTATAGTGAATGCTCTCAACAAATCTCAAATATCTAGACTTTGAGGCCGCCACGATAGCACTAAAACCATTGTGCCACTCCAATTATTTTAGCATCGTAGCACTTGGATACAAAGTGTCATAGTGTCCCTATGATAAATTTCAAACTTAACAAATTACTTAAATTTTCAAATATTAATACAAACATACATATATTTATATATTTTAAACATTCAAATAATTATAGTTCTAAGGAAGAGTGAGTCTCAAATGCCTTGCTACTAATTTCCACCATCCTTGATTTATCTACCTAACCTTCTTAGATTTGTTTAATAAACTATCACATAGCATTCCTTCAAATTTTAAGTCATTTGTTTGATATTTGAAGACATAAGAATCATTAAAAAATATAATTCAATATTACGGTAAATATAAAAGATATGTTAATGGAAAAACGTTATTGATAACTTACATCTACACATTATTAAAAATACTTAAATCAATTACATCTCATGGTATGAGGCATATAACAAAATTCCAACTTGTACTTTTTGGATTTTGAATAGAAAAAAAGTGCTCCACTTGTGAGGAGAAAATAAATGGATCATGTTTTAGTTTATCTTTATTATTAGTAAGATGAGAGAAATTCAATAAAGTATATCCAAACTGATCTTATTTTATAACAGTTGAAATAATATTGAACTAACCACACTAGAATAATATAACTAAAAATATATTAGAGTATTTGATCTCAATAATTTCATTCATTTCATCTTAGTAATTAAAATTTCAAAGCTATATCGTACTAACAACATCTTTTTTTGATGGTGCACAAAATCTAAAAGAAATTATTAGAATTTATTCAATAAGAACATGATAATAATGACTTTTCAATCCTATAATTCTGCACTATAAAAATTAAGAATATTTAAATATTTGATGGGTAGCCTTTATAATTTTTTGATAGTTTTTAGTACTTCAAATAGTATCAGCATATCATACTTTGACATTGTGAAATAAGTTGGTTGTAAAATGATTCTGTGATCTTCAATAATTTGAAGATGTAATCCACTGTATGTTCTAATATCAATAAAATCTTTTTGTATTTATAAGCTATCTATAAATTTGTGGAGGTAAAGGAAAGTTCTAAGGTAATTATGATTTTTTTTTCTTTTTTTATATGTATGACATATTTATTATAAGGAAAACATTTACACTCCTTATAATTAGCTCCAAAAATAACCTCCAAATTGTAGAACAATTTTTTTTATTCACTCACCTCTGAATTGTGTCCTTTTTCATGTTTTGTACCTTAATTTTTTGAATTTTCCGATTGGAAACTATAAATGCTATATCTTAGTTGAAATGCCCTTCCAATACTATATTTAGGCACATACTAAATTTCATTTGTGTCATAAAATTATTATTCTGGTTGATGATAAATGTTTTTTTTCGGAAGTCAATGATAATGAATCATATAAGCAAATTAATTACATTTGTATAACCATAAAGATTATATATTTTTGGCACAAGGAAAAGTAAATCTTTGTAATAGTCCATATTAAGGCAAGGTCAATATTGAAAATTTATGTAGTAGCAGCATTATAGTAATGAACTTTATGCCATAATTAACATAACTCTGGAAGACGTGGTTAAAAATAAACATCAATATCATTTTCTTTGCTTTTTTCCACATAGTAGCAAAGTAGATAGAATGAAAGAAGTTAGTTTCATTTCGATGTAAGAAGGTATATTACAAGGAATCAAAATCACAGGTCAATTGTCATATGTATTATTTTATGTATTATTCAAAATCTTAAACGGTTTGAATACATCACTAACTAAATCAAGGCAAACTTTACATGGATCTAAAGAAAAATCAAAATACCAAAAATTTAAATAATTTTCATGCTTCTCCACCAGTTGGTTATCATAATAAGCCATCTATATTTATATGCTTAGAAAGCTAAATCATTTATTCAGCAACTTTGATTTATTTTGAATAATATTTGAAGACTAGGAATTAATATGAAATATAAAAAATAATAACTATAATAAGTGAGTTATGTGGATTATCTTTTCTCTTTTATTAAATGATCTTTTTTTTTAAGATAAGCAAAATGCATTAATACTGGAGAGGAAAAAACCAAAACAAAGCAACCTATGTGATAGAAACCCTATCACAATTCTTCTTGATCAAATCAGCAACACTTCAACAAAGTTCACTAAAAACAAAAGAATCCAAAAAAAAAAAAAAAAGTCTCCTAGGAGGGCCAATTTAGAACAAGCATCAGCCACCCCATTACTCTCTCTAGAAACAAAATAAAACATTACATTATGAAAAACATTTAAGAAAGAGAAATATAGTCTTCAAATCTCCTTCATCCGATTATTGTTTCTCAAAAAAAGAATCTTGTAGAAGATTGATAACATTTAAGTTATCACCTTCAATAACAATACCAAGCTTATCCATAATCCAACTTTGAATAACATTGTTGAATTCAAACACAGCTAACAATTCCATTAATGAAATGTCCCAATGCTTTAGCTTCTTACCATATTCCAAAAGGAAATGACCTTTGTGATCTCGCAAAACTCCAACAATACTTTCCACATTAGACCACATTAGTACTGCATCAACATTCAATTTATTCCAATTTGTAGGAGGATGATACCAAATTTTAGACAGCATAACATGCTGGTTAGCATCCCAGTTCTGACAAATTGGAATAATGTTGAGACCTGTTAATTATGAGTTAGGGTTTTAGACCTAATCTTATATCCCAATGGCTAACCACGAGGGGGGGGGGGTGAATGGGTAATTTAAAAAATTTAGGCCCTCTTAAATTTTAAACCTAAACAAAACTCTATAAGAAAAATTTTTAGAGATTTTTCAACCACAGATTAACCATAGAAACAGTAAAGTAAAAAAGTAGCGGAAAATAAAAGACACAAGATTTATAGTGGTTCGGTCAAACACAACTTACATCCACTCCCCGGAGGCACCCTCCGAGTATTGCACAATACCAATAGTGTCCCTCCTTTTTCCCCCACAGCAAGGCGAAGAAGCCTTCACAAAACTCTCTTCGACCACTACCCAGTGCGGTAGAGAACCGTCATCCTTTTACACCCTTCAAGTGTAGGAAGAGAACCTTTTCACTGTTCACACTCTCCAAGTGTAGGAAGAGAACCTTTCATCCTTTCACACTTCACCGAGTGTCGGTAGAGAATATTTTAGCCTCTCACACTTCACCAATTGTCGGCAGAGTACCGGATCTCCTTGAAAGATCTTCTCACAAAAAATTTAGAAGGATAAGAGAAAAGAGTGATGTAATCACAATTCACAAAGTTGAGATCCTTACCTTTGAGTACCAAGTGAATCCTTTACACTCCAATGGTAAGAACTCTCCTTCAAACACTCTATCTTAGTCTCTCATTCACTCTTCTTTCAGTAAGCACGAAGACCAATGACCAAAAAGATTAAAGTACAGTTTACATTGGACCTTTTTTATGAAAGACACAAAAAACCATCCAGAAAATATAATTTTTTAATTCTATATGTACTTGATCGTCCCGTACGATCAAAATTCATACTATGAATAGTGTAAAAACTATTGCGTATGAACCCCAATGTGCATTGGTATGAAATGACTTCGTACCCGATCATCATCCCGTACGAACATGGTTCGTCAGGTACGAACAATTATTTTCAACCTCGTTGAAAGATAGCTGCAGGACGACTCTTAAGGTTAAGAAATAGAGCACATTGTCCTAGGACGAATATACAAGTTTGTCTGGATGATCAGAATAGAGCATGAGATCAGAGGTCATCATTCAGGGACGAACAAGTTAAATCGTCTGGACGAATAGTTCAAATCATAGGTCTAGAGGACATCATCTATGGACGAACTAGGTATTTCATCTAAACGAATAGTTTAAGTTATGGGTCCACAGGATATCATCCATGGATGAACTGACTATTTTGTTTAGACGAACAGTTCAAAGTGAGAAATCAGAGGACATCGTCTAGGGATGAATTTGGAATTTTGTCTGGACGATCAGGATTTAGAAAAATTTCTTCACTTTTTGTTCATTCCATTGCTCTTCGAGGGGTATAACTGACTTGATCATCCCGTATGAACATGGTTCATCCCGTACAATCAGTAGAAAAAATTTAAACTTTTAAAGATCTCCCTCAGTGTTTGTGTGCTAGGTTGCACAATTACAATCACACTCTCTTAGACTCAATAAAGTGAAAAGTACACACTTCAATTTATAAATTATGATATGCTGAATTTGATTTGAAGTTTTTAGTAGTCTGCATTACGATTATCCTGAAATGTTAGTCCACATAAGAGCAAAAATAATTTTTCTAAAAAAATGTTAGGAGAAAATAATAATTAAGAATAATAATATTTGGAATCATCAAAACTATACAAGTTGCAGGAATGTAAGACATGCAAAAGGTAAGTAGCAACTCTCTTAACAATCTCCCCCTTTTTCATGATGGCAAAATAATTATTGTTTGTAAAATTTTTAAATTCTTATCTCCTAAACTCCCCCTGAATTTATAAGCATATGAGAATAAGAGGTATTTGAACATAAAAAATATGTTTTTTAAAATTTTTAAATAATCACTTAAACACAAAGCACTCACTTAAACACGAAGCAAAAAAAAAATCAATAAAACAAAAAAAAACAATGACAAAACTAAATGCAACGTTACAAACATAAGAATAATATTTTCTCCCCTTTTTTGACAACAGGAAAAAGAGAAGAAGAAAAAGAAAAACTAAAGAAATGCTAGAAGTCATATGATAACTGTTTCATAATTAATCCTTTGAAAGAGAATCAGATATATTTTGCAAATAAAATTAAAGAACATTAGAGAAATAGAATGATTCATAGGATTTAAGAAGAGTTATAACATAGATAAGGCAAAAAATATCAGAATCATGAGTCAATTTTGACAATTGAGATAAACAAAATCATTGCAAAGTATATGAATATAAAATTTGTATATTTTAATTTTCAATACTAAATAAAATCATACAGAAGATTAATTTGAATTTAAATATTGAAATATTAGGGAAAGAATCAACTACCACCTGTGGCGCTTTACGCATGTTTATAATATTTGTGGCAAAATTTTGTGCATATGTTTACTTGTAAGCTTATTTTGTGCCTCTTTTTTACATTGTGAATCATTGCGCATTCTTTTATTTTTTGTACATTTGTTCATTTTCAAGAGTAATATTGATCTTTCCATAATCAATAATCTAAAATCTCAAATTTCACTAAGTAGAGTAATATTTATATTTATAAAAAAATACAAAAATAAGAAAATATCATAATTACAATAATAATATAAGAATTTTGTTAATCTAACAAGAGACATGAGATTGACATTTTTAACTAGATTAAGTTATAATCACACCTTAAATTTTGAAAAATTAGATTTTCTAATAAATTTAATTTTGAGTTGTAATTCAAGATATAGCACTTGTAAGATCAAAAATTAAAAAGATGATCATATAGACTAACACACATTTCAAACAGATAAAAGCAAGATAAGATAATTTTTATTGATATCACTAGTAGAAGATAGTACATTGTACATTCAAGATATCAATAATAATATTTTTCAAAATACTAAAAACATAAACTAGCAACATAAAAACATAACAACTAACATTAATGTCACATCACATCAAGTAGAGAAAATCATAAAGAAGTACGGACATCACTTAGAGGGACCCTGATCTAGAGGGGGTGGCATATTGTAGAAGTTAAAATAGCTACTCATCATAGCCATATTCGAGTTTATACCATCCATTTGCTCTCTAATCTAACACATATCCTACTGATGCTGCATATCCTGCTGTTGTAGATGAGTTTCACTTTGATCAAAGCGTTGATCAAAATGAGTCTCAAGACGATCAAACTTGTGAACCAAATCTTGAAGACTTGGTTTACCAGCAGGTGCAGGTGCATCTCCCATCTCCTCTTCTGAGTCACTAATAATTTATTGTTCATCTTTAATAAATATGGCTCGTAAAGATCCATCATTGTAGTACAGTGGCTCCTCTAGATTTTGAACTAGATTAACTAAGTCATATTTCTTTCTTTTTTGAGAGACATGACCAGTCTCAGAGATTCCATAAATATAGTCAACAATTTGTTGGGCTTCATCAATAGGTTGCTTTGGTCAAGATCAAATTAGTCACAGTAGAAAGAAGAGGTGTGATACTCTATCACCAGCTTTAGGAATAATGGAAGTGCGAAGAATATGCTGGATGATTCGAGCATCGCGGTTAGCTACCTTAGGAAAATGACCTCTCCTCTACATCCTCTAAGTACAAGATTAATTGTTGTCAGGTCAAAGTTGGTGGAGGAAGCTAAGGTGTGAGCTCTAATCCCTTCAATCCTTAAGTTTAGAAATATTCCTAAGATTTCTTTTGTGATCTCAACTTTCTTCTTAAGCACATAGGAGCTAATCACAGTTTGGTCAGAGTTGAAGGACATGTTGGCAATGAAATAGTGAAAGGTCTCCTTATTGTAGAAATGGATTAGAGTGAGAATAAAACTAAACTGGATTAAAGCAAAAAGATGCATTACCTTGAAGTTGAGTTGTTCTTGAAGAAGGACTCTATAAGGGGTGATTTTGGCGGAAGCAAACCTAAGGAAGGTCTCCTCATTTGCTTTCGATGGAAAATTTTCTCCTGAGTTTTTAGGGGGTCCCTTAGCAAGAACATTTTACCTTTTGCTTGAACTAGCCATGGATAGGATCTAAGGGAATAAAAGATTGAAAGTGATTGAGGGGATGAAGTTTGAGTTGCAAACCTTCCAATTTATAGAGAAAATGAACTTTCATACAAACGAAAAGAATTTCATCCTGTACGATTTTAAGTTCATACGTATGAAATAAATTTCATATGTACGAATGAGTGAGTCCAAAAATTAAATGACTTTTCATAAACACACAATTTATGATGCATCCTTTCGTACAGACTTTTGACCAAAACTATCATACTGACGAACACGTGTTCATCCGAGATGATAAGATATTAAAGATGATTTTTATGATAGTTTGAAACATCCCCCACACTGAATTGCCACGTGTTCATATGTACAAACATAACGTTCGCACGTACGATCAGGAATAATGAAATTGATCTTATCCATATAACTGTCTACATGCATACATACGATTTAATACATCGTCCAGACGATCATGACGATCGTACAGACGAATGATGTTTCAAAAAACTGAAGAACTACATGCAAACTGTTCAAATTAGTAGTTAATACTCTACATAATTCGTCCTGTATGAAATTAATTTCATACAAACGATTTTCACTCAATTTTTCATGCCATGCCAAATAAAAATTGATGTAAAAATAGGATTTTATACACAATATTTTTTATACAAACTAAAACAAAGTTCAAAAGCAACCAAACAAAAAATTGGACACATACGGACAAATTACAAAAACAAAAATTAAAATAATATAAAATAAAATACACTTGACCAAAAATACACATCAATATTGCAGAAATATTTTAATTAAGTATTCAAATCAATCACACCAAGCCTTGTTCTTAATGTACTGAAATTATCAAAGGCTAGTGGTTTCATAAAAATGACTGTAAGTTGATTTTCTATTGTAACATGAATGAGTTCAATTTCTCCTTTGGATACAAGATCCCTTATGAAATGATGCCTGATATCTATATGTTTGGTTCTTGAATGTTGAATAAGATTTTTAGAAATGCAAATAGTACTTGTGTTATCATAATAAATAGGAATACTGCCTATAGATAATCCTAAATCAATCAACTATTGTTTCAACCAAAGTACTTGTGCCACATAACTTTCTAATGCAATGTATTCAGCTTCTACAATAGATAGGGCTATTGAATTTTGTTTTCTACTGGGCCAAGAGACTAAAGAGTTTCAATAAATTGACATGTTCTAGAAGTGCTCTTTCTATCAACCTTACAACCTACAAAGTCATAATCTGAATATCCAATTATTTCAAATGAAGAACTAAACTTAGGATACCAAATTCCTAAGTTCTGAGTTTCTAACAGATACCTTAAAATTCTTGTCACTGCTGTTAAATGTGATTCTTTTGGATCTGATTGAAATATAGCACATAAATAAACAATAAACATAATATCAAGTTGGCTAACTGTCAAGTAAAGCAGAGATCAAATTATCCCTCTAAATCTCTTTTGATCAACATATTTTTCCTTTGGATCCTTATCCAACTGAACTGAGGAACTCATAGGTGTACAAACAGGTTTAGCATTGTCCATTTTATACTTTTTGAGGATGTCTTTAACATATTTTGATTGACTAAGAAGTAAGAAATGTACCTTCATCAATTTACTTAAAGTTAAAGCCTAGAAAGTAACTCAAATCTCCCATTAAACTCATTTCAAATTTACTACTCATTGTTTTGGAAAAATCATCACAAAGATTTTTATTTGTAGATCCAAAGATGATATCACAACATAAATTTGTATAATTAGTATATCCTTTTCCAATTTCTTTAAAAAGAGAGTTGTATCTACACTTTTTTTTTCAAAAGATCTCTCAAGTAGGAAGGTGCTCAACCTCTCATACCAAGCCCTAGGTGCTTATTTCAAACCATATAATGCCTTTTTCAATTTGAAAACATGATTTGGATATTTAGAATTTTCAAAGCCTGGAGATTGTTCTATAAAAATATTCTCTTGAATTACCCCATTTAAAAAGGCACTTTTAACATCCATTTGGTACAATTTAAATCCTCTAAAATAGGCAAAAGGTAACAAAACCCTAATTGCTTCATGTCTAGCTACAGGGGCAAAAGTCTCCTCAAAATCAATTCCTTCAATCTGATTATATCCATTAGTCACCAATCTAGCCTTATTTCTAATGACTACGCCTGAGTCATTCATTTTGTTCATGAATGCCCACTTCGTTCCCACTATACTTTGATTCTTTGGCCTTGCAGTTAATTCCTAAACTTCATTTCTTACAAATTGATATAATTCATCCTGCATAGCCAATATCCAAAATTCATCCGAAAGTGCTTGATCAATATTTGTGGGTTCTATTATTGAAATAAAGGCTGAATGATTGACTTCTTTGTTCAGTACATGCCTAGTTCTAACTCCCTCACTATATTCACTTACAATCAACTTCTTTGGGTGGTCTTTAGAAAATCTCAAATCTCTAGGCACTGGGTTTTCTATCTCTAAATTTTCTTCCAAATTTATTTTCTCAATCTTTTGGGAGTTAATCTCAATTTCATCCTCTTCAACAATTAGATCTTCTAAACTTCCTGATTCATTAAATATAATATGTGTGGTCTCATCAATTATCAAAGTTCTTTTATTGAATACTCTATAAGTTTTTCCAACACTTAAGTATCCTATAAAAATTTCTTCATCTGATTTTGGATCAAATTTTCTCAAGAAAGACTTTCCATTATTATGAATGAACACCTTACATCCAAAGATATGTAAATGTAACAAATTAGGTGTTCTCCCTTTTAGCAACTCATATGAAATTTTATTTAATTTTGATCACACATTCACCCTATTCAGAACAAAACATACTGTGCTAACCGCCTCAGCCCAAAAATATTTATGAAGTGAATATTCTGCCAATATGGCTCGAGCGGCTTCTATTACTGTTCTATCTTTTCTTTCGACTACCCCATTTTGCTGAGGGATTCTAGGTGCAGAAAAATTATGAGCAATTCCTATTTTCTTACACAAATCCTCAAAATTTTTATTTTTCAAATTCTCCTCCATTATCAGTTTGAATAGTCATAATCTCACATCCTAGTTTCCTTTGAATTCAAGTCAAAAAATTTCTAAATTCCTCAAATGATTCACTCTTATGATATAGAAATCTAACCCATGTAAATCTTGAGTAATAATCCACAATCACAAATCCGTATATCTTCCCTCCTAGACTTATAGTTCTAACTGGTCCAAAAAGATCCATATATAAAATCTCTAATGATTTACTAGTTCTAAGATCTTTATTAGACAGAAAAAATGACTTCACCTATTTTCCTAATTGACATGCATCACAAAGGTAGTCCTTAATAAAGTCTAGTTTTGGTATACCTCTCACTAAGTTCTTTTGGGTAATCCTCCTAAGATTTTTCATGCTAGAGTGACAAAGTGTCCTATGCCAAAGTCATGATTCATCAGAAATAGTTTTTAAACAAAAAATAGTAGGAGTTTTAATGCAATTCAAATCTAGAATATACACTTTGTTTACCCTTATGCCATTTAAAACATCAATACCATTAAGGCTTAATATGCAACTTGTAGGAAAGAATTTTACACAATAACCTTTATCACAAAGCTGACTTATACTTAAAAGATTATGCTTTAAGCCTTCCACCAACAAAACATTTTCTATAAAAAAGTTTTCAAGATTTCCTATCATACCTAACTCAATCACCTTCCTTGTTGTGTTATCTCCAAGTGTTACCTTGCCTCCACTCCTGGCTTCCAGCGATATGAATTATTCGGTATCTCTAGTCATATATTTTGAGCATCCGCTGTCCAGGTGCTATATGCTCTCACGAGGCCTTGTGTGAGAGCGATCCTGCAAAATCATTAAATGTTAGACCTGGGAATCCAAACAAGTTTGGGTTCACCTTTATGCAGATTATAAATAGATGCATGTATGATATATCTAGGTTTATGCATCTTAGATCTTCACACCAAATAAGTTTTCTTCTTCAAAGTAGAGGTATGTACTATATGTCCAAACAATCCACAATTATTATATTTGACTCTTACAAATGGATTCCTAAGTCATCTACTATTCACTTATCTATTCAGGGATTGCATAAATTTAGGATACAAAATAGGATTCATGAAATCTTCAAGTCTAGGGGTATCCTATTTTCCTTGAGAGCTTTTATCTTCAGCTTGTAAAATAAATTCATATCTTCCAAAATTCGATTTGTATAATTAATTCAATATATTTTGCTCTCTGATTCATCCTTATTTTTTTTTATTTCTATTTGAAGTTCTGTGAAGGATGATTTTAACATTTCATGATTTTTATTCAAGTCGTCAAACTCATCAAGTAATTTCATGTGGTTGTTATCAATCAATACATGATCTTTTCTAAGGATTTCATGTTCTTTTTGAAGATCTTGTAATTCTAGATTCAGACTATCATGCAATTTCTTTAATTTCCTATATGCAACATGTATACATTTAGAGACTTCTAAAAGTTCATTATAAGTCAAGTCACATTCCTCTTCTTGATCTGACTGATCAAGATTATCGGCCATTAAGCACAGATTGATGACTTCCTCTTCCTTTTTTGTCTCCGACGAGTATGAAGCTGACTCCGCCCATAAAGCTCTTTGGAATTTCTTCTTGCCCTTCTTCACAACTGGTTTCTCCTCTACCTTCTCCTTGCTAGGAGTGGCTTTGAGTTTTGGGCAGTCGGATTTAATATGTCCAGATTTCCTACACTCATAACAAATAACATCTTTTAAAATCTTGACATTTCTATTAAATTTATCTCGATTTCATTATTGGCGTCTCTTTTGCTTCCTCTTCAGAAAGCTTCTGAACTATTTAGTCATCAGTGTGATATCATCTTCATCCTCAGGTTGTGAAAGATCACTCTTTGACTCCTTCACTTTCAGTACAATATTCTTTTCCCTTCATGGTTCACGTACATCAATCTTTCTTTGACTCACTCCTTGCTCATAAGCAATTAGTGATCCAAGAAGATTATCAATAGAGTAAATGTTTAAATCTTTAGGCTCTATAATAGTAGTTATTTTAGCAACATAAGTAGTAGGAAAACAATGAAGTATCTTATTAATCATTTTAGCATTCGTTAGTTCCCTACCCAATGCATGTAAAGAGATGACTTTGTGTAAATCTTGTGTACATGTCAGAAATAGATTCATTTGGTTTCATGCGAAATAATTCATAGTCATGCAATAAGATATTAAGTCTAGATTATTTAACTTCATTAGTCCCCTCATATGTTATACAAAGTCTATCCCATATGTCCTTTCCACTCTTGCAAGTGGAAACCCGTATGTAATCTTCAGATTTAAGAGCACAAAAGAAACTATTCAAGCATTTAGCATTAAGTTGTGCTAAGTCACGTTCTTCTACTGTCTAGTCCATAAAGGGTGTTTCAACTCTAACTGTATCAACTAATCTAGTTGATTTTGTATACTCTTCCTGAACAAAGATCCACATACGATAATCTAGTGACTATAAAATGTAGACATGCGTGTTTTCCAAAAATTAAAAGGAATATTATCAAACAATGAAGGTCTAATTATAGAGTAACCTTCAGGTGTGTTTCAGTGTCCAAATGTATCCATGGTCGTTAATCAAAAATTTGTCTAAACTTATGATTTTGAAACTAAGCTCTAATACCACTTGTTGAAACTTGTTAATTATGAGTTAGATTCTTAGACCTAATCTTATATCCTAGTGCCTAACCAACAGGGCGGTGAATTGGTAATTTAAAAAATTTAGGTCCTCTTAAATTTTAAACCAAAACAAAACTCTTTAAGGAAAAATTTTAAGGATTTTTCAACCACAGATTAACCATAGAAACAATAAAGTAAAAAAATAACAAAAAATAAAAGACGCAAGATTTATAGTGGTTCGTCAAATACGACCTACTTCCACTCTCCGGAGGCACCCTCCGAGTATTGCACTAAACCAATAGTGTCTCTCCTTTTGCCCCCACAGCAAGGTGGAGAACCCTTCACAAAACTGTCTTCCACCACTACCCAGTGCGGCAGAGAACCGTCATCCTTTTACAACCTCCAAGTGTAGGCAGAGAACCTTTTCGTTATTCACACTCTCCAAGTGTAGGCAGAGAACTTTTCGTCCTTTCACAGTTCACTGAGTTTTGATAGAGAACCTTTTGTCCTTTCACACTTCACCAAGTGTCGACAGAGTATTGGATCTCCTTGAATGATCTTCTCAAAAGAAATCTAGAAGAACATGAGAAAGAGTGAAGTAATCACAATTCATAAAGTTGAGATCCTTACCTTTGAGTACCAAGTGAATCCTTTATGCTCCAATGGTAAGAACTCTCCTTCAAAAACTCTCTCTTACTCTCTCCTTCACTCTTCTTTCAATAAGCATGAATACCAATGACCAAAAAGATTAAAGTATAGTTTACAATGGACCTTTTATATGAAAGACACGAAAAATTATCCAAAAAATACAATTTTTTAATTCTTTATGTACTTGATCGTCCTGTATGATCAAAATTCATACATACGAATAGTGTAAAAACTATTGCGTACAAACCCTTATGTGCATTGGTACGAAATGACTTCATACCCGATCATTATCCCGTATGAATATGATTTGTCAAGTACGAACAGTTATTTTCAACCTCGTTGAAAGATAGCTGTAAGATGACTCATAAGGTTGAGAAATAGAGCACATCATCCTGGGACAAATGTGCAAGATCATCTGGATGATTAGAACAAAGCATGAGATTAGAGGTCATAATCCAGGGATGAACAGAGTAAATCGTCTGGATGAACAGTTGAAATTATGGGTCCATAGGACATCGTCCTGGGACGAACTAGGTATTTCATCTGGACGAACAGCTCAAGTCATGGGTCCTGAAGACATCGTCTAGGGACGAACTGACTATTTCATCTTGACGAACAGTTCAAAGTGTGAAATCAGATGACATCGTCCAGGGATGAATTTGGAATTTCGTCCGGACGATCAGGACTTAGAAAAAGTTTTTCACTTTTTGTTCATTCCATTGCTCTTTGAGGGGGTATAACAGACCTGATCGTCCCGTACGAACATAGTTCATCCCGTACGATCATTAGAAAATTTTTTAACTTTTAAAGATCTCCCTCAGTGTTTGTGTGCTAGGTTGCTCAATTACAATCACACTCTCTCAAACTCAATAAAGTGAAAAATACAAACTTCAATTTACAAATTATGATAGGCTGAATTTGATTTGAAGTTTTCAATAGTTTGGAATATGATTATCCTGAAATGTTAGTCCATACAAGAGCAAAAATAATTTTTCCAAAAAAATGTTAGGAAAAAATAATAATTAAGAATAATAATATTTGGAATCATCAAAATTATACAAGTTACTAGAATGTAAGACATGCAAAAGCTAAGTAGCAACTCTCTTAATAAATAATTTGAGGTTGAATTGAGTATGAAAGGATATGAGCTGCAATTATTATTTAAGACGAAACCTTGCCTCCATGCATAACATTATTCCTTAATTTCCAATTATGATAAATCGAAGCTAAATAAATAGAAGTAATACCATAAAATGAAGATGTCATTATTTTTAAATTCTTCAAACAGTCATCTATGTTACATTAACTTGGCATATGAACACCCCATTGCTTCAAAATGTCAAAAATTGCATTTAACTTCAAACAATGAATCGAGATATGAGATGAATCTTCAATATCTGCACAATTTCT
Organism: Dendrobium nobile; assembly: GCA_022539455.1. Lineage (NCBI taxonomy): Eukaryota > Viridiplantae > Streptophyta > Magnoliopsida > Asparagales > Orchidaceae > Dendrobium > Dendrobium nobile. The sequence goes on from CM039721.1 coordinate 48,271,895, forward strand.
GGGACACAAAATAGAATCCTGAAGTTTTCTATGATTCAACCACAGATTAGTTGGTAACGCAGCATTTACTAACATCCACCAAAATAGCTCTTCCTTTGGAGATAACTTTAACTTTTTAATCCATTTAATATCCTTCCCAAATGGATTACAGGTTGTGGCATCTTTGAATGCTAATGTAGCAATAGTTTTACCTGAATTGCCTTGTAATCATTCTAGTACATCTTCAATAGAATTAAGAATAACTTGAATTTTTGAGATAAGTTGGATTAATTGTTTAGATAATATTTTTAGCACGTGTGTATCTCATTTACCATTTGAATCTACTAGAAATGAGATAGGTTTACTTTGAAGAACCTAGATTTTACTCATTGTTTGAAATTTATCAATACATCTATCAAGAATCAAAATGTCACTAAAATGTTGATATTTCTGCCATTTGCAATTTACCATGTGATAATAGGCTTTAAAAAAGTAGCTCCCTCTTTTAAAATGTGCCAAGCAAGAGAAGAGTTTCTTCTGAGCTCATCCTATAAAATATCACCTCCATATTTAGATGTTATTATTTTACTAAGAGCACAATTTCTGTTCTAAATGAAATTCCAAGCTAACCGAGCTCTTAAGGGACATTTCCTCTCAATCACTTCTTATATTCCAAGACCACCTTAAATAATGGAAGTGCAAAGTGTATTCCAGGAAATATCACTACGGGAAATTCACCTATTACCGACGATTTTTTCTAGCAATTAACCTGGCATTCCCGGCAGTTTTAAAACCAACCGGTGGATTTTTGGCGGTTCCAAAACTGCTGGTAAATTTGGCGTCAGAAATCGTTGCCGGCGGTTTATTTCCCTGATGGCTTTTCGACGGCCTATACCGCCGATTATTACTAGATTTATTACCAGCGGCGTTCCAGTCGTCAAACCGTCAGGGTCCTTTTCGACGGCATAGCCGGCAGGTATAGCCACCGGCGTGTGGCCAAAGAACCGCTAGACAGCGTCGACATACCGCCGGTAAAATACCGAGAGAATGCCGGCGGTCATCACCGACGGCATTGCCGTCGTTAGACACCACCAGTGTATTGCCGTATAATCGCCGGACAATGTCGATAAATCGCTGATAAATTATCAGTGGTTAAAAGAAAATTTTGGCAGCGTCAATCAACCATTGGGTATCATCATTTCGGGCGGTCAAAACACAATAACCGTCGGTAGACCACCGGCAAATTTCAGCGGTTTGAGTATATTTCCGGCGGCTTAAAATAAGCCATCTGTTATCATCATTTTAGGTGGCTAAACCATCGGTTAGTCTCCAGAAACCTGTAGCATCTGAAATAAAAAAAAATTGATAGCATCCCCTCTATTCGAGGGAGGTTCACCCTGAATTCTAAACCTACACAGAAAGCAATAACAACAAGTTTTGGGCAACATGCCGCTATATTCAATCAATTAACACAAATATATACATATAAGCACAACCAAACAAAATAATAAATGTAACAAAACTTAATATGTTCAACCAAATTCACAAGTTCACAAGTTCTAAATTCAATAAGTTTACAATCCAATCATCATAAGTTCATCAAACATAAAAAAGTTCTAATCCTCTGCTGTATCTTCGCTGTTTGGTGATGTATGTGGCTGCTCCTCTTGCTCTTTCTTCCTTTGATTTTCAAGTCTGTAGGATTGCAGCTCTGCTTGCATTTAATTTTGAACCTTTCTCATCTCTTCAATCTCTCTAGTCAGCGCTGCAACCCTTTGACTTACAGTTTTTTCAGCTCCACTTGAATCATAAAAAGCTGATGTGGATGAATTGACCTCATAAGCATAGCCCAGTGAACCCAAGCCATATACCCTCCCCCTCTATCTTCCACCAACAACATTTGACCATGTATGATACTCAAAAATCTGGGCTAATCCTAAAGATGATCCCTCATCAGTGGACTGCCGTCTTTACCGAGCTCGTACAAAATCATCCTGCGAGAATAAATCCATAAAATATATTGATATTATAATTAGTTTTATTAAAATAATATTTTATTCTCAAATTCCAAAAAATTATACTCACATGAGCCTTCTTAACCATTTCATCAACCCATTGATGGTCAGCTTGATGTTTATGAGTTCTTGTATGCAACTCCAGTGGTGTTGGCTCTCGACTAAAGTACTCTTTTTGAAAATTTAAGATATAGTTATAATAACACAGATATATTTAATAAACTAATTTAAAACTCTTACCTTCCGTCATCTATGTTTCGTATGAGAAACATATTCACCAGTATGAAGAGAGCTTCCTAAACCCCCACAATCAGAGGCTATATTCTGCTTGTTCTGCTCTCTTATTGTTGTAAACTCAGGGGTCGCCAAGCACTACTCAGATCAGCCCATACACCCTCTCTAATCCATATTGGACACTGTCCAGACTTTTTAATGTCCGTGAACATGTCCCTAAGACTGGTCGCTCCTCTCCTCTCAAAATTGGTTCAGACCCTCGTGCTATGCTGAGGCAACCACCTAAATTCTTTATATAAAAATTTAGGCATGACCAAAAAGATTAGAACAAATTAAATCAAATATTTGAAATCATACCAAATAAGTTTACCTAAAATTCTCCACTTCACATATCCCTAACCTCCTTTGAGATCTTCTTCTAGGATAAGTAAGAAGCATCATATTTGTTTTATAATTTCCCGGATCTTATGTGTAGGTGGCCTTGAAAGATTGAAGCTGCAAGTCAATTTTTTTGTCAATAGCATATAATATATCAAAATACAATCAATTTAATAACATAAATTGAACTTATTTATCGCCCTCGGGCTCAATATATTGATGCTTATCTGCTGCTGCTGCCTGACCCCTAGTGCCAACCTCTGCTGGTCAAGATGGTCCACCATGTTCTGGTTGCACCAGATATGGGTAATAATATGGGTATGGATAAGAAGGGTGAGGACCAGTGGATGAACCTGCTGTCTGTGAAGATGGTGGGGGGTAATATGGATAGAATGGAGCAGCATATGCCTGATCTAGAGAGGAAAAGTGAGGACTCATCGAGGGAGGAGGGAAGTAGCCAGAAAAGTATGGAGGTACAATAGCAAATGAATTTGACTAACTCTGACCCTGCTCACTCGAAGACTACTGTTGGCCCCTGGGTGGTGGTGGTGGTGGTGTAGGTAGAACCGGTGGAACTAAAGGTCCCTCACCTTCATCAGGTTGTCTGGCTATGCTGGGAGTAACATTCAACTTCTTCCGGCGGAACTTTGAGGCAAATGATTTACGAGGAGGATCATCACTTGAAGCCATATGCATTAAAAGAAGCAATTAGTAAAGCATTGTAATATATAAAAAGTACTAATAAAAGAAGCAAATAATAAAAAAGTACAATTCTACAATTCTAAATATAATAGAATACAAATAAAAGAAGCAATTAATAAAGCAATTAATGAATTACAAAAATAAAGAATGCCAGAATATAAATAAATAATTAACATGTTCATTGCTCAGAATTTAAAAAGTACTATTCAAAATATTATAAAAAGAAAAAATTCGACAATTCTAAATTATAAAAATTATAATTCTAAATTACAAAAACTACTCATAATCAAAACTATTTTCACTGCTCTCCAGGGTATCTTCACTTTCATCCTCGTTCTCATCTTCGCCTGAACTAATTGAACTATTCACATCTTCTAACTGTATTTCAATACTAGAGGTTATAGGTGGCATCTCCTCAATTTCAACAGGCCTATAACTTAACATCTCATCCTCTTGATGTGTAATTGCTACAATGTATTGTTGATCAATTATTCCCCGTGCTTTTATTTTTATGACAACTAGCAAATCTTATTTATCTCTACAACCACTAGGATATTTGCTGAAATAAACTTAAATAGCTTGACTTGCTAACACAAATGGATTAAACTTCTCGTATCTTTTACTATATTTTACATCGACTAAACCATATGCAGGATGAACCCTTATGTCTCTATTCTATACTGGATCATACCATTGACAGTTAAACAAGCATACAAAGTTCTCATTTTTGCCTAGGTACTCTAGGTCAAGAACCTCATTCAGAATACCGTAATAATCACACACATCTTCTTCATGAGTGTTCCCTCTAACACATACTCCATAATTTTCAATTTTTCTTCCTTCACTCTATGACTTGGTATGAAATCTGAACCCATTGGACCCCATGCTAGTGCTTGCAAACTTTTATCGAAACATTTATTATCAGGGTTTTATACCAAGAAATATTTTAAAATATTAGTATTTTTTATAATAAATAAGATGTAATTCAAATTAAATTTTTAAAATTTATGAGCTCACATATGATCTGAACCAAGTTAGAAATTAATTTGCAACAGCTTGCTCAATATCTCTCGAATCTATCAAAGGAAAATTGCTTACGAAATACCTGGTGACAAATAATATAGTTCAGTAACACAATTTTAAATAACATTACTCATTACTGACATTATGCAAGAACTTACTTTAAGATTGGCTCAACTTCTTCACAGTTCAGTAGCACATACAAATTTGCTATTTTGAATTCTAAATCATTGAGAAATCTTTCAACACATTTGCCACTGGGCTTTCTATGACTTCTAAATACTGATAGTGCAGCATGTGATTGTTCTTCAACATCGAAGTCCATGTTACGACCAATCTTTGTTTTTGTACTCCTTACATGGGGCTCAAAGTAGTAGGAGCAAAAGTGAGTGGTTTCTTGAGACAAATATGCTTCATATATCGATCCTTTTAGTCGTGCTTTATTCTTAACATATTTCTTCAACTTTTTCAAATATCTATTAAACAATTACAATCATCAAGTTAATAATAATATGTTATCTCAACTTATTCAAAAAATATTGGAGACCTGATAAAAATATGTTTTATCTCTTGAAAGGATACATCCAACGATATTGTACAGGTCCACCAACTCTAGCTTCATAAGGTAGATGAACTAAAAAATGTTCCGTAGAATCAAAAAAATCCGGGGGAAATATTTTTTCTAACTTGTAGAGGATGATTGGTATGTTATCCTCGCTCCTCCGTAAAGCATCTTCGCTTAGTTTAGATGAACATAGGTCTTTTAAGAAAATGCTAAGCTCAATCAACGAATTTAATATATAATCAGGTAACATACATACTATGATCGAAAAAGAACCACCATAATTATGTGATAATCATGACTTTTTAGTCCAAATAATCTTGCAAATTTCTTAACAACACATCGGCTTAAATCTGATCCATAGCCATCAAGTATTTTTAAACTTTTAAACCACTCACATATTGATCTTTTTTGCTCTAACATGAAAGAGTATGGTGCTTTGGGCTTTATTATTTTACCGTCGTTTGTTGTTACTAACTTCAGATTTTTTCACCGACAGTACTCTTTAATGTCCATCCTTGCTTTGATATTATCTTTACTCTTACTTTTAACATCCATAATTATATTAAAAATGTTGTCCATAAAGTTCTTCTCAATATGCATAACATCCAGATTATGCCTTATCAAATTAGTTCTCCAATATGGTAATGTCCAAAAAATACTTTTTTAATCTAATTATGTTCAACATCATATCCCGGATATTTGGACTCTGATAGCATTGGAAAATCAATAATTATTAGATTATTAAAAAGTCTTCGTAGTATATCATCACCACTTAATCTGGGTGGAGAAGGCGACCGCTCAACTCTATTTTTAATGAATGCTTCCTTATTCCACTGAAATTGATGATTAGTAGGTAGAAACATACGATGACAATCAAACTAAGTATTTTTCCCTCCATATTTTAGTTTGAAAGCTTTACTATTCTCCATGTAGTAAGGACATGCTAATTTTTGTGATGTGTTCCAACCAGACAACATACCATAAGCTGAAAAATCACCAATGATCCACAATAATGCAGCTCGAAGGAGAAAATTTTATTTTGTTGATATGTCATATATGAGCACTCCTCATAATAACTTGAGGTCATCAATTAATGGTTGCAAAAAAATATCAATTTTTACTTTCGAATTATGTGGTCCAGGTATTATAAGAGTTAAGAATATGTATGGAGTAGTCATACACATCTCTAGTGGAAGGTTGTACGGTGTTAATATAATTGGCCAACAAGAGTACGGTGTAACTGTTTGACTATATGGGGTAAAACCATCAGCACATAATTCCAATCTTATGTTGTGGGGTTCAGCAGTAAATGAAGCATGCATTCAATCAAAATATTTCCACGCTTCATCATCTGATGGATGAGAAAGAATACCATTTTTTGCTATTTTGTCCTTATGCCATCTCATATGACCTGCTGAACTCATTGATTCATAGAGTCGTTGAAGTCTTGGAATGATTGGTAAATAAAATAATCAGGAATATGAAACATCTTTATTTTAACGATATTATTTTTTCGAGTTTGGCTTAAACCGAGGAGCATTGCAGGTGTGACAATAAACTTTTGCTGCATCATCCTTGCAGTATAACATACATTCATTGATACAACAATCAATTTTTATAGCAGTGAGACCCAACTTGGATACTAATTTCTTTGTTCGGTACAAGTCTAAGGGAATTAAGTTGTCTGTTTGATTAGTTTCCTTGAGAAGATCAATAAAGTCATTGAAATAATTATAGGGAATATTATACTCAGTTTTAATACTTAGCATCCTCACTGCAATGGATAATTTTGAATGGGTATTGCAACCGTCCCAAATTGGTTTTTGAGCTGTATGTAATAACTCAAAGAATTTTTGGTTACTCTTCCACACTAGCCCTTAAATTAGGACCTGCTAAGGCTGATCCTTGATGTAATCCAACCAAATAAGGAAAGTACTTGGCTAAACCACCTTGTATCATGTTAAAAGTTAAATTCTCATCTAAATCTAATAAAGAAAGATCATTTCTAATAAATTAAGGTCTACCTCTACCATGCTCTCTCTCTCTCTCTCTCTCTCTCTCTCTCTCTCTCTCTCTCTCTCTCTCTCTCTCTGTCTCTCTCTCTCTCTCTCTCTCTCTATTACCTCTCTCTCGCTCTCTCTCTCTCCCTCTCTCTTTCTCTCTCTTACACTTGCTTGCTCTCTTTCTCTCTCTCCCTCTCTCTTGCTCTCTCTTTAGCTCTCTCTCTTCCTCTCTATCTCTTTTTCTATCTATCTATCTATCTTGCTCTCTCTCTCTCTCCCTCTCTCTCTCTCTCTCTCTCTCTCTTTTGCTATCTTGCTCTCACCCAAATTCACAATCCACCCATTAATATATCATTACTAAAATTACATTTAATATATTCAATTTTAGATCTACTCAAATGAAAGCCAAAAACATACACTAGATTACAACCTCTCGCAAATGTCTAGTGAGAACAAATAAGCTCCAAAAAGCATTAAAGTTTACCTTCAACTCCCGGTTTACCTTCAACTCCCAAGAACACTAGGGCGGCCAGTGTGAGATCGACGGCGGCAAGGCAGTGAGGGTTTGAGGGTGGCCGCTGTGGGGTCGGTGGCCAGAGATAGGTGTTGGTGGTTGTCAAGCCGCTCGGTCTCACGAGAGGCGACGGAGGCGACGGGGGAGCACGGCCAAAGAGAGAGAAGGGAAGAAGAGAAATGAAATGGGAGGTTTGGGCTAGTTAATTTTAGGGTTTTTACTGGCGGCGTTCCGGTGGCTAACGTCACCGGTAATAAAATTACTTAACACCGGTGGTTTTAGCCGCCGGTATATTGCCGGTAATATTTAAGTTCGACGGTGAAGCCGACGGTTATATGACCGCCGCTAGTTCCGGCGGCCTATACTTAAATAACCACCGGTTAGGCCACCGAAATTAACCTGCGACCAAACTGCTGGTTAAACCGTTGTTATTACCAGCAGCTATACAACCGTCAGTCGAGGCTGTCGGTAACAGCTGAATTTCCTGTTGTGTATAATGCAACCCAAACCTTCCTCACTCCTTTTGTCATAAGAAATTTCTACAAAATTTATCCATCTCATGAAGAATACTTCTTAGAACCAATGAATAGGTCATATTAAATAGAGTAATAGAATAATACACTGATAACCAATAAAAACTTTCCAACCAATGACAATGATTTAGATCCCCACGTGTTGAGCTTATCCATAGCCATGTTCAGCAAAAATTGAAAATCATCACAATTTAATCTTCTAATGGCCATCTTCACTCCAAGGTAATTGAATTCATAAACTTGGCAATAAGAAAAATTTTTATTAAACTTCTATTACCTTCTTTTGATAACACATTTCCCAAATAATACCATGGATTTTTGCACAGCAATCTTCTGTCAAGTCAACAAACAATATTACTTCAAAATTTTAATAATAAGCTTAGCATTACAATGTGTTGCTTCAACAGCAATTAAAACATCATCTACATAAAACATATGGGAAACCTTAACCGTATTTGGTGCCATACTTATACCAAGATCACTATCGTTGTCATTCAAAGCTTTAGTTAGTAGTTCCAAACAAAGAATGAATAAACAAAGAGATAATGGGCATCTAAACCAACATTTAGCATTTATCCACTCGCTCTTTCTCCCATTGATGATATTAGAGAATTTAGGATAGCTAATACTTTGGAAAATTAAATTACTAAATTTCTCCAAAAATCCCATAAGATATAAAATATATTTTAAGCATCCCATGACATACTATCATAAGCTTGTCCCATATCCAACTTGAGTAACATAAATCTTAGCGTAGCTTTTAAAAATCTAAGCTTATTTACTACATGCGCCAACAAGTAGTTCTCTGAGATAGATCTACCGGGAACAAAAGCACATTGTTGTTTAGAAATAACTTTGGGAAGATAACACCTCATCCACTTCAATATCATACATGAAACCATTTTATAAATTGTTTGACATAAGCTTATAGTCCTAAACATATTCACCTCTTTCATTCCTTCCCTTATTTCTAATAAGGAGAATATATTTTTTTCTTGACCTCCTTCTTTTGGGGAGGTTAAAGAGATTTGGGATAATATTAATAAGGAGTCTGTGGCTGGGCTTGCTGGTTTTACCAATGTGTTTTTTCAGAAAGCTGGTATATTATTGGTAATGACAATTTTCATGCTATTTAAGATTTCTTTTCTGGTACTCCTATCCCTAAGTTCTTTCTTTCTACTTCTATTATGCTTATTCCTAAAAATAATGCTATTACTAATTGGAATGATTTTAGACCTATCAGTCTCCGCACTTACTTCAATAAGTTAATTTCTAAAATTATTGTGAATTGTTTGTCTTCTATTTTACCCATAATTATTTCTTCTGATCATATGGGGTTTGTGAAAGGTAGGTCCATTACTGATAATATCCTCTTGGCCCAAGAATTTTGTCAAGATTTGGATGTTAAGGTTAGAGGTGGTAACTTAATTCTGAAGCTAGATATTGCCAAGGCATATGATAATATTGATTGGAATTTCATTTACCTTATTTTAGATTTTTTTTGGTTTTAACTCTATTTTTATCAAGCTTATTAAGAACTGTATGGAAAATGTTCATTTCTCTAATATTATTAATGGTTCTAACAATGGTTTTTTCAAAGCTTTACATGGGTTAAGGCAAGGAGACCCCATTTCCCCTGCTCTCTTCATTATTGCTACTGAGTTTCTTTCTAGAGGTCTTACTAATTTATTCAATACCAATCCTCACCTTTACTTTAAAACTTTGGGAGGTCTCCCTCTATCTCATCTATACTTTACGGATGATTTTATTGTGTTTGCTAATGGGTCTATTAATAGAATTTGAAAACTTATAGATTTTTTTGATTATTTTGAGAAGGTTAGTGGTTTACCCTTTAACAAAAACAAATGTTGTTTCATTGCCTCTAAGAGGATTTCTAATTATCATCTTTTATCTATTAGTAATCTTACTGAATTTTATCATGCTCAAATGCTCATTAAATATCTTGGAGTGCCTTTATCTGCTGGTAGAGGAAAATTTTTTTTGCTTGATGATCTCATTGCTTCGGTTCAAAACAGACTGTTATCTTGGGAGTCTAATTTCCTCAACTTTGGTGGTAGGGTCATTCTTATTAAAAGTGTTCTTTGCGCTTTTTCAGTTTATAGTTTTCAGTCTATTTTTCCTACTCAAACTATTTGCGATAGACTTCATAAGATTATTAATAAATTTTTCTGGAGAGGCACTTCCTCTAGTGCTAAAATTCATTGGGCTGCTTGGGAGAAATGTTGTGGTGTTCTGGAGGAAGATGATCTTGGGTGTAAGAACTTTAAGGACCTTGCTAAGGCTTTTTCCTTTAAACTTTGGTATAATTTACATGTTAATGTTACTCTTTGGTCAAATTTTATGATTACTAAGTATTGTAATGCCAAGCATTTATAATTATTTTTCTAAACAAGGTGACTCTAGAGTTCGAAAAAGGCTTTGCAGGATTAAATGGGAGGTTGAGCCTTTCATCTTTTGGGGCATCGGTGGAGGTAATACTTTCTTTTAGCACAATCGTTAGTTAGGTAAAAATTCTATTGAAACTCTACTCAATTTGGTTTCTATTTCTTCTATTAAGGTCAATACCTTTTTTAATAATAATGAGTGGGACTATAATAAGCTTGCTAATGAGGTCTCTGAATGTATCCTCCAGAGTATTTTAAACTTACCTATTAATACTGCTTCTAGAGATATTTTGTTATGTGATCTTTCCAAAGATGGTGGCTTTAATTTAAAGAGTGCTTGGCATACCTTTAGAGATGAAAATAATAAAGATAACATCTTCCTTAATATCTGGCATAAAAGCATTCCTTCTACTATTTCTATGATTGTTTGGAGAGTTCTGCATAGATTTATTCCTATGGAAGATAATCTTATTAAGAAAGGTTGTATCTTGGCCTCTAAATGCCAATGTTGTTTTCATAAAGAGAGTATGCACCATGTTTTTATATCTGGGCCTGTTACTGTTAGAACCTGGGTTTATTTTGATGATTTGTTTCAACTGAACTATTTTAACTCTAAATTGTCTATTAATTCCATGCTTAAGTTATGGTTTATTAACTCTAAAGGGCACATTCGTAACCTTTTTTCTTCTCTCATTTTGTGGCTTCTTTGGCAGGAAAGGAACCAATCCATGTTCAATAATGTGAAAAAGAACCACCAGAATGTTATTCAGAAAGTGAAGGATAAGGTGTTAGCTCTTGTGGCTGTTAACTTAATTTCTGTTAAGAACTTCAAAAATTGTTACTTTGTTGGTAATTCGTTAGGATTGAAGTTGGAGGGTGCGTGCCCCTATCATTTCTAATGTAATATATTAGCATAAATCTCCCATTAATTTGTTTAAGCTTAATGTGGATGGCACTAGTATTGATTTATTTGGTGGTTGTGGTGGTGTGATTAGAGATAGTAATGGTGGCCTCATTATTGCTTTTGCTGGTCCTATTCAAGGTAATTATAATACTTCTGTATTTAAGGCTATTTTGTATGGTATTCAGTTGTGCACTTCTCTTAACATTTCTAATTTGCACATTGAGATTAATTTTGGCTTGAATTTTAACCTCTTTCTAGCTGAAGATGAGACTTGTTGTTCTCCTTACCTCTTCTATTTGATTAGGGAGATTAAAAATCTTTTGTTGTCCCTTAACTTTTCTTTTCACCATATCAGTAAGGATGGTAATGCTTGTGCCTCTTGGTTGGCTATGTGATGCAGCAGTCGGTCTTGTTTTGCTGATTTTATTTGGGGCACTTGTCCTTCCCATCTTCGTGGTTTACTCAATCTTGATGCTTGTGGTTGTCCCTATGTTATTTTTTTACTTATCTTGGTTGGTCTCTGGTTTTTTGTTTTTCAATTGGTAATCGAGTTGCTGGTCTCTATTTTTTGTCTGGGTTTTTGCTTTCTTTTGTTACTTAACAGGGTTGCTATGCTCTGTTTCCTTAAGTTTTGGGAGTTGCCATATGTTGGTTGGAATTTCAGTAGATATTTGGCCTTCTATAATTGTTTCTTTTATCCTAGTGGTACTCTTAATTTTCCCCTATTTATGGGGGTTGTTACCAGGTATAGTATTGCTTGGTTTCCATCTGAGTTTGTATTTTTGTTCCTAGGTGAACAGTGCTGGGTTCTTATGGTCTGGGTCTCTCACTACTAGTCCTTCCTATGCTTTTTGGGTTTGTGAGTGCTAGTGTGCCATGTTTTTGATTCTTTCCTTTAGCTCTGTGGTTGCCTTGGTTTTCTTCAATTCTGTTTGGATGATCTGGTTAGATTTGTTCATGGCTTTTGTATGTTGGATTATGGATATGAGCAATGATTGCAATGCTATTTTTGCTAAGAGCATTTCACCTTGGTGCTTTCCCTCCCTTATGTTGCTTGGGTCTGCTGGGAGTATTTCTATTTAGTTGGCTTGGGTTCTGGTTTCTTTTGACTGCCTCTTATCTGGGAAATTGGGGGAGCTGTTCGTTCATGTTAGTTGTGGGAATGCTTTTGGCTATCCTTATGGTAATTCTATGGATGATTTGGCCCTGGATCTTTATAGCTTGTAGTGTTGTTGTTTGTCCTTAGGTGGACTGTATTGGTGTTGTTGTGTTTTTGGGAGGGTTGGATCCTTTTACTTATTATGGATTTGTGTTAATTATGTATCTGGCTTATATGTGGATCATTTAGAGAACTGGATGGATTATGCTCCTGAGGGTTGGATCGAGTGGCAGGTGGACATTCTTGATGAAGATGATTATAATTTTTTAATCCTGAGCACTTATAATTTATATCCTTGGTATGACTTTCAGTGGTGCTTTGATCATTTTTGGCTAAGTGGAATAACTCAGCTTTTTTCTCTCCCTAACTTTACTTCTTGCATTTCTAATTCATATATTATGTGTTGTTATAATCTCCTTGTTTGCAGCATTTTTGTTTTGCAGGTGATTTGATTTTCTGCTGTCATCACCCATTTTTGTAGAGAGCTCGAGCCTCATTTCTCTATCTATATCTTTCTTTTTTAGATGCTTACCTGTAGCATTTGTAGAATGTTCCTAGGTTCTTTTGTACTTTTGCGTAGTGGAGACTTTTCGCTCATAGGTTTTTTCTTCTTTCTTTTTTGTAGCTCATTGGAGCATAGTGAGTGATTAGTCTCCCTTAAGGACTATGTATTATTTATTATTATTAGCGCGTAAGCTCGGCCATGGGTTTAACCAAAAAATAATAATAATAAAATAAAATACTTTAGGTATCAAAACAACCAAAGTTTATTTCCAATTATCAAGCACAATTTCAGAAGTAAAAAAGTTCTCGACGGCATTCTACACTTCATTATTTACTATATTCCAATTTTTTTTGAAAAAATAGGCATTGGTGCCATCATTCCCAGATGATTTGTTATTTTCCATTTTCATAATAGCTGCAAATAATTCCTATTTCTAAAAATCATCCACAAACATCTGCTTTAAATCGTTTGTAAGCTTCTGATCTTCATGAAAAATTGGTAGATTATCAAGTAAACAATTCAACTTTTTCCATTTTTTTTGAAACAAAACTCTTAAAAAATAGCAAGAATCCTCTCCTCATCAGTTTCAATAACATCATTATGAACAAAAATCTTATTGATCAAGTTCCCATTTCTTCTAGACGACCCAAATGCATGAAAAAAAACTAGAATTATGATCTCTTTCTTCTGACCATTGAGTTTTAGAACATTGTCTCCACTACATAGACAACCTAGCAAGAGTAGTAGTCAACTCATACACTTTCTTCCTCATTAATAGCAGCTTATTTTTATTCATGCCAACCAAACTTTCTTCTTCTGGTAAAACAAAAAATCTCATTTAGGAGCTCCCCTTTTAATTTATTAATTTCTATCAATTTGTTTTTTGCTCCCAAAGAACAAGCTTCTAAGAGATCTAACTTTCCTTTGATGGATATCTACATCAGATCCAAAATCCTTTTTGCTCCATGCTTTCATAAGCAGACCTCTAGACACTTCATAGGAACACCAAACATTCTCAAATCTAATAGATTTGTGATTATACCTCTTAGAGTTTAAAAGAATATAATGAGTGGATAGTTATCAGAAGCAACTCTAGGCATGTGCTTAATAATTGCAAATGGAATATAACATAAAGTTTTTGAATTAAGACAAACCCTATCCAACCTCTCCCAAATACGAGCAAGCTCTTCTTTATTGTTACACCAAGTTAATTTTTGCCCAATGGAACCAATATCATGATAATCATTTGTAATTAAGAAATTAATCATCCCTTATGGACATTGAGAAAACAAGAACCTTTTTCCCCCTTTCTTATCAACCTTGGAGAGAATACAATTGAATCCCCTCCTATGATACATGGTTTGTCTTTAGAAGTATAATATTCTATCATCTTCCACAAACTTTTGCTTTCATGCTGATTTTTATTACTATAAACAATGGTAATCGTCCAAATTATACCATTTTGGAGCTTGCAAATTTCCAATAATACATTGATTACAATAATTAAGAACAGAGATAGAAGAAAAATTACATTTCCACAATGCAAGAATACCACCCAAAGTTCCATTAGCATTGACATGGAAAAATTACAATCCATTATAATTATTCTTTTAACTTCTTTGGCATCCATGGAATCTAACTTAGTTTCCATCAACCCAATAAAGAAAACTTCATTATCAATAACCAAACTTTTTAAATAATGGGAAGCTTCTAATTTTTTTATCACCCTGTAATTCCAAAACACTTTAGAATTCATTTATGAGATTAATGGGAAAATCCCCACCACATCCATCTGAAACTTTAGATTTTCTTCCTCTAAGACTGTCTTTGATAGGGCCAAAAAAAATTCAAATTTTTTTTTCAAATTTTTCTTATGATGAGAGTTATATGAAGAGTGATTCTTCTTAGTACCAAATATCAACCCTTCATAGTCTTTAGGAATACCAACATGATAATCATTATCTGAATTAAACAAAGCATTTAATACCTTCAAGTTCGATGAAACAATATCAGCATGGTTTTTTACAGATTTGAATTCCCCAACAACATATATATCTTCATCACCATATTCAACATGCTCTTTATTTATTACATCTTCAATATTCTCTTGAAGCTTTAACATACTTTCTTCAACATCATGTACATTTGCATCTCCTTTAGGAATAAAAAAAATCATCAAGAGGCACAGTAACCATAGCTACATTTTCTTTATCAATCTCAGAAAAATATTCTTTACAAACATCATCATATTTAGTATCAAGAACATTATCACCATCTTCAATACATAAAGGATCAGCATCAGAAACACAATTTCCACTTGTGCACCCATTAAAAGGCTCTATACTACTAAGATTTTCTAAAATGATAACATCATCATCAGAATTTTTAATACATGAACCTCCTCCTTCTGATTAACTTCATTATGAACTTTTCCATTATTGTCAACCACAAAACTCTTTTGAATAGCATATGCAACATTGTGGCCATTTGGCTTGTCAACACTAAATCTTCTATTGTTATTCTTGAACTTTCCACCCTTACTAACATCTGATGAAACAACATAAGACTTGATCATGTTAAAAGCAAAAGACTTCTTCCTACCATAATTAACATGAATCCCTGGACCATACTCATCTTCCTTCATATCATCTCCCTTGACAGCAACAAATTCATATTTATCAGATCCACCATCAAAAACCTGATTAATATTCCTGACATTGTTCACAACAAGATCTACTACAGATTTTCCATTGACTGAAGCATTAACAATTTTTATTTACAACTTTACTACACCCTTGTGAATTGTGTCAAATTTTGCCACATTTAAAGAATAAAGATGAAATTTTTTTCATATTTAATGTTTTGGAAGAATTGACTGGAATTACCTTCCACCCAAACATCTTAAGGGACTTGTTCATAAGGATTGATACAAACACAAACTCTAGCAAATTTTCTTCTTCCCCAATTAAACATGTTGCTATCCAAATGCAATGGTATACCAACCATTGATGTAATTCTAGCAATATTTTCCTCATCCCAACAGAATAATGGAAGTTGTGGCAAATGGATCCACACAAGAGAGAACAAATTTTCCTTATCAAGATAGAAAACTTTGGAGTCCATTCTTCTATACCAATGATATGGCCAGCAAACAAACCAAGGTCCACCACTCAACACAGCATCTTTAACTTCATTAGAATGAAATGAACACAACATACATTTTAATCCTAGATTAGTAATGTGAAAAGACCCTAGATGGCCCCATTGTCTTCGCAATTCAATGCTTATAATAGAAAAAGGAATCCAATTGCCAAAAACTTTAATAACAATCGAGTTGTGAAGCTTTTGAATATTTGACTTTTCATTTTCCGGATGCAATTTGACCGTAACTCCATCTTCTGTCATATCAATATTAACATCTGATTCCACAATCTTAATATTCAGAGGTTTCCACCAGACATTAATGGCATTAGTGATCTTAGACATACCAAACTCAATTCCAATCTTCACATTATCACACTAATGAGCACTATCCATATTTGAAAAATCTAGAATACTAGTGTCTTTAGACGATGAAATAACCTGAGCAAAGGATAGAGGATTCTTCTCTAAACAGTCCATTTCAATAACAGATTTTGCAAATCTACTAACTTTATGTTCTAAACCTAAGGAGAACAATGCTTCAAAATCATTGGTTTGTCAAACAAATTCCTCTTTATTTCTTACAGGAACATCAATTTTATCAGCCAAAATATCCTTTCCTTTACCAATACAGAATTCTTTAACTTGCAAGCCAATTGTTGAATCCTCAATGGGTTGATCTCTAAAAATCAACAGAGCTCCCAACAGAGGTATTCGACTAAGAATAGGAGAAGAAGATGGGTTGTTCGATGGTGTGGCGTACGCCACCAATCAACCCTGCCATAATCGGGAAAAATGGGAAATTCAAAAAACTTTGGTGGTTCTCTCACTAAAATACGGGAGTTTCTCTCACTAAAAATGGGAAATTTAATTATTCTTCTTAGTAATAACTAATCTAACTATAGACATGACATGTATATTCACAAGATCTATCTTCTCTAAATAAAATACAATCATTAGAAAATGTATTTACCTTTGTATACCCTAGATGAAATATTTTGTCTTTTCACATTCTGTGTGTTCTTAGGTAATGATGTTCCTTTTGGAAAAGAATCAACCAATAACTCTAACAACATATCAAAAGATTTTGTTGCCAAAGATTATAAGTACTTTAGAAGAAATAGTGAAATAAAAAATATAACTTTGAAATTGACTTTCAATTGGGATTCAACTTTGTTCTTTTATCCTACAATAAATATGTACATTTACTAGCATCATTTAGAGGATCAACAATATGCTCATTGACACCATCCACTAAATTAATGGAGATATTATTTAAATCAAATATGTCCCATCACTACTAAAAAACTGAGGTTTTTGTAATATTTATTAGCAGCAGATTATAAACCGATGCTATAAATTAATATAAGCACCGCTGCTACAAACATTAATAAAAAATATTGAAAATTTTGAAGCAAATTATATCAGAGGTTTACAAACTGCTACTTCCAATGCAGGGAATTATAATTCCCGCGCTCATGATTTTATTCTCTATCGTGCCGGTGCCCGTGCCCTAGCTCCCTTGCGAAAACTAAATGTGATCCCGACTACCATGCCCTAGCTCCCAAGTCGATTTTCAGCTTTCGTTCGAGGGTAAAGGCACCATCGTCTGCATCAAGGATCAAGGCTGAAGAAAATCTTTACCGCCGAAAAACCAGGCTGCAACCATGGCTGCAGTAATATCTCCCATCTTCTTTTTTGTTCAAACCCTTGCTTGCCTTTCCATATTAATCCGTTCTCTAAGCTAAGGCCGGAGGACTTCACTAATGAGAAGCCATCTTGGACGCAAGGTCGTTTTCGGATGCCTGTCACAATGGTTCTATCGCAAAGGTGATTTCAGCCGATGACGATTTGCCAGCCATTTATTCTTTTATTGGGCTCGTCCGCTCTAATTTGAAGTAAATTGTTGTATACAAACCTTTCGTTGATGAGCTTGATCCCTTTGTTACCTAAACCGAGGAATCTCTTACCTCAGTAGGAAATAGACTGAGAAAAGATGCGGGTTTTAAGATCTTTAGTGTATTCGAATTGAATTGGCTAGTAATTGGAGGGTTGAATCATTCTCTAGGACTGATTGGAGGTTATATTGTATGAGAAGCTTGCCTGCTTGATTTTTATTTTTATTTCACCAGTTCTAATTTTTTTGGACAACCCACTTCTTTTGAATTCTCGCTATCTTGTTTTCTGTTTTTGGATAATTTTGTCCCCTGGATGATCTATGCATTTTAAATTAACTGATATATCATGCTTATATGGCCACACAGATAGAAGAGGGCGTTGTCAAAATCGTTCTTTAAAGTTTATGCAACAACTATTGTGGGTTTTACATTTCAGCATACCATTGAGCAGGATATGACCTTTTTACTCTTTAAAAATATTTTTAGCTCTTCAGGTTGAATTGGTGTAGTTGTACTGGAGATGCAATGGCTATAATATCCAACAAATGACTGAATTCTTTATAGCTTATGGACAGATCATCTATAGCTAACTTTTTATGTCTTCTTGCACCTTTTATGGATGGTTCATCTATAGCTTATGGATGGATCATCTATCAGCATGTTGTAGACATCCAAGTGCTATTTTTTTGATGTGCTTGGATGCGCCATGTTTAATAGACTTCTGTGAATTTAGGAATAATAATCATTTCATTTGACCTCTTCTTGGATTTTCAAACTTAAATCGATGCTTACTCAAAATCATATATGATAATATATGTTTTATTTCTACCACCATCAAGTACAATATTATATTTCTCTTCATGTCGATTCTATACAACATATTCGAAAAAATACCTTTTGAGATTAAATGCTCCTTAATTTACTTCATAGAATGAAAGCAAATGTTAAGATGATTTACATGGACAATGTTATTTTACTTTTATTTTTTTTTAATGTAGATATTTTTACTTTGACTTACAAATTCTAAAAAATCAGCATTTCCATTTTGGGATTCACAACTCAATTTTGATTTTGAAAGTTCGTTAGGGATGTTAGGCCCTCTTGAACTTAGTCCCAAGCTAATCAAGAGGGGGGTGAATTGGAAAATCTTAAAACCAAAGATAAAGTTCCAACCAAAAACACCACAAACAAAGTGTGGAAGAAAAATAAATGCGGAAGCGATAATAAGAAAACAACACACCGGATTTATAGTGGTTCAGTCAAACCTTGACCTACGTCCACTCCTTGGAGGCACCCTCCAAGTATTGCACTAACACATGTGTCTCTCCTTTAGCCCCCACAGCTAGGCGGAGAAGCCCTTACAAAATCACTTCCACCTTCCCCGGTGCGGCGGAGTCGCCGGGTCCTTTGACACCAAAGAGATCTTCTTCTTTGGTGAACTTACCTCGAGACAAGCCTTGAATCCAATGGTGCTAAGGTACGAGTTCGCCGGAGCAACCGTGTGGATCCCCCACCACACTCCCTTGAGTTCCTCCCCCTCACAAGATATTCTCCCTCTCAAACTCCACCCTTTCCTCTCTCCCTTTCAAGCTCTCTCTTCAAGTCTCCCCCACAAGAACGAAGCTCCAATGGCTGCCAAAGACACTTACAAAAGTTGCCATGCCATAGCTTAAGTAGAAGCTCTCAAAACGAGCTCATTAATGCAAGTTGTCGACATTATCGTCCAGGACGATATGTATATCGTCCTGGCCGATCAGTACAAATTCAGCTCACCAGCCTGGGACGATTTGGGACGATCAGAAAAAAATTGGTTACATCGTCCTGGCCGATATTACGATCGTCCAGGCCGATTAGTTTAAAACCTATTTCAATCGTCCTGATCATTGCCCTGAATTCGAGCTGTCTGATGTAGATCATCCAGGTCATCATCCTGGCTGATCATGCGATCGTCCCGGACGATGTGATCGTATCAATCAACCATTAATGCTTTCCAAAGATACCAGATCAATTTAGGCATGATTGAGTTAGATCGTCCAGGCTGATAATAATATTGTCCTGACCGATTTCCTAAAACAAAGAATTCTTAAATTGATTATGGCGGTTGATTCTTTCTGAATTGAGATTATCGTCCTGGCCGATACAAGTATCGTCCAGGCCGATCTGTTGACGGCTGCCTTAATGAGGATGCCCTAATTAGGGTTTCTGAGTTTGGACATATCGTCCCGGCCGATATTACCAAAAATAGAAATCATATAGGGAACAACAGGAGATCTTGCAATTTACAATCCAACTGGTCCCACACCAAATACAACAGACTCAAGAAAGAAAAAAGATTACAAACTGACTCAGACCTAGTCTACCCAATCTTGAGCTGATTCCAAATTACAGTCCGATCGTGGGAACCTAAAACGTTAGCACATAAGGCAATCGTAGAGAAAATAAGGAATGTTTGCTATCATCAAAAACATAAACCATAGATCCGTAACAATCTCCCCCTTTTTGATGATGGCAAAACATTTCAATTTGAATTTTCAAAAAGAACAATTTCTCCTAATCTCACCCTCACTAGAATAGCACTTTAAAAATAGGGGAGATGAAAATATTTTTTTTGTTTTAAATTTTTTGAAAACAAGATACAAAACACGATAACAGTACAAAAAATTCAGCAATACGTTCTCCCCCTTTGACATTATCAAAAAGAGAGGAGTCACAAACAAAAAAAAAATAAAAGACAAAAAATGTTTTCTGATCTAGTGAAAAAACAAATATTCTTAAAATGAGAAAGTTACCTCTTGGTTTTAATCAAAAATTTAGTAGAGTTGGATTGACAACGCATAGCCTAGAAAAGGGTAGAAATTCATAATTTGATAATCCAAACTTGTTCTTTAAAAAAAGGCTTAAAAACTTTTTAATTCAATATCTAGATCAAGGAATAAATTAGAAAAAGAAACAATGATTTTTCAAAAACTCCTTCCATAAAATATATCTAATAGAAGATTAATACACAAATTTTTGAATCAAGAATCAAGATTTTCAAACTCAAGTATCGAAAGTATCAAGGGTTTTCTTAAGTTTTTAAGAAGTACAAGAACGGTAAGCATTAACATTGTGGGCTCATTTTATGCCTCTTGACAGTTTGTTGGCCACTACGCATCTTTTGATACACTTTGTGTATTCTATATTTTCAATTTGGCGTCTTTGCGCATCTTTTATTTTTGGCATCATTCGCCAAATTTTTGAATATGCTTCCTTTCATAAGTCTTAAAAATAAAGGTAAACCCAACTTAGTGACAAATCGAATTTCTTGATTAAGAAAATTATGAGTTAGATTCAAAAACCTGTAAAAGATTCCTATGCGATAAATAAAATGTAGGGAGATAAAAAAATTGTTTCAAAAACCAATTTAAAAGATGAAAAAGATTTTAAATCAAAAGTAGGATTACCTCTTTTAGAAAACAAGGATTAAAAAAAATGAGTTTCCTTCCTTCGACTGTATTAGAGAAGTCAAACAAAATCTACCAAAGATTTCAAGAAAAACAAAAAGTAGATTTTTCATTTTTAGAAAAGTGAATGTGTGTGTTGATTTAAAACTTTCACGAAAACAAAATTTCAAAGAATAAACAAAACTAAAAAATACAAAAAAAAAAAGAAAAACACAAAAACACAACACTAAAAACACGAAAGGCTCTTAACCATTATCTCTCTCCTGGTCCGATGCTTCAGAGACCAGATCTGCCCATGAGAATTTTTTCCTTTCATTATTTTCCCAGTTCAAAGTTTGTTTCTTCTTGCCCTTTTCTTTCGTAGGAAGAATTTTTAAATTAGGGCACTAATTTTTCATATGTCCAGGTTTCCTACATCGAAAGCAAATAACGTCAGAAGGAATATGAACACCCTTACCATTTTTACCTTTTTTCCACTTTTGCTTATGCTTTGGTGAGCTTTGTGATTTACTTGACAAGTCATTGCTATCGTCACCAACTAAGCTTCCTCTTTTCGTATCTTCAGCTTTTAGAACGATCGTTTCACCTGCATCCAAAAGTCTTTGACCCAAACCTTGCTCGTAGGCAATGAGTGAGCCAATCAAATTATCAATAGAATATACATTCAAATCTTTAGATTCACAAATAGCAACAGCTTTAGCATCAAATTTTTCAAGTAAACAACGAAGAATTTTATTGATTTTTTCAAAATTTGAAAACTCTTTCCCTAAGGCATGCAATGATGTTACAATTTGAATGAACCTAGTGTACATGTCTAAGATTGTCTCATAAGGTTTCATGGAAAACAATTCAAAATCATGCATTAACAAATTCAACTTGGATTGCTTGATTTCACTAGTGCCTTCGTATATGGTGTGCAATTTATCCCAAACTTCCTTACCTGTAGTGCACGTGGAGACTAACATGAAATCATCAGAAGTTAAAGCGCAGAAAAAACAATTTAAAGATTTTGCATTCAGTTGAGCATTCAGTTGTTCTTCCCTATTCCATTGATTAAAAGGAATATCTGTTTTGACTCCATTAACAATACGTGACGGTGATGAATAACCAGTTAAAATCATATGCCACATGCGAAAATCAATCGATTGCAAGAAAATAGACATGTGAGATTTTCAAAAATCAAATGACATATTTTCAAATAAAGGAGGTCTAGTGATTGAATAACCTTCCGTAATATTACGATTAGCCATGGATCAAAAATTCAAAAGCTTTTAAAAACTTATTTTATGAAAACCGCTCTGATACCACTTGAAAGTTCGTTAGGGATGTTAGGCCCTCTTGAACTTAGCCCCAAGCTAATCAAGAGGGGGGGTGAATTGGAAAATCTTAAAACCAAAGATAAAGTTCCAACCAAAAACACCACAAACAAAGTGCGGAAGAAAAATAAATGCGGAAGCGATAATAAGAAAAGAACACACCGGATTTATAGAGGTTCGGTCAAACCTTGACCTACGTCAACTCCTTGGAGGCACCCTCCAAGTATTGCACTAACACATGTGTCTCTCCTTTAGCCCCCACAGCTAGGCGGAGAAGCCCTTACAAAATCACTTCCACCTTCCCTAGTGCGGCGGAGTCGCCGGGTCCTTTGAAACCAAAGAGATCTTCTTCTTTGGTGAACTTACCTCGAGACAAGCCTTGAATCCGATGGTACTAAGGTGCGAGTTCGCTGGAGCAACCGTGTGGATCCCCAACCACACTCCCTTGAGTTCCTCCCCCTCACAGGATCTTCTCCCTCTCAAACTTCACCCTTTCCTCTCTCCCTTTCAAGCTCTCTCTTCAAGTCTCCCCCACAAGAACGAAGCTCCAATGGCTGCCAAAGACACTTACAAAAGCTTCCATGCCATAGCTTAAGTAGAAGCTCTCAAAATGAGCTCATTAATGCAAGTTGCCGACATTATCGTCCAGGACGATATGTATATCGTCCTGGCCGATCAGTACAAATTCAGCTCACCAGCCTGGGACGATTTGGGACGATTAGAAGAAAATTGGTTACATCGTCCTGGCCGATATTACGATCGTCCAGGATGATTAGTTTAAAACCTATTTCAATCGTCCTGATCATCGCCCTGAATTCGAGCTGTCCGATGTAGATCGTGCAGGTCATCGTCCTAGGCCGATCATGCGATCGTCCCGGACGATGTGATCGTATCAATCAACTATTAATGCTTTCCAAAGATACCAGATCAATTTAGGCATGATTGAGTTAGATCGTCCAGGCCGATAATAATATCGTCCTGACCGATTTCCTAAAATAAAGAATTCCTAAACTGATTATGGCGGTTGATTCTTTCTGAATTGAGATTATCGTCCTGGCCGATACAAGTATCGTCCAGGCCGATCTGTTGACGACTGCCTTAATGAGGATGCCCTAATTAGGGTTTCTGAGTTTGGACATATTGTTCAGGACGATATAAATATCGTCCTGGCCGATATTACCAAAAATAGAAATCAAATAGGGAAAAATAGGAGATCTTGCAATTTACAATCCAACTGGTCCCACACCAAATACAACAGACTCAAGAAAGGAAAAAGATTACAAACTGACTCATACCTAGTCTACCCAATCTTGAGCTGATTCCAAATTGCAGTCCGATCGTGGGAACCTGAAACGTTAGCACATAAGGCAATCGTAGAGAAAATAAGGAATGTTTGCTATCATCAAAGCCATAAACCATAGATCCGTAACAGATTTTATTATCCAATTCTTTTCCACTTAAAATGAAGTTTTGGAGTATAAGAGACAAGAGAACATCGGGCTGAAAACTTATTTATGTATTTTTTTGCAGCAGTTTAAAAATTAGTTGTTTTTATACATAGGAGTACTTTGAACTACAACTACTTAAAATAGTTTATATCACAGCTACATTTGGATTTAACAGTGCATCAAAAAACAACACCAATTAATGTTACGGTTTATGCCAAATTTTGTTAATGAATAAGTTTTTAGCTCTTCATTAGCTTCATCAATAATCAAGCTAGCTATTTCCATCTCTTTTCGACGAACAATTATTATGTCCTCTGACTGGACGTAGCTTTAGGTTCGGCCGCCACTAAAATACTGCCACGTAGCAGCCTGAATGGCCGACCCAAACCCATGGTGCTTTATTGATTGGTCACAATTTTTTCACTAATTACTTTTAAACTGCCTAGAAAAATTTAAAAACCTACAGCTTATTACAATGTTTAATAAAGTTTTGGCAGACTAGGTTTTGAATACGGAACGTTATATAATATTTAGGGTTTACAGCACGAAGAGAACGTTTTCGCGAAGGATTTAAGGAGATGGAAGAGAACACTACTGCAATTCCTTTGGTAGAGTTAGACGATTTTGACGAAACATTTGGCACTTATAATGTGGATGAAGAATTTTCAGATTTTTTACAAGTAATTTCTTAACCAGCTTCGTATCATCAATTCTTTCTGTTAATCTTTCAGTACCATATTGGTACGGAGAGAGAAGTTTGTAGTATTGATTTGTACCAATATAGTATTGTTCGTTTTGTAAACGTAATATCGAGATTTTAGACATTTACCATATTTTTGTACTGAGCTCTTAAATAACTCTGTACTACTCGGTATTTAGATGTACTACTCGGTTTGAATCATTTTTTATTTGTTTTTGCCAATTATGTCTACCTTGTACCGAGATTATAGATAACTACCGAAGGTGTACTGAGATTATAGATAAGAAATATAGGTGTACGAGATTAGGTTTTCCTTGTTCCGAGATTATAGATAAGTACTATAGGTGTACCGAGAAAATATTTCGGTCAGAACTCGGTTTTGATCGGTTAACAGCCAATGTAATACTGCCATATGACTGGACCGAGCATTAAGATAATTACCATATGTTTGTACCGAGCCTTTAGATAAGTCGGTACTATTCGGTATTTTGACGTAATACTCGGTATGGTCCGTTTTTATGTTTCTTTTTGGCAATTATATCTATCTTCTACTGAGATTGTATATAAGTACCATAGGTGTACTGAGATTATAGATAAGTAACGTACGTGTACTGAGATTATAGATAAGTAACGTAGGTGTACCGAGATTATAGATAAGTACCGTAGGTGTATCGTGAAATAG
Source organism: Dendrobium nobile (assembly GCA_022539455.1). Taxonomy (NCBI): domain Eukaryota; kingdom Viridiplantae; phylum Streptophyta; class Magnoliopsida; order Asparagales; family Orchidaceae; genus Dendrobium; species Dendrobium nobile. Next base: position 48,297,439 of record CM039721.1, read on the forward strand.
TTCCGTTAAAAATCCGTATTGGTCGGTTAGCAGTTATTATGAAATTGCTATATGATTGTACCGAGCTTTTAGATAACTATCATATGTTTGTACCGAGTCTTTAGATAACTCGGTACTACTCGGTATTTAGATGTTAAACTTGGTATGGTCCATTTTTTTTGTTTCTTTTAGCCAACTATGTCTCACTTGTAGTGATATTATAGAGAATTACCGTTGGTGTACCGAGATTGTAGTGTCATCAAAAGTCGGTATTGGTAGGTATGCAAGCATTGTGATATTGTTCGGTATTAATTGGTTGGTACTAATTTATAATACTTGAAAATTTTGTCTCACAGGGGGTTTACAAATCTGAGAAGGAAGCATATTTTAAATATTGCCAATATGCTCATTCGCATGGTTTTAGTGTTCGGAAAGAACATCATTCATTCTGGCCTAATTAAAGGAAGATTAAATCAAAGGTTTTTGTCTGTTCCAAAGACGGATTTAAGAAGGAGACAGATAAAAATCAGAGGGTCAAATTTCAAAAGTCGACTACAAGAACTGGTTGTCCCGCTACGATGAGATTTTCTGTTAGTGAAGATGGAATCTGGATGGTGAAAAATTCGGTAGAGAGTCACAATCATGAATTGGCAAATCTGAATGATCAACATTTGCTGAGATCATCTAGGCACATCAGGGAAGAGAATGCCTCCGTTTTGAAATCAATGACTGAAGCTGGCATAAGAATAGTTAATGCATTTTCTTATCTTTCCGATTAGGTTGGAGGTGTGGCAAATTTGGGATTTACCAAAAGGGATGCATACAACTACATTTAGAAGGAGAAAAAAGCAAAAATTGAAAATGGGGACAGCAATTCGCTAATTAAAATGTTTAAAAACCGGGCAGCTGCAGACTACCTGTTTGCATGGGATGTACAAACTGATGAAGAAGACAGGTTGGTAAATTTTTTTTGGGTTGATGGAATGGGGAGAATTGACTACGACTATTTTGGGGATGTTATTATTTTTGATACAAGCTACCGTCTTAACAAATATAATTTAGCATGTGCCCCTAATATAGGAGTTAATAATCATTGGCAAAACATTATTTTAGGGGTGGCATTTCTATCTGAGGGAACAATTGATTCTTTTTGCTAGCTATTTCAAACTTTTTTAAGAATTATGGTTAACAAACATCCAATTACTATATTCATTGATCAAGATCAAGCAATAGATAGGGTGATTGAGATTGAATTACCTAATACACAACATCAGTTGTGCCAATGGCATATACACAAGAAGGCTCCTTCCAAAGTTTGGTGTTTTAATAGTAATAACAAAGTGAGAGGCATATTTTACAGTTGCTTCACCAAGTGTGATTCTGAGGAGGAATTTGATAGTATGTGGAATGAAATGATTAGAGAAGGGAACCTTCAGAGTCATCAGTGGTTAAAAGATCTGTACAAAATAAGGGAGAAGTGGTCTACAGCTTTTAACAAAAATTGCTTTAACCTTGAAATATTATCTACACAACGTAGTGAGTCCACCAATTTTGTGTGCCATGGAATTTCAAAGGCTACAAGTTCTCTCACCGAATGTTTCCTAGGGTTGGAGAAAGTTATAAATACTTGGCGTAGGAATGAACGAGATGAAAATTTTAGATGTAGTCAAACGGAAATACAACCTTACATGAAAAGTAGTTCGATATTGAAGCAAGCTGCCAATTTTTATTCGAGAAAGTTATATTCCTTTTTTGAAGAGGAGTTCTTACATGGTTTAGGTTGACTAAGCATTGATCATTCTTCACCAGACTTATCAATATTTTCTGTGAAGAACATAGACCATTATTTTGATTCACACAAGTGGACGGTCTTCTTTAATTGTTCTGAAGGAACTATACAATGCAGCTGTAGGAAGTTTGAGATGATGGGTTTGTTATGTTCGCATTGCATGAGAGTGATGCGGCAATTGGATATAGTGAATATTCCTCAGAAATATTTAATTCCTAGATGGTCGTCAAGTGCTCAAAAAGACTTATATAGTGGACGAAACATCCAACATATGGGAAACAATATGTGTTCATCGAATCAGGGATCCCGAAACATGATATTCAGAAATTATGTGTGCCGGTATGCATATTAAATTAGCACAAAAGCACAGGATAATGAGGATGCAGAACAATGTACGATCGAAGCTATGAGTGCAATGGCTCTAAATGTTCAAAATATTGTGGAAGGTAAAAAAAAATGCATAGCCGGGGGAAGCCACAAAGAAATTAGAGATCCTGCAAAGTGCCGCCCAAAGGGAATCTCCAATGCTAGATTAAAGAATCATTGAGAGAAGAGGAAGGGAAAAAAAGTGAAACCCACAGAGCGGAATCCTTCTACAAGCATACATGTCACACCAAGAGAATCTGGTAGTCAGTCATCCTTTATGTAGCTGCTCTATATAATTCGGTATAACTCAGTATTATTTGATAGCACTTGGTATTAATAGTTTTTTTGCTTCATTGACGAAAATTTTGATATAGGTTTCAATTTTCAATAGCACTCAGTCTGATGTTTGCATCTTTTGACATTTTGAAAAAAAAAACATGAATTTTTTAATTAATCAGTATAACTCGGTATTAGTTGGTATAACTCGGTATTAGTTGGTATAACTCGGTATTAGTTGGTATAACTCGGTATTAATTGTATTTGTGCTTCAATATGTTCGTATTGGGTTCAATTGTAAGTTGCCGTCCTTACGATGTATGCATTCTTTTTTTGTTTTTAAAAAAGAAGACCGAAAATTTTTTATTACTCGGTATAACTCGGTATTAGCATGCATTACTCAGTATAACAGGAATTTCTACTTCTTTGAAAAATATTTTGAATAATGGTATAACCAGAAATGTTTTCACTTCAGATTGCTACAAAAAAAAGTGCATAAGCAAATTCAGCCCTAAATTTAGGCATACTGCTTTGCCAGTTCTTATGGAGACTCCATTGAATAACATCAGGTTGGATTAATGTCTCCATATACTTACAAACAAACATTCCACAATCTACGTTATTCTCTTGGGTTGGCAAGTTTGGAATTGTTAGGATTGGCCAGCTTCGTATATCATCGTAGAAAGCATTTTTTGTCTCAACATATAAATGAGATATCTGAAAAGTTAATAAAATTGAAATTTTAGTACTCAATGTCATTACTTGAATAATACAAAGTTTAAGATTACTTACAACTTCACGGAGCATAGCTTTATGAGTGGCTTTGGGTAAAGAATCCATAAAATCCCAAGTTTTTTTTCCTTAAATTGTCGACCAGGAGTGTCCAATGCTTTTGGTTTATGATGGGAACAAATATCAGGTTAACATTACTAACAGAACTTTTTGTGATATTTTCAACGAATGAAGTTGTGTCCGTTTCCTTATTTTGACAGTAATAACCCTGGAATAAAAAAAATTAATTTGAGAATCTGTTAAATACACATGAATTATTTACTATAAATGATAACTCACCCAATGAAAACTTGAAACATAGAGAATCTAGTCTTGGAACCAGGTCATTCTTCTCGGATAATAATAATGCAAAAGCATCCACATGATTGTTATCAAGTTCTTCGCACAGCAATAGCTCGTCAATTTGGCTTCTGTAGATAATTGCATTTTTAGAAGAGTGGATAGTATCACCCCTACAAATTTACAATATATATATATGAATACCGAGCTGTACCGAGTATTTCTTTTACTCGGTATATTTGTTGTTCGTACTATGTACTTCTAACTAAGAATTTGTAATACTCATAAATGCTTATGAATAACAATAAATACCTAAATTTTTGGAGTTGATGAATAATACCGAGGTGTACCAAGTATTATTTTACTCGGTATATTTGCTTTTCATACTATATACTTTCCAGTAATTACTAGTAATACTCAGTTGTGTTTATAAATACAGACAAAAAATTATATTTATTTGAACGTAATGATAACCGAACAATACCGACTTAAATTTTCATTCGGTATTGCTCGGTATTTAAAGTAAAAACTGTATACAATATCTAAATTATTGAAGTACATGAGTCGATTCTCAATGATACTCACTTATCTTTGAATTGCTTAAGAAAATTATCGATTGAATTCCGTTTGTCTTTAGTTATTATTAGTCTTCCAGGGTAATCCCAAATTTGCGGTGCTAGCTTAACAATTATTTTTGTTTCATCAACTTGATGGACTATAGGAGTTGGGGCATCAATAGCAACAGATGTTGCATTAGAGTTCATATTTATATTTTCAGCCGGAACATCAGCCGGAGCAGCAGCAGTAGCTGCCCTAGTGACAAGCTTTCTTCCTCTGCGTGGTGTTTCTTTTTTACTCTTTTTTCTAACTTCAGCAACTGCAAAATTAACAGAAGAACTCTCAAATCTTTGCTTCTTTCTGTCACCTGCTGTAAAGGGGGTTTTTACCCTTTTCCTTTTTCTGTCGTTCCTCATTTGAACACGTCGAGCAATCCCTCCCCTATTTGATGAAGGTAATTCCTCATCTTTAGAATTGCTCACAGCCTTTTCTTCAAAGGGTTGAAGTTTCTTTGCATCAGATGGGGAAAGAAGAACATCCAAAAGTTTCAAATCTGCACCTTTCGTAATTTCCTCAACAATGTGATCGACAGATTTGGCTAGTTCGTCCAAATTGTTATGATCTGAAACAGTTCTAGAAGAAGATTTTTTTGGAATTTGACTGCGGTTTGATTTATAAGTTGTAGGAAAGTTTACAGTCAAGCATTTATCTATCTCATCAAATTTCATTCTAATTTCATCTTTTATGTTGAACACGGCTTCTTCCAATGCCGCAACCCTTCTTTCAAGTACAATATTCGACATTTCAACTAACGATAATTTTTTACCATTACATTCTGCTTGCTAAACAATTTGTGAATGGCTTGATTAAGTATCTTCAAGTTGGTCTCATCTGAAACATAATGATCTGGATCATCAACTGGGGTAGATTCTTTTGGTGAGCTATTGCTTCTGATTGGTTGTTTAGTATCAAATTTAGTTGGGTTTGGGATTCTACTTTCATTGTAATGACTTTCAGTTGGGGCTGCCATTTTATTTGGACTGTCTAGACTTGGTTGAGATGGAGTTGAGGGATCAGAAGGTATGTTTGGTGTTGTGGGTGTGGTAAGTATAATTTGGAGATGCTCATCGGTATGATATGTAGAAGCACTCTCAATTAATGTCTTCTCAGCATCTGTTACACCTTGAAAATGTGTAAAAATCTGCAAGCATTGGTTTATTAGCATAAACAATATAAAAGCACAGACTGAATTAAAATTTATACACATAGGTATAATACCTCATATTCATTCAGGTCAGTTAATAATTTCTGTACATCTTTCTCTTTAAAATTAAATTTTCCATCCCACCTTATGAGAAGGGGTCAGCCGTTATCATCCACTACTGGATAGAACTTTGAATGTTCAAAAAACCATATCTGCCAAAAAAAAAACATAACGTGTCAATGTAAATTATGATAAAAAACCTTATACAATAATTAAGATAATAAAAACAAATCAATTTGCATATGAAATACTCACAATAACAATCATAACAAATCCATTGACATATCCTAGGGGCTATCCTTTTGATTGTTTCTTTGCTATTGCATTAAATTCATTCACGAGAAAATCCCTAATGGATTGGGGCCAGTTGTAAGTTCCAAAAACTTGGACATTCTTCCCAAAGTCCAATATTGCTTATTGTACCCAAAAATTGGCCATTGGAAAGAATATATTGGACAATAAATAAACTATGAAATGTTGCAGTACATTCTTGATTGGAGTTGACACATCCAATTTCTTAATATCATGCCTTATATCATTCGCTGTTTTACTACCCACTGTAGCAGATCCTGTCTCAAACTTAATTCGCCTGTTCGGCAAGCCAATAATCAAAGTAATCTCATCCGATGTAAAAGGTAACATCTTGCTTTGAATAACAAAACTTTTTGATTCTATGTCCCACTTTGACAATAACATATAAACAATTGGCACAGTCTGAGCAAATCGAGGTAGTAATAGGAACTGATTAATATGAAGCTCCCGTAGGCTGGTAACTAACGGATCCCCAAATTTGGCAACCAACTCATTAGAAACTTCTCTAAAAGTTGAAGTTCGACATCTGAAATGAATCTTAGGGCAATATCCGTGCATCAAAACTGAGTATTAGCTCTGAAAAACCATTGTACCGAGTTGTACCGAGGTGGACCGAGGTATACCTAGATGCACCTACCAGCATCGAACTGTACCGAGTAGTGCATACCCACCAATGAACAATATATTATTTATGAAATACTCAGATTTTAATTGTAATTACTGAGCAGTATCTATGAAAAAAAAAAATCTATACCGAGAAGTACCGAGCGGTTCCGCGCAATACCGAGCAATACCGAGAAGCACCGATCAACACGGAACAGTACAGAGCATCAAAGAACATATATATAAAATACTGAGGTATTGATTGTAACAACCGAATATTAGCTCCGAAAAACCGTTGTACCATGGTGTACCGAGTTGTACCTAGTTGTACCGAGGTATACCTAGACGCACCTATCAGCATCGAACTGTACAGACCAGCAATGAAAAAAATATTATATATAAAATACTCATATTTTAATTGTAAATACCAAGCAGTATCTATGAATAAAAAAAGCTGTACCGAGCCGTTCTGTGCTATACCGAGTAATACTGATAAGCACCGATCAGCACGGAACAGTACAGAGCATCAAATAACATGATATTATATATACAATACTAAGTTATTTACCGTAAATAAAGAGTATTAACTCTGAAAAAAACTTTGAAACGATGAGTTTAGAGCTGTTCGGAGAAGTACCGAGCAGCACCAATCAATACAGAGGAGGACCGAATACCGAATACCGATTTGTACCGAGCATTAATGCAAATTGATTTCACTCGTTCTCGCAGTATACATTTAAACTTTTATACTAAAAAAGAACGTTATTGAGGAAACCCTAACCCTAAAAATACGATTTTTAAAACCATGTAAACAATATTTGGTTCGGAATGAAGTAATGTTATTCAGATGCAATTTCTAACCTCCGGCATTATTTCTGCGGAGAATCTCGACCGAAAATTTGCGTCAAATTCACGGGAAATGCTTTCGAACCACGAAGGAAATGAATGTTGCAGGAAGTCGCTTCGACTTTGATTCCAGTAAATCCCAATGAAAATTCAGGTATATATTTGAATTTTTAACGAAAGGTGACGGGTTGTTTCTCGGTCTTCAAGGATTTAAAATACGCCCGTGTGCCAAACCCACTATTCACCGGGTCGGGTCAGCGGTTTTTTTGCGTGCTACGTGTCGTTATAAGATTGGTGGTCGAACGTAGAGCTACGTACGTTCACCGGACCAAATAAAAGTTCCTTTCCGACATAGTGTTCCTGCCCATTAATCATTTACAACTAATTTTTCCCCAAAAATTACCTGTAAAGTTTCCTTTAATTTATTCAGTTTTGTTGCTTTACTGGAGGCAATTCTCTTGACTAGTTATGAATAATTCTTAAATATGACTAAATAGTATACTATGGCATCATCTTGCCTTTATGTAAATATTTATTTAAAATTAAAAGGTACTTATCTAAAATTATAATTTTTTCAAGGAAGAGATAAATTTTGTTTGACAACTAGCTGCTTCATATAATAGAATTATATAAATTAAAGTAATAATCCTTATATAAATACATGATTTTCTCATATATGAAAGATGCGAATGAAAGACTGTGATATGAGTATTTAATTTGATTTATAGATAATTGATTGCTAGCAAAATTGAAAAAGTATATGTATGTGTGTATTTAAACCTATGAAAGATTGTATTTCAAAAGACAAATATATGTTATTATTCAATAAGTGTATTAAATATATTGATAATTAGTCAATGAGGGACAATAATATAATAATCTATAATTAATACTGAAAGTTACTTATAATGTTATTTAATTAATAATAGCTACTATTCTAAGACCACAATATTTAGCTGTACTATAGTATCAAAATACACCAAATTTATGTTCTATATAGAAATCGATTCAAACAGTACATCAAATACTAACCTAGCTACAATGGAGATTAGCTAGACATCTTTTGGCGGGGGGACGATCAACATAGTAGCACTCGATTTGGTGGCTATGGATGTTTACATGATGCATGATGGTGGTGATAAGGATAATAATATACTTCACAATGTTGAATGTCATGGGGGACGAGAGGAAGGGAATGTCATTGGGGTCAGGCAAGAAAAATAGCTAATCGAGCAGTTTGAAAACTATCGCTATTATATGCTACGATATTAAGCTTCTTTTGATAATGATAGGAAACAATTCCAACCTTCCTTATTAATGGATTGCGAGATGAAAAGATGGATATCTGTAACTTTGAAATTATTATAAATTATGATAATCAGAGAAAATTCAATCCTCTTCTAATTTCTCAGCTCCCATTATACCATCATATAGTAATTAAAGTCCACCACATAGGGATAAAAAAATAATCAAGTATCAGTTTAAAAAGTTCCCTATTGCAAGTAGTTCAAATGTATGAATCATCATCGCAACGGTTGTTGAAGTGCTAGATAGAAAAGCAAAAGAACAATAAAACTACAAAAAGAAGATGCAATATCCACCACCTCACTCTTCCTCCACCACCCACTCCAACAAACTAGCAATCCATTTCTAATATTTACAAACGAAACCAGCTGTAAGTAAACAAATAACAGAACAAATCAAATAAAATGTCTTCGAGGAACTTTGGAATAAGTCTCAAAAATAAAGTCTGATCGAGCGAAGGAAGGAAAACGGAATCCAGGAACGACAGGAAGTACCCAACCCTTCCTCAGCTGCATCAACCAATGCATCTTCATCATTATTACTAACTAATTAACCATATACCAAGATATACATCTAAAATAACAGATAAATCCTAGAAAACCCTTTCTCTCTCTCACTATATATATACTAATCCGGAACTGTGACCATAGGTTCTGTTATGGCATGAGGAGCATTGATTTGAAATTTGGCTTTCCATTTTTGTCGTTATTGTGACTAGAGGGATGAATGTGCAGCACGTGGGGTCAGGTCCGACGGAGGCGGTGGTCGGACGGGGAGATGGAGTGGCGGAAGTGGCAGCGGTGGCCGTAGGGACAGGTGTCTCCGACGAGAATCATGCGGCAGAGCTCGGTCTTGTAGCGCGGGTGTCGGATGACTGGGCGCAGCTCACCAATTCCATGAGCGAACTGGCAATGCTTGCCGTATGGACATTCACCGTTTTTCTGCCACTTATTACACAGCTCAGTCTTCAACATTCCCTGGTTATACACGTCGAGTTCTACGGCATCCTCTGCTTCTCCTCCATCTTTGTTCTCGTCCCCGCCCAAGCACACTTTCTGTTGCTGCCATATGCCCACAAATAATTGCTTTAACTTAGTTAATGTATATAGAAAACTTTTAGCATGAAAAGATGGAAAGGGGCTAGTGAAGGGCTGAAGGCGCACGCGCTCCTACCATCACTGGGGTGGTGGGACGGTGTCTGATGCTGCGGTTGGATTCGGAGCTGCTACCTCCGGTCTGGTGAATCTTGAGATACCCGGTGGAACGGATCGAGATGCACTTTGGCAGCGTGAGTCGCATGTCGTCGACTGCAGGAAATTTTCTACCGTGTCGATTGTCCTGGAACGCGAACACGCTAGTTGGGCTCGCTTCATCGGGCTGATCTGTCAAAGAAAGACGCCGAAAGTGGTCATCGAGGAGCGACATTGGTGGGTAGTTACTTTTCATCGGATTCCTGTATTTATGCTTCGCGGAGTTGAGGCTCAACCGCTGGTAGAGCTCGTCATTGGCACGACGGAGCTCATTGTTCTTCTTACTAATGCTCTCCGCCTCTCTCTTGGCGTCTTGGAGTTGAGAGAAGCAGAACGCATAGCGGTCTGTGATCTGCTGATATTGAAGCGAGAGCCCGGAGAGGTAGAGGCGGTTTTCAATGGCCACAGGATCTTCATCTTCAAATGAAACTGGGGAAGAAGAGTGTGTGATGGGTGTCTTGCCTGAGCATGGGATCGGGGGAGATAAAGCATATTGGCTGACCATTGGGCTCGAAATCTGCGGGGATAACCTGGTGAAATCGCGGACAGTGGTCAGGTACGGAGGAGAAGGTATCCGGAGATCAGGTGGTACGAATAACATTGGCGAGACGGAGGATGCCGCGATGCCATCGACATTGGCGGAAGAAACGAGCTCATGCTGCATTTTCGTATTTGATTGGGTAAGCGGAGAATTCTGTAAAATCTGGGAAAGATGAAAATTAATCACGAACTAAATCTCATGAACTAATTTCATTTTAATCTCAATTTCAATGCTCCCGATCACTTGCGTAAAACAGCAAAATCACGAAAGGATGAACCCAATGAAGAAATTCCTAAAAGGAACAACAAACTTAATTATCCCCTAAAGTGAATCTAAACACGGCGAAACTTTCTGAAAATTGAACTTCAGAGTTCTTAAAAAAACGAAGTTCGATCCAACTCAATCTGAAAGAAGGTAAAGCACAGATAATTCCGGCTAATCGCGATTTTACATTTGTTCAAGGAACCGAAAATTAATTAATGCTCTGAATCTGATTGATCTCAACAAAAAAGAAAATGAAATCTGTGGCCGCAAACGGTATAACATTTTAATCGATCGGCAAAAAGAACATAGCAGCAGTTCTTTTCACTAGAACCTCAAATGACAATTTAAAATAAGAATGCGAAGCTCCCTCACCAGAGTGTTTAGCCGAATGCAGGACTGATAGAGTATTAAAAGCCTAGAGACTGGAGAAAAAACGTAAAAAGAACTGGAGAGAGAGAGAGAGAGAGAGAGAGAGAGAGTGATTGAAGGAGGGAAGTAGAAAAAGACAAGAAACCGATGAACGGAGAGACGGGCTATTTATAGATTAGCTCGGACGAAATTGCACAGTAGGAAGTAGACACTAGTCTCGAAACCGTTAGGGATATTCTAACGAATTGGTAGGCGACGTCGAGAAAGAATGATCACCGCAACAATTTTGTGGCTGTACAATCATACCTGGCGTAACTGAATCTTTTGCCCCTGCAGCACCATAGAAATATAGTGAACTTTTATTATATCCAGTGAACGTACGTTCGATTTTAGGCAAAAAATGTTTGTACCGTAAAATCGAACCTTCCTCTGCGTACGTTCATTGGATATAATAAAAATTCGAAACATAGTAGCGTGCTTTCACGGCGTGTTTGCTCATTGCAATATTCATGATTCGAACCTCTTTCCAATTATGACGATTATAATTGTCTTTGTCATTACGAACATTAACCTTTGCAATGCTCAGCGCTCCGGTGTTGGAATGTTTGGTGCTCCGGTACTCAATTTTCTAAGACTCCAGTATTGTAGTGCTAATTTTTGGCACAGCGCTACTGTGATGCACTGTGACATTAACCTTGATACTACTAAGGTGTTTAGATGATGGGGTGTTGATGATTAACGCTACGATGCTTTATTTGATGGTGTTGTGGCACGCTATTAAACACTTACAGATTTTTGCCATTTCGTGAATAATTCATGCACAAATACAACTAAAATATCATACTTTTACGACATTTAATTATAATAAACAATACATAATTTACATTTAATAAATTTCCAGCACTTAAACTTTTTCTCATCCTCAAGCAATGGTAAAATATCCTGTTGATCAACTTAATAGTCAAAGTTAAAAATTATTAAAATATAATATAATAATACATCACAATCTATAAAGAATTTTAAATAATTAAATTTATAATTCTAATTTGAAATGTCTTAAATATGATCCCAATTAGCCACCCTTTTTATTGCTTGTTTTGAATATATTCACTATGTATATAAATATGAAATTGATTTCTCAATTCAAAAAAGGGTGACATAATTTAAGGATTTGTTGTGCTTATAGTTAAGTTCAAAGTTCATTAGTTTACCGTCATATGTACGAGTTCACATATATTGTCCAATATATTTGATTTTAAGTATGAGGACGCATGAGAATGCATTTGGACTTATGTTTCAACCAATACTAATTTTTGAATATAGTCATCTTTTTCTTTTAAATTCATTTTATAATTTTTCATAATTTTCATTCTTTAATGATTCTAGAGTACGCATTTAATGATTTTGAATATAAGTTCTGCTTTTATCCACTTGCAACCCTATTGGAATTAATGTAAGGATTGACTAAGATTATTAATTCAAATTTCAAGTTTATTATGTTCTTCATAATTTAAGCTACACACTTTTTTTTTTTTTTTTGATATTATCTGATAAGTGTAAATTACATATTATTTTATGTATTTTATTTTCAGTGAAAATATTTTATTTTAATTATTTTTGTACAGAAAAGAAACTAAAAAACAACGTCGTATTGTCTGACAAAACAACACAGCATCACTTCCTTAAATCCGCCTAGGCTCTCTAGTTCTAATATTACAACACTGAGTTCTCTTTTTACAAGCTTTGCAGTGGCAACATGCACAAACAATACTATAACATAATAAGTGGCACGACATCAAGACGTCACCTTGGCCACACCATATTTTTTTCTTAAATGACATGGGGCAACAATTTCTCATGACTTTGAGCCATTTTTGCTACTTGGGCACTGCAGTGCTTGATGTAAACAACACCATGGTGTTACAGATGTAACTTTCAAGGCCACAATCCCTCAACAAAAAGATGTCATTTTTCACTAAATAACTTATCTACGTCATCGAGGGCCATGGTAGTGCAGAAGTTCCAGCGCACTACCGTGCCATAGTTTTCTATAAAGAATGTCCATAATTTTCAAGATTATGCTAGTTTTTTATATATGATTTATTAAAGAATTTTCTAAATTTATGAAACCTTTATGCCATTAAATGTAGAAGGATGTGCCATTTGAATTCAACTCATATTAATTAACTACATTTGAAAAACATAAAAAGTTCTTTGTTACTACACCCATCATCATTTCACCTCAATAGTCATTAAATTTTAAATTAATGTGTAATGTTAATGAGCATGCCATTGAAGCTATGTTAGGGAAAGAATAGATAAAAAATTTCATGTCTTATGTTATGCCAGTAGGACTTTAAATGCTACAGAAGTTAATTATATCACAATTGAGAAAGAACAATTAAATGTCTTTAATGTAGTTGTACACACTCACCATTCTGCAATCAAATTTTTGGTGACTAAGAAAGATGCCAAGCCAAGAATATTGAGGAAGAATCTCTTATTGCAATATCTTAATGTAGAAATTTTAGATAGGAAGGGAACTAGGAATCAGGTGGTTGATCATTTATCTAGAATAGAGCAAGAAAAACCTACATGAAATGATTTAAATATAAATGAAATCATCCCTAATAAGAACCTATTTACATTGCATGGCATTGTTGTACCTTGCTTTATGATCATTATCAATTATATTATCTACAATATTATACTATTTGATATCACACAACACTAAAGGCAAAAACTATATCATGATGCTAGGTATTACTTTTGGGATAAGCCACACTAATGTATGAAATATAAAGATCAAATCATTAGGTGGTGTGTCTCTGAAGAGGAGATTGAAAATTTCATTATACAATGTCATAATTATAAGGGGTTGTTTGGTATCGAATTTATCGTGGGATTTAAGTCAAATTTACGTTAAATCTAGCCAAACAGTTTTTGTGCACGCGTTAAATGCCAGGATTGGATAAACCTTGTTTGGATTTAAAGCTTAAATTTTGGATTTACTAAATCCCTCAGTATGGCGGATTTATGGGATTTGGTCGAAGAAGGGCGTAAAAGGTAGAAAGTTACCTTCACAGCCAGCAAGGTCCCATTTTTGCTTCTGATCAAAATGTCGTACCTTTCGATCCGACACGAAGGGAAAGTCGTCGAAGGAGTGAAGTCGAACAACCATGAATGAGCCGAACAAGTGATGCGTGCAATCTTTACACCTCCTGGGAAGCAATGAAGTCAAACAACAACGACTAAAAGAGAAGATGAAAGGCAAACCCTAGACGGCTTTATGTTATTATGGATTAACTTAATTAATATATAATTTAAAATATTAATAACTAATTAAATTAATTAATTAATTTTCTAATTATTTCATAAATTAATTATCTAATTTGACTTAATTGAATATTTAGTAATTTAATATTAATATAATTAGTTTAATTAATATAGCTTAAATATATAATTAATAGAGTAAAAAATAATTAATAAACTTAAATATATATAATTAAATTTATAATTAATAGTGTAAATAGTAAATTGTATTTAACATGTACTTTATTTTAGATTGCAAGTCAAAAAAATTGATCGTCGTAAAAAAATTTATTTCCTGAGAAATATATATGAAGTTAACTAGAAATTTAAAACATTCTCTTATTTAAAATTTCATTTGTCATTTTGGTCAATATTAGTTTTTCATTTGTTCTTTATTGAATTTTTGATAATATTGTATGAACTTAAGCTATTTTATTATGATTTATGCAATGATCTTGATTTCTTAAATATCATCTTTAAATTTAAATCCTAATTGTCATAAATCCTGATATATGTTACCAAACAGTTTCTCAAGATTTAACTGAATTTATCATTTTGCATACCAAATAGTTTTGAGGATTTAACACAATTCAGATTTACTAAATTCAGATTTATAGGATTTACTAAATCCCACTTGTTTCCAAACAGCACCAAAGTCTGGAGGGCATTTTAGAGAAATTATAATTGCTTCTACAATCCTTCAATCTTGAATTTATTTGAATATTCTTTAGAGATGTAAATGATTACGTCAATAGATGTAAAAGATGTCTGAGAGTATGCAATATTTTAAGCGATAGGAAATGATCCATAATAATACACTAGTAGTTGAATTCTTTGTTTTTTGATGACTTGATTTTATAGATCTTTTTATTTAATCTTTTACAAGTTAATATATGTTGATAGCAATTAACTCTCTCTCCAAGTGGATTGAGGGAGTGGCAACACTTGAAATTTATGCTCGTGAAGTGATTATTTTTTTAAAGAAAATATATTTTCAAGATTAGGAGTACGAAGAGTCATCATTTGTGATGGATGGGAGTCATTTTTATAATAAGTGAGTGGAGAAATTAATTTTAAATATGAAATTAAACATAGGGTAGAACTTACTTATCATTACCAAATTAGTGGCCAAACTGAAATAAGTAAAAGAGAGTTTAAATGAATACTAAAAATAATTGCGAGTGCAAACAGGAAGGATTGGGCATTGGGAATGGATGATGCACTTTGGGCTTAAAGGATGGAATTCAAAACCACAATTAGAATGTCTCCTCATAGGCTGATATTTGGAAAAGCATAGCACTTAAGGACAAAAGAATTAAATTCTAATCTTAGGAATGTTGAGGAGAAAAGCCTACTATAATTGAATGAGTTAGAGAAATTTAGAAATTATGCTTATGAAAATGCCAAGTAATATAAAAAAGTATTATGGCACACCAAGAGGGGAGGAATTGTTATTTTAAAACTTGTTCCTTACAAATATATTATTGTGCATAAGCTAAGAGAAAAAAAAATAATGCTTAAATTATTTTTCAAACAAATTTTATATAATTTTTTTATTTTAAAAACTTATGCAAAAGCTTAACGAAAGATTCAACAAATAGAGATCTCAAAAAGATATGTAATATAAACCAAAACATAGGAAAGTAAAAGTGCAGTAAATAATACTAATCAATTATTTTTTTAGTGGTTTAGCCACAAGACCAATGCCCACTCCCCAAGATACTCCTTCTTGGGAAATTTATTATGTAGAAACCTCCTTTAGCACCCAACTAGGAAGAGAATTCCTTCGCATTTACCAAGTATAGAATGACCATTATAGTCTCTCTTATCCTTGAATAGTCTACCTCATTTTTCCTCGCACAACAAAGATGTTCTTGCTCCCTTTTTTGCTCCTTATAATAGTGAGATGTTGCTTCCTCCTTATGCTCCTCATAACAACAATGATGCTACACTCTCCTTTAGCTCTTTACAATGGCTAAGATGCTGCTCCCCTAACCTTCGCCAACTAATATTGAGTCATCATCCATGACTCTTATATAGACCTTTTTAAAACACTTATCAAAACCTCAAGAGGACATGTGTAAGTTGATTAGACCCCAACGTAAATCCCCTCACATAATCCTTAAATACCCTCAACAACTCTCTCCAACTCGCTCTCACTCCTAAAAATTTGCTCAAGTTTTCTTCCAAGGAAGATAACATTCTCTCTCTCTCTCTCTCTCTCTCTCTCTCTCTCTCTCTCTCTCTCTCTCTCTCTCTCTCTCTCTCTCTCTCTCTCTCTCTCTCTCTCTCTCTCTCTGCCCCACAGACCCAAGGACTCTCTAAAAAATATCACATTAAGACTCTCTTACAATCTCTTATTAAAATAAATTAAGTTGGGCAATTAAAATGAAGTCCTAAATTTCAATTTTAATGCTCTAATTATGCTATATGAAGCTAGATTCGTATTGTTTGATCAGTTAAACTCTCATTTTAGATCGTATTGTATGATATTTGGCCATATAGTATGATCAACTATATCAAACTAGAGATCATTATGGATGAACTAAATTTTAGCAAGTGTAGACTTTATTTAATTAGACTATATAACTTGGATATAACAGTACAATCTCTAATCAAGATATGATATTGATTCAAATCCTTAATTGAATGATAAAATTTGGAAACTTTCATTAATAGTCATATAGTACGATTAGGTCAAAATTTAAATTTTAAATTTATCTAATTTTGGTAACCAATATTTCACTACATGGATTTACAAATTACTTGATTCCATTTTAATTTTAAGTCATATAGTATAAT
This sequence comes from Dendrobium nobile, assembly GCA_022539455.1. Classification (NCBI taxonomy): domain Eukaryota; kingdom Viridiplantae; phylum Streptophyta; class Magnoliopsida; order Asparagales; family Orchidaceae; genus Dendrobium; species Dendrobium nobile. Next base: position 48,314,346 of record CM039721.1, read on the forward strand.
TAATTTTGCTAAAAATTAATTTAGTTAATTTAATTAATACTTAATTTAATTTCTAAATAGCTAATCATATTGTAAAATCTAACAAAGAAAATCAAATGTTAAATTTTCTCATCACCACTTATGTGTGTGTTCTTAATCACCTTTTCCAACAAACACCCAACATAATTTATCTCAAGAAAAAGAAAAATTGCAAACTCTTTTATTAAAACTTATGATTGGACTCACTGCTGCACTTCTTAAGTTATTTTATTTGGCTTCTGTATTGTACCTAAAATATTAGTATGATATAAAATAAAACTATATAAATAATGCAAGAACATAAATGATCAAACATATAATATTTGTAATTTTTAAAACAATATATCAGACTCATGGGTTTCAACAACATAAGGTACAAATTAGAAAGTGGCATTACCATAAGATCATTGGGAAAGAATTATAGTGTATTGGGAAAGAATTATATCCTAGATAGTAAGTGTTTTTCTATAATTCAAGAATGGAATTTTTTTCTAGAAAGTTAAAGTCTAGGTGGTTAGGACCATTCACTATTGTCAAGGTGTATCCATGTGGTGCTATTGATATTGAGGATAGTAAAATTGCTCAAATTTTAGAAGTTAATTGTTAGAGATTGAAGGCATACTAGGAGGGAAAATATATCACATTATGAGCTCAAAGGAGTTTGCTCATCCTGAAAAAGAGATATGCATAGTTTGAAAGAACATAATAAACCTAACATTGCTTGTGAGGCAATCCCAAATGATTATATTTATTTTTCTATTTTATTTAGGACATGTGAGATTGATGTCCATGTTTATGAGTAAAATTTACTTTTGCTTGGTATGACTTATGTTTTATGAAATATATGAATAGTGTGGTAGATTTAATTTTATGTGGAACATGTATGGAAAAATCACCTCAAGCTCTACTATGCAACTTCAATTTTAGGAAAAATATATTGTTACATAACATAGCAACAACAAAGGAACACAACATAAAGATGGTCATGTAGTGCCACAACATTGAGCTCGCAGAACCTTAGAAATAATTTAACTTCTATAGGGCAACCGATAGCACTATAATAGCCAATCAAAATCTTTATTAAGGTAGTTGAATCATCATGATAGTTATCTATTTGAGCACTGTAGTACTAACACATGCTGAGATCCGTGATGCGGGGATAGTCAAAAAGATTATTATAATTGATTATAAAACTTAGCATCTCGATGTCGTATGAGTTCAACACCACAATGCTTGTACCACATTTAACCAATCTAATCAGGCACTGTAGTGCTACCCAGTTCATCTCTTTGGGGCCAATCTCTTTATATAAGAACTGCTAGTTGATTTCATGTCACATTGCAAGCCTCTTCTCTAGCATTTATTTTTAAGTGAGTGCTCCTTTTAAAAAAATTATAAATGTTCCCTAATTTAACTGCAGGAAAGAATATTGAAAGTTTGATAAGGATATTAAGCCTAAGTGAACTTGTTCCTAGGCACACGAAGAGGTGGAATGGATAGGTGAATTTAAAAACTAATTACTTAATTGAAAAAGAAAGATAATATATTTAGATTTTTCAATATTTGAAAAAATAATAATAATTTTCACTTAGTGTGGAAGTGAATGAATTTACCAAACCACTATAAATCTCTTTTTTTTTTAATTTTTATTTCGACATTTTTATTATTTTGCATTTTAATTATGTTATAACAACTTAGTGAAAATTGTAGAAATGCTTAGTTCTACTGATTAGAATATCATCATCGTTACTTAGATGTTTTTTTTTTCCCTAATTTAACTATAGGAAAGAATACTGAAAGTTTGATAAGGATATTAAGCCTAAGTGAACTTCTTCCTAGGCACACGAAGAGGTGGAATGGATAGGTGAATTTAAAAACTAATTACTTAATTGAAAAAGAAAGATAATATATTTTGATTTTTCAATATTTGAAAAAAAAAGTAATAATTTTCACTTAGTGTGGAAGTGAAAAAATTTACCAAAACATCTAAGTAACGATGATGATATTCTAATCAGTAGAACTAAGCATCTCTACAATTTTCACTAAGTTGTTATAACATAATTAAAATGCAAAACAGTAAAAATGTCAAAATAAAATTCAAAACAAAAACAATAAAGATTTATAGTGGTTTGGTCAAATAATGACCTATATCCACTCCCTGGAGTCCTCCTCTCTTAAGTATTATACTATCATTATAGTGTCTCTCCTTTTACCCATATAGAAAGGCAGAGAAGCCCTTTCACAAGTCACTTCCACCAAACCTAGTGTGGTGGAGAGCCAGAAGCTTTGTCACCCTCTAGGTGTCGACAACCTATCTTTAATCATTTTTCTCCCTCTTGGAGAAGCAAAAGAACCTCAAACACCTTTTCTCCATTTAGGAGAAGACAAACAACCACAAACTCTTTTCTTAACCTCCTAGTGATGGTAGAGTCACGACAGGAAAATATAAAATTTCTAGCTGACAAAATCCACCGATAAAATCAAAATTTCACCAAAATTTTGGTTTTTCTAGAGAATTACCGTCACAAATACGTCTGACCATAATTCACATGTTAGAAAATTGGAACTGATGAATAAATTTTGCCAAAAACTTTTTGGCGTAACTTCTAGTGAACTTCCGATGAAAATACTGGTTATAAAATGTCGTCTTCCTTAAGTAGCTTCCGACAATTTATATGTATGTAGTTCTCATAGAACTATATGTCAGAATTACAGGAAGATAATCTGCTGAAAGTTCGATGGGGATGTTAAGCCCTATGAACTTAGTCCCAAACTAACCAAGAGGGGGGGGGGGTGAATTGGTATTTTAAAAACTTCGTTTTTTAAACAAAGAAATAAAGTTGCATAAACCAAATCACACAACGGAAATAATGCGGAATTGTAAACGTGCGGAAGCAAGAAAAGAAACACAGAGATTTATAGTGGTTCGGTCGACTCGACCTACGTCCACTCCTTGGAGGCACCCTCCAAGTATTGCACTACACAAAAAGTGACTCTCCTTTAGCCCCCACGGCTAGGTGGAGAAACCCTTACAAGAACCTCCTTTTTGCCACCCCGGCAAGGCAGAGAACCTCTCTCCTTTTTCTTCCTCCTGAAGCTGGCAGAGAACCAGAACCAAAAGCACAACTCCTTACCTCTACCGACCCTTCCACGGACGAGAAACTCTAGACGAAGACGACGCAAAGAGATCCTTGAAGCAACCCTTGTGAAACCCCTCACAAGCTCCCCCTCACAAGATCCTCTCTCTCTCTTCTCTCTCTCTTTCTCTCCTCAAGGTCTTCTTAGGTCAAGGCAGCAGCCAAAGGTCGTTGAAAAACGTTGAACAAGAGCTCTTTAAATAGAAGAGCTTCAAAAGAGCTCATTAATTGCAAGTTGCCGACTTTATCGTCCAGGCCGATATGGCCATCGGCCTGGCCGATCAGTACAAATTAATGAAGATCGGCCAGAGCATAGCCCTGGATGCCAGATTGGACGATTGAAAATTAGCTTGATCGTCCAGGCCGATCTCACGATCGTCCTGGCCGATCAGTTCAAATCAGACGTAAATCGTCCTGACAATAGCTCTGAATATGGGCTGGCCGATATTGATCGTCCTGAAGTAACTTAAGGTTTTTGATTAGATCGTCCTGGCCGATCCTACGATCATCCAGGACGATATGATCGTATCAATCATCCTTAATTACTTCCTTGATTTCCTGAACAATTATGGCATAATCTGTTAATATCGTCCAGGCCGATCCGATGATCGTCCTGGCCGATAATTTAAAGATATGCTATACCATACCTGTCTATGGCGGCTACTTCTTTCTGTTTTGAGCTTATCGTCCTGGCCGATACACGTATCGTCCAGGCCGATCGGTTAACGTTGGCTGCCTTAATCAAGAACCCTTAATTAGACTTTCTGTTTTAAGCTGATCATCCAGGACGATATAAGATATCGTCCTGGCCGATATGAGTAAAAACAGAATTTCTAATTCTCTCAAGTGTGTGTGTGAAGGGTTACAAAGTATCAGTCTTTTTGACTCTTACAAGTGGACTCAAAAGGTAAAAATAAAAGTACAGACTGACTCAACCCTAACCCTACGCATGCCTGAACTGGGCTCCTTTTTGATTGTCCGATCGTCGATTCCTGAAAAGTTAGAAGCAACAAGCTGTCCAAGAAAAGTAGTGTTTGTCAATCATCAAAACATAAGACATGAAAAAATAGATTTGCAACAATCTCCCCCTTTTTGATGATGACAAAACACATTAAAGGGATTTAATCACAACCATGAAAAAATAACCTTATAAACTTCTCCCCCTTTTGACATATCAAAAAGGAGGGTACATTAAAGCATAGTAAAAGAAATGCCCACTTTTTTTTTTTTTTTTTTTTTTTTTTTTTTTAAGCACATCAATGATATAGTATTCCATGTGATTGTTTTAAAAATTTGTGAGTTAATGTGTTACCAATCTCATTTAATCCATAGAATAGGAGAATATCCGTTCATGGTTTACCCTTAGCCAAAACATTGTCTTAGGGTAGAATCGTCTTTTGAAATCAATAACCTAACTCAAATAATTAATTGAATATGAGAAAAAGAATCTACCCACAACTTGGCATAAGGAAAAATATCTCCATAAAACAATGAGGTAGATTTGTCACAATCGAACGATAATCGAGATCAAGCCTTTGAGAATCAAAACTTCTAAGTTCTAAAAGATATAAAAAGAGAGAATAGCTTGCTTTTGAGTGGGCTCATTTTATGCCTCTTGTCAATGTTGTGGCGCTTTGCGCATCCTTTTATAGATTTTTCAATTTTTTGGCGTCTTTGCGCTTCTTTTGTTGGCATCATTGGCCAAATTTTTTTATTTTTGCAAGCTAGATTCCCTTTTAGACTCTTTTAAAAAACTTAGTTGTGAATATATCTTCTCAGATATTAGAGAATAGGAGCTCTCTCTCTAACATAGGGAAGAATTACCACAAGCAGGATTAATAATTGAAGACACGAATAACGAGGGATCATGAGGTGACAAAAAAACTTTTAATCATTGTAAATATAAGATAGATTTGCTTAAGCAAGCTTTTAGAAAGAATCTTAGTTTCATAAGCAATCTTTTATTTTGAGATAGACTTTTGATTAGAAAAGAAAATTATGCCACTAATACTAAGTTAGGTAAAGAGACACAATCACAAGATATTCATACTATCTAGGGATTAAGTGGATGAAAACATATTAACTACAAATTGTTAAAGTCAAGACAAGAGATATCATATCAGTGAAGATCTAAAACTAAGGTAAAAGAAAAAAGAAGACAACAAAAAGAATAAAAAAAATTTCATGCATTTATGTCAATCACACCCAATCTGGTCCTTAAAGAGCTGAAAGTGTCGAAGGCCAGTGGTTTAGTAAAGATGTCTGCCAGTTGGTTTTCAGTTGTCACATGGTGTAACTCAATGTCTCCCTTAGTCACATGATCTCTAATAAAGTGATGCCTAATGTCAATGTGTTTAGTTCTTGAATGTTGGATAGGATTTTTAGAGATGCATATGGCACTAGTGTTGTCACAAAAAATTGAGATGGTGCTTACATGTACTCCTAGATCCAATACCTGTTGTTTCAACCAAAGAACTTGGGCCACACAACTTCCAAGAGCAATGTATTCAGCTTCAGCAGTGGACAGTGCAACAGAATTTTGCTTTCTACTAGACCAAGAGACCAAGGATTGTCCAATGAATTGACAAGTTCCAGAGGTGCTCTTTCTATCCACCTTGCATCCTGCAAAATCAGAGTCAGAAAAACCAATAATCTCAAAAGAAGTGCTATGTCTAGGGTACCAAATCCCTAATCCTTGTGTCCCCAAAAGGTATCTAAAAATCCTTTTAATAGCAGTCATGTGGGATTCCTTAGGGTCAGCTTGAAACCTAGCACAAAGACAAACACTAAACATAATGTCAGGTCGGCTTGCAGTTAAGTAAAGTAAAGATCCAATCATGCCTCTATACTTCTTCTGATCAACAGACTTACCACTTGGGTCCTTATCCAACGGAGCACTAGAAGTCATGGGAGTGTTAATTGGCTTGGCTTTGTCCATCTCATATTTCTTCAAAATGTCTCTTATGTATTTTGTTTGATTTAGAAAAGTGCCATCTTCCAATTGTTTTATGCTAAACCCCAAAAAGTAAGACAATTCTCCCATTAAACTCATTTCAAACTCTCTACTCATTGTTTTAGAAAAGTCATCACACAAATTTTTATTTGAAGATCCAAAGAGTATATCATCAACATAAATCTGAACAATGAGTAAATCATCTCCAACTTTTTTAAGAAAAAGGGTGGTGTCTACGCTCCCCTTGACAAACTCCCTCTCTAGTAAGAATGTGCTAAGCCTCTCATACCAAGCTCTAGGTGCTTGTTTTAAACCATACAAAGCCTTTTTTAATTTAAACACATGATTTGGAAATTGAGAACTCTCAAAACCTGGAGGTTGTTCTACAAACACATCTTCTTTTATCTCCCCATTTAAAAAGGCACTCTTGACATCCATTTGAAAAAGCTTAAATCTTTTATAACAAGCAAAGGCTAATAGCACTCTAATGGCTTCCAATCTAGCTACAGGGGCAAAAGTCTCCTCAAAGTCTATCCCTTCTATTTGATTGTACCCCTTAGCCACTAATCTTGCTTTATTCCTCACCACCACTCCTGAATCATTCACTTTGTTCTTAAATACCCACTTTGTTCCAACTACACTTTGTTCCTTAGGTCTTTCCACAAGTTCCCAAACATCATTCCTAACAAATTGATTCAACTCTTCTTGCATTGCTATCATCCAAAACTCATCAGAGAGGGCTTGATTAATGGTGGTGGGTTCAGTCATAGAGATAAAGGCAGAGTGGTTCACCTCCTTCCTAAGTCCATGTCTAGTCTTAACTCCACTAGAAAGGTCTCCTAAGATCAAATCCTTGGGGTGACTAGTAGAGTATCTCCAATCTTTAGGCAAAGTGTGTGAAGTTTCTCCCCTTTCATCAAAAGTTTCTATTCCTTGGGTGACTCCTTCTACTCCTCCATTGCTTAGGTGCTCATTCTCCTTCCCCAAATTTTCTACTCCACTTGTAATCTCTCCAACATCATCATCATCTACTCCATGCTTCTTATGATCAGACTCATCAAAAACTACATGGGTTGTCTCTTCCACCATCAAGGTTCTCTTGTTAAACACTCTAAAAGATTTCCCAACACTAGAATATCCTAAGAATACTCCTTCATCAGATTTAGGATCAAATTTTCCCAAGTGAGACTTTCCATTATTGTGAATGAAAACTTTACAACCAAAGACATGAAGGTGGGAAAGATTAGGTGTTCTACCCTTAAGGATCTCATAGGGTGTCTTTTCTAATTTGACTCTAACATTCACCCTATTCAACACATAACAAGCTGTGTTAACCGCTTCAGCCCAAAAGTATTTTGGAAGTGAATACTCAGCAAGCATGGCTCTAGCGGCTTCCACCAAAGTCCGGTTCTTCCTTTCAGCTACTCCATTCTGCTGAGGAGTCCTAGGAGCTGAAAAATTGTGGCTAATCCCCTTCTCCTCACAAAAAACTCCAAATCTTTCATTTTCAAACTCTCCCCCATGATCACTATGGATGGTCAAAATCTCACATCCTAGCTTCTTCTGAATCCAAGTAGAAAAAGTTTTAAACTCCTCAAAAGACTCATTTTTATGAGAAAGAAATCTAGTCCAAGTGAACCTCGAGTAGTCATCAACAATCACAAAACCATAGACTTTCCCTCCCAAACTTGCTATGCTAATGGGTCCAAACAAATCCATGTGAAGGACTTCTAAAGGTCTAGAGGTGCTAATGTCCTTTATGGGGTGAAAAGAGGAGTGAATTTGCTTTCCTAGTTGACAGGCATCACAAAGGTGGTCTTTTGTAAACTTAAGTTTGGGAACACCTCTAACTAGGTCCTTTTGGGTCACTTTCCTAAGGGTTTTCATACTTGCATGACAAAGCCTCCTGTGCCACAACCAAGAATCATCAATGACAGTTTTTAAGCAAAAAGAAGCAGCACATTCAATGCTATTTAAATCAAGCATATAGACGTTGTTTACCCTCTTTCCCTGCAAAATGGTGTTGTTGCTTAAACTTACAATGCATGAATTTGTGAAGAATTGTACGATGAAGCCTTTGTCACAGAATTGACTGATGCTGAGCAAGTTGTGCTTCAATCCATCTACAAGCAAAACATTTTCAATCATAAGGTTCTTGGAATTACCAATTATACCTGCTCCTACCACCTTCCTGGTGGTGTTGTCTCCAAGAGTAACCTTGCCTCCAGTCCTGGATTCTAGTACAACAAACTGGCTAGCATCACCAGTCATATGTCGAGAGCATCCACTGTCCAGGTACCACATACTCTCACGAGGTCTTTTGTGAGAGGCTTCCTGAAAAATTATCAAATGTTAGTTTTAGGAACCCAAGCAGGTTTGGGTTCCTTCTTATGAAGAGAAGAATGCAATGCATGTGTGGTATGCTGTGGATCTTGTACCTTAGGTCTCCATACCCAATGTGAACTATGATGAATTGTACAAGTATGTGAGATATGTCCTATCATGCCACAAGAAAAACATCTAACTCCAGGAAAGGGATTTCTTAAGTGATTTGAGTAATAATGCCTCTCTCTAGGTTTTGGCAATTGATTAATAGTAGAATTCATCCTAGATTTCTTACATGCTTCTAAATCACTTTGAATCTTCAAGTTTGTGTTTTCTAAAATTTCATTTTCAATCCTCAAATTTTTTTCTATTTCTTTTGACTCCTTAAAATCAGATTCAAGAGATATGTGTGATATTTTCAATGCATCATGCTCTTCAACTAACTTACCATGATTTTTATTTAATTCATCAAATTCATCAAGTAAAGTCATGTGATTTGAATCAATTGTTTGATGGTCCTTAATCAAAATTTCATGCTCTTTTTGTAGATTTAAAAATTCTAATTTCAAGCTAGCATGAGTTTTCTTTAATTTTCTATATGATGCATGAATTTTTTCTGAAACTTCAAGAAGTTGATCATATGAAAGTTCACATACCTCTTCTTGATCAATTTGATCTTTTCCCATGAAACACAAGTTTGTAGTTTCTTCCTCTGGTTCAGTCTCAGAAGAATCAGTGCCAGATTCTGCCCAGAAGCTCCTTTGGTTTTTCTTTTTGTCCTTCCTAGACTTTGCTTTCTCCTCACCTTTTTCCTTTTCTTTGCTTGAATGATCTTGAAGTGTAGGACAATCGGCTCTTACATGTCCAGGTTTCCTGCATTCAAAACAAACAACATCAGAAGATCCTTTAATATGTTTATGATCCTTACCTTTTCTCCAACTTTGATGATGCTTTTGTTTCTTCCTTAGAAAGCTTTTGAATTGCCTTGTGATGAAGGCAACTCCATCGCTTTCAGACCCAGAAGATTCAGAATCCGATTTGTGTGCCTTCAATGCAATTGTTTTCTCCTTTTTCTTTTCACCTGTATCAAGATTTCTTTGATTCACCCCTTGCTCGTAAGCAATGAGTGAGCCAAGCAAGTTGTCAATAGAATAGGTGTTTAAATCTTTAGATTCAGTAATTGCAGTAATTTTTGCATCATAGGTTGAAGGCAAGCATCTCAAAATCTTGTTAACTTTTTCATAGTTCGAAAGCTCTTTTCCTAGTGCATGTAATGAGGTAGCAATCTGAGTAAACCTAGTGTACATGTCAGAAATCGATTCATGAGGTTTCATACGAAAAAGTTCGTAGTCATGCAAGAGAATGTTTAAACGGGATTGTTTGACTTCATTAGTGCCTTCATAAGTAATGCACAATTTATCCCAAATTTCTTTACCAGTTTTGCAAGTTGAAACACGCATGTAATCCTCAGATTTTAATGCACAGAAAAAACAATTCAAACATTTAGCATTTAGTTGAGCTAAATCTCGTTCATCAAAAGTCCATTCGGTAAAAGCAACTTCCGTTTTAAAACCGTTAATTTCACGAGAAGGTGGAGAATACCCTTCTTGTATAAGCATCCACATGCGATAATCAGTAGATTGTAAAAAAGTTGACATGCGAGTTTTCCAGAAATCAAAAGGTAGGTTATCGAACAGAGGAGGTCGGGTAATAGAATACCCTTCCGTAGTGTTGCGATTCCCAAAGTTAGACATGGATCAAATTCAAAAAGTTTTTAAACTTTAATTTTCGAATCAGGCGCTCTGATACCACTTGAAAGTTCGATGGGGATGTTAAGCCCTATGAACTTAGTCCCAAACTAACCAAGAGGGGGGGTGAATTGGTATTTTAAAAACTTCGTTTTTTAAACAAAGAAATAAAGTTGCATAAACCAAATCACACAACGGAAATAATGCGGAATTGTAAACGTGCGGAAGCAAGAAAAGAAACACAGAGATTTATAGTGGTTCGGTCGACTCGACCTACGTCCACTCCTTGGAGGCACCCTCCAAGTATTGCACTACACAAAAAGTGACTCTCCTTTAGCCCCCACGGCTAGGTGGAGAAACCCTTACAAGAACCTCCTTTTTGCCACCCCGGCAAGGCAGAGAACCTCTCTCCTTTTGCTTCCTCCTGAAGCTGGCAGAGAACCAGAACCAAAAGCACAACTCCTTACCTCTACCGACCCTTCCACGGACGAGAAACTCTAGACGAAGACGACGCAAAGAGATCCTTGAAGCAACCCTTGTGAAACCCCTCACAAGCTCCCCCTCACAAGATCCTCTCTCTCTCTTCTCTCTCTCTTTCTCTCCTCAAGGTCTTCTTAGGTCAAGGCAGCAGCCAAAGGTCGTTGAAAAACGTTGAACAAGAGCTCTTTAAATAGAAGAGCTTCAAAAGAGCTCATTAATTGCAAGTTGCCGACTTTATCGTCCAGGCCGATATGGCCATCGGCCTGGCCGATCAGTACAAATTAATGAAGATCGGCCAGAGCATAGCCCTGGATGCCAGATTGGACGATTGAAAATTAGCTTGATCGTCCAGGCCGATCTCACGATCGTCCTGGCCGATCAGTTCAAATCAGACGTAAATCGTCCTGACAATAGCTCTGAATATGGGCTGGCCGATATTGATCGTCCTGAAGTAACTTAAGGTTTTTGATTAGATCGTCCTGGCCGATCCTACGATCGTCCAGGACGATATGATCGTATCAATCATCCTTAATTACTTCCTTGATTTCCTGAACAATTATGGCATAATCTGTTAATATCGTCCAGGCCGATCCGATGATCGTCCTGGCCGATAATTTAAAGGTATGCTATACCATACCTGTCTATGGCGGCTACTTCTTTCTGTTTTGAGCTTATCGTCCTGGCCGATACACGTATCGTCCAGGCCGATCGGTTAACGTTGGCTGCCTTAATCAAGAACCCTTAATTAGACTTTCTGTTTTAAGCTGATCGTCCAGGACGATATAAGATATCGTCCTGGCCGATATGAGTAAAAACAGAATTTCTAATTCTCTCAAGTGTGTGTGTGAAGGGTTACAAAGTATCAGTCTTTTTGACTCTTACAAGTGGACTCAAAAGGTAAAAATAAAAGTACAGACTGACTCAACCCTAACCCTACGCATGCCTGAACTGGGCTCCTTTTTGATTGTCCGATCGTCGATTCCTGAAAAGTTAGAAGCAACAAGCTGTCCAAGAAAAGTAGTGTTTGTCAATCATCAAAACATAAGACATGAAAAAATAGATTTGCAACATCTGCCATCGTATCTGTCGCTTAATTAATGGTGGATATGACTAGTGGATAAAATGTCAAAAATATCGGTGTAAAATGGACACCGAAAAAGAGATGAGGTTTCATTGTATCATATTGTTGATTTTATTTTTGGCAGATATTCTGCTAAAAACTTATAGCATAAAAAATAGCCTTCCAGAATTCTAATCTAATTTCTACAAAAACCTGCATATAAAAAGATTCAAAATAATATACATTCAAAAATCCACCACTGATCAATTACATCACCAAATATTGATCATGAACATATAAATAATAACAAAAATAAGAATAATAATATCAATAAATATCCAATAAAAAACAAGTTCATATGTCCCACAAAAACAAGTTCAGATGTTCACAATAAAATAAACAACATCTACTTTGAATCAATCTATTTCTACACAACTGAAGTTGGACTCTTCCTACTAAACTACTCCCTCACCTTTCATATTTCATCTAATAATTGAGCTTGCAACATCTGCATTTGTTGTTGCATTTGCATCTACTACTGTTGCATCTGCATCTATCAATCAGCTTGTACTTTCCTAACCTACTCTAGCTTGGCTGTAAGAGTAGCTACCTATTAGCTATATAATGCCTCTTAGGTATTTGTTGCAAAGGTGGAGCCACCAGATGTCTATCCCTCATATGTATGGGCTTACGAGCCTAAACCATATACTCTGGCTTAATGCATTTCTCCTACCACTTACAACCAAGTACGATACTCAGAATACTTTGTTGATCCACCAGAAGAACCTTTACCTACTATAGCCTGCCACTCTCAAAGGTGTATATTCCTCCTATGAAAGTTAATAAAAATTTAAGCAATTTATACATGACATCAAAAATATTAAACTTATATACTTACATAGACTCTCCTAGCTTACTCATTTACCCATTGATGGTCCTCCTACCACTTATGGGTATGACTATGCAATTCAACAAGGGCTGGTTCTCTACTCAACAACCCTTTCTATAATAGACATATATTAGTATTCATATAAAAGTAAATTATTAAAATCTTATAAATTTCATTATCAAACATCATTTATGCTCAACATATGGAACTGAGCCCCTAGTATGAAGGGAACTATCCATGCCCCCAACATCAGAAGCTCTATTTGTTTATTTTGGTCCCTTCTCCTATAATACTTTGGTTATCCAAAGTATTATTCAACTCAGCCCAAATACTCTCATCAATCAAAAGTTGTGGCTCGCCTAACTTTCTAAAATCTATAAACATGTATTGCATGAGAGTCGACCAACGCTTCTCAAAATTCTTTCTAATTTTATCATTGTGCTGGGGCAGCCAACAAAAATCTTTCTATATTATAAATATATAATATATAATATATATTTTTAATAGCTTAAGTAAAAAAGAAATAATATGGAATATATTTATATAATAACTAACCTAAACCTATCTAAACCACATGTCCCACACTTCTTTCAGGACTTTCTTCTAAGACACATAAGGAGCATCAGACCTGTCTGTATTAAGTCCTGGATTTTATGCGTCAGCTATTTTGACGGATGAAACCTGCAAGAAATATGTTTTATGTCAAAATTTATTTTTTAATTTTATTTGCATGTTTAAAATTTAATAAGTACATACATATCATCGTCAGGTTCAATCAACATACGACCATCTATCATGTGCTCTGCTGTAGTTATGGTCAAAGATGCAGTTGTACTGAGCTGAGGGACTGGTGGGGAATTATATGGTGGGACATACGATGGATATGTATAAGTAGGAGGGCCACCAAAAGAAGGTGAGGGTATGTAGTAAGGGTAGAAGGGAGTACTCTATGTGGCGTCTAGTGTAGGTAAGCGGGGGTCTGGTGAGTAAAACTGTGGGCTACTAGCTATATGAGTGGATAAAGGTGTGGTAGGATGTATATAAGTGGCAGGTTGAGACGAAGAGGTCCCCTCAGTACGTACAGATGGCCTGTTAGATGGGCTAACAATCATCTTCTTATTGTGCCTATTAAATTTTTTTTTTATCAATCCTCTATTAGGGTCATCCTCTAAAGCCATCTGCAAACTAAAGATTAAGAATTATTAATAACATCAATTACAAAAAAATAATGTAGCAATTAAATAAACAAATTGGAGCAACAATATAATAAATAAACTCAGTATTGTCATGCTATTTAAATAAATCATACTATTACTATAAATTACTGATGCATAATTGATTGTCAAAAAATATTTACCTAATGAGGATTCACTTTTATATGATGAAACATCTACACCACTATCAGATTCCTCATTGTGACTTCCTTTAAGTTTAAATCTACTTCCTCTATTTGCAACCCACTCTCAATAGTTATAATTTGATCATCCACATCATTAGCAAGAACATTTAAGTTTGACATAAACACTTTTTAATGTGCTGGTGATATTGATGTAGTTTTCTTAATAACTTCTTGGGTTTAGTCTTCATGACTATGAGCCAATCTTGTTTACCTCGTTACGAGTATTTAATTGTCATAATAAAGATAAGTGTTTTTGGCTCTAAATTGGATATTCATAAAGCTTTTGATTCTGTTTTTAGAGATTTTCTTTTTAATAGGATGGCTCAAAAAGGATTTTCACAAGTTTTTACTTCTTGGGTTAAAGTGTGCATTAATGATGCCTTTTTTTATTATGCTAAATAAATCTTTGAAGGGTCTCTTTAATTCTTATTCGGAGATACATCAAGGTTTCCCTCTTTCCCCTTATCTATTTTGTATTATTAAGGTTATTTTTTCTAATCTTCTGGAGATAAGTCTCGAGAGGTTAACTTAGAGTGTATTATGGCTGTTGAACATTCTATATCTAATTTATTATATGCGTATAAGGTTCTTATATTCAGGAAAGCCTCTATGTTGAATGTTGAAAAGTTAAATGAGATTCTTGATTCTTTTCATAAGGTTTATGGGCTGAAAGTTAATCAAGAGAAGAGCTCCATTATCTTTTCCAAAGGGTTTTTAATTGCTCAAGACACTGGTCAGCTTTTGGGAATCCCTATTTCCCATGACACTAAAATATTTAGGTTTGCTGATTTCATGTAAAAGGGTTTTAATTTTTTATTTTTAGCCATTAATGAATAAAATTATTGATCTACTTACTGGTTGGAAAGCTATAATTTTATCTTTTGCTTGGTGAGTTTATTATATTAACTTCACTATTTCTATTTGAAAGTTTGTTAAGAACTAGCTCGAGGCTAACCAAGTGGGGGGTGAATTGTTATTTTTAAAAATTTTCCTTTAGGTAAAGCACAAAATTAAAAACCAAAATAATTCACCACAAGAGTAGCGGATGTGGAAATTAAATGTGGAAGTAAAACAAAGAAAGATCACACCATATTTATAGTGGTTCGGTCAAACCTTGACCTACATCCACTCCTCAGAGGCACCCTCCGAGTATTATACTAACTAAGTGTCTCTCCTTTAGCTCCCACAGCTAAGCGGAGAAGCCTTTACAACAGACTCCTTTTCACCAACCCCGGTGCTGCAGAGAACAGACTCCTTTTGCTTCCTCCTGAAGCAGGCAGAGAACCCGGACCTTTTGTTGAAGTAGACCTCCCAAGAACCTCCCAAGGACGAAAGATAAAGAATGGAGATGACGACCTGGAACCTTGCTTGGAGCAACCTTTGTGAACCCTCTCACAAACTCCCCCTCACAAGTTCCTCTCTCTCTCTCTCTCTCTCTCTCTCTCTCTCTCCCTCTCCCAAGGCCCTCTCAGGTCAAGACAGCAGCACTCAAGGTCTTATGCATGAGAAAATTCTAGTCCTTTAAATAGATTTTCAAGAACTGACATTATAGTCCAAGCCGATAGGAATATCATCCTGGCCGATCAGTACAAAGTAAGCTCAATCAGCCAAGACTATTTGGGACAACCAGAAGAAAATTGGTTACATCATCCATGCTGATTCCACATCGTCCTGGATGATTAGTTCAAATCCGAGAAAAATTGTCCTAAACATCGCCCTGATTAGATTCTGGCCGATGTCATTCGTCCAGTCCATCATCCTGGCCGATCCTGCGATCGGCCTGGCCGATGTGATCGTATCAATTAGTCTTAATTACTTTCCATAATTCCATATTAATTTAGGTATAATTGTGCTGCATCATCCAGGACGATGTTTAGTTCGTCCTTGCGAGAAAATAAAATATCTAATCTTTATTTTCTTATTATTTTTATTTAAATATAATTCTTTTATGTAAATAATTAATTAATAGAATATATATAATCTATATTGTATAGTAAATTTATATTATTTAAATAGAGAAAGAGAAGGAGAGAGTGATAGATTTTAAAATAATTTTGGAAATAAAATATATCTTATTTAGATATGAAAAATAGTTTGTTTTATTTATATTTTTTTGAACATTCTCTTTCGATTGAATCCGTATAGTCGGATATCAGACCGCCTCGAAAGACAGACGGATATCCTTCTGTCAATTCCAAAGAAAGAGAACAAACAATTCGCTTTCCTAATCAGGTATGACGTAGGGAGTATACAAATCACCCGAAAGGATGATCAGTATCTTCCCTACCTACCTAATTAGATCAGTGAATTGTTGATTCCTTCCTAAAATCAAGTATACAGACGATATTTTATTTACACATGAAAGTAAATCAGATACCTATCTATTTCTTGATTGTAAGGAATGGATCTAAATAAAAATATAAATAAAGCAGGGTTTTCTATTTGAAAATAGGAATTTTATCTTCTCACACGATTCGCTTTATTTGTATTTAGGATATATTTCTCCCAATTAAATCGACATAATCGGGTATTATACTACCCCGAAAGGGAGAAGCAGTACAACTCATTCTCCTAATCAGGTGTAGTATAGAGAATATTCAAATCATCCTGAAGGGATGACGAGTACATTCTCTAATAGACCTGATTAGATTAACGAGTTGTAAATTTATTTCTATAATCAGGTATAGAAGATATTTGATTTATTAGCGAAAAAAACAAATCAAATATCTATCTACTACCTAATTCTAGAAATAACACCTAAACGTGAATAAAACCTAATCTACTTCCACAGATCTTTTCCCTACCTCAGAAAAGAACTTAGATAGGGTTTAGATTATTTTGGGATCTACACTCCCTACAGGGGCAAGCCCCTGTAGTTAATTACATCTCCTAAGAGAACACTCTCGATTTAAATGAAGACTAAGTGGTTTCCAAAATTATATATATGTATTTATTTAAATATTTGGGCAATTAAATTTTCACGATCAGGCTTTAGATTATAGAGTTGTTATTTGACTTTAGAAGACTTAGAATTGATTAGAGGACTGGAAATGTACAGAGAAAGGTGTATACAATCTGGACTTACCACCTGCCTAGAGTGGGCTGCCAGCTAACAGTCCTAATCACAACAATTCGTCGATGATGCAAGATTTTAAGATGGCTCTATCCTAGGAATCAAGGAATTATTAAAGAATCCAAAATAAATGCAGAGAGATATGCTTACAAAAGAACCAAAAATCTACTCGTATGCTAATGATGTATGAAGTAATTGTATATAAAAGAGCTGATTTTATTTATATAATTTTCATCGGTTACACCTCAGAATTTGTAGTAAAGTAATGGTGACCAGGCCCCACCGACAATAAACCTGGGTTCTAAGCCTACAAAAAAATAGAATTAAATATAACATCTTATGGTCTTCGGGCTCTGGGTCTTCTATGGAATTCCAAAAAGGAACGTCCTTCTGAAGGAGGACATTACTTTTTGGAGCCCCATTTGTATGTTTATAAGCAGTTATCTTTAATCCCTTTACAGACTCTAGACGTTGTACAGACTCAATCTATATACAACAATTCTAGGAAATAAAAAGCAGTACATCAGATCCTAGGAACATTCTACTGTTTGCAGTAATATAAAAGACATGAAATAAAGCAATTATATAATGATGCATGTTATGAGTGCGTTGTGTACAGTTATAAATGCAGGAAAGTAAAGACAGAGAAGTAAGTACAGTGGCCCTCACTTTATTCACTCCGCTCTCTGGTGTACAGACAAAAAAGTAGATATGCTATGTTTATGCAGTACAGAAAGTAAGCAACCACACATAGGTGCCCTCTAGGCAAGACACCCGCAAACAAACCGAAACAAACACTCCGGCCTAACTTAGACTAGAGTTGGTTGTCCTAGCAAGCATCTAAGTGTGTGAAGAAAGCTGTATGGCTTGGGTAAGTCCTAATGAGTTTATTTGTTCAAATTGCATATATTATTAGGATTGATTTATTATAGGTCAAAGGAATTTGGTTAAAGTTTAAGTAAAGTATATTTAGATTTATTAAGAATTATCTCAATTTTAAATTTTAGAGTTATTTAGTTTAAGTTATAAAGAACGTCTAGATTGATGATTCCCTAAGTGCAGAAAATCATCGATTTATAAATCCTAGAACTTTTAGAATAAATACCCGCCTTAGACAGAAGGTAAGTATTCATTTTGAGAGTCCTTAAAATTTTATTAAGGAGAGAAGAAGGGACCTTACAAATGTAATACAACGTACCCTCCTGAAGGAATCTAACACATCGTATAAGGTCGGTAGTTTATTATTTTTGTTTGAAGATCTCCAAATCCAAATGGATTAGTGCCTTCCTAAAAGGAGTCGAGCACAATCCATAGGAGATCTTTTTGTTATTTAAATTTTTTAAGGATCTTTAAAAATCAAAACGCCCAAAGTCCTCCAGAAGGAATCAAACTTTAGGTGTAGAAGACCCGAATTCGTTTAATCTAAATCAATTATCAAATTTGATTGATTAAGATAAGTCTTAGTCGACCAAATTATCTAATTAATTTAGATTAAAAGAATATAAAATTTAATTGAATAATTAATAGATTTTAGTTAATAAGATTCATAAATATTAAGAATTGGAGGTTTATTGATTTATTATGGACTTGAATTTGATTTAAAGAGACTTGATTTTTAGTTTTGGTCGGATCCCACCTTTGTTTCACACCGAGGCCGTGAAGTTTATTTCACCTTCCTTGGTGCTAAGCTAATAGCCTCGTAGGCCTGGGTTACCCAGTTGTACCCGGTATAGTTAAGTGGCTTAAGTTAGTTAGGAAATGAAAGTTAATGAATTTTATTTATAAGTGTTAGGTTACTGATTTTAGGAGTTGGTTAGACAAATTCTGGAGTTTTAGTGAAATTTTTGAATTTTTAGGAGTTTTTGGAATATTTTAATCATTTAATTAAGGGGTCAAAAATTGACTTTTTATTTAAGGTTAAATTCTGGAAAGATAGTATTTTATTAAAATATTAGACCTTATGATAATCAGTTAGAAGGTAAGCTTGCTGAAATTGGATTTTTCTGGATTTAGTTATGAAGGTTTGAAGTTTTGAACTAGTCTTAACCTATAGTTGACCATTTTGTTGACTTTTTGAATTTAACGCTTTTCTGGAATTTTTATATTTTTAATAAATATTAGGCCTTATTATGAGTTGAATGCAATTGAGTTTGGTTAATTTAGATTTTTCTTGAATTAGTTATGATTTTTCAAAGTTTGGGGTTTTTAATGAATTTTGGAAATTGTTTGATTAAGGCCATTTTTATGGTTTTGCTCCAAATGAATCCCAAACCTCTTGAAATCAGCTCCAAAGGTTAGGGATTACTTAAGGAGGGATTTCCAAGTGTTTGGGGATTTATTGGAATTTTTAATTATTATTAATTAATTAAGTGATTTAAATGTTGAATTTCACTTAAAATTAAATTAATCTTTAATCTGCTGTCAAATCACTTTGGTTTTATTTTTCATTGGTTAAAGATTTAATTCTGGTCAGTTAGAGGTATTATTTATAATTTTTTGGTTTATTATTGATTTATTACATTTTCTGGAATGTTTAGGGTTAATTAGGAGTTGATTTAGTTTGATGAAATTTAGGCTTTGAATTTTGATTTTTTTGAATGATTGTAAGTTTATTTTAAGGTTGATTAGAGTTAATTAGGATTGATTGAGGTTGATTAATATTGATTTAGATTTTTGGAGATTTTTATTTGATTTATTTGGGTTTATTAAAATCAAAGAGAGAAGAATTCCTAACTTACTAGTTGTTTTGAGATCAATTAATGTCAAATCAGGGTGCATTTGATTAAAGGGGTAATGATACTAATTTTCTAAGTTTCTATTCAATCCCAAAAGGGATGTGTGTAGTTCTTCCTAGATTTGGCTAAGTTGGCTAAGACCAAGTCCTTAATTATTGTCCTTAATGTCACTAAGTTATAGGGATTGGAATCAAAGTTTTATCTAACCCTTTGGACACTAAATACAAGCACAACAAAACAATCATAAACAATATAAAGTGCCCTAATGCTCTATGGAATGAAAGAGAGTGAATCATCAAAGTTATAAATTATAAGAATAACTTATAACTTTAGGGGTTTAAATATAAGAGAGGTGTACATATGAATAAAATGGAATTATTTAAAGATATATATATGGAATGTCCATACCTAATCTACATTGGCATCCAAATTGAAATCGTAATCATATATAGTTTAAGGGGAATATGAGTATATACTTATAATATTAGGAGCTATATTCCCTTAAAATATATGACCTCAATTTGCACTTGGATTTCAATGAGAGATCATCTTCCCTTGATTCCACAGAGCTTCTAAATGCAATGATTGAATGATTGATAAGGTTTGTAAAAGGAGATTTTTAAATATTCGATTCAAATGATGGGTCAAACATTTAAAAATTCATTTTAAAATTCAATTTGTGCTCTAAAAATTCCCCAAAGTTCAGAAAGTATACATACTGGACCTCAGATATCATGCCATTTAACCTTTGATTTAACTAGACATTTAAATAAAATATAATTAAAATAAATTAGGAAAACTAAGGGTTTAAAATATAATTTTCAAAATAATTGATTTTAATTTTATAAAATAGGAAATTTTATTCCGAGAAAAATGAGTGGTTGTGGGGAAAAATTGGTTGAGTATTTTATTTTTTATGATTTTTTGTGAAGTTCTACTATTAAATTTAATTAAAATAAAACCTTAAACTGATATTACATGTGGCGGCGGGCGGTTGGTCCATGCAAACAGCGGCGGTCAAGCGGGCCCCGTTCACTTAAATGAGTCAGCACGGTCTGTGTTTGAATAGTTGCTATTTGAATGAGTTATATTTATGCAACTTATGTAGTTTTGATGATTCCAAACATTATTGTTCAAATGTATAGTTATCTCCTAACAATTTCAGAAGATTTGCACTTGCTCTTGTGTGTACTAACATTTGAGGAAAATCAGACTCCAGACTACGAAAACTTCAAATCAAATTCAACATGAGATATTTTGTTTAATTGATGTTTGTCTTTTCTTTGAATTAATTTTGAAAGGGAGTGATTGTAATTGAGTGAATAAAATCTCACACACACAAATAAGGAGATCTTGAAATTCTATACTGATCGTACAGGACGATATTTATCGTACTGGACGATCTGTCAGTTATCTCCTATAGAGCACTTGGAACGAATAGGAACTTGCTTTGAAAAATTTTCTAAGTCCTATTCGTCCAGGACGAAATTTATTATCGTCCCGGACGATGGGTTCTCTGTAAAATTTTCGTCCAGACGAATTTTACCATCGTACGAGGCGACCAGTCCTCTGGAAAATTTTCGTCCAGACGAAAATAAATATCGTACAGGACGATCAGCTCTCTGGAAATTTTTCGTCCAGACGAAAGCAAATTATCGTCCGCGGCGATTGGTTCTCTGGAAAATTTTCGTCCAGACGAAATAAATAATCGTCCAGGACGATCGGCTCTCTGGAAAATTTTCGTCCAGACGATCACATTTTCGTTCAAACGATAAACCGACTTAGAACAGTTTTCAACAGTTTCTAGAACCGACCTTGTAATAACCGTTCGTACTGGACGAACCAAGTTCGTACAGGACAATCAGCTGTACGAAGTCAGTTCGTACACATATACAAATTGGGTCGTTTCAGATCGTTTAAGTAAAATCGTCCAGGACGATCCAGGATCGTACAGGACGATCCACTGCGTACAGAATTGAAAATTTGCAGTTTTTGGGCGGTTTCTCTTGTCTTTTATATAAATAGTCCAAATTAGACTGCCACCCAATCTTTTTGTCATTTGATCTTCGTGCCTCTTGAGAGAATAGCCAAGGAGAGAGTGGAAGAGAGCATTCAAAGGAGGATTCCTACCACTGGAGCGAGAAGGCTTCACTTGGATTGCTAAGGTAAGAGTCTCTACTTGTGAAATTGGATTTCTTCACTCTTTTCTTTCTTCCTTCTAGATTCTTGTGAGAAGATCATTCAAGAAGGTCCGGTTCTCTGCCGACACTTGGAGAGTGTGAACAGACGAGGGTTCTCTGCCGACACTTGGAGAGTGTGAACAGACGAGGGTTCTCTGCCCACACTAGGAGAGTGTGAAAGGAAGAAGGTTCTCTGCCTACACTTGGAGAGTGTGAACAGCCGTAGGGTTCTCTGCCCACACTAGGAGAGTGTGAAAGGACGACGGTTCTCTGCCGCACCGGGTAGTGGTGAAAAGAGTGTTTTGTACAGGCTTCTCCGCCTTGCTGTGGGTGCTAAAGGAGAGTCACTTTGTGGTATTAGTGCAATACTCAGAGGGTGCCTCTGAGGAGTGGATGTAGGTCTGGTTATAGACCGAACCACTATAAATTTGGTGTCATTTACTTTATAGCTTTTACGTTTCCGCACTTTAAATTTCAGTTTTAACAACTCTGTGGTTGAAAAACATTTTTCTACTAACTTTAAAAGAAAATTTTATTTCGGTTCAACTTTATTATTAAGAGGGTTTAAAATTTTAAAAACTACCAATTCACCCCCCTCTTGGTAGCCTTGGGACATTTACTTAGGCTTAACAACCTAATTACTGGACTCAACAAGTGGTATCAGAGCAGAGTTTCAAAATCATAAGTTTGAACTACTTTTTGATTAACGTAGATGGCTACATTTGGAAACCGAAACACACCTGAGGGTTACTCTATCACTAGACCTCCACTGTTTGACAATATTCCTTTTGATTTTTGGAAAACACGCATGTCTACTTTCTTACAGTCACTTGATTATCGCATGTGGATGCTAGTCCAAGAAGGTTACACAAAACCAACTAGATTAGTTGATGGAATTAGGGTAGATACACCCTATGCAGATTGGACTATAGAAGAACGTGACTTAGCACAATTAAATGCGAAATGTTTAAATAGTTTCTTTTGTGCTTTAAAATCTGAAGACTACATGCGAGTTTCCACTTGTAAAAGCGGAAAAGACATATGGGATAGACTTTGTATTACTTATGAAGGGACAAATGAGGTTAAGCAATCAAGACTCAATATCTTGTTACATGACTACGAATTATTTCGCATGAAACCTAATGAATCTATATCTGACATGTACACAAGATTCACTCAAATTGTCACCTCTTTGCATGCACTTGGTAGGGAATTAACTAATGCTGAAATGGTTAATAAGATTCTTCGTTGTTTACCTACTGCATACGATGCTAAAATTACTGCAATTACAGAGTCAAAAGATCTGAACATTTATTCTATTGACAATCTTCTTGGTTCACTCATTGCTTACGAGCAAGGAGTAAGTCAAAGAAAGATTGATGCAGGTGAACCAAGAAAGGACAAGAATCTTGCATTAAATGTGGAAGAGTCAGAAAGTGAACACTCACAACCTGAGGATGAAGACGATATAGCACTGATGACTAGACAATTCAGAAGCTTTTTAAAGAGGAAGCAGAAGAGACGCCAGCAATGGAATAGAGGTAAGTATAACAAAAATGGCAGGGTTTCTAATGAAGTGATTTGTTATGAATGCAGGAAACCAGGTCATATAAAAACTGATTGTCCAAAACTTAAAGCCACTCCTAGCAAGGAGAAGGTAGAGGAGAAACCAATGGTAAAGAAGGGCAAGAAGAAGTTTCAAAAGGCTTTTTGGGCGGACTCAGCTTCAGACTCATCTGAGACTGAAAACGAAGAAGAAGTCACCAACCTTTGCTTGATGGCAGATAAAGCTGAACAATCAGATCAAGAAGAGGTATGTGATTTAACCTATGATGAACTGTTTGAAGTTTCTGAACACATGCATGATGCATATAGGAAAACTAAAAAGATGCATTCTAGTTTAGTTTTAGAATTGGAAGAGCTTAATAAGGAACACGAAATCCTTAGGAAAGATCATGCTTTAATTGATAGCAACCACATGAAACTACTTGATGAATATGATGACTTGAATAAAAATTTTGAAAATTTAAAATCATCCTATGCTGAACTTGAAAAAGAATTTAAGAAATTTAAGGATGAATCTGAGCACAAGACATATAGAATCAATTATACAAATCGAATCTTGGAGGAAATGAATTCATTTTACAAACTTACTATAAGAGCTCTCGAGGATAATAGGAACCCCCCTAAACATGAAGATTTTACAAATCCTAAATATTATCCTAAATTCATGAAATCCCTTAGAAGACAATCATATGAAAGAAAACATAGGAATATTTTTCCTAATGTTAAATGTAACAATTGTGGATTTTTGGGACATATATCTCACACCTGCACTTTAAAGATGAAACCTAATTTGGTGTGGAGAACTAAGATGCATAAACCTAGACATATCACACATGCATCTGATTATAAATTTCATAAAGGTGAACCCAAACTAGTTTGGGTTCCCAGGTCTAACATTTGAGAATTTTGCAGAAATACTCTCACACAAGACCTCGTGAGAGTATATGGTACCTGGACAGCGGATGTTCTAAGCACATGACTGGAGATACTGCTCAATTCATAACGCTGGAAGCCAGGAGTGGAGGCAAGGTTACACTTGGAGATAATACCACAAAGAAGGTGGTTGGATCAGGTATGATTGGAAATTTGAAAAACTTTTTCATAGATAATGTTTTATTAGTTGAAGGCTTAAAACATAATTTGCTTAGCATAAGTCAGCTATGTGATAAGGGCTATAATGTAAAATTTTTACCTACTAGCTGCATAATTAGCCTAAATGGGAAAATTGTTTTAAATGGAAAAAGAGTGAACAATGTCTACATGCTAGATTTAAATTGTATTCAATCTCCTACTGCTTTTTGTTTGAAAACTGTTTCTGATGAATCATGGCTTTGGCATAGGAGACTTTGTCATTCTAGTATGAAAAATCTTAGAAGAATTACCCAAAAGAATTTGGTTAGAGGAATACCTAAACTAGACTTTACTAAGGACCACTTATGTGATGCATGTCAATTAGGAAAACAAGTGAAGTCCTCTTTTAAGTCCAATAAAGATCTTAGGACCAGTAAACCTTTAGAAATTCTTCACATGGATCTTTTTGGACCTGTAAGCACGGTTAGTCTAGGAGGAAAGGTATATGGATTTGTAATAGTAGATGATTTTTCAAGATTCACCTGGGTTAAATTTCTTTTTCATAAGAGTGAATCATTTGAGGAATTCAGAAATTATTCAACTTGGATACAAAGAAAACTAGGATGTGAAATAATTTCTATACAAAGTGATCATGGAGGAGAATTTGAAAATGAAAGATTTGAAGATTTCTGTAAAGAAAAGGGGATTGATCACAATTTTTCTGCACCTAGAACTCCTCAACAAAATGGAGTAGTTGAAAAAAAGAACAGAACATTAATAGAAGCCGCCCGAGCAATGTTAGCAGAATACTCTCTTCCTAAATATTTTTGGGCTGAGGCGGTTAGCACTGCATGCTATGTTCTGAATAGGGTAAATGTGAGATCAAATTTGAATAAAACACCCTATGAATTGGTAAAAGGTAGAACACCAAATTTGTCTCATTTACATGTATTTGGTTGCAAGGTGTTCATACATAATAATGGAAAATCTGCCTTAGGAAAATTTGATCCAAAATCAGATGAAGGAATTTTTGTTGGATATTCAAGTGTTGGAAAATCTTATAGAGTATTCAACAAAAGAACTTTAGTCATTGAAGAAACCACACATGTTGTTTTTGATGAAAATGGAAACATGGAAGAGCCAAAAGTTGTTGAAGAAGAAATTGAAGAAAACTCCCAAAAGATTGATAGATTAAATTTGGAAGAAAATGTGGAAGAAAATATAGAAAGAGAAGACCCATTGCCTAGAGATTTGAGATTTTCTAAAAATCACCCAAAGGAATTAATTATAGGTGAACCAAGTGAGGGTGTTAGAACTAGGCGTGGATTAAACAAGGAAGTCAATCATTCAGCCTTTATTTCAACTATTGAACCCACTAACATTGATCAAGCACTTTCAGATGAATTTTGGATATTGGTCATGCAAGAAGAGTTAAATCAATTTGTAAGAAATAAAGTTTGGGAACTAACTACAAGGCCAAAAGATCAAAGTGTTGTTGGAACCAAGTGGGTGTTCAAAAATAAAATGAATGACTCAGGAGTAGTCATTAGAAATAAGGCTAGATTAGTAGCTAAGGGGTATAATCAAATTGAAGGAATTGATTTTGAGGAAACTTTTGCCCCTGTAGCTAGACTTGAAGCAATTAGGGTTTTACTAGCCTTTGCCTGTTTTAAAGGTTTTAAATTGTTTCAAATGGATGTTAAAAGTGCCTTTTTAAATAGAGTAATTGAAGAAGATGTTTTTGTAGAACAACCTCCAGGTTTTGAAAATTCTAAATTTCCAAATCATGTTTTCAAATTAAAAAAGGCATTATATGGATTGAAACAGGCACCTAGGGCTTGGTATGAGAGGTTAAGCACCTTCCTACTTGAAAGATCTTTTGAAAAAGGAAGTGTGGATACAACTCTCTTTTTAAGAAAAATTGGAAAGGATATACTTATTGTTCAAATTTATGTGGATGACATCATCTTTGGATCTTCAAATAAACATCTTTGTGATGATTTTTCTAAAACAATGAGTAATGAATTCGAAATGAGTCTAATGGGAGATTTAAATTACTTTCTAGGATTTAGCATTAAGCAACTTGAGGAAGGTACTTTTCTTAGTCAAAACAAATATATTAAGGACATCCTCAAAAAATATGAAATGGACAATGCTAAACCTGTTAGTACACCAATGAGTTCTTCAGTTCAGTTGGATAAGGACCTTAAGGGAAAATCTGTTGATCAAAAGAAATTTAGAGGGATAATTGGATCTTTACTTTACTTGACTGCTAGCCGACCAGATATTATGTTTAGTGTTTGCCTATGTGCTAGATTTCAATCAGATCCAAAAGAATCACATTTGACAGCAGTAAAAAGGATTTTAAGATATCTACTAGGAACTCAAAACTTAGGAATTTGGTATCCTAAGTTTAGCTCTTCATTTGAAATTATTGGTTACTCAGATTCTGACTTTGCAGGCTGTAGAGTGGATAGGAAAAGCACTTCTGGAACATGTCAATTCATTGGAAATTCATTAGTTTCATGGTCTAGTAGAAAACAAAATTCAGTGGCACTATCTACTGCAGAAGCAGAATACATTGCATTAGGAAGTTGTGTGGCACAAGTACTTTGGTTAAAACAACAGTTGATTGACTTAGGATTAACTATAGGCACTATTCCAATTTATTGTGACAATACTAGTGCTATTTGTATTTCAAAAAATCCTATTCAACATTCTAGAACCAAACACATCGATATAAGGCATCATTTCATAAGGGATCATGTATCCAAAGGAGAAATTGAACTCATACATGTTTCAACTGAAAATCAACTTGCAGACATTTTTACAAAACCTTTAGCCTTTGATACCTTCAGTACTTTAAGAACAAGGCTTGGTGTTATTGATTTGAATGCTTAACTAAAATGTCTTTGCAACATTGATACTTGTTGTGTTTTGTTTTTGTAATTTTGTGAATTTTGTGTTTTTAATGAATTGTTTTTGGATTTATGATTTTGTTTTATGTTTTCTGTGTTTCTGATTGTTTTTGTTGATTTTGTTAATTTAAAAATTTAAAAAATCAAAATTAATTTTTTGGAGGAAATCGTCCAGGACGAAATATTTTCGTACGGGACGATGTGTAAAGGAACAGTTTGCGAAAATTTAAACCTTTTTTAGAGCAGTTTTTTATTGGATCGTCTGTACGATCTGTGATCGTCCAGGACGAATTTTTTTTCTCTCAAACGTCGGGACGATTGAATGCAGCGGTTGAGTGGATAAGACAGTTTTTAATACGAACTTCGTCTGTACGAAATTTTCGTTCGTCCAGACGAACATGTTTCGATTCATTGTAGGGGACGGTTTTCAAGAGTCATTAAAACGAAATACTTTTCGATCGTCTGTACGAAATTTTTTTGTCTGTACGATTGGTCAAGTCAAAAAGCCTGTACGAAGGGACGCATCGTAAGTTGTGTTGAATACGAAAAGCCGTTACATTTTGGACGAATTGGATCGTCTGTACGAACTTACTTCGTCCAGACGAACTATTATGTTTCGTCCAGGACGAACATTTTCGTCCAGGATGAAAGTATCGTTTTCCTTTAAGTATGAAGGCTTTTCAAACTTGACAATCACACTTTCAAATTTCTTTTTCAATCCCTTTCAACATCAAATCAACAATGGCCTCCTCTAGCAAAAGACAAAAGGTTTTGGTGAAGAAACCAAACAGGAATGCCCCAGACAACTTTCTTTCCAAGGCAAATGAGGAATCTTTTCCTCGTTTTGCCTCCGCAAAAATCACTCCGTCTCGCATTCTTATCCAAACAGAGTTGAAATTTCGGGTATTGCACCTCTTCGCCTCAACCCAATTTCAGTTCATTCTTTCTCTCGTCCACTTCTACAATAAACAAACCTACCATTACTTTCTAGCCAACATGAGTTTCAATTCTGACCACTCTATCATTAGTTCTTTTGTTTTTAAGAAAAAAGTTGAGATCACCAAGCACGATCTTGGTGCATTTTTAAACTTAAGAACTGAGGGATATAGAGCCCACACCCTAATGTCAGAAACCTCCTTCAAATGGTTTCAAATCAATAGGGTAATTAGAGAAAATGCGATTGACAATCATGTTGCTAGAGTCTCAGGTATGACCCAAGATGCCCGAATCATCCAGCATATCCTTAGATCCTCAATTATTCCTAAAGCTGGTGATAGGATTAACATTACTCCTCTCCTTTCTTGTCTAACTTTTTTAATCATGTCAAGACATCCTATTGATGAAGCCCAACTCATCATAGATCATATCTATGGGCTTTCAGAAATAGGACATGCTGATCAGAAGAGGAAGAAGAACATTTCATTAGGGCACTTAATTACTTATATTTTGGAGAAGAAGTACAATATAGTGCATCCTGATGAGGAATATGAAGAGCCAGTTTACTATAACGATGCATCATTCAGACTGCTCTTCAAGGAGGAAAAAGAAAAAGGGAAAGCACATGACAGTGCTTCAGAAGAAGAAGAAGAAGAAGGAGTGCAAGCTTCTGCTTCTTAATCAGATTACCAGAATCTGATTGAGAGATTTGATAGACTAGAGACTCACATTGATCAAAGGTTTGATCAATTTGATGCTCAACTTACTCAGCAGCAACATGACATTGGTAACATTAAAGATGAAGTTCATGAAATTAATACCAATGTAATGTTGATGGCCTCCTACTTCAACCTCTTTGGCGGCATACCTCCTCCTCCTCCAGAACAGTAGAAGTTTTTTTTATGTGTGTCTGTTGTATTTTTTGTTTTGTTGTTTTATTTTTATCTTATATGTGTTATTGTGATTGTTTTTATGTTTTTAAGTTCAATTTTTATGTAATCTTTTCTTTTCAATGAAAGTTTGTTTTTGTTAGATTTGTTTTGAAATGTGGCTAATATTTATGAATTTCATTAGTATTTTTTTTAATCTACATAGTGCTTAAATTCGATTGTAATTTGAGATTATCTATATTAGAAAATCTAGACTTTCTAAATTTATAATTTGTTTATAACTTGTTGTACTTAGAACTTTTAAATTCATGTCTATTCATTTAGACTACATAAAAGTTAATATTGTTATTGCAATTTTGATGTTTTCTTAGTTTGTATTTCTATGCTCAAATGATATTTATGCACCTAGAAAAATTTGAAATTTTAGATTATAGATTTTGGAAAGAATTGGTCAAATTACTCTTGAACAGTGTACAAATGTACAAAAATCAAAAGGAATTCACAAAAATTTGCAAAATGGAAAAGAGGCACAAAATAAGCCCAACCAAAGAAAAATGCACAAAAATGTGCTACAAAACTTTGAAAAGATGTGCAAAGCACCACATGAGGTAATTCTCTTCTTTCCAAATTCGTTCAATCTCTTAATTCAAGTTGATCTAATGTTCATTCATATTCTCTTGAACTTTGAAATATAGAATTTTTTTTACATCTGACTTGTAATGATTTTCAATAATCAAAATGTCTAAATTGAATCATGTCTTTGAAAAATTCTTCTTACTTACAATGTTATATCATTTCATAAATTTTATGAATTTCTATGATTGACCTAATATCTTTAGTTTAAAATTGCATACCCTATGTCAATCACCATTTAGATTAAATTTTAACAATGAATTTCTTATAATTATTTACATTTCTTGTCTTTTTCTTCTTCACTTTTTGTTGCTGTCAAAAAGGGGGAGAAATTATTATGTTTGTGTATGTTTGTGTTTTCTCTTTTTATGTTTGTGTTTTCTCTTTTTAGTTGTTCTGTTTTAGTTGTTCTGTTTGCAAGTTTTGTGTTAAAATTTTTGAAAAAACAAAAATATTGTTCGTTAAATATTGTTCTTTAATGCCTCCTTATTTTAATGTACTCATAAATTCAGGGGGAGCTTAGGAGATAAAAGATGTGTTTTAACTTGAAACCATACTAATAATAATTGTTTTGCCATCATCAAAAAGGGGGAGATTATTTGAATAGTTGCTATTTGAATGAGTTATATTTATGCAACTTATGTAGTTTTGATGATTCCAAACATTATTGTTCAAATGTATAGTTATCTCCTAACAATTTAAGAAGATTTGCACTTGCTCTTGTGTGTACTAACATTTCAGGAAAATCAGACTCCAGACTACGAAAACTTCAAATCAAATTCAACATGAGATATTTTGTTTAATTGATGTTTGTCTTTTCTTTGAATTAATTTTGAAAGGGAGTGATTGTAATTGAGTGAATAAAATCTCACACACACAAATAAGGAGATCTTGAAATTCTATACTGATCGTACAGAACGATATTTATCGTACTGGACGATCTGTCAGTTATCTCCTATAGAGCACTTGGAACGAATAGGAACTTGCTTTGAAAAATTTTCTAAGTCCTATTCGTCCAGGACGAAATTTATTATCGTCCCGGACGATGGGTTCTCTGTAAAATTTTCGTCCAGACGAATTTTACCATCGTACGAGGCGACCAGTCCTCTGGAAAATTTTCGTCCAGACGAAAATAAATATCGTACAGGACGATCAGCTCTCTGGAAATTTTTCGTCCAGACGAAAGCAAATTATCGTCCGCGGCGATTGGTTCTCTGGAAAATTTTCGTCCAGACGAAATAAATAATCGTCCAGGACGATCGGCTCTCTGGAAAATTTTCGTCCAGACGATCACATTTTCGTTCAAACGATAAACCGACTTAGAACAGTTTTCAACAGTTTCTAGAACCGACCTTGTAATAACCGTTCGTACTGGACGAACCAAGTTCGTACAGGACAATCAGCTGTACGAAGTCAGTTCGTACACATATACAAATTGGGTCGTTTCAGATCGTTTAAGTAAAATCGTCCAGGACGATCCAGGATCGTACAGGACGATCCACTGCGTACAGAATTGAAAATTTGCAGTTTTTGGGCGGTTTCTCTTGTCTTTTATATAAATAGTCCAAATTAGACTGCCACCCAATCTTTTTGTCATTTGATCTTCGTGCCTCTTGAGAGAATAGCCAAGGAGAGAGTGGAAGAGAGCATTCAAAGGAGGATTCCTACCACTGGAGCGAGAAGGCTTCACTTGGATTGCTAAGGTAAGAGTCTCTACTTGTGAAATTGGATTTCTTCACTCTTTTCTTTCTTCCTTCTAGATTCTTGTGAGAAGATCATTCAAGAAGGTCCGGTTCTCTGCCGACACTTGGAGAGTGTGAACAGACGAGGGTTCTCTGCCGACACTTGGAGAGTGTGAACAGACGAGGGTTCTCTGCCCACACTAGGAGAGTGTGAAAGGAAGAAGGTTCTCTGCCTACACTTGGAGAGTGTGAACAGCCGTAGGGTTCTCTGCCCACACTAGGAGAGTGTGAAAGGACGACGGTTCTCTGCCGCACCGGGTAGTGGTGAAAAGAGTGTTTTGTACAGGCTTCTCCGCCTTGCTGTGGGTGCTAAAGGAGAGTCACTTTGTGGTATTAGTGCAATACTCAGAGGGTGCCTCTGAGGAGTGGATGTAGGTCTGGTTATAGACCGAACCACAATAAATCTGGTGTCATTTACTTTATAGCTTTTACGTTTCCGCACTTTAAATTTCAGTTTTAACAACTCTGTGGTTGAAAAACATTTTTCTACTAACTTTAAAAGAAAATTTTATTTCGGTTCAACTTTATTATTAAGAGGGTTTAAAATTTTAAAAACTACCAATTCACCCCCCTCTTGGTAGCCTTGGGACATTTACTTAGGCTTAACAACCTAATTACTGGACTCAACAGTCTGGAAACCGTTGGATTAGCCACGGTTTGATCCAACGGCCATGATCGAGGCCGCAGCTGATCTCGATCAGAACTGATCGAAAGGTCAAGCTTTTATCCCGCCATTTGGAATGGACGGACCAGATCCAGTTGGATGAAAGTCTCTCCGCCTAGAAACTTGACCCGATCGGATCAAACAAATGACAGATGAAATCAAAACCGTTAAAATCAAAAAGGGCGAATCAACGGTTGTGATTTCGTCTCTAACCTCAGCAAACCGAAAACCCTAGTATTACATATTATTTCAAACTTCTTTTCTAACCCATCAAATGGCATGATAAGCGAGATTTGGATGACAGTCAGTTAGATCAAGAATGGGGGATAATTTTTGTGTTTTAAAACTCCCTTGATAGATGCCTATTTAGAAACCTAGATAAGAACCTAGGGTTTAGGATTTACCAATGTATAATGGATGGATTGGGTTGTATCAAACACGGTTGAACTTGTAGATTATCCACGTGTTGATTTCCTTCAGGCTTCGGGCTTGGAGGACCACGGGAAAGAGAGTTGAGGGAGTTTGGACGAGTACCCTCTCGGTTCAAGCTTGATCTCGCCTCCGGCAAGCTTCACACGCCAGGGAACAATGAGGAAATGGAGGTCGAGCTCAGAGGAGTTGAAACAAAACTCAAGGGAGCTCTGAGATAGCTGGAATGGGAGAGATAATGCGTGTAATACAATTCCCATCCTTTTGCCCTATTCAGCTGCTTGGAGCCAAAAGAGACGGCCAGGATGCATTAGAGGGGATGCTGGGATGGTTGACACCTGGCCCTGGCTGTTAGAGGAGCAGGAGGAGTGGCTGCCTCAGGTGAAAGAGACATGGAGTCCTTTTCAAGTGGAGGGGACCACTAGATGGGTGGCTCGGGTCCAGGGCTACACCAACGGTTAAAGGAGATTGAATTAGCTACAGGGAAATTTCTGGAGTTAGTTTCAGAGGCTGGAAGAGCTTGGTTCGAGCTAGCTACAGCTTGGTTAGTCGGATTGACCAAGGGAGCTCATTTAAGCCCTTGGACAGGCTAGGGACCAAGCCAGAGCTTGGGTTAGGTGTGGCTTGCTCCCAGGAAACTTCTAGAGTCAATCAGGTAAGCTGGACAGGTTCAGTTCAGGCAAGGGAGTTGAGTTGGTCGAGCTTGACCATATAAGCTCATTTGAGCATATATTGACCCTTTGGTCATTCACAGGGGTCAATAGGTTGAGGTGGAATTTATGTGGAGCTTAATGATTGGTTGATTGAATCACAAACGGTTTAGATGACTATATGCATTTTATGAGTGATGAGCTTTATATATAAGGAGATTTGACCAAGGATTGAGGTTCGACCAAGTCAAACTTGGTGTAATTTGACTCCAAATAAGTTGCATGGACCTGACTCAAGTTTTGATGATGGTTTAAGGGTTTGAATGAGTTAGGCCGATCAAATGGGTTGAAATGACCCATTAAGAGCCTTTAAAAGATATTTGGGTCAAGAGGGCTTAATGGGCCCTTAATGGGCTTTTAGGCCAAAACTGGTTGACTTGGTCAACCAGTTGGGTTCAGGGGTTGGAAATAGATTCAACAGATTTAGAACATCATTCTGAGTCTATTGGATGTGGTCACAGGGTCTAGAGAGGTCAATTTGGTCAAAATCACCATTTGAGCCCTTAAGGGCCTTCTTGGATCAACTCTATTGACTTGGTCAACCAGGTTGACCCAGGGGCTAGGAATGGGTTGAACAGGTTTGGTTTGGCATTTGGAACTTGCTGGAAGTGGTTGCATTCAATTTGGAGTTCATTTGGTTTGAAATCACCATTTGAGCCCCCTCAGGGGTATTTTGGTCATTTTGACCTCAGCTCCACTGGGGGCTGAAATGAGTCCAGAAAAATGTAGTTTATTGATCAACATATTAGGATTAATAGTCTGGAAGTGATTGTAGGCTTTGGAGAAAACTCCAGGGTCAAGATCTTCAAAGTGACAGGTCTAGTGGCATAGGCTGTAAATATTTGAAGGTTTTACAACCTTTGGAATTTAATTTAGTTTCTAGGGTTAGAGGTCTCAGAATGAGCTCAAATTTGGAGAGTTGACACTAGAGACATGCCCAATCAGTATGAAACTGGCAAAACCTGAATCAGTGTCCATTTCATTGGGTTTTGAAGTATTCAAAGATTTACTGGAAAAGGCCTTTAGGACCAAGCCTTAGGGCCTTGGATTTGAGTCTGGAATTGAATGGGTTTGTATTGAATTGAGTTTAGATTGGGTTTAGGATTTGGTTAAAAAAAAACCTCATACAAAAATGAGGTCAACAGTCCTGACTGATTAATTAAAATAATAAATACCTAAATTTATCATGGTGACTGATTCTTTCTGATTTAAGCCTATCTTCCTGGCCGATACAAGTATCATCCATAACGATTTGCTTAATGACGGCTGCTTAACCAGGATGCCCTAATTAGGGTTTCTATTTTTAGTTGGATCGTCTTGGGCGATATGAACATCGTCCAGGCCATTGTACTCAAAATAGAAAACAACAGAAAAACCCTCAAGTGTGTGTGTGCAAGGTTACTTAGCATCAGGAACCACTTTACAATTGACTCAAAAAAGAAAAAAATATAGACTTGAATCAAACTAAATCTATCCGATCTTGAGCTGGCCTGAGTTGCATTAGATCTTGTGGTCCTGAAAAGTTAGTAGGCAAGACAGTCATAGGAAATCATGAATGTTAGCTATCATCAAAAGTCTAATCCATAAACTCAGATTTGCAACAATCTCCCCCTTTTTATGATGGCAAACACAAATAGAGAATTCCAAGCAATTATGGCATTTCAGAAAAAAAAAATAGTGTGATGAAAAACAGTTCACTAAGTTTCATAATTCAAAGTACAAGATACATCAGACTACTTCCCCTTTTGACATCACAAAAAGGAGGGGAAAACTAAAAGCAAACTAAAGAAACTAAAACTAAAATAGAAACAAAAGATAGAAAAACAAACTAGAGAAAAAAAACACAAAGAAAATCAGAAAAATGAGGGCCCCTGATCATCTGAAGAAGGAGGTGGTGGTGGTGGTGGCTGCTGGAAGTAACTGGAGAGCATAACAAACTGTGCCCCAAACCAGGCTATGTCTTGGTCATGCTGCTGCTGCTGGTGTGCAACATAGGCATTGAAATGGGTCTCCCAATTATCAAATCTCTCCACCAACTGATCCAGTTGAGAGTGCTGGCAGAGAGGAATAGGTTCAGGAACAGGAGCGGGAGCCTCCTCCTCCTCGGCCCCCTAAGCTTCCCCATCCCCTAGGTGGAGACGAGTACTATGAAGAGCATTGAAGGAATTATTTGAGTAGAAGGGTGGCGGATGGTTGGGAGGAGCAGGATATTGAAGGTTGTATTTGGATTCTAAAACATATGCAATGATGTGTCTTAAAGCAAGATTAGGTTTTCTTCTATGACCTAGATCTCGAATGATAGTCAAATGCTCGATGTAGCGAAAGATCAGGTCTGTGGCATTGAATTCTCTATGGGCCAGAATGTAAAAAGTAGTGAGTGAAAGAAGTGGAGTGATATGGATTCGGTCGCTGGCTTTGGGAATAACAGAGGTGCGAAGGACGTGCTGGATCGTCCTAACATCTTTAAGTAAAGAGCTAGTCTCTCCAACATGAAAGGGTGCATTGATGTGGCGAAGAAAGTGATTTGCAGTGGACCAGTCAAAGTCAGGATCAGAGACAAGGGTATGCAGCTTATCCCCCGTGGTAGACAACTGCAATATTTTAGCACAATCCTGATATGTGATATCGACAGAACGTCGATTCACATAAGAGGTGAGAGTAGTGTAAGAAGAATTTATGCGGAGGTTTGCGTAGAATTCAAAAAGAAGTTCAGAACTAAGGGGACTACGAGGGTGAGAATAAAGCAAAGAGAGGTGTGAGTGAAAATATTCAGTACCGGATAGGAGAGATATGCTGGATTGATTGTTCGGGAGAGAGTAATGTCGCACTCTTTGTAACGATGGTAGGTAGCCTGATCGTCTGCCTCTCGAAAATGAGGGTCCAGCATTCTCCTTGATGAGCTGCCAGACATCTAACGAGCACGCTTTCTGCCAGCCATTTAGAATAAAAAGCAAGGAAACAATAAGCACCAGCAAGTAGAAAGCCAAAGAGAAGGTGTGAAGAAAAAATGGCTGAATTCAGGCTTTATTTAAAGAATCAGCCAAATCGTCCATGCCGATCGTAGGATCGTCCAGGACGATTCGATGCAATTATTGTGAATAGGTTGATTGGTCAAAAAGGCGATCCGATCATCCGAGATGATCAGATATCGTCCGGGACGATTAGACACAAACGATCGTCCCGAGGAGACAGGCCGGACGACCATTGAAAAAAAAGATTGTCCAGGCATATTATGTGGATCGTCCAGGACGATGCTCAATAATGGATCATACCGGTTGAATTTAAAACATTTTAAATCATGCGTCACATGTATCATCTAGGACGATAAGTGGTTTGTCTGGGCCGATTGTCCAAAAATGGATCGTCCCGAACGATTTTAAAGATTTTAAATATACTTACATGTGTATCATCCAGGATGATTAGGTGTATCGGACGAGACGATTATAATAAATGCATCGTCCAAGATAAAAAATGTATTGGACAGAACAATCAAGATGATTGTAGCGAGGACGATCATATCGTCCAGGACGATAAAGGATTGTCCAGGACGATAAAGGATTGTCCAGGACGATGAGAGCAGAAAAGTCAAAATATTCAGTAGATTGAGTTTTTGAAGCAAGAAAAGCCGATCGTCCTGGATGATATAAATATCGGCCAGGACGATGTGACAAAAAATTTCAAATCAAAGGAATGATAGAGATGATTATAGAAGGCCCAAAAATGATAAAATCAACAAAAAAATAACTACGATAAAACAAAAAGCCATAATTTTTTTTAATCAAGGCATGAACATGATATAGTCTCCATGTGATTAATTTTTAAAAATTTGTAAGTTAATGAGATAACAACTTTAAAAATCCAAAATACGGTAAAATATTTAATCATGTTAACCCTAAGCTCGAACTTCTTTTAGGGTAAAATCTTCTTTTGAAATAAAAAGGCCTAACTCAGAAAAAACATTTGGATAAGAAAAAGAGATCCGATCAGGACTTGGTTTCAAAAAAATATCTTATAAAATATTATATCAAAGTAGTTTGTTAAATTGCAAAATTCGAAAACAAGTCCTTGAAAATCTCAAGTGATATATGAAATCTTTTAAGTTTTAAGAGTTGGAGGAAAGGAAGATAGCTTGCTTTTTGATGGGCTCATTTTATGCCTCTTGTCCATTGAATGGCGCAGTTTGCGCATCTTTTGATTTTTGATACACTTTGTGTGTGTGAGTGTGTATATATATATATATATATATATATATATATATATATATATATTAATTTGGTGTCATTGCGCATCTTTTATTTTTGGCATTATTGGCCACTTTCTTTTTCATTATTTTTGCAAGATAGATTCTTTTCCAAAAATTTTTAAATATTCTTAGTTGTGAGTATATCTTCCAGATATTAGTGAAGAAAAACTCACTCTCTAATATAGGGAAGAACAATCCACAAAATAGAATTAAAAGTCATGTGAGAGATGCATTGACAGGATAACGAGAAATCTTGAAGTAACATAAAAACTTTGACTATTATAGTATAAGCTAGATTACTGTAGCAATGTAGAAAAGATCTCAATTGCAAAATCCAGTTGTTAATTTGAGATAGACTTTTGGTTAGAAAGGAAATTTTTACCATCAAAATAGGTTAGAGAAAGAGATACAATCAACGGTGTTTTTACCCTTTAGTAGATTAAGAGATGTAAAACATTAACTCCAAATTTTCAAAATAAAAAATAAGGCATAAGATAACAATTCAGCGATGATTTAAAAAGGAAAAATAAAACAAGGCATATGGAAAAATAAAGTACCAAATAAACTATAAAAAAAATAAATAACCAAAAAAAAGAAATAAACAACAAAAATTAGAAAAATACAGTAAAGTAATCAGCAGATAAAAACATCAAAAGAAATCGAGTTCATGCATTAATGTCAATCACACCCAATCTGGTCCTTAAAGTGCTGAAAGTATCGAAGGCCAGTGGTTCAGTAAATATGTCAGCCAGTTGATTCTCAGTTGCCACATGGTGTAACTCAATGTCTCCCTTAGTCACATTATCTCTAATAAACTGATGCCTAATGTCAATGTGCTTAGTCCTTGAATATTGGATAGGATTCTTAGAAATGCAGATGAAACTAGTGTTGTTACAAAGAATTGAGATGGTGCCTACAGGTAATCCTAAATCCAGTACTTGCTGTTTTAGCCAAAAGACTTGGGCCACACAACTTCCTAAAGCAATGTACTCAACCTTAGCAGTGGAAAGAGCAACAAAGTTTTACTTTCTACTAGACCAGGAGACTAAAAACCGTCTTATGAATTGGCAAGTTCCATAAGTGCTTTCTCTATCCACCTTACATCCTACAAAATCAGAATGAGAAAATCCAATCATCTCAAAAGAAGTGCTGTGCATAAGGTACCAGATTCCTAAGTTTTGGGTCCCTAAAAGGTATCTAAGAACTCTCTTAACTATAGTCAGGTGAGATTCCTTAGGGTCAGCTTGAAATCTAGAATAAAGACAAACACTAAATATTATATCTGGTCGGCTAGCAATCAGATAAAGTAAATATCTAATCATCCCTCTATACTTCTTCTGATCAACTGATTTTTCATTTGGGTCCTTGTCTAATTGAATTCCTGAGGCCATGGGAGTATTAATTGACTTGGATTTGTCCTTTTCATATTTCTTTAAGATGTTCTTTATGTACTTTGTTTGGCTCAGAAAAGTTCCATCATCTAATTGTCTAATGCTAAACCCAAAAAGTAGGACAATTCTCCCATCATACTCATCTCAAACTCCTTACTCATTATTTTAGAAAAATCATCACATAGCCTTTTATTAGAAGATCCAAAAATTATATCATCAACATAGATCTGAACAATGAGTAAATCATCTCCTACTTTCCTCAGGAAAAGGGTGGTGTCTACACTCCCCTTAACAAACTCCCTTTCTAGTAAGAATGTGTTAAGCCTCTCATACCAAGCTCTGGGTACCTGCTTTAATCCATATAAGGCATTTTTTAATTTGAAAACATGATTTGGAAATTGGGAACTCTCAAAACCCAGGGGTTGTTCTACAAACACATCCTCTTTTATTTCCCCGTTTAAAATGACACTCTTAACGTCCATTTGGAAAAGCTTAAATCCCTTATAACAGGCAAAGGCTAATAGCACTCTAATGGCTTCCAATCTAGCTACAGGGGAAAAAGTTTCCTCAAAATCTATCCCTTCTATTTGGTTATACCCCTTAGCCATTAATCTTGCCTTATTCCTAACCACCACTCTAGAATCATTCACCTTAT
The DNA here is from genome assembly GCA_022539455.1 of Dendrobium nobile. Classification (NCBI taxonomy): domain Eukaryota; kingdom Viridiplantae; phylum Streptophyta; class Magnoliopsida; order Asparagales; family Orchidaceae; genus Dendrobium; species Dendrobium nobile. Next base: position 48,354,191 of record CM039721.1, read on the forward strand.
TCTTAAAGATCCACTTGGTTTCAACTACACTTTGTCCCTTAGGTCTTTCTATAAGCTCCCAAATATCCTTCCTAACAAATTGGTTCAACTCCTCCTAGATGGCTAAGATCCAAAACTCATTAAAAAGGGCTTGGTTTATGTTGGTGGATTCAATCATTGAGATAAAGGTAGAGTGGTTCACTTCCTTCCTAAGTCCATATCTAGTCCTAACTCTATTAGAAGGGTCTCCTAAGATTAGATCTTTAGGGTGACTCAAAGAGTATCTCCAATCTCTAGGCGAAGTGTGTGAAGGTTCAACCCTTTCCTCTAGATCTACATTTTCTATTCGGGTGACCTCTCCTACTCCTTCAATGTTCTAGTGCTCTATCCTCTTCTCTAAATTTTCTACTCCAATGGTAATCTCTCCAACATCATCATCATCCTCAACTCTAGGCTTTCTAGGATCAGACTCATCAAACACTACATGTGTAGTCTCTTCCACCACCAAAGTCCTCTTATTAAATACCCTAAAAGACTTTCCAACATTAGAATATCCTAAGAACACTCTATCAGATTTTGGATCAAATTTACCTAAGTGAGACTTCCCATAGTTGTGAATGAAAATCATACAACCAAAGACATGAAGGTGGAAAAGATTGTGTGTTTTTCCCTTAAGGATCTCATAGAGTGTCTTATCTAACTTGGCTCTAACATTCACCATATTCAACACATAATAAGCTGTATTAACTGCTTCAGCCCAAAAGTATTTTGAAAGTGAATACTCAGTAAGCATTGCTCTAATAGCTTCTACTAAGGTTTGGTTCTTCCTTTCAGCTACCCCATTCTGCTGAGGGGTCCTACGAGCTGAGAAGTTGTGGCTAATCCCTCTGTCCTCACAAAAATCTTCAAATCTCTCATTTTCAAACTCTCCCCCATGGTCACTATGGATGGTCAAGATCTCACAACCTAGCTTTTTCTGAATCCAAGTAAAGAAGGCTCTAAACTCATCAAAGGACTCATTTTTGTGTGACAGAAATCTAATCCAAGTGAACCTCGAGTAGTCATCGACAATCAAAAAACCATAGACTTTCCCTCCCAAGCCGATAGTGCTAACGGGTCCAAATAAATCCATGTGAAGGACTTCTAAAGGTCTAGAGGTGCTAATGTCCTTAATGGAGTGAAAAGTGGAGTGGATTTGCTTTCCTAATTGACAGGCATCACAAAGGTGGTCTTTTGAAAACTTAAGCTTGGGGACACCTCTAACTAGGTCTTTTTGGGTCACTTTCCTAAGGGTTTTCATACTAGCATGACATAATCTCCTATGCCACAACCATGAATCATCAATAGCAATTTTTAAGAAAAATGAAGCAGCACATTCAATGTTATTTAAATCAAGCATATAAACGTTGTTGATCCGCTTTCTCTACAAAACAGTGTTATTATTTAAGCTCATAATGTATGAATTTGCCAAAAAATTTATGATGAAGCCCTTTTCATAAAGCTGACTGATGCTGAGAAAGTTGTGTTTCAGTCCATCTACAAGCAAAACATTTCCAATCAAAAGGTTCTTGGAATTACCAATTATACCTGAGCCTACCACCTTCTTGGTGGTGTTATTTCCAAGAATCACCTTGCCTCCTATCCTAGTCTCCAGCAATATGAATTGATTAGCATTGCTAGTCATATGTCGAAAGCATCCGCTGCCCAGGTACCACATGCTCTCACGAGGCCTTTTGTGAGAGCTTGCCTACAATATTATCAAATGTCAAATTTAACAACCCAAACATGTTTGGGTTCCTTCTTATGAAAAGTAGAATGCAATGCATGCTGTGGAACATGTAACTTGGGTTTCCAGACCCAATGTGAGCTATGGTGAATTGTGCAAGTGTGTTCTATGTGTCCTAGCATGCCACATGAGAAACACCTAACTCTAGGAAAAGGATGCACTAATCTACTCCTATGGTGATGCTTCCTTTTAAAAGCATGTAATGGTTTATTTTCAAAAACTTTGAGATTTTTTAATTCTTTTTCTAACTCAGCATGGGATGATTTTAAAGAATCATGTGCATCAGATAACTCATTGTGCTTTTTGTTTAATGCATCAAACTCATCAAGTACAGCCATGTGGTTGCTATCAATTTGAGAATTTTCTTTTAAAATATTTTCATGCTCTTTTTGGCAAGTTTAAAAATTCTAATTTCAAACTAGCATGAGATTTTTTGAGTTTTTTATATGATGCATGCATGTGCTCAAGAATTTCAAATAATTGATCATAAGTTGGTTCACATACCTCTTATTGGTCACTTTGACCAAGATTATTGTCTGCCATTAAGCACAAGTTTGTTGTCACCTCCTCCAGTTCAATTTCAGAGGATTTTGATGCAGAATCCGCCTAGAACACCATTTGGAATTTCTTCTTGCTCTTGTCATTTTTGAAGTTTGATTTCTCCTCACCCTTCTCCTTAATTGGGTGTGCCTTAAGCATAGGACAATCAGCTTTAATGTGCCCAGGCTTCCTGCATTCATAGCAAATTGTATCATTAGAATTCTTAAAATTTTTGCTACCCATACCTTTATTCCACTTTTGATGATTCTTGTGCTTCTTCCTTAGAAAGCTCTTAAATTGTCTTGTGATTAAAGCAACATCATCGCTTTCGGACACGGAATAGTTAGTGTCCGAATCATTTGCCTTAAGTGCCACCATTTTCTCCTTCTTCCTTTCCCCTGCATAAAGATTTCTTTGGTTCACCCCTTTCTCGTAAGCAATGACTGAACCAAGTAAGTTATCGATCAAATATATATTTAAATATTTAGATTCAGATATTGCAATAATTTTTGCATCAAAAGGGGAAGGCAAACATCTTAAAATATTATTTACTTTTTCATAGTTAGAAAGTTCTCTTCCTACTGCTTGCAATGAAGTAACAATCTGAGTAAACCTTGTATACATTTCAAAAATCAATTCAGAAGGATTCATATGAACAAGTTTATAATCATACAAGAGAATATTCAAACAGGATTGCTTGACTTCATTAGTACCTTCATAGGTGATACACAATTTATCCCAAATTTCTTTACCAGTAGTGCAAGTGGAAACACACATGTAATCTTTCGATTTCAAAGTACAAAAAAAATAGTTCAAATATTTTGTATTTAATTGTGTTATATCCCTATCATCTAGAGTCCATTCAGTAAAAGGAAGTCGAACAGTAATACCATTCAATTTTCCAGTTGGAGGTGTATAACTATCCGTAACAAGCATCTACATGCGATAATCAATTGATTGTAAAAACGTAGAAAAGCGAGTTTTCCAAAAATCAAAAGGAATATTATCAAACAAAGGCGGTCGGGTAATAAAATACCTTTTCGCAGTATTACGATTTTTGTTGTTAGCCATGGATCAAAATTCAAAAAGTTTTCAAACTTAGTTTTTATGAATCCTGCTCTAATACCACTTGAAAGTTCATTAGGGATATTAAGCCCTTAAGAACTAGCCCGAGGCTAAACAAGAGGGGGGGGGCGAATTCATATTTTTAAAAATTTTCCTTTAGGTAAAGCACAAAATTTAAAACCAAAACAATTCACCACAAGAGTTACGAATGCGGAAATTAAATGTGGAAGTAAAACAAAGAAAGATCACACTGGATTTATAGTGGTTCGGTCAAACCTTGCCCTACGTCCACTCCTCAGAGGCACCCTCCAAGTATTGCACTAACTAAGTGTCTCTTCTTTAGTTCCCAGAGTTAGGCAGAGAAGCCTTTACAACATACTCCTTTTCACCAGCCCGGGTGCGACAGAGAACTGACTCCTTTTGCTTCCTCCTGAAGCGGGCAGAGAACCCAGACCTTTTGCTGAAGTAGACCTCCCAAGAATCTCCCAAGGACGAAGGACAAAGAACGGAGACGATGACTTGAAACCTTGCTTGGAGCAACCTTTGTGAACCCTCTCACAAACTCCCCCTCACAAGTTTCTCTCTCTCTCTCTCCCTCTCCCAAGGCTCTCTCAGGTTAAGACAGCATCACTCAAGGTCTTAAGCATAAGAAAATTTGAGTCCTTTAAATAGAATTTCAAGAACCGACATTATCGTCCAGGTCGATAGGAATGTCGTCCTGACCGATCAGTACAAAGTAAGCTCAATCAACTGGGATGATTTGGGACGATTAGAAGAAAATTGGTTACATTATTCAGGCCAATTTCATATCGTCCTGGACAATTAGCTCAAATCTAAGAAAAAACATCCTGAGCATCGCCCTGATTAGATTCTGGCCGATGCCAATCATCTAGTCCATCATCCTGGCTGATCCAACGATCGGCCCGGCCGATGTGATCATATCAATCAGCCTTAATTGCTTTCTATAATTGCCAGATTAATTTAGACATAATTGTGCTGCATCGTCCAGGTTATTGTTAAGTTTGTCCTGGCCGATTAATTAAATAAAATAAAGAATACCTAAATTAATCATGGCGGCTGATTCTTTTGTATTTGAGCCTATCATCCTGGTCGATATAAGTATCATCCAGGACAATTTGCTTAATGACGGCTGCTAACCAGGATGCCCTAATTAGGGTTTCTATTTTTAGTTGGATCATCCTGGCCGATATGAACATCGTCCAGGCTGATGTACTCAAAATAAAAAACAACGAAAAAATTCTCAAGTGTGCGTGTGCAAGGTTACTTAGCATCAGGAACCACTTTTATAGTTGACTCAAGAAAGGAAAAAATACAGACTTAACTCAACCTAAATCTACCCGATCTTGAGCTGGCTTGAGTTGCATTCGATCTTGTGGTCCTGAAAAGTTAGTTGGTAAGGCAGTCGTAGGAAATCATGATTGTTTGTTATCATCAAAAGTCTAATCCATAAACTCAGATTTGCAATACTAATATTATATCGTATTGGATTAGAGGGCTTTCATTACCTAAAGCTTGTTTCAAATTTTTTAAAAGAGCTTGCTCTATTTTTTTTATTTTATGGAGAAGTTAATATTAGGAAGATTTATATGATTTCTTGGAAGGATATTTATAAACCAAAAAAGTTTGGCAATTTAGGATTCCTAATCTTAATGCTTTATATTTTTGTTATGGTTTTTCTATTATTTAGTGTATTGCTAAAATATCGGGCCTCTTGCTGTTTGGATTAAATTTAAATATATTTCTTGTTGGAAGTTTTTCTCTCAAAAAGATTCAAAATTTTTGAAAGATCTTTGTGTTATTTATAGGGATATTAAAAGCAAGATTTCTTTTAATTTGGCTGCCAATAGTTCGTTATCTCTTTTATGGGATACTTGGCTTAATGGGAAATCTCTTCAGGACATTCTTTTAGGTTCTAAGGCTCCTTCTCTTAATGCAAAGATAGTTGGGGATTGGAATATTAATGATAGCTGGAATATTCCTTTGTACATTCTAGAAGACATGGCTCAGGTTATTTCTAGTATTTTGATTCTTAATCAAGTTACTTATATTGTTTGGGATAAGGTGACAATTCCAATTTTTAAGAATTTTTATTCTATGTTCTTTAACCATTTTAATAAGGTGGATTGGTTTAAATTTGTGTGGCATAAAAGGTATGCTCTAAGGTTTTCTTACTTTTCTTGGATGGACATGTTAAATGGTTTGAAAACTGATGATCTTTAATTAGGAGAAATATTAAAGTGCCTAGTTTTTGAATACTTTGCAATATCTGGCCTAAAAGTCATGTCATTTATTCTTTGAATGTGACTTTCTTTTAATATTATCAATATCTTTATGCCTAGGTTAAAATTCTTTATGCTTAGATAGAGGGTTATGCAAATTTTTCATTTTATTTGGACTTATAAATTAAATGTTGAAGCTAAACATCTTTTTCTTCTCTATTCTTGTTGCACTCTTTATTTTGTTTTGAAAGAAAGAAATTGCAGGAAGATGGGTAATAAATTTCGCAATCCGGATTATATTTGTAAGCTTATTAGCCCTTGGTTCATGCAAATGTTTGTAATTGGGCTTCTTATCATAAAATTATCCAGTATATTGTTTAATTGTGGTTTATTTTTGGTGTTTTTGGACAATGATGATTGGGAACCTTCTTATTGTTTATTATTATGGATGACTAGTCTAGCAACCAAGTTTTCTGGATGGCTGGGTCCAGCAACCAAATAATTTTTTGGGTTCTTTATTTCAATGGATGGTTTTCCCGTATACTGAGTCCTTATTTCAGGGGCTTATTTGTTTTTATCTTAGCTATTGGTGTTGTTGGGTGTTCTTTTGTGCATGTGTCATGGTTAATTGTTGGATGACCAGAGTTTGGTTTATCTGTAGATTCCCAAAAGTTCCTTTTGGTTGGTTCAGTTTTTTAAAGATTAGTGATTATTTGAAGTCCTTATGGAGGTTTTTGTTTGGTTTGGTGGTTCTTCTATTTCTGCTTCGGCTGTATGGAGTAGTTGATCGAGAGTTCTTTCCTTTTCCATTTCTTGTTGTGGGCTACTATTTAGTGACTTTTTTTTTTCCTTTTTGTAGGTTTTGTAGTTTTATTTTTCTTCTTTATTTTGTAGCTCTATTGTGTTATAGAGTTGTAAGTTTTTTTTCTTACAATTCTAGCATTTTGCAAACTTTAATTTTTAAAATAAAATTGGGCATGTGTGCCCCTAATTTCCCAAAAAAAAATTGTACTATAGTCCCTTAGTTAGTTATAGTAACAAGAAACATAGGTAGTGGAGGTGTAAGCAGATTTGTGAGAAGTAAGTGGGTTTGCAAAACTAGTATAGTAACGTGATTCCACATCAACTCCCTCCCACCTCAGAGAAGTCTACACTCAGTGAAGCCAGTTAAGTATCTGCTTCATCTAATAGAAAGTAAGTACATATTTCTTCAATGTTGAAGGTAGAAGACGTGAGGATATTTGGCAGTAAGTCAATAATGAAGGCATTGTCGTTAATGAGTCGCTTGATTAGAATTGGACAAATGTTTTGAGTAATGGGCTTCAAATAGTATCCCGACAAAATTGTTCTCTCATTAATCAAACCATTAACAGCTCACTAGGCTCGAATACCCTCTAGCGGCGATGTAGATCAACATCAAGCATTAGTTTAAATTTTTAGTCAACTTACTTGTTGCAGTATTGTGTCATTTTGGAATGAAGGCTAAATCAACCGTGTGGTTTGGTAACTTGGAGTAAACTATGCTTAATGGCCACATCCCTATCGACCTGTTGGACATTGAGTTGTAAGAAAATTTGTCTTGGCTCAAGACTTCATTCCATTATTTTGGGTAAACTTTGACTATGTGGTGAAGCATGTTATCGAGAGTCATGTTGACTACCTCAGTATACCCATCAGTTTAAGGGTGATATGGCAAGCTATGTTTGATTTTTTGTTTTATTTTATTTCCAATGCTTGCGCTAAAAGTGGCTGATGAACTACACATCATGGTTGGATGTGATACTTTGGGGAAGACCATCTAATATAACGATCTCATAGAAGAACAAACGAGCTACTCCAAGGGCACACACTTTCTTGTAAGTTATAAAATGGGACATTTTAGAGAATCTATCAACTACAATCATAATTGAATCAACACTTTTCTTTATGCGAGGTAGCCCACTAAATTGTCCAAGCTCAAGTATTCCAAATAGACCTAGGGCCTACTAGGGTTGTATACAACCTAGCATTTTCTAGAACACCTTTATAAAGTTGATATACCTGGCATCTCTCAGCAAAACAAGTGACATCCTGCCTTGAATGGGGCCAATAAAATTTTTGCTGCATCTACTCCACTGTCTTCTCTTATCCCAGGTGCTTCAATAACCCTCCCCCATGTATGTCTATAATCAAATATGGCCAAGCAGAGGAGGAGGGAATGCATAAAGAATTGCCCTTAAATAGTAACCCATCCCTTAATGAGTAATCTCCTAGTGGCTTATTAGCAGAGTAATGCTTCCAAGAATCAGTAAAATATTTATCATCACATTATAAGTATTTAAGTGTCACCAAACTTGTGATATCAGTTTGGAGCTTAATGATCAAAGCCAAAAGTCTACTCAAGGTATCTGATACTTGGTTCTGGTGGCCTGACTTGTGTTTTAGGATGAAGCTAAATTTTTGTAGAAATAATACCCATCGTTCAAGTATCGTAGAGATTGATGGTCGCTTTAAAGAACAAAGTTCTAAAGCAACAAATAATGCTCCCATTGTTTGAGAGCTATTACAATTGCATAACATTTCTGCTCATAAATGGAGCATTATTTTTTTATCGGACTCAATTTCCCCTAACAAAATTCAATAGGTTTATTATTTTGAGATAACTCGTCACCAACACTAACTTCTGAATCATCCATGTCTACATTAAAAGGTTTATTAAAATCTAGTATAACGAGCATGGGAGAATATATTAAGTCCTCTTTGACATTTTCAAATTTTGTTTGATGCTCTACATTCCACACAAAGTTTTGTTGCTTCAAATAGTCCATGATAAGTGCAATAATTACACTAAATCAATGGATAAACCGCCCATTGAAGTTAGCTAGTTTTTTTTCTCCAAGCTGAATTCATCCAAACATTATTCTTCTGCCCCTTAACACCTTCAGTCGGAACATTTACCGTCACATTCTGGATCTTCTCAGATGTCCCTGTAATTTTACGAGGAGGCAATTCTGCAATCACTTTCTCTGCATCCCCTGCAGATCTTCCTAAAAAACCATCTGAATTCTTAGGATTAGAATTCGAAGCGAGTCCGTCAATATCAAGAATAACATTCACACCATCCGAAGAAGAAGCACCCAGATCTTCCTTCTGCAGCATTAAATTTCCATCTGTATCACCGGGAGAGATAACCACTTTCTGTTTCAAGGCATCTTCCTCAATAACATCTTTCCCTTTACCAGGAACATGAAAAATTGGTTCCTTAATATCCATCAAACCACCCTCCTTAATCACCAGAGGCTTGTTTCCAAAATTCTTGAAATTTTTATTGAAACCATCCAATATCTTGGATCCGCCATTAAAGACCTCTGAAGAATCAAGAACCGGAATAGAGATTCCATTTCTATAGTTCTTCCATGCGTCCGGAGGAATAAGACATCGATGATCCATCGTCGTCCCTCCGATGGAGGAATGTGATGCTTTAGGACTTTCTTGATTGTATCTGTTTTCCTTTTAGCTTAATGCAATTTTTTGCATTTTTTCTTCAAAAAAAAAAAAGTTAGCTAGTTTGTGAAAATTATAGATTTCAATATATGTGCACGGGCTAGGCCCATCTCAAAATGGAAGCCACCTTGCAAGGATCCTTGCTAATGCCATGTGAAGAAATTATAAAGCCCAAAAAATGTGTTGTTGGGAAAGAAAATTTGCATTTAGATTTATTTAAATATAACTTGTCCTCATGCAATACCTTACAGACTTAAGTTAGTTATTTCCTGTGGGCTCTTGGCGATGAACTAAATACTAAAATATCATCAAAATAAACTACATAGAACTTTTCAAGTAAAGGTTTTAGAACTTCATTCATTAAGAGCATAAATGTGGAAGGGGCATTACATAAACCAAATAGCATTACCTTCCACTCGTATAGACCATCACGAGTCTTGAAAGGTATCTTCCACTCGTCACCCGATTGGATCCATATTTAGTGGTAGATGCTCTGCAAGTTCAACTTGATAAATATAGTAGTGTTTGTCAAATGATCCAGTATATCTTCTAGCCTAGATACATGGAATCAATATTTCACCGTGATCTTATTGATAGCTCGACTATCAATAAATATTCATTAGCAAAGTAGGCACCACACATGGACTTATGCTTGGTTGGATGATTTGTTTTTGTATCATGTCATTCATAATTTGTTGTAGCTTTGTGTTCAACTGGACTCATCTTGTAATTGGGTAAGTTATGTAGAGTGTCACCCATAATCAAATTAATCTAGTGTTGTATGGATCGCAATGATGGGAGTTGGCTGGGAAGATCTTGAGGAGCTACTTCTTCAAAATCTACTAATGGTTGACATATTTCTCGAAGATAAACGGATGAGTTGATCACAAAGTTTTCTTTAACTAAAACCATAGCCAATAAAGTCTTCATTTCTTGCCCAGAATGCACACGGGAGTTTCCTAAAATAATACTTAAATCAGACCTATCTTTATTATCCAGTAAGTGTGATGTTTGAAAATTATGGAGTACTCAAAGCTTTTGACTCTTCCATTCAAATGAGTATGAATTTGTACGCCCATCATATAGCACACTTATACCAAATTGTCATGGGTGTCCAAGGATGAGGCGTCAGACATCCATATCGTTGATATCACACAACACTTTGCAGGTATAATTGTGGGCTCCGAAAATTCGGCCCCAGCCTCCCCGCCGCGCAATTTCTTTTTTATTATTCAGCGAGGGGAGTTTTAACGAACTAAGTTCCGGGGTAAATTCTGGAAGGCAGGTGGGTTTGTAGATAAGACACTACCCAGAGATTTCGCCCTCATTTTGTCAGGACTTTATGATCTGAGTTCTAGTTTCCTATAGGCGCAAGCCCCTATAGTTAATTACCCCTCTCGATCACGAGAGAAAACTTTCGATTAAGACTAGTCGTCAATCAGATACGTAGAGAATACGTGTTATCTGGCATATAGTAGCAGCAATGGATTGGAAAACGGAGAACTGGATTTGAGAATTTGGGAAGTTTAGATATTTGAAAAGATTTAATATTTAAAATAGAAATTTCACCATCTAGCACTTAAAGCGGATGGTGGGGGAATGGATGATGGGCCCGATCAAGATCCCATGGTTCCGTCGTCCCGGGCCATCGTGGTCCCTGGTCTACTTAGTCAGAGGAGGTAGTCGACCCAACCTGACAGAAGGATCCTTGTCGGCAGCCATGGGTTGCTTCGTCCAAGGGAACCTTGTAGACCGGGGTTGAATGTTTGTCTAAGGGGACAAATTTAAATCCACCTTAGCTTACAGAGGGCTTTGTGCCCTGTCAATTATATCCTATTGATTCATATCTCAAGGATTTAACGTCATTAAGGAGCGTATTGGCTCTTGCCATAACCGCTATCTGTGGTGCCATTTGGCGGCAAAACCACTCGGTTCAGAGGGCCCCGGGTCATAACCATTTACTTGCAGTGCCATTTGGCGGCGAAATTGTCGGTTAGAGGACACGTACCACGTCCTTACTGACAAAAGATTGTTTGAGAATGGATCTTAGTGATATTTTTGACTAGGCATTTGGCTCTTTGTGAGCTAGAGTAAATTTCAATTTGTCCACCCCGACAAACTGTTGCGGAGGGTGGATAGATTTTGCTTTAAGTACGGATGGATGATTTTAATTTTAAATATTTAGAATTTGGGATTTTGAGATTTTTTTTGGATTTTTGTGGAGTTTTGGATATTTGGGTGGAATTTGAAAGTGTTCGGAATGGACCCCTCCGGTTGAGATCTTCAATCAACGCGGCCATCATCGGGGTGTTTGGGGTCATTTTCACTTTATGGATTGAACCTTGTCAACTCTATCGGGCTATCGACAGAGGATCGGATTTCGTAGGCTTCGTGCCCTTGTTAGTGAATTCTCATCGTTGTAGGCATTGGAAGCCTAATATGAATGTATTAAAACAAATATTATGGTCGCCACGACCACATATTTGTTTGTTGGTTCAAACCTTGTCGACTCTTATTGATCCGTATAGGAGGATCGGGTTCGAACTTGAATTCACTTATCAACACGCACAACATCCCTAGACGTCACATGTGTACCAATAACACGCTCGTCGGGGCCCATGCGGGTTGAGAATATATTTCCCCCTTTAGTGTACCTATGTGTATACAATTTATAGTGCACGTGCAGGGGTACTCTTGGAATATTTATAAACGCCTTCTGTCTGCTTATACGGATGTTGCAGATCCGGTGGCGTGGCGTAGCAGCTTCTGAATTAAGTTGTTTGCTGCTTTATACAGGTAGACTGTCATGCACTATTTGTTAATTTTTGTAGGCGGATCATAGTGCACTAACTAATCTCCTACCTTAGCTCGTACGAGCTTGGACTTGTCGTATTCTTCATACACTTTGTTGTGGTATGTGGTCTTTACAATGCATCCTCTACTGCTGCATGTAGGTAGGTAGATGTCTTCCTTCACGTACTGAAATTAACTTCAGGATACTGCATTTACTGAAGTCTTATTGTATCTACCCATAGATGGTATATGGCACACACATCTGTCTTTGTAGAAAGATCGTATGTGTTGCAGATCTTTTACTGTCACACGGAGATGACTTAAAATCTTGTATGATGAATTTGCTTAATTGGCACTTGCATCTCAATTGAAGTGACAATGTGATGTTATGGATTGTAAGCATGTCATTGTATCTTTCCCTTTGGTTATTGTATGAATGATTACTTACAAACTCCTTTTGAAGCTTTGATCTTCATAAGTATCATGTTCATTCACTTGTGTCTATTTGAGTACATCATGAATTGATTTGTTATGATCAGTCCTTGCTTGCAAACCATAAATTATTAATTCGAAAGTCTTTATACTGTTGTTCATAAGCCTTTCATTTGATCTTCGTTCATTTGGGTTAGAGCCCAAAAGATTCAAGTCATTCGCTTAGCATTCGAATCAAAGCTCAAGTACAGTTCATCACCATTTGATATGTGATGTGAGTGACAATATTAGTATTTTTGTCAATTGGAGATTTGCAACTTAGTTGACACATATTTCATGAATCAACTTTAATATTCATTTAGAACTTTACATGTTGATTTATGGATAGTTTGCCAAACAACTTGCAAGTCTATTTATTGCTACTCAAAAATGGATCAAATATCATATAATGAGTTCATTATGATGATCCAAAAGCTTACACAATGGCTTTGTCATTAAATCACTAGCTCTTGCAAATTTTCTCATTAAGATTCTTCATTCCAATTGAAGTGATGACTTCTTAATAATCCATTGAAAACTTCATGGCATTATTTAAGTCAAGCACCTTATGATTGTTCATTTGAGTTCAAGTTTGGGTTAAGCTCTCTTTTATTTATTTTAAAATGAGTCCAAGACCAAATTCGAATTCAAGTTTGAGTTAAGTTCTTTGTGGTCTTTTTGAGCTCAAACTCAATTCAATTTCAAGTTAGGTTTTAATCAAGCTTTCTTGATTGAGCTTTGATTTAAGTCCTCATTGGCCAAATTATAAGTCCTCATTATTGTTCAAGTTATGAGGTTCAAATTATAGCATGTCTTTTTGTATTTTTCATTTAGGTCCAAATTGAATTAAAGCCTTTTATTTCATTTTCAAGTCCAAAAGTCCCTCTCACTTGGTTCAAACCAAGATCAAATGCATATCCACAAGTCCTCTGTTTGAGTTCAAGTAACAGACTCAAGCATATGTCGCATGTCCTTCATATGTTCAAAGATAGTTTAGGCTTAATGTGAGCCTCTTCAATTCATCAAGTCCCCTGCTGTCCTTGCAAATGCAATTAAGTTCAAGCCTTATCGGCTTAATGTTCAAATCAAATTCTTCATCATTTGAGTTCAAGTCCGAGCTTATGTTGTCTTTCAAATTCATTATTGATGATGTTTGAATCAAGTTATCATTCCTTATAACATTACTTGATTAAGCTTGATTTTGTTTTAAATTATGCCCAAATTAAGTTCATTTGATGCTCCAATCAATATCCAAGTGTAGTATTGCATTCACCCGAAATTTCGGCAGCCTTCCGGCGTCTCTCCCGTTTAGGGGAAAACTACGGAAAACTGGGCCTTTCCCACCACGCTAAGAAAAGCGTGTATGGTAGATGCCCTCTTTCGAGGACACCGCGGCCGTGTATTTTTCGATCCCCCACCACGCTAAGAAAAGCGTGTATGGGCATTTTGAAAATATTTTTGCAAGAAAGTATTTTTTGAAAATATTTTAAAAGAAAATTTTTTTTTTTTTTGAAAAAAAATTTGTAAGAAAAGCAGTTATTTCCCCGCAAGCGGGTACTTATGGGTATCCCTCCTTCGTCGTACACGTCACACCAGGTTCCCATCCCACCACGCTAAGAAAAGCGTGTATAGGCGGTTTTCCGGTGCGCAACGAACTCCGAAGAAGAGATTTGGAACCGAGGATCGCTCGCCCACCTTGTCGTGGGTGTCGCGCCGGTTGCCCCTCCCACCACGCTAAGAAAAGCGTGTATAGGCAGACCACCGACTCGACACGCATGCCGAGGTAAGAGAGCAAACAAGGGTTCGAAAATCGAGACAAAAATTTCTCTTTTTTTTTTTCCTCTGTTTCTCCCTTTATTCTTTTTTTTTTGGAGAAATCTTTTTTTTTTTTTTGGAAAGCCTTCTTCTTTTTTTTTTTTGAAAGACCACTTCTCTCTTTTTCTCTCTTTTTTTTTAGAACTAAAATAAGCAATTGTTCAATAAACATGCTCACACTAGTTAATAAAACTATTTACAGAAAGTGACAAAAGAAATGAACATAAATAAAAAAGGTCTACTGCTTCTCTCCTTCCCCTCTTTTTTTTTTAGCCGCCTCCACACCTCTTCTTATTTTCATATAAGAATAGGAACATGTAGCTAACAACATTTTTTTATAATACTAACTGTATAGGATAACAAAAGTTAATTAGCATACATGGATAATTATATGCAAAACAGAATGATAATCTTAGTATGGAATGGCATCTGTACTAATTAATTGTAATAAATTATATTAGATAATAACAATATTTAACATAAATGAATTGCTGAATGCAAAATTCCATTCGAATATAAGTAGTATTCATACTAAAATGATTCATCACTTTAACCAATAATATTTGTACTATAAAATCATGCAAAAATCCTTCAAAATCATGACTTAGAATAAAAAATAATAATAATAATAATAAAAAAAAAAGCTTATATGCAAAGAATCATTTTGTCCTGGCTGTAGGAAGATAGGAAGTTTTGGCTTTTATGGCTGGAGGGAAGAAGCCTTTTTTTTTTTTTTTTAGTGGCATGCCAAGGACAGATCTTCACGTGAAAGTGAAGTAGAACTCACTATCACAAGTCTCAGAAAACTTTCGGCTATAGCTTGGGAAGCTACAGTGAGAATGCACAATAAAAAGAGATGTTGCGGGAAGATGATCCGCGCACGGAGTGAGGAGGATTGGAGTGTTCTTTCACCTGAAGAAATCGAAGCTTGGAGGGCTTGAGTTGGTTACGGCGAGGAGAGGAAAGAAGACGTGAGTTGATTTGTGTGGTAAACCGAGAAACTGTAGGCGGGTCGATCAGTATAGCCGGTGTGGAGACTGAGAAATCTTGCAGCAAGGTGAGAACAAAGGAGATCGACGAAGGAGTTGTGATCGGAGGAGGTATTTGAGACTGGAATTTGGACAGAAGCTCGAAGGGTTGCCGTCGAGCAGGGCTGCAGGCCGGAGAAAAAAACGTGAAGTGGATTGGATTTGGCGTTTGCGTGGAGTTCGTCGGAGGTCTGGATTACAGTGTATTGGACGAGCACTAGTAAGAGAGATTTGAATCAGCCAGTGCTCGAAGCGTTTTGGACCCGCGAGAAATCTTCTCGAGCTTCTTTTTAACAACGAGGAGTTGTATTCAGACGAGGCCATCACTGCCTCCGCGGGATTTCGGGGATATTTGCAGAGATCCGAAGAGATACGAGGTGAGATTAATGAGATTTTGACATTTCATTTGACTTTACATTATTTTGATTAGATTCATCTGTGTTGTTAATGATGATTTTCTATTATTAGTAATAGTCTTCATCAAGAATATCTATGATGCATCAGCCGATGAAATGAATCTCGACTTGTGTAATTTCTTGAAATGCGTGTATTTCTCTTGGAGTCCGTGTGCGATACCTCGAAATATGTGTAAATTGTCTTGTTTAGCGTGTCAAATTCATCAAACATAGATATTAGGCAAATTGGTAATGCATTTAGGGTATTGCCGACGTTCCGGTCGTAATGGCGCAATCCGTTTTGCCATCGGACGTCGTTTGGGCGGCGACGAGGCTTAATTCCCTCGAAGTGCGTGTTGTCTCGATTTGCGCGCAAAACTTCATTCAAACAAATTGGCACTGTATTCATAATATTGACGGTGTTCCGGACCCAATGACGCAATCTGTTTTGCAATCGGACGTCATTCGAGCATGTTCGAGGCATCGTTTCCTTCGTAGCGCATGCCTTCACAACATATTTAAATCACCTTTGAAATTTACGACGCTACCTTAAATGGTCCAATTCAATTGAATAAAATGTATATTCTTAATGGTGACGACGTTCCGGACGCAATGGCACCGTCCGTTTGTCGATCGGACTTCGTTTGATCATCGTCGAGGCTAATCTCCCTCGGAATGCGTGCCTTTGCAATATATTTGAATTGCATTTGAAATTTACGACGCTACCTTAAATGATCCAATTTGATCAAATAAAATGTAGAATCTTAATGCCGACGACGTTCTGGACGCAATGACATTGTCCGTTCATCGATTGGAGGTCGTTTGAGCATCGTCGAGGCCTCGCTTCTTTCATAGCGCATAAATTTACATTATATTTGAGCATACTTTGAAATTTTTCAACGCTTCAGACGATCCAAATTTATTAAATAAAATATGTATTCTCAATGTCGGGGATGTTTCGGGCACAATGACGCTGTTCGTTCATCAATCAGATGACATCTGGGCATTTTCGAGGCCTCATTTCCGTCGTAGCGCAGGCCTTTATATCATAGTTGCATCACCTAAAAATTTACCACCATCTCAGATGATCCAAATTTATCAAATAAAATATATTTTCTGAATGTCGACGACGTTCCGGACGCCATGGCGCTGTCCGTTTGTCAATCAGATGTCGTCTGAGCATTTTTCGAGGGCTCCTTTCCGTCGTAACGCAGGCCTTTATATCATCATTTTTTTTAATTGCCTAGGAATTCACGACACCACCGATGGCCTTTGCAACAAATGGAGATCCAAAAAGCATTTTAATCATCTCTCTAGTAGTGGATCTTAATCTTTTATAATCATTAGGATTCTTCTTATCAGCAAGTGCATGAGAGTTGAGAAGTAGTAAATACTCGTCTTCTTCTAGACCCCCTAATTTAATCATTTTCTCCTCTCTTTTAATTACCTTTGCAAATATTAGTGTAACTGAGTTCGTTCGAATTGTTACCAAAATTTTACTTCCCAAACTTCCGTAAGCCAAAGGACGAGCACCTTCTCCCGTTTGCTTTTATCCTATTTTTATCATTCTCCCAAATGTCATCCAGCACAAGCAAGAACTTTTTGGACATGATTTCAATCCAAAGGCTATCCTGACGTGCCTTAAGCGTTTCCAAACGAGGTCTCTCCTTCTTAAGAGATTCCAACATATGTTCAATGACTTTTTTTCACATCAAAGTTGTCGGAAACACAAACCTACATTTTAAGGTCAAATTCCTTTGTCATTCCATTTTCATAAACAGGTTGTAAGAGCACTGTCTTGCACATACCACCATGGCCCATTATAAATAGAAGAGAAATATTTCTGTACAAATCAACCCCCACTAATAAAAACTTGATGTTTGTCATTTAATTTGCTTCCTCGACTAGTGCATAATCAAATTTAATGCAATTCATATTCAAACTGAATCCTTCTTTATCAAATTTAAGATTCGGGCTGGTTATAGGGGTCAACAATAATATTCCTCAATTATGAAATTTACCTTGCACATATTCGATACAATAATTTTCATGCGACTCTTTGATTCACCTAGCTAATCTTGTATGGATTTGGTTTTTTTTTTTTTTTTGTCTTCAAATGCAGCGCACTAACAATAGACCTCGAAATGATGTTCTCAGTGAGAACATTATCGATTAGGAGATCACACACTTTAACTATTGATCATTCATTTAGTTCTAAAGATGGTGTTTTGTTGTGAAGCAGTGGTCTGACGTGGAGCCAATAATAGCTTCTCTAGTTGAAAATATAAGAAGCAGTTTTGAGTATTCGGTCTGGTATAGGGGTTACCTTTAATTGGAGCCTTCGGCTTGCTTATGGATTTGTACTCAGTGACTTGTGGAGCCGGTCCAGCAGTGGCATTCCTTTTATTAATTGGTTTGGCATTTGTGTTGATGTGAACCTTGATGTCAACTATGGAGAAATGAGAAAAGTGTTGCCTACTTGTAAAAGTACGGGTGGTCGATCCAACTGCATCTTAGCTTTCAAGGCCAAATTTACATCCTATGACATTGACCATACAGAATTTAGTTCCAACTTGTCTTTTATGGTGTCCTTCATTCCTCGAATGTAATGTGTTACAATCTGATTGTTAGACTTATTGAGATTGTTGCGAGCGCTAAGGCGATAAAATTTCTCAGTATAATCCCTAATGTTTTTGTTGCCTTGGTTGTAATGTTGATATTGCATATACAACAATTGTTCAAAATCAGAAGATAAGAAGTGAATACAAAACAATTACTTCATTAATCACACCCAGTTTAGAATAGAGCCTTTTCATTCTCCATATTTTTTTTGAAGAACTAATTGTTTCGAACAAGTGCTTGCTCCACCCTTTAATTTGCAAGCTACATATTTCACCTTTTTTTCCACTGGGATATCCATACACTCAAAGAATGTTTCGACAGACAGACTCCCAATCAAGGTAATCTTTGATATGAAATTGGCCCTCAAAGAACTAGATATCCATTCTTGCACAAAATTCCCCTTATGGTCTCTTCAGTATTCCAAACCTATGCAGTCTCTCCAAGGGAATTTCCTCTTTAGCTGAATCAAAAATATCTCCTAGTTTTGGAAATCAGCATCCATATCCAAGGCTATAATCCCAGGTCTATCTACGCGCATCTCCGGATGCGGATGACCTCCATTCCGTCCCCTTTGAGGACCCAGTCAGTGTTCTGGTGAGGCATCCTGAGCCACCATATGTGTATTTCTAGCGCCTACCTTGATGCTTTTATGTTCTAAATGCATCTCTGTGGAGAATCGGAGAAAGTCAGCATTGAGCTCTTTCAGTTGTTTGAGTATTGTGGATTGCGCCATCCACATTGTGTTCTCACCCTGATCACGGTCAAGGGTGTAGTTCCTGCTACTCTCCTCCATATTAGCCCTTCCCAACATATTTCTGATACCTGTTTGCTGTGGTAGCCGTGTGACCTGGAGAGAAAATAAAGCATAGGGAAAGCAGAACACAGAGAACCAGGGAACCAGAGGTTTTGTAACTTGTAAAGAATTGATAATATTCTATATGCCTTTGCTAAGCATAGTTTTCTATCTATCTCTTAAAAAGCTAAATTACTAAAAACAAAAAGTAAATAAAATATGATAACGACTGTACTAGAGTCCCTAAGTTAGTTATAGCAGCATGAAATGTAGGTAGTGGAGGTGTAAACGAATCATGTGAGAAGGGGGTTGAACAAAGGAGGAAAAGTTCATGATTTGCTTGAATGGTAGCTAGCTAAATGGAGGTTTATGGAGTAGGATGTAGCAGCTATAGACTGAGAGGGCTTCACAGCTTTGGTTTTACTAAGAGGCTGACGGAGAAGTAGATTGAAGTGGTAAGAGGAGGAAGTAGGAAGTGGCACAGTGAAGAGGAGAAGGGTTTGATTGGGTCCAGTGGAGTACATAGGCTATGTATAGTGTCTTGGGAGTGAGAAGGAACTCGAAATGGAGATGGGTAGAGAGAAGGAACTCGAATGAGCAAAGCTGAACAAGGGCAGTATGACCAGGGGCGGATCCAGCTTCTTTTTTTAAGGTGGGCAAAAAAAAATTTTTTTTTGGGGATGGGCAAAAATGCTTAGGATTGATAAAATTAGGGCAAAAAATATTTTTGAGGGGGGACAAAATACCCAAAATACCCAAATTATTTCAAATTATCTCTTCTAAATATTAAAACTTTTTTTTTTGAGGGTGGGCATTTGCCCTCCCTCACTCCTTGGTGGATCCGCCAATGAGTATGACATAGAGTTAGTGTTATTTGTGTAAGCTCTTTTTTACATTATTTCACTATGCCAATCGGACGGTAGGCGACTCAGAGGAGGTTTATGTGTGGGATAAGAGAATTTGCGTGCATAATTCAGTATGAGATTAGAATAATATTTATATTTTAAATAATTTAAGTTTTAAAATTTAAAAATTATATATATATATATATATATATATAAATGAATTGAATACTCGCATGATTTCTTGTCGATCACATATCACAACATGCGTGCCATCGGATTGCACATTTCTTAATTTTTACTTGTTCGACATCCTGGGTAATATTTTAATCTTTTTTGGGGTATTTCCAACTTTCCAAACTCAATGACCAAGTCATTTTTTGCACATAGATGTCGTTCGGGTGACGTAGCTCAATATTGCATATGTAGACCATCAATTTAGATCGCTTTTTCTTGTTCAATTTAAAAGAGGTTTGTCCTTAGGTAAATTTGATATCTCGAATACATTAGCATTGTTAGTTTGACAATTGAAATTAGTTCAGGTAGTTTTGTGGTGTGCCGTGCTCACCAACCATTCCTTTTCATCATAATCTTCAGTTTAGTTGCATATGAATGAATTTCTTTAGCATATTCAATGCTCTTAATGCACCGATGCATCACATTTCACGATCGAATAAATTTTTTAGCAACTTAGATGGCAACTAAGCAATCCCGATGCTCGCACTAAGCGACCTATCCGTTAGTCTCCTTCCTCGATGCACTCGATTGATCGTGGAATATGTACAGAGGAAAACAATAACTAGAAATTTTTATTTAACATCATATTTTATTTCATCCAAAATAGTTTATATTGCAATCATGATGCTACAAAACTCTTTTTATATTCCATATAAAAAAATTCTGTGTACTACTGGATTAACCTAACCAAACCATAAATCACAAATTATAAATGGATAGGACATATATCTCCGATCTTTCACCTGAACCTACTATATTGTCTACAACGAGCAATTACATAGCTCCTCAGTAGACTTAGCTAAATTCAATTTTTTTCTTGACCATTTGCATATGTATGGTGCCCATATCAGCCGCCTTCCAGCCATGATTCTTATTGAGAAAATATAACAACAACTGAATTTGTTTTAAAAATTTCATATTTGTAACTAATAATGATTATATATATATATATATATATATATATATATATATATATATATATATATATATATATATATATATATATATATATATTAAAAAATTTCAGCATTAATGTGAAATAGGAATATTACTCAATTTAACCATTCCACCATTTAATCTATGAGCTTCAAAATTTTTTAAATCAGAATCTTCGATGAAATCATGATTAATAAAACAGGAATTATAATATTATATAGCTAATTTAATACCAAAAGTTGTATGGTGAATAATTTTTAAATTTTCCAATGATCTACTTTTCCTTGATTTTACCAAAAGTGTCTTAGTGTCACAATGATAAATTTCAAACTTAACAAATTACTTAAATTTTCATATATTAAAACAAACGAACATGTATTTATATATTTTAAACATCAATTGCTTTGCTACTAATTTCCACCTTCTTTGATCAATCTCTACATAACCTTCTTAGATTTTTTGAATAACTTTCGCATAGCATTCCTATATATTAATAAGAAAACTTTTAGACTTATGTACAAGTTTTGCTAGAACCCTTGGCAAGTGTCTTAATGTAACCTTATATATATATATATATATATATATGTTATGGGCTCCAAGAAATTGAGCCCCAGGCTGCCTCTCGTGATGCGTTTTAACAAGTTAAGTTATTAGGTAAATTGTTAGAAGGCAGATTTGGTTTATAGATAAGACACTACCAAGAACATTCACCCTCATTTTGCAAGGACTTTTTAATATGAATTTTGGTTTCCTATAGGTGCAAGCCCCTATAGTTAATTATCCCTCCCTATAATAAGAGAAAACTTTCAATTAAGGCTAGTTGTCAATTAGATACGTAGAGATATGAGTAATCTATCATATAGTAGCATCATAGGTTGGTATTTTGAAATTTGATATTTAAAATTAGAAAATTCACCATCTTGTACTTGAAGCAGATGGTGGGGGAATAGATGATGAGCCCGATCAAGATCCTATGGTTCCATCATCCCGGACCATCATGATCACTGGTCTACTTACTTAGAGGAGGTAGTAGACCCAACAAGACGAAGGGATCCTTGTAGGCAGCCATGTATTTCATTGTCCAATGGTACATTATAGACCTAGGGTGGGTATTAATCGAAGAGGACAAATTTGAATCCATCTTAGCTAAAAGAGAGATTTTTTCCTATCGATCATATCTTATTGATTCATATCTCAAGGATTTAGGGCCAATGGGAAGCATATGAGCTCTGGCTATGACCATAATTTAGTTGTGCCATTTGGTGGCAATTTACCCAATTCAGAGTGCCTAGATCATAACTATTTACTTACAGTGTCATTTGGCAGTAAAATCACTATTTAGAGGACATGTATCTTGTCCTTACTGGTAAGAGATTATTTGAGAATGAATCATAGTGATATTCTCGACCAGACATTAACACTTTGTGATCTGAAGTGATATTTGAATTTGTGTTCCTCAGCAAACTATTACGGAAAGTGGATGGATTTTTCTAGAAGCATTTTGGCGATTTATTTCAATTTGAAATATTTTAATTTTGGTATTTTCTTGGAAATTCGGTTTTATAGGCATTTGAGAATTTGGAAGGCATTTCTTTGAGATTTGTGTAGACTCCTCCAATTGAGATCTATGTTCAACACGACCATCATCGAGATATTTATGTTACAAATTAGTAATCATGATTGAGATTGTGATTTATAAAGATAACAAAATATTGTTGTTATGATTTTATTATTTTTCTACTAATATATATTAGATATTTCTAATTATTTGTGTGAGTACTAACATTTCAAGAAAATTATATATTACTCGAGATTGCTGAAGACTTTAAGACAAGGTAGAATAAGATTTCTTATAAAAGAGTTTGAATATCTTTATTTTTTATTTCTTAAGTCTGACAAAGTGTAATTATAATTGGCTAACCATATACACACATAGGGGGAGTGTATAAAATTCTTAAAATTTATCGTACTGTATGGCATATAATTGTACTATACGATTTGACATAATTCTTTCTCCAGAATCTGGTTACTCAAACCATGGCTTGATTTTCTTAACTAATTATATTGTACGATATCTAGTCTTACAGATGACTAATAGAGTACAAAATTTAGGTCATACAAGATCGTGCCATACAAACATAATTATTTTTGAACTTTTCGTATAATACGATATCAATTCTTACAGATGATTGACAGAGTATAAAATTTAGGTCTTACCAAATCATACCATACAAACACATTTATTTTTAAACAATTCATATAGTATGATATCAATTTATATAGGTTGATATCAATTCATATATATGATTAGCAGTGTATGAATTTAGATTCATATCAGATCGTATCATATGAACATGCTCATTTTTTAATTGTTCTTACTATATGATGTCAAGTCATACAGACGACCAATAATGTATTAAATCAAATTTGTACCAGATCGTATCATATGAATTTATTCATTTTTAAACTATTCATATTATGTGATCCAAACTCATACAAACAACCTATAGTGTATGAAATTATGTTCATCATAGTTCGTATATAAATGAAGCCATGTTTTTTGAAGTGTTCGTACAAGACGATCTATGATCATATAATACAAATCGTGGACAATTCTCTTGAATAAATTTGGTTTTTGGATAGTTTTTCATATATATTTTTATAAATAGTGTGCTTACAATGTCACCTCTATCCTTTCCTTCAAATTTTATCTTGAGAGTGTTTGAGAAAGAGTTTGAGATTGGAGAGTGAGAGATCTAGTGAAAGGAAATTATGAGGGATTCACAAGGTTTCCCAAAGTGAGGATCTTTTTGTTCTTCTTCTAAAGTCTTCTCAACTACTTTGGATTCTCTTGAGAGAATATCTTCAAGACTGGGTTAAGGTTCTTTGCCTTTACCAAGAGGATAAAAAAGATGTGACGGTTCTCTTCCTTCATCAAGAGGATGAAAAAAAATGTTTGGTTCTCTGTCTTCACTAGGTGGGTGAAAAAGGATGTGTATGTACTTTGCCTTCACCAGGTGGATAAAAAAGGATGAGAAGGTACACTTCCATCACTTGGACAGTGTAAAAGGCGATGGTTCTTTGCCATACTGTGTTGGTGGAAGAGAGTTTTGTAAGAGCTTCTCTGTCTTGTTGTAGTAGCGAAAGGAGATTCATTATTATTTAGTGCAACACCTGGAGAATAAGTCTCCAAGGAGTGGATGTATATCTAGTTGGACCGAACCACTATAAAATTTGGTATTCTTTTGTTACTTTTTATTTTTCTTGCATTTTATTTCATTGTTATTTAGATTTGTGGTTTAAAGATTATCCATAAAAATTATTTTTATAAACAACTACATATTTTAATGTTGTTATTTCTAATTTTCTAAAAAGATTTTAAAGAGTTTTCCCAAAGACCTGAAAATTTATAACTAATTTACCCGCCCCTCTAAGTTATCCTTGAGATAGTTCTATAAGATCTAATAACCTACATGAACTTTCAAGTGGTATCAAATAAAAATTAAAGTTTAAACTAATTTTTGAAAAATGATCATGGCTCATTTTGGAAATCAGAATACTCCTAAAGGATATTCAATCAATCGACCAACTTTATTCGATAACAAACTGTTTGATTTTTGGAAAACTCGCAAGTTTACTTTTTTGTAATCACTTGACTATGGCTTATGGATATTAGCACATGAAGGGTACATTAGGCCTACTAGACTTGTTGATGGTATTAGAATTAAAACATCATTTTCTGATTGAACATTAAAAGAAAAAGATTTAGTACAGTAGAATGTTAAGTGTCTAAATAATTTTTTCAATGCCTTCAAATTTGAGGATTGCTTATATGTTTCAACTTGCAAAACTAGAAAAAAATCTGAGATAGACTTTGCATAACTTATGTAGGAATAAATGAGATGAAACAATCTAGGTTTAACATTTTATTATAAGACTATGAACTATTTTGCATAAAACCAAATGAGTTAATTTCAAAAATGTATACACAATTTACTCATATTGTTACATCATTGATTGCTTTAGGTAGGGAACTAACAAATTCAAAAAAAGTTTATAAAATCTTACATACTACTTATTACGTAAAGATAACTTCCATAATTGAGTCTAAAGATCTGAACGTATATTCTATTGGCAATATGCTTGGATCATTGATTGTTTATGAGCAAAGAGCGAATGAAAGATAGATTGATGTAGGTGAAAGAAGAAAGAGAAGAATATTGCTTTGAAAGTTGATGATTCAGAAAGTAATTAATCAATGCCAGAGGATGAAGAGGATATTACTCTTATGACCAGGCAATTCAAAAGTTTTCTTACGACTAAGCAATGAAGATGTAGCATTGGAAAAAAGATAAATTAAATAGGAAAAAAGTTAAATTAAATGAAGTTATTTATTATGAATGCAGGAAGCCTATACATATAAAGATTGATTACCCAAATCTCAAAGCTAACCCTAACAAGGAGAACGTTGAGGAGAAAATTATTGTTATGAAGGACAATAAAAGTCACCAAAGAACTTTCTAGGCTAACTCAACTTCAAACTCTTCAAAAATAATAATAGAAGAGAAAGTCACAAACTTATGCTTAATGGCAGATAAACTTGATCATTTAGATCAAGAAGAAGCATGTGACCAATCCTATGATGAATTATTTGATGTTTTTGAGAAAATATATAATGCATATAAGAAACTCAAAAAAATGCATGCAAAACTTAGTATTGAGCATTTGAATTTACAAAAAAAAGTATGAAAACCCTAGAAAAGATCATGCAAACATAGATAGTAATTACATGACCTGCTAAATGAATTTGATAATTTGAATAACGAGCATGATTTATTGAAAACATCTTATAATGAACTTGAAAATGATTTTAAGGTGTTTATGGCTGAATCAGATCAAAGAGAACATGAGTTAAAAGTTAATAATTTAGTTTTAGAATGTGCAAACTCTTATCTTAAGGAAAAATTGAAAGCTTTTAAGGAAGATAAGACACCTCCCACACTTGAACAATTTCACAATCGTGATCAAAAGTATATAATTTCAAAATCTAAGAAAAGAAATTATAAATTACATAGATTGGTAAATCCTTTTCCTGGTGTTAAATGCTTTTCTTGTAAAATGATAGGACATATTTCCCACATTTACACTATTTATAATAGATCACATTTAGCATGGAGTCCTAAGGTGCTTAAATTATAGTATATTAAACATACATCTAAATTATGATTGTCAAGAGGTGAACTTAAATTTATTTGCGTTTACAAGTCTAACATTTAATTATTTTATAGAAACACTCTTATCCAAACCCTCGTGGGAGCATTTAGTACTATTTTAGCATATGTTCCAAACTTATGATTGGAGATGCGAATCAATTTATATTATTGGAGGCTAGGACTGGAGGCAAAGTGACACTTGGATATAACACCACTAAGCGAGTGATAGGATCAGGTATGATTGGCAATATGAATAAATTTTTAATTAAAAGTATTTTATTGGTAGAAGGCTTGAAATATAACTTACTAAGTATCAGTTAACTTTATGATAAGGGTTTTAACATAAAATTTTTACCTACAAGCTGCATTATAAGTTAAAATAAAGTTGATGTGATGCATGGAGATAGGGTAAATAATATTTATATGCTTCATTTAAATTGTGTTAAATCTTTTAATTATTTTTGTTTAAAAGCCATTACTAATTAATTTTTCTTATGGCATAGAAAACTTTGTAATACAAGCATGAAAAATCTTATAAAGATTACTTAAAAGGAATTGGTAAGAGGCATACTCAAATTAGACTACACTAAAGATAACTTGGGTGATGCATGTGAATTGAGAAAATAAGTCAAGTCCTCCTTTCATTCAATTAAGGATATTAGAACTAGTAAACTCTTAGAAGTCCTTCACATGGATCTCTTTGGACCTATTAGCACTATAAGTCTAGGAGGGAAAACTTTCGGGTATGTGATTGCTGATGATTCTTCAAGGCTCACTTGGATTAGATTCATCTAAAGAGTTTAGAATTTTTTATACTAGGATTTAGAGGAAGCTAGGTTGTGAAATTCTTGCAATTCAAGCAATCATGGAAGAGAGATTGAAAATAAAAAATTTCAAATTTTTTGTAGAAAATTTCAAGTTTTTTGTAAAGAGAAAGGGATTGATTAAAACTTTTCATCTCCTAAGATCTCACAATAGAATGGGGTTATTTTTGGGCTGAAGTGGTTAGTACAATATGTTATATTCTGAATAGGATGAACATTAGATCTATGTTGAATAAGACACTCTATGAACTTCTTAATGGTAAAACACCCAACCTCTCACACATACATGTCTTTGGATGTAAAATGCTCATTCATAAAAATGGGAAAACTCTTTTAGGAAAATCTAATCCTAAATCTAATGAAGGAATTTTTTTGAGATATTCAAGTGTTGGAATATCCTATAAAGACTTTAATAATTAGACTTTGGTAGTAGAGGAGACCACCCATATAGTTCTTATTGAATCTAATATTTATGGGGGGGTCTAAGTTGGAAGAAAAACACATTGAAGAAGTACCCAAGGAATTGAAAATGTAAATCTTGAAGAAAAGGTAGAAATAGAAAATAATATGCCTAGAGAATGGAAATACTCTAAAAGTCATCCTAAAGAACTGATTTTAAGAAACCCGAGTGAAGGTGTTAGGACTAGACATGAGCTTAGCAAAGAAGTAAATCATTCAACATTTATTTTAATGATTAAACCCATTAATATGAATCAAGCTCTTTCTGATGAATTTTGAATTTTAGCTCTACAAGAAGAATTGAATAAATTTGTTAGAAATGATGGTTGGGAATTGATAGAAATGCATAAAAATTAAAGTATTATTGGAATTGAGTGGGTCTTCAAAAATAAGATGAATAATTCAGGTGTAGTGGTTAGGAATAATACAAGATTGGTGGCTAATGGATAAAATCAAATAGAAGGTATTAATTTTGAGGAGACTTTTGCCCCTATAGCCATACTTGAAGTAATAAGAATATTTTTAGCATTTTCTATTTTAAAGGATTTAAATTATTTAAAATAGATGTTAAAAGTGCTTTTTTTAATTGGGTGATAAAAGAGAATTTTTATGTTGAGACACCTTTAGGTTTTGAAAATTCACAGTTTCCTAATCATGTGTTTAAATTGAAGAAAATACTGTATGGACTAAAATATCCAACATGGGCATAATATGGAAGGTTAAGCATTTTCCTACTAGAAAATTCTTTTGTCAAAGGAAGTGTGGATAACACTCTCTTCATAAAAAGGGTAGGAGATGAGATTTTTATTGTTCAAATTTATGTTGATGATATCTTATTTGGATCCATTGATAAAAATCTTTGGGATGACTTTTCAAAAATAATGAGTAAGAAATTTGAAATGAGTTCGATAGGAGACTTGAGATACATTCTTGGTTTTAGCATAAAGCAAAGATAGGATGGCACCTTTTTTCAGTCAATCAAAATATGTTAAGGACTTAAGAAATATGAAATGGATAATGCTAAATTAATAAATACTCCTATGAGTTCCTCAGGTCAATTAGATAAGGATTAAAAAGGCAAATCTATTGATTAAAAGAAATTTAGAGGGATGATTGAATCATTACTTTATTTAACTATTAGCACACCAGATATCATATTTAGTGTTTATCTATGTACTAGATTTTAAGTTAATCCAAAATAATCTCATCTAATTACAATTAATTGAATTCTAAAATATCTTTTAGGAACTCAAAATTTAAGGATTTAGTATCCAAGGCATAACACATCTTTTAAAATCATTGATTTTCTGATTTAGATTTTGTATGGTGTAAGGTTGATAGAAAGAGTAGTTTTGGAACTTGTCAATTCATTGGAAATTCTTTAGTCTCCTGGTTAAGAAGAAAATAGAATTCGATAGCTCTTTCTACTACTGAAATAGAATATATAGCCTTAGAAAGTTGTGTGACACAAGTGCTATGGTTAAAATAATAACTAGTGGACGTAGGCTTTTTAATTAGTACTATTCTAATTTTCTGTGACAATACTAGTGTATTGCATTTCAAAGAATCTAATTTAACACTCAAGAACTAAGCATATGGATATAAGACATCACTTTATTAGAGATCATGTTACTAAAGGAGAAGTTGAGCAACATCATGTAGCAACAGAAAATCAATTTATAGATATTTTTATAAAATCACTAGCTTTTAAGACTTTCAGAAATTTAAGAACAATATTAGGTGTGATCAATATTCTTACCTGACAATTGTAATTTTGCAAATTAAAATAGTAGTGTATTTCTCTTAGTTTTATGATTGTATATTATTCTGTGTTTCTGTAATTTATCTTGGTTATTTTTTCTCCATTTTGTGCTTAATTTTGTGTTTTGATTTTTATTTTATGTTTGATTTTTGTTTCAATTTATTGTTTGTTTTTATTTTTCCTAAATCTTATATGAATGTGTTTTTTAAGTGTATCTTATTCATCATGTGAACCATTAAATTTTTTTTTCCATTTGTATTGTACGAATACAATTCATACTGTACAAATTCTTTAGATTCACATGATTTCTCTTTTGTATTGGGGAGACAAAATTTTTCTCTTATCGTATAGTACGAACACATATTCATTTATACAAATATCAAATTTTTATCTACACGATCCTGGTGGGTGTTCCAATGACAATTATTTTTTTTTTAACGTCGTCTATAAGAACACTTGTTCTTCTATACAATCCAGTTGTCAATTTGCATGTGGGTGATCTCAACTGTTAAGTATGAATATTATTAATTGATCATTCCGTATGAACATATGTTCGTCTGTACACTCAATTTGACCAAAACATCATATGAAATGATTCATCATAATTCCACTTTATGAAAAGATGTTCGACGACATTAACTATTATTGACCATTTCCAATTGTATGTATAAATTGAATATCATCCCGTACAAAGATCAAAATCATACGTACAAAGTTAATTTTATATTGTACGAACTAGTTCAAATATTATAAATTGAGGTTTGTTCTTTGAATTTTTCCAATATTGTTTATCTCTAGTCCCTTTCAATTCTCATGTTCAAACTTATTCTCAAATGGATAGCAGTAGCAAGCAATCTCGACCTTCCAAGGTGAGGTTTTCCCAAAGACCAGAAAATTTATAACTAATTTACCGCCCCTCTAGGTTATCTTGAGATAGTTCTATAAGATCTTAATAACCTACATGAACTTTCAAGTTGTATCAAATAAAAATTAAAGTTTAAACTATTTTTGAAAAATGATCATGGCTCATTTTGGAATCAGAATACTCCTAAAGGATATTCTCCATCGACCAACTTTATTCGATAACAAACTGTTTGATTTTTGGAAAACTCGCAAGTTTACTTTTTTGTAATCACTTGACTATGGCTTATGGATATTAGCACATCGAAGGGTACATTAGCCAACTAGACTTGTTGATGGTATTAGAATTAAAACATCATTTACTGATTGAACATTAAAAGAAAAAATGATTAGTACAGTAGAATGTTAAATGTCTAAATAATTTTTTCTATGCTTCAAATCTGAGGATTGCATTCATGTTTCAACTTACAAAACTAGAAAAAAATCTGAGATAGACTTTGAATACATATTATAGGAATAAATGAGATGAACAATCTTGGTTTAACATTTTATTAAAGACTATGAACTATTTTGCTTAAAACCAAATGAGTTAATTTCAAAATGTATACAATTTATTCAAATTGTTATCATCATTGATTTTTTAGGTAGGGAACTAACAAATTCCAAAAAAGTTATAAAATTTTACATACTACTTATTAGTAAAGATAACTTCCATAATTGAGTCTAAAGAATTGAACGTATATTCTATTGGCAATATGCTTGGATCATTGATGTTTCAGAGCAAAGAGTGAAATAAAGATAGATTGTATATTGCTTTGAAAGTTGATGATTCAGAAAGTAAAATCAATGCAGAGGATGAAGGAGATATTTCTTATGACAGGCAATCAAAAGTTTCTTAAGACTAAGAATGAAGAGTAGCATTGGAAAAAAGATAAATTAATATGGAAAAAGTTTTAAATTGAAGTTATTTATTATGAATGCAGGAAGCCTATACATATAAAGATTGTTACCCAATCTCAAAGCTAACCCTAACAAGGAGAAATTGAGGAGAAAATTATTTTATTAAGGGCAATAAAAGTCTACAAAGAACTTTCTAGGCTAACTCAACTTCAACTCTTCAAAAAAATAATAGAAGAGAAGTCACAAACTTATGCTTAATGGCAGATAAACTTGATCATTTAGATCAAGAAGGCATGTGACCAATCCTATGATGAATTATTTGATGTTTTTGAAGAATATATAATGCATATAAGAACTCAAAAAAATGCATGCAAAACTTAGTATTGAGCATTTGAATTTACAAAAAAAAGTATGAGAAACCCAGAAAAGATCATGCAACATAGATAGAATTACATGACTGCTAAATTAATTTGATAATTTGAATAAGAGCTGATTTATTGAAAACATCTTATAATAACTTGAAATGATTTTAAGGTGTTTATGGTGAATCAGATCAAAGAGAACATGAGTTAAAAGTTATAATTTAGTTTTAGAATGTGCAACTCTTATCTTAAGGAAAAAATTGAAAGTTTTAAGGAAGATAAGACACCTCCCACACTTGAACAATTTCACAATCGTGATCAAAAGTATATAATTTAAAATATAAGAAAAGAATTATAAATTACATAGATTGGTAAATCCTTTTCCTGGTGTTAAATGCTTTTCATGTAAAATGATAGGACATATTTCCCCATTTCACTATTTATAATAGAACACATTTAGCGTGGAGTCCTAAGGTGCTTAAATTAAATATATTAAACATACATCTAAATTTCATTGTTAAGGGTGAACTAAATTTATTTGGGTTCCAAGTCTAACATTTAATTATTTT
This sequence comes from Dendrobium nobile, assembly GCA_022539455.1. Taxonomy (NCBI): domain Eukaryota; kingdom Viridiplantae; phylum Streptophyta; class Magnoliopsida; order Asparagales; family Orchidaceae; genus Dendrobium; species Dendrobium nobile. Next base: position 48,386,166 of record CM039721.1, read on the forward strand.
ATAGAAACACTCTTATACAAACCCTCGTGGGAGCATTTAGACTATTTTAGTAGATGTTCCAAACATATAATTGGAGATTGAATCATATTTTTTATTGGAGACTAGGACTAGAGGCAAAGTGACACTTGGATATAACACACACTAAGCGGTGTAGGATCAGGTATGATTGGCAATAAGAATAAATTTTTAATTAAAAATGTTTTTAGTAGAAGGCTTGAAATATAACTTACTAAATATCAAACTTTATGATAAGGGTTTTAACATAAAATTTTTACCTACAAGCTGCATTATAAGTTAAATAAAGTTGATGTGATGCATGGAGATAGGGTAAATAATATTTATATGCTTCATATTAAATTTTGTTAAATCTTTTAATATTTTGTTTTAAAGCTATTACTATTAATCTTTTTATGGCATAGAAAACTTTGTAATACAAGCATGAAAAATCTTATAAGATTACTTAAAAGGAATTGGTAAGAGGCATACTCAAATTAGACTACATAAAGATAACTTGGGTGATGCATGTGAATTGAGAAAATAAGTCAAGTCCTCCTTTCATTTTAATTAGGAATTAGAACTAGTAAACTCTTAGAAGTTCTTCACAATGGATCTCTTTGGACTATTATCATTATAAGTCTAGGAGGGAAAACTTTTGGGTATGTGATTGTGATGATTCTTCAAGGCTCATTGGATTAGATTCATCTAAAGAGTTTAGAATTTTTTATACTAGGATTAGAGGAAGCTAGGTTGTGAAATTCTTGATTCAAGCAATCATGGAAGAAGATTAAAATTAAAAAATTTCAATTTTTTGTAAAAAAATTCAAGTTTTTTGTAAAGAGAAGGGATGATTAAAATTTTCATCCTAAGATCTCAAGAATGGGGTTATTTTTTGGGATAAGTGGTTAGTACAATATGTTATATTTGAATAGGATGAACATTAGATCTATGTTTAATAAGACACTCTATGAACTTCTTAATGGTAAAACACCAACCTCACACAATACATGTCTTTGGAGTAAAATGTCATTCATAAAAATGGGAAAACTCTTTAGGAAAATCTAATCCTAAATATATGAAGGAATTTTTTTGAGATATTCAAGTGTTGGAATATCCTATAAGACTTTATAATTAGACTTTGGTAAGAGGAGACCACCCATATGTTCTTATTGAATCTAATATTTATGGGGGTCTAAGTTGGAAAAAAACACATTAAAGAAGTACCCAAGGAATTGAAAATGTAAATCTTGAAGAAGAGTAGAAAATAGAAAATAATATGCCTAGAGAATGGAAATACTCTATGGATGATTAGCCCGATCAAGATCCTCTAGTTCTTTCATCCTGGGCCATCATGATCACTGGTCTACTTACTTAGAGGAGGTAGTAGATCCAACATGATGAAAGGATTCTTGTAGGCAGCCATGTATTGCATCGTCCAATGGTACATTATAGACCTAGGGTAGGTATTAATTGAAGAGGACAAATTTGAATCCATCTTAGCTAAAAGAGAGATTTTTCCCTATCGATCATATCTTATTGATTCATATCTCAAGGATTTAGGGCCAATGGGGAGCATATGAGCTCTGGCCGTGACCATAATTTAGTAGTGTCATTTGGTGGCAATTTACCAAATTCAGAGTGCCTAGATCATAACTATTTACTTACAGTGTCATTTGGCAGTAAAATCACCGTTTAGAGGACATGTATCATGTCCTTACTAGTAAGAGATTATTTGAGAATGAATCATAGTGATATTCTCGAGCCGACATTAATACTTTGTGATCTGAAGTGATATTTGAATTTGTGTTCCTCAGCAAACTATTGCGAAGAGTGGATGGATTTTTCTAGAAGCATTTTGGCGATTTATTTCTATTTGAAATATTTTAATTTTGGTATTTTCTTGGAAATTGGGTTTTATAGGCATTTGAGAATTTGGAAGGGATTTATTTGAGATTTGTGTAGACTCCTCCAAGTAAGATCTATGTTCTTCAACACAACCATCATCGAGTTATTTATGTTACAAATTAGTAATCAAGATTGAGATTGTGATTTTTAAAGATAACAAAATATTGTTGTTATGATTATATTATTTTTCTACTAATATATATTGGATATCTCTAATTATTTCTGTGAGTACTAACATTTCAAAAAAATTATATATTACTCGAGATTACTGAAGACTTTAAGGCAAGGTAGAATAGGATTTCTTATAAAAGAGTTTGAATATATTTATTTTTTATTTCTTAAGTATGACAAAGTGTAATTATAATTGGCTAACCATGTACACACATAGGGGGAGTGTATAAAATTCTTAAAATTTATCATACTGTATGGCATATAATTGTACTATACGATTTGACATAATTCTTTCTCCATAATCTGGTTACTCAAACCATGGCTTGATTTTCTTAACTGATTATATTGTATAATATCTAGTCTTACAGACGATGAATAGAGTACAAAATTTAGGTCATACAAGATCGTACCATACAAACATAATTATTTTTGAACTTTTCGTATAATATGATATCAATCAAACATAATTATTTTTGAACTTTTCATATAATATGATATCAATTCTTACAGATGATTGACAGAGTATAACATTTAGGTCATACCAAATCATACCATACAAACACATTTATTTTTAAAAAATTCATATGGTATGATATCAATTCATATAGGTTGATATCAATTCATATATATGATTAGCAGTGTATGAAATTAGATTCAAACCAGATCGTATCATATGAACATGCTCATTTTTTAATTGTTCTTACTATATGATGTCAAGTCGTACAGACGACCAATAATATACAAAATCAAATTTGTACCAGATCGTATCATATGAATTTATTCATTTTTAAACTATTCATATTATATGATCCAAACTCATACAAACAACCTATAGTGTATTAAATTATGTTCATCATAGTTCATACATAAATGAAGCCATGTTTTTTGAAGTGTTCGTACAAGACGATCTATGATCATATAATACAAATCGTGGACAATTCTCTTGAATAAATTTGGTTTTTGGATAGTTTTTCATATATATTTTTATAAATAGTGTGCTTAAAATGTCACCTCTATTCTTTTCTTCAAATTTTTTTCTTGAGAGTGACTTTTGAGAGTGTTTGAGAAAGAGTTTGAGATTGGAGGGTGAGAGATCTAGTGAAAGGAAATTATGAGGGATTCACAAGGTTGCCTAAAGTGAGGATCTTTTTGTTCTTCTTCTAAAGTCTTCCCAACTACTTTGGAGTCTCTTGAGAGAATATCTTCAAGACTGGGTTAAGGTTCTCTGCCTTTACCAAGAGGATAAAAAAGATGTGACAGTTCTCTTCCTTCACCAGGAGGATGAAAAAAGATGCTTGGTTTTCTGTCTTCACCAGGTGGGTGAAAAAGGATGTGTATGTACTCTGCCTTCACCAGGTGGATAAAAGGATGAGAAGGTACACTGCCATACTTGGAGAGTGTAAAAGGCGATGGTTCTTTTCCACACTGTGTTGGTGGAAGAGAGTTTTGTAAGAGTTTCTCTGTCTTGTTGTAGGAGCGAAAGGAGATTCATTATTATTTAGTGCAATACCTAGAGAAAAATTCTCCAAGGAGTCGATGTATATCTAGTTGGACCGAACCACTATAAAATTTGGTATTCTTTTGTTACTTTTTATTTTTCTTGCATTTTATTTCATTGTTCTTTATATTTGTGGTTTAAAGATTATCCATAAAAAATATTTTTACAAACAACTGAATATTTTAATGTTGCTATTTTTAATTTTCTAAAAAGTTTTTAAAGAGGTTTCCCAAAGACCAGAAAATTTATAACTAATTTACCTGCCCCTCTAGGTTATCCTTGAGATAGTTCTATAAGATCTAATAACCTACATGAACTTTCAAGTTGTATCAAATAAAAATTAAAGTTTAAACTACTTTTTGAAAAATGATCATGGCTCATTTTGGAAATCAGAATACTCCTAAAGGATATTCGTCCACTCGACCAACTTTATTCGATAACAAACTGTTTGATTTTTGGAAAACTCGCAAGTTTACCTTTTTTGTAATCACTTGACTATGGCTTATGGATATTAGCACACGAAGGGTACATTAGACCAACTAGACTTGTTGATGGTATTAGAATTAAAACATCATTTACTGATTGAACATTAAAAGAAAAAGATTTAGTACAGTAGAATGTTAAATGTCTAAATAATTTTTTCTATGCCTTCAAATCTGAGGATTGCATTCATGTTTCAACTTACAAAACTAGAAAAGAAATCTGAGATAGACTTTGAATAACATATATAGGAATAAATGAGATGAAACAATCTTGGTTTAACATTTTATTACAAGACTATGAACTATTTTGCTTAAAACCAAATGAGTTAATTTCAAATATGTATACACGATTTATTCAAATTGTTACATCATTGATTTCTTTAGGTAGGGAACTAACAAATTCCAAAAAAGTTAATAAAATCTTACATACTACTTATTATGTAAAGATAACTTCCATAATTGAGTCTAAAGATTTGAACGTATATTCTATTGACAATATGCTTGGATCATTGATTGTTTACGAGCAAAGAGTGAATCAAAGATAGATTGATATATTGCTTTGAAAGTTGATGAATTAGAAAGTGATCAATCAATGCTAGAGGATGAAGAGGATATTTCTCTTATGACAAGGCAACTCAAAAGTTTTCTTAAGACTAAGAAATGAAGACGTCAGCATTGGAAAAAAGATAAATTCAATAGGAATGCCAAAGTTTTAAATGAAGTTATTTATTATGAATGCAGGAAGCCTATACATATAAAGATTGATTACCCAAATCTCAAAGCTAACCCTAACAAGGAGAACGTTGAGGAGAAAATTATTATTATAAAGGGCAATAAAAGTCTACAAAGAACTTTCTAGGCTAACTCAACTTCAGACTCTTCAAAAACAATAATAGAAGAGGAAGTCACAAACTTATGCTTAATGGCAGATAAACTTGATCATTTAGATCAAGAAGAGGCATGTGACCAATCCTATGATGAATTATTTGATGTTTTTGAGAAAATATATAATGCATATAAGAAACTCAAAAAAATGCATGCAAAACTTAGTATTGAGCATTTGAATTTACAAAAAAAAGTATGAGAACCCAAGAAAAGATCATGCAAACATAGATAGCAATCACATGACTTTGCTAAATTAATTTGATAATTTGAATAAGGAGCATGATTTATTGAAAACATCTTATAATCAACTTGAAAATGATTTTAAGGTGTTTATGGTTGAATCAGATCAAAGAGAACATGAGTTAAAAGTTGATAATTTAGTTTTAGAATGTGCAAACTCTTATCTTAAGGAAAAATTGAAAGGTTTTAAGGAAGATAAGACACCTCCCACACTTGAACAATTTCACAATCCTGATCAAAAGTATATAATTTTAAAATATAAGAAAAGATATTATAAATTACATAGATTGGTAAATCCTTTTCCTGGTGTTAAATGCTTTTCATGTAAAATGATAGGACATATTTCCCACATTTGCACTATTTATAATAGAACACATTAAGCGTGGAGTCCTAAGGTGCTTAAATTACAATATATTAAACATACATCTAAATTATCATTGTTAAGAGGTGAACCTAAATTTATTTGGGTTCCCAAGTCTAACATTTAATTATTTTATAGAAACACTCTTATACAAACCCTCGTGGGAGCATTTAGCACTATTTTAGTAGATGTTCCAAACATATAATTGGAGATGCGAATCAATTTTTTATTGGAGACTAGGACTAGAGGCAAAGTGACACTTGGATATAACACCACTAAGAGAGTGGTAGGATCAGGTATGATTGGCAATAAGAATAATTTTTTAATTAAAAATGTTTTATTAGTAGAAGGCTTGAAATATAACTTACTAAATATCAATTAGCTTTATGATAAGGGTTTTAACATAAAATTTTTACCTACAAGCTGCATTATAAGTTAAAATAAAGTTGATGTGATGCATGGAGATAGGGTAAATAATATTTATATGCTTCATATAAATTTTGTTAAATCTTTTAATGATTTTGTTTAAAGCTATTACTGATTAATCTTTGTTATGGCATAGAAAACTTTGTAATACAAGCATGAAAAATCTTATGAAGATTACCTAAAAGGAATTGGTAAGAGGCATACTCAAATTAGACTACATTAAAGATAACTTGGGTGATGCATGTGAATTAGGAAAATAAGTCAAGTCCTCCTTTCATTTAATTAAGGATATTAGAACTAGTAAACTCTTAGAAGTTCTTCACATGGATCTCTTTGGACTTATTATCATTATAAGTCTAGGAGGGAAAACTTTTGGGTATGTGATTGCTGATGATTCTTCAAGGCTCACTTGGATTAGATTCATCTAAAGAGTTTAGAATTTTTTATACTAGGATTAAGAGGAAGCTAGGTTGTGAAATTCTTGTAATTCAAGCAATCATGGAAGACAGATTAAAATTAAAAAATTTCAAGTTTTTTGTAAAAAAATTCAAGTTTTTTGTAAAGAGAAAGGGATTGATTAAAAATTTTCAGCTCCTAAGATCTCACAATAGAATGGGGTTATTTTTGGGATAAAGTGGTTAGTACAATATGTTATATTATGAATAGGATGAACATTAGATCTATGTATAATAAGACACTCTATGAACTTCTTAATGGTAAAACACCCAACCTCTCACACATACATGTCTTTGGATGTAAAATGTTCATTCATAAAAATGGGAAAACTCTTTAGGAAAATCTAATCCTAAATATGATGAAGGAATTTTTTTGAGATATTCAAGTGTTGGAATATCCTATAGAGACTTTAATAATTAGACTTTGGTAGTAGAGGAGACCACCCATATTGTTCTTATTGAATCTAATATTTATGGGGGGTCTAAGTTGGAACAAAAACACATTAAAGAATGTACCCAAGGAATTGAAAATGTAAATCTTGAAGAAAAGGTAGAAATAGAAAATAATATGCCTAGAGAATGGAAATACTCTAAAAGTCATCCTAAAGAACTAATTTTAGGAGACCCGAGTGAAGGTGTTAGGACTAGACATAAGCTTAGCAAAGAAGTAAATCATTTAACGTTTATTTTAATGATTAAACCCACTAATATGAATCAAGCTCTTTCTGATGAATTTTGAATTTTAGCTCTACAAGAAGAATTGAATAAATTATTTAGAAATGATGATTGGGAATTGATAGAAAGGCCTAAAAATTAAAGTATTATTGGAATTAAGTGGGTCTTCAAAAATAAGATGAATAATTCAGGTGTAGTGGTTAGGAACAATACTAGATTGGTGGCTAATGGATAAAATCAAATAGAAGGTATTAATTTTGAGGAAACTTTTATCCCTATAGCTAGACTTGAAGTAATAAGAATATTTTTAGCATTTTCCTATTTTAAAGGATTTAAATTATTTAAAATAGATGATAAAAGTGCTTTTTTTAATAGGGTGATAAAAGAGAATGTCTATGTTGAGACACCTTTAGGTTTTGAAAATTCACAGTTTCCTAATCATGTGTTTAAATTGAAGAAAACACTGTATGGACTAAAATATGCAACATGGGCATAATATGGAAGGTTAAGCATTTTCCTACTAGAAAATTCTTTTGTCAAAGGAAGTGTGGACAACACTCTCTTCATAAAAAGGGTAGGAGATGAGATTTTTATTGTTCAAATTTATGTTGATGATATCTTATTTGGATCCATTGATAAAAATCTTTGGGATGACTTTTAAAAATAATGTGTAAGAAATTTGAAATGAGTTTGATAGGAGACTTGAGATACATTCTTGGTTTTAGCATAAAGCAAAGATAGGATGGCACCTTTTTTTAGTCAATCAAAATATGTTAAGGACTTAAGAAATGTGAAATGGATAATGCTAAATTAATAAATACTCCTATGAGTTCCTCAAGTAAGTTAGATAAGGATTAAAAAGGCAAATCTATTGATCAAAAGAAATTTAGAGGGATGATTGAATCATTACTTTATTTAACTACTAGCACACCAGATATCATATTTAGTGTTTATCTATGTACTAGATTTTAAGTTGATCCGAAAGAATCTCATCTAATTACTATTAAATGAATTCTAAAATATCTTTTAGGAACTGGTATCCAAGGCATAGCACATCTTTTAAAATCATTAGATATTTTGATTTAGATTTTGTGGGGTGTAAGGTTGATAAGAAAAGTACTTCTGGAACTTGTCAATTCATAGGAAATTCTTTAATCTCCTGGTGAAGAAGAAAATAGAATTCGATAGCTCTTTCTACTGCTGAAATAGAATATATAGTCTTAGAAAGTTGTGTGGTACAAGTGCTATGGTTAAAATAATAACTAGTGGACTTAAGTTTTTTAATTAGTACTATTCTAATTATCTGTGACAATACTAGTGTCTTGCATTTCAAAGAATCTAATTTAACACTCAAGAACTAAGCATATTAATATAAGACATCACTTTATTAGAGATCATGTTACTAAAGGAGACGTTGAGCTACATCATGTAGCAACAGAAAATCAATTTATAGACATTTTTATAAAATCACTAGCTTTTAAGAATTTCAGTAATTTAAGAACTAGATTAGGTGTAATCAATATCTTTGCTTAACCATTATTATTTTGCAAATTAAAATTGTAGTGTATTTCTCTTGGTTTTATGATTGTATTTTATTCTATGTTTCTGTAATTTATCTTGGTTATTTTTTCTCCATTTTGTGCTTAATTTTGTGTTTTGATTTTTATTTTATGTTTGATTTTTTCTTCAATTTATTGTTTGTTTTTATTTTTCCTAAATCTTATATGAATGTGTTTTTTAAGTGTATCTTATTCATCATGTGAACCATTAAATTTTCTTTTCCATTTGTATTGTATGAATACAATTCATACTGTACAAATTCTTTAGATTCACATGGTTTCTCTTTTGTATTGGGGAGACAAAATTTTTCTCTTATCGTATAGTACAAACACATATTCATCTATACAAATATCAAATTTTTATCTACACGATCCTGGTGGGTGTTCCAATGACAGTTATTTTTTTTTAACATCATCTATAAGAACACTTGTTCGTCTATACAATCCAGTTATCAATTTGCATGTGGATGATCTCAACTGTTAAGTATGAATATTATTAACTGATCATCCCATATGAACATATGTTCGTCTGTACACTCAATTTGGCCAAAACACCATATGAAATGATTCATCATAATTCCACTTTATGAAAAGATGTTCCACTGCATTAACTATTCTTGACCATTTCCAATTATATGTATAAATTGAATATCATCCCGTACAAACATCAAAATCATACGTACAAAGTTAATTTTATAATGTACGAACTAGTTCAAATTTTATAAATTGAGGTTTGTTCTTTGAATTTTTCCAATATTTTTTATCTCTAGTCCCTTTCAATTCTCGTGTTCAAACTTATTCTCAAATGGATAGAAGTAGCAAGCAATCTCGACCTGCCAAGGGTGGTTCATCTCATTCTACACAAGATGACAATTTTTTGTCTAGGGAGAATGAACAATCCTTCGATAAGTTAGTTAAGCCTAAGATTAACCCTTCTTGTCTTCTCATTCAAGAAGATATTACCTTTCAAATCATGCCCCTTTTCAACTCCACTCAATTCTCTTTCATTCTTACCATAATCGATTCATTTTATTCTAAGACATTTTACTAATTTCTTGCCAATATGAGAATACGAGAAAACAAAATGGCAATTGCCTCCTATGTTCTTCATCAATGTGTTTAAATTACCAAGAAAGATTTGGGAACTTTTTATACCTTAGGACTGAAGGGGTTAGGCCTCATTCAATGATATCTAGAAGTGATTATGATTTAACCATTGATAATAAAAAAACTTAGGGGTATATTTTCTGTCTCTCATTTACCTCTTATTTCCTCACTAAATTTAAATGCTAGGATCATCTAGCATGTCTCAAGGACTTCTATCATTCCTAAAGCTACTGATCGAATAAATATTACCACTCTACCTTCCTTCAATACATATTAAATCCTAAAAAACACTCCTATTGATGAAGCCTAGTTGATTCTGGACTACATCAATAATTTGTCTAACATTAGACTCCTTGTAACTAGAAGGAAGAATAATGTTGCTCTAGGATACCTAATTGCCAACATTATTGAAAAGAATACAACCTCATTCATCCTTCAAAGTACACTGATGACACTAGAACGTCCGTTTGGGATGTTAAGCCCTTATGAACTAGTCCCAAGGCTACACAAGAGGGGGGGGGGGGGGGGGGGGGGTAAATTGAATATTAAAACTTCTTTAATTAAAAACACAATCAAATCCAAAACAAAGATTCACCATGAAAATAAAAGTATAAAAAATAAATGCAGAAGCAGTAATAAAGAAAGAACACATCAGATTTATAGTGGTTCAGTCAAATCTTGATCTACGTCCACTCCTCGGAGGAACCCTCTGAGTATTGCACTAACCACAATGTCTCTCCTTTAGCCCCAGCAAAGCGAAGAAGCCCTTATAAAATCACTTCCACCTTCCCTGGTGTGGCAGAGTAGCCGGGCTCTTTGATACCAAAAAGATCTTCATTCCAAAACTTTCCTCAAGACGAGCCTTGAATCTGATGGTATTAATATGCAAGCTCGCCGGAGCAACTGTGTGGAACCCCCTCCACACTCCCTTGAAATCCCCTCCAAGGATCTTCTCCCTTTCTCAAATTCCACCCTTTTCTCTCTCCCTTTCAAGCTCTCTCTTCATGTTTCCTCTAGAAGAACGAAGCTTCAATGGATACCAAAGAAATTTATAAAGTCCATTGTCAAAGCTTAAATAGAAGAGCTCCAAACGAGCTCTTTAATTGCAACTTGTCAACTTTATTATCCAAGATGATATGAATATCATCCGTTAAGATCAGTACAAAATAAGCTCAATCATCCAGAACAATTTGGGATGATCAAAAGATTTTTGTTCATATCATTCAAGCCAATAAAATATTGTCCTGGATGATTAGTTCAAATCCGAGGAAATTCATCCTGAACATTGCCCTGAAAAGAAGCTGTCCGATATCAATCATCCATGATGTCATCCCGGCCAATCCTATGATCATCCAGGATGATGTGATCATATCAATAAAGCCTTAATTATTTTCCTTAATTATTAGATTAATTTAGACATAATTATGTTGCATCATCTAGGATGATGTCTTGGATGATATCCAAAAATAAATAATACCTAAATAGATCTGATTCTTTCTAAATTAAGCCTATCATCCTATCTGATACAAAGATCATCCGGGATGATGTGCTTAAAGATGACTACATTAACCAGGATGCCCTAATTAGGGTTTTTATTTTCAGCTGATCATCTAGGCTTATGTTTGGATCATCCCGGATAATATGAGCAAAGAAAGAGAACTCTAAAATAGAAATAAATGAGCAAGATTACAAGCAAGCAAACACCCTTACAACCCAAGAAATACATTAATGAAAATTACAAATAGAAAATGTTTTATCAAAACTTAAGCCTTATAAGCTGCACTGTAATCCTGAAATATCAGTAAACACAGAAAGAAAAATATATTACAAATACATGTAGACAATAGAAAGTGAGCCATAATATTTGTTATCATCAAAAACATAAACTCATAAGCTCAAGTTAAAACAATCTTGAACCCTAAAATAATTTGCATGTTTATTTCACCGATGCCTCATTTTGAATTCTTTCGCATCGGTATAATAGGGAGGAAGGAGAAGAATTTGATGAAGGAGGACCCACACCTCCACCCGCTTCTACTCTTAGACATGATCAATAGTTCTATCAAGACATGTTACAGAGATTTGATCGCCTTGAATCTCATATAGATCAACATTTGTATCAAGTTTAGACACATCTGGATCAGCAGGAGTACATATATAATGAAGATATTGGCTAAGTTAATGGAGAATTTGATTTACTCAACACTCAAGTAGATACCATCAATAACAACTTCACATAATTTAGCCTCCGCAGCCTCTTCGAGATCAAGGCCCACCAGATTATTAGTTTAGTCGCAGTTTGTTGTTTGTTCTATTTTTAGCTTTTATGATTGTATGTTTAGTTGCTATTAGTTATTGTCTCACCTTTTAGTTGGTTTTTTTTTTTTTAATTTTCTTTATAGTTTAGTTCATCTTATTAAAAATAAAATAAAATTGTGTGTTTGGTTATTTCTAAGTTTTTATTTCTTTTTCTCAAGAACTATCAATTAATGAGTTAATCCAGGCTAATCTAAAATGTGTTCTTAAAGAATTAAAATTTTATAGTTTTTGCATCTCAAATTTATTTTCTTAGTAAATCTTTTTCTTTGCTCTGACTTTAAATCAAAATATAATGAGATCTAGATAAGAAGATTTTTTTTATGTTCTAGTAAGACATTTATCTCATAACTACAATTATTGCAAAAATGTAATCTTCTTTTGGTTTATTTTCATGTTTAATGTGTTTTTTTTTTTTTAGTTTTTTATTTTGTGGTATATTTTTTCTTATAAGAGAAATTTTCTTTATTTTATTTGGAAAATACTCACACAATCTAAGATTTACTAATTTAGGTTAAAGAAAGAACAGAATGTCATAAGATGCACAAGGAGAGCCAAATTTGAAAAAATACACAAAATGAGCCCAACCTGTAAATATGCTGTTGACCTCATTATTCGAGGTCAATTTCCCCGGAATCGACTCTAGTACCTAGGTCTTCCTAGCCTAGTGTAGACGTCGCCCATAGGATTTCCCTTAGGTGGTCGCCCACTGACGTAGAATCGACTCGAACCTATCACTCAATTGAAATCAACTCAATTTCTAAATTCATCTTAAATTGACACTATAAATAAAATTGACTCGATAATATAACAACACAGTTTCTATTAATCTAAATTGATTTGTTTCGACTTAATTGATATTAAAATATTATAAATGAGATAAAATTAGTAATTTAAAATTGTTTTGATTTTAAAACTAACTCAAAATATATATTTTAAATTATCAATTATTTTCTAATTAGTCTCTAAATTAATTTGAATTATAAACTAAATTTTGATTTCATTTTAAGTTATAATTAATCTAAACCTTTAATTTATTTTAAAATAAGATGTGATTAGAGTTAATTTAAATCAATAACAAACCCACTCAATCCATAGTCCTCTCTCTCAGCAGTTCCAAAACATCCCGATCTCTCTCTCCTCTCTACACACACAGAACCGAAATCAGCCCCACTCCCTCACACCTGCAGTTCACACAACTGCTCTCTCTCTCTCTCGCCCAGGATAGTTCACGAACTCACTTACCCGAACCCCCTGCTCTCTGTTCGCACAAAAAACTCCTCATCTTACCCTCTCCCATCCCGAACTACTCCCTCTCTCCCTCTACTTCGCACAACCACCTCAACTCCTTAGCAGTTCACGGTCCACTCTCTCTCCCTTTCTCTGAAATTCGCATGAAGCACAGCCCACTCATCTCCTCCAGTTCACGCACGAACTCCCTCTCCTCTCATTCGCACGAAACGACCTCCCAGCCCGTTACTTTCTTCCCTTTTTTTTTTACTTCCGAAATACTCAAGCAAGAGGCGAACTCTCCCTCATTCTCTCCATATCGCACGAACAACATCCCGAACTGCTCCCTCAACCTCGTCGCTTCCTCTCGTTTGCACGCCCAGGCCAGTTCGCACAACCTCTCTCCATTCGCTATCTGCTCGTAACGATCCCAGGCGAAAATCTCCCCATCTCCTTTGAATTTGGACATCAAGATCTAGGTAATTGCTTCTTCTACCTTCCTATACCTGCCGTAGTTTTGCTTGGAATAGGAGATAGCTTAATGAAAACCAATGCAATCTATGTTCGAGTTAAATCATCTTCATTGAACACACATTTTGCGAGTATATATATACGTATATAGATCTATCAATCCTATACAATTCAATATTAGATGGAAAGATGTAATTCTAATCTAATGTGGTAATATTTAAATTACTTTTTAGAACTGTAATCACTTGCCTATCATCTAAGTTAGAATTTAGAACACCCCAAATGACCTTTGCCATTAATGAAAACCTTGAAAGTTTAAAGTTTTATTCTCTCTTTCTCCAGCATATGTAAGTTTAAATTGTTTGTTTTAATGGTAATAATGATGAGCTAGAGTCCTTAAAAGAATTGTTAGTTTCTTCCATTGTTGATATGAGTCCGCTTAATGATTTTCATCCAGAAATCTATTTCTTTTTATTCAAAGTGTTTGATAAATTTTATTAGAAATTGTCTTTTGTCATGATTATTTAGAGAAAAATCTGAAACAAGTTTTAATTCCCTTCTATCTTTTAAAAATGACAAAGTTGACAATAAAAGAAATCTTGAATATTTGTTGGAATATAAATAAACGCATGAAATCATCTTGGTAAGTAAGTTGATATATCTATTTATTTGGCTGCATCTCTCTTCTCTGTTATGTTAGTCATTTATCAATCTTTGTTTTGTTGGAGATGTCAACAAAAATAAGAATATATTATGATGATAGCAGGATGTAATATATCTTCTTGTTGGAGGTTAGTTTCATCAATTTGAAAAGTTGTATTCACTTAAAACATTTGACAGTAGTTATTTTTTTTTTTATATATCCATGTGCTCTATGTATTTAATTGTAAGCAATCATAGATTCAATACGATGATGTTTTTGGTATAGTTGAAAAGCTTCATTGGTTTTGGAAGAGAATAAAGTTGGTTTTAATTCTTTCTTTGAGTTGTATTTAGCATAAATATTGATTTGAAAGGTAGAGACATGGAGTTTTTGTAAAGGTGAAAATTGTGTATGTTCTAGAAAAATGGAACTTGTGTTTGATTTGAAAAGTGCGAATGCTTTGAAAAGCCAAAATGTATATGTGAATAGTGAGGAGAAATGTGTAAAAAATGAAAAAGTATTGTTGAAAAGTATAAGTGTGAACTTTCTAAGGGTGAGATGTGCAAATTTTTGGAGGTAGAACATGTGTATTTTGAAAGAGATCTTTGAATAGTAATCTATATGTGTTTTGAAACATGACGTGTATGTGTGATTTGAAAAGTGGAAATCATATATGTTTTGGAATGATGAAAATTATATGTCTCTTAGAAAGGTGGAAATATATTAGAACTTGTGTGAATTTGGGAGAGTAGGAAATGTGTGTTTTGGAAAAGAAAAGTAAATTGTGTATGTTGGGTTGAAAAGTAAAAATTAGGTGAAAGGTTTATGTTTTGAAAGGTGAAATTTGAAATGTGTAAAAAGGTGCTTTGAATATTGAAATGTTTAAAAGTATTTTGATGAGGAAAAGTGTATAGTATGATTTTAGGATTGGGAGAAGTGTATAAGTGTTAGAGGTAAAGTGTTTGTTTTGTGAAAATTGTGTAAGTTTAGAAGAGTGGGAGTGAATGTTGAAAAATTATAAAGTAAGAGTTCAAAGGTGAAATGTTCAAAAGCAAAGTCAACAAAGCCAGTGTTCAAGCCCGAAGAAAGGTACGTCTTTTATTTTCAGTAAATTTCAATTATTTTATTATTATTTGTTAAATGTGCTTTCTAATCCCTGTTTCCCTGTTTTCTTCTCTTTATTGACATGAACTACGAGGAACGGTACCGGTCGAGGGAACAAAAGGACAAGGAGCTAATGACGTCAGTCGCCTCTTTCCAACCGGGTAGAGGTGCTACGGGCGGAACCACCGGGTCGTAGCCCCCGGTGACTGTGAGTATTTCTAAACTTAGAAAACCTTTAGGGACCCCTTGATGTGGTTTGCGTAAATCCTTCCCTTTTAGGATCCTGTAGTAACTTCAATTTTATTAGATTTATTTTTACTTGCTTTTAGATCCTTAAACCTCTTTTACACACGCACAAAGTCCTAAGGGTTAGTAATAACAGTAACGTTGGATTTTTATCCCATACAACAGTAGTGACACTTAAGGACAAAAATTAAGGACGGGTCTTAGAAAACTTAGACTTAGGATGCATGTACACTTTAGGGTAGAAACATATAACATGGAAAATTTAGTGACATTCATTATTATTATTATTATTTTATTTTATTTTTACTTATTTATTTAACAAATTAAATTTAATTAATTAAAAATTTTCTTTTAAATAATAATTGATTTAGGATATATCAAAACCACACTTTCTAATACACACACTTAGATTTGTTTGCTAGAACAACCAACTCTAGTTTTAGGTTAGGCCGGTGTTTATTTCTTTATTGCACTGTGACGGGCTTTTTCTCGAGTTTTATTGCATGCTGGTTGTAAAATGTTGGTGTGTTTGTTTATTTATTTTTACTGCAATCTGTGTTGTGATTTGATTAACGATTAGATTACCCATAGGTTAGGAGCGATCTGGATTGTCAATATGATTTTCTGCAGGTGGCCACACTCGTGCAGGGCAGAAAAAGGGGGCTAGTTAATCAAAAATTTTATACAAATGCTACAGATACTCCAGTTGCTTAGCCCCCAAATAAGAAAGAGTGTGGCCAAGTGTGGCTAATTGATTTAATTTAAAATGCATATATATAACTGCTTGGGATGATTTTTGCTTAGGATAACCCTGCAGGTGGTCTAGATTTTCTTTCTTTTTCTGTGAAATGTAATATAAATGCAAATGTATTTGAAAATTATCATAAATGTGAAAGTGATCTTGAAAGTGGGATATTACATCCAATTTGGAAACCAAAGAAAGGAGAATATACCTTAAAGGATTATTCTCTTTTATTTGGAAAACCAAATTAGGATGATTCAATATCCAAATAGAAAAGAAAATACCCCTCATAGGGATGAGTTTCTTTTCATTTGGATGTCCAGACCCGACGGATCCAAGAAATTCATAGAAGAAGAAAAGATAGAACGAGAAGATTGAAGAAAGAAGATGGAGAAATGAAGATTCAAGGAACAGTATATCCCATTTCAAAAATCACTTGCGTCATTCTTAGGATTAGAATCCGGGTTTGTTGTCAGTGGTGCCCGGCCACTTTACTTTTCTGCAAATTCTGGGTGTAATATGGACATTGGACATTGGATATTATATTTGGATTATTAAAATTGATTGTTTACATTGTTTGTGCAGTAGAATTTTTTTAGGACTCTTGCATGCCGTGTTTTGTTTTAGTCTGGATACGAATCGGAGTGTTTTTTTTGTAAGGGTACGCTTAAAATTCTTTTACTTGTAATTTTAAATAAAAATTCTTAGGCTCACATAGTAACTCTAACGATCTAAGAAGTAAGCTCGGGACTGCCGAGAGTCCGCATAAGCATATTAATACTTTCTCTTCCTTGTTAGGCACCTCCCCGCCTGCGGGTTCTGGCAGACCACTTGACCTATGAGGGTGCAGTTCTGTCAAGGGGAAGTTGTGCAATCTCTAGGAAAAAACCTATTTTCTAAGCCTGATTTTAAAACTGCTTCATATTCATTTTATGCATTTGAGTCAATTAGCATGCATTGCATTAGATACAAACTAAAAAGAGTATAAAATATTAATTGCATTTCTAGACATTTTTCACCCTACATAAGTTGAGGGGCCAATTAGGATCTGTCTTAGATGTCGGCCCCCAATTCATTAAAACTTAAACAACGTCCCTACTTATCTTTCATAAGAAACTGGACACATGGTTTTAAAGCGCCTAGGTGGTTAGCTGGCTCCCCAATCCAGGCCGGGGTAAGTCCAGATTTGCACTTCATTAGTTTGGTTCGGGTCACTATTTTATAGTACCCAAATTAGATTTAGGTTCTGAGGCTGATTTCTTTTAGAATCTTAAGTCCTCGCCCTCCGGGAATATAATCCCAAATTTCTAATAAAATGTCAACTCAAATATAAAATTTTCTCTTAAAATGTAAAGCCCAACATAGGATAGATTGAGGTTGTCTCTGGGCTTCTCAGAATCCGACACCTCCTACTTTTCTTCCTTTGACCCGCTAATAAATGTTCAACATTGAGCTTTCTCCTTGAAAAATTCCTACTTCTGTTTCCTTGTCTTTTACTTTGTACTCAAAAGGGTATGAAATCACTGCTTTAATCGAGAGTTTTCTTAGGAGCTTCTCTCCTAGGATGTAATTAACTATAGGGGCTTGCCTCTATAGGGATTTGAGAACCCCAGACTAAAATAAACCTTGTTTTATTCATATAAAACAAGGGAAGAATCTTTGGGAACGCAGATATCTTTAAAAACTTCATTTCTAATCTTAAATATGTTTGTAGGATGTTATTATTGTCTTTTCAGATAATATAATTTCCTACTTGATATATTCAATTTTAGAAATGTTGAATTTTTATAAACTCATTCTTATTTTTGGATGTCTTGAAGAATGTTATGTTCGTCTTTCAAGATGATATAATATTCTCCTTACCATATCTAAATAAAAGAATGAATAAACTTTTTCAAAAATGTATTTCTATCTTTAAACATATTCTATAGAATTTCATGTTCATCTTTTAAGATGATATGTTATTCTTTAAATTATGTTTGATTATAGAAATATCAATTTTCAAAACCCTATTTTGATATTGAATCCATTGTAGAATATTGTGTCGGCCTCTCGAGACTGTACTTTATTCTCAACGTAGTATTTGATTACAAAATAGGAGAAAACCAAAATCTGCGTGGTGAGACACAATTTTTCCCACCATATGCGCAATGATCACCAAATAAAATTCAAAATCAAAAGATACATAATGATCACCAAAATTGAAAAGAGGCGTAAAATGAGGCCACACTACATTTAGTTCTTCCCTCTATATTTTTAATTCTTAGAAAAATCTATACATTTAACAAAATCTTCAACTATTGAATTTGAATCTATGTGTTATTGTTTAATTTTTATGATAATTATTCTTTTTGAGATTTCTTATCTCTAGAATGATCATTGAATTTGATCAACTATTCTTATCTTGTTTTTTTTAATATGTTTTTAAAAAAGATTTTTGCTTTAAAAAATTAATCTTGTCTTGCAAATTTTTTAATTTCTCTTCCTTTTCATCCTTTTAGATTCGTCAATACTAGCATTCATATTTAGAGCATTTTTATTTTTCTTTCCTTTTTAATTGATGTAAAAAGGGGAGGTTGTTGTTTTTGTTTGTTTGAAGGTTGAAGTGTTTTGATTTATTATTTTTGTATTTTGTTTTTAAGTTTATTTTGATTTTCAGTTCTATGTCAAAATGTTCTCAAGGGGAGGTTATTTTTGTGTTTTGTGTTCTATGTCAAAATGCTTTGTAGTTTGTTTAGTGTTTGTCTATAAAATTCAAAATTAAAAAGAGGGATGAAATTTTATTTACCCTCTTGATTTTTAGTTTTCATTAATTTATGGAGAATTTAGGAGAAAGGAACTTTAATATGTTATTGAAACAATAATTATTTTTGCTAATATCAAAAAATGGGAGATGGTTGCAAATTACTAATCAAGATTGAGATTGTAATTTTTTATGATAACAAAATATTATTGTTATGATTTTATTAATTTTCTCCTAACAAATATTGAATATTCCTGGTTATTTCTTTGATTACTAACATTTTAAGAAAATCATATATTACTTCAGATTCCTGAAGACTTTAAGGCAAGGTAGAATAGAATTTCATGTGAAAAGTTTGTATATCTTTATATTTTATTTCTTGAGTATGAGCAAGTGTAATTATAATGAGGTAATAATGCACACACATCTAGGGGGAGTATATAAAACTCTTAAAACTGATCATAAATTATAACATATAATTATACTACACGATTTGACTTAGTTCTTTCTCTAGAATTCAATTACTCAAACTATGGTTTGATTTTCATAATTAATCGCATTGTACGATATCCAATCATACAGATGACTAACATAGTATGAAATTTAGGTCATATCAAACCATACCATACCATACCATACCATACAAACACAATTATTTTTGAACTATTCATACAAAACCATATCAATTCATATAGATGACTAACGAATACAAAATTTAGGTCATACTAGATCGTACCAAATGAATATAGTTATTTTTAACTTGTTTGTACAATAAAATTTGTACAAATAGCTAACAGTGTAAGAAATTAGATTCATACAAGATCTTATCATACGATCATGTTCATTTTTGAACTGTATGTATTGTATAATGTTAAGTCATAAAGATGACCAATAGTGTACGAAATTAAGTTTGTACTAGATCGTATCATATAAATTTGTTCATTTTTGAACTATTTGTACTGTCCGATCAAAACTTGTATAGATGACCCGCATTTTATGAAATTTTATTCATCCCAAATTGTATGCAAATGAAGCCATGATTTTTTATCTACAATCGTACAGTACAAACCATGGATGGTTCTCTTAAATAAATTCAATTTTTGGACAAATTTTCATGTTTTCTATAAGTAGTATTCTAAAACAGTCACCCCTATCCTTTGCTTTGAATTTTCTCTTGAGAGTAACTTTTGGGTGTGCGTTTGAGAGAGAGTTTGAGATTCTTTGGAGTCTCTTGAGAGAAGATCTTCAAGATTGAATCAAGGTTCTCTTCCTTGACCAAGAGGGTGAAAAAGATGTGACGGTTCTCTGCCATCACCAAGAGGGCGAAAAAAGATGCTTGGTTCTCTTCCTTCACCAAATGGATGAAAAAGGACATGTAGGTATTCTGCCTTCACCAGGTGGGTGAAAATGGATGGGAAGGTATGCTGCCATCTCTTGGAGAGTGTAAACGATGATGGTTCTCTACTGCACAGTATTGGTGGAAGAGAATTTTTTCAGGGCCTTCCACATTACTATAGGAGCAAAAGGAGAGTCACTATTATTTAGTGCAATACCTAGAGCAGGAGTCTCCAGGAAGTGGATGTAGGTCTAGTTTAACCGAACCACTATATAATTTGATTTTTCTTCTATTACTTTTTATTTTCCCTGCATTTTATTTCATTGCTCTTTATATTTATGGTTAAAAGAATATCTACTAAAATCATTTCTATAAAAAACTACATATTTCAAGATTATTGTTTTTAATTTTCTAAAAGGTTTTTAAAGAGGTTTCCCAAAATCCAAGAAAATTTTTAGATAACCAATTCTCGCACCCCCCCACCCCCCACCCCCACGCCCTCTAGGTTAGCCTTGGGACAATTTTATAAGGTCTAATAACCTACATGAACTTTCAATTTATGGGCATTTTTTCTTTATTGATTGAATCTTGACTACTCTGTCTACTCATAGATAGAGGATCAGGTCCATTATCAACTATATGTTTTTATTTAATGAATTTTCTAAATTATTAACCTTGAAGGCCTAATATGAATATATAAAATAAATATTTTTGTTGACATCATGACCATATTCTTTTTCATTGGTTATATTCTTATCAACTTCTATCCTATCAAGGAGGGGGATTGGTCTTGAACTTAAATTCATTTCTCAACCCGCGCAGTATTCTTAGACATCAGGTGTGTAGATACAACCTACTCGTTATGGCCTATATAAGTGTTTGGGGCTATTTTATAATTATCTGGTGAACCTTGTCGACTATATCTGATTGTTGATAGAGGATCATATTCATATTTGTCTTTAGGCTTTATTAGTGAGTTTTTCTTGATATAGGTCTTGAAGGCCTAAAATATGAATGTATAAAATCAAATATCCCGTTTGATGCCAAAACCATATATTTATTAATTGGTTCAAGTCGTATTGACTCCCATCTTATTAAGGAGAAGTATTAGACTTAAACTTAGGTTCACAGCATCTTCTAATGTCACGTGTGTATATACAATATGCTCGTCAGGGCTCATATGAATATTCGGGAGGCATTTTATAATTATCCATTGAAACTTGTTGACTCTGTCTAATTACTGATAAAGGATGGTATACATGTTCATTGGAATATTTGACGTTGATCAGTTGTGTGGGCAAGGACCATTTAAATATAGCATTCTATTTGGGATCTTATGCACTCCTTCTATCAGCTTGCATGGATGTTACGGATTCAGTGGCGTGGCATTGCACTATGTGTTATTTACCTGCTACTTTATACATGTAAACTATTACACACTGCTTGTTACTTTCTACAAGTAGCCCATTGTGTACTATCAAATATCCTGCTATTATTCTTATATAACTCATTCATTATAGTTATCTTATACTCTCTCATAAATAGCTTGTTGAGTGCATAACAGGCCTTCTACAACTACCAATATGATCTTGTGTCTATTTTAATCTTCTTGTAGCCAATCATCTATCATTCCATGTATGCACATTTATGATTAAATGCTTACTTTTTATAGAGCTATATTTTTCAATAACCTCTTTACATCTTGGTCAGGAAGTTGTTCTGTTCATAGTGCCATTCTCATATTGGACATGTTGTTACATTCACTACATTTGTCCCCTCTGACATATAAGCTAGTTGATAGGAGAACACAAAGTTGTTTGCTCATAGATGAGTTATATTATTCATTAGAGGTTCCACACTATTGCATGTAAGTATTTCATCATATCTCCCACAATTTCATCGGCCATTACTGGGCATGAATCATTTCACATATCATACGCTTTTCATTCCCTTTGAAGATGGCTTGTATTTCACCTAGTGAATTTGATCGTTAATGATTGTATTTTAGCTGACATCTCTTATAGGGACTTCCACATTCTCTTGTATGAATTGCATGAACATCACACATCAAATGTTGTCATTTATATGGAATTTATTTAAGAGGCTACAAACATCTATAGGTGTTTGGTACATTTATCCATAAGTCGATATTGACTACTAGATGTACTATATTCATCGCTCGTTTCCTTATACGTGTTGGCTAACTAATTGCAACTTTCATTTCATATCTACTTTAAGGGTTAATTGGAGACTATTATATTTTCTTTGATTAGTGACAACTATAGCAATGTTATTGTATTTGCTATGCAGTCTTCATACTTCGCTTGTGAACACATTACCATGCTCACTACAACCATCACGCCTTTTCTACAAGCATGAGCAGTATAGATAAATATACATCATCAATTAATGATACTTTATTCTTATTGAGAGTTGTGCATTCATTTGCATATCTTTTTAGTGTTCATTAAAATTGTTGCATGTATTTAAAAGATTGCTACCCATTAGCTTTTGTTGATAGTAGGCAAACTACTTTCCTTGCATTATCTCCACTTTGCATATAAATATGTTGCATTCATCATTATAACTGCATGTAAGTCATTATGTTCATTATATATTTATTATTACCACTCCTAGATGCTCTATCATGTATATTATAAGTCATTTGATATCCCTGAAAATGATCTGCAGCGTGTATAATGCGCCATCAAATGTTACTTAGTAGCATTCGCATTTCCACCTGCATATGCTTGTATTTTAATGGCCACGATCATTACATGTTCTTGCAATCACTTATAAGCAAGTTGTTGTGCACATTACAAGTTCCTTACTCGTTGATTTTTTATTTGAACATTAAGACCATTAATTAGCATTTGCACTTTAATTTGATTTGTGTATGTTTTGTTTGATTTAAAAAGTATGTAGTTTTGAAAAGAATTAATTTTCTTTGGGAATAATTTGAAATTAATATTTAAATTTTAATTCTGAAATCAAACATCCATTAGTGATGATATATTACTTCAAAAGGTAAAAATAAAATCTTCAAATGGGTTTATATTTAGAATTATAGATTTTATCTGGAATATTATAGTCAAATTTGGGAGAGAACTACATATGATCCCAAAGGGTCAAAATGACGTTCAATCAAATATTAACTATGATACTTTAGATATATTATGGTTAATTTCATACTCGAATTCATATCAATGACTGATATATCTTCCCGGAGGAAGAAAATATCATTCATTGCCTATTATTCGAATACGATAATAATGATCGCCAATTTCTGTTTGAATTCCCAAAGATAATTAATTGAAGTTTTTTTTTAAATTTAATTTTGAAAATTTGGTCTGAGTTTCTAAATCTCCTACGAGCGCAAGCCTCAATAGTTAATTACATTGTAGAAAATAGGAGTCTCCAATGAAAACTCTTGATTAAAATAGTGGTAGAAATTTCATTTAAGATTTTCAAAAGTTGATATCAAAGGAGGTAAGGATTGGAATTTTCAATTGAGATTGGATCAAATTTGAACACTTATTTTTAAAGTCAAAGGAGGAGTAGGGAGTGTTTTAAGATTCTGAATTATTTCAGAAACACCCCCTAAGTGTTCGGCTCGAATTTGATTGAAAGAGATTTTAAGTTTGAGTGATTAATTTTATTAGAAAATTATAATTAGATTCCAAGAGGTTGAGGTCTTATGGCCCGAGCCAGCCTCAGAACCTAAGTCTAAAGTACACTCTAAAAAAATTAGAAACTTGAGCCTAGCTAACGCAATGCAAATATAGACTTATCCCAGCCTAGATTGGAGAGCCAGCTAAACCACCTAGGCGTTTTAAAACCATGAGTCTAATTAATTATGAAAGAGTGGTCAAGGACATTATTTAAGACAGGTTTTTGAGAATAGGATGATTTCTAGAATAGATCCTAATTGGCCCTTCAACATATATGAGGTATTTGATGCTTAAGTAGATGCAATTAAAATGTTAGATTTATTTAATTTATTACTAATGCAATGCATGCTAGTTGACTCGATTTGATGCTCAAATTTGAGTGAATAAATTTTAAAAAGACTTAAAAACAGGTTTTATCCTAGAAGAATGCACAGATTTCCCTTGGACACATTTGCACACTCATAGGCCAGGTGGTCTGCCAAAACTCACAGGCGGGGAGGTGCCTAACAAAAGGAAAGAAGTTGCAACAATTATGCATGAGAACTTTTGGCGGTCCTGGCCTTACTTCTTATAACATTAGAGTTACTATGTCAGCTTAAATATTTTAATTTGATTTTAAGTAAAAAAATTTTAGCAAGTCCTTAAGAGCCTATGATTGGATTCCAGGCTAAATCAAATATGGCATGCAAGTAAAAAGACTAGAAAAGCAGGTAGTTCTATTACGCAATCAATTGAATAAATCAACTAAATTAATTATTCAAATTGAATGTCTATGTGGAAAGTGCCACTTAATATTACATCCCAAAATTTGTAGAAAAATAAAGTGGCCGGGTACCATTGACAACAACCCGGATTTCTAATCTTAAGACTCAAGTGACTTTGAGAATGGGTCTTCTTGTTATCTACTTCTTCATCCTTCTACTGCTTTTTGGATCATCGGGTCCGGATATCTAAATGAAAAGAAACTCCCCCTTGGATGGGGTGTTATCTTTCCTCTTTGGATATTTAAAATCATCCTAATTTGGATCTCCAAATGAAAAGGAACTCTCCCCTAAGCGATGTTCCTTCCTCTTTGGATCCCAAATTGGATGCTTATAATCCCAATTTTTAAAGCACTTTAACAGTACAACTCAAATCAAATCAAATTTATATTAATCAAAATTGAAAAATTTAAACTCGATCCTGTAGAGTTATCATAATAATCATGAATTATATATAATCCCAATAAGTTATAATCAATCTCAAGCAGCTAATATTTGAAGTTCAAAGTGCTCAATTACTCACAACATAGAGTGCAAAAAAGTAAGTAAACAATCACATCAATTCTAAGCTAGCAAATAGCATGCAATGAAAACTACAAAAAACTCAGCACATAATTGCAGAAAAGTAAACATCAGCCTAGCCTAAAACTAGAGTTGGTTATTTGTAGGATATTTTATTGAAGTTGTTTAAGGTTCTAGTTGGTTAAAAGGCTTAAGGAAATTTTAGTTAAAGTTTAAATCTTAATAACTTAAGATTAGTTTTAAAATAAATTTTAAAGTGTTAAATAGATACCACTTTTATTGCTCAGCGAGGCCGTGAAGTTTATTTCACCTTCCTTAGAGCTAATTTAATAGCCTCATAGGCCTGAGTTACCTAGTGGTACCCGATATGATTAAGTGATTTGATTTGATTAAGGTTTCAAGGTTAATAAATTCTAATTAAGGTTGGTTGATTGCTGCTTTCAAGAATAATTAAAGTTTTCTGGAATTTTAAAATAATTTTTTTAAGTTTTAAAAATTTTTTAGATTATTTTAATTATTTAATTAAGGGGTTAAAATTTGACTTTTTAATTAAGCTTTAATTCTAAAAAGTTAGTATTTTATTAAAATTTTATACTTAAGATGAGTTGTTAGACACTAAGTTTGCTAGATTTGAATTTTTTTACATTTAGTTATGTGGGTTTGAAGTTTTGACTTGAATTTGATTTATGGTTAACCAAAAGTTGACTTTTTGACTTTAATGATTTATGGAAATTTGATATTCTTAATAAATATTAGATTTTATTATGAGTTGAATGTCTTTGAGTTCGTTTAATTTCGATTTGTCTTCAATTAGTTATGATTTTTTAAAGTTTGGGATTTATTTGAATTTTTAAATTATTTAATTAAGAGGGCTTTTTTATGATTTTGCTCCAAATAAACTCTCAACTCCTTGAAATCAACTCCAAAGGTTAGGAATGACCTAAGGAGAGATTCTGAAGTGTTTGGGAATTTTTTAAAAAATTTTAATTATTTTTTAATTAAAATTACATTACGCTTGGTTTTAAAGTCCAATGAAGTGGGTTTTGTTTTTCATTGATTAAGGTTTAAATTCTGGTTAGTTTGAGGTATTATGTGTATTTTTTGGATTTAAATTTGATTTATTAGAAAATTTAGAAGTTTTGCTGCTTAATTAAGGATTTAAGCTTAAGTTGATTGATTAAGGGGCTTAATGAATTTTAAAACCAGCAAAGCTTTTCCTACAGGCTGAGAGTGTCACTAAGTTAAAATTTTCAAAGTTTAATGTCAAGAAGATGTGTATCCTAATCATGATGATTTTTTTTTGTTTTCTAATCAAAGTCCTTAATTATTATCCTTAATGATGTCACTAGATTATAGGTTTGCAATTAATGTCATCCTAACCCTTGAACATAACATATACATAAATAAACACAATCTCAATCAACTCCTAAATCTAGGAGAGCCTAGGCTATGTGGTGTTTGCATCCTAAGCATGCAAAGATTAAAATAAGACTTAATTTATTAGAAAATTAATCAATGAATAATTAACAAATTAATTATTCATTGATTAATGATCACTCCCCATTAATGTCATTCAATCAAACTTAATCAATATTTAAAATTTCAAGGACAAACTCAAAGCTCTCAAAATTTAATCTATATAATTTTAAAATTAATTTTATATAGGAAAATAGTTTGATTTAAAATCAAAATAATTCAAAATTATATTTTGAAAATATCTTAGGGGCTGTTTGGTTGCCTGAATTAGGAGTGTATAGTAAAACAATTACATGTATTTACTAAATTCGGTTATTTGGTAAAATTTGAGCGGAACAAAAGGAAATCATCTGAAGCATTAGGAGTGTATTAGGGGGCGTGTTTTGCGCGAATTAGAAACCAGCTCAATATCTCTCGATGAAGAAATCTTTACATCGTCGTTGCTGCTCGGCTTCATTGCTTCGCAGCAGGTGTAAGATTGCACGAGTGACATCTTCGGCTCCTTCGTTCTTGTTCGACTTCGCTCCTTTGACAACATTCCCTTTGCTTGTCAGATTGGAAGTTTCAACATTTTCATCGGAAGTAAGGACGAAAGCTTGTAAGTTCTACAGTTAACATTTCTCCCGTTGAATCCTCCCAAGCTCTACCACGGCGTCTTCAGCGTCACTGGAGCAAATGGGTCACCGAGATTCGCCTCCTGAAGAATCGCACCTGCCTCTGGCTCGGCACCTTCAACACCGCTGAAGAAGCCGCCATGGCGTACGACAAAGCCGCCTTCTGCCTCCGCGGTGAATTCGCTCGCCTCAACTTTCCCCATCTCTAACACGGCGGTGGTGTCGGCGGTGAGCTTCACTCCTCCGTGGATGCCAAGCTTAAGGCCATTTGAGAGAGCCTGGCAAGCTCACAGTATCAAACTAATCTATATCAGTATCAAATTAGTATATTACGTATTTGTTATGTCACATGCTTATTATATAGTGAATTAATAGTATCAAAATATATCAGTATCTAAATTAGTAACAGTTTAAGGGTAGGAGCAGTAAAATAATGAAGCATAATAAATCTAAACAATAAAAAAATAATGCCTCAGTAACATGTATTTCAATAGTCACATTAAATAAGTAAGAAGTCCTAGCTATCATAGTATTTTCAGTATCATATCAGTGTTAGTAAATTATTAGCTCAAAAAATAGAGTTATCACTCTTTGCCCATCAGTACAAGAATAATCTCCTTATATCTCTCAAGTATTATTACGTGAATCAGTAGAGGATAATACCAAACCATGATATTTAAAGGAAAGCCCATTGGCCCACCATCCTATACTGGTCAATTACTCTCCAACCAATGAGTCAACTAGTCTTTACTTATCTTTTACACATATATTATTCTCACAATACCGTAACAGTAATCTTAAATCCATATTCACATTAATTTCAATGCACTACAACAAATAAAAAATAATTGAGCATAATTCAGAAAATGCCAAAAGGTCATAATGATATACAATAAATACTATATTGAGTGAAATTTCACATTTTTAGAATTTAACTAAATTACCAAATATTGTCTAAATTAACATTTTGAAGTTTAAGTTGAAGTAAATCACAATTTTTAGATGTTAAAATAAATTTTAAGTAGGCAAATATCATTATATTTTCAAAATTATCTGATGAAAAATCTCAAATAAATACTCAAAAAATTCATAATCTCAATCTTTATAACATATAAAAAGTTGCATGTGAAAATTTTACCAATATAAAATTATTCTTGTTTCTCGATAGCAAACACATAAATTTGATCAGAAAAATATCAAAAACATAAAATCTTTGATATCAAAAATAGGGTTAAGGCTTCTTACATCAAGATGAGCAAATCTCCTAACTAGTTTGGCTTACAAAAATCGATCCACAGTCTCCAAATCCAAGCTTTAATTATCTCTCTCCTCTTATTTTCTCTTAAGAGACTTATTTAGTCGAATGTAGGAGAATTTAATAGCTTTAAGTAAATTAAGGTAAGTGGATAATGATATTTATAATAAAATATTAATTTAATATTAATATAATTATTTAATTTATTTAAATTTAAATAGAAAATTTATAAAAATCTATTTAGAAATTAAAAATTATAAAAAAAAATGTTCATAAAATAAATCTTTTTATTTAAAAAAATATTAGTAAAATTGGTTTACAAAACGGACACTTGACTGTCCCAAAATCCTCACTTGCATCGATAGGTGCCAATTTTTTAAAAATTTTCATCGATATCCAAAAATTACGAAAAAATTTATGAATTCAAAATACTATAATCTCAATGTTATGATAAAGATAGCTTGTGATTTGGAGTTATATTTACTTTAGAAAAAATTATTTACCTAGGTCAAAATGCGTGTTATTATAATCTACCCACCTTAAGAGAATGTCATCCCTGATATTTTTCTCAAGGATTTGGACACTAAATTAATATCAACTAAATTCATAGTATCAAAACTCAAATCAAATCAAAATCAATGAATATCAAAATCAAAATTCATCAAAAAGCAAACATTCATGTAGTTCATTTTATCACATGTTATTCAATTATGCATGATATGATATGTCACTCAATTATTCAAATAAATTTCTTGCTAGTAGAGCTTTCTTATTATTATTGATCTTCTAAATACTATACGTTATACACATGGCATCACTAGAGTAGGTGCAGTAGGTCACAATATACCTCTGATTACTAGTGATAACTCTATCATTTACCCTCTTGGTTGATCTTTCACTATATGCTCTTGACCCAACAATCATTTGTCCTATAGTATATATAGACTGTATTGCACTAGAATTAGTTCTTCCTCTAAATATCCTTTGAGGATAGTCTATTGCCTTATGTCCTTGCTATCCACAGTGAAAACATCACCCTGTCAACACGTAGCACTGACCTGCATGTCGTCGACCCGAATGAATGCACTCACCATAGCTGCCAGTATATGCCACTAATGCAGATTCTGTCAAATCACTATACCTACTTTTCTTGTCACTATCTCTCTATCTATTTTGGTTCATCCTTGCTCCTCTTTATGTTGACATCATATTTTGAGCCCATCTCATATCTGGATGTTGGTGCTGTCAAATCAATCTCTATCAATTTGGCATACTTTATTAACTCATAACACTCCTAAATCTATAGAGGTACTAGTGAATGTTTGAGGTCCCTGTTTAACCTTTGTAAAAACCTGTATCACTTTTTTTTAATAGTGGGGAAAAATTAGGAGCATACCTACCAAGTGCCAAAAACTCGACCTCATACTATATCACTATCTTGCATCCTTGCCCCAGCTTAATGAAAGCTTCCTACATCTATTGTCGGGCAGATGGAGCTATAAATCATATCATGAATACTATAGTGAACTCATCCCAAGTGATCTCAATATTTATCTTCCCTTAAAATTTCTCTCTTTATTAGCCAACCCACCATCTCTCAAACTCTCCATCATAGAGGAACAAAGTTAACTGTACATTATGGCTCTCTATACACTATATATTGTCAAAAAATTTCTATCCTCAACAACCAATCTTCTACAACTTAAGATTCTACAGCTCCTTTGAACAATGAAGGCTTTAGCTTATTAAATGTTTGCAAATGTTTATCTTCTTCTTATTATTATCTCCCAACTAACATACACTGTGCATCCCCTATTGCTTTTGTTATAGCAGTAGCCAATTCCATCATACTTTCTAATAGCATTGGAGCTGCACTATGTTGCTCTTTTTGTATATTTGA
Source organism: Dendrobium nobile (assembly GCA_022539455.1). Classification (NCBI taxonomy): domain Eukaryota; kingdom Viridiplantae; phylum Streptophyta; class Magnoliopsida; order Asparagales; family Orchidaceae; genus Dendrobium; species Dendrobium nobile. The sequence goes on from CM039721.1 coordinate 48,416,957, forward strand.
CTCTAGATGATCCATTTAACTTTGCACCTGAATAGTTTAGTATAATCTGAAATACACACCTATAATAATATATGTAAAATAATACACCTAAAACTATTAATTCTACCTAACTCATAATCAAATCCTACAGCTCTGGTAACAATCAATTATTTCAATAATTATGCTCTGATACCAATTATGATGCCCTGACATAAAATTATTTAACCACATATAATGAGCTCACAAGCCCAACAAGCAACCAAAACCTACAACTAGAGGTGTAAGTGAGCCGAGCTAGCTTGTGAGTTAGGTCAAGCTAAACTAATTTATGGGCTCGCGAGCTGAGCTTATCAAGCTCACGAGTCAAGCTCAAGCTCAAACTCAAGCTCATTTGTCAAATGAGCTCGAGTTTCTAGCTTGATGAGCCTCGGCTAGCAAGCTCATGAGCTCAGCTCGAATATTATTTTATTAATTTATTGAATATGGATATTATTAAAATTTAATATAATATATATATATATATATATATAATAATATATATATATATATATATATATATATATATATATATATATATAATGCTCATCTAAAATGTTAGCTCCCCTTAAATTATATTTAGCGTACCTAATATAAATATATATTATTAAATTTGAATTCAACCTGCCTAAAATATGATGTAGCATTTAATGTATTAAAGCTATCCTCTAGTATTTAATGCTAGCTGCTATTTTTTGAAAAATGAATTGAGCAGCATTCGTCCACCCCCACCCTCCCAAATTTAAAGTCCCACTTAGATTTAAAAAAAAGGGCAGTCAGGTAGAACAGGCAGTCGAGCAGAATGACGGGAACTTTGGAATGATCGGAGTTTTGGCTCATGAGCTTGCTCGAGCTCGTTTATAATATGACGAGCTAGATCTCAAGCTAACCTTTTGAGCTCAACTCAAGCTCAGGCTCGAGTTTGAACTGGCGTTCTAACTAATAAGTCAAACTCGATAGCGCTATTACTTAGCTCGACTTATTTGCACCTCTACCTACAATTAATTCAAAGTACTTTAAAGGAGTAATATGCATGTCAACAATCAAATCATAATAGTCATATTCATATGATCATTGAATCAGTACAAAAAATAAAATTTAATTGTAATAGCAATAGAATTTATAAAAAGTAAAATATTACAGTACAAGAGCCTGTAAAGCATTTAACTAGTATGAGTATCAAATCTATAAAATAATTATCGTATATATAATATCAATCAATATAAAATCGAATAAAGCATTGAATCAAAACATCAATAAAGACTATTAAATCAAATCAATGTATTAAAATCATATAGGAATACCCACATACTATCCAACTATTGTATATCAGTATCAAATCATTATATTACATGTTTAGTATGTCACATGCTTATTATATAGTGAATTAATAGTATCAAAAAGTATTAGTATCTATGTCAGTAACAATTTAGGAATAGGAGCAATAAAATAACATAGTCATAATAAATCTATATCGTAAAAGAAATAATGCCTCGATAACATGTATTTCAGTAGTCACATTAAATAAGAAGTTTTGGCTATCATGGTATTTTTTAGTATTATATCAGTGCTACTAAATTTTTGGCTTAGTAAATAGAGTCATCACTCTTTATCCATTAGAATAATAATTATCTCCATATAAGTCTTAATCAATATCATGTGGATCAGTAGAGAATACCACCAAACTATAATATTTAAAGGAAAGTATGTCAGCCCACTATCCTGTATCGGTAAATCAGTCTCCAATCAATAGGTCAATCAATTTTTATTTATCTTTTATACACACATTATTGTCACAGTATTATAATAGTAATCTCAATTACATATCCACATTCATTTTCAATGCATTGTAGCAAATAAAGTATAATTTAGTAAAATTCAGAAAATGTTAAAATGTCATAATGTTGACAACAAAAAAATAGATTAAGCAAAAATTCATATTTTTTTAATTTAACCAAATTACCAAATATATGCTAAAATAATATTCGAAAGCTTTAGTTGAACTAAATTGCAATTTTTAGATGTCAAAAAAAAATTTGTAGTAAGCAAAAATCATTGTCTTTCAAAATCATCCGGTGACAAAGCTTAAATAAATGCTAAAAATGTTCTTAATCACAATCTTTATAGTATATAAAAAGTTATGCGGCCAAAGTCTTACCAATATATAATTATTCTTTTTTTTTTGTAATGGAAAATAAATTTTATCAAAAATATCAAAAACACAAAATCTTTGAAATCAAAAATAGGGTAAATGTTCCTTATAACGAGTCGAGTAAATCTTCCACCAGATCTGACTAACAAAAATTGCTCCGTAGCCTTCAAATTGAAAATTTAATTTTCTTTCTCCTCTTATTTTCTCTTTATTTATCTTAATAGACCTCTGTTTAGCTGAATTGAGGAGAATCTAATAGTTTTATGTAAATTAAGGAAAGTGGATAATGATATTTATAATAAAATATTAATATAATATTAAAATAATTATTTAATTTATTCACATTTTAATATTAAATTCATATACATCTATTTTGAATTTAAAAATTATAGAAAAATATTCTTAAAATAAATCATTTTAATTAAAAAAATATTTGTGAAATCAGTTTTCAAAACGTACACTTGAAGGTCCCAAAATCCTCACTTGCACCGATAGATGCCAATTTTTAAAGGATTTTCATCGGTGTTCAAAGATTAGAAAAAAAAAATCATGAAATTAAAATAACACAGTCTCATTGCTATGATGAAGACGGTTTATGATTCGGAGTTATGTTGACTCCAGAAAAATTTATTTACCTGGGTTAATATAAAAAGAGGTTAGAGGCTGTTGACAGGATTTGGGAGAGGTTTAAGCGAGCGGAGAGGCCTGGAGTCGGTTATTTGCATGGGAATAACAGAAACCTTCAGCTTCATTTCAATTGCATTTTAATGATGGGAATAAGCTATGATTGAGGCAAATCGTGCACGCGAGAGAAAAGACACGAATTCAACGCTGTTTTGCAGAGGGATGGATATCTGTAAATTTGTCGTGATAAAGGAAAGTTCTAATAAAATTATCAACAATATTTTCTTTTTTATATATGCATGACATATATATTATGAGGAAATCATTCACACTCTATGTAATTAGCTCCAAAAATGACCTACAACAACAACAACAACAACATCAAGTCTTTATCCCACTACGTGGGGTCGGCTACATGATTCCTTTTTCTCCATTGTGTCCTATTAAAAGTCAAATTCTCGTTTAAATCTAATAAAGAAAGGTCATTCTTAATATTTTCTAACCAAGTCTTTTTAGGTCTACCCCTACCTTTCTTAACATAAGTCAAATCTAATACCTCTACTCTCCTAACCGGGTCATCGGAAGGCCGCCGTTTTATGTGACCAAACCATCTAAGGCGACTCTCTCTAATCTTATCTTCTACTGGAGCTACTCCAACCTTTCCAGGTATATGCTCATTTCGTATCCTATCTCTAAGGGTAAAGCCACTCATCCACCTGAGCATCCTCATCTCTGCCACACTTAACTTAGTATTATGCTTCTCTTTTAATGGCCAACATTCGGCACCATAAAGCATTGCAGGCCTCACTACGATCTTATAGAACTTTCCCTTAAGTTTGAGGGGTACATTTCTATCACATAACAAGCCTGATGCATTCCTCCACTTCAACCATCCAACTTGAATTCTGCTGATAATATCCCCATCTATTTCACCATCACTCTGAACAATAGATCCAAGATATCTAAAACGTGTACTCTTATTAATGACTTGATCGCCCAAAGTCACAATCCCCTCACTAGGTCTATTACTACAAAATTACACTCCATATATTCCATTTTAGATCTACTCAAGCGAAAACCTTTAGACTCTAAGGTTGACCTCCATAATTCAAGTTTACCTTCAACTCCCTTTCTAGTCTTATCAACAAGAAGAATATCATCAGCAAAAAGCATACACCAAGGTACATCCTCTTGCAAATGTCTAGTGAGAACATCCATGACTAAAGCAAAAAGATATGGGCTTAAGGCTGGTCCTTGATGTAACCCAACCGAAATAGGGAAATACTTGGTCAAACCACCTTGTGTTTGAACACAAGTAATAGCTCCTGCATACATATCTTTAATGATTTGAATATAAGCATTATTGACTCCTTTCTTTTCAAGAACTCTCCATAGCACTTCTCTTGGAACTTTATCATATGCTTTTTCTAAATCAATAAATATCATATGTAGATCCTCCTTATTTTCTCTATATTTCTCCATCAAACCTCTTAATAAATGAATGGCTTCCATAGTCGACCTACCCGGCATGAATCCAAATTGATTATGAGAAACATTAGTATCACGCCGCAACCTATGCTCCATAACTCGCTCCCAAAGTTTTAAAGTATGACACATTAACTTAATACCTCTATAATTCGCACAATCTTGTGCATCACCTTTATTCTTAAAAATAGGAATTAACACACTCATTCTCCACTCATCTGGCATCTTTTTAGTCTTCAAAATAGTATTAAAAAGTTTAGTAAGCCATGAAATTCCTTCATCTCCTAAGCATTTCCACACTTCTATTGGAATATCATCAGGTCCAACAGCTTTTCCACCCTTCATTTTCTTTAAAGCCTCTCTAACTTCCGTTTTACTAATACGCCGATAAAAACAGAAATCTTTATTTTCATTTAGGGTGCTAAGGTCATTATAGTTAATCTTATATTCACAATCTTCATAACAATTTCTTAAAGGATTTATGTCATTTTTGTTCGACAAGTTTTACGCTGGCTGTCGACTACCTAACGCAACCCTCCACTTTTCTCATCCAAAAATGACCTCCAAATAATAAAACAACTTTATTATTACACTTAGGATTCAACTTTGTTCTTGTATCCTGTAATAAATCCTTACATTTAATAGCATCATTTAGAGGATCTACAATATGCTCGTTGACTTCATCCACTAAATTAATGGAGAGATTATTTAAATCTAATATGCTCGATAATAATCATTTCATATCACCTATATTTGTATTTTCAAACTAAATTTGATACTTACTCAAAATCATATATGATAGTAGATGTTTTATTTCTACCAACATCATCTACAATGTTATATTCCTCTTCATGTCGACTCTATACAACTAATTCAAAAAAGTGCCCTTTGAGATTAATGATCCTAAATATTTTTCATAGCATGAAAACATATGTTAATAAATGATTTACATGGACAATATATATATATATGTTCAGCAATTCCATTTACGGATTCACAACTCCATTTGGTTTTTATAATCCAATTCTTCTCTACTTATGGGTGAAAATGATGTTTTAAAATTTGAGATTTAGAGGTTGATGTAGATGCACATAATTTAAATTTTGGAATGGAAGGGAGGAGAACAACGGGCTGAAACCTTTATTTATGTGTTTTTTTTTTCAACTGTTTAAGAAGTTGTAATTTTTATGCATAGGAGTACTTTAAACTACTGCTACTTAAAACAATTTATACCACTACAGGCACTGCTACATGTTAGATTTAACATTGCATCAAAAACTAACACCAATTAATGTTGTGGTTTATGCCATTTCTTGGTAATGAATAAGTTTTCAGTGTTAACTGATGTGCTTTGAAGCGACAATGAAAGGAAGGAAAGGCTTTAACCAAAAGGCAGAGGATGCATATTGTATTGATACCGTATACAGAGATGTACTTAAGTATTTATAGAATAGTAGAGATAGTCGTACACATTTTTAGGAGGAGTGACAGCTGTACACAGGTAATTGTTATATACTAATTTCCTTATCTTTATCTGCTAACATGCCCCGGCAAACTGATGGCACATATGTGACAATTAGTTTGTTAGCAAGATGTGTGAAGCGAGATATAGATAAGGCTTTAGTAAATATGTTAGCTATTTGATATGTGGATGATATGTGATGAACTTGTATCGAGTTGTTTTTGATGTGTTCCCTAATGAAATGACTGTCAATCTCGATGTGTTTGGTTCTGGCGTGATATACTAGGTTGTTGGCCAATGCGATAGCAGAAATGTTGTCGTAGTATATTATTGTAGGTTGTTATTGGAGATAGTCCAGTTCTTTGAGTAGTTGACGGAGCCATAGGGTTTCCATTGTTGCAGTGGCTATTGCTCTCTATTTCACCTTGGTGGAGGATTTGGCAATAGTAGATTGTTTCTTTGAACACCATAAGATTAGATTGGAGCCCAAGAAGTTGCAGTATCCAGTGGTGGATTTGCGATCTTAGTGGTCACTGGCCCAGTCTGAATCCATGTATGTATGAAGTATGAGAGGTCCGTTTGTGATCGGTAGCTCGAGATTCATAGTTCCTCGGAGGTAGCGGAGAATGCGTTTGAGATATTCAAAATTGGATACGGTTGGGTGATGCATGAATTGGCAAGCCTTGTTGACAATGTATGTGATGTTCGATCTCGTGAGAGTTAGGTACTGTAGTGCACCCACAAGTTGTTGATATAGCTTTGGGTTATTGAAAACCTGAGATGGGGCGGAAGACGTTGTCTTTGTTGTGGTCAGTGTGGCAACTTGCTTGTTGTTCAGCATGCCAGCGCGGTGGAGGATTCATTCCGCATTTCTCGATTGGTGTAGAATGAGATCGGATGTGGTGTACTCTACGGTAATGCCAAGAAAATGTGTTTGATTGCCTAAGTTGTGCATTTTCAAACGCTGATGCAGCCGAGTGAGAAGAGTGGTAAGAGCTTGAGTGTTGTTGCCTGTTAAAATTATGTCATCAACATAAGTTAAAAAGTAGAGGATAATACCATTTTTCTTGTAAATAAGGAGCGAAGGATCTAATTTACTTGTGACAAAGTCCATCTCATGGAGGAAGCTTGTTAGAGTTTCAAACCACTTTCGTGGTGCTTGCTTAAGACCATAAATGGACTTATTCAGCTTGTAGACGTACGTTAGGTGGGTTTCGTCAACAAACCCCATGGGTTGTTTCATGTACATCGTATTTGCTAAGGACCCATGGAGAAAAGCATTGGATACATTTAATTGATGTATTTGCCAGTTATGATGTAGAGAAATAACTAAGAGAATGCGAATAGTGGGTATTTTAGCAACAGGACTAAATGTTTAGGTGTAATCTAAGCTGAATTCCTGATTACAGCTGAGGGCCACAAGGCGAGCTTTGTAGCGAGCTATAGAGCCGTCAGAATTGTATTTGGTCTTGAATGTCCATTTGTAAGGAAGAGTATTTTTATTTGGGGAGGGCGGTACGAGTTCCCATGTGCCTTGCAATTATAGGGCTTGAAATTCTTGAGACATCGCAGATCGCCAATGAGCGTGCTTGGCAGCTTGAGTGTATGTAGTTGGGTCGATATCTAGCAGGTGGTGGGAGAGATCAAATATATGTTTTGGCTTAAGATGTCCTGTCTAGAAGTGAGTTTGCATGTGGTGTTTCTATGTGATGGGAGGAGTGATGGAAGCAATAAGAGTAGTGTGTGACAGAGTAGAGGAAATGTCGGGTGAAGATGTTACAATTGTCAGAATTTGTTCGGACGTAGAGAATGATTGAGTGGAGGAATTGGTTTGAGGAAATGTGAGAGAGGTAGGCACAATTAACAGTGGGGGAATGTTAGTGATAGACGTGTGAGATGAGTGTTTATTGTTGGAAGGATGAGTTTGTTGAAAAGGAAAGATTTTCTCATTGAACACAACGTGTATGGAGATATAGACACGGTTGGTGGCTATATCCAAGCAACGGTCCCTTTTTGTGCTTGAGCGTAGCTAATGAAGACACAAGGGATCGAAAGAGGAGCTAGTTTAGATTTGGTATAAGGTTTCAACCACGGGTAGAAAATGCAACCGAAAGTTTTCAGATGATCGTAGGTGGGTGGTTTGTTGTAGAGTTTCTGAAAAGGGTTGTTGTTGTGAAGGATAGGTGTGGGAAGATGATTTATTAGGTAGATGGCTGTATGGATCGCTTCTACCCACAGATTAGGCGGGGCGTTGGAATGAATAAGAAAACTCCGGACGATTTCGAGAAGATGTCTATTTTTTTGTTCATGCAACGCCGTTTTGAGCAGGAGTATACGGGCATGTGAATTGGTGGTGAATGCCCCAATTTTTGTAGTAGGCGTTGAAAGTGTTATTTATGTACTCGCCTCTGCCGCCTGTGCGAATGATTTGGAGACTAGTGTTAAATTAGCATTTGATAAATTTGTGAAATGTGACAAGATATTAATTACGTCAGATTTGTGAAAGATAGGAAATATCCAACAATATTTTGTAAATCATTAATAAACGACACAAAGTACCGATAACCTTTTATAGATGACACTGGGGAAGGCCCCCAAATATCTGAATGTACAAGATGAAAAGGAGCCGTAGAGGAAGAATTAGACTGTAGAAAAGGGAGACATTTGCTTTTGGCAAGACAACAAGTATTACAATCATGATTTATAGAGGTACAAATATTTGAATCAGAAAGAGCAAAATGTTGTAAGACTGTGGTAGCAGGATGCCCGAGCTGATTGTGCCATGGTCCGAGAATGGTTTCGGCAGAGAGGAGAGCTAGCTGAGGATGCTTGGAGGTGGTTGGAACCTTGTATATCCCATTATGGAAAGGCCCTTGAAGAAGTAGACGATGAGTCATCGAGTCCTTGGTTTGGTAACCATTGGATGAAAAAGATATTACACAATTATTATCTCTGGTTAGCTGATAAACATAGAGAAGATTAAAAGAAAGGTTTGGAACATGAAGATGTTTGTGAAGATATAGAGTACCTGATGGCGTTGGCAATATACCTTTACCTGTATGTTGAATTGGAACGTGCTGGCCATTGCCAAGAACCACGTTGGAAGAGTCTGTATATTGCTCAGTAGCTTTCAGTTGAGAGGAACTAGAGGTTAGGTGTGACGATGCCCCACTGTCAAGAAACCAGTTGGCATGGTTGGAATTGTCTTGGGCTGAGAAGAGTGCAGAATTTTGTGAGTTGTCTAAATATGTGGGATCTATGGCGATGCCAACATCGAATGGCAAAGTGACTAGTTTTATTGCAGATCTGGCAAACTGTGGTGCAGAAGGGATTGTTGTCTCCACGTCTGTTAGCCCATCTACCTCTGTTACCGCGAGCAGAATTGTATCTTCCGCATCCTCGTCTACGAGGAGCTGCGAGAGCAGTGGAATTCTCCATGAGGTTCAAAGATTGAAGAAGGTCCTTGGTTGCTTCTTTAGTGAAGATCTGTTCTTCATTGCATAGCAAGCTATATAGGTCATCAAGTTTGAGAGGCTAGAGATTCGTGCGAATCGCAGTCTTGAACGATTGATATGAGGAAGGAAGTCTGTTTAGCATATAAAGAATAACGTCTTCAGGATCAATGGTGTTGCTGGCAACTTAAATGGCATCAACTTTGGATTTTACGTCAAGAAGATATTGGGTCATTGATTTTTCACCTTTTGTTAGGTGATGCAATTCATTCTTCAGCTGGATAATTCTGGATCTAGCTGTTGCTTAAAGACAATGTCTAATGTCGCCCATATGTCGCAACAATGCGTTAATGTAAGAAATATGGTAGAATTGTCGTTGATATGACAGAGTATAACTCCGCCACAAGATTTGATCCTTGAGTTCCAGAGATCTGTCGGAGAGGGAGTGTGCGACGATGAGTTGTTGGAAGCAGATGAGGGCGATGGGCACGGGGAAGTCCCGTCAAGAAATCCTTTGAAGCCATTTGCTGTGAAGACTTTGTCCACTTGGGAACACCATAGGGGGTAGTTGTCCGCAACAAGAGTGTTGGGAACAAGATTCTTAAGATTACTCATCAAGAACTTAAGTTGAGATGGAATGACGATTGAGATAGAGGAGGCGTGAGAATCAACTGCAGAGGGGGAAATCGCTAATTCGGCCATGGCCATGCAAAATCGTAGCAGAGATCGCAGAGAAGAATAGACAGAGAAAACAGAGAGAAGGAAGAAAAGAAAAAAAAAACTATTCTCTGCATGATAGCTCTGATACCATGTTAACTGATGTGCTTTGAAGCGGCAGTGAAAGGAAGGAAAGGCTTTAACAAAAAGACATTGGAATGCATATTGTATTGATACTGTATACAGAGATGTACATATGTATTTATAGAATAGTAGAGATAGCCATACACTTCTTTAGGAGGAGTGACAGCTGTACACAGGTAATTGTTATATACTTATTTCCTTATCTTTATCTGCTAAAATTCAGCTCTTCAATAGCTTCATCAATCACCAAGCTAGCTATTTCCTTCGCTTTCCTACATAGATGTTCCTTCCCATTAATCATTTACAACTAAATTTTCCCCAAAAATTACCAGTAATGTTTCCTTTAATTTATTCATTTATGTTGCTTTACTGGAGGCAATTCTCTTGAGTAGTTATGAATAATTCTTAACCATAACTAAATAGTATTCTATGGCATCATCTTGCCTTTACGTAAATATTTATTTTAAATTAAAAGTTACTTATCTAAAATTTATACTGGTTTTCAATTTTAATTTTTTCAAGGAAGAGATATAAATTTTGTTTGACAACTATTTGCTTCATGTAATGGAATTATATAAATTAAAGTAATAATCCTTTTAAAAAAGCATGATTTTCTCATATTATTAATTGATTATCAAATATATGAATGAAAGACTATGGTCTGAGTATTTTATTTTATTTATTCATAGTTGGTTACTATAATAATTTAAAAAGTATATTTATGTGTGTATTTTAAAACTATTAAAGATTGTATTTCAAAAGATAAATAGGATGTTATTATCCAGTAAGTATATTTCACATGTTGATAAGTGAAGGACGAACAATAATATAATAATCTATAATAAATACTGAAAGTTGCTTATAATGTTATTTAATAATAGCTATTATATTAAGACCACGATATTGAGCTGTATGATAGTATCAAAATACTCAAATTTTATTTTCTATATATGTGAAAATTGATTGAAACAGTACATCAAATATTAACCTAGTTTGGCACAAGGACGATCAACAAAGTAGCACTCAATGTGGTGGCTAAGGATAGTAACATGCTGTATTATTGTGGTGATAAGGACGACAATATATTGCACGCGGTGTTGAATATCATTGGGAACGAGAGGAAGAGAATGTCATTGGAGCTAGGCAAGAAAAATATCTAACCGAGCAGGTAGGGCATGGGCAGACTGAGAATTTCAATTATTAATTTTTTCAATTTGGAGCAATTTTAACCTTTTTTTTCACTGACGGTTTGAAAACTACCGCTATTATATGCTATTATATTAATCTTATTTTAGTAATGATGGGCAACAATCCCAACCTTACTTATTAATTGATTGACTAGATGAAATGGATAACTGTAATTTTGAAATTGTTATAAATTTATGATAATTAGAGAAAATTCAATACTCTTTTAATTTCTCAACTCCCATCATACCATCATATAATATTTGAAGTCCACCAAGATAAATAACAATCAAGTATCAGTTTACGAAGTTCCCTATTGCAAGTAGTTCAAATGTATGAATCATCATCGCAACGGTTGTTGAAGTGCTAGATAGAAAATCAAAAGAGCAATAAAACTACAAAAAGAAGATGCAATATCCACCACCTCACTCTTCCTCCACCACCCACTCCAACAAACTAGCAATCCATTTCTAATATTTACAAATGAAACCTGCTGTAAGTAAACAAATAACAGAACAAATCAATTAAAATGTCTTCGAGGACTTTGGAATAAGTCTCAAAAATAATGTCTGATCGAGCGAAGCAAGGAAAACAGAATCAAGGAACGACAGCACTTACCCAACCCTTCCTCAGCTGCATCAACCAATGCATCTTTATCATTATTACTTACTAATTAACCGTATACCAAGATATACATCTAAAATTACAGTTAAAACCCAGAAAATCCTTTCTCTCTCTCATATATATATAATTCTAATCCGGAACTGTGACCATAGGTTCTGTTATGACACGAGTAACATTGATTTGAAATTTGTCTTTCTATTTTTGTCGTTATTGTGACATAGATGGACGAATCGGCAGCACGAGGGGTCAGGTCCGACGGAGAAGGCGGTCGTGCGGGGAGATGGAGTGGCGGAAGTGGCAGCGGTGGCCGTAGGGACAGGTGTCTCCGGCGAGGATCATGCGGCAGAGCTCGGTCTTGTAGCGCGGGTGGCGGATGACTGGTCGCAGCTCGCCGATTCCATGTGCGAACTGGCAATGCTCGCCGTATGGGCATTCACCGTTTTCTTGCCACTTATTACACAGCTCAGTCTTGAACATTCCCTGGTTATACACGTCGAGTTCCACGGCATCCTCTGCTTCACCTCCATCTTTGTTCTCGGTCCCGCCCAAGCACACTTTCTGTTGCTGCCATATGTCCACAAATAATTGCTTTAACTAAATTGATGTATATAGAAAACTTTTAGCATAAAAAGATGGAAAGGGACTAGTGTAGGTCTGATGGCGAACGCGCTCTTACCATCACAGGGGTGGTGGGACGGTGTCTGATGTTGCGGTTGGATTCAGAGCAGCTACCTCCCGTCTGGTGAATCTTGAGATACCCGGGAGAACGGATCGAGATGCACTTTGGCAGCGTGAGTCGCTTGTCATCGACTGCAGGAAATTTTCTACCATGTCGATTGTCCTGGAACCCGAACACGCTCGTTGGGCTTGCTTCATCGGGCGGTTCTGTCAAAGAGAGGCGCCGGAAGTGCTCATCCAGGAGCGACATTGGAGGGTAGTCATTAGTCATCGGATTCATGTATTGATGCTTCGCGGAGTTGAGGCTCAGCCGCTGGTAGAGCGCGTCATTGGCACGACGGAGCTCGGTGTTCTTCTTACTAATGTTCTCAGTCTCGAGCTTGGCGTCTTGGAGTTGAGAGAGGCAGAATGCATAGCGGTCGGTGATCTGCTGATATTGTAGCGCGAGTCGGGAGAGGTAGAGTCGGTTCTCAATGGCCACAGGATCTTCATCTTCAAATGAAACTGGGGAAGAAGACTGTGTGATGGGTGTCTTGCCTGAGCATTGGATCGGGGGAGATACAGCATATTGGCTGACCATTGGGTTGGAAATCTGCGGTGATAACCTGGTGAAATCGCGTCCAGTGGTCAGGTACGGAGGAGAATGTATCCGGAGATCAGGTGGTACGAATAGCATTGGCGAGACGGAGGATGCCTCGATGAGATCGACATTAGCGGAAGAAACGAGCTCTTGCTGCATTTTCGTTGTCGATTGGGTAAGCGGAGAATTCTGTAAAAACTGGAAAATATGCAAATTAATCACGAACTTAAGCTTATGAACTAATTTCATTTTAATCTTAATTCTAAGGCTCTCGATCAATTGAGTAAAACAGCAAAATCACGAAAGGATGAACCCAATGAAGAAATTCCGAACAGGAACAACAAACTTATCTCATAAAGTAAATCTAAAAACAACGAAAATTTCTGAAAATTGAACGTCTAAGTTCCCTAATAAAACGAAGATCGATCCAACACAATCTGAATAAAAGGTAAAGCCCTGATCATTCTGGGTAATCGCGATCTTACATTTGTTCAAGAATCCAGAAATTAATTAATACTCTGAATGATCTCTACCAAAAAGAAGATGAAATCTGTCGCCGCAAACGGTTTAGCATATTAATCGATCGGCGAAAAGAACATAGCTGCGGTTCTTTTCTCTAGAACCTCAAACGAAAATTTAAAATAAGAATGCGAAGCTCCCTCACCAGAGTTTTTAGCCGTAAAGCAGAACTGATAGAGTATTAAAAGCCTAGAGACTGGAAAGAAAACGTAATAAGAAGTAGAGAGAAGAGAGAAAGAGACAGAAAGTGGGGGAAGGAGGGAAGAAGAAAGAGACGAGAAACCAAATGAACGGAGAGAGCTCAGAGAGGGGCTATTTATAGATTAGCTCGGACGAAATTGCACAGTGCGAAGTAGACAGTAGTCTCGAAACCGTTATCGAATTCTAACGAATTGGTAGGCGACGTCGAAAAGGAATCACCGCGACATTTTTGTGGCAGTATAACCATACCTGGCGTAACCGATCGAATCCTCTGCAAGTTTTTACCAATTTTGCCCTGCAGGACCATCAGAAACATCTAGTAGTATGCTTTCGCGGCATTTTTGCTCATTGCAATATTCATGATACGAACCTCTTTCACATCCTGGCGATGATAATTGTCCTTATCATTTCGAACATTACCCTTAATTGCAGAAAATAACAAATGTCTTATTCACTAAATACACTAAATATTTCAGACTATTGAAGTTATAAGAATAGCCTGCGTGTCCATGACAATAGACTTTCGAGGGTGATAACGCAACGAATGTTCGTTAAGATGGAATTTTCGTGAGTGTGTGTGCCATTTTCTATGAGTTCGGTACGCAATATGCAATTATGCACGCATGGTGATTTGGTCGTTCTGGGGCGCAGATCGAAATGAGGTTGCACCGCGCAGGGGGACCGAACAATCGAACTCAGGCAAGTAACCCACCAACAACCTGGCTGTTACGGTGGGCCCTTTTCGTTGCAGTTGCAGTTAGCAAATAAGTACGTCCATAATCATTTCTTTTGCTTCGCGTGTAAGGGTCCCAGTGGGCAGAAGAGATATCGTAGATCAACTACGCAACACAAACACGCAACAGGATTATTTTCGACAGTTAACAGCAATTTCTATTAAAATCTCTCGCGGCAGCTAAAAGTTCTTTTTCCTACTGTTTGGTTTCTGTCCAGGAAGACCTGCTGGTGATCATTTTAGATCCAAGTCGGCGGGCTTTTCAGTAATAAAATGAAAATGATCAGTGAATTACCCTAAAAAATGCAGCTCATTTGGAAATATTGATTGAGAATTTCAACTAATAATTAATAAATTTTGAGCTGGAGTCTTGCATATGTGATATTTATATGAATTTATTTTAATTAATTTAAATATTTCATGAAAAAATAATTAGTGCCATGCCATGAACGATTTTTGTAAAGTAAGCGGTTATTATAAGGTACTGTTTTTAATTTCAAAAATTAAGATCTAAGCAGTAAATTAATGTGATAAGTTTACTGGTTTTTACTAAAGTTTTACTTTGATTGTTATCTCTTACAGGAAAAATTAATAATAATTATGTAATACAATTCGAATAAATCTATATGTAAATTTTGACGGCTGATATGAAGGCCTATTTGATAATGTATAAACTAAAAATAATAGAATGGGAATTGAAACTTTTAGAACTAGTTAAAATGCACGTGCATAAAATGCACGTCGTAAAATTTTTATAATATAAAAGAATATTAATTTAAGAGTTTTTTAGAATAAATTTAAATCTAAATCATTTAAGCTTTAGATAAGTCAAAATCAATTTATTATCTTTAAGGTTAAATAGTTTAAAAATTAATAAAATATCTTTTGTATGTGTTACAATAAAAGTGTTTCATTTACTATAATAAATCACAAAATTATAAATACTAATTATTTTATTATGATATAATAGTGTTTAATCTTTGTGTTTTTCTTGAACAATGGACTACCATTCAAGAAGAGTAAATTATAATTGCAAGAAAATGACACACCAGAACAATGATATCATAATACTTTTTTTTTTTTTTTTGCATTTTTATCATCAACATGAAGAAAACGTTCTAATCAAACTATTAGGGAATATTTAGTTTTCACATAATGTAAAACTATTCTATATATTCACAGCTTACTCTATCAATATGATTTTTAATGTGTAATTAAACAAGCCCAAGCTAGTTGGTAAGTTGGATTTGTTATGCAATATCTACCATTTTATGTTTTGTTAGGACAACTTGTTAATGTCTAATTAATAGTGTGATTATAATATTAAAATTAATAATATTATAAAAATACAATATTAGTGTGTATTATAATAATTTTCTTTATAAAAAATATAGGCTTGTCCCAATTAACCGCTGTGGTATCATCAAAATTTTAAAATTCATAGTAAAATTTATAATATTAATAAAATTGCAAGGTATGCTTTAGCAAAAGAAAAAAAAAAGTTTTCAAATATGCCATAATGTATTATAATTTAATGTTTTTATGCAATAATTTATTATAATTCAAATAAATGCTCAGAGATGAGGAGGGAGTAAGAGAGAAGAATTTTTTACCCTAAATTTTCTCAAAATTTAGTGACACTATATTTTTTAAAGGACAAAACATATTATATAAAATTAAATTATATATTGTGAGAGTTTGTGATAATTGACAGAACAAAGTGAATAGAAACCCTAAACAAGTAAAAATGAAGCACCATGCACAAAGGACTGTCTCAAGTAAAACAACGGTTTTAGAATCACTTGATTTTCATGAAAAATAAAAATGTTGAGTTATGTATATCACTTAAAATTTTATTTGTTCCAAACATATTAAAATGATGAAAAATAAAATATAGTATATTGATAATATCAAAAATAGACAATATATACAATATTCACTCAGAAAAAAAGCTTAAAAGATGAAATTATAACCACTGTCAATGCATGTTTTTTTTTGTATATCGAATCAATAAGAGAATATAAATTACCTCTTATTAAAAATATTGAAACATATTTATCAAGGAATATCGAGAAGGGAGTTATAACAGCAGAAAGACTTAATTCATGGATCTTCCATTGATCTTGGAAAGAAGTTTTTTTTTTTTTTTGCTTGATAGATAACAAATAGCAAATTAGCTTTATGCTAGAAGAGTTTAAAATAAGGTTCTTTAGTTTCAGATGCCATATTAACCATTCCAATTGAAGGAAAAAATTGACATTAAATGCTAAAAAGAGGAGACAATATGCTTAATGAGAAGAAATTATAAGGAAATTTGATAGCAGTTGGGATCGGTATCTTTATCAATTTAAATCCTTATAAAAAATTTTTGTAGCAATGATTTGATAACAATAAATTCTAATCCTGTCAATAATCATAAACAAAAAACTTAAAGAACGAGAAAAGGATATTAATCTCTTAATCACCCAGAGAATAATTAAACAAAAAGCTAATTGTAATCCATAGGAAGGGCAGATTAGTATTAACACATGATTAAACCATCATAATCCTCCTTTATTTCAAGCAAAAAAGATAATTACAGAACAGGAGTAATTAAACAAAAAAAGCTAAATTTATGATCTATAAGAAAGCTGCATTAGTATTGACACGTAACTAAACTATCCTAATCCTACTTAATTTCAAACAAAAAAGCTGTTTAGAGAACAAAAGAGAGAGATTAATTGTTTAATTACTCAGAGATGGACGAACGAACTGTCGTCGATGGAGTCTCTCTAGTCTTTGTGATGCTAAGACAGGGAAACCAATATAATTTCTTCCTGATTCTTATTCATCAAATCTATTCACAGGTAACTGAAGAGAAATAATTAAGAAAAATATAGATCTGAGAAGAAGAGGAATAAATTAGATTTTAGAAAGGGAAAATTTGATAGGTTTCCTCTGCACAGACGACAGTATTATATATAATAAAAATGAGTGGACGAACCGATTTCGAAATGAGGCGGAGAGGTCTGAGGAAGCCGAGAGGACCGTAGTTGAAAATTTATTAGAGTGGCTTACACTTAATTCTGTTTATGGTAACTGATTGCAGAACATGAGGAAGACGATCAGCTTGGCCATCTTTTTACATTCCTCCGACTTAAATATGCGTGCGAATGGTAGTGCGTTTTGCCTTCCTCCAAGTTTATCAGGTGATGGCAGGCGGTCGGTTGGATGCCGCATATCGTTTCACATTCCTTGGATTAGATGCTGCATTTTCACTATTTGGAATATGAAAGGTTGCAAAGGGAGCAATTAGTTTTAACAGAGCGGACGAGAAATTAAAACGTTTGTAAGATTTAAAATTAATTTAGAATGGATTCATATAAAGAGCATTTAATTATATAATTATAATTTTGATTGGAGCAACAAATTATATTTAGTTTAAAATAATGACAATAAATAAATATTTTCTAGGAAGTAATAAATGAGTCATATATGAACGTTGTAGATTAATTTAAAATTTATAGATGAACGATCAAGATTTGCTATGGGTGGAGTCCCAAGCCACTTTTATATAGTAGTATAGATTTATGTTTGGCCCCATTTTAAAGAGTAAAATTTATCAAAATTAAGTGTGAGAAATATTATTCTTCTTTTGTTTTTTAAAAAATGAGAAATATTTTTCAAAGTCAAGTTTTAGTCGGTTTTTAAACACTATTTTTTTGAGAAATTTCTTTCTTTCAATAATAAGGCCTAGAATTTGGTCAAATGCAACATGGCACATGTTATTATTTTTTTAATGGGTATAAACTAGATATTTCGTCAAATGATTCTTGACAAAATTTGAACCATAAAATTTTTCTAAACAATATTAATTTATGCTTGTTATTGAGATACAAAATCAATATACTATAAGACTTGAAACTTTTTTTTTTAAGCGAGAGAAATTAAGCAGAACTCTCCACTTCTAAAATTTGAATATCAGAATGTGACTTATAAAATATTATTTTTTTGTCTAATAAAAAATAATATTTAATATTTATTAAATGTTTGTGAAGATAATCAAATGTTTCAATAAACAGTGTATTCATTTGATTGTAGGTATCATTTTATAGATTTTGATACAAAGAGTGGAAGCATCTTTCCCAAAATTTATATGTTAACTGTATTCATGAGTCAAACCCGGCCAATATAGGTTTGCCCATCCTCACCATTTATTTCTACATATAAGAGGGGTCCCACCAATAAAATTTATTTCTACATATGCATGGGGCAATTTTGAGATTTAGTCTTCCATTTTTTTATTTTCTTATATTTAATTATTCATGTAACGAGTTTATCCATCCTAAAAAATATAATTGATTATGCCCTTGATCGTATTTATGTGCATTTAAATTCAATTCAATAAAGCGAGCATATATTCATAAAGATTATGAAGTTGCATCAATTGCATGGGATATTCAACAACAACTTAAGTTTTCTACCTCTATGGATTTCTAAGATGTATTGGTCACCTAATATTCCCTCTTGATAGGAGAATAATCAATTTAACAACCTTCTGAAATATGATATTTGACAACATTCCACATTCACTAAAAAATTATTTCTAGCACCCACCAATAAGATCACTCAATCTCTCCTCCAATTAAGGGAAAAATTAAGTCAACTACCCTTAACGACATTTGTTGATCATCATTTAGGACACATCTTCATCTTAAACATTTACTACCTTCAAGATTTTAACACCCAACAACCCCTAAATAATATTACTCTTTGGCGTTTAAAACCAACCCTTGAAACACAAACCCTTATCTAATACATGTATTCTTGGTTACCTAACCTCTCTTCTTACATAGAGAACGATCAAATATATATTTTTTCAATTATTCAACTTTTGATATTTGCCAATCACTAGCATTTAATCTTTACTAATGCTCATTGACAACTAACATGCAACTATTCTTATTGACACCAAATATCCCTTCTTTTTAAAGAACTATTGATCCAACTATGTTATAACACCCTGAATTCACCAATACTTGAAAATTATTAATGATTCATGGTTGACAACCACCAAAGTACTGTGATTTCTCACATGCTTGTTACACTTGAGATTGTATTGCTTGGCAGAAGGATGATTGATTTGATTTCGCTTTTGATGGGGCTAAGATCAGTGTAGGTGGCTTTTTCTATTGAAACTTAAGCTATGCAGTCAATAATATGAGCTACATACAGACTAACATGCAATATGAATATGCTTACATTTTCTTTTATATAAAAATAATGAAAGCCCATAAAATACGTAACTATTCATGTTAATCAAGTAATAAAGTAATAAATAAGAGTGTCGATCACATGCGGAAGTGTTCCGTTTAATTACAATTAAACTACTATAACTAAATTCAAATGCACAAATTATCCTACTAAATATAAAATTGATATTTTTTAGTTTTTTCCACTTAAAGGAAACTTGCAAGAAACTTTTTATACTTATATAGATAAAGTGTTTTGGATTAATGAATGCAAAATAATATAGTTTTCCTAAAAAGACTCTTAATTTTATATGTGGATTAGAGCATATAAATCTCTAGATCTTTGCCGAGCTTATAGGTTAAAAAAAAAGGTTTATGATCTTCATATAATAATACTATCTCCATAGAACCTAGAAAGTTAAAGATCATATATCTAGGCATGCTAATATTACATTTCAATACTCATATTTATTCCAGCATTCCACCATTAAGCTCATACATCAAACTAGATAATAACTATACATATGACCATTATATACATTAAATGAAGAATGGGAGATATTAAAAATATCTATATAATCATTCAAGGCATCATAGTATACATTAGTACATGGTATGCTTTACATCATCAATACAAAACTTAGAGAATTAGCCAGACATAGAAGATACAAAAAGCAAAATCTTTTTTATTTCATTCATTAAAAGAATGGATACAAGAGAGGTAATAAGTAAACTATCACCCAAAAGAATCAATTGATATTGTCTACACTCCTTCCTCTAACAATAAAGTTGCTTCCACAAAATAGGCTAATATTTTTAATGAAAATATTATTGCACTTCTCTAGCCTTCGTTAGACTTCACTCTAAGGGGCTACTAAAGAAATAAACAAAAAGTTATAATTTTTTTCTCAAGTGACATAACTTTCTGAAAAACAGGACTAAAAAAGTATTTATAGTAAATAAAGGGGTGGACTTAGTCACCGCAATGCTTGAATAGGTGAAGTTATAGTATTGAAAAATGAATTAGCACCTCAGCACTATAATGTTTGATTCACTATGGAATTATGTAAACCCGTTGTTGTTAATGATTGAAAAGACCCATCTTTTGTTTGAGACATTGAGGCTCCTCCTTTTGGCAATTACTCCTTGGCATTACTTTAAAATTTGAGCATTTCAACCCTTGAATGTGAAATCTGGTGCTGAGGCATTGCAACTCTCAATGCTCCGGCCGGTGCTCATTTTCTTAAGGCTCTAGTGTTGTGGTGCTGATTTCAAACACAGTGGTGTTATGATGCACCACGGCGTTGACCTTAATGTTACTTCGGTTTTTGAATGATAGAGTGGACAGTGCTGCCATGTCCAACTTTAGATGTTAGGCCATTAAAGATCATAATGCTAGAAAGCTTTATTTGATGACACTTGTGAAATCCTACCATGTCGCCCTACTAGTAGTCGCTGATCAGCTCGTGCTAGAGTTTGACACTCGTAGCGTGGGGTGTCAATTATTGACCGGACCTGATAACCCTATTGAAAAAATTTGAGTTCAGTTCAACCTATTTAAAAATAGTTCAGGTTCAAGTTTAAAATTTTTACCAGTTTGAAAATTTGTCAGGCCTGGGTCAACTCACTAACCCTAATTTGACCCATAATGTCTTGAGCCATGTTTGACTTCTCCAGTCACCCCGCAACTCAAGCACAGCACACCCTTATAGTTTTGCTCTATGCAATCTCAAAAGACATCCATTATCACTGTGCACCTGTAAGTACAGTGTACCCTCACCAACTACACCCTCAAGCTCTCCAACTATGCATCCCTTGCCAACTCGTGTAGGCCCATAAACTCACACTCACTCCACACTCGTGCGCTCGCTTGCTTGCACCAGACCGCTTGTCTAGTCCCGCCAGGCTACCCTCTCCTATACTTGTATAGCTTGCGCTTTCCATTTACGCTCGCAGCATGCACTCTCACATACACGAGTTGCGCTTTCCATTTAGCGGGTCTGATTGGGTCAACTCGGTATCTAGGAAAGTTGAGTCCAGGTCTAAATTTTTGACTCATTTGTAAAACTAGGTCGGGTTCGAGTTAGTTGAATAAGACCCGGGTCAATTACGGGTTTAACCCGAGACCCGGCCTGAATACCTATTTTGACACAGCTTGTCGCAACACCTTCTCTCGCACTAGTGGGTTAGTAGGCTGGGTCGGGTCAATCAAGTAACTTGGCGGGTCGGATCCAAGTCTAAACACTGACCATTTTGGGTTCAACTGAATTGTACCCTGGTCAATTACGTCTTCAACCCTAACCCAATTGTTATGCCTAACTAGGAGTTACATTCACATACATGAATAATTATTGAGTCTCATAGTTTTGATATTCATTCACATCTATGCCAAGTTTATAAATGTATAAATATTGAGCACACAAAAATATTTAAGTGCGTATATATTTTTCTTATTTAAACGACATGCATTGTACTAGCATGATAAAATAAGTAAATATTCATTTACTATAAATCAAATTTAAATGGATCCTTATATTTTTCATCTAGTCTACGGCCTACAATAATCCTTGAGTATTCACTGTATTTTGAATTTTAATTTGTCACTCGTTACTCATGACAAAAAATATTTGCAGTCTTCTCTCAAGAGAATGTATACTCTCACTCTCTCTTCCTTTCATAAAAAGAATTTCTTTTAATATGACTAAGGCTTCATTTGGGACAGCTTAATTACTGTTTCTTAGGTAGGTCAATCGGTTGAATGGCTAGAGAGAGAAGCTCCAGGATTCTAGAGAGAGAATTCATCTTTTTCAAAAAAAAATTTCCCGGGTTTGTATTCCGCTCTTCGTGGAATTGGATTCTCAGGAGTTCATGGATGGCCGCCGGCCATCTTTGGCGACATTAGGAATTGGAATTGCTAAAGGGAGTGGATCTATCATGTCGATGGCGGTTGATGACCGCCGGTCTGCTTCGGATTCGGCAGATGGCAAGATTGCTAATGTGGATTCTTTGAATCAAGATCTGGGCGGGATTATTCGTAAGAAGTCTGGAGAAGTTGCTTTTAAACGTCCAAATGGAACTTTGCTGATTAAGGAGAATTTTGTAGATTCATCCAAGAAAGGTTCGTTTGTGGTAGGTAAGGGGAAGAAGGTTGTTGAAGATGAAGAAGTAGTTTCCCCTGTGGTAGCCATTAAGGTTTCTGATCAAAGTTCCTTTGATCCGGCGATGACATCTTCAGAAATGAACATTTTTGTTAACAGGTTCGGCAATTCAAATGCCTTCTCTGGTTTAGTCCATGGGATAAATGCGAATGCTTGTAATTCTGTTAACAAAGGCGTTCAGTTCTTATCAAGGCCTGATTCTGTTGGTACAGATTTGGTGGATAAGGTTAGTGAAGGAATGCC
Source organism: Dendrobium nobile (assembly GCA_022539455.1). Taxonomy (NCBI): domain Eukaryota; kingdom Viridiplantae; phylum Streptophyta; class Magnoliopsida; order Asparagales; family Orchidaceae; genus Dendrobium; species Dendrobium nobile. The sequence continues at coordinate 48,440,100 of CM039721.1, forward strand.
TGTTAAAAAATTGGCTGGGGTGGATGAAAATCCGTGGAAGAGAAAGCCTTACATCATGTTGGATTTCAAGGAGGATGATATGGTCTTCTTGAAAGACGGTAAGGCTGTGAAATTGATTGAAGAAATGGAGGTTTCAAATTCTCATAAGCTCAGGAATTCTTTGCTGATTAAAGTTTTTGGAAAGGAGGTTCCCCCTCATGTAGTTGCTTGGGAAATAAGGAGACAGTGGAAACTTTTTGGAAATTTCCATTTTACAACTCTTGGGAAGGGATGGTTTTTGTGTTCCTTTGAGTCGATTGAGATGATGGAAGGTGTTCTGTCATGAGGGCCTTGGTTTGTCAATGGCTATATTGTGGGGATGGAGAAGTGGTCACTAGAATTTTCCACTCTTTCTTTGAAAGGTTTAACCTCACCAATTTTGATTAGAATGCCTCACTTACCCTTGCAATGTTGGGATGAAGTGAATGTGGCTCATATTGCTTCATCAATTGGCAAACCTTTGATGATGGACGGTAATATTTTTAGTGAGGGAAAAGAGAATTCGCTAGAGTTTGCGTGATAGTTAAGCTGGATCAGTGTCTTCCTTTAGGAGTATGGGTTGAAAGTATCTCTGGGAGATTCTTTCAAAGATTTGAGTATGAGAAAATCTCGACTCTTTGTTATGAATGTGGAATGGTGGGGCATCTTAAAGATGATTACAAAATAAAGGTTTCTGGAACCTCTGGCAGGGATAGGAATGAAGGCGAGTCAAAGGAAGCTAAAGAGATGGAAAAGGTTCATGAGGAGGTTGTTGATCCCTCTTATGGTCCTTGGATCGTGGTGAAGAAGAAAATTAATAGAAGACCTGTTGTGCAGAAGGATAAACCAAAAGCTATTAAAAAATAGTGGATGAAAATGAATGGAATTCATGTTGATATGGCTGGGAAAGAAATTCAAAGTGTTGATGCTTTTGATAAGGTGGAAACTGTTGCTGTAGTTAATTACTTCGAGGAAGGGGAGATACCCAGAGAAGAGGAGGCGATTGTTTCTGGGAGGGACTCTGTCAGTAAGAGTAATTCTGCTGTGAAGATTATGGATTCTACTAAAGCTCCTTCAGATATTGACGGTAAGTTTTTCTGGTGATGATACCCCTTTTATTCCAGTCAATTTGAATAAATTTGATGTGTTGGATGGGGTGGAAGATGATGGAATTGGAGAGGTTTGCATTAAATCCACTACTGATGGTTGTGGAAATTATATCAGAGAAGGGGTTCCTCTTACAGCTAGGAGTCCAGATGGTGATGGAATTATCAAGGTCTGTGAGGGGAGTAAAGGTGTTGTGAGAAGTGAGAAGGAGATTGTTTCTAATGGAGAATTGGTGAAATGTAAGCTTGCTAAAGAGCTTAGAGCTTTAGGCCTATTAAAAGCAATTATAGAGGTAGAGTTATGGATGGAGGTATGAAGAAAAGAGTTGGGGGCTCCTCCCCCAGACTTTTATAATGGAATCAATCATTTTTTGGAACTGTAGGGGGGGCCAAAAAAAGGGAGGCCTCTCTTTATTTGAAGGAAATTATTAAAGACTACAAAGTATTCTTTGTAGGGTTGATTGAAACTAAAATCTCTTTTATGGATAAAGATTCGTTTGTAAGGATGATGGGGCTTGGTTGGGATTATTTCCTTCTTCCCTTAGAAGGGCTTTCTGGTGGAATTATGGTTCTTTGGAGATCAGATTTGGCTTCCTTTTCTATTTTAAAAACTTCAGATCAATGTGTTATTGGTGATCTCAATGTCTTCAATAGAGGAATTTGGATGATTTCAACAATTTATGCTAGCAAAGAGGCTCTTAAGAGAAGGTTTCTTTGGGAGTATGTTCAGGAGGTTTCCCATAGAGATATTCCTCTATTGTTGGAGGGGATTTTAATTGCATTTTGGCTCAAGAAGACAAGAAGGGTGGTAGAAGGTTTAAATTCACTCAAGGCCCTTTGGATATGGTGAAGTTTATGAATGAGAATGACTATCATGAAGTTGGGTTTATTGGTCCTAGATTCACTTGGTGCAACAACAAGAGTGGAGGTGGACGGATTATGGAAAGACTTGATAGGTGTCTTCTTAATACCTTGGCCATCAACAAAATCCAAATTTCTTTGGGTAGACACCTTGCCAGAGTTGCTTCGGACCATAGTCCGATTGTATTAAAGATGTTTGAGACGGTTTGCAAAGGTAGAAGTGGTATTAAGTTTGAAGACACTTGGTTGTCCTTTAAGAGTGGTGAGCATATTGTCTTTAGTAGGTGGAGGAGAACCTTGTTGGGGGATGATATGGAAGTTCTTAATAAAAAATGTAAAAGAACTTTGAAAGATTTGTTTTATTGGAGCAAGGCTAGATTGAAGAATTTCTCTTTGGAGAAAGACAAGTTGAAAGCTAAAATTCTGAAATTGCAAGAAGAAGAAGCGAGGGACAGTTGGTTGACTGAGGAGAAGCTTTGGATACTTAAATCTAAAGTCAAAGAACTTAATGTTATTCTTCATAATCTGAATACCTGGTGGAAGCAAAGGGCAAAAGCTAAGTGGATTAAAGATGGTGATGCAAATACCAAATTCTTCCATTCCTTTGCCAATTCTAGAAGAAATGTCAACTGGATTTCTCAAATTAAGGATTCTAATGGGGTGCTAACTGATGATCCGAAAGAGGTTGAGGAGGTGTTTTATAAGTTTTTTCAGAATAAGTGGAAATCCATAAATTGTTGCTTTGCTGGGTGGCCTAAGGCTGTGGTTAATTTGGCAAGACAGTGATAAGACCTTGTTAGATAATGATCTGGCCGAAGCTGAGGTTAAAGATGTTATTCTTAATCTGGGCAGCAACAAAGCTCCGGGCTTTGATGGAATCACCTATTCCTTTTTCAAAGCTTTTTGGAACATCATTAAAGAGGATGCAGTTAGAGCTGTGCAGCAGTTTTTTTCTCACTGGTTCTATGTGCAAGGATTGGAAAGATACCGTAATTGTGCTTATTCCTAAAACTTCTAATCTCAGTATTCCTTCAACTTATTGTCCCATTAGCCTATGCAATTCAATTTATAAAATTGTTGCCAAAGTTTTTCTTAACATAATGTTGGGAGTTCTTCCTAGGATTATTTCTGAAGAACAAGCAGCTTTTATGAGGGGTAAATCAATCTCAGACCATCTTCTTTTGGCTCAAGAAGTTTTTAACAAACTAAGATTTTCTAAAGCTTGTAATGGGTTCTTAGCAATCAAAGTGGGCATGGAGCAAGCATATGATAGCATGTGCTGGTCTACTTTAGAGAAGATGATGACAGAGTTGGGGTTCCCTACCAGGTTTGTTCATTTGGTGATGGAATGTATTATAGATCCAAGATATTCTATTATGATAAATGGTTCTAATTCTAATTGGATTGAGGGGAAGAGTGGCTTTTGTCAAGGGTGCCATCTATCACCATTTCGTTTTATCCTTTGTTCCCAGCTTCTTTCTAATGCCTTCCATAGCAGGGGTACTGATGTGGGTATTAGGATTTCTTCTAATTCCCAAAAGATTTCTCATCTTTTATTTGCAGATGATATTTTGCTGTTTATGGAAGCTAAAGTGAATGGTATGAAGAAGGTTAGAAAGATTATGGAGAATTATTGTAAATGGACAGGTCAAAATATTAACTACCATAAATCTTCCTTGGTTTGTGGTAATTCAGTGGATAGGAGGAGGAGGGTGCAGATTTCCAAATTTATGGGAATTAAATTAGTTGATGAGTTTGAGTATTTGGGTATCAAATTGGCATTGAGACGTTTAAGGAAGGTGGACTTTCAGGTTTTATTGGATAAATCCAGTAAAAAAATTAATGCTTGGGCGAATAGATATGTCTCTCTAGCCGGTAGACTAGTTTTGGTTAAATCAGTTTATCTTTCTCTTCCTGTTTTTATCATGACTCGCTCTCTTATTCCGATGAAGACGTTGATGGAATTTGAGAAGATTTGTAGAGATTTTATCTGGAATAAATGTGATGGCAAGAGGGTCATTCATTATATGGCTTGGGAGCAGATTTGTAAGCCAAAACAGTTTGGAGGATGGGATGTTCATTCAGTTGTAGCAAGGAGGAATGCTATGAGAGCCAAATTTGCATGGAAGATGATTGATAAGCCAGATTCTCTTATGAGCAAACACCTCACTGCTAAGTATGGAGTTAATTGGTGGAATTATGGACTGCATAGAAGTAGTTCCTCTACTTGGAAGATCATGGTTTTTGGTTGGAGTGCGTTCAAGAATCATGTTAGATGGCGAATTGGTGATGGTTCCAAAATTAAAGTGTTGAAGGACATTTGGATCTTGGACAAGTCTTTACTCAAATGGCCAACGTTTGTAGGTTATTTTGAGGATGAAGATATTACTCTAGATTCTTTCATTGCTGAAGGTAGTTGGGACCGTGAGAAGCTCAATTTGTTCTTTGGGACAGATTTACTGGAACTTATTTGCAAAGTCCAGATTTTTCCCAATATGAATGAGGATTGCATGGAATTAAAATATAAGATGTCAGGGAAGTCCATCTCTGCTTTAATTATGGAAGATAGATATAAAGATCTGGAGGATGTTGTTCCAATCAATTGGGTTTATAAACTGGGTTTGAATGCAAGGCTGGAGGTTTTCATTTAGTGGTTGTTCTCTGATGCTCTCCCCACATGTGCTTTTCTCTTCAGAAGAAAACTTTCTGATGGTTCTTTTTGTCCGTTGGGATGTGAAGTTTTGGAAGATATTAATCATATTTCTTTCAATTACTGCAAGCTTCGGAAGGTGATGGATGTGCTGAGGGGCTGGGGATTTCAGATACCAGAATTCAGTGGATGGAATGATTGCTTGGCTGAACTATAGAGGCTTAAAGACGGTAATGTGATGATGGTGAAGTTGTATTTTACTGTTATTTGGTTTGTTTGGAATCATAGAAACAAGTTTAAGCATGGGAATCCTGAGGAAAGCAATGTGTTTATTGCTATTTCAGTTCTCAGCTTTATCAGCCAAGATAATCAGCACTTTGTTCAATCGGATAACTGGGTTGTTAATCAGTCCTTTGGACTTTCTTTCGATAAATGGCAACCTCCTCCCCCCGATTGGATTAAGATTAATCTTGATGCTTCTCTTAAAGAAAATTATGAGGCTGGTGCTGGTGGCATTGTTAGGGATTGTAAAGGAAGATTTCTTTTAGCTTTTGGATTGGGGAAAACGCATTGGGACATTGCCCAATTGGAATTCTCCGCTTTTTCTGCCCTTACAGAGATTTTACTAGGTAGATTCGATGATATTGGAGGCATTATAGTGGAAGGTGATAATAAAAATGTTATTGATATTCTTCATAAATTGCACTGTATATCGAAGAATGTTAATAGGAGCATGGGTACTGAAGATTCTTCTTTTCTTAGCAAGTTCATTAATGTGATTTTTCACTGGGTTAATCGCAATTGTAATAGGTTAGCGGATTATTGTGCTAACTTAGCTTTTTCTTTTGATTTTCTTTGAGATTTGTTTTGTGAGAGTGAACTTCCTTCTTCCTTTTGTAGTTTAGTAAAGGAAGAATGTGATAGTGTTCTTCACTCTAAGTAGTTTGTATCTAGGTTTCATTCTCTTTCTATGCAATTTTAGCATTCATAAAAAAATAATAATTATTGTTTCTTAAAATAGCTTTCTAGTATAAAAGTTAAAATTTTTATACTCGAAAGATGCTTTAAGAAGCAGTAATAAAGCCTTTTGGCCACTACTTTTCCATTACTTTCAAGTAACTTTTATATTAGAAAGCTTCTTTGGAAAGCAATAAGAAAGCCACCCCAAATGATGCATAAGTGAAATGCTTGACTTTCTTTTCTTAAAGTGACCTAGGACATCGTTGTTAAAAAAGGCTATTAGTAAAATGTTCAAGTTTGGCTATAATATAACTCAGATTGACTATTTTCTTATAAGAAAATTAGATCAATTAGATTGCAAAGATTGTAAAGTTATTTTGAGTGAAAATTTATGTACCCAACATCGATTATTAGTTTTGAACTTTAAGATAAAGAAACAGATAATAAAAAATAAAGTAAAATGATATTCTAAGATTAGATGGGGGCACTTAAAGAATATTAACAAAAATATTTTTGAGAGTAAGATTTTAGATCTTAAGATTTTATCTGTGCATGAGGATGCTAATATTATGTGAGATAAAGTGGCTAGTGATATTAAGAATATTGCAAAAAATGTGCTTGGAGTATCAAAGGGAAAAGCTCCTAATAGTAAAAATTGTTGGTGGTGGAATCCAAATGTGCAAGAAAAGATTAAGAATAAGAAGATTTGTTTTAAAAATTGGTTTAATTTTAAAAATTTTGATAATTAGGAAAGATATAAAGAGACTAGTAAGGAATCTAAGAAAGCAATATGCGATGCAAAGACCTTAGCTTTTAGTGATTTATATAATAGATTAGATACTAAGGAGGGAGAAAGATATATGTATAAGTTAGCTAAACAAAGAGATAGGAGTAGTAAGGATTTAGTTCAAGTGAAGGGTATTAAGGATGAAGATAAAAAAATACTTTTCTTAGAAGATGATATTCAACAAAGGTGGATTAGATATTTTGCTAAACTTTTTAATGAAAATTATGAAAATAAGATTGACTATAATGACCTTAGCACCCTAAATGAAAATAAAGATTTTTTTTATCGGCGTATTAGTAAAATCGAAGTTAGAGAGGCTTTAAAAAAATGAAGGGTGGAAAAGCTGTTGGACCTGATGATATTCCAAGAGAGGTGTGGAAATGCTTAGGTGATGAAGGTATTTCTTGACTTACTAAACTTTTTAATACTATTTTAAAGACTAAAAAGATGCCAGATGAGTGGAGAATGAGTGTATTAATTCCTATTTTTAAGAATAAAGGTGATGCACAAGATTGTACGAATTATAGAGGAATTAAGTTAATGTATCATACTTTAAAATTAATTTGGATTCATGCCGGGTAGGTCAACATTAGAGACTAAAGGTTTTTGCTTGAGTAGATCTAAAACGGAATATATGGAGTGTAATTTTAGTAGTAATAGACCTGGTGAGGGGACTGTGACTTTGGGTGATCAAGTTATTAGTAAGAGTAAACATTTTAGATATATTGGATATATTGTTCAGAGTGATGGTTAAATAGATGGGGATATTATCATTCAAATTCAAGTTGGATGGTTGAAGTGGAGGAATGCATCGGGCTTGTTATGTGATATAAAAGTACCTCTCAAACTTAAGGGAAAATTCTATAAGATGGTAGTGAGGCCTGCAATGCTTTATGGTGCTGAATGTTGGCCATTAAAAGAGAAGCATAATATTAAGTTAAGTGTGGAAGAGATGAGGATGCTCAGGTGGATGAGTGGCTTTACCCTTAGAGATAGGATACAAAATGAGCATATACGTGAAAAGGTTGGAGAAGCTCCAGTAGAATATAAGATTAGAGAGAGTCGCCTTAGATGGTTTGGTGACATAAAACGGCGGCCTTCCAATGACCCGGTTATGAGAGTAGAGGTATTAGATTTGACTTATGTTAAGAAAGGTAGAGGCAGACCTAAAAAGACCTGTGTAGAAAATATTAGGAAGGACCTTTCTTTAATAGATTTAAACGAGAATTTGACCTTTAATAGGACATAATGGAGAAAAAGGATTCATGTAGCCGACCCTACATAGTGGGATAAAGGCTTGTTGTTGTTGTTGTAGTAAAATGTTCAAGTTTGGAAAATTTTAATCTTAATTAATCAAGAAGAGACTATTTCAATTCTACTCCTTTGTTTATTAGATCAAAATTTTTTATTTATGCATGTTTGTCAAAGAAGAATACATAAAGGTTTACTGTAGTTGGAATTCTAATGAAATGAAGAAGCTATCCCTCTTAAGCTAGATGGGCTGAATTGAAGTTTTCAACTTGAATTTTAAAATTAATATTTTAAGAGAAAAATAAAAAAAACTAGGATAAAAATAATATAAATTTTATTTAAAAATATAATTTTATAACATGTGAGTTATTGACTTTTATTTTAATTAGTTAATAAGTTAATTGAAAATAAAGATATAAGTTGGATTTTTTTTGTGATTAAAATTGAGCAAAATTATAAATTATTAGTAAACAATTTTGATGCATATTTGAATTAAAAACATTCAAAATTTAATTTGGAATCATCTAAAATCAAAATTTAGACTCATAGTCAAATTGATTGATGAGACGAATCAAACGACACAAATTTTGAACCAATCTAAGCCCAAATGGGTCCAAACTAATGGCTTGATGCATAACTAGAGCTTCAGAACAATAATTTGATAAACAATATCACTTAATTCTAACATCATTAAGCTACTTAAATTTTGAACGAACATTCTATGATTTAGGGGATCAATATGAGCCGTTCAGTGGAGCACTACGAATTTGTCTTGAGTTTTCTCCATGTTTATAGAGCATGTCACTACCTCTAATCTCTAAATGACGGGAAATTTTGGGAAGGAGGCTTGCACTTTGGGCTAGAGAATAGGATAGCTCTATGGCTTTAAGAATTTTGAAACTCAATCAAAGCACTACAGTAGTCAAACCGTTACTGCTCAACCATCGCTACCGAACCTTCGCCTAAAAGTCACAATCAAATATTTGTTACATAGTTGAACATGACATTCAGCCCACCATTGCCCAACTATGGCCCATCTAACCACCATTACATGATAATGGTCCCATCGACCTTCATCATCCTCCACTATAGTTCCATCGACCTCTGTTTCCCCACATCAGTACATTCAACCTCAATCACACAACTACTGTCCCTACGACCTTTATTGCCCCATAATAATCTCTTTAACCTCCATCGATAGACATCAGTCCTTCTGACTCCCCCATCACTCACTGAATATGGCTCCTTTGACCTCCCTTGACTGACATTGATCCCTTATAACCTAGTCGCCAGACTACAGTCCCTCTTACATCCATCACCAAATAATAGTCCCTTTGACCTTTATCGCCCAACATCAGTACCTCTAACCTCTTTCGAGTAGTTATAATTCCTCCAAACTTCATCACCCAATTATGATCCCACCAACTTCCATTACATGCTGACACTGGTCCCTTTGACCTCGGTTGCCCAAATATGGTCCCTCTGATGTCTATCGCTTGATAACTTCCCTTTCAACCCCTATTTTAAGACATAGGTCCCACTTACCTATATCTCCTAGAGATTATGATTCCTCTAACCACTATCACCCAACACTAACTCCTTTGATCTTAATCATCCGAATATAGTCCCTTTGAATTTTATCACCTAATAATAACACCAGTTCCTTCATCCTCTATCATTGGAATATGGTCCCTATGACATCCATCACACGACTATATTACCTCTGGCCTTTGTAACTTGTCAACTATAGTTCCACTGACCTCTATCACCTACATGAGTTTTATCAACCTATGTCACTTGACTAAAGTCCCTCTCACCTCCATCACTAGACAATGGTCCCTCTGACCTCCATTACCTACAAACTATGGTCATTTTCACCTTTGTAGCCCACCAAAATATGGTACATCTCACCTTCATCACTCGACATCGATCCCCATAGCGCACATCTCTGAACTAAGGCCCTTTGACCACTATAGCTCTACTACAGTACTTTTGACCTTTGTTGCTTGAATATGGTCCCTTCGACCATTATTATCCGAGTATAGTCTCTTCAATTACTAATGCTCAACTATGATTTCTCTAACAGCCATCACCTATCTAAGGTCTAATCGAATCTTGTAGCCCACCGACTATGATCTTTTTCAACTCCATCACCTGTTGACTACATTGTTGCAAATATGGATTCAGAAATTATAATTTTGATGATAACAAACAATTCTGACACTTCTGCTTTTCTACAATTGTCTTGCCTTCTAATGTTTTAGGTCCACTAGGCTAATTGAAAATCAAGCCAGCTTAAGATTGGATATATTAAGACAGAGTCAATCTGTAAACAATCATTAAGTTTGTTTTACCTTTTCTTTAGTCAATTATAACAATGTGAGTCTTGATGCTAAGTAACCTTGCACACTCACACTCGAGGGAAAATTCTGACTATTTTAGAGTTTTTTATTTTTGATCAAATCATCTAGGATGATCCCAAATCATCCTGGATGATCAATTAAAAATAGAACCCTAATTATGGCATTCTGGTTAAGGCAGCCACAATTAAGCAAATCAACCTGGATTATATTTGCATCGTCTGGGATGATAGGCTCAAATAAAAAATAATTAGCTGCCAAATCTATTTAAGCATGTTTTAATTTTAAAATATCATCCAGGATATCATCCTAGATGATATAGTGCAATTATGCTTAAATTGGTTTGGTAATTAAGGAAAACAATTAAGGTTTTATTGCACGATCATATCATCCGGGATGATTGCAGGATCGTCCATGACGATCAGTTAAATAAACCTTCGTTTCTTCCTGGATGACTAGAACGATGTTCTGGATGATGTGTATTATTTTGCATTAATCATTCAGGATGATCCCAAATTGTCCTATATGATCAGTTATTTGTCCATCATCCAAACATGCAATCAGGGTGATGTTTTTTATGATATTTGAGGTTTTGAACTAATCGTCCAGGTTGATAGTGAAACTGGTCTGAATCAGTTTAATTTTTCATCATCCAAAAATATATTTAGGGCAATGTTCTGGGTGATACTAAATAATTTGAACTAATCGTACATGATGATTAGTATATCATCTTGGACGATTATATCCATTTATTGTAATTAAGTGCAAATCTGAAGCTCATCTATTTAAGACCTCTTATTTACCCAATATTATATCATTTGCTACTGTCTTGACCTAAGAGAGCCAAGAGAAGAGGGAGAAGTTGGGAGAGAGAGGATCCTATGAGAGGGAGTTTGTGATGGGTTTTCATAAAAGTTGCTCCAAGCAAAGATCTGATTCATCTTCTCTGGTCATCATCCCTGGTTCTTTGGAGAATCAAGAGAGGTCTACTTTAACAATTGATTGAAGTTCTCTATTTGCTTCAAGAGGAAGTGAAAGGAGTTGGGTTCTCTGCCTGCCTAAGGAGGAAGCGAAAGGAGTTGAGTTCTCTGCTTGCTTCAGGAGGAAGCAAAAGAAGTAGGTTCTTTGCTTGCTTTAGGAGGAGGTAAAAGGAGTTTGGTTCTCTGCCTCACTGGTGTTGGTGGAAAGGCAATTTGTATAAGCTTCTTCGCCTTGTTGTGGGAGCAAAAGAAGAGTTAATGAGTTTAGTGCAATACCCAAAGGAGAGGCTCTGGGGAGTGGACGTAGGTCAAATTGATCGAACCACTATAAATTTCTGTGTGTTCTTTCGTACTATTTTTTCACATTTAATTTTCGTACTTTGATTTTCTTGTGGTGAATTTTGGTTTGGTTTAAGATTGTGTTTTTTATTAAGAAAATTTTTAAATACCAATTCACCCCCCTCTTGATTATATTTGAGCTAGTTCATAAGGGCTTAACATCCCTAATGAACTTTCAAGTGGTATCAGAGCGGGATTCATAAAATTGAGTTTTTGAAAACTATTAAATTTTGATCAATGGTTAACTTTGGTAATCATAATTCTACATAAGGGTATTCTATTTCCTAACCACCTTTATTTGATAACATATCTTTTAATTTTTGAAAAACTCACTTGTCTATATTTTATAATCGATTGACTATCGCATATAGATGCTTATTAAGGATGGATATTCACCACCAACTCGTGAAATTAATGGAATTAAAACTAAACTTCCTTTTACTAAATAAACATTTGATTATAGGAATTTAGCACAACTTAATGAAAAATATTTAAACTATTTTTTTCTGTGCTTTGAAATTAGAAGATTACATGCTTATTTCAACTTATGCAACTGGTAAAGAAATATGGAGTAGATTGTGTATTACCTATGAAGTAACAATTGAAGTTAAATAATTTAGGTTGAATATTTTATTGCATGACTACGAACTTTTTTATATGAAATCTACTGAAATAATTTTTGACATATATATTATGTTTACTCAAATTGTCACCTCACTACATGCCTTAGGAAGAGAGCTAACTAACTATAAAAAAGTGAATAAAATTTTGAGAGGCTTGCATTCTTCCTTTGATGCTAAGATTATTGTAATTATTGAATCTAAGGATTTGAATACTTATTCTATTGATAACTTACTTGGATCACTTATTATTTATGAGCAAGGGGTGAACCAAAGACAACTTGATGCAGATGAGAAAAAGAAGGAAAAAACTATGGTGCTAAAGGCCAATGATATGAACAGTAATTCTTTTAGATCTGAAAGCGATGATGTTATCTTATTCACTCAGTAATTCAAAAGCTTTCTAAGGAAGAATCACCAGCACCATCAGAAATTAAACAAAGATAAGGGTAGCAAAAATTATAAAACTTCTTTTGATATGGTTTATTTTGAATGTAGGAAGTCAGGACATGGTAAAGTTGATTGTCTTATATTTAAGGCTCACCCAAGCAAGGAGAAGGGTGAGGAGAAATCTAAGTTCGGGAAGGATAAGAAGCGATTCCAAAAGACGTTCTAGATAGATTATATATCTAACTCTTCTGAGACTAAAGTTGAAGAGGAGATAACAAACCTTTGTTTGATGGTGGGTGATCATCTTGGTCAGTCTGACCAAGAATAGGTATGCAAACTAATCTACAGTCAATTACTTAAAGTTTCTGAACAAATTCATACATCATATAGGAAACTTAAGAAATTGCATGCTAGATTAAAATTAGAATTTTTAAATTTGCAAAAAGAGCATAAAGTTTTACTTAAAGATCACTCTAGAATAGATAGCAATCATATGTCATTACTTAAAGAGTTTGATGAGTTAAATAGGAAGCATTCTGAGTTGGTCATTGAGAATGATTCATTGAAAGCATCCCACACTGCACTTGAAACTAATTTTAAAGCATATATTAAAGAATCTTATCATATGAAGAACTATTTGAGAGTTGATATTGTTATTTTAGAAAGTAATAAAATGATGTTTAAAGTTTAATTAAATGCACTTGAGAAAAATAAGATTCCACCCACACCTGAATAGTTTTTTAATCCTTATCCAAAGCTAAAAGTTTTGAAACCTAGGAAGAGGTACTATAACTCGATTAGATTAGTAAATCATTTTCATGGTATTAGATATTTTTCATGTGGCATGCTAGGACACGTTTCACACACTTGCACTGTTCACCGTAGTGCACATTGGGTGTGAAGATCCAAATTGCATAGTTCACAATATAACACATATACATCACATTCTTCTTTCCATAAGAAGGGATCCAAATTTGTTTGTGTTCCTAAATTTGACGTTTGATAATTTTGTAGGTGTGCTCTCACCAAAGGCCTCGTGAGAGCATGTGGTACAGTGACAGCGGAGGCTCATGACACATAATTGCATGAAGTTGTTGTTTAATAAATTCTAATTTGTATATTGCTCGTTGCTATTTTCTATTCTATTTTTTTTTAGTTTTTGAGTGTTGATTTTTTATTTGCTATTATTTTGTAGTATTTTCATCTCTGATATTCTTATTTTTCTTTCAGCTTTTCTTTTTTATCATAGCAAAATTGATATTTTATGCATTATTTTTTTTTATTTGTAGTCAATATTTGACATCCATAAATCAATTAAAAGGAGAAACACCATTGATTTTTTCCCTTCTTCTAACTTTTTTTTAGCGGTGTAATTTTTTTTTCTAAATAAAAGTCTATCTCAAATTAACAACTGGACTTTGCGTTTGAAATCTTTTCTATATTGCTACAGTAATCTATCTTATATATAATATTCAAAGTCTTTATATTATTTTCAAACTTTAGTAATCTTATCATTGCATTTATCATATGAATTTGATTTGATTTTATGATTTACTCTTCCTTATATTAGAGAGTTAGTTTTTTTTCTCTAGTATTTGGAAGATATACTCATAATTGAGAGTATTTAAGAGTTTCGAAAGGGATCTAGCTTGTAAAAAATATCAAAGGCATAAAATGAGCCCCAAAAGAAGAAAAACTAAAAAGATGTGCAATGACCACAAAAAAAATTTGGAAGATACATAAAGTGTATCAAAAATTAAAAGATGTGCAAAGTATGTCAAATAATTGACAAAAGACATAAAATGAGCCCACAAAAAGACAAGATTTATTTTTTTCCAAAACTTTTAAATCTTAGAAGAATTCATGTATCACTTGATATTTTCAAAGGCTTGATTTTGAATTTCATGATTGTGACTAATTACTTTGGTGTATTATTCTATAAGATATTTTTTTGGAACCAAGTTTTAAACGGATCTCTTTTTCTTATCCAATTAATTTTTATGAGTTTGATCTTTGTTTCCAAAAGACGGCTTGTTCTGTGAGAAGCCCGAGCTAGGGCTAACAGGATCGGTTATTCTACCATTTTTTGGATTTCAATGATGTTAACTCATTGATTCTTATAAATTTTTAATTCAATTAAATGGGGAATTTATCATTTTATGCTTTGATAAAAAAATACTTTGCTTTCATTCTTTTTATCTTCTGTTATGCTTTTCTTTTCTAGTTTTCTCCTCTTTTTTGTGAAGTCAAAAGGGGGAGTAGTAGGTTGTGTTTGTGTTTGAGCTGCTTTGCCATACTGTTTTACTTATGTTTGTGTTTTATTTAGTTTTGATTGTTTGCCATCATCAAAAAGGGGAAGATTGTTCCGAATATGGATTCAGGAATTATAATTTTGATGATAGTAAATAATTCTAACACTTCTATTTTTTTATGACTGTCTTGCTTACTAACATTTTAGGTCCACCTGACCAATTTTAAATCAAGTTAGCACAAGATTAAATAGATTATGATTGAGTAAGAATGTAAACTGTACTTAAGTTTATTTTACCTTTTCTTGAGTCAATTGTAATAATGTGGGTCATAATGCTAAGTAACATTTCACAAACACACACACTCAGGGGAAAAATTCTGATTGTTTTAAAGTTTTCTATTTTTGATCATATCATCCAGGAAGATTCCAAATTGTCTTGGATAATCAATTAAAAATAAAAATCCTAATTAGGGCATCCTAGTTAAGGCATCCACAATTAAGCAAATCATCCTGGATTATATTTGCATCGTCCTGGATGATAGACTCAAATAAGAAAGAATCAGCCGCCAAATTTATTTAGGCATGTTTTAATTTTTAAAGATCATTCAGGATATCAACCTGGATGATGTAGTGCAATTATACCTAAATTGGTTTGATAATTAAGAAAAATTATTAATATTTGATTGCAAGATCATATCGTCTGGAATGATCGCAAGATCATCCAGGATGATTAGTTAAACAAATCTTAATTTCTTCCTAGATGATCAGAATGATGTGTATTATTTTGCACTAATCGTCTAGGATGATCCTAAATCATCCTAGACGATTAATTATTTTTCTATCGTCCAAACATGCAACTAGGGTGATATTCTAGATGATATTTGAGGTTTGAAACTAATCATCTGGGCTGATAGTGAAATTAGCCTAGATGATAAGTTTAGTTTTTCATCATCCAGACACACATTCAGGGCGATATTTTAGACGATACTCAATGATTTGAATTAATCGTACAGGACGATCAGTATAGCATCATGGACGATTATGTTAGTTTGTTGCAATTAAGAGAAGATCTGAAGTTCTTCTATTTAAGACTTCTTGTTTGCACAAGATTATATCTTTTGTTGTTGTCTTGACCTGAGAGAGCTAATAGGAGAGGGAGAGGTTGGGAGAGAGAGATGATCTTATGAGGGGGAGTTTGTGAGGGGTTTTTATAAAGATTGCTCTAAGCAAGGATCCGAGTTGTCTTCTTCGATCGTCATCCCTGGTTCCTTGGAGGTTCGAGAGAGGTCTACTTCAATATCTGATCGAGGTTCTTTGTCTGCTTTAGGAGGAAGCGAAAGGAGTTAGGTTTTCTTCCTGCTTCAGGAGGAAACGAAAGGAGTTGGGTTTTCTTCCTGCTTCAGGAGGAAGCGAAAGGAATTGGATTCTCTACTTGCTTTAGGAGGAAGCAAAAGGAGTCGGGTTCTCTACCTGCTTCAAGTGGGAGCAAAAGGAGTTGGGTTCTCTACCTCATCGGTGTCGGTGGAAAAGAGGTTTGTACAAGCTTCTTCTCCTTACTGTTGGAGCAAAAGGAGAGTCACTGAGTTTAATGCAATACCTAGAGGAGAGGCTCTAGGGAGTGGACATATGTCAAGTTGATCGAACCACTATAAATTTATGTGTGTTCTTTCTTACTATTTTATCTCATTTAATTTCCGCACTTCGATTTTCCTGTGGTGATTTTTGATTTAGTTTAAGATTGTGTTTTTGATTGATAATTTTTTTAAATACCAATTCACTCCCCCCCCCCCCTCCTCTTGGTTAGCTTTTGACTAGTTCATTAGGGCTTAACATCCCTAACGAACTTTTATACCTATTACAACACATCCTAACACAACATATAGATAGAAATGCTATACCATATTGAATTAGGATAGGCTAGCCCAAGTTTTATGTTTTTTGGGATTAAAAAGGTTTCTTCTATTAATTGATACAAACCACATATCTTTTAATATACTTCAATAAAAAGAATAAAATAAGCTTATCTATATGTTTCATTTAATTTCATTAAAATGTATATATAACATTTACAATATTGTACATCGCTATATAGACCTAAAATAAATAAATAAATAAAATAGTCATGACTATACAAAAATTAAGGGAATACTTATTTAAACTCAAACATGTAAGATCTCGAAAACTAAGCTACTCATCTAGCTCTTTCCCTTTCCTCTGCCCAAAAATGGAAAGAAGAATAGATGTGAGCAAAAATAGCTTAATAGGTTATACCCAATGCTCTAAATTTCCAAATAATTTATTTATTATGCATTTGACTTATTTTAAAAGTTGTTAATAAGAAATATATTGGACTAAACATAAAATTAATTGTAGATAAATAAAATAAAATAAATTTTGTATTGAAAGTAAATAAACAAGCACTTTATATATCATACTTAAAAATAATTAATTTCCCTTAGGTCTTTATACCTTCTACCTTATAAATCCCATGCTAGCATATATAAAAATAGGCCCTAATAACTTTCAATGCCAAGTAATATTAAATATTTAAAATCAAAGCATGCATTTAGGACCTGAATGTATATATAACACAAAAATGTTTATTTCGCACCAAAATAGAACTAAACAGGTCATCAGAAGGTCGCCATTTTATGTGACCAAATCATCTAAGGGGACTCGTTCTGATCTTATCTTCCATTGGAGCTACTCCAACCTTTTTCATGTTTTGTTAATTTCATATCCTATCTTTAAGAGTTGAGCTATTTATCCACATCCTCATTTAGGTAACACTTAACTTAATATTATGCTTCTCTTTAATGACCAACATTCTGCACCATAAAGCATTGTAGGTCTCACTGCCATCTTATAGAATTTTCCCCAAGTTTGAAAGGAACTTCTATATCACATAAAAATTAAGACTGAAAAATTTCTCCACTTCAAACATCCAACTTGAATTCTATTACTAATATCTATATCTATTTCTCCATCACTCTGAACAATTGACCCTATATATCTAAAAGTGTGCTCTTATTAATGACTTAATCGCCTAAAGTCACAATCCCCCCACTAGATCTATTATTACTAAAATTACACTCCATATTTAGTTTTAGATATACTCAAATGAAAGTCTTCAGACTCTAAGGTTGACCTCCATAATTCAAGTTTACCTTCAACTCCCTCTCTAGTATTATCAACAAGAAGAATATCATCAGCAAAAGCATACACCAGGATACAACCTCTTGCAAATGTCTTGTGAGAACATCCATGACTAATGCAAAACGACATGGGCTTAAGGATTATGCTAGATGTAATCCAATTTAAATAAGAAACTGAAATAAGAAAATACTTGGTCAAACCACCTTGTGTTTGAACATAAGTACTAGTTCCTGCATACATATCCTTAATAACTTCAATATAAGTATTATTAACCCCTTTCTTATGTAGAACTCTCTATAGCACTCTCATATGCTTTCTCTAAATCAATAAAAATCATATAAAGGTCCTCCAAATTCTCTTTATAGTTCTCCATCAAACTTCTCAATAAATGTATAGCTTTCATAGTTGACCTACCTGGCACGAAACCAAATTGATTTTGAGAAACAGTAGTGTTACGCCATAACCTATGCTCCATAACTCTCTCCAATAGTTTTAAAGTATGACACATAAACTTAATTCTTGTATAATTCACAAAATATTTTTACTAATACGTCAATAAAAATAAAAATTTTTATTTTCATTTAGTGTACTAAGGTTATTAAAGTTAATTGCATTATCATAATCTTCAATAAAAAGTTTAGCAAAATATTTCATCTACCTTTATTAAATATCATTTTCTTATAAAAGTATTTTTTGTTCTTCATCCGTAATATATTTCACTTGAACTAAAAATTTACCACTCCTATTTATGTGTTTAGCTAAATTATATATATATATATATATTTCACCCTCCTTAGTATATAATATATTATATAAATCATTAAAAGCTAAAATTTTTTCATCCTAAATTGATATTTTAGACTCCATCCGTGCCTCTTTATATTTTTCTCAATTATCAGAGCTTTTACAGCTAAATCAACTTTTATAACAAATCTTCTTTTCTTTTATATATTTCTTACACATTTTGATTTCAACACAAACTATTTTTACTATTAGTAGCTGTTTTCACTCATAACCCCAAGACTTATAAATTCAAATTTCTCATTTATAACTTTGTAAATCTTTTTATTTTAATTTTACTTTTGACTATGGGTGTGAAAGAGTCGACTAGTCTTTATGTCGAGTGGCTTGTCGATCTCAGTCCCGAGCTATGCTGTTAAACTCTGTCCCTCATCGTCGCATCCTTCGTCCCTCATTCATCGTCGCGTCCATCTTCCCAAACTCCGTCGCCGATATCCTTCATCTCGAGCTCATCATCTTCTCTATTATCTTCCTGAACTCCAGCGACGTCATCCCGAGGACTCGAGCTCGTAGTCGAAAATGACGAATGTTGTCGTCCAGATCTTCTCCGTCTTCCCAAATTCGCGTTTGCCATCATAGGCGAGAGCTTATTCGTCATCGAGATCTACGTGTGAGCTCCGTTGATTTTGACTTCCCGCTCGTGAGCTTCGTCATTTTCAATTTCCCTCTCGCAAGCTCCGTGGATTAGGATTTCCTGCCTGGGATTTGCTCATCGAACAAACAAGTTGAGTCCGAGGCCTATTCGAACTTGACCTCAATAAAGCCTTCGAGCTCGAAATTGTGTTCGAGCTCGACTAGAGAGCTCGATAAGCTCGACTCGTCGAGCCTATTAACGAATCGAGTCTAAGCCAGCTCGGGAGTCAGCTTGACTCGGTTGCACCCCTACTTTTGACTAAGAGAATATAAGCGAATTTAATTAAAAATTCCCATCTAAATCAATTTAATTTAAAAACTATATAATATTGATTTCTATCTATATAGAGATTGGGACGATTATTATCTTTTATAAAATTTCTTATAAATTTCTTGTGGAGAAAATAAATTAGTTATTTTGATTGTAAAAATTAGTTTATATAATTTTACTAAGAGAAATTAATGAGAAAGTATAAAAAATAATAGGAAAATAAAATTATAATTAATGTCTAAGAAAAAGTTTATAATTAATGTCTAAAAAAACGAAGCTCTCCAAAATATATCCTAAGTAGAATGGTGCGATCTCCTTACGGACACGGATAAGACTGAAGAATGTACTGCTTAGACTTGTCGGGACTGTGGTAAGCTTACCCCAATAACATTCTGCATTTTAATGACAAATCCCCTTACCGTTAAATTCTATCCACGCGAGTTAACGTACCTTAAGAGCGCTACAGAACGATCCTCACCGATTGAGCAAAACCGCTGTGAGCAAGGGGAAGCGAGATATAACCCTGCCCACTATGCTTTGCTCTGCCGCATCTCTACTCGACCTAGCATTGGCATCACCTTCGCCATGCCGAAGCAAAACCCAAGCTCCATGATCTGTTCCACAAAGTACGGTAAGTGCGCCTGTTGTGCATATGATAGCTCAAACTCGTCGGCAAGCTCCGATGGCCGACGCCGCTTGATGGTGACAAGTAGGACGAGCAAGGAGGAAGTGAGCAAAGAAAGGCAGGTGAAGACGGTAGTGGACTCCTCCATAAAAGTGTGCTCGGATTGCCGAACTTCATACACGCCACTTTGGAGAAATGGACCTGATGGCCCCATGGTTTTCGCCTTCCTCTCCATTTCAACTTCAGTTTCTATACCCTGTTTCCTCTGTTATTCAATATTTTTATTTGTTATTAATTCTACTTTTATGTTCCTGTTTATTCTTATTAATTTATTTTTTATAGATTTTTCATACAATTTGTTATGCTTTGCCTATAACGACCTGCAAAACAGACAAATGTGTAATTCATTTTTGTTTTTGCGTTACCTCTTGGTTTCATAACCTAGCTACAGGCTTTACTATTCAAGATTTACTCATTTTCTTTCTACTAAAAGTATTTTAGTTCAAAATGATTCATTAGCATTCCCATATTTTCCCTCAGTGTTGCCTTTTTTTTGATAATTTTCTTTTAGGACCCTTCTTATCCATCATATGAGCTTCAGAAGTTTCGTTACTTTTCTTTTTCGCCTGTGTGGATGTTGGGAGTTTGAGTGGAAGGAAACAAAAAGAAAAAGGGAAGGTTTCATAATGGTTTTACGAACTTTCAAACTCAATCCAGGAAATATTGATATTTAATTTTATTTCTCCATTTCAATAGAAACTAAGCCTTCAAGTTCTTGATCAATAGCAAATGAATGGCAATATTTTGTAATGCGTTGTCGAATTTCGATTTCGCTAGAAAAGATTTTGTCCATTCACTTATGTTTGTTTTGTTGCAGTCTCTCTGCAATGCATGTGGTATTCGTTACAGGAAGAGGAAAATAAGTGTTAGAATGGAAGAAAGGAAAGCCAGAAAAGTTTTCGCCATTACTGGGAACGCAGAAAGCAAGCGGAACTCGAACGCGGAGGAGACGGAGATAGGGCAGAGGGTCAAACGGGAGAAGATGGTAATGACATTGAGCGAGGAGGAGATGAGGATGAGGCAGAAGGACAAGCAGGAGAAGATCCTAATGGTTCTGTTCCATCTTCGTCGCGAGGCAGGGAGCTGGAGGCAGAGAGCGTTACGGGAACGATCAGACGAAGGTGCGGAGAGTGAGGAAGTTGCAGAGGCGGCGCTGCTCCTGCTCTACTTGTCCTGTGGCATCTCTGTTCACTTTTAGATTGCCACGTGCCCCAGATTGCTTTTCCCTTTTGTCGTTTTTTGTTATCCGATGGCCATAGAAATGGATAGAAAAAATTATTCCTCAAAAGTTTATCAATTTTTGGTTTTCTGAAATAGGCTGAAAATAAGAAGAATTTGAAAACCACAAAATGAAAGAAAAACGATGCTTAAATTGATGTTATATATTTATTATATCAATTGAACAAAATGAAGCAATTAAAAATTTCTTGAATAAAACTTTCAAAATTTTTAATTTTAAATTTAATTGATTCATATTTGTTTTAAGCAAAAATATTCGCGCCGGTAAAGTAGAAAAAACTTGCACATCTTAGTATTGTACGAGTATCCAGCTTACAAATGAAAATAATAAAAATGCTAGAACTTTTAAGTTGAAAATTTTTGAGAAGAAAAAAAACTATAGGGTCACATCCAGTCGAAATGATTTTACTATTGTTTGAATATGTTATAAAGATTGACCTATCTCCGCACTTGAAGATGGTGAAATTATAGTAGTTTGGAGAGTTGGGCATAAGTTTGTTGTCAATTGTTAGTCAAGCGGAAGTCCGGTGTTGGTTGATGGCTAGACAGAAATCTGAGAAATGCTAGTTATCCAGTGGGGGTTCGATGTTTGTCAATGGTCCTATGACAGTCATTGGTCCGACGATTTTCCGACAGTGGTCAATGAGGAGTATGCTGGCAAGATAACTCTAATTTCTCTTTTTTCATTCTCTTCCTTGTTTGGGTCTCCCTCAATAAAAAATGAGGTTATATATATAGTTTTTGGGGAGTGACATGACCAAAAAATAGGTTGGGAGTGTTCTGAATGGAAGCCCAATATTGACTCCCTTGATCGTGAACCGTTTATCGAGCTTTTGAGTGCCTTAATGATATTAGAATTTGGCGATCTCGGGCTCGTTGAATTCGTTACGTTGAGCCGCTTGATTCGACTATAAGCAAGCCACATTTTGAAATTGTGATCATGAAAATTTTGGTTCCAGAATGCACTTTGGGTCTTCGATTTAGGTACATTTGGGTTTGGATTGGGTTGACTTTGGAGTCGTTGGATTCATCGTTTTGGGATGTTCAGTTTAAATATAAGTCAGCTAAAATCAGAGCTCGGATGGTTCAACATTTAAATTCGGAAATTTTCAATTTGATGTTTCCTCTTGGTTCTTGCCCAATCATAATTAATTTTTGAAGATATATCAATCTTATTAAAAATTGATATGATATTATTTAAATTGTTATTTCCTTCTGAAGTGTACTGTACTCTCGTATAATTATATATAAGCATTCAAAATTCTCAAACTCTCTTTGTAGGTCATACCTTGTTTTTCATATATTATTTTTCCTCATGATTATATTAAAAAAGATTTATTAGTTCATTCCTTGTCTTTCATATATTATTTTTCCTCATGATTAAATATATATAAAAGGGGGGAATGCCGGAATGGGGATTCTACAAGAAAATAAGTAATTAGCGACCAACAAAATTGGTTGCTAAAAATGTTAATTTGGACGCTAAAACAAATAGCGACAAAAAATATTTGGGTCGCTGATTTGTCACTGTAGCCTCGTCGCTGAGGCTTTTAGCGACCAAAATTTTTTTTAGGTTGCTAAATTAGCGACCACTAATTAGTATTGGTCGCTAAAATTGGACATATTATCGGCCATTTTTTGGACGCTAATGAGTATTTATTTGGATGCTATTTAATAATTTTAATAATTAATTTTATTTATTATATTTTTCCTATAGCGACCAAAATAAAAATTGGTCGCAAAATGAACAACCAAAAAAATACTTGCCCCTTTAATTTCATTAAGTGTTGATATATTTTTATGGATATAAAATTTGTGATATTTAGTAAATAAAATTATTATCCATTTATTATGCATTCGCTATAACAATTAAAATCAATCCATCACTTCTTTCTATTGCAATTAATTAAATAAATTACATAATAGATAAATCATACAAATTTTATTAGCTGGAGAAAATAATAATAAAAAGCTTAGAATAAAAAAAAGTATATTTATTCATGAGTATCATTGTTAAGAATTTGCTAGGAGAAAATAAAAATTGTATTCATTCATATACTTTTATAAATACATCCATCAATTAATACAAAAAATATAATCCCAGACATCATTAATCATAAAATCTTAATATTTACAAAATGATAACATCAAATTAACATAAAAATATTTTGTTAACTTTTATGTAAATAAATATAAAATTACAAAATTATTAGTTTTTCCCACATATAAACTATATCAAAAACAAATGACAACATCAATCTATAATCATGCTAACGCCAATCAATATCTTGTACTGCTGCAGTGTGGGATCCAGCTTCATATCCATCAATACACATTTCAGATGCAAAGAACTTCAACTTGGAGTACAAGCAAGCAACCCCTACATAAAAATTTTATAAACAAGATTACTAAATTATTTCAATAATTTTGAGATAATTCAAGACAAAAATGTAGGAAACTTGCTTATTGCTTGACAGCATGATGCAAGAATTCATAAACCAATTGAGTTCTCAAGGAAGTAAGTTCATCTCCTCCTTTATAGCTGCAACTAAGTGATTGTAAGCTACAATCCATGCAATCTTCATCTCTATGCTCCACATATGAGGAACATACTCTTTTATAGTCTCCAACAGAGCAAATCTGGTAATATGTAAGCAAAAATAAAATATTAAACATTATAATACATACGAGTAGAAAAATATTATAGTTTGGAGATTGTATTAATTCATCGTGGTAATACCTTGAAATGTTCATCAAGCACACCATACATGATGTGTTTGGTACCAATCTTCTTCAATGTCGTTTCACTCACAGTAACCTTCCCAGTAGTTCTGAGTTGTGCTGCTTCTTCACATGTCTGTAGTCATAGCAATTATCTTAATAAAACAATAATGGTCATGAACTCTGCATGAGTGAGGAAGATGATTGGGGGTGTTAGCAAACTACCATGATGAAGACGGACATTGCATGGCCTTTGAGCTTGGGGTTCTTCTCAAGTGGAATATGCGAGTCTCGCAGGAAGGAGAAGAGCTTTGCAGCCAAGGGTGCAATCTCAAATATCCTGAAAATTAATACATGTTGTGAAGTTCAGTAAAACAACTCTTGAAGATGAAAGTTTCACATCTTACCATAAGAAGAACTTGAGACCAAGCTTAGCTAAATCCTTCTTCATTGTGTTCCACGATTTCAACACAAGAGCTTCTTCTTCACTGAAGGCTATCAATTCTCACCCATCTGAGCCATTGACAACAACAGAAAGCTGGCTCATTTTTGCTACTATGCTCTGTGCTTGTTTTTAAATTATGGAAATTGAACTGCTTTATAAAGAGAATATGGCCTCTGAACTCCAGAAGAGACCAAGTTAATGAATAAGAAAATGAACAAATATGATTTTCATGTGGTCAAATGGATAAAGAGATGGAAATAAATCTGCCCTGTTTGCTTACCGGCTCCTTGATGGTCCAATGAGATGAAATGACGGGAGGCTAGAATCCTTGGCTCTTCATTGTAATCTTCCCTACCCTACATCGACCAGAAGCTAGAATCCTTTGCATAGCTATGGCAAGAACTCATTTGCCTCAAGCTTCTTTGTCATCGTCAAAAGAAAATCTTGATACTTCTCCATCGATGTTAGCATCATCTCGTACCTCCCTTCACCTCCAACAACATCGTGTGCTCATTTGGTATCACTTCTTTTTATTCACTAGTGGAGGCATGTTAAGATAAAATGTAGCAAATAAGATATTTGGTGATTTTTCGGGTTAAACCGTACACTTTCTATGTTCAACGATAAGATGCGAGGAAAAGAATCTGAGATCACGAGAACTAGAAAGTGGAGATAGCATTTTGAGATAAGTTTCATGTTCACTGTTTATAACATAAATTTATAAATGACTATAATTTAATTAGTATTTTTAATAATTTATATTGTATAAAAATTATTTAGTCATAAGAGATTTTTATGTTCATTCTCAATTTGAATAAAAATAACAGATTCACAGCCATAAATTTCACTATGCTATTTGACCCAATTTTCATCTACTTTCATACTCTCTAATAAGTTTTATTATGATCAATATAGAATAACATTGAGAAGACTGATCAAATCTGTAGCCAATATGGCACAAGATTAAGCTACAAGCCTTTGGTTTAACAAGCATTAGTGTAATTAAGTGTATTTATTAGACAAGAAAGAATATACCTTCTGAACTCGCGCAGTCAATCTAGTCATTGCACTCTTCAATTTCCTCACCCGGTCCAGATTTCTGGCGCTAATCTGCAAGTCATGATTACACCTGATAACCAATTCACCATGATAATGGAGTACAATATGATATGAAAGAAGACCACAGTAAACAACAGGATGAGCAGTCAATCTACTCATTGCACTCTTCAATTAAATTGGTTTTATTAAGGTCATAACAACTTCAATGTCACCAGCAATGTATAGAAAATAATCATACCCTATTTACCATAAAAAAGAGAAATATATATTTTAACATTAAGTTGAAAATAAACCTTTAAACATCAAGTACTGTAAAAACTACATGCGATACAATATACTTAGCAAATATTGTTACAAATTGATAATAAGTAACATGCTAACAAAGGACTATAGAAAACAAACAAACTAATAATATCAGACAGTTCTACTAAAATAAAAAATATTTCATGCCATTTTTGTAGAACCAGTTAAAAATAATGACTGTTAGGCAATGAAAGAATGAAGGCACCTACTCTTGAGATAAAATACGGAGGAAGCTCCCCAAGGGCTGTTCCAAAGCCCCAAAGAACAGCCTCTAGCTGAACTTGAGGTATTATGCTGCTGATTGGAACTCGAACCAGTGAGCCGGGTAATGATGAAAACTTGGGAGGGCCATAGATCGAGCAATCATTTTCAAGCCATGAAGGTTTTTTATTGAATTGTATGGTATCACATGGAGCAGATTTAAAATCAAGTCGTCCACACTGCATTGCTTTTATGGTAAAAAAAGTAATATGAGGTCCCAAATACAGAACAAATGTATGCAAGCCAGACCTATCATAGCATAGTAAAAAGTAAAAGTTGGTCGACACTTTGGAAATTTCAACAACAGAGAACTTGTATGGTTTTTATTTTATTCAAATTAAACTAGTGAATTCTCAAATTAACCTAGATCTACAAGTTAAAGTTAACAACAGCGAAAAAGATAAGTTTTCATATCATAAAAGCCTTAAAAGAGTCTATGTCGATCTGCTTAATCAAAATCCAAGAAGACAACATTTGGAAAGACACTTCCTTCTCTAAGTGCCAGCCAGCATAAGAAAGATCCCAAATAAAAATTTAGCATAGTAAAAAATTCAGTAGCTTGACATAAAGTGTAAGGATGAGGTTCCAAACAAAGGAACATGGGTGCAAAGCACAACTGAACCCAAGAATAACAAAATCAGAGTTGCATGGATAAGTCATGTATTTGATTTGAGTTACATTACATATGTAAATTAAATTTGATAGAGAAAAAATGTAAACACTACCCGACTATAGCAACTGGAAATGAAAAATCTAAGTTTTAAGTATGGATATATAAAACAAGTGGAGGAAGGAAAAAGTGGAGCAGACCCATGGTGGATGCAAAGGTTAACCGCTGTTCAAAAAATGGATACTAATCCTTAATAGCATCTGATCAGCTTCAGTTGTATCAGGCTATCAACAACATTCACAATAAATCTTTTAGCAAGCTGCATTTGCTTATTAGAATCCACAACCACCAAAGCTGAATGCTAAACAAGTCTAAGCATAAAGATTTATCATTTCAATAACTATAGAATAACACATGATGGGAGTCATAATAAACATTATGTGAATTAACTTTCTCCAAATCAAATAAAAAATTAAAGTAATATTTGTTTTAATTTCATAATTAAGATTAAATGTATTAATATGATGCAAGTAAAATGCACCAAGTAACTTCCTACCTAATCAACCACTGAACGAAGAATTAATTTGCAATTACTAGTTAAGAATGTTAAGTATGCTCAAAATCCATTTGCTTTAACTCAAAGATGCTTTAAATTTTCAAGCACTAGACAAATTGCATGTAAATACTTCACATTTCTTCATAGCAGGAATACAAAGAGAAGGTGTCACTCAATAGGGCCAAATGCAAGACCAAAAATAAGTGAAAATAGGCTGCTTAATGCCAGCATGTCCAAGAAAACACAGGAATTATAATGATCTGACGCTTGTAAAGGTTGCTCAATATATAAAGCGTTGCATAGTAGGAGCATTCAAAATTTATTAAAAAAACAAACCCATATAAGTAGATAAAAGATTTGTAGTGAGTGTCAGCCAAGAAGATTCTGAAACTGTTTAGTGGTCATAATATTTTAACATTAGCTTTCAAGACTCAAACTACGCTTAATACATATAAGCAACAATAATATGAGTATAAATGGCGAATACATGCACATAGCATAAGGAAGCTGATGAAAGATCAGAAACAGTTAGAATCCTAAAATATAGATAACACGGTTACAGGATCAGTGGCTGATATAAGAGCGCCAAACATCATGCATTCAACCAGCGGCAGACTATACATGATAAATATTAATCCACCAATGTAGTTGCAAATAGGCTACTATTCAGATTAAAAATTACAAAACAGACTACTTTTTTGGCAAAAAAAAGAAGTTAGCACATTGGCATACTTACACTAAAAGACCAGTAGCAATTGAAGCTATAAACTCACACATACAGAAAAGAAAAGGGGAAAAATAAGAAAACAGAGCAAAAGTTTGTGCACCTTAGTAGTATGACCTAGAGCCACTACCACACAAATAACCAGCGCCACCCAAGCTATGACCAGAGTTCACAGAGTAAGAGCTTCCTCCAACCTAAAATCAAGGCAATAATAGGTAGGTAAAGTTGTGCAATGATCTAAATTCACAGTATGAATATAAAAATCAATGTTGTAATGAATATGATAAAATCTCTATCACACAAACAAAAAATCACAAATTAGTTTAGATGATGGATCAAAGATAGAGAGAACAAAATAAGAAATCCACAACTCATACTCGGAATAGAAGAATTATACTTCCAAAGTTGGCATCAAAACTTGTAAGCAGTCAAAGAATCTGCATCTTTAAACACACAAGAACAAAGAGAAAACATATATTGTTGTAAAATAATTAATGAATTTTACATATCACAAGAGTCATATTTATATCCCAATAATTCAAAAATAAATAATTTTTCTTAATCCCACAAGTCAAAGACTCGCATTACAAGTTTAAATTCAGGAAACTTGGATTTCAGCAAGAACGAGAAGTTCTCAATCTTAGATTAAATTAAAACAAGAAGTTTTCATGTAAAGATTATGTTCCTAACAACGTTCAAATTGCTACTACGAGAATATATTACAAATACAGAAAACAACCATGTGTTAAAAGAAGGAAATTGATGCAATAAAATAAGTTAGTTCAAGAGCTAAATTGAAAGAGAATTATTAACATTATAGTTTCAAAAATAGAAATAAATCAGATCTCTAATCATTATTTTCTTCATTTGAGAAGTCTGGACCTACAAGAAGAAATTTATAATATTAGTTAAACAAAATTTTCAATTTTATTAAGTCAACCTTAATGTACATATTCTAAATACTTACCATTATCATTAGGGGGTTGCATGCCCATTTTTTCTACTATCATTTTTAACCAATCTATAGTTTTTTGTTGAGATTTAATGATCTTACTATGTTTCTCATATTTCTCTTGTATAACTTTTAAACTGGTTTCAAGCTCGGTCTCTCTCTTGGCTGATGGATTTGATCTGACAATTTTAGTTTGCTTTATCGGCTTTGGCCCATAACCAAGGCCACGAATATATGACGATGTTTCACCTAAAAATTCAGCACAAATAATTGTCTCATCAACTATTCCTCCATCTTCAATAATTTTCTCACGAATTTCCATCATCTTGTCCTGTATGTTTTAAGAAAAATCAACACACAAAAAAGATGAAATAATACTAATAAATCTATTCTTAAAAGTTAAATTTATACTAACATATTTTGCCTGACAATCTTCATAAACCCATTTCTTTTCTTTGTCAGTAAACTCCTCCTTGTATAACTCAATCCTGCTTAATTTCTACACCATAATATATATATATATATATATATATATATATATATATATATATATATATATATATATATATATATATATATATATATATATATATATATATTACAAATTAATAGTTTTCAAAATCTAAAGAACTAAAAAATTATAAATACCTGGTCATATAAATGAGCTATGAGGGACTTTGTGCCCATTCGGTGAATGACCTTCAACATCGAACATTTTCGAGAGTTTGATTCCGATTTTTTCTGTATTTAAAAATATTTGATTCAACATAATATAACAAACAAAAAAATAATTAGTGGCAAAATTTAATCTTCATATGCTTTATATTAGAAGATTTTTACATTAATGTCTTTTGTGTATATGTTCATCTCTTTTTGCTAATAGTATTTACTCTTTTTTTTTTTCGCACATATTCATTACATGATAAGAAGTTTCATATGTCTATAATGGGAATATAAGTAAATTAGCGAACCTATACTTTCTTTTAAATTAAAGAAATACCTTAAAAATTTCTGAGTCAAAAAAATTGCACAACCAAATCCAATCATGTGGTCTCTCAATAAGCTCTTTATAAGGTTTCTTTCTTGCTAACTCTCCACCTCCAAGGTTTTTGTAATGTATATAGGCCTTCAAGCGAAAATCAGAAAATCTCTTGCTCACGTGTGCATCACACAGTCCTTTACATGTGGTTCTAATGGATATATTAATCTTTACCTACAAAAAAAGTTTGCATACAATCATATTACAAAAAAAAAAAAAAAAAAAAAAAAAAAAAAAAAAAAAAAACGTAAAATGAACGAGCATTTCTTCCGTATAATTTAGACAAACTATAAAGTGAAATATTGAATGGCAAGAGGCATTGATGCATGATTTAAACTCAAAAAATGTTTGTCCACAGGGAACAATATAAAGCTTGGTGGAGATCTATGATGTCCATCATAAAAAAAACTAACACCATAGTTGTGAGTTCAATGTTGTATAAATATTTGAGATAAACATTCTATATCATAATTACAAAAAAAAAAAAAGGCTCTGTACCTATTATCCTGGGTGAGAGTTAACAATCCTTCTAAATGGCTACAATATTTGCTGCCACTTTCTGATAAATTAAAAAAAAAGGCTCAAGCATGTTAAGATCATTTTGGGAAAGTATATATAAACAAATCATGAAGGTAAAGTGGTGTAAAAATAAAAGAAGGAATAAAAAAATACTAGTAACTAATGCAATGAATCATCCGGCGAGCTAAACAGCAAAAACTTGCAAAGGCTTCTGAAAATCATCACAGATCTGTAGTGTCTTCATCTACAGTTTTATGTCTAGAGTATATTTATAAGTATTAGCAAATAGTAAAGTAAAGTTCAAGTCAATCCAACCGTTAACTAGCCGGATATAAGCAATATAGAAGCACTATATCCGGATAGAAGACTTCTCATTATTATTGAGGTTTAATGGTTAGGAATTTTTTTTTGAAATTCCTTAATTATTTATCTATCAATTAAACAAAGGTACCTCGAGCTTTATATTGTGCTGTAAATGATTTTTGCTCTATTTTTTAAGGCTTTTTTCACTTGAAAGCAAGGCAACCACTGGATTTTCTCCAACATTGCTAAAAACAGCAACTTGGACTATTTTCCAAGCGTGTTTCTGCCCTAGACAAAAATCAGCTGTTGTTTCCTTCTTTCGTTCTGCCAATATCAACAACCAAACTTGTTTTCTCCGAGTTGCTGCAAGAAACAATCTGTTTCCCTGGTTTTGGATTGAGAGAAATAGAAGCTGCATAAGATAATGAATATTACAAAAGCCAACAGCAGCAGTCTCTTGTGCATTCCTGCAGCACCAAGGGATAGCACAGACAAATAGCAGTATCACTTAGCATAAGCAACTGAACTACAAAGCCAGATAGAATCACTATAGTTCTTACTATCAATTTTTTAGTTGCTATGCCGACAGTAACAAAATGTAAAATATAAAGAGAAATGATATTCATAAATAGAATTGAATTTATATCACAAATAACTAAAACCAACATTAAAGTTCTTACCATCAATTTTTTTAAAAGTATATCTTTATCGGTATCACTAACTTGATCCCATCTTTCGACTTGCATGGGTGCAAAGTTTCTAATTATGATACCCGCTTCTCTAGACAACTTTGAGTGATGCTCTCCAACTGGCCTATTCAAGCCCTCTGGAATGAATATTGATACTTTACCTTTTGTTCTGTAATGTTCTTCTAATGCTACACCTCTATTTGGGCCCCTTTGTTTTTTAGAATTTGAAACTGAAAAAAAAGCAACATTATTTTTAACGTTAAATAAGGAAATCATTTATATTTATCATATTTATTAATTTCGAACAAGTCATAAGTAATCATACCAATGATAGTTGTCTTATTTTCTGGTCCTGATGGATTAGGTAAACCTAAGCTATCATCCATTAGAGATGCTTCTCCTGTAGACAAACCTCCTTCAATTGATACATCCAAACAATTAAGTGTAAGAGCTTATAATGTACAAAATAAATTATATTTATCAAACGATAGCATTTAAGATTATAAGAGAAAAAAACATTAAAAGGATTTTAACCGACTAAGCAAGAAAATAACAACTTACCATTATTACCAGTAGAAAGGACATGTGAAGCATCATTTTTTGTTGTAGATTGCATATTATTACTAGTTGACGGTGCAAACAAATGTGAGTAGTTTGCAATTATTCGAGAGCTTATCTGTTTTCCAGGAGCCATGTCTTAATGAACTACAAAATGAAACAACAAAAAAAATATTATTGAAAAGCAATGATATCATGTTATTATAATATATGAAACAAATAAGTTATAAAGAACAACCTAGTCTTTATCACTATCAATGTTGATATATACATTAACATCATCTTCACTACAATATTCAACTAATGTTGCATCATATTCCTCTTCTTCAGCTTCATCACATATAAAATCAGCAATATGAGTTGATTGCACATGCACATTTTGTACAGAATCTTGAATTTCTTATTCTACATCTTCTCTATGTAAGGGACCCATCTCACCAAAATCATCTTGGAAGTTCATATCATTTTGCTCATCTTGTTGATACGCTATATTTTCAGTTTGTTGATCAGTGTTAAGTTGATCTTCATTCAAGTAATTCATGAGGGTGGAATCAAATAAATGCCTATGTTTCACTTTCTGTACAACATGCCAATCACCTCTTAACTTTGTATCTTGAACATAAAATACTTGAGTAACTTGACCTGCTAATACGTATGGATCATTATCATACCAAGTTTTACTTATATTTATAGATGTGAAATCATCATCAATTGTAATGGCCTTTTTATGCTCAAGATCAAACCATTTGCACTTGAACAATACTACATGATTTCCATCAATATAGCTCAAATCAACAACATCAGTTAAAATTCCATAGAAATCAATACTTTCATCTTTATGAGAACCCTGAACTGATACACCACTATTCTGGGTTACCCTTCAAATATCACGTTGGTTGACTAGAAGCTTAATTCCATTAACAATGCACCCTGAATATACATTAACACGAATATCTGGACCCATTGCTAAAGAATAAAGATCTTCTTTACCTTCAAGTGATCCATGAAGATTCAAGTTCTTCATCTAAGCAAGAAAAGAATCCAGTTTTGTAAAATTTAGAACATTAGGAAAAAATTTATAAATATAAATAGTAAACAAAATTTAGAAATTTAGTATCTCACTCTTTGTTCAAACCATAATGGAAAATGTTCTTTTTTCTTTGTTGCCACATCTTGAATAAATGAATCTTCTTTTCTAAGCTCATTCTCATGTTCACTGACACACAATTTTTATAAAATTAAATTGCAGATAACATTATTTGTAAATAAATTTAATATCATCAGCATTTAAGTTAATTACGTACCAAAGGTATGACTTTAGCTCTTCACA
The DNA here is from genome assembly GCA_022539455.1 of Dendrobium nobile. NCBI lineage: Eukaryota > Viridiplantae > Streptophyta > Magnoliopsida > Asparagales > Orchidaceae > Dendrobium > Dendrobium nobile. Next base: position 48,473,527 of record CM039721.1, read on the forward strand.
ATTGTTAAGAACATACCATCGAACTAAATTGTACTCACTCCAAGATAATGTAGTAAAGAGTGGTTGACCAAAAGGATGAATCCTTCTAGAGAAAATTGAAAGTTGATTTTCATGCAAATGAACCTCAACATTATATTCTTCATCTTGATTATTTCTACTCTTCATTCCACGGAGGTATCTAGAACAAAATGTTAATGCCTCATTAACAACATAAGCTTCTGTAATTGATCCTTCAGGGCTAGCTTTATTCCTAATATTCCCTTTATGAACACTTAGATTTCTAGCTTATAAAAAAAGTAATCAAAATTTGTGCAAATAATCAATAAAAATATATAAAAAGTAAAAGTTATTAGCACAAGAAGTAAACTTTCAATTGGATACATCCACCTATATTGAACAGGTCTAGCAAGCTTAGCCTCACGCGGCAAATGAATAGCCAAGTGAACCATTATGTCAAAGAAAGCTGGTGGAAATATCATTTCAAACCGACAAATTGTATTGATGATCATATCTTCTAATTTCTCCAAGACATCCAATCTCAATATCTTATCACATAGTATCCTAAAAAATCTTGACAAATCACTTAAAGCATTATGCACATCCTTATTTAAATATCCACGCAATCCTAAAGGAAGGATTCGTTGTAACAGAACATGACAATCATGACTTTTTAATCCCATAAGTTTACCATTTCGAATATGTACTGATCTAGATATATTTGCTTCATATCCATCTGGAAACTTTACTGATCTAACAAAATTGAGAAACCCTTCTATCTATTTTGGAGATAGTGTGTAAGAGGCTAGAGGTTTAAGATACTTTTCACCTTGTTTTTGCAAATGTAGCTCATGTCTTATGCCCATATCTTATAGATCCAAATGAGCTTTCTCTGTATCTTTTATCTTTCCTTCTATATTTAATAAGGTCCCCATAATGCTATCACAAATATGCTTTTCAATGTGCATTACATCAATATTATGACGTAAGGCGTGACTTCTTTAATAAGGCAACTCAAAGAATACACTTTTTTTGTCCAGGTTGATTCATGAAGGTTACGTTTTCTTTTTCTGCAGCTAGGATGCTTTCCAAACTTCAAATCCTTTAATGATTCCATTTTTGATAAAATTTCATCTCCTGATAAAACTTGAGGTCTCACCCCAACTTCATGCTTACCATTAAACTTCCAACTTTTTCTCCATTTGTGCTCTTTAGGCAAGAAGCGCCTGTGACCCATGTAACAAATTTTGTTTCACAAATATTGTGAAGAAGTGTCACTGTCATATATTGGGCAAGCTTTATAACCATGTACTTTATGACTCGATAATATACCATATGCTGGAAAATCATTTATAGTCCATAAAAGAGAAGCATGCATTAGAAAGGTATTCCTACTTATAGAATCATAAGTTTTGACACCATTTACCCATAAGTCATTTAATTCTTGGCTTTAAATATACATCTATTTCTTTCCCAGGAGCAACTGGACCAGGAATTAATAGTGTCATAAACATGAACTCAGATGACATACAATTCCAAGGAGGTAAATTATATGGCATAAGAATGACTGGCCACATGCTATACGAAGTGTCACATTACCAAAAGGATTGAATCCATCTAAAGCTAATCCAAGGCATACATTACAAGAATCTTTTGCAAACCAAGGAAAGCTAATATCAAAATCCTTCAAAACTTTAGAATCAACTGGATGCCTTAATAAATTTTCATCCCCAAACTGATTTTTCTTATGCCACCTCATTTCATGAGCAATTTTTCTTGACATATATAACCGTTGTAATCGAGATGTAATGGGAAAATAACGTAGAACTTTATGTGGAATTTTCTTTCCTTTTCCATCATTAACTTTCCATCTTGATTCCTTACACTCAGGACATTCTTCTTTATCCTCATAATCTTTCTAGAATAAAGCACAATCATTTTTACAATCATGAATCTTTTCACATCCCAATCCAAGGTTTGATAGAATCTTTCTTGATTCATAATATGAAGACAGAAGTGTTTCACCCTTTGGCAAGATAGATTTTATGAATTCCAAGATCATGTTGAATGATTTATTTGTTCAAAGATTAAGAACTTTAATGTGTAGTAGATTTACAAGATCAGACAACATAGATAAATTTGAACCAAGGAAAATAAAGAAGAAAGATACTTCCCTTGATAAAAAACCTTAACCACTGAAGAATTTAAGCGAGGCCAAGAACAGCCAATGGCTGCGGCGATGGCGAAGGCTATGAAAAGCAGCTTATAATCTCAGATCTTAACGAAACTCAAACAAATATGCACAGGTCTATTGAAAGAATATCAACATAAAGATTTGTTGAAGCCAAAAATTTGTAAGTCGAGATAAATTGCTATGGTTTCTAAAATATTCCTGCAGCGTCTATCCTATTCATGCAGTTATATCCCTATTTTTATGAGATGCTTGCTGCTCTAACACTATTTCTAAGAGTTCTTACAGTGATTAGATAAAATGTATAGCTTTTCTTTGTGGGTTTGCTCAATCGTTCCTTCAACTGAACTCTTCTTGTAAGTGCCCCTACAATTTCTAACTACAACTTATATTATAAACTATTCCAATTAGGGGTTGCAACTTCCTTGTACAAATATTATTCTACTATTTCTCTTCATATTACTTCACCAAAAAATTGCCACCCCTATCCTACCTCGTTATCATATAATTTAAAACTAAGAATTTTAAGATATGTACGAGAATAATATTTAGTTTGAATAAAATTTGCTTTGGATATACAAACCATTTGATCCAGACGACTCAAAGTTTTGGTTCACTAATGTAATTAATATGATGCAAGTGTAAATACATCGAAAGAAAATGAGGATTCACAAATCACAAGCCCCCAAATATTTCAACCACTTGGTATTTTTGAAAAACAACCTGACAATACTTGAATTAATACCCAACCAAAAACAAAATGATCAAAATAATCTAATAAATTCAACGAGGATTTAGAATTCTATTAAATTAGTGAGCTATTGTAATTTATTTTGGTTGGGTATTAATTAAATTTATGCACCAAATGAAAAAAAAATCAAGAGCTCTAGCAAGCCAATGTCAAATTATGTAGAAGAAATAAAAACAATGAACGTAAATACAAAAAAAAAAAAAGAAAAATCAAACCTTATGCTGTACAATAAGATGATTTCACTTGAAATTAAGTGTATAAATAGTACCACATGAGAAAAATATGTCATCCAACTCGCACTCACAAGACTTAAAATTGGAGAGAAAATTTTTATTTAGCAAAAAAAAAAAAAAAAAAAAAAAATACATTCCCCCTCAAAATATCAATTTGTAGAACCTCCACCCCCCCCCCCAACCCCTTTTATGATTTATATAAAATCACAAACTTATTCCAAATTAGGTCAATATAAGGCCATTTGCCAGCGGGTGTGCTTAGGGCCAATAATCTTTTTTTTTTTTGGTTAGTTGCACTAAGGTTTTATAAATCTAGTGGCCCAAATGGCGATGTGGATGACTTTCCATAATTAGGGGTGACTTTTTGTTAAGGAATACTGAGATAACTTGCCAAGAACTTTCTTTAACTAGGATCAACTTGCACTCCCATATGTTCTCAATTAAATTAACCATCTATTCTGCTTAAGCAAAATTATTTCCAGCAATATCCTCCAACACCCAACACAAAATAAGGGGTGAAAGGGGAGCAAAAAAAATAATTTAAGATTTTGGATCTCGTCATTTGCTGTATACTGTAGTACATTTTATTTCTTATTTGTTCAATATTTACACATTAATATTAATTGTAATCGTAGAGCGTTGGACTACACAGCTTTTTAAAATACTAAAACTCCTGAAGCTAATTCAATTTTACTATGCTTCACTTTCTTCATATTCAAATCCAAACACTGACACCATTCCCATTTTTTCAGTCTACTTTTTCCAGCTGTTTTCCTTACTGCTACAGTAAATATTTTTGCAATTTCCTATAAGATGGACATGATTAAATGCTTTGGCTTGTCAAGAAGCAAACTTAAACCTGCATCAAAATCTCAAGATGAATGCTAAAAGTGAACTACAACCCCAGGTCATCACCATCATCATCACATTCAGTGAACCAAATGTGAAGATCAAAGGGGAAAAGCACTTATCAATAGTGAAGGAAATTAGTTGTTGAAAAACACAAATTGAGCTTATTGCATGCCAGAAAGTAGACTTAAGTTCTATAGAGGCCTATGAAGCAGGGGCCCGAGTTCACCTATATATATATATATATATATATATATAACGATTTGTTGAAGCCAATATTTTGTAAGTTGAGATAAATTGCTATGGTTTCTAAAATGTTCCTGCAGTGTCTATCCTATTCATGCAATTATATTCCTATTTTTATGAGATGCTTGCTTCTCTAACACTATTTCCCAGAGTTCTTACAGAGGTTAGATAAAATGTGCAGCTTTTCTTTGTGGGTTTGCTCAATCAACGTTCCTTCAATTGAACTCTTCTTGTAAGTGCCCCTACAATTTCTAACTACAGCTATGTACGAGATATGTACGAGAATAATATTTAGTTTGAATAAAATTTGCTTTGCATATACAAACCATTTGATTCAGAAGACTCAAAGTTTTTGTTCACTAATGCAATTAATATGATGCAAGTGTAAATACATCAAAAGAAAATGAGGATTCACAAATCAGAAGCCCCCAAATATTTGAACCACTATAGAAATCAATAATGTTGAATGATACGATAAAAATGAGAGGAAATCAAAGTATAAAGAATATCATAGATATTTTGAAATGAAAAGTGTAAGAACGGTATTAGGATTTTGGGATAACCTGAGAGGGAGAAACCGACGGAGGCGAGTTTGCGGGATGTTCTGAAGAATTGTGAGGGAAGAAACACATATCAACACGTGAGTGAGGCGGTTGCCACTAACCGTAGAGTTCGTTGATTGCATGGGAATAGTGAAACTGAGAGCAGTTGGAGGTCATCGGCTCATCGCTAAAGAGGTAGGGAACGGGATTAGCGAAACTGAGAGCAGTTCGCGTGCGTGAGAGACTTCCCGTGCGAGAATGAGATAGGTTTTCTATTGTATAGTTTTATTTAAATAATTAATTATTAAAATTTAGATAATATATATTATAATTTATTTCATCAATAAATTATTTAATCTATCATCATAAAAGTATAATATTAATTTCAATTCACCAACTTATTTATTAATTTGAATTTCAAAAATATTCTTACAACAAAAACTTGTTCCGGGGGCACGGAAACCCCTGCAGGGGTGCTGCCCTTTGACCCAGATCCTATCAAGGGGGGCTACCCATTTGGACCTCCGACATATCTACAAAGCATAGGACGGTCAAGGTTCTGAACAAATAGGGGTCGAGCCAAATTTAAGGAAACTCCAACATATATTTTGTAGAAATTGAATGATTAATCAATTATATCATTTTGATTTTTTTACAAATAAATCATCCATACTTCAAACTAAATTTGCTTTAAGAATAATTATCATTATATAAATTGTTAATGATATTTTAAAAATGTATTATGTACATAATTAAAAAGAATAATTAGTCACTAAAATGACATGTATATATTTGTGAAAACAAATCTCTAGACTTTTAGTGACAAAATTAGCAGCCAATTTTATTTTTTGGTGGCTAATATCTAGATTCCTTATTATTTAGAGGCCACACTTACTTTTGGTTGCTAAAATATTTTTTTAGCGATTTTTTTGTCTCTAATTTTTTGGTCGCTATTGAGCCATTTTCTTGTAGTGTAAGCTGTTAGGTCTATAAACTAATTTAGGTAGTAGGTACTTCATGTTAGATTTTATGCAAATTTCGAGTGATATTTTCATGAAAGTATCATTTAGCAATGTATTTTGATAATGCCAATGATAATATGTTGTAGTTTTACAGTGATAATGCATAACAATGAGTTCAACTTGATCATTAGTTAAACTAACTTGATGAAAATTAAAGTTGATGATGAAATTAATGCTCTAGGATTATTGTTATAATTATGTAAAAGCTTGACTATTACTATGATAATAATTAACTATTCGTATTGGTGTGCAAAGCTTAGTCTTATTGTTGTTTGTGAATTAATCCTAAGTGAGGATACATGTCGTTGAGAGTTTGATGTAGGTCCTTATATTACTCTAAATCAGAAGTACATACGAAGAGGTTAATGAAGAGGAACTAAAAGAGACATATCTATATCTTAAAAAAAATCCAATCAAAAGTTAACAATGATGTTTGATGGCATGGAATGATTGACCACATGAAAAGAGAAAAGCTAAATAAAATAATGGGTAGAGTTCAAAATAGGAAGAGGACCCTATGAGTATTTCATTAGATCTTTCTCTCAAGTTCATTAATTCATTCTAATCCATAAGGACTTTATGATTAAATATTTAATATCATATTATGGGAAGGCTCATCTCACAAATAATTAATAATTGGATGATATGAGCAGGTGATGTGCAAGTAAAGATGGGTGATGAGATTATGTGAAAATTTAGAAATATAATGCTCAATCTTGTAGCTTGAAGAAGATTTTGATCTTGATTTGGTGGCTAATTGTCGAAAGGTACATCCAAATCATCTATAGTACTTCCTGGAAAATGAGTAATAGTATTATGGTCATAGCACATGAAAGCAATGAAAAAAAACTTTATACATAGCATTAAACACTAGAATAATGGGTGCCACCATGAATTAAAGTTCCCTAAATTTTAGTGGTGCTACATGGGCTAAAGTTTTGGTTAAGTGGTGCCTTAAAAGGACCGAGTGAATTGTAAGGTTAAAGATATCTAGGAATCAAAGAGCAGGATGATATCAAAGTATAGATTATGGTAAAAGCTATCAATTATACCATTAATGTACATAAAAATTTCAAACCCTCAATTTATTCTCATGGTTGAGTAAAGAGGTGTCACATAAAGTTGATTCTCTATGATGTTAACATATTAGAAGTTAATCTCTTAGAGGTAGGTTTTATGATCCATGTAGCTCAACTTCCTCAAGTTTCTCTAATTTAAGTTTAATTACAGTGTCATGAAAGACTTGGAAAAGATTTAGACTAAATTAATTTTATTTTTAAATTTGATGGTTATCAAAGTTATGATAAAATTTAAACAATATTTTTGTCTTCATATATACCACTCATAATGTAAAAGGGTATGATGCAAATCTAATCTCGTCCTTATGGATGATATTAATAAAAATAAGATCCCATGGTTTAATGGGAAGAGGTCAGTCATGAGACATCAAGCTGCTCATTTGTAAAGAGCATGATGTTAAACATTTATAACTAGTAGAGCACTTTCCCCCATTTAAATGGAGAAATTCAACAACAAGGAGATCACTCTTTAGCTCAACTAGAAGTTAATTATGCTCTTGATGATTAATATTCTTACCCAATTAATAAGAGAAACAAAAGAATGAGTTTAGATCATTGATATAGCAAGTTAATAATGTTGGTGGCTAGGCATAACCAAGAGAGGGTGGGGTGAATCAAATTAATTTAAAAATAAATATCTTTTAAAAAAATTAACAATGATAATTTCTAGTAGAAGTAAATAATATTTTTGCAAACTCAAAATATTAATTTTAAAATAATTTTTATTATATATATTTTTTTAAATAATTCGAGAGTCAACATAAATATTAAAAAAAATTATTTTATAATGACAACAATGGAACTCATTTTATTTCATTAAACAATAATTAATCACAACAAATCAAAGTTACAAACCAAGATATGCACAATAAGTAAAATTAAGTAAAAAAAAATCAAAATTTTTATACTAGTTTGGTTAACCAAACCTACGTCCACTTCCTAGATTCCTCCCCATGTATTCCACAAACCACTCCTTGTTCCCTGTATAGCAAAGAAGCCTTTCAACTTTAAAAGGACTTGATAATACCCTTACACCCCTCTCTTCTCATGATGATATCCTCCTTTTGCATCTAGTATTACTAAGATGCCTCATCTCTAGCCTCCAGCTAGCACAAGAGTCTTCTCCCAATGTTTTCTTGAGCTCTTGCGCCCAAGAGCCCTTACTCTATCAACAACTAAGAAAAAAGGACATAGGATAGGAAGAACAACCCTTGTGGAACCCAATTTATTGAACACCCTTTGAAGAGGTAACTCTCCTACCTTCTCTCCCTCCCAATAGGGCAAATCTCTCTCAAAAGCTCTCTCATAATCACTCTTAGTCTTCCCCAAGAAAGCCTGAGATGCCAAAGACTTCTGTTAAAAGATCATAACAAGATATTTATATGAAACCCTAAATAAAGCCAAAAAGTTCTTATATATTTAATTTGACAGATAAATCATACAGTTTGATCCAAGATCATACAATACTCTCTAAATAACATTGCCGACTTATGGAACCAGATCATCTTGTCCAAATAATGTTTGTTTAAATAAACTCTCTATTTGTTCGGACTATACGATGTATATCATACAATATGATCTTAACAAAGATAGTAACTTAGAGCATTGGATTGGCCTATCTTGCCAAAAGTTTTCTAGAAATACTCTCTATTTATTTGTACTATATGATAGGGAACATACAATATAAAATAAACTCTAATTTTTACCCTTTATTTTAAGTTCTAAAATAGTTAATTCATTATATTATATTTTAATAACCATATTATACAAATAGGTTCATACAGATAGGTTAGTAAATTATGAATAATTCAAATTTTAAATTTACCCATTTTTAGAAATTCAGGATTTACATAATTTTAGTTTGAATAACTGATTATCTAGAATGATTTGTAACATGCTATATGATTAGTTATATAAATTTTATATTTCAATTTTATCTTAATTAATTCCACTTAATTTTTAGAATTCACCAAAATGCCACGGAGTTTAATACAAAAGATACCTCTTGAAGAAAGAGTTTTTATTGGAGGAGATTTAAATGGACATGTTGGTAGAGAGGTAGATGATTTTAAAAGCATGCACGGTGGCCATGGATTTGGAACGACGAATGAAGGTGGCAAGACCATATTGGATTTTTGTTTAGCTTATGATTTTTCAATTGCTGATATCTTATTTAAGAAAAGAAATGAGCATCTCATCACTTATAAAAATGGATATAGTACAACACAGATTGACTATTTTGTTATTAGAAAACTAAATCGTTTAGATTGCAAAGATTGTAAAGTTATTCCGAGTGAAAATTTATATACCCAACATCGATTGTTAGTTTTGGACTTTAAGATAAAGGGGCATAAAATAAAAAATAAAGTAAAATGATTTTCTAGGATTAGATGGGGGCATTTAAAGAATATTAACAAAAATATTTTTGGAAATAAGATCTTAGATCTTAAGATTTTGTCTGTGCATGAGGATACTAATATTATGTGGGAAAAAGTGGCTAGTGATATTAAGAATATTGCAAAAGATATCCTTGGAGTATCAAAGGGAAAAGCTCTTAATATTAAAAGTAGTTGGTGGTGGAATCCAAATGTGCAAGAAAAGATTAAAAATAAGAAGCTTTGTTATAAAAATTGGTTTAATTTTAAAAATTTTGATAATTGGGAAATATATAAAGTGGCTCATAAGGATGCTAAGAAAGCAATATGCAATGCAAAGACATTAGCTTTTAGTGATTTATATAATAGATTAGATACTAAAGAGGGAGAAAGATATATGTATAAGTTAGCCAAACAAAGAGATAGGAGTAGTAAGGATTTAGTTCAAGTGAAGTGTATTAAAGATGAAAATCAAAAAATACTTTTCTTAGAAGATGATATTCAACAAAGATGGATCAGATATTTTTGCTAAACTTTTTAATGAAGATTGTGAAAATATAATTGACTATAATGACCTTAGCACCCTAAATGAAAATAAAGATTTCTGTTTTTATCGGCGTATTAGTAAAACTGAAGTTAGAGAGGCTTTAAAGAAAATGAAGGGTGGAAAAGTTGTTGGACCTGATGATATTCCAATAAAGGTGTTGAAATGCTTAGGAGATGAATGAATTTCATGGCTTACTAAACTTTTTAATACTATTTTGAAGACTAAAAAGATGCCAGATGAGTGGAGAATGAGCTTGTTAATTCCTATTTTTAAGAATAAAGGTGATGCACAAGATTGTGCGAATTATAGAGGTATTAAGTTAATGTGTCATACTTTAAAACTTTGGGAGCGAGTTATGGAGCATAGGTTGCGGCGTGATACTAATGTTTCTCATAATCAATTTGGATTCATGCCGGGATGGTCGACTATGGAAGCCATACATTTATTAAAAGGTTTGATAGAGAAATATATAGAAAATAAGGAGGATCTACATATGATATTTATTGATTTAGAAAAAGCATATGATAAAGTTCCAAGAGAAGTGCTATGGAGAGTTCTTGAAAAGAAAGGAGTAAATAATGCTTATATTCAAATCATTAAAGATATGTATGCAGGAGCTATTACTTGTGTTCAAACACAAGGTGGATTGACCAAGTATTTCCCTATTTCGGTTGGGTTACATCAAGGATCAGCCTTAAGCCCATATCTTTTTGCTTTAGTCATGGATGTTCTCACTAGACATTTGCAAGAGGATGTACCTTGGTGTATGCTTTTTGCTAATGATATTCTTCTTATTGATAAGACTAGAGAGGGAGTTGAAGGTAAACTTGAATTATGGAGGTCAATCTTAGAGTCTAAAGGTTTGTGCTTGAGTAGATCTAAAATGGAATATATGGAGTGTAATTTTAGTAGTAATAGACCTAGTGAGGGGATTGTGACTTTGGACGATCAAGTCATTAATAAGAGTACACATTTTACATATCTTGGATCTATTGTCCAGAGTGATGGTGAAATAAATAGTGATATTATCAGCATAATTCAAGTTGGATGGTTGAAGTGGAGGAATGCATCGGGCTTGTTATGTGATAGAAATGTACCCCTCAAACTTAAGGGAAAATTCTATAAGATGGCAGTGAGGCCTGCAATGCTTTATGGTGCCGAATGTTGGCCATTAAAAGAGAAGCATAATACTAAGTTAACTGTGGCAGAGATGAGGATGCTCAGGTGGATGAGTGGATTTACCCTTAGAGATAGGATACAAAATGAGCATATACATGAAAAGGTTGGAGTAGCTCCAGTAGAAGATAAGATTAGAGAGAGTCGCCTTAGATGGTTTGGTCACATAAAACGGTGGCCTTCCGATGACCCGGTTAGGAGAGTAGAGGTATTAGATTTGACTTATGTTAAGAAAGGTAGGGGTAGACCTAAAAAGACTTGGTTAGAAAATATTAGGAATGACCTTTCTTTATTAGATTTAAACGAGAATTTGACTTTTAATAAGACACAATGGAGAAAAAGGATTCATGTAGCCGACCCCACGTAGTGGGATAAAGGCTTGATGTTGTTGTTGTTTTTGTTGTACCAAAATGCCACAGAGATCATACCATACGAAGTTAATCATATTGTATGGATTGGTTAGAAAATTAAATGCTTCAATTAACTCAGTTTAATTTATGATATTCCTTATATGTGTGTGTGGTTGTTAAACAATCTTTATTCCTAAACATACATAAGACCCATTAAAAATAAAAATTATAATTATAAATTTACACACACACACACATAATATTTCTTGATCTTCATAGTGGTGGCCACGTTTTTTCAGTTTTAGTTCTTTTAGCTCTAGCAATTCCATTGGCATAACTGGGTCATGTGTGTATTTCCTGGAATTGTTAAAAGAAAAAATTTCAAACAACTAAATTAGGAGTTAGTATAAGCAATAATATTTGTAGTCATCAAAATCCTAGTGTACACCAGGCTCATGGGGTTCATTAAGTAAGGAAGTCAATAATCAAAGTAGTATAAATCAAAATATCCTCACTCTCTTGAATCTCTTAATAGATCGTGTCTTTGTAGGGTTTCTCTTTGCTTTCTATTTAATTTACATGTGGTCAACATCTAATGACACTAAACTACATAAGCTAGTAGCAACAATGAAACACCATGAATAATTAAAATCCATCAAAAAGTTGAATCACAAAATTGATCATTGAATGTGTCTTTATAAAAAATTAAGATCAAATATTAACGCATTGATGAACACATAATTGAATATCTTGAAAATAACATACATATGAGAATTTGATAAATACCCAAAGACATTTTCGCTCAACTAAAAAAAGTGGGGTTTGCTTAACTAGACAATTTAAATCTTCATTAAAAAGAAAATGAAGTAAGAATTTATGATTTAGTTAATTCTCAAGGTTTTTGACTTTATTAACTACAATTTTTTGGGTCAAAATAATTAGTTTTGTAAGAGATTTATAATTTTGGTACCTTTTAATTAAACATTTTTTAAGAAAAATTGACATAGATATCATTTCAAATAAGTTTAATTGTTTTAGGCATACATATAACAAATATAAATAACAAAATTATTAAAATTAAAGCTATTAATTTTTTGAATACATCTTAGGAGTTATAATAATTTGTTTTAGTAATAAATATACATATATCCAAAATATGGTTAATACAACTTTCATGTTTGACAACAAATTTAATCTAAGTTTTAAGAATTTTTAACTTAAAGAAATTTATAAGAATATCCATTATGTTAGAACAATGTATGTGCTTTGCACCCTTAACCCTTAAGCACACACTTTTATTCCCTTCATTATTCATATTCAGAAATAAGTAAGATGGTTGAAGAGGAATGGTGCACTACACGATGATTACCGTAAAAGAGAATGCCCCTGGTTGGAAAACTTTAACTTGATATGTAATATCGCTAAGATATTGGACTCAAATGATTTGGAAGGAAATGTGTATAGTTTCTTTCAAAGAGAGAACCAAAGATGTTTAGTTAGGAGGGTAATAAGGTGATCCAATGTAAATTTTTTTTTCATTATTTATCAATAAATATATAAATAATTTCCATTATCTAATATTAACTTTTTTTTTTTGTTTATATGGTAGTTCATTAACCCCTACATTATTCCTTACATGAAATTATTCACCCTATGCTGGTGCATAGAGCTAATAAAGAGGACAACTTTTATGTTCATTACATATGCTTTTACCTAGCTTATCAAATGCGGCGCACATGAGCGTGGTTGAATGCATGTATGTTAAAATATGCTTTGGGTTAATTAATGCTTAGATTTTCTTTGATATAGATTTCCCATAAGATACATAACTATACATGTTAATCAAGTAATAAAGTGATTTAGAGAGTATTGATCCTATGAGGAAGTGTTCTACTAAATTGCACTCAAACTAGTATTGTCTGCTACTGATGAAAGGTTTATCCTATTGAATGAAAATGAAGGGTTTGAGTTTCTACCAATTATATAGATTGTAAAAATGATGAGATACTAATATATAAAATATATTTTGTACTATTGCTTGTAATATAATAAAGTTTTCTTAATGAGACTCTTAAATGTTGATGTGGATTAGAACATGTGCATCCATAGATCTCTGTCGATCTTGTATGGGCGAAAAGAAAAATTTATGGCCTTTCTAAAATTTTAATGTCTACATAGAACTTAGAAGATTTAACACCTTATGTTTAGGCATGTCAAAATTCCATTTTAATACTCCTATTTATTCTAATATTCTTCCATCAAGAAAATTTATCACACTAGATATTAATTGCACACACATCCATTATATGCATTAAATTAAGAAAAATAGATATTAAAAACTTCCATAATTTTATTCAATGAACAATATTCTATATTAGTACTTCTATTGTGTTCAGATTATTAGCCCAAAATGCAAAAATTAGCCATACTTAGATAAAATATAAAATAAATGCATCTTTATTTCAATCATAAAAGAAAAAATGCAGGAAAACCAATAAGAAAAAAATGTACTAGCATAGTACAAATGACCTACTCTACACGCCTTCCTCCAATGATAAGATTTCATACCAAAGATAGTTAAAGATCTCCAATGAGACTATCATGCACTTTCTTTTCCTCCCTTAGACTTTACTCTAAAGGGGCACTAAAAAACTACGATGAAAATTATAGAACTCTACTGAAAGGGATACAACATCTAAATAATATAAAAAAAAATTAAAAACTATTTATAGTTAGCATAGAAATGGCCTCAGGCATTGTGACACTTGATATGGTGATTCCGTGGTGTTATGAAATGAAATAAAGCCTTAGCGCTCTATGCTTGCTCCACTTTGGCATTGCACTAACTTATCACATCACTGTGCTCAAATTCTTGAGACTCAAGTATTATAGTGAAATTGTTTGATGCTATGATGGTGTGAAGCACTTTGGCACTAACCTTGGCTCTTCCGAGGTGCTAAACTATTTATTATTATTTTTAGGCTCTAGTGCTATGATTTCTTGATATGGTGTAGAGGCGTTATAGATGATGCAATGCTGGTAGTTGGAGCGTTGTGGTGCGGGTTCAATAGCTATGAATTTTTTCCCTTTTATCTATGTATTTTATAAATAATATTAGCTAAAATACCATATCTTTATTGATTTTTAAGATAATAAACATTATAAAATTTACACTTAATAAATTTCCCCCATCTTAACCTCTTGTTTATCCTCAAGTAATGGTGTAATCACCTATTAATTAACTTAATAGCCTAAATTGAAATTGATAATTTAAAATTAATAAAATATAAGATAATACTTCACAATTTAAAAGTAATTTGGAATGATCAAAGTTGTAATGCTGATATGAAAAATCATTGGATTTAGTCATATGATAAGAAATCAATAGTGCATTTTCAAGAGAGAGAAGCTGCATGACTCTAGAGAGAAAGAAGATCTATTTTTAAAAATTTAATTTGGCAAGTTTTGAGATATTTTGATGATGGCAGATGATCACCAGTCCTCATCGGGCTTAGGCTGAAGAGGTTATCATTGATGCTTGTCTAATGCTGTGGTGTTTCAATAATAATCCTTTCTCAATAAATCTCTACCTACTTTTAGAGGAGATACGTCGAGGTTTTTATCTAGGTCTTCTGTTAATGGAGGTCAGATTAGTTCAAATTTTGGTAAATCTCTAACTATAAATGAAGGAGGTCTGTTAAATGTTAGAAGTTATATTTCGGTGTCTGGAAAAGGGAAGAGTGTGATAGTTAGTGAAGAAAAGCCAAAGAAGATGGGTACCAATAATTTAACACTGAAGCTTTACCTGCAGTTTATCACAAAGAAATTGGGGCTATTGGTAATATGGGGAAATCTAATGGGGATGTTATGGAAATCCCAAACTATGAAAATAATGATGATTTGAATATTGTGGGAGATATGGAGGTGGTTCAACAATGTGTTTCTAGAGAAAGGAATTTGTGTAATCCTGAGGTGGAGGGAGCTGAGAAAACTATAATGAAAGAATCGGCGGGAAATGGCTCATCGAATATGTGGCACAACAAGTATCATAGAAGGATTGCTAATTTGGATTTTGGTAATAGCTTATCAGAAGATGGTGTGGCTGTTAAGTTGTGTGAGAAGAATGTATTGGAAAAAACAAAAAAGTTGCAGAATGCTTTGGTGGTTAAAATCTTCGAAGACAATATTGCTCGACATATTATAAACTATGATCTAAGGATTCAATGGTCTCAATCGGGTAAATTTAATCTTATCTGGCTTGGTAAGGGTTAGAGTCTGTGTTCTTTTGAGAGTGAGGAGTCGGTGGATTTGGTTCTTGCTAATGGGCCTTGGTATGTTAAGGGGAACATTATTGGTGTAGAGAGATGGTCGCCGGCTTGCTCCCCTAATTCTTTGAAAGGTTTATTTGCTTCAATATGGATAAGGATGCTAAATTTGCCATTGCAGTGCTGGGAGGCTACCAATGTTTGTATAATTGCTTCTATGATTGGTAAGACATATTTAATTGTTGAAAATTTGTTCCAATAGAGCAGGAGGGAGTTTTCAAGGATTTGTGTTCATATTCATTTAGAAGAACCATTGCCTCATGGTGTTTAGGTAGAAGGAAACTAGGGAGGTTGTTCTAGAAAATTGAATATGAGAGGATTCCATATCTCTGTTTCCATTATGGCAAGATTGGGCATGACATGAGTAGCTGTCCAGAGAAGTTTTTGGGGGCTGTTCAGGAAGTGTAAAAAAAAGTGAAGATGATTGTGAAGGAACCGAGTAAAGCTGTTGAGTTCTTTGTTAATAATTTGGTTGGGAATGTGGTTGGGTCCTCTAAAGAGGAAGGTAATGGTTATGGCCATGGATTCATATAAGTTATGGGAGGAAGTTTCAAATGTTGTTGACTTCCGTGGGAGAAATGTTTGGTGGGATAAAGTTGTGAGCAAGGATCATAAGGATGCTGTTAAAGCTACTGTTTTTAAGAAAGAGGCTTTGCAGGGTAGTAAGTTTGAGAATAGAATGGGTGGTACATCCAAGGAAGATAGGTTTGCTTTCATTGGTGGTTCTAAAAAAGATGTTAACACCAATTTAAAAATGGATATTTTTGGGGACAAGGTATTTATTCATAAAGGGAGAAACAAGTTTATGGTTCTCAAGGATTTGGGAGAGGAAGGTGAGATCATATTTGCTGCTGATGCAGGAGATGAAGTGATTCCTGATGCTATAGGGGAGGTGAAAGAGGACCTCTATGGACTCTCTATTGTTAGAAAGAATAAGGATTATTCTCCAACTGATCATGCTCCAGATGTGAAGGCTGTAGGAGAATCTAAAGAAGGAAGTTCTGCTACTACTAAAGTAAAGCTTGCTAAGGAACTTAGAAGACTTGGTCCTATTAAGTTGGTTCCTAAAGGAAGGAATAATAATGGTGAAGGAAAAGATAAGGTGGGGAACCCTTCCCCTATGGTTCATTAATGGCTTCGATCATTCTTTGGAATTGTAGAGGAGCTAGAAAGAAGCAAGTTTCTCTATATCTAACATAAGTAGTAAAAGATCATAATTTGTTTTTTGTGAGGTTCTTAAGATCATAATTTGTTTTTTGTGAGGTTCTTGGAAACTAATATTTCTTATTTTAGTAGGATGGAGGTCAATCTCCTTATTGGAGATGATTGGGAGTTCTTTCAAGTTCCTGCAGATGGCTAGTATGGGGGATTTCTTATGCTTTGGAAGTCTAAAGTAGCTTCTTTTTCTATATCAGACTATTCTAACCAAGTGGTAATAGGAGAGATTGAAGTTATTAATAGAGGTATTTGGAGGATAGCCACTATTTGTGGTGGTAAAGAGGTGGTTCAAAGGAGGGTCCTTTCGGAAAAGTTGGAAGCTTTTTTTTTCTAGTAATATTCCTATGGCTATCAGAGGGGATTTCAACTGCATTTGGTTAAAAGAAGATAAAAGAGGAGGTAAGGCCTTTAGGTTTTCTTAGGCGTCCAAAGAGATGAAGTCTTTCTTGGTAAATAATGATCTTCATAAGTTGGGAGTTATTGGACCTAAATTTACTTGGTGCAAAAACAAGGTTGGTGGAGCTCGTTATTAGAAAGATTAGATAGGTGTTTCATTAATCCAACATCTATGAACTCAGCTTGGTTTGTTTTTAGACATTTGCCTAGAGTGGCGTCAGACCATTATCAAATTTTAATGTATTTCATGGAAAATAACTTTACAAATGATAGAATTATAAGGTTAGAGGAAGTATGGGCTTCTTATCTAGCATTAGTTAGCATTGTGAGATTGGCTTGGAGAAAGAGAACAGCAGGAAACTTTACGGAATTGATGAACACCAAATTTTGTAGAATTTTGAAATCTTTGTTTTTTGGAGCAAAGCTAAACACAAGGAATATAGTCAGCAAAAGGAAGAACTTAAAAAGAGTATCCTAGAGCTACAATTGAAGGAGGCAGAAGTTGATTGGCTTTCTAAGGAGGACAACTTGCAACTTAAATATTTTATTGCTAAGCTAAATTCAGTTCTAGCTCATTTGAACACTTGGTGGAAACAAAGAGCAAAGGTACAATGGATGTCTGAGGTAGCTACTAAGTTTTTCGTTTCTTATGCATATGCAAGGAATAATGAAAATTGGATTTTTAAAAATTAAAGATGAGAATGGTTCGGTGGTGGAAGACCAATGTCATATTGCTGATGTTTTTTTAAAATTCTTTCATGGTAAATGGAAGGATAGAAACTATATTCTTAGTGGTTAGCCTTTACCACTTTGTTCAATTGATGGGAATGATAGAGAATTGCTAAATAAAGAACTGACTATGGAGGAGGTTGAGTTGGTTGTGTTGGAATCTGAAGGCAGCATTTCACCATATAATGACAGGATGTCTTATTCCTTTATTTAAACTTATTGGAGCATCATTAAAAATGATTGTTGGAATGAAATTAATCATTTTTTCTTTCAGGAGAGATGAAAGTGGAATGAAAAAAAATGTTACTAGTGCTTATTCCTAAGGTTTCTAACCCTGATGTTCCAAGCAATTATAGGCCTATTAGCTTATGTAGATCAATCTACAAAGTGGTGCAAAGATGTTGTTAAATAGGATGAGGATTATGGTTCAAAAGTTAATATCAATGGATCAAGTAGCTTTTATCAATGGCAAGTCATTAGCGGATCACATTCTTGTGGCTCAGGAGGTGTTTCAAAAATTCAGGATTTCTAGATCTCCCAAAGGGCTAGTTTCCTTTAAGATCGATATGGAACAAAAATATGATAGTATATGTTGGGAAACCTTAAGAATGTTTGGAGTACTTCGATTTTCCTTGAAATTTTTTGCTTGGATTATGGAATGTGTTGAATATCCAAAGTTCTCTTTATTGATAAATGGTAGAATGTCTAGCTGGATTCATGCTAGAAGTGGATTCCATCAAGGATGTCCGCTTTCTCCTTTTCTTTTCATTATATGCTCCCAGCTTCTTTTAAATGTTTTTAAACAAAGAGAAGAATCTATGGGGATCGGGATTGCTCAAATGTGCCAAGGATTTCTCATATGTTATATACTGATGATATCATTATTATTTTTTGAAGCTAATCTCAAAGAGGTGAAGAAAATTAAGAATATTCTTTCTCATTTATGTAGCTGGACGGGACAAAGAATTAATGTGAGAAAGTCAGCTATTCTGTTTAGTAAACATGTTATGAAGAGAAAAAGGAAATCCATAGGATGTATTATGGGTTTTAAGGTGGTAAAGGAATTCAGTTACCTTGGTGTGAAGGTGGCATTGAGGAGGCTAGTGGCTGCTAATTTTCACTTCCTAATCGAGAAAGCTTTAAAGTTAATTGATGTCTAGGTAAGAAAATTCATTTCATTAGCAGGGAAGTTCACCCTCATTAGATCGATTTTTCTCTCTCTTCCTACCTTTTTTTATACTTTTTTCCTTGGTCCCTAAAGGAGTTCTTAATGATTTGGATAAGTTGAGTAGGAGCTTTATTTGGAATAAGCAGGATGGGAAATTGGGCCTTCATTATGTGAGTTGGAACAATTTATGTAAATTAGTTAGAGGGGGTGGACATGAACTTCGATTGTGGGCTAGTGTGGTTGGCCCTTTGAGGGTAAAAATTGACATGGAAGGTTACTCAAGATAAAAATTCTCTGCTGTTCAAAGTTTTGGGAGTTAAACATGGGTCATTTTGTGGAGTGATTGGTTGTAGAAGAGGAGCTTCATCTACTTGAAAAATCTTATCAGTTGGTAAGATGTTTCTTAAGCCTGTGGTTAGATGAAAGATTGGAAAAGGCTGCTCTATTGATATTTTTGATGATATATGGATATTAGATAATTGTTTGAATAAATGGCCAACTTTTCTATCTATTTCAGAACATGATAATAAAATAGTAGATAAGCTTATTATTAATGGCAAATGGAATATTCAGGAGTTAAAAAATCTTTTTGGGGAAGATCTCATAAGCTTAATTTATGGGATTTAGATTCATCAAAGTCAGGAAGAAGATTATTTGGAGCTGATTCATCAAAATTATTGTTGTTCAATATCATCACTTGCTTATAAGGCCTCAATGCAAGAGAAATTTGACTATTTTTATTGGAAATGCTTGAAGAATGTTAAACTAAGGCCTCGGGTGGAGGTGTTTTGGTGGCGCATTTTTAATAATGCAATTCTTACATTCCAATTTTTGTATCAAATAAGAATTCAAGGTGAGCTTGGTTGTCTGGGGGGATGCGAAGCTAAAGAATATTTGGAACATATAATGGTTAAATGTGTAAAGTTGGTGGAGGTTATATGTTATCTCAATAAATGGAAATTTGGGTTTCCTTGTTTTGAATCATTTCAAGATGGTTAAAGTTGGATGAAGAAGTTCAGTAAAGTCAAATGATTTCTTATAAATACTTATTATAACGTAGTTTATCTCACGTGGAGAGCAAGAAATAGGTTCTTACATGGAGGAAAGGATGATAGTGCAATATTCAATGCTTCTAATTCTGTAAGTTATACTTCTATTTCATATATGTTAGAGGGCTAGGGTAACAATCAGTCGAATAGACTATTGGATCATTGGTACTCTCCTCCTCCTGATTAGATTAAAATAAATATAGATGCATCATTTTTACAATCATATAAATCTAGAACTGGAGGTGTTGTTCCTGATAGCAAAGGGAGATTTCTTCTTGGATATGGACATTCTTGTATTCATTGAGACATTTCTCATCTAGAACTTATGGCGATTCAATTTTTAGGCGAGATAAAAAAAGATTGGATGTTAAGCTATAAAGGCATCATCATAGAAGGAGACAACCACATCGTCATGAAATTTTCACAAAAATTGGGTGAAAAGTGGAGAGATGATCTTTTTTCCTTAAAAGAGCAGAATTTTGTTTTTTTTTTATAACTGGGTTAATAGAAGTTGTAATAAGTTGGCTAATTTATACGTTAATTACGCTCTTCTTAGTAATTTTTGTTAGGATGATTTTTCTAATAACATTCCTCTTATGTTTTCTAGTTTGTTAAAGGAGGAATTTAGTTCTGGAAAGTATTAGTTTGTAATAATCTTTTTTTAATATATAATTTTTACAATTGATTTGCTTTTCAAAAAAAAAGAAGAAAAAGAAAAATCATAAATAATTACTCTAAGTAATTATCCTTATTATTATTTTAATTGAATGTATCCACTATGATTGTATGTGTAAGATCCTAACTTCTAATTTTAAATAAGAATAATATATCATTTAAAAATTAGTTGTGCTTTTAGTTAAATTAAAAGTCATTTGTGCAGCATCCTATGTATTAGTTCTCTTACCTGTCTTATTTGATTTAGGTTTTAGGATGCTTTTTTGGAATTGAGCTACAATAGATACCAATTTTTGAATGTACTCATCTTTTTTCTTTTTCAAATTTCTCTTTAGATTTTTTGTTTTTCACTTTTTCATACTTGGAGTACATATTAACGATTTCGAATATCAATTTTTCCTTAATCCCTCCAGCCTTCCAAAATAAATTAATGTAAGGATTTCTTAAGATTTCTAATTTTATATTTAGCTTTACAATGATCTTCATAAATTTAATCAACTCACAATCTTTCTCCAAACTTAATTACTCAATTCTTCAATTCAGTAGTCTGCACAAGAGTGCATGGCTTCTAAGTTCAAGACAAGTCAATGACTTATATGATCTTCCTTAGTTAATTTTTAAGATTTTTAAATTCTGAATTACTATGCTTTGTTCCTTCAAATTATCTTCTAAGGTTTTATCATTATTCTTAATGTTAGATAGTTTTTAATTACAATATTTTATTTTTACTAAATAAAAAATGAAAAGCATGGACTGTGTAGAGGGCAATTTTTAATAGTTAAACATAAAGTAGAATTTAATTAAATATAAATTATGCATAACAAAAATAATTTATACAAAAGTAAACAATGATTATCACAAAAAAAAAAAAAAGCATAACACCTAAAAAAAGAACTAGATAATTGAAAAGAAATTCAAACACAAAATACAATTGGGTTTCCTCCTATTAGCATTAAATTTATAGTCTTTAGCTCGACTATGCCAAATATTTTTTTGAGGATGAACCAAATTAGTGATATTTCACAAACGATCTATGCCACTTTCAAAAATAAGCTTCAATCTATGGCCATTAACTTAAAAATGTGCAAGATTTGCTTATCCAAAATTTTAATAGCTATTTTGGGAAATACTTTTATAATAGTGAATGATCCTGACCACTTTGATTTTAGTTTTCCTACAAATAATTTTAATCTCTTATCTAGGGGAAAATTATTTCTTAAGAAGATCACAAGCAAGCCATTTTTAAATTTTATCTCTATAAATCTTGGAAATTTTATAATCCTCATTTCTAAATTCTTCTAATTCATCCAAATGTATTAATCGTTTTTCTTATGCTCCCTTCAGATTGAAATTTAATTCTTTCACTACCTAACATGCATTATGCTTTAATTCTACAGGAAGGTGGCAAGTTTTTCTACAAACTAAACTATAGGGAGACATTTTAATAGAAGTTTTAAATGTAGTTTTTTAGGCCCATAATGCATCTAGTTTAATAGCCCAATATTTTTTATTAGAACTAATAGTTTTTTTTTTTCAAAATTCTTTTAATCTACCTGTTACTTATTTCATCTTGGCCACATGTTTTGAGATGATAAGTTATTGCAACCTTATGAGGAATACTATATTTAACTAGTGTTATTTCTATTCTCTTACTTTAGAAATGACTTCTCCCATGACAAATTAATACTTTGAGAATTTCAAATCTAGAAAAAAATGTTTTTCTTTAAAACTTTAAGCACAATTTGAGCATTAATTCTAGGGATTGCTACTCCTTCAATCCATTTTGATACATAGTTAACAATAATAAAAATATATTGTCATCCATGGGATTGTATAAATGGTCCAATAGAATATAATCTCCAAATATTAAATAACTTAACTTCTAATACATAACTCAAAGGCATTTCATTTCTTCTAGAAATGTTGCCTACTCTTTAACATTGATCACACTTCCTAACATAATCATAAACATCCTTAAATAATCTAGGCTAATAAAATCATGATTGGAGAATCTTGAAAGCAGTTCTAAATCCTCCAAAATTTCCTCCATAATGAGTGTCATGAAATTTCCTAGTTATAGGTTTTAACTTCTTCCTCCGGACACATCTCATAATGTTTGGTCATTACAAGATTTAAAAAAAAATATGATTCATCCCAAAAATAATATTTGGCATCATGCAATTTTTTTCTTTATAAGTAGAGGATAAATGAAATGGAAGCACACCACAAAAATAAAAATTGATAATAATAGCTTACCATGGTAATCTACTCAGATGCAAAGAAAATAGTTGCTCATAAAAAAAAATTCAATATTATAAAGTTTACTAGATGCATGTTCTTTAACTATAAGTCTTGAATGGTGATCAAAAATTTATTTTTTAGTTCTTTATCTATCTAAAATTTCTATATTAAATTCTTATAACAAAAGGATCCTCCTCACCAATCTAGTTTTTGTGTTTTTTTCATAAGATAGTTGATTGTAGAATGATCAGTGTATATAATAATTTTTGTGCCAATTAAATAAGTCTAAATTTTATCAAAAGAAGATACAATGGCTATTAGTTCTTTTCAATTGTGGTGTAGATACATCGTGCAAAATTCAAAGGTTTACTAGCATAAAAAATGACATGAAATTTCTTATCTTCCTTCAGGCCAACAACAACACCTATAGTGAAATCACTTACATCACAAATGACTATAAAATAAATCGACCAATCAATAGCTATAATAATAGTTGTAATAATCAAATATTATTTCAAAGTTTAAGAACTTCAAGACATGCAATATAAAAAAAAAGGAACATCCTTTTCCAACAAATGACATAGTGGTTGTGAGATTTTGGAAAAGTCCATTATAAACCTCATATAAAAGCTTGCATGTCCAAGGAAGATCCGAGTTCCTTTAACTGAAGTGGTGGTAGCAATTTTTCTATTACCTGAACCTTTACTTTTCCACGTCAAGTCCTTCCATTGAGATTTTAAGCCCCAGAATAATGCCATCAACACAATAAATTAATATTTTCCCAAGTTAGTACTAAATTTATTTTCACACATATTTTAAGTACAATGGTTAAATGATCAAGATAAGAATCAAAAGTAGTACAAAAAAAAAATGATCCATAAAAATTTTAATGCCAAGCTCAACTAAATCTAAAAGATAGACCTCATACATCTCCAAAATATAAGAGCATAATAAAGACCAAAAAGTATTCTTCTCAAGGAAAATGACCTATAAGGACTGGTAAAGATAGTTTTGACCTGGTCCTCTGGTGTTATAGAAATCTAGTGGTACCTTGAGTATCTATCTAGGTAATAATAGAAAGAACATCATGCTAATCTATCCAACATGTGATCAAGGAAAGATAAGGGAAAATAATCTTTATTAGTGGCTTTATTCAGCTTCCTATAGTCTATAAAAATTCTCCAACCAGTGACTATCCTAGCAGAGATATGCTCATTATGGTAATTGGATACTACATCCAAACTACCCTTCTTAGAAACATAATAAATAGGACTCACCCAAGCATTGTCTGAAATGGGATAAAAAATTTCTACATCTTACCATTTAATTATTCCCTTTTGATAACATCTTTCATACTTGGGCTTAATCTTCTTTGAGGAGTTGCTTTTGGTATAAAGTTTGCATCCATTAAAGTTTTATACATATAGAGGGTGGGGCTATTTCCTTTGATATCAGTTATAGTCTATTCAAAAGCTTTCTTATAATCTCCTAGGACCCTAATCAACTTGCATTCATATTTTTTTTCTAAGCTTATAAAAATTACCACATGCATAATTGAATCTCTACCTAAAGGCATACTTAAGTAGACTGCGTAGAATATTAAGCTTTAAAATAGGGGCTTCCTCTATAGATGGTTTTACAGTTCTACCCAAAGATAAAGTATTTAAAGTGTCAAACTTCCCCCTAAAAAAATTTAGTAGTGTCCCTAATAAATTGAATAGATTCTCCTAAGTCCTCACATTTTCTTTCCAATTTCTTCTCATCGAATTTTTCTTACATTAATTCTTGTTTGAAACCCTCCACTATAGATTCTTCCAATTCCATTCTAAAATAGACTCAACTCCTTTCAATAGGGAATTTTATAGATTTATGAATATTAATAGTCACTTCTAGATCTTGTAGCCTCATAGTCGATTCCCCTATATGAATAATAATTATATCCATACTAGTTGATATGATAGGTCTCCCTAAGATAATAGGTATCTCCCTATCCTCATCCATGTCTAGGATAATAAAACTAATAGGGAAGATTATCTTATCCACCTTAAGAAGAACATCCTCTACCACCTCCTTAGGATAAGTAAATGATCTTTAACCTAGTTAAAGATTGATAGTGGTAGATTAAGCCTCTCGTACATATAATACATTGAAAATGGATAAGGGATTAAGATTGATGTTAGATCCTAAATCACATAATGCTCTAACACATATTTTGTCTCCTATCATCATGGAGATGGTGAAGCTACCAGAATTTTTCAAATTTTTAGGAAGTTTCTATTGAATGATTGAACTACACTTTTCATTTAAGACTAGAATTTTAGACTCTCATTACATTCTTTTTTTTTTTTTTTCAAAATATCCTTGATGAACTTAGCATAGATGGGCATACACTTAAAGGCTTTAGAGAAGGATATAATGATGGCTTACTTTTCAAATAGTTCAAAGAATCTAGAGAGTTGCTTACCAAAATTTTGTTTGATCATCTTTTCAAAAAAAAAGGTGGTGGTGGTCTCTCTTCAACCTTCCAAATAGGTCTCTAAGTTTCTTTGATGAATTTAGGTTTTTGGGTAGGAGGTTAAGCTTCTATGGGTTCATTTTCACCACTATCCTTTTGAGGATGAAATTTGTTCTTATAAGGGTCTCCCAAATCTATTCTACTCCTAAGATGGATATTATTGCATTGCCCCTAAAGTTTTTTATTGTTGATCAAACTTGGAAGTTGCCTTATCATAATTTCTATATTTTTTAAGGCTGTATATTGATCCTGTAATTGAATTTCTATTTGTATTACTACCTCTTCTAAAGGTGTCTTCTGATTCCTAAACTTATTGCTTTGATAAAAACCTTGAGGGGTAATGTTACAGTGCTAAGAAGTTAAGCTTTATTTACCTCATATGCCTTGGATCTATTACAACTTTGGTGTAAATATCATGCCTATATGTTCCAGCTCTAACTCTAAATTTATCTAACTCTTTGGAAATTGTAGCTACCTAAGCAGTCAAAAATATATAAATTATCATATTCATAAACACATGCTACTAGATATTTTTGGAAAGTAAGAAACACTTAACTATGAATTTGTGTGTCAACTCATTCCTAGTGGTTATAGAGCCTAAGGGAAAATAATTCAATCATATCATAACTTTTCCCCTTAGCAAAAATTGAAACAAACAAAGCCTAATAGCATCATCTCATTCACCATTATACTTGAATGTCACATATTTCTAAGAAGCTCGCTAAGTTTAGATTGGGATCCTTAATAGGAGTTCCCCTTGATGGGATGTGGGATTGTGGACACATGAATACTAACTATTTATATGAAATTAAATATGTCTTTAGGTTAATTAATGCTTAGATTTTCTTTGATATTCAAATTACTTAATAAACATGTAAGTATATGTGTTGATCAAGTAATAAAGTGATTGAGTGAGTGTTGATCCCATGAGGAAGTGTTCTGCTAAATTTGAATCAACTAGTACTACTTATTACAAATGCATAATTTATACTAATAAATATGAATAAGGTGTTTTGAGTTTCTTTCACTTAAAAATAATGCAAATAGATGAGGTTATACAAATATATAAAAGGCATTTTTGACTAATGCATGTAAATGCCAATGTTTTCTTAATGGGACTCTTAACTGTTGATGTGGATCAAAACATATGCATCCCTAGATCTCTATCGAGTTTGTAGGAGTGAAAAGAAACATTCAAGATCATCCTATAATTTTAATATCTCCATAGAACCTTGATGTTCAAACATGTTATGTCTAGGCATGCCAACATTCTATTACAATGTTTTTGTTTGTTCCAATATTTCTCCATCAAGGTAATATATCACACTAGATATTTATGACATACATGACCATTATATGCATTTAATAAAGTATCAGAGATATTTAAACTATCAATAATTTCATTTGAGCATGAGAGTCTATATTAGCATTTGCATTGTGCTTACATTATTAGCCCAAAACTCAGAAAATAAACAGACAGGTAAATTTGAAAGCAAATTCATTTTAATATTACTAATTGAAGAAAAAGATACATGAGAATCAATAAAGAAAAACTTCACCAAAAGAGTATAATTTAATTCTACACACTCCATTTTCCTCAAATGGTAGGATTACTTACACAAGATAGGCTAAGATCTCAAATGAAAGTAACATACACTTCCTTAGTGTCCCTTAGACTTTATTCTAAGGGGGTACTAAAGAACTACTCTGAATATTATAAGAATTTACTAAAAATGATAGAAATTCTAAATTAAAAAAACTAAAAAAACTATTTATAGTAAGTGTAAGAATGGCCATAGGCATAGCAGTGCTCGAAATGGTGGCACTGTAATGTTATCAAATGATCTAGCTCCTCAACACTTTTATGCTTGCTTTGCTATGGTATTGCATTAACTCAACATATCTATTGGTTAAACTAGCATATCTAATAGCTGAATAAATATATTTCCTTCTTTTATCAACTACTCTTCCATGACGCTTAAAAATATGAGCGCTACAGCTCTTGAATGTGCGATTCGGTGCTATAACATTATGATGATTGACACTTTGGCATTCAAATTCTTGGGAGTCAGGTACTATTGTGCAGATTTCTCACACTACAATACTATGTAGATCTATGGTGTTGACCTTGACTCCATAAAGGTGCTAAATTATTTTACATTTTTTAAGGCTTCGATTCTTCAATTTTGTGATATGGTGCTGAAGCGTTGCATACGTTCCAACATTGGTAGTTTGAGCACTACAACACTAGTTCAACACTTATGTCTTTTTCTCCTTTTCTTAAGTATTTCCTTCACAACCTCAATAAAAATGCCATATTTTCACTAAATTTATGGATAACAAATAGTATAAAATTTACAGTTAACAAATTCCCCTTAGCTTAAGCTCTTGCTTGTCCTCAAGCAATAGTGTGATTACATGTATTAGCATAATAACCCAAATAAAAATTAATGACTTAAATTACTAAAGTATAAGATGATAGATCACTATTTAGAAGTAATTTGGAATGATCAAAGTTGTAATTCTAAATAAAAAATCATAAAAAATTAACCTAAGTAATCATCCTTTTTACTGTTTAAATTAAACATATTCACTATGAGTGAAATTGTACATTTTGACTTTTGATTATAGAAATAAATAATATATAACTTAGAGAAAAGACATGCATATAGTTAAATTATAATTTAATTAGTGCACCAACCTATGTATTAGTTCACTTAACTAGTCCTTTTTTATTTAAGTAGTAGGATGTTCTCTATATTTGAGCTTCAATTGATACCAATTTTTGAATGTACTAATCTTTTTTCCTTTTAGAACTTCTCTTTTAAATTTTCAAGATTTTCACTTTTTTCATACTTGGAGTACATTCCAATGATTTTGAATATTACTTAGCTTTCATCCCTCTAGCAATCCTAAATTAATTTTATGTAAGGATTTAATGAGATTGCTAATTCCATAGGTAGAGCTACAATGATCTCATAATTTAAGCTACACATTTCTTGTCTCTAAACTCTACTTATTTATTCTTTAATTCAGCAGTCAGTGCAAGAGTAAATAGATCAAAGTTCAAGCCAAGTAAATAACTTAGATGATTTTTGTTTGTTAATTATTACGATTTCAAATTAAGTTACATTGTTCGATTCATTCAAATTATTATCTAAGGTTTTATTATTATCTCAATTTTTGATAAATTTTAATTATAATTATTATTTTGGCCACATAAATAATTAAAGTGCAAGCGCTATGTAGAGGATAATTTTGAATAGTTAAGCATAAATGAGAACTTAAATTAAATTTAAATAACATAATAAAATAATGTAAACATAAGTAAACAAATATAAATAAATATAAAAAGATAATATACTTTTTCATTAAATTATAAAAAACTTAATAGAAATATAATACAAACTTAGGAAACAAAGTCAGATAACTAGTGTATCCTAATCGTTCTCCATTCAAGTCATGTAGTCTCTGTTATTATCAGAATAACAAATGGCTCTCATAACCACAACACCACATCTCAATCACAACATCATAGGGATCCCCCTAAGAAAAATAATTATAAAATGAATAAAAGAAAAATAAGCTATAGATAAAGTAGCAACCATCCAAACTCTCTTCTCTCTCTCTCTCTCTCTCTCTCTCTCTCAATCTTGCCATGGACAACCATATTATGAAATTAAAATAAAAATGACTGCCATCACTATGAATCATGATTTTCATCCTTGTCATTATCATCATCACCATCATGACTAGCAAGTGGGGGTAAAACAAAAGGCACACTCTTAGGAGTGGTAGGGAACTAATGTTGGTTTGGGTTTTCAAAAAAGTGGCTCCTTCTGAACATCCCCACTAATGCCTCATTGAAACCAGAGGCATAGTGGTAATGCCTCACTTGTATGTATGAGCCTGTAAACTCCCACTGTAATCATAAAATTCACTCACACCCCATATGCTCCCTCAAGTCGGCCACCTACTCAACTAAAGATTTAGGTGTCCTAAAAATCCTACTACTAATAGGCCTGCTAGTCATACTGGGCTCATTGGGTCCTTCCTCCTCTACACCTAATTTTTTAAAGTTGTCAAATTTCTTTAGGTTAGGGTTGAAATGGGAAAAATCTATTCTTCACTAGGATCTTCTCTCACACTAACATTAACACACAAAGTATAGATAAAAAAAATATGGCCCAAACCTATAGAAGTAGTGCCTCTGATGATGTAGTATAAAGAAGAGTAAATAAACATTCTCACATATAAAGTGTAACAAACTTGAATAGGATAATTTAGCAAAGCCCAATCTTTAGTCACCCATCTAATGTTTTTGTATGGTAAAAGATGAGTAGAAATAAAATAGTGCCAAAGTTTGAAAAGTTGAGTTAAGCAAGATGTAAGAAAATTAATAATTTTATCCTTGCTCATCTTTAATACAAGCCCACTACGAGGCTCACATAAATTTCTTAGTAACTCATCAGGATTTATGGGGGTAGATTAAAATGGGAATAATCCTACAATTTAAAATTCATCAGCTTATAGGGATGAATAATTGTTACAGGGTAAAATGGAACCAACTTACCTCTCACATAATAGCTATTTTCCACCTTCTCCTTCCAATTTAAAAAATATTCTCTCACCTCATTGACTATAATAGAATTGGGTTTCTCACATAAAGTTCTCAACCTTGATTCACTATATATTGCATTACGTACCCAGTTGGGTTCTGAAAGCCTCACTAATGAATTAACTATTTTTTACCACTAATGCCCAGTACCTTTACTCAGCCTTAGTAGAGATGAATATGTTCTTATCATAGGAGTATGACATATGCTTCTTGCTATCAAATATTTTTGGGGTCATATCTCTCAAAGCACAATAAATAAGAATAATGCAAAGCTTGAAGGAAAATTAAAATAAAAATATAATAAGGCGAATCTTGAAAATACTGTCCAATTTATAAATAACATGAATGTTGATGTGCTCAAAAGAACAATATAGTAACACTTTAAAACTAAACAAATTATAAATAGTGAAACTAACAGATGATGCAATAGTGTGGGATGTGTGGCATTGTAGTGTAGGCTTTGGAAAATGAAGAGCCAATTGTTAAATTGGATAAAGGCAGACTTGACACATATAAGCATTGTGACACTAATAAAAACCATCACTGTGATGCTTTAATTGGCTTATTAATGATTTTAAAGTAGAACTGTGGTGGTGGTAATAGTGCCACAACACTCAATAAACCATTATAACGAAAAAGGTTATAAAAGAATGATTTACTGATTACACTACCATCAATACTACAGAAATTAGAAACTACACTATATAGTACTTTATAATATAGAACCAAGTCCCTCTATAAGGCATAATAGCATCGTTGCATTCAAAGGTGAAAGTTTGAATATATTGTTAGACCTAAAGATTTGTCCCAAGGCTAACCAATAGGTGGGGGGGGGGGGGGGGGGGGGGGGGGTTGGGTTAGTTGGTAATTTAAAAATTCTCTTGGTAAATTAGAAAATTTAGTTTAGATGTTATCATAATGACAATTTTTCTCAAAATTACTTTCCAACCAAAAAAATAAAACTTGCAAAAAATAAAATTGTAGTAAAAGAAAAGGCAAAAAAATACAAGATTTTATAGTGGTTTGGTCCAACTAGACTTATATATACTCTTTTAAGACTCCCTCTTCAGGTATTGCAGTATACCAAAGTAACTCTATTTTTGCTACCACATCAAAGTGGAGAAGCACTTATAATTAACCTCTCTTCCACCAACCCCGGTGCAGCAGAGTGCCATCGTTCTTTCTCATGCTCTTGGTGATGATAGAGAATCGACATCCTTTTTCACCCTCTGGTGATGGTAGAGTATTAGCATCCTTTCTCACCCTCCTAGTGATGGCAGAGTACTGACATCTTTTCTTTCCCTCCTGGTGATGGTAGAATACCAGAGCTCCTTTGAAAATCTTCTTTCAATAGTATTTAAGAAAGTCGGGAAGAAATTTTAAGAACAACCAAGAGATCCTCATCATTGGGTAAACTTGTGAATCCCGTCACAAATCCTTCTTAAGAGATCTCTCACTCTTCAATCCCAATACACTCTCACAAACATTCTCCAAGTGCACTCTCAAAAGAAATTCGTAGTAGTAGGTTTTTTAGTCAATTTTTAGGACTCTTAAATATATAGGATAAGAAAAACCATTCAGAAAACTAAAAATTTCAAGTTCAACATATTTGGATTGTCTAGTACGATCATAATTCATAAATATAGATAGTTCAAAAATCCATATACGATGCTGTACAAACCTATTTTTATACTCTGTTAAGTATATGTACGAACTAACATCGTGTTGTACAAACTATTAAAAAATGAACAAGTTTGTCAGGTACGATTATATAGGAATGCATTTCATACACTAGTCTGCATAATGTATGAAATTGATTTTGTATAGTACAATTAGTTTAACCAAATCATGCTTTGTTTGGTATGAACATGGATTAGCCCATTTCATACTCTGGACATTATCTGTATGAAATTAATTTTATATAGTATAAATAGTTAAAACAATTTACTTGTTCGTATGGGACGAACTTGTACGTACCCATTTTGTACTCTTGACATCATCTATACGAAACTAATTTCATACAATATGATCAGTTCAGGAAATTTTGGGTTCATTTGGGATGAACTGGTACGTATCAATTTCATACTCTGAAAATTGTTTGTACGAAACTAATTTCATATAGTACAAATAATACAAATAAAATTTCTAAGGCATGAATTGATTAACTCCATTCTTGAGGAACACTCAAGTTAATTAATCCAACACGATTCAAGAATCGTACAGTATAATTAGTTTTTAAAATTCAAGTTTTGACTCACTCCCCTTGCGTGTGTGTGCACGGTTACCTAATTACAATCACACTCTCTTAGACTCAATAGAAATAGAAAAAGTATAAACTTCAATTTCAATAAACCTTAATCTAATCTATCTTGAAGTCCTCAATAGTCTGGAGTATGATTTCCCTAAAATGTTAGTACACATAAATAACACAAACAATATTTTCCAAAATATGTTAGGAGAAGCAATAATCAACACCATAAAATTTTGGTATGATAAAAAACTCACATGATATAAAAAAAACATAATTTTTAAAACTAAGTTGCAACAAAAGATATAGTGCTGCGACATTGTAATCTGGAAAATTTTCTTGAAACATAAGCACTGCAATGTTATTTTTAAATTTTGCGGTGCTTGATGGGCACACTTTATGGCGCTTTAAAGCATAACGCTTTAATACTAGTTCAATTTTTAGCTCAATATATTTTTCTCAAGATACTATTCATGACTTACCCAAAATAAAAATTTATGACTTTTTATAAATAATATAATCACACACACACACACACACACACACACAATACAAACTATAAAATAGAACATTTAAATTTAGAAATAGAATTGGGTTATCTCCCAAATAGTTCTAAATTTATATTCTTCAATAAAAAATCCTTAGATTTATCATTTTGGATGGGGTACATCATTACCAATCCTCAAGTGGTCTATACTAAGAACCTTCCCTTTCTCTTTAGGATTGACTTCAGTATTACTGGATAAGGATTTAAGGGGTCTACTACTTAAAGAGCTTGCCAGCTTTCCAAATTGATTTTTAAGTTTTTTATTGAAGCAACTTAACTTTGTAATTGAGTTACCAATTGATTCACTACCTCTTTTAAAGGCATCTTTCTATCTCTGAATTGATTATTTTGATTAAAACATGGGGGAAAAGAAGAATTACAATTTATAATAGGTTGCTGAGGATTCTACCATCTCCTCCTTGATTAGATTAACTTGCATTCCACTAATTTTTACCACCAACATTATTATTTGACCAACAAAATATAGGGTGGATCATCCAACCTTGATTATGTGTATTGGAATAGAGATTATTTTGCCTTTTAATTAAATTCACATTCTTAATCCCTTGAGTATTACTATCACTAATAGAATTTAAATTATACTCTTTCAATTAAATAGATGATCATGATCCTTACTAAACTCCAATAGTATATAACTTCATTGAAATTATAACAACATCTGCAGTCAAAATAAATAAATCATCATATTCATAAACTTTTGCTACTCTCTTTGGATTCAACCTATCAGAAGTCCACTAGAAATTATTTGTAGCCATTTTCTCAGTTAATTTATAGGCTTCTCAAATGACGTAGACATTAAAATCCTCCAACTACTATATCTATAATCAACCTAGGTGATTATACCAATTTATTGTAAAAAGTTTGAATAACCAAGCTATCTAGTAAAGCACGATAAGGGCATTTCTAAGTATTTCCTTAAATCTCTCTCAACTTTTATAAATTGTCTCTTTTTCAAATTGGGCAAAAGATGTTATATGCTTAGAAATTTTTATAGCTAGAAAATACATAGCTAAGAATTTGTGTGCCAATCAATTCTAAAAGATTATAGAGTATGGGGACAAAGAATTCAATTACATCATAGCTTTTTTCCCATAAATAAAATGGAAGAAAATAAAGCTTAATAGCATCATCACTGACACCGTTATACTTGAATGTTGCACATATTTTTATGAAGCTAGCTAAGTATAGGTTTGGATCCTCAATAAAATTTCCCCCAACAAAGAATTTTAAATCATCTGAATTATGACATGTTTTAGTTCAAAGTTATTATCCTTGATAAAATAAGGATGGGAACTCTGGGATACTAATCAACCTTCGGGTTGTCTTATATTTTGGTATCGCCTGCATCTCAACAGTTTCAAAATAGGAGTTAGTGGATTTCATTACAATTACAGTAAGTTCAAATTAACAAATTACATTTTAATAACGTCCTTTTTATTGTTAAAAAAAGGATCATTTAGTTCTTTTTACTAGTCTGTATTAGGCTATCTACTTTTTATTCTAATGCAATTTATGCATTTTCTAAAAAAAAAGACAGTAGATCTATTGATACTCTAGTGGATTCACTGCTATTGGAATAACATAGTTTCTAAGAGGTCTAGGATGATCCTGGTCTTATACTAATTCAGATATTTCTAATGTAAAAATCTTTTGGGTTTTTTTAAAGGTTATTTCAATTTAAGAATCAAATAATAAGGTTTCTTATTAGATCTTCTAAGCACGCAACAATAATGTAACAAAAAAGAAATAAAGAATAAAAACTAAGTAAGAAACAAAAAGCATTTTTATCATTTCAAAATTAAAAAAAAATAGAAAAATATAGATGTAATATACATGTAGGTCTAAATATGCACTCATTTTAATAATATAGCTTAAAATTGAAATTCACTCATTAATTCCCCATTAATAATGCAAAAAACTTTATGGGATGTGGCTTGGGAGCACGTGAATAGATGACTACGTGTATTAAATAAAATATATCTTTTGGTTATATTTAGAAACCATGTATGTCTCAAAATTTCCTCTATCTCTTATGAGATAGAGCATCAGACCTTCCCAAAAGCACACCAGCCGAGCTTACATATACCAGCAAGGACAAGTAGTGGTTTCTGTACAAGGCGTTCCACTTTCTTTCGTACCAGGGCTCCGGTCTCGTGTCAGCCAAGCCCTTCATTTGACATGAATCCTGTTTGTGAACAACTTACGATATTTGCAATGGAGAAGGAGCACCGAAAAGCGAGGCGCGAAGCGCTTACTAGCTTCCTCCTTTCTGAGAGAATTTCGAGATAGCCAGTCGCGCATTCTTTTGCACATCTATCTTTATATACAATGCCTCCGCCTATTTCATTGAGACTACCTCTTTGTTTTGGTAATGTGGAAGTCGCCAACTCATAATAGTTGCTTGAATTTTAGAAGAATACTTAGTGATGGGAATGACACTTACTGAATCACTTTATTACTTGATCAACAGGTATACTTCTGTAGATACATACTTTATCCTACAAAATAAGAATGAAGTATTTTGAGTTTCTGCTACTTATAGAGAATACAAATAGATGAGGTGATATTAAAATATAAAAGACATTTTAGATTAATGCATGTAAAAAAGAATATTTTTCTAATAACACTCTTAACTGTTGAATTGGATATGAATATATACATCCCTATATCTTTGTCTAGCTTTGTAGGAGTGAAAAGGAAGATTCAAGACCTTCTTACATTTTTTATATCTGCATAGAACCTAGAAGGTTAAACATCATATATCTAAGTATACCAACATTCCATTCTAATATTTTTATTTATTCCAATATTCCTTCATTGAGGTAATTTATTACACTAAATATTAACTACATGCATGATCATTGTATGCATTAAATGAATAATGAGAGATATTGAAAATAACCTTAATTTCATTCAAACATTAGAGTCTATATTAAGTTTTTCATTTTGTTTACATCATTAGTCCAAAACTAAAGTTTTCCCAAACATAGGTAAATTTAAAAACAAACTCATTTTCATTTCACTCATAAAAGGAAAGATACAAGAGAATCAATAAGGAAAAATTTTACTAGTATAATACAATTAACGTCTCCACACTCCTTCCTCCTCCAATGGTATGATTGCTTACACAAGATAGGCTATGATCTCAAATGAAAGTATCTTGCATTTTCTTATCCTCCCTTGGACTTTACACTAAAGGGACACTAAAGAATCTTTCTGAATATTATAGGAATGCATTTAAAATGATATAACTCCTAAATATAAGATCTAAAAAACAAATTTTATTAACTATAAGAATTGCCTCAAGCATCATGATGCTAAAAAAGATGGCACTGTTGTCAAATTTACTAGTGCCATGCCACTATTATGCCTGCTCTACTATGGTGCTATGCTAACTTGAGACATCTTTTGGATGAGGCGACATGTATGTTTGTTGAATCGATATGGCACTGCAATGCTGGTTTAACACTTGTGATTTTTCTTCTTTCTTCAGCATTTCGTACACAACAACAACTAAAATACTATATATTTTCTAAATTTAAAGGTGAGAAATAGTACAAAATTTATACTTAACAATCCCAAACATGGAATTTTGAATAATTTGAATTATTGCGGGTTTTAGTTCAATTTTATTAGCCTGAACATCAGGTTTATTCTTTTAATTGCAAAGTGCATTTTTCAAAAAAAAAAAAAAAAAAGAACATCAGGTTTATTGATACTTTAGTTGATTCCATTTAAAATAAAGATTAGCATACTCCATAAGAGGTATAGGATGATCCTGATCTTAAGCCATTTTAAAAGCTAAAATATTTTTAGTTTTTTTGTAGTTTTGGTAAGGGTCCTTTTAATTTTGAAAACTAATAATATGGGCACCTTACTAGATCTACAACACATGCAACAATAAGGTACTAAAAAGTAATGACTAAAAACTAATAAATAATATATTTTATAAGTTTTAATAGAAAATGAAAAAATAAAACTACACAATACAAGTTAGTCTAAATATGCTAATAGTTCAACAATATAGTTTAAGATTTAAATACACATGTTAATTCCCCAACATTGATGCAAAAATCTTGATACGGTGTGCATGGGAGATGCACATATGAGATAGAATAAGATTTGGGTTAATTAATTCTTAGGTTTTATTTGATATTGATTGTCCACTAGATATGCAAGTATACATGTTGATTAAGTAATAAAGTAACTGAGAGAGTGTTAATTCTGCAAGGAAATGTTCTGCTAGATTGCAATTAAACTAGTATATCTATTAAAGATATAAGGTTTATTTTACTAAATGAAATATAGAGTTTGAGTTTTTTTCTAATTATATTGAATGTGAAAGATGATGAGATACCATTATATAAAATATATTTTAGGCTAATGCCTATAAAATAATAAAGTTTTCCTAGTGAGACACTTAAATGTTGATGTGGATCAAAGCAAGGGCATCTCTTGATCTTTTTCGTGTTTGTAGGGGTGAAGAGGGAGGTTTATAACTTTACTATGATGCTAATATCTATGTAGAGACTAGAAGATTTAACATCCTATGTCTATAGATGCCAAATGTCCATTCCAATACTCGTATTTGTTCTAATATTTCTCTATCAAGGCAATATATCATAGTAGATATTAACTACACACAAAGCCATTGAATGTATTAAATTAAGAATGAGAGATATTGAAAATATTCATAATTTTATTCAAAGCACAAGAGTATACATTAGTACTTACACTATGTCCACATCATTATTCCAAAACTAAAAAATAAGCCAAATATATATAAAATAGAAAGAAAGCATATCTCCATTTCAATCATAGAAGAAAGATGCATTAGAAACAATAGGGACAAAGTCACAAGGATAGTATAAATGAACTTCTTCACACTTCTTCCTCCTATAATAGTGGATAATGGTTTTCTTTACACTAACCTCAAATTATATTTTTATAGCATATCAATTTCTTATGCTTCCTCATAAGTGAGCACACTTAGTTCTACCATAGACCTATGGATTTAGTATAATTGTGTTAAACAAATCATTTGATGAATATCATATATTAAAAATTTCCATATTCAATATGATTAGAAAAAAAGGCTCCATTAAAATGTTTGTTAAGTACATTATGTATGTCACTGAAGAGGTATATTTAAAATCATGGGTTGTTGGTTAACTCAAATTCTTTAAAAAACTAAAATAAAGTTTATAAAATGATTTGTGAGATCTTCAAAATCAGTCCATAAGATTACTCTTACTTGACTTCGTTGACGTGCAAGTGGTCTAAGGCTACATTCTTAAAGCACATTAAAAATAACTATAATAAAAACAACATATCAAAATCTTTTACTGCAAGGGTTGAAGAAGTTAGAAATAAGACAGTCATTGATTTGGTTGATATGATTAAGGAAATAGTTATGGAATAATACTTGCAAAGAAAGATAATTTGTGCATCTTAGTGAGGTCAACTAGTTCCTCATATGGAATAGTACATCAGGGGCCATCACAAAAAGGAAAGAGCATTTTATCATTCACTAGCCATCATCAAGACGAGAAGAAGTTGAGGGTCTTCATGAAAGACATGAGGTCAACCTAGAAAAGATGGATTGTACTTTTGCATTCTAGCAATTAAGTGGTCTACCATGTATACTTAGTATTGCATTCATTGGAACTACACAACACACTTTATGGTATACATATTGGTATAATCACTACTATATGTATATGTATATTCCTAAAGCCTTGTTTAATTTCCTCCTATTTCCGCCTATTTATCATGTTGGTTAACTAAATTTTTTTGTTAAATGATTAGATACAAAATGGCGTATGATAGTGCAATTTTAATCCTACTAAGGAAGGAGATATGGGTTGCAGTTTGTGTTGGTGAGGTAGTTACAATGCAAATTTCACATTGATCACCTGATATACAAAAAAAAGGCGAATTAAGAATTTCTTAGAAATAAGAAAGAAAATAAAACGTAGATACAGATGTAGTCGCTATAATTTATGGGGTTGTCATAGAAGTACCTGGAAGAATCCATTAAATATGGAAGGTTACGTGATTGGAATTGAGATTATATGTAATGATCAGCTACCTACAACATCAGTTGCTCGTGCAAAATTAACTATATGTTGTCCAAGGCATGTGGCATTGGAATAGAGAAATTTCTATTTAGGTTTGTCTTTTGAATGCCTATAGATTTTTTTGGAATTGGAATTCTGTTAAATTAGGCCAACTTTTTGAGATTTTTTCTTCTGAATGGCTACAAATTTTTTGTAAGAAGATTTTTGATAGTATCTGCTAGCTTTTGATAATACCATCTTCTATCATTTTGTTATATATCTATTACAATAGACAACATATTCAACACATCTTGAAACTAAGCATATTCAACAGTATTCGACATATTCAACACATATATTACTGAACATTAAATTCGATACATTAATTCCATGGCATGCCATCTTTTTACAATGATGTTTGATATTCAGTCCACCGCTCATAATAGACACATTGCTCATTCACCACAGTGAACATTCAACTATTCTTAAAACTAAAGTAAACAAAAAAATCATATATTAACCTTAGTGAACATTAAACTAATATTGAAACCAAATTATATAAAGATAGTCAAAGTTACATTCAAATGGAAATGTGAATCAACAATTACAATTACAGCTTGTGAGGATAAATTTCATAGTGATTGCTATAATTAAACATAGGATAACCAGGATCACCAACAAGATTTTTATCTGTAAAATTTTCCTCTAACTGAAACAACATGAGTTGGGCTAGTTTTAAATTTTTTAGCAATACTATTTGAATTCATTTCACAAGTAAAATCATTTACTTTATCTCACCATTGAAAAAACCTATAATCGTCTTCTGATCAATTCCAGGAGCATCTGTAGAATTTTCTTCCTTTACTATGCGACTTGTTTAATGTATATATTATACATTACAAATTATAATGAAAATATATTCAATTATTTGGGTTTCTGATTGCAATCTCCAAGAAGCTCAAACTCATTGTAGAATGGCTTCTTTCAAAATTAAAAATTAAAAGTTCTAATATTGCAGACATTTCTATCATTAAATATATAACCCAATGCCAATCAGATTCTGTAATGCAATCAAAAGTTTTGACTTTTAAATTCCATACTGACCTATGGATAACGAAGAAAATCCCTTCAAATGGTTAAAACAAAAAAAGTTTTTAGCTTCTCATGTGGTTTCCTGTGGGTAGGACATAGGGAAAATTTAGAATGATTGATTGGAGAAGATGGAGAACAAATAACATCTCAGATATTTAAATTGGGGAAAAATCAAAACCATCAGTCATTTATTGAATGGAGAGTAGGAAAAGTAAATTGTGTTCACATAAGACCTTCGTTCATGAAATGGAGATCAGGAAAGGAAAATCTTGCTGATAAAAGTAGATGTGAAGCCAAGAGAAGACGAAGCATGCAAAAACTTTCAAACGCGATGAACATGTTGGAGAAGAACCATTCTTGCTCGATCGAATGGATGCCAATATGTGGTTAGGGATTTTTGATGGGTGGATTAAATGGAGTGATATATTAGATAAAAATAGGGGTTTTGTGGTATTTAAGTAATTATGATAGTTTGAGTGTTGAATATGCTTTTTTAATAGTTTGAGGTGTTATATATGTAAAAATACCAAGAAATTATAACCTCTTAATCATTAAAAATTAATATCTAATTATCCTTGAAAGAACTTGTAAAAATAAATTCATTTATAGATAATTTAGATTTAAAAAAGCTTAAGAAGTATCCAAGCCACATAGCCTTTCTACGCACACTTAGAATGAAATATAGAGAATATTTAAGATTTTGGAATACTAGAAATAGTCTAACCAATTCTATAGTTTGGCTTTATTGATTTATGGAAATATTGAATTTAGGTTTTAGTTGATCATTTATTAGATAATTAGGAGTATACCCTAAAAAGGAAGTGCAAGAATTATTCAACTTTGTAAATTAGACTTATCTCTTAATGGAGTGGATATCCAGCTAACCACCTAGGAGCTTTTCAAATATGTATGTATTGTAGCTTTATGTATAAAATATAAACAATCTCTCATTTAATCAAGAATGACAATCTAAGTTTAGAATTCAAATCAATGTTTAAAATTGCTAAGGGGTTTAAATGCACCTAACTAGTGCAAATTAAAATGAATTTTACTATAACAACTATAACAACAAGCCTTTGTCCCACTACATGGGGTCGGCTACATGAATCCTTTTTTTTCATTGTGTCCTTTTAAAATTCAAATTATCATTTAAATCTAATAAAAAAAATAATTTTTAATATTTTCTAACCAATTCTTTTTGGGTCTACCTCTCCTAACCATGTCGTCGAAAAGCTACCATTTTATGTGACCAAACCATCTAAGGCGACTCTCTTTAATCTTATCTTCCACTAGTACTACTCCAATCTTTTCACGTATATGCTCATTTTATATCCTATCTCTAAGGGTAAAGCCACTCATCCACCTAAGCACCTGCATCTCTACATCACTTAAGTTAGTATTATTCTTCTCTTTTAATGGCCAACATTTGACACCATAAAGCATTGAAGGTCTCATCACCATCTTATAGAATTTTTTCTTAAGTTTGAGGGAGACGTTTTTATCACACAACAAGCTTGATGCATTCCTCCACTTCAACCATCCAACTTGAATTCGGTTGATAATATATGAATTTTACCTTGATTATAAAATTTTTATATGTGACTAAAGCAAATCTAAATGTCCAACTTTCTTAGAAAAATTAGGAAGCATAATAGCCCTATACCAACTTGAATAGTAAACTCAACATTGCTGCTTATTTATTGTTGGCATGTGTGAGTATAGTGTCTATTAAAGGAATATAAATATACATGCAATAAATATAGAGAAGTAAAGAGTTGGTATTTTAAAATATAAAGATCTCAGAGTCAGGAGCATAAATGTAAGTCCATGCAAAAGTGCATGCACCACCAAGAAGCCTAAGAAAAAAAAAACACGCAATTTCAACTTCACAAATCATATACAAGTAAGCAATCAATCAACATAAATATAAACTAGACATGGAAAGTTTTTGTGACAAGTGCCACTCAATATGCAAACTAAGTTGTATTATAAAGTAACGGTGGATAAGACAAGCTTGGATGTTTACACCTATAAATGATGCAAATATAAAAAAATAAATGTGCTTATTTAATGTATTAAGATCCTCATGATCCAAGTATGAACATGTTTCTATAGGATTTCAAAAAAGATGATATTCAATCAAGAAACATTCTTTTGAAATTGTTTATTATACTATAAGCACTTTACTTTAAAATTTCATAACTCTGTACATTTATAACTCTATAAAAATTTATATTGAGTTAAAAAGAATAAGATTTTACTCCTATAAGGGTTAGTGCATATATATATATCATAAGCTATGAAGTGCATATAGGTTGTTAGACCTATGCAATTGTCCCAAGGCTAACCAAGAGAGGGGGGGGGGGGGGGGGGGGGGGGGGGGGTGGTGTGTGGGGGTGTATTAGAATTTTAAAAATTTTCTCTTGGATATTAATGAAAACTTAATTTTATATATTTTGCACAAATAAAATTTCAACCACAAAACATAAATTACTGAAAAATAAAAGTGCATAATTAAAAATGGACACAAGAATTTATACTCGTTTGGTCCAATAACTTACGTCCACTCCCTGAAGACTCCCTCTTTAGTTATTACACTATAACCAAAGTGTCTCTCTTTTTTTTCGCCACAGCAAGATAAAGAAGCCTTTATAATTTTCCTCTCTTCCACCTATCTCTGGTGTGGTAGAGTATCATCTTCCTTTTACACCCTCCAAGTGTCAGCAGAATACTATCGTCTATTCAGACCCTCCAAGTGTTAGTAGAGAACCGTCGCCTGTTCACACACTCCAAGTGTTGACAGAGTACAGGATCTTCTTCAAAGATTTTCTCTCGAGCAACTAGAAAGAAGAATGGAAGAGAAATAATGAAAAAAAAAGAGATGTTTACCTTTGAGTAACCTTGTGAACCCTTCACACTATCAAACACTCTCCTAAAATACTCTTTCACTTGCTCTCAAGGAAATCACAAAGAATAACCCCTGTTAAGTTAGTTTCTAAGGTCCTTTTATATAAAAGACCTGAAAAACCATCCAGAAAACTAAAAATTTTCCATCTTTAATGTTTACGATCATATAATATGATCATATTTTATATGTAAGAATAGTTCAAAAACTGATGCATATATGTTATGATTCTTGATTCTGGAATTATAATTTTGATGATAGCAAATATTTCTGACACTTTTATTTTTCTACGACTACCTTGCTTACTAATATTTCAAGTCGACAAGGTTACAAATCAAGCCAGCTCAAGATAGGATAAACT
Organism: Dendrobium nobile; assembly: GCA_022539455.1. Lineage (NCBI taxonomy): Eukaryota > Viridiplantae > Streptophyta > Magnoliopsida > Asparagales > Orchidaceae > Dendrobium > Dendrobium nobile. The sequence goes on from CM039721.1 coordinate 48,517,052, forward strand.
AGGAATGAGTCAGTCTGTAAGTGCATGTCAAGAATTTTTACCTATTCTTGAGTCAATTATAAAAAAGTTGGTTATGATGCTAAGTAACATTGCACACATACACTTAGGAAAAAATTCTATCTATTTTTAGAGATTTTTGTTTTTTATCATATCGTACGGGATGATCCCAAATTATCCTAGACGATCTGTTAAAATAGAAACCCTAATTAGGGCATCCTGGTTAAGACTACTGCAACTAAGCAAATCATTCTGGATGATATTAGTATTGTCCTTGATGATAGGCTAAAATAAAAAAGAATTAGTTGGCAAATCTTTTTGGCATATTTTAGTTTTGGACATCATCCAAGACATCATCCTGGACTATACATTACAACTATGCCTAAATTAGTTTGGTAATTAAGAAAAGTAATTAAGGTTTGATTGCTTGATTATATCGACTATGATGATCACAAGATCATCTAGAAATATTAATTAAACAAACCTTAGTTTCTTTCTGTACAATTAGAATGATATTCTAGATGATGTGTATTGATTTGAACTAATCTTTTGAGATGATCCCAAATAATCCGGGATAATCCCAAATCGTCCTGGATGATCAGTGATTTTTCTATCATCCAGATATATAATTAGGGCGATGTTGTAGATGATATTTGATATTTTGAACTAATCATCCAGGATGATCGTGAACTCATCCTGGATAATTAGTTTAGTTTTCCATCGTCCAGACAAGTAAAGTCTTGCCAATTAGATCCATTGTTTGGATGATACTCAACAATTTTAAACTAATTATACATGACAATGTTCTATCATCTTAGATGATTAGAACAAAGAAGTCCTTTAATTGTCTAGACTCTCCCATATCATCCTAGCTGATTGTTCTAAATTTGAACGGATCGTATAGGACGATTGACGATCTTTGATGATTAATTACAAATAAGGGTAAATTTGAATCCCTTCTATATAAGATATCTTATTTATTCAAGAGGTGATCTTTTGCTCTTGTCTTGACCTAAGAGAGCCAAGAGGAGAGTGTTACGGATCTGTTTTCATGGTTTATGATTTTGATGATAGCAAACACTTATATTTCTCTACGACTGCCTTATATACTAATATTTCAGGTTCACAAGGTCAAGACTGCAATTTGGAATCAGCTCAAGATTGTGTAGACTAGGTCTGAGTCAGTTTGTACCCTTTTTCATTTCTTGAGTCTTTTATATTTGGTGTGACTCCTGATGCTATATAACTTTACACACATAGAACTTAGAAGAATTTCTGACTATTCCCTAGAGTTTACTATTTTTGGTAACATCTTCCAGGATGATATTTATATCGGCCTGGACGATCGGTTAAAAAGTAGAAACCCTAATTAGGGCATCCTCGTTAAGGTAGCCGTCATTAAGTAGATCGACCTGAATGATACTGGTTTTGGCCAGGACGATAGGCTCAATTAAGAAAGAATCAACTGCCATGATCAATTTAGGTATTCTTAGTTTTAGGAAATCGGGCAGGATGATATCCACATCGTCTGGGATGATCTAACTCAATTATGCCTAAATTAATATAAAATCTATGGAAAGCATTAAAGGCTGATTGATTTGATCACATCGACTGGGACGATTGTAGGATCGACCGGGATGATGGCCTCGATGATTAACATCGGCCAGCATCTATTTAGGGCGATGTTTAGGATGATTATGCTTAGTTTTAAACTAATCGACCAGGATGATATTTTATCGGCCAAGATGATGTAACCAATTTTCTTCTGATCATCCCTAATCATCCAGGGCTGATTGAGCATAATTTGCACTGATCGACCAGGACGATATGCCTATCGGCCTGGACGATGAAGTCAGCAAGTTGCATTACTGAGCTCATTTTGAGATATCTATTTAAGCTTTGACAAGGCACTTTTGTAAGTGTCTTTGGAAGCTATTGTAGCTTCATTCTTTTGGGGGGACTTAAACAGAGAGCTATAAAGGGAGTGAGGAATGGGTGAAGTCTGAGAGAGGGAGAAGATACTGTGATGGGCGACTCAAGGGAGTGCGGAGGGGGATTCCACACGATTTCTTTGGCAGGCTTGCACCTTAATACCATTAGATTCAAGGCTCATCTTGAGGGAAGCTCACAGAATAAGAAGATCTCTTTGGTGTCAAAGGACCCGACGACTCCGCAACACCGGGGAATGTGGAAGTGATTTGTAAGGGCTTCTTCGCCTAGCTGTGGGGGCTAAAGAAGAGACACTTAGTTTAGTGCAATACTTGGAGGATGCCTCCAAGGAGTGGACGTAGGTCAAGGTTTGACTGAACCACTATAAATTTGGTGTGTTCTTTCCTTTATTACTTCCATATTTAATTTCCACACTTTGGTTTTTATTGTGGTGAATCTTGGTTTGTGTTTTTTATCGAATGATTTATTTTAAATATCGATTCACCTCTTTCTCTTAATTAGCCTTCGGTTGGTTCATAGGGCCTAACTTCCCTAATGAATTCTAGTGACATCAGAGCACTTTTAGAGAGGGAGAGCAAGGGAGAGAGAGAGGATCTTGTGAGGGGGAGTTTGTGAGGGGTTTTACAATGGTTACTCCAAGAAAAGATTAGAGTTGTCTTCTCCGGTCATCATCTCTAGTTTCTTGGATGTTTGAGAGAGGTCTACTTTAGTAATTGATCAAGGTTCTACTTCATGAGGAAGCCAAAGGAGCCAAGTTCTCTACCTACTTCAGGAGGAAGTGAAAGGAGTTGGGTTCTCTGCCTCATTTGAGTCAGTGGAAAAGAGGTTTGTACAGGCTTGTCCGACTTATTGTGAGAGTAAAAGTAGAGTCACTGAGTTTAGTGCAGTTCCTGGAGGTGAGGCTCTAAGGAGTGGACGTAGGTCAAGTTGATTGAACCACCATTAAATTCTCTATGTTCTTTCTTTCTACTTTTTCACATTTAATTTTTGCACTTTAACTTTTTTGTGGTGAGTGTTGGTTTGGTTTAAGATCATGATTTTTGTTTTAAGTTTTTTTTAAAACACCAATTCACCTCTCCTCTTGGTTAGCCTCGGGCTAGTTCACAAGTGCTTAACATTCTTGACGAACTTTCAAGTGGTATCAAAGCGGGATTCATAAAATCTAGTTTTTAAAAATTTTTGAATTTAGATGCATGTCTAACTCCAGTAATTGTAATACTATGAAAGGGTATTCTATTACCCAACCACCTTTGTTTGATAATATTCCTTTTGATATCTGGAAAAATCATATGTCCATATTTTTACAATCAATTGACTATCACATGTGAATGCTTGTTAAAGAATGTTATTCACCTCTGTCACATAAAATTAATGGCATAAAAGCTGAACTTCTGTTTACTGAGTGGATATTTGTTGATAGGAATTTAACACAAGTTAATACAAAATGCTTGAACTATTTTCTCCATGCTTTAAAATTTGAAAATTACATGTGTGTCTCAATTTGTACTACTTGTAAAGAAATTTGGGATAAATTGTGTAACACTTACGAAGGTAAAAATGAAGTTAAGCAATTTAGGTTGAATATCTTACTGCATGACCATAAACTTTTTTGCATGAAACCTATTAAATTGAAATCTAACCTGTATACTAAGTTTACTTAAATCGTCACCTCACTGCATGCATTAGGAAGAGAACTTACTAACTATGAAAAAATTAATAACATTTTGAGATGCTTTCCTTCTTCTTTTGATGCCAAGATTACTGCAATAACTAAAAAAAAGAATTTAAATACTTATTCTATTGATAACTTACTTGGATCACTCATTACTTACAAGCAAGTAGTGAACTAAAGACAACTTGATGTAGGTGAGAAAAAGAAGGAGAAGACTGTGAGGATGAAGGCTGACAATACGGACATTGATTCTTCTAGGTCTGAAAGTGATGATGTTGCCTTAATTACTAAGAAATTTAAAAGCTTTCCAAGGAAGAAGCAAAAGAACCATCAGATGTGGAATAAAGGTAAGGGTAAATTTTTTTTAAAAGTTTTACTGATATAATTTATTTTGAATGTAGGAAGCCAGGACATGTTAAACTTGATTGTCTTACACTTATGGCTCACCCAAGCAAGGAGAAGAGTGAAGAGAAACCTAAGTTTAGAAAGGGTAAGAAACGATTCTAAAAGGCATTCTAGGCGGATTCTACGTCTGACTCCTTTGAGATTGAAGTTGAGGAGGAGACAATAAAGTTGTGTTTGATAGTGATTGATCATCTCTGACCAAGAAAAGGTATGTGAACTAACTTACATTCAACTACTTAAAGTTTTTAAGAAAATTCATTCATCAAATAGGAAACTTAAAAAATTGCATGTTAGCATGAAAATTGAATTTTTAAATTTGCAAAAAGAGCATGAAATTTTACTTAAAGATCACTCTACACTTGATAGAAATCCCATATCATTACTTGATGAGTTTGATGAATTAAATAAGAAGTATTTTGAGTTGGCCATTGACATGATTTGTCAAGAGTATCCCACACCTCACTTGAAAATGATTTTAAAACATATATTAATGAATTTGAAAGTAGAGAGCACTATTTAATAGTTGATAATGCTATTTTAGAAAGTGCTAACATAATTTTTAAAGCTAAATTAAAAGCACTTGAGAAAAATAAAACTACACCCACACCTGATCCAAAGCTAGAAGTTTTGAAACCTAAGAAGAGGCACTATAACTCGAATAGATTTATAAACTCTTTTCCTGATGTTAGATATTTTTTATGTGGCATGCTAGGATACATTTCACACACTTGCACTATTTACCGTAGTACACATTGGGTGTGGAGACCCAAATTATATAATTCATAGCATAACACACATGCATTGCATTCTTCTTTCCACAAGAAGGGACCCAAATTTGTTTGTGTTTTTAAATCTGACGTTGTATGATTTTGTAGGAGTGCTCTCACAAAAGACCTTTTGAGAGCATGTGGTACCTAGACATCAGATGCTTATGACACATGACTAGAGATGCCAACCAATTCATTTTGCTGGAGGCCAGGTCTGGAGGCAAGGTTACTCTTGGAGACAATACTACTAGGAAAGTAGTGGACACTGGTATATTCAAAAACTCTAAAAACCTTTTGATTGAAAATGTTTTACTTATAGATTGACTAAAGCACAACTTGCTAAGCATCAGTAAATTATACGGGAAAGGCTTCATCAAAATTTTTTTAGCAAATATATGTATTATTAGCTTGAATAAAAATACTATTTTGTAGGGAAAGCATATTAATAATATTTTCATGCTTAGTTTAAATAATATTGAATAAGCTACTTATATTATTTACAAACTATTATCGATGAGTCATGGTTATGGCATAGGAGGTTATGCCATGCTATTATTAAAATCCATAGAAGAGTGACCCAAAAAAACCATATTAGAGGTGTCCCCAAGCTTAAGTTCACCAAACACCACCTGTGTGATGCCTGCTAACTAGGGAAGCAGGTCCAATCCTCTTTTCATTCATTAAAATATTAGCACAACTTGACCTTTAGAAGTACTTCACATGGATTTGTTTGGACCCTTTAGCAGTACCAGCTTAGGGGGAAAGTCTATGGATTTTGTGATTGTTGATGACTGCTCGAGGTTCAATTGGATTATGTTTTTATCACATTAGAGTGAGTCTTTTGATGAATTTAGATCCTTCTTCACTTGGATTCAGAAAAAACTAGGTTTTGTGATCTTGACCATCCATAGTTATTATGGTGGGGAGTTTCAAAATGAGAGATTTGGAGACTTTTGTGATGATAAAGGGATTAGTCATAAATTCTTAGCTCCTAGGACCCCTTAGTAGAATGGGGTAGCTGAAAGAAAGAAAATGACCTTAGTTGAGGTTGCTAGAGCCATACTTTATGAGTATTCACTTACAAAATACTTCTTGGCTAAAGCAATAAACACAGCTTGTTATGTGTTGAATAGGCTGAGTGTTAGAACCAAACTAGAAAATACACCTTATGAGATCATTATGGGTAGGACACCCAACCTTTCCCACCTCCATGACTTTGGCTATAAGGTTTTAATTCTTAACAATAGAAAGTCACACTTAGGAAAATTTAACCCAAAATCCGATGGAGGAATGTTCTTAGGATATTCATGTGTGGAAAAATCCTTTAGGGAATTTAATAAGAGGATATTGATGGTGGAGGAGACTACTCATATAGTATTTGACAAATATGATCCTAAAAAGTCTAGAGTTGAGGATGAAGATGAAGTTGGAGAGATTACCCAAGGAGTCAAAAATTTGGAGAAGAGGGTAGAGCCCCAAAAACACTTAAAGAGTAGGTGAGATTACCCAAGGAATAGAAAATACAAATCTTAAAGAAAGGGTAGAACCTAGACACACTTGGACTAGAGATTGGACATATTCTTTGAGTCATCCTAAAGAACTGATCTTAGGAGACCCTTCTGAAGGTGTTAGAACTAGGCATGAACTTAGGAAGGAAGTGAACCACTCTGCCTTTATCTCAATGACTGAACCCACCAATATCAATCAAGCCATGTCAGATGAGTTTTGGATCTTATCCATGCAAGAGGAATTAAATCAATTTATTTGGAATTATATTTGGGAGCCTGTAGAAATACCAAAAGAAGAAAGTGTAATTGAAAAAAAAAAGGTTTTTAAGAATAAGATGAATGATTCTAGTATGGTGGTTAGGAATAAGACAAGATTGGTTGCTAAGGGGTACAACCAAATAGATGGGATTAATTTTGAGGAGACCTTTGCCCTTGTACCTAGATTGGAAGCCATTAGAGTGCTACTAGCCTTTACCTATTTTAAGGGAATTAAGCTTTTCCAAATAGATGTTAAGGGTGCCTTTTTAAATGGGGCAATAAAAAAGATTGTGTTTGTAGAATAACCCATAAATTTTGAGAGTTCCTAATTTGCAAATTATATTTACAAATTAGAAAGGCTTTATATGGATTAAAATAGGCACCCAGGGCTTAGTATGAAAGGCTTAAAACATTTCTACTAGAGAGGGAGTTTATTAAGAGGAGCATAGATGCCACCTTTTTTTTAAGGAAATAAGAGATGAATTACTCATTGTTCAGATCTATGTTGATGATATACTTTTTGAATCTTTTGATAAGAGACTATGTGATGATTTTTCTAAAACAATGAGTAAGGAATTTGAGATAAGTATGATGGGAGAGTTATCCTACTTTTTGGGATTTAGCTTAAGATAATTGGATGATGGAACTTTTTTAAATCAATCAAAGTACATAAAGGACATTTTGAAGAAATATGAAATTGATAAAGCCAAGCTAATAAATACTCTCATGACCTCCAATGTTCAGTTGGATAAGGAACCAAATGGAAATTTTATTGATCAAAAGAAGTATAGAGGAATGATTGGATCTTTACTTTACCTGACTGCTAGCTGACCTAATATAGTGTTTAGTATTTGTCTATATGCTAGATCTCAAGCTAATCCTAAAAAATCCCTCATGATTACAGTTAAGAGAATTCTTAGAAATCTCTTTGGGACCCAAAACTTAGGAATCTAGTATCCTAGGCACAACACTTCTTTTGAGATTATTAGATATTATGATTCTGATTTTATTGGATATAGGATAGATAGAAAGAGCACGTCTGGGACTTTCCAATTTATTGGATAATCTTTAGTCTCCTAGTCAATTAGAAAATAAAACTCTATTGCACTTTCTACTACTGAAGCTGAGTATATTGCCTTAGGGAGTTCTATGGCCCAAGTCCTTTAGTTGAAGTAATAAATTCTGGATTTAAGATTGCATGTAAGCATAATTTTAAACCTTTATGATAACACTAGTTCCTTCTGCTTCTCTAAGGATCCTATCCAACATTCAAGGACCAAGCATATTAACATAGACATCACTTCATTGGAGACCAAGTAACCAAAAGAGACATTGAGATACACCATGTGTCAAATGAGAATCAACTAGCTGACATCTTTACTAAATCACTGGCCTTCAACACATTCAGCATCTTAAGGACCATATTAGGTGTGATTGATATAAATACATGACTTTGATTCTTATTGATTTCTGAATTTTAATTTCTGATATGTTATTTATTGTTTTCTTTTCTTTCTATTGACTTTAGTTTTATTTGTTTAAATTTTATTATTCTTTCATGTTTTCATTTATGTTGTTTTTTTCTATTTTTCTATTTTTCTTTTTGATCACTGCTGAAATGACATTTTATGACTTATTTTTTCTTTTGAAAATTTATACTCAATGTTTGATATCCATAAATCAGTTAATGGGAGAAACAATGTTAATTATTTTCCTTCCTCTAACTTCTTTTAGTGGTGTAATTTTCTTTTCTAAACAAAAGTCTATCTTAAATTAACAACTAAACTTTACGATTGAGATCTTTTTTATCTTGCTATAATAATCTATCTTATATAAATAATATTTAATGTCAACAAATCACTTTTTAGCTTTCGTAATCTTGTCGCCGCATTTATCATATAAATTTGATTATACTTTGTGATTTGCTCTTCCTTATATTAGAGAGTGAGTTTTTCTTCTCTAATATATGAAAGATATTCTCACAACTGAGAATATTTAAAAGTTTTGAAAGGGATCTGGCTTATAAAAAAATGAGAAGGGCATAAAATGAGCCTAGAAATAAGAAAAACTGAAAAGATGCACAATGAGCGCAAAAAAAAAAAATTAAAAGATACACAAAATGTATCAAAAATCAAAAGAAGTACAAAGTGTGCTAATTAATTGATAAGAGGCATAAAATGAGCCCACAAAAAGCAAGCTTCATTCTCTTTCAAACTTTTAAATCTTAGAAGAATTCATGTGTCACTTGATATTTTCAAGGGCTTGTATTTGAAATTCGTGATTGTGACTAATTACTTTGGTATGTTATTCCATAAGATATGTTTCTGGAACCTAGTTTTGAAGGGATATCTTTTTCTTATCCAATTAATTTTTCTACGTTAAATATTTGTTTTAAAAAGATGGTTTGCCCTATGAGAAGTCTGAGCTAAGACTAACATAATTGGTTGTTCTATCATTTTTTAGATTTTGACGATGTTAACTCATTGATTCTTAATTTTTTTATTCAATCACATGGAAAATTTATCATATTCGTGCTTTGATAAAAAAAACCCTTTATTTTTATTTCTTTTATCTTTTTATTATCTTTATTATTATTTTATTTTTATCTTTTATTATTATTTTTCTTTTTTTGGAGTCTTCTCTGATCATCTTCATCCATCTCAAGAATATCAATTTTTGGTCACATCATCATGAATGATATTCATATCATCCTATATGAATTATTTAATCCACTCTTAACCTTCCATCTGATGGTTGATATGACTCTTATGTTTAAGATCCTCTTAGATGATCTATTATCATCCAAGATGATCTGATCGTATTATACTTCAATTATTTATGATCATCCTGGATGATCCTCCTCGTCTGGGATGATCTTCTAAATTTTTGCTTAATTATTAGTGATCATCCTAGATTATCCACCTATTCGTCCTAGATGATCCACATGGAAAAGCCATTACACATTTTAAATTTGATCGATATGTTCCATTATTAGTGATCATCCTAGATGATCCACCAAATCATCCTGGATGATTTGCTTTTTCAACGATTGTCTAGCATGACTTCTTAGGATAATCTCCTATGTCTAATCATCCCGGACAATGTCTGATCATTCTGAATGATATAACTATCTTTTTGACCAATCATCATGGACATAATAATTTCACCTCATCGTTCTGGATGATTCTGCGATCATCCTGGACAATTCGTCCATTTATTTATAAATAGTAAATTTTAATGGGTTTTCTCACCTCAAATATCCTATTTCTTCATTCCTCTCCCTTAAGCTTTCACATTCTTGTTCATGGCGTATGGAAAAAGATCCATAATGTTGGTTGGAAGTTCTTCGATGGCCAATATTTATATTCCTTTCATTGAGGCGGCTGATCATGCTGCCTACCTACATTACAAGATAGCAGGAATCACCTTATCTCAAACTGTCAATCTATGTATGCTTTCATACATGTTCTTAATCTTTTTATGCACACCTCTCTCACATTCATCCTTACCCTTGACTTTGCTTTCAATTCTGAACTTCTCTTTGAATTTTTTTCAAGCCTCTTGATCTACTCTTCTTATATTGCACTTCAATCTTTTGTCAACAAATATCATGTCAAAATCATTTATTAAGATTGTCACGAGTTCCTTTAATTATCCACCACTAGAGACAAGCCTTATATATTATCTGAAGATCTTGATTTTGATTGAGCTCTGGCTAATCACTTTTTGTAAAACACTTTATCTCATATTATGATGGGGCGTCCAGTACCTTATCAAGGATGCTAGGATAATCTAATATATGCCTCAAACCTCTGTTATTCTCAAAGCTGGTGATCATGTCAACATCATACCTCTCCTTTCGATCACCATTTTCTACATCATGGCCCATAGAGAATTTAATGCTATTGATTATATTTTCCACTATATTGAGCATCTCACTAACATTAAAGATCTAGGACATAGAATGAAGCCAAACCTTGCCTTAGGACACATCATAGTATATGTCTTAGAATTCAAGTATAACCTTCAATATCCTACCCCACATAACTTTTAGCTTGCCCTCTACACCAACAGCTCTTTCCATATTCTTCACAGAACTCGTCTCAATTTGGAGCATGAGGAAGCTCATGGGGGGAAGTGGCTCCTACACCTATTCCTATACCTGCTCTACTCCGCCAGCACTCACAGCTGGATTAGCTGGTGAAGTGGTTCGACCAGAGGGAGGCTAAATTTGACTCCTATGTTATTGAATAGGAGTAGCAACATGTGTAGGTTTTTGCTCGATTTGATTCTTATGTGGCTCACCAGCAACAACAATATGATTAGAACATGGCCTGGTTTGAGGAGAGGTTTACTACTATCTATAATTTCTTTCAGCTAGCACCACCACCTCCTTCTGATAATCAAGGGCCTTCTTACTTATAGTTTATTTTATTATATTATTTTCTATGATGTTTCCTTTTTTTTTCTATTGGTTTTTTTTTCTGGTTTCCTCTTCCTTTTTGTGATGTCAAAAGAGGGAGTACTAGTAGTATTTATATTGTTTTCTTGTACTATTTTTTTACTGCTTTTTGTTTAGTGTTTGTACCATCCTTTTAATGTTAATAAAATTTGAATTGTTTGTTTCAATTAACTGCTTAAAATTGAACATTTTACCAAATGTTTGCCATCATCAAAAAGTGGGAGATTGTTACAAATTTAGATTCAGGAATTATAATTTTGATGATATCAAATATTTCTGACACTTTTATTTTTCTACGACTATCTTGCCTACTAATGTTTCAGGTCAACAAGGTAAATTATAAATCAAGCCAGCTCAATATTGGGTAGACTAGGATTGAGTCAGTGTGTATGTGCATGTCAAGAGTTTTTACCTTTTCTTGAGTCAATTGAAACAAAGTTAGTCTTTAATGCTAAGTAACCTTGAACACACACACACACACTCAGCGAAAATTTTTATTTATTTTTAGAGCTTTCTATTTTTGATTATATCATCTGGATGTTCCTAAATTACCCTAGATGATTAGTTAAAAATAAAAATCTTAATTAGGGCATCATGGTTAAGGTAACTGCAACTAAGAAAATCATCCTCGATGATAGGCTCAAATCAGAAAGAATCAGCCACCAAATGTTTTAGGTATGTTTTATTTTTGGAAATCGTCCAGGACATCATCCTAGACGATGCGTTATAATTATGCCTAAATTAGTTTTATAATTAAGGAAAATAATTAAGGTTTGATATTTCGATCATATCATCCCGGTTGATCGTAGGATCGTTTGAGATAATTAGTTAAACAAACCTTAGTTTCTTCTTGGATGATCAGAATAATGTTTTGGATGATATATATTGATTTGTAATAATCGTCTGGGACAATCCCAAATCATCCTAGATGATTAGTGATTTTTTCATCGTCTAGACATATAATCTGGGCGATATTCTAGATGATATTTAATATTTTGAACTAATTGTTTAGGATGATTATGAACTTATCCTAGATGATCAGTTTAGTTTTCCATCATCCAAATAGGTAAACTCTGGTTGATCAGAGTGATTATCTGGATAATACTCAATAATTTTGAACTATTATACAGGAAAATGTCTTATCATCCTGAATGATCATAACAAATATGATTTTTAATCGTCAAGACTTTCTTATATCATCCTGGTTGATTGAGTTGAATTTAAATTGATCTTACAGGATGATCTTTGATAACCTTTAATCGATCAATCATCTTGGATGATCATTAATGATTAATTACAAATTAGAGCAAATTTGAAGCCCTTATATATAAGATCTCTTATTTACTTAAGAGGTGATCCGTTGATGTTGTCCTGACTGGAGAGAGCCAAAAGGAGAGGGAAAGCAAGGGAGAGAGAGAGAGAGCATCTTATGTGGGGAAGTTTATGAGGGGTTTCATAAAGGTTGCTACAAGCAAGGATCTGAGTCATCTTCTCTGGTCGTCGTCCCAAGTTCCTTGGAAATTTGAGAGAGGTATACTTTAGTAATTGATTGAGGTTCTTTTCCTGCTTCAATAGGAAGAAAAATATATCAAATTCTTTGCATGCTTCACGATGAAGCAAAAGGAGTTGGTTTTTTGCCTCATGAGAGTTAGTGGAAAGGGGATTTATGTCGGCTTCTCTGCCTTGCAATAGGAGCGAAAAACGAGTCACTAAGTTTAGTGTAATACCCAAAGGAGAGGCTCTGGGGAGTGGACGTAGGTCATGTTGACTGAACCACTATAAAATTCTATGTGTTCTTTCATTCTACTTTTTTGCATTTAATTTTTGCACTTTAATTTTCTTGTGGTAAATGTTGGTTTGGTTTAAGATCTTGATTTTTGTTTGAGGAATTTTAGAATACCAATTCACCCCCCTCTTGGTTAACCTTAGGCTAGTTTATAAGGGCTTAACATTCCTGATGAACTTTTAGTACAAACCTATATGAAATATTTTTGTACATGATGATCATCTAGTACGAACCATGTTCGTACTGTACGAATGGTTAAGAAAATTTTTCAAATTCATCAGGACAAAAAACTATTTCATATTTTCATACTCTGGATGTCGTCTGTATGAACTATGTATCGTACAAATCGATCAATTCAAAAAATCTTGATGTTTGTCGGGATGAAAAGGAATATATTCTTTTCATGCTCTTGATATCTTCTGTACAAAGGTTGCTTCATACAGTACAAATTATTTAGAAAAATCTAATGTTCGTTGGGAATAAAGGAACCCATTCTTTCTATACTCTAGAGGTCGTCTATACAAATGGAACTTTGTACAGTACGAACAGTTTTAGAAAAACTTTGAAATCATTGTGATAAATAGAGATGTATTTATTTCATACTCTCGGCATTATCTGTATGAAGAAGGATTTGTACAGCACGATCAATACTTAGAAAAATTTTCTTCTCTCATCATTTAATTTCTCGCTGGAGAGAATAACTGAACAAATGATCTCGTACGAATTAAAATAGTATAGTATGATTATTTTTAAAAAAATTTCACATTTTAAACACTACCCTAGTGTGTGGGCATAGTTTCTCAATTACAATCACACTTTCTCAGACAAAATAAAATGAAAAATACAGACTCCATTTTTATTGAACCCTAATCTAATCTGATTTGAAGTCCTCAATAATTTAGAGCTTAATTTCCCTAAATAATTAGTACAAACAAACAACAAAAGGAACATTTCTAAAATATATTATGAGAAATTATAATTAAAGTAATAATATTTGAAATCATTAAAAACATAATGTTGCAATAATCTCAAAAATAAAAAAAACTAAGTTGCAACAATCTCAACAATCTGCCCCATTTTGATGATGGAAAAATAATTTTTGTTTGAGTTAAAATTTATGCACTAAATTTCTCCTTAGCTCCCCCTAAAAGAATAAACATTTGAATATATGGAGATACAATGAAGAGCACACAATTTTGTTTTTTAATTTTAAAACAAAAACATATAAACACAAACAAAAAAAATACAAAAACACAAACACAAATAATCTAGAACACAAGCACACTAAAATCACAAACATAAACAACACAAACATAAATAATTTAATTACTCTATTTTTTGACAACAATAAAAGGGAAGAAGAAAATTGAAATTAAAGATGTCAAACGAGAAACTAAAAGAGTTTATCTTGAAAGTTATTGTAATATAGTTGCAATAACAAAGTTTATTATATAATACAAAGGATTGATTCACAAATTTTTAATTAAGGAACAACTTAGCTAAGAAAAGTTAATCAAGGTCATGATGCATTCTAGATAATTAGATAAGAATGATTATTGCAAAAGTGACGAAATAAAGATTACTTAATTTCAATTTTCAATATAGAATATAATTAAAAATTAAATTAATTTGAATTAAAGATTAAACAATAGAGGAAAAACATAAAAAAATTAATTGGTGATATTGCACATCTTTTTAAATATTTGTGGCACACATTGTGCACCTTTTACTATTTGGGCTATTTTTGTCAACCATTGCACATTCTTTTATTTTTTTTATACATTGTATATTTCTTCTTGATATATCCCTTTTTTATTTGGTCTTTCCAAAATCAATAATCGAAAATCAAACTTTTCTAATAACAAAAATAATTATATTGAAAATAAAAATAAAAATTAATAAGGCATCAAAATTATAATAATAATATTCAAATTATGTTTGGCTAAAAAGAATATGAAATTGATATGCTTAACTTAATTGAGTTATAAGTTAATTTAAATTAAAAAAATTTAAATTTCATAATGAAATTAGTTTTGTAATGCAAGTTAATTTATAACACATTTTTAGATCAATTAAAAATAGCTTTTCATATAAACATACTCTCACTTCAAAAATAAAAATAACAACAAATTCACAAAACATGACAACTTTTATTAATATCAAATAAAATGTGAGATGCAATTAGTACGTTGATATCAATAAGATAGCATTCAAACATCAAAACCTAAAAGATCTCAATGCAAAAGCAAGTACTACAAAAGAGAAATAAAAAGAAATCATCACATCACTTCATATCAATAACAGGTAAAGGACTTACAGAAGCAACAATAAAGATGTACATATAAAAGTAAGAGAGGCCCTAGTTTAGAGGAGGTTGGTTAAACACTAAAAAATAGCTATTCATCATAGTTACACTGGTATTAACTTTGTTAAACTGACCACGGATCCACCCTATATTTACATGATACCCTGCATCCTGCTAGTTTAAATGTGTCTCCATTTGATAATAATATTGATCAAAGTGAGTTTCTATACGATCAAAATGCTGGACCAACTCCTGAAAGTATTGCTGATTAGATCCAGGTGTAGGTGCAGTAGCTCCCCCTTCTTCTTCAAAATCTCCACTCAAATTCTAGTCTATGCCAAATAAGGATCGAAAGGAAGCATCAGTAAAAAAGGTTGTCATTTCAGTGGGAGGATCAGGATGAATAATGTGGTACTTCTTGTCTAAAATGTTTGTTCCTAAGTGTCATAGAGCAATATTCTTCTGTCTCTTATGATGAGGAAGTCTAATTTTAGAAAGGTTATGAATGTAATCCAAAATGTGTTGGGCCTCATAAATAGGTTGTCTAATCATGATCAAATATGTAAAAGTTGATAGAAGAGGAGTCATATTTATGCGATCACCAGCCTTATGAATGATTGAAGTTCTTAAGACTTGCTAGAAGATTCAGTCATTTTCGTTCAATGTGTAGACTCTAGCTAAGTGATGAACTTGAGTTAAACGTCTAAGAATATTATTTACCTAAGACTAGTCATAATTAGAATTAGAGGTCAGAGTGTGAGCTCTAGTGCAATGGGTTCTTAAGTAAAGAAAAGTTCCTAAATCTTCCATTGTGATTTCAACATGCTATTTTTCTTAATAAAATATGGTATCCTAGTTTCATCCTCACTGAACCTCATATTTGCTAAAAATAGTTAAAGGTCTCTTTGTGGTACGCATATATAAGGGTTAAAAAAAATAAGAACTGAGTTGAAGCTAAGAGCGTCATGATAGAAAAATTGATTTTATCTTGGATGAGGAGTCTAGAAGGAGTTATTTTGGTGGCTATATACTTATAGAATGCATCCTCATTATCCCTTGACCAAAAAGTTATCATCCCCACCTCTAGATAATGATCCCTTAGTAACTCAAGAGCGCTTGCTAGAACTTGCCATTCTTAGGTCAGAGCCTCTAGAAGGATTTAATAAGGGTTTGAAAGTGAATGAAAATGATTTCAATGGATATTCTATTTTAAGAAAAATGACCTATCGTACAGCATGAAATTAAATTTGTACGTATAATCTTGACATCAAACAGGACAAAAATGTTTTTGTATGTATGAATAAAAATGTCCAAAATAAAATTACTTTTCGTAAACACACAATTAATGAAGAATCCTTTCAGATATAATTTTTGACCATTCATTTGTACAGATGAATAGGTATTCATTCAGGGCGATTAGTTATTTAAGATTGTCTTAATGACGGTTAGGTTTGTCCCTCACAAAACTGACACCTGGATCATACAGACAAAAGATGATTTCATATGTACGATCAATCATAAAAATTGAATCTAACTGGATAACCATCCACAAGTGTGTAGACAAATCTGTATAATTTGTATGTACGATGACTTAATCGTACAATATGAAAATTTATAAAGATCTAAAATTTTTGCATTTAACTCCAAGATAAAATAAAGAAATGCTACAAAATTTATACAATACGAAATTATTTCATACAATATGAACAAAACACTTAGAAAATGAAAACCTAAAAAATTTTTCAAAATCGATAATCCTTACACAAGTGAAAAATGTCTAAACTAAAAGACTCACAAAACAAAAACCAAAATTAAAACACTAACAAACAAAAACAAAAATAGAAAAAACTAAATCAAACACACATAACAAATATATCAAGTTTGCAAAAAATTTTATCAAGCATTAAGATCATTCACACCTAATCTTGATCTTAAGTTGTTAAATGAATAAAAGTCTAGCAATTTAGTAAAAATGTATCCAAGTTGATTTTCAGTAGAAATATGATTCAATTCAATTTCTTCTTTAGCTACATGATCCCTATTAAAATGATTCCTTATGTTTATATATTTGGTTCTAGAATATTGAATAGGATTTTTTGAAATGCAAATGACACTAGTGTTATTAGAATAGATTGGAATTGTACCTATTATAAATACTAGATCAATTAACTATTATTTCAATCAAAGAACTTGTGCCAAACAACTTCTTAAGGCAATATATTCAACATCAGCTGTAGATAGGGCTAACGAATTCTATTTTTTACTGGACCAAGAAACTAATGAATTTCTTATGAATTAATAAGTTTTAGATGTACTCTTTTGATCAACCCTATATCCTGCAAAGTCTGAATCAGAATGTTCGATAATCTCAAATGATATGATATACTTAGGATATCAAATTCCTATGTTTTGAGTTCTTAAAAGATATCTTAAAATTGTTTTCACTACTGTCAAATGTGATTCTTTTAGATCATGTTAAAATCTAGCACACAAATAAACACTAAATATTATATCAGGTCTATTAGCAGTTAAATAAAGCAATGATCCAATTATAGCTATAAATTTCTTTTGATCAACAGATTTTCCCTTTGGGTCCTTATCGAACTGAACTAAGGAACTCATCGATGTAGTTACTAGTATATCATTATCCATTTCATAATTTTTGAGGATGTTCTTAATATACTTTGATTGACTAAGAAAAGTTGTCTCCTTAATTTGCTTCATGTTAAATCCAAGAAAAAAACTTAAATTTCCCATTAAACTCATTTCAAACTCACAAATCATTATTTTAAAAAAATTATCACAAAGATTTTTTTTTATAGATCCAAAAATGATATCATCAATATATATCTGAATAATGAGTATATCATCTCCTATTTTTTTTCAAAAAGAGAGTGATATCCACACTTCCCTTTATAAAAGATCTTTCTAATAGGAAAGTACTTAACCTCTCATATCAAGTCCTAGGTACATTTTTCAAATCATATAATACCTTTTTCAATTTATATACATGATTAGGAAATTTAAAATTTTCAAAACTTGGAGGTTGCTCAACATTAACATCCTCTTATAACAATTCATTCAAAAGGCACTCTTAACATTTTTTTGAAATAGTTTAAAACCTCCAAAATAAGTAAAGCCTATCAAAACCTTAATTACTTTAAGTCTAGCTATAGGGGCAATCTCTTAAAAATCATTGTCTTCAATTTGATTATACCCCTTAGCTACTAATCTAGCCTTATTTCTAATCATAACTCTTGAATCATTCATTTTATTTTTAAATACCCACTTAGTTTCACCTACACTTTAATTATTTGGCCTTTTAATCAATTCTCAAACATCATTCCTTACAAATTGATTTAACTCTTATTGCATGGCCAAAATCTAAAATTCATCTGAAAGTACTTGATTAATATTTGTGGGTTTAATCATATAAATGAAGGTAGAATGGTTAACCTTTTTGCTAAGTCCATGCCTAGTCCTAATAACTTCACTAGGTTCACCTAAAATCAATTCCTTAGGGTAATTTTTAGAAAATTTTAATTCTTTAGGCAAAGTGTTTACTATATCCAAATTTTCTTCCAAGTTAATCTTCTCAATCTTTTGGGAGTTATTTTTAATATGACCCTCTTCCAAACTTGCCTCTTCCAAATTGCTAGATTCATCAAATATAACATGTGTGATCTCCTCAACTATCAATATTCTTTTATTAAACACTCTATATGATTTTCCAATACTATAGTATCCAAGAAAAATTCCTTCATCTCATTTTGGATCAAATTTTTGAAAAAGAGATTTTTCACTATTATGTATGAGCACCTTACATTCAAAAATATATAAATGTGACTAATTAGGTATTCTTCTCTTAAGAAGCTCATAGGATGTTTAATTAAGAATCATCCTTCCTTTATGATCTCTGAATATACCTCCAATCCTAGCTTCATTAGAAGAAAGAAGAGATGCATCTATGTTCACCTTAATCCATCCGAGTGGAGGGGGATGCTAAAAAGAAGGAATTAGCTTATAAAGCTAATTAGTACCCCAGTGGTCCGTATATAGATTGTTAGATGATATAGCTGCATAAGTAATGGCATTAGTCACAATAAACTCAGCTCCCATTTCACAGCCTTCATGAATAATATTGTTTCTACACTTCCAAGAGTAGAACACCAATGCACATTAAGATCTTGCAATAAAAATATCCTTCTTCTCTTGCTTGTTCAGAAATACTAGACATTCTTGTAAACTGTTAAAAATAGGTAATGAGAAATCCCATTTATTAGCCAATTGAATTACCTAAATAAATTTCAAGCATTTCACTGCCACATGCTCTCCATCTTCTTTCATACCATAACCTCTTGGACAAAGGTTATTCTCAAACAATCTTCTATGCATTAAGAATTCACATGAAGGAATGGCATTTTTCAAAAGCCTCTACCAGAAAAAGCTACCCGAGTATTGAGCTTTAGATTTTTAATGCATTTCCAATCATGAACAAATGTATGATTACTTTCTTCTCCCAGGTTAGAATTCTTGCATCTAGCCATGGACAAAATAGTTTTTCCTGTGATGTTTTTCAACAGCTTCAACTCATCTTCATTGTTGTCCATGTCAATATTTATTTTACATATCACTTTGACCAGTTCATCTCCAAAGAAATCTTGGAGTTTTTCAGGAATCCAATCTCCTCCTGAAATAAAATTAGACAGATTTGGTAAGTTTTCATCTCCCGTTGTAATGAATGTGAGCCATTTGTCTAAACTTCTATCAAGGATCCAAATGACCTTCATAATGTTTACAATATGCATTAACTCCTTGGCTCCACTCAGTATCAATTTCCATGATGGAGAGAAGTTCAGCCTCCTTTCCTCATCCCATAAACTTCTTCCATATTTAACTGATAATGATTTATTAAGAAAAGAGCATGGCTTCCTCAAGAAATTTGAAGCTAGTTTAGCTCTAAGAGGTTCCATCATATCTACAGCTGAAAGAATCCCCATACCGCCAAGGTTCTCTGAAATGCATAAGTCTTTCCACGCTACAAAAAGTAGTCCATTACATCCATTACTTTTATTTCAGAGAAAATCTCTGCACATCCTATCAATTTTTTTCAAAATACTCATAGGAACGAGAGACAAGGAAGAGTAAAAGACGTGAAGAGCTGGCACCACTATCTTTATGAGCACCACTCTGTCTGCTAAAGATATAAATTTTTTCCCCCAAATGTCCATTTTGAATGCAGCTTTTTCCAATATCTTAGAATAGTCAGCTACAACAAGTCTTCTTAAAGCAATTTTAATGCCTAAGTAATTGAGCTATTTGACCTCCATGAACCCCATAAGATTAGAGATTTCCCTCCTCCTCCTTCTCTCCATCTTCTTACTAAAAATGATTACAGATTTTGAGAAATTTATTTGCTAACCCGTCCACTTACAATAATCAAAAATGATTTTTTTGATTTTCATTAAATTCTCCCTCTTGGCAATAGAGAAAACTAATATGTCGTTAGCAAATAACAAATGAGAAATCCTTGGAGCCATAGGTGCTACTTTTAAGCCCAAATAACAAATAATTACTAGATTATTATGGATGGGGCTTTACATTAGAATGTACCAAACCCGGATAATTATCTCATTACATGGGAGAATTGAAGGGGATTTCAAATCCAACATGCTCAACTTGATGTAGGGAGTATTTTTCTCTTTGCATAGTAGGACCTTAAAAAGAGTTGGATGAAATTCTTGAAAATTTTTAGACAAGGGTCTCCAGATCTAATATCAATTCATATTTGAAGGCTTTCTAATGACTAGGGAGATCTAGGGAAACAATCAGAAGGAGCTTTTAAAAGAATGAAAAATAGGAACTCCTTAATAGAAATTTTTTTAGTACTTATAAGCTTTTTAAAAAATACATTTAGGTATAATTATTGCCACGACATGTTGTACCAAGTAGCTAGGATGATATGGGATGGTCCAATGAGTTGCTGAGAGCTATTTGAAGGCGGCATACCACATGTTGTGACTTGAATAGGAAGTTAGGAGTGAACTAAGTTTGATGAGTCAATTTTTAGAGTTTTCTTGCCACCTCGGTCCAAGCCAGAGGTTGGGATAGGTTAGTCAAGCTCCTAGGGTCCAAGGGAAGAAAATACATGTAGTGGTCATCCCAAATATGCTCAGATAAGAAAATGGTCCAAGAAATTTAATCTTTGTGAGTTTAAGTTAGCAAATTTTGCTAAACTAACCCATCCCAAGGGTTAGACAAATTGGAGCAGGTACTAGGGATCTATAGGTAGGCTGTGTATTTGAAGGTTAAAGCTGATTGAGCTTAGATGTTGAAATGGCTCATGAAAACCACTTTGGGATAACGTTTGCTAGCCTACGTGGCTAACCCAATTAGGCTAAAGGGTTGGATAGGCTAGGGTAGGCTCATGGTAACCTTAGCGACTAGCAAGTATGATTTGGGGTTCATGGGTCTATTATAGAGTTGTAAATGAGCTGGGATTTCGACAAGCTACTTGAGGCTCAACTCAATTGTAACACATTTGTGATAATTTAATTAGGTAATTAAACAAGCTTGAATATTTTTTAAAATACTCAATGCTTTAATAAACAAGCTTAAATAATTATGTGTTCGACTTGTTATGCTTATGAATAATATTGTGAAAAGTACCTGCTTAATATAAAACATTATAAAAAGCTTGTTAGTAGCTCAATAAGAAGTTTGATTCATGTTTGATATGGATTTCATGAGAAAATTTGATTATTATTTGATATGAATATGAATTAAGTCCCATTAATTAATAAAAAGCTATTTTACAATTTAAATTTATTTTAATTTTTAAATATAAAAATTATTGATTAAGGATTATTCTTTTTTTTAAGTATCATATGAATCCAATTATTCTTTAGTTATTCATTTGATTGAAATTGTTCATGAATAAGATGTACTTATTCATGTTTGATAAATTATTTGGCTTTTAGTGTTCATTGAGAAGATTGTTTAATAAAATTATGATTTATGGGCCTGCTAAACTACTCATTTATTAGCTATTAAAGTTTGCTCATTTATTGGCTCGATAAGCTTACTCATTTATAGGACTATTATGCTTTCTTATATATAGGCTTGATAAGCTTGCTTGTTTATAGGTTTGAAAAGCTTGGTCACTTATAAGATGAACAAGCTTGCTCATTTAAAGCTTGATAAGCATAAAATGCATCAAATATGAATAGAACATTAACCAAACATAAACATCCTTCATTTTAAGTGAAACAAGCTTGAACATAAATGAAAAAACATAAATTAAGCTCGAACTGAGCTCGAACAAGCCCTTAATAAATAAGTGTTGCGAACATGGATTCAACGATTATAATTTTAATGATAGCAAATATTTTTGACATTCCTATTTTCTTAATAAAAATTATTATTATATATCTATTTTGGTTGCCCTGCCTACTAATATTTCAGGTCGATAAGGTCAATTGCAATTCAAGCCAGCACAAGATTGGGTAGATTAGGACTGAGTCAGTCTGCAAGTGTACTTCAAGGGTTTTTACCTTTTCTTGAGTCAAATGTAATAAAGCAAATACTGATGCTAAGTAACCTTACACAAACACACTCAGGGGGAGATATTCTGTCTATTTTAGTTTTTTCTATTTTTGATCATATTGTCCGGGATGATCCAAAATCGACCTAGATGATCAGTTAGCAATCACATGACATTACTTGATGAATTTGATGAGTTAAATAAAAAGTATTCTGATTTAATCATTGAGTATGATATATTAAAAGCATTACATGTTGAAATAGAAACTATATATAATGATTTCGATACTATTGTAACTGATTTGGATAGTAAAGAGCATGCTTTGAAAATAAAAATTTTAATTCTTGAAAACTAAAACAAGTTTTTAGAAGCTCAATTAATTGCTTGCAAAGAAAATAAAAAATCACCCACAATGCTTGAGTTTCACAATCCATCTGATCAGCATGTTTCATTCAAACCTAGGAAGAGGCACTATAACTCGAATATATTAGCAAACCCTTTTTCAAGCATTAGATATTTTTCATGTGGCATACTAGGACACATCTCCCACACTTGCATGATTCACCATTGTACATATTAGGGGGAGATATTCTGTCTATTTTAGTATTTTCTATTTTTGATCATATTGTCCGGGATGATCCAAAATCGTCCTGGATGATCAGTTAGCAATCACATGACATTACTTGATGAATTTGATGAGTTAAATAAAAAGCAATCTGATTTAATCATTGAGTATGATATATTGAAAGCATTACATGTTAAACTAGAAACTATATATAAGAATTTTGATACTGTTGTAACTGATATAAATAGTAAAGAGCATGCTTTAAAAATAAAAATTTTAATTCTTAAAAACTAAAACAAGTTTTTAGAAGATCAATTAATTGCTTGCAAAGAAAATAAAAAATCACCCACAATGCTTGAGTTTCACAATCCATCTGATCAGCATGTTTCATTCAAATCTTGGAAGATGCACTATAACTCGAATATATTAGCAAACTCTTTTTCCTAGCTTTACATTTTTTTCATGTGGCATACTAGGACACATCTCCCACACTTACACTATTCACCATTGTACACATTAGGTGTGGAGACCCAAACTATATGATTCACAACATAACACATTACATTCTTCTTTCCATAGAAAGGGACCCAAACTTGTTTAGGTTCCTAAATCTGACGTTTGATGATTTTGTAGGTGTGCTCTCACACAAGACCTTGTGAGAGCATGTGATACCTGGACAAAGGATGCTTATGACACCTAACTAGAGACGCCAATTAGTTCATTTTACTGGAGGCCTAGGCTGGAGGCAAGTTCACACTTGCAGATAACATAGAAAGTACAAGATGTGCTAGGAGGGGGGGGGGGGGGGGGTGAATTGGTATTTTTTAAAATAAAGAATAAGGCCTTAACAAGAATTCTAATTTTTTATAAATTTCAAAAAATAATTTAACTAATTCAAATTAGAATCTAGGGATTAAATAAGATTATAATAATGATGATGAAATTCTAAATCACATAATAAGGTTCTACAACAACATTCTCACCAAGCAGTTATAGTAATTGTAGAATATAAGAAGAAATAAAAAGTGGTAAATGGAAAAAGAAGATTTATAGTAGTTCGGTCACTTGAACTACATCCACTCCTCGGAGTCCTCCACTACAAAAATTTTACTACTCAAAAAGTAATTCTTCTTTTACCCTTATAGTAAGGCGGAGAAGCCCATACACAAGCTCACTTTCACCTTCCCCATAGTGGCATAGTACCAAATGCTACGTCACCCTCCCGGTGACGGCAGCGAACCTTCTCATTTCTCTCCCTCCTGGAGAAGGAAGAGGGCCTTTGAAGATGTCAACCATGAAGGCTCTCCCCCTACAGAGCTCTCGCAAGATTTATCCAGGCCACAGGAGGACCACGCGTGTAGCAGGCTAGAAGCAACTGTGTTATTTCCTCACACTCCTCCCTCATAAACTTACCTTCTCCTTCCTCTCACAAGCCCTAAATCCCTTCAAGTGGCTCCCTCTCAAGAGTTTTCCCTTCCTTATCATGTTTCTCTCTCTTCTTTCAAAAAGACACAATTAATACTTAAATATCTCGCTTTAAGAATTCCTAAAATTTTAATTTAGTCATTTTTGTTTGTACAGTATGACCCAACATCATACAATTTGATCAGTTCAAAACACTTTTAATCCTAGTACGAAGGAGTATGAATATATAACAATTCTGAACTGCACGTATAGTACGATACAAATATTATTAAGTATGTGGTAAATTTATTCTTTTATATAGGTTGAATGCTGTGATGAGAGAAATTCATCTCTATTTATCTTCTAGTATGATCCAAGTCAAACAGTATGTTCTATTAAAATTTTTAGATTGTCCAATTTTATATATACATCATCCAGTATGTCTAGCTTAATAATTAAGGTATCATTCGGTATAATCTATGGGACGAGCAAAAATAGCCTCGGTTCATCGTACGATATGAACTGAGTCATATAGTATAATTACCAATCATGAATTAAACCTTAATTTTAATTGATTGATCACGAGGGTTAATTTGTGCAAGTATTCAAATAATCGTATAGTATGATAGGATCATACAATATGATTAGTTCAAAATTTAATGATTTAAAAACTTTCTTAAATTAATCTGGTGGTTACAGTTTTGGATTGAAAATGAATCGTACAGTACGATATAGATCATATAGTATGATTAATTTATAAAATATAGCCATTTGTGCCACAATATATCATACAGTACGATTTAAAATCATATGATATAATCTACATAAAAAATAATTTTCCCTTTTAAATAAAAACTCTCCCTTTCTGTGTGTGTGTGTGGTTACACAATTTGCTTGCCCATTTTGTAGCCAGACTTAAGAAAAGAAAAAGTAAAAAAAAAAAAAAAAGTTAAAAACTTTACATCATATTCTACCCAGTCTCGAGTCTTCTGTTATCTTGAGCAATTTATGATCTCCCTAAAATATTGGTACTCACAAATAAGAGCAACATTCAAAATATTCAATGACTAATCAGATAATTTAATTGACATTATTTGTCATTATCAAAATCTCAAGCTAGGGGTCATGGACTATAACAATCTGCTACTTTTTGATGATGTCAAATAATATTATAAATATGCAAGTTAGGATAAAATAAAATTTCTTAATGTTTTTTTTTAAATAAACATAGAAACATGAATAGATAACCAAATAGACATTTTATTTGAAGTTAAGTACTAAACATATGAAAAACATAATATGAAAATAAGAAGATATACTAACTAAAGTAGACACACTTCTCCCCCTTTTAACATCACCAAAATGAGGAATATATAAAAACTTAAAAGAAGATCATGCAGTAACTTAGTAAAAAGTAGGATCCTAATTAGTTGGTAGTGGAGTGGCTGAAGGAAGTGATGGATGGATGTGAATTGCTGATCAATTGAAGCAAATCTTTCCCCAAACCATCGCATGTCCTCCTTATGCTGTTGGTGTTGTTCCTGGATAGGAGATTCAAACTGAGTTTGTAGTTGGTTGAGTCCTTCGATGATGTCATTGTGAGGATATCCAGATGCAGGTATTCATTGTTGAGCAGGTCTTCTTGATTGAGCAAGTTCTCCGGCAGGAGCAACCTCCCCTTCTTCACAAAAATCGGGCTCATCATGTACATGGCCTTAATGAAATATGACATGAAAGGAGGCATCCGTAAACAAAATAGGGATATTATTGGGTTCAGTAGGATAGGTTAATTGGTATTTATGGTGAAGAATATATCCTATGAGGTGGCCGAGGGCTAAATTGAGTTTTTTATGAGTGTTAGGAAGGTGAACTAGGGTCATGTTTTAGATATAACTAAGAATTAAGTCTGCATCATCAAATCTAGTATTTGGTATGATTAGGTAGGTGACAACAGATAGGATTGAGGTCATACGTATCCCATCTCCATCTTTATGAATAATTGATATCCTAAGAACATGTTGGATGAAACAGGCATTTTTAGTTAAGGATTGGACAAGTGGTTGGTGTTAGTTTAAACCAACATTCCTAAGAACTAGATTGATGGCAGTCCAGTCAAATTCATTTGTTATGAAAGAGTAGGCTTGAGGTCCTTCATTAGAAAGCCTAATGTATTAAATCAGGTATGCTTTGGTGATTTTTATATTTTGATGGTAAACAAAAGAGGTTAGGGTTAAGATTTCTACATTTATCCTTAAGTTGGCAAGGATCTAAAAAAGGAGCTTAAAATTGAGAGGAAATGCCAGGGTGAGAAGGAATTATAAGGTAGTGGAAGCAAAGAAGCTCATTACCTCAAACTTTAAGGCTGTTTGATTTAGCATACGAGATGGGGTTATATTTTTTTACCTTGAACTTATGCTACACTTCCTCATCTTTAGAAGACAAAAACATGATCATCCTGGTGATGAGAGGAAGAGGAGATTCCCAGGACAAGTTGGCCTTAAAAGTTCATTCGGGATGTTAAGCCTTTAAGAAATAGCCTGAGGCTAACCAAGAGGGGGGGTGAATTGGTATCTTAAAAATTTTCTTAAGAAAAGCACGAATAAAAATCAAACTAATATCACCACTAAGAAATCAACGTATAGAAAAATAAATGCAGAACGTAGAAAGAAAAGAACACAGAGAATTTATTGTGGTTCGATCAACTCGACCTACGTCCACTCCTCGGAAACACCCTCTGGGTATTGCACTACAAATGTGACTCTCCTTTTGCTCCCACAACAAGGTAGAGAAGCCCTTACAAAAATGCCTTTCCGCTAACCTCGACGAGGTAGAGAACCCAACTCCTTTTACTTCCTCCTGAAGCAGGCAGAGATGCTAAACTAATTGCTGAAGAAAACCTCCCTTGAACCCCGAAGGATGAAGGACGAAGACTGGACAAGACACCTTGGAACCTTGCTTGGAGAAACCTTTGTGAATCCCGCTCACAAACTCCCCCTCACAAGTTCCTCCCTCTTCTCCCTCTCTCTCCCTCTCCTCTTGGCTCTACCAGGTCAAGAAAATAGCAAAAAATCTTCCAAAGTGAAGAATAAGAGATCTTAAATAGAAAAGCTTTGAAATATCACATTATTTACAAAATTAGCTTGATCGTCCGGGCCAATTTCACGATCATCCCAGACGATTAGTTCAAAATCGAGGTAAATTGTCCAGAACATCTCTCTAAATAAGAGCTGGTTGATATTGATTGTCCAGGAATAACCAAGGATTTTTGAATTGATCGTCCTAAATGATCCTGCAATCATCCAAGGTGATGTGATCGTATCAATCAAGCCTTAATTTCTTTTCTTAATTACCAGATTAATTTAGGCATAATTGATTGTGTTACATCGTCCAAGACGATATAATGGATCGGCCTGGCCGATGTCCAAAAATAAATCTTACCTAAATAGATCTGGCAGCTGATTCTTTTTTATTTGAGCCTATTGTCCTCGTCGATACAAGGATCTTCTAGGACAATGTGCTTAATAATGGATGCCTTAACTAGGATGCCCTAATTTGGGTTTCTATTCTTAGTATGATCGTCCTAGCTGATATGGACATCGTCCAGGCCGATGTACTCAAAACAGAAAACTGCACAAAAAAAAAACCTTCAAGTGTGTGTGTGCAAGGTTACTTAGCATCAGGAACCATTTTTACAATGGACTCAAGAAAGAAAAAAATACAGGCGGACTCAAACTTAATCTACCGAATCTTAAGCTGGCTTGAGTTGCACTCGATCTTGTGGACCTGAAAAGTTAGTAGGCAGGGCAGTCGCATACAATTAAGATTGTTTGCTATCATCAAAAGTCTAATCCATAAACTTAGATTTGTAACAATCTCCCCCATTTGTGATAGCAAACACAACCAGAAAAATCTAAGCAATTATGGCAATCTAAAAATAGTGTAAAAAAAATAGTTAACTAAATTCCATAATCAAAAGTACAAGTTACAGTAGACTACTCCCCCTTTTGACATCAAAAAAAAGAGGAGGGAACTAAAAAATAGAATACAAACTAAAACAATAATAAGAAAAACAAACTACAGAAAAATAACATAATTAAAAACTACAAAAATAAGGAATCCTGATCATCAGACGGAGGAGGTGGTGGTGGTGGTGGCTAAAAGTAACTGGTCAATATGGAAAATTGAGATCTAAACCAGGCCATGTCCTGGTCATGTTGGTGCTGCATGCAGATGATGTCCTTAGTATGTTGCTACTTTTGTGCAGCAATATAGGCCTCAAAGTGGGTCTCCCAATGATCAAATCTCTCTACCAACTAATCAAGCTGAGAGTGCTGGTTGAGAGGAATAGGTGCAAGATTAGGAGCAGGAGCCTCCTCCTCCTCAGCCCCCTGAGCTTCCCCATCCCCTGGGTGGAGATTAGTACTGTAAAGAACGTTGAAGGAACTGTTTGAGTAGAAGGGAGGCTGAAGGTCGGGAGGAGCAGGATATTGAAGATTGTATTTGGATTCTAGAATATATGAAATGATGTGTCCTAGAGCAAGATTGGACTTCCTTTAATGATCTGGATCTCAAATTTAGTTAAATGGTCGATGTAGCGAAAGATCAGGTCAGTCGCATTGAATACATGATAGGCCACTATGTAAAAAGTGTTGAGTGAAAGAAGGGGAGTGATATGGATTCGGTCACCGTCTTTGGGAATCATAGAGGTGTGAAGGACATGCTGAATTATCCTAACATCTTTAAGTAAAGAGCTAGTCTCTCCAACATGAAAGTGGGCATTGGTGTGGCGAAGAAAGTGATTGGCCGTAGCTTAGTTAAAATTAGGATCAGAAACCAGGGTATGCAGCTTATCTCCAATGGTGGAAAGCTGTAGAAATTCTGCACAATCTTCGTATGTGATATCGATAGGGCGTCGTTTCACATACGAGGTGAGTGCAGTGTATACAAAATTGATTCGGAGGTTGGGATAAAATTAAAAGAGAATTAAAAGGGATTACGAGAGTGAGAATAAAACATAGAGAGGTTTGAGTGAATAGGTCAACTACCGGATAGGAGAGATGGTTTAGATTGATTGATCGGGAGAGCGTAATGCTGCACGTCTTGTATCGGTGGTAGGCAGCCTAATCATCTGCCTCCCAAAATCGAGGGTCCAGTGTGGCCTCGAGGAGCTTCTAGATGTGTGATGAGAATACTTGCTGCTAGCCATTAGCAGAAAGAAAGGAACAGGAGGAAGGAAGGAAAGAGAAGGAGAGGTGTGAAGAAAAACGGTTGAATTTGGCCTCAATTTAAAGAGTCAGCCGGATTGTCTAAGACCATCACAGAATCGTCCAGGCCGATCTGGTGCAATTAGTACGACTGAATGATTGGTTAAAAAATGCAGTCTGATTGTTCGGGATGATAAGATATTATTCGGGAAGATTAGACAAGGCGATCTTCTCGAGGAGTTAGGCTGGACGACCATTGAAAAAGCAGATCGTCCATGCCAATTATGTGGATCGTCCAGGATGAGGTTCAATAATAGATCGTACCAGCCAATTTTAAAATGTTTTAAATCATATGCCACGTGTATCGTCTAGGACGAATAGTGGATCATCCAAGACGATTGTCCAAAAATGGATCGTCTTGTGCAAATTTATAAATTTTAAATGTGCTGACACGTGTATCGCCCAAGACGAACATGTGTATCGGACGAGACGATTACCAATTAATTCATCGTCCAGGACTAAAATGTATCAGCCAAGATGACCAAGATGATTGTAGCAGAAGACGATCATTTCATCCAAGACGAAAATGAATCGTCCAGGACAATGAAGAGTAGAAAAGTCAAAATATTCAGTAGATGGAGTTTTTGAAGAAAGATGAGCAAATCATCCAGGATGATATAAATATCGTCCAGGATGATGTGACAAAAATTTAAAATTAGATGATGGATGAAGATGATAAGAGAAGTGTCCAAAAATAATAAAATCAAGTAAAAACAACAACGATAAAACACAAAAAAGACATAAAAATTTGCAAAGAAATAAAAAAAAAATTAAATAAAGGCATGAACATGATATAATCTCTATGTGATTTATTTTAAAAATTTGTAAGTTAATGAGTTAATAACATTAAAAATCCAAAAAAAAATGGAAAAATATCTGATCATGTTAACCCTAAGCTCGGACTTCTTTTAGGGCAAAATCATCTTTTGAACTTAAAAGGCCAAACTCAGAAAAATTAA
Organism: Dendrobium nobile; assembly: GCA_022539455.1. NCBI lineage: Eukaryota > Viridiplantae > Streptophyta > Magnoliopsida > Asparagales > Orchidaceae > Dendrobium > Dendrobium nobile. Next base: position 48,547,897 of record CM039721.1, read on the forward strand.
TTGGATAAGAAAATTAGATCTGATCAAGACTTGGTTTCAAAAAATAATCTTATAAAATAATGTATGAAAGTAGTTTGTTACAATCGCAAAATTCGAAATCAAGTCCTTCAAAATCACAAGTGATACATGAAATATTCTAAGTTTTAGGAGTTTGAAGAAAGGAAGATAGCTTGCTTTTTTATGGGCTCATTTTATGCCTCTTATTCATTAAACGACGCACTTTGCACATCTTTTGATTGTTGATACACTTTGTGTATATATTTTTTAATTCGGCATCATTGTGAATCTTTTGCTTTTGGTATCATTGGCCACTTTATTTTTATTATTTTTTGCAAGCTAGAATCTTTTCCAAAAACTCTTAAATATTCTTAGTTATGACTATATCTTCTAGATATTAGAGAAGAAAAACTCATTCTCTAATATAGAGAAGAACAAACCACAAAATAGAATAAAAATTCATATGAGAGATACATTGACAGGATAACGAGAAATCTTGAAGTAAAAAAAACTTTGATTATTATAAATATAAGTTAGATTACTGTAGCAAGGTAGAAAAGATCTTAATTGCAAAATCCAGATATTAATTTGAGATAAACTTTTGTTTAGAAAAGAAAATTTCATCTCCAAAATAGGTTAGAGAAAGAGACACAATCAACGGTGTTTTTACCCTTTGTAGATTAAGAGATGTAAAATATTGAGTACAAATTTTCAAAAAGGAAAAAACAAGGCATAAGATATCAATTCAGCAATAATTTGAAAAAGAAAATAAAGTAAAAATAAAGAAAAATAACAAAAAAAACAACAAAAAACCTACCAAAAATAAATCAAAGTAATTAGTAGATAACAGATCAAAAGTAAGTAGAAATCAAGTTCATGCATTAATATCAATCACACCCAATCTAGTACTTAAAGTGCTGAAAGTGTCGAAGGCTACTGGTTTGGTAAATATGTCAGCCAGTTGATTTTCAATCGCCACATGGTGTAACTCAATGTCTTCCTTAGTCACAAGGTCTCTAATAAAGTGATGCCTAATGTCAATATGCTTACTCCTTGAGTGTTGGATAGGATTCTTAGTAATGCAGATGGCACTAGCGTTATCACAAATAATTGAGATGGTGCCTACAGGTAATCCTAAATCCAGTACCTGTTATTTTAACCAAAGGACTTGGGCCACACAACTTTCTAAAGCAATGTATTCAACTTCAGCAGTGGAAAGTGCAATAGAGTTTTGCTTTCTACTAGACCAGGAGATTAAAGACTGTCTTATGAATTGGCAAGTTATAGAAGTACTTTTTCTATCCACCTTACATCCTACAAAATTAAAATTAGAATATCCAATAATCTCATAGGAAGTGCTGTGCTTAGGGTACCAGATTTCTATGTTTTAGGTCCCTAACAGGTATGTAAGAATTCTCTTAACTGCAGTCAGGTGGGATTCCTTTGGGTCAGCTTGAGATCTAGCACAAAGACAAACACTAAACATTATATCAGGTCGTCTAGCAGTCGGTTAAAGTAAAGATCCAAGCATCCCTCTGTATTTCTTCTGATCAACAGACTTTCCACTTGAGTCCTTATCTAACTGAACACTGGAGGTCATGGGAGTATTATTTGGCTTCGCTTTATCCATCCCATATTTCTTCAAAATGTCCTTTATATATTTTTATTGATTTAGAAAGGTTCCATCATATAATTCTTATGCTAAACCCCAAAAAGTAGAACAACTCTCCCATCATACTCATCTTAAACTCTCTACTCGTTATTTTAGAAAAATCATCACATAATCTCTTCTTAGAAGATCACAAAAGTATATCATCAACATAAATTGGTTCAATTCATCCTTCATAGCTAAGATCCAAAACTCATCAGAAAGGGCTTAGTTTATGTTGGTGGGTTCAGTCATTGAGATAAAGGCAGAGTGGTTCACTTTCTTCCTAAGTCCCTGTCTAGTCCTAACTCCATCAAAAGGGTCTCCTAAGATTAGATCTTTTCTACTCATTTGGTGCTCTACACTCTTCTCTAAATTTTCTATTATAGTGGTAATCTCGCCAACATCAATATCATCCTCAATTCTAGGCTTTCTAGGATCAAACTCATCAAACACTACATGAGTAGTTTCCTACACCACGAAAGTCCTTTTATTAATCACCCTAAAAGACTTCCCAACACTAGAATATCCTAAGAACACTCCTTCATCAGATTTTGGGTCAAATTTTTCTAAGTGAGACTTCACATTATTGTGAATGAAAACCTTACAACCAAAGACATAAAGGTGGGAAAGATTGGGTGTCCTACCCTTAAGGATCTCATAGCATGTCTTATCTAATTTGGCTCTAACGTTCACCCTATTCAATACATAACAAGTATTTTAGAAGTGAATACTAAGCAAGCATGGCTCTAGTGGCTTCCACTAAGGTCCGATTCTTTCTTTTAGCTACCCCATTCTGCTGAGGGGTCCTAGGAGCTGAGAAGTTGTGGCTAATCCCCTTGTCCTCTCAAAAATGTCCAAATCTCTCATTTTCAAACTCTTCCCCATGGTCACTATGGATGGTCAAGATCTCACAACCTAGCGTTTTTTGAATCCAAGTGAAGAAGGATATAAACTCATTAAAAGACTCATTTTTGTGTGACATAAATCTAATCCAAGTGAACCTCGAGTTGTCATCAACAATCACAAAATCGAAGACTTTCCCTCCCAAGCTGGCAGTGCTAATGGGTCCAAATAAATCCATGTGTAGGACTTCTAAAGGTCTAGAGGTTCTAATGTCCTTAATGGGATGAAAAGTGGAATGGACTTGCTTTCCTAATTGGCAGGCATCACAAAGGTGGTCTTTTGAAAACTTAAGCTTGGGGACTCCTCTAACTAGGTCTTTTTGGATAACTTTCCTAAAGGTTTTCATACTGGCATGACATAATCTCCTATGCTACAACCATGAATTATTAATAATAGTTTTTAAGCAAAATGAAGCAGCACATTTAATATTATTTAAATCAAGCATGTAAACATTGTTGATTTGTTTTCCCTGTAAAAAATGTTATTATTTAAGATGATAATGCATGAATTTGCCAAAAAAATTTTATGATAAAGCCCTTGTCACAAAGCTTACTGATGCTGAGCAAGTTATGTTTCAGTCCATCTACAAGTAAAATATTTTCAATCAAAAGGTTCTTGAAATTACCAATTATACCTGAGCCTACCACCTTCCTGGTTGTACTGTCTCTAAGAGTAACCTTGCCTCCTATCCTGGGCTCCAGCAAAATGAATTGATTGGCGTCTCCAGTCATCTGTTGAGAGTATCTGCTGTCCAGGTTCCACATACTCTCACGAGGCCTTTTGTGAGAGCTTTCCTACAAAATCATCAAATGTTAGATTTTGGAACCCAAACAGGTTTGGGTCCCTTCTTATGGAAAGTGAAATGCAATATATGTGTGTTATGCTGTAAATCATGTAATTTGGGTTTCCAAACCCAATATGGACTACGGTGAATGGTCCAAGTGTGTGCAATGTGTCTTAATATGTCATATGAAAAACATCTAATTCTAAGAAAAGGATGCACTAATCTATGGTGATGCTTTTTATGTGATGCATGAAATGAAGGTTTTTTATTTTCAAAAGCTCTTAGATTTTCTAATTTTTTATATTTTTTTCTAAATTTTCTTAGAATGATTTTAAAGAATTATGAGCATCATATAAATCAACCTATTTTTTGTTTAATGCATCAAACTCATCAAGTAAAGTCATGTGATTAGTATCAATTGTAGAATAATCTTTAAGAAGAATTTCATGCTCTTTTTGTAAATTTAAAAATTTTAATTTCAAACTAGCATGAGTTTTCTTAAGCTTCCTATATGATGCATGAATTTTTTCAGAAACTTGAAGGAGTTGCTCATAGGTTAGTTCACATACCTCCTCTTGGTCACCTTAATCAAGATGATCGTCTGCCATTAAGCACAAGTTTGTTGTCTCATCTTCAGGTTCAATCTCAGATGAATTTGCCAAAATTATTGCTCTCTACAAAATTATTGCTAGTAGGATGAAACCTATTATGCCTCTCATTGTTAAAGACACTCAAGCCGGTTTTGTGAAATCAAGAATATCCACAGATAGTATTCTTCTTGCTAGTGATATCCTTTCTTTGGTTAATAAGAGAGGTGTTGGTAACATTTTTTGTGCCAAGATTGATATCAAAAAAGCTTTTGATTCGGTCTCCAGAGAATTTTTACTTGCACGTATGTCTCAAAAAGGTTTCCCTATACCTTTTATTCAATGGATTAAGGCTTGTATTACAAATGTTAATTTTTCTGTGGTAATTGAAGGTGCTTTGGAAGGTTATTTCTCCTCATCTGCAGGGCTAAGGCAAGGATGTCCTATCAGCTCTTATTTATTCTGTTTGGTCATGGATGCCTTTTCTAATCTTTTGGAAGAGAGAGGTTTTAAAGGTTTTAAAGATGGTGACTATCACTTATCACATCTTCTTTATGCGGATGATGTTTTAATCATTGGTGAGGCTACTGTGGAGAATTGTTTAACACTTTCATCTATTCTTAAAGAATTTGCAATTGCCTCGGGTTTGCATATTAATTTTGATAAGTGTTTTGTTATGTTTTCAAAAAATCAAAGAAATCAAGATAGGTTGTGCCAAGCTCTCTCTATCTATAATGTTGCAACAAAGATCACATACCTTGGCATTCCTATCTCCTTCTATAGGTTGAAGGTCATTGATTTCCTGTCTTTGACGGATAAGTTGAATAAGAAATTTACAGGATGGAAAGCTAATCTATTATCTCTGGCCGGGAGATTGCAGTACTTAAAGTTTACTATTCAAAACACAATAGCATATTGGATCAGAGGTTCAATCTTACCTAAGACTGTTATTAAGTTTTTTAAGAAAACTTGTTCTAAATTTCTGTTTTTTGGAGACATTACTAGCTTAAGTAAACTGCATATGGTATCCTGGGACACTGTTTGCAAGCCTTTTCTCAAAGGGGGTTTGGGCATTCCTTCTTTATGTGCTCTTACTCATGCTTTTAACTGCTCTGTCATATATCGGATGTATAATTGTAACTCTCCATTATCTGCCTGGTTAACTGCTCACTATATATCTCCTTGGTGTCCAATATCTTCTGATGCTAGCAAATTTTGGATGTCTGTTTGTAAGACTGCTGATTTGGCAAAATCAAATTTTAAGTTCATAATTACACCTAATGCTCCTATATCTGTTTTTTGGGACCATTGGTGTAACAACTCTTCTTTAGCGGATTTGGGGGGAGGTGTATTACTGGATTGCTTTTCCTATCCTCTCCTCAAGAATTATATATCTGATTCAAATTGGGTATTGCCAAATGATATTCCTATGAACATAAGAACTGCTGTTTGTAGAAACGAGATACAGGTCAACTAAACTGTGTGTTTAATCTGGAATCATTGTGACAAGCCTAAATTTTCAGATTTCCTGCTGGATTGCTATAGTCATTTGACTGACTGTAGCTGGTATAAGTATGTTTGGCACAAAAAGAAAATTTTGAAACACTCGGTTTATGTTTGGCTTGCTCTTGTTGGGGGTTTAAAAACACAGGATGCCTTAAAATTAAGATCTATTTATGTGCAAGAAAACTGCTCTCTCTGCCATTCTGCTCCTGAAACTGTGAATCATCTTTTCTTTGAGTGTTCCTACTCTTTTTCGATACTGAACTCTATCATCCCTGGTTCGAAGAACTTTTTCTTTAGACCTACTATTCTGCAACTGTGCCAATGGGTGGAGAATGAATTTTCTTATTCCCAATACTTTAGGGATTTCTATTTCCTAATGCTTTGCTGTATCATTTATCAACTATGGAGAGAAAGAAATTGCAGGAGATTTGGTAATGAGTTTCGTAGCTCGTCCTCTCTTCATCATCTTATCAAAAGGCTGATTATTGAGAAAGTCTCTAAGTGGAAAAATTCTAATGAGCTTTTGGACAATTTCTGATTGGTGGGATGGTGTATTGGAATCAGTTGTTGTTTGCTGGTTTGGTGGATATAATCAGGACAATGATGATGCTCCGTTGTTATTCTCTGTTATCTCTTTCCCTCTGAGGGCCTTCGGGGCAACCAGGGATATGCTGTATTTTGTTGATTAAAGCCTGAGTCCTGGTTATATGGTGGCTGGAGCACTGTTGGAGATATATTTTTGCTGCTGCTGCCTTGTTTCTTTTGGCTATCTTATTTTTCAGGCCCTTTTTTTGCTGGATGCTGGATGCTGGATGCTGGAGCACTTTTGGATGATTATACAACCTGCCATTTTTTGCTGAGCCCTGGATCGTCTCTGCTCGTGGCCTTTCGTTACAAGAGTTCTCTTGATCTTGTTCAAGATTTGATCTGCGAATTTTATTTTGGTTTTTGTTATTGTATTTGGGTGGTATAGTTGTGGTTTTTTCGGACTTTGCATAAGTTTTTGTTTTTTCTGCTTATGCAAGGTTTAGTCATTTAATTTTACTTCTACTCTTGTAACACTTTTCTTTAGAAATATATGGGCTTTGGCCCCAAAATTTCCCAAAAAAAAAAATTTGATGTAGAATCCACCCAGAACGCCTTTTGGAATCTTTTTTTGTCCTTCCTTAACTTCAATTTCTCCTCACCCTTCTCCTTGCTAGGGTGAGACGTAAGTGTAGGGCAGTCAACTTTAACATATCCCGGCTTTCTGCATTCAAAGCAAATCATATCACTAGAACTCTTAAAATTTTTGTTTCCTTTACCTTTATTCTACTTTTGATTATTCTTTTGCTTCTTCCTAGAAAGCTTTTGAATTGCCTTGTGATTAAGGCAACATCATCGCTTTTAGACCTGGAAGAATCAGAGTCCGTGTCGTTGGCCTTCAATGCCACAATTTTCTCCTTATTTTTCTCACATGCATCAAGATTTATTTGATTCACCCCTTGCTCGTAAGCAATGAGTGAGCCAAGTAAGTTGTCATTCAAATAGGTATTTAAATCTTTAGATTCAGTAATTATAATGATTTTAGCATCAAAAGAGGAAGGCAAGCATCTTAAAATTTTATTAACTTTTTCATAGTTAGTTAGTTCTCTTCTTATGGCCTACAAAGAAGTAATAATCTGAGTAAACCTTGTATAAATTTCAGAAATTAATTCAGAAGGTTTCATACAAAAAAGTTTATAATCATGCAAGAGAATATTCAAACGGGATTGCTTAACTTCATTAGTACCTTCATAGGTGATACACAATTTATTTCAAATTTTTTTCCAGTAGTGCAAGTAGAAACACGCATGTAATCTTCCGATTTCAAAGCACAGAAAAAATAGTTCAAACATTTTGCATTTAATTGTGCTAAATTTCTATCATCGAGAGTCCATTCAGTAAAAGGAAGTGGAATAGTAATGCTATTCAATTTTTCAGTTGGAGGTGTATAACCATCCTTAACATGCATCCACATGCGATAATCAATTGATTGTAAAAATGTAGACATATGAGTTTTCAAAAAATCAAATGGGATATTATCAAACAAAGGTGGTAGGGTAATAGAATACCCTTCCCCAGTATTACGATTTCTGTTGTTAGCCATGGATCAGAATTCAAAAAGTTTTTAAACTTTGTTTTTATGAATCCCTCTCTGATACCACTTGAAAGTTTGTTAGGGATGTTAAGCCCTTAAGAATTAGCCCGAGGCTAACCAAGAGGGGGGTGAATTGGTATTTTAAAAATTTTCTTAAGCAAAGCACAAATAAAAATCAAACCAATATCACCACAAAGAAATCAACATGCAAAAAAATAAATACGGAATGTAATAAGAAAAAAACACAGATAATTTATAGTGGTTTGGTCAACTCGACCTATGTCCACTCCCCGAAGGCACCATTTGGGTATTGCACTACAAACGTGACTCTCCTTTTTCTTCCACAGCAAGGTGGAGAATCCCTTACAAAAACTCCTTTCTTCCAACCCCGGTGATGTAGAGAACCCAACTCCTTTTGCTTCCCCCTGAAGCAGGCAGAGAACCTCGACCAATTGCTGAAGAAGACCTCCCTTGAACCCCCAAGGATGAAGGATGAAGACTGGAGAAGACACCTTAAAACCTTTCTTGGAGCAACCTTTGTGAATCCCTCTCACAAACTCCCCCTCACAAGTTCCTCCCTCTCTCTCTCCCTCTCTCTCCCTCTCCTCTTGGCTCTCTTAGGTCAAGACAGCAGCAAAAGATCTTCCAAAGTGAAGAATAAGAGCTCTTAAATAGAGAAGTTTCGGAATAGCTCATTAATTGCAACTTTCCATCTTTATCATCCAGGATGTTATAAATATCATCCTGTATGATCAGTGCAATTTAAGCCTAATCAGCCGGGACGAACTGGGAAGAACAGAAGAAATTTGTACATATCGTCCAGGACGATAATATATCGTCCTATACGATTAGTTTAAATCTTAGATTATCGACCAGACAATTACTCTGAAAGGAGGTCTGGATGATCCAAAATTAGCATGATCATCTAGGAGGATCTCATGATCGTTCTGGACGATTAGTTCAAAATTGAGGAAAATCATCCAGATCATCTCTCTGAATATGAGCTAAACGATATTGATCGTCTAGGAGCAACTAAGGAATTTTGAACTGATCTTTCCGGATGATCCTACGATCATCTAAGAAGATGTGATCGTATCAATAAAGCCTTAATTACTTTCCTTAATTACCAGATTAATTTTTGGCATAATTATGTTACATCGTCCAGGATGATGTGATGGATCGACCTAGCCGATGTCCAAAAATAAATCTTACCTAAATAGAACTGTCGGCTGATTCTTTATGATTTGAGCCTATCATCCTGGCCGATACAAGGAATGTTCAGGATAATGTGCTTAATGATGGGTGCCTTAACCAGGATGTCTTAATTAGGGTTTCTGTTCTTAGTTAGATCATTCTGGCCAATATGGACATCGTCTAGGCCAATGTACTCAAAACAGAAAATAGCACCAAAAAAACCTTCAAGTGTGTATGTGCAAGGTTACTTAGCATTAGGAACCACTTTTACAATGGACTCAAGAAAGAAAAAAAATACAGTTTGGCTCAAACTTAATCTACCCAATCTTAAGCTGGCTTGAGTTGCACTCGATCTTGTGGACCTGAAAAGTTAGTAGGTAGGGTAGTCACATACAATTATGAATGTTTGCTATCATCAAAAGTCTAATCCATAAACTCAAATTTGCAGCAGGCCTCATTTTCTTAAGCTTGCCATTGAGTATGAACAAGTAAAGATAAGTTGAGTGAGGATAGGTTGAGAGAAATGATCTAGTTTCCCCCTCCTATTTATAGGATTCTTAATTATTTGTATAGTACGATCGAGTATCACATAATATGATTAGGCTCTTATTTCATTTGGATGAACAGTTGGGAAAGGCGGTCAAATCGTATATTATAATAGGTATCATACAATACAATTTGAAGGAATTACGTTCGTCCAGAGGAGTCACCAGTACGACCTTTAACAAAATGTTCGTACAGTATGAACGGGTATTTATACAGTATGAAGTATGATAATATTGTACCGACCGAGTTTTAGTCATCCCAATCTGTTTGTACACATGTATCGTACAATATGAAATAGATATATCATACAATATGAAGTGTAATTATATCGTACCAAATGATTTGAATGCTCGGCCACATGTATCATATAATATGATTTATATCATATAATATGATATTCAAATCAAAAATTGAATCTGGACTATTGGTTTAATAGAGGATTGTGATACGTACATTTTTTTATAGATCGTACAATATGAAAATAAATCATACAATACGATGGTGACAAAAATTTGTCAGTTTTGGAGTTCAGTGAGGTGTGTGTGTGACGATCGAAAAAAGCTTAGACCAATTTTCTTATTTTTTTTTATTTTGGTTCACATATGAATGTCTATAACACCTAGTTTTGTCCTCAAGGAGTTAAAGGTGTTATAGGCTAGTTGTTTCATGAATATGTCTACCAATTGGTCTCCTGTAACTATATGGTGTAATTCTATATCTCATTTGTCTTCATGATCTTTTATGAAGTGATGTCTAATTTCTATATATTTTGTTCAGAAGTATTGAATTAGATTTTTGGATTTTCAAATTGCATTAGTGCTGTCACACATGATTGGGATGGTTCCAATGGGTAATCCCAGATGTAGAAGTTATTATTTCAACTATAGTACTCGTGCAACACAACTTCGTACTACAATGTATTTTGACTCGGCTGTGGATAGGACTACTAAATTTTGCTTCCTGCTAGACCAAGAAACTAAGGATTGTCTAATGAATTGATAGGTGCCAAAGGTGCTTTTCCTATCTATCCCGACATCCTGCAAAATTAGAATCTGAGTACCCTAAGATTTCAAAGGAGGTGTTGTGCCTATGAAACCAAATCCCTAAGTTTGGGGTGCCTAATAAATATCTAAGGATTCTCTTGATGACAGTCAAGTAAGACTCTTTAGGGTCAGCTTGGAATTGGACATAGAGGCACACACTAAATATTATGTCAAGTTTATTATAAGTTAAATAAAGGAGAGATCCAATTATTCCTCTATATTTCTTTTGGTCTATTAATTTTCAATTTGGGTCTTAATCTACTTAAATCGTAGAACTCATGGGAGTATTCATGGCCTTAGCACTATCCATTTCATACTTTTTTAGAATGTCATTGATATATTTAGTTTGGCTAAGAAATATTCCATTGTTCATTTATTTTACACTAAACTCAAGAAAATAATTTAGCTTTCCCATCATGCTCATTTTAAACTTATTACTCATTAATTTTAAGAATTCATCACAGAGGATCTTATTTAAAGATCCAATTAGATTGTCATCTACTTAAATTTGAAAAATGAGAATTTCATCTTTTACCCTTTATAGAAAGAGGGTGGTGTATACATTACTCTTAATGAATCCTCTAACTAGTAAAAATGAGCTAAGTATTTCATTCCAAGCCTTAGGTGCTTACTTTAACCCATACAGTACTTTTTTTAATTTGAATGCATGATTTGGAAATTATGAGTTTTCAAATCCAGGGGGTTGCTCAACATAAACATGCTCTTTGATTACCCCTTTTAGAAAAGCACTCTTTACATCTATTTGATATAGTTTAAAACCCTTGAAGCAAGCAAAGGCTAAGAGTACCCTTATGGCTTCTAGTCTAGCAACTGGTGATTTTTTTTTCAAAGTCTAAGCCCTCTAACTGGTTATACCCCTTAGATACTAGTCTAGCCTTATTCCTTACTATGGTTCCCGAGTCATTCACCTTATTCTTAAAAATCTACTTTGTTCCCACTACACTATGCTCTTTAGGTCTCTTGACTAATTCTCACACATCATTCCTAGTAAATTAGTTTAATTCTTTTTGTATTGCTAAGATCCATAATTCAACTTCTAAAGCTTGATCTATACATGTGGGTTCAATTATATGTAGAATGGTAACCTCCTTCTTAAGTCCATGCCTAGTTCTCACACCTTCCAATGGGCCTCCTAAGATTAATTCTTTAGGATGACTAGAAGAGTATCTCTAATCTCTAGGAAAATCTTCCAGAGGTTCTCGCCTTTCTCTTGTGGTTATAGTTTCTACTCCATGAATAGCCTCTACCTCATCTTCTTTAATTTTAGGTTCAGAGGACTTATCTGATTCATCAAATACTATATGGGTGGATTCTTTTACTACTAGAGTTCTCTTATTGAAGATTTTATAGCCCTTACCTATAGATGAATAACCTAAGAAGACACCCTCATTGGCCTTGGGATTAAATTTTCCAAAGGGAGTTTTCCATTGATTAAGATAAACATTTGCAACCAAAAATATATAAGTGCGAAAGATTCGGTGTCCGACCCTTAAGGTTTTCATAGGGTGTTTTATTCAACTTCTTCCTAATGTTTATCCAATTTAAGACATAACACACAGTATTCATGTCTTCTACACAAAAATATCTAGGAAGAGTGTACTCATCTAATATTGCCCTAGCAGCTTCTACTAAGCTTATATTCTTTTTTTTGGCTATCCTATTTTTCCGGCGGGTTTTAGGTGAAGAAAAGTTCTTCTCTATTCATATCTCTTGAAAGAAGGATTCAAATTTTTTATTTTTAAACTCCCCACCATGATCATAATGGATTGTTGAGATTTTGCATCATGATTTCCATTGAATCCAAGTGGAGAAAGTTTTAAACTCCTCAAGCGACTCATTCTTATGTGCTAGGAATCTTACCTAAGTGAATCTAGAAGTCGTCTACAATCACAAATCCATAATTTTCCAACCTAGGCTAGCTGTGCTAACGGGACCAAATAGGTCCATGTGAAGGATTTCTAGTGACCTAGATGTATTCACCCCCTTAATTGAATGAAATGATAAGTTTACTTATTTTCCTAATTGGCAGACATCACATAGATATTTTTTTTTTGTTAAAATCCTCGGAGGGGCCTATACATTAATATAAAAAGTAGGTTACAGAGTCCTTATAGGAAACTATTGGCTCACTACTGCTCAAACGAGCTACAAAATAAAGAGAAAGAAAACCTATGAGCTAATTGTCTCCGCTATCAAAAATTACAAGGCACCCTAGTGACATTCTAATGATGCGATAGACAAGCATCCAAAAAAGAAAGATCAAAAGATAGTAATAGAGCCCAATCTTTCTGCAAGAAAACTTGAAGTCATTCTTAACCAGCTCCATATCCAAAAATGAGTGACTACAAAAATGAAAGCTACACCGAAATAGAGTATTAGCAAAAAACTTATCAAAAAAGGAATAAATAAGTAAACAAAAGATAAATTGGATCCAAGTGAGGCCAGTCTGAGAATTTAGATCACAAGAGCTCAGAATGCTTTCATTAATACTAGCCTCATTAGGATTGTCAACAAGCCACTCAATCCTACCAGAGGGTTCAGCCAATTCCCTATTAAGAGCATTCGACCAGCACATGCTCAGAGTCTCATTATCAAATCACAGGTTAATGACTAACCAATATTTGAAATTAAAGGCAGACCTACACAGTAAGCTATAAGCAGGAAGGCAAACAACACAAGTTCCAGCAAAAGATTACTATAACAAACAACTCCTCCCAATATTCCATTGAAAAGGGTCCAGGAGATGCAAACCCAAAAAATATTGTTGGAACAAACAACTCCTCCCAACAAACCATTGAATGAGGGTCCAGGAAAAGCAAACCCGAAAACCTAGGGGTAGCAAAATAAAGCCTGCAATAATACTTAAAGAGCCCAATAATAAATAACACCCCAGCTTGCATCCCACCATTACCCCCATCACTCCATCAGGTAGGAGAGCAACAATGGGACAAACCCTCAGCAACAACACCAAGAAAATCATTGCTCCCATCTAAATTCAGAAGAAAAAAAAGCAACATAGGGACAACCAGCAAAATTCTAAACACTAAAAACTAAACCCCGAGACTGCCAGGGACTAAACAAATAACATAAAAGAATCTTAAAAGCATGAAGAGGCAAAACCAACAGCCTCAACTAGCAAAACTTCCCAACTGCAATTAATAAATAGAAACTGCAATTATAAGGAGGGACAAGCTAGAAACACAACAACTCCCAGCAAACAGAAAAGGCCAGAGAACAAATCAACCATAACAGCAAAAGCTAAGATACATGGTTAAGTGTTAAAATAGGTGTTCCCACATGCATCAAGATAGAGCAAACCATTAAGAGGGGCAAGTATAGTAGATTGAATAAAATCAACAAGACAACCAAGATTACAACCATAATTAGCAAGCCAAGAAGCACAAGAATTACCAGCCTTACCAACATGACAAAAAGATTTATTCACAAATAACAACAACCTTTTAATTTCCCTAACAACATAGAAGATATTCAAGCTACAACACACATCCTCCAAATCCCAAAAAGGGGTGATGTTAAAACCAGAATTCACTTCAATAACCAAATTAATTAAGTTCAGAGGGGCATATTACAACAACATTGAGAGTAGAAGGGGCCTACTTCCAACAATTCCCTAAAGAAGAGCTAATATGATAACAATTCTTAAAACTCTTAACAGTAGGCAAATTGATAGACACAAGAGCTAAGATCTTGTCCTTTACCCTTTGAATATCCTTGAGATGGTTCATCCTAACTCCATTGAACATGGAGTTATTCCTCTCCAACCATATAAACCAAATAATAAGAGAAAGTATAGTATTGCAAATGTGACCTTTAGTATCGATAAACCAAGACTTAAGTAATAAGTAAAGGGGAAGATGAGCATTAAAACAATTTAATTGAAACAAGTCATCAAAATAAACCCAATTTCTACCAGCACAGGGTCAGAGACGAACACATGATGCATATTTTCCATGTGAAGACAACATTGGCATTTAGAAGCTAAACTGAAACCTTTTTTAATGAAATTATCCTCCGTAGGGATAAATTTATGAAGAACTCTCCACACAAACACAGAAACCATAGAAGGGATGCTCTTATGCCATATGTTAGAAAAAATAATGTCCAAGTTACCTTTAATTCTAAAGGAGTGCCAAGCATTTTTAAGATGAAGATCCCCATCTTTGGAAAAATCACACAAAATAATATCTTTAGAAGTGGTATTAATAGGCAGGTTTAAAATTCACAAAAAAATGCAATTAGGGATCAAATTAGAGATTTTCTCATAATTCCAACAATTCTCATTGAAGAAAAAATTAACTTTAACAGAAGCAGACCAGGTTTAGGAGAAATATTGGTCAGGTGATTACCCACATAATATTTAGAAGTCATAAAGTTAGCCCAAAAATACTCTTTAGAATAAAAATTATACCACAGTTTAAAAAAAAAAACCTTAGCAAGGTCATGAAGATTTTTGCAGCCAAGACCACCTTCAGCCAAAACACCACAACATTTCTCCCACAAATCCCAAGTAATTTTAGAAGAGGAGAAGGTACTTTTCCAAAAAAACTTGTTAATAATCTTGTGGATTCTACTATAGACAGCTTGAGTAGGAAAAATAGTTTGAAACATATAAACAGGTAAGGTGCAAAGAACACAAAATTTTAATGAAAGTCACCCGGCCACCAAAACTAAGGAAGTTAGAATCCCAAGATAAAAGCTTATGTTGAATAGAAGCAATAAGATTGTCAAACAAGGAAGTTTGTCTTCTACTTTTAAACAAAGGAACACCAAGATACTTAATATGCAAGTTAGAATGAGTAAAGCTAGTAGCATCTTTGATAGAAAGAATATGATCATTGGAAACCCTTTTAGATGTAATAAAACAACATTTATTTTTACTAAAAGATATACCACTAACCATTTCAAAAAGAATGAAAAAATCTATAATTTTCTTAACTTTATTAATAATCGCATTAGTAAAAATAATAAAGTCATCAGCAAAGCATAAATGGGATATATGAAAGCCACCCAAACTTCTAAAATAGAGGCCAGGATTAAGTTCAAATAAATTAGAGAGACCCCTAGATAGAAATTCAGCCACAATAATAAAAAGAGCAGGGGAAATAGTATCACCTTGCCTTAAACCATGAGAAGAGTTGAAGAAACCATAATTAGAGCCATTCAGAATGATAGAAAAAAAAGAGAAAAATTTGCTATATAATTTTTAATAATATTAAAAAACACAGAGTTAAATCCAAAAAGATTCAACATAAAGTAAATGAAATTCCAACTAATATTGCCATACGCCTTGACAATATCAAGTTTCAAAATAACATTACCACCTCTAACCCTAACATCCAAATCTTGACTTAATTCTTGCGCTAAAAGAATATTCTCCGTAATAGCCCTACCTTTAATCAAGCCCATTTGATAAGGAGAAATGATTTTAGGTAAAATTGAAGAAAGACGATTCAAAGTAATTTTAGAGAGCAATTTATTGAAGAAAGTACATAGACTGATAGGACGGAAATCATTCCATATTTGAATAGAATTACTTTTAGGAATAAGCACAAGTGACGTAGAAGTAAAAATTTTAGGAATCGGATTACCAACAAAAAAAATCAAAAGTAGCAAAAAAATATCATCATAAATAATATGCCAACATTTTTGAAAGAAAAGGGTCCTGTAACCATCAGGACCCGCCATAGAATCACTATTCATCCCCAACACAATATTTTTAATTTCCTCCAAAGAGGGAGGATTAGAGAGGAAATCATTATCCTCAAGAAATAGAAGATTAGGAATAAATGAGTAGTCCATAGCCTGAGTAGGATTTAAAAAATGGTTTTTAAAGTGAAGCATCGCTAAATTAGAAATCTCAACAGTGTCAATAGAATAAGAGCCATCCTCTCTTTTGATGTTGTTGATATTCTTAATCCTTTTTATCTTAGTTAAAGCATGAAAGTACTTAGTATTACTATCACCCTCAACCAAATGCTTAGCAGCACCTTTCTGTTTCTAAAAAAACGTCTTCCTGAGCTTGAAAGTTAAAAAGATCAAGTTTAGACTGGTTTAACAAAGAAAAATTAGCATCAGCAGGGTTATTTTTACATAAGTTTTCATTAAAAGACACACATTGTTCAACTTGAAGAATATAAAAAAAGATATTTTTGAACACATTGTGATTCCACTAATTTAGAGTTTGTTTCAACCTCTTAAGCTTGAACCAAAGCCTTTTCATATGAAAAATAGAGTTATCAGGATGTAAGGGAGCTTGCCAATTATAATTGACAACATCAAAAAAGGTATTATTCAGTATCCACACATTTTGAAATCTGAATTGAGAAGAAGCATTAAATTGACTACCATTAATGTTGATAAGCATAGGAGAATGATAAGACAAAGTTCTATTAAGATGCTGAACATTAGTAAGATTAATAACATTAATCCAAGAATCATTAAAAAGCACATGATCAAGACTTTTTCATAAGTGGCCCCTATTCCAAGTGAAGTTGTTACCAACAAACCCAATATCAATCAAATTATAAGATAAGATCATATTATTAAAGTCAGATATAGAATGATATGAAGGAGCCGACCCACCAATCCTTTTAGAAGGGGTAGTGATAGCATTAAAGTCACCGCTAACCAACCAAGGCAACTGACAAATACTATAAAAATTCATAAGTTGTTCCCATAACAGCTTTCTAATAAAAAGGGAAGAAGCAGCATACACAAAAGTAGCACAACAATAAAAATTAAAGCCTCAATTTTGCAATGCATAATTTGAATAAAGTCTCCAATAACATCAATTTTAATAGCATTTTTCCAAAAGACCTAAATTTTGTTAAACATATTTGAAATAGCAAGGTTAAAGCCAAGAAAATGAGAGGTATTATCCAACCTAGAAGTAGGGATAAGGGGTTTAAGCAAAATAAGAATGGAAATTTGATGAACACGACATAAAGTTTTAACACGAATCCTAGAAGACGAGCAGTCAATACCCCTAACATTCCAAATAATAATACTAAGCCTAAATAGATATTAATGAGAAGTATTTGAACGAGTATTTTTAGCAATGTTTCTAGCAGGTTGTAAAGAAATATGCTTTGGGTTCTGCCCCCTTTTACTATGAAAATTGATAAAACTAGTATAATTATCATCCTTGGTAAAGAATCTAGCTGCAGTAAGCATCTCCTCAGTATCAGTAAGAGCATCACTATTATAATTAGAGGTTGAAGGAGTCTTACCATCATTAGACTGTCTCCTATGTAAATTAGGAAAATCATCCTCCATGAACCTACCATCATCATCCCAATTTTTAGAATCCTTCCTCTCCGAATCTTTAAAGCTGGAAGAAGGTAACAAATGATGCCCCATGGAAACAAATTCTCCATCCTCTAAAACAGTATCATTCTTCTCACCATCAGTGCCAACCAATTGATTATCAACATCAGTAACCTTCTATGCATCCTGAATAATTAGTGGATTAGTAATCATAATATCACTAGCATCAATTATATTATGGTTGATAATGCAAGAAAGAGAAGTATCAATATTGTGCAAAGTATTGTCCACATTTTCTTGACAATTAGTAGAAGTAACATTAAGCAAATCATTAGAATTAGTATTTAAAGGAGCAACTCCCAGATCTTAAGGGACAGAAGCAATTAATCCATCAAGGTGATCCTTCTTGGTTCCTACTAAAGGATTCTCACACATAGGTTTTTTTGTATGAAAATTCTCTGATGATTGTTTCAAAGGGTTCTTATCAGGATGCAAGTGAGGATTTTTTTGAAAGATTCATTCATAGCATGCCCATGCATTTTTCAAAAAGAATAAAATATAGGCAAATTTTCAAACTCAACTTTCTGGAAATAACCTTTAACTTCGGAATCATTCTAAATTTCATTTGGATGTTTCTTAAAGACATCCAATTCATCCAACACCCTAGGAACTGACTGCCTTGAAACCGAAGCATTAGCTTGATCAGTCTATAAGGGATGGCTGAAGATGGAAGCCATACCAAATAAAACTTGATGATTAAAAACATGCAAAGACAAATTAGGAAATGATAAGTAAAGTGGAGCAATAGAAGATTCCTCCCTAACATCAAAATCTGGAGTCCATTTCAATAAACGCATTTGACAAGCTTGAATATAATATAATCTTCTAGCAAAAATCTGGCTATAGTCAAGGTCATTGGCCAACTGGATAGCAATATGCCTTTGATAAAGTAAACCCACGTGAAATGAACCAGATAACTTAAGATTAACAAAGAACTTGCGAATGACATCAAGATTATGTCTTCTCAAAACAAATTTACCAACCAAAGTTAAAGCATAAGGAGCAGCTAGTTGATCAACTACAGAATCCTCAAAAAAAAAAAAAAAAAAGATCCTGACAGCCCTTAAAAGATGAGTGGACAAACTTCAATTTTAGAGAAGATAAAGAGCCGCCAGCAAGAGCCTCTTTGAATGATCATGTTTTCCCTTCAAAAGATGAAGAGATAGGGCAAGACGACGACGGGGTCCTCATCTTCCCACACAAAAACTCAAAGAGAAAAACTAAATCAAAGAACAAAAGAGAAACAGAAGAAAAAAGCAAGAAAATCAAACCGAAACAACCAAAAAATTCCATCCAGGAGGGTCAAAATCGATCGCTCGAGAAAAAACCCTAAAATCACACAGAAAATGCCTTAGAGCCACAGAGCAAAGAGACATTGTGATTTATTTAGAGTTTATCGTTATGGAATACATCACATAGATGGTCCTTAGTGAAGTCTAATTTAGGTATGCCTCTAATTATAGTTTTTTGTGTGATACTCTTAAGTGTTTTCATGCTAGCATGGCATAATCTCCTATGTCATAGCCAAGAGTCATCCATTATTATTTTCAAAAACAGTGAATTCGAATTTTCAATATAATTAAGATCTAACATGTAAACATTATTTATTAATTTTCCATCTAATACAAGTTTATCATTTAAACTAATCAAGCATTTGATAGAGAGAAATTTTATGTCAAATCCTTTATCACATAATTTAATAATGCTTAACAAATTGTGCTTTAAACCATTAACTAATAAAACATTTTCAGGTAAATTTTTTTTTTATTTCTAATAATACATTAGCCCACCACTTTCCTGGTGGTGTTGTCTCTTAAAGTCACTTTGCCTCTAGTCTTAGTCTCCAGTGTAATGAATTTCTTCATGTCTTTAGTCATATGTCTCGAGAAGCCACTATCCAGGTACCACATGCTCTCACTAGGTCTTTTATGAGAGCACCCCTACAAAGTCATTCAAACGTTAGATTTGGGAACCCAAATGAGTTTGGGTTCCTCCTTATACTTGCATGAATGAGATGAATGCATGTTTTTCTATGATGAATGCAAATTAGGTCTCCACACTAAATGTGTCCTATGGTGAATCATGTAAGTATGGGCTATATGACCTAGCATGCCACAATAGAAGCACCTAACATCGAGAAATGGACTCACTAACATATGAGGGAGGTGATTCCTCTTTTTAAAGTTATTTGATACATGAAATCATAGGTGTTTGCTTTTTTTGGGCTAAGGGGGATGATGGTTTATCTTTTTCAAATACTATGAGTTTTGCTTTCAATGCATTAATTTCATATTCATATGTTGCCACTTCCACTTTTAGCCGATATTCATTGTTGTCTATTTCCCATGCAAGTTCATCTAATTTCTTAAACTCTTTTTCTAGTTCAATATGTGATGTCTTTAAGGAATCATGTACATTGGATAATTTAATATGATTCTATTTAATGCATCAAGCTCATCAAGAAGGGACATATGATCTCTATCTAAATCAGAATATTCTTTAACTAAATTATTATGCTCAATTTGTAAAATGCTAAACTCAATATTAAGACTAGCATGCATTTTCCTTAAATTTCTATATGAATCATGAATTTTCTTAGAAATAACTAACAAATCTTTGTATGAAAGTTGACATACCTCATCTTGATTCGATTGATTAAGTTTATTGTTAGCCATTAGACACAAATTTGTTACCTTCTCCTTTGCTTCTTCTTCTAATGATTCTGAGGTAGAGTCGGCCCAAACTGCCTTCTGTGTTGTCATATTTCCTTTCTTATATTTTGACTTCTCCTCACCCTTCTCCTTAGTTGGATGGATCTTTACGTTGGGCCAATCAACTCAGAGGTGACCTGATTTTTTGCACTCAAAGCAAATTATGTCAGATGAAACTTTTTATTCTTTAAGCTTTTACCTTTATTCAAGTTGATTTGATGAAGCCTTTATTTTCATTTTAGAAAATTCTTGAATTATCCGGTCATCAAGGTTATATCATCATCTTCCTCTGCTGTAGAACCTTCACTTTCTGAGTTGTTTGCTTTTAGAGCCACCATCCACTTCTTGTTTTCTCCTGCATCATTTTGCCTTTGACTCACTCCTTACATGTAAGCAATGAGTGACCCAAGCAAATTATTAATTGAATAAATATTTAAACGTTTGGACTCAGAAATTGTAGTAATTTTAGCATCATAAGAACTAGGTAAGTATCTCAAAATTTTATTAACTTTTTTAGAATTAGAAATCTCTCTACCTAATGCATGCAAGGATATCACTATCTGGGTAAACCTAGTGTACATATCATATATAGTTTCATTAGATTTCATATGAAAGAGTTCATAATCATGTAACAAGATGTCTAATCTAGACTATTTAACCTCACTAATTCCTTTATACATGACACATTATCGATCCTAGATCTCCTTACTAGTAGCGTAGGTGGATACTCTCATGTAATCTCCTGATTTTAATGCATAAAAGAAATAATTCAAGCACTTTGCATTTAATTGGTTAGATCTCTATCCTCATTACTCTATTCACTTAATGCTATTTGAGTTTTAATTCCATTCACAAGTTTAAAAGATGCAGTGTAACCTTCTTGAACCAACATCCATATACGATAGTTTATAGACTGTAAAAATGTAGACATTCAAATTTTCCGAAAAATAATATGGTATGTTGTCAAACAAGGGTGTACGAGTTATAGAATAACCCTCCACAGTATTACGATTATCAAAATATGCCATAATCATTTTTTTCAAAGTTTTATAAAACACTATTTTTGAAACACGCTCTGATACCAATTGAAAGTATGAGATGTGCTAAGATTGGGGGGTGGGGGGGGGGAGGGTGAATTAGTATTTTTTGAAATAAAGAACAAAGCCTAAACAAAAGTTTTAATTTTTTTGTAGTTTTCAAAAAATAACTTAACTAATTTAAAGCGAAAGCTAGTGATTAAACAAGATTGTAATAGCGGTGATGATATTCTAAATCACATAATAAGGTTCTATAATAATATTCTCACCAACCAGTTATAACAATTGTAGGATTCAAAAAGAAAAAAAAATAGTAAATAGAAAAAAGCACACTAAAAGATTTATAGTGATTCGATCACTTGACCTACGTCCACTCCCCGGTGTCCTCCACTATGGGAATTTCCTACTCAAAAGTAATTCTCCTTTTGCCTCCACAACAAGGCAGAGAAGCCCTTAAAAAAGCTCACTTTCACCTTCCCTGGTGTGGTGGAGTACCAAATGCTATGTCACCCTCCTCGTGATGGTAATAGACATTTTCCTTTTTCTCTCTCCTAGAGAAGGCAAAGGATCTTTAAGGTCGTCGATCTTGAAGGCTCTCCCCCTAGAGAGCTCCCACAAGATTTACCTGGGCCATATGAGGAGCAAGCGTGCAGTAGGCCAGGTGAAATCGTGTGATCCCTTCACACTCCTTCTCCCTCATAAACTCACCTTCTACTTCCTCTCACTAGCCCTAAATCCCTTTAAGTGACTTCCTCTCTCTTCTTTTAAAAAGTCACAAGCAATACTTGGATATCAAGCTTTAAGAATTCCTAAATTTTTGATTTAGCTATTTTTGTTCATATATTGTTATCCAAGATCATACTATATGATTAGTTAAAAATAGCTTTCGTCCTGGTTTAAAGGAGTACAAACAGGCAATAATTCTGAACTATATCATATAATATAATATAAATATCATCCAGTACGATTTGGTAAATTTATTCTATTTATATAAGATGAATGCTGGGATGAGAGAAATTCATCTCAGTTCATTATATGGTATGATCCAAATCATACAATATGATCTATTAAAATCTTCAGATCATCCAATACAAAATATACATCGTTTAGTACATCTAGTTCAAAAATTAAGGTATCATCTGGTACGATCTTTGGGACGACCAAAAATAGCTTCGGTTCATCATACAATATAAACTGGGTCATACAGTATGATTACCAATCATTAATTAAAACTTAATTTTAATTGACTAAACACGGAGGTTAATTTGAGTAAGTATTCAAATAATCATGCAGTGTGATCAGTTCAAAATTTAATAATTTAAAAACTTGCATAAATTAAACTAGCGAATAGGATTTTGGATTAAAAAATAATCATACAGTACGATGCAAATTATATAATTTTATTAGTTAACATACTACAGCTATTTGTGCCATAATATATTATATAGTACAACTTAAAATCATATGGTACGTACGATCTACAAAAAATAAATTTTCCCTTTAAAAAAAAAAAACTCTCCCCCTGTGTATGTGTATGGTTACTCAGTTTGCTTGCAAAGTTTGAGGCCAGAAACAAGAAAAGAAAAAAGTAAAAAAAAAATTAAAGTTACAGACTTCACATCCTATTCTACCCAATCTCGAGTCTTACATTGTCTTGAGCAATATGTGATTTCCCTAAAATATTAGTACTCACAGAAAAGAAAAAAATTCAAAATATTGAATGACTAATAAGATAATTCAAATAACATTATTTTTCATCATTAAAATCTCAGGGTAGGGGTTATGCACTGTAGCAAACACCACCAGGAGAGTGGTGGCACGAGTATAATTGAAAACTCTAAGAACCTTTTGATTTAAAATGTTTTACTTATTGATGGCTTTAAACACAACTTGTTTAGCATCAGCCAGCTTTGTGATAAGGGCTTTATCATAAAATTTTTATCAAACACATACATCGTTTGCTTGAATAACAACACTATATTGCAGGGAAAAAGGATCAATAATATTTACATGCCTAATTTAAATAACATTGAATGTTCTGCTTTATTTTGCTTAAAAGTTATAGCAAACGAGTTATAGTTGTGGAATAGGAGGTTATATCATGCCAGTATCAAAAATCTTAGGAGAGTAACCCAAAAGGACCTAGTTAGAGGTGTCCCCAAACTTAAGTTCACCAAGGACCACCTATGTGATGCCTGTCAACGAGGTAAACATGTTCAATCCTTTTTCTATTCCATTAAGAACAATAGCACCTCTAAAACTTTAGAAGTCTTTGACATGGATTTATTTGGACCCATTAGCACTGCTAGCTTAGGAGGAAAAGTCAATGGATTTGTGATTGTCGATGATTACTCAAGGTTCACTTGGATCAGATTTTTGTTAGATAAAAGTGAGTCTTTTGATAAATTTAAATCTTTCTCTACTTGGATTTAGAAAATGCTAGGTTGTGAGATATTGACCATTTATAGTGAATATGGTGAAGAGTTGTGAGATTTTGAACTTTCTGTAAGGAGCAAAGGAATAGTCACAACTTATAACTACTAGGACCCCTCAACAGAACATGGTAGCTGAAAGGAAGAACATGACCTTAATTCAAGTTGCTAGAGTCATGCTTACTGAGTATTCACTTCTAAAATACATTTGGTCTAAAGTCATCAGCTTGTTATGTGTTGAATAGGGTGAATGTTAGATCCAAATTGAATAAGACATCCTATGAGATCATTAAGGATAGGACACCCAACCTTTCTCACCTCAATATCTTTAGCTGTAAGGTTTTCATTCTTAATAATGAAAAATCTCTCTTAAAAAAATTTGACCCAAAATCTAATGAATGAGTGTTCTTAGGATATTCAAGTGTGGGGAAATCCTTTAGAGTGTTTAACAAGAGAATATTGGTGGTGGAGGAGACTACTCATGTAGTGTTTGATGAATTTGATTATAAGATGTTTAGAATTGAGAAGGATGATAAAGTTGGAGAGATTACCTAAAGAGTAAAAACTTCAAATTTTGAGAAAAAGGGTAGAGCCTCAAAATACTGATGGAGTAGGTGAGATTACCCAAGGAGTAGAAAATATAAATATGGAGAAAAGGGTAGAACCTCAAAACACTGCCTAGAGATTAGAGATATTCTTTGAGTCATCTTAAACAATTGATGTTAGGAAACCCTTCTGAAGGTTTTAGGAAGAAAGTAAACCACTCTGCCTTTATATAAATGATTAAACCCATCGACATCAATCAAGCCCTTTCTGGTGAGTTCTGGATCTCAGCTATATTATAAGAACTTAACCAATTTATAAGAAATGATGTTTGGGCATTAGTAGAAAGACTTATAATCAAAGTGTAGTAGGAACCCATTGGGTATTTAAGAATAAAATGAATGAGTCTGGTGTGGTGGTTAGGAATAAGACAAGATTGGTGGCAAAAAGGTACAACTAAATACAAGGGATTAATTTTGAGAAGACATTTGCCCCTATAGCTAGATTGGAAGTCATTAGAGTGTTATTAGCATTTTCCTATTATAAGCTTTTTGAAATGGATGTCAAGAGTGTCTTTTTGAATGTAGTAATAAAAGAGGATGTGTTCGTAGAGCAACCCCCAGGTTTTATAAGTTCCTAATTATTAAATCATGTTTACAAATAAAAATAGCCTTATATAGATTAAAACAGGCACCAAGAGCTTGGTATGATAGCCTTAGCACATTCCTACTATAGAGGGAGGTTATTAAGGGGAGCATAGACCCCACCCTTTTTCTGAGGAAAGTAAGAGATGAGTTACTCATTGTTCAGATTTAGGTTGATGATATACTTTTTAGATCTTCTGATAAAATGTTATGTGGTGATTTTTCTAAAATAATGAGTAAGGAATTTGAGATGAGTATGATAGGAGAATTGTCCTACTTTTTGAGATTTAGCATAAGATAATTGGATGATATAATCTTTTTAAATCAATCAAAGTGCATTAAGGACATATTAAAAAAATATGAAATGGATAAAAAAAGAAAACCTTGCTATAGGACACCTCATTACTTTTATCCTGGAAACTAAATATAATCTTCAATATCCTACCCTACGGGACTTTCAACTGGCCTACTACAATAATAGCTCCTTCCATGTTCTTTATAGTACTCATCTCCACCCGAGACAAGCGGAGGTTGAGGGAGCTGAGGAGGAAA
The DNA here is from genome assembly GCA_022539455.1 of Dendrobium nobile. Taxonomy (NCBI): domain Eukaryota; kingdom Viridiplantae; phylum Streptophyta; class Magnoliopsida; order Asparagales; family Orchidaceae; genus Dendrobium; species Dendrobium nobile. The sequence continues at coordinate 48,573,514 of CM039721.1, forward strand.
CTGCTTCTACACTAGTTAATGCACCTATTCTAATCTGTCTGCACTCACAACTGGATCAGCTGGTAGAGCAGTTAGACCAGTAGGAGGCTAGGTTCGACTCTTATATTGCTGCACAAGAGTAGTGGCATGCGGCGGATGTTGCTAGATTTGATGAGTATGTGGCACACCATTAGCAGTAGTATGAATAGGATATGACATGATTTAGGGAGCAGTTTTCTTCCATCCATAGTCCTTTTCAGCCACCACCACCTCCTCTAATGCCTGATCTAGGCCCCTCATACTTATAATCTATTTTGATTTTTTTCTAATGTTTTTTTTGTACCTTTGTTAATTTTGGAGTTGTTTATTTTTTCTTCTTCTTCCACCTTTTTGTGATGTTAAAAGGAGGAGTAGTGTTAGTGTTTGTGTGTTAGGGTTGTTTTCTTATTTATTATTTTATTTGTACTCTATTATTTAGTATTTATACCACCTGCTTATTTTTAATAAAATTTACATTGCTTGATTCAAACTATTCTCCTTTACCTTATGCTTCATTAATTTGCTTGAGTTGAATTTCCAAACAAATGTTTTGCCATCGTCAAAAAGGGAGAGAAGGTTGTGAACATGGATTCAAGGATTATAATTTTGATGATAAAAAACATTTTTGACATTCCTGTTTTCTTACTACAGTTATTATTACATATCTATTTTGGTTTCCCTTTCTACTACCATTTTAGGTTTACAAGATCAATTGTAATTTAAGCCAACTAAAGATTTTGTAGATTAGGACCGAGTTAGTCTATAAGTGTACTTCAAGGGTTTTTACCTTTTCTTGAGTCAAATGTAATAAAGTGGAACCTAATGTTAAGTAACCTTGCACACACACACTCAGGAGAAAAATTCGATCTATTTTAGTGTTTTTTATTTTATATCATATTGCTCAGGACTATCCAAAATCATCCTGGATGATCAGTTAAATATAGAAACCCTAATTAGGGCATCTTGGTTAAGGCAGTCAAATTACGCAAATCATCCTAGATGATATTAACATCATTCTGGATGATAGAACCAAATCAGAAAGAATCAGCTGCCAATTCTCTAAGGTATGATTTTATTTTAAAAAATCATATAGAATAATCCCATATCATCCTTAATGATTCATTACAATGATGCCTAAATTAATCCGGTGATTAAGGAAAGTAATTAAGGTTTGATTGAATTGATCATATTATCTTGGACGAACGTAAGATCACCCTAGATGATCGCATGGTCATTCTGGATCATTAGTTATAAAAACCTTTATCTTCTCTTGGATTACCTAGTCAAACAGAATTATATGCTGGATGAAAATCCCTGATTTTGAACTAATCATGCAAGATGATTCAAGGATCATCCTGGATGATATGTTATATTTCTTCATCATCCAAAATATATGACTTTGGACAAACAGAACAATGTGCTGGATGATATATAGGATTTTGAACTAATCGTATAGGATGATATCCACATCATCCTGGATGATTAGAATAAATAAGGGTTCTAATCATCTAGCCCTCCCAGATTGTCTTGGCTGAAAGGGATGATATGTTGAACATTCTAGACATTCTTTGACAGCTTATTATAATATAGGAAAAATTTTAAGCCCTTCTTTATATGACCTCTTGATTACTTAAGGTGGATCTTTTGCTGCTATCTTTACCTGAGAGAGCCAAGAGAAGGAGAGGGAGAGATTGGGAGAGAGAGAGAGAGAGAGTGGATCTTGTGAAGGGGAGTTTGTGAGAGGTTCATAAAGGTTACTCCATGCAAGGATATGAGTCATCTTCTACAGTCATCATCCCTAGTTCTTTGGAGGCTCTTGAGAGGTGTTCTTCAACAATCGATCAAGGTTCTCTACCTATTTTAGGAGGAAGCCAAAGGAGATCGGGTTCTCTACCTCATTGAGGTCGGCGGAAAGGAGTTTAAAAATTCTTCTCTGCCTTGCCGTGGGAGCAAAAGGAGAGTCATTGAGCTTTAGTGCAATACTCAGAGGAGAGGCTCTAGGGAGTGGACATAGGTGAAGTTGACCAAACCACCTAATGTGCTCTTTTTTATTACATTTTCACATTTTAATTTCTACACTTTATTTTTCTTATGGATGATCGTATGGTTTAATATTTTAAAATATTTCAAAAAATTGTTTTTTTGTTTAAGAATTTTTAAAATGACCAGTTCAACCCCCCCCCCCCCCCCTCTCTCGGTTAGCATCAGGCTAGTTCATAAGGGCTTAACAACCCTAATGAACATTTAATGAGATCAAACATGAGATATCAAATTCTTATCTTAACTCCATTCAATAGCCCTAGTCCACGAGGTTAGGTAATTCAAAGGGAAGGGCCATATGGATCATTTGGTCAACCTAGGTTGACATGGTCAACTTGGTTTGACAAAGCCTAATGACTCAACTCTTTTCATTTAGGGGAGTTTATATGATTATTTGGAATTGGTTTAAGGGAATTCCAAGTTTTTTAATGGTTTAAATATCTGAAATTCATGTTTATGTCAAAATGGGTCAAAATGGTGGACTTCATCAACCTTTGTCAACCATAGCTCACCATGGGTTCTAATGCACTCGAATATGTTTGAGTGATTATTTGGGATGTTTAGAATCTATTGGTTTAGTTTAAATTGATTGTATACATGAATTAAAGTTCAAGGTGAAATGGATGGTCAACATGACCTTTATGGGTCAACCATGCCTCCAAATTGGTTTAGGTTTTCTTAGGAATGGTTATAGGTGACCTAGGGGTTATTCAAAGGGTTTGGATTAATGCTTGCAAGGTTTTTCATGCATATGATTTTGATATGGGTTTAAGTGTTCAAAACTTCAAACTTGTTAAATCTAAGTCAACCATGGTCCCTAATGAGTTCAAATCATTATAATGACCATTATAAGAAAGTTCAAATCAATTCTAAGGGTCTATAATATGGTCTAAACTAAAATTGCTTGTTGAGTTTCATGTGATGTAAATATAGTGAAGTTTTGGTTTTCATACTTCAAGGTTTAGGATTTAGGGTTAGAAAGGGCTTGGAGGCTTCCAAAGATAACTAGGGATGCTTTAAGAAGATGATTAATCAATATGAAATTTTCCAAATCACATTTAATATGATATACCTAGGGTTTTAAATAGGCTATGGCATCTTTTTGGAAATTAATATAATGGTTTATGCTTTTAAGTTTGAAAATGTCCTAATATAAAAATAAAGTCAATAAATGCACCCCTAATAGGTGTGATGAACTAATGAAAGTAAATCACACATATTGACATTGACCTTGGTAGTCAATATTAATATATAAGAGTTTAGTAGGCTTCATATTTAGCAGGCAATGAAGGTTAGTTTAAATAGGAAGGCATTAGAAAGGGAAATCATCTGAGATAAGCAGTTTTAAATAGATAATTAAATAGGCAGATTTTAGCTGGAAAAAAGATATATTTAAGAAGGAAAATGTTAGACAAAAAAAGCTTTCTAAACAAGTGGATTTAACCAAAAAAATAATTGCTTGAATGGAAAATCATCCCAAATAAGCATATTTTTGTAGGCACATGCTTGAAGTAGAAATCATCCCAAATAACCATATTTAAGTAGGAAATTGTTTGAAAGGGAAATAATCGAAAGTAAAGGGATTTAAATAGGCAAATGCTTGAAAAAGAAATTCAGCTCAGAAAAGAAAGTTTTAGCAAGAAAATGTTAGAAAGGGAAATTCATCCCAAATAAGAAAGTTTAAGAAAATAAATACATAAAAGAAAAATCATCTCAAATAAGAAAATATTAGCAGGAAAATGCTTCAAAGGGAAAATAATCCATGATAATATTATTTAAAAGGTGAAATGCTTCAAGAGAGATTTTCCTATGCAAGCCAATTTTAGTAGGAAAAAGCTTGAATGGAAAAATCATCGCAAAGAAGTGGATTTAAGCAAGGAAATTTTTGTAAGGGAAATCATCCCAAGCAAGTGGATTTAGAAAACAAATGAGTTATTAGATCAAGAAAAGGATTCTATCGGTTGCTTGGAAATCATCCCAAGAAACCAAAAGAGATGTTAGCAAAATCAACCAATATTAAAGGAAAGGATTCAATTGGGAAAAATTATGCCAATAATTAAGAACAAATAGGAAATTTAAAACAAGCACATGGATTTAAGAAAACTCATAGTTTTAGTATAATTCTTCAAACCCAAAGTCTCATTACTTGGACACAATTTGCTATAAAAACTTCAACAGCACAAAAAATTTATACATCATGATATCATTCATTTTTTGAAATTTTTATTTTGTTACATCATCCCACATAATATTTCTTGAGATATCATTCATTAACTAACAACATGGGATGATCTCCTATATGATCAAGCAACTGATAGATTCCTCCCTGCTACAATTTCTCCATCATGAATGGACCTTCTTAAATTGGTTGAAATTTACTAAGTAGCTTTCAATGGGCCAAAATTGATCTTCATAGAACCAAGACGAAGTCTCCTATTTGGAAGATTCTTAGACGAACCATCTTATCTTGCACTTAAATCATATGGGATTTATACAACTTGAGGTTCTATTGAGCATACAAATACTTATCTTTTAAATCTTCATGCTCTTCTAAAATATTTTGGCATTATACTATGATGTTATATCATAATTAACTATAATTCAAAAAGAGAGAAGTTGTGCCTATAATGAAAAAATCACCTCTACTCCAAAGACTAAAGTTAATGGCATAGATTGAGTTGGCGTTCTATATGTGGTGTGATATGCCCTCAAAGCTTTTCCTAACTTTTCATACAAATGTTGCTTATTATCATCTAAAATTTTATTTTAAAGTTTGCAACAATTTTTTGTTGAAGGTCTCAGCCAATCAATTTGTTCAATGGTAATAGATGGTTGAGTATCTCTAAAGAATGTTATGATGTCTACAAAAATTATTTATTCTACTGATTTTAAATTATGAAACATTGTCATATATGATTAGGCCAAGAATGATAAATTGATATATTATATGTTCTTTAAAGAAATTTTATACATGTTGGGCTTTAAATTCTTGTAATAAAACATCTTATACCCACTTTAAGAAGTAATATGTTGTTACTAACATAAATTTGTTAACTCTAGAGGATGGAAAATCAATTATACTGATGATATTTATTCCCCAACTTGTAAAAGGCTTTAAAGAAATTGTAGGATGTAGAACCTTTTACAGTTGAAGAAGGACTACATTGTGAACTTGATATTAATAATGATCATGACATGTAACATTCACACAATCTTTTATCATTTATGGCCTATTGTATCCCATCTATTTAATTTTTAACTTTATCTTAGGATCGAACTGGTGAGCATAACACCATCCAGCATGCACTTATTTTGTAATTTTTTAAGCCTCAAGTTTAATAAGTTAATATAACCACATCTAACCAAAGGTTCTTCAATATAGGGTACAGTGTAATAGTGTATACGATAGAGAACTTCCTTTAATCTAGTTAGAAACTAATTTATCTTGCGATAGTTTACTTTCTTTCAAGTTTTCAATGAAGGGTTATCTCTAATCTACCACTTCATTATCTATGATAAGAATAATCTCACCCTTGTCTGGGATTTTTAATTTATATATTCTAAGTCTATTGGTGGAATAATATTGTGACCCTGTACCTATACATATATAAAATCATCTTGAGGACAAGCTAATTCCTTTATGAGCTTTGTATAGGCATCCACCATAGAATTTCTTCCACGTGGTATCTAATACAAAGTCGCATTAAAAATCTTCTCTAGGAGCTTCATTGAAAATTGGTGATAAGGTATGACATTTTCCTTTTGCATATTATAAATTTCAGCAATATGATAGATTACTAATTAGAATCTCTAAAGATTTTGACTCTTTATATCCATTCAAGATTCATAACTCTTGACCAATTATCAATGCCTCATACTTTGCTTCATTTTTCATAGAGGGTTCTAGCAAGTGCTAAGACTAATATAGAAGGCCTTTATCCTTAGTTATAAATGTAATGTTAATTATAAAATTCCCTAGAATAACATATTATTAACCATTATCTATTTGACAAGATGCAACAACATTAAAATATAACTCCAAGGTAGAGCTTTATTGTATATCTAAATTCAAAATTTGCTCATCAATTAATTCATCATTTAATAAGAAATTAATAAGAACATGATATGTTGTCATGTATTCTACTAAGGTTTTCCCTTTCATAATACATTACGAAGTAATATAATATTAAATTGCAACAGGATCATTGACCATTGGGATAATCTTTCAAAAAATGTAGGATGAGTTAAGGAATACTGTAATGGATTAACCTAAGATATCAAATTGACTTTGTGAGATAACATGTAATTCCTTAACTTTTAAGTAGTGAATATCAAGGCTAAACAAAGTTTCTCAATCAACTAATAATTATATTTAGATTGAAGCAACAATTAGCTTACATAATAAAGCACTTTCTTCTTCCCTTCCTCATTGATATTTACGTAAAGAAACTTTATAGAAAATTAGTGGCTTTCTTGAAATATGAGCATCCAAAATGAAAGTGTCATTAGGTAATACTTTATACTTTTAAAATCCTTTTGACATTTATCATCCCATTGGAAATAAACAACTTTTTTACACAAGGATACAAAAGATTGACATCTTCTAGATAAATTTGATTTAAATTTTCCTAGATATGTGAATTGTCCTTTAAAATATCTAAATTGATTAATACTTCGGAGATGTTTCAAATCATAGATTAATGTTATTTTAGTTGGAACTAGTTTGTAGGGTTGACCATGGACATTTGATAGGCTTTAAGGATTTTTTTTAGGTTTGATTTGTACCAATTAAAATAGAAATTCATGGAATTAATGGCTAGGTATATCAAGGTTTAAAATCTCAAGAATTTATGATTCATGGTCATAGTTGGTCAAACAATACTTAAACAATGGTGTTGAATGAATCATACCACTTTGGAAATGGGTTTAAGTTGACTTGGTTTAGTTCCAAGGGTTTGGGCTCAAGTTTACATTGAAATGCTATTTTGAGTGGCATGAGTTATAATTATGAGGAAGTTAGGTTATATCCTAAGTTTATATTTAGGGTTGGACTCAGAATGATCTTGAAGACTCCCTAACTCTATCATGAAGTGATCTAAAGAGTGCTTTAGGCCATCTAGGTTTAGCCAAGAGTAAGCCCTTTAGGTATCCCTTATAGATCCTATAGGTTAGGTCGGCACTAGGGTAAGAGTACCTAAGCTCTAAGGATCATAAAGGGAAGATATTTAGGCCTCATTAAAAAATACTTCTCGATAAATATCATAATTCTTACTAATGTAGTTATTATTTCTAGAAGTTTATAAATGCAAATTCATTACTAACTACATCAAAATTTTGATCTACATGCATGCATCATTTTAGAGACTTATTCCATAATATCTCATAACCAATCCTTATAGACTTCATGTTCAATCTAACAACTCTTTTAAAAACTAAATAAATAATTTTCTTAACAATATCTCCTCTTTCTCAGCACTAAAATTTTTTTCATAACTTAAACTCCAAGAGCCAACTTTCTTAATAAACGATAGTCATCATCCTTTCAATACTACCATAAAAGAGAGAATTCTTAACAACTTAAACATTTCATGATATTTTTCCAATATTTCAATTTTATCATAAAATTACATGTTCTCTTCAATTGATTTACAATTTCTAATAGTATAAAAGAAAGATGAATGGATAGATATGAAATGTGAGAAAAACATATTCTTTTATTATTAATTTTGATGGAGCGAGAGAGATATATATAACCCCTAATTAACACGAAAATTTATGCAATAATTAAAAGTATATATGTGTTTGTAATATGATATCTTGAATTATCCCAACCATACCGAAGTTGCTTAACCCAAATTTTTGAAATCCACAATTAATAAGATTTGAAAACTCTCTATTCTCAAAGATTAGGACAAAGAACTTAATTTCATTAATTTCATAATAGAAATATCTATTCATTAATTTTTTCAAATGGGGTAACTTTGGATTTAGTGGACAAAAAATTTGTTCTCCACTATTTTATTATTCCAGTATATTGGTGAATAGGTGATCCACATATATTCTCATTAAATCATCTTGAGTTGTAAGTTTATGGCAGAATAATATAACTTGGTGAAACTCCCAAGAAGGAAGGAATTTTTAATAGGTAAACTTCCAAGGATATTTTTATGGAGAGTAGAGAAATCTATATTGCAATTTAATTTTAAATTAAACAAACCAACCTCCCCCCATTCTCTCTAGTAATATTGTGAACTTCATTATGCTTCTCCACCAATATGTTTTACCATATTTCTTGAAATTTAAGAGACTAGTAAAATTACTTAATGAACTAATTTTTAATTATTATTCCTAACTCTTGATATAGATCATGTTGATATAGCCCTCAATTTATTTGAAGGTAACTAACTCAACAACTAGGCTATAAAGGTCAATATAAATAAAAAATATATATAAACTAATTTGAGTTTAGCCTTCTAAAAATATATATGTTAGCTGAAATAGTGATGCATTTAGTTGTTTAATTTGGGAAGACAAAAAAATCTTTAAATTTTTTGTTTCCAAAAAAATAAATTTCTTAATATCCATATTTATTTTTATATGTTGACTTAGTTTTATTCTTTTATATATGGACTCATAACAAGAAAGTTTTTAAAATTTTTCTCCAAGCAAATAAAAAAAAAACTCATATTTTCCAACACTTTAGGATGAAATCATTTCCCTTCACCTTGTTGCACATTATAATGTCTCCCCTAAACTAATGTATGCTCACTATTTCTCCCCTCTATTATGAAAATTCCACCTTCCATACTTTCCTCTTCATCCTCAATGATGAAATTTGCAAGTACTTGTTGCCTAGGGTAAGCATGAGATAAAATAAGTGTTGCAAATCTAGCATCCTTAGACTCTAATTTTGATGATGTCAAACTCTATTAATTGAATGATACAAATTTAGGAAATATATTGGATATTATTTGTGTTTTGTGTACTAATGATTGTAGGAATAATACTCAAGAAGACTAATGATTTAAGATTAGGTAGTTTAGAATGTTAAGTCAAGAGTCTTTATTTTTATTTTCTTTAATTTTCTATTTTCTTGAGTTAGACAACATTAGAGTGCATAAAATTAGGTGTTTATGCAAACACACATAAGGGAGAAAGAAAAATTTACAAAAAATAGAATTTTTTGAACTAATCAAACTATACGACTGAAAATCATACTATACGATCAGTAAATTCAAAGAATGGTTCAACGATTAATTAAAATTTCATGTTCTATAAAACAATCATACTGTATAATATATATAATACTGTATGATTCATTTCATTATCAAATCCCTAGCTGTTAGATTAATTTAAGTAAGATTTTGAAATTAAAAATTTAAACTAACAGTACTATACGATTGATATCATAATGCATTAAATTTGAAATCTTACTAAAATTAACCCTCATGATTAGTTAATAAATTTTTTGTTTAATTAATAATACTAGACCATACTATATAATGTCAATCATTCCAAATGAATGACATAGATGAATTTTGCTCATCTTAGATTTTTTATCTAATGAAACCATGATTTTTTACCTAATTGCACTATACAATAGTAATATTATATTGGATGATTGACCCTAAAACCAAAGATGAATTTTCGCCATCCCAAGAATCATCCTTTATGAACAAAGGAAATTAAATATATCATATTGGACGATCTATTGATCGTACTATATAATATGTTCGTAAAAATTGAACAGTTCATTTGAATAACTTTTATAATGTATTGGATTGAACTAATTTTGAATTGATCGCACTATACAAATTTGGATCATACTATATGAACAAAAGATGGCAAGCTTGAATTTTTAGGGTTTCTTCAAGCCTATAGTAAAAGAAATTCTTTAACCATTTTTAATGAGACGTAAAGAGAAAAATGTGGCTGAAGAAGGAACTCTAAGAGGGAGTTTTTTGAGAAAATCAGAATTGGTTAGAGGAAGGAGAAGGTGAGCTTGAGCATGAGGGAGAACTAGTGTAAGGGGTATCACACGGTTGCTTCGAGCTAGATGTACGATTGCTGCTCCTATTGACTTAGTGAGTCTTGTGGGAGCTCTGTAGAGAGAGAGAGGCTTCTTAGTCTAGTCCTATAGGTTCTCTGCCTTCTCTAGAAGGGAGAAAAAGAAGTAGAGGTTCTCTACCTTCTTCAGGAGGGAAAAAAGAGTCTAGGTTCACTACATATTAAAAACGTTTTGGTCCTCTGATGTACCAGGTTGGTGGAAGAGAGTTTGTAAATGCTTCTCTACCTTGCTAAGGGAGAAAAAGGAGACTCACTTTGTGTTAGTGTAATACTCGAAGTGGAGGACTCCAGGGAGTTGAGGACTCCGAGGAGTGGTCGTAGGTCATGATTTGACCCAACCAATATAAAAATTTTGTATATTCTTTGTGATTTTAATTTATGTATTTTAGTTTTTATACTTCATTTTTGTTGTAATTGCTTGGTGAATTTCTAAGATCAATATTCTATTATGCAATTTATAACTCTATCATAATCATTGAAATTATTATTAAAATTATCAACTTCTGCATTATGAAATTAAATTGTCTATTTCAAAAGTTTTGAAAATCTAAAGGAAATTAGTACTCTTGTTTAGGATTATTTTTAAAAGCACCAATTAACCCCCCCCCCCCCCCCTATTGGCTCATCTCAACCTTTCAAATGGTATTAGAGCAGGGTCTCAAAAATAGTGTTATTGAAAACCTTGAGAAAAATGATTAATGGCATATTTTGGTAATAGTAACACTATAGAGGGTTATTCAATAACCCATCCACCTTTCTTTGAAAATGACCCTTTTGATTTTAGGAAAATTTGCTTGTATAAATTACTACTATCCATTGATTATAGAATTAGGCATATGATTCAAATTGGTTACTCACCTCCTTCACATATTGTTATTGGTGTTAAAACTGATATTCCCTTTAATGAATGGAGCAATGAGGATATAGAACTTATACAATTAAATGCTTAGTGTCTTAATTATTTCTTTTATGCCTTTAAATCTGAAGACTATATAGGAGTTTCTACATGCACTATCGGGAAAGAGATTTTAGATATGTTGGGTATCACCTATGAGGGAACCAGTAAAGTTAAATAGTATAAGCTAAACATTCATTTGCATGATTATGAACTTTTTTGCATGGAACTTAGCAAGTCTGTGTCTAAAATGTACACTAGGTTCACCTAGATAGTAACATCCTTGTATGCATTAGGTAGAGAACTGTCAAATTCTAAAAAAGTTAAGAAAATACTACATTGTTTATCAAGCTCTTATAATGCTAAAATAACTACAATTACTAATTCAAAGATTTAAATGCTTACTCTATTGACAATTTACTTGGATCATTCATCGCCTACGAGCAAGGAGGGAGTTAAAGGCAAAATGATGCAGGATATAAGAAGAAAGAGAAAACTGTAACACTAAAAGTAAATAATTCTAATAGTGACAACTCTTTAATAGATGAGGATGACAAAATAGCCTTGATAATGTGCTAGTTCAAGAGCTTTCCAAAAAGTAAATAAAGGCATTATCAAAACAACTGGAGAAAGGTGAAGGCCATAAATTTGCTAAAGTTTTGTTTGATACAATTTGCTTTGAGTGTAGGAAACTAGGTCACATTCGAGCTGACTACTTCAACCTTGAGACTCACCTAAAATGGAGAAGGGTGAAGAGAAGCCAAAGTATAAGAGGGCAAGAAAAATACATAAAAAGCTTTTTGGCTGACTTTACCTCAGAACCATAATAAGAAGCAGAGGAGGTGGTAAATTTATGTCTAATGTCTAATGATAATCTTGATGAATCTGATCAAGATGAGGTATGTCAACTCTCTTATAATGAATTGCTTATTATTTCTAAAAATATTCAAAATTCATTTAAGAATCTTAAAAAAATGTATGTTAGTATTAATACTAAATTTTCTACTTTGAAAAAAGAGCATGTTAGTTTAATTACTGAGCACTCTACTTTAGAAAATAATTATATGACTTTATTAGAAGAGTTTTATGCACTAAATAAGAATCATATTGATCTATCTAATGTACAAAATTCCTTGAAAGCATCACATATTTTGCAGAAAAAGGCATTTAAGGATTTAGAAGAACTTTAATGTCAATTAGATAACAGTGAGTATGTATTAAAACTAGAAGTGGAAAGATATGAAAGTGGAAATGAATATATATAGGAAAAAAATACTGTACTTGAGAATAATAAACCACCAATTTCAATAGCTCAGTGGTACAACCCCTCAATACAGCATGTATTATATAAACCTAGGAAGAGGCACCATCACCCACATAGGTTAGTAAAGCCATTCTCTAGTGTTAGGTGTTACTCTTGTGGCATGTTAGGACATATAGCCCACATTTACACTATCCACCATAGGACACATTTAGTGTAGAGGCTTAAATTGCATTCATCATCATATAATATGTATATATCTCATTCATTCAAGTAAAAGGTGGAACCCAAACTTACTTGGGTTCCTAAATCTAACCTTTAAATGACATTATAGGTATGCTCTCATAAAAGACCTAGTGAGAGTATGTGTTACCTAGATAATGGCTACTTAAGGCATATGATTGGTGATATTGAGCAGTTCATCACACTAGAGGCCACGTAAGCAGACAAAGTGACATTAGGATGTGAAACAACTATGAAAGTAGTGGGATCACGTACATTTAAAAATCTAAATACTGTATAATTGAGAATATTTTGTTGGTTGATGGTTTAAAGCATAACTTGTTATGTATTAGTCAACTATATGACAAGGGATTTGATGTCAAATTTATTTTTGATAAATACATGATATGCTTAAATGATAAACTTATGTTAAAAGGAAAATTGAACAATAATGTTTACATGTTAGACTTAAATTATATTGAATATAAATTCTTGGTGTTTAAAAATAATAATTGATGAATCTTGGTTATGGCATAGTAGACTATGCCATGCTAGGATGAATAATGAAAACACTTCAAAAAAATCTAATTAGAGGCATACCTAAGTTAAACTTCACTAAGGACCACCTATATGTTTCCTGCCAATTAAGAAAATAAGTAAAATCATTATTTCATTCAATTAAGGACATCAACAGCTCTAGGTCACAAGAAATCCTTCACATGGACCTAATTGGACTGGTTAGTATAGCCAATCTAAGAGAAAGAATTATAGGTTTGTGATAGAATATGACTACTCTAGATTCACTTGTGTAAGATTTATGGAACATAAAAGTAAGTTATTTCAGGAATTTAAAATATTCCACATTAGATTCAAAGAAAATTAGGATGTGAAATTTCAACAATTCATGGTGATCATGATAGAGAGTTTAAAAATGATAGCTTTTAATCTTTTGATTAAGAGATAGGAATAGAACATAATTTCTCTGCCCCTAGGACCCACCAGTATAACAGAATTGCTATAAGGAAAAATAGATCCTTGCTGGAAGTTGATAGGGTAATGCTAGCTGAATATTTAGTCCCTAAATATTTTTGGGTAGAAGTACTAAACATTGCTTGCTATGTTTTAAATCGGGTTAATATTAGATCAAAGTTGAATAAAATATCATATGAACTCCTTAAGGGTAGGACACCCAATCTTTCTCACTTCAATGTTTTCGGTTGTAAATGCTTTATCCTAATCAATGGAAAGTCACCATTAGGAAAATTTGATCATAAATTTGGTGGAGTCTTCTTAGGCTATTCATCTGTAGGTAAATCCTATAAATTTTTTAATAAGAGAACCCTAATAGTAGAAGAGTCTACCCTTGTGTTATTTAATGAATCAGTTAGGACCTCTGAATCTAAATGTGAAGAAGAAGAAGAAGTGCATTCATTCAAGGGGTACAATCCATTGCCATAGGAGATAGAGTAGAACCTTAGGAGCAATTGTATAGAGATTGGAGATATTCTTCTATTCATCCTAAAGAGTTAATCTTAGGAGGCCCATCTGAAGGTGTAAAAACTAGGCATGGATATAGGAAGGAGGTTAGTCATTCTACATTTATTTCTATGATAGAACCCACCAGTATTGATAAAGCCTTAGGAGCTGAATTTTAGATCCTACCAATGTAAGAAGAGATAAATCAATTTGTTAGGAATGATGTTTGGGAATTAGTCAAGAGCACTAAGTAGAAAGTGTTGTTGGAACAAAGTGGGTCTTCAAAAATAAGATGAATAACTCTGTAATAGTAGTGAGGAATAAGGCCATAAAAGTAGCTAAGGGGTATAACCAAATTGAGGGAACAGACTTTCAGGAAATGTTTAATCTAGTAGCAAGATTTAAAGCCATATTGATGATCTTAGCCTTTTATTGCTTCAAGGGTTTTAAAATTGTTTCAAATAGATGTTAAGAGTGTTTTTCTAAATGAGGTAATAAAAAAGGATGTTTATGTTGATCAACCTCCCATATTTGAGAATTTGCAATTTCTAAACCATGTGTTTAAATTTAAAAAGGCATTATATGGGTTAAAGCAAGCATCTAGGGCATGATATGAAAGGTTGAGTTCATTCCTTCTGGATAGAGGCTTTGTTAAGGGTAGAGTAGACACCACCCTCTTCCTAAAGAAAGAAGAAAAATAGTTGCTCAACTGTCAAATCTATATTGATGTTGTTTGGATCATCAAATAAAAACCTTTTTGATAAATTTTCATAAATAATAAGCAAAGAATTTTAAATGAGCATGATGGGAGAACTTAACTATTTTTTTGGATTTAGTGTAAAGTAGTTGGATGATGGAACCTTCCTTAGCCAAAAAATTACATCAAGAAAATTCTTAAAAATATGAAATGGACAATGCTAAGGGCATGAACACTCCCATCAGCTCCATAGTTTAATTAGATAATAACCCAAATGGAAAATTAGTGGATCAAAAAAAATATAAGGGAATTATTAGGTCACTTTTGTACATAACTACTAGTAAGCACAATATAATGTTTAGTGTTTTCCTTTGTTCAAGATTTCAAGTAGATCCAGAATATCCAATGTCTGCTATTAAAAAAATCCTTAGATATTTGTTAGACACTCCAAACCTAAGAATCTAGTACCCTAGATAAAACGCCTCTTTGGAAATTATAGGATTTTTTTATTTTGATTTTGCAGGATGCAATGTAGATAAAAAAAAAAGTTCCAGAACTTATCAATTCATAAGACAATCCTTAGTTTTCTGGTCCAGTAGAAAATAAAATTTCGTAGCCCTCTCCATAATTGAGAAAGAATATATAACAGTTAGGAGTTGGGTTGCTTAAGTCTTATGGCTAAAGTAATAACTCTTAGACTTTGGACTACTTGTAAGAACCATTCCAATTATGAGTGACAAGACTAGTGCAATTTACATATCCAAAAACCCAATTCAGCACTCCCTCATAAAGCATATTGAAAGCATGTCTTCATAAAAGATCATGTAGCCAAGGGAGATATTGAATTGCACCACATTGCTATAGGAGATCAATTGGCATACATATTAAAAGACCTCTATCCTCTGATACCTTTAGTACCTTGAGGACAAAATTAGATGTTATAGATAAAAAAAAGATTTTCTTTTGAAAAAGGTCATTTATATGTGTTTAAATTATATGTGTTTATTAATATATATATATATATATATATATATATATATATATATACGTTTGTGATTTGTTTGTTTTTTGTTTTAAAACAAAATGGTCTAAGATATATCCTTATCATTACTCTCGCACTTCACTGAATCACAATAATCTTTAAAATTCTTTCCTGGTCATAATGTACAATTCATATTCATAATGTATGATATGCATAGATGTATAGATCACAGCCTTTTATTTCATCAACGATCTAGATTAAGTCACTAATACACACATCGTACTGTACATACCTCTATTCATATTGTACGGTCCATGTTTCAATAACCATTGAGGAATTCAATCCATTTGGTATGAAATTATTGTTATTTGAACTTTATAATACCCCCTTACTATATACATGTCAAATGCATAGGGAAAATTTTAATTTGGCCTGTATGATAATAATTAAAATCTGTACTTTACAAACACCTATTTGTAGTGTATGATGATTTTTGTCAAATGTTGTACCAATGACCCCTCGAGACAAACAAATTTTTTTTAAAGATCATCCAATATGATATTGATCACACTGTAAGATTTGACAACTTTTTTTGATAGGTCATCCATACATAATAACTCCCTGATCATGCTATACGATTCTCGGTTGTACTATATGATTTGTGAAAAATTCTACAAATTGGAGGGTTAAACTAGTTCAATTTACTCAACCCTTCTACACTTTTCTACTTTCTAATCCTTCTTACTTAATGGCAGGTGGAAGCAATCAAAGTCTTCTTAGCTCAGGAAGTTCTTCCTCCTGTCACTCAGGCCATGATCAGTTTCTAACTACTACTAATGAATCAGTATATCTTAGATACAAGGAAGCCCGAGTAGCACCATCACGTATACTAAATTAGCATACACTGAATTTTTAGATGATGAGTATTTTTGACACCACTACCTTCCAATTCATGCTGACTCTAACCTTTCCCTTCCACTCTGAAATTCATTATAAGTTCTTAGCAAATCTTAGGATCAATGGAAACACCTTTGTAATGACAACATATATTTTTCATCACAATATTGAAATCACAAAAGTAGAATTAGAAGAATTCATCTACCTTAAAATTAAGGGAGTTCAACCCCATTTTATGTCTTCCATTTTATACTATGATTGGAGTAGTATCAATCTAACCATTAGGAATTCAACATTTAATTGACACTAAGACTTAGTCCAATCCTTACATCACAATGCAAGGATTATCAAGCAAATACTTTGTACTGTAATTATCCCAAAAGTTGGAGATCTTGTGAACATCGCCTGTCTACTTTCCTTAGTCACCTAATTCATTATGACTGACACTCGCTTTGATAAATCTCAATAGATAATTAATTACATTCAAAATTTAACTCCCATAAGACTCCCTTCTACCAGAAGAAATAAAATTATGGCTTTAGCACATATCATAGCCTATATCATAAACAAAAAAAATATGAAATCACTTATCCTGCACCTCCCAACAATAATCTTATCTTCTATATGGATGCTTCCTTCAGTATTATTTTTAATCTGGGTTAGGAACCTAACAAGACAAACTTTAAAGACATAGGGGAGATTCCCCTATAGCAACACCATCTTTAGTGGCTCAAGAACCAGCACCAACCTCTCATCACTTCCTGTATGAGGAACAGATATAGCATTTCGACTGCCTTGAGCCATGCCTAGACCAAGAACAAATTTAATATGATGAAGACATGGTATGGTTTATGGCACAATTTAACTCAATTGAGACTAAGTTTTCCTCCATTAACTCAACAGATATAGCATTTCAAGTTGGTTTGTTGGATTCCATGCATATCATGATTCAATTTAGCAATGATATGGAATATTGTTGTATTTTCTAGGAGGTTTTATTACATTTTAGGTGATGATTTGAATCATGTTTAGGAAGTTAATCTTAACTCTATCTCTTCTTTACATGTTGTTTATCAAAATGTAAATGAAAAAAGTATTGCTATAAATCTAAATAATGGCTCACTTTCTGTTAGTCCTCACATAGAGATTGTGTTGATTAAAAATAATTATGCGGATAAGGAGTTTGATAAAACTATTGTGAATGTTCAAGAAATTGTCTAAACATGCACGATGAAGGAGAAAGGTGGTAATGAATTGAGCAACAAAACCATTATGGTAGATGGTGTTTTCTATGAGGAAGGAGAAATGCCTATCGTAAGCGGGCAACCAAGTATGATTAATGATTGTAAGTTTCCTTTGAATGATCAATATCATAGTGATGCTTTTACTGACATAGAGGATATGGATATAATTGATAAATATTTTACTAGAGATGATAATGATATTAGTTTTACAAATGGTCATAGTAGGAGATATAGGAAGCAAAGGAACTTCATTTTACAACCTCCGAGGAACACCTGTTTGCATACTTCCCATTAATCTAATATTTTTAATGTTTAATGCTATTATTTGGAATGTTAGGTGTATTGGATGTCCTTCTTCTAAATTAAGAGTTAGAAACTGATGCCGTATTTATAATGTGTCTATTCTTATCTTACTTGAGCCACTTATTTCGTCTAATAAGTTACTTAGTACTCCTAAATTTTAGGGATTTAAATATATTGATTTTGTATAATTTGTTAAATCTATGCAATTTTCCTAAGGCTACCAAGAGGGCGGGGGGGGGGGGGGGGGGGGGTGAATTGGTAATTTAAAATTTTCATGGATTTTTTAATAAAAAATTAATTTAATGAATTTCCAAAATTTTATTACCTTTTTGAAATAAGCTTTTCAACCACAATAATAAAATTATAGAAATTAAATATACAAAAAATAAAATGACATAAAAATTTATAGTGGTTCGGTCAAACATGACCTACATGCACTCACTAAAGACTCTTTCTTCAAGTATTGCACTATTACTAAAGTGACTCTCATTTTGCTCCCACAGAAAGGCCAAGAAGCCTTTACAATTCCTCTTTTCCACCAATCCCTGGTGCAGTAGAGAACCGTTGCCCTTTCACACTCTCTAAGTATCGGCAGAGAACCATCGTCTATTAACACTCTCCAAGTATTGGCAGAGTACCGTCATCCTTTCGCACCCTCTAAGTGTCGGTAGAGTACCATCATCCTTTCACACTCTCCAAGTATAGGTAGAGCATCAGATCTTCCTCAAATATCTTCTCTCGAGTAACTAGAAAGAAGAAAAAAAAGAGTAGTAACCAAAAAAACATAAAGAGATCCTTACTTTTGAATAATCTTGTGAACCATTCACACTCCAATTATAAGAAATCTCTCTCAAATACTCTCCCAAATACACTCTTTCAATTGCCCTTGAAAAACTATGAAGAAGTCAAAATTTTATGTTAGTTTCTAAGGATCTTTTATAATGAAGACACGAAAAATCATCCAAAAAATTGAAATTTTCCATTTTGAGCATGTACGATTGTACAATACAATCGTATTTTCATATATATGAACAGTTCAAAAATTATTGCATACGAACCATGTGTGAATCTGTATGAATTAATTTTATTCATGATGATCATCTAGTACGAATTAAGTTTGTATTGTATGAATATTTAGAAAATGTTTCTAATTCATCGGGAGAAAAAGGTCCCCCATATTTTTATACTCAGGACGTCATCTATATGAATAATATATCATAAAGTAAGATTAGTTTAGAAAACTTTGAGATTCATCGGGATGAAAAGGGACTAGTTCAAATTCATACTCTGGAGGTCGTCTATACGAATAGGATATCATACAGTATAATCAGTTCAAAATACTTTAACATTCATCGGAATGAAAAGGGACCCATCCAATTCATACTCTAGATGACCTGTATGAATAGGATATCATACAGTATGATCAGTTTAGAAAAATTTTAGATTTATTGAGACAAAAAGGGACCTGTCCAATTCATACTCTGGATGTCGTCTTTATGAAGAACCCTTTATACAATACGATCAATACTTAGAAAAAATTTCTCCTCTTGTTCACTTTACTGCTCGTAGGAGAGAATAATTGAATAAATCATCCCATACGAAATGAATTTGTACAGTACAATTTGTTTAAAAATTACAAATTTTAAACACTCCTCCAATGTGTGTGTGCACAGTTACTCAATTATAAACACACTCTCTCAGACTCAATAAAAAGAAATGTACAAACTTCCAATTATAATAAAACCTAATCTAATCTGATTTAAAGTCCTTAACTATCTCGAATATGATTTTCCTGGAATGTTAGTACATACAAAAAACAAAAATAGTATATACAAAATATGATAGGAGAAATTGTAATTAAAATAATAATATATGGAATCACCGAAAACATATATGTTACAAGAATATCAATAATTGAAAGACTAAGTTGCAAAAATCTAAATAATCTTCCTCTTTTTTATGATGGCAAAATAATTATTGTTTGAGTTAACATGTATATCCTAAATTTCTCCTTAGCTCTCCCTAAAAGAATGAACATGTGAATATAGAGATATTCCATGAAGAGCACAATTTTTTTTTTAAATTTTTAAAACATAAACATATACACAACAACATCAAAATACAAAAACAAAAAACCAAAAACACAAACACACAAGATATATAGAAAAACAAAAAACAAACAAACAAACACAAAGATATACAAAAAAACAAATAAAATTTTTTCTCCCCCTTTTAACAATAAAAAAAAAGGGAAAAAGAAAAAAATGAAAAGAAAGATGTCAAATGAGAAACCTAAATAATTGATCTTGAAAGTGAGTGAAATATAGTGAAGTAACAAAGTTAATTTCATTAGATGAAAAAGAAAGATTCAAAAATCTTAAATTAAAGAACAACTTAGATAAGAAAATCTTATCAGTCATGATGCATTCTAGACAATTAGATAAGGAGGATTATTGCAATAGTGATGAAATGAAGATTAGTTAATTTTAAATTTCAATATAGAATATAATTAAAAGATAGATTGATTTGAAATAAAGATTAAACGACCGAGGAAAAAACATAAATAATTCAATTTGGTGACATTGTGCATCTAAATAATATTGAGCTTAACTGTCAAAGTTTTCCTTCGGATGCGAAGTTTGCTTCTCTTAGAGAGGCTAAAGATAATCTTTTTAAACTTCAGGCTCAAGAAGAAACTTTTTGGAAACAAAAAGCTGCTGCTAAGCACCTCTTGGAAGGTGAAAATAATACTAAGTACTTTCATGCCTTGGTTAAAAGGAAACGTGCCACTAACTCTATTAATAAAACTATTCAGGATGATGGCTCTATTATTAAGGATGCTGAGGACATTGCCATGTTAGTCATTCATCATTTTCAGGATAGACTAAATAAGGTGTTTATTTTATTAATATCTCGAATCTTGATATTATTCCCTCTCTCATTTCTGTGGAGGATAATAATATGCTTGATGTTAATCCCTCTCCTGAGGAATTAAAAGAGATTGTTTTTAATATAAATGATAACTTTGTGGTTGGTCCTGATGGTTTTACTACTAATATTTTTCAAAAAAGTTGGGATATTATTAAGGATGACCTTTTTGCTGTTGTTATGGATTTTTTTTAGGGTAATACTATACCTAAGTTATTTTCTTCTACTTCTATCATTCTTATTCCTAAGAAGAATAATGCTAGTAGTTGGAATGAATTTAGACCTATTAGTCTCTGTACCTTTTTAGTAAGCTGCTTTCCAAAAATTTTATCTTCCTTAACTAATATTCTTCCTAAGATTATTTCCCCCTACCAAATGGGTTTTATTAAAGGTTGTGCCATCTCTGACAATATTTTGCTGGCTCATGAATTTTTCCATGATTTGGACGTCAAGGTAAGGGGAGGTAATTCTATTCTTAAATGGCACATTTCAGAAGCTTATGATAATATTAGTTGGCAATTCATCTATAACATCATGCATTTATTTGGCTTTAGCTTGACCTTTATTAATCTTATTAAAAGTTGCATTGAGTGTCCTTTTTTCTCTTTGATTATTAATAATAAGAGCTTTGGTTTTTTTAAATCTTCTCATGGTCTTAGGTAAGGTGACCCTATGCCCTTGCCCTGTTCATTATTGTTGTTGATTACCTTTCTAGAAATATTGCTCACTTGTTTGAATCTCACCCCCAAATTTATTTTAGAACTTTGGGTGGATTTCCTACTTCTCACCTTTGTTTTGCTGATGATTTTATCAATTTTATGAATGCTTCCCGTAATAACTTTAATAAACTTATGAAATTTTTTTCATAATTTTAACTCGGTTAGTGGCTTATCTCTTAACAATCATAAATGTTATTTTCTTGTTTCTAATAATATGAATACAGATCGAATCTCGGACATTAAAGAGAGTACTGGGTTTATGCATAGTTAATTTCCTATTAAGTATCTTGGTATCCCGTTGTTTAAAGGAAGAAACAAATCCTTCTTTTTTAATGATTTAGTTACTTGTGTGTAGAATAAGCTTCTTTCATGGGATTCAAATTTGTTGAGTTTTGGGCGTACATTTATTCTTATTAGAACTATGCTTTGTTCTCTTCCTGTCTATTCTTTTCAAACTCTACTCCCCACTAAATTGGCGTGCAATAGATTTTATATTATCCTTAACAAGTTCTTTTGGAAAGGTGCTTCTAGTAACACCAAAATTTTTTGGGCTTCTTGGGACAAATGTCATGGGGTTTTAAAGTAAGGTGGGCTTGGCTGCAAAAGCATGGGTAATCTTGCTAAGTCTTTTTCTTATAAGTTATGGTTTACATTTCGTGCCAAATTGTCCTTGTGGGCCAAATTTATGTACTCTAAATATTGTGTGGGTAAGCTCCCATCCACTTGATCTTTTAATATTGGTGATCCTAAAGTTTGGCAGAGGATGTGTAAGGTAAAGTGGAAGTGGAGCCTCTTCTTTCTTGGGGCCTTGGTAGTGGAAATATTTTCTTCTAGTAGGATCAATGGCTTAATTCTTTCTCTATTAACTCTCTTATTAATTCTTCCTCTTCTGCTGCGGTTAAGGTTAGTTACTTTATCAATGATAATTGTTGGGATTCTGATAAGCTTGTTGATGTTCTTCCAGATTATATTATTCAGAAAATTCTTACTTTTCCTATTAACTTTGACACTAATGAATTTCTTTTATGCAATCTGGTAGTGATGGTTCATTTAGATTAAACGATGCTTGGGATTATTTTAGAACTAGGAAATAGGTGGATTCCATTTTTTCTATGGTTTGGCACAAAAGTATTCCCTCTACAGTTTCTACTTTTATTTCGAGAATGCTTCATAGATTTCTTCCTACATATGATAATTTGATTAAAAGGGGTTTCGTTCTTCCCTCAAAGTGCCAATGTTGTTTTCATTTAGAAAGTATGCATCATGAGTTTTTGTTTGGGCCTATTGCTATTAAAACTTGGTGTTATTTTGAAGATATCTTCAAATTAAATAATTTTAATGTGAACTTGTCCATTAATAATCTTCTCAAGGCTTGGTTTGTGAATTTCAAAGGTCATATCAGAAATGTTACCTCCTCTCTTATTTTCTGGTATCTTTGGTTGGAAAGAACCAACTATTTATTCAATGGCATTAAAATGGACTCGTGCAGGGTCATTAATAATGCGAAAGATAAATTGATCAACTTACATTCTGTCAATTTAATTTATTTAAAATGTTTTAAAATTTGTTATCATGTTGCTTCTGATTTAGGTATCAGGCTTCAGATCTCTTTGCAGCCTACTTCTCCTCGTTTGGTTTTTTGGGTTAAACTGATGGTTGGCTGTTTCAATCTGAATGTTAGTGCTATGTATGAGAATAACAATTTGGGGTGTGGTGCCATCATCAGAGATGGCTATGGTAATTTTATTCTTGCCTTTATGGGGCCTTTTATGTGTAATATCCATTTGGCTATTTTTACTACCATTCTCTATGGATTAAGAAGCTATTTGTCTCTTCATATTATTGCTATTACTATTGAGCTGGAGCCTTTCCTTAATATCTAATACTTATTTAAGGGGATGGCCCTCAGCTTTTTTATATTATAAGAGATATTAGGCATTTAATGGTTTTCATTTATATTGACACTTCTTATGTACTTAAGGAAGCCAATGCTGCTGCTAGGTTGTTAGCTTATTTTGGTGCTAGGTCTTATTACTTTAAAGACATTGTGGATGTCAATGTTCTTGTGCCTCTTAGAGGTCTCATCAATTTGGACATTATGTCTTACCCTTATGTTAGATTTAACTGGTTTTGTTTTGGTTATCTTGTTTCCAGCTTGACTGGGGGTGTTTTTTTTCTTGTCCATTTGGTGGTTTGGTTTCTAAAGGAGTTTGGCTGTGTTTTTTTGGTTGATGTGATTCATTTTGAGTTATGATGTCGTGTTTTTGGGTGGAGCAATGATTGTAACCTTTGTGTTTTGAGGATCCTATTAGTTAATCTCCTCCCCTTGGTTTTTGTTATGCTATACTTAGTGGGCTTTGGTAGCCTAGGCTCATTTATTTTTGGGTTTGGTTGTTGCCTGGGCTGAGGGTGGGATTATTTCTGCTCGTTCACCTGTGGTTTCTGGATTTGTTTTCTATTGGTTTAAGGTTGGTGGACTTCTTTCATTTCGTTCTATTTTCTGGGAAGTTTGTTGGTTTGGGGTACTATATTTATGGGTTGGCATTTTATGTGCTGAAGGTGGGCGCTTTATGTTGGGGGAGGCTACTACCTTAGATAGTGTTTTCCATTTTCTGCTGGATTGGTACCTACTGTGTGCTTGGCCTGGGGGCTAGATGGAGAGGCATCAGGTTTTAATCTATGATGGTTGCATTTTTAATACTTACCTGAGCTCCTTTTGCCCAAGCACTGCTAGCATTACTAGTTTTTATTGACTTTTTGTGACTGATTTTTGGCCTCCGTGTTGGTCTTGTTCTGTTATTTTCTGGTGGTTTCTTCTCTATGTGTGGAGTATTGGGTGCTGGTTTTTTGGTTGTTGGGATTTCAGTGGTTAGGCCTTGTGGGTGTAATATGGTGTTCCCTATTCTCTTGGGGTGGTGGATGCTGGTTGTTTCTAGATTGTTGTTGGTTTGTGTTTGTTGGGTTATTTGAGCTTGATGGTGTTTTATTCTAGTGAGCTTAATCTGACTTATTTCTATTGGAGCTGTAATGTTAGCTGGCTGGTAATGTCTCCCTTTAACCCGTGGCTGCTCAGTTGTAAGTTTTTGATGTCATTGGCTTCTTGGAGGAAGTATTATTATAATGAGAGAACCTTTCCTATTGTTATGTCTCCTTTTTGGTACTCTCTTCTTCATTTCTGTTGGCCTTTATTATGCTCTTGTTGCTATAATTTTTACTTTATTTTACAGGATCATTTTTGTGCAGGTCTTTGCCTCTCTCATTTTTGGATCACGAAGTTGGTGCTGAAAGTTCTTATCTATTGCTTATCTATTTTTTGGGTGCCCCTTCTTACACATTTTATATTGTATCTAGGTTATTATGTATTTGTTCATAGTAGGGGCCTTGAGCTTTTAGGATTTTTTATTTTTTTTATTGTAGCTCTTTTGAGCAGTAGTAAAGCTCGAGGTCCCTTTAAGGACCTTATAATTTTGAAATTTAATCAACGCGTAGGCCCCTCCATGAGTTTCCCCTAAAAAAACCTTTTTTAATTTATACACATGAATAAGGAATTTAGAACTTTCAAAACTTAGAGGTTGATCAACATAAATATCCTCTTGTATCACCCCATTCAAAAAGGCACTTTTGAAATCCATTTGAAATAATTTAAATCCTTTAAAATAGGTAAAGGCTAGCAAAACCCTAATTACTTCAAGTCTTACTATAGGGGCAAAAGTCTCCTCAAAATCAGTTCATTTAATTTGATTATACCCCTTAGCCACTAATCTAGCCTTATTTCTAATAACAACTCCTGAGTTATTCATTTTGTTTTTAAATATCCACTTAGTTCCAACTATACTTTGATTCTTTAGCCTTGTAATCAATTCCCAAACATCATTCATTATAAACTGATTTAATTCTTCTTACATGACCAAAATCTAAAATTCATCCAAAAGTATTTTATTAATATTTATGAGTTATATCATTAAAATAAAGGTAAAATGATTAATCTCTTTGCTAAGTCCATGCCTAGTCCTAACACCATCACTAGGTTCACCTAGAATCAATTCCTTAGGGTGATTTTTGGATAATTTCAATTCTTTAGGCAAAGGTTTTCTTGTTCCAAATTTTCATCCAAATCATTCTTCTCAATCCTTTGGGAGTTAATTTTTATATCACCCTCATCCAAACTTGGCTCTTTCAAAATGCTAGACTCATTAAATACAACATGTGTGGTCTCCTCAACTACTAAAGTTCTTTTGTAAAATGCTCTATATTATTTTCCAATATTAGAGCATCGAAGAAAAATTCCTTCATTTGATTTTGGATCAAATTTTCTTAAAATAAATTTTTCATTAATATAAATGAATACCTTACATCCAAAAAAATATAAATGTGATAAATTAGGTGTTCTCCCTTTAAGAAGCTCAAAGGATATTTTGTTCAATTTTGATCTAATGTTCATCTTATTCAGAATATAACATGCAGTACTAACCGCTTTAGCCCAAAAATATTTTTGAAGTGAATATTCTGTAAATATAGTTCTATCAACTTTTATTAATGTTCT
Organism: Dendrobium nobile; assembly: GCA_022539455.1. Classification (NCBI taxonomy): domain Eukaryota; kingdom Viridiplantae; phylum Streptophyta; class Magnoliopsida; order Asparagales; family Orchidaceae; genus Dendrobium; species Dendrobium nobile. The sequence continues at coordinate 48,599,806 of CM039721.1, forward strand.
ATTCTTTCTTTTAACTACTCCATCATGCTGAGGGGTCCTATGTGTAAAAAAATTATGATCAATTCCAAGTTCTTTACAAACATCCTTAGAAATAAAAATTTAACCCACATGAATCTTGAGACATCATCAACTATCACAAATCTATATACCTTCCCTCCTAGACTAACAGTGCTAACTGGTCCAAAGAGATTCATATGAATTATTTTCAATATTTTGCTTGTTTTAAGATTCTTAGTGGAATGAAATGAGGACTTCACCTATTTTCCTAGTTGACATACATCACAAAGGTGATCCTTAATAAAGTCTAGTTTTGGTATACCTCTAATCAATTCCTTTTGGGTAATTTTCTTAAGCTTTTTAATGCTAGCGTGACAAAGTCTCCTATGGCATAATCATGATTCATCGGAAATTATTTTTAAACAAACACTACAGGAAAACATGCGTTTACCGGCGGATTCGGCTGCATCGAAAAATACGGGAAAATATGGCGCATGCAGCATCGCATAATGCGAAGGAATATCTACGGCGTATAATACCGACTTCTTTTGCGCCACAAAAAACGTCGGTTAGTACCAGCAATTTATGTTTGCAGCACACTTTGGAGGAATGGTCGCAGGCCGTCGGAGGAATACAGCATGGTAGAGTTTATGGTTTAGGTGCACAAGCTCAGAAATACGAGGGGATGACCTCCTCTACTGCATCCAGCTTCTCATCCAGTTCTCATGACTCTTTACAAGCTCAACAAATAAGTGCCCTTCAAGCTGAGCAAGAACAAGTAAGGAAATCACAAGCTGATTGGCAAGCTCAGTTGCAAGCACAGGTCAAAATGCAGATGCAGATGCAGGAGAAACATAATCAGTTGTTGGATGAAATGCGTAGAATGAGGGAGCAAATGAGTGGAAAAGAGGTAGCTCCAGCTGAGGAGGAGTCCACTGAATCAGAGTAGTTCACTTAAGTCATTTGAACTTGTTTATTTATGTGAACATGTGTTAATGAACAATTTGTGATGTTCTTAGTTTTTTTATGCTATTAAACAATGTGAACATGGATATTTATGTTTTTGAATGAACATTTATGTTTTTGAGTATATGTTGAAGTTGTTTATATCTGTTATGTGTAAAGTTGTTATATGGAAGTGTTTTCGTATAGGTTTGCAGGTGTGGAAATTTGATTGTTGGCTGGGAAGGCAATTTTTTTGTCAATGCTACAGGTTTCTGGCGGATTTTGCGTCGGAACATCGATGGAAACGATGATACAACAATCAGATCGATTAGTCCGACGTCTTTTTGTACGCCAGAAATTACCGACGCCTATGCCGCGTCTCATCTGTCGGTGATTGCCGACGAAGGCCTTGCGCCGGAAATCAGCCGTTGCTTATTTACGGTGACATTACGGCGACTTATGCACCGGTATTTTCCGTCGGATACAGACAACGTAAATTATCGACACATTCATCGTCGGAATTATTGAACAAAAATCGACGCCTTTCATGCCGTGATTTGCACCGGTAATGCACCGGAAAGTGTGCCGGAATAGTTACCGGCGGATTATAAATGTCGGTACATATTTTACGAAGCATGCCAAACTGGAGGATGAAAATCCAATGGAAAAGCATCAGAAACCTAGGATTTCCATCGGATTTAAGCGGATACCGATGGATACTGTCCGCCGGTAATAACGTGTTTTCCTGTAGTGAAAAAGCATTAAGAGTTTTAATATTGTTTAAATCTAGTATATAAATTTTGTTTACCCTGGTTATATGCAATACATCATTTTTATTTAGGCTTAATATACATCTAGCGGGAAAAAATTTAATGTTATACCCTTTGTTACATAGCTGGCTTATACTTAACAAATTATGCTTTAAGCCTTCTACAAGTAATAAATTCTCAATGAAAAAATTATTCAACTTTTTTATCATACCTGTGCCAACAACTTTCCTAGTGGTATTATCTCCCAGTGTAACCTTGCCTCCAATCTTGACTTCCAGTGATATGAATTATGTTGTGTCTCTAGTCATATACTTCAAGCAATCGCTGTCTAGGTACCAAATGCTCTCACGAGGTCTTAAATGAGAGTGTTCCTACAAAATAATTAAATATTAGTCTTGGGAACCCAAATAAGTTTGGATTCTCCTTTTGGCAAATTAAAACTAGATGCATATATGATATTACTTTTTTTATGCATATTTGATCTCCACACTAAATGAGTTTTCTATTCAAACTATAAGTGTGTGAAATATGTCCAATCATCCCACTAGTAAAGAACTTAACTCCAGGAAATATATTTTTTAATGTTAGGTAATAAATCTTTCTCTTCCTAGGTTTTAAGGTTTTTAACCTCAAAATAGGATTAGTAAAATCTTTAAGTGTAGGAGGTATCCTATTTTCCTCAAGAGCTTCCACTATCACTCTAAGAAAAGAGTTTGCATCTTCTAACATAGTGTTATCATATTTTAGATAGTGATCACTATTCTCATATTCATCCCTAAAATTTCTAAATTCTTTTCTAATTTAGTGTAGGATGATTTCAGTAATTCATTTTGCTTCATAATAAATCAAAGATGTTTAAGTTTACTATATTAAATCACGAATGTCTAAGATTCCTGCATTCATAATAAATCACATCATTAGAAACATTTATATTTGTATAGAACATACCTTTATTCCACTGCTGGCATCTCCTTTGCTTCCTTTTAAGAAAGCTCCTTAATTTCCTTGCCTTTAAGGCAATGTCATTCTCATCCTTAGGTTGTGACTGATCACTCTCTGAGTCATTCACTTTTAGTGTTACGTTCTTCTCCTTTCGCTATTCTCCTACATCAATCTTCTTTTGACTCACTCCTTACTTCTAAGCAATTAATGATCCAAGAAGATTATTAATAAAATAAACATTTAAGTCAAAAGACTCTATAATAGTAGTTATTTTAGCATCATAAGAAGTAGGAAAATAATGAAGAATTTTATTAACCATTTTCATATTCATTAGTTCCCTACCTAATACATGCAAAGAAGTAACTATTTGAGTGAATCTTGTGTACATATCAGAAATGGATTTATTAGGTTTCAAGTGAAATAATTCATAATCATGTAACAATATATTTAATTTAGATTGCTTTACTTTATTAGTCCCTTCATATATAATATAGAGCCTATCCCAAATATCCTTTCCACTTTTATAAGTGGAAACCCTCATGTAATCTTTAGACCTAAGTACATAAAAGAAACTATTTAAGTATTTAGCACTTAATTATGCTAAATCACATTCTTCTACAATCTAGTCAGTGAAAGATGTTTCAACTCTAATGCCATCTATAAGTCTAGTTAGCATGGTATACCCTTCGTGAACTAAAATCCACAAGCAATAATCAAGTGATTGAAGAGAAGTTGACATGCATGTTTTCTAAAAATTGAAAGGGATATTATCAAATAATAGAGGTCTAGTAATCAAATACCCTTCAGGTGTGTTTTGATTTCCAAAAGTAGCCATTATCATTTTTCAAAAAATAGTCTAAACATCTATTTGTGAAACAATACTCTAATACCAATTGTTGATTCTGTATAGTTTGTTAAACCTATGCAATTGTCTCAAGGCTAACTAAGAGGGCGGGTGAATTGATAATTTAAAAATTTCTTAGATTTTTTAATACAAAATTGATTTAATGAATTTGCAAAATTTTATTACCTTTTTAAAATAAGCTTTCCAACCATAACAATTAAATTGTAGAAAATAAAAATGCAAAAAAAAAATGACATAAAGATTTATAGTGGTTCGATCAAACATAACTTATATCCACTCTTTGAAGACTCCCTCTTCAGGTATTACACTATTACCAAAGTGACTCTCCCTTTACTCCCATAGCAAGGCGGAGAAGTCTTTACAATTCCTCTCTTCCAAAAATCCCCAGTATGGTAGAGAATTATCATCCTTTCATACTCTCCAAGTGTCTACAAAGAACCATCATCTATTAACACTCTCCAAGTGTCGGCAGAGTATCGTCATCCTCTCATACTCTCCAAGTGTCAGCAGAATACCATCATCCTTTCACACCATCTAAGTTTCAGTAGAGTACCGGATCTTCTTTGAAGATCTTCTCTCAAACATTTAGAAAGAAGAAAAGAAGAGTAGTAATAAAAAAATATAAAGAGATCCATACCTTTGAGTAATCTTGTGAACCCTTCACACTCCACATGCAATAAATCTCTCTCAAATATTCTCCTAAATACACTCTTTTAGTTGCTCTAGAAAAATCATGAAGAAGTCAAAATTTTACGTCAGTTTTAAGGACCTTTTATATAAAAGACACAAAAAAATTGTCCAGAAAATTAAAAATTTCCATTTTAAGCATATACAATCGTACAATATGATCATATTTTCATATGTACGAACAATTCAAAATTTGTTGCATATGAACCTTGTGTGAATCTGCATAAATTTTTTCATACATGATGATCGTCTTGTACGAATAAAGTTCATAATGTGCGAACAGTTAGAAAATTTTTCTAATTCTTTGGGACAAAAGGTTCCCCACATTTTTGTACTATAGATGTCATCTGTGCGAACAGAATATAGTACAATATGATTAGTTCAGAAAACTTTGAGATTCACCAGGACGAAAAGGGACCCATCCAATTTGTACTCTAGACGTTGTCTATAAAAACAGGATATCATACAGTATAATCATTTCAGAATACTTTGCTAATTGTCAGAATGAAAAGGGACCCATCTAATTTTTACTGTGGATGTCATTTGTATGAATAAGATATCATACAGTATGATCCGTTCTAAAAACTTTGAGATTCATCGGGATGAAAAAGGACCCATCCAATTCATACTCTGGACATCGTCTGTACGAAGAACCCTTCGTACAGTATGATCAATACTTAGAAAAAATTACTCCTCTTATTCGCTTAACTACTCGAAGGAGAGAATAACTAAACAAACCGTCCTGTACAAAATGAATTCATACAGTAAGATTAGTTTAAAAATTACAAATTTTAAACGTTCCCTCAGTATGTGTGTGTACAGTTACCCAATCAAAAATACACTCTCTCAGACTCAATATATGTGGTTGCTTCATAATTATTTTATGGACTTGGTTCAAGATAATTGGCATGCTCCTTTACATCTGGATAACTCTATTTTTGGCATGATAAGATTTTGGTTTAAGTTAAAAAGGCTTAGGCAAGTTTTAAAATGGTGGAAACATAATGTCTTTAAGAATTGTTTCTCTATCATTTTAATCGTGGAAGATAATGTTAATACTTGTGAGAATTAGTGTCAATTGGTGTCTTCTGATGCTAATTTTAATTTATTGAGAGAGACTAAAGATGGCCTTTATAAATTATAAGCTCAGGAGAAAATTTTTTAGATACAAAAAGCTGCAGTTAAATATCTGATTGAAGGTGATAATAATACTAAATATTTTCATACTTTGGTTAGAAGGAAACATGCTATTAATTGTATTTATAAATTTAATTTTCTTGATGGCTCTGTTATTGAGGATGGTGTTGAAATCGATAATAAGTTGTCCAACATTTTCAAAATCATCTTAATAAAGCTTTTAGTCCTTCTACTATTGACAATCCTTCTATCATCCCTAACCTTATTTCTCATGATGATAATGTTTTTCTTTCTAAATCTCCTTCTTATGAGGAGGTTAAAGAGATTGCTTTTGGTATGAATGGTGATTTGGTTGTCAGGCCGGATGGTTTAACAATGAAGTTTTTTTAAAAAACTTGGCTTATTATTAGTAATGATCTCTTTTTTGCTGTTATTGATTTTTTACTGGTAATTCTATTCCTAAGTTTTTACTTCTACTTTTATCATGCTTATCGCTAAGAATAATTTTGTTATTAATTAGAATGACTTTAGTCCTATTAGTTTATGCACCTTTTTTCATAAATGGCTTTCTAAATTCTTATGAATTGTTTAAACGGTGTTTTTGCCTAAAATTATCTCTCCTTTTCAAATGGGTTTTGTTAAAGGGCAAGCTATTGCTGATAACATCCTTTTGGCTTGAGAATTTTGTCAAGATCAGGATGTCAAGGTTAGAGGTGGTAGTATGATTTTAAAACTTGATATTTCAAAGGCTTATGATAACATTGATTGGAATTTTCTTTACATTATTTTGAAGTTGTTTGGCTTTGCTTTGAATTTTATCAATCTTATTAAACATTGCACTGAATGACCTTAATTTTCTATCATTGTTAATGGTAAGAGCAATGGTTTTTTTAAAGCTTCCCATGGGCTGAGATAGGGTGATCCTATTTTTCTGCTGAGTACCATTCTCGTGGTCTTACCTATCCTTTTGAGAAGTATCCTAGTCTCTATTTTAAAACTTTAGGTGGTTTTCTAATATCTCATTTATATTTTGTTGATGATTTTATCATTTTTACGAATGCTTCGATGAATAAGATTAAGAAACTTTTGAGGTTTTTTCACTAATTTGAAATGGTTAATGGTCTTACTCTGAATAAACATATGTGATGCTTTATTTCTGTTAAAAAGTTCCTAATAATCGTATTGTGGTTATTAAGAATTTAACTTGTTTTAGTCATGGCTTTTTGCCTATGAAGTACCTTAGGTGCCTCTTTTAAGGGTAAAAGAAAATTTTTCTTTTAGATGATTTAATTACGGTTATGCAAAACAAACTTTTGCCTTGGGATTCTAATTTTTTGAGTTTTGGAGGTCATTTAGTTCGCATTAAAAGTGTTATTTGTTCCTTGCATGTTTATATTTTTTTAACTTTGCTTCCTACTCAGGTGGTTTGTAACAGGATTGACAGGATTTTCAATAAGTTTTTTTGGAAAGGGCTAATAGTAATTCTAAAATTAATTGGTCCTCTTGGGACAAATGATGTGGTGCTATGGATGAAGGGGCTTTGGGGTGTAAGTCTATGATGATTAGGCCTATGCTTTTTCTTTCAAGTTATGGTATAACTTTTGTGCTAATTTGAGCCTTTGGGCTAATTTTATGGTTGCCAAATATTGTGAGGGTAAACATTCGACTATGTGCTAGTTTAGCAAATGTAAATCTAAAGTGTGGCAACATCTATGCAAAGTTAAATGGGGATTTGATCCTTTTATCTATTAAGGCCTTGGTTGTGGTAATATTTTCTTTTGGCATGATTGTTGGTTGGGGGGCCAATCAATTGATTCTATTACTAATACCTCTTCCAATGCTTCTGTAAAGGTGAATTAATTTTTTACTGATGATGGTTGGGACTATGAGAAACTTTCTAGTGTTCTTCTTGTTTCTATTATCAAGAAAATTTTGGATCTGTATCATGTTTTTTTATTTGGTTCTTTAGCTGTCAAAATTTGGCCTTGTTTTGATGACATTTTCCATTTAAATTATTTTAATGCCAAAGTCTCTATTAAAGCTATGCTTAATTGTTGGTTTATTAAGTCCAAAGGATATATCAAAAATGTAATTCCTTTCCTTATCATATGGTATTTATGGTTGGAGAGGAATAATTCTCATTTCAATGGTGTGGTTAGGAACCACGATAGAGTGATCCATAATGTGAAAGATATGGTCATTGCTCTTTATTCTGCTAAGTTGCTTTCTGTTAAGAACTTTAAAATTTATATTTCTTTTGCAGCTGATTTAGGTATTAAGTTGGGCGTGGATAATCTTCCTAAAGAACCTAGATTTATATATTGAAATAAGCCTCCTATCAACTCTTATAAGCTAAATGTTAATGTTGCTATCATGGATTCTAATGTGGGCTTTGGTGGTGTCATAAGAGATTCTCATGGTAATTTTATTTTGGGTTTTGCTGGTCCTTTACTTAATTGTGATATCAACTTTGCTACTACTTCTATGAATCTCCATGGCTTAAGACTTATGTTCTCTCTTGAACTCACTAATATTATTATTGAGGTTGGTTCTAATTATGTCTTAAAATCATTTAACAATATGGATGATAAGTTTTGTTCTTCTGCCATGTTTTATATGAGGAGGGTTATTAAGAACTTATTGAGCCTTATGAACTGTTGTTTTTTCATTCTTCTAAAGGATGGCAATACTTGTGCTTATTGGATTGCCAAGTGGGGGTGTAGCTTGGATTCTATGGCTGATTTTTTTTTTTTGTTTCTATCCTTCCTGCTCCTTTGAAAGGTCTTTTAAGATTCGATAAAATTGGTTTAACATATGTTAAATTTTAATGGTGCTGTTAGTGTTGGTTTTTTGATGGTTGTCTAGCCGTGTGTCGGCCAACGTTTATGTTTATGTTGCCTTGTCTGTTGGTTTTCGATTCTCGAGAGGTTGTGATTGTAGCATGGTTTCATGGATCAATTTGTTTTTGACTTGATCTGGCTGAGGTTTTTTGTTTCTGTTTGTGGTTATTCTTGGAATCTTATTTGATGCCCTATTTTTGTTTCTATTTGGGGCATTTTGATGCCTCTTGGGTGTCGATTTTCTGGACCAGTTGGCTGCCTGGTGCAGGTTTGTTGGCTTGTACCTGAGGGATTTTGGTGTGGCCTGTTAGTTAATCTGGGCCTGGTTGATTGATGTTATTACTGTTCCTTATTGGTTCTGTTAGGGTCTCTTAAGCTGGGTTGTTGGCGCTGCCAGGTCCTTTTGGAACTTGGTTATCCTTATTACTTTGGTGGTTCTTAATGCTAGCCCGAGCTATCAGGTGGTCTCTTTTTGGCTGCGTGATTTGTTTCTTGCTGCTTATATATTGTTTATGTGGAAGTGGCTTAGTGTTATGGGTCTTATGTCTTCATATATGTACCTGAATTGGTGGATTATGGGGTGGTTTTCCCTTTGTTCTGTTTTCCTACCGGTTAGTGGTTATTGGTATTATTATTGGTTTTTTCATCTAATTAGCTAGTACTATTATTTTTGTTCTTGTTTTCCTTTGTATTATCCTTTATTGTAGAATGTGCTTAGTGCAGGTGATCGTTGTGATGATCTTTTGGTGGTGAAGCTAGAGCTGATTGTTTTTTGTTGCTTTCCTCCTTTTTCGGTGCTCGTTCTTGTGCACCGTAGAATATACCTACGTTTTTTGGTAAATTTGCTTAGTAGGGAACTCGAGCTTTTAGGTTTTTCTGAATTTCTTTTAATTTGTAGCTCTTTTGAGCATTAGTGAGCTTGAGGTCCCTTTAAAGACTGTGTAATTAATTTTCTAATTAATGAATAGGCCCATCCATGGTTTCCCTTAAAAAAAATCTTATTTTAATGTGTATAACTCTCTTGCAAAAGTGTTTAATGGTGTATTCGATCCAAAACTCATTTTTTGATGGCACAAATCAAATTAGATTCCAACTTATTACAAAAGGTATAAATACTTTAAATTATTCTATTAAGATTTTATTTAAGACAACTTTCTTTTAGCTTTTTAAAATAGTTTTTTTAGTACAAAATTATTTTAAAATAAAAATTTTTTTACTAAAAAACCGCTTTAGAAAGCAGTAAGAAAGCCATCCCAAATGACTCCTAAATTTAATGACAATATGAAGATACATGTATTGATATTAAGCAGAGAGTTTTGAGATAAGTTGATCATCACGTAGTTATATAAAAATGGGAAAACAAAAAAATGATAATATAATCAGCTCCATTATAGTTGATAGAACAAATCCAAAATATAAACACTTACACATATCTGAACAAAAAAATGATAATATAATCAGCTCCATTATAGTTGATAGAACAAATCCAAAATATAAACACTTACACATATCTGATAAAAGCAATAATGGTTCTAGAAATGTTGAAACTAACTGTGTTGAGCTTTTGTTCGATTAACTCATCATCACCAATTCAACAATTAAAAACCTTCAACCCATTGCCAGCAAGGAAGCCAGCAAGGAAACCAGCAATAATTTCTTACTAAGGTATCACATAAATAGACAAACAATATTAATACCGAAGGTAAAGAATGTTAAGTTAACTCTGAATTTCTTATTTTAAATTTTTTTCCTACAAATGACTCGGAAGGTCAGGAAAATTTTTTCCTCAATATGGTCGCCTCTATTGATAATATTATTCCGAGTATTTCAAATATGATGTGAGGTATTATGAATAGCTAGTGGATCTTATAATGTTCAAATTCATCTGAACTTGTATTTGCTTCTTCTTAGAGGCGTTAGATTCTGCGTTCAAAAGCATCAATTAGCAAAAATTAGTTAACTCTACATTTTTTTATACATAAAAAAAAAAAAAGATTCAGACAGCTTCTCTCACATGATATTCCTCTTATAAATAACATATGTTATTAAAAAAAATTTGGTAGGTGTGAGAAAAATTATTTCTTAATTGTATAAACATATCTGGAACGACTTCTCGATTAAAATTTAGGCTTTTTTGGAGACAGTTTTTTACTGTTTCTTAAAACAACTTTCTAGTTTAAAAATTAATTTTTTTATTTGAGAAAGCTGCTTTAAGAAGCAGTACGAAACCGTCCCAAATGAAGCCTTAGTCGAGTGGGATCAGGCAGATCAAACCTGCTTGGGAAATCTCCCTTTCAAGTAAAGAATTAGAAGGTACAACCACCACTCATGCTAGTAAGCTATCTCCACATTCCCCCCCTATAACTTCGCTCAATGAGTTGAGCACTCCTGACTTTCTTCTATATTTGTCCTTCTCGTTCCAAACCCAGATATCCCATGATAACATTGCCTTCTTGCTCAGAAATGACGAACCTCACTTCTTCCGTAGAAAAAAATGGAAGCCTCTTCTCCAAGCTTTACAAGAAGACTCTCGTTGTTGTTAACCTCGTGTCATGTAAGAGGAGTGGAAACAGAGAGGGAGTGCTGTGGAAGAAGAAAATCTTGAAGGGTGAAAAGTGCAAACCGTTGGATTTCTCAGGGAAGATCATATATGACTCCCATGGCAATAGATTGCCGGAAAATTCTCCCAGCTCTTCAGGAGTTCAGAGGAACTGAGCATAACTTAAGGCTAATGTTTAGATTTTGTTGGGGGTACTCTTTTTTATACTATTATTACTTTTTTAGGGTAATTTTCAAACTTGTGTTCTCGCTTTTTAAAAAGTTTGTAAATATGGATTTTATTTACTTTATTTTGTATGAAGAATTCAAATTACTTATAAAATGATTACTGAGTATCAAGAAGCATTATTTCAGTTTGTCATAGCAATCCGTTTCTTGCTAGTCACATATTTTTATTATTTCGATTATTTAAAATTTTTAATCAAAATAAAAATATTTTTTATTCAAAATAAAAATATGTTTTATTGAGAGCATAAAATCTTGACTGTACTAATTTGAGTGGGCAGTGCAATAAGAACTCCTTTGTTGGATATTTATCACAGAAAAATAATTTTTTATAAACAAAAAATCACAACTCCTTACAATTTTCAAACTCACACAACTAAGTATTTTTAGAAGCTTTGCTTCTCACTTGATACATAAACTTTAAGAGGATAGAGATATTTATATATATTCAGAACTTATTCATAGCTCATTTTATTCGGTTTTCAAAGTGATCTTAACTTTTTTTTTCTACAACTACTAAACTAATTAGCACATTTATTTTGTCACTTACGATACCTAAAATTTGAATTTTCAGGATATTTACTTTCAATAAGTAAATTTTTTATACCTCCTCCCTTGAACTTGATTTGTTATGCCAACAATTCTTTGTAGCCTCACAAAAAGTTTTTTCTTTGAGTGGTTTAGTAAAGATATCCGCTACTTGATATGCAAACATCACATGCTTTAACTCCATTTCTTGCAACACATTCTCTTATAAGGTGATAATAGCTGTTAATGAACCTCAATGGTCACCACTTGTTGAAATCCAAGGGCCCAACCTTCTATTTTGATTATTACAAACATTATTGGATGCTTATTTACTTCTCCCTTTGTTGAGTGTAAATTTTGTATTATTTTATTATCTTAAAAATCAGGGAAAATGTAATGGTTTAGCTGATGTTGTGCAGAAAATGTTTAGAAAAAAAGAAAAAAAAAATCACAAGTATCTAACCAAAGTAGCAATGCTCCAACTACAAGCACTGCAGGATCTACAATGCCTCTGTGTCAAACCAGGAAGTCGCAGCGCAGGAGCCTTGAGCAAAAATGACAAATAATTCAGAATTCAACGTCGCAACTCCAGTGTTTCGGGAATTTGAGCATTGGAGTGTCGAACATTACAACAAAATAATGTCAAATAGCACATTCAAGCTCTGTAGTGCTCAACTGTTGCAGTGCAATGGCAATTGGCAAAAGATGGACTTGCATTGAATCAACTGAGAGACGCACCAGTTCAGCCAATAAATGCATCGACTCAGCGCAGCACCACAGTGGAGCAAGCCCAGCAGTACCGAGGCTCTAGTTCATTTCATAATGCTGCAACGCCACCATGTCAAGCCCCATGGCGGCTAAGCCTGTTTCTATACTTAGTATAAATAGTTTTAGTTAGAAGTTTGTAGGGGTTTTATCAAAAAATAGTGAGGAGTTGTACTTTTCTATAGTATCACTTTAGAGTCAAGTTTAATGGAAGCTAGTTAAGAGTAAGATGCTTTCTTTGAAGATCTTACCCTATTGTATTATGAGAAATCATACATTTTGAAGAGAAAGGAGTGAGAAAAGTATATTATTTGGGTTCCGGGCTAATATTGTATCTTCTTACTTTTCCTTACTTTTCTTTTGCATCTTAATTTTATGTAAGAAATAAAAATGTATTTTTTTTCTATCTTTATCATATATGGTTAATATCTGAGTTTTGGGCTAATATTTTGAACACATTAAAAGTACTAATATAGACTGTTGCGCCTTGAAAGAAATTATGGATATTTTCAATATCTCTCAATCATAATTTAATGCATATAATGGTCATGTATGCAGTTAATATCCAATGTGATATATTGCTCAACGGTGAAATACTGGAATAAATAAAAGCATTGGAATGGAATTTTGGCATGCCTAGACATAGGATGTTAAACTTTCTAGGTTCTATGGAGACATTAGAATTGTAAGAAGGCTATAAACCTCCATTTTCACTCGTACAAGCTCGATAGAGATCTAGGGAAGCATATACTCTGATCCACATCAATATTTATGAGTCTTATTAAAAAAATTTATTACTTCACATATATTAATCCAAAAGATTTTTAATATATGTTATCTAATTTATCTTTTTTCTTTTTTCTGTAAGTGGAAAAATCTAAAACCCTTGAGATTCATTCAGTAGGCAATATTAGTTCAATTTCAATCTATCATAATACTTTATCGTTGGATTGGCACTCTCTCAATAACTTTATTACTTGATCGACATGCATACTTACATATCTTGTAGGCAATCTATATCAAAGAAAATCTAAGTATTAATTGACCCCAATGCATATTCTATTTTATACATGCATTTAGTTAGCCACGGCCTACATCCACTTTTTGGCACCGATATTGGGGAAGTAACCTGCGTATTGTAATTTTAAACTCTGTCATTAAACTAGTTACATACTTAAATATACTTGTATCTTTATTTGGTAATTTTTGTAAAATTTTTAAAATATATATCATTTGTTAGTTTTTGTAATATATTTTTTAGTGCATTATTGTTGAATGTGTAGAAGAATTAGTAAGGTGCCCTTATTGATTAGTTATGAAAATTGAAAGGCCCCTTACAAAAAAATCAAAAAAAATAAATAATAAATTAGCTTTAGGGATGCTAAACTAGTACAAGATCAGGACCATCATGTACCTCTTAGGAAGTATGTCAATCTTGTAGTAGATGGAATCTACTAGAATATCAATATACCTACTATCCAAGCTAATAACTTTGAACTGAAACCACCCATTATTCAAAATGTTTAAAATTTGCCATTTGGTAGAACTCTTTTTGAGGATCCAAACCTACACTTAGCTAGCTTCTTAAAAATATGTGCAATATTAAAGTATAATTGTGTTAATGATGATACTGTTATGTTTCATCTATTTTCATTTATGCTAAGGGAAAAAGATAAGATGTGGCAAAATTCTTTTCTCGCAGGCTATATATCCACTTAAAATGAGTTGGCACAAAAATTCTTAGCTAAGTATATCTCATCTTCCAAAACTGCAAGCTTAAGAATGATATCACATCTTTTGCCTAGTTGGAATAAGGCTCAATTTATGAAAGTGGTGAGAGATTTAAGAAAATATTTTCACTATGTTTTACCCGATTGGTTAGTTTTTCAGGCCTTTCACAAAGGACTAGTAGGACCACTTCGGTTGATTATTCATGCAACAGATGGAGGATTTTTAATGTCTAATCCATTTGATAAATCCTATACATTAATTAATAAAATAATTATAAATAATTTCTACTGGTCTTCTAATAGGGTGAATCCTAAGAGAGTGGCTAGAGTTTATGAGTCAGATGCTTTGTCAATTCTTACTATTTAGGTTGCTGCTAATTTAAAAACATTAGATATTATTAGATTTAGTTCTGGATTAGGATCACCTATGTAATTGGAAGATCATAATTTGAATTATGTTGAAGAGAATATTGTTCAAAGGATTGAGAATGTGAATGTCATTGGAAGAAAATAATCCCCATTCTAATACTTTCAATCCAGGATGGAGGAATCACCCTAATTTAAGTTGGTCTAATAATAATATTGATGGTAACAATTAGTGGAATGCAGGTCAATTAAATTAAGGAGAAAACTAGAATAAACCTCTGTAATTTATAATAAATATTAGACCATCTTTTCTTTGAGGTTTTAATTAAAATAGTCAATTCAGATATAGTAAGACACCTTTGAAATATATAGTGATTCAATTGAAAACTCAATTACAAAGTCAAGCTGCTTCAAATAAAATCTTGAAAAATCAATTAGGATAGCTTGCAATCTATTTTAGTACCAGACCTCTTGGATCATTACCAAGTAATACTAAAATTAGTCCAAATGAGAATGGGAAGGATCTTAGTGTGGACCATTTTAGGAGTGGTAGTGATGTTTCTCAGCTAAAATGATAAATCTAGGCAAGACTAGCTAAAGACTATAAATTTAACACTATTTGGGAGCATCCTAATTCTATTCCTTGTTTTAATTATTAATTGGTTTACATGTGAGTATTGTATTTTGTATTCAATATTTCAAATTTACAAAAATATCATATGTATTGTTTGTTAAGTCATTAGATTTTATTTTGAGTAATTATAAAAAATTTTCCATTCAAAATTTATGGTGCTGAATTTGAACTAGCATCACAGCATTAAGACTATAAGTGCCATAACATTTGCTTTTCAAGCACTACAACATTTCAAATTTGACATTGCAACGCTGGAATCTCAAGAAAATTCATTGAATATAATATTGTAGTGTAATCCTTCATAACATCGTAGTGCTCTGTTGTTATGTTGAGTGCTTCAGTACTTTCCTCTTGAACAATACAATATTAGGTTGTTTATTCCAACAGTATTACTGGTACTTCATTCAATGAACCGTACCTATATTAATTTTTCATTATGAAGATTTATTTAGCAATGCAGCACTACCATCAGCATTACAACATTAAGTCAAAATTAAAATTATTTTGGCTGAATTGTGTTGATGATGGTCTTTATTAATGCTAAGCACTCTCACGTGTCAAAAACTACATCATTTCTCTAGTCAAAAAGTTGGAATTTCATTTTCTAATGCTTTCACCAAAATGCCATGCATCCTGTATCACTCTAATGTTTGTCAGTTTGACTATTTTGTCATTTTGTGTCCTTTAGCACCGCAATGCCACCCATGAGCGTCACAGTGCTCATTTTGTCACTACGTTTGAAATCTCTTATCTTCTAATTTTTGTATTTTCTCTATTATTTTTAAGTTAATGTAGTTATGGCCCTCAATATATTTGATAATAAGAAGAGAGACACTTCTTCCTTTGATAAGAATCACTTCATATTTGATGAAGCTGAAGAGCGATATGCTTGCATTTTAGTGACTAAGAAGTTCATTGTAGAATGAGGATTTCTAAACCGTGGAGAGGTAATGCATATGATTGTGAACTGTGGTTCGGAAACTCTTTGTGATGAACCCTTTGCTGCTATTATTAATGTTTTCTGTGAGTTTTTTCAATGCAAAGAAGGCATAAAATAATAAATGTTATGTCCAGGATAAGTGGGTTTCTTTCAATCCCTCGACTATTAACCAACTTTATAAGCTAATGGACATGAATGTTGATGATTATTATAGATTTAATATAGAACCCATTATCCATCAAGAGATTTTGAGACGGCATTGTGAACCTCAAATTGGGGTTATTTGGAGGGAAAGAGAAGGTAAGGTAATTAATTTTCCAGCCATCTAATTTACTCAAGTTTCTAAAGCATGTCATTATTTCATTTTTGCTCTTCTTTTACTGAATAGAAACATTTGGGAATTCACTAAGGACCATGATGTTTTAATTTATTCTATTTAGGTGGGGCACTTTATTAATATTGTGAAGCTAAATTATTCATCTCCCATGTATATCATTAGGAGCATCACTTCTATGGGTTTAGGCCACTCCCCTTTGATTTTTATCCTCTATGTATTATTGTTGGTGTTAGAAGAGATCCAATTGAAGAACATGTTTTTCCTATTTTTGTCCTCACTAAAAGGAAAATATTGATTTAAAAGACTAGATGTGGAGGAGGAGGTGGGAACCAATGAGCCCAGGTTAACTAGTAGACCTGGCAATTGTAGGAGTGCCAAGACCCCTAAGCTGTTAGGTGAGCCGATAGCAGATTTGAGGGAGTAACTAGATCGAGTAACTGATTTATATGGTAAGAGTAGGAGTTTATAGGCTAACAACTCAGGAATGCAGGAAAAGCATTACCACTATATAGTTTAATTCAATGAAACTTTAGTGAGGATGGTCAAAAGGAGCCACTTTATTGAATATCGAAACCAAGTTAATTTTTATACTACTCTGGTGTACCAGTCTTTTGATTGGGCTCGACTTAATGATAATGATGAGGAGGAGGAAGATAGAGATTTTGACTGATTCTGGGTTGTTATTTTCATTTCTTTATTTAGTTGTTGACTTGCTTGCTAGAGAGAGGAAAGAGTATCTGATGTTGTTATTATTGTTTTTATTTTATTTTTTTTTTATTTTTTTTTTAATTCTCTGCTTTGGGTGGGGGTCCCTGTGGTAGTGGTTGTCGTAATGGCTATGAGAGCCATTTTGATGTGCTAATAAGAACATATGATTGTAGTTCTTGAATGGATTTGGATTTGGATAAAGGTGCTTCATGCACCATAGTTATCTTTTTATCTCTATTAATATGTATTTCATTGCCTTTGAGCTTTTTATCTTTTTAGTTAAATTGCAAATTTATCTTTTCATGCTTAGTTATATTTATTTGTGATAGTCTTTAGTTATTTTTTACATTATTTTGTTCTGTCATTTATATTTAATTAAACATCCCACACATGTTTAACTGTTGAAAATTGTTCTCTACATAACACTTGCTCTTTGGTTGTTTATTTAGCTTGAAATAAAAATGGTAATTAAATTTTATATAAAATTAAGAATAATAATAATTTTTATGTGATAATTTGAATGAACCCTTAAATTCATAATTTGAAAAATCATAATAATTAATTAAGGAAAATTATCTCCAAAAATTTAGAGAATGGGAATGTCTAGATTAAATTTATGGAGATCATCATAAACCTAACTATGGAATTAAGAATCTTGTTAAATCCTTACATTAATTTATAATTTAGGGTTATTGGAGGGATAAATGTAAAAGTATTATTTAAAATCATTAATATGTACTCCAAGTATGAAAAAGTTAAATACATGGAAAATTAAAAGGAAAGAGCTTAAGGAGAGGTTATTACACAAGGGAGAGAGGAGGTGAGGTTTAGAGATGGATAAGAGCGTGGATTGTTTCAAGGGAGTGTGTGGGGGTTTCACATTGTTGCTTCAACTAGCCTGCACCTTGGGCCCTCCAAATGTGATGGTGATTTTTATGAGAGGAGCTCGTTGAAGGAAAGCCTTTGGTGCCAAGCTTACAATCTAAGCAGGCTAGTGGTATGTCAACTTTGTTGTGTGAAGAGTTTCTAAGGTTCATTCTCCACTTGTAAAGTGAGAGGGGCTTCTCCATAAAGCTCACTACTAAAGGAGAGACATAAATAGTGCAATACTTAAAGAGGAAGACCTTTGGTGAGTAGACATAAGTTAAGTTGACCAAACAACTATAAAATTTTATTTTTATTTTCATACATTTTGTATTTACATTGTTACAATTTACTTTCATTGTACTTTTATGTCGATTCAATTATCTTCTAGAGAGAGGCACTATGGTGAATAATCATTTGTTGAATATTATTTTAAAAATTAGAAAGGAAAAGAATATATATATTATTTATCTCCAAAAAATTTATTCTTCTTAAAAATTATTTTCCATAAAGTCAAAATAAAATAAAAAGTATTTCTTTGCTATTTTAGAGATGTTTTATTTCTTTAATGCTTTCACTATTAAATTTATTTTTAAGAAAAACATTTTAAAATGCCAAAATTCATTCAAAGAATGAATTCACCCACCTCCACCCCCCCCCCCCCCCCCCCCCCCCCCCCCCTCCTTTTTTCTTGTTGTGTCATAAGCAATTTGAATTGGAATTAGAGTGGGGTTCTCACTATCTTTTATATAAATATTATGAGTAGATCCAATAGCATAGTTTGATAACCATAACACTTTCAAAGGGTTTTAAATAAGCCAACCACTGCAGTTTGATAATATACCATATAACTTCTAAAAAATTCATTTATTAAAATTTTTACAATCAATTGATTTTCGCATGTCGCACATGATATAATCTGGATATTCTTTACCATTTCATATTTTAAATGGAGCAAAAGTACAAATACTTTTTACTGAATGGTATTTAGATGACTAAGCACTTGCATAACATAATGCTAAGTGTTTAAACTATTTCTTTTGTCCACTTATATCTAAAGATTACATATCTATCTTTACTTGCACGAGCGGTAAGGAGATTTGGGACAAATTTTGCATTACTTATGAAGGCACAAACAAAGTAAATCAATCAAAAAATTAATTTACTTTTACATGAGTGTGGACTTTTTTGCAGGAAATATAGTGAATCCATTTCATATATATATTGGGTTCAAATCATCACATCTTTGCACGCCTAAGATAGAGAGATTTAAAATTCAAAAAAAAAAATCATATGTTGCCCACATGGATCAGGGGATGCTATAGTAATTGATATATCTGAATCTAAGGATTTAAATTTCTACCCTATTGATAATCTTCTTATCTCTCTAATTACTTGAAAAGAAAATATGATTCAAAGATGTATAGATGTAGTTGAACATAAGAAGGAGTGAACAATAGTGCTAAAGGCTGACACCATTGACAGTAGCAATTTTGGAGCTGATGGAAGAGATGACATGCATTTTGAACGCAAACACAAGTTCCAAGGCCATAAAATTTAAAAGTTTCTTTAAATGCAAACAAAAGTTCCACTTCAATAAAAATAAATGCAAAATTATAAAATCTAAAAAGTGTTCCTCTATCGTGATTTGATTTGAATGCAGGTGGCCATAACAAGTTAGAATTGATTGCCCTTATTGAGATAGTTGCTACTTAGTTTTGCATGTTTAATATTCTTGCAACTTGTATGTTTTTGATGATTCCAAATATTGATGATTTGATTATTATTTCTCCTAACATATTTTGGAGGAATTATTTTGCTCTTGTGTGTACTAATTTTTTAAGGAAATAATACTCCGAATTATTGAAGACTTCAAATCAAAATCTATTTAGAGTTTATTATAATTGAAGTCTGTATTTTCTATTTTATTGAGTCTGAGAGAGTATAATTATAATTGAGTAACTTAGCACAAACACACTGGGGGATAATTTAAAATTCATATTTTTTAAAATGGGCGTACTGTACGATAACACTTCATACGGGATGATTTGGTTAGTTATTTTCCCCGAGGTTCGTCCCCACTCAAAAAAAAAATTTCTAAGTATGGATTGTATGGGATGATCCAAATTCATACATGCTTTCACAAGTATGATCTTCTCGGGTTCCAGGTCATGCAAAAATAATTTTTTTAAGTATGGATCATACTGTACGAACCCAGTTCATACATGCTTTCATGAGTACGATCTTCTTGGGTTCCAAGTCATGCAAAAATAACTTTTCTAATTAAGGATCATACTGTACGAGCCCAGTTCGTACATATTTTCACGAGTACGATCTTCTTGGGTTCCAGGTCATGTAAAAAAAAAAATTTAAGTATGGATCACACTATACAAACCCAGTTTGTACATGCCTTCTAGAGTATGAAAATATGAGGTCCCATTTTGTCCTAACATTTCGTACAGATGAATTTTGAAATTTTTTAACTTTTCATTCTGGATGAACTTCATTTATACCAGATTATGATTTGGTATGAAATGATTTCATACCAATTAAAAATAGATTCATATGCAATAGTATTTGAACTATTTGTATGTACCAAACCCGATCGTACTATATGATCATGTATACTCAAAATTAAAAATTTTAATTTTCAGGATGGTTTTTCGTGTCTTTTGTATAAAATGTCCATTAAAAACTGACATAAAAAATCTTGTCTTCATAATTTTTTAAGGGCAATTGAAGGAAAGAATGTGAGAGAGTGTTTACGAGAGATTTCTTGCTAGTGGAGCGTGAAGGGTTCAGAAGGTTACTCATAGGGAAGGATCTCTATGTGATTTGTCTTTTTCACTCTTCCTCTTGTCTTTCTAGATTGCTCATGAGAAGATCTTTGAAATAGATTCAGTTCTCAGTTGACACTTGGAGAGTGTGAACAGCTTAAGGTACTCTTCCTACACTTGGAGGGTGTGAAAGGATGATGGTTCTCTGCTTATACTTAGAGGGTGAGAAGGGACGAAGGTTCTCTGTCTACACTTGGAGGGTGTAAAAGGACAATGGTTTTCTACCACACCAGGGATTGGTGGAAGAGAGTTTTGTAGAGGCTTCTCTGCCTTGCTGTGCGGGCAAAAGGAGAGTCACTTTAGTAATAGTGCAATACCTGAAAAGGAAGTCTTCATGGAGTGGATGTAGGTCGTGTTTGATCGAGCTAATATAAATTTTTATATCGTTTAAATTTTTGCTGCTTACTTATTATAAGTTTTTAATTTTGTGGTTAAAAAATTTGCTTTCAAATAACTTCAATTAACTTGCTATGAATCATTAACTGGTTTCAAATTTTAAAATCTAAGAGAATTTTCAAATTACCATTTCATCCACCCCCCCCCCCCCCCCCCTCTTAATTAGCCTTAGGACATAAGCTTAGGTTTAACAACCTATTCAAGATTCAATAAGTGGTATCAGAGCTTTATTTCAAAATCATAAGTTTAGACTACTTTTTGAAAAATATGCATTTTTACTTTTGGAAACCGTAACACACCTAAAGGGTATTCGATCACTAAACCTCCTTTATTTGATAACATTCCTTTCGATTTTTTAAAAAACACACATGTCTACATTTTTATAGTCACTAAATTATTATATGTAGATCTTAGTTCAAGAAAAGGTATATAAAACCAACTAGATTAGTTAATGGTATTAGAGTTGAAACACCCTTTATAGATTGGATTGTAGAAGAACGTGACTTAGAACAACTTAATGCAAAATGTTTAAACTTTTTTTATATATATACTAAAGTCAAAAGACTATATGCGAGTTTTCATTTGCAAAAGTGGAAAGGGCATATATGATAGACTTTATATTACTTATGAAGGGACTAATAAAGTAAAATAATATAGATTAAACATTTTATTATATGACTATGAATTATTTCATCTGAAACCCAATGAATCTATTTCTAACATGTACACAAAATTCACTCAGATAGTCGCTTCTTTGCATGCATTAGGTAGGGAACTAATGAACGTTGAAATGGTTAATAAAATTCTATGTTATTTTCCTACTACTTATAATGCAAAAATAATTGATATTACAGATTCTAAAGATTTGAATGTTTACTATATTAATAATCTTCTTTGTTCACTAAATGCCTACGAGCAAGGAGTGAGTCAAAGGAAGATTGATGTAGGTGAATATTAAAAGGAGAAGAATATTGTACTAAAAGTGGAGGAGTCAGAGAGTGATCTTTTATAACCTAAGGAAGAGGATGACGTTTCATTGATGACTAGGAAATTATGGAGCTTTTTTAAAAGGAAACAGAGGAGACTCCAATAGTGGAATATAGGTAAATTTAATAAGAATGTTAAGATTTCTAATGACGTGATTTGCTATGAATGCAGGAAACTCGGACACTTAAAATTAGATTGCCCAAACCTAAAAGCCACTCCTAGCAAGGAGAATGTAGAGGATAAATCAAATGTGAAGAAGGGCAATAAGAGATTCCAAAGAGCTTTTTGGGCGGACTTGGCTTTGAATTTGTTAGAAATAGAAAAGGAGGAAGTCACCAATTTGTGCATAATGGCCGATATTCTTGATCAGTCAGATCAAAAAGAGGTATGTGACTTAATCTATGCTAAGCTATTAGAGGTTTTTGAAATAATTCATGATACATATAGAAAGCTTAAAAAAATGCCTACTAGTCTGAATTTAAAATTACAAGAATTGCAAAGAAAACACAAAGTCATTAGAAAAGATCATGCATTGATAGATAACTGCCACATAATCTAACTTGATGAATTTGATGACTTGAATAAAAAGAATGTTATTTTAAAATCATCATATGCTCAATTAGAAAAAGAATTTAAAGAATTTAAGGATGAACTAGAGAGTATATAACATTATTTGAACTATAGTAAGAATGTGTTAGAAGATTTGAACACATTTTTTAAATTAAAAGTGCAAGCTCTCAAGGAAAATAGGAAACCACCAAAACTTTAAGATTTTACTAATTCTATTTTATATCCAAAATTTTTAAAACCCATGAATAATCAAAGTTATTATAGAAAATTGAGAAAACATTTTCCTGGAGTAAAATACTTTTCTTATGGGAAAATTGGACATATAGCACACACTTGTATTTTAGATAGGAAAACTCATTTAGTGTGAAAACATAAGATGCATAACTCAAGTCATATCATACATGCATCTATTTTTAAATTGCCAAAAGGAGAACCTAAACTTGTTTAGGTTCCAAAGTCTAACATTTTATAGTTTTACAGGCATGCTCTCATACAAGGCCTCATGAGAGAATTTGGTACCTGGACAGCGGTTGCTCAAATAATATGATTGGAGACACTAAGCAATTTATATCACTGGAAGCCAGAAGTGGAGGCAGAGTTATATTGGGAGATAACACCACTAGGAAAGTGATTGGATCAGGTATGATTGGAAACTTGCAAAATTTCTTCATTGAAAAAGTGCTACTTGTAAAAGGCTTAAAGAATAATCTATTGAGTATTAGCCAGCTATGTGATAAAGGATATAGTGTAAATTTTCTTCCTACTAGCAACATATTAAGCCTAAATGATAATGATATTTTGCATGAATTAAGGGTAAATAATATTTATATGCTATATTTTAAATTGTATCAAAACTCTTAATGCTTTTTGCTTGAAAACTATTTCTAATTAATCATGATTATGGCATATGATACTTTGTCACTCTAGCATGAAAAACCTTAGAAAAATTACCCAAAAGGAGTTGATTAGAGGTATAACAAAATTAGACTTTACTAAGGATCACCTTTACAATGCATGCCAATTAGGAAAATAGGTGAAGTCCTCATTTCATTCAATAAGGATCTTAGAACTAGTAAACCTTTGGAGATTTTACATATGAATCTTATTGGACTGGTTGGAACTGTAAGTCTAGGAGGGAAGGTATACGAATTTGTGATTGTAGATGCTTTTTTTATATTCACTTGGGTTAAATTCTTATATCATAAGGTGAATCATTTGAGAGTTTAGAGATTTTTTGACTTAGATTCATAGGAAACTAAGTTGTGAAATTTTAATAATTCAAAGTGATCATGGAGGAGAATTTGAATAAAAAATTTGAGGATTTTTATAAAAAAACAGAATTGATCATAATTTCTCTGCACCTAAAATCTTTCAACAGAATGGGATAGTCAAAAGAAAGAACAAAACATTAATAAAAGTTGCTCGAGCCATGTTGGCAGAATATTCACTTCCTAAATATTTTTGGGCTGAAGTGGTTAGCACTGCATGTTATATTCTTAATAGGGTAAACATTAGATCAAAATTAAATAAAACACCCTCTAAGCTTCTTAAGGGGAGAACACCTAATTTGTCAAATTTATATGTTTATAGATGTAAGGTGTTCATATATAATAATGAAAAATATACCTTAGAAAATTTGATCCAAAATCAAATTAATGAATTTTTCTCAGATACTATAGTATTAAAAGAACTTATAGAGTATTTAATAAAAAAAAAACTTTAGTAATTGAGGAGACCATACATGTTGTATTTAATGAATCTACAATTTTGGAAAAGTTAAATTTGGAAGATAACGAAAGAGAAAATAATTTCTAAAGGATTGAGAAAGTTAATTTGGAAAAAAATTTGGAGTTAAAAAACCCGTTGCCTAGAGATTTGAGATTTTCTAAAAACCTCCCTAAGGAATTAATTTTAGGTGAACTTAGCGAGGGTGTTAGGACTAGGAATGGACTAAGCAAAAAAATTAATTATTCTGCCCTATATTCAACAATAGAACCCACAAATGTAAATCAAGCACTTTCAGATGAATTTTAGATTTTAGTAATGCAAGAAGAATTAAATCAATTTATAAGAAATGAAGTTTAGGAATTAATTACAAGGCCAAAGGATCAAAGTGTAGTTGGAATTAAGTGGGTATTCAAGAACAAAATACATGATTCAAGAGTTATTGTTAGAAATAAGGCTAGATTAGTAGCTAAGGGGTATAATCTGATTGAAGGAATTGATTTTGAGGAGACTTTTGCCCCTATAGCAAGACTTGAAGTAATTAAGATTTTGTTAGCCTTTGCCTATTTTAGATGATTCAAATTATTTCAAATGGATGTTAAAAGTGCCTTTTTAAATGGGGTGATTCAAGAGAATGTTTATGTTGAACAACCTCCAGATTTTAAAAATTCAAAATATCCAAATCATGTTCTTAAATTAAAAAATGCATTATATGGATTGAAATAGACACCTAGGGCTTAGTATGAGAGATTAAATACTTTCCTACTTAGGAGATCTTTTGAAAAAGTAAGTGTGGACACCATTCTATTTTTGAAAAAAATTGGGAGATGATATACTCATTGTACAAATTTATGTTGATGATATTATTTTTAGATCTACAAATAAAATTCTTTGTGATAATTTTTTTAAAATAATGAGTAGTGAATTTGATACGAGTCTAATGAGAGATTTGAGTTACTTTCTTAGTTTTAGCATTAAGCAAATTGAGAAAGGAACATTTCTTAATCAATCGAAGTATGTTAAGGACATCCTCAAAAAGTATGAAATGAATAATACTAAACCTGTTAGTACACCTATGAGTTCCTCAATTCAGTTGAATAAGGATCCAAAGGGAAAATCTATTGATCAAAAGAAATTAGGGGAATAATTGAATCTTTGCTTTACATGACTGCTAGCAGACTCGATATTATGTTCAGTATTTATTTATGTGCTAGATTTCAATCAGATCTAAAATAATCATATTTGACAGCAGTAAAAAGGATTTTGAGATATCTCTTTGGAACATAGAACTTGGGAATTTGGTATCCTAAGTTTAGCTTTTCATTTGAAATAATTGGATATTCAGATTCAGACTTTGAATGTTATAAGGTTAAAAGAAAGAATACTTCTAAAATTTGTCAATTTATAGGAAATTTTTTTGTTTCTTGGTCCAGCAGAAAATAGAATTCTGTAATCCTATCTACTGTTGAAGATAAATACATTACCTTTAAAAGCTATGTGGTATAAGTTCTTGGGTTGAAATAATAATTGATTAACTTAGGATTTATAATATGCACAATTCTAATTTATTGTGATAACACTAGTGCCATTTGCATTTCAAAAAATCCTATTTCAACATTCTATAACCAAACATATATACATAAGGCATCATTTCGTAAGGGATCATGTATTCAAAGGAGAAATTAAACTAAACCATGTTTCAACTAAAATTCAACATGTAGATATTTTTACAAAACAACTAGCCTTTGATACTTTTAGCACATTCAGAATTAGGATTGGTGTGATTGATCTTAATGCTTAATTAAAATTTTCTACAAACTTGATATGTATCTTTGTGTGTTTTCTATTTTGGTATTTAACGTACTTGTTTGTGTTTATGATTTTCTATTTTTATTTGTATGTTTTATGTAATTTTGAAATGTTTTCACATCAAATTTTCTATTTCTGATCGATCGTATGAAAATGTTCTAAGTGTTCTATTCATACTATATAAAATTATCTTTGTCATCTACGAATTATGTAGCATGTCAATTGTTGTTTTGAATTGAATGTGTAAAGTCTTAATTTTCTAATACATATCGTACTGTATGATATTTATATTATCTTGAACGATTTGTATTACTTCATCTATACACAGGTAGACGGTTATATAGGCAGAATTAGTTATTATAATTGATCGTACATATGAACCTGTAGTTCGTACATACGAACCACTTATCATTCGGTGTGAGGGACAAAGTTAACCGTCATTAAAATGATCTTAAATAATAGATCATCCCACATAAACACCTGTTCATCTATATGAAAAGATGCCTCATAACTTGTGTGATCATAAAAAGTCGTTTCATTTTAAACGTATTCATTCGTACATACGAAATTCATTTCATCATGTATGAACCATCAATCGTATAATATGAATCCTTTTTTGTACGTATGAAAGATTGTTTTTTTTTTTTTTAAATATGAGGGCTTTAGAATTCTTTTTCATTCACTTCAATAGCCTCTTCCAATCTTTCTCAACTTAGCAATGACCAATTCTAGCAAGAGGGATAGACTCACTAAGGGACCATCTTCCAGGGGTGGAGATGATAACTTTCTTTCTAAGCAATTGAGAATTATTTCCTTAGCTTTGTTTCTTCCAAAATTACTCCTTCTAAAATCCTACTTCAAGAGGATATCCACTTCCAAGTGATGCCTCTTTTCATTACTACTCAATTTGCTTTTATCCTTATCTTAATTCATGCCTATAATAAAGAAACATTTCACTACTTTCTGGAAAACATGTCATTTAGTGAGGATGAGAGCAGGATAAGATCTTTTCTTTTTAAGAATAGGGTAGAAATAACTAAGAAATATTTGGGAACCTTTTGAATTTAAGAACTCAAGGATTTAGAGCCCACACTTTAACTTCTATATCTAATTTTGAATGAACTAAAATAAAAAAAGTTATAATAGATATTAAATAAATATGTCATTTGCCTAGGGTCTATTCCTTAAACCAAAATGCAAGGGCCATTAAGCATGTCCTTAGAACCTCTATTATTCCTAAAGCTGGTGATCGTATTAACATCACTCCTCTTCTATCCACTGTTACTTATCTTATCATGATTGGTCAACCTATAGATAAAGCCCAACTTATTATTGATTATATTCATGACCTTTTTGAAATTGGATATGTCTCACATAAGAGGAAGAAGAATATTGCTTTAGGATACCTAGTGACTTATATTCTTAAGAAGGAGTACAATTTTGTTCATCCTGATTCTCTACTGAAATTGCCTATATACTTCACTGATGCCTCTTTTTAAGCACTTTCTGGAAAAGGTGATAATACAAGTGATGATTCTAAGGGAGAAGGGGGAGCACCAACACCTGCACCTATGCTTGCTCATGAACCTAACTTTCAAGAGATGGTCCAACACTTTGACCGACTATAGAGTCATTTTGATTAGCGCTTTGATCAAATTCAAACTCATCTAAATTAGCAGGAGGCACAATACCACCAGGACATGGGTTGGATTCAAGGTCAGTTTTACTCGGTGAACACCAATGTGGCTATGAGGAATAGCTACTTTTGTATCTTCAACCAACCACCTCCTCTAAACTAGGGCTACTCAAATTTATAGTGAAATTACTAGATCGCTAAGAGGGGGGTGAATTGCGAAAATTTGTTGCAATAATTAAAATACTAAGCAAGAGTTCTAATATTTTTTGTGTTTTTAAAATTTTAACAAGAAAACTTTAACTAATATGAAAGAAATTAATTGAACTCAACATGCAACAATGAAATTCTTTTTCTTTCACAGTTATCACCAAGCAGATATAATGAAAATAAAGTGCAAGCAAAAATAAAAAGCGATAAGGAAAAAGCACACCAGAATTTTATAGTGGTTCGGTCAAACCATGACCTACGTCCACTCCCTAGAGTCTGCCACTTCGGGAATTTCACTACAAGCTATAGATCTCCTTTTGCCTCCTCAGCAAGGCGGAGAAGCCCTCACAAGACTCACTTTCACCAACCCAGCATGGCGGAGAGCCAAGTGCTTTTCTCACCCTCCTGGTGACGGCAGCGTACCTTCTCATTTTTCTCCCTCTTGGAGAAGGAAGAGTACCTTCGAGGTCACAGATGTAGATGAGTCTCCCCCTTAGAGAGCCTCCCACAAGTTATTTTCGGGGCACAGGAGGAGCAAGATATAGCAAGAATGGAGCAACCGTGTGATCTCCCTCACACTACATCTCCCTCACCAAGCTCACCCTCTCCTTCCTCTCTCAAACCCCAAAAACTTCTCAAGAACTCTCTCCCAAGGATTCTCTCTCTAATCACATTCCCCTCTTTTTGTCTCTTTCAAAAACATTACTATTTTGATCTTAAAACGAGCTCCAAAATCCCTAAAATTTTCAAAGTAGCCATTACTATCGTATAGTACAATTTACCATCATACAGTACATTTTTTATAACAGGCTTTATCCTGGTATGAAGGTTTATGAACAGTTCAAAAACTTCTAAATCTATTTATACAGTACAATTTACAATCATACGGTATGATCATCAACTCTTCTGTTCCTATAGGATGATAACCGGGATGATCAAAACTCATCTCTGTACATCATAGGGTACGACCTACTTCATACAGCATGAATAGTCAAAATCAAGGCATCATCCAGGATAAAGTCCGGGATGATCAAAACTCATCTATACATCGTATGGTATGACATACATCATATAGCACGATTAGGAAAAAACAAAAAGATCGTTCAAGATGAAGTCCGGGACAATCAAAACTCATCTCTATTCGTCATATAGTATAAATATGTTTTTCTTTTAAAACCCTCTCCCCCTGTGTGTGTATCTGATTGCTCAGACTTACATACAATTTGTGGCCAGACTCAAGAAAAGAAAAAAATAAAAAAATAGAAAATTACATTGTTTCAGACTCACACTCCTATACCCAATCTTGAGTCTTCCTGTTATCCTGAGTAACTCATGATCTTCTTAAAATGTTAGTACTCACAGACAATAGTAGAAATCAAAAGATATTCAATGAAAAGTAGTTGAGATGACATTATTTGTCATCATCAAAAGCTAAAACTAGGGGTCATGGATTACAACAATCTCCCCCTTTTTGATGATGTCAAATAATATTTATTATAGGCAAGTTTGAATGACAGATTTTTTTGTTTGTTATTTTTTTTTTCTTAAAAACAAAATAAACAGGAAAAGAAAAGAAATGCATTCTATTGAAACATAAGGAACCATAAGCATAAGCAAACTACAACAACCTTCTCCCACTTTTGACAGCACCAAAAAGAGGAGCACACAACACTAAAAAAGAAAGTATAACACAGATACATTTCAAAGAGAAGGATCCTGATCACTTGGAGGTGGAAGTGGGTGTGGTTGGAAATATTGAAGGATTGTGTCAAACCGATGATCAATCGAAGCGAAGTGTTCCCCAAACCACTGCATGTCATCATTATGTTGCTGATGTTGTTCTTGTATGTGTGTGTCAAGACGAGTCTGTAGTTGATCGAAGTGTTTGACCAAATCATCATGAGGGTAGGCTGGTGTAGGTGCTCGGGGTGCTTCTTGCCATCGTGGTCGAGTAGGAGCTGCTGCTGGGGCAGCGTCTCCTTCTTCTTCATCAAAGCCAGGTTCATCCGGCTCTGGCCCCCGATGAAATAAGATATAGAAGGAAGCATCCATATAGAAAACAGGAATGTTATCGGCTTCATCAGGATAGGTTAACTGATATTTATTTTGAAGAATGTACCCGGTAATATGGCTAAGGGCTATGTTTTGGTTTGTACGGGTGGTAGGGAGGCAAATTATGGTCATATTTTGAATGTAGTTGATTATCAAGTCTGCCTCATCGAATTTGGTGTTTGACATGATAAGATAGGTAGTGACAGATAAATTAGGGGTCATGCGAATTCGATCGCCAGCTTTGGGTACTATAGAAGTTCTAAGTGCATGTTGAATTATTCTGGCATTTCGATTGAGGGTTTGTACGAGGGGAAAGTGTTAATAGAAGGCTTTATTTCTAATGGCACGATTGACATCACTCCAGTTGAATTCATTCATGAGAAAGGAACGAACTCTAGGCCCTTCATAGGATAGCCCAATGTATTGGGCGATGTCAGCTTTGGTAATTTCTATATTTTGGCGACAGACAAAGGAGTGGAAAGTCAGGCTGTTGACAGTGTAGGTAAGGTTTGCAAGAAATTCCAATAGGAGTTTGGAGTTGTAGGGGAAAGCCAGTGTAAGAAGGAACTGGAAAGTGGTGGAAGCGAAGAGGCTCAGTACCATGAAATTTAGAGCAGCCTAATTGAGCATTTTGGACAGAGTAATCTTGCAGCCTTTGTACTTATGGTACGCTTCCTCATTTTTAGCACTCAATAAATGAGCATTGTGACAACGAGAGGAAGAGGAGGTTCCCACAATGAGACGACTGCGCTTGCTAGAGCTCGATATGGTGTAAAGGCTGAGTGAAGGTGAGGAGGTGAATGTGAGTGAAGTGATCTGCAATTGAGGCTTATTTATAGAATTTTTCCTAAATCGTACAGTACGATATGGTATCGTACAGTACGATGTGTAATAATTGCTCTAACAAGTCGGCTCATGAAAAGGTGGTCAAAACGTATAGTACGATGGGTATCATACAATATGATCAGAAGGATTTCGATCATCCCGAGGGTCATCGGTATGACCTTTGACAAAAAGTTTCGTACAGTACGAATAGGTCCATCATACAGTATGAACGACAATTATATTATACCAGTCAACTTTAAGTTATTTTCATCCATTTTTGCTAAGGTGGATCGTACAGTACGAAGAGGAGGTATCATACAGTATAATTACCAATAATGTCATACCAAACTACTTAAATTTGTCCCAATCCATTCGCTGATGTGGATCATACAGTACGAAGAGAGAAGATCATACCGTACGATAATCAATAATGTTGTACCGAATGAATTGAATGAATTATTGCCTGTAATGTACAGTACGATGGGTATCATACAGTATGATTAAAAGAGACAAAAACTTGAGTGAGAACTGTGATTTATGTAAGCAGATATATCGTACAGTATGATAGAGGATCGTACAATACGATAAGAAAATTGTTAAATGTCCAGGTTTGTGTGGTGAGTGTGTGATAATCAGGAACAGCCTTAGAAGAGTTTTTTTTTATGCATTAATGTCTATGACACCTAGTCTAGTCCTCAAGATACTAAAGGAGTTGAATGTTAGTGGTTTTGTTAATACGTCTACCAATTGATCTCATGTAGCGATGTGATGCAATTCTATATCTTTTTTAGCAACATGATCTCTTATGAAGTGGTATCTAATGTCTATATGTTTTGTTCGATAGTGTTGAAATGGATTTTTATAGATGCATATTGCACTTGTGTTATCGCACATGATTGAGATGGTCTCTACTGATAATCCAAGATCAAGAATTTATTGCTTTAACCATAGTACTTGTGCAACACAACTTCCTACTGCAATATACTCAGCCTCGGCTATACAAAGGGCTACTGAATTTTGCCTCCTACTGGACCAAGAAACTAAAGATTGTCCTATGAATTTGCAGGTACTAGAGGTATTTTTTCTATCTATCTTACATCCTGCAAAATCAGAATCTGAGTATCCTAAGATTTTGAAGGAAGTGTTGTGTCTAGGATACCAAATTCTTAAGTTCAAGGTGCCTAGTAAATGTCTAAGAATTCTCTTGACTGCAGTTAGGTGAGACTCTTTAGGATCAGTTTGAAAATGGGCACAGAGGCACACACTAAACATTATATCCGGTCTACTGGCAATCAGGTAAAGGAGAGATCTGATCATTCCTCTATATTTTTTTTGGTCTACTGATTTTTTATTCGGATCTTTGTCTAATTGAATTGTTGAGCTCATTGGAGTGTTCATGGACTTTGCACTATCCATTTCATTTTTTTTTTAAAATATCCTTAATTTATTTTGTTTGGCTAAGGAATATTCCATTATCCATTTGTTTCACACTAAAGCCAAAAAAATAGTTAAGTTCTCCAATCATGCTCATTTCAAACTCATTACTCATTATTTTTGAGAATTCATCACACAATTTTTTCTCTGAAGATTCAAATAATTTGTCATCCATGTAAATTTAAACAATGAGAATTTATTCTTTAATTTTTTGTAAAAAGAGTGTAGTGTCCACACTACCCTTTATAAATCCTCTATTCAGTAAGAATGAGCTAAGTATTTCGTACCATGCTCTAAGTGCTTGCTTTAATTCATAAAGTGCCTTTTTTAATCTGAATACATTGTTTGAAAATTTTGAACTTTCAAATCTGAGGGATTGCTCAACAAAGACATCTTCCTTAGTTATCCCGTTCAGAAAAGCACTATTTACATCCATTTGATATATTTTGAAGTTCTTTAAGCAAGAAAAAGCTAAGAGCACTCTTATGAATTCTAGTTTAGCAACAAGGGAAAAGGTTTCTTCAAAGTCTATTCCCTCAATTTGGTTGTACCCCTTAGCTACTAATCTGGCTTTATTTCTTATTAATGTTCCTGAATCATTCACCTTATTTTTGAAGACCCATTTTATTCCAACAACACTCTATTCTTTAAGACTCTTGACTAACTCCTAAACATCATTCCTGGTGAATTGGTTTAACTCTTCTTGCATTGCTAGAAATCAGAATTCCATCTCCTAAGGCTTGATCTATACTTGTAGGTTCTATCATAGAGAAGAAAGCTGAATGACTAACTTCTTTCCAAAGTCCATGCCTAGTTCTTACACCTTCTGATGGGTCTCTTAAAATTAGCTCTTTTGGATGTCTAGAAGAATATCTCTATTCTCTAGGCAAATCTTCTTGAGGTTCTAACCTTTCTCCTAAGGTCACAATCTCTACTCCTTGAATTGCCTCTATTTCATCATCTTCAGTTTTAAATATAGAGGGCTTGTCTGATTCATCAAATATTACATGGGTGGACTCTTCTACTACTAGGGTTATCTTATTAAAGATTCTGTAGGCCTTACCTATAGATGAATAACCTAAAAAGACACCTTCATCAAACTTGGGGTTTCTAAGGGCAGTTTGCCATTAATCATGATGAAGCACTCGCACCCAAAGACATATAAGTGTGATAGATTCGGTGTCCGACCCTTAAAGGAGTTCATAAGGAGTTTTATTTAGCTTAGATCTAATGTTCACCCTATTTAAGATATAGCATGCCTTGTTTACTGCTTCTGCCCAAAAATATCTAGGAAGGGTGTACTCTGCTAATATTTCCCTAGTAGCTTCTACCAAGGTTTTATTCTTTCTTTCTTTCTGCTATACCATTTTGCTAAGGTGTTCTAGGGGCTGAAAAATTATGCTCTATTCCTATCTCTTGACATAATGATTCAAACTTTTCATTTTGAAATTCTCCACCGTGATCACTATGGATTGTTGAGATTTCACATCCTAATTTGTATTGAATCTAAGTGGGGAATACCTTAAATTCCTCAAACGACTCATTCTTATGTTCTATAAATCTTACCCAAGTGAATCTAGTGAAATCGTCTATAATTACAAATCCATAATTTTTTCCACCTAGGCTAGTTGTGCTAACGGGTCCAAATAATTCCATGTGTAGGATTTCTAATGGCCTAGAGGTGATCACTTCTTTAATGGAATGAAAGGATGATTTGACTTATTTTCTTAGTTGTCAAGCATCACATAAATGATCTTTAGTGAAGTCTAACTTAGGTACGTCTCTAACTAGGTTTTTCTGAGTGGTGTTTCTATGTATTTTCATACTAGCATGGCCTAGTCTCCTATGCCATAGCCACGAGTAATCTACTATTGATTTTAAGCAAAGAGAATTTGAATTATCAATGCAATCAAGGTCTAACATGTAAACATTGTTCATTCATTTTCTTTCTAAAACAAGTTTGTCATTTAAACTAATCAAGCATTTGTCAGATATAAATTTAATATCAAAGCCTTTATAACACAATTGACTAATGCTAAGTAGCTTATGCTTCAAACCATCAACTAATAAAACATTTTTAATTAAAAAATTCTTAGCATTATCAATGATACCTGGGCCTATCGCATTCCTGGTAGTGTTGTCTCCCAATGCTACTTTGCCTCTAGTTCTGGTCTCCAGTAAAATGAACTTCTTCATAAATCCAATTATATGTCACGAGCAGCCACTATCCAGGTACCACATGCTCTCACTAGGTCTTTTGTGAGAGCATCCCTATAATTTCATTCAAGGGTTAGATTTGGGAACCCAAGTGAGTTTGGGTTCCTCCTTATGCTTGCATGAATGAGATGGATGCATGCTATGCTATGATGGATGTAGTTTACACACTAGGTGTGTGCTACACTGAATTGTGCATGTGCGGGCTATGTGACTTAGCATGCCGTAAGAGAAGCACCTAACACCGGTAAATGGGTTTACTAACCTATGTGAGTAGTGTTGCCTCTTCCTAAAGTTTTGTGATGCATGCAGTGTTGGAGGTTGCTAGATTGGGCTAATGGGAGTGATGCATTTTTTTTTCTAGTTCTTTGATTTTTTCTTTAAAAGTGTTGTTTTGATATGTCAATCCATGAACTTCTATTTTTAACAAATGCTCACTGTCGTCTACTTCTAATGCAAGTTCATCTAATATGTGAAAGGCCTCTTCTAGTTCAACATGACTGGTTTTCAAAGATTCATGCACTTCTGTTAGCTCAATATGCTTCTTATTTAATACATCATACTCATCAAGAAGCAACATATGATCTCTATCTAAAATAGAATTTTCTTTAACTAAGTTAGCATGCTTAGTTTGTAAAGTACTAAAATTAATATAAAGACTAGCATGCATCTTTTTTAATTTCCTATACAAGTCATGAATTTTTTCAGAAATAATTAATAAATCCTCATATGAAAGCTGTCATACCTCATCTTGATCCGATTGATCAAGATTATCTTTAGCCACTAGACACCAATTTATTACCTCCTCCTCTACTTCTTCTTCTGACGATTCTGAGGCAGAGTCGGCCCAAAAAGCTTTTTTCGTCTTCATCTTTCCTTTTTTATACATGGCTTTATCCTCGCCTTTTTCTTAGCAAGTTGGCTCTTTAGGTTGGGGCAATCAGCTTGAAGGTGACCTGGCTTCCTGCACTCAAAACAAATTATATCAGATGAAATTTTATTAACTCTCAAGCTTTCAACTTTATTCCAGCTATTCTGATGATGCCTTTATTTTCTTTTCAAAAAGTTCTTGAACTGTCAGGTCATCAATGCTATGTCATCTTCTTCCTCCCCTATAAAGCTTTCACTTTTTGAATTATTTGCTTTTAATACCACTATTCGCTCCTTCTTCTTTTCACCTGCATCACTTTGCCTTTGACTCACTCCTTGCTCGAATGTATTGAGTGACCCAAGGAGATTATCAATAGAATAAATGTTAAGGTCTTTAGATTTAATGATGGTAGTTATCTTAGCATTGTAGGAACTAGGTAATCATCTAAGAATCTTATTAACTTTCTCAAAATTTAAAACTTCTCTACCTAATGCTTGCAAGGATGTCACGATTTGGGTGAACCTAGTATACATGTCAGATATTATTTCACTAGGTTTCATACGGAAGAGTTCATAATCATGCAATAGAATGTTAAGCCTAGACTTTTTAACTTCACTAGTTCCTTCGTACGTGATGCACAGTCTATGCCAAATCTCCTTACCAGTAGCGCAGGTAGAAACTCTCATATAATCCTCATACTTTAATGCACGAAAAAAGTAATTTAAGCACTTCGTATTTAATTGAGCTAATTCCCTATCCTCATTGCTTCATTCCTTAAAAGGCACTTAAGTTTTCACTCCATTCACAGTTTTAAAAGGTGCAACGTAACCATCATTGACTAACATCCACATGCGGTAATCAATAGATAATAAAAAAGTAGACATTCTAATTTTCTAGAAATCAAACAAGATATTATCAAAAAGATGTGAACGGGTAATTGAATAACCCTCCGTAGTATTATGATTACCAAAATGCGACATGATCATTTTTCAAGGTTTTTCTAAAACATAATTTTTGAAAACAGACTCTGATACCAATTGAAATTACTAGATCGCCAAGAAGGGGTGAATTGCAAACATTTGTTGCAATAATTAAAATCTTAAGTAAAAGTTCTAATATTTTTTGTGTTTTAAAATTTTTAACAAGAAAACTTTAACTAATATGAAAGCAATTAATTGAATGAAAAATGCAACAATGAAATTATTTTTCTTTCATAATAATCACCAAGTAAATATAATGAAAATAAAGTGCAAGTAAAAATAAAAAGAGATAAGGAAAAAGCACACCAGAATTTCATAGTGGTTCGGTCAAAACATGACCTACGTCCACTCCCCGGAGTCCTCCACTCTGGAAATTTCACTACAGACTATAGTTCTTCTTTGCCCCCTCGGTAAGGCAGAGAAGCCCTCACAAGACTCACTTTCACCAACCTGGTGTGGCGGAGTGCCAAGCATTTTTCTCACCCTCCTGGCGACGGCAGCGTACATTCTTGTTTTTTTTCCCTCCTGGAGAAGGCAGAGTACCTTCGAGGTCACGGATGTAGAAGAGTCTCTCCCTTAGAGAGCCTCCCACAAGTTCTTCTAAGGCCACAGGAGGAGCAAGATGCATCAAGAATGGAGCAACCGTGTGATCTCCCTCACCAAGCTCACCCACTCCTTCCCCTCTCAAACCCCAAAAACATCACAAGAGCTCTCTCCCAAGGATTCTCTCTCTAATTACATTCCCCTCTTTTTGTCTCTTTCAAAAACATTACTATTTTGATACCTTAAATGGGCTCCAAAATTCCTAAAATTTTTAAAGTAGCCATTACTATCATACAGTATGATTTACCATCGTATAGTATGATTTTTATAACAGGTTTCATCCTGGTACGAAGGTTTATGAACTATTTAAAAACTTCTAAATATATTTGTACAATACAATTTACAATCATACGGTACGATCATCAACTCTTATGTTCGTACAGAATGATAACTGGGATGATCAAAACTCATCTCTGTACATCATAGGGTACGACCTACTTCATACAGTATGAATAATTAAAATCAAGGCATCGTCCAAGATGAAGTCCGGGATGATCAAAACTCATCTCTGTACATCATACATGGTACGATATACATCATACAGTACGATTAAGAAAAAATAAAAGATCATCCAGGATGAAGCCCTAGACAATCAAAACTCATCTCTATTCATCGTATAGTACAAACATGTTTGTACAGTACAAGTACCAATCAGTGATTAAACCTTGATTTACTCTACTAATCACAGGTTAATTTAAGTAAGTATTCAAAATAAATCGTACAGTATGATTTACTTCATACAGTATGAACGGCTAATAGAACTTTCTTAAACTAATCTGGCGGCTAGGGTTTTTTATTTGTAACACATTGTACCGTACGATATGGTTCGTATATTACGATTAGTTCATAGAAAATCATTTTACAACATCAGATCGTACAGTACGATATAAAGTTGTACAGTATGATCAACAGAGAAAAATCTTCATCTTTTTTTCTTTTAAAACCCTCTCCCCCTGTGTGTTTATGGTTGCTCAGACTTACATACAGTTTGTGGCCAGATTCAAGAAAAGAAAAAAAATAAAAATAAATAGAAAATTACATTGTTTCAGACTCGTACTCCTACTCTACCTAGTCTTGAGTCTTCCTGTTGTCCTGAGTAACTCGTGATCTTCCTGAAATGTTAGTACTCACAGACAATAGCATAAATCAAAAGATATTCAATGAATAGTAGTTGAAACGACAATATTTTTCATCATCAAAAGCTTAAACTAGGGGTCATGGATTGCAACATATAGATGTACATCTTGTGTGTTGTCTTTGCTAATCATTTATGATGTGATGTGATGATTTTAGTAGTTTCTATACTTGTGTTTGTTTAGTATTTTTTTGTACTTGTCTTGTTTTGGATTTTTGATGTTGTTATGTTTTTCATGATTTGAGATAGATATATTGATATGAAATGTGCTTCATTGTATCACTTTTTAAATTGATATCAATAAAAAAATGTCTTGTTTTATTTAGTTAATTTTGTTCTTTGTTTTAAATATTATTTTTTCTTATATGTTAATCCTGACTTAATTGATCTAAAAAGTATTATAATATGAACTGCAATACAAAAATTAATTTCATTATGAAATCTAATTTTTTAAAAATATAAGTTAATTTATAACTCGATCAAGTTAAAGCTCTCAATCTCATGTTTTTTTAGGCATACATAATTTTAATATTATTATTATAATTTTGATGTCTTATTATTTTTATTTCTCTTTTCAGTATAATTATCTTTGTACTTAGAGAAGTTTGAGTTTTTAGATTATTGATTTGGAAAATATCAATTTAAAAAAAATGGATAAATATACAAGCGTATAAAAATAAAAAAATATGTAATGGTTCGTAAATTGAAAAGAGGCACAAAATTAGCCCAAATACAAAAAGATGCACAATGTGTGCCACAAATATTTGAAAAGATATGCAATGTCGCCAAACATGTATTTTGATAATATTATTTCCTCTATCTTTTAATCTTCAATTTCAAATCAATCTAATGTTCAATTATATTTTGTATTATAAATTGACTTTAATTAATCTTCATTTCATCATTTTTGCAATAATTCTCCTTATCTAAGTATCTAGATTGATTCATGACTTTGATATATTTATCTTGTCTATATTATATTTAAAATTGAAATATTATGAATCTTTATTTTTCTCTAATGAACATTAATCTTGTAATTACAATTATAACTCAATCTCTTTGAAAATCAATTATCAAAGGTTTCTTATATGACTTCTTACATTTCTTTTATTATTTTTCTTCCTTCTTTTTGTTATTGTCAAAAAAGGGGAGAAATATTATTTGTTTGTATTTGATTTTTGTGTTTTAATATTCATTAAAGTTGTTTATTTTTCTGTTTGAATTGTTTTGTAAGTTTCTAAAAAATAAAAAATAAAAAATATTTATTTGTTTCTTAATAGAAATTCCCTTATATTCACATACTTATTCATTTAGGGGGAGTTAAGGAGAAATTTAGGATTTTAATTTTATTCAAACAATAATTATTTTGCATCATCAAAAAGGGAAAGATTGTTGAGATTGTTGCTACTTAGTTTTGCATGTTTGACAATCTTGCAACTTGTATATTTTTATGATTCTAAATATTATTGATTTCATTATTATTTCTCCTAACATATTTTGGAATAATTATTTTGCTCTTATTTATACTAACATTTCAGGAAAATCATACTCCAGATTGTTGAAGACTTCAAATCAAGATAAGTTTAAAGTTTATTATAATTGAAATCTATATTTTTCATTTTATTGAGTCTGAGAGAGTGCGATTGTAATAGAGTAATCGAGCACACACACACCCGGGGAGTGTTTAAAATTTATATTTTTAAAAACTGATCGTACTGTATGATAACACTTCATACGAGACAATCTGGTCAGTCATTTTCCTCAACGAGCAGTCGAATGAACAAAAATAAAAATTTTTCTAAATATAATCATATGAGATGATCCCAGTTTGGACATGCTTTCATGAGTATGAATGCCTCGGGTCCGTCCTTTCTCAAAAACAATTTCTAAGTATGGATCATACGCTACGATCCTAGATCGTACATGCTTTCACAAGTATAATCTTCTTGGGTTCCAGGTAATGCAAAAAATAATTTTTTTAAGTGTGGATTATGTTGTACAAACCAATTCATACATTCTTTCATGAGTACAATCTTCTCAGGTTCCAGGTCGTGCAAAAATAATTTTTCTAAGTTACATGCTTTCATGAGTATGATCTTCTTAGATTCCATGTCACGTAAAAATAATTTTTCTAAGTATGGATTGTACTGTATGAACCTAGTTCTTATATGCCTTCTAGAGTATAAAAATATGAGGACCCATTTCGTCATGACATTTCGTACAGATGAATTTTGAAATTTTCTAATTGTTTGTCCCAGACAAACTTCTTTCGTACCGAATGATGATTGGGTATGAAATGATTTCATACTAATTCATAACTGGTTCGTATGCAACAGTATTTAAACAGTTCATACGTATGAAACTCGACCATGTACCCTCAAAATTAAAAAATTTAGTTTTTTGAATGATTTTTTGTGTCTTTTGTATAAAAGGTCCATTAAAAACTGATATAAAAAATCTTATCTTCGTGATTTTTCAAGGGAAATTGAAGGAAATAGTGTGAGAGGGTGTTTGAGAGAGATTTTTTGCTAGTGGAGCATGAAGGGTTTACAAGGTTACTCAAAGATAAGGATCTCTATATGATTTGTGTTTTTCATTCTTCCTCTTGTCTTTCTAGATTGCTCATGAGAAGATCTTTGATGAAGATCTGGTTCACTACTGACACTTGGAGAGTGTGAATAGCCAAAGGTACTCTACCTGCACTTGGAGGATATGAAAGGATAAAGGTTCTCTACCTATACTTGTAGGGTGTGAAAGGAGGAAGGTTCTCTGCCTATGTTTGGAGGGTGTGAAAGGATGACGGTTCTCTCTCGCACCAGGGATTGGTGGAAGAGAATTTTATAAAGGCTTCTTCGCTTCACTGTGTGGGAAAAAGGAGTCACTTTGGTAATAGTGCAATACCTGAAGAGAGAGTCTTTAGGGAGTGGATGTAGGTCGTGTTTGATCGAATAACTATAAATCTTTGTGTTGTTTAAATTTTCACTGCTTACTTTCTGCAAGTTTTTAATTTCGTGGTTGAAAATTTTGCTTTCAAATAACTTCAAAAAACTTGCTACGAGTCATTAACTGGTTTCAAATTTTAAAATCTAAGAGAACTTTAAAAATTACCAATTCAGCCCCCTCTTGATTAGCCTTAGGACATAAGCTTGGGTGTAACAACCTATTCAAGATTCAACAACCCTAACATCAGGAGCCACCAAACTAAGTATAAGGGTGAAAAAAAATCAAACTCAAAGAAGGGAAAACAAAAACATCAAAAGGCCTTATGGAAAACTCAGAATAAAACTAATTTTAAATTGAACCAGAAGAGGAGGTAGCCAACTTATACTTAATAGAAAAAGATAGTGTTGGTAGCTCCGACAATGACAAGGTATGTGACTTAACTTATGATGAATTATTCTCTTTATAAAAAAAAATCATTATTCATATAAAAAATTAAAAAAGTAGCAACCACAACTCAAAAAGGAATATTTTATTTTTAATGATGAGTATACTAACTAAGATGATAATTATTTCAATCTAAGAAATGATTAAATCACATTAAATAACAATTTGAATCATTAACTAAAAAGCATGTTTCACTAGAAAAGTAGCTTATAGCATTAATTGAAAAACATAATACATTAGGAAAGGGTATGATTCCTTAAGTAAAGAGCATACTAAACTAGAAGAAGCATTCGAAGTGCGAGAAGAGCTAGGTTTTGAAATGAATATCATTAAGCTTGAAGAACTACTTCAATTAGGCATTGAAAAAAGTGAAAATGAGCATTTAATTAAAAAAATCATTACACTTAAATAAAATGTATCCGATCCTACACACACTAGGAAGCCACAGCCTAGAACACAACGTGCAAGATCCTTCTCCAAATAAAATGAATGATAAACACATGAAAATACAATGTTATGTTCAACTTCAGAAGTTAATAGTATAATAATGGGGTATTTCTTTAATATCTATGTAAAGGTAGTATCCTCACATTATGAACACAAAAATGATAGTGCTCTTTATATCATCCAAATCTCCATCCCAATTTCTATCACTATATCCAACCACTTTATATTTGTTAAATAAAGAATAAAGCAAGCTTGTTGGTTGTACTTATGCTACAATATATTATTCTCTTTATAACAATAAAATAAGTTTTTTGTTAAAACTTCCATGTATTGATTAAGTACTTGCATAACATACATAATATATGGCCTTACACAAGTAGTGCATACTTTTGATTAGACTATTGCAAGGGGCTGGATCCACTTTTTTTTCCATCATTTTTGGATAGCTTGATTCCACATACCATTGTATACTTTTGTATGCCTTTCAAGTACTTACCAAGTAATCAACAATTCGCAACATGGGGAGTTGTACATAGCATGCCCCATGAAAGAACTCACCCAAGGAATCGTTAATCCCATTCACCTAAAAAGTAGAGGGAAGTAACACAGGGGGAAAACAAGGACAACATAAACCATGTGAATTGCCACTTTCCTCATAAATATATATCTCCCATCAAAGCTACTTGTTGCAAATCTAATCCAAGCACTATTATTT
This sequence comes from Dendrobium nobile, assembly GCA_022539455.1. NCBI lineage: Eukaryota > Viridiplantae > Streptophyta > Magnoliopsida > Asparagales > Orchidaceae > Dendrobium > Dendrobium nobile. The sequence goes on from CM039721.1 coordinate 48,642,475, forward strand.
TGATGAAAAAAAAATATTATTGTGTTTGTTATTACTTGCTCCTTATTCTGTGATATTTTATTTTGTTTTGTGTGTACTAACATTTTAAGAAATCAGTCCACCTATCTCTTGTAACTATAATAAGCTCAAGATTATGTAGATTGGGGTTATAATATATATTTTCAATTTATTCTAATTTTTCTTTTCTTGAGTCATATCATGTAATTGGGTGGATATCATTTTTTATTAGCCTTGCACACACATGGTGAAAGAAAGAAAAATGTTTTTGAGAGAGTGTTTTTAAGTTAGTTGTACTGTATGATTTTGGCTTTATACTATATGACTTTGTTTCGTACTGTATGACTATAATTCATATTGTACAAACTATTGTGCTTTTTCATAACTCTAGCCATTAGAGGTTAAGAAAGATACTAATTATGTGCTGATCATACAGTATGATTTGGTTCGTACTATATGCTCTATTTAAAATCTTTCTTAATTAATCCCTTGATATCAGGGAAATCAAATTATGGACAATTATTATTGCTGATTGTATAGCATGATACAGTTCGTATAATATGATTAGTAGTGTGTAAAATTGGTCATCTCAGAAATCATACCAAAGAAAATAGATGACTTTTATACTGGTCATATTGAATGATATCCACAGTGCTGGACGATCGATAGTATACAAAGTTGGCCATCCCAGAAGTCATCCTAAATGAATAGAAGGAATTTCTATAGTTTGTACTGGATGATCTTTTGATCATACTGTATAGTGCTATAAAGGTTGAACAATTTGTCTGCATGAACTTAATGGACGAGTCAAAATTACAATGATCGTATAGTACGATACATGTATCATACTGTACGAACAAAAGATGGAACTTTTGAAAATTAGGGTTTCTTGAAGTCCACCACTTAAGGTTTTATAATACTCTTATTAGAATATATTTGGCTGTTTAGACTTCAAGTGAGATATCCTTGAGGGAGAGAAGAGGAGAGCTTTATGAGAGAAGAGAGATATTTTTTTAGGAAAAAGTTGTGAGGGGATTCATAGGGTTGTTCTAAGCAATAATCTTACCTAGTATCATAAGTGTCTGCCTAGATTCTTTGGGGCTCCGTAGAAGAAGTTCTTCAGTAAAGACCATGATTCTCTGACCATCACTTTGAGGGTAAAAATAGAGTTGTGGTCCTCTGACCATCAACTAAAGGGTGAAAATAAAGTTATAGTTCTCTGACCATCACTTGGAGGTTTAAAATAGAGTTGAGGTTCTCTTCTTTTAAAAGAGTCATGGTTTCCTACGCACCAAAATGGTGAATAGCATCTGTATGAGTTTCTCCGCCTTGTTATAAGAGAAAAAGGAGAGTCACTACTATTATGTGCAATACTTAGAGATGGAGTCTATAAGGAGTGGACGTATGTCAAGTTGACTGAACTACTATAAATTTTTCTGTGTTCATTCTAATTATTTTTTACACTTTATTTTTCTTCAATTAAATGTGTAGATGAAAAATCTAATTTATTTTGTTGTGGTAAGATTTGATTATTTTTGCATCTGCTTTATTAATTCCCATGTGTGGGTGTGAAAAGATTTTAAAGGATTTCTTTTTCCCTAAAGAATTTTTTAAATATCCTAAAAGTTCATTCAGGATGTTAAGCCCTTAAGAACTAGCCCGAGGCTAACCAAGAGGGGGGAAAACTTTCCTTTTGGTTAAGCACAAAATTAAAAACCAAAATAATTCACCACAAGAGTAGCGGATGCTGAAATTAAATGAGAAAGTAAAATAAGTAAAGATCACACCGTATTTATAGTGGTTCGGTCAAACATTGACCTATGTCCACTCCTCAGAGGCACCCTCCAAGTATTGCACTAACTAAGTGTCTCTTCTTTAGCTCCCACAGCTAGGCGGAGAAGCCTTTACAACATGCTCCTTTTCACCAACCCCGGTGCGGCATAGAACTGACTCCTTTTACTTCCTCCTGAAGCGGGCAGAGAACGCGAACCTTTTGTTGAAGTAGAACTCCCAAGAACCTCCCAAGGATGAAGGACAAAGAACGAAGATGATGACTTGGAACCTTGCTAGGAGCAACCTTTGTGAACCCTCTCACAAACTCCCCCTCACAAGTTCCTCTCTCTCTCCCTCTCTTAAGGCTCTCTCAGGTCAAGACAGCAACACTCAAGGTCTTAAGCATGAGAAAATTCGGGTCCTTTAAATAGAATTTCAAGAACCGACATTATTGTCCAGGCCGATAGGAATATAGTCCTAGCCGATCAGTACAAAGTAAGCTCAATCAGCCGGGATGATTTGGGATAATCAGAAGAAAATTGGTTATATCGTCCAGGCCGATTCCATATCATCCTGGATGATTAGTTCAAATTCGAGGAAAATCATCCTGAACATTGCCCTGATTAGAGCCTGATCGAGGTCAATCGTCCAGTCCATCGTTCTAGCCGATCCTGCGATCGGCCTGGTCGATGTGATCATATCAATCAGCCTTAATTACTTTCCATAATTGCCAGATTAATTTAGGCATAATTGTACTGCATCGTCCAGGCCGATGTTGAGTTCATCCTGGACATTTAATTAAAATAAAGAATATGTAAATTGATCATGGTGGCTGATTCTTTCTGATTTGAGCCTATCATCCCGGCCGATATAAGTATCATCCAGGATGATTTGCTTAATGACGGCTGCTTAACCAGGATGCCATAATTAGGGTTTCTATCTTTAGTTGGATCATCCTGATCGATATGAACATCATTCAAACCGATGTACCCAAAATAGAAAATAATAAAAAAAACCTTCAAGTGTGTGTGTGCAAGGTTACTTAGCATCAAGAACCACTTTTATAATTAACTCAAGAAAGGAAAAAATATAGACTTAACTCATCCTAAATCTACCCGATCTTGAGCTAGCTTGAGTTGCATTCAATCTTTTGGTCCTGAAAAGTTAGTAGGCAAGGCAGTCTAGGAAATCATGAATGTTTGCTATCATCAAAAGTCTAATCCATAAACTTAAATTTGCAACAATCACCCCTTTTGATGATGGCAAACACAAACAGAGAATTCCAATCAATTATGGCAATTCAAAAAAAATAGTGTGACAAAAAATAATTCACTAAGTTCCAAAATTCAAAGTATAAGATACATCAGACTACTCCCCCTTTTGACATCACAAAAAGGAGGGGGAAACTAAAAGCAAACAAAAGTAACTAAAATTAAAAGATAAACAACAGACAGAAAAATAAACTAGAGAAAAAAAACACAAAGAAAATCAAAAAAATAAGGGCCCCTGATCATCTGAAGAAGGAGGTGGTGGTGGTGGTAGCTGTTGGAAGTAACTGGAGAGCGTAGCAAACTGTGCCCCAAACCAGGCCATGTCCTGGTCGTGCTGCTGTTGCTGGTGTGCAACATAGGCATTGAAACGGGCCTCCCAATAATCAAATCTCTCCACTAACTAATCTAGCTGAAAGTGCTGGTGGAGAGGAACAGGTTTAGGAACAGGAGCGGGAGCCTCCTCCTCCTCGGCCCCCTGAGCTTCCCCATCCCCTGGGTGGAGACGAGTACTGTGAAGGGCAATGAAGGAATTGTTTGAGTAAAAGGGTGGCGGAGGGTTGGGAGGAGCAAAATATTGAAGGTTGTATTTGGATTCTAGAACATATGCAATGATGTATCCTAGAGAAAGATTGGGCTTTCTTCTATGACCTGGATCTCGAATGATAGTCAAATGCTCGATATAGCGAACGATCAGGTATGTGGCATTGAATTCTCTATGGGCCAGAATGTAAAAAGTAGTGAGTGAAAGAAGTGGAGTGATATGGATTCGATCACCAACTTTGGGAATCATAGAGGTGCGAAGGAAGTGATGGATCGTCCTAGCATCTTTAAGTAAAGAGCTAGTCTCTCCAACATGAAAGGGTGTGTTGGTGTGGCGAAGAAAGTGATTTGTAGTGGACCAGTCAAAGTCAGGATCAGAGACAAGAGTATGCAGCTTATCCCTAGTGGTGGACAGCTACAACAGTTCAGCACAATCCTGATATGTGATCTCGACAGGGAGTCGATTCACATAAGAGGTGAGAGCAGTGTAGAAAGAATTTATGCGGAGGTTTGCATAAAATTAAAAAAGAAGTTAAGAACTAAAGAGAACTGCGAGGGTGAGAATAAATCAAAGAGAGGTGTGAGTGAAAAGATCCAATACCGGATAGGAGAGATAGGCTAGATTGATTGTTCGGGAGAGAGTAATGCTGCACTCTCTATAATAATGGTAGGAAGCCTGATCGTCTGCCTCCCAAAAATGAGGGTCCAGCGTGCCCCTCGAGGAGCTGCCAGTGGTGTGACGAGCACGCTTTCCACCAGCCATTAGTAATCAAACAGGAAGTAAACAAGAGAAGAGAAGAACATTAAAGTGAGAAACAATGGCTGGAAGGCTCTGAATTTAAAGGAATGGTTGGATCATCTAGGTAGATCGCAGGATCGTCCAGGACGATCCAGTGTAATTATTGTGAACAGGACGATTGGTCAAAAAGGTGGTCTGATCATCTAGAAATATCAGATATCGTTCGAGACGATTAGACACAAACGATCGTCCTGAGGAGTCAGGCCGGACGACCGTTGAAAAAGCAGATCATCCAGGCCGATTATGTTGATCATCCAGGACGATGCTCTATAATGGATCATACTGACCAAATTTGAAACATTTTAAATCATGCGCCATATGTATTGTTCAGGATGATAGGTGGCTCGTCTGGGCTGATTATCCAAAAATGGATCATCCCGGGCAATTTTAATGATTTTAAACGTACTTACACGTGTATCGTCCAGGACGATCTTGTGTATCGGACAGGATGATTACAATAAATGCATCATCAAGGATGAAAAATGTATCGGCCAGAACGATCAAGATGATTGTAGCGAGGACGATCATATCGTCGAGGATGATAAAGGATCATCCAAAATGATGAGAGCAGAAAAGTTAGAATATTCAGCAAATTAAGTTTTTTGAAGTAAGAAAAGCTGATATAATCAAAGGAACGATAGAGATGATCAGAGAAGGCTCAAAAATAATAAAATCAATGCATGAACATAACTACAATAAAATAAAAAGCCATAATTTTTTTTTAATCAAGGCATGAACATGATATAGTCTCCATGTGATTGATATTTAAAAATTTATAAGTTAATGAATTAACAACTTCAAAAATCCAAAAAAATGGTAAAATATCCTATCATGTTAACCCTAAGCTCGAACTTCTTTTAGGGCAAAATCTTTTTTTGAAATCAAAAGGCCTAACTCAAAAAAAATATTTGGACAAGAAAAAGAGATCCGATCAGAACTTGATTTCAGAAAAATATCTTATAAAATAATATATCAAAATAGTTTGTTAAATCTCAAAATTTGGAATCAAGTCCTTGAAAATCTCAAGTGATATATGAAATCTTCTAAGTTTTAAGAGTTGGAGGAAAGGAATATAGCTTGCTTTTTGATGGGCTCATTTTATGCCTCTTGTCCATTGAATGGCGCACTTTGCGTATCTTTTAATTTTTTATACACTTTATTTATATTTTTTTTTCAATTTGGCATCATTGCGCATCTTTTGTTTTTGGCATCATTGGCCACTTTTTTTCATTATTTTAGCAAGCTAGATTCTTTTTCAAAAATTCTTAAATATTCTTAGTTGTGAGTATATCTCTAGATATTAGAGAAGAAAAACTCACTCTCTAATACAGGGAAGAATAATCCACAAAATAGAATAAAAAATCATGTGAGAGATGCATTGACAGGTTAATGAGAAATCTTGAAGTAATATAAAAACTTTGACTATTATGGTATAAGCTAGATTACTGTAGCAAGGTAGAAAAGATCTCAATTGCAAAATCCAGTTATTAATTTGAGATAGACTTTTGGTTAGAAAAGAAATTTTTACCACCAAAATAGGTTAGAGAAAGTGGCACAATCCACGGTGTTTTTATCGTTTAGTAGATTAAAAGATGTAAAACATTAACTCCAAATTTTCAAAATAAAAAATAAGGCATAAGATATCAATTCAACGATGATTTGAAAAGGAAAAATAAAGCAAGGCATATGGAAAAATAAAGTACCAAAAATAAAATAAAAAAAACAACTAACCATAAAAAAATAATAAAAACTAGAAAAATACAGCAAAGTAATCAGCAGATAAAACATCAATAGAAATCAAGTTCATGCATTAATGTCAATCACACCCAATCTGGTCCTTAAATTGCTTAAAGTGTCGAAAGCCAGTGGTTTAGTAAAAAGGTCAGCCAGTTGATTCTCAATCGCCACATGATGTAACTCAATGTCTCCCTTAGTCACATTGTATCTAATAAAGTGATGCCTAATGTCAATGTGCTTAGTCCTTGAATGTTGGATAGGATTCTTAGAAATGCAGATGACACTAATGTTGTCACAAAGAATTAAGATGGTGCCCACAGGTAATCCTAAATCAAGTTTTGCTGTTTTAGCCAAGGACTTGGGCCATGCAACTTCCTAAAGCAATGTACTCAGCTTCAGCAGTGGAAAGAGCAATAGAGTTTTGTTTTCAACTAGACCAGGAGACTAAAGACTATCCTATGAATTGGCAAGTTCCAGAAGTGCTTTTTCTATCCACCTTACATGCTACAAAATCAGAATCAGAAAATCCAATAATCTCAAAAGAAGTGCTATGCCTAGTGTACCAGATTCCTAGGTTTTGGGTCCCAAAAAGGTATTTAAGAAATCTCTTAACTGCAGTCAGATGGGATTCCTTAGGGTCAGCTTGAAATCTAGCACAAAGACAAATGCTAAACATTATATCAGGTTGGCTAGCAGTCAGGTAAAGTGAAGATCCAATCATCCCTCTGTACTTCTTCTGATCAACTTATTTTCCATTTGGGTCCTCTAATTGAATTCTTGAGGTCATGGGAGTATTAATTGGCTTGGCTTTGTCCATTTCATATTTCTTCAAGATGTCCTTTATGTACTTTGTTTGGATCAAAAAAGTTCCATCATCTAATTTTCTAATGCTAACCCCCAAAAAATAAGATAATTCTCCCATCATACTCATCTCAAACTCCTTACTCATTATTTTAGAAAAATCATCACACAGCCTTTTATCAGAATATCCAAAAATTATATCATCGACATAAATCTGAACAATGAGTAAATCATCTCCAACTTTTCTTAGGAAAAGGGTGGTGTCTACACTCCCCTTACCAACTCCCTTTCTAGTAAGAATGTGCTAAGCCTCTCATATCAAGCTCTGGGTGCCTGTTTTAATCCATTTAAGACCTTTTTTAATTTGAAAACATGATTTGGAAATTGGGAACTCTCAAAACCTGGGGGTTGTTCTACAAACACATCCTCTTTTATTTCTCTACTTAAAAACCACTCTTAACATCCATTTGGAAAAGCTTAAATCTCTTATAGCAGGCAAAGGCTAATAGCACTCTAATGGCTTCCAATCTAACTACAGGGGAAAAAGTCTCCTCAAAATCTATCCCATCTATTTGGTTATACCCCTTAGCCACTAATATTGCCTTATTCCTAACCACCACTTCAGAATCATTCACCTTATTATTAAAGACCCACTTGGTTCCAACTACACTTTGTCCCTTAGGTCTTTTACAAGCTCCCATACATCATTCCTAACAAATTGGTTCAACTCCTCCTGCATGGCTAAGATCCAAAGCTCATCAGAAAGGGCTTGGTTTATGTTGGTGGGTTCAATCATTGAGATAAAGGAAGAGTGGTTAACTTCCTTCCTAAGTCCATGTCTAGTCCTAACTCCATCAGAAGGGTCTCCTGAAATCAGATCTTTAGGGTGACTCGAAGAGTATCTCCAATCTCTAAGTAAAGTGTGTGAAGGTTCAACCCTTTCCTCTAGATCAACATTTTCTACTCCTTGGGTAACCTCTCCTACTCCTTCAGTGTTCTGGTGCTCTACCCTCTTCTCTAAATTTTCTACTCCAGTGGTAATCTCTCCAACATCATCATCATCCTCAACTCTAGGGTTTCTAGGATCAGGCTCATCAAACACTACATGTGTATTCTCTTCCACCACCAAAGTCCTCTAATTAAACATCCTAAAAGACTTGCCAACATCAGAATATCCTAAGAACACTCCATCATATTTTGGGTCAAATTTTCCTAAGTGAGACTTCCCATTATTGTGAATGAAAACCTTACAACCAAAGACATGAAGGTGGGAAAGATTGGGTGTCCTACCCTTATGGATCTCATAGGGTATCTTATCTAAATTTGGTTGTAACATTCACCCTATTCAACACATAACAAGCTGTGTTAACCACTTCAGCCCAAAAGTATTTTGAAAGTGAACACTCAGCAAGCATGGCTCTAGCAGCTTCTATTAAGGTCCGATTCTTCCTTTCAGCTACCCCGTTCTGCTAAGGGGTTTTATGAGCTGAGAAGTTGTGGCTAATCCTCTTGTCTTCAAAATAATCTCCAAATATCTCATTTTTAAACTCTCCCCCATGGTCACTATGGATGGTCAAGATCTCACAACCTAGCTTTTTCTGAATCCAAGTGAAGAAGGCTCTAAACTCATCAAATGACTCATTTTTGTGTGATAGAAATCTAATCCAAGTAAATCTCGCATAGTCATCGATAATCACAAAACCATATACTTTCCCTCCCAAGCTAGCAATGCTAACTAGTCCAAACAAATCCATATGAAGGATTTTTAAAGGTCTAGAAGAGCTAATGTCCTTAATGGAGTGAAAAGTGGAGTGGATTTGCTTTCTCAATTGGCAGTCACACAAAGGTGGTCTTTTGAAAACTTAAGCTTGGGGACACCTCTAACTAAGTCTTTTTGGGTCACTTTCTTGAGGGTTTTCATACTGGCATGACATAATCTCCTGTGCCACAATCATGAATTATCAATAGCAATTTTTAAGTAAAATAAAGCAGCACATTCAATATTATTTAGATCAAGCATGTAAACGTTGTTAATCTGCTTTCCCTGCAAAACAGTGTTATTATGAATTTGCCAAAAAAATATGACGAAGCCCTTGTCACAAAACTGACTGATGCTGAGTAAGTTGTGTTATATTCCATCTACAAGCAAAATATTTTCAATCAAAAGGTTCTTGGAATTACTAATTATACCTGAGCCTACCACCTTCTTGGTGGTGTTATCTCCAAGAGTCACCTTGCCTCATGTCCTAGTCTCCAGCAATATGAATTGATTGGCATCGCTAGTCATATATCGAGAGCATCCACTGTCCAGGTACCACATGCTCTCACGAGGCCTTTTGTGAGAGCTTGCCTACAAATTTATCAAATGTCAGATTTAGGAACCTAAATATATTTGGGTTCCTTCTTATGGAAAGTAGAATGCAATGCATACTGTGGATCATGTAACTTGGGTCTCCAGACCCAATGTGAGCTATGGTGAATGGTCCAGGTGTGTCTTATGTGTCCTAGCATGCCACATGATAAACATCTAACTCCAGGAAAAGGATGCACTAATCTACTCATATGGTGATGCTTATTTTTAAAAGCATGTAAAGGTTTATTTTTAAAAACTTTGAGATTTGTTAATTCTTTTTCTAACTCAGCATGAGATGATTTAAAGAATCATGTGCATCAAATAATTCATTGTGCTTTTTGTTTAATGCATCAAACTCATCAAGTAAATCCATGTGGTTCCTATCAATTTTAGAATTTTATTTTAAAAGATTTTCATGCACTTTTTGTAAATTTAAAAATTCTCAAACTAGCATGAGATTTTTTGAGTTTTTTATATGAAGTATGCATGTGCTCACAAATTTCTAATAATTGATCATAAGTTTGTTTATATACCTCTTCTTGGTCACTTTGACCAAGATTATTATCTGCCATTAAGCACAAGTTTGTTGTCTCCTCCTCAGGTTCAATTTCAGAGGATCTGATACAGAATCCGCCTAGAATACCTTTTGGAATCGCTTCTTGCTCTTATCCTTTTTGAAGTTTGGTTTCTTCTCACCCTTCTCCTTACTTGGGTGAGCCTTAAGCATAGGACAATCAGCTTTAACATGCCCAGGCTTCCTGCATTCAAAGCAAATTATATCATTAGAATTCTTAAAATTTTTGCTACCCTTACCTTTATTCCACTTTTGATGATTCTTTTGCTTCTTCCTTAGAAAGCTCTTAAATTGCCTTTTGATTAAAGTAACATCATCGCTTTTAGACCCGAAAGAGTCGGTGTTTGAATTGTTCGCCTTAAGTGCCACCGTTTTCTCCTTCTTTCTTTCACATGTATCAAGATTTCTTTGGTTCACCCCTTGCTCATAGGCAATGAGTGAACCAAGTAAGTTATCGATCGAATATGTATTTAAATCTTTAGATTCAGATAATGCAGTAATTTTTGCATCAAAAGAGGAAGGCAAACATCTTAAAATTTTGTTTACTCTTTTATAGTTAGAAAGTTCTCTTCCTAATGCATGTAATAAAGTAACAATCTGAGTAAACCTTGTATACATTTTAGAAATCAATTCAGAAGGTTTCATATGAAAAAGTTCATAATCATGCAAAAAAAATATTCAAACGAGATTGCTAAAATTTATTAGTGCCTTCAGAGGTGATACACCATCTATCCCAAATTTCTTTACCAGTAGAGCAAGTGGAAACACGCATGTAATCTTCGGATTTTAAAGTACAGAAAAAATAGGTCAAACACTTTGCATTAAGTTGTGCTAAATCTCTTTCATCAAAAGTCCATTCAATAAAAGGTACTTCGATTTTAATTTCATTAAGTTCACGAGAAGGTGGAGAATATACTTCTTTAATAAGCATCCATATATAATAGTCAAATGACTGTAAAAAAGTATACATGCGAGTTTTCCAAAAATCAAAAGGAAGATTATCAAATAAAGGTGGTCGTGTTATAGAATATCCTTCCATTACATTACGATTACCGTTGTTAGCCATGAATCAAAATTCAAAAAGTTTTCAAACTTAATTTTTATGAATCCTGCTCTGCTACCACTTAAAAGTTCATTCGAGATGTTATGCCCTTAAGAACTAGCCCAAGGAAAACCAAGAGGGGGGGTGAATTGTTATTTTTAAAAAAATTTCCTTTAGTTGAAGCACAAAATTAAAAACCAAAATAATTCACCACAAGAGTAGCGTATGCGGAAATTAAATGCGAAAGTAAAACAAAGAAAGATCACACCGAATTTATAGTGGTTCGGTAAAACCTTAACCTACGTCCACTCCTCAGAGGCAACCTCTGAGTATTGCACTAACTAAGTGTCTCTCCTTTAGCTCCCACAGCTAGGCTTACAACAGGCTCCTTTTTACCAACCTCGGTGTGGCAGAGAACTGACTTCTTTTGCTTCCTCCAGAAGCGGGCATAGAACCTAGACCTTTTGCTGAAGTATACCTCCCAAGAACCTCCCATGGACAAAGGACAAAGAACAGAGACGACGACTTGGAACCTTGCTTGGAGAAACCTTTATGAACCCTCTCACAAACTCCACCTCACAAGTTCCTCTCTCTCTATCTCTCTCTCTTTCTCTCCCTCTCCCAAGGCTCTCTCATGTCAAGACAGCAGCACTCAAGGTCTTAAGCATGAGAAAATTCGGGTCCTTTAAATAGAATTTTAAGAACTGACATTATCGTACAGGCTGAAAGGAATATCATTCTGGTCGATCAGTATAAAGTAAGCTCAATCAGCTGGGATGATTTGGGAAGCTCAAAAGAAAATTGGTTACATTGTCCAGGCCGATTCCATATCATCCTTGATGATTAGTTCAAATTTGAGGAAAATCGTCCAGAACATCGCCATGATTAGATCCTGGCCGATGTCAATTGTCCAGTCCATCGTCCTGGTCGATCCTGCGATCGGCCCGGCTGATGTGATCCTATTAATCAGCATTAATTGCTTTCCATAATTGCCAGATTAATTTAAGCAAAATTGTGTTGCATCGTCCAGGCTAATGTTTAGTTCGTCCTGGCTGTTTAATTAAAATAAAGAATACCTAAATTGATCATGGCGACTGATTCTTTCTAATTTGAGCCTATCGTTCTAGCCGATACAAGTATCATCTAGGATGATTTGCTTAATGACGGCAGCTTAACCAGGATGCCCTAATTAGGGTTTCTATTTTTAGTTGGATCGTCGTGGCCGATATGAACATCGTCCAGGCTGATGTACTCAAAATAGAAAATAACAGAAAAACCCTCAAGCGTGTGTGTGCAAGGTTACTTAGCATCATGAACCACTTTTACAATTGACTCAAGAAATGAAAAAATACAAACTTGACTCAACCTAAATCTACCCGATCTTGAGCTGGCTTGAGTTGCATTAGATCTTGTGGTCCTAAAAAGTTAGCATGCAAGGTAGTCGTAGGAAATCATGAATGTTTTCTATCATTAAAATTCTATTCCATAAACTCATATTTGTAAAATATCCAATTCACCCCACCTAGTTAGCCTCAGCCTAATTCTTAAAGGCTTAATAAACTTCATAAACTTTTAAGTGGTATCAGATCGAATTTTAAAAATTAAGTTTTAAATAACATTTGAAAAATGATTAATAACTAACTTAGAAAATTTAATATTACAAAAGGATATTTAATCATACAACCACCTTTATTTGATAATATTCCTTTTAATTTTTTGAAAATTTATAGATCTACTTTCTTGCAATCAATTGATTATCGCATGTTTATGTTAGTTTATGAAGGATATTATGCACCATCATGTTAGTAAATGACATTAAAAATGAAATACCTTTTACAGAATAGTGTACTAAGGATAGAGATTTAGCCCAACTAAATACCAAATATTTGAACTATTTTTTCTGTGCTTTAAAATCTATAGATTACAAGTGTATTTCTACTAGCACAACTTATAAGGAGATTTGGGATAAACTTTGTATAACATATGACGGAATAAAGGAAGTAAAATAATCTAGGTTGAGTATTTTGCTTCATGATTATGAAATATTTTGCATGAAATCTTATAAATCTATTTCTGAAATATATACTAGATTTACTGAGATTGTTACTTCCCTACATACCTTAGGAATAGAACTTACTAACTATAAAAAGTGAACAAGATTCTATGTTGTTTACCTTCTTCCTACGATGCAAAAATTATGATAATTACTGAATTTAAAGATTTAAATGTTTACTAAATTGATAAGTTACTTGGATCACTCATTGCCTACGAGCAAGGAGTGAGCCAAATATAGCTTGATATAGGAGAAAGGAGAAAGGAGAAAAATATAGCTTTAAAATCTAATGATTGAGATAGTTCTTCTAATAAAGTAGAGTAAGATATCACACTGATGACCTAATAGTTCAAAAGCTTTCTAAAGAAAAAGCATAAGCATCATCAGCAGTATAGCAAAGGTAAAATTATAAAAAATTTAAAGCTTCCTCTAATATTATCTATTATGAATGTAGAAAACTAGGCCACTTAAAATCTGATTACCCAAGTCTTAAAGCTCGCCCAAGCAATAAGAAGGGTGAGGAAAAACTTAAATTCAAAAAGGGAAAGTAAAGGATTCACAAGGCGTTCTGGGCATACTCTACTTCAGACACAAATGAAACTAAAATAAAAGAGGAGGTAACTAACCTATGATTAATGGAAGATAATCATCTTGATCATTTTGATCAAGATAAGGTATGTGAGTTTTCCTATGATAAATTGAAAGTTTATTTAGAGTTGTTAACCCCTTATGAACTAATCCCGAGGCTAACCAAGAGGGGGGAGAATTGAATATTAAAAACTTATTTAACTAAAAGAAAAATCTTTTTATATCATGCAACATATATGAATTACATTAATAATAAAAAGATCAATCAGAGATTTCACCCAAGTAGTTAATCACAACAAAAATAATTCAAAAATAAAGTGCATAAACAATAAAGGAAAGAACACACCAAATTTATAGTTCTTCGGTCCAACCTAACTTATGTCTACTCCTCGGAGGAAACCTTCGAGTATTATACTAAACAATAATGACTCTCATTTAGCCCCCATAGCTAGGAAGAGAAGCCCTTACAAAATCACTTCCACCTTTCCCAATGCGGCGGAGTAGTCGGGTACTTTGACACCAAAGAGATCATCTTCTTCCCAAAACTTTCCTCAAGATGAATCTTGAATCTGATGGTACTAAGGTGCAAGCTTTCCAGAACAACTATGTAAAATTGCCTCTACACTCCCTTAAAACCACCTTCAAGGATCCTCTCCCTCTGTCAAACTCCACCCTTTTCTCTCTCCCTTTAAAGTTCTCTCTTCAAGTTTTCTCCAGAAGAATGAAGCTTCAATGGCTACCAAAGAAACTTACCAAGTGCCATGACAAAGCTTAAATAGTAGGCTTTAAAAAAACCCTAAAAATTAATCTTGGTGGCAAAAATTTTCAAGGACGATCGCAGGATCATCCCGTATGATGTACTTAAAAAGAAGACTTCAAAAAACTCTTAAAACTCAATTCCGACATAAAATATTATCCTGGATGATCATAGGATCATCCAGTACGATGTGCAAAATTTGACCTGATAGTCCTGGATAATATCAAGATAGTCTTGGATGATCAATTAAAATTTATACAGATCATCCAGGATGATATTGTGGATCATCAAGGATGAGTAGAAGAAAAATTATGGTATTCATCTTAGACGATTTAGGAAAATCAAATATGTAGGTAAATATCATCCAATACGATATACAGATCATCCAAGACAATCTGATTGAATAATTTAATCATAATTAGTCCCCTAATCATATGATCAATTTAGGCATGATTAGTATTGATAGTCTAGGATGATCTAGATCATCCTAGATGATTAGACCAAAATATAAATCATAAATCCTTGAATAAATTGTTATTAGTGCTTATTTTCCAAGGTCATAACGAATTGTTCAGGACGATCAAAATCATCTAATATGATTAGTTCATTGAACTGATCATCTTGGATGATATAAATTATCCAGTACGATTAGTTCAAAACTTGATCTTCTTATTTTGACTCAATCTCACTCCACCTTAGTGTGTATGTATGTGTATGGTCACTAAGCAAGCATACACCCTTATAGGACTTGACTCAAGAAATCAAAAATACATCAATGAATATTACAAAAATTCTTACAACATAACATATTCTACCCAATCCTAAACCTTGAACCTTTATTAGATGGTACATGGTATTCCTGAAAAATTAGTACACACACAAACAAAACATTATTGCAAATATAAGTAGATAATAGGAAGTGAGCCAAAATATTTGTTATCATCAAAAATATAAACTCATAAGCTCAAGTTGCAAAAATCATCCCCTTTTTTATGATGGGAAATATTATTGGTTGAATTTACAAATTTAAAAATATTTTCTCCTAATCTCCCCCTCACTAAGATAATAAATTAAAAATAAGGAAAATTAAAAAAGGTTTTTTTTTAAGAATTAAAAATTATAAAATAGATAAACTAAAGTTAATACATGATGAACATATGCAGGTTAAACACAAATACAACCAGTTCTCCACCCTTGACATTATCAAAAAGAAGATAATCATAAAAAAATAAATACAAGATAAAAAAATGAAACAAACTCAAACGATCAAACTGACTCTTAATTAGTGGGGGTGATGGTAATTTTTAAGAAGAATCAATTAATTTCAATAAATGTTCTTACAATAAGAAAGTTACCTCTTGATTTTATTCAAAAAAAAATATTAAGAAATAAATTTACTGCACTAAAATTCAGAAAGGTTAGAAATTTGAATTTTATCAACTCTAGCTCAAGCTCCTTACAGGTTAAAGTCCTTTTTAAAATAAAAATCTAATTCATATAGGAAAATAATAAGAAGAGTTATCTGTTCAAACTTCTTTTTAAAAAAATATAAGATAGAATAATATTACAAAATGATCAACTAAAATCATAATTTTCAAAAATCAAGAGTTTGAAGATATCAAGTAACACATGTATTCTTCTAAGATTTAAAGATTTGAAAGAGAAAGAAGCTTAATTTCTTCTGGGCTCATTTTATTCCTCTTATCAATTGTTTCACGCACTTTACTCATCTTTTGATTTTTGATACACTTTTTGCATCTTTTAATTTTTTTCCCCGATTGTTGCGCATCTTTTTAATATTCTTTTGGGCTCATTTTATGTCCCTTATCATTTTTACATGCTAGCTCTCTTTTGAAACCTTCAAAAACTCTTAGTTGTGAGGATATCTTCTAAATATAAGAGAAAAAAACTCACTCTCTAATATATGGAAGAATAAACCACAAAATAGAATCATATTCACATGATAAATGCAACAACCTAATCAAGAAAACTTGAAAGAGATTTAATTACGTTGAGAATTATTTATATGAGATAAATTACTATAAGAAGATAGAATAGATCTCAATTTCAAAGTCCAACTTTAAATTTGAAATAACTTTTTCTTCAGAAAGAAAATACACAACTAAAGGAGTTAAAAGAAGAGAGACAACCATCAATGTTTTTTTCCTTTAACTGATTTAGGGAAGTCGGTGACAGCTTAAAATGTTTTTAGGTAAAAAGGAGGTAAATTTTTCATTTTTAAAAAACTGAAAGAAGTGAATTGATTCTCTTAAGGAAATATAATATGAATAGTGATTTGTGTGTATAGATCCGAGATAAATCACAAAAACATTAAAAAAAATAAAGTAGAATGATTACAAAAAAAACATCAAAAATAAAATAAAAAAAAACATTTAAAATTAACAAAATAAAATAAAGAACATATATGCATGCATTAACTACAACACATAAACATGTAAATAAAACTTTATACCTCATTACCTTGCTCATAGTCTGATGATTCAAAAATTAGATATGACTAAGAGATTTTTTGCTTTTCATTATTTGCCCTTTTTAAAATTTGCTCATCTTTACCTTTTTCGTTTGCATGAAGAGTTTTCAAATCAGGGCACTGATTTCTTAAATGTCTAGGTTTCCTACATCTAAAGCAGATAACATCAGTAAAAATCTTCACATTCTTAACATGTTTATCTTTGTTCCACTTTTGTTGATACTTTTGCTTGTGCTTTACTAGGCTTTCCTATTTGCTTGGTAAGTTATCACTTTTATCATCTACTAAGTCACTTTTCTCCGTGTCTTCAATTTTTAGCACTATCGTTTCACCTGTATCCAAAATTCTTTGACCCAAACTTTTCTCGTAGGTAATGAGTGAGCCAATAAAATTATTAATAGAATAATCATTCAAATTTGTTGATTCATATATATAAATGACTTTGGCATCAAACTTATCAAGTAGACAGTGTAGAATTTTATTGACCTTTTTAAAGTTTGAAAATTCTTTACCTAAAGTATGTAATGATGTAACAATTTGAGTAAACATGGTATACATGTCTAGTATAGTCTCATAAGGTATTATGCAAAGCATTAAAATATTCAACATGGATTGCTTGACTTCACTAGTACCTTTCTATGTAGTGTGTAATTTATCCCAAATTTTCTTGCCAGTAGTACACGTGGATACTAATATACAATCTTTAGAACTTAAAGTACAAAAAAAAATAGTTCAAATATTTAGCATTCAATTGAGCATGAATTTATTCTATCCTACTCCATTGATTAAAAGGAATAAAAATTTTAATTCCATCTATAACACGTGATGGTACAAACTAACCATTAAGAATCATATGTTACATTCAAAAGTCAATTGATTATAAGAAAATAGACATGTAAATTTTTCAAAAATCAAAAGAAATATTTTCAAATAAAGGTGGTCAGGTGATTGAATATCCTTCCAAAATATTACAATTATAAAATCTAGCCATGAATAAAAATTCAAAAGTTTTCAAAAACTAGATTTTATGAATCCCGCACTAATACCACTTAAAAGCTCGTTAGGTTTGTTAAGCCCTTATGAACTAGTCCCAAGGATAACCATGAGGGGGGTGAGTTGGATATTAAAAACATCTTTAACTAAAAAAATCTTTTTCATATCTTGTAGTAGAAATGAATTAAATTAATAATAAAAACATCAATCAGAGATTCATCAAAGTAGTTAAGCACAACAAAAATAAATACAAAAATAAAGTGCAGAAATAATAAAGAAAAAATACACCATATTTATAGTGGTTTAATCCAACCTAACCTACGTTCACCCCTCGGAGGAACCCTCATAATATTGCACTAAATAATAGTGGCACTCCTTTAGCCCCCATAGCTAAGTGGAGAAACCCGGACAAAATCACTTCCATCTTCCCAGGTGCGACAAAATAGTCGGGTCCTTCGACTCCAAAGAGATCTTCTTCTTCCCAAAACTTTTCTAAAGAGGAACCTTGAATCCTATGGTATTAAGGTGCAATCTTACCATAGTAATGGTGTGAAACCCCCTCCACACTCCCTTGAAACTCCCTCCAAGGATCTTCTCCCTCTCTTAAACTCCACCCATTCCTCTCCCTTTTAAGTTCTCTCTTCAAGTTTTCTTTAGAAGAACAAAACTTTAATGGCTGCTAAAGACACTTACCAAGTGCCTTGATAAAGCTTAAATAGAGGGTTTTAAAAAATCCTAAAAACAAATCTTGGTGACAAAAATCATTCAGGATGATTCAGGATCATCCCGTACGAAGTGCTTAAAAAGAGGGCTTCAAAAAACCCTAAAAACTCAATTTCAGCACCAAATATTATCCTGGACGATCACAGGATCATCTAGTATGATGTGAAAAATTTGACCTGATAGTCGTTAATGATATCAGGATAGTCCTAAATTATATCAGGAAAGTCCTGGATGATTAGTTCAGATTTGTACAAATCATCCAGGATGATATTGAGAATCATCCTAGATGATTAGAAGAAAAATTATGGTATTTTGTCTAAGATAATTTAGGAAAATAAAATATGTTGTAAAACATCGTCCAGTATAATATACAGATCATCCAAGATGATCTAATTGAATACTTTAACCATAATTAGTCCCCTAATCACATGATCAATTTAGACGTGAATGATATTGATTGTCCAGGAAGATCTAAATCATTCAGGACCCTTAGAACAAAATATGAATCATAAATCTTTGCTTAAATTATCATCGGTGGCTATTTTTTAGGATCATAATGAATCATCCTGGTTGATCAAAATCATCCAGTATGATTAGTTCAATGACCTGATCATCCTAAATGATATAAATCATCCAGTACAATTAGTTCAAAACTTGAACTTCTGGTTTTCACTCAATCTCAATCCCCCTGAGTGTATGTGTTTGTGTGTGTGTGTGTGTGTGTATGGCCACCAAGACGGCATACAATCTTATAGGACTTGACTTAAGAAATCAAAAATACAATAATGAATATTACGAAAATTCTTGCAACATAACTTATTCTACCCAATCTTGAGCCTTGATTCTTTATTGGATGGTGCATGGTATTCCTTAAAGCCACAATATTTGTTATCATCAAAAATATAAACTCATAAGTTTGAGTTTTTTTTTTTGAAGAAATGCAAATTGCATTAAATAAGTCAAACCAAATAAGCCTAGATACAATCTAGTGAGAGTTAACCACCACTACACTTTCCTTCTTTACAAGATGAACAAAAGAAGAAGGAAGTGAACTCTCACAAAAAAAATCCCAAATGAAATCAAAGGAAAAAAGCAAGGTTAGCACAATAAACGGCTTGAGTTGCAACATAAATTATTTGAAGTATTAGAATAAATTCATATAACATATATAAAGCTCAAAAAAGTACATACATGCCTTAAATCTAACTTTTTAAATCTATAGAAAAAGCATTAATGCCTCAGGAAAGATCATTCTATGGATAGTAATTATGTGGATTTATTAGATCAATTTAACTCTTTAAATAAGATGCGTCTTAATTTAAGTACTAAACATGACTCCTAAAAAGTATCGTATGTTGAATTAGAAAATGCATTCAAGAAATTAGAAACTCTTGCATGTAAAATAGATGAAAGTGAGAATGCATTGAAAATTGAAATTTTAATTCTTGAAACTAAAAAGAAATCCTTACAAGTTTAATTAAAAGCTTATAAAAAAAACAATCCATCACCAAAACATGTATCATTTAAACCTAGGAAGAGGCACCATAACTCACATAAATTAGTAACCCTTTTCCTAGAGTTAGATGTTTCTCTTGTGGCATGCTAGGACACATATCCCATACTTAAACTTGTTGCAAATCTGATTTTAGAAAATATAATTTTGATGACAGCAAATATTTCTTTTTTTTTCTACGACTGCCTTGCCTACTAAAGTTTCAGGTTCATAAGATCAAATTGCAAATCAAACCATCTCAAGATTGGGTGGATTAGGACTAACTTAGCTTGTAAAGTACATTAAGTGTCTTTTACCTTTTCTTGAGTCCATTATAATAATGTGGGTCATAATGCTAAGTAACATTGCACACACACACTTGGGGGAAAAATTCTATCTATTTTTAGTGTTCTCTATTTTTTATGACATCATCTGGGTTGATACCAAATCATTCTGGAAGATAAGTTAAAAATAAAAACACTAATTAGGGCATCATGGTTAAGGCGGCCATAATTAAGCAAATCATCCTGGACGATATTATCATCGTCAGGGATGATAGGATAAAATCAGGAAGAATCAACCACCAAATTCTATTAGGCATGTTTTATTTTTGGATATCATCCTGGATGATAAACTATAATTATGCTTAAATTAGTTTGGTAATTAAGGAAAGTATTTAAAGTTTGATTTCTCGATCGTAGGATCATCCTGGATGATCACAAGATCGTCCTAGACAATCACAGGATCATCCAGGAAGATCGCAGGATCATTTGTGACAATCAGTTAACAAACCTTAGTTCTTCCTGGATGATCAATAATCTGCCTGGCTCAATCGAAGGCAATGTTCTGTCCAATATGTGATGTTTTGTACCAATCATCCCTGATGATCGTGAGATCATTCTAGACGATCTAGTTAATTTTTTATCATCCAGACATCCATCCAGGGTGATATTCTGGACGATATGTGATATTTTGAACTAATCATTTCGAACGATTATGAGATCATCCTGGATGATCAAGTTACTTTTTCATCATCCAGACATCCATCCAGGATGATGGTCTATATGATATTCATCAACTTGAACTAATCGTACAGGATGATAGTATATCATCCTGGATGAACTGAATAAAGGAACCTTCTAATCATCCAGACTCTCCCAAATTATCATGGCTGATTAAGCTAAATTTGACCTGATCATACAGGATGATCGGTCGATCATTTTGAATGATATTTGATGATTAGTTACAAATTAGGGTAATTTTGGAGCCCTTATTTAAAAAGATCTCTTATTTTCTCAAGATGAGATCTTTTGCTACTATCTTGACCTGAGAGAGCCAAGAGGAGAGGGAGAATAAGGAAGTGAGAGAGGATCTTGTGAGTGGGAGTTTGTGAGGGGTTTCATAAAGGTTGCTCCAAGCAAGGATTTGAGTCATCTTCTTTGGTTGTCATCCCTAGTTCGTTAGAGGTTCGAGAGAGGTCTAGTTTAGCAAAAGATCAAGGTTCTCTGTCTACGTCAGGAGGAAGCAAAAAGAGTTAAATTCTCTACCAACTTGAAGAGGAAGCAAAAGAAGTTGGGTTCTCTGCCTACTTCAAGAGGAAACAAAAGGAGTTGGGTTCTCTGCCTCACCGAGGTTGGTGGAAAGGAGTTTTTGTATGGGCTTGTCCACCTTGCTATGGGGGCAAAAGGAAAGACACTGAGTTTAGTGCAATACCCGGAGGAGAGGCTCTGAGGAGTGGATGTAAGTCAAGTTGATCGAACCACTATAAAATATGATATGTTTTTTCTTATTATTGTTCTGCATTTAATTTTCGCACTTCAATTTCTGTGGTGATTATTTGGTTGTGTTTGTAATTTTATTTAGAGAAATTTTTAAATAACAATTTACCCCCCCCCCCCCCCCCCCCCCACCTCTTGGTTAGCCTTGGGACTAGTTCATAAGGGCCTAATATTCCTAATGAACTTTCAACACTATCCACTATATAACACATTTAGTATGGAGACAAAAATTGCATAATCCATAATATAGCATGCGAGCATTTCATCCCACATTCCATATGGAGGAACCCAAACTTACTTGGGTTTCTAAATATGAGCACTCATGTTTTTTGTACGGATGCTCTCACAAAGGGCCTCATGAGAGCATGTGGTACCTAGATAGAGGATGTTCAAGGCACATGACAAGAGATAGAAATCAATTCATTTTGCTCGAGGATAGGGAAGGAGATAAGGTGACACTTGTAGATAACACCACCAGAAGAGTGGTGGGCTCACGTATAATTAGGAACTCAAAAATTTTATTATTAAAAATATTTTACTAGTAGATGGCTTAAAACATAACCTGCTCAGCATAAGCCAGCTCTGTGATAACGGTTTTAGCATTAAATTTTTTTCAACCAGTTGCATGATAAGCTTAAATGGAAATATTGTGCTATAAAAAAAAGAATTAATAATATTTACATGCTTGATTTAATCTATATTAAACAAGCTACTTCTTTTTTCCTAAAAATTATTACTGATGAATCCTAGTTTAGGCACATGAGATTGTATCATGTAAGCATAAAAAAACTTAAAAAAGCACTTAAAAACACTTAGTTAAAAGCATACCCAAACTATAGTTTACTGAGGACCACCTTTATGATGCATGTTAGTTAGGAAAGAAAGTCAAATCCTTCTTCCACTCAATTTAGGACATTAACACTAACAAACCTTTAGAAGTCCTTCACATTGCTCTTTTTGGGCCTATTAGCACTGCAAGCCTAGGAGGGAAAGCCTTTAGATATGAAATTATTGATGATTACTCAAGAATTTCTTGGGTTAGATTCCTATCTCATAAAAGTGAATTATTCGATGAATTTAGGACATTCTCCACTTAGATTCTTTAGAAGCTAGACTGTATAATTCATATAATTCATATTGATCATGATGGAGAATTTGAGAATGAGAAATTTAAATCTTACTGTAAGGAGAAAGGGATATATCACAAATTTTTAGCTCTTAAAACCTCTCAGTAGAATAGCATTATTAAAAGAAAGAATAGGACCCTAGTAAAAGTTGCTAGAGCCATATTAGTTGAATACTCACTTCCTAAATACTTTTGGGCAAAAGTAGTGAATACAGCTTATTATATTTTAAAAAGGGTTAATGTTAAATCCAAGTTGAACAAGATACCCTATGAAATTCTTAAGGGTAGGCCACCCAACGTCTCTCACCTTCATGTCTTTGGATGTAAAATGTTCATTCTGAATAATAGGAAATCTCTACTAGAAAATTTTAACCCCAAATCTAATGGAGTGTTTCTAGGGTACTAAAATGTTGGAAAATCTTTTAAAGTTTTTAATAAAAGGATATTGGTGGTAGTAGAGACCACTCATGTTATATTTGATGAATCTAATAATTCTGGAGGGTCCATGTTAGAAAAAGAATAAATTGTAGAAATCTCTAAAGGAGCAAAATCTATAAATCTAGAGGAAAGGGAAGAACCTAAAAATAAATTATCTAAAGAATAGAGATATTCTTCAAGTCATCATAAAGCATTTATCTTATGAGACCTATATGATGGTGTTAGAACTAGGCATGAACTTAAAAAAAAAAAAAGTAAACCATTCTGCTTTATATCAATGACTGAACCCACCAACATAAGTTAAGCATTATCTAATGAATTCTGGATTCTAGCCATGCAAGAATAATTAAATAAATTTATGAAGAATGATATTTAGAACCTTGTTGAAAGACCTAAGGACTAGAGTGTAGTTGGAACTAAATGGGTTTTCAAAAATAAAATGAATGATTCTGGGGTTGTGGTTAGAAACAAATCTAGATTAATCGTGTAAGGGTATAATCAGATAGAAGAGATTGACTTTGAAGTGACCTTTTCCACTATAGCTAGATTAAAAACTATTAGGGTGCTACTAGCCTTTGCCTGCTTTAAGAGATTTAAAGTATACCAAATGGATTTCAAAAGTTCCTTTTTAAATGGGGTAATAAAAGAAGATGTGTATATTGAACTACCCCCAAGCTTTAAAAATTCATAATTTCTTAATCATGTATTTAAATTAAAAAAAGGCATTATATGGAATAAAACAAGCATCCAAATCATGGTATGGAAGGCTAAGCTCATTCCTACTAAAGAGAACTTTTGTTAAGGAGAGCATAGACACAACCCTATTTCTAAATAAGATAGGAGATGAACTACTCATTGTCCAAATTTATATTGATGATATTCTGTCTAGATCTTCTAAAAAAATCTATGTGATGCATTTTTAAAAAAATGAGTAAGAAGTTTGAGATGAGTATGATTGGAGAACTGGCCAACTTTCTTTGATTTAGTATAAAGTAGAAGGATAATAAAATTTTCTTAGTCAATAAAAATATATTTAGGATATCCTTAAGAAATTTGAAATGGATAAATCCAATCTAATAAACACTCCCATGAGTTCCACTGTTCAGTTAGATAAGGATTCAAATGAAAAACTAGGTGATCAAAAGAAAAATAGAGAAATAATTGGATCACTTCTTTACTTAACTACTAGTAGACCTGGTATTATATTTAGTATTTGTCTTTGAATAAGATTTCATGTTGATCCAAAAGAGTCCCACTTGACTGATATAAAGAGAATCCTTAGATATCTCTTAGGAACCCAAAACTCAAGAATCTGGTATCCTAGGTATAGCACTTTCTTTAAAATCATAATATATTCTAATTTAGATTTTGTAAGATGTAGACTTAATAGGAAAACTACTTTTGGAATATATTAATTCATAGGACAATCCTTACTCTCTTGGTCCAATAAAAAATTAAACTTAATTTCTCTTTCAACTGCAGAAGCTAAAGATATAACCTAAGGAAATTTTGTGGCCCAAGTTCTCTAGTTAAAGAAAAAAATATTAGATTTAGGATTACCTGTAGGCATCATTTAAATCTTATGTGATAACACTAGTGTCATCCACATTTCAAAGAATCAAATCCAACACTCCAAGATAAAACATATAGATATAAGACAACATTTCATTAGGGACTATGTTACAAAATCAGATAAAGAGATACACCATGAAGCTACTGATAATCAACTTCTTGATATCTTTATAAACCACTAGCCTTTAAAACCTTTAGTACCTTATGAACCGGATAATGTATGATCGACATTCATGCTTGAATTTGATGTTTTATATTTCTGATTTTATTTGTTCTATTTGTATGTTTATTCTCCATTTATGGGTTTTTGTTTTAGGTTTCTGTTTTTTGATGTTTTCCTTCAATTTTTAAGAATCAGATCTTTGTTCACTTCTACTATTGATTTTTTTTTTAAATGACATTTTTATCTCATTTTTATTTAGAAGCATGTAAGTAGTGATTGATTCCTCTAAAACAATTAAAGGAAGAAATATTAATGATTGTTTCTCTTCCTCTAACTCCTTTTGTGGTATATTTTTCTTCTTGAATCAAAATCTATTTCGAATTAAATTTTAGACTTTGAAATAGAGATCTATTTTATCTTCCTGTAGTAATCTATCTCTTATGAATAATATTCCAAGTCAATGAATCTCTTTCATGTTTTCTTAATCAAGTTGTTTGTATTTATCATATGGATAAAAATTTATTTTATGGTTTATTCTTCCTTATATAAGAAAGTAAGTTTACCTTCTCTTATGTTTGAAAGATAATCTTACAACTGAATTTTTTGTTGATTTAGAAAGGAAGCAAGTATGTCAAAATGAAAAAAGACACAAAATGAGCCCAATTCTAAAAAGATATGCAATGACCACCAAAGAATTACAAGATACACAAAGTGCATCAAAAAATCAAAAGATACAAAATATTCGCTGAAAGCTGATAAAAGAGGCACAAAATGAGTCCACTATGATTTAGCTTTCCTTTCTTTCAAGTCCTTAAAATCTTAGAAGACTCCCTATACCAATTGATATCTCTTACACTTGAATATGAAAGTCATGAATTCCGATTAATTACTTTGCAATATTATTCTATAAGATATTTTTCTGATATGAAGTTTGAAAATATCACTTTTCCTATTAATTTCTTTTCTGAATTAGATTTTTGTTCAAAAAGGATTTTTGACCCATAAGGAGTCCGAGCAATTATTGACAAGATCAATTTTCTAACCTTTCTGAATTTTAGTTCGCCAACTCATTTCTTATTGTTCTCTTCTAATAATGAGGAAAATTTATCATTTATTGGAGAAAATTGATTCAAAAAAACTTTTGATTTTTTCTTCTAATTATTTTTATCATTTTTTATGTTTGCCCTTTTGTCGTTATCTTCTTTATTTTAAGTTATATTCGTATGTGAGTACCATTCGCTCTTGTATTCTATTGTTTCATATTTTGCCTTTTTTCTTACATTTGCTTATCATCTAAGGGGGAGTTTAGAGGAAAGCAATTTTTTGAAATACCTAAACAATAAAGTTTGTCATCATCAAAAAGGGGGAAATTATTATAAATCTTATCCAAATATTTTGATTTTAATAATAGTAAATATTATTATGTTTGTTACTTCTTTCTCCTAATTCTATGATATTTTGTTTTATTTTTTTGTGTAATAATATTTCAAGAAATCAGTCCATCGATCACTTGAAATTTTGATCAGCTCAAGATTGGGTAGACTAGGGTTACAGTCTATATTTTAAATTTGTTTTATGTTTTTTTTTTTCTTTCTTGAGTCATATCATGTAATTGGGCGGATCTCATTACTGAGTAATCTTGCACACACACAACGGTAGAGAGAAAAATATTTTTGAGAGATTTTTTTTTAAGTAAATTGTATTTCATGATTTGGGCTTCTTATTATATGACTTTAGTTCAAATTATATGAACTATTGACCTCTATCAAAACCCAAGCCGATAGAGGTTAAGATAGATACTAATTATGCACTGATCATATAGTATAATTTGGTTCATATTGTAAGCCTTAATTAAAATCTTTATTAATTAATCCCTCAATATCAAGTGATCAAATCATGGACAATTATTACTGTATGATATAGTTCATACAATATGATTAATATTAAATGAATTTAGACATCCTAGAGATCCTACCAAGTGAAATCAATGATTTTTGTACTGATCATACTGTATGATATCCACAATATTAGATGAACGATAGTGTATGAAGTTGGCCGTCCCAGGAGTCGTCCCAAATGAACAGAAGGAATTTCTATAGTTTGTACCAGATGACCTTTTGATAGTACTGTGTGAAGGGTTATAAAGGTTGAATAGTTCATCTGCATAAACTTACTGGATGAGTCTAAATTATATTGATCGTTTCGTACGATGCATGTATCGTACTATACGAATAGAAGACAAAACTCTTAAAAATTAAGATTTCTTAAGGCCCACTATATAAGATTTTTTAATATTCTTATAAGAAGATCTTTTGTTGTTCAGACTTTAAGAGAGAGAGCCGTGAGGGACAAAAGAAGGAGAGCTTTGTGAGAGAAGATATGGAGATTTCGTGAGGGAGAAGTTATAAGGGGATACATAAGGTTTCTCCAAGAAAGAATCCTTCCTGGTATCTACAAGCGTTTGCCTGGATTCTATGTAGCTCCATAGAAGAAGTTCTTCAGCAAAGATCATGATTCTCTGACCATCACGTAGATGGTGAAAATATAGTTATGGTTCTCTGACCATCACTTGGAGGGTGAAAATATAG
Organism: Dendrobium nobile; assembly: GCA_022539455.1. Classification (NCBI taxonomy): domain Eukaryota; kingdom Viridiplantae; phylum Streptophyta; class Magnoliopsida; order Asparagales; family Orchidaceae; genus Dendrobium; species Dendrobium nobile. The sequence goes on from CM039721.1 coordinate 48,670,124, forward strand.
TTGTGGTTCTCTGACCATCACCTACAGGGTGAAAATAGAATTGAGGTTCTCTACCTATAAAAGAGTCATGGATCTCTGTTGCACATGGTTGTGAAACATCATTTGTACTGGCTTTTCTGTCTTGCTTTGAAAGCAAAAGGAAATTCATTAATGTTTAGTGCAATACTTGGAGAGGGAGTCTCCAATGAGTGGATGTAGGACAGGTTGACTAAACTACTATAAATTTTTGTGCGTTCATTATGCATATTTTTTGTAATTTATTTTTTGGCAATTATATATATGGTTGAGAAATCCGATTTATTTTGTTGTTGTGAAATTTGATGATTTCTACATTCGTTGTGTTGATTCTCGTGTGTAGGTATGAAAAGGTTTTAAAATATTTATTTTTCATAAAGAATTTTTTAAATATGTAATTCAGCCTCCTCTTGGCTAGCTTTGGGCTAGTTCTTGAAGGTCTAACAACCTTCATGAACTTTCACTACTCACCCTCCTGCTCGCCAATCCTAATTCTAGGAAACTACCTACCCATGGCGGGCTTCAACTCACACTTCCATGGCCAACCAACCATTAAGCTCATCATCCCCACAACATAAATTCATTTGTCTTTTATTTTGGGCACTACAAGGTACAACATAGGTTCCTAATGACTTAATAAAATCACTCAACCATATAACCCCCTTTGTTGGATATTCACTAGTAGACTCCTCAACATACGCTTGACACAATTGAACTCTCCTATTTGTGCTCGACACTATCAAACTCATCCCAAGGAAGATTATCAGAGTTATGCAAAGCAACTCTTCTTCCAACCAATCAGAGGGAAACATGTGTCTATGGTACTCAATATTAAGAGTCATTAAATCATTATATTTTTTTATTCTTTAAGATATAGTCATTTTTATTGTAATAACCTCAATTTTAATTTTCCTAATTTTATAAATTATGTTATGTGTGAGCTGCGACGCTGAGCCTGTGTCATTGTTGTACGAAGCTCTCAGATTTTTAGAATTTGAGGAGGCACTACAATGCTGGGTTTGGAGCACTATGATGCTCTAAAATTTTATTCTTTTAAATAAAAATATGTAAATCCATTTATTAAAACACTCACTCACTCTATATCTCCCTATTCCTTCCTTAGCCAGGTGAGATAAGAGATAAAGATGAAAAGAGGGAAGACAAAGGAAGGATCAAGCCAGTCTTTTTAGTTGTTATAGTTATGAAAAATATTTTGATCGTAATAGGTAACCCTAACCCTACCTTCAATAATTTTGTGATTTGCTTATTTTCTCCCTCTAAAAAAATGATTAAAATGCATATCTCAATTTTGTAATTTTTTCACCACATAACATTTTTTTTATATATCATAGATATCATTATCGTTAGTCTTTTGATGGGTTAATATTAAAATTTTCCCACGTGATTTTATTTATATGTTATTTTATTTGAAGTGAGTAGTGTAATATTAAAAAAAATAATCAAGAGTTAGTGGATATGAAATATATGATATGCATGTATTTATTATTTATTTTGTCAAATATACATGTTTTCACATATTACAGGCATATCAACAAGTATAATGACAGTTCAATTTAACATATATAATATTTTTTATTATGATCTAAATGATGTGAAATATGTGTAAAAGTAAAAAACAAAAAGGCTATCTAGAAATGATTGACTGATTCATGTTGGTCGGAGACAAGTTACCCATTACATGAAGGTGGGCCAAGGAGCTTTCTTTTAAATATGATTTCTGGTGTTATCATATGTGATATCAAAAAATGAGGCATAAGGGGATTAATTGATATGCCATGATATGTCAATGGATTGAAAGTGATGACTTCTAACATTGAAGCCACCAGACTTATGATATATTTAATGAGATTGATTCATAGTAATAGGAATGATATGATTGAGACTGATTCCTATAGGATTGACCTATAGTACCTGATATAAAAAAAAATATTAAAGATATTAGATTATTGCAAATTAGTAATCAAGATTGAGATTATGATTTTTGATGATAACAAAATATTATGTTATGATTTTATTATTTTTCTCATAACATATATTTAATATTTCTGATTATTTTTGTGAGTACTAACATTTCAGGAAAATCATATATTACTCTAGATTGCTAAAGACTTCAAAATAAGGTAGAATGGATTTCATGAAAAAGAGTCTATATATCTTTATTTTTATTTCTCGACTCTGAGCGGCTTTAATTGTAATTGGGTAACAATGCACACACACAAGGGGGGAGTGATAAATTTAAAAAAAAGTGATCGTACTACACGATACATAAACATACTATATGATTTGACTTAGTTTTTCTTTAGAATCCGGTTACTCAAACCATATCTTAATTTTCTTAACTGATCGTCCAGTATGATATATAGTCATAAAGACGACTAAGTGTGTACAAAATTTGGTTCATACCAGATCGTACCATACAAACTTATTAATTTTTGAATTGTTCATACTTTACAATGCTAAGTCATACAGATGACTGATAGTGTATGAAATTTGATTTGTACCATATCAAATTGAATGATGGATAATTATTTTGAACTGTTCATACTATACAATATCTAGTCATAAAGATGACTTATAGTGTACAAAATTAGATTTGTACCTAATCGTATCATATGAATTTGTTTATTTTTTAACTATTCATATTATATAATATGAAGTCATACATATGACCCAAAGTGTACAAAACTAAGTTCTCCTAATTCATACTAAAAGAAGCCATGATTTTTGAATTGTTCGTACCAGACGATCTATAATCATATAGTACAAACCATGGATGATTCTCTTAAAAAATTCAATTTTTGAACAGTTTTTCATGTGTTTTGTATAAATAGAGTCCTAGAACTATCATCTCAGTCCTTGGCTTTGATTTTTATCTTGAGAGTAACTATTAGGAGTGTGTTTGAGAGAGATTTTAAAATTGGAAAGTGAGAGATCTAGTGAAAGGGAATTGTGAGGGTTTCATAAGGTTGCCTAAAGTGAGGATCTCTTATTCTTCTTCTAAATTTTTCCCAACTTCTTTGGAGTCTCTTGAGAGAAGATCTTCAAGACTGATCAAGGTTTTGCCTTCACCAGGAGGGAGAAAAAGATGTGACAGTTCTATGCCTTCACTAAGAGGGTAAAAAAGGATGCTTGGTTTTCTGCCTTCACCATGTGGGTAAAAAAGGGTGTGTAGGTACTCTGCCTTCACCAGGTGGGTGAAAAAGGATAAGAAGGTATGCTAATATCACTCGAAGAGTGTAAAAGGTGATGGTTCTTTGTCGCACTAGGTTGGTAGAATAAAGTTTGTAAGGGTCTCTCCGCCTTGTGGTGGAGGAAAAATGATAGTCACTTTTGATTAGTGCAATACCTGAAGGAGTCTCTAGTGAGTGGATGTAGGGTCTCCAAGGTGTGGATGTAGGGTTTGTTGGATCGAATCACTATAAAATTTGGTGTTCATCTATTACTTCTTATTTTTTTTTTTTATTTCTCTGCTCTTTATATTTATGCTTGAAAGATTAACTGTGAAAGTCATTTATATAATCAACTACATATTTTAATATTAGTATTTTTAATTTTCTAAAAAAATTTTAAAAAAAAATTTCCAAAATCCAAGAATTTTTTTATAACCAATTCACCCCCCCCCCGGTTAGCCTTGGGACAATTCTATAAGGTCTAACATCCACATGAACTTTTAAGTGGTATCAGAGCCAGGTTCAAAAATTAAGGTTTAAAGTACTATTTGAAAAATGATTATGGCTAATTTTGAAAATCGAAACACAATTGAAGGATATTCAATCACTAGTCCACCTTTATTTGACAATATTCTTTTTTATTTTTGAAAAACCTGCATGTTTACTTTTTTGTAATCACTTGACTATCAAATGTGGATGTTAGTACAAGAAGGTTATACTAAACCTGCTAGAATAGTAGATGGCATTAGAATTGAAACTCCATTTATTGAATGGATTGCAGAAGAAAGGGACTTCGTATAGTTAATGCAAAATATTTAAACAATTTTTTCTCTACCTTGAAATCTGAGGATTATATACATGTTTTAACTTGTAAAACTGAAAAGGAAATTTGGGACAGACATTACATAACATAAGAAGGGAAAATGAGGTAAAACAAACTAGGTTGAACATTTTATTACATGACTACAAACTTTTTTGCATGAAACCAAATGAGTTAATTTCTTATATGTATATAAGGTTTATCCAGATTTTTACCTCATTACATGCTTTAGGTAGAGAGCTTAAAAATCCAAAAAAGAAAAGTAAATAAAATTTTACATTATTTGAATACTATTTATGATGCAAAGATAACTGATATTACTGAGTCTAAATTTAAATGTATATTCTATTGATAATCTACTTAGATCACTTATTTCTTACGAGCGAGAAGAGAATCAAAGATAGATTGATGCAGGTGACAAAATGAAGGAGAGAAATATAGCTTTGAAGATTGATGATTCAGAAAATGATCAATCAATGCCGAAAGATGATGAAGATATTGCTCTTATGACTAAGTATTTCAAAAGTTTCCTTAAGAGAAAGCAACGATGATGTGGAATAAAGGTGTATTCATTAAAAATCCAAGGATTTCTAATAAAGTCATTTGTTATGAATGCAAAAAACTTTGACATATAAAGACGGATTGCCCAAATCTTAAAGCTAATCCTAACAAGAAGAAAGTTGAGAAGAAAATTAACGTCAGAAAAGTCAAGAAGAGAATGTAAAGACCTTTCTAGGTTGACTCAGCATCAGACTCTTCAAAAATAAAAGTGAAAGAGGAGGTTACAAATTTGTGCTTAATGGAAGATAAGCTTGATCATTTAGATCAAGAGGAGCTATGTGAACTATCCTATGATGAATTATTTGATGTTTCTGAGAAAATCCATAATGCATATAGGAAACTCAAAAAATTACATGCAAACTCAAAAAATTTGATTAATTTGTATTATACTGTGGCGTACTTTACATGAAAGTCAAGGAATAAGTTGATTCATGATGGGAAGGATGATAGCTCATTGATTATTGCTTCTAATGCAGTGAGTTATGCTTCAATTTCTGCACAAGGAGTTGGTAGAATCTCGGGTATATGGGATGCTAATCAACCTTCTAGGTTGTCAAATTTCCATTGGTATCCCCCTCCACCCGATTGGATAAAAGTAAATGTGGATGCTGCCTTACTTACCTCCTATAGAGCTAGAATTGGAGGGGTGTTTCGTGATCATAAAGGAAGATTTCTCTTGGCTTTTGGCAAACCGTATGTTCATTGGGACATACCTTCTTTGGAGTTGTGGGCCACACAATCAATAAAGGAGATTATAAATAATTGGATGTTTAAGTATAAGGGAATTATAATCGAAGGATATAATGTCAATGTTTTGAAGTTTTTTAGAAATGCAAAACAAAGTAGAGACTCAAGCTATGAAGAAGTTCATTTATTTAATGAGTTTGACCATGTTATTTTTAATTATGTAAATAGATGTTGTAATAAGTTAGCAGATTTATGTGCTAACTATGACATTTTGAGCTCTTTTATTTGGGATGATGTTAGTGTGAATAAAATTCCTCCTTTATTTATGTCTTTGTTAAAGGAGAAAGCCACTGTTATGAGTCCTTAGTTTGTAATCCTTTTCTTTAATGAAATTTGATGCATTTTCTTCAAAAAAAAGAGTATCTAAATTTATAAAAGGAGCATGAAAATCTGAGGAAAGATCATGCAAACATAGATATAAATCACATCACTTTCCTAGATGAATTTGATAATTTGAATAAGGAGCATGATTTATTGAAAATATCTTATAATGAACTTGAAAATGATTTTACGGTGTTTATGGCTAAATCAAATCAAAGAAAACATGAGCTGAAAGTTGATAATTCAATTTTAGAAAGTGCAAACTCATATCTTAAAGAAAAATTAAAAGCTTTTAAGGAAAATAAGATACCCCCACACTTATACCATTTTACAATTCTAATCCAAAGCATACAATTTTAAAATCTGGAAAAAAGATATTAAAACTCACATAGATTAGTAAATCTTATTTCTGATGCTAAATCCTTTTCATGTGAAATGATGAGGCATATTTCCCACACTTGCACTGTTTATCATAGAACACATATAGTGTGGAGACCTAAGAAGCATCAATCACAACATATTAAACATGCATCTAGATTATCATTATCAAGAGGAGAACCTAAATTTATTTGGGTTCCCAAGTCTAATGTTTGATAATTTTATAGAAATGCTATCATACAAGCCCTCGTGAGAGCATTTGGTATCAGGACAACAGATGTTCAAAGCATATGACTGGAGATTCAAATCAATTTATACTATTGGAGGCCAGGATAGGAGACAAAGTGACACTTAGAGATAACACCACTAGTATAGTGGTAGGATCAAGTATGACAAGCAATAAAAATAGTTTTCTAATTTAAAATATTTTATTGGTAGAAGGCTAGAAATAAAATTTGCTAAGTATCATTCAGCTTTGTGATAAGGGTTTTAACATAAAATTTTTACATGTAAGCTTCATTATAAGCCAAAATGGAGTTGATGTGTTGAATGGAGATAGGGTAAATAATATTTACATGCTTTATTTAAATTATGTTAATCTTCTAATTCTTTTTGTCTAAGAATGTTATTGATGAACTTTGGTTATAATATAAAAGAATTTGTCATGTAAGCATGAAAATCATAGGAAGATTACCCAGAAGGAATTGGCAAGAAGCATACCCAAATTAGAATTCACTAAGGATCACATATGTGACGCATATCAATTAGGAAATTACGTCAAGTCCTCCTTTCATTCAATTAAGGATGTTAGAACTAGAAAACCCTTAGAAGTCCTTCACATAAATCTTTTTGGACTATTAGCATTGTAAGTCTAGGAGGTAAAACTTTTAGGTATGTGATAGTTGATAATTATTCAAGGTTCACTTGGATTAGATTCTTATCTCATAAGAGTGAATTATATAAAGAGTTAAAAAAAAATTTAACTTGGATTCAGAGGAAACTAGATTATGAAATTCTTGTAATTCATAGTGATCATAAATGAGAATTTAAAAATGAAATTTTTAAAGTTTTCTGTAAAGAGCAAAGGATATATCGCAACTTTTTATCCCCTAGATTCCTCAACATAATGAGGTTGTTGAAAGGAAGAACATAACTTTAGTAGAAGTTGCAAGAGCCAAATTGGCTAAAAATTCACTTCCTAAATATTTTTGGATTGAAGTGTTTAGTATAGCATGTTATGTTCTGAATAGGGTGAACATTAGATTTATATTGAACAAGACATCCTATGAACTTCTTAAAGGTAGAACACCCAATCTCTTGCACTTATATGTCTTTGGATGTAAATTGTTCATTCAAAATAATGGAAAAACTCTTTTAGAGAAATTTGATCCTAAATCTGATGAGGGAATTTTCTAGGATATTTAAGTATTGGCAAATCCTATAGAATTTTTAGTAAATAGACTTTGATAGTAGAGGAGACTACTCATATAATTTTCTTATAAATATAATATTTATGGACGGTTTAGGTTGGAAGAAGAAGAAATTGAAGAGAATACCCAAGGAATTGAAAATGTAAATCTTAAAGAAAATGCTTAAGCAAAAAATAAGTTGCCTAAAGAATAGAAATATCCTAAAAGTCATCCTAAGTAACTGATTTTAAGAAACCTGAGTGAAGATGTTAGGACTAGGCATGGGATTAGCAAAGAAGTGAACCACTCAATATTTATTTCAAAGATTAAACCCACTAATATAAATCAAGTGCTTTCTGATGAATTTTGGATTTTAGCTATACAAGAAGAATTGAATTAATTTGTTAGAAATGATTTTTGGGAATGGTAGAAAGACCTAAAAATTAAATTATTATTAAAAGTGAGTTTTCAAAAATAAGATGAATGACTTAGGTGTAGCGGTTAGAAACAGGGGAAGATTGGTGGCCAATAGGTATAATCAAATAGAAAGAATTGATTTTGAGGAGACTTTTACCCCTGTAGCCAGACTTGAAGCAATAAAGATTCTTCTAGCTTCTGCCTATTTTAAAGGATTTAAATTATTTCAAATACATGTTAAAAATATTTTTTTCTTAATGAGGTGATAAAAGAGGATGTTTATATTGAGCAACCTCTAGTTTTTAAAAATTTATAGTTTTTTAATCATGTTTTTAAATTGAAGAAAGCACTGTATGTACTAAAATAGGCACCTAGGGCATGGTATGAAAGGTTAAGCATTTTTCTACTAGAAAAATATTTTGTCAAAGGAAATGTGGACACCACTCTCTACATAAAAAGGGTAGATGATATTTTTATTATTCAAATTTATATTGATGATATCTTCTTTGGATCCACTGATAAAAATCTTTGTGATGACTTTTCAACAATAATGAGTAATGAATTTGAAATGAGTTTGATGAGAGACTTGAGCTACTTTCTTGGTTTTAGTATAAAGTGGAGAGAGGATGGCACCTTTCTTAGTCAATAAAAATATGTTTAGGGCAATGAAATAGATAATGTTAAACTAATAAATACTCCCATGAGTTCCTTAGGTTAGTTAGATAAGGCAAATCTATTGATCAAAAGAAATTTAGATGGATAATTGGATCAATACTTTATTTAACTACAACCAGACCTAATATCATATTTAGTGTTTATCTGTGTGCTAGATTTCAAGCTGATCCAAAATAATCTCATCTAACTACAATTAAAAAAATTTGAATACGTCTTTTAGGAATTCAAAATTTAAGGATTTGGTATCCTAAGCATAGCACATCTTTTGAAATCATTGGATATTCTAATTCAAATTTTACAGTGAATAGGGATGATAGAAAGAGTACTTCTAGAACTTGTCAATTCATAGGGAACTCATTAGCCTCTTGATCTAGCATAAAATAGAATTCAGTAGCTTTTTCTACTACTAAAGCAAAATACATAGCCTTAGGAAGCTGTGTGGCATAAGTTCTATTATTAAAATAATAACTAGTGGATTTAGGTTTTTCAATTAATACTATTCCAATTTTTATGATAATACAAATGTCATTTGTATCTCAAAGAATCAAATCCAACACTCTAGGACCAAGCTTATAGACATAAGGCATTACTTGATTAAAGATCATGTTACCAAAGGAGAAATTGAGCCACATCATGTAGCAACAGAAAATCAACTTGCAATCATTTTCAAAAAATCACTAGCTTTTGAGACTTTCAGCACTTTAAGAACCATATTAGGAGTTATTGATATTCATACTTGACAATTGTAATTCTGCAATTTGAAATTGTAGTGTATTTCTTTTGTGTTTATGATTGTGTTTTGTTCTGTATTTTTGTGGTTTGTCTTGGTTATTCTTTTTCTTCATTTTGTGTTTGATTTTTCATTTTTATTTTTTATTTTATGTTTGATTCTTATTTTATTTGTTATGAATCTTATATGAATTTGTTTTTGAAGAGTATCTTAATCAGCATGTGAAAAATTAAATTTCATATTTCATTTGTACTATACAAACATAATTTGTACTGTTCGAATTCTCCAAATTTCACATGATTTTTTTTCTGCAATGGGCTGACAAAAATATGTTTTCTGTTATTAATCATATAGAACAAACACATGTTCTCCTGTATGAACCATCAATGTTTTGTTAGTATGATCCTGGTGAACATTCTAATGTCAATTATTTTTTAAACATCGTTTGTACGAACACATGTTCGTCTGTGCTATCTAGTTGTTAGTTTATATGTGGACGATCTCAATGATTAGGTATAAACATTATTAACTTATCATCCCATTTGAATACCTATTCATATGTACGATCAGTTTGGTCAAAATATCATATGAAATGTCTCATTGTAAAATAGTTTTACAAAAAGACATTCCGCAGCAATAAATATTATTTTAACCATTTTCATTTGTATGTATGAACAAAAGATCATCCCGTACGATGATCTAAATTGTACGTATGAATGTAATTTTGTACAAATTCTATAAATTGGAGTTTATTCTTTGTATTTTTTCAATCATTTTCATCTCTAGTCCCTTTCAATTCTTGTCCAAACTTTTTCTTAAATGGCAAGCAATAGCAAGTGATCTCGACCTTCCAAGGGTGGTTCATCTCGTTCTAAACGAGATGACAATTTTTTGTCTAGGGAGAATGAACAAGCCTTCAATTAGTTTGTTCATGCTAAGATTACCCCTTGTTGTCTTCTGATTTAAAAAAACATTAGTTTTCAAATCATTCCCTTTTCAACTATACTCAATTTTCTTTCATTCTCACTTTAATCTATGCATATCATTCTGAGACTTTTTACTATTTTCTTTTCAATATGGGAATGCAAGAAAACAACACAAAATTTATTTCCTATATTTTTCATCAACGTGTTGAAATTATAAAAGAAGATTTTGGGACTTTTATACACCTTAGGAATGAAGGCATTAGGGCTCATTCAATGACATCTAGAAGTGATTTTGATTGGAGAATTGTTAATCAAACTCTTAAAGGAACAACTTCAATCTCTTATTTACCACTAATTTCTACTTTGAATCAAAATGTTAGGATCATCCAATATGTCTTAAGGATATCTATCTTTCCTAAAGCTGGTGATCATCTCAATATCACTCCTTTGTTGAGTATTTTCACATATTATATCTTATCAAACACTCCATTCGATGAAGCCCAATTAATTATGGATTACATCCATAATCTAACTGACCTTAAACTCCCTGCTACTAGAAGAAAGAAGAAAGTTGCTACGACAACTGGTTACCTATATTCTTGAAAAAAATATATCCTCATTCATCCTGAACCCCCAAATAACCTACCAGTTTATTTCATTGATGCCTCATTTTGAAATCTTTCTCACTGGGATTAAGGGGATGAAGGAGAAAATTTTTATGAAGAAGGTGGACCTACACCCGCACCCGCACCTGCTCCTGCTGCTGGACATGATCAAAAGTTCTATCAAGACATGATACAAAGATTTGATTGCCTCGAATATCATATAGATTAATGTTTTGATCAAGTTCAGACACATCTGGACCAGCAAGACTTTAGATATAATGAAGATATGGGTTGGGTTAGAGGACAATTTGATTTTCTCAACACTCTTATAGCTACCATCAATAGCTTCTTCACACAATTCAGTCCTCCACAACCTCCTCTAGATCAAGACCCTATAAACTATTAGTTCAGTTGCAGTTTGTTGTATGTTTTGTTTTTTTAGTTTCTATGACAGTATGTTTTGTTGCTAATTTTTCTTATTTTGCTTTTTAGTAGATTTAGTTTTTGAGTGTTTCGTAGTTTCTTTTAATCTTAAGTTCATATAAATAAAAAAATTTATATATTCCTTTATAGATGATTTCAAATTTGTTATATTCAATTGCATTAAGAGAGATTGTAATAAGTTAGCGGACTTATGTGCTAACTTTGGGGTTTTTTCTGAATTCTGGTGGGAAGATCTCATTCTAGATAAGGTTCCTTCTTCTTTTGTTGATTTGTTGAAAAAGGAATCTTTAGCTTGTTCTTTCTAGGCTTTTGCCTTTTGCTTTTTTAGTTTATAAAGCTTTTTTGCTTCTCTCAAAAATATATATAAATAAAAAAATTTGTGTGTTTGGTTATTACTAAGTTTGTATTTTTTTCCTCTAAAATTGTCATTTAATGAGTTAATACTAACTACTCTAAAATGTTCTTTTATAGAATTAAAATTTTACAATCTTTGCATCACAAAATTATTTCCTTAGTAAATCTTTTTTTTTTTTTTCTCTGACTTTAAATCATATTATAATGAGATCTAAATAAAGAAATATTTTTGATGTTTTGATAAAACATTTGTCTCATAATTATAATTATTGCAAAAAGATAACCTTCTTTCCTTTTATTTTCTTTTTCAATGTGTTGTTTTTATTTGGAAAAAAACTCACACAAGCTAAGATTTACTATTTTTGGTTAAGAAAAGAACAAAATGTCAAAAGATACATAAAGTGTGTTAAAATTGAAAAGTGACATAAAATGAGCCAAATATGACAAGATGTGCAATATTCGCTAAATAAAATTCAAAATTAAAAGATGTGCAATTATCACCAAAATTGAAAAGAGACATAAAATGAACCCAAACTACATCTAGTTCTTTCCTTTCTATCTCTAATTCTTAGAAAAAATCTATACATTTAACAATAAAGCTAAACTATTGAATTTGAATCTATGTGATTTTTGTTTAATTTTTGCAATAATTATTCTTTTTTATATTTTTGCTCTCTAGAACGAACATTGAATCTGATTAATTATTCTTATCTTATTTATTTTTTGGTTAAAAATATGATTTTAAAAAGATATTTTGCTTCAGGAATTTAATCTTAGTCTTGCAAATATTTAATTTTTTTCCTTATCAGCCTTTTAGATCTGTCAATACTAGCTTTCATATTCAGAGAATTTTTTATTTTTTCCATTTTTTTTTTACATTAAAAGGGGGATTTATTGTTTGTGTTTGGTTGAAGTCTTCTAGTTTGTATTTTTGTATTTTATTTTTAAGTTTATTTTGATTTCTAGTTCTATGTCAAAATTCTCTCAGTCAGAGGTTATTTATGATTATATTTATTTGAAGTTTCTCTTGTGATTCTTATCATACTTGTTTATTTTAGGGTCTTTTGGTGTTTGTATTTTTTGTGTTTGTTTTACTTTGTAGTTTGTTTTGTTTTTGTCTATAAAAATCAAAATTAAAAAGAGGGGTGAATTTTATTTTTCCTAATGATTTTTAGTTTTCATTCATTTAGGGGGAGTTTAGAAGAAAAGAACTTTAATATGTTATTCAAATAATAATTATTTTTGTCATTATTAAAAAGGGGAAGATTGTTGAAATCAGTAATCAAGATTGAGATTGTGATTTTTTTGTGATAACAAAATATTATTGTTATGATTTTATTATTTTCCTTCTAACATATATTGAATCTAACATTTCATAGAAATCATATATTACTCCGGATTATTGTAGACTTCAAAATAAAGTAGAATACGATTTCATGTAAAAGATTCTGTATATCTTTGTTTTTAATTTCTTGAGTCAGAGTAAGTGTAATTGTAATTAGGTAATCATGTGCACACACACAGAGGGAGAGTGATAATTTTTTTAAAAAAAGCTAGTCGTACTGTATGATATATAATCATATTGTATGATTTGACTTAAGTTTTCTTTAGAATCCATTTACTCAAACCATAGCTTAACTTTCCTAACTGATCATATTGTACGATATATAGTCGTACATATGACTAATAGTGTATGAAATTTGGTTCGTCTCAGATTGTACCATACAAACTTATTCATTTTTGAACTATTCTATTATATAATGCCAAGTCATACAAATGACTGAAAGTGTATAAAATTTGGTTCGTACCATATCGGACATAATGATCGACAGTTATTTTGAATTTTTTATAATGTACGATGTCAAGTCATACAAATAACATATAGTGTATGAAATCAGGTTCATACCTGATCGCACCATACTAATTTGTTCATTTTTGAACTATTCATATTGTACGATATAAAGTCATACAAATGACCAACATTACACAAAACTAAGTTCATCCCAATTCGTAATAAATGAATCCATGATTTTTGAATTGTTTATACCGGATGATCTACGATCGTACAGTCCAAACCATGCATGATTCTCTTAAATGATTTAGTTTTTGGATAGTTTTCATGTGTTTTGTATAAATAGAGTCCAAAAACTGTCATCCCTATCCTTCGAATTTTCTCTTGAGAGTGACTATTAGGAGTGTGTTTAAGATAGATTTTGAGATTGGAGAGTGAGATATCTAGTGAAAGGGAGGGTTTCATAAGGTTGCCCAAAGTGAGGATGACTTATTCTTATTCTAATTTCTTCCCAACTTCTTTGGAGTCTCTTAAGAGAAGATCTTCAAGACAGGATCAAGGTTCTCTACCTTCATCATGAGGGTGAAAAGATGTGATGGTTCTCTACCTTTAATAGGAGGGTGAAAAAGGATGCTTGGTTCTTTGCCTTCACCAGGTGGGTGAAAATAGATGTGTAAGTACTCTGCCATCACCAAGTGGATGAAAAAGGATGAGAATGTATGCTTCCATCACTTGAAGAGTGTAAAAGGTGAAGGTTCTCTACCGCACCGGGTTGGTGGAGGAGAGTTTGTTAGGGCTTCTCTCCCTTGTTGTGGGAGGTAAAATGAGAGTCACTTCTGATTAGTGTAATACTTGGAGAAAAAGTCTCTAGGGAGTGGACATAGGTCTTGTTAGATCGAACCACTATAAAATATGGTATTCTTCTGTTACTTTTTTATTTTTCTTGCATTTTATTTCACTACTCTTTATATTTGTGGATGAAAGATTAACTATGAAAGTCATTTCTATAATCAACTACATATTTTAATATTAGTGTTTTAATCTTCAAAAAAGATTTTAAATAAAAAAAGTTTTCCAAAATTCAAGAATTTTTTGATAACCAATTCACCCCCCTCTTGGTTAGCCATGGGACAATTATATAGGTCTAACAACCTACACAAACTTTCATAGATATAACTTGTATATGCTTATGACTTCAACATATATGATAAATTGCATAAGTTATAGAGTATAATATGATATGAACATGATACATGATATGACTAATATAAGCAAATAACAAGATTGATATGACTCTTAAGAATGATACAAAGACATATGACATGCATGAAATGTATGATATACATGACACATTACATTGAATATGCTACATTTATACATGATGCAACATATGATGTACATGCATTGATACTATATGGCATACATATGATAGATATAAAGTACTTTTTTAATATGATAGGTATTCAAATGTATATGAAATAGTATATAGAATGTCTTACTGTTAATGGATATAGGAAATGACAAAACATATGAATCCTTTATATAACTATTGATCAATTAATTCTAATTGAATAGCTGTCAATTAATTCTAATTGAATAGCTTTTAATGATTTTTATTGCTTATATGAAATGATTTTATATGTATTGACTACTACATCTTTTTCCAATTGCATGTTTAAAAAAAATATGGATTGAATAATCACATAAATATTATTGCTACTGTTGAGCATTAATTTCAGTTATAGGTTCTAGTAACCTACTGAGCAATTAACTCACTCCATTGTTTTCATATATTTTCAGGAAGGGATTAAGATCCAGTAGAGTAATGCATATCAGAATTTTCATGTTTTATTTTATTTTCAATATTTTTATTTTATTATTTTATAGTCAGAAGATTAGTGAGATATAACGATATATTGATTGAACTCCTAACTATTATAAATATGAATTTTGAGAAATGAATGAAATTGTAAATTGAATAAAAGAATTTATAGTTGCTTCCGCTAGATTCTATTTCTTGAAATGAGAATAATGAATATGGTAGATTTATTAAGAGTTTAAGATAGATAAGACATTCAAAAGTAAACCATACAGCATCACAAATTTTTGGTATCAAAGCAATGGTTATTCGAAGAATTAGATTGTAACCAAAATTATAGGAATTGATTGAAAGGGGTAGAAATGGGTAGTACTAAAATATATTCACTTACATTCATTACATGCATATGTATGATAAAATTATTAATAGATAGGAAAGAGAACTATTCTAAATGTCATGGATCCATCTAAAGTACCAAATAAACAGAGTATAGTGGCCTTTGTGAGTTCTCATAGTATGATGCAATTTGTCAATTTGATTTCAGAAGATGAGTCTTTCATTTTGAAATATTTGCAAGAAAAATATTTGCATAAGTCTTATTATTGAAAATTTCATATTTGCATTAGGCCAATTAAATTCTCTCTAAATCTTATTATAATTTTTGAAATCACAATGTCTCAATTTACAAACATTTTATCTTTATTAAATAATATTATGAAAGATTGGTTAATTCATAAAATGAATTTTAAGAAAGTATTATGAATTCATTAAAAGGTTTTATGGACAAAATTTCAAATAACAATTCTTGTGAAACAAATGAAAATGATTTTACTTTGGAACAAAAAAATAAAAAAATCTTGAATCCCCAATTAAAGTTGAAACCACAATTCAAGTTGATATAGTTACCTTCATCTTAAACCCTACAACATTTACAACTATATCTAGTGGTCATCCACCTAGCTTTAATTTTCTTAAAATAAAATTTTATGGTCAACATGCTCATATTTTTTTTATTTTTTTTTTTTTTTTATTTTTTTTATTTTTTTTATTTTTTTTATTGCTCATATGATTATTCTAATAATCATATTTATTAACTAAAGATATCAAGCTAACCAAGCTATAGGATGGAAAGGCTCTCTCTAATAACTGGTACATGCTATTATTCCTACACATATAGATATTCCACCACCACTGAAGCATTCCAAAGACACATCTATCAAACTCTTCGTAGAAGAGTTCTTTGAGCTCCAAGGAAATTGGAATAGCACTAGGAGCATCAAAAGAATCTATTCACAAAAAGGGCCCAACCACTAGAACTCAATCTTAAGAAACTATAACTAAGCATAGTGGACCCTTCACCAGGAGCAAGTTAAGACCGTAAGCTAGGACATTTTAATCATATTTTCTACTTAATTATGAGTGTGAAATTTCATTTGGTTTTGTAATTATGTGTGTTAGACTTAGTATTGGTATTTTTAGATTTTATATGTTAATGGGCTAGTAGAAGGCATTTAATTGAGTTAATTAAGAGCCTCATGTATGGAGTGAGTGGTTTTCCAAGCCAATTATCTGAGGAGAGTTTACTATCAAGCCAAATATAGAAGGATGGAAATGTTATGGTGGTTGCTAGTGTAGTCCCAATTATAGTGATTACTAGTGTGGACCACCTCTTCCTCTTTTCCTCCTTTTTCCTAATTAAAAATTTATCTAGTATAACTTGTATAAAAATTTAATTGGCTATGGAATGAAGAGAATGATTTGTTTTGAGACTAAATTTTGAAGAAAATTTGTTGATTTGAGCTTGGTGGCTGGCCAAACTAGAAAGGGTGTGATGATCCTTTATAGGATACTACATTGGTGAGCGGTAGAGTTTTATATTTGCTTTAATTTCTCAAAATTTTTCTTTTGTAATTTATGTTATCCATCATCCGCAACTCTAGAAAAAATATAAACTTAAATTTCCAAGCAAACAAACTTATACATTTACAGATTTTATGAGAATATGCCAAACTATGTTAGAATAGACATAGTTGAATGTTTTCCTTTGCTTGACCAACCTAAACTCTTCAAAAAATCACCAAAAACACTAAATCCATAGTAGGGTCCCTAAGCTTTGATTTTCATAAATTTATTTGGGTTTTTGTACGTAAAAAGCCAAAGCTCTAGAAGCTCTAAATTAAATTTAGCTTGGAGCGAGAGAGAAATTCTCACATCAGTCTTGAAAATAATTTAGAAAACTACCTCACCAAAAATCACCAAATTCTCTAGGTCATAACTAGGCTTCTTAATCTTAAATTTATTTTTTTACTTCATGTCAGTTGGATTTGCAAAGAGGAAGTTATAAGGGTTAGAAACTAGGGCTCATGATAACGAGTGTTTATAAGAATTGAGTTGGTTGACCACTAATTTCTTTCTAACTCTAATTCCACTCAAATATAAACTCCACCAAACATAGCCTTACTTCCTTAGCATCTTAGGAGAGCTCCCCATCGACCAATTAGATCACGCTGGTGATCTAAAGCAAACACAAGAAGATTCACTAATAGGCTTGACCAAAAGGTCAAAATGCTCATTGATTAGGATTATAACCTTTTTGCGGGAGGAATACAATTAGCCACCTATGCACATTTTGGAAAAGTAATGTCATCAAATTTTTATTATTCAGCGGGGAAACACTCTGGGATCTTGTATAAATATAAGGGGATATGCCAAGCTATACTTTTCTTTCTAATATATATATCCTAACATGAACCATACAATATATAGAAACACAAGATGATATGATATAAATCAGCCAAGTTTATTGCAAAAGAGCTATATTTTTATGCTTCAAGATGACAAATAAAGTGCTCAATCATCAGATGTCCAAAGAAATAAATAAGACATTTATTTAATTTGAAATACACGCAAAAAAAAAAAAACATGATCATGCGAATTTGCATTTTTTTTTTTTTGAAATATTTATTTTTTAAATGGTTTTCGTTATTATTAGTTGAAATCCCAATACCAGCTATATTACTTTCAAAGCTCACAAATAATGCCCCAAAGCAATGAAAATTTTTTTGGAAATTTAAATATATGTAAGCTTCTATATTTTAAAAATATTGATAATTTGCTCGACAAAATGCAAATTATGTTTTATAATGCGCCCAAATATGACAAATGTTTTCAAGGGAACATGAACAATACCAAAACTTATATAAATAGTTATGGATTTTTAAAATATATTTGTTTTGATTTTTATAATTCATAAATGTATGAATTGTGAATCCAATAATTTAGATTATATAATATGCTTATGAAATATGCACGACATGATTAATGCAAGTTTATCATGTAAAATGCCACAAAAATCAATGTTAAGTACCATTGGTATTAAAAAGAATGTGCTAAGTTGTAAATGAGAATTTTAATGGATTAGAGAAACCGGTTTAAGGAATTTACAAACCTTCCAAACACTATAAGTTTCATCTAACTCACTATTTTATTCCCCTTACAAGGGCTTGTGTACAAAAGCAAATCAATCTATGAATTAGCCTCAATTGTTTGCTTGTTTACCCGACCTCTTAATTCTTCGAAAGCTTGCATGCTCTCTGAATCAAATCCTCCAGCAAACTGTAATATTTATAAGAAATTTGCGTTTAATAAGACAAATATTAGTTGCAATTTATGTTGCACTAAATGAACACAACAAAAATAAAAGACAAGTTTTGTTAGCATTCTTGCCTGATGAACTCGGAAGGCAAATCGCACACCTTGCAAGAGCAAAAATTCCCTGTTTGGTTCTTTCTCAGTGCCATTCAAAGCATCAAGCTGTGAAGCTACCCTCTTCATGTACTTCTTTGCAAGTTGAACAGATGCAAGTTTGACCTGCAACAATATGCAAGATGATTTTTACTATAGGGGCTGAATCATAAAGAGTATTTAGTTAGAGATGAATGTTTTATTGCAACATTAAGCATATTCGATGAAATGGAGCCCATTTTTGGCTTTTAATCTCATTATAATGATAAGTTTGTCTATATATTCACATGTCTTCATAAGTATTTAATAAGTAATCATAGGTTTGTAAGGAGAGAACTCGCATCTGATGGGCCCCATAGAAGAACTTGCCCATGGAACATTAGGTTCTACACGCTCGGGCATATGAAGGAGGGTCGTCCCTCTCAAGGCTAATAGAGGACCTCGGCAAACAAGTAACATGCCCTCACCCACGGGATGAATTTTTCATTATGTACATCCAAGACAAGCCACAGGAAAGCGCCTACCCAGAGAGCCCTCAACTCACCCTACCATAGCTAACAATTGAGCCAATCTTCTCAACTACCTCACCTCACTTTCTCTCTTAAGGGGACACAAGGATCAACATAGGTTGCCTACAGCTCGAAGTTCATGCCCAGGTGTCGAGCTCGCCCTACCCGATAAATGCTCACAGTTTAACCCATTCTCATATGGCATCATAGAATTTGCCCATATTGTTTAGCTCAACCAAAGATAGAATGTCAGAGCTCTATAAACGCTACTCTCCCTCAACCAACTAGGAGGAAACATGTGTCTTAGGTATTTTGTATAGCATTGTGCTTTTTACTATTTTTTATGTATTCTTTCTTGTAGCCCTCAAAACCTTATAATTAAAAGGTAATGAGAAGTAGTTTGGAGACTTTGTTTTACTAATTCAAGTAGATACCATGCTAGTTTGAGATTAATAGCTTTCTACAGATTCTCAGCTTTCTTAATTCTCTTCATTCCCTCACAAGTTTTAGGTCACTCTCTCATTGAATCAGTCTTCTAGTTAGGTCGGGCATCATCCACAAACAAAGTTGTTTCCAACATATTCATTGAGCATTGATTGAGTCTTACTTTGGGAACAAAGAAATTTTAAGAGATTTATAGTTAAATGAGGTGGTTTTTTTTTTCTTTTTTTGACTTTTAAGTCAGTATGAAAGCTTCCTAAGTTTTGTTATTTCTCCAATAAATATCTACCTTGAATACCTCTTATATGTCTCCCATGCAAAACACCTATATCAATCCAGAGCAAGCATGGAATTCATGTATTGTAGAAATGAAGCACTATAGTGGCCAAACACAATACTAATCAATTAATGTAGTTGATTAGCACTATAGTTACTCCCATGTATTGCAAATAGAGAAAAAAAAGAGCTTAAAGATAACCCAAAAGTCCGGGAAGCACCCCCCACAGGTGGCCAATGATGCGCTCCATTATTTGGTTTTGTAGGCGGTGTCGCAAGATGGATAGACCGCTACTAGAACACTGGGACACAAATTGGCCATTGGACATCATAGTTACCACCCCCACCTACTTTTTCTTCTTTTGGAGTGATGTTTAGATTGAATTGTTGAAGCTTGCTATAGCCAGATAAGAGACCACTCATTGGCAACTGTGGAGCTAGTTTTTCTGTTAAGTTCCTTCTTTTTTAATTGCATTTTTTATTATAAAAATATAATTATCAATGCTCTTCCTATTCTCTTTTTTTATTTTGTTAAGGGAGTCTCCATACATGATTGTACCCTATTGTACATTGTTTTGCTTTTTATATTTAGTAATGCAAATGCACTTTTCAAGGCTATCATAAATAAAGAGGATATGTAATTTTGGCTATTACTACATGAGTAGATTTCAAGTAAGTTGCAGGGAGTTTCGATGCAACCTTCTTCTTGTGGTATGATGAGTGAGGAGAGGGTGGTTTTCTTCAACAAAAAGATGAAAAAGAAGTCAGTTGCTATCATGAGGATAGAATTTGACTCCTTAAATTCAGAGAGGAATCCATCTTCTATTGGTATCTCCAATCAACATTATTGCAAAAAATGTTTTCAACTTTGAATAGTCATGAATTGAATAGCTAGTTGTGACTTTAATCTCCAAATTATGTGATAATAAACTCTATATGTATACCGCTTGATGCTTAGAAGAATTTTTTATAATTGTGCAGATGCCATGATAGGGTTGTGTGACCCTAAACAACATAAATGTTGGTGTCTTTTAATGGGTTTAATCCCTTGAGCACTTCGCAATTCCTCATATTGATTCACTCCTAAGGTTGACGCTTCCACAAATAAAATTAAACGCACACTTTTTCTCTAATAATTGGTATCAAAGCAAAGGTCTTTAAGTAGGATGGATGCAAAGCTAGAGAGTGAAAAATCTGATGACTCAAAAGGATTTAGGTTGTGGAGAACCAAGATGTATGAAGTTTTTTTCTAGGAAAATTTTGTAAAAGCACTCATGGGGTGCTCAAAGATATAGTGAGTAAACAAGGAAATATAAAAATGACTGGAAAGGCCTTCTCAAAATTTCAATCATGTATGGTTGATAGGATATTGACAAAGACCTTGAGAAAACAATTGTCGAAAGTGGATGGCTCAAATTAAAATTTTTGTACATAAACAAAATCTTATCCATTAAATTGCAGCAAAAGCGATAATTATATTTGTTCCATATAAATAAAGGTGCATTGATTAAATCATATCTAAAAGAGTTCAATTATTTAACTAAAAAATTGAGGAATATTAATATGATTGTTTATAATGATGATCAAGCATTATTAAACTTGTGTTTTTCACCTTTTTTATACAAACACTTATGATACATCATGGAGAATGGACATGGTATAATAAAAGCTTTAAGGATTTCAAAAATTCGCTTATTTCAAAGGATATGGTTACTATGCACAACAAAATTAATAAATCAATTGAAGGTTTATTGCAACCCAAAGGGAGTTCCTATAAGCAAGCATCTCTTCTAATCATAATAAAAATTATCTCTTGGTAATTTCGAAAAGATCACAAACTTCTACAATAAGAAGAAAGGATATATAAAGAGTAATGGCTTAGCCTTGAAGAAAAGATAGCAAGAGCATATGAAAACCATAAAGATAAGTTAGCAAAACAAGTGTAATGGCGAATTAGTCTAATAATGATGATGATCTTATGGTGAACGATGGAGAGATGCAAATAGGAGCGGATTTAGAGTCAGCTTATTCAAGTCACATGTATTTAAGTATGATTCAAGTTCAGGTGGCTTCATATACATGAAAAAAAAGCTGTCTAAGACTAGATGTTTTGGTGCTGTGGAATTGACAATACATGATAGTGTGATTGCTTTGTTGACTGGAATTAGGCATACAGCACATTTGAGAAAAAAGTCTAGTATAATTAAATGATCTTAGCATTGTAGGATAAATTTTAGGAAACTCCCAAACGAAGCTTTATTTTAGGAAAAAGAAATTTTGAGAGCTTTTATATTAAATTTAGAGATTTTTTTTCTTGACATGCAAGTTGGGCTGAGAGTTTCCTAAAATATGTA
Source organism: Dendrobium nobile (assembly GCA_022539455.1). Taxonomy (NCBI): domain Eukaryota; kingdom Viridiplantae; phylum Streptophyta; class Magnoliopsida; order Asparagales; family Orchidaceae; genus Dendrobium; species Dendrobium nobile. The sequence continues at coordinate 48,692,652 of CM039721.1, forward strand.
TTTTTTCTCCCATGTATAAATATCTAGCATGGCCACCCGTTCTGTTCGTTTGTCCCATGCCAATAGCTACTTAAGAATAAAAGTCTGAAGTTTGAGTATTACGGCAACCAGTCGCTGTAGTAGCTGGGCATATTGTAACATACTAACATCCAAGTATTTTAGTTAACAAGCACTATAGCGAAGCCCAAGTAACATAGCAGGAATTTTAGAAAACTGAGGGCAAGGGAGCTTAGCTATTGCTATTGGAATATATTTCGACAACCTTATAGGAAGGTGATTTGGTAGCCTTCTTCTAGCTATTGATCGTTTCTCCAATCTTCATTATTGTAGCTAGGGTCTTCAACCGTGAATTGTCATTAATTGGACGGATGTTGTTAACTTCAATTATCTAGGGATTGTCCGAAGATAAACTATCTATGTACCTCTTCTAATGCTTAGTAAAATATTTTGATTTTTATACGGTCACAAAAGTAAACTTAAAATCACTTTATGGTTCATCCTATTCGCTTTTAATGTCGAAGCTTCCACAATTAAAATTAGGCATGCTCTCTTTTCCTAACAAAATATTAGTGAATTTTAGGTGATATTAAATTCATACCTTTCCAACAACACCAGAGTCAGACAACCAATCAGTTGCAATTCCAAATTCCCTGTAACGTGATATAGCCATATCACGAGTACGTAGGAGTGCATAGACACTTTGCTCCACTCTGAAAGGAACGCAAAATTGGATGAGGCCATCTGAGAAGGAACAAATAATCATTCAACGGATAGAAGGAACTTACTTTTCAAGCAGAGAATACATTTTCTTAAGAGCAGCTTCACAAGGAACTTTAGGATCATCAACAAAAGATGACACCTGCATCTCCAGCTTCATCAGGTCTTGGTACTCGAAAGCTGCCTCTCTTAAAGCATCGGCTTTTCCCTCAGGCCAATCGAAGTGCTTAAGAACTGCTCTTTCATCAACCTATCAAAGATAAACATAGTTCAGTCAGCTAGAAACCAGCTAAGTGTATACAAATCATTACAAAGCTGAGTATTAGTGTGCAAATTTAAGTTCTTATCAATAAAAATACAACAACTGAAGTAATAAAAACGAGTACCAAAAATGAGAGCTCTTCATCCAGCCAGTTCACAAAGGCAACGAGATCTTGTATATTTGTGAAGGAAGCTGCCCGAACCTCGGCGGCTAATGACTGGACAAAATCACCTTGGGTCTCCACATCAGCTTTGACCTGAATCCAGTTTCAACTATTCTGATATTTTCCAAATTGGTCAACAAAAACATATTGAGAAGGCTGTTACATTTTATGAAGTACTGCTTACAGCTAAAAGGAATGTGGATCTGTTGGCGATCTCTCCAATCATGTTACTTCTCGCATCTAGTGTATTGGAGGTTGTGGAAGGAACCGATGTGATCTCCTTCTTGGCTTCGCGCTTCATCAAAGACTGGTAGAACTCCACCAGCTCAGGGGCCCTATGAACTTTATCACCACCAATTGTACCTTTAGATAGGCTTCCTGGAGGGGGAGGAGGCCTCGGTGGTCCACCTAGTGGCAGTGGTGGTGGTGGAGGCGCACCAGGTGGTAAAGGTGGAAGTGGCGGTGGTGGGGGTGGAGCAGCAACAGATGTGTTGACAGTTTTGTAATCAATACTAGAAGTAGTGCCCGTTGATGATGGCGGTGGCCTAGGAATTCTTGGCGGCCTCTTCTCAATCTCTGCCAGTTTCATCTTGCTAACAACTGGACTAGCAATCTTGCTTTCATCAGTCTCACCAGATTCACTTGCTCCAACCGCTCCACCAACTTTCTCCTTTATCTGAGCTAGCTTAGGTGGCAATTTAACAGGTTTCTCTTTGTTTCCCATATTTCTGAATTCATAATTTGAACTAAAACTAGCTGAACCTCCACCAAATCGTTCTGCTCGTGCTTGATCAACTTTCTCCTTGATAGTTTTCTCCCGCTCCATTGCTAGCTTGTGGCGATCCTTAAAAGCAGGGTATTTCTCATCAACCTCACCTTCAACTGTCTTTGACATTAGCTGAAACGAAGCAGCAACATTATTTAATGAGTCATTTGAATCAGCACGTGTAATAATTGGTGGCAGGCTATGCTGCTTCAAGAGTTCAGTTGGGTCTTCATCATTTTTCCCATATGTAGTAATGGCGTGGCCATTTCCAGCATTTCTTAGCATAAGAACTTCCAATGGGCCCCTGGGAGCAGATGATCTGTAGGTCGTACTGGTCCGCATTGGCGAAGCGGCCCCTAGAGACCGAGTTGGCGAGGCCAAAACATTGTCATCCTTGCTCTTGCCCCATCTCTTCATCTTTTGCAGAAGGCTTGCCTTTTTACTTATAGAACTGAATCTGCTTGAAGAGCTATCTATAGAAACGTTGTCAAAGTCTTCACTTCCAGGAGATGAAGGCATTGACGATATACTTTCAAGATCCGTATCTCCCTGACCCCGTTCAGATCCTGCATATTCTAGCATCAGCCTCTTAGCCCTCTCCTGGGACTTCGGACTCAAGCTCTTGCTGAGATCACGAGCCGATGTCTTGCCAGCTGGTTTTTGATAATTCCTTAGTTCATATCTCAAGCAGGCATTGACCCAACGGAGGTAAACCAATTCCTCTACTTCACTGAATCTGTTAATTTGTAGACCTTCCACTTGCTTGATTAGGTCTTCATTGGCATGCCGCAAACTATTGGCCACTTCCCTTTCCTTCGCAACTATTTCACTCTGCAAGAAGGGAGTCGGAAAAATAACCAATTCAACTGATAAGAGCCATCAAATTAAGAGCTTTGTGGACGAAATTCTTAGGCAATTTGTACACTTCAAGTTCTAAAAGGCAAAATAAAGCAACAATTACTATCATAGGACGGCAAAAAATTGTGCATGTGTTACCATGATCATAAAGTTGCTGTGCAGAAGCGGGTGGGGGATATTTTGAGTGAAATTATTTGCAAATCCATGCACAAACTCACAAATATAAACTTCAAATCAGTGATTTCCACGGTTAGAGCTGAAGTACCAAAAGACATGTAAAGTCTCACGGCTCCGTAAAAAAACTGCATGTCATATCAAACTTTGAAAAGAAAAGCAAGAAGACTCAGATTATGAGAAATAAGAATGTAAAACTAAAAGTGTGACGAGGAAGCTGGACAAAAAAAGGACTATATTAATGATAATGTATCAGTAGCATCTATCAATAAAAGTGGGGAAAATGTTATGTGATATGGACATGTACATCAGAGAGCAAAAGATTAACTAATATGAAAGGATTGAATAAACTTAGGAAAACATGTGAGAATCTTCATAAAGACAATAATTTAAAACAATCATACACTAAAAAATAATGAAGGCGAATTCAAAATTTTGACTTCATATTTCTTGATATTAGACTGATAATGCTGATAATGATGATAACAATGTTTACAAGATCGCCTAAAAATGCAATAACAGAAATAGTAAAGAAGCAATTCTATCAACATGCAAATTGAAGCATAAGAATTTTAGTATGTATAGGACTGGAATAGAAAGAAAAAGAACAATAAATGGTGATTTTCTAAACCAACATAAAGAGAGTCATTTCATGTCTACCCATCATTTAGAGCTTTCACAAATTATTCTTATTCCCAAGCCTTATGCAGCAAATATTTCACTCTTGTAATTTCCATTCTAATCAGGAAATCATACTAAAAAACGGCACAAGAACTCGAATAAACAAATACCTCTGTAACATTCGATATTGTTGCTGCTCTAGCTTCAGCAGCATCCAACTTCACAATAAGCTCCCTCTTCTCAAGCTGAAGCTCTTTGTTCTTCCTCCTCAGCACCACTACTTCGACCTCTAGTTCTTTAAGAGCTTTGAGGATCTTCTCCACTTCAGCATCTTTTTTTGAGGCCTCCTCCTCCTTTGATTGGAGACTGGTAACCTGCTGCTTTAGCAACAGCAGTTGCCCTTTAGTTTGGTTAGCATCAATCTGGATTTGCCTTTGCAATTCCCTAAGCTTGTTCCTAGCAACCTCCAGTTCCTTCTTGGCTGTATTTCCCCGTGCAATCTCCTCCTGATGCTTCTTCCTCTCCGCCTGTAAAGAGTTAATAGTGACGTTGAGCATCTCGATCTCTATATTCTTAATTTTCAACTGCTTTTGCAATTCCGTAATGTCTGATTCCTGCTCTTTTAAACCATAGTACTCCAATAACTCGCCTTCCAGTTTCACTTCACGCTCTTCCAATTCCATCACCAAGTTTCGCAGTCTCTCCAGTTCAGAAGCGTTGTTTGCCATCTCAATATCGTACTCTAAAGTAGGCATGATATCATACTTGTCAGTGGATGCTGGAACCACTAACTCACCACAAAAAAGGCTCTCAAACTCGGGCAGCATATCCTCATCATCTTCAAAGTCCGCAGGAATTAAGTTGCTCTGAGGTGCATTTATTACACTGCTAATCGTCTTAACTTGCTCTTCTTCTTTTTCCTCTTCCTGTAAAATTGAGAGAAAATATAATCAGCGATGACATATAGTCAATCATTACAAAACTATTTTTGTTTAGCTTGTGTAAACCTTTTGTTGACAAAAGCTAGCATCTCCTTCCCATTCTGTCTGTAACTTCTCAAGCAATTCCGGCTCAGGCTTTGCCTTGCCATTCTCTGTTGTCAAATTTACGAATATAAATCAGAGAAACATAAACTTCAACATAGGTTGGAGCTAATTCAACATGAAAGCTTCACAATTTTACTTGATTGCTACCTGAAGGCTTTAGCTGAGATGGCTTCGGACAATTAGTCTGCTTTACTGCATATGCAGCAACAGAGGCAGCAACGACGAAGCCTAATCTAAAAAGCATGAGGAGAAACAGGAAAAAACTCACTACTTCCTTCACACATCACCTCTCTAGCACTCGGCCAATTTCAACAGTTCCAAGAATCAAACATTCAGATATGAGCATAAAAAATGTTGAATGGAGCTGAGCGAAGAAGGCAAGGAGAAGGATGACAGTTTATCAATACATTCCCAAATATGTCTAACACACGAAATATGTTTCCATTATCTTGTATTTCTAATGGATAGAAGAACGGAGCACCACTTATTAAAACAAGAGAACACCACCAGAATATGTGGCTAGCCTGATCCATCCTTTCTTAAAATACTAAAATTCTTTCGTCATCTTCGTGAACCCAGAAGTTCTCCACTCCACGAGAATTTCCTGTCAGATAAGATCATCCTAAGAAGCTGACAAGCCATCAATATCAATGGAAAGAGAAAAACAAAAACACCAAAACAGTTAGATGAAAGATGAGCCCGAAAGCCACTCAGCTAACTGGCTTTCTAAACTACCAGGTAAGATACAATCTGTCCTTTTATTCTCATCCCTCGCCTGTTGTTTGGAGGGAAACTAAAGGGCAGTAATTTCCAAGTGGCTTTCATTCCATCGAGCAAAAGAACAGGCAGCCGAAGATCCTTAATTTCCTTGTTTACTGTAACGGGCCAACGGCTCTATTATATTGCACCTAATGCTTTTAACCAAACCACTGAAACCAGTCCCTGATGAGCGTCAATTTTTATTTTGGTAGTACATAGAAAATTGTAATAATTGGAGTAAGACAAAGTCTGCACATGGGAGGCCTGTGACCCATGGAAAATTAGAACCATCAGTTAGGCGTGGGCCCACAGGGGATAAAGGTATGGAGCTACATCCATGTCTCTCTCATGGGCCCACAAGCAGCCAATTGGATTGCTATTTTGGAACAACTTGAGCTGTGCATTGGATTCAATACCACTCAAATCTGCGAGCATTCACTGAAAGTTATTCTGGCTTCCAGTGAAGAACAGCAATAATTAGATACCATGTTTCTAACAAGGGGTATCGAGGGGTTTGTGGGGTTAACATAACTTTTATATCGTCCTATGTGACATAAAACAATAAATTAATATTTGATATAAAAAATGAAATAAAAATTAGAGAGAATTAATTTAGAGTATTTCATTCTAACATATATAAAATTTATACATTTCTAAGATATCATTTAATAGGAAAAATATGAAATCAAAGAATAAATTAATTAAAATAATTAATTGATTGATAAGTAGGCAATAGGAATCCCTCAAATGAATGAGATGACAATACAAGAGAAAAAGAAGAGAGCAAAAATCTTGGTAAGCATGCGTCCTAACTAGCAAATATTTCACACTCCCTTAAGCAAATGAAACATTCATTGCAAATTTGTTTGAAAAATAATATAGTTAATAATACTTCATGATTCACTTGTGATTACGAATGAATTAGACCAATGAATTGCAACTCCTTTATAAAGTATATATCAACTTCAATATGCTTTGTACAATACTATTAAATTGGCAATAGAACCTCATTTAAAATTTTCATTTAACATTTAAATCTTTCAAGATAATTTTTGGCCATAGCAATTCATAGATTCTCAATGTCATAGATCTAATACCTTGAAGTTGATCTTCTGTCAACTACACAACCCATATAAGCTTCATTTGTGCATGCTTCAAGAGTCATATCCTCGCTATTTTTTAATGAAATTCCTTTGCTCAGAGTTCCCCTCAAATATATATATATATATATATATATATATATATATATATATATATATATATATATATATAATATGTAGAAGAGTTGAGTTCAGTTCTAGCCGCCCCTAATTTTAGCTCGAGATTGAGCTTAATTGAATAACTGATTTTGAGCTCAACCTTAAGCTTAATTTTTTAGAGTTAAAGTTGGCTCAAGTGTGAGCTCGTTTGATAAAAAAGAGAGAATATTATTGCTATCCAAGTAGCTCATGTAATAAAATGATACAAATAATGAGAAATAAGATAAGAAATATTAGGAATCATTTGAGAAAAAAAAAATAAATATATAAGTTTTAAATTATTTTAAAATAACTTTATACTCAAAACATTGAAATCTAATATATTTTAAGTATATTTATAATAATATTTTAAAATTGTGTCAACTCAAGTTGATTTAGTATTGACTCGATCTTTTAACTCATTAGCACATTGAGCATGGCTCATAAGCCATTTATAGATAGACCAAGACAACTCATAAGTAAGGTTAACTCAATTACACCCCAATCCTAAAGTGTGATCTATTAAAATTGTACATGAATTGACATACCACATCAAAAGTGTAACAACCCAAATATATAAAAATATTTTAAAATGAAAAATACGAAAATATGAAGTTTCTGTATGAAGTGGAGCCATAGCTGTCCATGGCGCAAAATAGCGCGCGGCACGGCGTACCTACGGCGTCATGTTCATGGCGAGGCGCATGTGTTTAAAATAGCGCCAGATGTGAGCCATGGCACATTGCGCACGGCGCAAAATAGCGCGCCAAAGTTTTTTAAATTTCAGTATACTTATGAATATTTTTTGTATTTAAAAATATATGTATATTTTAAGATAAATGACTATTCATTGCTTGGTACCGTTAGGTAAATGCTCGGTACCGCTAGGTACATGCATGATACCGCTCGATACCGCTATGTAAATGCTCGGTACCGCTCGGTACATGCTCGGTACCGCTAGGTACATGCTCGGTACTGCTCGATACAGCTAGGTACACGCTCTGTAGTGCTCGGTATCTTTCCATACAAACGAGCTTCAAAATTACTTTTACAAATAAATTCCCCGCCAGGGGGCAGCGCACCCTTGGACCCCCGACAGCCGCATATTATGTTTTTTGGACAATATTATGTTTCTTTTATCTAAATTTGTTTGCTTTTGACGATGATTCCCAAAAAGAGTAGATTAAATTTTTATTTGATCTATAAAAAAAAGATTGTAATATTGAATTATGAGATATTTGGATGTTACTTAGTCGAACTTATATATGTTATGGTTGTCTTTCATTTTTAATAATATTTCATATTCATGCTTATTATTTTATAATTTTTATATAGTTTGCGCCATGTTCAAAATGGCGCACGCCGCGCCGTGCGCTATGCGTCACGGCTCCAAAGGGACCTTTGCGCCATGACGCACCATTCGCCATTAACAGGTATGAGTGGAGCATTGTGGTGTTGTGCTAGGTAGCGCTACAGCACTATGCATGAGAGCACATCGGCACTAGAAAATGCGGCTGCAGTGCTTATGTCTCTGTTCTACAGTAACTCTGAAATCGACATGCAACACTGCTGTGCTGGGTAGGAGCGCTGCAATGCTAGGCCACTAATAGTATTTTTTTAATATATTTTAGTATATATACCCCTAAACCGCCTCCCTCACCCTCACTCTCATTTGCCTTGGCCGGGAAGAAACCGAAAGAGAAGGGGGAGAAGAGGAGAGAGAAGAAGTGGCATGTAATGTCCAACACGTCTCCGACACACACACATCCGATACTCCTTTGATACGTGTCAGACACGATACAAAATATGTTTGATTAAAAAATATTAAATATAAATTGGACACGCATACCCGACACATTTGCCTTAAATATTTTATGAATTATATTAAATATAATTTTTTTTATATTTAAAATTTTTATTATTTAAAATATATTAAATAATTTTTTTATTTTCTATCCACAACGCCAAAGAAATCGCCCGCACTCAATACCCCATTCATCGAATATTTTTATTTTTATTTCACTTTGATAGGTTACAACTTTGGTTTCACAACGATGTTCGATATCATCTCAACATCAGCATTTGACATCGTTAAAACATTGACATTTTAAAATCATCTCCATATCAAAAATTGACATTGCCTTGACATTGATGCTCAACGCTAGCATTTCTACACCCACAACTTGAAAACTCATCTTTATCCAACATCTTTTTGACATTGAAGACTAACACCCTCTCAATATCGACGATAGACACCCGATATTTACTACATAACAACGATGCACAACTCTCAATAGCATTGTCACTCCTCTCTCGACGTCTGATACACGGCATCGACGCCCAACTCTCATCATCTTAATATTAATCATTTCAAGAATAAATTTTAGTTAAATGACTTATTATTTCTAAATTATATTTAATAATATTAATTTTTATACACTATTTTTAAAATATAAAAATTATAATGCAGTGTCCAACCCGTGTTTGTATCATATATTTTCAATAATTGATGTGTCCCGTGTCCGTGTCGTGTCATATCCGTATCGTCATGTCTATGTCTGTGCATCATAGGTTATAAGTAACTATATATTTACTTCTATTTTCAATAATTTTGATTTCTACGAATTTATCTCTCTTAAATCTGCCAAAAATGCATTATGTCCTAATTTTGTAAATTTTCACCGTATAACTTTGAATATATTATAGATTTAATCATTATGAATGATTTGATATGATTTTATTGCATTTTTCATCGGTTAAGTATGTATTAAAGAATTATTGGATAAAATAAGTATGAAAAAATATTGAAATGGGTTGAAATGATGTACTGTGATTGACATGATAATACTGAAATATGCTGTGGGATGAAATGATTGAAGTGATTAATATGTATGAAAATGATGTACTGAAATGATACTGATGTACTGACTGAGATATCTGATCAATGATAAGAGTGTGGATGATTGTTCTGATACCTGAACGATAAGAGTATAGTTAGTACTAATGATATTTGATGCATGATAAGAGTACTGCCAGTATTGATATAGTAGATAAGAGTACAATCAAAATTAATATATTAGAGATAGTACTACTAGTATTGATATATATTACAAATATCTTAACATTGATATGATTAACTTCTTGATAAGATAAAGCAAATACTACGATTGAGACGGAATGAATAAGACTGACTGGGAGTTATAAGTATAGAAGCAACATACCCTTAAAATATCCTCATATGAATATCAAATAGAATAATGGTTATTGATTACTGATTATTGATATAACTTATTATTGATTCTGATTACTGCTAATTGTACTGATTAATAATTGATATGACAATTATACTGATACTGTACTAACACTAATTGTTTTTACTGCTCACTATAATACGGATCTTGACCATATTGTTAATTGTATAATTGATAGACTAACAAAATTGATTGTATGATAAAGATAAAAAGATTTATTGAAACAGGTGCCCGATATAGATTTCCTTATTTGATTAAAAGCATATTGTTTCTCTTTTCCTTCCATTGATTTAGTTATATGATTTTAATTACTTGTTGGGTTATTCGCTCATTACGTGGTTTAAATGATTTCAGGTGAAGAGCCTACAGCTTGAGAATATGTATGTAAGGGTGCTATTATTATTTTTATTTCATCTTTTGATTTATGTATTTTGTAGTCAGTGTGGCTATTGTTTACATTATTCTGGACTCTAATAATTGAATAGTTGAATCTAGATATTAGCTGATATAAATGTGAATTATATTTTCCATTATTATTTATTTTCTTTAATGAAATTAAGTAGCTCTGAATGTTTATATTGATCTGATTTCAATTATTGATTAATAAATAGAATGAATTGACAAGAAAAACTGAACAAAAAATAGAAAAAAAAAATCTTTAAATTCCAGGGCATGACAAAGTAGTATTAGAGTAATGATTAGTAAAAGAATTTAATTATGATCAGAGTTGCACTAATGATTGTATTAGTTATAGATTGAATGTGTTGACATATTTATTTTATTTAGAAGGATTTGTTTTGAATTTAAGGTTTGTTTATTGATCATTGAAATTAACCCATTAGGAAAAGGAAAAAATTTGAACCCGACACATGTTTTTAGTGACTTCAGGTAAAATGGAAAGGTTTGCTTATATGATTGCTCTGATGGTGAGCGATTAATCGATGAAATAGTCTGGGCAGAGCTATAAGAAGATGGGGGAAACTAGTAAGAAAATGATTGTTAAAACACCTACTACTCTGCAATACATTTGATTTGAAAGGAGACATGAAGGACCCTACTGTAGAGTGTCTAGACAATATTTTAGGTGTGGTGATTATGGCAACAGGATGGCGGCATGCCCATTGCATGAACATAGATTTGAATATGTTCAAACTAAACGTAGACATTGGAGTCAGTGAAAGAGATACCTAAAGTGCCTAAAAATGTGATTGGTATGATTTTGATAATTATTCTTATAAATTAAGTTTTTTAATGACTTCATAGGTTTCATAAATGATTTAAATTTGAAATAGATTTTTTATTTTCAAATCAATTTTGATTCAACACATTTCATCCCATATCACATTACATTATAATCATGTCAATCACAATACATCATTTTAGCTCATTTCAGTATGTCTTTTTCCTTCTTATTTTATCCAAAATTTATTTTATAAATATTTTACCAGTAAAAAAGCAATAAAATCATATCAAATTATTTAGAATGATCAAATATATAATATATCAAAAGTTATGCGAAGAAAGCTTACAAAATCAAGAGATAATGCATTTTTGACAAAATTAGGAGAGAAATCCGTAGAAATCAAAATCATTGAAATTAAAAGAGGTTAGTTACGTACAACGAATAGAACAATTTCTATAAAAGAAATGGTGGACAAAAATCACCAGAAGACCCTTCTCTCTCTTCTTCTCTCCCCTCTTCTCCCCCCTTCTCCATCGGTTTCTTCCCGGCCAAGGCAAATGGGAGTGAGGGTGAGGGAGGCAGTGCAGGGATATATATAATAAAATATCTAAAAAAAAAATATTGTTAGTAGCCTAACATCGCAATACTCCTACGCATCACCATAGTATTGCATGTCGATTTCAGAGTTATGATAGAATAGAGACACAAGCGACGCAGCGACATTTTCTGGTGCCGTTGTGCTCTTATGCATAGCACTGCAGCGCTATCTAGCATAGTGCCGCAGTGCTTCACTTCATATAGAAAATTTAGATTGAAGTGATTAATATGTATGGAAATGATCTACTGAAATGATACTGATGTACTGACTGATATCTAATCAACGATAAGAGTACATATAGTACTAATGATATCGATACATGATAAAAGTATTACTAGTATTAATATATTAAAGATAGAACTTCCATTATTGATATACATGATAAGAGTAATGTCAAATATGTATATGTATAATATACATATATATATATATATATATATTATAATATATATATATATATATATATATATATATATATCTACATATATATATATATATATATATATATATATATTATGTATATATATATATGTATATATATTACAAACATCTGAACACTGATATGATTGACTTCTTGACAAGATAAAATGAGTGTTATAATTGAGATGGATTGAATAAGACTCACCAGAAGTTATAAGTGAAGGAGCAAGATACCCTCAAGATATCCTCATATGAATATCTGATAAAATATTGATTATTGATTACTGATTACTAATATGACTTGTTACTAATTCCGATTACTGATTATTGCTTATTGATATTGATTACTAATCGATACTAATAATTGCACTGTAACTGTACGAACATTAATTGTTGTTACTACTTACTGTAATACGAATACTGACACTACTGTTAACTGTATAATTAATAGAATTATAAAATGGATTATATGATAAAGACAGAATAATTGACTGATACAAGTGATCAGTATAGATTTTCTTATATGATTTAAAGCATATTGTTTCTCTTTTACCTTACATTGATTTCAGTTGTAAGATTTTAATTACTTGTTGAACTATTCGCTCATTACGTGGTTTAAATGATTTCATGTAAGGAGGCCTGCAGCTTTAGGCTATGTTTGTAGGGGTACTATTATAGTTTATATTTTAGCTTTTGGTTTATATATTTTGTAGCCAGTGTGGCTAATATTTATATTATTTTGGACTCTAATAATTGAATATTTGAATGTAGCTATTAACTGATATATGTGAATTATATTTTTTGTTGTTATCTATTTACTTTAATGAAATTAAGAAGCTCTGGATGTTCATATTGATCTGATTTTAATGATTGATTAATGAATAGAAAGAATTGATAAGATAATAACGATTGAAAAGAAAAAGGGATAAAAAATTTTTGCTATAGATCTCGAGGCATGACAAAAAGTATACACAATGTCAGGTATAGTATGTAATAAATAGGTATGTTTTCAGCCAGTCGTACTAGATATTTTTTTTAATATTGCTGCACTTTTGGAGCATGTTCATGTTTATAATTAAATTTTAGGGGGCTCTCAACGGGCTTGCATTCCCAACTTATCCATCTCTTTTAGCATAAATGTTATCTATTTTCATTGTTATTTAGAGATCCGATGTTGGGAGTGTGCAAATTCATTGCAAAGAAATAACTTTAGTTAGTGTAGCTCTTTAACATCAAATTATTAGAGCAAATTTTTAATTAAACTGTCCATTCATTCTAAATTACTAAAGGTCATGATACACAAACTTATACTATTAAGACTCCCCATAAAGCTGTGTTTTACGAACAGTATATGATCTACATGACCTTTTTTGTATTCCATATTGAGCATTACCTTGGAAAATCAATCAAATTATGTCTTAAGAGATTGCTTCAACCCATAAAATAATTTTTTGAATTGATAAATACAGAGGAATTGATAAATATCTTTGAAAGTATTGCTCTGTAATCCGCCAGAAAGTACATATCATGGATAGATCATCAACAATTTGATAAAGTAAATTATTCCATAAATCAATCATTGATCATCTTCGTCAAGCCAACCTACCCTTTGCATACAAAACTGTGTTTTCACTCACTCCAATAAAAAACAAACTTAATCGAGGTGTGCAAGAGAGAGAAGCTCCACAAATTGAGGAAGGATTTGGAAAGAGATTTTCGGCTGCATTCTTTGTAAATGGAGGATGGTGGCCGGTCATCCTTGGATGACCGGAACACCAATTCCCTTAGATCTACCGCGCGTCCAACTTTGTTGGATACAAAAGGTAGTTTTACATTCAATCGCAGCTTTCCTAGTTTTTTTAACTCTCGTCTTGTGATTAGAGAGAGAGGGTGTGCTTCTAAGAAAACATCTTTGATGGAGATCGGTAAAGGAAAAGATGGTGGAATTGAAAGTAAGTCTTGCTCAACATTGCGGGTTTTGATCCCTAGAGCTAATGATTTGGAGGCTTCCACCTCCAGTGAAATCAACCACAATTTGAATAATACTAATGTGTGGATTAGAAAACCACACATTAAAATTAATTCAAATAAAATTCATGAAGTATAGATGATAGTGTGGTTAAACTTGACTTGGAAAATGAAAAATCCAATGTTCATGTTCTAAGAAATTCACTGGTAGTGAAGATCCTTTGCAAAAACCTGCCCTTCTCAAATTGTGCTTTTGAATTAAGGAAGCAATGGGTTAAATTTGGAGGATTTCACATTACTTCACTTGGATTAGATTGGTTCCTGTGCTCCTTTCAAACTCAGGAGGCAATGGAGGAAGTTCTCAATGGAGGCCCTTGGTACGTGAGAGGTTTTGTCATTGGGCTAGATAAATGGACTCCCAATTTTTCTCCTCTTTCCTTAGATGGAATTTCTGCTCCGATTTGGGTTCGTCTTCCCCACTTGCCGTTGCAATGCTGGGACGAAACCAACATTACGAGAATTATTTCGAGTATAGGGACTCCATTACTATTGGATGGCAACATGTTTAGATGGGGGAGGAGGGAATTCGCTAGAGCATGTGTTCGGGTTAAATTGAACTCGAAACTCCCTAGTGGTATTTTTGTTGAAGGAATTCATGGCAAATTTTATCAGAAATTTGAATTTGAGAATTTATCTTCAATTTGTTTCAAATGTGGAAGAATTGGACATAAAGATGTGGTATGTCCAAAGGTTTTTCAAAATCTGGATTTAAATAAAAAGGAAGTTCACAAAGAGAATTCATTAGTTGAAGATAGATCTTACGGTCCTTGGATGCACGTCAAATTCAAACCTCATAGAAAGACTAAAAGTATTAAGAGGAATTATCATTCAAATCAAGGAGCAGAATTTCAACCAACTCGCCGGAATTCAGATCACCGGCCATTGAAGACAGTACAAAATTCAGAAGGAAAAACTGCTGAAATCAAGGGAGGAGAAGAAGTTGCAGTTAGCATAAATTCAAATCTGTTGGTTAAGCCGAATATATATCAAATTACAAATTTGGAATACAACCAATCAGATTCATTGATTACTGAAATTAGAGATGTAAATTCTAAAGTTGATTTGATGATTCCTGCTGTTGTGGTTGAGTCTACCGATGTTCAACACAACTTGCCTGAAATTTCGGAATTTCAAAAATCAAATTTTGAATTCCCACAAATCATGGAGGCAAATAAGGTAGTTGAGGAGCTGAAGCCGAATTTTACTCCAACAAGTTCAGACGAACAAACTGCTGTTATTCAATCGGGCATAGAGGGAAATTTGGAATTTCAAAACCCACAAACGTTGGAGGCTGTTGAGGAATTGTTAGAGGAAGAGAAGACGGGTTTTACTCCTTCTAAGGCTGCAAAGAATTCAGGTATTATTGCTGATAATAATACAATAAGAGATGGCCTTTCTAATACCATCTCTCCTTCTTCCACAATCAATTTGAAGTTCAAAAAAACTGTTTTAGTTGAAAATAAAAAAGGTTCTTCTTTAGAGCTTGTTTCTTCCGGCTCTAAACACAAGCTATTCAAAGAACTAAGAGAGCTAGGACCGGTGAAAGATCAAAATAGAAGAAGGATTATTGATCACAAGGAGAAGAACGATTTGAAATGTTCTTCTCAAACATTTCAAGGTTTATGAGACCCGAAAATTTCAGTGCAACCTACAAAGCCAGAAGAGACATTAAATTGGAAATTCTAATCAAAGAATTTTCCATTTTTATTACTTGGTATTATAGAATGGATATTTGGAAAAGACATCTAAAATACCTACACTTGTTTTTAATAGGTGATTTTAGATTGTCTTATCTTTTTTGTAATTTTATTTTCTTTATTAGCTGTTTTTTTTATTTTGGCTTGTTTGTTATTTAAACTTAATATATTTGTTTATGGGATCGTTACTAGATCTTATTTTTTAACCGGATGGGAACTCTGGGATACTAACCAACTCTCGGGTTGTTTCAAATTATTGGTATCCCCTGCATCTCAACGGTTTCAAAATAGGATACAGTGGGTTCCATTTCAAATTAATAGGTTTAATAATAACAAAATGCTTTCAATAAAGATCCTTTTTCTCTTGATCAAGGATCTTTTTGTTTATTTTATTTTCTAGTTTGTATTAGGTTGTTTCTTTTAATTTCTAATGCAACTTTGCATTTTCTCAAAAATAAAAAATAAAAAAAAATAAAAAAAAACTTAAAAATAGGAAGTAAAAGAATTCAGGTATTTATTTTCCAACCATAGCATCTCCCTACAAGAGTCTCCCAAATAAAGACGAAAAAGAACATGAACTGAATTTGGAAATTATATAGGGTGTCGATCAGAAATATGCCCCCCAACAGACTGCATTAGTCCTTTTTGATGTCTTTCCGTTTTCAGCACAATTTATCAATCTTTCCCTTCGTTCAGTCTCAAAACTTTCAGATGAGGAATAAGAGGCTATGATACACAGGCACAGACATTACAACACGAACACAAGACATATCAATTATTGAAAATATAGGTTAAGGATCACAGTATTTCAAATTTTATATACATTTTATGGTGTATAGAACTTTAATGAGCAAAATATTAAGAATAATTAAAAAATAACAATTCATTTAATTAGGATTTGTACTAAAAATAATTAATAATAGGATGTCGAGAATCGATCATCAATGTCATGTGTCATATATTGAGAAAAGAAACAAAAATGTTGTTGAGAGTCGGACATCAATACTTTGCAATGGGCTTTAGCGTCGATGTTGAGATGGTGTTAACCCTCGATGAGGAGATAGCGTTGACCATCAATGTTGAGATGACATTGGGCAAAGATTGGATGCCAAGATGACATTGGAGCGTGATTGTGTGCATAAAAAATGGTTAGCATTGAGTATCAATGTCAAGACAACGTCAAACATCAATGTTGAAATGGCACCAGGCATTGTTGTGAAACCCTACTGCGATGGCCATTGATCGAACGTAATGGCCGGCAAAGGGCTTCGGCAGGAAATGTTAAAGATGATTTTTACTACAAATTAAACATGTATTTAAAAAAATAAAAAATTTATCCCAAACACCCCTGAATCTCCTTAGAAACGTCGTAAGAGATTACTTTTTAGTCAGCAGATAAATCCCCATCTAAATTACATCGTAAGTCTCTTCTAGGGTTAGATAAAAATATCATATAGAAGGTATTCTTCAAAGCCTATCGGCATTGCCAAATATTGAAATCATGTCAACAATTTGTAACAATAAGAACGAAATACACAACCAAACAACGTTAACTGCAATCTATAGGTTAGATGGAAAACATGAAAATGATTCACTTTCTTAATTCTGGGATGTAAGAAATTCATTGCCAAAGCTGGGAAAGTAAAACCCCAAAATGCATACAAGAGGAAGCATACAGGACGAACAAGAGAAATCATTGAAATTACCTTTAGAGAAAGTTTGAAAATCAGTGCGGAGAAGCGCAGTTCGACTGACATCACTGATTTAGAGTGCTTGAAGCCAAATATTTCTCCCTTGAAAGGAATAGCGTAAGGGCGGGCTTTTTGGCGAGATGGCACCGAATCAATAACTACTGATGATTTGAGTTTTGTCATTAGGGTTATTGGTTTAGGATTAGGTCCATTTTAATTAACCTTAGTAATTTTTGTTGGACTGTTTCAAATACAGACATCTAAATTAAATTGATAGTTCTGCAATTATAATAATAGGAGAGGATTCGAAACATATAAGCCATTTTACTTAAGTTTGGATGAGCTTCGAACATTTAAATTAAAATAAAATTTAATTATTTAAGCAAAATATTAACGAGGTGCAGTTAGAATAAGCATATATTTTTTAGTAAAATAAAATAATATGATGAGATAAGTTTTATTTTTATTGAAATCATTCTTAAATTTATCATAAAAACGATTGTGGAAGGTGAAAATATTTTTACTTAAATTTTTTTAGGTATTCAATTTTATCTGAATATTTGAAAAAATGAAGAATATCATATTGGAAATTATATAGAAATTTGAGCACCCAAATAGTTAACTTTCGCATCAGTGGCATTATTTTTAAAACTAAGTAGACCTCCCATGTTGAAATTCACTTTCAATACAGCTATCATTGGGATGACATTGATACACATCTAAAAATATTAGAATTTTTATAAAAAAATTTGATGCATATGAAAATATAAGACTCTCTTTAGTGAACTGTTTTTTTATTAATGTAATAAAAAAAAGACTCTCTTCAATGGATATTTACATTCTACGTGGTCATCATCTAGAAGATGTTGAAGTCACTTTCAATGTGTTTGGGTTTCATCAAGAGTTCAAGGCATCTTAGAATGTAGAATCCCCTACAATTAATATTTACATTCAGTATGGTCATCATTGGGGTGTCGTTGCTGCCACTTTTAAAGATATTTGGATTTTTATAGAAATTTGAGGGCATTTTAAATTATAAGATCCCCTAAGGCTGAGATTCGCATTCGGCATAGCCATCATCGATATGGCGAGGTAATTTTATTTCATAGCTTGAACCTTGTCACCTTTATTTGCTCGCCAGCAAAGGAGCAGGTTCACTATTAATGTTAGGTATTATCGTATAGGTTCTAAAAAAACTAGAGCTTGTATATTTTTTTATTTTTATAGTGAACTTCTTTTAGAGAGATTTTGAAGGCGTAATGTGAACTTTAAAACTAAAACATTTTGCTAAAATTTAGCATTTTCCAGTATATATGCATTTCAGCATATTTGCCTATTATATATGCACATCATTAGTATATATGCATAATGCACTTCTATATATTTGGTGCATTTATATTTTGTTTTTTTTAACTTCTCGTAATGCCCTGCTTGTTTCTTATGCACTTACATATATCCATGCATTTGTATTTTTTATTTACAAATTTTCAGTGCACCTGCATATTGCCAGTGCTCTTACATGATTATGGGAGTAGGGAAACAGAAAACTTATCTATAATTTTTTAGTCTGTATGTATAATTTTCTTGGACGCAAGGACAGAGTTAACAATTTTTAATAATGGAGGTACGAATTGATGATTTTAAAATTACTCTCATCAATTGATTTTCTTACTTTTTATTTAATGGGATCTTAAAAAATATTAATACTTATTTTTTAATAATTTATTAAATGATATATTATGTCAGTTGTATTGGACACAAACCAATAATTATCTTATTTCATCTCAAAAATTTAAGAATTAGTTTTATATATATATATATATATATATATATATATATATATATATATATATATATAGTTAAGTATTTTTGTATTAAAAAAGAAATTTATATAACATATATATGCATATATATAATATGTCAGATGTTATTATAATATAAGTAAAAAGCATGGTTTAAAATTGCGTAAATAAGCTTCGAGGCGTAAGCCTCACGGACGCAGAATTGCGTAAATGAGAATTTAAGGGTTTTAGTAAGTAAAAAAAAAAAGGGTTTTAGTAAGTAAATAATAGCAAGATTCTATCATATAATAAAAACATCTAAATGACAAGTGGAATTAGTGGAAATTAAGAAAAGATATGCAATAAAATCATATTCCAAAGTACAAAAGCACAAAATTGTATTCTATCAAAACTCTCAAAGTATAAATAAGAAGGAACATATATAATCCAATAATGACCCATCACTAAATGATTCTTCCAGGGAATCTTCTTCTCCAATTATATCTATGAATGTCTTATCTTCATCATCTTCAATGTAACTCACTTTTCTCTTCCATGTTCAATAAGAATGATCAGTATCATGTTACTTGCTCACTTGATATAAATATAATGTAATAGCATATAAGAAATTATGGAATACATTTATTTGGATGTTGTGCTGCAAAGCTAGTGGATGTGTGTGGTGTGATACTAATGGATGTGCCCACTTGATTTGCTTCACCCCTCAAGACATCCACACTTAGATCCTCCAGTTGTAAGTCTGATAATAACAAATCTGTCTCATCATCTATGAACCACTCATTATCAGATGCCACATCATCACACACTAAAGGGTCCTCATCATCCTTCAACCCCTTGTTTCTCAACCTCCTTTTTCTCAACCTCTTGTTGTGCATAATATATACAAGGGAGTTCATTCTGAGTGTTGAAAGCTGATTTCTTCTTTTTGTTTGCACTTGACTATATGTACTCCAATTTCGCTCACACCTAGAAGAAGAACTAGTGAGGCCCAAAACTCTAACAGCAAAACTGTAACTCAAGAGTGGAATCACCAAATTGGATCCACCATTCAACTATTTTCAAGAAGAAAAATGATAATCAGAACATATTACAGTGTTATGCATTTAAAAAAATAAGTATACCTGAAGACCATTTGACAATAGTTAATTTTTCTACTTGTAGACCAAAAATTCCCTCATTATTTTGAAATAGAACAAGTTGTAAATCTGCAAGCTCCCTAATGGTCTGGTCTGGTATAAGTCTTTCCATGCAATGATACAAGCCAAACTTTACCTCAAGGTTTAGGATTTCCTCTCTAAATATTGAAATTGAGGATTGAGATAATACACTGCTGCATGTAGATGACAGTGTAACTGTACCTCCCACCGAGCATCATTAATATCCCAAATCTCTCTATAACTTTACTCCTCTGCTCCCAAGTTATATGCAATCAACTCCTTTGCCTCATCCATAGCACGATAAATAAAACCCATGGTTATTTCTTCTCGGCATCCACTAAACGTAGAACTTGTACCAAGGGTGTCGTGCTCAATATTGTATAGGTCAGAGTCGTCCAAATTTATCATTTAAAATTAGCCTTTGTATTTCCTTCCCCTCAGTTTTCTTCCCCATGCAGAATTAAGCCATTGTGTTGATGTAAACATTGCTTCAAGAGTTATCTCACATCTAATAGGCTCTGTAGTGTCAAATAAGATGTGACAAACCTGTAGAATAAATTTGCATTAGGAATTGAAAAAAGATTTGCAGTAAACAAATGTAATAACGAAACTAGTGGTTGCAGGACGAATGATTTCCTTTTTTGAAAACTTTCTCATTAAAGGTAAGACCCATGAGTGGTTGTATATGAATTTTGTGATCTTCTTCACCCTTGAAAGAGCACTCTTATGTTGAGATAAATCACCAAGTTCCTCCAATCTAAGATCAATACAGTGTGCTACGTAGAGGGTCCAATACAGGTGTTTCCTCTTCTCCATAAACATCTGACCAGCTACTTTGTATGCACTGGCATTATCAGTCACCACCTAAATAACTAATTGCTCCCCAATCTCCTCAACAATCCCATCTAGTCAATTGAAAATGAATTCAGTATTTTTAACCTCATCTGAAGCTTCAACTGATCGTAAAAACATAGTGCCTTAGGAATTATTAACAAGGATATTAATCAATCTCCTGCTCTTCATGTCAGACCACCCATCTGACATAATGGTAACACTAATCTCAAATAATGTCCGTTTATTCTCATCAATGCTATGCTCTATGTTCTGCAACTCCTCCTTTAAAATACATGTTCGCAACTCGTACATGGAAGGTGCTTTCAACCCTCTCCCATACAACCCTACAGACCGAAGTATATTGAAGTAGGTCAGCGATGTCGCAATATTAAATGGTATGGCATTCTAAAAAAAAAATCTGCCAATATTCATGCAAACCTACCGTCGACCCTCTCTGGTACTAGCCAGAGGCATCATCTGTGCTTGTCATCTATTCTCTCCTAGAGTAGTTATATATTGGTCCATAGGTCCCCGTACACCTCTACTATGTAAAGTGGAGGAAGTGCCCTTTCCACTCTCACTCCCAAAGTAAGCACTATGTTCAACCCTTTCATCAAATTGCTCCTATTATAAATATTTGGCCGTTGTACTCTTTTTCATATAAGCTGTAATTTCATCCTTCACGTTATCCGGAATATTTGCATAATGTGATACATTCTTATGTGAGCCTGATAAGTATTCCTTCATGCGAGTTACTCCTTCCTTCGCCACCTTCTCACAAAAATTACATTTTAAATACACATACATCTTCTCGCCACCTCCAACATCAACTTATACACTGTATTTCCAAGAAAGGTCACGCCGAAATGACGTATTTGTCTTTTCCTTTCCACTAACTATATTTCCTAATGCACAAATGCGAAAACATACAAAAAATCTCAAAAAATAGAAAACCATAAATTTTCTATAACTTGAAAAACTTTCCTTGAACTTAAAAAAATACCTAAAACGTATAATGGAGTGCTTGTAGAGGGCGGCCGGACCCTTCTTGCTCATCGACGGGAGAGGCAGAGCAGAGCGAAAGTTTTGTGAACAGAAATGGCTTTGCAGGAGGATTTTTGTTTGGTTCACTAGAGCTGAATAGTATAGCAGGAGAAACAAAGTCATTTTAAGTAGGTGGGACCTAATTTAAAGAGGCGTGTGCCTCACATGATATTGCGCAATAGGGCCTTGGAGGCACGCCTCTTAACCCATGAGGTGTACGCCTCACCTGAAGCCAGAATTGCGTAGGCATTGAGGGGCTTGAGGGATGAATTACGCAATGGCGCACCTCTAATTATACAATTTTAAACTATGATTCAAAGTAGTAAAAAAAGAAGTAATAATAACTTTGTAGCCCAGTGGAAACATCAGTTCATATAACTCGGAGAGCTCGGTTTGAATCATAGGGATGTTGCACCTTTGATATACATATTGGTATATGTTCCCCATTGCTTGGATGCCATGCTTGCAAATTCATTGTGCTTACCATAGCATATGCAGACTCGTCATTTTGAGGACTTATCTTTTTGTGCAACTTTAAACATATTTGTGCTACACGCTTACATAATTTTTAGCATATTTGTAAAACATTGGTGTATGACATCTAGTGCACTGGTTACATTTGCGTGCTTCTTGAGATAATTTTGGTGGGATATGAAAATTTCCTTTGAACGTTTACATGTCCTGAAAATATCTTATTTTGGTTATTTTATTCAACATCGTATTTCATGCATGAATTTTTAGCATTATATATGTAACGCCCCAGGCATCCATAGTGAAAGGATTCGTCGACAGTCTTGATCAACCATCACTACCTGCTCCCTTACTTTGACCTGAAATTGTTAATCACATATAATGAGCTTCAAAAAGCCCAGCAGGTCACCAAAAACCTACAACTGAAATCAAAGCACGGTACTGAAACAATATGCATGTTAGTCAATCAAATTCATAACAATCAGTTGCACATGATCAGTGAATCTATGTAGCATATATGAAAATCAGTAATCAATGCATGATCGATACAATCCACAATCATCGATAAAAGAATCGATAAACAGTAAGAAGAAATTCATAAAGTTCAATAAATCAGTACATACGTCAAATCTCGGAAGAATCCATAAACAGTAGAAAAATCTATATTCAGAAGAATCTCAGTTAAATCGATCAGTCAAATCGATAGGGAAAAATTGTCGTCTCGATAATATCAGTTAAATCAATATCGTATCAATAGAATCAATCAAATCAATCATCTCTGATCAATACTATCAATCGGTATGAAATCATATAAACAATCAAACCAATATATTAAAACCTATTCCATATCAGTCAATGAATCACATGCAGCAGATCAATACGGACATCAATGAAACGATAGTATCAATGAATCAATAGCAATACAATAGTCTTACTGAACAAGTACAATCACTGGATGTATCGTTGTTTCCATTATGTTGTTATATCCATATTCATATCCATATTTATAGTGCTGTTGTAGAAATCCATAGTGCTGTTGTAGAAATATCCATATATCCATATATCTATATCGGTAACTGTATCCAGTGACATGTACAAGTATCAATGAATCAATATCAATGAATCAATAGTATCCATGTCCATAGTATCAATAAGTCAATGCAATATCGATATCCATATCATTATCAGTATCAATATTAATGCTCCGTGACATGTACAATATGCAATATCAATGAAATCGTACTGTAACAGTAAACCTGTAAATCCGTCAGTAAATTCATTCAGTAATAAATTAATTCAATACAATAAATCCGTCAATATCAATAAATCAATAAATCCATTCGCTAACAATAAATTCGTTGATATCAATCATGTGTAGGGTAATTAATAAATCAATCAATAATCAATATATCAATTCATATCAGGAAATCCATACAGAGCAGTGTCAATAAAATCCATAATGAGATCATAAATAATAAATCCGTCGATAAAATCTATCGATATCAATCATGCGTAGGGTAATCAATAAATCAATCAATAATCAATAGATCAATTCATAACAGGAAATCCATACAATGAAATGTCAATAAAATCCATAATGAGATCATAAGGACAATACCGTACACATGCAATTCAATATAATAGTCTTACTGAACAAGTATAATCACTGGCTATTAAGGCGTTTTTCGAGTCGATAATCCATAGTGCTGTTGTAGAAATCCATAAATATATCTGTTGGCTCAATAAGAGTTGTCACTCTGTGCCCGTCGGCCGGCCGTCGGCATAATAATCTCCTTATGACTCCCAATCATTATATCAATGATCAATAGAGGATATCGCCAAACCCTTTTTAAAGGAAAGCCCATTGGCCCACCTTCCTGTACAGGTCAAGTCAATCTCCAACCAACGGTTCAACCAGTCTTCACTTGTCTTTCAGTAATAGTAATATATATTCAATCATATTTTCACATTCATATGCATATTCAATTATTCAAATCATCAATTCAAGAAATCAGAAGTCGTACGAGAAATCAGAGGCATAACGGCAGTACACGGAATGTACACAGAAATCACAAATTCAAAAATTCACCAAATTACCAGAAATCGAAGAAAACAATATTACAAAGCTTTACTTATACTGAAGTAATAATTTCCAACATCCTGGTAATTTTCTATTAGATAAAAATCGCATAGAACTCAAAATAATTGGTAGAAACTTTATAGAAAATACTCAAATCGTGTAAAAATATCATATCAGAAACATATCAAAAGTTGTGCGGCAAAACTTTCGTCAATACAAAATTATGCATATTATTCGGTAACAGAAACACAAAGCTGAGCACAGAAATATCAAAACTCGAATTTTTCGAAATCAGAAATAGGATTTGGAGTCCTTACTACGAGACAAACAAATCTTCCAACTGCGTCGTCGGACGAAAAGCACTCCGCAGGCTCCAAAACCAAGCTTTTTCCTTTCTTTCCTTCTCTTTCTCTCTGCTGCCTTCACTTTCTCTCTCTTCAAATGAATCCAAAATATCTCTATCTGATATTTATCAACACTGATCGTCCCAGACGATCCAAATTCGTCCCAGGACGAACTCCTCTGGACACGGATCGTACAGACGAAATTAATTCTAATTTATTTCGTCCCTGGACGATGCTCTCTGCTCGGTTCGTCCTGACCCTTACAGGTTCGTACAGACGAAAATGACAGATTCTTCACAATATTCTTCAGTTCGTCCCGTACTAAAGCCAGTTCGTACGGACTAACTGCACTCAAAAAAATCAGCTTTGGAGGGGTTTTACAATCTACCCACCTTAAGAAAAATGTCGTCCTCAATATTTCCCTTATGGGCGCGAACGCCAAAATCGACAAACAAATCCATTCAATCAAAACTCAAATCAAATCGAATCAAAATCAAAACTCATCAGAAATCATACGGTCATACAGTTCATTCAATCACATGTCATGCACTATGTAAATGATGCACTGGAAACGATCCATTCTACCAAACTATCAATCAAATCCTTTCACTACACTTGCTCTGATACCAATTGTAACGCCCCAGGAATCCATAGTGAAAGGATTCATCAACAGTCTTGATCAACCATCACTTCCTGCTCCCTTGCTCTGACCTAAAATTGTTAACCATATATAATGAGCTTCAAAAAGCCCAACAGGTCACCAAAAACTTACAACTGAAATCAAAGCACATTACTGAAAATAATATGCATGTCAGACAATCAAATTCATAACAATCAGTTGCACATGATCAGTGAATCTATGTAGCAGATATGAAAATCAGTAATCAATGCATGATCGATACAATCCACAATCATTAGTAAAAGAATCGATAAACAGTAAGAAGAAATCCATAAAGTTTAATAAATCAGTACATACGTCAAATCTCGGAAGAATCCATAAACAGTAAAAAAATCTATATTCAGAAGAATCTCAGTTAAATCGATAAGTCAAATTGATAGAAAAAAATCGTCGTCTCGATAATATCAGTTAAATCAATATTGTATCAATAGAATCAATCAAATCAATCATCTCTGATCAATACTATCAATCGGTATGAAATCATATAAACAATCAAACCAATACACTAAAACCTATTCCATATCAGTCAATGAATCACATGCAGCAGATCAATACAGACATCAATGAAGCGATAGTATCAATGAATCAATAGCAATACAATAGTCTTACTGAACAAATACAATCACTGGATGTATCGTTGTATCCATTATGTTGTTATATCCATATCCATATCCATAGTGCTGTTGTAGAAATCCATAGTGCTATTGTAGAAATATCCATATATCCATATATCTATATCAGTAACTGTATCCAGTGACATGTATAAGTATCAATGAATCAATATCCATGAATCAATATCAATGAATCAATAGTATTCATGTCCATAGTATCAATAAGTCAATGCAATATCGATATCCATATCAGTATCAATATCAATATCAATGCTCAGTGACATGTACAATATACAATATCAATGAAATCGTACAGTAACAGTAAACCCGTAAATCCGTCAGTGAATCCATTCAGTAATAAATCAATTCAATACAATAAATCCGTGAATATCAATAAATCAATAAATCCATTCGCTAATAATAAATCAGTCGATATCAATCATGCGTAGAGTAATCAATAAATCAATCAATAATCAATAGATCAATTCATATCAGGAAATCCATACAAGGCAATGTCAATAAAATTTATAATGAGATCATAAGGACAATACCGTACACATGCAATTCAATATAATAGTCTTACTGAATAATTACTGGCTATTTAGGCATTTTTCGAGTCGATAATCCATAGTGCTGTTGTAGAAATCCATAAATATATCTGTTGGCTCAATAAGTGTCGACACTCTGTGCCCATCGGCCGCCCGTCGGCATAATAATCTCCTTATGACTCCCAATCGTTGTATCAATGATCAATAGAGGATATCGCCAAACCCTTTTTAAAGGAAAGACCTGTTGCAAACCTATTATCATGTCTTATATTTTGATGATTGACAAACATTATTTCTCTTGGACTACTTGTTGCTTCTAACTTTTTAGGAATCGAAGATCAGACGATCAAGAAGAAGCCAAGTTCAGGATTGCGTAGGTTTAGGATTGAGTCAGTCTGTACTTTTGTTTTTCACCTTTTGAGTCTACTTGTAATGGTCAAAGAGACTGATGCTAAGTAACCCTACACACACACATTTGAGAGACTTAGAATTTCTGTTTTTGCTCATATCGGCATGGACGATATTTTACATCGGCCTGGACGATCAGGCTTAAAACAGAAAGTCTAAATAAGGATTCTTAATTAAGGCAGCCGTCATTAACATATCGGCCTTGACGATATGTGTATCGGCCAGGATGATAAGCTCAAAATAGAAAGAAGTAGCCGCCATAGACAATTAAGGCATACTATATTTTTAAATTATCAGCCAGGACGATCGACGGATCAGCCTGGACAAAATTATCAAATTATGCCTTAATTGATCAGGAAATCAAGGGAGTAATTAAGGATGATTGATACGATCATATCGTCCTGGACGATCGCAGGATCGACCAGGACGATCTAGTCAAAAACCTTAAGTTACTTCAGGACGATAAATATCGGCCAGCTAAAAAACAGGGCGATGCTAAGCACGATTTGCCTCTGATTTGAACTGATCGGCCAAGACGATCGTGAGATCGGCCGGGACGATCAAGCCAAATTTCAATTGTCCAGGAGTCCATCCAGGGCGATGCTCTAGCCAACCTTCTGAGTTTTGTACTGATCGGCCATGCCGATGTACATATCGGCCTGGACGATAAAGTCGGCTACTTGCAATTAATGAGCTCCTTTGAAGCTCTTCTATTTAAGAGCTCTTGTTCAATATCTTTCAAGACCTTTGGCTGCTGCCTTAACCTGAGAAGACCTTGAGGAGAGAAAGAGAGAGAGGGAGAGAGAGAGGATCTTGTGAGGGGGAGCTTGTGAGGGGATTCACAAGGGTTGCTTCAAGGATCGCTCTGCTTGTTCTTCATCTAGAGTTTCTCGTTCATGGAAGGGTCGGTAGAGGTAAGGAGTTTGGTCTTGGTTGTAGTTCTCTGCCAGCTTCAGGAGGAAGCAAAAGGAGGTAGGTTCTCTGCCTTGCCGGGGTGGCAAAATGAGGTTCTTGTGAGGGCTTCTCTGCCTAGCCGTGGGGGCTAAAGGAGAGTCACGTTTTGTAGTGCAATATTTGGAGGGTGCCTCCAAGGAGTGGACGTAGGTCGAGTCGACCGAACCACTATAAATTTCTGTGTTCTTTTTCTTGCTTCCGCACTTTTAATTCTGCATTTATTTTTTGTAGTGTGATTTGGTTTATGCAATTTTTTCTTTGTGAAAAGAGTTTTTAAAATACCAATTCACCCCCCTCTTGGTTAGCTTGGGACTAAGTTCATAGGGCTTAACATCTCTAACGAACTTTCAAGTGGTATCAGAGCGGGATTAAAAAATTTAAGTTTGAAAACTTTTTGAATTTGATCCATGGCTAACATTGGGAATCATAACACTACGGAAGGGTGTTCTATTACCCGACCTCCCCTGTTCGATAACCTACCTTTTGATTTCTGGAAAACCCGCATGTCAACATTTTTATAATCTACTGATTATCACATGTGGATGCTTATTCAAGAAGGTTATTCTCCACCTTCTCGTGAAATTAATGATGTTAAAACTGAAATTGCTTTTACTGAATGGACTTTTGATGAACGAGATTTAGCTCAATTAATGCAAAATGTTTGAACTGCTTTTTTTGTGCTTTAAAATCTGAGGATTACATGCGTGTCTCAACTTGCAAAACTGGTAAAGAGATTTGGGATAAATTGTGCATCACCTATGAAGGTACTAATGAAGTTAAACAATCCCGTTTGAACATTCTCTTGCATGACTACGAACTTTTTCGTATGAAACCTCATGAATCGATTTCTAACATGTACACTAGATTTACTCAGATAGTTACTTCACTGCATGCACTAGGAAAAGAACTTTCAAACAATGAAAAAGTTAACAAGATTTTGAGATGCTTGCCTTCGTCTTATGATGCTAAAATCACTGCAATCATTGAATCTAAAGATTTGAACACCTATTCTATTGATAACTTACTTGGCTCACTCATTGCTTACGAGCAAGGGGTGAATCAAAGAAATCTTGATGCAGGTGAGAAGAAAAAGGAGAAAACAATTGCACTGAAGGCGCACAAATCAGATTCTGAATCTTCCGGGTCTGAAAGTGATGAAGTTGCCTTCATCACAAGACAATTCAAAAGCTTTCTAAGGAAGAACTAAAAGCATCATCAAAGTTGGAGGAAAGGTAAGGATCATAAACATGTTAAAGGATCTTCTGATGTTGTTTGTTTTGAATGCAGGAAGCCTGGATATGTGAGAACTGATTGCCCTACGCTTAAAGATCACTCAAGCAAAGGAAAAGGTGAGGAGAAACCTAAGCCAAGGAAGGACAAGATGAAAGTACAAAAAGCTTTTTGGGGGAATTCGGCATCAGATTCATCAGAGACAGATCCAGAAGATGAGACATCAAAATTGTGCTTGATGGCAGACAACAATACTGATCAAGAAGAGGTATGTGAACTTTCCTACGATCAACTTCTTAAAGTTTCCAAAAAAATCCATGCATCATATAGGAAATTAAAGAAAACACATGCTAGCTTAAAACTAGAATTTTTAAATTTTGATTAAAGACCATCAAACAATTGATTCAAATCACATGATTTTACTTGATGAATTTGATGAGTTAAATAAAAATCATTGTGAGCTAGTTAAAAATTTTGATGCATTAAAAGTCACACACACATCACTTGAATCTGATTTTGAGAATTCTAAGGAGATAGAGAAAAATTTGAGGATTGAAAATGAAGTTTTAAAAAGCACTAATTTGAAGATTCAAAATGATTTAGAAGCATGTAAGAAAACTAGGATGACATCTACTTTTGATCAATTGCCAAAACCTAGGAAGAGGCATTATAACTCAAATCACTTAAGAAATCCCTTTCCTGGAATTAGATATTTTTCATGTGGCATGCTAGGACACATCTCACACACTTGCATGATTCACCATAATACACATTGGGTGTGGAGACCTAAGGTGCATGATCCACAGCATACCACACATGCATTGCATTCTTCTCTTCATAAGAAGGAACCCAAACCTGCTTGGGTTCCTAAATCTAACATTTGATAATTTTGTAGGAGGGATCTCACAAAAGACCTCGTGAGAGTATGTGGTACCTGGACAGTGGATGCTCTCGACATATGACTGGTGATGCTAGCTAGTTTGTTATACTAGTCCAAGACTGGAGGCAAGGTTACTCTTAGAGACAACACCACCAGGAAGGTGGTAGGAGCAGGTATAATTGGTAATTCCAAGAACCTTATGATTGAAAATATTTTGCTTGTAGATGGATTGAAGCACAACTTGCTCAGTATCAGTCAATTCTGTGACAAAGGCTTCATCGTGCAATTCTTTGTGGATTCATGCATTGTAAGTTTAAGTAACAACACTATTTTGTAGGGAAAGAGGATTAACAACGTCTACATACTTGATTTAAATAACCTTGAATGTGCTGCTTCTTTTTCCTTAAAAACTATGATTCATGATTCTTGGTTGTGGCACAGGAGGCTTTGTCATGCAAGTATGAAAACTCTTAGGAAAGTGACCCAAAAAGACCTAGTTAGAGGTGTCCCCAAACTTAAGTTTACAAAAGATCACCTTTGTGATGCCTGTCAACTAGAAAAGCAAGTCCACTCCACTTTTCACCTCATTAAGGACATTAGCACCTCTAGACCTTTAGAAGTCCTTCACATGGATTTGTTTGGACCCATTAGCATGGCTAGTTTGGGAGGGAAAGTCTATAGTTTTGTGATTGTTGATGACTACTCGAGGTTCACTTGGACTAGATTTCTTTCACATAAAAATGAGTCTTTTGAGGAGTTTAAAACATTTTCTACTTGGATTCAGAAAAAGCTAGGTTGTGAAATTTTGACCATCCATAGTGATCATGGGGGAGAGTTTGAAAATGAAAGATTTGAAAATTTTTGTGAGGACAAGGGGATTAGCCACAATTTTGCAGCCCCTAGGACCCCTCAGTAGAATGGGGTAGCTGAAAGGAAGAACCGGACCTTGGTGGAAGCCGCTAGAGCCATGCTTGCTGAGTATTCACTTCCAAAATACTTTTGAGCTGAAGCGGTTAACACAGCTTGTTATGTGTTGAATATGGTGAATGTTAGAGCCAAATTAGAGAAGACACCCTATGATCCTTAAGGGTAGGACACCTAATTTTTCCCACCTTCATATCTTTGGTTGTAAGGTTTTCATTCACAACAATGGGAAGTCTCACTTTGGAAAATTTGATCCTAAATCTGATGAAGGAGTATTCTTGAGATATTCTAGTGTTGGGAAGTCTTTTAGGGTGTTTAACAAGAGAACGTTGATGGTGGAAGATACAACCCATGTAGTTTTTGATGAGTCTGATCCTAAGAAACATGGAGTAGAAGATGATGATGTTGGAGAGATTACAAGTGGAGTAGAAAATTTGGAGAAGGGGAGTGAGCACCTAAGTAATGGAGGAGTAGAAGGAGTCTCCCAAGGAGTAGAAAACTTTGTTGAAAGGGGAGAACCTTCACACACTTTGCCTAGAGATTGGAGATACTCTACAAGTCACCCCAAGGATTTGATCTTAGGAGACCCTTCTAGTGGAGTTAAGACTAGACATGGACTTAGGAAGGAGGTGAACCACTCTGCCTTTATTTCTATGACTGAACCCACCATCATTAACCAAGCCCTTTCTGATGAGTTTTGGATTTTAGCAATGCAAGAAGAATTGAATCAATTTGTTAGGAATGATGTTTGGGAGCTTGTGGAAAGACCTAAGGGACAAAGTGTAGTTGGGACAAAGTGGGTCTTTAAGAACAAAGTGAATGATTCAGGAGTGGTGGTGAGGAATAAAGCAAGATTGGTGGCTAAGGGGTACATTCAAATAGAAGGGATAGACTTTGAGGAGACTTTTACCCCTGTAGCTAGATTGGAAGCCATTAGAGTGCTATTAGCCTTTGCCTGTTATAAAGGATTTAAGCTTTTTCAAATGGATGTCAAGAGTGTCTTTTTGAATGGGGAGATAAAAGAAGATGTTTTTGTAGAACAACCTCCAGGTTTTGAGAGCTCTCAATTTCCAAATCATGTGTTTAAATTGAAAAAGGCATTGTATGGTTTAAAGCAGGCACCAAGAGCTTGGTGTGAGAGGCTTAGCACATTCTTACTATAGAGGGAGTTTGTCAAGGGGAGCGTAGACACCACCCTTTTTCTTAGGAGAGTTGGAGATGATTTACTCATTGTTCAGATTTATGTGGATAATATACTCTTTGGATCTTCTAATAAAAAATTGTGTGATGATTTTTCTAAAATAATGAGTAGAGAGTTTGAGATGAGTTTGATGGGAGAGCTGTCTTACTTTTTAGGGTTTAGCATAAAATAATTGGAGGATTGAACTTTTCTAAATCAAACAAAATACATAAAGGACATTTTGAAGAAATATGAGATGGACAAAGCCAAGCCAATTAACACTCCCATGACTTCTAGTGCTCCATTGGATAAGGACCCAAGTGGTAAGTCTGTTGATCAGAAGAAGTATAGAGGCATGATTGGATCTTTACTTTACTTGACTGCGAGCCGACCTGACATCATGTTTAGTGTTTGCCTTTGTGCTAGGTTTCAAGCTGACCCTAAGGAATCCCACATGACTGCTGTTAAGAGGATTTTTAGATACCTTTTGGGGACACAAGGATTAGGGATTTGGTACCCTAGAAACAACACTTCTTTTGAGATTATTGGTTTTTCTGACTCTGATTTTATAGGATGCAAGGTGGATAGAAAAAGCACTTTTGGAACTTATCAATTCATTGGACAATCTTGTGGTCTCTTGGTCTAGTAGGAAGCAAAACTCTGTTGCACTTTCCACTGCTAAAGCTGAATACATTGCTCTTGGAAGTTGTGTGGCCCAAGTCCTTTTGTTGAAACAACAAGTATAGGATTTAGGATTACATATAAGCACCATCTCAATCTTTTGTGACAACACTAGTGCCATATGCATCTCTAAGAATCTTATCTAACATTCAAGGACTAAACATATTGACATTAGACATCACTTCATTAGAGATCATGTGACTAAGGGAGACATTGAGTTACACCATATGACAACTGAAAACCAACTGGCAGACATCTTTACTAAACCACTGGCCTTCGATACTTTCAGTTCTTTAAGGACCAGGTTGGGTGTGATTGACATAAATGCTTGAAACTTTTTATTTTCTTTTGTTTTTGTTTTCTTTGTTTGTTGTTTTAGCTTTTTAGTGTGTTTCACTTTTTCTTTTGTCTCTTTTTACTTTGTCTTCAAAATCATCGCTAATTTGGTATTATATTCCTTGTCCTTGCTTTTGGAAATTTGTAGTCAATATGTTTTTATCTACTTAATCTCTTAGATGGTAGGAATATTTTTGTGATTGTGTCTCTTTCTATAACCTATTTTAGTGGCATAGTTTTCTTTTCTAATCAAAAGTCTATCTCAAATTAAAGATTGTTTATGAAATTGAGATCTTTTCTTAAGCTTGCTTAAGCAAATCTATCTTATACTTATAATGTTTAAAGTTTTTTTGTCACATCGAGATTTCTCGTTACCCTTGTCTTTGATTATTAATTCTGCTTGTGGTAATTCTTCCTTATGTTTGAGAGAGAGCTCCTATTCTCTAATATCTGAGAAGATATATTCAGAATTAAGATTTTTTAAAAAAATTATAAAAGAGAATATTGCTTGCAAAAATAACAAAATTTGGCCAATGATGCCAACAAAAGATGCGCAAAGACGCAAAAAATTGAGAAATCTATAAAAAGATGCGCAAAGCGCCACTAAATTGACAAGAGGCATAAAATGAGCCCACTCAAAAGCAAGCTATTCTCCCTTTTTAAATCTTTTAGAACTTAAAAGTTTTGGTTATCAAAGGCTTGATTTCGATTATTTTGCGATCATGACAAATTTACTTTACTTCATTATTTTATAAAGATGTTTTTTTCTTAAGCCAAGTGATAGGATGGATTCTTTTTCTCATATCCAATTAATTTTTTGAGTTAGGTCATTGATTTCAAAAGACAATTCTACCCTAAGAAAAAGTCTGAGCTAAGGGTAACCATAATCGGATATTCTACTATTCTATAGATTAATGAGATTGTTAACACATTAACTCACAAATTTTTAAATCAATCACATGGAATACTATATCATTTTCATGCCTTGGTTAAAAAAAAAAAATTGGGATCTCTTTGCTTTGCTTTTTTGTTCCCTCCTTTTTGATATGTCAAAGGGGGAGAAGGTTAAGTTTATGATGCTCTCATCAATCCTGAACTTTTACTGCTAACAGTTTTTCGTAGTGTTTTGCCATCATCAAAAAGGGGGAGATTGTTGCAAACCTATTTTCATGTCTTATGTTTTGATGATTGACAAACACTATTTCTCTTGGACTACTTGTTGTTTCTAACTTTTCAGGAATCGAAGATCAGACGATCAAAAAGAAGCCAAGTTCAGGATTGCGTAGGTTTAGGGTTGATTTAGTCTGTACTTTTATTTTTCACCTTTTGAGTCTACTTGTAATGGTCAAAGAGACTGATGCTAAGTAACCCTACACACACACTTGAGAGACTTAGAATTTTTATTTTTGCTCAAATCGGCCTGGATGATATTTTACATCGGCCTAGACGATCAAGCTTAAAACAGAAAGTCTAAATAAGGATTCTTAATTAAGGTAGCCGTCATTAACATATTGGCCTGGGCGATACGTGTATCGGCCAGTACGATAAGCTCAAAATAGAAAGAAGTAGCCGCCATAGACAATTAAGGCATACTGTATTTTTAAATTATCGGCCAGGACAATCAACGGATCGGCCTGGACGAAATTATCAAATTATGCCTTAATTGATCAGGAAATCAAGGGAGTAATTAAGGATTATTGATACGATCATATCGTCTTGGACGATCGCAGGATCGGCCAGGACGATCTAGTCAAAAACCTTAAGTTACTTCAGGACGATAAATATCGGCCAGCTCAAAAACAGGGCGATGCTCAGGTCGATTTGCCTCTGATTTGAACTGATCGGCCAGGACGATTGTGAGATCGGTCGGGACGATCAAGCCAAATTTCAATCATCCAGGAGTCCATCCAGAGCGATGCTCTGGCCGACCTTCTGAGTTTTGTACTGATCGGCCAGGCCGATGTACATATCGGCCTGGACGATAAAGTCGGCTACTTGCAATTAATGAGCTCCTTTGAAGATCTTCTATTTAAGAGCTCTTGTTCAATATTTTTCAAGACCTTTGGCTGCTGCCTTGACCTGAGAAGATCTTGAGGAGAGAAAGAGAGAGAGGGAGAGAGAGAGGATCTTGTGAGGGGGAGCTTGTGAGGGGATTCACAAGGGTTGCTTCAAGGATCGCTCTGCTTGTTCTTCGTCTAGAGTTTCTCATCCGTGGAAGGGTCGGTAGAGGTAAGGAGTTTGGTCTTGGTTGTGGTTCTTTGCCAGCTTCAGGAGGAAGCAAAAGGAGGTAGGTTCTCTGCCTTGCCGGGGTGGCAAAAAGGAGGTTCTTGTGAGGGCTTCTCCGCCTAGCTGTGGGGGATAAAGGAGAGTCATGTTTTGTAGTGCAATACTTGGAGGGTGCCTCCAAGGAGTGGACGTAGGTCGAGTCGACCAAACCACTATAAATTTCTGTGTTCTTTTTCTTGCTTCCGCACTTTTAATTCCGCATTTATTTCTTGTGGTGTGATTTGGTTGATGTAATTTTTTCTTTGTGAAAAGAGTTTTTAAAATACCAATTCACCCCCCCTCTTGGTTAGCTTGGGACTAAGTTCATAGGGCTTAACATCCCTAACGAACTTTCAAGCCTATCGGCCCATCATCCTATACAGGTCAAGTCAATCTCCAACCAACGGTTCAACCTGTCTTCACTTGTCTTTCAGTAATAGTAATATATATTCAATCATATTTTCACATTCGTATGCATATTCAATCATTCAAATCATAAATTCAAAAAATCAGAAGTCGTACGAGAAATCGGAGGCATAACGGCAGTACACGGAATGTACACAGAAATCACAAATTCAGAAATTCTCCAAATTACTAGAAATCGAAGAAAACAACGTTACAAAGCTTTACTTGTACTGAAGTAATAATTTCCAACATCCTGATAATTTTTTATTCGATAAAAATTGCACAGAACTCAAAATAACATGTAGAAACTTTACAGAAAATACTCAAATCGTGTAAAAATATCATATCAGAAATATATCAAAAGTTGTGCGGCAAAACTTTCGTCAATACAAAATTATGCACATTATTCGGTAACGGAAACACAAAATTGAGCACAAAAATATCAAAACTCAAAATCTTCGAAATCATAAATAGGATTCAGAGTCCTTACTGCGAGACAAATAAATCTTCCAACTGTGTCGTCGGATGAAAAGCGCTCCGCGGGCTCCAAAACTAAGCTTTTTTCCTTTCTTTCCTTTTCTTTCTCTCTCCTGCCTTCACTTTCTCTCTCTTCAAATGAATCCAAAATATCTCTATCAGATATTTATCAATACTAATCGTCCCGGACGATCCAAATTCGTCTCAGGATGAACTCCTCTGAACACGGATCGTACAGACGAAATTAAGTCCAATTTATTTCGTCCCTGGATGATGCTCTCTGTTCGGTTCGTCCCGACCCTTACAGGTTCGTACAGATGAAAATAACAGATTCTTCACAATTTTCTTCAGTTCGTCCCGTACTAAAGCCAATTCGTACGGACTAACGACACTCAAAAAAATCAGCTTTGGAGAGGTTTTACAATATATTAGAATTTAAATGTTACTTTGCAAAATTTGTGCAAGTAGTGATCATGCAAATTTTGGTTTTTGAAATTGCAGTTTAAAATTTTAAGAATTTTTACATGTCATCTTTTGTGTGCTTGCATAAATGGGATGTTTATCCCATAACAAAAAATGCGATATTAGGGTCAATATAGGAAACGGGTATAGGCACAGGTACATGATGGGTATGATATGTTTTCAACCTATCATACTTTTAAGGATTTAAAATATTAATTTTATTAATATTGTGGACCTCATCATGGCTTCCCCTCCCTCTTAAAAATATGAGGGGAATGAGGATTTCAATGGCAAATATTTAAAGGGGTTCATTAAATTCCCTTCAGTTTCTTAGGACTAAATGGTTTCACTCAAGTTTGATTTATACATTTTAGGGATATTGGAGCTCTACTTTTTTTAAGTGTTTTTCCTAATTCAATTTAGTTCTTTATAAGTCTTATGTTCTATTCAATGTTTATTTTCATTTTGGTATTTTGTTGATGGCAGTTAGGTGTGTCACTATTGGACCCGACCCGAAAACCCGATCCGAAACCGACTCAAAAATATTGGGTTTGGGTTGACCCAAACCCGAAGCGGGTCGGGTTCCGGTCCAAAAAACTGACTCGTTTACAAAATTCGGTTGGATTCGGGTTAACTCCAAAAACCCAGAAATGACCTAGAATGACCCGAAAAACTCATCTGCCCTGCATTGCCTACCTTGGCTGCCCTGGCTACCCACGTGACCACCGTCGCCTACCTAAGACTGAGTCATGTCGCCTGCCCGAGACCGAGTCACATCGTCTCCTGGAGCCTACCCTGTGTTTCTTGCACTACTGTAGCTACCCCGCCGGCGGCAACTATCGTCTCCCACTATCGGGCAACTGAAGGACCGAATCACGTGTGGTCGTGCAAAAAATGCCAGAGGACTGAACCCACCATGCTAAGAAAAACATGTATATGATTCACCCGACAGTGATGAGTATATCACTCATGATTTTTACTCACAGTACCATACATGTCATTGATGAGTCTTTACCCACTACATTATAAAAAAATGTATAAGTTATTTCTTGTTGTGCTGAGCTTATAGTAAGTGGGGTCCACACACAATGTTAGAAATGCCATCGACGAGCTTCTACCCACTATACTAAGAAAAGTTTGCATGAGTGCTAAATACATCGTCAAGAGTTTTAAAGTTTTTAGATTAGGAATCATAATACATTCACGCACTATATATGCAACAAGGTGAAAATGACAAAACTTGTAGGAAAGAAAGCACATTATTACATGCATATATATATATATATAGCCAGTCATAATAAGGTAAGTTACAGTGGAAAGAAGAGGAGTAATATTTATTGTATCACTAGCTTTAGGAATTATAGAAGTTCAAAGAACATGCTGGATGATACAATCATTTTGGTTAAGAGTGGACACCTTAGGCATATGGCATACTTCACTAATCCCTCTAATAAATTGATTTATCGCAGTCCAGTCATAGTTAGAGGTAGAGGTCAAGGTATGGGCTCTAATCCCTCGAGTCCTTAAATTTAAGAATATCCAGAAATCCTCCTTAGTTATTTCTACCCTCTTTTTCAAAACATAGGAACTAATCCTATTCTGGTCAGTATTGAAAATCATGTTTGCAAGAAAATAGTGAAATGTTTCCTTGTTGTAGAAATGGATTAGTGTCAGAATAAAAGCAAACTGGGTCGAAATGAAAAGGTGCATTACTTAGAAATTGATGTTCTCTTGGGGAAGAACTCTAGAAGGGGTGATTTTAGCAGAAACAAACCTAGGAAAAGATTCTTCACTTGATTTGGACAGGAAATTTTCTTTGTGATTTCTAGAGGGAGGTCCCCTAGTCAGTTCCTTAGCCACTTTACTCTTTTTGCTAGAGCTTGCCATTTGACAGATTTGGAAAGATGAGAAGGTTTGGAAAGGCTTTTGAAGTGTATGAAATTAGAATTCTAAATCCTTCTATTTAAATAAAAAAATAATCTTTCATACATACGAAATGGATTTCATAGCGTACGATGTTCCATTCATACGTACGAAATAAAATTTTGTATGTATAACTTAATGCGTCCAAAATGAAATGGATTTTAGTAATCATAAAAGTTACGAGGCATCCTTTCGTACAGACTTTTTGACCAAACGATCGTACAAATGAATAGGTGTTCTTCTGGGATGATCTATTATTTAAGATCATTTTTATGATGGTTTGAAACGTCCCCCATTCAAAATGCCACGTGTTCGTATGTACAAATTCAAGGTTCATACATATGATCAAAAATAAAAATTGATTATGTCTGTATAATCATTTACATGCATACATATGAATGAATACATATCATCTAGATGATCAGGGGATCGTACAGACGATCTGTAATAAAAACTGAAAACCTGTATGCAGACTGTTCAACTCAATGATCGATATGCTATAAGATTTGTCCAGTACAAAATGAATTTCATACAGACGAATATCACACTTAGAAAATTTCGTATGATTGCTCAAAAACATGAATTTCAATATGAAAATATTTTGAAAACACACAAAACAAAAAGATTAAAAAACATAAAAGCAAACATGCACATAAAAATGACAAAAAAATGAAAAACACAGAAGTAAATCAAAAACACAAAGTACACTCACAAAAATACATATCAATGTTGTAGAAACTTTAATTAAGCATTCAAATCAATCACACCAAACCTTGTTCTTAATGTACTGAAAGTATCAAAGGCTAGTAATTTTGTAAAAATATCTGCAAGTTAATTTTCAGTTAAAACATGATTGAGTTTAATTTCTCATTTGGTTACATGATCTTTTATGAAATAATGCTTGATGCCAAATATATTTGGTTCTTAAATATTGAATAGGAATTTTCAAAGTACAAATGGCACTTGTGTTATCACAATAAATGGGAATTATGCCTATTGTTAATCTTAAATCAATTAACTGTTATTTCAACCAAAGTACTTGTGCCACACAACTTCCTAAGGCAATGTATTCAACTTCAGCAGTAGATAGGGCTATAAAATTCTATTTTCTACTGGACCAAGAGACTATAGAATTTCCAATAACTTGACATGTTCCAAAAGTACTCTTTCTATCAACCCTACAACCTGTAAAGTTTGAATCTGAATATCTAATTATTTAAAATAAAAAGCAAAACTTAGGATACCAAATCCCTAAGTTCTGAGTTCCTAAGAGATATCTTAAAATCATTTTAACTGCTGTCAAATGTGATTCTTTTGGATCTAATTGAAATCTTTTTACACAAATAAACTCTAAACATAATATAAAGTGGACTAGCTATCAAGTAAAGCAAATATCTAATAATTCTTCTAAATTTCTTTTGATCAATAGATTTTCTCTTTGGGTCCTTATCCAACTAAACTATGGAACTCATAGGTGTACTAACAGGTTTAGCATTATCCATTTCATACTTTTTTGAGGATGGCCTTAATGTACTTCGACTGACTAAGAAATATACCTTCCTCAATTTGCTTAATGCTAAAGTCTAGAAAGTAACTCAAATCTCCCATTAGGCTCATATCAAATTCAATACTAATTATTTTAAAAAAATCATCACAAAGATTTTTAATTGTAGATCCAAAGATGATATCGTCAACATAAATTTATACAATGAGTATATCCTCTCCTAATTTTTTCAAAAAGAGAGTTGTGCCCACACTTCCTTTTTTAAAAGATCTCTCAAGTAGGAAGGTGCTCAATCTCTCATACAAAGCCCTAAATGCCTATTTCAATCCGTATAATGCATTTTTTAATTTAAAAATATGATTTGGGTATTTTGAATTTTCAAAGCCTGGAGATTGTTTAACATAAACATCCTCTTGAATTATCCCATTCAAAAAGGTACTTTTAAAATCCATTTGATATAATTTAAATCCTCTAAAATAGGTAAAGGTTAACAAAATCCTAATAGCTTCAAGTCTAGCTATAGGGCAAAAGTCTCTTCAAAATTAACCCCTTCTATCTGATTATACCCCTAAGCCACCAATCTACCCTTCTTTCTAATTACTATTCATGAGTCATTCATTTTGTTCTTGAATATCCACTTAGTCCCAACTACACTTTGATTCTTTGACCTTGTAATTAATTCCCAAACTTTATTACTAATAAATTGATTTAATTCTTCTTGTATTGCCAATATCCTGTTGACCTTGATTTTGTCAAATCCATGGGCATGGTGGACCGAGTTGACCAAGTCAACCTTTGACTTGGTCAACCCAAGTCTTAATGGGTCAAAATTGACCCATTAGGCCCATTAAGAGCCCAAATCGATTTGAATCCAATTAAAACCACTTCATGGCCCAATACCTCATCCCCATTGACCCTCTTGACTGATTTGACCAAGTCAATTATTGACTTGATCAAATCAAGCCTTAAATAGGTTTAAATAGCCTATTTAGAGCTAATTAAGGGCCTTTTAATTGGATTCAAAGCCTCCAAGCGTTTCAAAATTCAAACCACGGCTCTCATGAGTTAATTTCCCTCCTAATTTTGTTTTGATTCGATCCTAGCCGTTGGTATTAGGTCTAGGAGCCTTAAATAGCAAAAATCAAATCTATTTTTGGATCTTTTTGCTCTTGCGAGATCTAGAGACGACCTTAGGCTCTGAGATTTTAAGAGAGCACTCCCACGACCTCCCTTGACTTCTCCCAACCAAATTCTGATGACTAGACCCCGCCAGCGGCGATCCTCCGACGAACCCGAGACGTTTCATGTTCCAGGACGAATCTTGGTCGATCTAGCGTGTTTTGGATCTCGACGTCAACTAGGAAGTTGTTCCTGGATCTTCCACGAGTCCAACTAGCCCAAGATCGCTCGAATCCACCGTGTGTATTGAGGTATATCGCAAACCCTAGTTAGAACACTCGAAGCTATTTAACTTTTCATACAATAAATATTATTCTACAAAAATTATCCCCAAAGATTTCTGTTTATATCTAGAAATTGTGTTTTAAATTTTATGAAATTTGGCTGAGAAACGAGTGAGAACGAGTCAAAAAACGCTTTGGCCCTCTCGGTTTAGCCCTGGCTGGAGGTGTACGGGTTTTGGACCGTTGATCGCGCGATCAACGATCCCGATTTTGCTATACCGCGGCTCCGTCCGACCGCGGATCCGAATCCGCGTGTATTCATCCCGTCCGGCGCCATCACCGCCGTTGATTCAAAACGGCGGGAGATCGGACGGTCAGCGTGACCGTCCGAGGTGGCTAAGTCGCCGCGGGACCGCCGCCGCATAATTGGCAATCATAGCCAATGATTGCGACGGCGTAATCATTGTCCGCGGATTTCAAAGCCAATCCGCGCGTGCCAGGTGTCGCACCGAGAAATTTTCGGGATTTCTATTTTTTTTATAAAAATGACTTATAGATTTTAAATTATTTTAAAATAGTAAAAAAAGATTTATTTTTAATATTATTAATATTATTTAAATTCTTATTTTAATAAAATTATTATTATATTATTATATAATTATATTTATTTACCACAATAATCATTATTTTGAAATATTAGTTTATTGTTTATTTTATTATTATTATTATTATTATTATTATTATTATTATTACTATTATTTTTAAAATATTTTAAGTATTTTTAAATACAATCTATTTTGTTAAATAATTTTAACTATCTTAAAATTGTGATTAATTTTATTTTATTATTATTATTATTATATTTTAAACTACTTGTAAATTTCACTAATGTTAAACTTACATTTTATTTTATTGTAATAATTATTTTTAAACACTTTATATTTTGAATTATTGTAAAGCCCTTTTATTTATTGTAAATTTCCAAAATTTATAACATTCCCGTTTTAAATCCGCTGTCGACGCACAGCACCTTGATTTGAACGTATTTGAGTTCTGCACACTTTAAAGTTAGTTTTGCTCAAATATTTTTAATCTGTCTGCAGTTGTTTTGAAAACAGCCAATATCACTATTTTAAAACTATCTAATTATTGTCCTTAAACTTTGAAATTGCGTAACTTTCTCGTTTTAAGTCGGATTTTGATGCACAGCACCTTGTTTTGGGAGTATTTTGAATTCTTTAGGACTATTTCTAGATAAAAATTATGTTTATATTTTCTGTCATTCCAAAAATAGTAAAATAGCATTATTTTAAAATATTCTTTTATTGCATTTAAACTTGTAAATTGCATATCTTTTTTGTTTTAAATCGGATTTTTGCGTACAACCCATCGATCTTTTCAGAAAAATGTGTATTTTATTTTGAAACCATTTCCAGTCACTGATTTTGACTATTTTGGTAGATCACTGTTTGAATTTGATTATTTTAGTATTTTTGATATCGAATATTGATTATAACAATTATTTTCAGGATACAAACTATTTTCAAATCGTTTTGAGGCATCGATTGAGTGATCAGTGGGTCTCCCCTATATTTATGTAGATATGAATTGACCTATTTTTAAATTAAATTATTTTTCAAAGATTATATATATTTATAATTATTTTGAGTATTTATGAAATTACTTATGTTATTAAATTCCTAATTCCGGGAGATCCGCTATTTCATGAAATTTTAGGCATGGATTCTAGATATGAAGAGCAATCATGGGGGAGAGGATTAGTGGGTGATTGAGTCCCAATCATTCACTAATTCCTTCATTAGGTGTCTTTTTTTTTATTTTTCATAGATTGCATGTGTAGGTCGCACCACGAGCACTTAGCTTAGGCTCTTCTAGACTTAAGGACATGGTGTGTTTATTTTATTTTTGTACTCCCATGCATTTATTATATTGAGGGTTAGTTCAAAACACGATTTATACCCATATAACGTAGCGACACCTTAAGGACAA
This sequence comes from Dendrobium nobile, assembly GCA_022539455.1. Taxonomy (NCBI): domain Eukaryota; kingdom Viridiplantae; phylum Streptophyta; class Magnoliopsida; order Asparagales; family Orchidaceae; genus Dendrobium; species Dendrobium nobile. The sequence goes on from CM039721.1 coordinate 48,736,736, forward strand.
AAATTAAGGACTTGTCTAGCAAACTTAGAAATTTTCTAGGGACTAGGATAGACCTCGGAATGACATGAAAACTGCAACACTTAAACTTAGTGACATCAAAAACATCACAGAATTTTCTAGGAATTTTTAGGAGTCTTTAGGCCCCTTAATTAACCAACCCTAATTAACCTGCTAAATAAGGCTCTGAGACCTTCCGAAAATTACAATAAATACACCTTAGGTCATAAATTTACCCATAATACCTCAAATTGTTCAATATTTGATCCTTGACCTTAGATAAATAGGGCTCTCTAGTTTGACTTCAGGTTGACCCCTAATTTGACCATATGTGGAATTTACCATTTTGCCCCTAATAATTCATTTAAAATTATCAAAAATCCCAAATCTCCTCCAAAAAATTGGAAACACTTTCTCTGGTCATTCCTGACCTTTGGGAGTGATTCCAATCAGTTTGGAGTTGATTTGGATCAAAACAATAAAAAGGCTATTTATTAGGAAATTTAGAAAATTCCCTTAAATACCCTGGAATTAGAAAATCCATAACTAATTGTAGAAAATTTCAAATTAGGTAAACTCACTTGCATTAGACTCCAATTAGAGCCTAGTATTTATTAAAAATATTAGGTTTCTAGAAGATGGTCTAGATTAAAAAGTCAACTTTTTTGGTCAATTGTAGTTCATTTAGGGCCCCAAAATTAGAAAATTCATAACTCTGCCTAGAAAACACCGATTTCAACCTACTACCTGTCTAACTACTCGTATTAAGGTCTAGTATCTTCCTAAGGTGTTAGGAATCCCAGACTTAGCCTTTTTCCCAGAGCGACTTTTTGGACCCTTAGCTTAGTTCCTAGGAGGACCCAGAACTTTCCAAAATTGGCTAATATAACTTTAACTTCAAATATCATCACCATAAGTATTTAAAATTGATCAACAAACTGAAATAATTAAAATGGACCATAATCCACTAATATTTGAATTTTGACTAAAATATCCTTTTTTAACCCCTACAAACCCAAACTCTAGATAACTTTAACTAACTACCCTGCTTAGGACCTATCCAAACCACACCAGCCTTACACACACATAGAATGATTTGCTAGGGAACCACTTATAGATCTAGGTTAGGCCACTGGGTTTTATTTTTCTGCTGTGTACCGGAGCTTTCCGTGGTTTTCATTGCATGTTGTTTGAAAATTGCTGGTGTATTTGCTTACTTTTTTTGCACTCTGTGGATGATGTGATGAGCGCTAGATTTACCCCTAGGTTAGGAACGTCATATATATATATATATATATATATATATATATATATATATATATATATATATATATATATATATATATATATATATATATATATATATATATATATATATATATATATATATATATATACACTGTTCTTCCGTGCAGGTGGCCATGCTTAAGCTAATAAAAGGGGGGCACCATTATATTTTATAATGTTATCTTATGCAGGTGCTTGCTCAGCCCCCCTAAATAAAATGAGGGATAAATTAATAATTATAATTTCACAGGTGCAGCTGCTTAGCCCTCATAATTAAGAGCATGGCTTGGCACAGGATCAATGGTGTTAGCACTTTCATTTACATATATAACTGCTTGGGATTTTTATTAGGATAACCATGCAGGGAGTCTAGAGTTTTCTATTTCTAATGGATGTAAATATTTGTAACAATTGTTAAGAGTTGTGAAAACAACTATGAGTCAGGATATTCTTATCCAACTCGGATTCCAAAAGAAGAAGACATCCCTAAAGGGAAGAGTCTTCTTCCATCTGGAAGACTGAGTTGGATGGCTTTAGATATCCAAAGAGAAAAGGCAATACACCCCTGCTGGGGAGAATTGTCTCTTCATTTGGATATTCAAGCCACGACGGATCCAAGGAGCCCAAGGAGGAGAGTTCCAAGGAGTCCAAGGAGAAGACATCCAGAAAGCTAAAGATTGAAGACCCAATATCCCACTCAGAGTTGTTGGCGTCTGTCATAGGCTTAGAAATCCGGGTTGTTGGTAGTAGTGCCCGGTCACTTTATTTTCTGCATATCTAAGTTGTAATAAGGGCAGTTTACCTATGGACATTTAGATGATTTATTTTTGGATTTATATTGATGTGTTTACCTGATTGCGCAGTAAAAATTGCCTGCTTTTCTTAGGTTTCTTTTTTTGCATATCGATTTTGTTTTCGCCTGGATCTTCGTTAGGCTCTCTAAGGACTATAAAACTTTTTTACTCGTAACTAACTCTTAAAATTTTAAGTTATAAATAACATAGAAACTTAATGAACCTAGGGAACTGCCGGAATCACCTGGGGTCGCATGCATATTACTGCATCTTTCTTTCCTTGTTATAAGACATCTCCCTGCCTGCGGGTAGAGTCCGGATAATCTGGCCTATGAGGATGAAGTGCCGGACCTAGGGAGACCTAGTCTTTTCAAAAAATTATTTTTTATAAGCCTATTTTTAAAATTCTATAGCATTCATGAGCTAACAATTCAACTAGCATGCATTGCATTAGTAACCAATTTAATTAAAATTTAATTGCATTAGCTAGAAGCATCTGACCCACATAAGTTCAGGATCACTTAGGAAATCCTCTAGATGTCGGTCTTATTTCCAAAGAACTGTATCACCCACCCATCTATCATAAATGACTTGATATCATGGTTTTAAAGCGATTAGGTGGTTAGCTGGCTCCCCCAATCCAGGCCGGGATAAGTCCAGGTTTTGCACTGTATTAGCTAGGACACGGGTCTTAGTATTTCGTAGAACACTAAACCCAACCTAGATCTAGGATTCGAGGCTATTAAATTCAGTCTCGTAGTATTCCTTAAATAGTAGGTAGGTCCCTTCCTTTTCGGGACCATAAATCCTACTTATCTGTGTCACAGGATGACGCCACCTCCATCTCTTTCCTCACGCATGTGATTGAGTGCTTGGTTTTCTTTTCCCAGTTTCTCTTTAGTACCCTAGAGCCTCCGAATGCTGGTATGAGCCACGCATGTTGATTCAGCCCTTTGGATCTTTCTTCCCTTTGAGTAGGATTTTTTAGTCTATACCCTTGTGCCAATCCCATTTTAGAAGAGGATAATGTATGTTCCTTAATCGAGAGTTTTCTCAGGCTCCGGCCTGGGATGTAATTAACTACGGGGGTTTGCGCCCGTGGGAAACTTGGTCCCACATCTACTAAACCCCATTCAAACTGTTATATCGGGTGGGGGAAACCCGTGATTAGGTCATGTATATTACTACCCATCGAGGTGTGTTGGCGATAGCCTCTATCCTCAATGGTTAGTCGTATACACGATCCAATCTGTCTCTTCCAATCGACCCGTTCATGCGGTGCTCTTTCGGAGGTCCACAGGTTTCTGGCGACCACGGTGGGACTAGTTTCTCTCTCCTGTTGCAAATCTATTTTTTCATGGCTTGTGTTTTGATGATTGACAAACACTACTTCTCTTGGACTACTTGTTGCTTCTAAATTTTTAGGAATCGAAGACCGGACGATCATGAAGAAGCCAAGTTCAGAATTGCATAGGTTTAGGGTTGAGTCAGTCTGTACTTTTGTTTTTCTCTGTCTACTTGTAATGGTCAATGAGACTGATGCTAAGTAATCCTACACACACACTTGAGAGAATTAGAATTTCTGTTTTTGCCCACATCGGCCAGGCCAATATTAATATCGTCATGGACGATCAGCTTAAAACAGAAAGTCTAAATATGGATTCTTAATTAAGGCAGCCGTCATTAATATATCGGCCTGGATGATACGTGTATCGGCCAGGACGATAAGCTCAAAACGGAAAGAAGTAGCCGCCATAGTAAATTAAGGTATACTGTAATTTTAAATTATCGACCAGGACGATCCACGTATTGGCCTGGACGAAATTACCAAATTATGCCTTAATTGATCAGAAAATTAAGGGAGTAATTAAGGATGATTGATACGATCATATCGTCCTGGATGATTGTAGGATCGGCTAGGACAATATAGTTAAAAACCTTAAGTTACTTCAGGACGATCAATATCGGCCAGCTCGTATTCAGGGCTATTGTCAGGACGATTTTCCTCTGATTTGAACTGATCGGCCAGGACGATAGTTAGATCGGCCGGGACGATCAAACTAATTTTCAATCATCTAGTTTTGCATCCAAGGCGATGCTCTGGCCGATCTTCTCTGATTTGTACTGATCGGCCAGGCCGATATCCATATCGGCCTGGACGATATTGTCGGCAACTTGTAATTAATGAGCTCCTTTGATGCTCTTCTATTTGAGAGCTCTTGTTCAATGTTTTAGAAGACCTTTGGCTGCTATCTTGACCTGAGAAGACCTTGAGAAGAGAAAGAGAGAGAGGAGAGAGAGAGGATCTTGTGAGGGGGAGCTTGTGAGGGGATTCACAAGGGTTGCTTCAAGGATCGCTCTACTTTGTCTTCGTCTAGAGTTTCTCATCCGTGGAAGGGTCGGTAGAGGTAAGGAGTTTGCTTTTGGTTTTGGTTCTCTGCTAGCTTCAGGAGGAAGCAAAAGGAGGTAGGTTCTCTGCCTTGCCGGGGTGGCAAAAAGGAGGTTCTTGTAAGGGCTTCTCCGCCTAGCCGTGGGGCCTAAAGGAGAGTCACGTTTTGTAGTGCAATACTTGGAGGGTGCCTCCAAGGAGTGGACGTAGGTCGAGTCGACCGAACCACTATAAATCTTGTGTTCTTATTTTCGCTTCCGCACTTTTTTAATTCCGCATTAATTCCTTGTGGTGTGATTTAGTTTGTGATTTTATTTCTTTGTGATAAGAAGTTTTTTTTTAAATACCAATTTACCCCCCCTCTTGGTTAGCTTGGGACTAAGTTCATAGGGCTTAACTTCCCTAACGAACTTTCAAGTGGTGTCAGAGCGGTTTTCATAAAATAAGTTTTTAAAAGCTTTTGAATTTTTGATCCATGGCTAACATTGGGAATCGTAACACTACGGAAAGGTATTCCATTACCCGACCTCCCCTGTTCGATAACCTACATTTTAATTTTTGGAAAACTCGCATGTCAACATTTTTACAATCTACTGATTATCGCATGTGGATGCTTATTCAAGAAGGTTATTCTCCACCTTCTCGTGAAATTAATGGTGTTAAAACTGAAGTTGCTTTTACTGAATGAACTTTTGATGAACGTGATTTAGCTCAATTAAATGCAAAATGTTTGAACTATTTTTTCTGTGCTTTGAAATCTGAGGATTACATGCGTGTCTGAACTTGTAAAACCGATAAAGAGATTTGGGATAAATTGTGCATCACCTATGAAGGTACCAATGAAGTTAAACAATCCCGTTTAAACATTCTCTTGCATGACTACGAACTTTTTCGTATGAAATCTCATGAATCGATTTCTGACATGTACACTAGATTTACTCAGATTGTTACTTCATTGCATGCACTAGGAAAAGAACTTTAAAATTATGAAAAAGTTAACAAGATTTTAAGATGCTTGCCTTCGTCTTATGATGCAAAAATCACTGCAATCACTGAATCTAAAGATTTGAACACCTATTCCATTGATAACTTACTTGGCTCACTCATTGCTTACGAGCAAGGGGTGAATCAAAGAAATCTTGATGCAGGTGAGAAGAAAAAAGAGAAAACAATCGCACTGAAGGCACACAAATCGGATTCTGAATCTTCCGGGTCTGAAAGCGATGGAGTAGCCTTCATCACAAGGCAATTCAAAAGCTTTCTAAGGAAGAAACAAAAGCATCATCAAAGTTGGAGAAAAGGTAAGGATCATAAACATGTTAAAGGATCTTCTGATGTTGTTTGTTTTGAATGCAGGAAACCTGGACATGTGAGAGCCGATTGCCCTACACTTCAAGATCACTCAAGCAAAGAAAAGGAAAAAGGTGAGGAGAAAGCCAAGTCAAGGAAGGACAAGAAGAAAATCCAAAGAGGTTTTTGGGCAGAATCTGGTACTGATTCCTCTGAGACTGAACCAGAGGAAGAGACTACGAACTTGTGTTTCATGGGAGAAAATCAAAGTGATGAGGAAGAGGTATGTAAACCAACCTATGATGAATTGTTTGAAATTTGTGAAAAAATCCATTCATCATACAAAAAACTTAAGAAGACTCATGCTAGTCTAAAATTAGAATATTCAAATCTACAAAAAGAGCATGAAGTTTTTCTTAAAGATCATGCAACAATTGATTCTAATCACATGGCTCTTCTTGATGAATTTGATGAGTTGAACAAAAAGCATTTAAAATTAGTTGATGAACATAATGCATTAAAAGATTCACACTCCTCACCTAGTTTTGATCTTAAGAAATCTAAAGAGATTGAGAAAAATTTGAGGATTGAGATTGATGCATTAAAAAGAACAAATTTGAGGATTCAAAATGATTTTGATACATATAAGAAAAATCGGATGACTTCTACTTTTGATCTTAAGCTAGAACCTAGGAAGAGGCATTATAACTCAAACCATTTAAGAAATCCTTTACTTAAAGTTAGATGTTTCTCATGTGGCATGCTAGGACACATCTCACACACTTGCACCGTTCACCGTAGTACACATTGGGTGTGGAGACCTAAGATGCATGTTTCACAGCATACCATACCTGCATTGCACTCTACTGTTCCTAAGAAGGATCCCAAACCTGTTTGGGTTCCTAAATCTGACTGTTGTTGAGTTTTGCAGGAGTGCTCTCACCAAAGACCTCGTGGGAGCTTAGGATAACTGGACATAAGGAGGCTTGCAGCTCAAAATTGCTTAAACTCGCTGTTTTATCACGTGCTTGAAATTCTTTTTGTGTTATTAGTTTATTTTGTTTTTGTGCTAGTCTGTGTGCTTGCTTTGTGTTAGTTTGTTTTAATTTCATTTTGTTTTTGTTGTTTTTGTTTTTATGTGATCTTTAACTATGGCCTTCCATATGATGAATTTTTTTATTAAAGCTTTTAGATTTTGGAGTTTTGGAGATAGTGTTTAGCTTTTTTTAAATTGGTTAAAGGGAGTATTCTATTGATGTTTTTTCCTTCTTCTGACTTTGTTTAGTGGTATGATTTTCTTCTCTAAACAAAATATCTAAACTCAGTTTAACCAATGGTTTTTTAAGATCTTTTTCTTATCTTGCTACATTAATTTATCTTATGCATAATAGCCCAAGTTCTTGATATCATTCAAGCTTTTGAAATCTTGCCATTGCATTTATCACATGATTTTGATTTTGTGTTGTGGATTGTTCTTCCCTATGTTAGAGAGAGAGCTCCTATTCTCTAATATTTGAGAGGATATACTCACAACCAAGTTTTTCTTTAAGGTTATATTAAAGAATTTCTAGCTTGCAAGAGTTAAAAAAAAAAAAGAAAAGGGGGAAAGAGGCCAATGAAGCCAAATTGAAAAATGCTATATACACAAAAGTGTATCAAAGAATCAAAAGATGCTCAAAAAGGCCAATTAGAATAACAAGAGGCATAAAATGAGCCCACTAGATGCAAGCTATTCTCTCTTTGGAAAAATTCTTAAAACTTAGAAAACTCTTTGATTATGTGATACCTTCAAAGACTTGATTTCAATTTCCATGATTAAGAAAAGCTACCTTGGTTTTATTATTTATGAGATATTTTCTTTGTAAACAAGTCTTGAATAGATCTTTTATCCTATTTAGTTATTCTGAGTTTAGATTTCTGTTTTCCTAGAATTTTGCACCCTAAAGGATGTCCGATCTAGGGTTAACAGAATCAGATGCTCTACCTTCTTCTAATTGGGATTTGTTAAACTTCTCGATCCCTTTGAACTCTAAAAGTTTAACTTTTTGAAAAGAATTTTCATATGATGCCTTCATAAAAAAAAAATTTAATTAGAAAAATTAAAATCCAAAAATATTCATCTTTTGTTTTTCCTTGTATTCTCTGTTTAATTTTTCTGTGTATTGACTGTTTTTTTGCTTTATTTTTTGAGGGTCTTGATCATCACCATTCTTCTCTTGATTTCAATTTCAAGTCACATCGGCTGAGCCGATACTTTTATCGTCCTGGACGATGTGTCAAATTCTCTTCAAAATCCATCTGCTGAACTTTTCTGTGCTTGGTGTATATCATCGGCCTGGACGATCCTATATCGTCCTGGACGATTTGATCGAACTCATTGTGATAGTCCTGGCCGATAGAACTTTTTGTCTGGCCGATGCATTTTATGTGCATCGTCCTAGCCAATACACTAGATCGTCCTGGACGATCCACGTGTCAGCACGTTTTGATCTTTAAATTCAGCCCCGAACAATCCATTATTGGACCATCGGCCGGGCCGATCCACTGTTCATCCTGGACGATACACGTGGCAAGCATTTTAAACATTTTAACTTTGGCCGGTACGATCAATTATGGTGCATCGTCCTGGATGATACACCTAATCGGCCCGGACGATCTGCTTTTTCAACAGTCATCCGGATTGACTCCTCGGGACGATCGGCTGTGTCTAATCGGCCTGGCCGATATCTGATCGGCCCGGACAATCAGACCGCCTTTTTGACCAATCGGCCTGTACATAATTATTGAACCATATCGGCCTGGACGACTCTGCGATCGGCCAGGACGATATGGCCGTTTCTTTAAATTCAGGCCGTTCCAGCCACGCTTTTTCACTCTTCATCCTTTCTCCTCTTGTGAGGATATTACCCGCTATGAGCAACACCGCACTGAGGATTTAGCCCGATTTGACAGTTTTGTTACTCAGCAGCAGCAGCAGCATGACTAGGACATCGCCTGGTTCAATGCTCAGTTCATCATACTTGCCACCTACGTTCAGCAGCCACTTCCACCACCTCCATCAGATGATCTGGATCCCTCACTTTTTTAGTCTGTACTTTGTGTTGTTTGTTTCTTGTCCTTTTTAGTTTGCTTGATTAGTCTTTTATGATGTTTTTATTGTGTTTCTGGACCATCTTTTTGTGATGACAAAAGGGGGAGTAGGGTGTAGGAAAAAGTTGTTTGGTCTTGTGTTTGTAACTTTGAAGTTTTAATGAAAATTTTTCTACTTGTGTTTGCCATCATTAAAAAGGGGGAGATTGTTGCAAATCTATTTTTTCATGGCTTATGTTTTGATGATTGACAAACACTACTTCTCTTGGACTACTTGTTGCTTCTAACTTTTCAGGAATCGAAGACCGGACGATCATGAAGAAGCCAAGTTCAGAATTGCGTAGGTTTAGGGTTGAGTCAGTCTATACTTTTGTTTTTCTCTATCTACTTGTAATGGTCAAAGAGACTGATGCTAAGTAACCCTACACACACACACTTGAGAGAATTAGAATTTCTGTTTTTGCCCACATCGGCCAGGCCGATATTAATATCGTCCTGGACGATCAGCTTAAAACAGAAAGTCTAAATATGGATTCTTAATTAAGGCAGCCGTCATTAACATATCGGCCTGGATGATACGTGTATCGGCCAGGACGATAAGTTCAAAACGGAAAGAAGTAGCCGCCATAATCAATTAAGGTATACTGTAATTTTAAATTATCGGGCGGGACGATCCACGTATCGGCCTGGACGAAATTACCAAATTATGCCTTAATTGATTAGAAAATCAAGGGAGTAATTAAGGATGATTGATACGATCATATCGTCCTGTACGATCGCAGGATCAGTCAGGACGATATAGTCAAAAACCTTAAGTTACTTCAGGATGATCAATATCGGCCAGCTCGTATTCAGGGCTATTGTCAGGACGATTTTTCTCTGATTTGAACTGATCGTCCAGGACGATAATTAGATCGGTCGGGACGATCAAGCTAATTTTCAATCGTCTAATTTTGCATCCAGGGTGATTCTCTGGCCGATCTTCTCTGATTTGTATTGATCGGCCAGGCCGATATTCATATCAGCCTGGATGATATTGTCAGCAACTTGCAAATAATGAGCTCCTTTGATGCTCTTCTATTTAAGAGCTCTTGTTTAACATTTTAGAAGACCTTTGGCTGCTATCTTGACCTGAGAAGACCTTGAGGAGAGAAAGGGAGAGAGGAGAGAGAGAGGATCTTGTGAAGGGGAGCTTGTGAGGGGATTCACAAGGGTTGCTTCAAGGATCGCTCTGCTTCGTCTTCGTCTAGAGTTTCTCATCCGTGGAAGGGTCGGTAGAGGTAAGGAGTTTTCTTTTGGTTTTGGTTCTCTGCCAGCTTCAGGAGGAAGCAAAAGGAGGTAGGTTCTCTGCCTTGCCAGGGTGGCAAAAAGGAGGTTCTTGTAAGGGCTTCTCCGCCTAGCGTGGGGGCTAAAGGAGAGTCACGTTTTGTAGTGCAATACTTGGAGGGTGCCTCCAAGGAGTAGACGTAGGTCGAGTCGACCGAACCACTATAAATCTTGTGTTCTTATTTTTGCTTCACTAATTCAGGATAGCGTAGGTTTAGGGTTGAGTAAGTCTGTACTTTTGTTTTTCACTTCTTGAGTCTACTTGTAATGGTCAAAGAGACTGATGCTAAGTAACCCTTCATATACACACTTGAGAGACTTAGAATTTCTATTTTTACTCATATCGGCCAGGACAATTTTTGGATCGGCCTGGACGATCAGGCTTAAAACAGAAAGTCTAAATAAGGATTCTTAATTAAGGCAGCCGACATTAACAGATCGGCCTGGACGATATGTGTATTGGCCAGGACAATAAGCTCAAAACAGAAAGAAGTTGCCGCCATAGACAATTAAGGTATACTGTATTTTTAAATTATCGGCCAGGACTATCCTAGGATCGGCTTGGACGATATTCACAAATTATGCCTTAATTGATCAGGAAATCAAGGGAGTAATTAAGGATGATTGATACAATCATATCGTCCTGGACGATCGCATGATCGGCCAGGACGATCCAGTCAAAAACCTTAAGTTACTTCAGGACGATAAATTTTGGCCAGCTCGTATCCAGGGCTATTGTCAGGACGATTTTCCTCTGATTTGAACTGATCGGTCAGGACGATCGTGAGATCGGCCTGGACGATAAAGCCAATTTTAAATCATCAAGTTCTGCATCCAGGGCGATGCTCTGGTCGATCTTCTTTGATTTATACTGGTCGGCCATGCCGATGTCCATATCGGCCTGGACGATATTATCGGCAACTTGCAATTAATGAGCTCCTTTGAAGCTCTTCTATTTAAGAGCTATTGTTAAACATTTTTTTAAAAGACCTTTGGCTGCTGCCTTGACCTGAGAAGACCTTGAGGAGAGAAAGAGAGAGAGGAGAGTGAGAGAGAGGATCTTGTGAGGGGGAGCTTGTGAGGGGATTCACAAGGGTTGTTTCAAGGATCGCTCTGCTTCGTCTTTGTCTAGAGTTTCTCGTCTGTGGAAGGGTCGGTAGAGGTAAAGAGTTTGCTTTTGGTTTTGGTTGTCTGCCAGCTTCAGGAGGAAGCAAAAGGAGGTAGGTTCTCTGCCTTGCCGGGGTGGCAAAAAAGAGGTTCTTGTAAGAGCTTCTCCGCTTAGCCGTGGGGGCTAAAGGAGAGTCACGTTTTATAGTGCAATACTTGGAGGGTGCCTCCAAGGAGTGGACATAGGTCGAGTCGACCGAACCACTATAAATTTCTGTGTCTTTTTCTTGCTTCGCGCTTTTTAGTTCCGCATTTTTTTCTGTGGTGTGATTTGGTTTAGGTAATTTTCTTTCTTTGTGAATAGAGTTTTTAAAATACCAATTCACCCCCCCTTTTGGTTAGCTTGGGACTAAGTTGATAGGGCTTAACATCCCTAACAAACTTTCAAGTGGTATCAGAGCGGGATTCGAAAATTTAAGTTTGAAAACTTTTTGAATTTGATCCATGGCTAACATTGGGAATCGTAACACTACGGAAGGGTATTCCATTACCCGTCCTCCCCTGTTCGATAACCTACCTTTTGATTTTTGGAAAACTCGCATGTCAACGTTTTTACAATCTACTGATTATCACATGTGGATGCTTATTCAAGAAGGTTATTCTCCACCTTCTCGTGAAATTAATGGTGTTTAAACTGAAATTGCGTTTACTGAATGGACTTTTGATGAACGAGATTTAGCTCAATTAAATGCAAAATGTTTGAACTGCTTTTTCTGTGCTTTAAAATCTGAGGATTACATGCGTGTCTAAACTTGCAAAACTGGTAAAGAGATTTGGGATAAATTGTGCATCACCTATGAAGGTACTAATGAAGTTAAACAATCCCGTTTAAACATTCTCTTGCATTACTACGAACTTTTTCGTATGAAACCTCATAAATCAATTTCTGACATGTACACTAAGTTTACTCAGATTGTTACTTCATTGCATGCACTAGGAAAAGAACTTTCGAACTATGAAAAAGTTAACAAGATTTTGAGATGCTTGCCTTCGTCATATGATGCTAAAATCACTGCAATCATTGAATCTAAGGATTTGAACACCTATTCTACTGATAACTTACTTGGGTCACTCATTGCTTACGAGCAAGGGGTGAATTAATAAAATCTTGATGCATGTGAGAAGAAAAAGGAGAAAATAATTGCACTGAAGGCGCACAAATCAGATTCTGAATCTTCCGGATCTGAAAGCGATGAAATTGCCTTCATCACAAGGCAATTCAAAAGCTTTCTAAGAAAGAAACAAAAGCATCATCAAAGTTGGAGAAAAGGTAAGGCTCACAAACATATTAAAGGATCTTCTGATGTTGTTTGTTTTGAATGCAGAAAACCTGGACATGTGAGAGCCGATTGCCTTACACTTCAAGATCATTCAAGCAAAGAAAAGAAAAAAGGTGAGGAGAAAGCCAAGTCGAGGAAGGACAAGAAGAAAATTCAAAGAGATTTTTGGGCAGAATCTGGTACTGATTCCTCTGAGACTGAACCAAAGGAAGAGACTACGAACTTGTGTTTCATGGGAGAGAATCAAAGTGATGAGGAAGAGGTATGTAAACCAACCTATGATGAATTGTTTGAAATTTGTGAAAAAATCCATGCATCATACAAAAAACTTAAGAAGACTCATACTAGCCTAAAATTAGAACATTCAAATCTACAAAAAGAGCATGAAGTTTTTCTCAAAGATCATGCCACGATTGATTCAAATCACAAGGCTCTTCTGGATGAATTTGATTAGTTGAACAAAAAGCATTTGGAATTAGTTGATGAACACAATGCATTAAAAGCTTCACACACCTCACTTAAGGTTGATCTTAAGAAATCTAAAGAGATTGAGAAAAATTTAAGGATTGAAAATGAAGTTTTAAAATGCACAAATTTGAAGTTTCAAAATGATTTAGAAGCATGTAAGAAAACTAGGATGACTTCTACTTTTAAACAATTGCCAAAACCTAGGAAGAGACATTATAACTCAAATCACTTAAGAAATCCCTTTCCTGGAGTTAGATGTTTTTCATATGGCATGCTAGGATACATCTCACACACTTGCATCGTTCATCGTAGTACACATTGGGTGTGGAGACCTAAGATGCATGATTCACAGCATACCATACCTGCATTGTATTCTACGTTTCCTAAGAAGGATCCCAAACCTGTTTGAGTTCCTAGATCTGACTGATGTTGAGTTTTGTAGGTGTGCTCTCACCAAAGTCCTCGTGGGAGCATAGGATAACTAGACATAAGGAGGCTTGCAGCTCAAAATTGCTTAAACTCGCTGCTCTATCACGTGCTTTAAATTTTTTAGTTTTTGTGTTTATTTTTATTTTTATTTTTGTGCTTACTTGGTGGTAGTCTAGTTTGCGTTGTTTTCATTCTTTTTATTTGTTTTTATGTGTTCTGTTTTCGCGTTGCTCTTTAAATTTGGTCTTTCATATGATGAATCTTTTCAAGCCTTTAGATTTTAGAGTTTTAGAGATAGTATTTAGCTTGTTCTAAATTGGTTAAAGGGAGTAAACTGTTAATATTTTCCCTCCTTCTGACTTTGTTTAGTGGTATGATTTTCTTCTCTAAACAAAAGTCTAAACTTAGTTTAACCAATGGCTTTTCATTTAAGATCTTTTTCTTATCTTACTACATTAATTTATCTCATGCATAATAGCCAAAGTTCTTAGATATCATTCAAGCTTTTGAAATCTTGCCATTACATTTATCACATGATTTTGATTTTGTGTTATGGATTGTTCTTCCCTATGTTAGAAAGAGAGCTCCTATTCTCTAATATTTGGAGGATATACTCACAACTAAGTCTTTTTTTAAGGGTATATTAAAGAGTTTTTAGCTTGCAAGAGTTAAAAAGGAAAGAGGCCAATGAAGCCAAATTAAAAAGAAAGCCATATACACAAAAGTGTATTCGAATCAAAAGATGCTCAAAAGAGCCAATCAAAATAACAAGAGGTATAAAATAAGCCCACTAGATGTAAGCTATCATCTCTTTGGTAAAACTCTTAAAACTTAGAAAACTCATTGATTATGTGATACTTTCAAAGACTTGATTTCAATTTTCATGATTGAGAAAAATTACTTTGGTTTATTATTTATGAGATATTTTATTTGTAAACAAGTCTTGAATGGATCTTTTTATCCTATTTAGTTATTCTGAGTTAGATTTCTGTTTTCCAAGAATTTTTTGTACCCTGAAGGATGTCCGATCTAGGGTTAACAGAATCAGATGTTCTACCCTCTTCTGATTGGAATTTGTTAAACTTCTTGATCTCTTGGAACTCTAAAAGTTTAACTTTTTGAAAAGAATTATCATATGATGCCTCTTTAAATAAAAAAAAATAAATTAGAAAAATTAAAATCCAAAAATATTCATTTTTTGTTTTTCCTTGTGTTGTTGCTTTTGTTTTTCTTTTTCTGTGTTTTGACTGTTTTTCTTTTGTTTTATTTTTTGAGGGTCTTGATCATCACCATTCTTCTCTTGATTTCAATTTCAAGTCACATCGGCCTGGATGATACTTTTATCGTCCTGGACGATGTGATAAATTCTCTTCAAAATCCATCTGCTGAACTTTTTTGTGCTTGATGTAACTCATCGTCCTGGACGATACTATATCGTCCTGGACGATTTGATCGAACTCATGGTGATAGTCCTGGCCGATGGAATATTTCGTCTGGCCGATGCATGTTATGTGCATCATCCTGGCCGATACACTGGATCGTCCTGGATGATCCACGTGTCAGCACATTTTGATCTTTAAATTTGTCCCCGAACGATCCATTATTGGACAATCGGCCGGGCCGATCCACTGTTCATCCTGGACGATACACATGGCAAGCATTTTAAATGTTTTAACTTCGGCCGGTACGATCAATTATTATGCATCGTCCTGGACGATACATCTAATCGGCCCGAACGATCTGCTTTTTCAACGGTCGTCTGGATTGACTCCTCGGGACGATCGCCTGTGTCTAATCGGCCTGGCCGATATCTGATCGGCCCGGAAGATCGGACCGCCTTTTTGACCAATCGGTATGTATGTAATTATTAAACCATATCGGCCTGGACGATTCTGCGATCGGCCAGGACGATATGGCCGTTTCTTTAAATTCAGGCCGTTCCAGCCATGTTTTTCACTCTTCATCCTTTCTTCTCTTGTGTTTTTGCTTAGTCCTCTGTATGGCGGGTGGGAAATGCGTCCGAGAAACTTCTGGGAGTTCTTCGAGGGCAAGAATTGACTCTCGTTTCAGAGAAGCAGAAGATGAAGCCGCTTACCATCGTTACAAAGAATGTGGGATAACTATCTCAAGAATCATCAATCCTGCCCACATCTCATACCCGGTAATGGATCTTTTCGCTCACACATCCCTTTGCTTCATTCCGTCTCTTGCTTTCCCTTTCAATTCAGAGTTTCTTCGAGAGTTTTTCACAAACCTTCGCATCAACCCTACCTTCACAGCCCTGACCTCCTATGTGAATCGACGCCCTATCGAAATCACATATCAGGATTATGTTGATCTTTTACAGCTATCCACCACCGGGGATAAGCTGCACTTAATCGCCTTTAACCCTGATCTTCACTGGTCCACGGAGAATCATTTCCTTCGCCAGACCAATGTACCTTACCATGTTGGAGAGACTAGCTCTTTAGTCAAAGATGCTAGGAAAATCTAACATGTCCTTCGCACCTCCGTAATTCCAAAAGCCGGCGACCGAATCCACATCACCCCTCTACTTTCACTCACTACTTTCTACATCTTGGCTCATAAGGAATTTAATACTGCGGACCTAATTTTCTGATACATTGATCACTTAACCACAATCCGTGATCCAGGCCACAAAAGGAAACCCAATCTAGCCTTAGGACACATCATAGCCTATATCCTTGAAACCAAATACCAACTTCAGTATCCTATTCCACCAAACCTCCCAACTCCCTTCTACTCAAACAATTCCTTTAGCACCCTTCACAGTACTCGTCTCCACCCTGAGGGACCTCAGGGGGCTAGAGAGGAGGAGGCTCCCGCTCCCGCTCCCATTCCTGATCCTGTCCCTCTCCACCAGCACTCTCCAGTTGATCAGTTGATTGAGAGGTTTGATCTTTGAGAGACTCAGTTTGACGCCTACGTTGCTGCAAAGGAGCAGCAACACTTCGAGGATATTGCCCGCTACGAACAGCACCGCGCTAAGGATTTAGCCCGATTTGATAGTTTCCTTACTCAGCAGCAGCAGCAGCATGACCAGGACATCGCCTGGTTCAATGCTCAGTTCACCACACTTGCCACCTACTTTCAGC
Organism: Dendrobium nobile; assembly: GCA_022539455.1. Lineage (NCBI taxonomy): Eukaryota > Viridiplantae > Streptophyta > Magnoliopsida > Asparagales > Orchidaceae > Dendrobium > Dendrobium nobile. The sequence continues at coordinate 48,753,369 of CM039721.1, forward strand.
AGCCACCTCCTCCACCTCCATCTGATGATCAGGATCCCTCGTTCTTTTAGTCTGTGCTTTCTGTTGTTTGTTTCCTGTAGTTTGCTTTTAGTCGTTATTTGTTTTTTGACCCTCTTTTTGTGATGACAGAAGGGGGAGTTGGTGTGGTAGGAAAAGTTATTTGTAACTTTGAAATTCTAATGAATGTTTTTGGATATTTTCCTACTTGTATTTGCCATCATCAAAAAGGGGGAGATTATTGCAAATCTATTTTTCATGGCTTATGTTTTGATGATTGACAAACACTATTTCTCTTGGACTGCTTGTTGCTTCTAATGTTTCAGGAATCGAAGATCGGACGAACAAGACGAAGCCAATTCAGGATAGCGTAGGTTTAGGGTTGAGTCAGTCTGTACTTTTGTTTTTCACTTCTTGAGTCTACTTGTAATGGTCAAAGAGACTGATGCTAAGTAACCCTTCACACATACACTTGAGAGACTTAGAACTTCTGTTTTTACTCATATCAGCCAGGACGATTTTTTGATCGGCCTGGACGATCAGGCTTAAAACAGAAAGTCTAAATAAGGATTCTTAATTAAGACATCAGACATTAACAGATCGGCCTGGATGATACGTGTATCGGCCAGGACGATAAGCTCAAAACAGAAAGAAGTTGCCGCCATAGACAATTAAGGTATACTATATTTTTAAATTATCGGCCAGGACGATCCTAGGATCGGCCTAGACGATATTCACAAATTATGCCTTAATTGATCAGGAAATCAAGGGAGTAATTAAGGATGATTGATACGATCATATCGTCCTGGACGATTGCATGATCGGCCAGGACGATCCAGTCAAAAACCTTAAGTTACTTCAGGACGATAAATTTCGGCCAGCTCGTATTCAGGGCTATTGTCAGGACGATTTTCCTCTGATTTGAACTGATCGGCCAAGAAGATCGTGAGATCGGCCTGGACAATCAAGCCAATTTTTAATCATCCAGTTCTGCATCCAGGGCGATGCTCTAGCCGATCTTCTTTGATTTGTACTGATCGGCCAGGCCGATGTCCATATCGGCCTGGACGATATTGTCGGCAACTTGCAATTAATGAGCTCCTTTGAAGCTCTTCTATTTAAGAGCTCTTGTTAAACATATTTTTAAAAGACCTTTGGCTGCTGCCTTGACCCGAGAAGACCTTGAGGAGAGAAAGTGAGAGAGAGGAGAGAGAGAGGATCTTGTGAGGGGGAGCTTGTGAGGGGATTCACAAGGGTTGCTTCAAGGATCGCTCTGCTTCGTCTTCGTCTAGAGTTTCTCGTCCGTGGAAGGGTCGGTAGAGGTAAGGAGTTTGCTTTTGGTTTTGGTTCTCTGCCAGCTTCAGGAGGAAGCAAAAGGAGGTAGGTTCTCTGCCTTGCCGGGGTGGCAAAAAGGAGGTTCTTGTAAGGGCTTCTCCGCCTAGCCGTGGGGGCTAATGGAGAGTCACGTTTTGTAGTGCAATACTTGGAGGGTGCCTCCAAGGAGTGGACGTAGGTCGAGTCGACCGAACCACTATAAATTTCTGTTTTCTTTTTCTTGCTTTCGCGCTTTTTAATTCCGCATTTATTTCTGTGATGTGATTTGGTTTATGAAATTTTCTTTCTTTGTGAAAAGAGTTTTTAAAATACCAATTCACCTCCCCCCCTCTTGGTTAGCTTGGGACTAAGTTCATAGGGCTTAACATCCCTAACAAACTTTCAGATAGATCCCTAGAGCTGGATGAGACAGAGCTATCACGTAGCCCTCATAGGATCGGTTCCCCTATGAGTCCTTACATAGAGGCCCTCCGACACTCTTTCTTAGAGAACGATGATACACTAGTGGATGAGTTGGAGGAGGACGTACCAGTTCACCGGGTTTGTGTAGTTACCCGTAGAGGTCACTCGGATGAGAGAGAGCCTGAGGACCAGGATGCGTAGGGAGAGCCCGAGGTGAGTGGATCCCCCAGATTAATTGACATAGATGCTACGGTCCTGAACCTCCAGGCACAGATGGTAGAGATGGCCAGAGCCATGACAGCCATGACAGCGCAGTTGACAGCCTTGGGGGGGGGGGGGGTGCCCTAAGTGGCAGGTGTAGCCGCTGCCAGTACTTCTAGAGATCAGCCAGTTGTGCCTCCAGTTGCACTAGACCCCCTGAGAGTAGACAGGGTCCAGAGAGTAGTGCCTGCGGCACCTCTAGTGGTTCAGAGTCAGCCGGCGCAGTTGTCAGCGGGTCAGGTTCAGGATCTGATTGCCCAGAAGGTAGAGCAGGTCATTTCCTCCAGGAAGACTAGAGAGTCAGTTAGTAGAGGGTGGCCTTACCCGGTAGAGTACGAGCAGGAGCCCTACCCTCCTGGTTTCATCCCTCTTAGGTTTAGAGTGTTCGATGGATTTGGGAACCTGAGGCAGCATGTGGCTCAGTACCGGGCCATATGTTGCAATATAGGAGGGAGTGACCCATTGATGTTGAGGTTGTTCGTCAGCAGCTTGGCGGGGGTGGCGTTTGCTTGGTACGCCGACCTCCCCAATGACTCAGTCAGAACTTTTGCAGAGCTGGAGCAGTTGTTCATCCAGAGGTTTGTCAACACTGAGCACAGAGTTACAGTTGGGGAGCTAGTAGTCACCAAACAGCGGCCTAGAGAGTCACTCACAGACTATATAATTAGATGGAGGAACCTTAGTTTGCAGTGCGAGCCACAATTGCAGGAGCAGCACGCAGTTGAGATCTTGTTGAAGAACATAGATGGTCCCATAGCTCCATACCTGAAGGGTTTCACCATACGGACCTTTTAGAAGCTACTGACCAAGGTTACCAACCTACAGGACAGCATACCCGATGCAGTCCCTCATAAGGCTAAGAGTCAGCCTTCGCGCAGACCTCAGCAACAGGAGTTTTTAGGGGCACCTCCACCCAGGAGAGGGGAGGTACACAATACCCAGGGACCAGCAAATAAGAGCAAGAGGCCCTTAGGCAGTTCAGCACCTCCACAGCAGTCACGTTCAGCTAGTTAGTCACACTCAATTAGTCAGCCAGCAGCATAGCCCAGGACCTCCCGTAGGACTCCAGAGAGTCAACAGTCCTTACAGGAGAAGCTTAGTAAGGAATACCCATTTAAAAGGGAGAGTGTGAAGAAAATTTTTAAATTCCTTACTAATAAGAACATACTTACCTTTCCCAACACAGTAGAGTGGAGGAGGAGGGTCAGACTGAGCACCCACTCTACTGCCCTTACCATAGATGTGTTGGGCATGTATTAGAGGTTTGCTTTGTGTTCAAGGATAAGGTTGAGAGGTTGATGGCCACAGGATAGATACACCTCCAGGACAGTGACCTAGTGCAACCCAGGGGCAAGGGCCCTCAGAAAGTTCAGATGGTTTCCAACCCCAGCCACAATCCCAGCCAGAGTGACAGTCAGGGCAGTAGTGGCAGTTTACCCCAGAGTTCTGAGGGAGAGTGGCAGTTAGCACTCTCCAAGAAGACCAGGAGGATGATAGACCATACAGTTCAGAGTTCAGAGGTAGTTAAGAGGAGGCCACCACAGGCCAAGTCGACAGTTGCCCCCACAGTTACTACTCCAGCACTTGTACATTCTTCTTCTTCTCTTTCTGTTGTAGTGCCTACTAAGCACATTTCTTTTTCTTCTACTTTATGTAATAAGAAAATGTATAAAAGAGAAAAATACGTTGTAACCTCTGAGGGGAAGACAGGGTTCCTTCCAGCACTTACGCTGAAGGACTTTGTTCTCCCTTCATTTGATGAAGAAATAATAGAAGAAGGTGATTCTGACTACTTCTGGTATTCTTTTCCTACTGCTTTTACTTCTAGTTCTGCTTCTACTTCTACTAGCACTCGCTCTTTTCATACTTTACATGTCTCTTATAATAATTCTAGTGTGTTGAGTCTAGTAATTAGGTTGTTAAGCCTAAGTTAATGTCCCAAAGGCTACCAAGAGGGGGGGGGTGAATTGGTAGTTTAAAAATTTTAAGCCCTCTTTTTGAAATTATGTTGAACCGAAATAAAAATTGTTTCTTTTAAGTTTTGTAGAAAAAGTTTTTCAACCACAGAGTTTTTAAGACTAAGAATTAAAATGCGAAAACGTAAAAACAGTAAAGTAAATGACACCAGATTTATAGTGGTTCGATCTAAAACCAGACCAACATCCACTCCCCAGAGGCACCCTTTGAGTATTGCACTAATACCAATAGTGACTCTCCTTTTGCACCCACAGCAAGGCGGAGAAGCCTTTACAACACACTCTTTTCACCACTCCCTGGTGCGACAGAGAACCGTTGTCCTTTTACACAATCCCCAGTGTTGGCAGAGAACCATCGTCCTTTCACACTCTCCTAGTGTGGGCAGAGAACCCTTCGGCTATTTACACTCTCCAAGTGTAGGCAGCGAACCCTTCGGCTATTCACACTCTCCAAGTGTAGGCAGCGAACCCTTCGGCTATTCACACTCTCCAAGTGTAGGCAGCAAACCCTTCAGCTATTCACACTCTCCAAGAGTAGGCAGCGAACCCTTCGGCTATTCACACTCTCCAAGTGTCGGCAGCGAACCAGATCTCCTTGACAGATCTTCTCACAAGAAATCTAGAAAGAAGAAAGAAAAGAGTGAAGTAATCCCAATTCACAAGTAGAGATTCTTACCTTTGAACTCCAAGTGAAGCCTTCACGCTCCAGTGGTAGGAATTCTCCCTTGAATGCACTCTCACACTCTCTCCTTAGCTATTCTCTCAAGAGGCACGAAGATCAAATGACGAAAAGATTGGGTGGCAGTCTAATTTGGACTATTTATACAAAAGACAAGAAAAACCGCCCAAAAACTGCAAGTATTCAATTCTGTATGCAGTGGATCATCCTGTACGATCGTGGATCGTCCTGGACGATTTTACTTAAACGCTTTGAAATGACCCTATTTGTATATGTGTACGAAATATTTTCGTACACGCTGATCGTCCAGTACAAACTAAGTTCGTCTGGTACGAACGGTTATTACTAGGTCGGTTCTAGAAACTGCTGAAAATTGTTCTAAGTTGGTTAATCGTTTGGACGAAAATTTATTCGTCTGGACGAAATTTTTACAGAGGACCGATCGTCCCGGACGATTATTAATTTCGTCTGGACGAAAGTTTTCCAGAGGACCAATCGTCATGGACGATAATTTAATTTCGTCTGGACAAAAATTTTCCAGAGACCAGATCGTCCCAGACGATTATTAATTTCGTCTGGACGAAAATTTTCCAGAGGACCAATCGCCATTAACGATAATTTAATTTCGTCTGGACAAAAATTTTACAGAGAACCAATCGTCCTGGACGATTGTAAAATTCGTCCTGTACGAATAGGACTTAGAAAATTTTTTAAGTAAGTTCCTATTCGTTCCATGTGCTCAATAGGAGATAACTGTCTGATCGTCTCGTATGAACGGATATCGTCCAGTACGATCAGTATAAATTTTTATGATCTCCTTATGTGTGTGTGTATGTTGAAAGTTCGTTAGGGATGTTAAGCCCTATGAACTTAGTCCCAAGCTAACCAAGAGGGGGGGGGGGGGGGGGGGGGGTTGAATTGGTATTTATAGTGGTTCGGTCGACTCGACCTACGTCCACTCCTTGGAGGCACCCTCCAAGTATTACACTACAAAACGTGACTCTCCTTTAGCCCCCACGGCTAGGCGGGGAAGCCCTTACAAGAACCTCCTTTTTGCCACCCCGGCAAGGCAGAGAACCTACCTCCTTTTGCTTCCTCCTGAAGCTGGCAGAGAAACAGAACCAAAAGCAAACTCCTTACCTCTACCGACCCTTCCATGGACGAGAAACTCTAGACGAAGACGAAGCAGAGCGATCCTTGAAGCAACCCTTATGAATCCCCTCACAAGCCCCCCCTCACAAGATCCTCTCTCTCTCTCCTCTCTCTCTTTCTCACCTCAAGGTCTTCTCAGGTCAAGGCAGTAGCCAAAGGTCTTGAAAAACATTTAACAAGAGCTCTTAAATAGAAGAGCTTCAAAGGAGCTCATTAATTGCAAGTTGCCAACATTATCGTCCAGGCCGATATGGACATCGGCCTGGCCAATCAGTACAAATCAAAGAAGATCAGCCAGAGCATCGCCCTGGATGCAAAACTGGACGATTGAAAATTGGCTTGATCGTCCAGGCCGATCTCACGATCGTCCGGGCCGATCAGTTCAAATCAGAGGAAAATCGTCCTGACAATAGCCTTGGATACAATCTGGCCGATATTTATCGTCCTGAAGTAACTTAAGGTTTTTGACAAGATCGTCCTGGCCGATCCTGTGATCGTCTAGGACGATATGATCGTATCAATCATCCTTAATTACTCCCTTGATTTCCTGATCAATTAAGGCATAATTTGGTAATTTCATCCAGGCCGATACGTGGATTGTCCTGGACGATAATTTAAAATTACAGTATACCTTAATTGACTATGACTGCTACTTCTTTCTGTTTTGAGCTTATCGTCCTAGCCGATACATGTATCGTCCAGGCCGATATGTTAATGACAGCTGCCTTAATTAAGAATCCTTACTTAGACTTTCTGTTTTAAGCTGATCGTCCCAGACGATATAAATATCGGCCGGGCCGATGTGGGCAAAAATAGATATTCTAAGCCCCTCAAGTGTGTGTGTGTAGGGTTACTTAGCATCAGTCTTTTTGACCATTACAAGTAGACTCAAGAAGTGAAAAATAAAAGTACAGACTGACTCAACCCTAAACCTACGCAATCCTGAACTTGGCTCCTTCTTAATCGTCCGATCTTCGATTCCTGAAAAGTTAGAAGCAATAAGTAGTCCAAGAGAAATAGTGTTTGTCATTCATCAAAACATAAGACATAAAAAATAGGTTTGCAACAATCTCCCCCTTTTTGATGATGGCAAAATACTACGAAAACAGTTAATAGCAAAAATTCAGAATTGATGAAAAAAGGAACCTCATAAACTTCTCCCCCTTTTGACATATCAAAAAGGAGGGTACAAGAAAGCAAAGCAAAAGAGATCCCCCCCCCCTTTTTTTTTAACCAAGGCATGAACATGATATAGTATTCCATGTGATTGATTTAAAAATTTATGAGTTAATGTGTTAATAAGCTCATCAATCTATAGAATAGTAGAATATTCGATCATGGTTACCCTTAGCTCAGACATTTTCTTAGGGTAGAATCGTCTTTTGAAATCAATGACCTAACTCAAGAAATTAATTGGATATGAGAAAAGGAATCCACCCATTACTTGGCTTAAAAAAAACATCTTTATAAAATAATGAAGTAAAATAAATTTGTCACAATCGTAAAATAATCGAAGTCAAGCCTTTGATAACTAACACTTCTAAGTTTTAAAAGATTTAAAAAGGGAGAATAGCTTGCTTTTGAGTGGGCTCATTTTATGCCTCTTGTCAATTTCATGGCGCTTTGCGCATCTTTTTATAGATTTTTCAATTTTTGACATCTTTGCGCATCTTTTGTTGGTATCATTGGCCAAATTTTGTTGTTTTTGCAAGCTATATTCTCTTTTATAACCTTTTAAAAAATAAAGTTGTGAATATATCTTCTCAGATATTAGAGAATAGGAGCACTCTCTCTAACATAAGGAAGAGTTACCACAAGCAGAATTAATAATCAAGGACAAGAGTAACGAGAAATCTTGATGTGACAAAAAAACTTTAAACATTATAAGTATAAGATAGATTTGCTTAAGCAAACTTAAGAAAAGATCTAAATTCCATAAATAATCTTTAACTTGAGATAGATTTTTGATTAGAAAAGAAAACTATGCCACTAAAATAGGTTAGAAAAAGAGATACAATCACAAAATATTCCTACCATCTAAGAGATTGAGTAGATAAAAACATATTGACTACAAATTTCCAAAGATAAGGACAAGGAATATAGTATCATATTAGTGATGATTTTGAAAACTAAGTAAAGAGAGACAAAAGGGAAAAATAAAACATACAAAAAAAAGCTAAAGCAATAAAAAGGAAGCAGAAGCAAAAGAAAATAAAAAGCAAAAGCAAAAGAAAATAAAAAGTTTCATGCATTTATGTCAATCACACCCAACCTGGTCCTTAAAGAGCTGAAAGTATCGAAGGCCAGTGGTTTAGTATAGATGTCCGCCAGTTGATTTTCAGTTGTCACATGGTGTAACTCAATGTCTCCCTTAGTCACAAGATCTCTAATTAAGTGATGCCTAATGTCAATGGGTTTAGTCCTTGAATGTTGGATAGGATTCTTAGAGATGTATATGGCACTAGTATTGTCACAAAAGATTGAGATGGTACTTACATGTAATCCTAAATCCAATACCTGTTGTTTCAACCAAAGGACTTGGGCCACACAACTTCTAAGAGCAATGTATTCAGCTTCAACAGTGGAAAGAGCAACAGAGTTTTGCTTCCTACTAGACCAAGAGACCAAAGATTATCTAATGAATTAACAAGTTCCAGAAGTGCTCTTTCTATCCACCTTGCATCCTGCAAAATCAGAGTCAGAAAAACCAATAATCTCAAAAGAAGTGCTATGTTTAGGGTACCAAATCCCTAATCCTTGTGTCCCCAAAAGGTATCTAAAAATCCTCTTAACAGCAGTCATGTGGGATTCCTTAGGGTCAGCTTGAAACCTAGCACAAAGGCAAACACTAAATATGATGTCAGGTCGGCTCGCAGTCAAGTAAAGTAAAAATCCAATCATGCCTCTATGCTTCTTCTGATCAACAGACTTACCACTTGGGTTCTTATCCAATGGAGCACTAGAAGTCATGGGAGTGTTAATTGGCTTGGCTTTGTCCATCTCATATTTCTTCAAAATATCTTTTATGTATTTTGTTTGATTTAGAAAAGTTCAATCTTCCAATTGTTTTATGCTAAACCCCAAAAAGTAAAACAACTCTCCCATCAAATTCATCTCAAACTCTCTACTCATTGTTTTAGAAAAATCATCACACAAATTTTTATTTGATGATCCAAAAAGTATATCATCCACATAAATTTGAACAATGAGTAAATCATCTCCAACTCTCCTAAAAAAAGGGTAGTGTCTACGCTCCCCTTGACAAAGTCCCTGTCTAGTAAGAATGTGCTAAGCCTCTCATACCAAGCTCTTGGTGCCTGCTTTAAACCATACAATGTCTTTTTCAATTTAAACACATGATTTGGAAATTGGGAGCTCTCAAAACCTGGAGGTTGTTCTACAAACACATCTTCTTTTATCTCCCCATTTAAAAAGGCACTCTTGACATCCATTTGAAAAAGCTTAAATCCTTTATAACAGGCAAAGGCTAATAGCACTCTAATGGCTTCCAATCTAGCTACAGGGGCAAAAGTCTCCTCAAAGTCTATCTCTTCTATTTGATTGTGCCCCTTAGCCACCAATCTTGCTTTATTCCTTACCACCACTCTTGAATCATTCACTTTGTTCTTAAAGACCCACTTTGTTCCAACTACACTTTGTCCTTTAGGTCTCTCCACAAGTTCCCAAACATCATTCCTAATAAATTGATTCAACTCTTCTTGGATTGCTAAAATCCAAAACTCATCAGAAAGGGCTTGGTTAATGGTGGTGGGTTCAGTCATAGAAATAAAGGCAGAGTGGTTCACCTCCTTCCTAAGTCGATGTCTAGTCTTAACTCCACTAGAAGGGTCTCCTAAGATCAAATCCTTGGGGTGACTTGTAGAGTATCTCCAATCTCTAGGCAAAGTGTGTGAAGTTTCTCCCCTTTCAACATAGTTCTCTACCCCTTGAGTGACTCCTTCTACTCCTCCATTACTTAGGTGCTCACTCCCCTTCCCCAAATTTTCTACTCCACTTATAATCTCTCCAACATCATCATCTTCTACTCCATGTTTCTTAGGATCAGACTCATCAAAAACTACAAGGGTTGTCTCTTCCACCATCAAAGTTCTCTTGTTAAACACCCTAAAAGACTTCCCAACACTAGAATATCCCAAGAATACTCCTTCATCAGATTTAGGATCAAATTTTCTCAAGTGAGAATTCCATTGTTGTGAATGAAAACCTTACACTAGCACATGGGGGGAAGTCATCTTTTATTTGCATCTTTAAAAGCATTGAAGCGAGAGATGCAGTACTATCAAGTGGGCCTTGGATTGTGGCCGGGAACATCATAGGGATGGACAAATGGACCTCCACCTTTTCTCCATCTTCTTTGCACGGCCTACACTCGCCGATTTGGATTCGATTGCCGCAGCTACCCCTTATCTATTGGGATATCAACAACATTACTCGCATTGCCAATGGGATCGGAGAGCCCTTGTGGATGGACTCTCACACTAGCACATGGGGGAAGTCTTCTTTTGCGCGGATTTGTGTGAGAATCAATCTAGAACAGAAATTAATTCCGGGAGTTTGGATCAATGGCATCCATGGGAAGTTCTTCCAACGAATTGAATACGAAGGCCTATTCAATTTTTGCTTTGACTGCGGCTATCTTGGACATGCCAAGGGAAACTGCCCAAGCTTGGGCAAAACTAGTGGACCGTCCCCCTCCAGTGGCCGTGCAACTCAAGCTACTCATGCTGCAACAAAGGAGCAGCCCGTCCAGGCCCCCCCGACTAGGACCGAACAGCCTATTAGGAACGACCCACAGGAATGTGAGGAGCCGGATGAAGACTCCTTGGGCACTTGGAACATAGTCACCCGCAAGAGAAGAGGCAAGAACAAGGCACCTGCAGCTGCTCCTTCCAAGGGAAGGGACGGGGTGACCGAACCAAGCCAGGCCACTCCAACACCCGAGAACACTCAACAACGTATGGAGGAGATTTCCGAAAGGATTGTCAACCCGAGAAAATCTCCCACCATGAACCAAAGGGTCTCCTTCAATGCAGCCAGATCGGGCCAAGATCAAACACCAACGACCGTGGATCTCTCCAAACGTCAACACAAGGCATCCAGGGCTTTCATGGAGAAGCAGCTACTACAGTTGGGACCGATTGCCACCCTTCCTCGCAAGAGAAGGAAGAACTTACAAGACGATACTGGCGGGGACTTTGTCCCCTTTGAGGATCAATGATGCCCTTCGTTGATGCTTGTCCTTGGGTGCTAAAGGTGATCATACTATGTCTGGCGCAATGGGATATCTCTCAGCCTCCGGGCTGTTTCAAACCCCTTATAAGTATCTCCCCCCGCTGGAGTGGTTCTCTGATCATCTTTAGTACTTCTTGGGCAAGTATTTGGGAGGGGCCTCCTTGTGAATCAAAGGGGCTTATCCTTGTCTTTGTTGCTTTACTTTTTGTTGGTCATACTTGTATGGTGAAGAATATAGATTTAGTCCTTCCCACTTTTGTTTTTTGTTTTGGGAAGGCAGATAGTGTTTCCATACCTGTTATGTATTCTTTTCTCTTTTATTAATCAATGCAAAATGCAACTCTTCAAAAGAATGAAAACCTTACAACCAAAGACATGAAGGTGGGAAAGATTGGGTGTCCTACCCTTAAGGATCTCATAGGGTGTCTTCTCTAATTTGGCTCTAATATTCACCCTATTCAACACATAACAAGCTGTGTTAACCGCTTCAGCCCAAAAGTATTTTGGAAGTGAATACTCAGCAAGCATGGCTCTAGCGGCTTCCACCAAGGTCCGGTTCTTCCTTTCAGCTACCCCATTCTGCTGAGGGGTCCTAGAGGCTGAAAAATTGTGGCTAATCCCATTGTCCTCACAAAAATCTTCAGATCTTTCATTTTCAAACTCTCCCCCATGATAACTATGGATGGTCAAAATCTCACAACCTAGCTTCTTCTGAATCCAAGTAGAAAAAGTTTTAAACTCCTCAAAAGTCTCATTTTTATGTGAAAGAAATCTAGTCCAAGTGAACCTCGAGTAGTCATCAACAATCACAAAATCATAGACTTTCCCTCCCAAACTAGCTGTGCTAATGGGTCCAAACAAATCCATGTGAAGGACTTCTAAAGGTCTAGAGGTGCTAATGTTCTTAATGGGGTGGAAAGAGGAGTGGACTTGCTTTCCTAGTTGACAGGCATCACAAAGGTGGTCTTTTATAAACTTAAGTTTGGGGACACCTCTAACTAGGTCCTTTTGGGTCACTTTCCTAAGGGTTTTCATACTTGCATGACAAGCCTCCTATGCCACAACCAAGAATCATCAATCACAGTTTTTAAGCAAAAAGAAGCAGCACATTCAATGTTATTTAAATCAAGCATGTAGACGTTGTTGATCCTCTTTCCCTGCAAAATAGTATTGTTACTTAAACTTACAATGCATGAATCCACGAAGAATTACACGATGAAGCCTTTGTCACAGAATTGACTGATGCTGAGCAAGTTGTGCTTCAATCCATCTACAAGCAAAACATTTTCAATCATAAGGTTCTTGGAATTGCCAATTATACCTGCTCCTACCACCTTTCTGGTGGTGTTGTCTCCAAGAGTAACCTTGCCTCCAGTCCTGGACTCTAGTACAATAAACTGGCTAGCATCACCAGTCATATGTCGGGAGCATCCACTGTCCAGGTACCATATACTCTCACGAGGTCTTTTGTGAGAGCCCTCCTACAAAATTATCAAATGTTAGATTTAGGAACCTGAGGTTTGGGTTCCTTCTTATGAAGAGAAGAATGCAATGCATGCGTGATATGCTGTGGATCATGCACCTTAGGTCTCCACACCCAATGTGTACTATGGTGAATCGTGCAAGTGTGTGAGATGTGTCCTAGCATGCCACATGAAAAACATCTAACTCCAGGAAAGGGATTTCTTAAGTGATTTGAGTTATAATGCCTCTTCCTAGGTTTTGGCAATTGATTAAAAGTAGAAGTCATCCTAGTTTTCTTACATGCTTCTAAATCATTTTGAAACTTCAAATTTGTGCTTTTTAAAACTTCATTTTCAATCCTCAAATTTTTCTCTATCTCCTTTGACTTCTTAAAATCAGATTCAAATGATGTGTGTGATATTTTTAATGCATCAAGCTCTTCAACTAACTCACCATGATTTTTATTTAACTCATCAAGTAAAGTCATGTGATTTGAATCAATTGTTTGATGGTCTTTAATCAAAACTTCATGCTCTTTTTGTAGATTTAAGAATTATAATTTCAAGCTAGCATGAGTTTTCTTTAATTTCCTATATGATGCATGAATTTTTTCTGAAACTTCAAGAAGTTGATCATAGGAAAGTTTACATACCTCTTCTTGATCATTTTGATCTTTTCCCATGAAACACAAGTTTGTAGTTTCTTCCTCTGGTTCAGTCTCAGAGGAGAGTACCAGATTCTGCCCAAAAGCTCCTTTGGTTTTTCTTCTTGTCCTTCCTAGACTTAGCTTTCTTCTCACCTTTTTCTTTGCTTGACTGATCTCTAAGCGTAGGGCAATCAGTTCTCACATGTTCAGGCTTCCTTCATTCAAAACAAACAACATCAGAAGATCCTTTAACATGTTTATGATCCTTACCTTTTCTCCAACTTTGATGATGCTTTTGTTTCTTCCTTAGAAAGCTTTTGAATTACCTTATGATGAAGGCAATTTCATCGCTTTCAGACCCGGAAGATTCAGAATCCGATTTGTGTGCCTTCAGTGCAATTATTTTCTCCTTTTTCTTCTCGCCTGCATCAAGATTTCTTTGATTCACTCCTTGCTCGTAAGCAATGAGTGAGCCAAGTAAGTTATCAATGGAATAGATATTCAAATCCTTAGATTCAATAATTGCAATAATTTTTGCATCATAAGACGAAGGCAAGCATCTCATAATCTTGTTAACTTTTTCATAATTCAAAAGTTCCTTTCCTAGTGCTCGCAATGAAGTAACTATCTGAGTAAACCTAGTGTACATGTCAGAAATCGATTCATGAGGTTTTATACGAAAAAGTTCGTAGTCATGCAAGAGAATGTTTAAACGGGATTGTTTAACTTCATTAGTACCTTCATAGGTGATGCACAATTTATCCCCAATCTCTTTACTAGTTTTGCAAGTTGAGACACGCATGTAATTCTCAGATTTCAAAGCACAGAAAAAATAGTTCAAACATTTCGCATTTAATTAAGCTAAATCTCATTCATCAAAAGTCCATTCAGTAAAAGCAACTTCAGTTTTAATACCATTAATTTCACGAGAAGGTGGAGAATAACTTTCTTGAATAAGCATCCACATGCGATAATCAGTAGATTGTAAAAATGTTGACATGCGAGTTTTCTAAAAATCAAAAGGTAGGTTATCGAAAAGGGGAGGTCGGGTAATGGAATACCCTTCCGTAGTGTTACGATTCCCAATGTTAGCCATGGATCAAATTCAAAAAGTTTTCAAACTTAAATTTTCGAATCCCGCTCTGATACCACTTGAAAGTTCATCAGGGATGTGAAAGTTCGTTCGGGATGTTAAGCCCTATGAACTTAGTCCCAAGCTAACCAAGAGGGGGGGGGGGGGTGAATTGGTATTTTAAAAATTCTTAAGACAAAGAAATAAATTCACAAACCAAATCACACCACAAAACCAAATGCAGAATTTAAAAGTGCGGAAGCAAAAATAAGAACACAAGATTTATAGTGGTTCGGTCGACTCGACCTACGTCCACTCCTTGGAGGCACCCTCCAAGTATTGCACTACAAAATGTGACTCTCCTTTAGCCCCCACAGCTAGGCGGAGAAGCCCTCACAAGAAACTCCTTTTTGCCACCCCGGCAAGGCAGAGAACCTACCTCCTTTTGCTTCCTCCTGAAGCTGGCAGAGAACCACAACCAAAGGCAAAACTCCTTACCTCTACCGACCCTTCCACGGACGAGAAACTCCAGACGAAAGACAAGCAGAGCGATCCTTGAGCAACCCTTGTGAATCCCCTCACAAGCTCCCCCTCACAAGATCCTCTCTCTCTCCCTCTCTCTCTTTCTCTCCTCAAGGTCTTCTCAGGTCAAGGCAGCAGCCAAAAGGTCTTTAAAAACGTTGAAGAAGAGCTCTTTCAATAGAAGAGCTGAAGAGGAGCTCATTAATTGCAAGTAGCCGACTTTATCGTCCAGGCCGATATGGACATCGGCCTGGCCGATTAGTACAAATCAAGGAAGATCGGCCAGAGCACAGCCCTAGGAACAATCTTGGACAATTGAAATTTGGCTTGATCGTCCAGGCCGATCTCACGATCGTCCTGGCCGATTAGTTCAAATCAGAGGTATATCGTCCTGAGCACAGCCCTGGGAACAGTCCTGGCCGATTGAAATTTGGCTTGATCGTCCAGGCCGATCTCACGATCGTCCTGGCCGATATGATCGTATCAATCATCCTTAATTACTCCCTTGATTTCCTGATCAATTAAGGCATAATTTGGTAATTTCATCCAGGCCGATCCTGGAATCGTCCTGGCCGATAATTTAAAATACAGTATGCCTAAACTGTTTAAGGCGGCTATCTCTTTCTATTTTGAGCTTATCGTCCTGGCCGATACACGTATCGTCCAGGCCGATATGTTAATGTCGGCTGCCTTAATTAAGAATCCTTAATTAGACTTTCTGTTTTAAGCTGATCGTCCCGGACGATATAAATATCGGGCGGGCCGATGTGGGAAAAAACAGAATTTCTAAGCCTCTCAAGTGTGTGTGTGAAGGGTTACTTAGCATCAGTCTTTTTGATTATTACAAGTAGACTCAAAAGGTGAAAAATAAAATTACAGACTGACTCAACCCTAAACCTACGCGATCCTGGACTTGGCTTCCTCTTGATCGTCCGATCTTCGATTCCTGAAAAGTTAGAAGCAACAAGTAGTCCAAGAGAGATAGTGTTTGTCAATCATCAAAATATAAGCCATGAAAATAGGTTTGCAATAATCTCCCCCTTTTTGATGATGGCAAACCACTACGAAAACAGTTAATGGAAAAAATTCAGGATTGATGTAAAAAAGAACCTCATAAACTTCTCCCCCTTTTGACATATCAAAAAGGAGGATTCAAGAAAGCAAAGCAAAGAGACCCCTTTTTTATTTTTATTTTATTTTTTTTAACCAAGGCATGAACATGATATAGCATTCCATGTGATTGATTCAAAAATTTGTGAGTTAATGTGTTAATAAGCTCATCAATCTATAGAATAGTAGAATATCCGATCATGGCTACCCTTAGCTCAGACATTTTTTAGGGTAGAATTGTCTTTTGAAATCAATGACCTAACTCAAGAAATTAATTGGCTATGAGAAAAAAGGAATTTACTTATCACTTGGCTTAAGAAAAAACTATCTTCATACAATAATGAGGTAGAGTAAATTTATCACAATCGCAATTTAATCGAAGTCAAGTCTTTGATAACCAACACTTCTAGTTCTAAAAGATTTAAAAAGAGAGAGTAGCTTGTTTTGGAGTGGGCTCATTTTATGCCTCTTGACAATTGGTTGGCGCACTGTGCATCTTTTGATACACTTTGTGTATTCTATATTTTTCAATTTGGCGCTTTGCGCATCTTTTATTGGCATCATTGGCCTTTTTTTTTTTTTGCAAGCTATAGTCTCTTTTATGATCTTTTAAAGACAAAGTTGTGAATAGATCTTCTCATATATTAGAGAATAGGAGCACTCTCTCTAACCAAAGGAAGAGTTATCACAAGCAGAATCAATAATCAAGGACAAGAGTAACGAGCAATTTTGATGTGAAAAAAAAACTTTAAACATTATAAGTATAAGATAGAGTTTTTTAAGCAAGTTTAAGAAAAGATCTCAATTCCATAAACAATCTTTAACTTGAGAGAGATTTTTGATTAAAGAAGATAACTATGCCACTAAAATAGGTTAGAGAAAGAGACACAATCACAAAATATTTCTACCATCTAAGAGATTGAGTAGATAAAAGCATATTGACTACAAATTCCCAAAAGCAAGGACAAGGAATATAATACCATATTAGCCATGATTTTGAAAACTAAGTAAAAGGAGACAAAAAGAAAAAAAATAAAACACACAAAAAAGAACTAAAACAACAAAACAGGAAACAAAAGCAAAAGAAAGAAAAACAAAAGAAAGTAAAAAGTTTCATGCATTTGTGTCAATCACACCCAACCTGGTCCTTAAAGAACTGAAAGTATCGAAGGCCAGTGGTTTAGTAAAGATGTCTGCTAGTTGATTTTCAGTTGTCACATGGTGTAACTCAATGTCTCCCTTAGTCACATGATCTCTAATGAAGTGATGCCTAATGTCAATGTATTTAGTCCTTGAATGTTGGATAGGATTCTTAGAGATGCATATGGCACTAGTATTGTCACAAAAGATTGAGATGGTACTTACATGTAATCCTAAATCCAATACCTGTTGTTTCAACCAAAGAACTTGGGCCACACAACTTCCAAGAGCAATGTATTCAGCTTCAGTAGTGGAAAGAGCAACAGAGTTTTGCTTCTTACTAGACCTAGAGACCAAAGATTGTCCAATGAATTGACAAGTTCCAGAAGTGCTCTTTCTATCCACCTTGCATCCTGCAAAATCAGAGTCAGAAAAACCAATAATCTCAAAAGACGTGCTATATCTAGGGTACCAAATCCCTAATCCTTGTGTCCCCAAAAGGTATATAAGAATTCTCTTAACAGCAGTCAAGTGGGACTCCTTAGGGTCAGCCTGAAACCTAGCACAAAGGCAAACACTAAACATGATGTCAGGTCGGCTCGCAGTCAAGTAAAGTAAAGATCCAATCATGCCTCTATACTTCTTCTGATCAACAGACTTACCACTTGGGTCCTTATCCAATGGAGCACTAGAAGTCATGGGAGTGTTAATTGGCTTGGCTTTGTCCATCTCATATTTCTTCAAAATGTCCTTTATGTATTTTGTTTGATTTAGAAAAGTTCCATCCTCCAATTGTTTTATGCTAAACCCCAAAAAGTAGGACAACTCTCCCATCAAACTCATCTCAAACTCTCTACTCATTGTTTTAGAAAAATCATCACACAAATTTTTATTAGAAGATCCAAAGAGTATATCATCCACATAAATCTGAACAATGAGTAAATCATCTCCAACTCTCCTAAGAAAAAGGGTGGTGTCTACACTTCCTTTGACAAACTCCCTCTCTAGTAAGAATGTGCTAAGCCTCTCATACCAAGCTATTGGTGCCTGCTTTAAACCATACAATGCCTTTTTTAATTTAAACACATGATTTGGAAATTGGGAGCTCTCAAAACCTGGAGGTTGTTCTACAAACACATCTTCTTTTATCTCCCCATTTAAAAAGGCACTCTTGACATCCATTTGAAAAAGCTTAAATCCTTTATAACAGGCAAAGGCTAATAGCACCCTAATGGCTTCCAATCTAGCTACAGGGGCAAAAGTCTCCTCAAAGTCTATCCCTTCTATTTGATTGTACCCCTTAGCCACCAACCTTGCTTTATTCCTCACCACCACTCCTGAATCATTCACTTTGTTCTTAAAGACCCACTTTGTTCCGACTACACTTTGTCCTTTAGGTCTTTCCACAAGTTCCCAAACATCATTCCTAACAAATTGATTCAATTCTTCTTACATTGCTAAAATCCAAAACTCATCAGAAAGGGCTTGGTTAATGGTGGTAGGTTCAGTCATAGAAATAAAAGCAGAGTGGTTCACCTCCTTCCTAAGTTCATGTCTAGTCTTAACTCCAGTAGAAGGGTCTCCTAAGATCAAATCCTTGGGGTGACTTGTAGAGTATCTCCAATCTCTAGGCAAAGTGTGTGAAGTTTCCCCCCTTTCAACAAAGTTCTCTACTCCTTGGGTGACACCTTCTACTTCTTCATTACTTGGGTGCTCACACCCCTTCCCCAAATTCTCTACTCCACTAGTAATCTCTCCAATATCATCATCGTCTAATCCATGTTTCTTAGGCTCAGACTCATCAAAAACTACATGTGTTGTCTCTTCCACCATTAAAGTTCTCTTGTTAAACACCCTAAAAGACTTCCCAACACTAGAATATCCCAAGAATACTCCCTCATCAGATTTAGGATCAAATTTTCCCAAGTGAGATTTCCCATTGTTGTGAATAAAAACCTTACAACCAAAGACATGAAGGTGGGAAAGATTGGGTGTCCTACCCTTAAGGATCTCATAGGGTGTCTTTTCTAATTTGGCTCTAACATTCACCCTATTCAACACATAACAAGCTGTGTTAACTGCTTCAGCCCAAAAGTATTTTGGAAGTGAATACTCAGCAAGCATGGCTCTAGCAGCTTCTACCAAGGTCCAGTTCTTCCTTTCAGCTACCCCATTCTGCTGAGGGGTCCTAGGAGCTGAAAAATTGTGACTAATCCCCTTATCCTCACAAAAATCTCCAAATCTTTCATTTTTAAATTCTCCCCCATGATCACTATGGATGGTCAAAATCTCACAACCTAGCTTCTTCTGAATCCAAGTAGAAAATGTTCTAAACTCCTCAAAAGACTCATTTTTATGTGAAAGAAATCTAGTCCAAGTGAACCTCGAGTAGTCGTCAATAATCACAAAACCATAGACTTTCCCTCCCAAACTAGCCGTGCTAATGGGTCCAAACAAATCCATGTGAAGGACTTCTAAAGGTCTAGAGGTGCTAATGTCCTTGATGGGGTGAAACGTGGAGTGGACTTGCTTTCCTAGTTGACAGGCATCACAAAGGTGGTCTTTTGTAAACTTAAGTTTGGGAACACCTCTAACTAGGTCTTTTTGGGTCACTTTCCTAAGGGTTTTCATACTTGCATGACAAAGCCTCCTGTGCCACAACCAAGAATCATCAATCACAGTTTTTAAGAAAAAAGAAGCAGCACATTCAATATTATTTAAATCAAGCATGTAGACGTTGTTGATCCTCTTTCCCTGCAAAATAGTGTTGTTACTTAAACTTACAATGCATGAATCCGCAAAGAATTATACGATGAAGCCTTTGTCACAGAATTGACTGATGTTGAGCAAGTTGTGCTTTAATCCATCTACAAGCAAAACATTTTCAATCATAAGATTCTTGGAGTTACCAATTATACCTGCTCCTACCACCTTCCTGGTGGTGTTGTCTCCAAGGGTAACCTTGCCTCCAGTTCTGGACTCGAGTACAACAAACTGGCTAGCGTCACCAGTCATATGTCGAGAGCATCCACTGTCCAGGTACCACATGCTCTCACGAGGTCTTTTGTGAGAGCCTTCCTGCAAAAAATTATGAAATGTTAGTTTTAGGAACCTAAGCAGGTTTGGTTCCTTCTTATGAAGAGAAGAATGCAATGCATGTGTGGTATGCTGTGGATCATGCACCTTAGGTCTCCACACCCAATGTGTACTATGGTGAATTATGCAAGTGTGTGAAATATGTCCTAGCATGCTACATGAAAAACATCTAACTCCAGGAAAGGGATTTCTTAAATGATTTGAGTTATAATACCTCTTCCTAGGTTTTGACAATTGATCAAAAGTAGAAGTCATCCGATTTTTCTTATATGCTTCTAAATCATTTTGAATTTTCAAATTTGTGCTTTTTAAAACTTCATTTTTAATCCTCAAATTTTTCTTTATTTCCTTAGACTTCTTAAAATCTGATTCAAGTGATGTGTGTGATATTTTTAATGCATCAAGTTCTTCAACTAACTCACCATGATTTTTATTTAATTCATCAAATTCATCAAGTAAAGTCATGTGATTTGAATCAATTGTTTGATGATCTTTAATCAAAATTTCATGCTCTTTTTGTAGATTTAAAAATTCTAGTTTCAAGCTAGCATGAGTTTTCTTTAGTTTTCTATATGATACATGAATTTTTGCTGAAACTTCAAGAAGTTGATCGTAGGAAAGTTCACATACCTCTTCTTGATCACTTTGGTCTTTTCCCATGAAACACAAGTTTGTAGTTTCTTCCTCTGATTCAGTCTCAGAGGAGTCAGTACCAGATTCTGCCAAAAAGTTCCTTTGGTTTTTCTTCTTGTCCTTCCTAGACTTATCTTTCTCCTCTCTTTTTCCTTTGCTTGATTGATCTCTAAGTGTAGGGCAGTCAGTTCTCACATGTCCAGACTTCCTGCATTCAAAACAAACAACATCAGAAGATTCTTTAATATGTTTATGATCCTTACCTTTTCTCCAACTTTGATGATGCTTTTGTTTCTTCCTTAGAAAGCTTTTGAATTGCCTTGTGATGAAGGCAATTTCATCGCTCTCAGACCCGGAAGATTCAGAATCCGATTTGTGTGCTTTCAGTGCGATTGTTTTCTCATTTTTCTTCTCACCTGCATCAAGATTTCTTTGATTCACACCTTGCTCGTAAGCAATGAGTGAGCCAAGTAAGTTATCAATGGAATAAGTATTCAAATCTTTTGATTCAGTGATTGCAGTTATTTTTGATCATAAGACGAAGGCAAGCATCTCAAAATCTTGTTAACTTTTTCATAATTCGAAAGCTCTTTTCCTAGTGCATGCAATGAAGTAACAATCTGAGTAAACCTAATGTACATGTCAGAAATCGATTCATGAGGTTTCATACGAAAAAGTTCGTAGTCATGCAAGAGAAAGTTCAAACGGGATTGCTTAACTTCATTAGTACCTTCATAGGTGATGCATAATTTATCCCAAATCTCTTTACCAATTTTGCAAGTTGAAACACGCATGTAATCTTCAGATTTCAAAGCACAGAAAAAATAGTTCAAACATTTTGCATTTAACTGAGCCAAATCACGTTCATCGAAAGTCCATTCAGTAAAAGCAACTTCAGTTTTAATACCATTAATTTCATGAGAAGGTGGAGAATAACCTTCTTGAATAAGCATCCACATGCGATAATCAGTAGATTGTAAAAACATTGACATGCGGGTTTTCCAAAAATCAAAAGGTAAGTTATCAAATAGAGGTGGTCGTGTAATCGAATAACCTTCAGTAGTGTTTCTATTTCCTACGTTAGCCATGGATCAAATTCAAAAAGTTTTCAAACTTAATTTTTCGAATCCTGCTCTGATACCACTTGAAAGTTCGTTCGGGATGTTAAGCCCTATGAACTTAGTCCCAAGCTAACCAAGAGGGGGGGGGGGGGTGAATTGGTATTTTAAAAATTCTTAAGACAAAGAAATAAAATCACAAACCAAATCACACCACAAAACCAAATGCGGAATTTAAAAATGCGGATGCAAAAATAAG
Organism: Dendrobium nobile; assembly: GCA_022539455.1. Classification (NCBI taxonomy): domain Eukaryota; kingdom Viridiplantae; phylum Streptophyta; class Magnoliopsida; order Asparagales; family Orchidaceae; genus Dendrobium; species Dendrobium nobile. The sequence continues at coordinate 48,775,424 of CM039721.1, forward strand.
AACACAAGATTTATAGTGGTTCGGTCGACTCGACCTACGTCCACTCCTTGGAGGCACCCTCCAAGTATTGCACTACAAAATGTGACTCTCCTTTAGCCCCCACGGCTAGGCGGAGAAGCCCTCACAAGAAACTCCTTTTTGCCACCCCGGCAAGGCAGAGAACCTACCTCCTTTTGCTTCCTCCTGAAGCTGGCAGAGAACCACAACCAAAGGAAAAACTCCTTACCTCTACCGACCCTTCCATGGACGAGAAACTCCATACGAAAGACAAACAGAGCGATCCTTGAGCAACCCTTGTGAATCCCCTCACAAGCTCCCCCTCACAAGATCCTCTCTCTCTCCCTCTCTCTCTTTCTCTCCTCAAGGTTTTCTCAGGTCAAGGCAGCAGCCAAAAGGTCTTTAAAAACGTTGAAGAAGAGCTCTTTAAATAGAAGAGCTCAAGAGGAGCTCATTAATTGCTAGTAGCCGACTTTATCGTCCAGGCCGATATGGACATCGGCCTGTCTGATTAGTACAAATCAAGGAAGATCGGCCAGAGCACAGCCCTGGGAATAGTCCTGGACGATTGAAATTTGGCTTGATCGTCCAGGCCGATCTCACGATTGTCCTGGCCGATTAGTTCAAATCAGAGGTAAATCGTCCTGAGCACAGCTTTGGGAATACTCCTGGCTGATTGAAATTTGGCTTGATCGTCCAGGCTGATCTCACGATCGTCCTGGCCGATATGATCGTATCAATCATCCTTAATTACTCCCTTGATTTCCTGATCAATTAAGGCATAATTTGGTAATTTCGTCCAGGCCGATCCTGGAATCGTCCTGGCCCATAATTTAAAATACAGTATGCCTAAACTGTCTTAGGCGGCTATCTCTTTCTATTTTGAGCTTATCGTCCTGGCCGATACACGTATCGTCCAGGCCGATATGTTAATGTCGGCTGCCTTAATTAAGAATCCTTAATTAGACTTTCTGTTTTAAGCTGATCGTCCCAGACGATATAAATATCAGGCGGGCCGATGTGGGAAAAAATAGAATTTCTAAGCCTCTCAAGTGTGTGTGTGAAGGGTTACTTAGCATCAGTCTTTTTGATTATTACAAGTAGACTCAAAAGGTGAAAAATAAAATTACAGACTGACTCAACTCTAAACCTACGCAATCCTGGACTTGGCTTCCTCTTGATCGTCCGATCTTCGATTCCTGAAAGTTAGAAGCAACAAGTAGTCCAAGAGAGATAGTGTTTGTCAATCATCAAAACATAAGCCATGAAAATAGGTTTGCAACAGGATGTTAAGCCCTATGAACTTAGTCCCAAGATAACCAAGAGGGGGGGGGGGGGGGGTGAATTGGTATTTTAAAAACTCTTTTAATAAAGAAAGAAAATTACATAAACCAAATAACACCACAGAAATAAATGCGGAATTTAAAAGCGCGGAAGTAAGAAAAAGAACACAAAAATTTATAGTGGTTCGGTCGACTCGACCTACGTCCACTCCTTGGAGGCACCCTCCAAGTATTGCACTACAAAACGTGACTCTCCTTTAGCCCCGATGGCTAGGCGGAGAAGCCCTTACAAGAACCTCCTTTTTGCCACCCCGGCAAGGCAGAGAACCTACCTCCTTTTGCTTCCTTCTGAAGCTGGCAAAGAACCAGAACCAAAAGCAATCTCCTTACCTCTACCGACCCTTCTACGGACGAGAAACTCTAGATGAAGACGAAGCAGAGCGATCCTTGAAGCAACCCTTGTGAATCCCCTCACATGCTCCCCCTCACAATATCCTCTTTCTCTCCTCTCTCTATTTCTCTCCTCAAGGTCTTCTCAAGTTAAGGCAGCAGCCAAAGGTCTTGAAAAACGTTTAACAAGAGCTCTTAAATAGAAGAGCTTCAAAGGAGCTCATTAATTGCAAGTTGCCGACAATATCATCCAGGCCGATATGGACATCGGCCTGGCCGATCAGTACAAATCAAAGAAGATCGGTCTGAGCATCACCCTGGATGCAAAACTGGACGATTGAAAATTGGCTTGATCATCCAGGCCGATCTCACGATCGTCCGGGCTGATCAGTTCAAATCAGAGGAAAATCGTACTAACAATAGCCCTGGATACGATCTGGCCGATATTTATCGTCCTGAAGTAACTTAAGGTTTTTGACTAGATCGTCCTGTCCGATCCTATGATCGTCCAGAACGATATGATCGTATCAATCATTCTTAATTACTCACTTGATTTCCTGATCAATTAAGGCATAATTTGGTAATTTCGTCCAGGCCGATACATGGATCGTCCTGGACGATAATTTAAAATTACAGTATACCTTAATTGACTATGGCGGCTACTTCTTTCTATTTTGAGCTTATCGTCCTGGCCGATACATGTATCGTCTAGGCCGATATGTTAATAATGGCTGCCTTAATTAAGAATCCTTACTTAGACTTTCTGTTTTAAGCTGATCGTCCCAAACGATATAAATATCGGCCGGGCCGATGTGGGCAAAAAAAGAAATTCTAAGCCCCTCAAGTGTGTGTGTGTGTAGGGTTACTTAGCATCAGTCTCTTTGACCATTACAAGTAGACTCAAGAAGTGAAAAATAAAAGTACAGACTGACTCAACCCTTAACCTACGCAATCCTGAACTTGGCTCCTTCTTAATCGTCCGATCTTCGATTCCTGAAAAGTTAGAAGCAACAAGTAGTCCAAGAGAAATAGTATTTGTCAATCATCAAAATATAAGACATAAAAAATAGGGTTGCAACATATGTTTTTATTCACTCAATTACAATCACTCCCTTTCAATTTAATTACAAAGAAGTGCAAACTTCAAATTTTACAAAGTATCTCATTCTAAATTTGATTTGAAGTCTTCGTAGTCTGGAGTTCATTTTTCCTGAAATGTTAGTACACACAAGAGCAAATACAAATCTTCTAAAATTGTTAGGAGATAACTACATATTTGAACAATAATGTTTGGAATCATCAAAACTATATAAGTTGCAAAAATGTAAAGCATTCAAATAGCAACTATCTTAACAATCTCCCCCATTTTGATGATGGCAAAATAATTATTATTTGTATGGTTTCAATTTAAATAAATCTTCTAAACTCCCCCTGAATTGATGAATATATGAAAATAAGGAGGCATTTTGAAGCAAAGAACAAAATTTTTATTTTTCAAAATTTTTTTTAACAAAATCACAAACGTCATACACAAATCCAAAATGCAAACAAAACAATCAAAACAAAACAAAACATACAAACACAATAATAATAACAAAACATACAAACATAATAATTTCTCCCCCTTTTTGACAACAATAAAAAGTGAAGAAGAAATAGACAAGAAATGTAAGTAATTATATGAAATTCATTTGAAAATTTAATCTAAATGGTGATTGTCATAAGGTATGCAATCTAAAATTAATAACATTAGGTAAATCATAAAAATTCATAGAATTTAAGAATTGATATAACATTGTAAGTAAGAAGAATTTATCAAAAACATGATTCAATTTAGACATTGGAATATAGAAAATCATTACAAGAGAGATGAATAAAAATTCTATACTTTAAAGTTCAATAGAATATAAATGAACATAAGAGCAATTCGAATTAAGAGATTGAAAGAATTTGGAAAGAAGAGAATTACCACAAGTGGCACTTTGCGCATCTTTTTAAAAATTTTTAGCACATTTTTGTGCATCTTTTGACATTGGGCTAATTTTGTGCCTCTTTTTCATATTTGCGAATCTTTGCGCATTCCTTTTGATTTTTGTACTCATTGTACAATTTTCAAGAGTAATTGAAACCAATTCTTTCCAAGATCAATAATCTAAAATTTCAAATTTTTTTAAGTGCATAAATATCACTAGAGCAAAGAAATACAAAATAAATAAACATCTAAAATGCAATAATAATATTAACGTGTATGTAGTCTAAATGAATAGACATGAATTTAAAAATTCTAATTATAACAAGTTATAAACAAGGTTTAAATTTAGAAAGACTAGATTTTATAATGTAATTAATCTCAAATCATAATCTAATTTAAGCACAATTAAGATTAAATAAGACTAATGAAATTCATAATAATTAAGCACATTCCAAAAAAAAAAAACAAACCAAAATTAAATCAACTATGACATATTTTGATATTAATGAGAAAGATTACATGATCATTTCATAATATCAAAACAACAATAAAAACAATAAACATAATAAACATAACTAAGACAAATACTAAAATAAACACTAACACAACAAACATTTAAAACAGACACAAGTACAACAAACACAAAATCATCTTTCATTCTCTATTCTTCTGGAGGAGGAGGAATGCCACCAAAAAGGTTGAAGTAGGAGGCCATCAACATAACATTGGTATTAATTTCATGTACTTCATTTTTGATATTACCAATGTCCTATTGTTGCTGCATAAGTTGAGCATCAATTTGATCAAATCTTTGATCAACATGAGTCTAAAGTCTATCAAATTTCTCAATCAGATTCTGATAATCTGATTGAGATGCAGAAGTTTGCTCTCCTTCTTCTTCTTCTTCAGAAGCACTGGCATGTGCTTTCCCTTTTTCTTCCTTGAAAATTGCTCTAAAGGAAGCATCATTGTAGTATACTGGCTCTTCGTATTCATCATCAGGATGCACTAAGTTGTATTTCTTTTCCAAAATATATGTAACTAAGTGTCTTAATGAGATGTTCCTTTTTCTCTTCTGTTCTGCATGCCCAATTTCTGAAAGTCCATAGAGATGGTCTAGGATAAGTTGGGCTTTGTCGATAGGCTTATAATCCATAATCAAAAAGGATAGAACAAAAAGGAGAGGGGTAATATTGATCCTATCACCAGCTTTAGAATGATTGAAGATCGAAGGATATGCTGGATGATTTGGGCATTTCTGGTCATTCCTGAAACTCTAGCAACATGATATGTTAGGCCACTTTGTCTAATCACCCTATTGACATCATACCATTTAAAAGTTGTTAAGATAGTTGCTATTTGCATGCTTTACATTTTTGCAACTTATGAAGTTTTGATGATTCCAAACATTATTGTTCAAATGTGTAGTTATCTCCTGACAATTTTGGAAGAATTGTATTTGCTCTTGTGTGTACTAACATTTCAGGGAAAACGAACTCCAGATTACGATGACTTCAAATAGAATTCAGTATGAGATACTCTGTAATATTTGAAGCTTGCACTTTTCTTTGAAATAAAAATTGAAAGGGAGTGATTGTAACTTGAATGAATAAAAACATACACACACACATGAGGAGATCATATAAAATTTATATTGATCGTACAGGACGATATACGTTCGTACTGGACGATCAGACAGTTATCTCCTATAGAGCATATGGAACGAATAGGAACTTGCTCGAAAAATTTTTTCTAAGTCCTATTCGTCCAGGACGAAATTAATTATCGTCCAGGAGGATTGGCTCTCTGTAAAATTTTCGTCCAGATGAAATTAAATTATTGTCTGTGGCGACTGGTTTTCTGGAAAGATTTCGTCCAAACGAAATTAAAAATCGTCCAGGACGATCGGGTCTCTGGAAAATTTTTGCCCAGACGAAATTAAATTATTGTCCGTGGCGATTGGTCCCCTGGAAAATTTTCATCCAGACGAAGTAAAGAATCGTCCAGGACGATCGGTCCTCTGTAAAAATTTCGTCTAGACGAATGAATTTTCGTCCAAACGATTAACCGACTTAGGACAGTTTTCAGCAGTTTCTAGAACCGACCTTGTAATAACCGTTCGTACTGGACGAACCAAGTTCGTACAGGACGATCATCTGTACGAAGACATTTCGTACACATATTCAAATAGGGTCGTTTCAGATCATTTAAGTAAAATCGTCCAGGACGATCCACGATCGTACAGGACGATCCACTGCGTACAGAATTGAATACTTGCAGTTTTTGGGCGGTTTTTCTTGTCTTTTGTATAAATAGTCCAAATTAGACTGCCACCCAATCTTTTTGTCATTTGATCTTCGTGCCTCTTGAGAGAATAGCCAAGGAGAGAGTGGAAGAGAGCATTCAAATGAGGATTCCTACCACTAGAGCGAGAAGGCTTCACTTGGAGTTCAAAGGTAAGAGTCTCTACTTGTGAATTGGGATTACTTCACTCTTTTCCTTCTTCCTTCTAGATTCTTGTGAGAAGATCTGTCAAGGAGATCCTGTTCTCTACCGACAATTGGAGAGTGTGAACAGCCGAAGGGTTCTCTGCCCACACTTGGAGAGTGTAAACAGCTGAAGGGTTCTCTGCCCACACTAGGAGAGTGTGGAAGGATGGATGGTTCTCTGCCAATACTGGGGATAGTGTGAAAGGACGGACGGTTCTCTGCCAACACTGGGAATTGTGTAAAAGGACGGACGGTTCTCTGCCGCACCGGGGAGTGGTGAAAAGAGTGTGTTGTAAAGGCTTCTCCGCCTTGCTGTGGGTGCAAAAGGAGAGTCACTATTGGTATTAGTGCAATACTCAGAGGGTGTCTCTGGGGAGTGGATGTAGGTCTGGTTATAGACCGAACCACTATAAATCTGGTGTCATTTACTTTACTGTTTTTACGTTTCCGCACTTTATATTTCAGTTTTAAAAACTCTGTGGTTGAAAAAACATTTTTCTACAAAATTTAAAAGAAATTTTATTCCGGTTCAATAATTTTCAAAAGGGGACTTAAATTTTTTTAAACTACCAATTCACCCCCCTCTTGGCAGCCTTGGGACATTCACTTAGGCTTAACAACCTAATTACTAGACTCAACAAGTGGTATCAGAGCTTCGTTTCAAAATCATAAGTTTGAACTACTTTTTGATTAACGTAGATGGCTACTTTCGGAAACCGAAACACACCTGAGGGTTACTCTATCACTAGACCTCCACTGTTTGACAATATTCCTTTAGATTTTTGGAAAACACGCATGTCTACTTTCTTACAGTCACTTGATTATCGCATGTGGATGCTAGTCCAGGATGGCTATACAAAACCAACTAGATTAGTTGATGGAGTAATGGTAGAAATACCTTTTACAGATTGGACTGTAGAAGAACGTGACTTAGCACAATTAAATGCTAAATGTTTAAATAGTTTCTTTTGTGCTTTAAAATCTGAAGACTACATATGGGTTTCCACTTGCAAAAGTGGAAAGGACATATGGGATAGACTTTGTATAACTTATGAAGGGACAAATGAGGTTAAACAATCAAGGCTCAATATCTTGTTACATGACTATGAATTGTTTTGCATGAAACCTAATGAATCTATTTCCGACATATACACAAGATTTACACAAATTGTCACTTCTTTGCATGCACTTGGTAGGGAATTAACTAATGCTGAAATGGCTAATAAGATTCTTCGTTGTTTACCTACTGCTTAAGATGCAAAAATTACTACAATTACAGAGTCTAAAGATTTAAATATTTATTCTATTGACAATCTTCTTGGTTCACTCATTGCTTATGAGCAAGGAGTAACTCAAAGGAAGATTGATGCAGGTGAATCTCGAAAGGAGAAGAATATAGCACTAAAAGTGGAAGAGTCAGAGAGTGAACACTCACAACCTGAGGATGAAGATGATATTGCACTGATGACTAGACAATTCAGAAGCTTTTTAAAGAGGAAGCAGAAGAGACGCCAGCAATGGAATAGAGGTAAGTTTAACAGAAATGGCAAGGTTTCTAATGAAGTGATTTGTTATGAATGCAGAAAACCAGGTCATATCAGGAATGATTTCCCAAAACTCAAAGCCACTCCTAATAAGGAGAAGGTGGAGGAGAAACCTATGGTAAAGAAGGGCAAGAAGAAGTTTCAAAGAGCTTTCTGGGCGGACTCAGCTTCAGACTCATCTGAGATGGAAAAAGAAGAAGAAGTCACTAATCTTTGCTTGATGGCAGATAATGTGGATCACTCAGATCAAGAAGAGGTATGTGACTTAACCTATGATGAATTATTTGAAGTTTCTGAACACATGCATGATGCATATAGGAAAATAAAAAAGATGCATGCTAGTTTAAGTTTAGAATTTGAAGAGCTCAAGAAGGAACATGAAATCCTTAGAAAAGATCATGCATTAATAGATGACAACCACATGAAACTACTTGATGAATATGATGACTTGAATAAGAATTTTGAAAATCTAAAATCATCCTATGCTGATCTTGAAAAAGATTTTAAGAATTTTAAGGATGAATCTGAGAGGAAAACATATCGAATCAATTATACAAATAGACTCTTGGAAAAAATGAATTCATTTTATAAATTGACAATAAGAGCTCTTGAGGATAATAGGATACCCCCCAAAATTGAAGATTTTACAAATCTTAAATATTATCCTAAATATATGGAATCCCTTAGAAGACAATCAAATGGAAGAAAACTTAGGAATATTTTTCCTAATGTTAAATGTAATAATTATGGATTTTTGGGACATATAGCTCACACCTGTACTTTGAAGATGAAATCTAATCTAGTGTGGAGACTTAAGATGCATAAACCTAGACATATCATACATGCATCTAATTATAAATTGCTAAAAGGTGAACCCAAACTTGTTTGGGTTCCCAGGTCTAACATTTAATATTTTTGCAGGATTGCTCTCACACAAGACCTCGTGGGAGCATATGGTACCTGGATAGCGGATGTTCAAAGCATATGACTGGAGACACTACACAATTCATATCGCTAGAAGCCAGGAATGGAGGCAAGGCTACACTTGGAGATAATACCACAAAGAAAGTGGTTGGATCTGGTATGATTGGTAATTTCAAAAACTTTTTTATAGACAATGTGTTATTGGTTGAAGGCTTAAAGCATAATTTGTTAAGTATAAGTCAGCTATGTGACAAGGGATATAATGTAAAATTTTTACCTACTAGCTGTATATTAAGCCTAAATGGGAAAGAAGTTTTAAATGGAAAAAGGGTTAACAATGTTTACATGCTAGATTTGAATTCATTTCATACTCCTATTGCTTTCTGTTTGAAAACTATTTCTGATGAATCTTGGCTTTGGCATAGGAGACTTTGTCATTCTAGTATGAAAAATCTTAGGAGAATTACCCAAAAGAATTTAGTAAGAGGTATACTAAAACTAGACTTTACTAAGGACCACCTTTGTGATGCATGTCAATTAGGAAAACAAGTGAAGTCCTCTTTTAAGTCCAATAATGATCTTAAAACTAGTAAACCATTGGAAATTCTTCATATGAATCTTTTTGGACCAGTAGGAACTGTAATTCTAGGAGGGAAGGTATACGGATTTGTTATTGTGAATGATTTCTCTAGATTCACTTGGGTTAGATTTCTTTTTCATAAAAGTGAATCATTTGAGGAATTCAGAAATTTTTCAACTTGGATACAGAGAAAATTAGGATGTGAAATAATGTCTTTACAAAGTGATCATGGAGGAGAATTTGAAAATGAAAGATTTGAAAATTTTTGTAAAGAAAAAGGGATTGATCACAATTTTTCTGCACCTAGAACCCCTCAACAAACTGGGGTAGTTGAAAGAAAAAACAGAACATTAATAGAACCCGCTAGAGCAATGTTGGCAGAATACTCACTTCCTAGATATTTTTGGGCTGAGGCGGTTAGCACTGCATGTTATGTTCTGAATAGGGTGAATGTGAGATCGAATTTAAATAAAACACCCTATGAGTTACTAAAAGGTAGAACACCAAATTTGTCTCATTTGCATGTTTTTGGTTGCAAGGTGTTCATTCATAACAATGGAAAATCTGCCTTAGGAAAATTTGATCAAAAATCAGATGAAGGAATTTTTGTTGGATATTCAAGTGTTGGAAAATCTTATAGGGTATTCAACAAAAGAACTTTAGTTATTGTAGAAACCACACATGTTGTATTTGATGAATATGGAAATTTAGAAGAGCCAAATATTGTTGAAGAAGAAATTGAGGAAAACTCCCAAAAGATTGATAGATTAAATTTGGAAGAAAATGTGGAAGAAAATTTGAAAAGAGAAAACCCTATGCCTAGAGATTTGAGATTTTCTAAAAACCACCCAAGAGAATTAATTATAGGAGAACCTAGTGAGGGTGTTAGAACTAGGCGTGGATTAAATAAGGAAGTCAATCATTCAGCCTTTATTTCAACCATAGAACCCACTAATATTGATCAGGCACTTTCTGATGAATTTTGGATATTGGCCATGCAAGAAGAGTTAAATCAATTTGTAAGAAATAATGTTTGGGAATTAACTACAAGGCCAAAAGATCAAAGTGTTGTTGGAACTAAGTGGGTGTTCAAAAATAAAATGAATGACTCAGGAGTAGTCATTAGAAATAAGGCTAGATTAGTTGCTAAGGGGTATAATCAAATTGAAGGAATTGATTTTGAGGAGACCTTTTGCCCCTGTAGCAAGACTTGAAGCAATTAGGGTTTTACTTGCCTTTGCCTGTTTTAAAAGTTTTAAATTGTTTCAAATGGATGTCAAAAGTGCCTTTTTGAATGGTGTTATTGAAGAAGATGTTTTTGTAGAACAACCTCCAGGATTTGAAAATTCAAAATACCCAAACCATGTTTTTAAGTTAAAAAAGGCATTATATGGATTGAAACAGGCACCTAGGGATTGGTATGAGAGATTGAGCACTTTCCTACTTGAAAGATCTTTTGAAAAAGGAAGTGTGGATACAACTCTCTTCTTAAAGAAATTTGGAAAGGAAATACTCATTGTTCAAATTTATGTGGATGATATCATCTTTGGATCTTCAAATAAAAATCTTTGTGATGATTTTTCTAATACAATGAGTAGTGAATTTGAAATGAGTCTAATGGGAGATTTAAATTATTTTCTAGGTTTTAGCATCAAGCAACTTGAGGAAGGGACATTTCTTAGTCAAACTAAATATATTAAGGACATCCTCAAGAAATATGAAATGGACAATGCTAAACCTATTAGTACACCAATGAGTTCCTCAGTTCAGTTGGATAAGGACCTTAAGGGAAAATCTGTTGATCAAAAGAAATATAGAGAGATTATTGGATCTTTGCTTTACTTGACTGCTAGCCGACCAGATATTATGTTCAATGTTTGCTTATGTGCTAGATTTCAATCAGATCCAAAAGAATCATATTTGACAGCAGTGAAAAGGATTTTAAGATACTTACTAGGAACTCAAAACTTATGAATTTGGTATCCTAAGTTTAGCTCTTCATTTGAAATTATTAGTTATTCAGATTCTGACTTTGCAGGCTGTAGAGTGGATAGGAAAAGCACTTCTAGAACATGTCAATTCATTGGAAATTCATTAGTTTCTTGGTCCAGTAGAAAACAAAATTCAGTAGCCCTATCTACTGCAGAAGAAGAATACATTGCATTAGGAAGTTGTGTGGCACAAGTACTTTGGTTAAAATAACAGTTGATTGATTTAGGATTATCTGTAGGCACTATTCCAATTTATTATGACAATACTAGTGCTATTTGCATTTCCAAAAATCCTATTCAACATTCTAGAACCAAACACATTGATATAAGACATCATTTCATAAGGGATCATGTATCCAAAGGAGAAATTGAACTCACACATGTTTCAACTGAAAATCAACTTGCAGACATTTTTACAAAATCTTTAGCCCTTGATACCTTCAGTACTTTAAGAACAAGGCTTGGTGTTATTGATTTAAATGCCTAAACAAAATGTCTTTGCAATATTGATATTTATGTTTAGGTTTTGTTTTTGATTTTGTGAAATTTTGAGTGTTTTGAATGAATTTGTTTTTGAGTCTATTGTTTTGCTTTATGTTTTCTGTGTTTTTAAATGTTTAGTTTGATTTTTTTAAATTAAAATTCAAAATTCAAAAATTAGAGGAAATCGTCCGGGACGACTTTTGTTTCTTACTGGACGATGTGAGAAAAATTGGTTTGCGTGAATTTTAACCGTTTTGAGAGCAGTTTTTAATTAGATCGTCTGTACGATCTGACGATCGTCCAGGACAAAATTTTTCTTTTTCTCAAACGTCGAGATGATTGATGCAGCGGTTGAGTGGATAAGACAGTTTTAAATATGGATTTCGTCTGTATGAACTTTTAGTTCGTCCAGACGAACAAATGTCATTTCATTGTAGGGGACGGTTTTCAAGAGACTAGAAAATAAGTTACTTTTGGATCGTCTGTACGAAATTATTTTGTCTGTACGATCGGTCAAGTCAAAAAGCCTGTACGAAGGGACGCATCGTAAGTTGTGTTGATTACGAAAAGTCGTTATATTTTGGACGAAATGGATCGTCTGTACGAAATATTTTCGTCCCGACGAACGTTGATTTTCGTCCAGGACGATCTGTTTTCGTCCAGGACGAACGTATCATTTTTCTTTAAATATGAAGGCTTTTTAACTCAACAATCACACTTTCAAACTTCTCTTTCAATCTCTTTCTACTTCAAATCATCAATGGCCTCATTAAGCAAGAGACAAAAGGTGTTAGTGAAGAAGCCCAATAGGAATGCCTCAGAAAACTTCCTGTCTAAGGCGAATGAGGAATCCTTTCCTCATTTTGCATCCGCCAAAATAACTCTATCTCGCATTTTAATCCAAAGCGAGATAAATTATAAGGTAATACACCTTTTTGCCTCAACTCAATTCCATTTCATACTTTCTCTCACCCACTTCTACAACAAGCAAACCTTCCACTATTTCCTAGTAAACATGAGTTTTAACTCGGACCACTCTTCCATTAGTTCCTTTGTTTTCAAGCAAAAAGTAGAAATCACCAAGCATGACATTGATGCATTTCTAAACCTAAGGACTGAAGGATATAGAGCTCACACCCTAATGAGTGAAAATACTTTCCAATGGTATGATGTCAATAGGGTAATTAGAAAAAGTGGCCTAACCTATCATATTGCTAGAGTATCCGGTTTGACCAAGAATGCCCGTATCATCCAGCATATCCTTCGTTCTTCAATCATTCCTAAAGCTGGTGATAGGATCAATATTACCCCTCTCCTTTCTGTTCTAACCTTTTTAATTATGGATCATCACCCAATCGACGAAGCCCAACTTATCATAGATCACATCTATGGGCTTTCAGAAATAGGACATGCAGATCAGAAAAGAAAAAGGAACATCTCTTTAGGACACTTAGTTACATACATCTTGGAAAAGAAGTATAACTTAGTGCATCCTGATGATGAGTATGAAGAGCCAGTTTATTATAATGATGCTTCCTTCAGATTGCTTTTCAAGGAGGAAAAGGAAAAAGAAAAAGCACATGGCAGTGCCTCAGAAGAAGAAGAAGAAGAAGGAGTGCAAACCTCTACACCTCAGTCAGATTATCAGAATCTGATTGAGATTATCTACATTAGAAAATCTAGTCTTTCTAAATTTAAAAGTTGTTTATAACTTGTTGTAATTATAACTTTTAAATTCATGTCTATTCATTTAGACTACATAAAAGTTAATATTATTATTACAATTTAGATGTTTTCTTATTTTGTATTTTCTTGCTCAAATAATATTTATGCACTTAGAAATATTTGAAATTTTAGATTATTGATTTTGGAAAGAATTGGTCTCAATTACTCTTGAAAAATTGTATAAAAGTACAAAAATCGAAAGGAATGCGCAAAGATTTGCAAATATGAAAAAGAGGCACAAAATCAGCCCAATATCAAAAGATGCACAAAAATGTGCCCAAAAAATTTTGAAAAAGATGCGCAAAGCGCCACATGTGGTAATTCTCTTCTTTCCAAATTTTTTCAATCTCTTAATTCAAATTGATCTTATGTTCATTTATATTCTATTGAACTTTGAAATATCAAATTTGTCTTCATCTCTCTTGCAATGATTTTCTATATTGGAATGTCTAAATTGAATCATGTCTTTGCTAAATTCTTCTTACTTACAATGTTATATCACTTTTTAAACTTCATGAATTTCTATGATTGACCTAATGTTTTTAGTTTAAAATTGCATACCTTGTGTCAATCACCATTTAGATTAAATGTTCAAATGAATTTCATACAATTACTTACATTTCTCATCTTTTTCTTCTTTACTTTTTGTTGTTGTAAAAAAGGGGGAGAAATCATTATGTTTGTATGTTTTGTTTGTGTGTTTGTGTGTCTCTGAAAAATAAAAATTTTTGTGTTTTATGGTTCAAATTGCCTCCTTATTTTTATGTATTCATCAATTCAGGGGGAGTTTAGGAGATAGAAGATTTGTTTAAATTGAAATCATACAAACAATAATTATTTTTCCATCATAAAAAAGGGGGAGATTGTTAAGATAGTTGCTATTTGCATGCTTTATATTTTTGCAACTTATGAAGTTTTGATGATTCCAAACATTATTGTTCAAATGTGTAGTTATCTCCTGACAATTTTGGAAGAATTGTATTTGCTCTTGTGTGTACTAACATTTCAGGGAAAACGAACTCCAGATTACGATGACTTCAAATTGAATTCAGCATGAGATACTCTGTAATATTTGAAGCTTGCACTTTTCTTTGAAATAAAAATTGAAAGGGAGTGATTGTAACTTGAGTGAATAAAAAATATACACACACATATGAGGAGATCATATAAAATTTATATTGATCGTACAGGACGATATACGTTCGTACTGGACGATCAGACAGTTATCTCCTATAGAGCATATGGAACGAATAGGAACTTGCTCGAAAATTTTTTTCTAAGTCCTATTCGTCCAGGACGAAATTAATTATCGTCCAGGACGATTGGCTCTCTGTAAAACTTTTGTCCAGACGAAATTAAATTATCGTCTGTGGCGACTGGTTCTCTGGAAAGATTTCGTCCAGACGAAATTAAAAATTGTCCAGGACGATCGGGTCTCTGGAAAATTTTCGCCCAGACGAAATTAAATTATCGTCCGTGGCGATTGGTCCCCTAGAAAATTTTCGTCCAGACGAAGTAAAGAATCGTCTAGGACGATCTGTCCTCTGTAAAAATTTCGTCCAGACGAATAAATTTTCGTCCAAACGATTAACCGACTTAGGACAGTTGTCAGCAGTTTCTAGAACCGACCTTGTAATAACCGTTCGTACTGGACGAACCAAGTTCGTACAGGACGGTCATCTGTACGAAGACATTTCGTACACATATTCAAATAGGGTCATTTCAGATCATTTAAGTAAAATCGTCCAGGACGATCCACGATCGTACAGGACGATCCACTGCGTACATAATTTAATACTTGCAGTTTTTGGGCGGATTTTCTTGTCTTTTGTATAAATAGTCCAAATTAGACTGCCACCCAATCTTTTTGTCATTTGATCTTCGTGCCTCTTGAGAGAATAGCCAAGGAGAGAGTGGAAGAGAGCATTCAAGTGAGGATTCCTACCATTGGAGCGAGAAGGCTTCACTTGGAGTTCAAAGGTAAGAGTCTCTACTTGTGAATTGGGATTACTTCACTCTTTTCCTTCTTCCTTCTAGATTCTTGTGAGAAGATCTGTCAAGGAGATTCGGTTCTCTGCCGACACTTGGAGAGTGTGAACAGCCGAAGGGTTCTCTGCCCACACTTGGAGAGTATAAACAGCTGAAGGGTTCTCTGCCCACACTAGGAGAGTGTGAAAGGACGGACGGTTCTTTGCCAACACTGGGGATAGTGTGAAAGGACGGGCGATTTTCTGCCAACACTGGGAATTGTGTAAAAGGACGGACGGTTCTCTGCCGCACCGGGGAGTGGTGAAAAGAGTGTGTTGTAAAGGCTTCTCCGCCTTGTTGTGGGTGCAAAAGGAGAGTCACTATTGGTATTAGTGCAATACTCAGAGGGTACCTCTGGGGAGTGGATGTAGGTCTGGTTATAGACCGAACCACTATAAATCTGGTGTCATTTACTTTACTATTTTTACGTTTCCGCACTTTATATTTCAGTTTTAAAAACTCTGTGGTTGAAAAACATTTTTCTACAAAATTTAAAAGAAATTTTATTTCGGTTCAATTCAAAAGGGGACTTAAATTTTTTTAAACTACCAATTCACCCCCCTCTTGGTAGCCTTGGGACATTCACTTAGGCTTAACAACCTAATTACTAGATTCAACAAAAGTGTCTTCACTCATTAGGGTGTGGGCTCTATAACCTTCAGTTTTTAAGCTTAGAAAGGTACCAATGCCGTGCTTGGTGATTTCAACTTTTTATTTGAAAACATAAGAATTTATGGAGGAGTGGTCAGAATTAGAACTCATGTTGGCTAGGAAATAGAGAAAGGTTTGTTTGTTGTAAAGATGGACGAGAGAAAGAATGAATTGAAACTGGGTGGAGGCAAAAAGGTGCATTACCTTAAAGTGAATCTCGCTTTGAATCAGAATACGAGAGGGAGTTATTTTGGCAGAGGCAAAATGAGAAAAAGATTCCTCATTTGCTTTTGATAGGAAGTTTTCAGAGGCATTTCTGTGAGGTTTCTTAGCCAACACCTTTTGTCTTTGCCTTGAGGAGGCCATTGTTGATTTGAAGTTGAAACATGTGTGAGTTCAATTTCTCCCTTGGATACATGATCCCTTATGAAATGATGTCTTATGTCAATGTGTTTGGTTCTAGAATGTTGAATAGGATTTTTTGAAATGCAAATAGCACTAGTATTGTCATAATAAATTGGAATAGTGCCTATAGTTAATCCTAAATCAATCAACTGTTGTTTTAACCAAAGTACTTGTGCCACGCAACTTTCTAATGCAATGTATTCTACTTCTGCAGTAGATAGGGCTACTGAATTTTGTTTTCTACTAGACTAAGAAACTAATGAATTTCCAATGAATTGATATGTTCCAGAAGTGCTTTTCCTATCCACTCTACAGCCTGCAAAGTCAGAATCTAAATAACCAACAATTTCAAATGAAGAGCTAAACTTAGGATACCAAATTCCTAAGTTTTGAGTTCCTAGCAAGTATCTTAAAATCCTTTTCACTGCTGTCAAATGTGATTCTTTTGGATCTGATTGAAATCTAGCACATAAGTAAACACTGAACATTATATCTGGTCGGCTAGCAGTCAAGTAAAGCAAAGATCCAATAATCCCTCTATATTTTTTTTGATCAACAGATTTTCCCTTAAGATCCTTATCCAACTGAACTGAGGAACTCATGGGTGTACTAACAGGTTTAGCATTGTCCATTTCATATTTCTTGAGGATGTCCTTAATATATTTAGTTTAGCTAAGAAATGTTCCTTCCTCAAGTTGCTTAATGCTAAAACCTAGAAAGTAATTTAGATCTCCCGTTAGACTCATTTTAAATTCACTACTCATTGTTTTAAAAAAATCATCACAAAGATTTTTATTTGAAGATCCAAAAATGATATCATCCACATAAATTTGAACAATGAGTATATCATTTCCAAATTTCTTTAAAAAGAGAGTTATATCCACACTTCCTTTTTCAAAAGATCTTTCAAGTAGGAAGTTGCTCAACCTCTCATACCAAGCCCTAGGTGCCTGTTTCAATCCATATAATGCCTTTTTTAACTTGAAAACATGATTTGGGTATTTTGAATTTTCAAAGCCTGGAGGTTGTTCTTCAAAAACATCTTCTTCAATTACCCCATTTAAAAAGGCACTTTTGACATCCATTTGAAATAATTTAAAACCTTTAAAACAGGCAAAGGCTAGTAAAACCCTAATTGCTTCAAGTCTAGCTACAGGGGCAAAGGTCTCCTCAAAATCAATTCCTTCAATTTGATTATACCCCTTAGAAACTGATGTAGCCTTATTTCTAATGACTACTCCTGAGTCATTCATTTTATTTTTGAACACCCACTTGGTTCCAACAACACTTTGATCTTTTGGCCGTGTAGTTAATTTCCAAACTTTATTTCTTACAAATTTATTTAACTCTTCTTGCATGGCCAATATCCAAAATTCATCAGAAAGTGTTTGATCAATATTAGTGGGTTCTATTGTTGAAATAAAGGCTGAATGATTAACTTCCTTGTTTAATCCACGCCTAGTTCTAACACCCTCACTAGGTTCACCTATAATCAATTCTCTTGGGTGGTTTTTAGAAAATCTCAAATCTCTAGGCAAAGGGTTTTCTCTTTCTAAATTTTCTTCCATATTTTCTTCCAAATTTAATCTATCAATCTTTTGGGAGTTTTCCTCAATCTCTTCTTCAATAATATTTGGCTCTTCCAAATTTCCAGATTCATCAAATACAACATGTGTGGTTTCTTCAATGACTAAAGTTCTTTTGTTGAATACCCTATAAGATTTTCCAACACTTGAATATCCAACAAAAATTCCTTCATCTGATTTTGGATCAAATTTTTCTAAGACAGATTTTCCATTGTTATGAATGAACACCTTGCAACCAAATACATGCAAATGAGACAAGTTAGGTGTTCTACCTTTTAGCAACTCATAGGGTGTTTTATTTAAATTTGATCTCACATTCACCTTATTCAGAACATAGCATGCAGTGCTAACCGCCTCAGCCCAAAAATATCTAGGAAGTGAGTATTCTGCTAACATTGCTCGGGCGGCTTCTATTAATGTTCTGTTTTTCCTTTCAACTACCCCATTTTGTTGAGGGGTTCTAGGTGCAAAAAAATTATGATCAATCCCTTTTTCTTTACAAAAATTTTCAAATCTTTCATTTTTAAATTCTCTTCCATGATCACTTTGTAAAGAAATTATTTCACATCCTAATTTTCTTTGAATCCAAGTTGAAAAATTTCTGAATTCCTCAAATGATTCACTTTTATGAAAAAGAAATCTAACCCAAGTGAATCTTGAGAAATCATCCACTATAACAAATCCGTATACCTTCCCTCCTAGACTTACAGTTCCTACTGGTCCAAAAAGATCCATGTGAAGAATTTCTAAAGGTTTACTAGTTCTAAAATCCTTATTGGACTTAAAAGAGGACTTCACTTGTTTTCCTAATTGACATGCATCGCAAAGGTGGTCCTTAGTAAAGTCTAGTTTTGGTATACCTCTCACTAAATTCTTTTGGGTAATTCTTCTAAGGTTTTTCATACTAGAAAGACAAAGTCTCCTATGCCAAAGCCATGATTCATCAGAAACAGTTTTCAAACAAAAAGCAGTAGGAGATTGAATAGAATTCAAATCTAGCAGGTAAACATTGTTTACCCTTTTTCCATTTAAAACTTCTTTTCCATTTAAGCTTAATATGCAGCTAGTAGGTAAAAATTTCACATTATAACCCTTATCACATAGCTGACTTATACTTAACAGATTATGTTTTAAGCCTTCAATCAATAACACATCATCTATGAAAAAGTTTTTGAAATTTCCAATCATACCAGATCCAATCACTTTCTTTGTTGTATTATCTCCAAGTGTAATCTTGCCTCCACTCCTGGCTTCCAGCGTTATGAATTGAGCAGTATCTCCAGTCATATGCTTTGAACATCCGTTGTCCAGGTACCATATGTTCCCACGAGGTCTTGTGTGAGAGCACTCCTGCAAAACTCTCAAATGTTAGACCTGCGAATCCAAACAAGTTTGGGTTCACCTTTTAACAATTTATAATCAGATGCATGCATGATATGTCTAGGTTTATGCATCTTAGGTCTCCACACCAAATTAGATTTCATCTTCGAAGTACAGGTGTGAGCTATATGTCCCAAAAATCCATAATTATTACATTTAACATTAGAAAAAATATTCCTAAGTTTTCTTCCATTTGATTGTCTCCTAAGGGATTTCATAAATTTAGGATAATATTTAAGATTTGTAAAATCTTCAAGTTTAGGGGGATTCCTATTATCCTCGAGAGCTCTTATTGTCAATTTATAAAATGAATTCATATCTTCCAAGATTCAATTTGTATAATTGATTAGATATGTTTTTCTCTCAGATTCATCCTTAAAATTTTTAAAATCTTTTTCAAGTTCAGCATAGGATGATTTTAAAATCTCAAAATTTTTATTCAAGTCATCATATTCATCAAGTAATTTCATGTGGTTGTCATCTATTAAAGCATGATCTTTCCTAAGGATTTCATGTTCATTCTTAAGCTCTTCCAGTTCTAAACTTAAACTAGCATGCATCTTTTTTATTTTTCTATATGCATCATGCATGTGTTCAGAAACTTCAAACAATTCATCATAGGTTAAGTCACATATCTCTTCTTGATCTGATTGTTCAACATTATCTGCCATCAAGCAAAGGTTGGTGATTTCTTCTTCTATTTCAGTCTCAGATGAGTCTGAAGCTGAGTCCGCCCAGAAAGCTCTTTGAAACTTTTTCTTGCCCTTCTTTACCATTGGTTTCTCCTCTACCTTCTCCTTGCTAGGAGTGGCTTTGAGTTTTGGTCAATCAGTCTTTATATGACCTGGTTTCCTGCATTCATAACAAATCACTTCATTAGAAACCTTGCCATTTTTGTTAAACTTACCTCTGTTCCATTGCTGGCGTCTCTTCTGCTTTCTCTTTAAAAAGCTTCTGAATTGTCTAGTCATCAGTGCAATATCATCTTCATCCTCAGGTTGTGAGTGTTCACTCTCTGACTCTTCCACCTTTAATACAATATTTTTCTCCTTTCGTGGTTCACCTGCATCAATCTTTCTTTGACTTACTCCTTACTCATAAGCAATGAGTGAACCAAGAAGATTGTCAATAGAATATATGTTTAGATCTTTAGACTCTATAATTGCAGTAATTTTAGCATCATAAGCAGTAGGTAAACATCGAAGAATTTTATTGACCATTTCAGCATTTGTTAATTCCCTACCAAGTGCATGCAAAGAAGTGACAATTTGTGTGAATCTTGTGTACATATCAGAAATAGATTCATTAGGTTTCATGTGAAATAGTTCATAGTCATGTAACAAGATATTGAGTCTTGATTGCTTAACCTCATTTGTCCCTTCATAAGTTATACAAAGTCTATCCCATATGTCCTTTCCGCTTTTGCAAGTGGAAACCCGCATGTAGTCTTCAGATTTTAAAGCACAAAAGAAACTATTTAGACATTTGGCATTTAATTGTGCTAAGTCACGTTCTTCTATAGTCCAATCTACAAGAAATCTAGAATGAAGAAAGAAAAGAGTGAAGTAATCCCAATTCACAAGTAGAGATTCTTACCTTTGAACTCCAAGTGAAGCCTTCACGCTCCAGTGGTAGGAATCCTCCTTTGAATGCACTCTCACACTCTCTCCTTAGCTATTCTCTCAAGAGGCACGAAGAACAAATGACAAAAAGATTGGGTTGCAGTCTAATTTGGACTATTTATACAAAAGACAAGAAAAACCGCCCAAAAATTGCAAGTATTCAATTCTGTACGCAGTGGATCATCCCGTACGATCGTGGATCGTCCTAGATGATTTCACTTAAACGCTTTGAAACGACCCTATTTGTATATGTGTACGAAATATTTTCGTACACGCTGATCTTCCCGTACGAACTAAGTTCGTCCGGTACGAACGGTTATTACTAGGTCGGTTCTAGAAACTGCAGAAAACTGTTCTAAGTCGGTTAATCATTTGGATGAAAATTTATTCGTCTTGACGAAATTTTTACAGAGGACCGATCGTCCCGGACGATTATTAATTTCATCTAGATGAAAATTTTCCAGAGGACCAATCGCCATGGACGATAATTTAATTTCGTTTGGACGAAAATTTTCCTGAGACCAGATCGTACTGGATGATTATTATTTTCATCTGGACGAAAATTTTCCAGAGGACCAATCGCCATTAACGATAATTTAATTTCGTCTGGACGAAAATTTTACAGAGAACCAATCGTCCTAGACGATTATAAAATTCGTCCCGTACAAATAGGACTTAGAAAATTTTTTAAGCAAGTTCCTATTCGTTCCATGTGCTCAATAGGAGATAATTGTCTGATCGTCCTGTACGAACGGATATCATCCAGTACGATCAGTATAAATTTTTATGATCTCCTTATGTGTGTGTGTATGTTTTTATTCACTCAATTACAATCACTCCCTTTCAATTTAATTACAAAGAAGTGCAAACTTCAAATTTTACAAAGTATCTCATTCTTAATTTGATTTGAAGTCTTCGTAGTCTGGAGTTCATTTTTCCTAAAATGTTAGTACACACAAGAGCAAATATAAATCTTCTAAAATTGCTAGGAGATAACTATATATTTGAACAATAATGTTTGGAATCATCAAAAGTACATAAGTTGCAAAAATGTAAAGCATTCAAATAGCAACTATCTTAACATAGTGAAGAGTCTGAGTCTGAGTATGAAGATGAACCAGTCTTTGTGATACCAGAGTGTGGATGTTACATGGATTCAGAAGATGAATGCGAGAACACACTCTCAATGCTTTCCTTAGAACCAACACCTGCCACCACCACTAAACCAGAGGAATCTCCTGTTGAGGATGACTCAATACAGGAAGTTCATCTGCGTTCAGGGAAGGTCCTTCCACCTAGGTTGGCTAAAAATACAAAAGATAAGAATATCATTACCCAGAAGGATGACTCTATCCCTTTCTCCCAGGAGCAGCCTAAGGAGAAAGGAAAAGGCCCTCAGCTGGAGGTTGATCATAATGTGTTGGCTCATCTAAGAAAAATTCCTTCTCTTCTTAGTGTCTATGACGCTTTGATGTTGTCACCTGACTTGAGAGAGACACTAGTAAAAGCCTTGCTTGAGCTAGAGACCTATCAAGCATTATTTACTTCCGACTCCGATGATGAGGCATGGCATTTGTACAACACGCCATGCATCACCTTCTCTAGTCGTGACCTTCTTTTAGGGACTACTGAGCACAATCGTCCCTTGTATGTCACTGCTGAAGTCAATGGTTATGAGTTGAACAGGGTCTTCATAGACCAAGGGGCTTCAGTAAACATACTGACCCATGAAACTTTGAAGAGCCTCTCCCTAGGTCATTTGAAGCTCACTTCCGATAAGATCATGTTGAAAGGCTTCAATGACCAAGGCCAGCGAGCTCTAGGGTCTATCACCCTACCTCTGAAATTTGAAAATTTTCTAACTGAGGCAAAGTTTCATGTGATTGAGGCTGATACTTCATACAAGGCTCTCATAGGAAGGCCTTGGATCCATGAGTATGAAATGGTGCCCTCTACCTTGCACCAATGTATGAAGTTTTTAAGGAATGATGTTGATTATACCATTCCTGGAGATACCCAGGCCTTTTCCGTGCATGAGATCTCTATGTACGACGATGCTGAGTACTACGTACCTCGGAAAACTCGTAGAGCTCCACCTGTTCAGTCCCCAGTGATACCTGATACTGTTGTACAGGGTCCTACGCAGCCACTTGCACAGGGTACTATACAATTGTTGGTACAGGGTCCATCATAGGTTGGTATCGAGCTAGGTGTTCCCACTACCCATTCTGATGGATATCCCTCTCAGTTTGCAGTGAGGCACGATGTTTCCCCTAGTAGAGGTAGGGGAGGTAGAGGTAGAGGGAGTGGTAGAGTTGTGATCCACGAGCCGCGGAACCACAAAACTCGCACACCTCCTCCCCCTAACCTTTACACTTCTTCTTTGACTGTAGAGTTCGACTCTTCTGACGATGAAATGATCGATATCCTTCAGCGTCCAGTCACTTCACCATCTCCCTATTCCGCTGGTTATGATTCACGTCCTACTTTTCGTAGCCATTTGATACCTGAAGGTGGATTGGTTATCGATATTAGCTCAGACGAGGAAGAGGACTTCCGACGTCAGACTACTACCAGACAACCTTCCCCCCCATCAGATACGCGGGATAGGAGTTGGGGATTCCGGTCAAAGATCTTCTGATACTCCCCCAATCGATGACGATGACACAATTTGGGATAGCCATAACCCCATACCTCACTTGTATGATACATTTGGGCCAGTCCGACCTAGGGAATGTCCCTCTATACCCCGTAGTATAAGTGCACCACTGGGTCCTGTGAGACAGGATCTAGAAGAGACCGCTATGGATGTAGAGGTCAGGAGTGCCCTTCGGTATTTTTCACCTACTGTAGAGAGCTTTATTGAGCGGGGTCTCGTTCGTTCCACTTAGCCCGACGAATAAGCTCTATAGTAGGCCCGAGTTTGGCGGACCGATTTCCCCCAAGGTCTAGGAGGCGTAGGTTACATGGGGTTAAATCAATCCAGTGATGTTAGCATTCGTGTCATTTCCCACGCCTATCTGGTTGTTTCTCTTATCGACAAAGAAGACCCGGATAGTGGCGATGATAGAATACTTGATGCTCCACAAGAGTTTGAAGATGGCGCCACTTCAGCCATGGATGAACTATGTGAGGTAAACTTAGGCACTGAGTCAGATCCCAGGCCTATTTTTCATAGTGCTCTACTGTCTGATTCAGAGGCTCAAGAATACATCAAGTTGCTATCAGAGTTTAGAGACTGTTTTGCTTAGAACTACACCGAGATGCCTGGTCTAAATCCAGAGGTAGCAGTCCATAAATTAGCCATTAAACCTAATGCAGTCCCTGTTAAACAAGCACCTCGCAGGATGAGGTTAGAAATTGAACAACAGGTGATCGCTGAAACCAAGAAGCTTATAGAAGCTTATTTCATTAGGGAAGAGAAGTACCCCACTTGGCTTGCCAATATTGTTCCAGTCCGGAAGAAGAGCTGACAGATACGAGTCTGTATCGACTTCTGTGATTTGAATAAGGCATGTCCTAAGGATGATTTTCCTCTCCCCATTCCTGAGCTTATGATAGATATAACATCATCCCATAGTATCTTCTCATTCATGGATGATTCATCTGGTTATAATCAGATAAAGATGGACCCTGAGGATGAGAAGTTTATTGGTTTCCGAACACCTATACGTGTCTTTTGTTACAAGGTGATGCCCTTCGGTCTCAAGAATGCTGGGGCCACCTATCAACGTGTTATGACTGTCATCTTCGATGAGATGATACATGAGAAAGTTGAGTGCTATGTGGATGATTTGGTCGTCAAAAGCAAGGTCCGCGAAGATCACCTCAGAGATCTGTGAATCGTTTTTGAACGCCTGCGCAAGTTTGATTTAAAGATGAATCCTTTAAAATGCGCAATTGGAGTCAGTGCAGAAAAGTTCTTAGGGTTTATAGTTTGCTACCGTGGCATTGAGATAGACCCCTCTATGATCAAGGCCATAGTAGATTTAAAACCCCCTAAGAGTCTTACCTAGTTGAAGTCCTTTCAGGGTAAACTAGCTTTCTTGCAGAGATTTATCTCCAATCTTTATGGTAGGTGTCATCCTTTCTCTGCACTAGTGAAGAAGGATGCCCGATTCCATTGGGATGAGAGTTATCAGGAGGCCTTTGAGAGTATAAAGCGCTACCTGATGAACCCCCCTGTTTTAGCTGCACCTATCCCAGGTAGGCTGTTGATTCTCTACACTACGGCCCTGGATGAGTCTTTAGGTGCACTGTTGGCTCAAGAGAATGAGGAAGGCAAGGAGACTGCCTTGTACTACCTCAGCAGGCGACTGATACCTGTAGAGCTTAAGTACCCAGCGATAGAAAAGCAATGTTTAGCCTTGATCTTCGCGGTACAGAAGCTTAGGCATTATATGCTATCACATAAGATTAATTTGATCTCTCGAGTCAACCCGTTGTAGTACTTGATGACCCGTCCGACCCTCTCAGGTCATCTAGTACGGTGGTCGATGATCCTACTGCAATTTGATATTACTTTATTTCCCCAGTGGGCCGTCAAAGGACAGGCTCTAGCTGACTTTCTGGCCGATCACCCGATCCCTGCAGATTCTCCACTCAACGATGAGCTACATGATGAATTCATCATGAGTGTGGATGAATAGGAGTCCCCTACTTGGGAGTTTTACTTTGACGGTGCGTCATCCGTTAAAACCTTAAGTCCAAATGAAACTCCTACAATTAGGGTGGGATTAGGCCTGATTTTTGTGTCTCCTAAGGGTCATGCTCTACGGTACTCCTATATCTTATCAGAACCTCGTACTAATAATGAAGCTGAGTACGAAGCTCTGATTTTGGGGTTAGAGTTGGCCATTTAGATGAGTCTTACACGGGTGAAGATCTTTGGAGACTCCCAACTGATAATCAATCAAGTAGCTGGAGTCTATAAAGTGCTTAAGCCTGAGCTCATTCCATATCATAATAAAGTAATGGAGCTCATGAGCTTAATACCAGAAGTAACTTTGGCCAAGGTCCTTAGATCTGAAAATGGAAAAGCAGATGCATTGGCCAAGTTAGCAAAAGAATTAGCTGACCCTACTGGAAATCCAGTGTCTATTATTATCCAGTATCGTCAAGCCCTATGCCCCACGGACTTGTCTACTCCCAATCAGACCCTTGCAGTGCTTGCTATGGATAAGGAGTCAGATTGGAGACAACCCTTCATAGAGTACTTAAAACATGGTAGGCTTCCAGATGATAAGTCTCTCGTTGCTCAAATTAGAAAGAGAGCCTTATCATTCGCCTATATAAATGAAACTCTCTGTCGACGCTCTTTTGACCAAATATGGTTAAGATGCCTCAGTAAAGAAGAGGCTAGTCGAGTCATGAGCGAGATACATGAAGGGCTTTGCGGTGCCCATCAATCTGGATCAAAAATGAAAGGCTGAATTAAACGCCTTGGCTACTACTGGCCGACTATTATCCACGATTGTATGGAGCACGCTAAGAGAAGCCACCAGTGCCAGATTCATGGCACGGTGATTCACCAACCCCCTAATCCGTTGCACCCTACTATTTCTTCTTGGCCATTTGAGGGCTGGGGCACGGACGTGGTGGGTCCTATAGACCCTCCTTCCTCTAAGGTTCATAGGTTCATTTTAGCCGCCACTGATTACTTCTCTAAGTGGGTAGAGGCTGTCCCACTTAAGGAAGTCAAATCTGAAGATGTGATGCGTTTCTTTCGCGATAACATTATTTATCGCTTTGGTGTTCCGCGTTTTATAATCTCAGATAATGGCCTGTCCTTTAGAAGCACCAAAATTGCTATATTTGCCCGCCGCCATAACATTAATTGGCGATACTCCTCGATTTACTATCCCAAGGCCAATGACTTGGCAGAGGCATTTAATAAGACTCTTGTGTAATTGATAAGGAAAATCCTTGTTGTAAATAAAAGAGAATGGCATGACAAGTTACCTGAAGCATTATGGGCATATAAGACTACCTACCGTACTCCTACTCAGTCCACCCCATATGCTTTAGCTTTTGGGGCTGAAGCTGTCCTCCCACTTGAGGTCGAGCTCCCCTCACTACGTGTAGCAGTTAGTTATAATCTATCTGAAGAAGATAATGCCTGACTGAGGTTGGAAGAGCTTGATGGTTTAGATGAGCTTCGCTTACGAGCTTATCAATGCCTTAAGCTATGTCAGGCCCGAATGAAACGGCACTTTGAGCGTCTTGTTAGACCCCGTGCTTTCCGGGTAGGCGAGTTAGTTCTTATTTTACGCAGGCCTATCATCTCGCACCGTCGGCGAGGTGGTAAGTTTGTGCCTGTTTGGGAAGGCCCCTTTGCTATAGAGCAAGTTTATGTAGGTGGTGCCTACCTACTTGTTGATGTAAATGGCGTTCACCCAATGCCTGTCATCAACGGGCAGTACTTGAAAAAGTACTATGTCTGAGTCTAGTACTTCACGGGGGAGCCTCCCTACCGCCTGTAGATATCCCTCTGTATATGTAGCTCCTAAAAGGATTCCTCTTACTTTTCAGCAGTCTGCGTGGCCACGACGATTTGTCCTCTACCACGCGACGTTGCTTAGAAGAGAATGAAGCTATCCTTAGAAGTGATACGCCAATACGCCGTAGGGATGTTTTATACTTTGGTCTGTGCGCACCGATCATGTTGGTGCTATCGCATAAAATTTTTAGTTTGTTCTCCTCTTTGTAGGACTTAGTCCCCCAGTTTCACCTGCCGCCCCAGGTGTGATCTGGGATATCAAAACCAATAGTTTGAGTCCAGTTTTGAAAGGTGATACTGGGTCCACACCACCCCATGACAGTCAGGTTTGGTAATGGAGATCCACTATCCCTTATTGAGTTTCTTATTCCTATCAGTTCTGATCTGATAGATATAGCCCCTAGTCCATTCATATGAGTTGAATGTGATCAAGGATGTTAGATTCATTGGGTTAGACTCTTTTTGAGATAGGATACAGGGTCCATACCATCCCGTGCTAGTCAATATGATAGTGTTGATCCTCTATCCTGATGTTGATTTCAGTTGTACATCAATTTCTATACGATTGTACTCCACAGTTCATTCACATGAGATGAACGTGGTCTGGGTTATCAAAGCCATCCACTACCCTCAATTTAAAAATTTATGTGTGATAAAGGAGGGGAGCTCTTAATAGAGCAAAACCAGTTGCCCTTGTTACAGGAGGAATTCGGTAAAACTTTCTAAAAGCACAAATTTTACAGTTCTGTTCATGTGGCAAACATGATCTGGGTTACCAAAATCATTCGTAATTCTAAAAAAAAAAAAAAGTATATACATGTGATGAAAAGAGGGAAGCTCTCAGTAGAGCAAAACCGATTGCCCTTGTCATAGGAGGAACCCGGTAAAACTCTCTAAGAGCCCAAATTCCCCGGAATTTCTCTTGTTCCTCCCTTGAAACACTTTGATGATTCCTTCAAGGTTGAGTCGACACTTAATTGGTTATAAATCTTTATAATTCAAATAATTTTCGTTGCTGGTGCTGTGATACATCATATATTAGATGTTAACATCACTGCCTTGTGGGCTTGGGTCTTTCTGAGAAAAGATCAATCCCCTCCTGCCCTCTTTTGGCAATTTACCTCCCATTCATGCACTGCTCTGAGCTGTTAGAGTAGTCCTATGAATGTGGTAGTTTTACTTTCACTTAGCACAGGGTCCTACCTGATTAGGGTAGGTGTTACTACTGTGATCTTCTGATGGTTGTGAATTTCACTCATGATTACTATACTAGGTGCCAGGTGTACTCACTTGTCACCTTAGATTGGTTTCTTGGTTGTGATGTAGTACATCATGTCTCAGGTGTTAGCATTACAGTTTTAGGAGCTCTGATTTTTCAGTGGTAGATCAGCTCCTTGGGTTCTTTACCCACCTACTTTAGCATTCGTACTCTACTCTTAGCTTGCTAGAGTAGCTCTATGAATGTTATTTTGTTGCTTTTGCTTCTCATAGGGTCCTACCCAATTAGGGTCGGTGTTACCACTTTGACCATTCTGATGTTTTATCAATCCTATTTATGATTACTGTCCTCAGGTAGTAAGTGTGTCCCCTTACTACCTAGAGCAATTTTTCTTGTAGTGATGTAGTATACCTTGCCTCGAATATCAACATCACCGCTTTGAGAACTTTGAGCTTCTAGCAGAAGATCAGTTCTCCTACTCCTTTTCGTGACCTATTCTATCATTCATACACTAGGCTCAGTCGCCGGATTAGTCTTATGAATGAGTTGATGTCACTTTCACTTCCCACAGAGTCCCACTAGTTTGTGTGGGTGTTACCACTGTGAGATTTTACTTACTCAGAGTTGTTGCCCTCAGTAGAGAGGGTACTCCCTCATTACTTTGACTCTTTTTCTCTCACTTGGTGATATGGAGCGTCGTGCCTTAAATGCCACCATCACCTCTTTCTTGAGCTTTGATTCTCTCATATAGAGTCAGCTCTTTCAGCTATTTTACCACTTGTTTCCCCATTGTGACCTGACTCCTAGCTGCTGGAGAGGTCCATTGGATGCTTTGATACTCTTCCCACTTCTTACAGGGTCCCCATCAGTTAGTATGGGTTTACCACTGTAGCCCCCTTGGGGATTGTTTTTACTAGGCATAGTCCTACCTTCTGTAGTAGAGGTGCCCACTCGCTACTTCAGTTTCTTTGGCTTCGTTGGAATGAGATTGCCCCTTTGCACACTCTACTGAGAGGATATCTCTTCCTGCTTTGTTTGGGAGACATCTTCCAGATGTCTTCCTTCCCTTTTGTGTAGGGTTAGGGTTCTTTAAGAGATCTCGACGGCATTTGGATACTCATGGCCACGACGATTTGTCCTCTACCATGTGGTTACCAGAACGCTAGCTTGAGATTCCTTAAGTAACTCTACCCTTAAAATTTTTTTATATGTACCTTTCCTTTCTTCCTCATATCCCTACACTGATCTGTGTCAGGTCGATGATGAGATTACCTATGCCTTCTACCCCGCTGTTTTGATACTAAAAGATGGATAGTTGGCTTTACTTACCTGGTTGAGAGAGCCCGACAGAGTCCCTGGGAGGCATTCCTCACCACTCTTTCCTCTTCACATCATTGCTGGCATATGCGCCAGAAAATTATGTCGAGTGTTTTGTCTTTATTCTACTGAAGGCATATACGCCCAAGTAGAGACTTTGTCATAGGCACATACACCGAGCAGAGGTGACCTTTCATTTCCTTTTATCCTACTGCAGGCATATGCGCCGAGTGGATATTAGGTTTCTGGTTGAGAGAGCCCGACAGAGTCCCTGGGAGGCATTCCTCACCACTCTTTCCTCTTCACATCATTGCTGGCATATGCGCCAGATGATGGTGTTGAGTGTTTTGTCTTTATTCTACTGTAGGCATATGCGCCAAGTAGAGACTCTACCACAGGGATATATACCGGGCAGAGGTGACCTTTCGTTACCTTTTTATCCTACTGTCGGCATATGCGCCGAGTGGATATTAGGTTTCTAGTTGAGAGAGCCCAACAGAGTCTCTGGGAGGCATTCCTCACCACTCTTTTCTCTTTACATCATTACTGGTATATGCGCCAGATGATTGTGTTGAGTGTTTTGTTTTTATTCTACTGAAGGCATATGTGCCAAGTAGAGACTCTGCCACAGGCACATACACCGGGCAGAGGTGACCATTCGTTACCTTCTATCCTAGTGCAGGCATATGCGCCTGGTGGATATTAGGTTTCTAGTTGAGAGAGCCCGACAGAGTCCCTGGGAGGCATTCCTCACCACCCTTTCCTCTTCACATCATTGCTGGCATATGCGCCAGATGATTGTGTTGAGCGTTTTGTCTTTATTCTACTATAGGCATATGCGCCAAGTAGAGACTCTGCCACAGGCACATACACCGGGTGGAGGTGACATTTCTTTCCCTTCTATCCTAGTGTAGGCATATGCGCCTGGTGGATATTAGGTTTTTCTAGTTGAGAGAGCCCGACAGAGTCCCTGAAAGGCTTTCCTCAACACTTTTTCCTCCTCATATCATTACAGGCATATGCGCCGGGCGAGTATGTTGAGTGTTTTTTTTCTTTATCCTACTACAGGCATATGCGCCGGGTAGGGACTCTGCTGCAGGCACATACACCGAGCAGAGGTGACTCTTTCTTCTCCACATCATTGCTGGCATATGCGCCAGATGATTGTGTTGAGCGTTTTGTCTTTATTCTACTATAGGCATATGCGCCAAGTAGAGACTCTGCCACAGGCACATACACCGGGTGGAGGTGACCTTTCTTTCCCTTCTATCCTAGTGCAGGCATATGCGCCTGGTGGATATTAGGTTTTTCTAGTTGAGAGAGCCCGACAGAGTCCCTGAAAGGCTTTCCTCAACACTTTTTCCTCCTCATATCATTACAGGCATATGCGCCGGGCGAGTATGTTGAGTGTTTTTTTTTCTTTATCCTACTACAGGCATATGCGCCGGGTAGGGACTCTGCTGCAGGCACATACACCGAGCAGAGGTGACTCTTTCCTCTCCACATCATTGCTGGCATATGCGCCAGATGATTGTGTTGAGTGTTCTTCCGTTACACTTCTTTTGGCATATGCACCAAATAGAGACCCTACTGCAGGCACATACACCGGGCAGAGGTTTTCTTTTGTCCTACTGCAGGCATATGCGCCGAGTGGACATCGACTTACTTGGTAGAGAGGGCCTGACAGAGCACCTGCCAGGAACTCCTCGCCACCCTTTTCCTTTGAGTGTCTGGTTCCGATTAGGCAGACATCAGGTTTCGTGACTCCTCTCTTTGCTGGCTTGACTTGGTCAGGCAGATACTGAGTCACCCCAATCCACTGCTATGAGATATGCAGGAGGATATGGGACCCTTTCACCCTCTATTCTGCTGATTCGATATAGTCAGACAGATAGTTGGTATGCTTTTGCTACTCTACTTTTGGTTCTTCTTTTGGCTCTGCCCCTACTACAGGGTAAGGCTAGAGGAGAACATCTCTACCTTTTTCACCCTTGAGGTGATCTTTACCGTTGGTTCTCCCCTTGGCTCTACTCTTGTCGAAAGGTAAGGCTAGGAGAAGACCACACTACTGGTTCACCATTTTGGTGACACCTTGATTGTGCACTGTTGCTTTTCCTTCTTTCCTAGGCTCTGCCCCCACTATGGGGCAAGGCCAGGAGAAGAATCTCCTTCTCTTTTTCCACCATCTTCTTGATATTCTTTCACTTATGATTTTCACTCTACTTTCTATGGCATAGTCGGTCAATGCCAACACGAGCAGTTCACTAGTTGTTCGCGGCTCCTGTTGGGGGTCCGTTTGTTGACTTTAATTTTGTCAAATCCATGGGCATGGTGGACCGAGTTGACCAAGTCAACCTTTGACTTGGTCAACCCAAGTCTTAATGGGTCAAAATTAACCCATTAGGCCCATTAAGAGCCCAAATCGATTTGAATCCAATTAAAACCACTTCATGGCCCAATGCCTCATCCCCATTAACCCTCTTGACTGATTTGACCAAGTCAATCGTTGACTTGGTCAAAACAAGCCTTAAATAGGTTTAAATAGCCTATTTAAAGCTAATTAAGGGCCTTTTAATTGGATTCAAAGCCTCCAAGCATTTCAAAATTCAAACCACGGCTCTCATGAGTTAATTTCCCTCCTAATTTTGTTTTGATTCGATCCTAGCCATTGGTATTAAGTCTAGGAGCCTTAAATAGCAAAAATCAAATCTATTTTTGGATCTTTTTGCTCTTGCGAGATCTAGAGACGAACTTAGGCTCTGAGATTTTAAGAGAGCACTCCCACGACCTCCCTTGACTTCTCCCAACCAAATCCCGACGACTAGACCCCGCCGGCGGCGATCCTCCGACGAACCCGAGACGTTTCACGTTCCAGGACAAATCCCGGTCGATCTAGCTTGTTTTGGATCTCGAAATCAACTAGGAAGTTATTCCTGGATCTTCCACGAGTCCAACGAGCCCAAGATCGCTCGAATCCACCGTGTGGATTGAGGTATATCAAAAACCCTAGCTAGAACACTCGAAGCTATTTAACTTTTCATACAGTAAATATTATTCTACGAAAATTGTCCCCCAAGATTTCTGTTCATATCTAAAATTTGTGTTTTAAATTTTATGAAATTTGGTTGAGAAACGAGTGAGAACGAGTCAAAAAATGCTTTGGCCCTCTCGGTTTAGCCCTGGCTGGAGGTGTACGGGTTTTGGACCGTTGATCGCGCGATCAACGGTCCCGATTTCGCTGTACCGCGACTCCGTCCGACCGCTGATCCGAATCCGCGTGTATTCATCCCGTCCGGCGCCATCACCGTCGTTGATTCAAAATGGCGGGAGATTGGACGGTCAGCGTGACCGTCCGACGTGGCTAAGTCGCTACGGGACTGCCACCGCATGATTGGCAATCATAGCCAATGATTGCGACGGCGCAATTATTGTCCGCGGATTTCGGAGCCAATCCGCGCGTGTTAGGTGTCGCACCGAGAAATTTTCGGGATTTCTATTTTTTTTTTATAAAAATGACTTATAGATTTTAAATTATTTTAAAAACACTAAAAAAAGATTTATTTTTAATATTATTAATATTATTTAAATTCTTATTTTAATATAATTATTATTATATTATTATATAATTATATTTATTTAGCACAATAATCATTATTTTGAAATATTAGTTTATTGTTTATTTTATTATTATTATTATTATTATTATTTTAAAAATATTTTTAGTATTTTTAAATACAATCTATTTTGTTAAATAATTTTAACTATCTTAAAATTGTGATTAATTTTATTTTATTATTATTATTATTATATTTTAAACTACTTGTAAATTTCAGTAATGTTAAACTTACATTTTATTTTATTGTAATAATTATTTTTAAACACTTAATATTTTGAATTATTGTAAAGCCCTTTTATTTATTGTAAACTTCCAAAATTTATAACTTTCCCGTTTTAAATCCGCTGTCGACGCACAACACCTTGATTTGAACGTATTTGAATTCTGCACACTTTAAAGTTGGTTTTGCTCAAATAATTTTGATCTGTCTGCAGTTATTTTGAAAACAGCCAATATCACTATTTTAAAACTATCTAATTATTGTCCTTAAACTTCGAAATTGCGTAACTTTGTCGTTTTAAGTCGGATTTTGATGCACAGCACCTTATTTTGGGTGTATTTTTTAATTCTGCATAGTTTAAGACTATTTTTAGATAAAACTTATGTTTATATTTTCTGTCATTCCAAAAACAGTAAAACAGCATTATTTTAAAATATTCTTTTATTGCATTTAAACTTGTAAATTGCATATCTTTTTCGTTTTAAATCGGATCTTTGCGTACAACCCATCGATATTTTCAGAAAAATGTGTATTTTATTTTGAAACCATTTCCAGTCACTGATTTTGGCTGTTTTGGCAGATCACTGTTTGAATTTGATTATTTGAGTATTTTTGATATCGAATATTGATTATAACAATTATTTTCAGGATACAAACTATTTTCAAATCGTTTTGAGACATCGATTGAGTGATCAGTGGGTCTCCCCTATATTTATGTAGATATGAATTGACCTATTTTTAAATTAAATTATTTTTCAAAGATTATATATATTTACAATTATTTTGAGTATTTGCGAAATTACTTATGTTATTAAATTTCTAATTCCGGGAGATCCGCTATTTCATGAAATTTTAGGCATGGATTCTAGATATGAAGAGCAATCATGGGGGAGAGAATTAGTGGGTGATTGAGTCCCAATCATTCACTAATTCCTTCATTAGGTGTCTTTCCTTTTATTTTTCATAGATTGCATGTGTAGGTCGCACCACGAGCACTTAGCTTAGGCTTTCCTAGACTTAAGGACATGGTGTGTTTATTTTAATTTCATACTCCCATGCATTTATTACCTTGAGGGTTAGTTCAAAACACGATTTATACCCATATAACGTAGCGACACCTTAAGGACAAAAATTAAGGACTTGTCTAGCAAACTTAGAAATTTATTAGGGACTAGGATAGACCTCAGAATGACATGAAAACTGTAACACTTAAACTTAGTGACATCTAAAACATCACAGAATTTTCTAGGAATTTTTAGGAGTCTTTAGGCCCCTTAATTAACCAACCCTAATTAACTTGCTAAATAAGGCCCTGAGACCTTCCGAAAATTACAATAAATACACCTTAGGTTAGAAATTTACCCATAATATCTCAAATTATTTAGAATCTGATCCTTTACCTTAGATAAATATGGCTCCCTAGTTTGACTTCAGGTTGACCCCTAATTTGACCATAGGTAAAATTTACCATTTTGCCCCTAATAATTCATTAAAAATTATTAAAAAACCCAAATCTCCTCCAAACAATTGGAAACACTTTCTCTGGTCATTCCTGACCTTTGGGAGTGATTCCAATCAGTTTGGAGTTGATTTGCATCAAAATAATTAAAAAGGCCCTTTATTAAGAAATTAAGAAAATTCCCTTAAATACCTTGGAATTCGAAAATCCATAACTAATTGTAGAAAATTCCAAATTAGGTAAACTCACTTGCATTAGACTCCAATTAGAGCCTAGTATTTATTAAAAATATTAGGTTTCTAGAAGATGGCCTAGATTAAAAAGTTAACTTTTTGGTCAATTGTAGTTCATTTAGGGTCCGAAACTTAAAAAATTCATAACACTGCCTACAAAACTCTGATTTCAACCTACTACATGTCTAACTACTCGTATTAAGGTCTGGTATCTTCCTAAGGTGTTAGGAATCCCAGACTTAGCCTTTTTCCTATAGTGACTTTTTGGACCCTTAGCTTAGTTCCTAGGAGGACCCGGAACTTTCTAAAATTGGCTAATATAACTTTAACTTCAAATATCATCACCATAAGTATTTAAAATTGATCAACAAACTGAAATAATTAAGATGGATCATAATCCACTAATATTTGAATTTCGACTAAAATATCATTTTTAGACCCCTACAAACCCGAACTCTAGATAACTTTAACTAACTACCCTGCTTAGGACCTATCCAAACCACACCAGCCTTACACACACATAGAATAGTTTGCTAGGGCACCACTTCTAGATCTAGGTTAGGCTGCTGGGTTTTATTTTTCTACTGTGTGCCGGAGCTTTCAGTGGTTTTCATTGCACGCTGTTTGAAAATTGCTGGTGTGTTTGCTTACTTTTTCTGCACTCTGTGGATGATGTGATGAGCGCTAGGTTTACCCCTAGGTTAGGAACGTCATATATATATATATATATATATATACACTGTTCTTCCGTGTAGGTGGTCATGCTCAAGCTAATAAAAGGGGGGGCACTATTATATTTTCTAATTTTTTCTTATGCAGGTGCTTGCTCAGCCCCCCTAAATAGAATGAAGGCTAAATTAATAATTATAATTGCACAGGTGGAGCTGCTTAGCCCTCATAATTAAGAGCATGGCTTGGCACAGGGTCAATGGTGTTAGCACTTTCATTTACATATATAACTGCTTGAGATTTTTATTAGGATAACCATGCAGGGAGTCTAGAATTTTTAATTTCCAATGGATGTAAATATTTGTAACAATCGTTAAGATTTATGAAAACAACTATGAGTCGGGATATTCTTATCCAACTCGGATTCCAAAAGAAGAAGGCATCCCTAAAGGGGAGAGTCTTCTTCCATCTGGAAGACTGAGTTGGATGGCTTTAGATATCCAAAGAGAAAAGGCAATACACCCCTGATGGGGAGAATTGTCTCTTCGTTTGGATATTCAAGCCACGACGGATCCAAGGAACCCAAGGAGGAGAGTTCCAAGGAGTCCAAGGAGAAGACATCCAGAAAGCTAAAGATTGAAGACCCAATATCCCACTCAGAATTGTTGGCGTCTGTCATAGGCTTAGAAATCCGGGTTATTGGCAGTGGTGCCCGGCCACTTTATTTTCTGCATATCTAGGTTGTAATAAGGGCAGTTTGCCTATGGATATTTAATTGATTTATTTTTGGATTTATATTGATGTATTTACCTGATTGCGTAGTAGAAATTACCTGCTTTTCTTAGGTTTCTTTTCTTGCATGTCGAATTTGTTTTCACCTGGATCTTCGTTAGGCTCTCTAAGGACTATAAAACTTTTCTACTCGTAACTAACTCTTAAAATTTTAAGTTCTAAATAACATAGAAACTTAACGAACCTAGGGAACCCGGGGTTGCAAGCATATTACTACATCTTTCTTTTATTGTTATAAGATATCTCCCTGCTTGCGGGTAGAGTCCGGATAATCTGGCCTATGAGGATGAAGTGCCGGACCTAGGGAGACCCAGTCTTTTCAAAAAATTATTTTCTATAAGCCTGTTTTTAAAATTCTATAGCATTCATGAGCTGACAATTCAACTAGCATGCATTGCATTAGTAACCAATTTAATTAAAATTTAATTGCATTAGCTAGAAGCATTTGACCCACATAAGTCCAGGACCACTTAGGAAATCCTCTAGATGTCGGTCTTATTTCCAAAGAACTATACCACCCACCCATCTATCATAAATGACTTGATATCATGGTTTTAAAGTGATTAGGTGGTTAGCTGGCTCCCCCAATCCAGGCCGGGATAAGTCCAGGTTTTGCACTGCATTAGCTAGGACACGGGTCTTAGTGTTTCATAGAACACTAAAACCAACCTAGATCTAGGATTCGAGGCTACTATATTCGGTCTCGTAGTATGCCTTAAATAGTAGGTAGGTCCCTTCCTTTTTGGGACCATAAATCTTACTTATCTGCGTCACAGGATGATGTCACCTCCATCTCTTCTCTCACGCATGTGATTGAGTGCTTGGTTTTCTTTTCCCAGTTTCTCTTTAGTACCCTAGAGCCTCCGAATGCTGGTATGAGCCACGCATGTTGATTCAGCCCTTTGGAACTTTCTTCCCTTTGAGTAGGATTTCCTAGTCTATACCCTTGTGCCAATCCCATTTTAGGAGAGGATAATGTATGATCCTTAATCGAGAGTTTTCTCGGGCTCCGGCTTGGGATGTAATTAACCACGGGGGCTTGCGCCCTTGGGAAACTTGGTCCCACATCTACTAAACCCCATTCAAACTGTTATATCGGGTGGGGAAAACCCGTGATTAGGTTATGTATATTACTACCCATCGAGGTGTGTTGGCGACAGCCTCTATCCTCA
Source organism: Dendrobium nobile (assembly GCA_022539455.1). Lineage (NCBI taxonomy): Eukaryota > Viridiplantae > Streptophyta > Magnoliopsida > Asparagales > Orchidaceae > Dendrobium > Dendrobium nobile. The sequence continues at coordinate 48,813,670 of CM039721.1, forward strand.
ATGGTTAGTCGTATGCACGATCCAATCTGTCCCTTCCAATCGACCCGTTCACCTGGTGCTCTTTTGGAGGTCCACAAATCCAAATTCATCCAAAAGTGCTTGATCAATATTTATGGATTCTATCATAGAAATAAAGGCCGAATGATTGACTTCTTTTTTCAATCCACACCTTCTCCTAACACCCTCATTAGGTTCACCTATAATCAATTCCTTTGGATGGTTTTTAGAAAATCTCAAATCTCTAGGCATTGGATTTTCAATCTCCATATTTTCATCCAAATTTATTTTTTCAATCTTTTGGGAGTCAATTTCTATCTCATCCTCATCAATAATCGGCTCTTCCAAAATTCTAGATTCATCAAATATAACATTTGTGGTCCCCTCAACAACCAAAGTTCTTTTATTGAATACCTTATTAGAGTTTCCAACACTAGAGTATCCAAGAAAAATTCCTTCAATAGATTTTGGATCAAATTTTTCTAAGGTAGATTTTCCATTATTATGTATGAACATCTTACATCCAAAAATATGCAAATGTGACAAATTAGGTGTTCTCTCTTTAAGTAACTCATAGGATGTTTTATTTAAATTTTATTTCATATTCACCCTATTCAGAACATAACATGTTGTGCTAACCGCTTTAGTCCCAAAATATTTATAAAGTAAATATTCTACCAATATGGCTCGAGCAACTTCTATTAATGTTCTATTTTTTCCTTTTGGCTATCTCATTTTGCTGAGGGGTTCTAGTTGTAGAAAAGTTGTGATCAATCCCTTTCTTCTTACAGAAATCCTCAAATTTCTCATTTTTAAATTCTCCATCATGATCACTTTGAATCGTCAAAATCTCTCATCCTAGTTTCCTCTGAATCCAAGTCAAAAAATCTCTAAACTTCTTAAATGATTCACTCTTATGATATAAGAATTTAACCCATGTGAATGTCAAAAAATCATCTACTAACATAAATCTGTATACCTTTCCTCCTAGACTCATAATTCCAATAGGTCAAAATAGATCCATATGCAAAATCTCTAATAGTTTACTAGTTATAAGATCCTTATTGGACTAAAAAGAGGACTTCACCTATTTTTCTAATTGACATGCATCGCAAAGGTGATCCTTATTAAAGTCTAGTTTGGGTATACCTCTCACTAAGTTCTTTTGGGTAATCCTCTTAAGGTTTTTTATGCTAAAGTGACAAAGTCTCCTATGCCAAAGCCATAATTCATCAAAAATAGTTTTCAAACAAAAAGCATTATGAGTTTTGATACAATTTAAATCTCGCATATAAATGTTGTTTACCCTCAATCCATGTAAAACTTTAATACCATTTAGGCTTAATATGTAGCTAGTAGGAAAAAATTTAATGTTGTATCCTTTATCCCATAGCTGGCTAATACTTAACAGATTATGCTTTAAGCCTTCAACTAGTAGCAAATTCTCAATAAAAAAATTCTCAAGATTTCCAATCATACCTGATCCAACCACCTTCCTTGTGGTTTTATTCCAAGTATAACCCTGCCTCCACTTCTAGCTTCCAGCGATATAATTTCTTAGTATCTCCAGTCATATACCTTGAGCAACTGCTGTCCAGGTACCATATGCTCTCACGAGGCCTTGTATGAGAGCGTGCCTACAAAATAATTAAAAGTTAGATATGGGAACCCAAATAAGTTTGGGTTCACCTCTTGGCAATTTATAAATATATACATTTATGATATGTCTAAGTTTATGCATCTTAGGTTTCCACACCAAATGAGTTTTTCTATCTAATGTACATGTGTGTGCTATATGTCCAATCAATCCACAACTATAACATTTAACTCTAGAAAATGGTTTTCTCAATCTTCTATAACTACTCTCTCTCTTCCCGAGTTGTATAAATTTTGAATACAAAATAGGATTTATAAAATCTTCAAGTGTTGGAGGTTTCCTATTTTCCTCGAGAGCTTTTACTTTCAACTTTAAATAAATGTTTAAATCTTCTACGACATGTTTATCTTACTTTGAGCTTTAAATAAATATTTAAATCGTCTAGGACATGCTTATCAAAATTTAAGTAATGCTCTTTACTCTTAGAATCATCCTTAAATTTCTTAAATTCTTTTTCCAGTTCTGTATAAAATGATTTTAAAATATTATTCTCCTTATTCAAGTTATTGAATTCATCAAGTAAGCTCATGTGGTTGGTATTAATTAATGCATGATCTTTCTTAAGGATCTCTTGTTCTTTTCATAATTCTTGAAGTTCTAGGTTAAGACTAGCATGCATTTTCTTTAGCTTCTTATATGCATCATGTATTCTTTTAGAAACTTCAAAAAGTTCAGCGTAAGTTAAGTCACATACCTCTTTTTGATATGATAGATTAAGATTATCAGCCATCAAGTATAGATTGGTGACTTCCTCTTCTTTTTCAGTCTCTAACGAGTCTGAAGCTGAGTCCGCTTAGAAAGCTCTTTAGAATTTCTTCTTGCCCTTCTTCATAATTGGTTTCTCCTCTACCCTCTCCTTGCTAGGAGTGGCTTTGAGTTTTGGACACTTTGACTTCACATGTCCAGGTTTCCTGCACTTATAGTAAATCACATCATTAGAAACCTTAACATTCCTATTAAACTTACCTCGGTTTCATTGCTGGCATCTCTTTTACTTGCTCTTCAAAAAGCTTCTGAACTATGTAGTCATCAATACGATGTTGATCTCATCCTCAGGTTGTGATAACTCACTCTCCAACTCCTCCACTTTCAGTGTTATGTTCTTTTTCTTTTGTGGCTCTCCTGTATTAATCTTTCTTTGACTCACTCCTGGCTCGTAAGTAATTATCGATCCAAGAAGATTATCAATAGAGTAAATATTTAAGTCTTAAGATTCTGATATAGTAGTTATTTTTGCATAAGTAGTAAGCAAACAACAGAGAATCCTATTAACCATTTCAGCACTTATTAATTCTTTACCTAGTGCATGCAAAGAAGTAACTATCTGAGTGAATCTTGTGTACATGTTAGAAATAGAATCATTTGATTTCATGCAAAATAATTCATAGTTATACAATAAGATGTTTAATATAAACTATTTAACTTCATTAGTTCCTTCATAAGTTATATAAAGTCTATCACATATGTCCTTTCCACTTTTGCAAGTGAAAACCCATATGTAGTCCTCTGACTTAAGTGCACAAAAGAAACTATTTAAATATTTAGCATTAAGTTGTGCTAAGTCATGTTCTTCTATAGTCTAATCAACAATGGGTATTTTAACTCTAATGCCATCAACTAGTCTAATTGGTTTTTTATACCCTTCATGTACTAAGATCCACTTGCGATAATCAAGTGACTGTAAAAAAGCAGACATGCGTGTTTTTCACAAATCAAAAGGAATATTATCAAACAAGGGAGGTCTAGTTATAGAGTAACATTCTCGTGTGTTTCAGTTTCCAAATATAGCCATGATCGTTAATGAAAAAGTAGTCTAAACTTATGGTTTTGAAACAAAGTTTTGATACCACTTATAGAAACTTGTTGAATATGAGTTAGGTTGTTAAACCTAAGCTTATGTCCCAAAGGCTAACTAAGAGGGGGGGGGGGGGGGGGGGGTGAATTGGTTATTTAAAAAATATTCCTCTTTTTGATCTTTTAAAAAGTTTGAAACTGATGGATTCTTTGTAGCAAATTTTAAAACTATTTTTCAACCACAAAAAAAATAAAAAGATAGAAATTAAACCAGCAGAAATAAAAAGACAAAGATTTATAGTGGTTCGATCAAACATGACCTACATCCACTCTCTGAAGTCTTCCACTTCACGTATTGCACTATTACCACTAGGGTCTCTCCTTTTGCCCCACAGCAAGGCGGACAAGCCTTCGCAAAAACTCTCTTTCACCACTACCCGGTGTGGCAGAGAACCATGATCCTTTACACCCTCCAAGTGTAGGCAGAGAACCTTCCATTGTTCACACTCTCCAAGTGTAGGCAGAGAACCTTCAGTTGATCACACTCTCCAAGTGTAGGAAGAGAACCTTACGATGTTCACACTCTCCAAGTATAGACAGAGAACCTTCGACTATTCACACTCTCCAAGTACATGTAGGCAGAGAACCTTACGCTGTTCACACTCTCCAAGTTTAGGCAAAGAACCTTCGGTTGTTCACACTCTCCAAGTGTAGGCAGAGAACTTTTTGCTATTCACACTCCTCGAGTGTTGGCAGAGAACTGGATCCTTTTGAACAAACTTCACACGAGCAATCTAGAAAGACAAGAGAAAGAGTGAAGAAACATAAATCATACATAGAGATCCTTACCCTTGAGTAACATAATGAACCCTTCACAGTCCAATAGGTAAAAATCTCTCTCAAACACTCTCTCACGCTTTCTCGTTCAAATTTCCCTTTACCATTCACGAAGACCAGTAGTCAAAAAGATTGAATGGTAGTCTTAAGTGGCCCTTTTATAGAAAAGACATAAAAACTGTCTAGAAAAATTGAATTTTTCAAGTTTGAACATCCACGATCGTCCCGTATGATCAAATTTTATACATACAAATAGTTCAAAAATTGTTATATACGAACTCATTGTGAATGGGTACAAACTCTATTAGTACTCGATCATCATCCCGTATGAATGTGGTTTGTCCAGTATGAACAATTATTTTTCAAAGTTCGTTGGTACAAAAATTCAGGATGAATTATAAGTATATAGAACAGAGCCCTTCATCCAGGTATGATTTAAAAATATCGTCTAGACAAATAGTGTTTTTTACCAAATCTAGAGCAGATCATCCTGGGACAAAGTAAACATTTCATCTAGACAAATAGTGTATTTGCCAAATCTAGAGTAGATCGTATAGGGATGAACTAAATATTTTGTCTGGATGAATAGTGTATTTTCCAAATCCAAAGCAGATCGTCCAGGGACAAACTAAACATTTCATTTGGATGAATAATATATTTGGCAAATCCATAGAAGATCATCTAGGGATGAACTAAATATTTCGTCAGTATGATCTATACTTAGAAAAATTTTGGCCATCTTCTTTTCGTTCCATTGCTCATTGGGGAAAAATAACTGACTAGATCATCTCGTATGAAATTATATCGTACCGTACGATCAGTTTAAAAATTATAAATTTTAAAACTCTCCCTCGGTGTGTGTGTGTGTGCTCATTTACTCAATTACACTCATACTCTCTTAGGCTTAATAAAATGAAAAAATATATATTTCAATGTACAAAATATTCTAAGCTGATCTTAATTTGAAGTCTTCAACAATATGGAATATAATTTCCCTGAAAAGTTAGTACACACAAGAGAAAAAATAATTCTTCCAAAATATGTTAGGAGAAATAATAATCAAAATAATAATATTTGGAATCATAAAAAAACATACAAATTGCAAAAAATGTCAAACATGTAAAGGTAAGTAGCAACTATCTCAACAAGGACTTGGAAAGGAGGTTAGTCATTCTGCGTTTATCTCTATAGTAGAGCTAACAAATATAGACCAAGCCTTAACTGATGAATTATGGATCCTTGCTATGCAATAAGAATAAACTAATTTGTTATAAATGATGTATGTGAGTTGGTTAGCAGACTTATAGACCAATGAATTGTAGGTACCAAGTGGGTATTCAAGAGTACGATGAATGAATATGGGGTAATTATTAAGAATAAGGCTTGATTAGTGGCTAATGAGTACAATCAAACAAAAGGCATTAATTTTCATGAGACATTTTCCCATATAGCTATATTAGAAGCCATTAGAGTATTACTTGAATTTACATATTTTAGAGGCTTCAAATTATTTCAATTGGATTTAAAGAGTACTTTTCTCAATGGTGTTATTAATGAAGATGTCTATGTAGAGCAACCCCCAAGTTTTGAAAATTTCTCTTTTCCTAACCATGTGTACAAACTTAAAAATTCTTTATATGGGTTGAAGCAAGCACCTAAGGTATGGTACAAAAGTCTTAGCATGTTTCTCCTAAATAGATGAAATTTTAAGGGTAGTCTAAATACCACCCTATTCCTTAAACAATAGAAGATGATTTACTCATAGTTGAAGTCTATTTCAATGATATATTGTTTGGATCTACCAAAAAAATCTTTAGAATGATTTCTTAGAAATTATGTGTAGAGAGTTTGAAATGAGTATGATGGGAGAGCTAACATATTTTTTTGGATTTAGTATATTACAAAGGGAAGTTGATACCTTTCTTAGTCAAACTAAATATATTAAGGAAATTATGAAAAAATATTATAACATAGGTGTTAAAGTAATAAATACACCAATGAGCTCAACCATTCAATTAGACAATGATGTAGATAAAAAAATCAATAGATCAAAAGTAAATGGGTATAATATGATTACTTCTATATTTGACTGCTAGCAGACCAGATATATTATTTAGTGTTTATCTATGTGCTAGATTACAAGCCAATCCCAAAGAATCTCATATAACAATATTTAAGAGAAACAAAACTTAGGTTCCTAGTATCCTAGGAATAGCCCCTATTTGAAATTATATAATATTTAGACACATACTTTACAGGTTGTAAAGTAGACTGGAGAAATACCTCTAGCACTTATCAACTCATAGGATAATCCTTAGTTTTTTGGTATAGTAGAAAGTAGAATTCTATAGCCCTATTCATCGCTTAATTAGAATATATAGTTATAAGAAGTGTTACTCAGGTCTTATGGCTAAAGCAATAAATCGTTCACCTTGGACTTTCTGTAGGCACTAAACCAATCATGTGTGTTAGTGTTATCTATATTTCAAAGAATCCAATTCAACTTTCTCGTACAAAGCATATTGATATTGAACATAATTTAACCAAGGGATAAATATAATTACATCATGTAGCTATTAAAAATCAATTAGCAAACATTTTTACAAAAACCCTAAATTATGACACCTTCAACACACATAAGACTAGACTAGATATCATTAACATGTTTTCTATTTTTATTTTATTTATTATTTAGATTTACTTATATGCGTTTCCTTATTATCCTTTATTAAGTGGTTCAACTAAAGTTTGACTTTTCTTTATTTTAAACTTCTTTGATTTATTATTTTTTCTTAAATTTTATATTTTATGTAGAGTCTAATTAAGTTTTGTTTATATTTTTAGGTTTTTATTTATTTAGTAATGATTATTTAAAAATTTGCCTAATTAATAAATATATCCATGAATCATCCCTAAGAATTTGAGCCCAATTAGCATTTTATTTATAAAATATATAGATATATTTATGATGTTACTTTTTTCTTACTATAAATGAGGCCTTAAAATCATAGGGTTTTATTAAATCTTCTCCTATTGAATACATAGAGCCCTCAAACTCCCTAATTGACCAGGTGGATGAGGAGATATAATTTTCTAATGATTTGAATAATATATGAAAAATTAATTCTTTTTTATTTATATAGACAACCATGCTTTTACATGTGACCCTATCATATTACCTAATTAAATGATAGTGGGCCCACACAAATATTGGGGATCAATCTCAGTAGTTTAATCAGGGATTAAATGGATGGGATAAACCTCTCAAAATTATGAGTTGATTGAAGGGTTATTATCCAAGTAGATCAGCACCATCAATCTAAATTAAATTAAATGGATGGTAGTGATTTCATCTTTAATCTCCCACCATATTTCTTTCTCGTTATTAGATTTTTATGTGATCTAAAGAACCTAGCAAATAAATCTTGCTTAATTTGATCTAGAAGGAACATCTGAACCAAAAATTCTAATATAATAGCTAATTTACTATGGATTAGAAGTTCACATCACAATTGACCAAGCCTATATAAAACTTTTCTTGAGGTTTCAAACTATCTATGCACAAATGATGTTAGAGGGGGCTTTTGATCTGGCTGAGTTCAACTAGATTTGACTCACAACTTTGCTCCAAATAGTAGCCAAGGAGAAACAATGGATTGAATTTTGTATGTTTTGCCCATGAAAGAATGTCAGAGGTCGATCCAACTCATATATGAAAAAGGTTAAAAGCTTTGAGAAGGCTAGGAATCAATTGAGAAAGTTGTAGGGAGTGTTTAGGAATAAAAAATAAAACATGTGCCCTTCACAATTTAGAGTATTTATAAGCTTTTTGAATTGAATATAGACTAAATTTTGGAAAGGTGAGATGTCTCCAAGCTACAAAGTCTATTTGGGACACTTCAATGAGCTATAAGAAGCTTACCTGAGCAGTTTTAGCCCATGTATTAAGTTGAGCAAGTTGTTTGAAGAGAACAAATTATTTGAGATGGATATTTATGTATTTTTCGTCCACCACTGGTAGTTACCTAGACTGAGGTGATATGGCAAGTTTTCTGGAAGCTTCCTAAGAATAATGCTTAGGTTGACTAGGTTTAATCCCAACTGGGTTGCAAAATGGCTCAAGGGAGCTTAGTTTGGAGACTTTTTTTTCTTTCTTTTTTATCATTTCTAAAAATTAGTTTGGAGACTTGGATTAAAAAATTTGGCTAACTTGGGTTAGCCCATGGGCTAGGCCTATTGGGGTTAATGCATGTGGTCTTTAGGAAACTAATCCATGTAATGATTTCATTTAATATTATATTGATTAGATTTTGGCTCAATAGGGATCATTTTGGTTCACTTGGGTCAACCCATGTGTTTAACCCACGTGGGTACAAGGGATGGGCTTATTTGGCTAGACCCTTGGGTACTCAATGAATAGTTCCAATGGATTTGTTGGGCTCGGGTTCACCTTTATCACTTAGATTGAAGGATATGACTCATATAGCAAGATGATGGTACGTGTCTATGGTTATTTGACCACCTCATATAGTGATACATCTAGTGTAAGCAAAATAAGTGCAAGTATTGATCAATAAATAAAGTGAATGAGAAGAGTGTCAATACACAAGGAAACATTATATCCTAAAAATGAATCCAATATTATCTACTAAAGTAGCATGATTATCTTATTGAATCTAATAGAAGGAGAGGTTCTATAATCTACTAGAAAAGATGAAAAGATAAAATACTTAGAATAAAAGGTGGCTTGTACTCATCATAATGAATATTGGAATATTTTTGAAGTAGAATCATCAAGGTTTATTGTGAATTAGAGCACATACACCCGTTGATCTCTATCGAATGTGTAAGGGTTTAAAGTTTGCTCTTACCTTAGTACATTAGTTTTATTTTGATATATCCTAGAATTTTATTCATCCTATATTTAGGCATGAAAGTTTTTTTATCGCAATTCTCTTATTTATTCCAACATTCATTTGTCAAGGCAATTAATCACACTAGGTTTTAACATCGTACATGGCCATTGCATGAATTAAATAATTTATGAGAGTAATTGAGAACAACCATAAACAATTTCTTATGCATGAGCATATAATAGGAAAAATATGCTTTATTCATATCATATGCCTAAAACAAAGATTTTTAGCTAGCCATAGAAATGTTTTTACATAAAATAGATTCTATTATAAATGTTATAAAAAGGTATAAGATATTAGGAGTAGAAAATATTTCCTAGAATAGCATTTACAATCACTTAAACAATAAATGCTTATCTAATCAAATTCCCTTAATCTCGTCATCTCTCTATTCTAAACTCACACTCCTTTTACCATCTTGTACATAAAATGATGATCATCACTTAACAGAATAGAAATAAAACTAATTTTATATTAATTACAAAAATGGATATTGGCATCATGGCGCTCAAGGGTTGAGCGTCGTGGAGTTACAATAATGAACTAGTGCATCGACGCTCAATATTTGGCTCAACAGTTGAGTTGTGCTGAATTAGAGTGATGCTTCCAAAGTTAAGTGCCATAATACCAACATGGTGCTATAATATTGAACTAAAGCTTGTGCTGCAACGCTCATAGCACTGGGTCGCTTCAGATGCTTGTGCCAGAGCATTGCCAATTTATAAAGATTATATTACATGATGGTCCAAATGATGGCACTATGATGATGCGATGCTCCAAGGTCTGGAACCATGGCTTTTCTAATACATAGAGATTTGATCTCATCGGTGCTCCAAAAGCAGCACCAGGGCTTTAATAGCACTACGGCCGTGGGTGTATGGGTGTAGTGACACTCGAGCAAATTTTTAATTTTCTGCCTTTTTTCCTTAAAAATTCCAACATAATATCAACTAAAAACATATTTTCACTAGGATTTAAAATACAAAATAATAACATAAAATTCACTTAACAAATTCCCCCTAGCTTAAGTTAGTGCTTGTCCTCAAGTAATGTGATTGCACCTTTGATTAATTCTTCTATCCTTATAAAATTGCATGTTATAAATGATTAAATATAGGAAAGTATTCACTAATTTATGTTAATTACTGATATATCATCAAAAAATTATCTTGATCGGGCACAAATCTCAAGGCACCATCATGCTGGAAACTTCAAAAATTAAATTTAGGATAACCTAAATTCTGATTTCAACAAACTTATAGTCAAACTGAGCGTCTCAAAAATACAAACCCAACAACACCAAATTCGACTCAATCCGAGCCCAAATAAGTCCAAATCAAGGACCCGAAGTGCTGTTGGAAAGTTAAAACCAAAATTTGAGTTACCAAACAATCTCCAAACATGACGTTCTTATAGTTGAATCGAGCAGCTTGACGAGAAAAATTCAACGAGCCCAATATCACCAAATTTCTACATCATTAAGGCCTTAAAATGTCTGACAAACGGTGCATGATCAAGGGATTCAATATCGGTCGTCCATCCGACCACTTCCTATTTACCCGTGGTCTCTCACCTATTTACAAGCCTTGCCACTCCAAAATATCTATAAATAGGCCCCTAATTTCTCATGAGAGGGGACGCAAGCAAGAAGAATAGAATAGAAGGATAGAAGGGAATAACGCCTCCTTGACCACCATCAGAGTTCTGCCTGACGCCCGAGTGAAGCCGGAGTTATACCACATGACCAAGAAACACCAAAATTCTGCCCAAGTGACACTGGACTTCTGCCCGATGCTCAAGTGACGCTGGAACTCTGCCCGATATCCAAGTGACGTCAGAATTCTAAGCGATTCTGAATTCAGCTTGAATATGCCACTTATTTTTAATTGGATTTCAATCTGGAAGTGAAGCATTGTAATCTGATCGTCCTAAATTTTAAGGACGAGTCAGCCTCTTGTACCTAAAATAAACACTAGTGGAACTATTTCAACTGGGCGTGGCCCTATGGTTTTTCCCTTTTCAGGGTTTTCCACATAAAAATCTTGTTGTTATTTCTCTCCTATTTGTGTACTAGATATCCGTACAATGCCGAGATGGAAATTTTCTAACTCTATTGCCATGTATACTCTAGTTTGCAACAATTATAATTAGTTAAAGGTTCATCATTTCAATTAAAATAATCCTTAACAAACATCTTAAGAATTATTTTCATTAATATTCATATTAAATTCATCTACTACTTGTTAGGAAAGTTGCTATTTGCATGTTTTACATTCTTGCAACTTGTATAGTTTTGATGATTCCAAATATTACTGTTTTATGTGTTGTTATCTCCTAACATTTTTTGGAAGATTTGTTTTTGCTCTTGTGTTTACTAATATTTCAGGAAAATCGAACTCCAGACTATGAAGACTTCAAATCAAATTCAGCATGAGATACTTTGAGAATTTGAAGCTTGTACTGTTTATTTGAATTAAATTTGAGAGGGAGCGATTGTAATTGAGTTTATTTTCATATCGGATTCTATGTTTCTTGTTGTGAGACATTTGGAATGTGATATGAAGATTTTTATAGTTTGTGTACTTGTATTTTGTTTAGTGTTTTTATATTCTTTTATTGCTTTAGATTTTTTTTTATTTAAGTGCTTTTGTTCTGTGTTTGAAATGTTCGTTAGCCTATATGAAAAACCCTTAAATTTTTTATCTTACAAGTGCTATACTTTGAATTGCAACATAAAATTGAATTCATTAGAAAATCTAATTTTTCTAAATTTAAGTTGTATTTATAACTTGATATTATTAAGATTGTCAATTTCATGTCTCTTATTTAGACTACATTAATTTTAATATTATTATTGCAATTGTTATATTTTCTTATTTTATATTTCACTTATCAATTAATATTTATGCACTTAGAAAGATTTGAAGTTTTAGATTATTGATTTTGGAAAGAATACAATTACTCTTGAAAATTATACAAATGTACAAAAATCAAAAGAAATGTTCAAAGATTTGTAATGTGAAAAACAGGCACAAAATAAGCCCAACAAGTGAAAAGATGCACAAAAATGTGCCACAAAATTGAAAAAGATGCGCAAAGCGCCACATGTGATAGTTATTTCTTTCCTTAATTTTTTAATCTCTTAATTCAAATTGATCTTAATGTACATTTATATTACATATTGAAATATGAAATATAAAATTTTTATATCATTATTTTTATAATGATTTTCTCTATCTTAAATGTCTAAATATACTCATGTTTTGATAAATTCTTTTTAGTTTCTATGTTATATCTCTTCTTAAATTCTATGAATTTTATGATTTGGCTAATAATTTAATTTTATTTGCATACCTTATGTCAATCACTTTAAAGGTTAAATTTTTAAATGATTTTCATATGTCTTCTTACATTTCTAGTCTTTTTCTTTTTCACTTTTTGATGTTGTCAAAAAGGGGGAGAAATTGTTTGTTATATCTTGTGTATTCGTATCGTTGTGTGTTTGTTTTATTTAGTGTATGTGTGTTTGTTTTGTTTTGTATTTCTAAAAATTTTGAAAAAAAAAATAATTTTAATGCCTCCTTATTTTCATGTATTCATCAATTCAGGGGAGTTTAGGAGATTCTTAGAATTTGAAATTATGCAAACAATAATTATTTTGCCATCATCAAAAAGGAGGAGATTGTTAGGAAAGTTGCTATTTGCATGTTTTACATTCTTGCAACTTGTATAGTTTTAATGATTCCAAATATTATTATTTTATGTGTTGTTATCTCCTAACATTTTTTGGAAGATTTGTTTTCGCTCTTGTGTTTACTAATATTTGAGGAAAATCGAACTCCAGACTACGAAGACTTCAAATCAAATTCAGCATGAGATACTTTGAGAATTTGTAGCTTGTACTGTTTATTTGAATTAAATTTGAGAGGGAGCGATTGTAATTGAGTGAATAAATTCACACACACTAAAGGAGATCTTGAAAAAAAATTTGTACTGATCGTACAGGACGAACATTGTTCGTACAGGACGATCAGATCTGTTATCTCCTTGTAAGAGCAATGAAACGAACAAGAACTGAACAAGAAAATTTTTCTAAGTCCTGATTGTCTAGACGAAATCATTTTCGTCCCAGGACGAGTTGCTCTCTGTAAAAATTTCGTCCAAACGAAGTCATGTTCGTCCAGGACGATGGGAACCGACTATGGCAGTTTCTGGCAAATTTTTGCAGTTTTCGGAACCAACTTTTGATATAACTGTTCGTACCAGACGAAATTTTTTCGTACGGGACGAACCTATTTCTTCCAGGACGAAAATTGGTTCGTACAGATGTACAAATGGTTCGTACGGGATAGTTTTTTACACAGTTCGTCCGTACTAACTCAATTTCGTACAGGACGATCCAGTGCGCAGAAAAACATATTTTTAGGAGTTTTTTGGGCGGTTTTTCATGTCCTTTCTATATAAGGAGTCCTAGAAACTATTACAAGTGCCTTTGGAGTTGTTTTCTCTTGAGAGGGATCATTAATTGTGAGAGTTTGGGAGAGATTGTAAGATTGAAGAGTGAGAGATCAAGTGAGGGGTTTGTGAGGGATTCACAAGGTTACTTGAAGAAGAAGATCTCTTTGTTTCTTCCCATCTCCTTTGAAGGCTCTCAAGTGAAGTTCAACAACATCGGTCCGGTTCTCTGCCGACACTTGGAGAGTGTAAAAGGACGACAAAGTGTATCTTTGACAGCCATTGTGTCTTCGTTCTTTGGGAGAAATCTAGAAGAGAGAACTTTAAAGGGAGAGAGGAAAGGGTGGAGTTTGAGAGGGAGAAGATCCTTGGAGGGGATTTCAAGGGAGTGTGGAGGGGATATTCACACGGTTGCTCCAGCGAACTTGCACTTCAGTGCCATCGGATTCAAGAGTCGTCTTGAGGGAAGTTTTGGCGAGAAGAAGATCTCTTTGGTGTCAAAGAACCTGGCTACTCCGCCGCACCAGGGAAGGTGAAAGTGATTTTGTACAGGCTTCTCCGCCTTGCTGTGGGGGCAAAAGGAGAGTCACTTTGTGGTATTAGTGCAATACTCGGAGGGTGCCTCCGGGGAGTGGATGTAGGTCAAGGTTTGACCGAACCACTATAAATCTGGTGTGTTCTTTCTTATTTTTCTTCCGTATTTAATTTCATTGCAAGTTGTTTACTCTGGTTGAAAAGTTTATTTTTTAAACTTTAAATTTAACTTGCATTAATAAATAAAAATGTTTTCTAAAAATCCAAGAGTAGAAGTATAATTTTTAAATTACCAATTCACCCCCTCTTGGTTAGCCTTGGGACAATTAATTAGGCTTAACATCCTAATTCATAGTGAACGAGTTCCAACAATACTTTTTTTTTTGAAACAGCATAAAGCAATATAATTAAAGAGGAGCAAAAATCCTAATTATTACAATCCTGAGATTCCTTCTTTAAAAGACTAATAAAAGAAGAAGGAACCTTGTCAAACTCTATATTATCCCAAAAGAAAGAAGAAAAAACACCAAAGTTAGCGCAAAGGTTAGCTAACTTATTACAATCTCTATTAACATGGTTAAAAATAACACAACGAAATTTTTCTTCAAAATATAGATTGTCCATACCTCGATCTCCTTTTCTGATGGATTTTTGAATCATCTTGATAACATTGAAGTTATCACTTTCTATAATAATGCCTTGATCTCCATCCACTCGATCCTTGATCATTTCTTTTATTGAAGTAATAGCTTGAAGCTCAAGAAATGTAATATCCCAAAGATTTAGAGAAAATCCATATGCTGTTATGAGTCTACCTTTGTGGTCTCTAACCACTCCTCCAACACCTCCTTTATAAGAATTAAATAAAGTAGCATCGACATTAACCTTAATCCAATTGGGAGGAGGAGCATACCAACGGTTTTGAGATAGCATTTGCTGATTGATATCCAACCTTCCCTTAGCTTCATAGTTCCAGGAATTTAGAATTCCTGTAATACTAATAGCTTCAGCTGCTATATAGAGGGAGCTTATTTCTTTCTTACCGTGAACAATATTGTTCCTGTCTTTCCAAATTAGATAACTTGCATTGCATAGAAGAGTTGGAAGAAAGCCGTTTTTATTCAATAGCCAAGAATAAAGTTCCTCTTTTTTACCAAAAGGAGGAATGAGAAAACCCCATCTGTTAAGCTAACAAATGACATCCATCGTTTTTTTGCATTTACAGACAAGATGATCAATATTCTCTTCTTCATCACAATTTCTTGGACATTTAGAAATCCTACTAATTTTTCTATGATATAAGAAATCATTAGTAGGCAAAGCTTTATTCAATATTCTCCACCAGAAAATGTCAATTCTAGCATTAAGTTTCAGCTTCTTTATCCATATCCAGATGTTTCTTCCTCCAGCCAAATCATTAGAGTGTCTTGCAATACTATCCGAAGCCATAAAGGTAATGGTTTTCCCAGATTCCATATAAATGAAATCCATTTGATCTTCTATCAAATCAGGATCAATTTTAATCCTGCAAATAGTTTCCATCAGATCCTTGCCAAAGTATTTCAGCATTTCATCCATCCTCCATTGATTACCTGAAATAAAATTTTCTACTTTGAGATCAACAGCCATCTCATCTTGAATGTTAACAAAAGTAGGCCATTTATTTAAGGTCTTGTCCCAAATCCATATGTCTTTAAATACATCTATTGATTGGCCATTAGAAATGCTCCATCTAACAATGCTCCTCAAAGAAATTCCACCGTTTTTGAATATTTTCCAAGCTGTGGAGTTAGACTTGAATCTGTTTATATTATCCCAACAAGCACCGTATTTGGGAAAAAGAATTTTGTGCAACAATGAATCTTTTTCCTTCAAGTATTTCCAAGTAAGTTTAGCTCTAAGAGGGCTCATTTTATTCAAACAAGAATGAATACCTCTCCCTCCCATCTCTATTGGCTCACAAAGCTTTTTCCAACCAACATAATGTAACCCGTGGTTTACATGTGTTTGCGAAGTTGTAGATAACATGGCTAAGTGGAATGATTTATCATTTAGGAATTTTCATATTGCAATTAACTTTCACTCAGTGTCTATAAACATCAACATGTTTTAGAATACTTACACTTCCGTTCTTTAATTTAGTATTAGGTTCTTTAGGGATTGATATCTTAGGTACCAAGTTTTGATGTTTAAATACCTATTCTCTTTCTAGATTTTTATTTCTTTTATTTTCTTCTTTTTCTCATTTTGTTTTTTTATTTTTGAGGTACTTTAATAATAATGTTGGATACCAGATTGCTTTTTTCCTTTCAAGTAACATAAATTTGATTTAATTTTGGGTTGTAATAAGAATTCCCAATGCCATGTTTAGTTTATAAAGGGTTTTGAAAATTAATCAGAGTGTTTCACTTTCTAAATTTAGTCAATTAGTTTATTTCCTGTAAGCAAGTATTTTTATTTGTGAGTAGTTAAATTTAATATGGAGTATTAACTTAAATGATTTGTTTAATTATTTCTAAGTTTTTTCTAGATTCTAATTATTTTCTTTTACTCATTCATTTAAGCATTTGTAATGTGATATTTTCCATTTCTTAAATCTTTTTTTTTTTTTTGCAAACTTTTTACTAATTAAATGAATATCAAATAGTGTAATTATAGTAATGGTGAGGATCCGTGATTACTTAAGAATGGATGAGTTTTACACCAAGTAAAAACATAATATAATAATATAATTAATGCATAGTGTAAAGTGTAACATAACAAAAGTCAATCCATTATACCACTATACGTTATGTAATGAGCTATAATTATTGTAATCAAAAGTCTTTAAAAAATACAAGATCCATCATACATCACTAATACCAACAATATAATCTATAAGACATAGATGATATTTACAACTAGCAAAACTAATGGCTATCACCTCTTACAGGAATGTCATAAGAACACCCAAAAACTCATCATTGGTATAACCAAATAACATCATCACCTGTCTCTCTTAGGCAATGAAAGAAAAGAAAAATAACTGCAACATCACTCATTCTCCACCTCCTCATCATCATGATCACCATATGTTGTTTTTGTGCCGATGTAAATGGTTGCTGGAGCCCCAGCAAAACATAGGGATGAAATTTGGTTGCTACTAGGAAAAAAGTGCTGATCGGGCTGCTCTTAAATATACCAACAAATACTTTATCAAATAAATAAGCATAAGAGCAGTAACTTTGCTATGTATCCCTAATATAATACATCCTATGTGTTACTCTATGATGTCAATTCCATATAAGTGTGCATTCCGGCCATTTGATCATTGAGATTAGTAACCTGGTCATCAAAAATCCTATTGAAATGTGTCCCAGGATGACTAGAATTATGCTGACTAGGTAGAATATGCTTATGAGATCCCTCTCCCTCCTCTCTGGCGCATATTACAAATTTATTGATATTTTTTCCTTGGTGAGAGCAACAATAGGGAAGAGCTACTCTTCCTGAAGCTCACGTAGGACACCAACAGAAACACATAAAGAGCAAATCCAAGAGGGATGACATAGACCTACATAAATGGTGCACCTGATCATGTACAACAAAGAGGAATGAATAAGCTTTCCTACATAAATAGTGTGGCCCACTTGAATAGCATAATTTAAAATATCATGATCTTAGGTCACTTCACTATCATTGGTGCTAGGAAAGAAATGGATACATATTAAATAGTGCCAATCCTTAGAAACTTGAGTTAAATGGGATGCTTGAAACTTTATTAAGTGGCAAAATGTATGCTGCCCCAATAGGACTCTAATTGTAACACTTAGAATATCGATGATAATCTAGCATCCATGATCTCTAAAAAAAATATGTTGATTTGCTCAGGTTAAGTCATTTTAATTTATTGAGCAAGCATGTTATGTTACTCATCCCTTATCATTGTGCAAGTAGGATCTAAGATACAAGTTAAAGTGTGTACTCTATTATCTAGCCTCCAACGACGAACAAAAGTTAGGTAATCCTTCAAGGTCTCTCTCCCTATGTGCATGTCTTGGTAGCCCTCCCAAGGAATCCTAGATCTTTTTTTTGTCAACCTATTTTCCATCTCTATGAGCTCGTAGTGAGTTATAGAATTAGGTATCTCCATGTTCAATAATAGTTATGGGTTATTAAGCTCATTGATTTGGGCATGTCTGCTAGTCACTAGCATCAATCCATACTCACTAAACCATTAGTGATGTTAGATCCAAATTTTTTAATGGGTGATAACTATGCTTACCAGTAAGCAAGCATTAAAAGTATGACCTATATATATATATATATATATATATATATATATATATATATATATATATATATATATATATATGAGAGGGAGAGAGAGAGAGAGAGAGAGAGAGAGAGAGAGAGAGAGTCTATTTATTTGTGTGTATTTTAGGTGATAGTCCTATAGCTATAATAATTATTATCTAAGTGATCATGAGTATAAAAGATGTCAAATATGTCAAAAGATCCAAAATATTCATATCCTCCCTTTATTTATACGGATCTGAGGGTTACAAGAAAGGATACATCTATAACTAAAAAAATGATACAAAAGATAATGACCACCCTCAATATAGTTTATTTAGGGCACAAGTCACAATCTAATTATATGAGAGGAGGTTGTTTCCATCACCTTAGTTATCTTACCCCAAGTGGGCTCAATGGTGTCGAGTGCTAAAGAGTGACTACATATAATTAAGTGGACCGAAGAGTACTAAAAATAGAGGCCTATTGTTACATGGCATCCCAAAATCACTGGCGCCATATGATGGGGGTCCAAAATTGCCTATTAATAATAGGTGATTGAGGTTAAGTTATGGAAATGATGAGCCCTATAATTGACTTAATGTGATGGGTGATCTAAAACCAACAAGGATGGGAGCTTTCCTACATCTAATATGGTAAGTATGTTTGGAGGTTATTTTCCATAGATGGTTACAAGTTACCACCATTAGTGAAGGATGAGTGGTGAGTTGGTCGCCATATGGGGCCCTTGACTATGCCTGTGAGGAGAGAATCACATCTACATTTTCTAGCAAGCTAGGTCTTCTATCTCTTGGACAAGCTTTATTGCAGGATCCACTATGTGGGAGTACTTATACCATGACCCATCATCTACCTACTGAATAATTGACAACCCATATATGAGTATACAAATATTATATTTTTCTCTTAAGAAATTAATGCAATCTCCATTTTATACAAAAAAGAAGATATATAGTTAAAGCAAAAAATATTTTGATCATAACTAAATAAAAAAAAATATTTTTTTTGAAATGTTGAAGCTAGTCATAGAAGAAAGCTTTTGTGAATACTATAAAATTCTCCATATTTTTCTCGTAAAATGATATAACATTTAATCTCTTGAAACAATTATTCTTCGGTTATGTTTTCCTTAAGTTATGTGAGATATTATAGCCACCAAATGCCTCAGGATATATTCAAAATTTCCACAAAGATTTTTAAACTTGTAATAAAAAAAAAGAGAAAAAGAAAAAAAAAGGCTAGTAATATATCAAATCACTCCTTAGAGCCTACCAACAACTAGTTATTTGCCTTAGAAATGAACATCTAAACATTAATATTTTATGTGATTGTTCTCGTCCAATATCAAAGAGCACATTCAAAACCATAATTACTCTTACTCATAATTGTTTTCTTAAAAAAATGATACGTCATCAAAAATCACCATTATAGGGCTTGAATCTTGATGCATACTTAAATTGGAAACTTCCAAAATTAAATATAGGACCATCTAAACTCCATTTTAAGTAAACTTATATCAAATTGAACATCTCAATGAAATGAACCCAATGATACAAAAACTTATCCAATTTTCGCCCAATTAGGCCCAAATTATTAGGTTGAACTATATTTAAACCTTAGTATATTAATTGGGTAAATGAATGATATTCAAATATGACATTCTTATAATCAATTTGAGAGGCTTGGCATGAAAAATCTAACGAGCCCAAAATCTCTTAATTCTACCATCATTAAGGAACTTAAATACTTGACAAACACATTATAATCAAGGGGATCAATATATACTATCTAAGTGAGCACTCCAAAGTTTCCTTAGATCTTCTCCATATTTATTGAATATGACACTCTCAAAATCTATAAATATACTTTCACTCACAACATGATGGGAGCTTTGAGAGGCTTCGACTTAAGGATATAGACTCAAGAGAGATATTAGGCTCGAATAGTTCTAAAGCTCCACCCAGGCCCCACAATCGATAAACTCTTGCCGCCCAGCCACAACTATTGGACCTTTACCCAAACATCACCATCGTACCTTCATTTGGTCATCATCATCAGATCTCTGCCCAACCTTCATCGCCTCCCTTTTATAGTCCCTCTAACCAATGTTGTGGACTATGATTCATCAAATTACCATCCCCTGAATAAGATTCCCAATGACTTTAGTTGCCAATTAACTATTCTCCCTCTAACCTTTGTTTCCCAATAAAGCATGTTGACTATAATCCGATTGACTATAATTGCCTAGTGATTATGATTCATTTGACCATTGTTGCATGAAAATGGTCCCTCCAACTATGGTGATCATTGAAAATGCTCCCTCTAACTATAGTTACCCATCAAATGCTATTCCTCCGACAACAATCACCATATAATGGTCATTTCCACCTCAACCACTTGATTACTATCCCTCTGACCTTCATCATCAGAATACAATCCTTTCAATCTCTATTGCCTGCTTCATATGATCCCTCCAACCATCATTGCATGATTATAGTACCTTCAACCCCAATCACCCAACTACAATCCCTCCAACTACAATCTCCCACCAACTATGGTCCCTTAGAGCACAATCATCTACCAAGAATGATCCCTCCGACAACAATCACCTCTTAACTATGGTCCATCAGACCATTGTAACATCAAAATATTTCCTTTGAACTTTGTCTTCATTGAACTACGATATTTTGACCTTGATTGCACGCTAATGAAAATCCATCTCAATGCAGTTTTCTGACAACTGTCCCTTCAACCTCAATCACCAGACTACGATCCCACTGACCTATGTTGTTTGCCTACTATGGTCTCTTTGCCTTCATTGCTCACCAACTACGATCTCTCCAACTTTTGTTTCCTCCCTAATATGATCTCTCTTACCTTTATCAGTGAACAATTTTCCTTTAGACCTTTGTTGCTAGACTATGGTCCCTTAGATCTTAGTTGTTTAACTACGATCCCTCTGACAATTGTCTCCTATAGACTACGATCCCTTTGACTTATGTCGTCTGCTGACAATGATTCCTTAGACCTCTTTCACCCAACAATGGTCCCCTCGACCTCAATCACTTGACTACAGTCCCTCAAAACTTTATCTCCTGACTATGGTTCCTCTAATCGTCACCGCCGACCGAATATGGTCCCTTTGTCTACTGTCACCCGACTATAATCCAACCATTGAAACATCAAGCCAACATTCTTGAGAACAATTCTCAAGCTAATAGATTCTTCCAACTCCAACCATGTACTATGCTGTACATGATAAATATTTATGCATTGTGTCAACTCCTTCCCTCGAGAAGGGGTACTTTTTGTAACCACTGATAAATACTAGTGGAATTACGTTAATTAGTCAAGACTATGTGATTTTTGAACTCTTTAGACTTTTCATGTAAAAATTATGGTATCTCTTATAACTCTTACACCCCTCATTCTTATCCATGTGTGTGCTGGATCTTTGTATAAAGCTATGACTCTAAACCCTATATCTCTCTATTGCCACGAATGATTTGGCACACAACAACATTATTATAACTAGAGTGTTAGCAGATTAAATTAAAATAGCATGTGATATTGAATTCAATATTAATAATATACTTAAATAGTCATAGACACACAACCAAAGCTTGATCTTTTATTAAATACTTAAATTACCTTATGTGACATATTTTGATTTAAATTTTCAGAGTTTCACTCTAAATTAAAACTTGTCCAATTCGGATGTCATGGTCAAGTTGGTAATGAATAAGTAACACTTATTTAGGTTATCATTAGCATTATTTTTTTAAGGGAAACCCACGGCAGGGCTTACGAGTTAATATAAAAAAATGGTTACAAGATCCTTAAAGAGAACTCAAGCTCCCTTATGCTCCTAAGAGCTAAAAAATTAAAAGTAAAAAACCTACAGGCTCGAGTTCCCTACTACGAAAAAATATAAATAAACCTAGGTACATTCTATGGTGCACAAGAATGAGCACCCAAAAAACCATACAAGTCAAAAAGATAAAAACCAGCTCCAAAATCCTCCTGAGAAGGCCAACCATAAAAAAACCTGCATTGAAAACAATCTGCACCTGGAGATAATAAGCAAAATAACATAAAAAATAGTAGGAATATAAAATAGTAAGGATATATCACCAATGTAGAGCCCAATAACCATCAAGAAACTGACAAACCAACCCAATAAAATAATGTCTCCTAAGCCACCATAAGAGAACCAGAAAGGCCAATATACATCTCATAGCATTACGCTTATGACTAACCACAATACACAACTTACCAAGAGCAAAGAGAGAACCCCCAGTAAAACAACACCAGAAACCCTCCAGAATACTTGTGGGCTCCAAAAATTCGGCACCGGCCTCCCCGCCTGCATTTCTTTTTATTCGACGAGGGAGTTTTAACTGATATAAGTTCCGGGGTAAATTTTGGAAGGCAGATGGGTTTGTAGGTAAGACACTACCCAGAGATTTCACCCTCATTTTGTGAGGACTTTATGATCTGAGTTCTGGTTTCTATAGGCACAAGCCCCTATAGTTAATTACCCCTCCCGATCACAAGAAAGAACTTTCGATTAAGGCTAGTCGTCAATCAGATACGTATATAATACGTGTTATCTGGCATATAGTAGCAGCATAGGTTTGGATATAGAAATTGGGTTTGGATTTGAGTATTTGGAAAGGTTTGGAAAGTTTGGATGTTGGAGAATTGAGATATTTGAGAAATTTGATATTTAAAGTAGAACATTTCACCATCTTGCACTTAAAGCGGATGGTGGGAAAATGGATGATGGACCCAATCAAGATCGTATGGTCCCGTCGTCCCGGGCCATCATGGTCCCTGGTCTACTTAGTCAGAGGAGGTAGTCGACCCAACCTGATAGAAGGATCCTTGTCAGCAGCCATGGGTTTCTTCTGTTAAGATAGTTGCTATTTGCATGCTTTACATTTTTGCAACTTATGAAGTTTTGATAATTCCAAACATTATTATTCAAATGTGTAGTTATCTCCTAACATTTTTTAGAAGAATTGTATTTGCTCTTGTGTGTACTAACATTTTAGGAAAAATGAACTCCAGACTACGAAGACTTCAAATTAAATTCAACATGAGATACTGTGTAAAATTTGAAGCTTGCACTTTTCTTAGAAATCAAATTGAAAGGGAGTGATTGTACACACACACACATAAGGAGATTATATAAAATTTATACTGATCGTACGGGACGAAATCCGTTCGTACTGGACGATAAAACAGTTATCTTCTATTGAGCATATGGAACGAATAGGAACTTGCTCTAAAAACTTTTTCTAAGTCCTATTCGTCCAGGACGAAATTAATTATCGTCTAGGACGATTGGTTCACTATAAAATTTTCGTCCAGATGAATTTAAATTATCGTCCATGGCGACTGGTTCTCTGGAAAGATTTCGTTCAGACGAAATTAAAAATCGTCCAGGATGATCGGGTCTCTAGAAAATTTTCGTCCAGATGAAATTAAATTATCGTCCATGGCGATTGGTCCTCTGGAAAATTTTCGTCCAGATGAAGTCAAGAATCATCCAGGACGATCGGTCCTCTGTAAAAATTTCGTCCAGACGAATAAATTTTCGTCCAAACGATTAACGGACTTAGGACAGTTTTTAGCAGTTTCTAGAACCGACCTTGTAATAACCGTTCGTACTGGACGAACCTAGTTCGTACAGGACGATCAGCTGTACGAAGACATTTCGTACACATATTCAAATAGGGTCATTTCAGATCGTTTAAGTAAAATCGTCCAGGATGATCCACGATCGTACGGGACGATCCACTGCGTACAGAATTGAAAACTTACAGTTTTTGGGCGATTTTTCTTGTCTTTTGTATAAATAGTCCAAATTAGACTGTCACCCAATATCTTTTTGTCATTTGATCTTTGTGCCTCTTGAGAGAATAGCCAAGGAGAGAGTGGAAGAGAGCATTCAAGGGAGGATTCCTACCACTGGAGCGAGAAGGCTTCACTTGGAGTTCAAAGGTAAGAGTCTCTACTTGTGAATTAGAATTACTTCACTCTTTTCTTTCTTCCTTCTAGATTCTTGTGAGAAGATCTATCAAGGAGATCCGGTTCTCTGTCGACACTTGGAGAGTGTGAACAACCGAAGAGTTCTCTGCCTACACTTGGAGAGTGTGAACAGCCGAAGGGTTCTCTGCCCACACTTGGAGAGTATAAACAGCTGAAGGGTTCTCTGCCCACACTAGGAGAGTGTGAAAGGACGACGGTTCTCTGCCAACACTGGGGATAGTGTGAAAGGACAGATGGTTCTCTGCCAACACTGGGGATTGTGTAAAAGGATGGACGATTCTCTGCCGCACCGGGGAGTGGTGAAAAGAGTGTGTTGTAAAGGCTTCTCCGCCTTGCTGTGGGTGCAAAAGGAGAGTCACTATTGGTATTAGTGCAATACTCAGAGGGTGCCTCTGGGGAGTGGATGTAGGTCTGGTTATAGACCGAACCACTATAAATCTGGTGTCATTTAATTTACTGTTTTTACGTTTCTGCACTTTATATTTCAGTTTTAAAAACTCTGTGGTTGAAAAACATTTTTCTACAAAATTTAAAAGAAATTTTATTTCGGTTCAATAATTTTCTAAAGGGGACTTAAATCTTTTAAACTACCAATTCACCCCCCTCTTGGTAGCCTTGGGACATTCACTTAGGCTTAACAACCTAATTACTAGACTCAACAAGTGGTATCAGAGCTTCATTTCAAAATCATAAGTTTGAACTACTTTTTGATTAACGTAGATGGCTACTTTTGGAAACCGAAACACACTTGAGGGTTACTCTATCACTAGACCTCCACTGTTTGACAATATTCCTTTTGATTTTTGGAAAACACGCATGTCTACTTTCTTACAGTCACTTGATTATCGCATGTGGATGCTAGTCCAGGATGGCTACACAAAACCAACTAGATTAGTTGATGGAGTTATGGTAGAAATACCTTTTACAGATTGGACTGTAGAAGAATGTGACTTAGCACAATTAAATACCAAATGTTTAAATAGTTTCTTTTGTGCTTTAAAATCTGAAGACTACATGCGGGTTTCCACTTGCAAAAGCGGAAAGGACATATGGGATAGACTTTGTATAACATATGAAGGGACAAATGAGGTTAAACAATCAAGGCTCAATATCTTGTTACATGACTATGAATTGTTTCGCATGAAACCTAATGAATCTATTTCTGACATGTACATAAGATTTACACAAATTGTCACTTCTTTGCATGCACTTGGTAGGGAATTAACTAATGCTGAAATGGTTAATAAGATTCTTCATTGTTTACCTACTGCTTATGATGCAAAAATTACTGCAATTACAGAGTCTAAAGATTTAAATATTTATTCTATTGACAATCTTCTTGGTTCACTCATTGCTTATGAGCAAGGAGTAAGTCAAAGGAAGATTGATGCAGGAGAACCACGAAAGGAGAAGAATATAGCACTGAAAGTGGAAGAGTCAGAGAGTGAAAACTCACAACCTGAGGATGAAGATGATATTGCACTGATGACTAGACAATTCAGAAGCTTTTTAAAGAGGAAGCAGAAGAGACGCCAGCAATGAAATAGAGGTAAGTTTAACAGAAATGGAAAGGTTTCTAATGAAGTGATTTGTTATGAATGCAGAAAACCAGGTCATATCAAGACTGATTGCCCAAAACTCAAAGCCACTCCTGGTAAGGAGAAGGTGGAGGAGAAACCTATGGTAAAAGAAGGGCAAGAAGAAGTTTCAAAGAGCTTTCTGGGCGGACTCAGCTTCAGACTCATCTGAGATGGAAAAAGAAGAAGAAGTCACTAATCTTTGCTTGATGGCAAATAATGTGGATCACTCAGATCAAGAAGAGGTATGTGACTTAACCTATGATAAATTATTTGAAGTTTTTGAACACATGCATGATGCATATAGGAAAATGAAAAATATGCATGCTAGTGTTATCTTAGAACTGGAAGAACTCAAGAAGGAACATGAAATCCTTAGGAAAGATCATGCATTAATAGATGACAACCACATGAAACTACTTGATGAATATGATGACTTGAATAAGAATTTTGAAAATCTAAAATCATCCTATGGAGAACTTGAAAGAGATTTTAAAAATTTTAAGGATGAATCTGAGAGCAAAGCATATAGAATCAATTATACCAATCGAATTTTGGAAGATATGAATTCATTTTACAAACTAACTATAAGAGCTCTCGAGGATAATAGGAAACTCCCCAGACTTGAAGATTTTACAAATCCTAAATATTATCCTAAATTCATGAAATCCCTTAGAAGACAATCACATGGAAGAAAACTTAGGAATATTTTTTCTAATGTTAAATATAATAATTGTGTATTTTTGGGACATATAGCTCACACCTGTACCTTGATGATGAAATTAAATTTGGTGAGGAGACCTAAGATGCATAAACCTAGACATATCATACATGCATCTGATTATAAATTGCTAAAAGGTGAAACCAAACTTGTTTGGGTTCCCAGGTCTAACATTTGATGTTTTTGCAGGATTGTTCTCACACAAGACCTCGTGGGAGCATATGGTACCTGGATAGCGGATGTTCAAAGCATATGACTGGAGACACTGCACAATTCATATCACTAGAAGCTAGGAATGGAGGCAAGGTTACACTTGGAGATAATACCACAAAGAAAGTGGTTGGATCTGGTATGATTGGTAATTTCAAAAACTTTTTTATAGACAATGTGTTATTGGTTGAAGGCTTAAAGCATAATTTGTTAAGTATAAGTCAGCTATGTGATAAGAGATATAATGTGAAATTTTTACCTACTAGCTGCATATTAAGCCTAAATGGGAAAGAAGTTTTAAATGGAAAAAGGGTAAACAATGTTAACATGCTAGATTTGAATTCATTTCATACTCTTATTGCTTTCTGTTTGAAAACTATTTCTGATGAATCTTGGCTTTGGCATAGGAGACTTTGTCATTCTAGTATGAAAAATCTTAGGAGAATTACCCAAAAGAATTTAGTAAGAGGTATACCAAAACTAGACTTTACTAAGGACCACCTTTGTGATGCATGTCAATTAGGAAAACAAGTGAAGTCCTCTTTTAAGTCCAATAATGATCTTAGAACTAGTAAACCATTGGAAATTGTTCACATGGATCTTTTTGGACCAGTAGGAACTGTAAGTCTAGGAGGGAAGGTATACGGATTTGTTATTGTGGATGATTTCTCAAGATTCACTTGGGTTAGATTTCTCTTTCATAAAAGTGAATCATTTGAGGAATTCAGAAATTTTTCAACTTGGATACAGAAAAAACTAGGATGTGAAATAATATCTTTACAAAGTGATCATGTAGGAGAATTTGAAAATGAAAGATTTAAAAATTTTTGTAAAGAAAAAGGGATTGATCACAATTTTTCTGCACCTAGAACCCCTCAACAAAATGGGGTAGTTGAAAGGAAAAACAGAACATTAATAGAAGCCGCCAGAGCAATGTTGGCAGAATACTCACTTCCTAGATATTTTTGGGCTGAGGCGGTTAGCACTGCATGTTATGTTCTGAATAGGGTGAATGTGAGATCGAAGTTAAATAAAACACCCTATGAGTTACTAAAAGGTAAAACACCAAATTTGTCTCATTTGCATGTTTTTGGTTGCAAGGTGTTCATTCATAACAATGGAAAATCTGCCTTAGGAAAATTTGATCCAAAATCAGATGAAGGAATTTTTGTTGGATATTCAAGTGTTGGAAAATCTTATAGGGTATTCAACAAAAGAACTTTAGTTATTGAAGAAACCACACATGTTGTATTTGATGAATCTGGAAATTTAGAAGAGCCAAATATTGTTGAAGAAGAAATTGAGGAAAACTCCCAAAAGATTGATAGATTAAATTTGGAAGAAAATATGGAAGAAAATTTAGAAAGAGAAAACCCTTTGCCTAGAGTTTTGAGATTTTCTAAAAACCACCCAAGAGAATTGATTATAGGAGAACCTAGTGAGGGTGTTAGAACTAGGCGTGGATTAAATAAGGAAGTCAATCATTCAGCCTTTATTTCAACCATAGAACCCACTAATATTGATTAGGCACTTTCTGATGAATTTTGGATATTGGCCATGCAAGAAGAGTTAAATTAATTTGTAAGAAATAAAGTTTGGGAATTAACTACAAGGCCAAAAGATCAAAGTGTTGTTGGAACTAAGTGGGTGTTCAAAAATAAAATGAATGACTCAGGAGTAGTCATTAGAAATAAGGCTAGATTTGTTGCTAAGGGGTATAATCAAATTGAAGGAATTGATTTTGAGGAGACCTTTGCCCCTGTAGCAAGACTTGAAGAATTTAGGGTTTTACTTGCCTTTGCCTGTTTTAAAAGTTTTAAATTGTTTCAAATGGATGTCAAAAGTGCCTTTTTGAATGGTGTTATTGAAGAAGATGTTTTTGTAGAACAACCTCCAGGATTTGAAAATTCAAAATACCCAAATCATGTTTTTAAGTTAAAAAATGCATTACATGGATTGAAACAGGCACCTAGGGCTTGGTATGAGAGATTGAGCACTTTCCTACTTGAAAGATCTTTTGAAAAAGGAAGTGTGAATACAACTCTCTTCTTAAAGAAATTTGGAAAGGAAATACTCATTGTTCAAATTTATGTTGATGATATCATCTTTGGATCTTCAAATAAAAATCTTTGTGATGATTTTTCTAATACAATGAGTAGTGAATTTGAAATGAGTCTAATGAGAGATTTAAATTACTTTCTAGGTTTTATCATCAAGCAACTTGAGGAAGGGACATTTCTTAGTCAAACTAAATATATTAAGGACATCCTTAAGAAATATGAAATGGACAATGCTAAACCTGTTAGTACACCAATGAGTTCTTCAGTTCAGTTGGATAAGGACCTTAAGGGAAAATATGTTGATCAAAAGAAATAAAGAGGGATTATTGGATCTTTGCTTTACTTGACTGCTAGCCGACCAGATATTATGTTCAGTGTTTGCTTATGTGCTAGATTTCAATCAGATCCAAAAGAATCACATTTGACAGCAGTGAAAAGGATTTTAAGATACTTACTAGGAACTCAAAACTTAGGAATTTGGTATCCTAAGTTTAGCTCTTCATTTGAAATTATTGGTTATTCAGATTCTGACTTTGCAGGCTGTAGAGTGGATAGGAAAAGCACTTCTGGAATATGTCAATTCATTGGAAATTCATTAGTTTCTTGGTCCAGTAGAAAATAAAATTCAGTAGCCCTATCTACTACAGAAGCAGAATACATTGCATTAGGAAGTTGTGTGGCACAAGTACTTTGGTTAAAACAACAGTTGATTGATTTAGGATTATTTGTAGGCACTATTCCAATTTATTGTGACAATACTAGTGCTATTTGCATTTTCAAAAATCCTATTCAACATTCTAGAACCAAACACATTGATATAAGACATTATTTTATAAGGGATCATGTATCCAAAGGAGAAATTGAACTCACACATGTTTCAACTGAAAATTAACTTGCAGATATTTTTACAAAACCTTTAGCCCTTGATACCTTCAGTACTTTAAGAACAAGGCTTAGTGTTATTGATTTAAATGCCTAAACAAAATGTCTTTGCAACATTGATATTTATGTTTATGTTTTGTTTTTGATTTTGTGAAATTTTGTGTGTTTTGAATGAATTTGTTTTTGAGTCTATAGTTTTGCTTTATGTTTTCTGTGTTTTTAAATGTTTAGTTTGATTTTCTTAAATTAAAATTCAAAATTTAAAAATTGGAGGAAATCGTCCGGGACGACTTTTGTTTCGTACTGGACGATGTGAGAAAAATTGGTTTGCGCGAATTTTAACCGTTTTGAGAGCAGTTTTTAATTAGATCATCTGTACGATCTGACGATCGTCCAGGTCGAAATTTTCTTTTTCTCAAACGTCGAGACGATTGAATGCAGCGGTTGAGTGGATAAGACACCTCCTCCTCCTCCACCAGATCAGTAGAGATGATTTTCTTTATGTTTGCTGTACTCGTGTTTGTTTCATGTTTTGTTGTGTCAGTGTTTATGTTAAATGTTTGTTTTTATGTTTGTCTTTTCTTTTAAATTAAGTGTATGTTCTTAAATATTTTTAGATATTATGAAATGTGTAATCCTTTCATTAATATCAATGCATGTAGTTCTTGTTTCAAATTTGATTTGTTTTTGAAATGTGGTTAATTTTTATGAATTTCATTAGTATTATTTAATCTTCATAGTGCTTAAATTAGATTGTAATTTGAGATTATCTACATTAAAAAATGTAGTCTTTCTAAATTTAAAAGTTGTTTATAACTTCTTGTAATTAGAATTTTTAAATTCATGTCTATTCATTTAGACTACATAAAAGTTAATTTTATTATTGCAATTTAGATGTTTTCTTATTTTGTATTTCTTTACTCAAATAATATTTAGCACTTAGAAATATTTGAAATTTTAGATTATTGATTTTGGAAAGAATTGGTCTCAATTACTCTTGAAAATTGTACAAAAAGTACAAAAAATCAAAAGGAATGCGCAAAGGTTCGCAAATATGAAAAAGAGGCACAAAATCAGCCCAATATCAAAAGATGCACAAAAATGTGCCCAAAAATTTTGAAAAAGATGCGCAAAGCGCCACATGTGGTAATTCTCTTCTTTCCAAATTCTTTCAATCTCTTAATTCAAATTGATCTTATGTTCATTTATATTCTATTGAACTTTGAAATTTTGAATTTTTCTTCATCTCTCTTGTAATGATTTTCTATATTGGAATGTCTAAATTGAATCATGTCTTTGATAAATTCTTCTTACTTACAATGTTATATCACTTTTTAAATTTCATGAATTTCTATGATTGACCTAATGTTTTTAGTTTAAAATTGCATACCTTGTGTCAATCACCATTTAGATTAAATTTTCAAATGAATTTCATACAATTACTTACATTTCTCGTCTTTTTCTTCTTCACTTTTTGTTGTTGTCAAAAAGGGGGAGAAATTATTGTGTTTGTATGTTTTGTTTGTGTCTCTAGTTTATTTTTTTTGAAAAACTTATTTTTTTGAAAAACAAAAATTTTTGTGTTTTATTTTATGGTTCAAAATGCCTCCTTATTTTCATGTATTCATCAATTCATAGGGAGTTTAGAAGATAGGAGATTTGTTTAAATTGAAACCATACAAACAATAATTGTTTTGCCATCATCAAAAAGGGGGAGATTGTTAAGATAGTTGCTATTTGCATGCTTTACATTTTTGCAACTTATGAAGTTTTGATGATTCCAAACATTATTGTTCAAATGTGTAGTTATCTCCTAACATTTTTTAGAAGAATTGTATTTGCTCTTGTGTGTACTGACATTTCAAGAAAAATGAACTTCAGACTACGAAGACTTCAAATTAAATTCAACATGAGATACTGTGTAAAATTTGAAGCTTGCACTTTTCTTAGAAATCAAATTGAAAGGGAGTGATTGCACACACACACACATAAGGAGATCATATAAAATTTATACTGATCGTACGGGACGATATCCGTTCGTACTGGACGATCAGACAGTTATCTCCTATAGAGCATATGGAAAGAATAGGAACTTGCTCGAAAATTTTTTTCTAAGTCCTATTCGTCCAGGACGAAATTAATTATCGTCCAGGATAATTGGTTCACTGTAAAATTTTCATTAAGACGAATTTAAATTATCGTCCGTGGCAACTGGTTCTCTGGAAAGATTTCGTCCAGACGAAATTAAAAATCGTCCAGGACGATCGGGTCTCTGGAAAATTTTCGTCCAGACGAAATTAAATTATCGTCTGTGCCGATTGGTCCTCTGGAAAATTTTCGTCCAGACGAAGTCAAGAATCGTCCAGGACGATCGGTCCTCTGTAAAAATTTTGTCCAAACGAATAAATTTTCGTCCAAACGATTAACTGACTTAGGACAGTTTTCAGCAGTTTCTAGAACCGACCTTGTAATAACCGTTCGTACTGGACGAACCTAGTTCGTACAGGACGATCAGCTGTACGAAGACATTTCGTACACATATTCAAATAGAGTTGTTTCAGATCGTTTAAGTAAAATCGTCCAGGACGATCCACGATCGTACGGGACGATCCACTGCGTACAGAATTGAAAATTTGCAGTTTTTGGGCGGTTTTTCTTGTCTTTTGTTTAAATAGTCCAAATTAGACTGCCACCCAATATCTTTTTGTCATTTGATCTTCGTGCCTCTTGAGAGAATAGCCAAGGAGAGAGTGGAAGAGAGCATTCAAGTGAGGATTCCTACCACTGGAGCGAGAAGGCTTCACTTGGAGTTCAAAGGTAAGAGTCTCTACTTGTGAATTGGAATTACTTCACTCTTTTCCTTATTCCTTCTAGATTCTTGTGAGAAGATCTGTCAAGGAGATCCGGTTCTCTGCCGACACTTGGAGAGTGTGAACAGCCGAAGGGTTCTCTGCCTACACTTGGAGAGTGTGAACAGCCGAAGGGCTCTTTGCCCACACTTGGAGAGTGTAAACAACTGAAGGGTTCTCTGCCCACACTAGGAGAGTGTGAAAGGACGACGGTTCTCTGCCAACACTAGGGATAGTGTGAAAGGACGGACGGTTCTCTGCCAACACTGGGGATTGTGTAAAAGGACGGACGGTTCTTTTCCGCACCGGGGAGTGGTGAAAAGAGTGTGTTGTAAAAGATTCTCCGCCTTGCTGTGGGTGCAAAATGAGAGTCACTATTGGTATTAGTGCAATACTCAGAGGGTGCCTCTGGGGAGTGGATGTAGGTCTAGTTATAGACTGAACCACTATAAATCTGGTGTCATTTAATTTACTGTTTTTACGTTTCCGCACTTTATATTTCAATTTTAAAAACTCTGTGGTTGAAAAACATTTTTCTACAAAATTTAAAAGAAATTTTATTTTGGTTCAATAATTTTCTAAAGGGGACTTAAATCTTTTAAACTACCAATTCACCCCCCTCTTGGTAGCCTTGGGACATTCACTTAGGCTTAACAACCTAATTACTAGACTCAACAGCTTCGTCCAAGGGGACCTTGTAGACCTGGGGTGGGTGTTTGCCTAAGGGGACAAATTCAAATCCACCTTAGCTAACAGAGGGCTTTGTGCCCTATCGATCATATCCTATTAATTCATTTTTTAAGGATTTGATGACAATAAGGAACGTAACGGCGTTGGCCATAACTGGTACTTTTTGGTGCCATTTGGCGGCAAAACCACTCGGTTCAGAGGGCCCTGGGTCATAACCGTTTATCCTGCGGTGCCATTTGGCGGCAAAAGCACCGGTTAGAGGACATGTACCACGTCCTTACTGGTAGGAGATTATTTGAGAATGGATTCTAGTGATATTTTCGACTAGGCATCAGCTTTTTGTGAGCTGAAGCAAATTTTAATTCGTCCACCTCGATAAACTATTGTGAAGGGTGGATGAAGTTTTGCTTTAAGTGATTTATAGTGTTATTTTAATTTTAAATATTTTTAGGATTTTGGGATTTTTTTAGAATTTTTTGGGATTTTGGGTGGAGCTTTGGAGTAATTGAAATGGACTTTTGGGAAATAATTGAAAGTATTTAGGAACCCCTCTCATTGAGATATGCATTCAACACGGCCATCATCGGGGTGTTCGGGGTCATTTCTCTTTTATTGATTGAATCTTGTTGACTCTATCGAATTATCGATAGAGGATCGGATTTCGTATGTTTTATGCCCTTATTAGTGAATTCGTATTGTTATAGACCTTTGAAGGCCTAATATACATGTATTAAAACAAATATACCGGTCACCATCATCGTATACTTATTTGATTGTTCGAACCCTGTTAACTTCTTTTGACCCATATAGAAGGATCGGGTTCGAACTTGAATTCACTTATTGACCTGCGCAGCTTCCCTAGACATCACGTGTGTACCAATAACACGCTCGCCAGGGCCCATGCGGGTGTTTGGGGGCATTTTATAATTATTTATCAGACCTTATGGACTCCTATTTATTTACTTAGGAGGATCGGGTCTATATTTAATAACCCGCGCAGCATCCCTAGACGTCACGTGTGTACCAATAACACGTTTTCCGGGGCCCATGCGGGTGTTTGATTACTTTTACCCCTTTTAGTGTACCTATGTGTATACAAACAACGGTGCACGTGTAGGGGTATTTTGAAATCATTTGTAGACGTCTTCTGTCCGCTTGCATAGAAGTTGTAGATCCGATGGCGTGGCATAATAGCTTCTAAATTGAATTATTTGTTTCTTTGTACAGGTGGACTGTCGTGTACTACTCATTCCTTTCTGTAGGTGAATTATAGTGCACTAACGAATCTCCTGCTTTAGGTTGTAGGAGCTTGCACTTGTCGTATTCTTCATGCATTTTTGTTGTGGTATTTGATCCCATGTGGTATATCCGCCACTGCTATAGGTAGGCAGGTAGATGTACTCTATAGATTGAAATTGACTTCAGGATACTGCACTTACTGAAGTCTTTCTGTATCTACCCATCAGTGGCATGTTGTACATACATTTATATCCATCGAGAGATTGTATGTATTGCAGATCTTTCATTCATGCTTGTAGAAGACTGATATATTTGACTGATGCTGAGTGGTTATTGACTGTATGGATGATTTAGCATCCACTACACATTAATCGTCATCACCCATAAGTGGAATTCTATATGAGTGAGGACTCCTCTTCGTTCATTTGTGAATGTTCACATTCATCATACACATCACTATGTTTATCAGTAGGAAACTCCATGCTACTGATTGTAAGCATATTTAGAACTCCTTCAGGTTTGCTTGTGGAAAATACATTGGGTGTACAACGGATCTTTTGCAATAGCTCATAGGAGTTTGTATACTCATATCCCTTTGCACTTGTTACATATCGAATCCCCTCTGTTCGTAAGACTCAATATATTTGACTTCATTTTGCTCTTATGTTCATAATAGATGAGCATAGTTATTTGCATATAGACGAGTCATATTAAATATTACAAATCTTCTACTATCATATAAAGATAACTTAAATCTTGTGTGATGAGCTTGCTTGATGACATTTGCATTTGGTTAGGAATTCATGATGGCTCTATAATGTTTATTGGAGATTTCATGCCATAGCTTATAGATAGAGATCTTGTTGATCTCTCTTTTTGCAAGCAATCTATGTTATCACTTAAGAGTATTATATTATGTCATGAAATTTGATTGTGCTCTTGCTCAAATAAAATTCCATTATTGCTCTTTCATTTTATGTTATTCAAGTCATTATTTACTTAAGTCAAATGAGCTTCAAGCTCAAGCTTAACTAAAGTCCAGGCTCAACCAGTCAAACTTAAGGGTATATCAATGTCATTTCTCACTTGATCCTTGTTTGAATGATCATGATTAGCACTTGATGCTTGAGTATGAATTCATCATTTTGATCATTTGATATTTGATTACAATTATCATTCTTATATGAAATTAAATTCTATGTTGTCCTCT
The DNA here is from genome assembly GCA_022539455.1 of Dendrobium nobile. Classification (NCBI taxonomy): domain Eukaryota; kingdom Viridiplantae; phylum Streptophyta; class Magnoliopsida; order Asparagales; family Orchidaceae; genus Dendrobium; species Dendrobium nobile. The sequence continues at coordinate 48,849,651 of CM039721.1, forward strand.
TATATTCAACTTCATTTGATTTCTAATGTCACTATAATTTAACATTCATTTCAACACAATTTGGTTGCAATTATAAGTCTTATTCTCTTTTTTATTTGTTCAAATTTTTATTCAAATGTTTCAAGTCATTTTTCAGTCCATGCTTTTATGTCCCCTGCTGTCCAAATAATGTCCAATATTCGTTCAAATATGAGTCTGAGTTCAAGTCCAAGTTCTTGTCCACCTTGCAAGTTCAAGTCAAGCTCAAGTTCATTTTTTTAAGTCCTTGTCTTATTTCAGACAAAAATTTGATAGCCTCCCGACATCTCCCCCGTTTAGGGGAAAAAACCAAGAGGCCGCCTACCCGCCACATCAACAAAGACGTGCACGGTTGGTGTTTGTGAGACACCGCGGCGGTGATTTTTTGTTTTCTCCCACCACGCCACCAAAGGCGTGCATGAGGTTTTAGAAAGCATTTTTGAAAAAGTAGTTTGATTTCCACCCGCTCGGGGGTACTTAGGAGCGACCCCACCTTGCCGTAGGTGCCGCACCGGGGTCCCATCCCACCACGTGCACCAAAGGCATGCTTGGGGCAATTTTTCGGTCTGCCACAAACATTGAAGTAGAATTTTAGGTGATTACCCACCTCGTTCTAGGCGCCGCACCGGGGTCCCATCCCACCACGTGCAACAAAGGCATGCATGGGCAATTTTTCGGTCCACCGCAAACAACGAAAATGGGAATCTGAGTTTAGGAAATCCATACCTTCGCGGGGTTGGTGAAGTCAGCGAGATGCACAAAACACAATAAATTTCCCTTCCTTTTTTTTTACCACTCATACTTATACACACACATACACGTACCAACAATGATAATATAACTAACTAATACTATTGACTGATTAACAAGATTGATAAAAGACTCACAGTAATCAACATTGATAACTAGCATTAATGATAATAATGGTAAAGTAAAATGGAGTTAAAACGAACTAAAAAAAAAACTTTGCTGCTGGGCCCTTGCCAAGGGATTGGCTTGAGAAATTAGGTGGGCTTTTTGGCCTTGGAATGGTATAGGAGAATTGCTTGAAATGTGGGCTGGTTTTAATGTGATTTTGGATTGCTGTAGGTTCCCACGTGAGAAAAGGGAGCAAGAAGCTTGGTGTATTTCACATGAAAGGAGCAGAAGGTGAGATACAATAAATGCAAGAATATACAAAACAAACTTTACGTGAAAAGCTTTCTTGCGGCTGGATTTATAAGCAAATGAGTTGGGATTCCGCATCGAGAATACTAAGATTGAGCTGTTGATTAAAGTGATAAAGTATGGGATTCTATTTAGAAGATCATTTCAGCTCGTGGGAAACAATTGCTGCATGTTTGAACTCAGATATCTATCAGGTTTGCATAGTTACACGATCCTTCTCTGTGGGTGACTGCAAAGGGCGTGGTCAGGGAGTTAAAGCTACATGAGATCTGGCTTTGAGCAGGAAATCATAAATTAGGAGCTGCTTGCGATATATTTTTTTGTTACTTGAAACGACAGACCAGGGGGAAGAGTTGTTGGAGGCGATCTGGACGGGCAAAGGTGCATGAACGGATCTGAAGACAAGGAGGAATCAGCAGGGTAGCGTGAGACTGCTACTTGGAGTGGACAGACATTGCCGGATTTGGAGGTGGATTGTGAGCTTTGATTGCAGGAAGGAACATAGTGTTCAAGTAGAGTTTGGCTAGTGAGATCACGGGTATGAAGGCAAGGGATCTTCATCACCTCCAAGTTGATATGAGACCTGACCTTGGGATTGGTGACTCCAAGGCTGAAGTTGGGCCTCTTCTCTTCCTTGCCCTCTGGAAGGTTGTGCTCTAAGAAATTTGTTAACTCCATCATAAGACCTTGGGAAATAGCGTTGCACTGGTTGAAGGCGTCGAGTGCAGAGGAGAAGAGATGGAGAGTACTATCAGGTGTGGAGAAGGCTTGAGATGGGAGGATTTCAGGAATTATGGTGTGAGAGCTCTCGAATTCCCCCGCAGAACTTGAACGAATGAGCTCTCTTTCTGTTTTAACTAGGAGGGGTCTTGCATTTTGCCAGAAAAGCAACGTCCAAGGTGATTATTTCAACGGGATTCAAGGGATCCTCTCAGAGATTTGCATAGAGAGATTCGACTCATACGAGGTAAGCCATTAAATATGATTATATATTTCATTTGATTATCAAATTAATGAAAAAGTTAATATCATGCTAACATTTGTCCACTTGAAATTATATCTACATGACACCTCGTTAGAATTTTTTGGATTTGTGCAACTCCTTGATTCGTGTGCATATCACCTCATTTAGTGTGTCAATTTGCCGAATATCAGAATTAGACAAATTAATAGTGGAATTAGGGTATTGTCGATGTCCCGGTCGCAATGACACAGTCCGTTTTGGGATTGGACTTTGTTTGGGCCACCTCGAGGCCTCTTTCCTCGGCATGCGTGTTTTGCCTCGAGATTCATGCCACCACCTCGAACAATCCAAATTGATAAACAAATATTTTTTTTTAATGTTGACGATGTTCCGAACACAATGGCACAGTCCGTTATACGATCGGATGTCGTCCGAGCGTCTTCGAGGCCTCGTTTCCGTCATAATGCAGGCCTTTATATCATATTTGCATCGCCTAAAAATTAACAACCAACTTAGATGATCCAAATTTATTAAATAAAATGTTTATTTTGAATGTCGTTGATGTTCTGGATGTGATGGCATTGTCCGTTCGTCGATCGGACGTCATCCGAGAGTCTTCGCGGCTTCGTTTCCATCGTAACGCATGCCTTTATATCATATTTGAATTGCTTAGAAATTTTCCACCATCTCATACGGTCCAACTTTATTAAATTCCTCAGCATGCATGCTTTTCCTCGACATACGTATCTTTATATTTCATTGGGATTCTTGCCACCAATCTAGATACTACAAATTGAATAAACAAAATGCAATTTTCATATGTTGGCAACATTCCAGATGTAACGGTGAAGTTTATTCGTCGATCTGGGATCATTTGATCAGTCTCGCTCTTTAATTTTGGGTGTCAGTCGTCCCTTTTGATCGATCTCGTCCGATTCAATTGCGAGGGGCCTCAACCCAACAGAGTTCAGTGTCCTGATCGCAATGATACCATCCATGTGGCATTCAAAGGTCATTTGACCCCTTAAGTTGTCAATGTACACATTGCCTAAATCGTCATTTTTGCGTCTTTTTGCATGGTTTTATGTGTAGGGGTCAACAATACCAACAGAATGCTGGGGAACAACACCACACTCCTAGGACATAGTAGAAATAAAAGCAAAAATCACATGCTCCCAGAACTTGCACCAACAATAATACAACAACAAATACAACAACCTAAAGGAAAAACCTGTGAAATGCTGCCAGAACATCCAAGTAACCATGAGTAAACTCATAGCAGGAACCAAAGGACCATTATCCCCCTATGAACCAATAACAATGAAACAGCATAAAGAACATCCCAAAGGTGAAAACTGAAGAGGAATGCCATAACAGCTCAACAACAACACTCAGAAAACTGCACATAACAACAAACAAAATTTAAAAATAGTAGATGCCAAAAGAAATGAACGACAGCACACTGTAATTCTGGGTCAGCCACCACCACAAGGCTAAAACAAAATCATAGAAAGCAATCTCACCCAAATTGCAAAAAAGAAGTGAAAGCAGGTGAGGTAAATAAACAACCATAATAATAAATAGAGGGCCCAACCAACCAACGGCAGCCACAAAGAAAAAATAAGACCACAACCAACAACCATCCACCCTAGGGAATAACATACGGAACCCCAATCTTATCCAAGTTTAAGTGACCCCTAAAATGGTGCGGGAGATTAGAACAACTGAAATCATTCATGGAAACTAACCCTCTGCCCCACCTGGTAATGTCATTAGCACAAGCATTCCCCTCACCATTAATAACAGAAAAAGTCACATTGAGCATGTTCAACCAATTCATAATATCCCTTCTCATGTAAAAAAGCTCAAGATTACACATCTTTTAATTCCTAAAAATAATAGATTCATAGCAAAAAGGAACCAAAAACTACACAATAATATTAATACAATCAATAGAAAAGAACAACTTTAAACTATAATTGATAGCAAACGTGATAGTAATATTAACATCCCAATTAAAATAATGGCTATCAAAACTCACAACGCAGTTACCATTAGAATCCCTGATGATTCCACCACAAGCCATCATATTCATATTATTAATAGCCTCCACATTAACCTCAAAGAACTTGCAAGGAGGTTTTAGCCAAGAAACACTCCTAGGAGGCTTCAGACCAACCTGCACATCCAGCTTAATCCCAAAGGCAACCGCATTACTAAGATGATTTTTTTAAATTCTTAACCGAGAGTAATTTAGCTAAGAAAAGATCCCTAATCTTATCTTTAACATTCTGAATAATTCTATTATGATTCATAACTACACCATTAAAGAGAGAATTATTCCTCTCAAACCATAAAAACCAAAGAATAAGAGAGGGTAGAACATTACTGATATGACCTTTAGTATTAACAAACCAACAATTAAGTAAGGAATTAATGGAAATGTTAGTCTTATAACAGGTGAAATAAATCCTCAAAATAAGTCCAAGCCTTAACCGCACAAGGACCATAGACAAAGACATGATGCATATTTTCTATATGATAACACATTGGCATTTAGAGGGAAGGATGAAACCATGCTTAAACATATTATCATCTATAGGAATAAAGTTATGAAAAATATGCCAAAGAAAGACGTAAATAGTAGAAGGAATACTTTTATGCCGAATCATCTTGCACACCTTAGAAACCTCTTTCTTAGCGAGAAATGAATGCCATGCTTCTTTTAAGCTAAAAGAACCATCTTTAGAAAAAGCACAAAGCTGAACATCCATAGCATTCAAATTTAAAGGGATCTATAAAATTTGTTGCGTAATAAAATCATGTAACTCATTGGAAAGCTTCAACCAACCATCCTGCTAAAAGAAATTATTACCAACACCTAGACCCCAACAGATAGACGGCTCAACCACCCACTTAACTTTACAAAGATGATGCCAAACTTTAGAGTTACCTTTGTTAAAACTACAAGTGGTGGGATGCTTCACCTCACAATATTTCGTATTCATTAAATTAGCCCAAAGGCTTAAGTTAACACTGAAATTAAACTATAATTTGAAAGAAAAAGAATAGGCCAAATCCTTCAAAGACTTACAACCCAAAGCCCCTTCATCAATAGTACCACAATAGTTATTCTAAGATGACCAATGGATTTTAGAATTGCTACTATTCTCTTTCAAAAAAAAAAAATTATTAAAAATCTTTTCAATCCTATTACAAACAGCTTGAGTAGGAAGAAAAGTTTGGAAATTGTAAACAAGAATAGAACAAATAGCACTCTTAATAAGAGTTAAATAACCACCAAAACTAAGAAAGTTAGAATCCCAAGAAGAAAGTCTCTTATGCACAACCAAAATTAAATCATCAAATAAAAAGGACTTCTTTCTACCCTTATAAAGAGGCACCCCAAGATACTTTAAAGGCTAAACAACATGACTGAAACTAGAAAGATTCTTAATAGCCATAATGCAATCCATAGGAACTCTTTTAGCAGTAATAAAACTACACTTTTGTTTATTAAGTTCTAGGCCACTCACTAATTTGATATGATGAAAAAACCTCAATAATCTATTCAGCCTATCAAGGGAAGCATTAATAAAAATAATGAAATCATCTGCAAAACATAAGTGGGAAATATGAAAACCACCAAGAGTACTAAAGTAAAGGCTAGGATAATTTTCAATGAGCTCCACAATACCTCTAGAAAGATAGTCCGCAGCAATAATAAAAAGAGTCGGAAAAATGGGATGACCTTGTCTCAAACCATAAGACGCCTTAAAGAAACCATTAGTCTTATCATTAATAATAGTAGAAAAATAAGGTCTATCGATACAATTTTTAATCAGATTGATAAAATTGACATCAAAACCAAATAACTTCAAAATACCATAAAGGAAATTCCAATCAATATTATCATAAGCCTTAGCAATATCAAGCTTCAAGATCATGTTACCACCTCTAATTTTAACATCCAAATCATGACAAAATTCTTGAGCCAAAAGAATATTATCAGAAATAGCACAACCTTTGATAAAACCCATTTGAAAAGGGCAAATCAACTTAGGCAAAAAGGATGATAAATGATTCATTAAAATTTTAGAAATAAGTTTATAGAAAAAGGTGCAAAGACTAATCGGTCTAAAATCATTCCAAGATGTATAAGCATTATTCATAAGGATAAGAACAATAAAAGTATCATTAAAAAATTTAGGAATAGACTTCCCCTTAAATAAATTAATAACAATAGAAAAGAGATCATCACTAATGATATGCCAAGTTTTATAGAAAAACTTTGTCGTAAAACCATCAGGTCCAGCCACATAATTAGAATTCATACCAAAAACAATATCTTTAACTTCATCCCATGAAGGAAGCTTCAACAAGTAAACATTATCATCATTAGAAAGAGAAGGAATAATATTAGGATTATAAATAGAGGAAGGAAAATTTTTTTATTCAAATGAGCTTGAAAGTGTTGGACAGCTAAGTTAGCAATTTCATCACCATCCTCAGTAACCGAACCATCAGCCCGATTAATTTTATGAATGCAATTAATAGTACGCTTCCTTTTAACCAAAGAATGAAAGTATTTAGTATTGTTGTCACCTTCCACAAGGTTTTTAATGATAGCTTTTTGTTTCCAAAACATTTCTTCCTATGCTTGTAATTTATGAAGCTCATCTTTAGCTTCTCTCATGACACAAAAATTAGGTGCAGAAGGAAAAAAATTGGCAATGCTTCTCCTGACAAATCACTTTATCTTCAACAATTAAAATGTTAGAAAAAATATTCTTAAAAACTTTATGATTCCACCAATTAAGAATAAATTTAAGCTATTTTAGCTTATACCACAATCTATACATATCAAAAATAGTATTGTCCGGATGAAGAGGAGCAATCCAATTTTCCTTCCCCACGTTCATAAAAGAATCATGAAGTAACCACATATTTTGAAATCTAAATTGAGAATGAAAATCTCTCAATCGAGGCTTAATTTTAATAAGAAGAGGAGAGTGATTAGAAAGGGTCCTGCTAAGATGCTCAACATTAGTAGACTCAATAGAATTCAATTAAGAGTTACTAAATAAAGCTCGACAAGTCTTTGCCATAAATGCCCCCTATGACAAGTAAAGTTATCCTAAGAGAAACCAATATCAATGAGGCTACACTCCATAATCATATTATTAAAGTCCTCCATAGATTGATAGATAGGGAGAGACCCCCCACTATGCTCAAAAGGGTTAGTATTAGTATTAAAATCTCTTCCCACAAGCCAAGGGAGATTACAAATACTATGAAACTGGATAATTTATTCTCATAAAACCTTTTTTAGAAAAACGAGAAGACACAGCGTAAATAAAAGAAGAACAACATTGTAAATTAGAACTCTCAATATTACGATGAATAATTTGATTAAAATCGCCAATAATGTCAACTATAACATAATCTTTCCAAAACACCAGAATTTTGTTAGCAACATTAGACAAAGCGTTGTTAAAACCCAAGAAATTAGCTGTATTAATTAACTTATCAGAAGAGATAAGAGGCTCAAGCAAAATAAGCAAAGGAACATTAAATATATGGCATAAGTTCTTCACTCTCAATTTAGAAGAAGAGCAACCTATACCCCTAACATTCCAAATAATGGCGTTAAACATAAAAACAAGGATTAATGTGAAGTATGTGATCGGGTAGGATGAGGAGAATGTAAAACCACAACTTTTGGTTTCCTACCCCTCCTCCCACGACCTTCAAAAAAACTAGTATCATTATCATCTCTAGCAAAACATTTTGCCATCATATCCATATCTTCAGTGTTAGTAAACACATCACTATTAATTATCATTACTGGAAAAAAGAATTATCCACACTCATACCTGATTGCCCCTTAGAAAGAGGTAAATCTCTTTCTTTAGAGAAAATCTCACCTTCCACATTGGTTTCATTTAGAACAACATTACCACCTTTATTTTCCACAACGGTCAAAGAAGGGGCTTGATTAGAAACAACATTATGCAGAATTTTCTTCTCTTCAACATTAGAGTTAACCAAAACATCCTCCAACTAAGGCTCAACAGATATTGATGCATTATTAAGAATAGGAAAAACATTTTGATCATCCATCTTAGGTGAATCACTATTTATAATAGAAATGGGGATAAGATTAACTTCCTGTTCTTTATGCAAATCATCCATAATGATCATGTTGTGTTCCATCTAAATAAAAACCAAATTTAAAGAATCATTTGGAGGGTCTTTCACATTAGAACCATTAACCACAATAGTATCCTGATTAGGAATAACAGAAATCATTTTAACTTCAGTTCATTCACTTTTATGGGGCGGATTTGTAGTCTCTTTCACCTTATGAAGATGGGGACGCAATTTATAACAAGAAGATAGACCATGGCCATGAATCTTACAATGAGGATAGAAAATAGGTAAAATTTTGAATTCCAATTTTTAAAAATAACCATTCATTTCTGAATCAATCCAAACCTCATTAGGGTGCTTCTTTGAAATATCAAGTTCAACTAAAACATGAGTTATAGATGGACAAGAAACATACATTGTAGCTTGATCAGTTTGCAATGGTTTATCGAATATAGAGGCAAAACCAAATAAAATTTGAGAATAAAAAAATGTAACATGAGATTAGGAAAAGAAATCCACATAGGGTTTATCAGGGATTCTTCCTGCACATCAAAATTAGGAGACCATTTAAACAATCACATTTAGTATCCCAAAATATAATACGACCGCCTAGAAAGAATATAACCATAATCCTGGTCATTACTCAATTGAATCGCAATATGCCTGGAATCCAAAAGACCCACCTTGAACAAGTACGACAGTTTTAGAATATAAAAAAACTTTTGGATAGCATCAAGATTAGGTCGCTTAAGCATGAACTTCCCCACCATAGTGAGAGTAAAAGGAGCAGCAAGAGAGGAAACAACATAATCATCAATCAATAAAGCTTGGCACCCTTTGAAAAAGGCATGCACAAAAGGAACCTTGGAGGAAGAAGATGAAGAACCAGCTAAAACTTCCTTGAAAGAATGAGACTTACCATTTGAAAGCACCACTGGTTGAGATAAAGATGACGACGGGGTCATCATCTCCCAAAAAATAGCCAAACCCTAACACAAATCAACAAGAAACCACATAAACAACAATGAAAAGAAAGAACAAACAGAAAGACAAATAACAAAAATCATGATAAGCAGTTAGAGGCAAGGAGAAGAGGGCATGAGATCACCAAAATTCCAAGCAAAAAGGGAAACCCAAAATCACCACAGAGTCGCAGCAGAGCAGAGAGGAGGGAGCCGTTTTCCATGACTAGAACAAACTAGTTAATTTTGTATTACAATTTTAACTATATTGAGCATTATGTTTTATTAATCTTTGTATGAAACTTAAATCAAACATGTAAATTAGAATTCACACCCGTAAACCAAAAGCAATTTTTCGTTGTTTGCCAAAGATCTAATTCACCCAGGTGGAGAGAGACATCTTCATTTCTTCCATTCAAGCTTTGGTATTGTTGGACATTTATCAAACCAAGCATCGTTTCATTTTAGTTTTTTATTTTAATTACTTATAGAAAATTTTAAAAATTAAGAGCCCGATTTGGAGAATCGCAGCGATTTCAAGCAATAATAATTTGCAACCTCCATTACCCAAGTTCATGGGGAAGAACTACAATCAATGGAGTATTCAAATGCGGGTATTGTATCAATCTCAATAGTTGTTGGAGATTGTAGAGAGCAGTTTTCAGGAGCCCGAAGTTGAGAGAGATTTGAATCAAAGACTTCTTTAAGAGTTGAAATAAAATCGGAAGAAGGATCGGAAGGCCCTTTTCTTCATCTATCAAGCGGTAGATGAAATTGTTTTTGAGCGGATCTCTACAATGAAGACCACGAAGAAGGCTTGGGATACAATACATGTTTCTTATAAAGGAGATGAGAAAGTGAATATGGTACATTTATAAACCCTATGAAGCCAATTTGATATGTTGAAGATGAAGGAGTCAAAAAGTGTGGAAGAATATTTTAATTGGGTAATTGCCATTTTTAATCAATTGAAGTTGAATGGAGAACTTGTAGAAGATAAAAGGGTTATTGAGAAGATTCTACGAAGCTTGACCAAAAATTTGAAGCCACGATGGTCAAATTTTATTCGACACCACTTGAGGCAAAGAATATAGAAATAATATCTATTGAAGATGGTAGCCATAAAAGAGGCAAAGAATATAGAAATAATGTCTATTAAAGGTTTACTTGGATCTCTTCATTCCCATGAATTAAGAATGAAGCAATATGATTCGACACCACTTGAGGAGGCATTCCAAACTCAAGTGGCATTGCGTGGGAATTTCATAGGAAAAGGTTTTGGTAGAGGAAGAGGCTCTTTTGGTACTAGAGGAAGAGGTCGTGCTGGTAGAGGAGAATCTACACAAAGTGATGGGGGTAAAGTGAAAGTGCTCTTATGGCACTAGAAAGTTTGTTAGGGATGTTAAACCCTATAGAATTGGCCCAAGCTAACCAAGAAGAGAGGTGAATTGGTAATAAAATTCTTTACAAAAAGAAATAAAATCACAAACCAAATCACCACAAACAAAGTGCGGAAATTAAATAAATGCGGAAGCGATAATAAGAAAAGAACACACCGGATTTATAGTGGTTCGGTCAAACCTTGACCTACGTCCACTCCTTGGAGGCACCCTCCAAGTATTGCACTAACTAAGTGTCTCTCCTTTAGCCACCACAGCTAGGCAGAGAAGCCCTTACAAAATCACTTCCACCTTCCCCGGTGCGGCGGAGTCGCCGGGTCTTTTGACACCAAAGAGATCTTCTTTTTTGGTGAACTTACCTCGAGACAAGCCTTGAATCTGATGGTACTAAGGTGCGAGTTTGCCGGAGCAACCGTGTGGAATCCCCTCCACACTCCCATGAGTTCCTCCCCCTCATAGGATCTTCTCCCTCTCAAACTCCACCCTTTCTTCTCTCCCTTTCAAGCTCTCTCTTCAAGTTTCCCCCACAAGAATAAAGCTACAATGGCTGCCAAAGACACTTACAAAGTGCCTTGTCATAGCTTAAATAGAAGAGCTAAAAACGAGCTCATTAATATAAGTTGCCAATATTATCGTCCAGGACGATAGGTATATCGTCCTGGCCGATCAGAACAAATTTAGCTTATCAGCCCGGGATGATTTGGGATGATTAGAAGAAAATTGGTTACATCGTCCTGGCCGATGTCACGATCATCCAGGCTGATTAGTTTAAAACTGATTTCAATCAACCTGATCATCGCCCTGAATTTGACCTTTCCAATGTAGATCGTCCAGGACATTGTTTCGGCCAATCAGGCGATCGTCCTGGACGATGTGATCGTATCAATCAACCATTAATGCTTTCCAAAGAAACCAGATCAATTTAGGCATAATTGAGTTAGATCGGCCTGGACGATATAAATATCGTCTTCGCCGATTTCCTAAAATAAAGAATTCCTAAACTGATTATGGTGGCTGATTCTTTCTGAATTTAGATTATCGTCCTGGCCGATACAGGTATCGTCCAGGCCGATCCGCTAATGACTGCTGCCTTAATGAGGATGCCCTAATTAGGGTTTCTGATTTTGGACATATCATCCAGGACGTTATAAATATCATCCCGGCCGATATTACTAAAAATAGAAATCTTATAAAGAACAATAGAAAATCTTCCAAGTTATAAATCAATAGATCCCACACTAATTACAACAGACTCAAGAAAGGTAAAAGATTACAAACTGACTCAGACCTAGTCTACCCAATCTTGAGCTAATTCCAAATTCCAGTCCGATCGTGTGAACCTGAAATGTTAGTAGAAAGTAGTCATAGAGAAAAAGAATGTTTGCTATCATCAAAATCATAATCCATAGATCCTCAACAATCTCCCCCTTTTTGATGATGACAAATATTTCAATTTGAATTTACAAAAAGGAACATTTTCTCCTAATCTCCCCCTCACTAGAATAACACTTTAAAAAATAGGAGAGATAAAAATATTTTTGTTGTTTTAAATTTTTTGAAAAGAAAAAAGGATACAAATTCAACAGTACGTTCTCCCCCTTTGACATTATCAAAAGAGAGGAGGCACAAACAAAAAATAAAATGAACAAAAGACAAAAATGTTTCCTGATCTAGTGAAAAAATGTTCTTAAAATGAGAAAGTTACCTCTTGGTTTTAGTCAAAAACTTAGTAGAATTAGATTGACAACACATAGCCCAGAAAAGGTTAGAAATTCAGAATTTTATAATCCAAACATAAGTTCTTTAAAAGGGCTAAAAAACTTTTTAATTCAAAATCTAAATCAAGGAATAAATTAGAGAAAGAAACAAATAATTTTCAAAAACTCCTTACATAAAATATATCTAATAGAAGATTAATGCATGAATTGTTGAATCATGAATCAAGATTTTCAAACTCAAGTATCGAAAGTATCAAGGGTTTTCTTAAGTTTTTAAGAAGTACAAGAATGGTAAGCAATAAAATTTTGTGGGCTCATTTTATGCCTCTTGACAATTGGTTGGCGCACTGCGCATTTTTTAATACACTTTGTGTATTGTATTTTTAATTTGGTATTTTTTGCGCATCTTTTATTTTTGGCATCATTGGCCAATTTTTTTTGAATATGCTCCCTTTTTTAAATCTTAAAAACAAAGGAAAACCCATCTTAGTGACAAAGTGAAATTCTTAATTAAGAAAATTATGAGTTAGATTTAACAACTTGCAAAAGATTCCTATGCGATAATTAAAACGTAGGGAGATAAAAAATTTTGTTTCAAAAACCAAATTAAAAGATGAAAAAGATTTTAAATCAAGAGTAGAATAACCTCTTTTAGAAAACAGAGATTGAGAGTCAAAAACATGAGTTTCCTTCCTTTGACTGTCTTAGAGAAGTCAAACAAAACTTACCAAAGATTTCAAGAAAAAATAGAAAGTAGATTTTTCATTTTTAAAAAAAGTGAATGTGTGTGTTGATCAGAGAAAAACTTTCATGAAAACAAAATTTTCAAAATAAACAAAACAAAAACACAAAAAAAATAAAAAATATAAAAACAAAAACACAACACAAAAACACGAAAGGCTTTTAACTATTATCTCTGTCTTGGTCCGATGCTTCATAAACCAGATATGCCCATGAGATTTTTTGTCTTTCATTATTTCCCTAGTTTAAATTTTGCTTCGTCTTGCCCTTTTCTTTCGTAGCAAGAATTCTTAAATTAGGGCACTGATTTTTCATATGTCCAAGCTTCCTGCATCGAAAGCAAATAACGTTAGAAGAAATATGAACATCCTTATCACTTTTACCTTTTTTCCACTTTTGCTCATGCTTTGGTGAGCTTTGTAATTTGCTTGACGAGTCATTGCATTCGTCACCAACTAAGCAATCTTTTTCCGTATCTTCAGTTTTTAGAACAATCGTTTCACCTGCATCCAAAAGTCTTTGACCCAAACCTTCCTCGTAGGCAATGAGTGAGCCAATCAAATTATCAATAGAATAATCATTCAAATCTTTTGATTCAAAAATAACAATAACTTTGGCAACAAAATTTTCAAGTAAACAACGAAGAATTTTTTTGACTTTTTCAAAAATTGAAAACTCTTTTTCTAAGGTATGCAATGATGTTATAATTTGAATGAACCTAGTGTAAATGTCTAAGATCGTTTCATAAGGTTTCATGGAAAATAATTCAAAATCATTTATTAACAAATTCAACTTGGATTGCTTGATTTTACTAGTGCCTTAGTATATGGTGTGTAGTTTATCTCAAATTTTTTTACCAGTAGTGTACGTGAATACTAACATAAAATCTTTAGAATTTAAAGCACAGAAAAAACAGTTTAAAGATTTTGCATTCAATTGAGCATTTACTTGTTCTTCCCTATTCCATTGATTAAAAGGAATATCAGTTTTAACTCCATTAACAATACGTGACGGTGATGAATAATAGGTTAAAATCATATGCCACATGTGAAAATCAATCGATTGCAAGAAAATAGATATGCGAGTTATTCAAAAATTAAATGACATATTTTCAAATAAAGGAGGTTTGATGATTGAATAACATTCCGCAACATTATGATTAGCTATGGATCGAAAATTCAAAAGCTTTTAAAAACTTATTTTATGAATACGGCTCTGATACCACTTGAAAGTGCTCTTATGACACTAGAAAGTTCATTAGGGATGTTAAGCCCTATAGAATTGGTCCAAGCTAACCAAGAAGAGAGGTGAATTGGTAATAAAATTCTTTACACAAAGAAATAAAATCACAAACCAAATCACCAAAAAAAAGTGTAGAAATTAAATAAATGCGGAAGCAATAATAAGAAAAGAACACACCGGATTTATAGTGGTTCGGTCAAACCTTGACCTACGTCCACTCCTTGGAGGCACCCTCCAAGTATTGCACTAACTAAGTGTATCTTCTTTAGCCCCCACAGCTAGGCGGAGAAGCCCTTACAAAATCACTTCCACCTTCCCCGGTGCGGCGGAGTCGCCGGGTCCTTTGACACCAAAGAGATCTTCTTCTTTAGTGAACTTACCTCGAGACAAGCCTTAAATCCGATGGTACTAAGGTGCGAGTTCGCCGGAGCAACCGTGTGGAATCCCCTCCACTCTCCCTTGAGTTCCTCCCCCTCACAGGATCTTCTCCCTCTCAAACTCCACCCTTTCCTCTCTCCCTTTCAAGCTCTCTCTTCAAGTTTCCCCCACAAGAATGAAGCTATAATGGCTTCCAAAGACACTTACAAAGTGCCTTGTCATAGATTAAATAGAAGAGCTAAAAACGAGCTTATTAATGCAAGTTGCCGACATTATTGTCTAGGATGATAGGTATATCGTCCTGGCCGATCAGTACAAATTCAGCTTATTAGCCCGGGACGATTTGGGATGATCAGAAGAAAATTGGTTACATCGTCCTGGCAGATGTCATGATCATCCAGGTCGATTAGTTTAAAACCAATTTCAATCATCCTGATCATCACCCTGAATTTGACCTGTCCGATGTAAATCGTCCAGGACATCGTCCTGGCCGATCAGGCGATCGTCCTGGATGATGTGATCGTATCAATCAACCATTAATGTTTTCCAAAGATACCAGATCAATTTAGGCATAATTGAGTTAGATCGGCCTGGACGATATAAATATTGTCCTGGCCGATTTTTTAAAATAAAGAATTCCTAAACTGATTATGGCGGCTGATTCTTTCTGAATTTAGACTATCGTCCTGGCCGATACAGGTATTGTCCAGGCCGATCAACTAATGATGGCTGCCTTAATGAGGATGCCCTAATTAGGGTTTCTTATTTTGGACATATCGTCCAAGACGATATAAATATCATCCCGACCGATATTACCAAAAATAGAAATCTTATAGGGAACAATAGGAAATCTTCCAAGTTACAGATCAATAGATCCTACACTAAATACAACAGACTCAAGAAAGGTAAAAGATTACAAACTGACTCAGACCTAGTCTACCTAATCTTGAGCTGATTCCAAATTGCAGTCCGATCGTGTGAACCTGAAATGTTTGTAGAAAACAGTCATAGAGAAAAAGAATGTTTGCTATCATCAAAATCATAAGCCATAGATCCGCAACATAAAGTTCAAGGTGGAGCTCATGGTGATGGAGAAGGTGCACGTGGTCATGGACATGGCTTCAGAGGTAGAGGAAGAAGCAACCTTGCCAATATCAAATGTCACTTTGCAAAAGGTACAGACACACTTATCGATATTATTGGAAGAGGTAGGAGAATGAAGAGGGAAGTGTAGATATGGTGCAAGAAAAGGAATTGGAGAAAAGTGAAGACACGATGTTTCTTACATATAGTAAGGAGTTTGGTAATTCAGGAGATGTATGATTTATTGATAGTGGTTGTAGTAATCACATGACCAGCAATAGTAAATTGTTTGTTACTTTGGATAACGTAATCCAAAGTGAAGTACGCAAGGGAGATGACAATAAATTATTTGTGGAAGGAAAATGTGATATTTTAGTGCAAATAGGGAAGGCAGAAAAGAATATATCATTTGTCTTTTATGTTCCAAATCTTAAGCATAATTTGCTTAGTATTGGACAACTAAATCAAAAGAGACATGTGTTGACGTTTTCTTTTGACACTTATATCATTAAAGACAAGCATGAATTTTTGATAGCCAAGGTAAAGGTGACTCCAAATAAAATGTATCCCATGAAGATGATTTGCAATCTGAATGGTTGTTTGAAAACTTTCATAGAAAATCATTCAAGATTATGTCATTGCATATTTGGTCACTTGAGTTCCAAGACACTTTCTTCTGAGCCATAAGAATATAGTTGATGGGCTTCCACATATTGAAGTTCAAGACAAGATCTGTGAAGCTTGTGTTGCAGGAAAGCAGAGCAGAGCACCATTTTTTGTTGAAAAATCATAGAGAGCCTTGAAACAATTGGAGTTTAGTCATTCAGATTTATGTGGATCGATGCACACTACTTCTACTGGAGGTAATTATTATTTTCTCTCATTTATTGATGACTATAGCGAAAAAATTTGGCTATATTTCCTGAAAGAGAAGTCACAAGTATTTGAAAACTTAAAAATATTCAAAGCACTTGTGGAGAAGGAGAGTGGCCATTTTATTAAGATGTTGATGAGTGATAGAGGTGGAGAATATGTTAGTCATGAGATACAAAATTATTTAAAGGAGAATGGGATACACCACCAATTAACAACATGATACACACCATAATAAAATGGGGTTGTTGAGAGGTTGAATAGAACCATTATGGGATTGGCTAGGAGTATGTTGAAGGAGAGGCAAGTGCCCAATTTTCTTTGGGCTAAAGCTGTGTCTTGTGCTGTGTATTTATTGAATAGGGTGACATCAAAAAGCACTCCATCTCAAACTCCTTTTGAAATTTGGAGTGGTCATAATCCTACTGTTGATCACTTGAGAGTTTTTGAGAGTATTTCTTATGTACATGTACCTGATCAAAAGAGAAGGAAGTTGGATGAAAAATATGAGAAGTGTGTGTTTGTAGGATATAGTGAAAGGTCCAAAGCCTATAAACTGTATAATCCTACGACAAAGAAAGTGATAGTGAGTAGTGATGTGAGATTTGAAGAGAGCTTAGCTTGGGATTGGCTTGAAAAAGGCAACAAGGAGGATGCCACAGTTATGGAAAATTCAGATGTAGAGCAACAAACACCATCGCACACTACAGTGAGATTGGAAGAATCATCTAGTAATGGTATGAAAAAGTTAAAGACAAGAAGCTTGCAGGAGATATATGACACCACAAATTATAATGAGTTATCTCAATTTGCTTTATATATAGATGAAGAGCCCTTAACTTTTAGTGAGGTAGTTACAGATAAGAGATATATGGATGCCATGAAAGAGGAGGTTGATGCTATTGAGAGAAATGACACATGAAGTCTGGCCTCACTTCCTAAAGGTCAAAAATCCATTGGTGTCAAGTGGATGTACAAAGTGTAGAAGAATGTTGATGGAGGTGTAAACAAATTCAAGGCTAGACTTGTAGTCAAAGGGTACAAACAGAAGCACGATATAGATTATGAAGAGGTTTTTGCACCGATTGCCAGATTTGATAAAGCCAGATTAGTTTTCTCTACTGCAACTATGAATAAATGGCAAATTCATCAATTAGATGTGAAGTCGACTTTCTTGAATGGTGTTTTGGAGGAAGAAGTATATGTAGACCAACCTGAAGGTTTTATTATGAAGGGAAAAGAGCATATTTGGTATCATTTGAAAAAGTCTTTGTATGGGTTGAAGTAAGCCCCGAGGGCTTGGAATTTATGCATTGATCAGCATTTTAGAGAAGAAGGGTTCACTAAATTTCCTTATGAATATGGTGTGTGTATGAAGACAGACTCAAATGGCAGCAGATTAATTATATGCTTATATGTAGATGATTTGCTTATAACAGGTGATGATGAGCAAATGATTGCAGACTTTAAATCAACTATATTCAGAAGATTTGATATGATAGATGTTGACCTCATGTCATTATTTTTGGGTATAGAACTGCATCAGAAAGATGAGGGCATTTGGACATGTCAAAAGAGGTATGCTAAAGAGTTGCTTGAGAAGTTTAGGATGAATCATTCCAATAGTGTGTCAACACCAATGCAAATTGGATTTCATTTCACAAAAGAAGGAGAAGGAAAATTGGTTTATCTGACATTATAAAAAAGTTTGATTGGGAGCTGTTGACCCCTATACATCAAACAACGCGAGAATGGACTCAAACTGGTAAATAAAGCAATATGTGCATTGACGAAACACGTCACTTAAGGGGTCAAATGACCTCCAAATGCCAAACTGATGGTATCATTGTGATCAGGACACTGAATTCTACTAGGTCGAGGCCCCTCGTAATTGAATCAGATGAGATTGGTCAAAAGAGATGACCGACACCCAAAATTAAAGCACGAGGCTGATCAAACAATGTCGGATCAACAAACGGACTTCGTCATTGTGTTCAGAACAATGTAAATACTTAAAAACTGTATTTTATTTGTTCAATTTGGATCATTCTAATGAGTGACATGAATTTCAAGAAAACACATATTTCGAGGAAATTAGGCCTTGACGTCGCTCAGATGACGTCCGATCATGAAACGGACTATGCCATTGCGTCCGGAATGTCCTCGACATTCAAAATATACATCTTTTGTGATTAATTGGGATCAATCCTAATGGTGACACAGATCCCAAGGTAATAATATGCATATCGAGGAATTTGGCCCTCGATGTCGCCCAAACGATTTCAGATCGACAAACGGACAGTGTTATTGCGTCCGGAACGTCGTCTACATTTAGAATATATTTTTTATTTAATGAATTTGGATCATCTGAGATGGTGGCAAATTTCTATGCAATTCAAATATGATATAAAGGCTTGTGTTATAACAGAAACAAGGCCTCGAAAATGCTCAAATGACGTCCGATTGACAAACGGGCAATGTCATTACGTCCGAAACATTGTCTACATTCAGAATATATATTTTTATTTAATAAATTTGGATCATCTGAGATGTTGGTGAATTTCTAGGCGATGCAGATATGATATTAAGGCTTGCATTACGACGGAAATGAGGCCTCAACGATATTCGAACGACGTCTAATTGACAAACGGACAGCGCCATTGCGTCCGGAACGTCGGTGACATTCAGAATATATATTTTTTTTAACACATTTGGATTTCTTGAGATGTTGGTGAATTTCTAGGCTATGCAAATATCATATTAAGGCATGCGTTACGGCGGAAATGAGGTCTCGACGATATTCGAGCGACGTCTGATTGACAAACGGACAGCGCCATTGCGTTCGGAACATCATCGACATTTGGAGTATACATTTTATTTAATCAAATTGAATCATTTGATGTGGTGTCACAAAAATTTTAAATGTGATTCAAATATAATGCAATGGCACACGTTACGAGGGAAATTAGCATCGTTGGTGATGAAACGACGTCCGATTGCAAAACTAACTACGATGTTGCGTCCGTAACATCGTCAACATCTAAAAACTACATTTTTATTTATTCAATTTGATGCATCCATATTGGTGGCACAAATTTTGAGGCGAAACTCGCATACCGGGGAAGGAGGCCTCGAGGTTGCCCAATAGAATTCTGATTACAAAATGGACAGCGCCATCTCGACCGGGACATCGGCAATACCCTAAATACACTATCAATTTGTCTAATTTTGATAATTGATGAAATTGGCATGTTAAACAAGACATTGCATGCGAACCGAGAAAACGCACAAATCGGGATGCTTTCAGATTGATTGGAACATGACTGTCAACCTAATTAAATTTATTACTAATTGGATAGTGCATCATTAACATTGCCAATTGATCTTACCAAAAATCAGCGAGTTAAAATGAAACATCAAATCCCATTAATTTCATTACCTCGTCTGTATCGAAACAAAAAAAAAAAGCTGCGCGAATCCTTTGCTAAATCCTGTAAAATCCGCTGATGGCCTCGATTGGAAGAGCAGCCCCCTCGTCAAAATGAGAAGGAAACTAGAACTTTGGGGTTGCATTCACACGTTAAGAAAAAAAATCATCCGGCAGAATACAAGGTTCTCCTCTTTATTTCCTTCTGTTTTCTCCAAGCCGCCGAACCTGCTCATCCGCCTCTTCCTATCTACGTGAAGCCCACGCTGCAACAAGCCTTCAATAACTACACCTCCATCCTGAGCCTGGCGTCCACGTTTTCTCACAGCTCTTTACATCCGTCCAAGGCCTGAACTCCACCTCACGTTTTCTCTCCACATTCAAACAGCTCGACTAATCAGGGCTTTTCCACCGAGGTCTCTACTAAAGCCTGTGGAAGACAGTGGGTTGATTCAAAGGCGGCAACAACAACTTTGTTGAAGACTTCCTGAGTGGTCTCAATGCTTCATTCTCCTCATACATTCTTCCAAGTTCTGTTTCCAACTGAAGGTGATAAATCCTCTTGGAAGCTGGAAGCTATAACCCTTAATTCTGCTGCTTCTTCTATTCGGTTATCAGTGGCATCTTCACAAGCTATTAGTTTAATTGGACAGCATGGCACAATGATCAAGTATGTTCAGAGGAGTATTAATGTCATTATAAGAGTCCTATCTGAAGATGAACTCTAACATCATGCAACTACGGATGAGAGAATCATAGAAGTCACGGCTGCTCAAGATCTGAACCGGAAGCATGGAGTGAGAAAGTGCAGGCCTTGACGCATTCATCTCGATCTGGAATTGGCAATGACTATGGATTAGCAGTGAAGCGGGATTCTTAATCACGTTCCCGTTCCCAACTCCCTGTCC
Source organism: Dendrobium nobile (assembly GCA_022539455.1). Taxonomy (NCBI): domain Eukaryota; kingdom Viridiplantae; phylum Streptophyta; class Magnoliopsida; order Asparagales; family Orchidaceae; genus Dendrobium; species Dendrobium nobile. The sequence goes on from CM039721.1 coordinate 48,870,685, forward strand.
GTGGCTCCCATGGCTTTCCCAACCAGTGATCTTATAGCCCTTCATGATCTTCTCTTCTGGTGGATATTGGCTCCAAGCAAATAGAAGTTCGCCTCTTTCCCTATCTTAGTCGAAAATCCCTCTGCTTTGACAAAGGAATACTTCTCCATCTCTGTTTTCCTCAAGCAGCTTCCTCTATTTCAACACCCAATCATTTCCATGGTGATCAAAAGCATAGCATGCCATCTAGGTGAGAACATTGAGAATCAGTCATTTCCCTCCACTCAATCCAGCCTCCCTACCATGACTTATTCCGAAGTCATGAAGTCCAGGTCAGCTCCGCTCAAGGCTAGGCATCTTTAGCTGTGGCCGAAACCTAAGTCTAGCCGGATCCACCTTCTGCACACCTCACGTGTCTTCCTATCCCAGCCACCTCGTCAGCTTCTTGCTTCTCCATGTGAAATCAAACTCCAGCTTTCAAAATACCTGCTGAACCCCCACATCAAAACCACCCATTCGAAGCTTTTCAGACCTCTTGCTTTGTCCAACGCCGGCTACAGCACTCTAACCCTTCATCTTCAACAACCAGATTTCGAACAAGCACGAGTACTATGCTCTGTGATCCCATGTTTTAATGCATAGCCACCACCTTCGAGGTTGCTGTCGTCCACTTGTAGTAAGCTTTGGATGGAGATTCAGTGCAGCAGCAATAACTCAACAAATCCACACATAGAAGCTGCATGCAAGGATTTAATGTCAATGGATTGGGATGAAATCCCATGTTCATGTCAATGAAACAAGCAAATTTTTGTCTAAGACTACTAACGACACTTCTTTCTCAAAGAATCAAGATCAGAGCCTGCATCAGAGTCCAAATCTCATTGTTCACTCAATGAGACAACATCTGAAAGATTCCAGAAAGATGAAGGAAATCCTACTTTACAGGGTCCAAAGAAGCAATTGAGTGGACATGGGCTCACAAATGGGGAGCGTTGGAAAGCATCAAAATGAAAGAAGCATTAGGCCAAAGTCAATGAAAATGATAAGCATTCCAGTGAGCTTAGACATCTGATTTTGCTCTTGCTTCCAACATGTTACCTGGATTGAAGATGGAATGGTAAAATCTGTTTTTTGTACTAAAATAATAATAAAAGAGTGAAAAAAAAGAGAGAAAGAGAGATAAAAAAAAGGGAAATTTGTTGTGTTTTGTGCATCTCGCCGACGTCATCAACCCCGCGAAAGTATGAATTTTCCTAAACCTAGATTCACGCCCTCGGAGTTGGTGGCGGACCGGAAAACCGCCTATGCACGCCTTTGTTGTGTGTAGTGGGATGGGACCCGGTGCGACACGTACGGCGAGGCGGGGTCACTTATAAGTACCCCCGAGCGGGGGGAAAACAAACTTCCTTTTTCAATAAAATGCTTTTTAAAAACCCAATGCATGCCTTTGTTGGCGTGGTGGGAGAAAAATAAAAAAATACCGCCGCGGTGTCTCACAAACACCAACCGTGCACGTCTTTGTTGACGTGGCGGGCAGGCGGCAATTTGGTTTTTTCCCCTAAACGGGGGAGACGCCGGGAGGCTACCGAAAGTTTGTCTGAAATGCAGACAAGGACTTAGAGCAAAATGGGACTTGTGGACTTGATTCAATCTACTTAAAATGAACTTGAATAATATATAAGAAATTGATTGAAGTCAAAGAACACATAACTTGGACTCTCATTTGAACTTCAACAAGGACTCGACCTATATGAACTTGAACTTGCAAGGCGAACTTTGACATTGAACTCAAAACTTGTGGACATCGAACTTGAACAAGTCATGGACCCGAGAAAACTTGATTGAACTCATATTGAACTCGGACTTGAACTCTATAAGACAGCAGGGGACTACTTGAACTCAAATGAGTTGAACAAAGAACTAGAACTTGTACTCAAACTTGGACTCTAATTTGAGCAAACTTGAAGAACCTTCACTCAAATTGAATATCAATCAAACTTGTAAATATAGGACTTGAGCTTGAATAAACTTTAAAGAGCTAAACTCATAATGACATGAAATTTGAAATGAACAAGGATCAAATAATTGAGAACTTGACATTGGATAGATGAATGTCAAAGTGCAAATAGAGGTTTGTAAGTAACATCAGTAAAATGCTGAATATCATTGGTGATGAGCAAAACTCCAAAGTTGAACTTCATGCAAATAACATCTATGCCAATCATGCAATCAAACCGGCAAGCAACGATAATCAACATGCATGAAGAAGTGAATGAATGCAACTAAATTACCATACAAACACATATATCCCTTGCAAGCAGAAGGTGATTGATTCAAATACCTATGAATATGAGATGGCCACATTAAAGTGTAAATTCCTACAAGCTACTACAGGGAAACTCTTCGCTCTTATAATGATCCTATCTATAAACAATGATAGTGAATGCATCACTAGTGTGGTGTATCCTTTATAGGAAAAAGGTAAAAGATCGTGGTGAATTCAAGGATCTACTATCTGTGATGGAAAATGCTTCTCATGCACAATTATATACATAGTTGGGTGATTATCAATAGATATGGATGTCATAGTACTCCTATAATCAATCACCATTCAACGTCCAATAAATTTATCACCCTCCTTTGCATGTATAGCTACATACGCTATGTATTATGCATCAATAGTATGGGAGATCTTCTACAAATAAGAGATAGAAGATGGTGACAAATACGAATGATCACTATTAATGATGAGGGACTCGCCACATACACTAGAATGCTCCTACGGGTGATAATCTATAACGAATAGTAAAGGCTAAAGTCTCTTTGTAGCCAACAACCATACAGTTGAAGTTAACACATTGGCCCGCTACAAGAAGAGGTGGGACACATTCAGCAAATGCAATCACCTATAGACCGTCGTATGATACTTGTTATACATGCCATCACCTAATTAATACAGAAGACTTCCAGCGGTCGTCATCATTTGTAACAAAAGCAGGAGATTAGTTAGTGCACTATCATCTACCTATATAAATCATACAAATAGTGCGCGACAGTCTACCTGTACGAAGCAGCAAAATAATTGAATCTAGAAGCTGCTACAAGACGCCACCGGATCTGCAACATTCATACAAGCAAACAGAAGGCGTCCACAACTACAACGCCATGCCACTGGATCTGCACCATTCACACAAGCGGACGAAAGGCGTTTACAAATATTTTCATAATACCCCTGCACGTGCACCGTAGTTTGTATACACATAGCTACACAAAAGGGGCAAATGTAATCAAATACCCGCATGTGCCCCAGCGAGCGTGTTATTGGTACACACGTGACATCTAGGGATGCTGCGTGGGTTGACAAGTGAATTCATGTTTGAAACTGATCCTTCTATACGGGTCAATAGAAGTCTACAGGATTTGAACCAACAAATAAATATACGGTTGTGGCGATCATTATATTTGTCTTAATACATTCATATTAGGCCTTCAAGACCTATAACAACGAGAATTCACTATCAAGGGCATAAAGCCTACGAAACCTGATCCCCTATCGTCAAGTTGATGGGGTTGATAAGATTCAATCAATAAAAGAGAAATGATCCCAAACACCCATATGATGGCTGTGTTGAATGCGGATCTCAACCGAAGGGGTTCCCAAATATTTTCAAATGTCTCCCAAATATCCAAAGTCCTTTTCAAATATTCCAAAGCTCCACCCAAAATATTCATAAAAATCCAAAACTCTACAAAAATTCTAAAATCCCAAAAATATTTAAAAATGAAACTATCCATCCCAACGCTTAAAGCAAAATCCATCCACTCTCCGCAACAGTTTGTCGAGGTGGACAAATTTAAAAACTACTTCAGCTCACAAAGAGCCAAATGCCTAGTCGAAAATGTCATTAGGATCAATTCTCAAACAATCTCCTGCTAAAAAGGACGTGGTACATGTCCTATAACCGGCAGTTTGCCGCCAAATGGCACCACAGGATAAACGGTTATGACCCGGGGCCCTCTGAACCGAGTGGTTTTACCGTCAAATGACACCATAAAATATCGGTTATAGCCAGCTCCAATACGCTCCTTATTGGCATCAAATCCTTGAGATATAAATCAATAGGATATGATCGATAGGGCACAAAGCCCTCTATTAGCTAAGGTGGATTCAAATTTGTCCCCTTAGGCAAATACCCATCCCATGTCTACAAGGTCCCCTTGAACGAAGCAACCCATGGTTGTCGACAAGGATCCATCTGTCAGGTTGGGTCGACTATCTTCTTTGACTAAGTAGACCAGGGACCACGATGGCCAGGGACGACGGAACCATGGGATCTTGATCGGGCCCATCATCCATTTCCCCACCATTCGCTTTAAGTGAACGATGATGAAATTTCTATTTTAAATATGAAATCTCCAAACTCTCCAATTTTCTAACATCAAATGCCTATTGCTGCTACTATATGCCAGATATACGTATCTCTACGTATCTGATTGACGACTAGCCTTATCGAAAGTTCTTTATTATGATCAGGAGGGGTAATTAACTATAGGGCTTGCGCTTATAGGAAACTAGAACTCATATCATAAAGTCCTCGCAAAATGAGGGCAAAATCTCTGGGTAGTGTCTTATCTACAAACCCATCTGCATTCCAAAATTTACCCTAGAACTTATTCTGTTAAAACTCCCTCGTCGAATAAAAAAAAAAGCGAGCGGAGGCCGGGGCCGAATTTTCGGAGCCAATAGGAGCCTCAGATACTTGACACTGACGAGATCTAACATTGTGTATAGTGCGGGCCTCTTGAGCAGATTCATGGAGAATTCGAGGGAGTCTCATTGACTTGCAGCAAAGAGAATTTCTTAGATATATCAATGGCACAGTTGAGTTTGGCCTTCATTATCAGTGCAGTGGAGACATGAGGATACTTGGATATTGTGACAGTGATTGGGCAAATGATCATGAGGAATGAAAAAACACAAGTGGATATGTGTTTTATGTTGGTGATACAGCCTTTACTTGGAGCACACAAAAGCAGAAAGTTGTAGCATTATCTACATGTGAGGCAGAGTATATAGCAGTGGTGGCAGCGGCTTGTGAAGCAATGTGGTTGAAGAATTTGTTGAGGGAATTTTATGGAGAGATTGATGAAGCTACAATAACTTATGTGGACAATAAGTCGGCGATCGTATTGGCCAAAAATCCAGTACAACTTGGCAGGAGTAAGCATATTGATGTGCGTTACCATTTTATCAGAGATGCAGTAAAGATGGGTCAAATTAGTATGGAGCACTGCAGTACAGAAGATCAGGTAGCCGATTTATTCACTAAAGCTTTGCCGACACCAAGGTTTGTGAAGCTACTGAAGATGCTCGGGATGAAGAAAGTCTTAGAGGGGGAGATTGTTGGACATTTATCAAACCAAGCGTCGTTTCATTTTAGTTTTTTATTTTAATTACTTGTAGACAGTTTTAAAAACTGTTTTTGTGTGTCTGCATGTATTAGTATTCCGAAGAAAAACATATTGCTGCTCTCTGTTTTTATTTTCCCCATGAAGGTCTAGTGAAGAAAAAGAGGTTTTTTGGTTTTTTTATGCTGTCTTTTATTAGTTTTTCTGAGGTGCTTAGAATTAACGAGCCGTGGTGATACAGCAAAATGAGAGATGTTGACTCGTGAGTAAAAACCGTCCTTAGTTGCCAAGCTTGCGTTTACCTTATAACCAGCGAAGCCATGCGTTGTCAAGGATGCTACAATGGTTAATTAATTCACATGAAACAATTGGGGTCTTTTTTTTTTTTTTTTTGGCGATAAGATTTGTTATGTATGTGAGATCGATGGCGTGAAGAAAGTCATTCATTCACATTACAAATTTTGAAAAAAATATCAGTCAATTTTAGTTGTGCCAAAATTTCAACTTTCTTCACCGTTCTCACTTGGGCAATAATTTTGTTCATAGCAGATTTTCTTGAATTTCAACATCATCATCATTGAGAGTTTTGGTTCTTATCCAGGAGTCTAGAGTTCGAACATGTTAACTATTTTCGTTTAAACAATTTATTATTAATTCAGGATCAATAAGTGTAATGAATGGTTAAATTGAGTTAGTAAGTTATACGAGTTTTGGTAGTTTATAGATAAATACTGAGAAAAATAAAAATAAAAAAATAGATAAATACTGAGAATTAAGTTCTTGATAGGGACATAATATACTAAAAGTCTCTGGCCTCTGCAATGATCTAAATACTTCCTTATTGGGAGTACTAGGATATCAATAAAAATGAACTAATTTCTGATAATGTGAATCTCACTTCTCTCCATTTTTAAGCTTATTTTGGGACAACTTTACTACTGATTTTTAAAGAATTTTTTTAATATAAAAATTAAAAAGCAGCAAGAAAGTCGTCCCAAACAAAACCTTAATCTAGCATTTTCTAGAATTTCTTATGATTCAACTTGCTTTTTGTCCATTTTTCTATCAAGATAATAATAATTGATAGTCATGCTGAGCTTCTTTGCATCGAGTGCCGAGGCTCCAACCTTGATCTCCGTGTCCATCTATTTCTTCCTCATCATTAAGCTTCTTCATCATGGTTGAACCTACTCGTAATCTGATAGAAAATCATGTCTCTCTCCACCTCTAAATAGTGGGTCAACAAGCAACCTGCCATATGCTCCAGCTTGAATCTCAGTTTTCGTATATAAGTTTTAGGAAGAAAGAATAAAATGATTACGTTGAAACTTTCTCTTAGTCATTATTTTAAATAACAAACTAAACCCACTGCACTCACTTAAAATCAATGATTTTAGGATTTTGCACAAATCCTATAGATTTCCTTGAGATCTAAACTGATTTGCCACTTTACTTCATGATATCTTCCAAGATGTCAGATCTACTTCCTCTGTGATGCCTTTGAAGCCCAAAAGTGTCTTTCACAGTTAAGCCATCTACCCTTCCCTAATTTCTCTCCCCTCATCCCAAAATGTCGTTAAATTTTTTGATGAAATGCCCTTTTAGAACAACATGTTGTGTGTTACAATATTTGCAGTGATAGAGAGAAAAAATTTAATGTCTTAACATTATATAAAGATCCAATATACACACATTCCAAAGTAGTTTGCAAGAGATGTTACAGCTCTTATATGAAAAATATGAAAAAGGAAAAAAAAAACAAAAACAAAGGGCCTAGCTCAATTGAAATGATTCAACTAGTGTTTTTTATCAAGTACAAATGGAGCTATTTCCGATGATTGATAATGTGTTGATACAATATAGTAGACATAAACTGTATAGAATAAATTTTATGGTGGACATTGGAAAAGCCATGTGGTATAAGAATTGTTTTAAAAACATCATTTTATTTATTTATTTTGTTGTTCTCCTTAGTGTAACTTAGAATAGTGACCAAGAAATCAAGCATAAACCTTAGTGCTAATGCCTAAAGGCAAAGTTAATGTCAATGGTATGTATGAAAGTTTGAGAAGGTTGTTAGACCTTAATGGAACTATCCCTAATGATAACTAAGATGAAAATAATACATTCACTTGATGTTGAAGCTAGTACACTTATCAAAAAATAACATAATATCAATCACATGTTTTCAATTAAGCAGTTATAATAGAAAATATAACACAGAAAAATGAATTGTAGAAAATAAAATAAGAAAGAACACACCAGATTTTATAGTGGTTTGGTCAAACCATGACCTACGTCCACTCCTCGGAGTCACCAACTCTACGTATTGCACTATCACTATATTGTCTCTCCTTTAGCCCCCACAGCTAGGCCGAAAAGCCCTTACAAACTCTCTTCCACCAACCTGGTGTTGTAGAGGACTGTACTCCTTTCACAAGAAGAGAACCTTGACTCATTTTCACCCTCCTAGTGAGGCAGAGAACCTTGACTCCTTTTCACCCTCCTGATGAGTCAGATAATCTTGAATCACTTTTACCTTCCCCGATGCGGCGGAGTAGCCTAGTCCTTTGACACCAAAGAGACATTTTTCTTCCAAAAACTTCCCTTAAGACAAACCTTGAATACGATGATACTAAGATGCAAGCTTCTTGGAGCAACCGCGCGTAACCGCCTCCGTACTCCCTTGAAACCCATAAGGATCTTCTCTCTCTCTCTCTCTCTCTCTCAAACTCCACCCTTTTCTCTTTCCCATTCAAGGCCATCTCTTTAAGTTTTCTCCAGAAGAATGGAGACTTAATTCATGCTAAAGACAATTGCAATGTCTGTGGAGAAAGCTTAAATAGAGGGCTTAAAAAAACCCTAAAAATTTAATTCAACCATCAAAGATTGTACAGTACGATCATAGGATCATCTAGTATGATGTGCAAAATTTGACCTGTTAGTGCTGTACAATCATCAATACAAAAAGTTCAATTTGCATGTTAGTGTTGTACGATCATCAGTATGAATGACCAATCATACATTACGATTAGTTCAACTGAAATGCAGTTCATACAAGATGAATCATGTGATGACCAAAATTGTCTCTATTGATCGTATAATACGATTCAGTTCATATAGTATGATCAAAATATCAAAATAAAGTAAATTTGATTAATTAATTATATGATTAAGCTAGGCAATATTTTTAACATCGTACAATATGATTAGGTTCATACAATACAAAAATAACAACTTTTGAAATTAAATTTTTTGCCTAATTTAATGAATGACGGTGTTTCTAATTATAACAGATCATCCAATATGATGTGGTGTTCGTAATGTACAATTAGTTATATTTTAAAATTATTTTTATTAAGAAAAATTACATATTTTAATTAACTTCTATGACACGAGATCATGTACTGTGATCCATATCGTACATTATGATGTATATAAAAATTAAAATATTTAAAATCATTTTTGCTCCTCTTATGTGTATGTATGCATGATCACCAAACTAACATATACCCTTACAGAACTTGACTCAATAAATTAAAAATAAATAAATAAAAATTACATACTCTTTCAGCATAACCTATTCTACCCCATCTTGAACCCTGAGTCTTCAAATAATAGTGCATGTTGTACTTGAAATGTTAGTTAACACATAAACAAATGTGTACTACAAATACTAGAAAAAATTAAGAAGTAATCAATAATATTTGTTATCGTCAAAACCTTAAACTTGAGAGTCCGAGTTGCAACAATCTATCATCCTTATAGGTAATGGTATGCACCATTATTATTGGTAGCGACAGGTGATAAATTCAAAAGGTCTCAATATAGTCAAGTGACACAATTCAAAAGATTATAGTTGAGTGACTACAATCCAAGGAATGTATTTAAGAAACAATGTTTGGAAGATCATAATTGGATGATGGTGATTGGAGAATAATAACTTTACAATTGTTGTAGGAGGCTTATAGTGTAATAGCCTCAAAGTTTAATTTTGTTGAAATTCTTATAAACTTGTAATTTTGATTGGGTCTGTTATAGCCCTAGGCTTGCAAGATCAATGATGTTTCCCTTTCTATTTAAGAGCTCTAAAATGAGTGTTATAGCGGCACTATAATTGTAATGTTGCAGTGGAAAGCTGTCATGTTTAAAAGAATTTAATATTTCAATTAAATATCCATATCCATTAATACAAAATCTCTCCTAAGCCATTTTTCTCCACATTCAATGTTGTATATAGAGTGTGAGAAAGAGGAGCAAGAGGAGAGAAAGAATGAGAGAAGAGGGGAGAAGAGAGAGAAAGTGAGGCGTTAGCCAATATTTTCTATCACTCTAGGTATGAAAAGTTCTCTAAGAAAGTTCAAAGAGGTTGTGAGACCTCAAAAAACAATCTTAAGGCTAATCGAGAGCGGGGTGGAGTGGGTGAATTGGTTATTTTAAAGAATGTACCAAAAAGAAAATCTTTTTGTAGCCTTTTTAATATCTAAAAATAAACACCTTAATCCCTTATGTAGATTAATTTTAAATAACAGAAAACCAGAGTTTGTTAACCACATTGTAAATCACAAAAAAATAAAAGTGTAGAATAATAAGAACAAAATACATAAAAATTTATAGTGGTTTGGTCCAACCTGACCTATGTCCACTCCATGGAAACATTCTTTCCATGTATTACACTAAAAGTAGTGTCTCTCTTTTTTTCCCCCACAATAAGGTGGAGAAACCCTTACAAAATCTCTTCCATGACCCCTGTGCGGTAGTGGACCTTACTCTTTTTCACCCTCCTAGTGAAGACAAAGAACTTAAAATATTTTTTCTCTCTCCTATATATGGTAGAGATTAATAATCATTTTTCTTCATTTTGGAGAAGGCAAATAACCTCAGACTAGTACAGTTGTAAGTTTTCCTGGAGCCACCAAAGGATTAAGACAAATGCTTAGAGAAGGCAGGGAAGAACCTTGCTTGGAGTAGCCTTGTTAATCCCTCACAACTCTTTCTCGTAAATAACTCTCCCTCACTTCTCTATCAAAGCACGCCTTATCTCCCTCTCTATGCTCCCTCTCAAGACATTTATCAGCAAAAGTCTTTTGAAATAAGACTATGTGAAAGCTTAAAAAAGGAGCTTCTCAAAAAGCTCTAAACTTTAATCTGTCGACTTTGATCGTCTACTACAATCTAAGATCATCCAATATGATTAGTTCAAAGTACTCCTATTAGTATTGTATGAGGAGATAGATATTGCACGCTTAGTTCAAAGAGATGAATTGATTGTCCTAGACTATTGAGAACATTGTCCAGTACGATTAAAACAAAATAACATTTTTAGACAATGAAATATATTAACTTGTATGATCAATTCAAGAGATGCACTGATCATCCAAAATGATTGGCAATGTTGTAATTATCACCCTATGGAGGGCTCAGTCCGTACAATACAAAATTGGGAGTTTTTCTTTTATAATTAGTTAAAAAACTATAACATTTCATTATAGACGATAAGAAATAATTTAATTATTATCCAATGCATCACTTGGGTTGTATAATATGATCATCACCAATCACCCATTATGATTTGATTGAAAAAATTAACCATAATTTTTTCCCTAATCAAAAGATCAATTTATGCATGATTGTCATATATCATACAATACGATGCATATCGTACGATACAATTAGACACATATTTTGAATATTAAAATATTATGTAAATTATGATTGGTGGCTATTTTACTGATTATAATTGAGATCATACAAGATGATGAGTTTAATTAATCTTACTTAGCATAGGTGCCCTAATTAGGGTTTTTTGGTTAACTAATCATCCAGTACAATATAAATCATCCTATACGATTAGTTCAAAAACTTTAACTTTTTCCTAACTCACTAACTCATCCCCTTAAGTATGTGTATGCAATGTCACTATTCTTTAGGATCCACAAAATACATATTTGACTCAAGAAAGGTAAAAAGTATAAAAAGACTAAAAAACTACGGATTTTATTCCTAGTCTATCAAGTCTTGAGCTAATTGAGGTTGTAAGTGAGTTGTGATCCTGAAATATTACTAAGCAGGGCAAAACATATATGCAATAGATTCAAATAACATAGTAAAAAATTTAATAATGTTTATTATCATCAAAATCAAAAGACTTGGATCAAAATTTATAATAATCTGTCCCTTTTTGACAATTGCAAATAATATTGGTTTATGATTCAAGAGTGTTTTACTATTCCCTAAGCTCCCTCCCACTAAGTGAATTTTTCAAAAATAGGGGAGGTATCAAATTTTAAATTTATTTTAATTTAAAATAAAACACACAAGTGGAGAACACATACAATTAAAAGATAAACATTAAATTGAACATTTTAAGGAAAAAAATAAGCTTTTTTTTTTTTTTAGGATAAATGCATCATTGCATTAGAAATGGAAAAAGTTATTACAAACTAGTGAATCAAATCTAACGAATTGAAATCCTTCTTCAAAATATAAAAGAATGAAGGAGGAATCTCAATGTTAATAAGATCATGCCAAATAAAGCTTTTGCTCAAAGCCAAATTAGCGCAACAATCCGCTAATTTATTATAATTTCTAGTGGTAAAGCTAAAAGAAACTTGATTGAATTCTCTAATGAAGGATAACTCACCTTCAATAATATCTTTATTCTTGAATCTCTTCAAAGCTTGTTGAAGACTCTTGATGATGTTGAAGTTATCTCCTTCAATAATAACACCTTGTGCTTCCACCATCCAATCTTATATGAAATCCTTTATCTTGTATACCACTTGTAGCTCCAATTGTCCAATGTCCCAATGACAATGTTGAGTTCCAAATGCAAGTAACATCCTACTTTTATCGTCTCTACAAACTCCAGCAGCTCTGGCCATGCAATTGCTGCTTAAAGATGCATCCACATTGATCTTTATCCATCCGGGTGGTGGAGGACACCAAGATGAAAACAGCTTACGCTGATTGACATCCCAGTTGTCCGATTGGATATTAATTGCCTGAGTTACAACAGCCATAGAAATAGAGTTAGCTGCAATAAGTATATTTGAGTCTTCTCTTCCTTCATGAATCAACCAATTCCTTCTCTTCCATACCAGAAAAACTGTAGTGCAGTAAATGTTTACAATGATCAGATTCATGCTTGACATCCTCTTCAATACTTCTAAACATTCAGCAAAGCTCCCGAATTGAGGAACCTGAAATCCCCATCTATTTATCCATACTATCACCTTTCTTAATTGGCCACAAACTCCAACAACATGATTATTATCCTCCTCTTCATCACATCCCCTCGAGCAGCCACTATAATGACTCAAACTTCTGTGTAAAAGGAACAAGTTGCTTGGAACTGCCTCCTTATGTAGTCTCCACCAAAATAGCTCAACCCTTTGCCTTAGTTTAACTTCCTTTAATCACTTCCAAGAATCACTATCTGCATCATCCTTATGAATAGAATCCTATGAAATTCCTGCTATGGAACAACCTGATGCTTTCCACTTCAATTCTATTTGATCCAATCCTTGATCTAAATAGATTGGTATTTTTAAAATGAGCTCAATCAGCTGCTCTCCAAAAAACATTTAGAGATGATCGATGATCCATTTGCCATCCGAGATAAAAAAAATTCAAGCTATGATTGCTGATCTCCTTATTGCTTACAAAAGTTGGCCATTTTGAGATATTCTTATCTAGTATCCAAACATCATGCAGCCAGTCAACCGAGTTCCCATTAGAGATTCTCCATCTCATAATATTTGTAAGATATTTGGCTCCATTGCATAAAATTTTCCAAGTTGAAGAGCTCCCTTTATTCCCTTGATTTTTCTATAAATCATCTCCATATCTTGCTCTTAGAATACAATTGAGCAAATAATCCTGCTTTGTGTAAAATTCCAAAGCAAACTTCGCCCTTAGATGTCCCACTTTAGCAACTGCAGAAAATAAACCTCTCCCTCTTTCTAGCTTTAGTTTACAAAACTTCTTCCAAGATACATAATGCATACCTAAATTCCCATTCTTCTTATTCCACAATAAATTTCTACACATTTTATCAAACTCCTTTAAGATCCCTAAAAGGCACCAAGGATAGAGTTGATAAAAAAATTGGAAGAGATAAGAAACCCGATTTTATCAATACCATTTTTCCTTCCAATGAGATAAAGTTTTCCCCCCAAATATTTAATTTAATCAGAGCTACTTCCATTAGATTATGAAAATCCGATCCCACCATCCTTCTAAGAGTAAGCTTTATGCTAAGGTAGTTCATTTCCTTAATAGAATTGAACCTCAATACCTTTTCAATCTCTTTCCTCCTCCATCGGTTGACTATTTTTCCAAACATCATCATTGATTTAATATGATTCACCTTTTGTCCAGTCCATTTTTGATATTTATTAAAAATATTCTTCACCTTTTTTATCTTCTTCAAGTTGGCTCCAGAAAAAACTAGAATATCATCGGCATATAGCAAATGAAACACAATAGGTGCTTTAGAATTAATTTGATGCCCATCTTCCTTCCACTATGATAAAAAGCATCAGATAGGATTTGGGAGCACAATATAAAAAGAAAAGGGGATAGGGGACACCCTTGTCTAAACCCACTCCTAGCTTCAATCTAGTTCGACTTGTTCCCGTTGATCAAAATACAAAATTTTTGATCTAAGATGCAGCTCATAATCAAACCAAAAAATTTTCTAGGGAATTTAAAGTGGAGAAGAACTTGCCTCAAAGCCTGCCAACCCATACTGTCATATGCCTGTTTCATGTCCACTTTGATGGCCAAAAACCCTTTATTTGCTTTTGAGTGTCAGATTTTATTGATAACCTCTTGAGCCAAGAGAACATGGTCCGACAATGCTCTATCTTTTAGAAAATCCACTTAATCACTTGAAATCACTTTATGAATCACCATCTCCAATCTGTTGAGCAAAATTTTTGCTACTAATTTATAAGTAGTCATACATTGGCTAATTGGACGGTAGTTGCTGGGTAGATTTGATTTTGCATTTTAGGAAGTAATACTATCAAAGTCTCCTTCCAATTATGATTCATAATTCCTGTCTTGAGAAATCTTTCAATGCCATTCCAGACATCCTGTTGAATTACCTTCCAAAAGCATTTAATAAATGAGAAGGTGATCCATCTAGGCCGGGAGAGATGTTCTTTCCCAAGTTGTCCACCACAACTTGAAGTTCCTCCTTAGTAAATTCTGCATCCAATTTGAGTTGATCAACTACCTCCAAAACAACAAACGGTTTAGGCCAGCCTTCCAACATGAAGTCTTTGTGATTCCATTTTGACTTGAAAAAACTGAAAAAATCATTTCTACTTTAGGTTGTTGATCCGTCAAGACTCCATCTTCATTTTTAATGTGTTTAATCCAATTAGAATTCCTTCTAGAATTTGCAAATGAGTGAAAGAAAGTAGAATTTGCATCACCCTCCTCCAACCACCTCACTTAGCTCTTTGTTTCCACCAAATATTAAGTCTAGCCAGAGTACAATTCAGTTCATTAACCTTTGACTGGAGCACCATCAATTTTGCCTCATTGAGTAGCCCCTCAGCCTCTTCTAATTGAATTTCATAGATCTCTTTCTTTAAGGAATCTCTCATTACATTTAAACTTTTGAACTTAGCCTTGATCCAATAGAAAACAAATTACTAATACATGTTACTCCCCCTTTTGACATCACAAAAAGAGGAGGAAATAACATGAAATAAATAGGAAATTAAAAAAATAAGAAAAATAAATCGATCATAAAATTGAAAAGAAACTAAATCAAAGAGGGATCCTGATTACATGGAGGTTGTGTAGATGGTGGCTGGAAGTACTGGTAGATTGTGAAAAATTAGTTTCTAAGCCATGCTATATCCTGATCATGCTACTGCTGCTACTGCTGGGCTACATATTGATCGAAACAAGCTAAGTCACTCTAATGTTATTACTGCTTCTCATCTACATAGGCATCAAAATGGAACTCCTATTGATTAAACTGGTGGACCAGCAGATCGAACTAAGATTGTTGGTGGATAGGAAATGATGTTAGAATAGGCCCTCCCTCTTCTGTTATAGGCTCTTCATTTACATAGAAAACATTGTGATGATGAGCACTATGAAGGATATGGAGGTATCTATTTGTGTAATACATTGGGAGGTGATCAAGTATTATAGGATACAAGAAGTTGTATTTGATTTTTAGGAAAAAGGCAATGATATATCCTGAGGCTAGATTGGGCATTCTCTTATGGCGAGGATCTCTAATGAAAGTCAAAAGTTCAAGATAGATGATAATAATACCTGCTGTCACGACCCGATTCGACGGGGACGGATCCCGCCCAAACCGGATCGCGACCAGCCTAAACAAACTAACCAGGATCTGGTTTGGGAATTGGTTTCGGAACTGAATCTTCCAAATAATTCTCAAAACGGCCAGACAAACACAGAACAACAGAGCTACTATAAATCACCAAATACAGCGGAACAAAACATCTATCTTGTCTTTTCCTCAAATACAATCATCTACAAATACAGTGCATGGCTTTTGAACAGAAAGAAAGACAGAACAGAAAAGCCATGACTGTACAAAAATCAAAAGGTACAACAAATACCTATACGAATCAGACTCAGAAATCTACTCCTGGACTTCCTTCCCTTTCCCAGAACCTGAAAACCACCAGAAAACAAGAGTGAGCTCAACAGCTCAGCAAAGCAACAAACCTCCAATCAAAACTTTCAGAATTCAAAACCAAACTCATCAGACAGAAATCAGATCAGAAATCGGAATAGAATCGTACAGATTGTCAAACCGGACATATCAGAAAGAAACAGAATAGAATCAGAACAGATACGAACAGGTATCAAATCAGAATCAGAGTCGTACGGATTCAGAGTACAAACAGAACATAATAAATCAACAGAGTCAGAATTATTCAGAAATCAGAAAGTCAGAGTTAGAATTCACAGAGTTGTACGGAACAGAAATCGTATCAGAAACAGGACAGAATCAGACATATCACATTAACAAAATCAGAAATCAGAATTGCAGATCATATCATCTCAGAATCATAATTGCTTACAGAAATCAGAAGCAGAATTGCTTACAGAACAGATACGGAAATCAGATATCAACAGAACAGATATATATTTAATAGCTAAAACTAAACTAAGCAGAAACACTACGGATTCTGACCCTTATGTCTCCCATGTGCTCACAGCACCAGAATTTCTCTGAGTAATAAATAGCTAAGTGTGCTCACGGCACCAGAATAACAGAATTCCTCGGATCCGGAACTGAACAGAAATTTCTCCAACTTAAGCTCAACTAAGAATTTCTCCAGACACTAACTGAATCTCATAGGATCCAGGCCCCTTATAACTCCCTTTTTATAGCACATACAGATAGCATTTCAATTCAGAAGAAATCCGGGCAAATCAGAAATCAGACAAAAAATCGGGCAGCACAACGGCAGTAGACGGAATTTACACAAAATTTCCTGCAAAGAAAATTTACCAAATTCGCACAGAACATAGATAATCATATTCCAGAACATTTATTCTACTGCACAGAGAATTTACGGATTCACAAAAAAATGAAATCAACTGAAAACGCTGCCGAATCAAAAATACCCGGACAAAAATCTTCGGAAAATAACCAAAAACTGCACACTCGGCACTTTAACAATATACAGAAAGTTACGCGGTAAAAACTAAATCAATCAAAAGTTACGGACGAAAATCGGTAACGGAAACGAAATCCGGACAGAAAATACCGCCAAACTCGACGGTTCTGAAAATTGAGAAAGGCGGAATGTGCCTTACCTTGCGTACAGCAAAATCCTCAACAGTCTCGACGAACGAAAACGGACCCGCGGCTTCCCGAAATCAACTTTTCCTTTTCTTTTCTTTTTCTCTTTCCTCGGATCAGAAAATCAGATTTTTTATAAAATTTTCTCTCTCCTCAAAATATCTCATTTCCCTTAAGAAATGCTCAGATCGTCCTGGACGATCGCACTTC
Organism: Dendrobium nobile; assembly: GCA_022539455.1. Lineage (NCBI taxonomy): Eukaryota > Viridiplantae > Streptophyta > Magnoliopsida > Asparagales > Orchidaceae > Dendrobium > Dendrobium nobile. The sequence goes on from CM039721.1 coordinate 48,888,095, forward strand.
GTACCGGACGATGTGTGCTCTGGAAAATCCTCGTCCAGACGAAATTTCATCATCGTCCCCGGCGACAGGTCCTCGGGAGAATTTTCGTCCAGACGATCCAAATTTCGTCCCGACGAATCATACAACCAAAACTGATTTTCTGCACAACCTGTACCGATCGTCCCGGACGATCCAACTTCGTCCCGGACGAACCTGGAGCAGAACTGATATTACAATCTCCCCAACTAAAAAAAAAATGTCGTCCTCGACATTATCCAATCCAACCTCCGTCAAAACAAGTACGGGTACGACTGTCTCATGTCAGACTCCTTCTCCCAAGTGGCTTCCCGTGCAGTACGGTGCTTCCACTGGACTTTAACCATCGGAATCTGTTTACTTCGTAGTTTTCGGATGTCGTACGCCAAAATCAACTCTGGCTCTTCCTTGTACGCCAGATTCTCGTGAATCTCAACCTCATCAGCAGATACCTTCTTACCAGAGTCTGATACCCACTTCCTCAAAGTGGCTACATGAAACACATTATGCACGTCGGGCATCGAATCAGAAAGCAAAAGTCTGTAAGCCGCTTTCCCAATCCTTTCTAAAATTTCAAAAGGTCCAACATACCTTGGACTAAGCTTGCTTACCTGACCAAATCTGCTCACACCTTTCATCGGGCTGACTTTGACATACACAAAGTCACCGACTTGAACTCAACGAACCTGTGCTTCTGATTGTAATACTTCTGTTGACGGTCCTGAGCTGCTTTCAATCTTTCTTTAATCAAATTAATTTTCTGAACAGTTTCATCAGCAAAAGTGGCACCCAAAGTCTGTCTATCTCCGACCTCCGTCAGAGTCAAAGGAGTCCGGCACTTCCTGCCATACAAAGCCTCGTACGGTGCCATACCAATACTGGATTGGAAGCTATTGTTGTAAGCAAACTCAATCAAAGGGATATGATCTTCCCAGCTTCCTCCAAAATCTAAAACACAAAGTCTCAATAGATCTTCCAATACCTGAATGGTCCTCTCAGACTGTCCATCAGTCTGAGGATGAAAAGCTGTACTGAAATACAGTTTAGTACCCAAGCCTTGCTGAACGCCCTTCCAAAGTCTGGAAGTAAAACGTCCATCTCGATCAGATACAATCACGCGAGGCACACCGTGCAATCTGATAATCTCCTTAACATAAACCTGTGCCAAGCGCTCTACTGAATCAGTCTGTCTGATCGGAAGAAAATGGGCTGACTTCGTCAATCGATCTACGACTACCCAGATGGCATCGTGTCCTTGCCGTGATCGAGGAAAACCCATCGCAAAATCCATCGTCACCTCCTCCCACTTCCACTCAGGGATAGGTAACGACTGCAACAGTCCACCTGGTCGCTGATGCTCTGCCTTCACCAACTGACAGGCCTCGCATCTCGACACAAACTCCGCCACATCCTTCTTCAGCCCAGGCCACCAAAATAATAGCTTCATATCAGCATACATCTTACCACTGCCTGGATGAATAGTATAGCCAGAATGATGAGATTCATACAGAATCTCCTGCCTCAAATCTCCAAATATAGGTACCCATAACCTGTTCTTGCAGAAAAGAGCACCAGAATCAGAAATTCGAAGTTCAGGAGTCTTACCAGATCCAATCTGAGCAATCAACTTCGAATAATCAGAATCTGACGTCTGGACTTCTTGAATCCTTGTCCCCAAAGTAGACTGAATACTCATCTGAGCCAAATCCAACCCATTGGAGAGAATCACCTCTAACTGCAAGCGTTCCATATCTCTAATCAGAAAGTCATCGGAAGTAAGTTGAATACCTGATAATCCAGAAGACTTCCTGCTCAAAGCGTCCGCTACCACATTAGCCTTCCCAGGCTGGTACTGAATAGTCAGATCATAGTCCTTGATTAACTCGAGCCACCTTCTCTGTCTCAGGTTCAGATCCTTCTGAGTAAAAATATACTTCAGGCTCTTATGATCAGTAAAGATCTCACAACTGACGCCATACAGATAATGACGCCAAATCTTCAAAGCAAATACTACAGCAGCTAACTCCAGATCGTGCGTCGGGTAATTCTTCTCATGTGGCTTTAACTGTCTAGAAGCATAAGCAATTACCTGACCACGTTGCATCAGAACACATCCCAGTCCTTTCAGTGAAGCATCACTGAAGACCTGAAAACCTTCCGTACCTGACGGAAGTGCTAACACTGGAGCTGAAGTCAAACAGTCCTTCAATTTCTGAAAACTAGCTTCACACTCCGGTGTCCAAACAAAAGCTACTGACTTCTGCGTCAGTCTCGTCAGAGGCGTCGAAATCTGTGAAAATCCCTTCACAAATTTCCTATAATACCCGGCCATGCCCAAGAAACTACGTACCTCAAATACCGTAGTCGGCCTTGGCCAATCAGCAACCGCCTGAATCTTCTGGGGATCAACAGAAATGCCTTCTCCGCTAATCACATGCCCCAGAAAAGAAATACTCTTCAGCCAGAATTCACACTTGGAGAACTTGGCATACAGCTGATGCCGCCTCAAGGTCTCCAACACAATGCTCAAATGTCTGGCATGCTCATCCTCAGAAGCAGAATACACCAAAATATCATCAATAAAGACGATCACGAACTGATCCAGAAACTCCCTGAATACTCGGTTCATCAGATCCATGAAAATAGCAGGCGCATTGGTTACCCCAAAAGGCATAACTAAAAACTCGTAGTGCCCGTACCGAGTACTGAAAGCAGTCTTCACCACATCAGATTCCTTCACCTTCACCTGATAGTATCTGGATCGCAAATCAATCTTCGAAAATACTGAAGATCCGGAAAGCTGATCAAACAAGTCGTCGATCCGAGGCAAAGGATACTTATTCTTGATAGTGACCTTGTTCAAATCTATGTAATCAACACACATACGGAGTGTCCCGTCCTTCTTCTTTACGAACAAAACAGGTGCTCCCCAAGGCGAAACACTAGGACGGACAAAACCTCTGTCAACTAGCTCCTGAAGCTGAACTTTCAACTCAGAAAGTTCTTTCGGTGCCATTCTGTACGGAGCTTTTGATATAGGAGCTGTACCCGGAAAAACATCGATAAAGAACTCCACCTCTCTATCCGGAGGTAAACCAACCAACTCCTCAGGAAAAACATCGGCAAACTCCCGTACCACTGGGATCTCAGAAACAGAATCAACCTCCAGATTCAGATCCCGCACCGAAGCCAAAAACACTGGGTAACCCTTCTTCCACATTTTGCTCACCTCCAACGCAGAAATCAGACTGGAGAGAACACCTCGTAATCCCTGAAATACAACTCTCTCTCCAGCCACAAGCAAACTCACTTGCTTCTTCAGACAATCAATCTGAGCCTCATACAGACTCAGCCAATCCATGCCCAAAATTACGTCATACGAAGAAATCGGTAACAAAATCAGGCTTGACTTCCACTTCTTGCCAGCAATGTCAATCTCACAAAAATAAAACTTGCGGGCAATCAAATTACTTCCAGCCGGTAAAATCACAGAAAGAGAAATCGGCAACAAAACAGAATCCAAACGCAAAAGCTCAAAACAGCGCTCGGACAGAAAAGAGTGACTAGCTCCAGAGTCAAACAAAACACGACAGGGCTGATCAGAAATATAAATCGTACCTGTCACAACATCCGGAGCATCACGAGCCTCCTGCTGACTCAGGCTGTAAACTCGTGGCTGAACTGGAGCAGGAGCTGAAGCAACAGAACTACTCTGCTCCCTCTGAACCGTAGGTGGTCTCCGTGGTCCAGAACTAGTACTACCACCTCTTCCAGAAAATCCCTAAGGGCGAGGAGGAACAGTCCTCGGTCTTTCTGCTGTAGAACCGGTAGGTCTAACAGAGCCCTCAGGTCGGAACTCAGAACGTCGATCAAATCCAGCCTGTGGACACTCTGCAATCCTATGTCCAGGCTGACCACATCTGAAACACAGACCAGCCATCCTATAGCACTGGCCATGATGTCGCCGTCCACAACTCTGGCACACAGGTGCCCCACTGACAGATCCTGAACTCGTCGTACTGGTAGCAGTACCAGACGATTCTCCACTCCTCCTGGAGTCAGATCTGTTGACTCCGGATCCAGAACCAATCACAAATCTCCTCTTCCCAGAGGAACCACTGCCAGAAGCTTCACCGCCAAATCTCTTCCTACTCGCAGTCCACCGCTGCTGAGTAGCCATCAGATCATTCTCAATCAGACGAGCTCGCTCCACAAGCTCAGCGAAATCAGAAATGTGAAAAGGCACCAGGGGCTGCCTCAGACTATCTCGCAATCCCCTCAGAAATCTGTAGCACCTCTCAGCAGAAGTGCTCACTAGCTGCGGAGCATACCTGGCTAGTGCAGTAAACTCAGCCTCGTACTGCATCACCGTCTTGCTCCCCTGAACCAGTCTCAGAAAACTCTCGTGCATCTGCTGTCGTGCAGAAGGGGGAACAAACCAGTCTCGAAATACCTCAGTGAACTCGTCCCAAGTGATCAAAGAGTTCAGCCTACCCTGAAATCTGGCCGCCTGCTGGCCTTCCCACCAGTGCTCAGCCTCTCCATCCAACAGAAAAACTGCCAACGGAACTTTCCTATCCGCTGGACACTGCATCCCATCAAAAGTCTTTTCCAATCTCCTCAGCCACTCCTCGGCTGCTTTGGGCTCAACAGCGCCCTCAAATCTCGGAGGTTTCAACCTCAAAAATAACTGTAAATGTCTATCAATATCCTCTGATCTGACAGTAACAGCTCTGCTCTGAGTCTCGCTCATCATCTGAGCAACAAGTGTAGCAAACTGAGCAAGTGTATCAGCACCGGCCACTGGGGCTGTACTCCCCACTGGTGCTGCCTGACTGGCACTCTGCCCGTCTGTCATGTCTGGGTCTGGCTGATCCATACAGAAAAATCCAGAAAATCCGGAAAACTATCACAAAAACAACACGAAAACAACACAATAAAAAGCCAAACGACCCAAAACTACCCCTAGACAGACTCACTGATCACTTCCTATAGCTCTGTCTTACAATCCAACCAGTTTCCAAACCAGTGCTCTGATACCACTCAAAAGGCTTTGTCACGACCCGATTCGACGGGGACGGATCCCGCCCAAACCGGATCGCGACCAGCCTAAACAAACTAACCAGGATCTGGTTTGGGAATTGGTTTCGGAACTGAATCTTCCAAATAATTCTCAAAACGGCCAGACAAACACAGAACAACAGAGCTACTATAAATCACCAAATACAGCGGAACAAAACATCTATCTTGTCTTTTCCTCAAATATAATCATCTACAAATACAGTGCATGGCTTTTGAACAGAAAGAAAGACAGAACAGAAAAGCCATAACTGTACAAAAATCAAAAGGTACAACAAATACCTATACGAATCAGACTCAGAAATCTACTCCTGGACTTCCTTCCCTTTCCCAGAACCTGAAAACCACCAAAAAACAAGAGTGAGCTCAACAGCTCAGCAAAGCAACAAACCTCCAATCAAAACTTTCAGAATTCAAAACCAAACTCATCAGATAGAAATCAGATCAGAAATCGGAATAGAATCGTACAGATTGTCAAACCGGACATATCAGAAAGAAACAGAATAGAATCAGAACAGATACGAACAGGTATCAAATCAGAATCAGAGTCGTACGGATTCAGAGTACAAACAGAACATAATAAATCAACAGAGTCAGAATTATTCAGAAATCAGAAAGTCAGAGTTAGAATTCACAGAGTTGTACGGAACAGAAATCGTATCAGAAACAGGACAGAATCAGACATATCACATTAACAAAATCAGAAATCAGAATTGCAGATCATATCATCTCAGAATCATAATTGCTTACAGAAATCAGAAGCAGAATTGCTTACAGAACAGATACGGAAATCAGATATCAACAGAACAGATATATATTTAATAGCTAAAACTAAACTAAGCAGAATCACTACGGATTCTGACCCTTATGTCTCCCATGTGCTCACAGCACCAGAATTTCTCTGAGTAATAAATAGCTAAGTGTGCTCACGGCACCAGAATAACAGAATTCCTCGGATCCGGAACTGAACAGAAATTTCTCCAACTTGAGCTCAACTAAGAATTTCTCCAGACACTAACTGAATCTCATAGGATCCAGGCCCCTTATAACTCCCTTTTTATAGCACATACAGATAGCATTTCAATTCAGAAGAAATCCGGGCAAATCAGAAATCAGACAAAAAATCGGGTAGCACAACGGCAGTAGACGGAATTTACACAAAATTTCCTGCAAAGAAAATTTACCAAATTCGCACAGAACATAGATAATCATATTCCAGAACATTTATTCTACTGCACAGAGAATTTACGGATTCACAGAAAAATGAAATCAACTGAAAACGCTGCCGAATCAAAAATACCCGGACAAAAATCTTCGGAAAATAACCAAAAACTGCACACTCGGCACTTCAACAATATACAGAAAGTTACGCGGTAAAAACTGAATCAATCAAAAGTTACGGACGAAAATCGGTAACGGAAACGAAATCCTGACAGAAAATACCGCCAAACTCGACGGTTCTGAAAATTGAGAAAGGCGGAATGTGCCTTACCTTGCGTACAGCAAAATCCTCAACAGTCTCGACAAACGAAAACGGACCCGCGGCTTCCCGAAATCAACTTTTCCTTTTCTTTTCTTTTTCTCTTTCCTCGGATCAGAAAATCAGATTTTTTATAAAATTTTCTCTCTCCTCAAAATATCTCATTTCCCTTAAGAAATGCTCAGATCGTCCTGGACGATCGCACTTCGTCCCGGACGATGTGTGCTCTGGAAAATCCTCGTCCAGACGAAATTTCATCATCGTCCCCGGCGACAGGTCCTCCGGAGAATTTTCGTCCAGACGATCCAAATTTCGTCCCGACGAATCATACAACCAAAACTGATTTTCTGCACAACCTGTACCGATCGTCCGGACGATCCAACTTCGTCCCGGACGAACCTGGAGCAGAACTGATATTACACCTGCATTGAAGTCCATTAGAGCCATTATGAAATATGTTTCAAGAGAAAGAACTAGAGTAATGTTAATTCGATCACCAGCTTTAGGAATGATAGAGTTTCTAAGTATGTGCTGGATGATGCAGGCATCCTGAACTGGAGTGTTGACTTGGGTGATGCAGTAGTTAACATTGCCTAAGCGTGGTGTTGGCAGTGTTTCAATCAAAATTAGGATTTACAGCTAGAACTTAAAAATTCTCACAAGTAGTGGAAAGATGTATAAATTAATGGAAGTCTTAGTAGATAATCTCTTCTGGTCGCCTATTAACATAAAATTGGAGGGTAGTACCCTCACTATAAAATTCTAAGGCTTGAAAAAAATTCAAAGAGAAATTTAGAATTAATAGGGTTAGAAAGAGTAAGAATAAAAGTGAGAGTGGTATGGGTAAATAGTGGTAGTACATGAAAGTTTAGATCCTTCAATTTGATGATTTAGGAGGGAATAATTCTAGCATTCTTATATCCATTATAGACCTCTTCATTAGAGGTCTCAACAAATCTAGGAATTACTTAACATTAGGAGGAACTCTCGATGAGTGCTCGAGATCACTTGTCTCTAGCCATTTCCATGATTTAGAGCTCAAGTGAAAGAGGAGGAGAATTACAAGGATTTGTGTGAAGAATAAAGCATGAATTTAGTCTTTTTATATAAAGTCTACCATATCATATTGTACGATAGTAGATGGTCGAGCACAATCAATATATGCAGTCCGATCCAATCAAAAAGTCATTTTCATCATACAGTACAATCAGAATCATACTGGATGATTAGAGACAAAGTGTTCATCCTGAGGAGTTAGTATGGATGATTGTTGACTAATCAAATCATACAATACAAACAAGTGTTCATATAATATAATATATTATTTAGTATCGTACCAACCAAATTTAATTCATCCAATGTCTATTGCCACATAAATCATATAGTACAAAAAAGGTATTCCTACACTACGGTCACCAATGATAGAGAAATATGAGCCATTAGATGCACTTTGATCATACATGCGATGATTGTTATGAACATCGTATAATATGATATGAGAAGAAATCATAGATGATAATGGATGATCAAGAAAGCTTCAAGAAGAAAAAAACCTCAAAAGAACAATACAATAATAAAACATAAAAAATTAGGCAATCAAGAAGAAATACATTAATTTTTTTTTAAAGAATCGATCAATTGCATCAGATGAAAATCTTAACTTATGATTTGAGCAAAAAACTCAGTAAGAGATGCATTGAAAACACTATGATGTAGAAATGTTAGAAATTTGAATTTTATTAACCTTAGCTCAGGCTCCTTATAGGTTAAAGTCCTTTTTAAGCCAAAAATTAATTTAGAAAATAAATTAGAAAGGAAATGTGATCTTTCCAAACTTCTATTTAGAATTGTATCTAAATGAATAACATTACAAAGAAATGAACCGTAAATCATGATTTTTAAATTCAGGTGTAGATAATATGAATATGCACATAGATTTTTCAAAATTTAAAGATTTAAAAGAAAGTGAAGCTAACTCATTATGAGCTCATTTTATGCCTCTTTTATCAAATTTTTGTGCACTTTGTGCATCTTTTGATCTTTGATGCACTTTATGCATCTTTAAATTTTGGCATATATTGCACATCTTGTTAGCTTTGGGATCATTTTGTGCATCTTTTTCTTTTCACAAACCTACTTCCTTTCTACATCTTTAAAGACTCTTAGTTATGAGATTATCTTCCAAATATAAGAGAAGAAGAACTCATTCTCTTATATAAGGAAGAGTAAACCACAAAGTAAAATCCAATCTGTTGAGATAGTTGCTACTTAATTCTTGCCTTTTTGATACTTTTGCAACTTGTATGTTTTTTGATGATTTTAAATATTATTGCTTTGATTATTATTATTTCTTCTAACATATTTTAGAAGAATTATTTTGATCTTGTGTGTACTAACATTTCAAGGAAATCATACTCCAGATTGTTGAAGATTTCAAATCAAGATTAGTTTAGAGTTTATTGTAATTGAAGTCTATATTTATATTTTATTGAGTCTGAGAGAGTGTGATTGTAATTGAATAATAGAGGACACACACACATACACTGGGGGAGAGTTTAAAATTCACATTTTTTTAAATTAATCATATTGTATGATATTCGTTCATACGAGATGATCTGGCAATTATTTTCCCTGATGAGAAATCAAACGAATAGAAATGAAAGTTTTTTCTAAGTCTAAATCATACTGTACGAATCCAGTTCATATATACCTTCCAGAGAACTAAATGGATGGGTCCGTTCTCACTTAAAAATAATTTTTCTAAGTATAGATCATACTATTTGAACCTAGTTCATACATGTCTTCCAGAGTATGAAATGGATGGGTCCTTGTCCGCTCAAAAATAAAATTTTCTAAGTATGGATCGTAATGTACTAAACCAGATCATACATACCTTCCAGAGTATAAAATTGTGAGGTCCCATTTCATCCTGACATTTTTTTCAGATGAATTTAATTTTTTTTTAAATTAATCATACCTGACAATGATGCCATCTTACGATGCCATCTAAAGTATGAAATATTGGGGTTCCTTTTCATACCGATGAACTCAAAAAATTTTCTAACTGCTCATCTTGGACAAATATGGTTCGTACCAGATGATGATCGTGTACGATTTCATTTTCATATGCAACATTATTTAAATTGTTTGTACGTATGAAATATGTTCGTCCTATACGATCGTGCACGCTCAAAATTGAAAATATTAGTATTCTAGATGGTTTTTTTGTGTCTTTTGTTTAAAAGATCCACAAAAAACTGATGTGAAAAAGTCTTGTCTTCATGATTTTTCAAGGGAAATTAAAAGAGAGTGTGAGAGAGTGTTTGAGAGAGATTTCTTGCAAATGGAGTTTGAAGGGTTCATAAGGTTACTCAAATGTAAGGATCTCTTTATAATTTTAGTTATCACTCTTCCTCTTGTCTTTCTAGATTGCTTGAGTGAAGATCTTTGAAGAAGATCTGATACTCTACCGACACTTAGAGGGTGTAAATGGATGAAGGTTCTCTGCCTATACTTGGGGGTCTAAAGGTATGAAGGTTCTTTGCCTATACTTGGAGGGTGTAACAGGATGATTGTTCTCTGTTGACAGTTGGAGAGTATGAAAGGATGACAATTCTCTACTGCACCGAGGATTGGTGGAAGAGAGGCTTTTGTAAAGGCTTCTTCTCCTTGTTGTGGGAGTAAAAGGAGAGTCACTTTGGTAATAGTGTAATACCTGAAGAGGGAGTCTTCAGGGAGTGGATGTAGGTCGTGTTTGATCGAACTACTATAAATTTTTATGTCTTTTAAATTTTTGTATTTATTTACTGCAATTATTTTTCTATGGTTGAAAAGTTATTTTGAAACTTTAATTAACTTGCTTTAAGAATCAAAGACTTTCAAGTTTTAAATCCAAGATAAATGTTTAAATTACCAATTCACCACCCCTCTTGGTTAGCCTTGAGACATTAGTTTAGATTTAACAACCTAATCAAAATTCAACAAAAATCAACAAGTGGTATCAGAGCTTTATTTCAAAACTATAAGTTTAGACTATTTTTTGAAAAATGAGAATGTCTACTTTTAGAAATCAAAACACACCTGAAGGGTATTCAATCACTAGAACTCCTATATTTGATAATAATCCTTTTGATTTTTTAAAAAACACTCATGTCTACTTTTCTACAATCACTAGATTATCACATGTGAATTTTAGTTCAAGAAGGGTATACAAAACCAACTAAATTGGTTAATGGCATTAAAGTTAAAACACCCTTTATTGAATGGACTATAGAACAACGTGACTTAACGTAATTAAATGTTAAATACTTAAATAGTTTCTTTTATGCACTTAAGTTAGAAGATTACACACGGGTTTTCACCTGCCAAAGTGGAAAGGACATATGGGATAGACTTTGTATTACTTATGAAGGGACTAATGAAGTAAAACAATCTAGATTAAACATCTTGTTACATGACTATAAATTATTTCATATGAAACCAAATGAATCCATTTTTGAAATGTATACAAGATTCACTCAGATATTCACTTCTTTGCATGCATTCGGTAGGGAATTAACAAATACTGAATTAGTGAATAAAATACTTCATTATTTGCCTGCTACATATGATTCTAAGATAATTGCTATAATAGGGTTTAAAGATTTAAATGTTTACTCTATTGACAATCTTTTTGGATCACTAATTACTTATGAGCAATGAGTGAGTCAAAGAAAAATTGAAGTGTTGAAACTTGTTGAATATGAGTTATGTTGTTAGACCTAAGCTTTTGCCCCAACGGCTAACCAAGAGGGGGGTGAAGTGGTTATTTAAAAATTCTCCTCTTAATTGAAATTTATAAGTTTAAAACCGATGAAATCTTTTTAGTAATTTTTTAAATAATATTTTTTAACCATAGATACTAACAAGATAAAAAAATAAAAAGCAATAGAAAATAAAAGACACAAGATTTATAGTGGTTCGGTAAAACACAACCTACATCCACTCCCTGAAGTCTCCCACTTCAAGTATTGTACTATTACCACTAGTGTCTCTTCTTTAGCCCACACAGCAAGGCAGAGAAGCCTTCACAAAAACTCTCTTCCACAACTACCGGGTGCAGTAGAGAAGCATCATCCTTTTACACCCTCTAAGTGTAGGCAGAGAACCTTCCGCTATTCACATCTCCAAGTGTAGGCAGAGAACCTTCCACTGTTCACACTCTATAAGTCTAGACAGAGAACCTTCGGCTGTTCACACTATCCAAGTGTAGGCAGAGAATCTTCTACTATTCACACTCTCCAAGTGTAGGCAGAGAACCTTCGGCTGTTCACACTCTCTAAGTGTAGGTAGAGAACCTTCGGTTGTTCGCACTCTTCGAGTGTCGGTACAGAACAAGATCTCCTTGAAAGATCTTCTCACAAGAAATATAAAAGGACCAGAGAAAAGAGTGAAGAGATTATAAAGAACACATAGAGATCCTTACTTTTGAGTAACCAAGTGAACCCTTCACGCTCCACTGTAAGAAATCTCCTTCAAACACTCTCTCTTACTCTCTCGTTCAATCTCACTTTACTATTCATGAAGACTAAGTGACAAAAATATTTTATTACAGTCTTAAGTAGACCTTTTATAGAAAAGATATGAAAAACTTTCCAAAAACTGTAATTGACAATTTTTGAGCGTCCACGATCGTCCCGTATGATCGCAATTCATACATATAAATAGTATAAAAATTGTTGCGTATAAACTGAATGAAAATTGGTATGAATTGCCTTCGTACCCGATCATCATCCCGTACGAACATGGTTCGTCCGGTACGAATGGTTATATGTAAACTTCATTGGTACGAAAATATAGGACGGACTATAAGCTTCTAGAACAGAGTGGATCATCCTGGGATGAACGATAGGTATCATCTGGATGAACATTTGATAGAGTCATTCATCTTGGGAAGGATGATAAATATTGTCCGAACGAACAGCGACAGAGCTGATCATCCTAGGATAAACGATAAATATCATTTGGATGAACAGTGACAGAGTCGATCGTCCTAGGACAAACGATAAATATCATCTGGATGAACAATACTTAAAAAAATTCTAGCTCTCTATTCGTTCCATTTCTCTTTTGGGAATATATAACTGAATAGGTTGTCCTGTACGAACCTGGTTTGTGTTGTACGATCAGTTTTTAAGAAAAAAATATGAATTTTAAAACTCTTCCCCAGGTGTGTATGTGCTTAATTACTCAATTACAATCACACTCTCTCATACTCAATAAAAATGAAAAATATAGAATTTTAATTTATAAAATATTCTAAGCTGATCTTGATTTGAAGTCTTAAAAAATTTGGAGTATGATTTCTCTGGAATATTAGTAAACATAAAAGCAAAAAAAAAATCTTCCAAAAATGTGTTAGGAGAAAATAATAATTAAAATAATAATATTTGAAATCATAAAAAAATATACAAGTTGCAAGAGTGTAAAACATGCAAAGCTAAGTAGCAACTTTCTTAAATAATCTCCCCTTTTTTAATGATGGCAAAATAATTATTATTTGTGTAAATTTAAAAAACCTAAGTTTCTCCTAAACTACCCCTAAATGAATAAGCATGTGAGAATAAGGGGCATTTATTATGCACAAAATAATTTTTTTTTTAATTTTAAAGTTTTTCTCACACAAAAATGACACTGATACAAGAACCAAAAACCCAAAAAAATACACAAGACAAGAACAAAATAAGATAAATAATATTTCCCCCCCCCCCCCCCCCCCCTCCCTTTCCCCCCCTTCTTGATAATTGCAAAAAGAGAGGAAGAAATGAAGATCAGAAATGTAAGAGGACATATAAGAACCCTTTGATAACTGATCTTGAAAGAGATGAAGTTATGATATCAATAATAAAGTTAAATTTCATTAAAGAAAAATAAAAATTGATATCATTTAAATTAAGATATAACAAAGACAAGATAAATATATCAATATCATGAATCAGTTTAGACAATTTGATAAGGAAAATTATTGTAAGATTGATGAAATGAAAATTAATGTAATTCAAGTTCCAATATTAATTATAATTGAACATTAGATTGATTTGAAATTAAAGATTAAAAGATAGAGAAAAGAACATATACTTGTGGCGACATTGCACATCTTTTTAGTAATTGTGGCACACTTTGCTCTTCTTTTTACATTTGAGCTAATTTTGTGCCTCTTTTCAATTTGCAAACCATTGCGCATTCTTTTGATTTTTTGTACCTTTGAACATTTTTCAAATTTTCAAGTTGTACTTTCAAATATAAATAATCTAAAAGCTTATTTTCTAAGTACAAAGATAATTATACTGAAATAGGAAATAAATAATAATAGGATATCAAGATTGTAATAATAATACTAAAATTTTGTATGCCTAAAAAGAATATGAGTATGATATCCTGAACTTGTTTAAGTTATAAGCTAATTGAAATTTATGAAAAATTATATTTTCTAATGACATGAATTTTTGCATTGCTTTTTAAGATATATACCACTTTTTAGATCACTTATCTCAAGATAATCATATAGGCTATCAAACATTTCTAGATAATATCAAAATCAACTAAAACAAGATAAGATGGTTTTTATTGATATCAAAGTAAAAGACATTACAGTTCAACACAATTGATATCAATTCAAACTACTAAAATAAAAACAACGAACATAAAAATACACACACAAAAGAAGATTATAAAAACAACAAACATCAACATATCATATCACATCACATCACATCATCAGAACTGATAAAGAAGATCACAGAAGAAGTATAGTCATCATTCAGAGGGTCCTTGATATGGAGGAGGTGGTTGGTTGAAGAAATTAAAATAGCTACTCATCATAACTATATTTGAGCTCAAAGAGTCTAATTGACCTCGTATCCAGCCCATGTCCTACTGGTACTGCACATCTTGCCGCTGTAGATGAGTCTCAATTCGATTAAAGCATCGATCAAAGTGACTCTCAAGATGATCAAAGTGATGAACAAACTCCTAAAAGTTTGGTCCACTAGTAGACGCAGGTGCAGGTCCTTTCTCCTCTCCCTCAGTGTCAGCACCTTCATTATGTTTGGCAAAGATAACTCAGAAAGAACCATCATTATAGTACGAGGGCTCTTCTAGATGAGACACATTATGACAAACTAATTCATACTTCTTCTCAAGAATGTATGCCTAAAGATGTCCTAAGGCTATGTTCTTCTTTCTCTTATAGGATTCATGTCTAATTTCAGAAAGCCCATAAAGGTAGTCAAGAATGAGTTGGGCTTCATCAATAGGTTGGCCAGTAAGGATCAGATAAGTGATAGTGGAAAGAAGAGGAGTGATATTAATTCTATCACTAGCTTTTGGAATGATGGAAGTCCTAAGAACATGCTGAATGATTCTATCATCTTAGTGTAAGGTGTTTACTTTAAGTAGATGGCATTCTTGTCTAATTCCTCTAAGCACACGATTTATCTCAGTCCAATCAAAAGTAGAAGCAGAAGTTAAGGTGTGGGCTCTTACTCATTTAGTCCTTAAGTTTAAGAAAAACCTAAGATCTTCTTTGGTTATTTCTACATTCTTCCCTAAAACATAGGATATAATCCTATTTTGATCAAAGTTGAAAGACATGTTTGCAAGGAAATAATGGAATGTAGCCTTGTTGAAAGAGTAAATAAGAGTGAGGATAAACTTGAATTGGGTAGAAGCAAAAAGTGGCAATATTTGATAGATTGTATTTTCCTGAATCAAAACTCTAGAAGGGGTGATTTTTGCGGATACAAACCTAGGAAAGGATTCTTCATTTGTTTTGGACAAGAAAGTTTCATTAACATTCTTAGAGGAAGGTCCCCTGGTCAGTTCCTTAGAATGTCTAACCTTTTTGCTTGAGCTTGCCATAGAAAGATCGAAGAGACTGAAGGTTAGAAAGGCTTTTGAAGAGAATAAAGTTTGAGTTCTAAAGCCCTTCAATTTAAAGAAAAATGATATTTCATACAGATAAAAAATAGTTCATCCCATATGATGCTTGCATTCGTATGTACGAAGTAGAATTTCGTATGTATGAATAAATGCGGTTAAAATGAAACGACTTTTCATAATCATACAAGTTACGAGGCATCTTTACATACAGGTTTTTTGACCAAATGATTGTATAGATGAATAAGTGTTCATCCTCGATGATCAGTTATTTAAGATCATTTTTATGACGATTTGAATCATCCCCCATTCAGAATGACATATGGTTTGTATGTACGAACTCCAGGTTAGTATGTACGATTTAAAACAATAACTGCTTTTGACCGTATAACCATCAAGATGCGTACATATGATCTAATACACATCGTCCAAATGATCATGATGATCATATAGATGATCTGTTTTAAAAACTGAAAAACCTGTACTCATTCTATACTACCCAATTGATCGATACGTTACAAGATTCGTCCAGTACAAAATTAATTTTGTAAAGACAAATATCACACTTAGAAATTTCATATTTTTGCTTAGAAAACATGAATTTGAATGTGAAATTGTTTTGAAAGCACAAAAAAAGGTAAAAACAAACATGCACAAAAAAAAAATAGAAAAACACACAAGTAAAATCACAAAAACTAAATTACACTTACAAAAACACATATCAATGTTGTAGAAACCTTTAATTAAGCATTCAAATCAATCACACCAAGCCTTATTCTTAATGTGCTGAATGTATCAATGGTTAGTGGTTTTGTAAAAATATTTGCAAGTTGATTTTTAGTTGAAACATGCTTGAGTTCAATTTCTCCTTTGGATACACGGTCTCTTATGAAATGATGTCTGATGTCTATATATTTTGTTCTTAAATGTTAAATAGGATTTTTAGAAATATAAATGGCATTAGTGTTATAATAATAAATAGGAATTGTGAGTATTGATAATTCTAAAATCAATCAACTATTATTTTAACCAAAGTACTTGCGTCACACAACTTCTTAAGGCAATGTATTCAGCTTCAACAGTAGATAAGGCTACGAAATTCTGTTTTCTACTTGACCAAGAGACTAAAGAATTTTTAATAAATTGACATGTTCTAGAAGTACTCTTTCTATGAATCTTATAACCTGCAAAGTCAAAATCTGAATATCTAATTATTTTAAATAAAGAGCTAAACTTAGGATACCAAATCCCTAAGTTTTGAGTTCCCAAGAGATATCTCAAAATCCTTTTCATTGCTATCAAATGTGATTCTTTTAGATCTAATTGAAATCTAGTATATAAATAAACACTAAACATAATATTGGGTAAACTAGCTATTAAGTAGAGCAAAGATCTAATAATTCCTCTAAATTTCTTTTGATTAACATATTTTCCCTTTGGATCCTTATCCAACTGAATTGTGGAACTTTTAGGTGTATTAATAAGTTTTGCATTGTCCATCTCATACTTTTTAAGGACGTCCTTAATATACTTTGACTGACTAAGAAATATTCCTTCCTCAAGTTGCTTAATGATAAAACCTAGAAAGTAATTCAAATCTCCTATTAGGCTCATCTCAAATTATCTACTCATTATTTTAGAAAAATCATCACAAAGATTTTTATTAGTAGATCCAAAGATGATATCATTAATATAAATTTATACAATGAGTATGTCATCTCTTAATTTCTTTAAAAATAGAGTTGTGTCCACACTTCTTTTTTCAAAAGATCTCTCAAGTAAGAAAGTGCTCAACCTCTCATACTAAGCTCTAGGTGCCTATTTTAATCCATAAAATGCCTTCTTTAATTTGAAAACATTATTCAGGTATTTTGAATTTTCAAAGCCAGGAGGTTGTTCAACATAAACATCTTCTTGAATTACCCCATTCAAAAAGGCACTTTTAACACCCATTTGATATAATTTAAATTCTCTAAAACAGACAAAAGCTAACAAAACCTTAATTGCTTCAAGTCTAGATACATGGGTAAAAGTCTTCTGAAAATCAATCCCTTCAATTTGATTATACCCCTTAGCCACCAATCTAACCTTATTTCTAATAACTACTCCAGATTCATTCATTTTGTTCTTGAATACCCACTTAGTTCCAACTACACTTTGATCCTTTGGCCTTGTAATTAATTCCCAAACTTCATTTCTTACAAATTGATTTAATTCTTTTTGCATTGCTAAAATCCAAAATTCATCTTAAAGTGCTTGATCAATACTTGTGAGTTTTATCATAGAAATAAAGGCTGAATATTAACTTCTTTATTAAATCCACGCCTAGTCCTAAAACCCTCACTAGGTTCACCTATAATCAATTCCTTTGGGTGATTTTTAGAAAATTTCAAATCTCTCGGAAATGGGTTTTCAATCTCCAAATTTTTATCCAAATTTATTTTCTAAATCTTTTAGGAGTCAATTTCTATATCTTCCTCTTCAACAATTGGCTCTTTCAAATTATCAGATTCATCAAATATAACATGTGTGGTCTCCTCAACTACCAAAGTTCTTTTATTGTATACCCTATAAGATTTTCCAACATTAGAGTATCCAAGAAAAATTTCTTCATCAGATTTTGGATCAAATTTTTCTTAGGCTGATTTTCCTTTATTATGTATGAACACCTTGCATCTAAAAACATGCAAATGTGATAAATTAGGTTTTCTTCCCTTTAGTAACTCATAGGGTGTTTTATTTAAACTTGATCTAATATTTACCCTATTAATAACACAACATGCCGTGCTAATCACTTCATACCAAATATATTTTGGAAGTGAATATTTTGTTAACATGGCTCGAGTGGCTTCTGTTAATGTTCTTTTTTTCCTTTCGACTATCACATTCTATTTAGGGGTTCTAGGTGCAAAAAAATTGTGATCAATCCTCTTCTCCTTACAAAAATCCTCAAATTTCTCATTTTCAAATTCCCCACCATGATCACTTTGAATCATCAAAATATCACATCCTAGTTTTCTTTGAATCCTAGTCAAAAATTCTCTAAACTCCTCAAATGATTCACTCTTATGATTTAAAAATCTAACCCATGTGAATCTTAAAAAATCATCCACTATCTCAAATCTGTATACCTTTCCCCCTAGATTTATAATTCCAACAGGTCCAAAGAGATCCATATGCAAAATTTCAAATGATTTACTAGTTCTAAGATCCTTATTAGATTGAAAAGAGGACTTCACCTATTTTCCTAATTGACATGCACCACAAAGGTGATCTTTAGTAAATTCTAGTTTTTGTATACCTCTCACTAAGTTCTTTTGGGTAATCCTCCTAATATTTTTCAAGCTAGAGTGATAAAGTCTCCTATGCCAAAGCCATGATTCATTAGAAAATTTTTTCAAACAGTAAGCATTAGGAGTTTTGTTACAATCAAAATCTAACATATAAATGTTGTTTACCCGTGTACCATGTAAAACATCAATACCATTCAGGCTTAATATGCAGCTAGTAGAAAAAAAACTTGATGTTGTATCCTTTATTATATAGCTGGCTAATACTTAATAGATTATGCTTTAAGCCTTCTACAAGTAGTACATGCTCAATAAAGAAGTTTTCAAGATTTTCAATCACACCTGATCCAACTATCTTCCTTGTGGTGTTATCTCCAAGTGTAACCTTGCCTCCACTTCTGACTTCCAGCTATATAAATTGCATAGTATCTCTAGTCATAAAACTTGAGTAACCTCTGTCTAGGTACCATCTGCTCTCACGAGGCCTTGTGTGAGAGCATGCCTGTAAAATCATCAAATGTTAGACCTAGGAACCCAACCAAGTTTGGGTTCTCCTTTTGGCAATTCTAAAATAGATGCATAAATGATATGTCTATGTTTATGCATCTTAGGCTTCCATACCAAATGAGTTTTTCTATCCAAAGTACAGGTGTGTGCTACATGTCCAATCAATCCACAATAATGGCATTTAATTCCAGGAAATGGATTTCTTAATCTTCTGAATTTATTCTTTCTATTCTTGGATTGTATGAATTTTGGATACAAAATAGGATTTGTAAAATTTTCAAGTCTTGGGAGTATCCTATTTTCCTTGAAAGCTTTTATTTTCAATTTAAAAAATGTATTCATATCTTCCAATAAACGATTTGTATAATTCAACTGAAATTTTTTACTCTCTGATTCATCCTTAAAATCTTTAATATCTTTTTCCAATTTTGTATTGGATGATTTTAAATTTTCATTAGTCTTATTCAAATCTTCAAACTCATTAAGTAATTGCATGTGGTTGATATCAATTAATGCATGATCTTTCATAAGGATTTCATGTTCTCTCTACAGTTCTTGTAGCACTAAGTTCAAACTAGCATGCATTTTTCTTTAACTTCCTATATGCATAATGTATGCATTCAAAAACTTCTAAATGTTCATTGTAAGTCATATCACATACCTCTTCTTGATCGACTGGTCAGGATTATCTTCCATTAAGCACAAGTTGGTGACTTCTTCCTCTTTTTCAATTTTTAACAAGTCTGAAGCTCAGTCTGCCTAGAAAGCTCTTTGGAATTTCTTCTTGCCCTTCCTTATAATTGGTTTCTCTTCTACTTTCTACTTGCTATTATTGAATTTGAGTTTTGGGCAATCTGATTTAATGTGTCCAGATTTCCTGTGTTGCAAATCTATTTTCATGACTTATGTTTTGATGATTGACAAACACTATTGATTCTTTTGGACTACCTGTTACTTTTAACTTTTCAGGAATCGAAAATCAGACGAACAAACGAAGCCAGTTCAAGATTGCGTAGGTCTAGGGTTGAGTCAGTCTGTACTTTGTTTTTTCTCTTCTTGAGTCTATTTGTAATGATCAAAGAGACTAATGCTAAGTAACCCTACACACACACACACACACACTTAGAAATTCTATTTTTACTCATATCGGCCAGGATGATATTTACATCATCCTAGACGATCAGGCTTAAAACAGAAAGCCTAAATAAGGATTCTTAATTAAGGCAGCCATCATTAATGGATCGTTCTGGACTATACGTGTATCAGCCAGGACGATAAGCTTAAAACAAAAAGAAGTTACCGCCATAGATATTAAAGAATACTGTATTTTTAAATAATCAGCTAGGACGATCATTGATCGGACTGGACGATATTCACAAATTATGCCTTAATTGATCAGGAAATCAAGGGAGTAATTAAGGATGATTGATACGATCATATCATCCTGGATGATCGCAGGATCGGCCAGGACGATCTATTCAAAAACCTTAGCTACTTCAAGACGATAAATATCGGCCAGCTCGAATTCAGGGCGATGCTTTGGATGATTCTCCTCTGATTTGAATTGATCAGCCGGAATGATTGTGCGATCGGCCTGGACGATCAAGCCAATTTTAAATCGTCCAATTTTGCATTCAAGGCAATGCTCTAGCCGATCTTCTGAGATTTGTACTGATCGGCCAGGCCGATGTCAATATAGGCCTGGACGATATAGTCGCCAACTTGCAACTAATGAGCTCCTTTGAAGCTCTTATATTTAAGAGCTCTTGTTCAATATTTTGAACAACCTTTTTGCTGCCGCCTTGACCTGAGAAGGCCTTGAGGAGAGAAAGGGAGAGAGGGAGAGAGAGAGGATCTTGTGAGGGGGAGCTTATGAGGGGATTCAGAAGGGTTGCGTCAAGGATCGCTCTGTTTCTTCTTCGTCTAGAGTTTCTCGTCCGTGGAAGGGTCGGTAGAGGTAAGGAGTCAGTATCTGGTTGTGGTTCTCTGCCAACTTCAGGAGGAAGCAAAAGGAGATAGGTTCTTTGCCTTGCCGGGGTGTCAAAAAGGAGGTTCGTTGTAAACGCATCTCCGCCTAGCTGTGGGGGCTAAAGGAGAGTCACGTTTGTAGTGCAATACTCAGAGGGCGCCTCCGGGGAGTGGACGTAGGTCGAGTTGACCTAACCACTATTAATTTTTGTGTTCTTGTTTCTTGCTTCCGCACTTTTTATTTCCGCATTTATTTTTTTCGTGGTGTGATTTTGGTTTATGATATTTTTTTTCTTTGTGAAAAAGAAATTTTTTAAAATACCAATTCACCCCTAGTCTTGGTTAGTTTGGGCCAGTTCTATAGGGCTTAACATCCCTAATGAACTTTGAAGTGGTATCAGAGCGAGATTCATAAAAACTGAGTTTGAAAACTTTTTGAATTTTGATCCATGGCTAACCTTGGGAATCGTAACACTACGGAAGGTTATTCAATTACACGACCTCCCTTGTTTGACAACTTACCTTTTGATTTCTGGAAAACCTGCATGCCAACATTTTTATAATATACTGATTATTGCATGTGGATGCTTATCAAAGAAGGTTATTCTCCACCTTCTCGTGAAAGTAATGGTGTTAAAACTGAAGTTGCTTTTACTGAATGGACTTTTGATGAACGAGATTTAGCTCAATTGAATGCAAAATGTTTGAACTATTTTTTCTGTACTTTAAAATATGAGGATTACATGCGTGTCTCTACATGCAAAACTGGTAAAGAAATTTGGGATAAATTATGTATCACCTATGAAGGCACTAATGAGGTTAAACAATCCCATTTGAACATTCTCTTGCATGACTACAAACTTTTTTGTATGAAACCTCATGAATCGATTTCTGACATGTATACTAGGTTTACTCAGATAGTTACTTCACTGCATGCACTAGGAAAAGAACTTTCAAACAATGAAAAAGTAAACAAGATTTTGAGATGCTTGCCTTCGTCATACGATGCTAAAATCACTGCAATCACTGAATCTAAGAATTTGAATACTTATTCTATTGATAACTTACTTGGCTCACTCATTGCTTATGAGCAAGGGGTGAATCAAAGAAATCTTGTGCAGGTGAGAAGAAGAAGGAGAAAACAGTTGCATTGAAGGCACACAAATCAGATTCTGAAACTTCCAGGTCTGAAAGTAATGAAGTTGCCTTCATCACAAGGCAATTCAAAAGCTTTCTAAGGAAGAAACAAAAGTATCATTGGAGAAAAGGTAGAGATCATAAAAATTCTAAAGGATCTTCTGATATTATTTGCTATGAACACAGGAAACCAGAACACGTGAAAGCTGATTGCCCTACTCTTAAAGATCACCCAAGTAAAGGAAAGGGTGAGGAGAAACCTAAGTTAAGGAAGGACAAGATGAGAGTACAAAAAGCTTTTTGGGCGGATTCGGCATCGGACTCATCGGAGATGGAACCAGAAGATGAGACATCAAAATTATGCTTGATGGCAGATGAAAATCCTGATCAAGAAGAGGTATGTGAACTTTCCTACGGTCATTTTCTTGAAGTTTCAAAAAAAATTCATGCATCATATAGGAAATTAAAGAAAACTCATGCTAGCTTGAAATTAGAATTTTTAAATCTACAAAAAGAGCATAAAATTTTGATTAAAGACCATCAAACGATTGATTCAAATCATATGACTTTACTTAATAAATTTGATGAGTTAAATAAAAATCATTATGAATTAGTTGAAAAGCATGATGCATTAAAAGTTTCACACATATCACTTGAATCTGATTTTAAGAAGTCTAAGGAGATCGAGAAAAATTTGAGGATTGAAAATGAAGTCTTACTGATCACTAGTTTGAAGATTCAAAATGAATTAGAAGCATGTAAGAAAACTAGGATGACACCCACTTTTGATCAATTGCCAAAACCTAGGAAAAGGCATTATAACTCAAACCACTTAAGAAATCTCTTTCCTGGAGTTAGATGTTTTTTAAGTGGCATGCTAAGACACATCTCACACACTTACACAATTCACCATAGTACACATTGGGTGTGGAGACCTAAGGTGCATGATCCACAGCATATCACACATACATTGCATTCTACTCTTCATAAGAAGGAACCCAAACCTGCTTGGGTTCCTAAATCTAACATTTAGTAATTTTTGCAGAAGGGCTCTCACAAAAGGCCTCGTGAGAGTATGTGGTACCTGGACAGTGGATGCTCTTGACATATGACTGGTGATGTCAATCGATTTGTGGTACTAAAGTCCAGGACTGGAGGCAAGGTTACTCTTGGAGATAACACCACCAAGAAGGTGGTAGGCGCAGGTATAATTGGTAATTCCAAGAACCTTATGATTGAAAATGTTTTACTTATAGATGGATTGAAGCACAACTTGCTCAGCATCAGTCAATTCTGTGACAAAGGCTTCATCGTGCAATTCTTAGTAAATTCATGCATTATAAGTTTAAGTAACAACACTATTTTGCAGGGAAAGAGGATCAACAATGTCTACATGCTTGATTTAAATAACATTGAATGTGCTGCTTCATTTTGCTTAAAAACTGTGATTGATGATTCTTGGTTGTGACATCGGAGACTTTGTCATGCAAGTATGAAAACCCTTAGGAAAGTGACCCAAAAAGACCTAGTTAGAGGTGTCCCCAAACTCAAGTTTTCAAAAGACCACCTTTGTGATGCCTGTCAACTAGGAAAGTAAGTCCACTCCACCTTTCACCCCATTAAGGACATTAGCACCTCTAGACCTTTAGAAGTCCTTCACATGGATTTGTTTGGACCCATTAGCACTGCCAGCCTGGGAGGGAAAGTCTATGGATTTGTGATTGTTGATGACTACTCGAGGTTCACTTGGACTAGATTTCTTCCACATAAAAATGAGTCTTTTGAGGAGTTTAAAACATTTTCTACTTGGATTCAAAAAAAGCTAGGTTGTGAGATTTTGACCATCCATAGTGATCATGGGGGAGAGTTTGAGAATGAAAGATTTGGAGATTTTTGTGAGGACAAAGGGATTAGCCATAATTTTTCAGCTCCTAGGACCCCTCAGCAGAATGGGGTAGGTGAAAGGAAGAACCAAACCTTGGTCGAAGCCGCTAGAGCCATGCTTGCTGAGTATTCACTTCCAAAATACTTTTGGGCTGAAGCGGTTAACACAGCTTATTATGAGTTGAATAGGGTGAATGTTAGAGCCAAATTAGAAAAGACACCCTATGAGATCCTTAAGGGTAGGACACCCAATCTTTCCCACCTTCATGTTTTTAGTTGTAAGGTTTTTATTCACAACAATGGGAAGTCTCACTTGGGAAAATTTGATCCTAAATCTGATGAAGGAGTATTCTTGGGATATTCTAGTGTTGGAAAGTCTTTTAGGGTGTTTAACAAGAGAACTTTGATGGTGAAAGAGACAACCCATGTAGTATTTGATGTGTCTGATCCTTAGAAACATGGAGTAGAAGATGATGATGTTGGAGAGATTACAAGTGGAGTAGAAAATTTGGGGAAGGGGATAAAACACCAAAATAATGAAGGAGTAGGAGAAGTCACCCAATGAGTAGAAAATTTTGCTGGACCTTCACACACTTTGCCTAGAGATTGGAGATACTCTACAAGTCACCCCAAAGATTTGATCTTAGGAGACCCTTCTAGTGGAGTTAAGACTAGATATGGACTTAGGAAGGAGGTGAACCACTCTGCCTTTATCTCAAAGACTGAACCCACCACCATTAACCAAGCCCTTACTGATGAGTTTTGGATTCTAGCAATGCAGAAGAATTGAATCAATTTGTTATGAATGATGTTTGGGAGCTTGTAGAAAGACCTAAGGGACAAAGTGTAGTTGGGACAAAGTGGGTCTTTAAGAACAAGGTGAATGATTCAGGAGTGGTGGTTAGGAATAAAGCAAGATTAGAAGCTAAGGGGTATAACCAAATAGAAGGGATAAACTTTGAGGAGACTTTTTCCCCTGTAGCTAGATTGGAAGTCATTAGAGTGCTATTAGCCTTTGCCTGTTATAAAGGATTTAAGCTTTTTCAAATGGATGTCAAGAGTGCCTTTTTAAATGTGAAAATAAAAGAAGATGTGTTTGTAGAACAATCCCCAAGTTTTGAGAGCTCCCAATTTCCAAATCATGGTTTTAAATTAAAAAAGGCTTTGTATGGTTTAAAGCAGGCACCAAGAGCTTGGTATGAGAGGCTTAGCACATTCTTACTAGAGAGGGAGTTTGTCAAGGGGAGCGTAGACACCACACTTTTTCTTAGGAGAGTTGGAGATGATTTACTCATTATTCAGATTTATGTGGATGATATACTCTTTGGATCTTCTAATAAGAAATTATGTAATGATTTTTCTAAAACAATGAGTAGAGAGTTTGAAATGAGTTTGATGGGAGAGTTTTCCAACTTTTTGGGGTTTAGCATAAAACAATTGGAGGATGGAACCTTTTTAAATCAAACAAAATACATAAAGGACATTTTGAAGAAGTATGAGATGGACAAAGCCAAGCCAATTAACACTCCCATGACTTCTAGTGCTCCATTGGACAAGGACCCAAGTGGTAAGTCTGTTGATCAGAAGAAGTATAGAGGTATGATTGGATCTTTACTTTACTTGACTGTGAGCCGACCTGATATTGTGTTTAGTGTTTGCCATTGTGCTAGATTTCAAGCTGACCCTAAGGAGTCCCACATGACTGCTGTTAAGAGAATTTTTAGATACCTTTTGGGGACACAGCACTTCTTTTGAGATTATTGGATTTTCTGACTTTGATTTGGTAGGATGCAAGGTGGATAGAAAAAGCACTTCAGGAACTTGTCAATTCATTGGACAATCTTTGGTCTCTTGGTCTAGTAGGAAGCAAAACTCTATTGTACTTTCCACTGCTGATGCTGAATACATCGCTCTTGGAAGTTGTGTGGCCCAAGTCCTTTGGTTGAAACAACAGGTATTGGATTTAGGATTACAGGAAGGCACCATCTCAATCTTTTGTGACAACACTAGTGCCATATGCATCTCTAAGAATCCTATCCAACATTCAAGGACTAAGCACATTGACATTAGGCATCACTTCATTAGAGATCATGTGACTAAGGAAGACATTGAGTTACACCATATGACAACTGAAAATCAATTGGCTGACATCTTTACTAAACCACTGGCCTTCGACACTTTCAGTTCCTTAATGACCAGATTGGGTGTGATTGACATAAATGCATGAAACTTGATCTTTTAATTACTTTCTTTTGCTTTTGTTTTTATGTTTAGTTTATTTTTGTGTTTTACTTTCCTTTTATTTTTTCTTCTCTTTTTCTTAGTTTTCAAAATCATCGCTGAAATGATAACATATTCCATGCCCTTGTTTTTGAAAATTTGTAGTCAATGTATTTTTCATCTCTCAATCTCTTAGATGGTAAAAATACTTTGTGATTGTGTCTCTTTCTCTAACCTATTTTAGTGGCATAGTTTTCTTTTCTAATCAAAAATCTATTTCAAATTAAAGATTGTGTTTGAAATTAAGATCTTTCCTTAAACTTGCTTAAGCAAATCTATCTTATATTTATAATGTTTAAAGTCTTTTTATCACATCAAGACCCCTCGTTATCCTTGTCTTTGATTATTGATTCTATTTATGGTAATTCTTCCCTATGTTAGAGAGAGCTCCTATTCTCTAATATATGAGAAGATATATTCACAACTAAGATTTTTTAAGAGGTTATAAAAGAGAACGTAGCTTGCAAAAAAAAAAAAAAAAAATTTGGCCAATGATGCCAACAAAAGAAGCGCAATGACGCCAAATTGAAAAATATACACAAAAGTGTATCGAAAATAAAAAGATGTGTAAAGCGCCACTCAAATTGACAAGAGGCATAAAATGAGCCCACTCAAAAGCAAGCTATTCTCTCTTTTTAAATCTTTTAGAACTTAGAAGTTTTGGTTCTCAAATACTTGATTTCGATTGTTTTGCGATCATGACAAAGTTACTTTGGTTCATTATTTTATAAAGATAGTTTTTTCTTAAACCAAGTAATGGATGAATTTTTTTTCTCATATTCAATTAATTCTTTGAGTTAGGTCATTGATTTCAAAAGACGATTCTATCCTAAGAAAATGTCTGAGCTAAGGGTAACCATGATCAGATATTCTACTATTCTATGGATTGTTGAGATTGTTAACTCATTAACCTACAAGTTTTTAAATCAATTACATGGAATACTACATCATCTTCATGCCTTGGTTATAAAAAAAAAAATTTTGTGATGTGCTATTGTTCTTTTGTGTTCCCTCTTCCTTTTTGATATGTCAAAAGGGGGAGAAGTTTATGATGCTTTTACACTTGCCAAACCTAAAATTTTACTGCTAATTGTCTTCGTAGTGTTTTTCCATCATCAAAAAGGGGGAGATTGTTGCAAATCTACTTTCATGACTTATATTTTGATGATTGACAAACACTATTGATTCTCTTGGACTGCCTATTACTTCTAACTTTTTAGGAATCGAAGATCGGATGAACAAACGAAGCCAGTTCAAGATTGCGTAGGTCTAGGGTTGAGTCAGTCTATACTTTATTTTTTCTCTTCTTGAGTCTATTTGTAATTGTCAAAAAGACAAATGCTAAGTAACCCTATACACACACACACACTTTAGAGACTTAGAAATTCTGTTTTTACTCATATCGGTCAGGACGATATTTACATCGTCCTGGACGATCATGCTTAAAACAAAAAGTCTAAATAAGGATTCTTAATTAAGGCAGCCGTCATTAATGGATCGTCCTGGACGATACGTGTATCGGCCAAGACGATAAGCTCAAAATAGAAAGAAGTTGCCGCCATAGACAAATAAGGAATTCTGTATTTTTAAATAATCGGCCAGGATGATCATTGATCGGCCTGGACGATATTCATAAATTATGCCTTAATTGATCAGGAAATCAAGGGAGTAATTAAGGATGATTGATATGATTATATCGTCCTGGACGATCGCAGGATCGGCCAGGACGATCTATTCAACAACCTTAGTTACTTCAGGACGATAAATATCGGCCAGCTCGAATTCAGGGCAATGCTCTGGACGATTTTCCTCTAATTTGAACTGATCAGCCGGGACGATCATGCGATAGGCCTGGACGATCAAGCCAATTTTAAATCATCCAGTTTTGCATTCTGGGTGATGCTCTGGTCAATCTTCTGAGATTTGTACTGATCGGCCAGGCCGATGTCAATATCGGCCTGGACAATATAGTCGACGACAACTTGTAGTTAATGAGCTTCTTTGAAGCTCTTCTATTTAAGAGCTCTTGTTCAACATTTTGAACAACCTTTTTGCTGCTGCCTTGACCTGAGAAGGCCTTGAAGAGAGAAAGAGAGAGAGGGAGAGAGAGAGGATCTTGTGAGGGGGAGCTTGTGAGGGGATTCACAAGAGTTTCTTCAAGGATCGCTCTGCTTCTTCTTCGTCTAGAGTTTCTCATCCGTGGAAGGGTTGGTAGAGGTAAGGAGTCAGCATCTGGTTGTGGTACTCTGCCAGTTTTAGGAGGAAGCAAAAGGAGATAGGTTCTCTGCCTTACCGGGGTGGCAAAAAGGAGGTTTGTTGTAAAGTCTTCTCCGCCTAGCTGTGGGGGCTAAAGGAGAGTCACATTTGTAGGGCAATACTTGGAGGGCGCCTCCGGGGAGTGGACGTAGGTCGAGTTGACCGAACCACTATAAATTTTTGTGTTCTTGTTTCTTGCTTCCGCATTTTTTATTTCCGCATTTATTTTTCTCGTGGTGTGATTTTGGTTTATGAGATTTTTGTTCTTTGTGAAAAAGAAATTTTTTAAAATACCAATTCACCCCCCTCTTGGTTAGCTTGGGCCAGTTCTATAGGGCTTAACATCCCTAACAAACTTTCATCCTACACTGTAGCAAATCACATAATTTGAAACCTTGACTTTTCTATTTAACTTACCTCAGTTCCATTGCTAGCGTCTTTTTTGCTTTCTCATTAAAAATCTTCTAAATTATGTAGTGATCAATACAATATCATCCTCATCCTCAGGTTGTGATAGAGCACTCTCTGATACCTTCACTTTCAGTGCAATGTTCTTCTCCTTTCATGGCTCTCCTACGTCAATCTTTTATTAATTCACTCCTTACTCATAAGTAATTAGTGATCTAAGAAGATTGTTAATAGAGTAAATATTTAAATCTTTAAACTCTGTAATTGTAATTATCTTAGCATCATATACATTAGGCAAATAATGAAGTATCTTATTAACCATTTTAGAATTTGGAAGTTCCTTACTCAATGCATGTAAAGAAGTGACTATTTATATGAATCTTGTGTACATGTCAGAAATGGATTCATTGGGTTTCATAAAAAAAGTTCATAGTCATGCAATAAGATATTAAGTCTGGATTATTTAACTTCATTAGTCCTTCATATGTTATACAATATCTATCTCATATATTCTTTTCGCTTTTGTAAGTAGAAACCCGCATGTAATCTTCAGATTTAAGTGCACAAAAGAAACTATTCAAACATTTAGATTGTGCTAGTTCAGATTGTTCTATAGTCCAGTTTACAAAGGGAATTTCAATTCTTACTCCATCAACTAACCTAGATAGTTTTGTATACCCTTCTTGTACTAAAATCCACATACGATAATCAAAATACTGTAAAAATGTTAACATGCGTGTTTTCCAAAAATTGAAAGGAATATTATCAAACAAGGGAGGTATAGTTATAGAGTAACCTTCTGGTGTGTTTCAGTTTCCAAATGTAATCATGTTCGTTAATAAAAAAGTAGTCTAAATTTATGATTTTGAAACTAAGCTCTGATACCACTTATTGAGGAGTTAGGTTGTTAGACCTAAGCTTATGTCCCAACGGCTAACCAAGAGGGGTGGGGGGGGGGGGTGAATTGGTTATTTAAAAATTCTCCTCTTAATTGAAATTTATAAGTTTAAAATTGATGAAAACTTTTTAGTAATTTTTAAAAAACTATTTTTGAACCACAGATAAAAATAAGATAGAAAAATAAAAAGCAATGAAAACTAAAAGACACAAGATTTATAGTGGTTCGGTCAAAGACGACATACATCCACTCCTTGAAGTCTCCCACTTCAAGTATTGCACTATTAATACTAGTTTCTCTCCTTTAGCCCCCACAGCAAGACGGAGAAGCCTTCACAAAAACTCTCTTCCACCACTACATGGTGCGACAGTGAATCATCATCCCTTTAAACCCTCGAAGTGTAGGCAGAGAACCTTCCGCTGTTCACACTATCCAAGTGTAGGCAGAGAACCTTCCGCTGTTCACACTATCCAAGTGTAGGCAGAGAACCTTCCACTGTTCACACTCTCCAAGTGTAGGTAGAGAACCTTCAGCTATTCACACTCTCCAAGTGTAGGCAGAGAACCTTCCTCTATTCACACTCTCCAAGTGTAGGCAGAGAACCTTCGGCTGTTCACACTCTCCAAGTGCAGGCCGAGAACCTTCGGCTGTTCACACTCCTCGAGTGTTGGCAGAGAATCAGATCTCCTTGAAAGATCTTCTCATAAGAAATCCAGAAGGGCAAGAGAAAATAATGAAGAAATTTTAAAGAACACACAAAGATCCTTACCTTTGAGTAACCAAGTGAACCCTTCACGCTCCACTAATAAGAAATCTCCTTCAAACACTCTCTCTTACTCTTTCCCTCAATCTCCCTTTACTATTCATGAAGACTTAGTGACAAAAAAATAATTTATTATAGTCTTAGGTGGACCTTTTATAGAAAAGACACAAAAAACTGACCAAAAACTATAATTTTTGATTTTTGAGTGTCCACAATCATCCCGTACGATCACAATTCATACGTACGAATAGTATAAAAATTATTGCGTATGAATTGAATGAAAATTGGTACAAACTGCCTTTGTACCCTATCATCATCCCGTATGAACATGGTTCATCTAGTATGAATGGTTATATACAAAACTTCATTGGTACAAAAATGTTGGACAGACTACAACCTTCCAGAATAGAGTAGATCATTTTGGGACAAATGATAAATATCATCTGAATGAAAATTTGATAGAGCTGATCATCTTGGAACAATTAATAAATATCATCCAAACTAACAGCTATAGAGCCGATCGTCCTGGGATGAATGATAAATATCATCCGAACTAACAGCGATAGAGCCGATTATCTTGGGATGAATGATAAATATTGTCTGGATGAACAGTAACAGAGTCAATCATCTTGGTATTGATGATAAATATTGTCTAGATAAATAGTACTTAAAAATAATTTTAGCTCTCTATTTGTTCCATTTCCTTTTTAGGAATATATAACTAAACAGATCCTTCTGTACGAACCTGGTTCGTACTATACGATCTAATTTTAAGAAAAAAATATGAATTTTAAAACTTTTCTCCAAGTGTGTGTGTGTTTAGTTACTTAATTACAATCACACTCTCTCAAACTCAATAAAAATGAAAAATACAGACTTCAAATTATAAAATATTCTAAGCTGATCTTATTTTGAAGTCTTCAACAATCTGGAGTATGATTTTCTTGAAATGTTAGTACACACAAAAGAAAAAACAAATCTTCCAAAAATGTGTTAGGAGGAAATAATAATATTTGAAATCATAAAAAATATACAAGTTGTAAGAGTATAAAATATGTAAAGCTAAGTATCAACTTTCTCAAACATGATACAGGAGAATAACGAAAGGAGAAGAGAATAGCATTGAATGTGGAGGAATCAGAGAGTGATTAATCACAAGCTGAGGATGAGGATGACATTGCCTTGATGACTAGGCAATTCAAGAGCTTTTTTAAAAGGAAGCAGAGGAGACGCCAGCAGTGAAACAAATGTAAGTTTAATAAAAATGTTAAGGTTTCTAATGATGTGATTTACTACAAATATAGGAAACCTAAACATATTAAATTGGATTGCCTCAATCTCAAAGCCATTCCTAGCAAGGAGAAGATAGAGGAGAGAGTAAATGTGAATAAAGGAAAGAAGAGATTTCAAAGGGCTTTTTGGGCAGACTCAGCTTTAGATTCGTCAGAAGTAGAAAAGGAGGAGGAATTCACCAACTTGTGCTTAATGGCTGATAGTCATGATTAGTCAGATCAAGAAGAGTATGTGACTTGACCTATAATGAACTGTTACAAGTTTCTGAAAGAATTCATGATGTATATATAAAGCTTAAGAAAATGCATGCAAGTTTAAATTTATAAATGCGAGAACTGCAAAGGAGTATGAAATCCTTAAGAAAGATCACACATTGATAAATAACAACTATATTAGCTTACTTGATGAATTTGATGGCTTTATAAAAAGAATGATCTTTTAAAATCATCCTATGATCAATTAAAAAAAGAATTTAAGGATTTTAAGGATGAATCACAAAATAGAGAACATCATTTAAAATATGATATTAATATCTTGGAAGATGGAAACACATTTCTTAAGTTCAAAGTCAAAGCTCTCGAGGAAAATGGGAAACCCCCAACACTTGAAGATTTTATAAATCCTATTTTGAGGTTGAAAAATTTTAAAATCCAGGAAGAGACAGATTTACTATAAAAAATTTAGAAACTCATTTCCCAGAGTAAAATGTTATTCTTATGGCATGATTAAACATATTGCACATATTTTTACTTCGGATAGGAAAATGCATTTAGTGTGGAAACCTAAGATGCAAAAACTTAGACATATCATACATGCATATAGTTTTATTTTGCCAAAAGGAGAACCCAAACTTGTTTGGCTTCCCAAGTCTAACATTTGATTATTTTGTAGGCACACTCTCATATATGGCCACATGAGAGCATTTGGTACCTGGACAGTAGTTACTCAAAGTGTATGACTGGAGACACTAAGCAATTTATATCGTTAAAAGCTAGAAGTGTAGGCAAGATTATACTTGAAGATAATACACTAGGAAATTGGTTGGATCAGGTATGATTGGAAACTTACAAAAAAAATTTCATAGAAAATGTACTGCTTATAGAAGGCTTGAAGCATAATTTATTAAGTATTAGTCAACTCTGTGATAAAGGGCACAATATAAATTTTTTTCCCACTAGCTTCATATTAAGCCTGAATGGTAATGATATTTTACATGAAAAAGGTTAAATAATATTTATATGCTAGATTTAAATTATATTTCAGTTCCTAATGCTTTTTGTTTGAAAAATTTTTCTGATGATTCATGGTTATGGCATAAGAGACTCTGTCACTCTAGCATAAAAAACCATAGGAAAATTGCCCAAAAGGATTTGGTTAGAGGTATACCAAAACTAGACTTTACTAAGTATCACCTTTTTGTGATGCATGTCTATTAGGAAAATAGGTGAAGTTCTCCTTTTAGTCCAATAAGGATCTTAGAACTAATAAACCATTGGAGATTATACATATGGATCTTTTTGGACCGGTTAGCACGACTAGTCTAGGAGGGATGGTATATGGATTTGTGATTATATATGATTTCTCAATATTCATGTGGGTTAAATTTTTATTTCATAAAAGTAAGTAATTTAAGGAATTTAGAGATTTGTCAACTTGGATTTATAGGAAATTAGGGTGCGAGATTTTAACAATTCAAAGTGATCATTACGGTGAATTTGAAAATGAAAATTTAAAAAAATTTTGTAAGGAAAAAGGGATTGATCATAATTTGTCTGCACCTAGAACCCCTTAGTAGAATGAGGTAGTCGAAATAAAGATTAAAACATTAATTGAAGCTGCTAGAGCCATGTTGGCTGAATATTCACTTCCTAAATATTTTTGGGTTGAAGCGGTTAGCGCTACAAGTTATGTTCTGAATTGGGTAAACATAATGACTAAATTAA
This sequence comes from Dendrobium nobile, assembly GCA_022539455.1. Taxonomy (NCBI): domain Eukaryota; kingdom Viridiplantae; phylum Streptophyta; class Magnoliopsida; order Asparagales; family Orchidaceae; genus Dendrobium; species Dendrobium nobile. The sequence goes on from CM039721.1 coordinate 48,922,212, forward strand.
ATAAAAAACTCTATGAACTTCTTAAAGGGAGAACACCTAATTTATTATATTTACATGTTTCTAGATATAATGTATTTGTACATAATAATGGAAAATATTCTTTGGAAAATTTGATCCAAAATCAAATTAAGAAATTTTGCTTGGATACTCTAATGTTGGAAAATCTTATATAGTATTTAACAAAAGAATTTTGATAGATGAGGAGACAACACATGTTGTATTTGATGAATTTGGAATTTTAGGAGAGCTAATTTTGGAAGAAGATGATTTGGAAAATAACTCCCAAAGGATTGAGAAGGTTAATTTGGAAGAAAATTTGGTGATAGAAAATTCTATGCATAGAGATTTGTGATTTTCTAAAAACCACACTAACGAATTAATTTTAGGTGAACCTAGTGAGGGAGTTAGGACTAGGCCTAGACTAAGCAAAGAAGTTAATCATTCTGCCTTTATTTTAATGATCGAACCCCCAAATATAAATTAAGCACTTTTAGATGAATTTTGAATTTTGGCAATACAAGAAAAAGCAAATCAATTTGTGAGAAATGATATTTGGGAATTAATTATAAGACGAAAGGATCAAAGTGTGGTTAGAACTAAATGAGTATTCAAAAATAAAATTAATGACTCAGGAGTTGTCATTAGAAATAAGACTAGATTGGTGGCTAAGGGGTATAATCAGATTAAAGGGATTAATTTTGAGGAGATTTTTTCCCCTGTAGTGAGACTTAAAGAAATTAGAGTTTTGTTAGCCTTTGCTTGTTTTAGGGTATTCAAATTTTTTTAAATGGATGTTAAAAGTTCCTTTTTAAATGGGGTGATTAAAGAGGATTTTTATGTTGAGGAACCTTTAGGGTTTGAAAATTCAAAATATCTAAATCATATTTTTAAATTGAAAAAGGCATTGTATGGATTGAAATGGGCACCTAGGGCTTGGTTTGAGAGGTTGAGCACTTTCCTACATGAGAGATATTTGAAAAAGGAAGTGTGGACGCCACTCTCTTTTTGAAGAAATTGGGAGATGATATACTCATTGTACAAATTTATGTTAATGATATCAACTTTAGATCTATTAATAAAATTTTATGTGATGATTTTTCTAAAATAATGAATAGTGAATTTGAGATGAGTTTAATGGGAGATCTTAGTTACTTTTTAAGTTTTAGCATTAAGCAAATTAAGGAGGGAACATTCTTAGTCAGTTGAAGTATATTAAGGACATCTTCAAAAAGTATGAAATGAATAATGCTAAACTAGTTAGTACACCTTTGAGTTCCTAAGTTCAGTTGGATTAAGACCCAAAGCAAAAATTTGTTGATAAAAAAAAATTTAGGGGAAATATTGGATCTTTGCTTTACTTGACTACTAGTAGACCCAATATTATGTTCAGTATTTATTTATGTGCTAGATTTAAATCAGATCCAAAAGAATCACATTTGATAGTAGTAAAAAGGATTTTGAGATATCTTCTGGGAACTCAAAACTTAGGGATTTGGTATCCTAAGTTTAGCTCTTCATTTGAAATAATTAGACATTCAGATTCAAGCTTTGCAGGTTGTAGGGTTGATAGAAAGAGTACATCTGGAACTTATCAATTTATAGGAAATTCTTTAATTTCTCAATCCAGTATATTGCCTTAGGAAGTTGTGTGGCACAAGTTCTTTGGTTAAAAAAATAGTTGATTGATTTAGGATTTTTAATAGGCATAATTCCAATTTATTGTGATAACATTAATACCATTTGCATTTTTCAATATCATATTCAACATTCTAGAACCAAACATATATACATAAGGCATCATTTCATTAGGGATCATGAATCTAAAGGAGAATTTGAATTGAACCATATTTCGCTGAAAATTAACTTGCATATATTTTTACAAAACCACTAGCCTTTGATACTTTTAGCACATTAAGAACAAGGCTTCGTGTGATCGATCCTAAAGCTTAATTAAAAATTTTCTATAAATTTTATATGTGTCTTTGTGTGTTTTTATTTTTATCTATTAATGTGCTTATTTATGTAAGTATTTTTCTATTTTTGTTTTATATTTTGTGTGCTTTTAAAATATTTTTAAATATTAGATTTCCTGTTTCTAATTTGGGCAAATTTTTCTAAGTGTTCTATTTATACTGTACAAAATTATTTTTTTCCCATGTGAATTCTGTAGCACGTAAATCATTATTTTGGATTGATTGTGTAAAGTTTTGATTTTTTAAAACATATCATACAGTATGATATTTATATCATCCAGAATAATTTGTATTACTTTGTATGTACGCCTGTAGACGATTATACGGGCAGAATAAATTATTATAATTGATCGTACGTACAAACTTTAAGTTTGTATATATGAACCACGTGTCATTCGTTGTGGGGGACAAACCTAACAATCATTAAAATAATCTTAAATAATTGATTGTCTCGGATGAATACATGTTCATCTGTATGATCATCTGGTCAAAAAGTTTGTATGAAAGGATGCTTCGTAACTTGCGTGATTACAAATAGTCATTTTATTTCAAACGTATTTGTTCGTATAAACAAAATTATTTTCATCATGTACGAACCATTAATCGTACTGTACGAACTCTTTTTTGTACATATGAAATATCATTTTTCTTTAAATTGGAGGGCTTTAGATTTCTTTTTCATTCACTTCAATAGCCTCTTCCAATCCTTCTCATCTTAGCAATGGCCAGTTATAGCAAGCGAGGTATAGTCATTAAGGGATCGTCTTCTAGGAGTGGAGACGACAACTTTCTATCTATAACAAATGAGGATTCTTTCCTTAGGTTTATCTCTGCTAAAATTACTCCTTATAGACTCTTACTTTAAGAGGATATCCACTTTCAAGTAATGCATCTTTTTGCCCCAACCCAATTTACCTTCATTCTAACTTTAATCAATGCCTATTTTAAAGAAACCTTTCATTACTTCTTGGAAAACATGACTTTTAGTGAGGATGAGAGTAGGATAAGATCTTATGTCCTAAAAAAAAGGGTAGAAGTCATAAAGGAAGATTTGGGAACCTCTCTGCATTTAAGAACTCAAGAGATTAGAGCACACACATTGACTTCAACATTTGATTTTGGCTGGTCCGAAATAAACAAAGTTCTTAGAGGGGCTGAACAAATAGGTCATTTTCTTGGGGTCTATAACTTAAACTAAAATGCAAGGGTTATTCATCATGTCCTTAGAACTTCAATAATTCCTAAAGCTAGTGACCGCATTAATATTACTCATCTTCTATCTACTGTTACATATCTTATCATGACTAGACAACCAATAGATGAAGCCCAATTTATTCTTGATTATATTCATAGCCTTTCTAAATTGGGCATGTCTCTCATAAGAGGAAGAAGAACATTTCTTTACGACACCTAATGACCTATATCCTAGAAAAGAAGTATAATCTTGTTCATCCTGAGCCTCTACATGAATTTCCAATCTACTTCCTTGATGCTTCATTTCGAGCACTTTTTCGGAAAGATGACAATACAAGTGGGGATACTGAGGGAGAAGGGGGAGCACCAGCACCTACACTTACACCTGCTCATAGACCTGACTTTTAGGAGATGGTCTAGCACTTTGATCAGTTGGAGAGTCATTTTGATCAACATTTTGATCAAATTTAGACTCACCTAAATAAGTAGGATGCATAGTACTAGTAGGATATGGGTTGGATCCGAGGTCAGTTCGACTCGGTGAACACCAATGTGGCTATGATGAATAGCTATTTTTCTGTATTCAACTGGCCTCCTCCTCCAGACCAGGGCCCCTCAGATTTCTTGATGTGCTTCTTGTGTGTTGTCTTTGCCAGTCTTTTGAGTTGTGATGATCTTAGTGATGATTTCAGAAGTTTATGTACTTATGTTTGTTTAGTGATTTATGTACTTATCCTTTATTCTAGATTTTGTTATATATTATGTTGCTTTTTCTTTTATGTGTTGTATTCAAAAGGGGCTTTAATGTATTTCATTTTTAAATTGATATCAATAAAATATGTCTTATTTCGATTAATTATTTTTGTTCATTATGTGAAATGTATGTTTATTTATATGTTAATCCTATCTTAATTGATCTAAAAAGTGTTATAAAATAAACTGCAATACAATAAATAATTTCATTATAAAATCTAGTTTTTTCAAAAATTTAAGTTAATTTATAACTCAATAGTGTTAAGGCTATCAATCTCATGTTCTTTTTAGGCATATATAATTTAAATGTTATTATTATAATTTTAATGTGTTACTATTTTTTATTTCTCTTTTCAATATAATTGTCTTTGTACTTAGAGAAATTTGAGTTTATAGATTATTGATTTTGGAAAGATCAATTAAAAAAGGGGAGTATAAAAATGAATTGTACGAGTGTACAAAAATTGAAAGAATGTGCAATAGTTCACAAATTGAAAAGAGGCATAAAATTAGCCCAAATACCAAAAAATACACAAAGTTTGCCACAAATATTTGAAAAGATGTACAATGCCATCAATTGATAATATTCTTTCATTTATCATTTAATCTTCAAATTTAAATCAATCTAATGTTTAATTATATTTTGTATTGGAAATTGAATTTAACTAATTTTCATTTCATCACTTTTGTAATAATTCTCCTTATCTAATTGTCTAGAATGTTTCATGACCTTGATCTATTTTTTCTTGTCTATATTATATTTTAATTTAAATATTTTTTATCTTTATTTTTATCTAATGGAAATTAATCTTATTATTGCAATTATAATTCAATCTCTTTCAAAATCAATTATTAAGAATTCTCATATGATTTCTTTCATTTCAATTTTTCCTTCTTCCTTTTTTTTGTTGTTGTTAAAAAGGGGGAAAAATATTGTTTGCATTTGATTTTTATTTTAATGTTTGTGTGTTTTGTGTGCATTTATAAAAAACTTAAAAAAATGATTTGTTCTTAAAGAAACTCCCTTATAATCACATGTTTATTCGTTTAGGGAGAGTTAAGGAGAAATATATGGTATTCAATTTTATTCAAACAATAATTATTTTGCCATCATAAAAAAGGGGGAGATTGTTGAGATAGTTGTTACTCAATTCTTGCCTATTTGATATTCTTGCTACTTGTATGTTTTTTTATGATTCCAAATATTATTGCTTTGATTGTTATTATTTCTCCTAACATATTTTGAAAGAATTATTTTGTTCTTGTGCGTACTAACATTTTAAGGAAATCATACTATAGATTATTGAAGACTTCAAATAAAGATCAGTTTAGAGTTTAATATAATTAAAGTCTATATTTTGCATTTTATTGAGACTGAGAGAGTGTGATTGTAATTGATTAACTAAGCACACACACACCATAAACTTTTGTGAGAGTTTTACGAAGCTTCAATAGTTCTTCTGCTTCTAGGAAAAGGCGCTAGCTTTGAAATATGTATAGGTCACTTCAACCAATAACTCAAGCTATTTCTTACTGGTGTGCATTCTAAATAAGTACTAGAAACGATGGGATCTACACAACTTCACTTGTTCCACAAACTCCAACTACTATTTTCGGCACACACACACACACTACGTGAGAGTTTAAAATTTGCATTTTTTAAAATTGATCCTACTATACGATATCCGTTTGTATGGGATGATCTGGTCAGTTATTTTTCTCGATGAGCAGTCGAACGAATAAAAATGAAAGTTTTTTCTAAGTATGAATCATACTGTACGAACCCAGTTTGTATATGCCTTCCAGAGTATAAAATGGATGGGTCCCTTCTCGCTCAAAAATAATTTTTCTAAGTATAGATCGTACTATACGAACCTAGTTCATACATGCCTTCCAGAGTATGAAATGGATGGGTCCTTCTTCACTCAAAAATATTTTTCTCTAAGTATGCATTGTACTATACGAACCCAGTTCGTACATGCCTTCCAGAGTACAAAATTGTGAGGTCCCATTTCATCCCAACATGTTGTTCAGAAAAATTTGAATTTTTTTAAAACTAATTATACCAAATAATGATGTCATCTTATGTACGCCATCCAGAGTATGAAATATTGGGGTTACATTTCATACTGATGAACTCAAAAAAATTTCTAACTGTTCATCCCAGACGAACATCATTCGTACCGGATGATGATAATTTATGATTTTATTTCATACTGATTCATAACTAGTTCATATGCAACAATATTTGAACTATTCATACACACAAAATTTAATCGTACTGTATGATCGTGTATGCTCAAAATTGAAAAATTCAGTTTTCTGGATGATTTTTTGTGTCTTTTGTATAAAAGATCCACTAAAAACTAACATGAAAAAGTCTCATCTTCATGAATTTTCAAGGGAAGTTGAAAGAGGGAGTGTGAGAGAGATTTCTTGCAAGTGGAGTATGAAGGGTTCATAAGGTTACTCAAAGCTAAGGATCTCTTTATAAATTTGGTTATCACTCTTCCTCTTATCTTCCTAGATTGCTCGAGTGAAGATCTTTAAAGAAGATCCTGTACTGTGCTGACACTTGGAGGGTGTAAAAGGATGAAGGTTCTTTGCCTACACTTGGACGGTGTGAAAGTATGATGGTTCTCTACCTACACTTGGATGGTATGAAAGGACGACGGTTCTCTACCGACACTTAGAGAGTGTGAAAGGATGATGATTCTCTACCGCACCGGGGATTGGTGGAAGAGGTTTTTGTAAAGGACTCTCCGCCTTACTATGGGAGCAAAAGGAGAGTCACTTTGGTAATATTGCAATACCTGAAGAGGGAGTCTTCAAGGAGTGGATGTAGGTCGTGTTTGACTGAACCACTATAAATCTTTGTGTCTTTTAAATTTCTCCATTTATTTACTACAAGTTATTTTTCTGTGGTTGAAAAGTTATTTTAAAACTTTAATTAACTTGTTTTAAGAATAAATGGCTGTCAAGTTGTAAATCCAAGAGAAATTTTTAAATTACCAATTCACCCCCCTCTTGGTTAGCCTTGGGACATTAGTTTAGGTTTAACAACCTAATCAAGATTCAATAAGAATCAACATAATCCATATGATATAGCAACCAACTTGATTAAAAAAATTAAAAATATATTCATAGGCTTACAAAAAATATTCATATGACATAGAAGACTGTTGGAAAATGAAATATATCTCCACTTCTTGGTCAAATTTTTAATTTAAAATAGAATTTCATTCAAAAGAAATTACACCACTAAATGCATTAGAGGAATAGGGATAATTTTTAATTTTTAACACTTTAACTATTTTAGGGGATTCAATCATTGCTTACAAAAATAGGTAAGATTTTCATGTAAAGAAAGGTTCAACTACTAAAGTGAGTAGTGATCAGATTCTAAAGTTTTTAGAGAAATTAGCAAACACATGCATAAAGAAAAATAAAAACACTAAAAAACCAAGAACATAAAACAAAAACAACAATCAGATTTCAAATTTTCATAACATCTAATTTAAGGCATGAATATCTATGACACATAATCTTGTTATTCAAGTGTTAAAGGTTTCAAAAGTGAGTGGTTTTGTAAAGATATCTGCAAGATAATTTTTAGTAGCTACATAATATAGTTTTATGTCTCCTTTGGTGATATGATCCATAATAAAATTGTTCCTTATATCTATGTGTTTGGTCCTAGAATATTAGATTGGATTCAATGAAATACATATAGTACTAGTATTATCACAAAAGATTGGGATGGTGCCTATAGATAGCCCTAAATCTAGAATTTGTTGCTTTAACTAAAGTATTTGTGCAACATAACTTTCTAAGGCAATGTATTCAGCTTCTATAGTAGATAGGGCTACGAAGTTCTATTTTTTACTGGACCAGGAGATTAAAGATTATCCTATTAATTGGCAGGTTCCAAGTCTGAATTAGAATAACCAATGATTTCAAAGTAAGTGTTGTGCCTATGATACCAAATTTCTAAGTTTTGGGTTCCTAAGAGATATCTAAGGATTCTTTTAATAGCAATCAAGTCAACTTTTTTAGGTCAGCCTGAACTCAGCATAGAGATAAATACTAAACATAATATCAGGTCATCTAGCAATAAAGTAAAGAAGTGGTCCAATTATTCTTTTAAATTTCTTCTGATCAACTAATTTTTCACTTGAGTCCTTATCCAACTGAACTGTAGAACTCATGGGAGTGCTAGTTGCCTTCGTTTTATCTATTACATATTTTTTAGAGATGCCCTTTCTATATTTTGATTGACTAAGAAAAATTTCATCATCCTTCTTCCTAATACTAAATCCAAGAAAGTAGTTCAGTTCTTCCATCATGCTCTTTTCAAATTCATTACTCATTATCTTAAAAAATGTATTACATAGCTTTTTTTTAGAATATCCAAACAAAATATCATCAATATTGATCTAGATAATGAGTAATTCTTCTCCTACCTTTTTGAGAAATAGGGTGGTGTCTACGCTCCCCTTAATAAATGTTCTATCTAATAAAAATATTCTTAGCCTTTTATACCATGCTCTAGGTGGTTCATTCAGTCAATATAATGACTTCTTTAATTTGAACGCATAATTGGAAAATTGTGAATTTTTAAAGCTTGGGGGTTGCTCAACATACACATCTTCTTTTATTGCCCCATTAAGAAATGAACTATTAACATAAATTTGGTATAATTATAATCCCTTAAAGTAGGCAAAGGCTAGTAGCACCCTTATTACTTTTAGTCTAGTTATAGGGGCAAAAGTCTCTTCAAAGTCATTCCCTTCTATCTAGTTGTACCTCTTAGCCACTAGTCTTACTTTATTTATATCCACTACACCAGAGTCATTCATCTTATTCTTGAAAACCTATTTTGTTTCAACAACACTCTAGTCCTTAGATCTTTCAACTAGCTTCAAAACATCTTTTATAGCAAATTGATTCAGTTCTTATTGGTTGGCTAAGATCCAAAATTCATCAGATAGTTCTTGATTTATATTCGTGGGTTCAATCATTGAGATAAAGGCATATTGGTTAACTTTTCTTCTAAGTCCATACCTAGTTCTAACACTTTCATATAGGTCTCTTAAGATTAGTTCTTTAGGATGACCTGAATAATATCTCCATTTTTTAGGTAGTGAATTTTTAGGTTCTACCCTTTCTTCCAGATTTGTAGATTCTACTCGTTGGGTGATTTCAACCACTTTTTGTTTTTCTACCCTAGATCCTCTAGAACTATCAGATTCATTAAAAACTAAATGAGTGGTTTCCTCTACCAGAAGTAACCTTTTATTGAAAACTCAATATAATTTTCAACATTTGAGTATAGTAGGAAGGCTCGTTCATCAGGCTTGGGGTCAAACTTTTCTTACAAAGATTTTCCATTATTTAGAATAACCACTTTACATCAAAAGTTATAAAGGTGAGAGAGGTAGGGTATCTTACCCTTAAGGATTTCATAGGGTGCTTATTTAGCTTGGATCTAACATTAACCCTATTCAGAACATAACAGGATGTATTTATTACTTCTTTCTAAAAGTATTTTGGAAGTGAGTATTCAACTAACATGACTCTAGTAGCTCCTACCAAAGTCTTGTTTATTCTTTCAACTACCTCATCCAGGAGATGAAAAGTTATGATTTATCCCTTTCTCCTGACAGTATGATTTAATTTTTTTAATTTTAGACCCTCTACCATAGTTATTGTGAATGGTCATAATTAACACTCTATCTTCCTCTGAATTTAAGTAGAGAATGTCCTAAACTTCCCAAATGATTTACTTTTATGAGATAAGAATCTAACATAAGTAAACCTCTAGTAATCATTAATATTAACATATCAAAAAACTTTCCCTCATAAGCTTGCGCAGTGCTAACGAGTCCAAAAAGATCCATGTTAAAAACTTCTAAAGGTTTGCTAATGTTAATGTCTTTGATTGAGTGGAAGGAGCATTTGAATTGTTTTCCTAACTAACAAGCATCACATAGGTAGTCCTTAGTGAATTCTAGTTTGGGATTGCCTCTCACTAAGTCTTTTTAAGTGATTATTTTATGATTTTTCATACTTCTATAACATAATCTCCTATGCCATAACCAGAATTCATTAGTAATAATTTTTAGGCAAAGAGAAGTAGCAGATTCAATACAATTTAGATCAAGCATGTAAATATAATTAATTCTTTTCCCTTATAAAATAGTTTTTCCATTTCAGCTTATCATGCCCTAGTGGAAAAAAATTTTATGTTGAAGCCTTTATCAAAGAGTTGGCTAATGTTGAACAATTTATGTTTTAAGACATCTACTAGTAAAATACTTTTAATGATGAAATTTTTTGAATTGACAATTATACTTGATCTAACCACCTTCCTAGTGGTGTTATCTCTAAGTATTACCTTGTCCCCAGCCTTGGCCTCTAGAATGATTAATTACTTTACACCTCCAGTCATATGCCTTGAACATTCATTGTCCAGGTACCACATATTCTCACTGGGCCTTTGATGAGAGGATCCCTACAAAGTAATCATGGATTAGATTTGGGAACCCAAAAAGTTTTGGTTCCACCTTATAGATTAATTGATGAAATGTTTACATGCTATGTTGTGATTTATATAGTTTTGGCCACCACACTAAATGTGTTCTATAGTGGATAGTGCAAGTGTGGGATATATAACCTAGAATGCCCCAAGAAAAGCACCTAACTCCTTGGAATGGATTCACTGATCTATGTGGGTTATGGTGCCTCTTCCTAAGTTTAAATGATGCATTTTGTGATGATGATTTATGAAATTCTATAAGTGTAGGTAGTAGATGATTTTCTTTAAACGTAGTTACATCCTTTTTGCAAATTTTTTTTTGCACTTTAGAGAATTGAATTGTCAATATTTAAAGCATGCTCCTTATCATAGCTTCATCTAAACATGCTTTAATTCTTTAACTAAATTTTCTAAATCAACATGAGATGCTTTAAAGGAATCATGTTCAGTAGTTAAATTAAGATACTTCTTATTTATTGCATCAAATTTATCAAGTAAGATCATATGATTATTATCCAAAGTAGAGTGATCTTTCTTGAGGCATTCATGCTCTTTTTGCAAATGCAAAAAATTAAAATTAAGGCTTGCATATATTTTTTTGAGTTTTCTATAAGCATTATAGATTTTTTTAGAAACTTCAAATAATTCATCATAAGAAAGCTCACATATCAGAATGATCAAGATAGTTATTTGCCATTAAGCACAGGTTGGTTACCTCATCTTAGTCTTCTTTCGTAGATGAGTTTGAAGCAGAGTCTGCCCAAAAAGCCTTCTGAGTTTATTGCTTATTGTTCTTGAATTTAGCTTTTTCTTCACCGTTCTCCTTGATTAGGTAAGTTTAAAGATTTAGGCAATCAGTCCTAATGTTCCTTGGATTCCTATATTTAAAACAAATGACAACAGAAGAAACCTTAGAATTTATATTCAGTTTACCTTTATTCCATTGTTAACGATGATTTTGCAATTTCTTTAGAAAGCTTTTAAATAGCCTTTCATCAATGCACTGTTATCATCATCTTTAGCAACAGAATTGTTAGTATCAGAATCATCAGGCTTTAAAGCAATAGTTTTCTCTTTTCTTTTCTCACCTGCATCCATATGTATTTCACTCACTCCTTACTCATAAGAAATGAGTGATCCAAGTAAGTTATCAATTGAATAAATATTTAGATTCTTAGATACAGTAATAGCAGTTATTTTCTTATCATATGAACTAGGTAAAAATGTAGAATTTTATTAAACTTTACAAAATTGGTATGCTCTCTACCTAATACATGCAGGGAAGTGATAATTTGAGTGAACCTAATATACATATTACAAATAGGCTCACAAGATTTCATACAAAATTATTCATAATTCATGGAGTAGAATGTTTAACTTAGATTATCTTAGCTCATTTGTTCATCATAGGTTAAGCAGAGTTTATCCCAAATTTCTTTACTAGTTGTGTAAGTAGATAGATGCATGTAATTTTAGATTTTAATGCACAAAGAAATTTAAATATTTTGTATTTAATTGAGAAAAATATATATCCTCCATGCTCCATTTAAAAAACAAGGTACTTCAATTTTAATGCCATTTATAAATGAGAATGTATAGAATATCCTTCTTGAACTAACATCCATATGCGATAATCTATAGATTGTAAGAAAGTAGACATATAGATTTTTCAAAAATTAAAAGAAATATTATCAAATAATGGTGGCCATGTGTTTGAATATCCTTCTGCAATATTATGATTTCCAAAGTTAGCCATTATTTATTTTTTCAAATATTTTCTAAAACCTAGTTTTCGAATCTCGCTCTGATACCACTTGAAAGTTAAAGAAGGTTGTGAGATCTGAAAGAACTAGCCTGAGGCTAACTAAAAGAGGGGGGTGGATTAGTTATTTTAAAAAATTTAACCAAAAAGAAAATCTTTTTGTAGTTTTTTTAATATCTGAAAATAAATACCTTAATCCCTTAATGAATAAGTAGATTAATTTTACAATAATATAAAATCAAAAATTTTTCAACCACATAGTAATTCACAGAAAAATAAAAGTGCAGAATAATAAGAATAAAACATATAAAAAATTATAGTGATTTGGTCTAACCTAACTTAACTCCACTCCCTAAAAACCTCCTTCTAGGTATTTCACTAAAAGTAGTGTTTCTCCTTTTATCCCCACAGCAAGGAGGAGAAGCCCTTATAAAATCTCTTCCATCAAATAGATGTGTTAGAGGGATTCACTCTATTTCATCCTCCTAGTGAAGGCATAAAACCTGACATCCTTTTCTCCCTTCTAAATATGGTAGAGAACCAAGAATCCTTTTTTTCCCTCTTGGAGAAGTCGAAGAACCTAAGTCTAGTGCTAAAGAAAGTCTTCCTGGAGCCACCAAAGGATCAAGGAAAAAGCTTGAAGAAGACAGAGAAGAACCTTACATAGAGTAACCTTGTGAATCCCTCATAACTCTCTCTCACACAAATAACTTTCCCTCTCTTCTCTCTTAAAGAACTCCTTAACTCCCTCTCCATGCTCCCTCTCAAGACAATTAGTAGCAAAAGTCTTTTAAAACAAGACTATGTGAAAGCTTAAATAATGAGCCTCTCAAAAAGCCCTAAATTTCAATATACTGACTCTGATCCAAGATCATCCTGTATGATTAGTTTAAAGTACTCTAGTTAGTACTATATGAGGAGACAGACCCTATACGATCAGTTCAAAGAGATGAATTAATCATCTAGGATGATTGGGAATATTATCCAGTATGATTAGAACAAAATAGCCTTTTTAGACAACACAAAATATATTTCCCTTTATGATCAATTTAAGAGATATACTTTTTATCTAGTATGATAGAAAATGATTTAATTATTATCCTACGCAGATTTCAGTTCATATAATACAAAATTGGGAGTTCGTCATGTATGATTAGTTGAAAAACTATGGCATTTCATCTTAGATGATATACGATGATTTAATCATCATCCATGCATAACTCAAGTCATAAAGTATGATTGTCACCAATCATTTTGTATGATTTGATTGAACAAATTAACCATAGGAGTTCTCATAATCGTAGGATTAATTTAGACATAGTTGTTATATATCATACATTATGATGCATATCGTATGGTACAATTACATACATATTTTAAATGTTAAAATATTACCTAAATTATGATTGGAAGCTATTTTGGTGATTATAATTGATCATCATGTAAAATAGAGATCATATAGTATGATGAGTTTAATTAATCTTACTTAGTGTAGGTGCCCTAATTAAGGTTTTTTGGTTTACTAATTGTCCTATATAATTAGTTAAAATAACTTAACTTTTTCCTAACTCACTAACTTACCCCCTTGAGTTTGTGTGTCCAAGGTTGCTTAGCTTTTGGATCCACCACAATACATATTTGACTCAAGAAAGGTGAAAAGTACAAAAAGATAAAAAAAATATAGACTTTATTCCTAGTCTATCCAGTTTTGAGCTAATCGAGGCTACAAGTGAGCTGTGATCCTAAAATATTAGTGAGTAGGGTAAAGCAGATATATAACAAATTCAAATAGCATAATAACAATTTTAATAATATTTGTTATCATCAAAATCACAAGACTTGGGTCTATATTTGCCCAAATCTAATTTAGGTAGATAACCATAACCCTACCTGTATTTTTGATGATTTCAAGATTCTCACAATTTCTCT